>CM062923.1:63182500-65682500 GCA_031878705.1 Tapirus indicus
GGATTCTCTTAAATTAAAATAGATGATATGAAATCAAGAGAACTGACTCTAAAAAAAAAACACCTCAATTAATCCTTACAGTATCAGAAATTAAGGTGAATTGTGTTCTCCTTTTCCTTGCTTGAGGATTTTCATCGAGCAGAGTGATGTGGCATAGGGCTGGAATAAATTTGGTATTAAAACTGCACGCACTTCTTTCTTTTTTTTTTTTGTGAGGAAGACCAGCCCTGAGCTAACATCCACTGCCAATCCTCCTCTTTTTGCTGAGGAAGACTAGCCCTGGGCTGACATCCGTGCCCATCTTCCTCTACTTTATATGGGATGCCACCACGGCGTGGCTGACAAGCAGTGCGTCGGCGGGCACCCGGGATCAGAACCCACGAACCCCGGGCTGCCAAAGCGTGAATGAAACTGCTGCACCACCAGGCCGGCCCCTCACATGCTTCTTTCTTATTGAGAAAACAGAGATAAATTCAAAACCACAGGAAACATGGGACTCAGTCTGCAAAAGTCAGGGTCTCACAGAGCTGAAGGTACAAGGTCATACACTGCTTCAGAACGCAAAGGAATGGGTTTCTGACAAGGGTTATCCACAAAAGAGAGGACCCAACCCTGAGAACTTGTGAATCTGCTCTTGAGAATACACACTTTCCAGAGAAATTCAGCTGGGAAACGGGAGAGATCCTGGTGTCATGGTATTTCATTCTTTTGAATAGTTTGTGAGAAAAAACAAGAGGGATGAGAGTATTCCGTTACCATGACAACTTGGAGAGGCCCAGGCTGGCTGATGATATGGTGGAGCTGACAAAGCTTGGCATCCTGACTCTAGATGAGAAAAATGGGGGCTATGGAGGCTTGGGGATTGGGTAGAAATGAATATTCTTTTATTCCCTTACAGTTCTGCCACACTGCTTGATTTTAAAAAATAACCCATTAAATTAAACAGCACGCACAGTGACTGTGACTGATGAATAGCTGTTCACGCGTTTCCCCTTACCTGGAAGGCACTCCTCCCGCTTGTCTAGTTTCTGTCCATCCTTGGTCACGCAGCTCCAGACTCGCTTCCTCAGGGAGGACTTCCCAATCCACTGGCCCTCAGAGAACCACAACGTCGAAAGCCTCCACCACGCATTTCGTCTCGCTTCACAACGTTTTTTTTTTTTTATACTCACAAACTCTCTCCTTGGGGTGGGGGGAGAAAGACAATAAGTGTTACTTCCTTGTGCCTTCAGGATCTAAAGAGCAAAGCTATCTATAATCTTTTTTTCCTTTTAAAATAAAAATAGTTAACAGTTATTGAGTACTGATCATATACCACCAGTGCTATTTGAAGTGCTCGTCCAAGACCAGCGGCGTCAGCATCACCTGGGAACTAGTTAAAAGTGCAAATTTGAGGGCTCCATCGCAGATCTGCTCAATCAGAAACTCTAGAGGGTGGAGCCCAGGAATCTCTTGTTAATAAGCCTCCCTCAGGTGATTCTTACACACACCAAGTTTGAGAATCACTGTACTGGATATATCTAAGTGCTTCATATTTTTTTCTCACTTAATTTTCACAACAACCCTTCACCTAGGAACTAGTATTATCTCCCCATGCAGATGAGGGAACTGAGGCACAGAAAGTATGAGTACACTGCTCAAGGTCCCTGTGGTGTATTTTTTCCAAAGTTGGTGGCAACAATCCCTCTTACTTTTTCAATGTGACTTTGTCACTTCCATCAAGAAGTGGAGTCTATTTCCCTTCTTCGTGAACTGGACTGGTCTGTGACTTGCTTTGACCAATAGAACACCGCAAAAGTGATACGGTGCAGCTTCTGAAGGAGGCCTTTCGAGGCTTTGCAGAGACTTTTCATTCTCCTAGGACCTTGACTCCCCATGTAAAGAAGCCCAGGCTATCCTGCTGGAGACAAAGGCCATATGGTAACAGAGACCACGTGGAGAGAGAGGCCATGTTGAGGAGAACCACAGTGTGCCGGCTGACAGCCCTACTTAAGCCTGGTCCTGTGGGTGAGGCCTTCTTGGACCCGTCAGCCCAGCGTAGTCACCAGCTGAATGCAGCCACAGGCAGGAGCCTTGCTAACCCCACAGGGAGCAGAGACTTGCTTGTTGAGCCCGGCTTGAATTCCCAACCCACTAAATTGTGTGCAATAAAGTGGTGCTGTTTTAAACCATCGAGTGTTGGAATAGTTTTTTATGCAGCAATAGATAATTGAAACAGTCATATAATTTGTCAACCATAGATTCTGGAGTCCCATCCAGGCAGCTTAGCTTTAGAGCTGTCTATCTTACCCACTACTCTTTGGTTTGTTTATTAAAAAAAAATTAGAATTGCTATTCTATTAACATATGGGGCTTTAAACCAAAATTCCAATGCAGAGAATCTGGTAAGCTTTGGTAAACCATGCAGCATACATAGCACCGTTTTTTCCCCTAAACTAGGTAATAATAATAGCTAACACTTATATACTGTTTACTATATACTAGGCAAGTCATGCTTTGAATATATTTTAATTTGTTAATTTTTTTTAACTTTTGAAATATATACTTAGATAATTGATTTTCAGCCTTTTTTCTAACACAAGTATTTAAAGCTCTGCATTTTCTTCTAGGCACTACTTCAGCTGCAACCTAAAAATTTTGATATGTTATACTCTATCATTCCATTTAGAATAATTTCTAATTTCCATTGTGATTTCTTTTTTGGCCCAGGAGTTTTTTATTTATTATTATTATTTTTTAGAAATGTTTTGCTTAATTTGGGAATTTTCCTATTATCTTTTTATTAATTATTTTCTTCCAAAAATAATTCCATTGTGGTTAGAAGATATATTCTATATGATTTTAAACATTTGAAATTGATTGAGACTCATTTTATGTCCTAGTATATTTTCACATTTGGCAAATGTTCCATGTGTATTTGAAAAGAAATGTCTGACTGATGGCTGACTTACATAAACCTTTGATGTTGATGGCTGACTTCCATAAACTTTTTATGTTGTTGTTGTGGATGACTGTTCCCTGAAGGAAATAATCCTGTAAAGGGTTCCTTTATGGATGCCTTAAAACAGAGAATTATGTAGCCTTGTGGGGTATGGAGGCCCAAGGTTGGGTAGGGAGGAGCATAACCATTTTGAACTGTTTTATCTTAAAAGTTTTTATGAACTGTGCTGCTGACTCATTAATATATCTGTGTTTACTCTGAGATGAAATGATCTTCCTAACAACATGCACCAAGAAAACACCGACTCCTAGAACAGCACCTGACACATAGGAGACACACAATATGTATTTGTTGAACAATTGAATGAATGAGTTGGTGGATCCTGTTTTCTGTCTCAGCCACAGGAGCCTCTTCAAGGCTGCTGTAGGCCTCACTGGTCAGTTGAGGCCAGCACTACTTCCTTGAGATACTTCCCTGACATCTGCTGGAAAACTGTTGTAAGAAATATGCAAATTATGATATCTCTAATGCAAATGAGATCCCTTGGAATTGTGCAATATCCAGTGTGCTCAGTCACACATGTTGCCCCAGCTGGGGCCCAGTGGACCTAATTTCAGGCTCCTGGCTCATCTTTCCCCCACGTGAGCCAAGCTGGCAGGAAAGCTTCACTGAAGCCCACACCTGATGGTGGCCTCTCCTTAGCTCAGCTGGAATCTAGGCAGAGGACCTGGTTCCGTGGAGCAGTGTTGCAGCAGACAGCATGCTTCCATGGGGAGAGCCTTAGCCAAGGGGTTCTGTGTACCTGTGAGTGTTTCCTACCCAGAAGACTGAAAGCAGGACTGTGGTGTACCTTCCTGGATGTTGAGATTTTTATGTCTAATGGAATAAAATCAGTAGGCCTGCATGTCTCAATAAATTGAATATATAATTACAAACATTCCTATGAAGAAATCTCCATGCCCAGATGGTTTCGCTGGTGATTTCTAGCAAATATTTAGGGAAGAAATAATACCAATTGTGAATAAACTCTTAGAAGGTAGAAGAGGAGAGAATATTTTCCAACTCATTTTATGACGCCCGCATTACTCTGATACTAAAACCAGACAGACATTAAAGAAAAAACCCTGCAGATCGATATCCTTCTGAGCACGGCTACAACAGTTCTTGACAATTAGCAAATCAAATCTAACAACATAAAAAAAGGATAATATATCATGACCAAGTAGGGTTTAATTCTTGGAGTGCAAGTTTGATTTAACATTCAAAAAAATCGATGCCATAATCACATTAACAGAATAAAAGAGAAAAATCAAATGACAATTTCAGCAGATGCAAAAACAAAAAAAAGCATTTGACAAAATTCAACACCAATTTGTAATAAAAACTCTCAGTGAACTAGAAATAGAAGGGAGCTTCTTTAACCTGACAAAAGGCATCTTCAAAAAAACAATTGAATGAAATCTCTTCACTCTTTGCTCACAGATCTAGGGTAATAATATCAGCTAACATCTATTGAATGTTTACTATGTGTCAGCCCTCAATCCAAGTTCTATCCAGATTTCATCTCATTTGATCCTCTTAGTAACCCTATGCTATTTGTACTATCATTATCCCATTTTGAGGATGAGAAAACGAAGCACAGAGACATCAACTAACTCACTTAAGATTGCTCAGCTAGTAAGGAAAGGAGCTAACACAGTCTAACTCCAGGGCCCATGCACTTAACCACTGCATTATACTCCCCTCTTCCCATCTGAGGTTTGACTTTGTGGCTTAAACCAAAGGGCAAGAGTCTAAGGCAGAGGCTGCACCCTGGCTGTGTAGTAGATATGCTTGTAGAGTTTTCAAAAGCTACATGTGTCTGCAGGGCCATGCCATTCAGTTGCATCAGCCATACACAGCTGTACATGGTGGACCTAGATTTTAGATTCCCAGCCTCTGAGATTCTGATTCTGTGGCACAAGTGTTGGGCCTGGGCATCTGCATTTTTAAAAAGCTCTGCAACTGGGGGAGAACTAGTACAGTAAATGTTCTCTGTGCTTGATCCTGGACTGGGCATCTTGACCTTCCGAAGCTTTGAGTATACCTTTTAAAATGTATTACTATCTTCAGTGCCTTATTAAGGCTAAATTTCTCATGCATGCTTCCATGCATGCATTCTGTGCTTATTGTGTACCCAATATTCATTCTCTATTTCTTTCTA
The DNA here is from genome assembly GCA_031878705.1 of Tapirus indicus. NCBI lineage: Eukaryota > Metazoa > Chordata > Mammalia > Perissodactyla > Tapiridae > Tapirus > Tapirus indicus. Next base: position 63,187,645 of record CM062923.1, read on the forward strand.
AGAAAACGCTGATTTTGTTCAAAGTGGCCATGTGCCCAGTGAACAAACTACATTTCCCAGTTATCCTTGCAGCTAAGGGTGGCCGTGTGACACAGTTCTGGCCCGTGATATGTAAGTACAAGTCTGCTGGGGATATTTTGGAAAGTTTTGCTTTCATGATATAGGCAAATCTCCTTTCCTCTTTGCCACGTCCTTCTTTTTCCTGCTTCCTGGCATGAAGAGCAAACTTCAGATGACTTGAGGTGACCAAGCTCAGGGAAGAGAAGCAGAAAGACAGGAAACTGGGGCCTTGAGGCCACCATGGCACTGCTACAGCAGCTTTGGACTTCCAACCTCCAGACTCCTTCAATGTGTGAGAAAAAAATAATTCCCACAAATTTATGTTTGTGTCTCTGTTACATGCAGCCAAACATAGCCTCTCACTGATTTGCTTTTAGTAAACATTTATTGAGTACCTGACTTTGTTGGCTGCTGGGGATAAAATGATGAATAATCCAGAGTCTTTTCTTCAGGAAGCTCATGGTCAGGTTGAGAAGGCAGTTATATGAAAAACAATAGTAACACACTATGATAACAGCTACTGTAGAGGTAAGCACCAGTGGTCAAGATGATCAACCCTGGATGAACCAAGAAGACCACTGAGAGATGTTCGTGTTTGGTCTTAAAGAATGAGTTGGAGTTTGCTAGATGGATTTAGAGTGGGGTGGGAGAAAGGGCATTCCAGACAGATGGGAGAGCATGGGTAAATATATGGAGTCTTAAAACAGCATGGCATGCTCAGACAGCTCAACATGGTTGACTTGTAGGCTGAAGGTAAGGAATAGTGTAAATGAGAGACGGGCCAGCTCATGCAGGGATGCATGTGCCATATATATATATATATACACACATACGTATTACATTTCCTACTAGGCGCCTGGTGTTGGGAGCCAGCAAATTGTTTTTAGCAGGGAAGCGATTTGATAAAATCTATGTTTTTAAAGTCCACCCTGGCAGCAGTGTAGAAAATGGACTGGAAATTGGCGAGGGAGAAAGATGATTTATAAAGCGATGTCATCATCAAGGCAAGAGATGTTGAGAGCCATGCCAAAGCAGTGGCGCAGGGCGAGGCAGGAAGGGAAGGAGAGGAGATAAGGCTTTTGCTTGCCATTTAAATTCCATAAAATAACCGTTTGGGCCCTTTGTGGGAGTGTTTGCTCATTGGGATTCTGTACTTCTTCATACTAGGAGTTTTAAAATTTTAATTTAAGTGTTCCATTTAGCTTATTTTACCATCTTTTAGGCTTGTGTTCTAATGACAGTTTCTGTCTCTAAATAAGGGTGGTTGGCTGCCTTTTTCTCACTGGATTTTCTTCCTGAGTTCTACGACGACCATCTCAGCACCCACCTCTTGATCTCCATGTCAGCTCACATGGGGAGGCTCAAGACTGACTTGCATTCCTGATTCACAGGAGAGCTGCAGGTCAGAGCCCCACCCCCAGAGACCTTATGTCCAGCACTGGCATCAGCTCTGGAGAATTGCTGGAAAAATACTGTTAGCTGTTTTTGTTTTTCTCTAGGGGGAAAGTTATCTTAAATCATGCTCTCTATTATGAATACCTGATGATGAGTACTTGGGAAGTTTAGCCTAGAGAGAAAAATATAACTGACTCCTGAGAATGTATTTCAGAGAATACCTGGAAAGTACTAAGGCTCCCTTTATTATTATTATTATTATTTTTGTGAGGAAGATCAGCCCTGAGCTATCATCCGTTGCCAATCCTCCTCTTTTTGCTGAGGAAGACTGGCCCTGGGCTGACAATCTGTGCTCATCTTCCTCTACTTTCTATGGGATGCCGCCACGGCATGGCTGACAAGCAGCGCGTCTGCGGGCACCCGGGATCCAAACCTCCGAACCCTGGGCTGCCAAAGCGTGAACCAAACCGCTGTGCCACTGGGCCAGCCCCTTAAGCGTCCCTTTGTGTCTTTAGAGGGAGGAAGAGAAAGGATTCACGAAAATATTGCAGCAATTCCTTTTATGTGACCTACCCTTAAAGCTGTTCAAAATGATTCCCAGTTAGGTGATGTGCTCCCTCTGGCTTTTGTCTCAGTTATGTATAGGGGGACAGTTATTTATAGTTTGAACAGGGACTCACTGGGTGTATTAGTTTCTATAACAAATTACCACAACTTAGTGGCTTAAAACAAAGCCGACTTATTATCTTACATTTCTGGAGGTCAGAAGTCTGAAATGGGGTCTAACGGGGCTAAGATGAAGGTGTCAGCAGAACTGTGTTCCTTCTGGAGGCTGTAGAGGAGAATCTGTTCCTGGTGTTTTCCAGCTTCCAGGGGTTGTCCATATTCCTTGGCTCATAGACGCATTACTCTGACCTCTGCCTCTATCATCACATTGCTATTGACCCTCCTCCCTTCCTCTTATAAGGACCTTTGTGGTTACATTGGGTCCATCTGGATAATTCAGGGTAATCTCCCCATCTCAAGATCTTTAATTTAATCACATCTGCAAAGTCCCTTTTGCAATGTAAGGTAACATTTCACAGATTCTCAGGACTAGGGCATGGACATCTTTGGTGGGGTGGGTATTATTCTACCTTCCACACTGGATTCAAACTGGAGGCCCTGGTCTGAAACAGGTGGCTTGGCCTACCACCCTGCTGCCACACAATGAAAGATGGATGTAATGGATGATGGAGGTTACTTCACCTTCTAATCTCATTGAAGCTTCGTCTCATAAAACTCAGCTTTTCATTCATAGTAATTTATACAATTTGAGAGCATACATTTAATGATTGTTTCCTGCCTGTCTCTGTCACTAAACTGTTAAGCTCCATGAGGGCAGAGGCTATGTCTATCGTGTTCATCACCATGTCGTGTGTGGGTAGCCCCCCACCAGCTGCTCTACTTCTTCCTTGGTGATTGAATTTCAGTTTTGTTCCCAGGGTACTGTGCCCCTCCCCAAGAGATGAACAATGGCTGTCCAAGCCAATGAAGTAATCCAATTCTCCTTTGCCAGTGCTTGATCTACAGATGGCCATGTGACCTAGTTCTGGTCTTGTGGAAAGATGTCCCCTCTTAATGAAAACAGCAATCCATGTGAGGCAAAAGCTCGTTTGCCTCTGATTTTTTCCTTCCTCCTTAGGATGTTGTCATATGTCTTTGTCTGCTTGGGCTGCCATCACAAATATACCCAAAACTGGGTGGCTTAAACCACAGAAATTTATTTCTCACAGTTCTGAAGTCCAAGATCAAGGTGCCAGCCAATTCACTTCCTGGTGAAGGCCCTCTTCCTGGTTTGTAGATGGCCAACTGTTTGCTGTGTTATCACATAGCAGAGAGACAGATGATCTCTTTCGTGTCTCTTCTTATACGGGCACTAATTCCATTCATGAGGGCTCCAATTCTAACATCCACTGCCAATCTTCCTCTTTTTGTATGTGAGCTGCCACCACAGCATGGCCACTGACAGATGAGTGGTGTAGATCTGCGTCCAGGAACTGAACCCAGGCCACCAAAGTGGAGTGTGCCAAACTTAACCACTAGGCCACTGGGACTGGCCCACGAGAACTCCACTTTTATGACTTAATTACTTCCCAAAGGCCCTACCTCCTCATACCATCACTTTGAAGGGACACACTCAGTCCATAGCATCATATAAGGTTGTGATACTTGGAGCTGTGGAAGCCATCTGGAAACCATGAGGGGAGACATAGCTGATTCACTGATGGTAGCAGAGGAGGGAGATGAAAAGATCCTGTGTTCCTGCTGGCATGGTTGAACTGCTTCCCCAATCCTGGCATTGCCTATGTCCAGACTTCTGGTTTTGCAAGGTAATTAAATGTCTTCATCATTTAAGGCACTGTCAGCCAGGGATTTTGTTACTTGCAGCCAAATGTACTTAAACCAATATTCTAGCACAGTGTCTGGGACATGGCAGGAATGTCTAATGAATAAATACTTCAGCTGACCAACATGCCTTCGCCACAACCCCAGAAAAAAGAAGATCTACCTCACAAATAGCCATGCTAAGCCCCTGCATTCCAGAAAGAAGCCCCTGAAGGCTGAGAATAGCTGAGAAAAATCTCTGTTGTCTTGACTTTCACTGCAAGGAGGGCAATGATTCCACTCTGGGTCACTTGGGTCCTTCAAAGCAAATTATCCTCTTTAAATGCCAACCACTTCTTCCCAGTTGATTAACTTTCTCTGCCCAATTCCCAATGGAGTGTTCGCCAGCTGGTAACTGTGTGCCATCTGCCAAGTTTCAGGCAGACTGAACCAACAGGCAGATGCTCTATCCTAGAAAGAGGACCCTGGAGGACACCTAAGCACCACAGAACCAACCAAGGAGGTTCCAGGCCTTCCAGGGGGCTTCAGAAGGGGCAGAATGCCTAGAAATCCTGTATAAGGCAGGGATGGGTGGCTCAAAGTGCTGGCCAGGAAAATTCATGTCTATAATTACCTTTTTTAACCTGGGTCCCAACAAAAGTGTCACCCCTCAGCCCACTGCACATGGTGCTCTTTCTCTGACACTCTCAGGACATTGCTTGCTTTGACCTCTGCTCCCAAGTTCAGGCCAGGCCCAGGCTACCCAAGGGATGAGTGTATTCATTACTATTCCAGACTTCTCTGGAACTACAGATTAACAAAACATCATGGTCATGTTCCCTTCCTTTTCATATAGACACACAGGCATGTGGCCATAACCCTATCTTGGGGACGTGGTGGCCTCCTGAAGAGGTTACACTGCCCCATTTCACATCCTGTCCCCACTCCACTCTGTCCACATCAGCTACAGCTGGTGTTCTTTGGCCCTCAGGTTGTCCCAAGGCCCCTGGGTTCAGACCAGGGCCCCTGATTTGAATCGCAGTGGGATCCCAGTCCAAGCCCTGCACGTCTACATCCACCTCTGATGATCTGCAGGCTGAAAGCCAGAGGGAGCATCCCCCCTGGGCACCAAAAGAAAGCCACTGCTGTTACAGATTCCCTCTCTGTCTTCAGCCTGAATGTCCTTTTCATTGACATTCCAATTCTACCATGTCCTTGTGCCCTCAGCAGCAATGTCAACACTACCCCAGCACCACACTCACTCGTCATGCAAACTCCTCACCTTTATCCTTCCATACCCACTTACTCATGTTTCTACTCCTCAGTCTTTAGCTCCCTGGTTTCTCCATCTTCCCAAGGTACCAAATAGATAACTCCTAATTTCTCTCCATCCCTTCAGACTAAAGGACCCCATTATGAACTGTTTCCCACCTTTCAGATCCTTTTTGGAACACAGCTTCTCAAATTTTTATATTATCTGCGTGCTCTGATCATTAACAAAAGTCACCACTTTGCCTGGATTTTGTTTGAGCGAGTCCACCTTTTTCATGGACTTCGCCTAGGGCAGGAGATCAGGCAAAAGTGAATTTTGGGACTTGCAAAGTTAAAGACCTGTTCCTGGATTCTGGGGACCCCACAAAAGTACCATTGGGTGAGGAGGCCTTGTCCGCCTGCTCCTTCCGATATCTCTCTTGCTCTGGACTTTTGCCCAGCAACGCTGAGCCTGTATCATGAATAACCAGAGCTGCTGTACAATTGAACTACGTCCAAAGCCATTATGTTTGCATGGTCTACGAGACAGCCTCCGTCTAGAGATGATGAGAAGTCAGAATTGGCAGAGAAAAGGAGACTCTAATAATAGAAAGAGGCAAGATGATGGGATATCCCTGCAGAGTAGGGATTTTAGAGAAAATACTACCTGAAAATGAAGCTATACATATGCACACTGCCTTCTCCTTCAGGTCAAGTAGCCTGAGGGCATTGGCCACTCCTGGTCTAAACTCTTTAGATCCTAAGCACTTAGAACTGGAAAATAATAAATGTCCTTTTAAATATGCCACTACTCCCATTTAGGCACTACTGGTGGCAGTGGAGACTGTAGGAAGTGCTTTGGGAGGCAACTTGGCAAAATGCATCAGGAGCTCTAAAAATATTTACATGTTTTGACACAGAAATTCCACTTCCAGGAATAAGCCAGAAGGAAATAGCCCCCAAAATGAAAAAAAGTAATAAATACAAACATGCTTATCGCACCTCGTTTTTACTATAATGGGCAAACATCAGAACCAACTTAACTATTCAATGATAGAAGGATGATTAATTAAATCATACTATAGTCCCTTGAAGAAATATTATGCAGTCATGAAAATTTTAATTATGGAGATGATAGTAACATAGGAACATAATGATGTGAAATTTTATGCATGCTCTTGATTGCAGGGCCCTAAAAATACATAATAATCATGTAATCAAAGAATGGAAGGGAATACATACAATGGGAAATAGCTGTGTTAAGGTGGTGGAATTATTGATGAATTTTTCTTTTTATATTTCACTCAATATGATGTTACTATATGTTCTTTATAATATATAAAATAAATCCATAAAATGCAAATATTCTAAGAATGGCTAAGAAATAGCATTTATTGAGAGGCTGTTATATTTCAGCTACTGGGATGGATATTATTTTACATATATTATCTGATATGATTTTCTTTTGTCTTCTAAGAGGCATCTCTTTACTTTTTTACATAGGAGGAAACTGAAGCTGAGAGAAGCTCATTGAGGATGAATAGAAGGTGGGAGGAGGGCAGATAAACATTCAGCATGATTCATAATTTTGCCAGCAGCAGGACAGTTAACGAGTGTCAGGAATTAGAGAGCTCATTCTGTTTACTGACTACGTGAGAGGATGAGGGCTGGTTCTCTCCTTGCCTTATTTTCTTGTGCTACTGTCCTGGCAGAGAATTGAGGGATGAACTATTTTTGGTACTGGATGGACTCTTGGATTGCTGTGCATCTCTGAATATCCTAGACGGCCTCCTTCCAGAATGGGTGACATCTTGTTGGGCATTATTTCAATACTTGGGGAGACAGGATGTGGCTATAAGTCCACCTGGGGGTTCTCAAACACATGTTTCTTGGAGATGGTCCAGAAGTGGTGATGCAATAGGTATCGTGAAATACCTGGACCTGGGGCTTATGGGACATCAATTATAACGTCCAAGAAAAGAGGGAAAAAGTACTGCATAAGTAGGGAGCTGAGGAGGTGACAATAGAGAGAAATGGAGGAATCCAGGGAAGTCAGAGGGCAGATGTGCTGAGAATGAGGGCATCAGAGAGCTTGCAGGACAGGAGATTATGGCTGGTGTTAAAGTTTCCAGATGATGACATGTTCCAGGCTCTGGCCGTGGAAGTATGTGCCTGTTATGGACTGAATGGTGTCCCCCCAAAATCTATATATTCAAGCTCTAACCTCCAGTATGACTATATTTGGATATAGGGCCTTTAAGGAGGTATTAAGGTTAAATGAGGTCATAAGGGTGGGGTCCTAATCTGATAGGATCAAAATTCTTATAAGAAGAGGAAGAGACACCAAAGAGCTCTCTCTCTCTCTTCATGTGCACACAGAGGAAAAGCCACTTGAGGACACAGTGAGAAGGTGGACTGTCTCCAAGCTTGGAAGAGAGCTCTCAACAGAAACAAAATTTGCCAGCACCTTTATCACTTGTAGCCTCCAGAACTGTGAGAAATAAAACATCTTGTTTAAGCTACCCAGTCTGTGATATTTTGTAATGATAATACAAATACAGTGCCTAAATCAGAGTGGGGTGGGGGATCTAGGTAGCAAAGACGGTCAAACCATAAGGCTAAGGTGTGGGATGGTTCATTTATATGGATGATAAAAACCTCCATAAAGAAGATTATAAAATGAATCATAATGTTAGCTAAACTTACCAGACACTTATGGGCCAGGAAATCTTCTAAGCAGTTTGTTTGCATTAACTCATTTAATCCTCTGCCAGTCCCATGACATAGGTACTGCTATTTAATGCCCATTAGATGTGTGAAGGCATTGAGGCACAGAGAGGTGAAGTAGCATATCTAAAGTCACAGAGCTAGTCACAGAGGTGGTGCTTGAACCACACACTTGGGCTGTAGAGTCCACACCCCTAACCACTGTTCTGTACTGGGGTGTGGGGAATGTTATGAGCCAGAGGCCAAAGAAGGGATGTACACTGAGAGGTGAAGGGTGAAGTTTCACCAGACTTATCAGCAAGATCAGCTGGGCAGATCTGGGTGATCAGTGGATAACAGATGTGAATAGATGGGCTCATTGCCTCTCATCCAGAGAGAGATACGAACTTGTGGTGTGAGCTTCAAGGGATGCAGGATTTTTGTATGAGGATGGAAGAGAAATGGTGTGGAATCAAGAATGGGGTACTGAGCTAATATTCATACCACCCTGCAACGTGCATTCATCTGAGAGGGTTGTAATGCGGCAGAAGCTTCGCGTTAACAGTAGGTGCAGGCTGGGAAGGGTGCCTTGAGGACCCACTGCTGCAGGCAGGACTGTGTTTTCCTCTGACCCACCTCTCAGAGATGGCCTGAGTCTCCAGTCTTCCAGTTCCAAGGAAGAGATGTTAGTGAAGTTCATTTTGGTTGTAACAGTCTGGGTCAAATCTCAACAAATTTCGTGTAGTCAGAATCTCAGGAGCAGCTTAGTTAGAGGGTTTTGGCTCAGGATCTCTCAAGTGATTGCAGTCAGGATGTTGGTGGAGGCGGCAGTCATCTGAAGGCTTGACTGGAGCTGGAGGATTGACCTTCAAGATGATTCAGTGACACGGCTGTTGGCAAGAGGCCTCAGTTCCTCTCTGGCTATTGGTAGGAGGACTTAGTTCCTTGCCATGTGGGCCTCTCTATAGGCTGCTTGAGTGTCTTCATGATATGACAACTAACTTCTTCCAGAAGGAGCAACCCAAGAGATTGACCAAGATGGAAGCCACAATTGTCTTTTATGACCTGGTTTCAGAAGTCACGCAGCATTTCTGTCTATTCTATTAGTTAGCAGTGAGTCACTACATCCATTCCACATTCAAGGGGAGCAGAATTAGGCTCCATTTCATCAAAGGAAGACCAAAAAATTTGTGGACATATTCTGAAACTCTCATAGCAAAGATTTGTGAATTTTCCATCAGTCAAGTCAACCTCATGAACTTTATCTGGTCTTGCATTATCCAGCTAGCACTGTACCCAAGATGCTACTTACAACAAGTGTTCCAGTAGCAAGATGCCACAGAGTGTACCACTGGTGGTGAGAGATGAGGCAAAAAGGAAAAGGTCAAATGGAGCCACACCTCCCACATCAGGGTACCAAGTGGGTAAATGCCCTTCAGGGCTTTCTGGAGAACTTGCACCTCATCCCATGCTGGGGCTGGCATTTGGATGTCTGCAACTCAGAGGGCTTCTGTGGCCATAGTTAGCCAGAGGAATGATGACAGCCAACAGATGGAGAACTCCAACCATTGCCAGAATGTAGTTAAGGAATAGGGAGAGGCATGGTTGAAGGCAGTGATGGAAAAAAAAAAAGTGGGTCCTCAAAAAAGTGGTTACAAAATATTGATAGATGTGGCTATAAGCGTGTTTGCGAATGAACTGAAAGGCAAATGACAAATTAGGAAAGCATTTACAACATATATGTTAGAAAAGAAGTTAGTTTTCTTAATTTCTTAAGAAGCAAAAGATAATTATCCCCAATAGAAAAGTGGGCAAAGGATATGTTTGGGGAGGACTCAGAAGGGGACACTTAGATGCAATTGGGGTGACCTGTAATCACTCAAAATAAGGAGCAGGGATTTATAGACAGATTTTCTTGGCCAAGATTCCTCTACTTCTCCCTGGACAGTACTTTAGCAGGTCTTAAAGTCTTATATTTCCTTATTTATGGAGGAAATATGGCCTATGACTCAGAACATTTGTAAGAATAAATTCAGTTCTTTTATCTTTCCCATAAAAAATATTTGGCATTTATGGAATCTGTTCCTCATCTCATTTTCTGAGGGTAGGTATTGGGGAATTCACGTGGGCATCCTAGTGATAATTTGTGATTAAAGGGTGACAGTGGGAAATCCTGTTCTGCTCATGAATGGAGTTCATGTCACAAAGGGTCAACAAGATCCCCAGTGGAGAAGATTTGATCATGAGAGGGAATTCCAAGGACCAACACTTCCCAATGGGAGGGGACACGGAAATCGCATCCTTTACACTCTTCTGATAGTGCTCCTCTCATTTGTTATGGGGTTGTTACGTGAATGAAATAGGATAGACTCAGAGGGAAATAAATACTCCAAACTCATCACTTTCCAATTATTCCTTCTTTGTTCCAGAATGGTATAAATGTTCCAGGGGCTTTATGAAGAATCAAATATTTAAGGAGGACTTCAAAGTCTTTGGCCACTATTGAATACTTCCTTTCTTTTCCTTCCTCCCTCCCTCCCTCCCTCCCTCCCTTCCTTCCTTCCTTCCTTCCTCTTTCTCTTGCTTTCTTTCTCTCTCTTTTTATGAGGAAGATAAATGGGGAAGAAAAGGCAAAACTAATGTGAAGCAATAACATACTTCACAATTGTTTTGAGGGTGTTTCTCATAGCCTCTCATAGCCTACATTTCCTAGAAAGCAGAACCAGAGGGGAAAGCTTATGGCCTAAATACTTTGGGAGTGAAAATCAGTGGTGTGCTGGAACTAGCTTGTTCCATCTCCAGGAGCTGATTGTTTAATTTTCAGGGATTGTTGCTAAACACTGCCATCATTAAAAATTTAATTACATAAATTTCCAATTAAAGAGATTATATTAAAAACAAAAATAACAAATACCCCAAACTCATCACTTTCTAACTCTTTGACTATATTTTTTTAGTTATTTATGTTTACTATATCTATATGGTAGAAATATCAAATAATAGTGTGTTACTGCATACCTCTTTTCTAACTCCGCTTCCAGTGACATTATGTTGGCAGTTTGAAATCAGCCACGATGAAAGTATTTACACCACAGAAATAGGCAAATGATACAAATCAGGGCCTGACTTGTCTCACTGATTGTTTAGAGTCAAGAAAGTGAAGGAGAAAAGGTTAGTAATGCAAATTAAACTTAATTGTCTGTAGCCATTATATTGTGACTACCACATAAAATTGAAATATTCTTCTGGTATTTGAAAACTACTATCCAATACAACAAAGTTGCTCATGCCATTGATGAATGAAGTTCAGACATGTCTTCATAGTTTCACTTCCATCTTACTCCTTGATTTAAACGAAAATATTAGCCAATCTTTGCAGTGGGTCTACACTTGGAGAGACAGTTTTTGAATATTTACCAGCACATCACTAGGCAAACCCAGGGAACCAAGGGAGGAAAAGGGGGAGTGAGGTATGGATATAAACATCCCTCAAATACACCTTAAATATAAAGAGGTATGAGTATATACCCCAAAGAATTGAAAACAGGATCTTGAAGAGCTATTTGCACACCCATGTTCACTGCAGCCTTATTCACAACATCCAAGAGGTGGAAGCAACCTAAATATCCATCAGTGGATGAATGAATAAAGAAATAGTGATATATACACATAATGAAAGATTATTCAGCCTTAAAAAAGAAGGAAATTCTATCATGCTACAACACAGATAAACCTTGAGGTCATTATGCTAAGTGAAATAAGCCTGTCACAAAAAGACAAATACCGCATGATTCCACTTATGAGGTATCTAAAGTAGTCACTCTTAGAAACAGAAAATAGAATGGTGGTGGCTGGGGGCTGAGGAGAGAAGGAAAAAGGAGAATTGTTGTTCAGTGGGTATAGAGTTTCAGTTTTGCAAGATGAAAACAATTCTAGACATCTGTTATACAACAATGTGCATACGGTTAGTGCTACTTTACTGTACACTTAAAAATTGTTAGATGGTAAATTTAATGTTCTGTGTTTTTTGCCACAATTTAAAGAAAAGAGAGAGAGAAAAAAATATGGGTGTGTTACTTAGCTGGTCTCAGAGTCATAACAAGCATAGCTAATGGCTTGGTTTCACAGGACATCTTCAGGGTCTCTGAACAGTCCAACTGGAGGAAAAAGGGAAAAGGATTCTTTCCCAGCTCCAAGCCCCACTCTGGCTCCCACTGGTTGGTCACCCCCTGGGGTGTAACTCCACCACACTTGTAGTTTGTGTCACCTGGCCTCTCCAGGCAGTTGGCCGGTTTGCAGGGGCAGCGATCTTTCTTCGTCCGCCCCGTGCTTGGGGCTTCCCGATCTGAGGCAGTGGTGGCAGCAGTAACCTGGCTCCCCAGTCACAAGCTGTTGCTCAGGCCAGAAAGCAAGGCGTGTGGGCAGACCTGAGAGGCGCAGAAACTGAGACCGATACCATGTTCCCGTGGCTACTAAATTTAAGCTGAAATCAGGAAAGGAGTTATTTGAGGACACAGTTGTTTGTCACCAGAAATGAGGAGGAAAAGGTAGAATTGCAAATAGCTGTGTGAGGGCTTTAGCTGAAGACACCATTCACCAAAAAAGCAGACAGGTGACGATGACCTACATAAAACATTTTCTCCAGAGGAAAAGCATTTTGATAAGTATTTACTTGGAGTTCCATGGAGTAAAATAAAGGCCAGTACTATTGGTGACTATTCTACTGTGGCTGTAGTTAGCAGTTTATAAAACTCAACTAACAAATGGAAGAGAGCTACATTTATTAAAAGGGCATGGTATTGTCAAAAGTGCATTTTAATTTTCAAAATGTCACTTTGGAGAGTAAATATATCTGTGTAAAAGAGCTGACTGGAACCTAGATTTTATTATTCTCCACTCTTGGGAAATTGGCAATGGAAAATAGGGTAAGATCCCTTTTTTCATATCGCATTTGCATTGTGCTTTTGAGAACAGATTGCCACGCTAATTACGCTGAGCAAATTCTTGTGAGAACTACTTGCTTTTATAAGCAAGCACTTATTAATCAAAAAGCTCTCCCTACATTTAATCAGTTGTTACAACTACTCTCTGGGTGTAGCAGTTTTTATTTCCTTCCCTATTCAGAGATGAAGAAATTGACTCAAGTTCATCTAGCTTGAACTAGAACTAGGAGAGATGATGGTTTTTCTTAACTATGGTTTAGGATCTTGTAATAAGAGGGATCCCTAGAAGAGTGAAGCGATTATTAAGACAATAAAATTGTCATGAGAGTGCTGTCTGTCTCTGTCGTTTTTACTTCCCTGTCCATGTCAACCCCCTGAAGTCTGAATCCCTTTAGCAACAGCCCCAGAGATCTTTGATGTCTCCAACTTTGAAGAGGGACCTTCCTCATCCCTTGCTCCCACAAAGCTTTGCCACTCCTGGACAGCATCCACGGGCTCAACCTTTGCTCCTTCTCAGTTGCATTTCCAGAGGGTGCTTCTCTGATGATGAGACTAGAGTAGGTCATAGTCTCATCTAGAGTAGAAACAATCCCTTCTAAAGTTTTCTGGGGCCGCCCAGTGGCACAGCGGTTTAGTCTGTGCTTTGGCAGCCCTGGCTTCCTGGGTTTGTGATCCTGGGCCCCCACGGACGCACTGCTTGTCAGCCGTGCTGTGGCGGCGTCCCATATAAAGTAAAGGAGGATGGGCACAGATGTTAGCCCAGGGCCAGTCTTCCTCAGCAAAAAGAGGAGGATTGGCAACAGGTGTTAGCTCAGGGCTGGTCTTCCTCACAAAAAATTAAAAAAATAAAGTTTTCTGTCTCCCAGAAAGCAAATTAGCCCATACGTAACTCCAGGCACTGTTATCAAGCCCAGGAGAGATATTTTATGGCTAGTTGAAGGGAAAGAAATTCAATGCCCTATGGCAGCTGTCAGGCACTCCCCACCCCTCACTCTCCACCCCCCTCACATCCCCTTACCCTTATCACTTAAGGCACTCTGGTCTGACTTCTGACTGCTAACACCTGCATTTCCTTACCTGTGGGATTTTCCTGTGCAAGCTGTAGGCCAGAGTTGGCCCCCACTCTCAGCAGCCCTCACCAACTGACAGGAGTTGATGTACATATACCTACCCCGGCACTCTCACACCTGGAGTGGGACAACTCTAAGGCACCTGTCCTACAGCGGCCCCCAGAGTACCACAGCAGAATCAAGCTCCAGTGGCCCATAGTGGTAACTTGCTTGATAATGCTCCTTTTGTTGGCTTCCTTCCTTCCTTGGCTTGCTTCCCCACTCCCCTGGCGGTGTTTCCTGGGATTACTTTCCTAATAAAGCACTTGGGAATTTCTGCCTCAGGGTTGGCTTCTGGAGGAACACAAACCAAGCCAACCTCTAAAATTGTAAGACAAATGTAATGCCAACCTTTATTACCAAAAGAGCCTGTGATGATGGCATGTTCATTTCTCCTATGCCTGTCATGTGACTTTGATTTGCCCAGAGCTGAAGCGAATCTGGGTGTTTGGGTTCCCCATACCTCATTATTTTTCAGCGCTGTCTCCAAAAGCCAGTAGTTCTCTATTCTTATATATTAGCTCTTTTTGGTATAAAGTTTAATTAATGTATTGCATTCTATGATAGAAACAGTGAGCCTGAAATTCAATGACTTAATCTTTTTTCCCCTTTCTTTTCTCTAATAATTGGAGCATTTTAGCATTTGGCCAGATCCCATACATTTTGATATGTAGTTGAAAATATGAAAATAGATGAACTAGAACCTAACTCCCCAAATTAGAAAAGATGATGGCAAAGTCCATTCAAGGAAAGCAGGAATAAAATAGAGTAAAGACAAAAGCAGAAATTAATGAATTAAACCCCACAAAAATTACAGAATTGATAAATCGAAGAGGAGACTTTAAAAAAAACAATCTGTTCCATAAACCTCTGGCAAGTTTATTAAAAAAAAAGAAAACATAAACAAACAGAATTGACTATTACAGTACCTCACATTAATAGATAGAAGGATGTCTTTTTATCACAACCATTTTCCAATAGTGTTCTGGAAGTGGTCCAGAACTATCCTAACTTCAATCCATGAATGCAGGTTTTACAAGCAGTGGTGGCTGTGGAATTTCTATGTGGGAAAGGCTAAGAGGACATACATTTCTGGGATGGGAGTATTTGAGACTGGGACTGTCATTGTCCCGAGGTATCCTAATGGATGTTTTCTGGGTACTAGGTCCACTAGTGATGAAAGGTTGAATAAGGTTAACTAGGTTTCTTTACCATCTGACTTTTCACAGTCCTCAACACTCAAGTGTAAGTTGTGAACCTGTCAGAGGAGAATGAAGTACTCAGCATTTTCCAAATTCATCAGACGCTAGGGTTCTGCGGGCCAAGGACTGAGCAAGAACTGAAAAGGAAGACAAAAAAGAAGAGCTATAAGGTTATTTACAAAAATAAGTTATTATTTTTAGATGGTATGATTGTTTCTCTATAAAATTTAAGAAAATCAATTGAAAAACTATATGACCAGCTACAACATTAATAGTTTTACAATATATCAGCAAAACTAGTTAAAAATAAAATAAGAAAATATCACATATTTAAATGTGTATTTAAACTATTAAAAATATAAAATATCTAGGAATAAAGTTAATAAGAAATGTATTCGATCCACATAAAGAAAACCAAAAAATGTTCTTGAAGAACAGGAAGGAACAAATGAGGAACATTTTCAAGGCTGTGAAGATGTTAATTTCTCAAATTAATATGGATATAATATAAACATAATTAGAATACTAACAGGAATTTAACACAATAATTATAAAAGTTACCTTAAAAACTTTCTATTTTCAGATTGTATTTTTTTAAAATAAAGAATACACATTTGTTATTTTTGCAATGAGAAAAAAATACAGCTATAAAAAATAAATGAGTAAATACAACTACAAAATATTTGGAAAAGTTATATGAGAAGGACTTACCTTACCAGAAATGAATATAATATATAAAAAGACTACAAAGATATAATAATTAAAATTTCATGGTACTGATTCGAGACATGAATAGACATCGATGCTCTAGGACACATAATAGCTTAAAATGTAGTAATTGAAGCATCACAAATCAATAAGAAAGAGAAGAATTATTTAATAACTGGTGTTGAGAAAATTGGTTATTTTCAAAAGTAA
The DNA here is from genome assembly GCA_031878705.1 of Tapirus indicus. NCBI lineage: Eukaryota > Metazoa > Chordata > Mammalia > Perissodactyla > Tapiridae > Tapirus > Tapirus indicus. The sequence continues at coordinate 63,203,596 of CM062923.1, forward strand.
TAAACTTAGAACCTCACTTAAAAGTATATGTATACACCTTAAACTTATACAGTGCTGATGTCAGTAATATCTCAATAAAACTGGAAAAAAAGGTATGTAAAACCTTAAAAAAAAACTTGAAGAAACCAGATGAATATGTATTTAATCTCTGAACAGGTAAGAAATTTCCTAGTAGAAAACAATGGAAGGAATTACAAAGGAAAAAAACATAGATTTGATTACATAAAATTTTAAAACCTTTCACCTTCAAAAACTATGTAAAAATGAAAAAAAAGAAAACAACAAACAGGGATTATGATTTTTAATCATTTAAGCACTCATAAAAACGATTTAAAAAATTCCAAGACCTCATTGAACGATGAACAAAGTGCACAAAGAGGAAATTTGGAGAGGAGAAATTACAAATGGCTAAGAACCATATAAAAAATACATATTAACTTCAGTGTTAAATAAATGCGCAAAACAATAATGAATTGTTAACTTGTTGGAATTAGAAACTGTATCCTATCTGAGACAGAGATAGCCTGCTGTCACCTCCCCTATTCCAAATCTTTGCCCTTCCCCCTCCATAGGGCAGAACTGGTCAATGCTGAGCAGACAGGGACTACATATCCCAGCAACCCCTGCAGTTGTGTGCAGTTATGTGACAGGGTCCTAGCCAGTGGAGTGCTAGTGGAAGTGATTTAAGTCTTTTCTGGGCCTGGCCCACAAAAACCTCCCATTAAGAAATACACTATCCTTTTTGTTCCTTCTGTCTGGCCAGAATAGGAGCAACCCCCAGAGTGACCTTGGGAGCCAAGTGTGGAAGAAAGCAAAGCCTTGTCAATTCTGGGTCCCTGAAAGACCTGCCAATCTATTCACATACCTGCTACTGTTATGTGATCAAGAAATATATTTCTATTGTGTCTGAGCCACCATACATTTTGAGGTTTATTCATTACAGTAATTAGCTTACTGTAATTAATCCAGCATCCTGGGAGACATTGAATTTTCTCTACCCTAAGATATGTGTGCTGCCAACACGTGGGGCTTTGTGGGACATGTGTTCTCTGTTGCAACTATTCAGCTCTGCCATTGTAGGGTGAAAGCAGTCACAGACAGTAGTGAGTGAATGGCTATGGCTGTGTTCCAATAAAACTTTATTTGCAAGAATAGGTGGCTGGCAAGATCTGGCCTTGGGGGCTGCCAGAGCACTGCTCTATGCCTTTGCCCCGTTTTATTTTCCTTCACAGAACGTACTACATGATATATCACATATGGAAACTTCCCAAGAAGAAGGATGTTTTCTGCCCTGTTTACTAGTGTATTTCCAACATATAGATTAATGACTAGCTCATAATAGACCCTTGATAAATATTTGTTGAATAAATGATTATAGGTTTTGGTCCATTGGTCCATTCATCTTCTGCTGCTGTAATTGTTAATTTTAGTATTATATCTCTGCAAAACAATATGACAGAACTTATCAAGAATCCTAAAATATTCATTAATTTTGACTTTTCCACTTCTAAAAAATAAACAGAAATGCAAAAAGCTTATCACTTCATTATTTATAATAATAAAAATTAGAAAAACAAACCTAAATAGGGTGACAGTTAAGCAAATTAAAGTACATACCTCTAGATAAAATATTTTGAAAATATAAAAATTATTACAAAGAATTTTTAATGACAGGAGAAAAAGGCTACAACTTAATTTTAATTGAAAAAGATAGAAAACTATATACATAGTATGATTCTTAAATATATATTTAAAAAGTATAGCATTGGGCCGGCCTGGTGGCATGGTGGTTAAGTTTGTGTGCTCTGCTGCGGCAGTCCAGGGTTCGCAGGTTCGGATCCCAGGCACGGACCTACACACCGCTCATCAAGCCATGCTGTGGCAGGTGTCCCACATAAAGTAGAGGAAGACGGGCACAGACGTTAGCTCAGGGGTAATCTTCCTCAGCAAAAAGAGGGGGATTAGCAGGAGATGTTAGCTAAGGGCTAATCTTCCTCACACATACACACACACACACACACACACACACACACACACACACAAAGTGTAACATCAAATGAGACGAGAAACTGGTGGTCCTTTATTTTGTCTATATTTGACTGAGTCTTATTCATTCCCCCCTACTATGCAGGTAGTGGACAAAAATTAGCATTTAGTTTTATCTGGTCTATAAGAGTACTAAATAGGATATTCCTTTCTCCTCTGGGTTGAAGCTTGGAGAGGTAAAATCAGAACACATCTCTCAATTTTCACCTTCTCTTTCTTCCCCTTCCCACAATGTCTTGGGTGCCTCCCTCCCTTTTCCTACAGGGATCTTTATCTTATGATCCAGTTAGTCAAGTCTGGACCTTGATCTGCGAAAGGGGGAGATAAAGAAATGCAGATTACCCTTTCTCAGGAGCCTTACAATGGCCTACAAGGCTCTTATTTCACTGTATAATCCTATTTTATGTGTTGGAAATATTAACTCATTTTTTTCCCTTCTAGCTCTTGTCTGTACCAAATCTTGGAAAGATTAGGCATGTGCTCAGAAAGGCAAAAGAGAAAAGCCAATTAATAATTTTCAAAAATTACTCTTCTAACAAAAGTATATATTATTTGTTATAGTAAATAGAAAAAGAACCTGGAAGAAGATACCCCGAAATATCAGCTTGGTGGGGGCTGGCAAGTCTGAAGTCTGTGGGGCTGGCCAGCAGGCTGGAAACTCTTGGCAGGAGCTGACACTGCAGTCTTCAGGCAGAAGGCTGTTCTTCCTCAGGGAAAACCTAGTCCCCAGTTTTGCTGTTAAGGCCTTTTAACTGATTGGATGAGCCAACCAAATGCTCAAGAATAATCTCCTTCACTTAAGTCAACTGATTGTAGATGTTAATCACAACTTCAAAATACCTTCACAGCAACACCTAGATTAGTGTTTGAATAACTGGGTACTGTGGCCTGGTCAAGTTGACACATTCAACTGACCTTCATGCTGCATCTTTTTTTCCGGGGTAATCAGGTGTGGCCTACCTGAGCAGGTGAGAAGGGGTGGGGCATGGATGTGAGGAGACAGGGGCTCAACTTACTCAAAATACATGATGGTAGCTTCTAACCAAGAGCTGAGAGAGAGACTGGAAGAAGGGTCTGCTCATTTTCCTTCAAACACACCTAGGGTAGCCAGAGCTCCTTGGTTTCCTCCAGTAGGACGGCCTGGGCTAACTCAACTTCTAGGTTATACAGGTGACTTGGGAGATTATTAGAGGTCAAAGTTCATAGGGATGTTGTAAAGCACTTAGCTTTTAAAACATTAGCTACTTTATTATTAATAAAGTGCTTTTTACCTCTTATCGTTTCCATGTATTATTAATAAAGTGCTTTTTACCTCTTATCGTTTCCATGTGAAAAGGGAAGAAGCTTCCTTTCCCTATGGCCATGACTCTGGGGTTCTTGGGAATTTGCTTTGGATAAGAGGGGAGGATGTTCTCTTGACCCTCGTTTGCTTACAGAGATGGTGGGGAGGCTCCACAGGAGAGTTTGAACTGGTTCCAGAGGGGGAAAAGACCGTGTGTGCCCTGGAATTTCTAAACTCCTGCTGGTTCTTTAGGTAGGTAAGGGTGATGATTAGTGGTGGATGACTCTTTTGTTAGGTGGTCAAAAAAATACTTAAAGGGGCCTGGGTTATTATGGAGGGTCCCTCCCCTCATAGACTAGGTGGGTAATATTTAGTTTGATAAACTTTACATTGACATTGCTCTGCATAATAAAGTAGTAGGGATGTTCAGTGTTCTCTGTTGGGTAGAGGAGACAGAGCAGGGTTTTGGAGAGCCCTATATGGGGAGAAAAATAAGAGATGGAGGGGAAGTGATAGTCCAAGGAGGTGGTGGGGCTGCGTCCTAAGCATCTGGGTAGCTGGTAGAAATTCCTCACCAGGGATGGTGTGGAAACTCTAGGCCAATGATGCCTAATGTTCAGCTTTGAGTGGGTACTAGTTCTGTGCTATGTTACCCCCTTTATTATTTCTAACTTTTAGTGAAAAGCTGCTGCATGCTACAGCCATGTGTTAGTGTTTGGGAGGTGGGGGACATAGATGGAGTGTAGGGTGGTGTTCTGGGCTTTGGTCAGGAGTGAAGTGCACTGATCACAAACACAGAACTGGAGGTCTAGTTTTGAGGTCAGGGGACAGCAGAGCCAGATCTGGCTGGGGCTGCCCCAGTAGTGAACATGTGACAAACCTCTACTTCTCCCAAAGACACAATTCTAGGAAAAAGTGAGACCCTAAGGATGTTGAGGAAGGTGAGCAAGACTTTGTCTTTATGTGTGATAGAGGGCTGATCATTTTATTTTGATATTTGGTGGGGCCTCTGGGTTAGTCTCACATTTCCATACCTTGGCTCATTTTGTTAGCCACGCCTGGGCTGCATGTGGAGAGCTGGTATAGAAATAGTACTGAGGAACCAGATCATCTGGGTTCAGAGCCCACTTCCACTGCTTACAGACCTTGAAGAAATCTGACTCTTCCAAGTCCCAGCATTCCCATCTGTAGTATGGGGATGGCAAATAGCTCTTACCCCATGTGGTTGTTGTGGAGGCTAAATGCAATAGTGACATGAGTGCTAAGCGTCCAGACGGATGCAGAGGAGCTGTTCAATAAATGCCAACCACTACTATTATTATTAATATACCTTTTCCTTCTTTTCTACTTATGGGATCACACTCATCCTTTAGGCTCAGCTCAGATGCCAGCCTCCCAGTTGTCTTCTCTTCCTATTCTCACTTCCCTGGTGATCTTATTTAGTCCCATGGCTTGAAATACCATTTATAGTCTGATGCTTTTCAAGTTGATAACTTTGTTCCGACTTCTCCCCTGAACCCCATATTCATTTAGCTATGTGACGTTTCCACTTGGATGACTATTAGGCATCTCAAATTTGACATGTCTCAAATAGAACTTTTGATTTTCTGACCCAAATATGCTCCTTCTGCAGCCTTCCCCATCTCAGAGAATGGAGTAACTATTCTCCAGTTACTCATGCCAAAGAGTTAGCAATCATTTTTCTCCCCTCTCTTTCTCTCACACGGACCTGCAATCCACTAGCAAATTCGCTTGGCTCCACCTTCAAAATATACCTAGAAGCCAACCACTTCTCTCCACCCCCACTGCTCCCACCCTGGTCCAGGCCCCCTTCACCCTCATCTGGGTTGCTGCAGGAGCCTCCTCTCTGGTCTCTCCACGTTCATCATTGCGCCCCTACCTGCTGTTCTTAGCACTGCAGCCAGAATGATCATTTAGAAACTTAAAGTCGGTATGTCACATCTCTGCTCAAAATAAACATCCTGGCTTTCCATCTTGCTTGGAATAAAAGCTCAAGTCCTTAGGATGGCCTCCAAGGCCCTACATGTTCTAACAGTAACATGTCCCTATCCCCCCCACAAAAGTAACACTGATGAATCTCACAAATATAGTAACTGAAAGAAGCCAAGCACAGGAGAATACGTACTGTATGCTTTTATTTATGTAAAGTTGGAAACAGGCAGGGCTTATCTATGGTGTCTGAATTCAGGATAGTGGTCCTTTTGGGTGGGGGGATGGTGAAGTGATTGAAAGGGTTGAGGGGGAGCTCCTAGGTTCTGGCAATGCTCTATTTCTTGACCTTGCATGGTTGTTGAATTTAAATCCTGTCCTGGTGACTCTGGGCATCAGGCTGTAGGTCAGGATTGGCAAACATGTCATATGCCAACTCCACTCAGTTAGTGGTGGTTGCCTGGAGCACTGAGTAGAGAGAGATTTGGGGTCAGTGTCCGGGCTCAGCAGCAGCAGAGTGCTATGGCCAAGAAAAGACTTGTATCATGACTGAGGGAGAGAGAATTGGCTGCACATGTGCCTAGTACTAGCTAATCCCATTGGTGGTGCAATCATGTACTAGCCAATTTCTGTCATAAAATAGACCCTGACTTATGCCAATGTAGAACTAACATGAGATTTCAGAAGCTCCACTATGAGCCATAGACATTCCCTCACATCTCTGTCTCTGATTTCTTTGATGATCCATTGCTTTCCAAACCCTGCCCCATCCCTCTCAAGCAGCACCTTCTATCCTCCAAGCTCTGTGAGGTTCTGGCAGCATCACCCCAAAGGCAGGCATTCACCATTCCATCTTCCCTGCGTCCAGGCAGCCTCTAGCTGCCACACCTGCAGCCAGGAGCCAGGCCCACCATCCAGCTGCCACCTCAGCCTGGGCAGCCAGGAGGCCCTGAAGGTGCGACCAGATAGTGGTGGATGCCCTCCCCTCCGCCTTGTGAACCCAGAGTACACCAGCGGGTGGGCAGATCTCCACTGCTGGTCTGAGCCCATATGGCTTGGTCTACCGTAGTTGTCCTTAGGCCTCTTCTCACCCCAAATCAGGGCAAAATGGGTGCCCACAATGCCCTTCTTTTTGTTCTTCAAACACAGGAAGTTTGTTTGTGTCTCAGTGTTTTTGCCCTTGCTGCTCCCTTTGTCGAGAACGTTCCACACGTAGCCAGCTACACCTCCTCATTCATGTTTCAGCCTTCAAGCTGCTTCCTCAGAGATGCCTTCTCTCACTACCATTAGTCATTCATTCTCATTAATTCATTCCACAAATATTTATTGAACACCCAATGAGTGCCAGGTGCTGTTCTCAGTGCAATGATACAGCAATGGACAAACAAACGAAAACTCCTGTTCTCTAGGGAGCATATATCTAGTGGAGGGAGTCAAATAATTAATAAGTAAACATATATAATGTATCAGGTGGTGACAAATACTATGAAGAAAATTAAAACAGAGAAAGGAGAGAGGAAATAAGAGCAGGGATGGGAGGCAGTGCCATTTTGGGTATGGTAAGTTAGGGGAGGCCTCTTTGATAAGGTGACAGTTGACTCAGAAGCTGGATAAAGTGAGACAGTGAGGACCAGAAATGTCTGGGAAACAGCGTTCCAGGCAGAAGGAACAGTGAGTGCAAAGGCCCTGAGCAGGGAGCACTGCTCTCCTCTACCATACCCTCTGTCTTGTTATCCATTTATGTTCTTCATAGCACCTCTTACCCTTTGAAATTACTTATTTACTCATTGACTTTCTTGTTGTTTGTGTTGTGTGAAGGAGGCTCTGTGAGAGCTGGGATCTTACTCATTTTTCACTGCTTTATCCCCAATGCCTAGAATTGAGCCTGGTAAAAAAAAACATGCCCAGTAAATGGGAATGACTTGCTAACTTTCTGGTCAATTAGGCTCTCTTAGTGCAAGCCCCAGAAACTTACGAGGAAAAACAAAGCAAAACCAAACCAAAAGGGAATGTATTGGAAGGAGGTGAGAGCTCACAGAATTATAGGCAAAGCTGGGGAATAGGACAACAAGGCCTTGGAAAGCAAAGGGCAGAAACCATCTGGTTATCTGGTTGCGGGAATGAATGGGCGTCCCCATGGAGCTCTGCCCGGGACATGACTCAGCTTCCCTGTTTGTCTCCCTGTGACTCTCCTCTAGGAATCCAGTGGGCCAGTGGGGCTGGCTTCATGGGCATGCTCACTGCAAAGAGCCCCTTCTTGGTTTAATGCTCTATTGTTGCCACCTTGAGATTCATAATAATTGTTGAACAAGGGACTCTGTATTTTCATTTAATTAAGACTTTAGTTTTTTTAGAACAGTTTTAGGTTCACAGCAAAATTGAAGGGAAGGTACAGAGAGATTTCCCATGTACCCACTGACCCCATTCATGAATAGCCTCACACGTTATCAACATTCCCCACCAGAGTGGTACATTTGTTACAATTCGTGAACCTACACTGACGCATCATAATCACCCAAAGTCCATGGTTTACTTTATGGTTCACTCTTGGTGTTGCACATTCTATGGGTCTGGACAAATGTATAAAACATGTATCCATTATTATACTGTCATATAGAGTGTTTTCTCTTCCCTAAAAATCCTCTGTACTCCACCTATTCATCCCTCCCCTACCCCAACCTCTGGCAACCACTGATTGTTTTATTGTCTCCATAGATTTGCTTTTTCTAGAATGTCATATACTTGGAATCATACAGTATGTAGCCTTTTCAGATTGGCCTTTTTCACTTAATAATATGCATTTTAGGTTCTTCCCTCTCTTTTCATGGTTTGATAGCTCATTTCTTTTTAGTGCTGAATAACATTCCATTTTCTGGATGTACCACAGTTTATTTATCCATTCATCTACTGAAAGACATCTTGTTTGCTTCCAAATCTTGCCAATTATGAATAAAGCTGCTATAAACATCCATGTGCATGTTTTGTGTGGACATAAGTTTTCAACACCTTTTGGTAAATACCAAGGAGCATGATTGCTGGATTTAATGGTAAGCGTATGTTTAGTTTTGTAAAAAACTGCCAAACTGTCTTCCAAAGTGGCTGTACCATTTTGCATTCCCACCAGCAATGTATGAGAGTTCCTGTTGCTCCATATTTTCACCAGCTTCTGGTGTTGTCAGTGTCTGGATATTGGTTATTCTAATAGGTGTGTACTGGTATTTCAGAGTTGTTTTAATTTGCATTTCCCTGATGTCACATGATGTGGAGGAGTTTTTCATATGCTTATTTGCAATTTGTATATCTTCTTTAATGAGGTGTCCGTTCAGGTCTTTGGCTCATTTTTTAATAAGGTTGTTTTCTTGCTGTTGAGTTTTAAGTGTACTTTATTTTGGATAACAGTCCTTTACCAGATGTGTCTTTTGCAAATATTTTCACCTAATCTGTGGCTTGTCTTCTCATTCTGTTGACATTGTCTTTTGCAGAGCAGAAGTTCTTAATTTTATGAAGTCCATCTTATCAATTATTTCTCATGCATTATGCCTTTAGGGTTGCATCTAAAAAGTCATTGCCATACCCAAGGTCATCTAGATTTTCTCCTATGTTGTCTTCTCGGAGTTGTATAGTTTTGCATTTTACATTTAAGAATGTTAGAAAAGGAGCCATTTCTTTTGTAGAGATGGCAGTGATTCTTTTTGCCTTTGTTTTCATTGCAATACATGTGTAAGAAGAAAGTGTCTATGGATCAATATTTTAGAAACTACAAATATAGGTTTGAATTAAACAATCAAAAGATACATCTGTGATCCATTTTGAGTTAATTTTGTGAAGACTATAAGGTCTGTGTCCAGGCAGAATTTCCTCTCCCTTGGGAGGCCTCAGTCTTTTTCTCCTAAGGCCTCCAACTTATTAGATGAGACCCGCCCACATTATGGAGGGTAATCTGCTTTGCTCAAATTCTGCTGATATAAATGTCAATTTCATCTAAAAAATTGTTGCTTCATAGTGACATCTAGACTGGTGGTTGACAAAATATTTGAGTACTGTGGCCTAGCCAAGTTAACACATAAAATTAACCATTACAATAGGCAATTTTTTTTTTTAGGTGGCGCTAAGCCCTCTGGGGATGCCAGGGAGGTATCTGGTGTCAATTTGTTGGTTGTCTCAGCCTTGAGTATCTTTCTTTTCTGGGACAGATTTTCCCTGAGCTAACATCTGTTGCCAATCTTCCTCTATTTTTTTTTCCCCTCCCCAAAGCCCCAGTACATGGTTGTATATTCTAGTTGTAAGTCTTCCAGTTCTTCTATGTGAGCCACTGCCACAGCATAGCTACTGACAGTGGTGTGGTTCCATGCCGGGGAACTGAACCTGGGCTGCCGAAGCGGAGTGGGCTGAACTTTAGCCGCTAGGCCAACAGGGCTGGATCCAAATTTTTTTTTCTAAAGATTGATAAAATACATTGTTCATAAGAAGTGAGAGAAATAGATATTCTTCTATATTGTTGGTGGGAGAGTATATAGAACAGCCTTTTGGGAACAGATGAAACAGCAATTTGGCAGTTTCTACAGAAATTTAAAATACACTAACTTTCCCTCTTGCCTGGCCCTGCTGGTTTGCCTCTGTCTGGCTGTGTTGTTCCACCCCAGGTCACTGCTCCTCTCTTGGCAGCTCTTGTCATACAACCCTCTCCTTCTGGGTCCGGTAACTGCTCCCTTCCCTTGTGCCTTCAGGTCGAAGGGTGGTGTCAGCTCCACCACCGGGGAACTGTACCCCATTGACACTTTGACAAACAATGCCTTTATTAGTCCTCCTCAAGCTCTCCTGATCTGAATGTGCTGTCTGTTTCCTCCTGGGGCCCTGACCAATACACCTGGGCATCATTCTGGGTTCTTCTCTAACCGTCTTTCTCTAGCTGCAGTCTATCACCAAAGCAGATCAATAAAATCCTTTTCACTTTTTTTCTTTCCAGCCACAGAACTAGCATCCTAACTCAGACCATTATCTTTTGCCTGGGTTTCTGAAAAACTGTCCTAACCACTTTCCTTGCCTTCAATCTTGTCTTCCTCCAGAAAATTTTCCACTGTTGCTAAAGATCTTTCTAAAATGACAACCTGATCATACATGTTTCTCTGTTTAAAATCTTTCAAAAATTCCCCAATGGTCTTAGGACAAAATTCAATCACCTAAGTGAGGATTTCTAGGTCTTGTACTACGTGGCGCCTGCTCACACATGGCTTAATACTCCCCATCTCACACAGCTTAATACTCTCTATCTTTCACCTGTGGACCTCTTTTAACTTGCAACCAGGAAGTGCCAAGGTAAAGGAGACAATGCTAAGGGTTATCTGTGCCCTAAACACAAGAGGCTCTTACCACCAAGGGAGGACATATTGGTTTTGAATAAGCTCATCTTCCGAATTAGAACTGCCATTCTCAGCCCAGATGATGCCTTCACTCAAAGATGGTCATGTAGGGTGGTCTCACAGCCTGATGCCCACAGAGTTTTATGACACTCAAGAGTTACTGGATAGACTTTTTCTTGGGGAACCAGTGAGACTCTTTGGACTTACGCTGTTCAATGCAGCAGTCACTAATTGCATGTGGCCACCGAGTGCTTGCAAGATGGCTAGTGTAATCTGAGATGTGCTGCAAATGTAAAATGCACACCTGATTTTGAAGTCTTAGGATGAAAAAAAGAATGTAAAATATCTCAGTAATTTTTTTTTTTTTGGTGAGGAAGATTGCCCCTAAGCTAACATCTGTTGCCAATCTTCCTCTTTCTGCTTGAGAAAGATTGGCCCTGAGCTAACATCTGTGTCCATCCTCCTCTATTTTGTATGTGGGTTGCTGCTATAGCATGGCTTGATGAGTGGTATAGGTCCATGGCCAGGATTCGAACCCACCAACCAGGGCTGCTGAAGTGGAGCATGCTGAACTTAACCACTATGCCACCAGGCAGGCCCTCGATAATTTTTGTATTGATTACCTGTCGCAATGATAATATTTTAGTATGTTGGGTTAAATAAAATGTATTGTTAAATTATTTCCACTTGTTTCTTTTTAATTTTTTAATGTGGTTACTAGAACACTTACAATTGCATGTGTGGCACGCTGCTCTGGACTCTGCAGCTCCTGGCTACTCCCAGTGCTGTGGGTCAGCACCACCACCAGCATCAGCTGGGAACTTGTTAAGTGTGCTGTGCAGGGAGTCCTTTGTTGGTCAATGGGTATCCGACTGGTTGTAACTTTGAGAGGAGAGACAAAGGGAACAACTCACTCTGCCGTGATGACGATGTCACTCTGAGGGAACTTGTTAGGGACACAAATTTCAGCCTTGCCCTAGACCTGCCAGGTCAGATGCTGCACTGTAACAAGAAGCTCAGGCTTCTTGCACATTTGTATTCATATGCACATTACAACTGAGAAGTGCTGGTCTAGAGAGAAGAGGTGCAATGAACAGAGCCTTGCTAATTCTTCCTGGATGCAGACATTTGTTACATTTCTTCATTTAAAGGCTATAGGTGTGTTTTTTGCTTTGAGGGAGAGGGAAAAAGAAAAGCTAGAGGATCTCATCAGATAAGAAATTCTTTAAACCAGATGCACATTCCCAGACTCTAATCAAGCATTCTGAGCACAGAGGCTTAAGAGGAAGTGAACTGAACAAATCAGGTCTTTAAAAAGTATCACAAATCCATGATAAATCAGACTGATCAGTTGAAGCCTGGACTTTCAAGGCAAGAATCGGAACTCCTTTGGAATGCTAAAAAAAGCTTGAGATTCTGAGCAATCAAAAATCAGATTGCTAGCATGGTTACAGAGAATGGTTAGAGCCATTAGAGTGATCACGGAGTTGGCATCATCCAGAATTCTAGAAGGTCTGCACCAAACTACAGCAGGAATCAGCTAAGAAAATCTAACGGGAGTCACAGGAAGATGTGCAGCAGGTTGCCACGTCTTTCTCAGTTACTTTGTGTTTTAATTTTTTTTTCTGATGAAATTTGGATGATAGCTGCCATTTATTATCAAGCTTTAAACCATCCCTCCCAAGGGATTTTAAGAGTTTTAAGGAAGAGAAGGACATATTTCTGTGGTCACCATAGCTGCTAAAATGAAACACCTGGCATTTCTAGACCCATCACTTGAGATGAACTGCAATACCAAACCCTGTTTAGATGAAAAGGAAGGAATACTGTATGCCTCATTTATTCTGAACACATTATTTTTTAAAGGTTTTTCTCATATGCTGACTCTCATGGACGGCTGTTCTCACTTGTCAGAAGGGACAGAGTACACTAGTTACCTGGACCCCTGCAACATATGCATGCTTAAGGTTGTCATTTCATAAATAAAACATTTTCTTTTAATAATGTATTCATATTACAGTAAGAGGCATATGATAGATGCTTATGTATAAAGATACCTGCTTCTGGCACGGTGTCTGCAATAGGAGGGTTTCCCTTCTCTTTAAAGACCTCCAATGTTCTGGCCAGAAGTTTTCCCGTAGATCTCAGGGCTCTCCCTCCATGGGATCTAATTACTCCATTATCCTTAAAATATATGAACAGTTGATGTATCCTAGAAGGTCCAGGAAAAGATATTTGGCTTCCAGTATTGTTTCAAACTTATCCTGAGTGGTGGGGCTGTTGCTCTCAATAGCCATTCGCCCATTCCTAGGACATATTGCTCTCAGGACAACCTCAAAGTATGTATTTTTTGTTTGTTTACTTAAACTTATTTCTACTTTTCCTCTTTCCAAAAAGTTCTGAGGTCATTAGTAGCAAGGACAGATGCAACAAAGCAAATAAAATGGAAACAGAAAGTCAATAGAAAGACAAATAGGTGGAAACTAGCATAGTAATGATAAGACGGCACCAGCCTGCGTGTGAGACCCAAATTTTACTGCCCATTTCCTGGAATCCAGGGATAAAAAGCAAGCAATAAACATTACACTATTCACGATCAGGAAGGAGGAAGTATACCCGTTTCCCAATAGAGTCAAAATTTTCCTGGCAGAAAACTCCAAAAGAAATTCTATGCCGAGATTAAGGAGTATGGTGTGAAATTGTGGAAAAATGGATTAATGGTAGGACCTTCCTCTTTAGGGATATGCAAAGATTAAATGAAGTAAAACATGCTAAGCCCATAGACTTGTGAGTGGCATATAGTGAACTCAAGCATTAACTATCATCATTGTCACGATTATATTAAAATTATATAATTTATACAAAATTATGTACAAATAATTATTTTAAAATGACAAAATAATAAACATTGGTAATATTAACAGTGACTATTATAGCAAATGCAGAAGTGGATTTCATTTAGTTATTTCTTGAAACAGCTGTAGCCAAAAGCATGATGTTAACACAACTCAGTGAGGTGGCCAACAGGAGCCATAGCTAATGTGATCCAAGAGTGGGGCTGTCTGGTGTCCCAAAGGACAGAACAGAGGGGACCTAGAGAAATGGCCAGATCACACACTTCCTAGACCAGTAATTCTCAGATATGGTTCTTAGTCATCCAGTAAGTGATGAGGTTACATCAGATGAGCAGGGAACTCATCCAAAAATCCAAGTTCTTATAGGCAAATGGGGTGCAATGGATGGGGAGAAAGAGCACTCTCTACTCACTCTGGGTCCTTTCTGGCTGGGGTACAAATTAAATTGACATGAGGCCAAATAGCAGGAGAAAATCAAACAAAGCTTTATAAAACATGTATACATGAGAGACACCAGAGAGTGTCTCTTGACAAAATGGTGGAGAGTCTCCTCTTAGATAGACAAATGAGGATTTTGGGGGGAGTTGGGAGTGTCAGCCACAAGGGATTACAAGAAAAGCACAGTAAGATTATGCAGATTTAAGGCCTCACCTTCCACACTGACAAGTTTCTAGAGATGAGGTCATCCACCTCTCTTCCCAGTATAGAAAAGGAGATACCTTTACAAATGGAGATTTCCCTTACAAATGGAAATATATGGTAAAGAGAACTTTGATAGGAATGGGCGTAACAAAGACCCTCCCAGTCTATTGATACCCAGAGTCATCCAAGGTGATGGCCCATCCCAGGGACAGGCCTTCCATCCCAAATCCCTTTAGAGAGTTGGGGGGAGGGGGTTGAAGGTCAAAGCCTCCTTCAGAGCAAGGTAGAGAGAGACACATCTTGAAGTGGCCAATTCTGATCCCCCACACAATTTCATAGACTTTCAGTAAATTGCTTACTAGTAACTACCGTATGAATTACTGAGGGTTACTAAAATTTGGTACTCAAAAAACTCACATTGATACCATACTAGAATTTCCTGAGGATCCTAATTTAGCATTCTACCAAGAAGTCTGGCTACTCCACAGTGCCTGATAATGCTGCAAGAACCCGAGAGTGGAATGGCTTGCTATTGAGTCATCATTGGCAGTGTCCTGAGTTTATTGGGCTTTTCAGTGGCAACTATTCTTGACTTTTAAAGTATTAATTTATTTTTTCTGAGGGTTGTTTGGTTAACCTTATAGAGGGTGATGATTTATATTTTCATCAAGAGTAGTGCTAAAGTTAACATCTGTGTGATCCCCTCAAAATGTGCTTGTTCCAGTGTGTTATCCTCAAGGTTCTTTGCCTATTGCAGTAGCTTTCTCTGACTAAGTGACAGTCACAAAGGTTTGAGAACCACTGCCTTAGATTCTCTTGCCTGGGTATCACTCTGTCAGCTGGACTGACCAGAGCTTGGAGGGCTATGAGTGCATGTTACTCTGGAAACCAGCAAGGATGGGGTGGGATTGACTTCCTGATGTGTATGTGGATTCTGTGATGTTCTGAATGACTGGAGGTGGTTGATATAATTTTATTAAAGTTGAGAGCCCTTTCTCCAGTATCATTCCCCAGATGGAGGTCAGCCTGCCTCCACTGAGAGATGAGCTATGGAGATATTTTCAAGCAAAGCCAGATTTTTTTTTCTCAGGAAGAAATTTGGTCTACTCCAACACCTGGACTTTTTTTAAATTTTAAAGTCCTTGATTCAGTCACCAAAGTTTTATATCATCAAAGATGGCAGAGAAGATGGTGACTTAGAATATTTTCAGCACTTGAGTAACATGTCTGTGACAGTGGTGTGCTGAGCTGGCCCGTACCAGCTTGTGAGAGCCAATTGCCAATTTTTGAGAAATGTAATGAACTGGTTGTCAAACTATTGGTAGTTTTAAATTGACCATTTAATTTAAATGGTGGTAGTATTTACATCAGAGAAATAAGCAAATGCTATGAAAAGTTTTTTTCCAGACAGTTATTAACCGTTTACCAGCACATCACTGTGGACCATCTAACATTAAGAAATATGGTCTCCTTGTGTCCCTTAAAAAGTTAAAGTGGGTTTTACCCACTTTAAAAAAGCATAGCCAATTATTTCCTCCTAATCCCAGAGACATTCCCTTGCTAGTAATGTTAAATCCCTCTGCTAGCTTTACTTTAGAGACACATTTCAGAGTTGAGTCTCTTAATTAAATATTTGTTATGAGGAAGGAATAGATTTTAAGATAGCCACAATATTATTAACCATTATTAAACATCATTCTATCTCAATTATTTATTCAATAGATATTCAATAAAATAGATATTTATTGAGCTAATCTAATTAATCTAAAACCAGCCTTTTGAGCCAATACTGTACTGGGAAATAGGTGTACATCGTATGACAAAACTAATATGGGCCATCATAGGATTTACAGTCTAATAGGGATTACAAACTTAAAAAAATCACGCAAATAGTTTTTTTTTTTTGTGGTGAGGAAGACCAGCCCTGAGCTAACATCCATTGCTAATCCTCCTCTTTTTGCTGAGGAAGACTGGCCCTGGGCTAACATCTGTGCCCATCTTCCTCCACTTTATATGGGACACCGCCACGGCATGGCTGACAGGCAGTGCGTCGGCGGGCGCCTGGGATCCGAACCAGCGAACCCCGGGCTGCCAAGCGCGGACTAAACCGCTGCGCCACTGGGCCGGCCCTAACGCAAATAGTTTATACTTGCAAATTGTGATAGTGTCATGAAGGAAAAGAACAGGGTAATATGAGACAGAATAGTAATGGAGATCAGTCTGGGGAATCTATTAATGTTGCAGGTGGAGAGAAACATTTCTAAGGAAGTGGCATTTGATCAGAGATTTGAAGGATAAATGGGCATTAGCCAAGCAAAGAATGAAGGGAAGTTCAAGAAAATGACCGAAAACCAAGTAAGATCCTTTGTAGAGTTCACTGATCTGTCCTCAGGCTTCAAATTCATGGACAGAAACAATTTATGTGTCAAGATGTATGATCTTGACATAGTTAACAGTGCTTTTTCAAAACTTGTACCATTCTTCTTCTTCCAAAATTAAACTGGGTAAAATTGGTTCTGATCCATCTTGCTTGAAATTTATAGCTAAGTATCATATTCATTTTTTAGATGAATTGTGTGCATACTAATGTATTCTTACCTTTGATGAGGGTCATACTTTGGAGTTCTCATGGGTAAGTCAGACAACGATTATGTTGTAACTCATGGTAATTCTAGGAATGGAAGTGTTAAATAGAGTGGGGCATGGTTCTCAGGACAAGATACAATCCTGGTTATTAGGATTTGGGCCTAAGGTCAGAATAAAAGACTAAGTCAAGTTGATGTTGAGTTGCCTCAGAAATGAATTAAGATTTATTAAATTTCACTTAAGATCAAGAATGGCTCCAGAGCTGCCCTGGTCAATCAGCCCTCCTGGTGGAGTGGGGCCATGTGGGGACGTAGAATCACACAGATCGTCATGTACTCCAGGACAATCTTCTTGAAAATACTTATTTCTTCCACTCTTGATGATGAGTTTCACACAGGGACATGAAAGGGGACATGTCCCCAAATCCCGGCCAGTGTTTCTCCAAGCCTGGTCCCTGAACCACCTGTACCAGAATCAGCTGTGTTGTTTGTTAAAAATGTAGATTTGGAGGCACTACCCTAAAACCACTGAATCAGAGTTTCTGGAGAATCTGCAATAACTATTTGAAATCTTCTATATGTGTCCCCATTTATTAATTGTTAGCCCTGTTCCACAACCTCCTATCCTATTGCCAGTAGATGACCTAGCTTTCTGCTTCTCAGAGAAAATTGAAACCATCAGCTAGAGGAATTTCTCTGATATCCTGCTTTCAAATCTCCTAATCTACCTTCACCCTTTGTCTCCCATCTTCCACCTGTGCTCTGCATACCACCCGCCCCCCCCCGTCCCCCGCTCTCCCAGAAAGCGTTTGCTATTGATTCTCTCTTCTCTCCTGTACATTCAACTGCTCCTTCTCAAAAGGATCATTCTTATAGGCACTGAAGTATGTCTAAGTTTCTTCTATTAAACGACAAATACAAATGAAAAATACCTTCCTTGGTCCTACATTCCCTCAAGCTACCATCTTCACTTCCTGTCCTTCTAAACTAGCCTTTTGGAAGAAGTTCTGTAGGTGTAGGGTCTCTATTTCTTCATAACATTCCTTCCTTAGCTCCCTGTGATCTGCCTTCTGTCTCAGGACTCCACTCAAATAGCTCTTGCTAAGGCCACTACTGATCTTTTCATCACTAACCTCCTGGGCATTTTCCACGTCCCCTCTTTCTCTGTTTGTTTACAGCACTCAACATCACAGAATCCTCTCCTTAAATATTCTCTTTCATTGGCTTCCAAGACACCACATTCCTCTGGGTTTTGGGTTTTTTTTTCCCATCTCTTTAGGCACAATCTGACTCTTCTTCTACCCAGCTATTAAATGTTGCAGTTGATTACCCAACACTATCACACTCGGCAAGCTTATTCATGCCCGTAGCATCAACTGCCATCCATAATTGACTTGCAAATTGATGTCCTCAGCCCAGACTGTTCCCTGATCTCCATATCTGCATATCCAACTTCTTACGTGCTATCTCCTTTGATGTCTCAAAGTTATCTCACATTCAACATGTTTAAGATCAAACTCACAATGCAGTATTTCTACCTCTCCCTTCCCCCAAGCTTGATATCCAAATGTTCCCTGTTTAGGTAAATGACACCATCATTCAACTAGTTACACAAGACACATCAAATTCACTCTTGAAACCTTCCCTTTCCCCACAACCAGTTCAGTTCATCACCAAATACATATTTCTTGTATAGTTACTAAAAGCTTCTTAAATCCATCCACTTGTACCCATATCCACACCCACCAATTTAGTCCAAGCCCCCATCTCCTCTTACTTGAACCATAGCAACTGCCTCCTAATTGGTCTCCCTGCAGCTTGAGTGATCGTTTCCAAAAGCAGATTGATTCTATTACCTCCTAAATCTTTTGGGGACTTGCTTTGCTCTAAGATTAAAGACCAAAATTCTTATCAAGGCCTATGGGTTCTCCAAAGTCCTCTGCCTCCCTCTTTTCCAG
Source organism: Tapirus indicus (assembly GCA_031878705.1). Taxonomy (NCBI): domain Eukaryota; kingdom Metazoa; phylum Chordata; class Mammalia; order Perissodactyla; family Tapiridae; genus Tapirus; species Tapirus indicus. The sequence continues at coordinate 63,222,274 of CM062923.1, forward strand.
CCTCATCTTTCACTGTCTCCTCCCTTTTCCATCCAGGCACATTACTCTACTTTTATCAGTACCTTAAAATGTCATATTCCCTCTCGTCACAGGCCTTTCTACAGGCCATTCCTGATGATTGGAATGTTCTTTATCTCCTTTTGTCTGGTTAACTCTCACTCCTCCTCAGGGCCTCACTTTCTCAGAGAAGACTTCCCTGGCCTCAAATGGTTGCTCTACTTCCTTGGAAACAGGCTTTCACAAAAGAGCCTTTCTTCCTTTGTTAGGCCTTATCTCTGTTTTTAATTATACCCTCCTTTGTAGGATTATTTGATTAACATGTCTTTCCATTAGCTTGAAAGCTGCTTGCAAGTGGGAACCATGCCTGTTTTAACTCTCCTTGCATCCCTGATGCCCAGCACAGGTCCTGATGTATTGTAGGAGATCAAAGAGTGAATGACTGAAGAGCGAGTCACTCTCAGACTTGAAGAAACCTTCATATTTCTTGTCCCACAGCCCATTGGAGATGATTTCTAGAGTACCAAAGCACCGATGTTGCTTCTGTGGAAATAGCTCATCGTCTGTGAGGGAACATTTCTAGGAATTCGGTAAATGTTTGTTGAAAGAGTGAGTTTCAGGGACTCTCACAGTTAACCCTGCTCTGATTATGTAGCCAAGAAAGGGCATCCAGAGATCCTACACCACAGCTGCCAACCACACTCCAGGTGCTGCCTCTGTCATCACAATGTCTAATGGAAGATCACAATGTCTGTTATCTAAGGAGGATAAAATTGGAAAGAGTTGTGGTTTCTAGTCTCAGAAAGAGACTTACTTGGTAAAAAGAAAACATATCCAACTTCTGCTGCTTTTGTCTCAGTTATATTTCGACCTCCTTTCCCCTCTCTCTCACTGATCACGTAAACACCATTACTCCGGCATATAGACATCTTCCTTTGCTTGGATATGAATCTGAGTTGAGCATAAGGGGAAAGTTGTAAATAATTGAAAAACATCATAAAATTGGATTGAGTGTTAGGATTGTATAAAAATAAAGTACTTTCCCATAAAATGCTCTGGGAATTGTTTTAGAATTCAGGGAAAACAAACAATTCCATCCTGAGTTGGACACAGTTCAACCCTGGCGCCTCCCAGGAGTAGGCAGCTATGGCATATGTCTAGAAATCTGGGAAGTGAAAATTTTGTACTTTAAATATGATTTTGCAAACTTGCATGAGGTAAGAAGACTAAGACGGCACAGGGGGTGGGTAGGAGATGGCTTGTTTTTGTCGGAGAGATAGTATTGGGATGTTGGAAGGAAACACTGCAAATGGGGGTTCAGACAGGGTAAAGCTGGGAAGTGGATTGAGTCGTAACCCCTTCCCATGTCTCTTCCCCTTGTCCCTCTCCCTTCTTGTGGCGCTGACCCTGGGGCCTTGCTCCCAACCAGCTTCTCAAGCCAATCTAATTCCTTTGCTGGGGTACTGAACTCACCTTTCTTTTGTGACTCAGCAATCTTGTGGGCAATGTTCTTGTTTAACCTGGACACCCGGGACACCCTCCCCTTGTGCACCATTTTCATTGGCAGTCCAGTGGTCCCCACCCCTGCCTCCAATACCTAGGTGAGTCTGGCCTTAAGGACAGGATACCGATACCTAAGTTGTTAGCTGTAAACATAAGATATTATCCTTCTCAGTGACATTTATCTTTTTAAAAGAAGGCTTTTTCCTCCAGAGAGATGCATATCTAGGGAATTCTAGATGTGCCAAGACTCATTACAACTGGAAATCCTTGATAAGCACTCTTCAAATCATAGTTAGAACCTCCACATATCCTGCCTAATTGTAGGGATGCCTACAGAGAATATGAGGACAATTTACCCTCTGAAGTATTTTTGTGATGATTTAATGGGACTAAGGAAGTTTGCTGCTCCTGGAAACACCACCTCTTCAATTAGCATTTTGGCAACGTGTTTGGGGCAGTCATTCTAGCCTGGGCTGTGGCACATTTAAGAGAAGGATACAGGCCTAGGAATATGAAGAATGAAGGAGACAGCAGAGGGTCTTGCTTAAGACCTTGGGCTTTGGAATTGGGCAGCTCTGAGAGTCAGTTCTGGCAATGGGATCTCAGACAAGTTACCCTCTAGGCCCGATTGTTCTCATACTAAATTAAGGACAATAATGATATCAATTTCGTGGCATGTGAAGGTTAAACGTGAAAATGCACATAAAGTGCTTGACTCAAGAGGTCCAGAGTGTAATTCTGATATCATTATTATCATTGTCTTTATTATTATAACATTTGAGGTGGGGAGAGGGAAGGAAGTAATTCTTCTGTTCTTCCACTTCTGAAGGCTTCAGATTTTCTGGAGCACACATTTCTACTCTCACTCACATGCCCTTTTCCTCTATCAAACAATGGCCATGGTGGGATCTTACTGTGTCCCTTCCTCCACCCCGTTTTGTGTACAGATGTAATCCAGGCAACACTAACACCCAGGCCCATAGAGGTCGCAAGCTCCTGGGGAACAAATGGGAAGGGCAGGGTGTCCACCCATCTCACCTTGATGATAGTGGGGGAATGGGTTCATGCTGGTATCCAATCTCAATGTCTTCTTTTTGAAAAATTAGCTGACAGAATCATGTCTGTTCAGGCCACAGGACCCTGAGACCAGTGCCATAAGAGAGGCCTCCCAGAACACACACCTAGGGTATGGGTCACCCTCTTTCGCTTACTCCAATCGTCCTTTTGAGGATTTATTCCCAGCCCCTTAAGAGACACAGGAACTGAATTCTGCACTGGAAATCTACAAAAGACCCATGACAATCATTTAGTAAGGGTGAGAAGCTGGTGAGGCTCGACGCTTTGGAGACATGGCATACAGTTCCAAATCCGAGGCCAGTGTAGAGTGGAGCCAAGAATGAGCCTGCTAAACCTAAAGTTTGTTGTTCCAACTCCTAGCAATCCTGTGATTAGCAGAGTGGAACCCTGCCCTGTCTTTTTGCACCACCCTCTCACCTCCCGGTACTATGCCAGACAAAGCTCCACTGCAATTCACAGGGTTTTCATGGCCATTTATTTTGAGAGTGGGTGACTAGGTCCTTCTTCATAGTCTGTCTAGTCTGGAAGGTCCACTGTATCCTGTCCACCATGGGTGACCCTGCTGGCATTTGAAATACCGGGGACATAGCTTTCAGCATCAGAGCAACACACAGCCACCACTGTATGTCAACAATAGAGGGGTGGTGTGATTCCCTGATTGAGAAATGAACCCAGGCTGTGGCGGTGAGAGGGCTGAATCTTGACCATTAGACCACCAGGGCTGGCTAAACTTAAAGTATTCAATGCAAAATAAATGTCTCCTGCCTCACAGATGTTGCCCTAGGTGGGCAACTGAGCCTGCCTTGCCACAACGTGGCATCAGTGGCAGCATAAAAAGCAGAGAGCCTTGTTGTTTCTTAAATAGAGGGCCTTGCACGCATCTCTGGGACTGCTGGGAGCCTGTGCCCCCAACTCTGCATGTCCCCAGTAGTGGCACTGTTCTTCACTCCACTGTGGTGACAACTCCCACAGGAACATTAGGATCAGCACAGGGGCATCCAGGAACTGGCTGAATGCCCATCATGGTTAGGAAGCTGGGGTCTTCAGATCACAGAGGGAGGAGGGAGAAGGGTATGGGGGTCCATGATGCAGCCCCATGATCAGCTCCGATGATCAGATCAGGAGTTCTCCTGGTGGGAACAGAAGCATCCCTATTTCAGGTCCCACAGAGTCTAATGTGTGTCTTTCTTTCTTCAAATCCATAACCCAAGTAACGCCCAGGTACAGGAAAATCCTGCTCATGGCATTGACTCCTGGGCCACTTCAAAGTGAGGTCCCCACCTGCTGGCAGAGTGCATATGTCTTTAGTGTTGGGTACTTCATTCATGTGAATTCTTAACCTAGGCATTTTTTTATAAATGGGTCCTCCAGAGGGCAGCAGAGAGCAGCCCTGTGGCCTGAAGGTGGACGTGAAGAGTGGTGGGGGTAAAGGTGGTGGTGGTCACATTCTACTGGACTGCTGAGGGACTGGCTTTTGATTTGGGAGGATTGAAAATCAACAGTAGAAAGGGGGATGCATAGGTTAAGGAATTTGGAACTACATGACCTACAAAAGCAGGCATCCTCCACCAGACATGAGAAAACTTGGGAAGTTTTGGAAGTAAGTCACTGCAATGGGCAAACATTTTCTGTGAGCGATTGTGTGTGCATTGCCATTGAGGAAAATATTGGGCTTAAGACTGCATTGTCTTTCGACAATGTTTGGTGAGACGTATCATCAAGAGTGCTTTCTAGCATCTCTGCTTTGACATTTCTCCCACTGGGCTATAATGAACACCTGTCTAGACTGTGAGCTTCTTGAGGGCAGGGACCATGTGCTATTGAAATTTATATTTCCAAATCCCCCACAGAGCACCTGATACATCCTGGGTGCTGGGCAAATGTTCAGTGGATAAAGTTGAATTATCAGCTGCCAAATCCTTATTGGTATAAAATAAGCTGAAAATGTTTACTTCCCTTTTTGAGAAAGTGTTTGGATTGTCCCCAAATTTCTGAGGTTGAAACAGAACAATATTCATAATCATCCCTAAGAGCATCCCTTTCTGACTGTCTGGACCAGCCCACATGACTGTAATCTTTAAAGAATAGTTATTGTTCCACAGGACACTTCTGCCAAAACAGGTACTCCTCCAGGTGGTGATGGGACAGGACGGTGATGGGCAGGGGTCAGTGAGTCAGCAAAGGGCAGAGGAGCAACCAAACCCAGAAAGAGCTTCATGGGCAGCTGGAGTGTATGGCCTTGCCCTACTCCCTCCACTCTGTCCCGTGGCCTCATCATACAGTAACATGGTTCTTCAAGTCCATATATTGGCATGGTTGGGAGATGGCAGCACAGGAACCTGGCATCCCTCTGGAGTTTCTCTTCTCCTTGTCCAACCTAGAGACTGGACCTCTTGTTTCAGCAGCTTCTTTTAGGAGTCCTCTTCTGAGAGTCATCTCAATTTGGGAAAGTGGGTGAGCGGGAGGTGGGGATCAGAGGATGAAGGAAAAGTGTGGGTAAATGGGTTCATGGAGTGGGCAAGGGGGACTTGGGGAGATGGGAAACTGGATTTATAGGGATGGGCAGGTTCTCACTAGCATACCGAATCCTCCCTTTATTAATGAGTGCACCAGGAAGGCATCCAGAGTAGTGGGGATAAAGTCTAGAGAGAGTGGAGGAGGAGAGGGCTTCCAGGGATGGGAACAGTGTTGGACTAAAGAACGGAGAACAAAAGGAAACTGGATGTAAAGGGAAGAGGAAAGAGAGAGAGGACACCTGGCACTTGATGCAGAAGACCCAGGTTTGAATCTGTCTATGTGAAAGTCTCTGAAGCTGGCCGAATCTGCGTTCCTAATATGTCGTTGGAGAGCGCCGGGGCCAGGGCAGCCCGCCCATCAGGTTCCTGTCATTGCTGATATCCTTTAATCACTGTTTCTAATTAGCAGCCTTTTCTTCTTGCTGGCTTTACTGCTTGAGAGAGAAGCCAGGGCCGAGGTTGCAACCGCTCCATGTTGCATGTGGGGGTTATGAGATCTGCCCTTCCATGGCCACCTTCCTCTTCATCCCTGTTCTCCTGAACTGAGTAGAGATAAATGGGGGCATCTCAGAACATTGCCTGTGAGGTTCAAGAAAGCAGCTTCTGCAGTTAGATGCTCCCTTCATCCTTGAAGATGAAGGAGGGGAACGTTCTTGGAGTGTCCTCACCTCACTCACCTCTGCTTGGGGTCTTGACTGAAACCCCGTCTTGGGTTCCAGAGATGAGGAGATCCATTTACTCATGTACACGCCATGAAAGGGATTTGAAACAGCCATGTGGGGAGTGTTTCCAAAGCCAGGGTGGCTCCTAAGGCTAAACACCATCAGTGTGTGCGTAGGACATGTGGACCTACCACATGTCTACCCAGGACTACATGAAAACGTCCTTGAGCTTCCACAGGAGTGTCCTTACTCCACAGCTGGTGTTATCTGTTGACCTATAACTAAGCTTAGTCTTTCCTCAGCTAATAAATACTCATCTTTCCATGGAGAAGAGTGAGCACATCCCTTAACTGTGAAATTGGTGTTTTTACCACCACAAACATCTTTAATGATGTTCCACAGTTTTAACACATCCAGGCGCCTCAGGTGAATTATGATTTTGTTCCAAAGCTCTTTCCAGGTTCTCGCTAGTCACTCTGGTTCTCCCCGGGGCTCCTCTACCTCTCACTGGGCCCTGACGGTCTCAAGGCTCCTCGCCCTTTTCTATAAACAATCTAATTTCTTTCCTGCTCTGGAGAGCAGAGGGTGAATGATGTCTTCTGAGAAGCTTCAGGTTTTACTCCCCTTGTCACACATACACGCTCACACCTGCAATATTTTACATGTAATTTCTGGGGATCTTGAAGGGGATTTGTGGATTCCTTGAAGCTTCTCCAGGCACCCCAGTTTAAGATGCCTTAGTTTAAACAGAAACATCTTTATTTGTTTTAGATACTAAATATGTTGAGTAGCTGTCTAGATTCTCCTCAAAACTCCCTCTTTTGAAGACTTTGCAATCTTCATCATTGCAAGTCTGCTAACAGCTGCCCACCACTCTTTTGAGGGAGCGTGCCTGAGGGGTGAGGTGGTACAGAGTGGCCCCAGGAAGTAGGAGGCAGGTTGCCAGGGCACACAGAGATTACCATGGAAGTTTCTAACACTGCCAAGGGTTTCCTCACATGTGTTTTCAACATAGTGGCAGGACCCAAGATCTGGTGGCAGTCGTGGAAGTCATGGCTCAGGTCTCCCTTCAGGAGAGAACGGGCTGTGGGAGCAAAGTCAGCTGCTGGCCTCCAGCGGTAGCGCCTTCAGGACCCATCACAGTGTTCAAGTGCAGAGAGCTCCCACCTAGTGAACAGCAGAGTGGGTGGGGGTCCCAGGCCTGGCCATGTCTGCCAATGCGGGGCTTCTCCGTGGGTTGCCTTTGCATGGTGTTGGACGGCTGAGACTTTCTCAGAGCTGCACTGCAGTCTGAGGATCCTCCTGCCCTGTCCTCCCCTCGCCGTTTCTTCACAGGTGTCGGATCTGCACGGTGGTCTCATGGGTCCCCCTCCTGACTCCAGCTTCCTCTCCCCTTTGTCTTTCCCAGGAGTACCTGCAATAAATCTCTTGCACGTCTAACTCTGTCTTGGTGTCAGCTTCTGGGAGGACCTGAACTGACACAGTTTTACTCACAGGGGACATTGTTGGTCACTTCACACAATCCCAGATCCGCACCTGGAAATAGTTCCCACATCTTGCCAATCCATTTTGTCACAGAGTTAGGAGTTTGCAGGGTGTTGGGTTCCATTCTTTTGGCTATGCCAGTTAGTAAGGTTTATGGTACCACCCCACTTGGCCTCTCATATGGGGCTTAGGGCCCCTAGAGAGGAGACAGAGGCATGAGATAGTCAAACACATACTTTATTTCTGTATGGAGGTTCTTTCCAGGATCTCAGGCTGGAAAACACAGAAACCTCAGGAACGACCCCTCTCCACTTACAAGATTCTTCCCAAAAGTCAGGTCAATGAGGTCGGCTCCCGAGTCCCCTTTTCCCAGGATTCCACTCAGTCCTTCCAAGAGAAAGGACATTCCAGCATGTCTTAGCATTCTAGAGTGGAGTGATGAGGACAGGACTCCTGCCCTTTAGTTCCTCTCATAAATGCTCCCCCTCCTCACCCCCCAATAGCTGTGGTCCTACTGTGAGTCCATAATATACATCAGCTCCTCTCTGAGAGAACGAGGAGGAGGAGAGATTGGCACAATACAAATAACACATTGACAGCAACTGGATCTCACAGTTTGGAAGTAATATAACAAAGATGGCTCCGTGATGTCTTATATTCTGTTACTACTGAATGGCACACCAAGGAAAAACACTTAGGAGATAAACACAGGGTGACACGTTTCTATAAGAATGAGACCCATGCACAGTGCAAATCATGGTGTTTCTCACACATGGAGCTGACAACATTTTTATAAGTTAAATGGATGTTGGAGAGTGGGTGAGAGGAAGGCTTGCTGGGCTCTCTCAGAGGAGATGCTCTGCTGTATTTGAAATTGCCCAGGAGCACCCCACACTTCCTCTTATTAAGTGCAGTGAGGATGCTGTTCAACCACATCCCTTTAGTTCCCCTGGACTAATTGGTGGCTCTCTTTGAAATTATCTCAGAGAACTCTTGTTGCAAAAGGCTCTCTGAAGGTCCCAGCCTTTGGCCTGATTACCCATGTTGAGTGTGGGTCTTTAGAATCCTGTGGAGAATCTGCTGTCTCCATGCCTGCTGGGCAGCCTGGACCCACTAGGACCAGTGAGTTAGCAATGGCCAGTCCAGTGGGCTCCTCAAGAGCGGAAGGATCTGTGTGTTCCCAGCTCAGGGCCAAGTCCAGAGCAGGTGCTCAATAGTCCTTGTTGAAGTTAACTCTAACCTCTTCCATAAAGAGGATGTCTCCAACTCCTTGACCCTTTCTTTTCAGGTCTGTCTCATAATCACACCGGTTCTTTACATTCCTTTGAAGTGAATATTCCACGCATGGCATGATTCTTTATCAAAAGTATGACTAATGCTTTGGTCACTGACTTTTGTTGCCCCTAAATTATGTCTTCCATTCATATATTTGCATTGAGTTGGCTTTACTTAATTTATTTAACTCTTCTGATGTTGCTTTGCAGAGTATGGCTATTGGGTCTTTCTGGCTTGTACTGTTACTATACAACTTCCCCCAGGCCTGCCAATGCCCTCATAGGGTTAGAGCCAGCGTGGCTGGTAAAGGCTGTAAAGCTTGTGGACAGCATCGTTCTCCCTCAACCCTACAGATGCAGCACATGTGCATCCATTCTTCAAATCACAAGGAGGACACTCGTGGATGTTACATGAGGCTTCCACTTTCAGCCACATCTCGACAAAGCACAGATCTGAGAGGCAGAAAGAAACAGCATGCTCGCCTGCTGAAACTCCAAAGCTGTACCGGGACATGAAGCATTAAGTTCACGGCTCTTGGATGACTGACTCTTCTGTAGGGTTGGTTGGTCATCCCATCTCTTAAAGACAGGAGGCCAGCACAGCCATGGGGGCAGGAAGGGGAGAGTCAGAGAGTCTGAAGGGAAGATGCAAGGCGGCCTCTTCCCACAAGTGCCGCACAGGTGCAGCCTCCTCGCTCACTAGGTGTCTGAGCACATGCCTTATGTTAGTATAAAGCTAAGACTCTGGGTTAGTGCCCTTGTCCTAAGATACCCAAAAGGCCACAGCAGGGAGCCCACATGTCAGTGTTCCCTGATGGCATTCTCCAGCTGTGGGACTTGGCCTGCTAAAGCCTGATGGAGAGATGCAGGCTTTGACAAGAAGTCCTCTGCTCTGTCAAAGGCCAAAACCTTCCAGGAGAAGGAAAGTACTCATGGTTTTAGGATAAATCAAAGAATGTCTGACATGGATATTGACATATGGTCTTAGCAGTTGCGACATCTCCAGGAGCTAAGTATTAAGTCTTTAGACTTGCTGCTCGTATTCTTTGTGAGACCACCAATTTTTGGTGAAAGCAACCAACAAAAAACCTCATACAATCATTGCACCACTGAATGTTAAAATCTGAGGGGATGTCTAGATGATGTAGTTCAGCTCCATAGTTTTACGAATAAGGAAAGAGAGGCTCAGACAGAAGTGTGGCATAGGTCTCCTGACTCTTGGTCCCTAACAGACATTAGCTGGTGTCAGTGGACATATTCTGCCTGTGTCGGTTGCTCAGGACCGTCACTGGGGCGATGAACCTGAGGCTGTCAATCCCGTGATGTTTAAATGCACTGAAATGTTGAGGCGTCATTAGGAGGCAGAAGTGTGCCTTCTTTTCATGGGTGCTTAGAAGATGGGGTTGAATCTTTCATTCGGGTTTTATGTGGTCCCTTCTTTCATTCACCCCATCAAGTGAAGGCTGATGTGATGTGAGCCACCAGCTAAAGGAGGGTAATTTGAGAAAGACTGAGAGCCTCTTATTGAAGTAAGACTGGGGCTCCAGGCAACAGATTAGTTGGTCTGTTGCTGCACTGCAGGTGTCATCCTGAAATGAGCGCCCACCCGCCACCAAAGTTAATTCTAGAATCATAGAATGGATTGTAGAGAGAATCTAGTCCAACCTTCCCACTTTACAGACTCAGAGAAGTTCAATGATTTGCATTGGGTCACACAGCATGGAGGAGGCTAAGACATGGAAGAATCTAGGTTTTTTGACTCCAGGATGGAATGTTTTCCCTAACCTGTTCTGACCGTTTTCACAAGCCCCAATGTTAGGGTGTTTCTGACGGTCTCCAGATCAGGGAATTATCCATGCATGAAGGGAAGCAAGACAAAGACGGTTATGGCTGTGCTTGCCGAAGGCACTGCGGTCTAGGAGAGCATGTCGGAGTAGAAGCTGAAGCTCTCTGCCACGGTCTTGGAGTCGGCGCGAGAGGAGCCATTGGGGGTCAGGTCCATGGGCGAGGGCGTGGCCTTGGGGCCGTCCTCCACCTCCTCCTCATGGGCCCCCATCACCGTGGAGATGGTGGTCTCCAGGCGGCTGACTTTATACACGCTGCCCTGGGTCTGCAGGTACCGGGTGGATTTCATTTCGAGCCCCTCATAGTTGCCGGCACTGATGAAGGGGCAGCACCGGAAGGCGTGCTTGAAGCCCAGACGGAACCTGGAGGGAGAGCAGGCGGAGAGGTGACCCTTGGGGCCGGCCCGCTTTCAGAGAGCGTTCCCACTATGGCACCCGATTTTAACACGCGAACATGCCCAAGCATGACTCTGTGTGACTATTTTTTAAATTAATTGACAGCTGGAGATGCTAAGCCCACAAAGATTCAAAGGTCAGTCGTCAAGGTCAAATCCAAGACTAGAACCCAGGTTCACGTGACACGCGTCTCTACTGAGGGCAGCCGCTGAACGATGCTGCCTCCACCGGTGCGGGGGCAGCCGACTTTCATCAATTCAGCATCAACGAAAACAGTCACCGAGTGTTTACTCTGTGCAGTACTGCGCTCGTCACCGGGCAGTAAAAACACACGTCAAGACGCAGTCCTTTCCCTCAAGTAGCCCAATGACTGAGGATGACTTTCTACCCATCATGTCCCTCAGTGTGCCTCAGTTTCCCTGTTTGCTAAACCGGGAGAGTCGGCCTTTACTTAAAGGCAAACTGGAAGATTTAACGTAAAAACGTTAGGCAGGTCATTAGGCTCTCAGATGAAGGATGGATCTGTGAGTTAGAATAACAGAGACCGTTTGGACACGTTTATGAGAATGTCTGTCTCCAAATTCATAGCACCTGAGTGTCTCGTCCACAGAAGGCACTCCTTAGGCTGATGACTGGTGGCTATAAAGGCTGTGACAAGCATTTTATCCCTCCTCCTTCATCTCCCTCCTCCTCTCCCGCACAGAGGCTGGGAGGAGCTCCGGGTGATGAATTGAGCTGCCACCACGGTGTCTTAGCTCCCTCTTGGGGCCTCTGCACACCGCGTTGAATTCCCTACTGCTGATCGTCATTCCTGGCTGGCTCTCCCTTCTCTTACGTGTCTGAGGTTGGCTTCTGCTTTCAGAATCACTCTCCTGACCCCTGTGACCAGGTTAGGGCAAAATCAGGCCTTTGAGACCCTGACTCCTTTTTGGTACTCTGTCCTTCTGGAACTGCTGGAAGAAACTGGGCAAAGTGGCCCAGATTGTATGATGGGATGGGAAGAGGAAAGTGAGAGACCAGAGAAGGGAGAAGATGCCCTGGGGGGGTGGGTGTGGGAGGGGGTGGTGGTGATGATATTCCAGGGCCACCTCTCCCTCTCCCCCTCTCTCTCTGTCTCTCTGCATGCACAGCCCCCTCTGGATCCATAGGGCGAGCATGAGCAAACCCATGAGCAAACCCATAGGTCATGAACTGGTTCCGGCTTGCAGACCTGCTTTATAGGCATCAATCACAGGGTTTTTTATCCGCACCCCCACCCCTACCAACTTAGTTGCCTGTGTTCCCAAGTCAGAAGATTTCACACAAAAATATGGATTTCTGGTTCCTCCTGGAAAAGAAAAAAATATGTGTCCTCTAGGCTCATATTCCCTCATGGTGACAATCAGCAGGGATTGAGTAGTGAGGTAATTAGTTTTTTGCAGTCCCCACCACTCCCTCTTATCTCACAGCTGGCTTTGTCATTTCGATTGGCTGCTTTGCAGCTATAAAGACAGAAGGTCTTGTGGCCTCTGGAGAAAGTATGGCAGATGGGGTCCTCACCTGTCATTGAGGCAGCAGTAGATGATGGGGTTGTACATGGTGGAGCTCATGGCCAGCCACATGATGGCCAGGTAGACCTGCTGAATAAACTTCTCCAGGTAGAGGTCAGGGTTGATGTAGGGCAGGAGGAAGAAGATGTGGAAGGGCAGCCAGCAGATGGCAAAAGTGCATACCACGACAATCATCATCTTGACCACCTGGCGAGAGAGCGACACAGGTGAGATCACCAGCACATCCTCCTTTATTCCTGGCTACTTTCTCTCTTCTCCTGCCTCCTCACTGCACACAGTGCAATGCAGTGTGGGAAGTATTTATAATAAGCCTCTTCCAGGAGGAGGAATGACCATTTATATGTGGTACCAAAGGACTTTAGTTATGTCACTGGTTCTGAGCGTGGCCCCAGGACCAGCATCATCACCATTACTTGGGAACTTGTCAGAAATGCAGATTCTTGGACCCCATCCTAGACTTACTGAATCAGAAACTCTGAGAGTGGGACCCAGAAGTCGGTGTTTGACAAGCCCCCCGGATGACTCTGACGCACACTCATGTTTGAGAACCACTGGGTTATCTCGTCCTACTGGGCGGTGTCTGGAGAAGCCAAGGGGGACCAGATTAATGAGCAGAGGAGAATGGTGTTCAGGAAGGAAAGACCCAGGAAGGGGAGGAAGCTGTGGGGGGGGGGGCAGCAAGCCTGGGCAGGGCTTGGAGACTCAGCGGAAGGGAAAGAGGAGGGATGGGGCTTGGGTAGCTGCAGCAAGGGAGTGTCAGATGTTTAAGGGGGATTTAAAAGAAGGTTTTATGAACACTGGGTGACGTAACTCCTTCCCTTTTATTCCCAAGAAATCTTCAGAGAAAAGCTACCTAGCATCCACACGAGGAAATACTATGAAAAGAGGCACCAAAAAAAAAAAAAAAAGAATGAGAAAGCTCTTTATATATTGATTTTCGAACATCTTGTGAATATTAAGCAAAAAAAGTGAGGAGGACAGTGTGTATTTACTATTTGTGTAAAAAAGAAGAGAAAAGAATTTATATTTATTTGGCTTATAAATGCATTACAACATCTGGAAGGATTAATAAAAAACAGTAGTTACCATAGTGTATATGTATGTGTGTGTATGTAAGTGTGTGTGCACACATTTGGGAACTGGTTAGCTGGAGGATCTAGAAAAGAGAGAGACTTTTCTTGGTAGGACTCTTGATATATTTTTTAACTTTTAATTTTGAAATAATTTAGGACTCCCAAGAAGTTGCAAAAATGGTACAGAGAGATCCCAGTAAGAGATAACATCTTACAAAATGATTCCACATGATAAAAAGCAGGAAATTGGCATCAGCACAGTACCGTTAACTAGACTAGACTGTATCTGGATTTTGCCAGTTTTTACGCACACTCATTTTTTTGGTGTGTGGTTCTATGAAATTTTATCACATCTATAGATAAGTGAAACCACCACTGCACTCAGGGTGCAGAACTGCTCCACGACCACAGAGAAACTCACGCATGCTATGCCTTTCTAGGCAGACCATCCTTCCAGGACTAACCCCTGACAGCTCTGATCTGTGCTCCATCACCAAAATTTTGTTCCTTTTAATACTTTTTCCTGTTTGAACCATATTAATGTATTATTTTGTCAAACTTCAAATAAATAATAAAAAGAGGACTGTATAACTCAATGCTTTTGTAGTTAAATGTGCGCGTGTGTGTTTGAATGGCTTGACAGGTTGCAATTATTTTACGGCGCCAGTGAGGTGGCTCCTGCCTGCACAGGCCTAGGTTACAAACACATTGAAGAAAGATCTTTTCCTTCTCCTCCCCCTCCTCTCTCCTTCCCTCCCCTCCCCTCCGCTGGTCCCCAGACCTAGGGATGTTTTGTGCCTGCTGCCTGGGGGCCTCCTGAGGCTTTGGGCTCCTATGCTTGCAGCCTGCCGCCTCTGCCAGGGTGGGTTAGGTGCTACCTGCCCCTTGCTCACCTTGCGTTTGGCAGAGACTTGCTCGTGGTAACGGTCAGAGGAGTCCCCGGGGATCTCGCTGGCCCACAGCGTGATTCCCACCACTGTGTACGCATAGCCAATCACCAGCAGGGGGAGGAAGTAGATCAGCACAGTCACGCAGACGTGGTACCTGCAAGGAGGTGAATGGGAGGGGTCATCTAAGAAATAACACGGGTGTTGAAGGCTTGACAGCTACCTTTCTTAGCATTTGACATTGATACGTTTGGACGATAAGGCACACCGCAGGAGGCCTGCCATCTGTGTAGGTGGGTGGGTGATATTAACAGATAAACTAGAGAAACCAAATCTTTTCAACTTATGTTTTTCTTGTAGACTTTTTCCATAATGGAGATTCCTGTTCAGATTGAAAAGAGAAGAATAAACATTAATGAAAGGGAACCGAATCCATCGTATATCTATGACAATTTTAGTTGATGTTAAATTCAACATCACTTACTTACCCCTCCAAAAAAAAATAATGCAAACTTAGGCTGCATTTATGGAAGTATATGCTCTAGAATGAAGGAGGTGATTGTGCCACTCAGTTTATACCTATCAGATTACAAACAGGCTCAGTTTTGGTGCAGGGATGTAGATCAACTAGTACCTACAGATGAGAACCACCACATTGGCTGATGAACCCTGATTCATGCTGTATGACAAATGGATTAACAGAAATAAGAATAATTAGTTTGGAAGAGAGAGATAAGACTTATCCTAGAACTAGGACCGGTGGGTGAAAGCCACAAAGGGTAAACCACTTCTGAATCTGGCTCTTAAAAATATGTCTCCAGGGCCTGCCCGGTGGCGCAGCGGTTTAGTCCGCGCTTGGCAGCCCGGGGTTCGCAGGTTCGGATCCTGGGCGCCCGCCGACGCACTGCCTGTCAGCCATGCCGTGGCGGCATCCCATATAAAGTAGAGGAGGATGGGCACAGATGTTAGCCCAGGGCCGGTCCTCCTCAGCAAAAAGAGGAGGATTGGACGGATGTTAGCTCAGGGCTGGTCTTCCTCACAAAAAAAAAAAAAAAAAAAAAAATATGTCTCCAGAGGGAAGCTGCCTGGGTGAGGACAGATACCAATCGACTTGAGTTGGACAGGGACACAAGTGAGAAATAAACCTTTCAGTGTTAAACCACAGATATTTTGAGGTTTGTTACAACAGCGTAACTTTTCCTATTCTGTTTAGGGCAAGGCTTCTTCTAAGCAGGACACTCAAATAAGATTTTTTAATTTAGAGAAAGAATATTTTTCTCAGGGGGCTCTTGGCATGTCCGGCTAGTTTTGGCCTTTTCCCGGATGTGAGTTTAATGGAGATGCACAGCGTTCCTAATAGTAATAATAATAATGAGAACAGCTAATATTTTGGGGGTTTTACTCTAGGTCGCGGTGGTTATAATAGTGTTAGTGATAGTATTAATAGCAGAAAACATAGTTAGATTCTATTGAGTGAAGAGCACGACGCCAGTGATATTTTCTTCCACTCTGTTGATGCTTATTCTCAGCAATGATTTTTTTCCAATAAGGAAAACCCACGTATTTACTCAATTTCTCCTCTATCAATACTCTGTTTTCAATCACTTCTTTGCAAGGCCCCACAGTTTTACCACTTTTTCAGCCTTCTCCGAATATTAAAAGTTGCAACTTGAAAACACTTGAAGAATTCTGAAGTAACGAACTACAGGGTCAGCAAAGCAGGGTGCTGAGGGCATCTGTTCTGTGCACACAAGGTCCCCCTCGATTGTCACCTCCTCGGGGAGCCTCTGGGTTCTCCAGCCATGGTGGCAGGGACTGTACACTGGGTTTCCTATCTGATCGCAGCCCCTCTTTCTGAATGCTGACAGACGTGCTTGCAATCAAGACATCTGGAGACCATGAGGCAGGGAGAGCCTGAGAACCTGCAGCCTGCACCTGCTTCTCCTGTAAAAGCAGCCCTGCCTTACGCAGACGAATACTTGGTTGGTGATCCAAACGCGTTAGCTGAGCTTTGGGGGGCCACTGCCTCAGAGCGCCGAGCATCCATGTCGGAGTCAGCGATGTGAGGGAGGATACTGCTTCTTACCCTGGAGCAGGGCTCTCAAACTTGAGACCGGTTCAGAATCTCCCGGAGGGCTCGTTCAAACACGGAGGGCTGGGCCCCACCCAGAGTTTCTGACTCAGCAGGTCTGAGGTGGGCCTGAGAATCTGCATTTTTCACAAGTTCTAGGTGATGCTGCTGCTCCTGGTCCTGGTTCACGCTTTGAGAAACGCTGTCCTAGACCAATGCTTCTCACTCTCAGAATCACATGTGAGTCACCCCCCTGGGGGGGCTTTAAAATGATCAGTGCCCAGAGATACTTATTTAATTGGCTTGAGTGTAGGAGCAGGAAACCATATTTTAGAAAATTCCCCAAATCATTCTGGTATACGGCTAGCGGTGAGAACCACAGTTTCAGGTCTGCAAGCCGGTTGGGGCTCCTTTGTTGTTTGAGATTTTATGTCTTCACTAAAGTGTGTACTAACCGCATTTCTGATGCTTGGACATCTGAGGCCTTGCTGACTTGGGAGGGATTGCCCATCCCAGGGCTAGCCAATTCCAGAGGTAACTCCTGCTCGTGTGCCTTTCAAATGCAAACTGACCAGTCCAAAGCCCATACCCCCACCGGCCTGCTTTCTTGGGCTCTGACACTGTGGGACGCTATCCCCTGGCCCTAATCACCCCAGGGCCACCTCAGACAGCTAGGGGCAGCCCCTACTAGGATCTCAATGAAATGATTCAAACCAGTCAATCCTAAACCTATTTACCCTGCCTTGCCCATTCCCTCCCTGAAAACACCATAAAGGCTTTCCTGCAGTTTCCTGCCCTCTCTGCCTATGGCCCTGCTGTGGCGTGGTGTGCCCCTTCCTCTTGGGAACTGGGAGTAATAAACTATCTTTTCAATGGCAAGCGTGTTCTTATCTGTTGACCTCACCACACCTGCATAAAAATTAATCTACACTTTAAAACCAAGTGCCCTTTGGAAAATCATAGATCAGACCATTAGGAAAATGCTAAGCTGACTCAGTAAACATAATTTATCAGCCTTGTCTTTTTTAAAGAAGAAAAAGTAATTTTGTTATTTATTTGAAAACAACAAAAAGTATGGACTTAATTTTTCAGCTAAAAAGAGTTACAGTCAAGTAGAGCATTAGCTTGTCTGTGCTTTAATAGGGATAATTAAGAATAACACAGGAATACAATCCAGCAATTCCCCTTCTAGATATATACCCAGAAGAACTGAAGGCAGGGAGTCAAACAGATAATCGCACACCCATGTCCATAGCAGCACTATTCACACCAGCCGCAAGGTGAAAACAACCCAAATGTCCCCCAACAGATGAATGGACAAACGAAATGTGGTACTGTGTATACACACAATGGAATATTACTCAGCCTTAAAAAAGAATGAAGCTCTGACGCATACTACAACATGGATGAACTTTGCAAACATTATGCTAAGCGAATAAGCCAGACACAAAAAGACAAATATTTTATGATCCCACTTACATGAAATATCTAGAACAGGCAAATTCATAGAGACAGAAAGTAGATTAGAGGTTACCAGGGGCTAGGGGGAGGGGTGGGAGTTATTGTTTAATAGGTACAGAATCTAGGATGATAAAACATTCTGGAAATTAACAGTGGTGATAGTTGCCCAACGTTGTGAATGTAAAATGGTAAATTGTAGGTTATGTACATTTTGATAATATACATTTTATCACAATAAAGCAAATTTAATTTTAAAATCCTATAAGAACATTTTAGCTGAGCTGGGGTCCTAGGCCTCCAGATTTGCACCTTCTGCTCCTGCAGGCACTCCTCAACAACCTCCCATTCAAAATAATACAACAATGAAACAAAAAATCCTGTAGGTTTGCTCCTTGGACGGGATCAAAGGTTAAACATATCCTCCTAAATCTTGCTCAGATAATCCCCTTTTACATAGAAATTGCAAATGCTCAATCCAGACACTGTTCAGGTTGCCAAAAATTCTTCACGAATGCAGGTCGAATGAAGGAAATTCCAGCATTAGATAATATGAAAATAAATATGTTTTGTCTCCCTTGATACATTTTGGAGAAATTTTACCCTGTTGTTGCAGTTACTTGGAGATAACTTTGTTTTTTCATTTTTTGCCGCCAAGTCATTATTTTGGAGAGCTGGTCCACGAACCTAGTCTAATCTTATTTTGTGTGGCTCCATGCTTTTTTCTCGCTTTCAAATCTGATATTCCCTAGGTTTCTGCCAGGCAGAATTTTATCAGCTTTCAGAATTAACAGCTGCCTTGGGAGAAGAGGTCTGGGGTCAGGGACACAGCAGAAGTGAGCCAGAGAGAGAAACTGGAGGGAGTGCAACAGCAGGGACCGCTTGGTTCCCACTTGATGAGATATGTGCATTGATTTTGGTCATTAAATCCTGCCCACGGACTTCTCAGCGCTTTCAGAAGGAAGGTTCATGCAACCACTTCATGTCTTTGTTTCCTCCAGTTCACTCCTCCAAGCGGCGAATGGAGCTTGACACATTTCACAGGATAAACTTGCTGCCTACAGACTGTGCAGCCCCAAATCCCACAGATTCCCCTGTCCTTAATGCCTTAATCCTCACTAATCCAGGTTTACTGATGTCTCACTAGCCAGAGTCACCTCATTGTTCGAGCATCAACAGTTCTGTTTTCTGAAATAATCTTCAGCACTCAAAATCAAGATAGATAGATTTATTAAATAGTATCTAGGGCGTCTTCTAATGAACTTCACAGAGATTCTAGGTGCCATGGGGTGAGGGAAGAAGGAGGCCAAGAGGGCAGGGCTCTGGGTTCCCCATCCTCACTCTAATGAGACAGTTCTGCTTTGCTGAGTTTATACACTGGCTTTCTGTGGATGATTTTGTTTGGGGCGTGGTGGTGGAAGATTCCAGCTGTTAAGGAAAGACTGAAGAGCAGCAATGTCCTCCCAACCCCCATCCAGTGCACGAGCCCTCTCTGTGATATCCACATCACGTAATCATCTAGCATCTTCTTAAATGCCCCTGTGACATGCTGCTCATTAGCTCTAAAGCCGTGCCCATCAGTGATACCCCGGAGATTGTTCGAGATGTGGACTCTCGGGCCCCACCCTGGATGGACTGAATCCGAATGTTCATTTTAACAAGACGGTTTGGTGAGTCACGTGCAAGTTCAAGTTTGACGCACACAGCTCTGGATAGTGGCTGCATACTGGAATCATCTGGAATCCCACCCTAGAGCTTCTGATTTAAAATTAGCCTGCACGGCAGCCTGGGCAGCAGAGTTTGAGAAGCTCCTCAGGTGATTCTCCTGGGCATCTGGGGCTGAGAGGCATTGTCACTGAGCCTCCTGCTGCTGGCAGCTGCGACTGACACAGTTCCTCCTTAAACTGAGTGCAAACCCGTGGCCCTGTAGCTTTCACTTCTTCATCCTAGGTCACAAGCTGAACCCCTCTCTTCCGATGATCCTGTAAACTCAAGATGACCTGGAGCACGCCCTTCCCCAGAGTCCTCTTTGCATCTGTACTTCTCTGGCCATCCCTCATTTGACGTGCGTTGAGCAGCCGCATCCTCCTGCCCTTCCTCGAGCGACCCTCAGGCTATCTCTTCTTAGAGCAGCGTGCTAGATACCTTCTGGACTTTTTACCTCCTGCAAAAAACTGTCTTCTCTACAGATAAATCTGGGTTTTTTTTTTTGGTGGCAAAACCCATATGTTTCTTGGTTCGCTTTTACTTCCAGACGTTAGAGCCAAATCCCAAAGCTCCTGCAGGCCTCTTGGAGGTGGGTGAAAACTGTGACCTACTAATTAATAAATTCAGCAAATGTTTATTCAGCACCTATTGTATACCTGGCCCTACACTTGGGGCTGGGGACGCGGAGGAGAATCCCAGCCTTTGGTCTCTTTCTAGGAGCTCAGTCTGTGGGGGTGAGGGGTGGAGAAGTGCCCAGCAGTGTGACATGGGAAGTGATGGACAGTGGCTCCCTCTTCAAGGGGAGTGAAGACATTGAGGAGGGGTGTTAGGGGCCTTTATAAATATATATAAAATATAAATATACATAAAAAATTTTAAAATTACCCTGAATACAATGTTTCGTTACTACATGTGTGGAGAGTAATGGGAACGCAGAAGGGAGACACACACCGGAGCTGATCAGGGAAGCTTCCTGGAGGAGGTGCTGCTTGGCTAGGCCCTGATACACTAGCAGGAGGCGGGCAGGCCTAGCACGGCGAGGTGGACACTGCAGATAGGGAAACAGCAAGTGCGGAGGCGTTGCAGGAGGATCGTGGCACGAGGAGGGCGCTGTGGTGCGGTGGGGACTGAATGTGCTGTGTGAGGAAGTGTCAGGAGACTTGGCTGGAAAGGCAGACAGAGGCCAAATCACAAAGGGCACTTTATGACAGCTGGAGAGTTTGTAATTTAGTCTGCAGTTGACGGAAACCATGAAATGGTTTTGAATAGGGGAGTGACGTGATCAGATGCTTGTGCTCTGGCCATGGTGGGACATGGGTGGAGGCAGGAAGGCTGGAGGCAACAAGCCTCAGCCTCAGGGTTTCTGTGCAGGGATCCAGGCAGGAAGTGACGATGATCTCAGGCTACAGAGGAAGGGGTGGATGGGGAAGAGGGGAAGGCCCCAGGGGTGCTATGGGGGAGGAAGAGCTGGTGGACATGCTGCTGATGGGGCAATTTACCTGGATTTCTGGCCTGTGTGAATGGGGGAGAGTGAGGCCGACTGTCACTGGTAAGGCGATTGGGGAGGAGGAGCAGGCTTGTTTGGGGAAGTTGGTAAGTCGACTTTTGGACATGCTGACCTTGAAGGCAGGCAGTTGTATGTCTGGATCTGGCTGGAGCTGGGACAAAAGGCCTGGGCTGGAGATTAGATTTGGAGCCGTTGGGTGTCCCAAACTATGAGAAGATGAGAGGTTCAGGGTGGTCCTGAGGAGAGAGGAGGATGAGGACTGACAGGGGAGGCCCACATCAGGGAGGTAAGACCAGGGCGGGAGGGAGGAAGGATGGCCATGTGTGGGGACAGGAAGGAGGGAGACGCCAGGGGCCGGTGGAGCCTGCCCGAAGGGAGAGAGGAAAGGACGGGAACTTGCTTTGTGGTTTTGGAAATCAGAGGTCAGGAGCAGATTGAATTTTAGCGGGGTGATCAGAGGCTACAACAGGTGGGCTGACTGATGGGGAGTGAGGAAGTGGAGGCAGTAGGTGTAGACTCCATTCTTATAACTCTGGGCCATGAAAGGGAGGGGAGAGGGCAGCAGCCAAAAGAAGACATGTGTGTTTGTTTGGGAAGTTGGGGATAAGGAAGCCCTCTGTGCCTCTTCTCTGCTTGTCACCAACTCTACCCTGGGTTATAGTGAGGAGAGGACATATCCTTCTCCCTGTTCTTCAGAGAAGGGCCAGGATCAAACCTCTGTCAACTGCATCCAGCCATAAACTTGGAGCAGAACTGCCCCCAAGTCGGCCTCCCTCAGGACGGGGTGACCAATCAAGGCAGACGCTCAAGAACATCTATGTAATTCATGGAAGAATTGGGTTCACGAAATCCCCACCCCCAAATGGTGCTGCCTCGTGGCGGTAGTCAGAGCCCCCTCGGGTGAACAAGAGAGGACAGTAAGCACCCTCTTTCTGTGATCTCCGTCCAAATCACACACGGCGGAATTTGATTGTGTCCTTCTCCAGGCTCCTTTTCATATTTTCTCTGCTTGCTTGGACAGTATGGTTCCTGGAGGCAGAGCCCGGTGGTGTCCCTCTTTAATCCTCTTCACAGAACTGGCACCAAGCAAGTGCTTCATAGAAAGACATCATCTCAGGCTTCCAAGGACATTAGAATTCTCAGCTGGTCCATCCCCCTCCCCCAGCAAGAAGCCTCCTGATGAATGCCCAGCATCTGCTTGAATGCGGGCCCTGCAGGCAGAGAGCCTGGAGGCCTGGGCATTTCTTACTTCTTCATTTTTCAGTCAATAGTTTACTCACTACAAGTACTATCTATTCATTGGGAATCTGAAAATACAGACAAGCATTAAAAGAAAACCTTCAAAAGTTCCTATAATCCCATCACCTAGAAATAAATTCTAATAAAATTGATTAATATCTTCCTCTATATGCACACAAACTCATATTTGTACATACATAAGCATATTTTAGATTACTTTAAAAACTAAAGTTATGTTATGTCACAATCATCTTTTTATGTCAATGAATATATTTCTATAACAAAGTTTCTGATGACTGTTATTGTTATTGTACATTGTACATTGTTATTCAGCCAGTCTTTTAATTCAGACATTTGAGTTATTTACAATGTTTTGATATGTAATTGATACTATAATTAACATCTTCAAATATACGTATTTGCTCTCATTCTTATTTCCCAAGAATTAGTTAGTCAGAACTAAGTTGAAGTGTTTTTAGGGGTTTGGTTTATACTGTCACTTTATTAGATATCATTTTCCTCTGCAGGCTGCACTGGGTGTGTCTTTTAGTCTTTGACAACATGATAGTATATACAAAGTTTCCTACTTTGTATTTAATATTCTTGATTCATTGTAAACTGAAATTTTATAATTAGTTTATTTAGTCATTGTCATTTCTTCTGTGAATTGCCTGCTCAGTTTTACCCTGGGTGTTCATATTGTCCTCACTAATTTGTAAGTACTCTTTATGGCTTCTATCATATGATACGGTAATGGCCTTTTCCATACCAAAAGCATGAAAACATTCGCCTATATTTTCTCCCAGTTTATTTATTTGATTATTTGCATCCAACTGTTCAGTCTATCAGTGATTTATTTTGGTAAGTATTATGAGAAAAGTCTCCAATATTTTTTTCTTCAACAATTGTTACGATTTTCCCAGCCCCACTACTGGGTACTGCATCCTTTCCTCGCTGATTTGAAGTTGCATGTCTACCTCACGCACTCACGTACATCCTTGGCTCTGTTTCTGGGCTTTTGTTCTGTTTCCTTGATCGATCCCTCCTTTCTGGTGTCAGCCCCCGCATATCTCAATTTTTGTGGCTTTGTAGTACATCTTTTATCTATGGCAGTACAAATCTCTTATTATTTCACTGAGTTACCAAAAATAAAGTATCTCTGGACCTGCACATTTCTTAAGAAGAAGGTTTCGGTTATTCGCAGCTCCCAGAAGATATCAGCTAGTAAATTCACTGGCGCATCCCAGCATCGACTCTCATGATGGGGTTTCCTGGTGGATGCTATGGATTTGCCCAGGGCCTGATGTCCTTGTTTCAGATTCTTTCTTGGTCAGCTCTTTCAGGCAAAGAGAAAGGTCCTAAAGTGGATGTGTTGCCAGGAATGACTCCAGAGTTGGCAAATAATCTAAGAAGAGATATTTAACTGCTGGACTCCAGCAGAAAAAATTAAGCTCCCTCACCCACACCCTTCCTCTCTCCAGTCTGCTTAGGGGCTGGGTGGGGATGGGGTGGAGGCAGGTGGCTAATACTCCTGTCTGAAATTTTTATTCAGTGGATATGTTAAAGAAAAAACAAACCCTGAATTACAATGCTTCTGCAGGCTTCGTATTGTCAAGAGAGGAGAACAAATTAGATGGCAGTTCATTTGACTGAAGACCTTATTGTGTTTGGGGATAAGAAAAGATAGGCCAGAAGCTTAATTTGGGGTGGGGTGAAAAATGCTCAGTTGGTCTCTGTGGAGAAAAAAATGTCAAGAGTACAGGTAACAAGAAAGAGAGAGAGCAAGAGAGATTAAGGATGAGAGAGAAAAAGAGAGAGAGAATGAGCCTGAACCCTGTGGTTGGAAGCAGCGACTTGGAAAGAGACAGACGATGAGAAATTTCCTGTGGTAAGGACTTCTCAATACACTGCAAGGAACAGTGGTATCTGAGAGAAAATTCAGGAAAGTACAATCCTGGCCCATGCTGTAATTTTCTGATTTCTCTTATCTCTCGCAAAATCTTCTGCAAAATATGCCTCACCCAACAACTCCGTGTCAGTGGGGCTTTGAGGAAGTGAAGGAGGAGGACTGGTTCCCAGAGTGGAGCCAAGTGGCCTGGCCAGAGATAGTGGTGGCCACAAAGTTCCCGTGGTGGGTTAAGGTTCTTATCTTGGGTGGGATAGGGAGTATGGCAGAGAGGGAGACCCTGTCTCAGGAAGCAGGGAGACAGAGACGAAGTCTCTGAATCTGTACTATGCTCCCTGTTCAATCTTCAAATTCTGACAGATGACATCAAATCATGTAGATATTCTTGGAATCCCCGTGGTAGTTCTGGAAACCCCGGCCATCCATAAGGCACAGTATTGAAGTCTGAACAGAGAATCACCACCAGGTGGCGCCAAATGCGCCTGGCACCTGGATCAATTGGCGTTTCATTTAGGCTAGTGACATTTCAGTATCTCAACAATGAAGCACCACACGTTTTCTGTGCTTAAATTCATTGTAGGTGCACACCCCACCCCCCAATCCCTTACCATGTCATAATGCCATTTTCCAGCACGTACCTTGGCCCAGTCTTGACCAAAGTAGCGTGAGCTTTGCAAACCTCCTTGGATTATTACATCTCTACTGGGGACAACACTGCATCTTACCTGTGACATGTTTTCTCTGAGGATCAGTGGGCACTAATAAATGTTTTGCTGAGACAACTCACTCACCCTCAACTCCTTTAGATAGTTCTCAACTCTGCTTGACAGTTGACTATCCCTGCAGTGGATGCACCTCGCTCGCTGAGCGACCAGGGACACATCCAGGATGAGCTTCTCCCTTGGCTGCTGCAGCCGTGTGACCACTGAGCTGAGGAGGGTTCAGATACACGCAGCAAACTGAAGCTTGTACTTTATCATTCTGTCGAGCATTTAAAATACGGTTATTTTTGGTGGGGTATTGTTTAAAAACGGCTTCAATTGGTACCAACTGATATCAGTAAACATTTCCTGATATAAGTAAGTTGCACCATAAACGTGGGTGTTGGTTGGATTTTACACTCCCTCTAGGGTCTGAAAAACAGTTAAAATAATAAAAACAATCCTAGTCACAATAGCCTGTGACTAATAACCATCCATGTCCCCTAGTCTGGACTCACAGCCCTCGGGTTGAATGCCCAATTTCCTTGCTGGGTTCTGCAAGTATTTCCTCTCCACAAGGCAAATCTTAGCACAACACCCACCAACAAATGGCCAGTTAGTGGCCATTTTTCTTTTCTTTTGATGCAATCTTCTTCTGATGAAATCTAGTATCAAGTGTGGGACAATGTAAACAATTGGCTTATAGAAGTCATAGAAATTCCACATTTTCTATGTGCAGTAGTTTCATTGTAAAGGTGTTTCTGGAAAGTGGATTTGACTTCATCTCATTACCTCTGGGATTTGGGGTAAGAGACAGATATTGCTAACTCTGTTTTAAATGGAAAAATTAAGGTACAGGGAAAGTAATTGCCTTGTTCAAGCCACTCAGGGTTGAAATGGAAATAGCAAACAGATCAGTCCTTTTCTCCTTTCAACACTTTGCATTTCTTTCTCTTTCTGTTAAGATGAGCTCAGAAGAAGAATGGATAAATGTCACTCACGGCAGGGAAACCACAGTTTTTCAAGAACAAACACGTACATCAAGCACAAAAATTGTCTGCAGCATTTAATAATGGCAGATAATTTATTGAAAAGTAGCATAGCTTAAAACATCAGACCCAGAATTCCATTCCATCTACATGGGTGACTTGGAATGTGGTCAAGTCTTGGATCCCAGTTTATGTCTGAATTCATTCTTGTATTTCCACAGCCTGTTCCTGCTTTAAACCCTGAGCCCAAAGAGACTCGACATTAGCTGAAATATGTGGGAAAGATAAACACCCTACTTGCTGTTCCTCAGCCAAAAGCTTCTCAGCATGGACAATAGACTATGACGCTGTGAGCCACACAGGCTGCAGGTCTCTAGTTTCCACTGACAAATTGAGCGATGCAATTGACGTGTCTCACAAGAAATTATCAAGGAGACCACAATAATCAATTTGAAGTCTGCTGTGAGTTGTGTGTGAGAGGACAAACATTTTTAATGTGGGAGTGTTGACAGATTTTTGTACCTCCCAAGTTAGCCAAAGAGAATCTAGTAACTCTGGACCATCTTTTATGCAATCTTCTCCTCTTACAAAAAAGGAGTCTTTATTGCTGGAAGAAAGGCTAAGCCGATCTACACAATGGAGACAGAAACTCCCTGTGGACTGGGTGTGGAAAGGAGGTTGCGGTTGGGGAGTGTGGGGTGGCGGGGACTGCAATGAGAAACGAGAGTAGGAGGTGAGCAAAGACAGGGAATTTTTTGTAGTTATTGCTGTGGACAGTTGTTTTGGGTTCCTATATTATTTTGAATGGAGTTCCTATTTTATTACTTTTGCCTATTAAACTAGGCTTCCAGAACTTGATTCCTCTTAGATCCTGAATCATCTAGATTTCGGCTTTATAAGCATTGCATGTGTATAGTCAGCAAAGCCATCGGTTCAGGATGGAGGCCAGCCCTGTGCTGAGGTACCACCTTCAGGCATGGGTGAGGACATGTGAAAGGAGGAGCGGTATAGTTGCTGCCGGGCCCCATTCGTTCGGCCACCCAATTGTTAATGAACCCCCTACTTTGTGCTAGATTCTGGGGACATAGGGGTGAATAAAAAGACGTGGTCCCTGCCCTTGAGAAGCTTAAAGTAGAGTGGGGAAGACAGATTATAAACAAATACACCAGCAAATAAATAGAGAATCACAAATGTAAGTGCATGAAGGAACCCAACAGGGGGTGTGGTAGAGAGCACCGGGGCTCACACTCAAAGGACTGTCTGATGTGGCCACTGGAAGGGTGCGGGGTGGGTGGCCCGTGCAGAGGTAAGAGCAGACGGAAGACCCTGAGGTCCGAATGAGCTGGGCACATTGCAGGAGCCAAGAGAAGGCTTTGGAGCCGGAGTTGAGGCCATGGGATGTGGGGAGAGGCTGCAGTCTGTAGGGTCCTGTGGGCCATGCCCTTGGGAGCTGGGCCTGCACTTGAAGAGCCAAGGTGAGTCACTGAAGGGGTTAAGCAGGATGGCCCAGGATCCAGCCTTGATGGGGGGATGGGGTTAGACATGCAAGCCTGGGCCCAGGTGAGAGGCTGCACTTTCATCTGGGCAAGACAGGATGGAGGCTGGGAGTAGAGGCTTCACTAGTCAGGGCTCTCCAGAGAAATAGCACAGCACCAATAGGGTGTGTGTGTGTGTGTATGTGGCGGGGGGGGGGGGGGGGGGGGAGAGAGAGAGAGACAGAGAGAGAGAGAGAGAGAGGCAGAGATTGATTTTAAGGATCACAATTGCAGGGGCTGGTGAGTCTGGAATCCTGGAATCTGTATCAGAAACCAAGAACTGGGCATGGGTGATAGGGGGCCTTGTTAATTGTCCGATCATATTTAGTAGGTCATTTTTCCCCACACCTACCCTACACAGGGAGTAAAATCATTCCTATTCTTCATAAGAAGAAACTGGCCCCCAAAGATCATGCAGCAGATCTCAAACTAGACTCCCAGTCTCATGAGGCCAAGTCTCAAGGTTTTTCCAACCACCCTTTTATTTTCTGTGCTCTGTTGCTCCTCCACGCCACTGGGTACGTTTCAAGGGTTCAAGACGTCCTGCTCACTGAATCTTCACAACCACCGGAGAAGATGGAGGCTGCTCTCTTTATCTCCACTTTGCAGGTGAGGAAGCTGAGGCACAGAGAGATGACATGCACAGCTGCACATCTGGCGAACGTGGGGTGGCAGATGTGGACGAAGGTCCCCTGACTCCACGGGTCCCACAATTCAGCCCTCGACTGCAGGGGTCACAAACTACCACCCACAGGTCAAATTAGCCCACCACCTGTTTTCATGAGTTACGAATGGTTTTTACATTTTTAAATGGTTGAAAAAAATCAAAAGAAGAATATTATTTCATGGCACGTGAAAATGATATTAAATTGAAATTTCAGCATTCATAAATAAAATTTTCTTGGAACACAGCCATGTCCATTCCTTTAAGTATTGTCTGTGGCTGCTCTCATGCTTCTGGGGCAGAGCAGAGTTATTGTGACAGAGACCATAGGGCCTGCAAAGCCTAAAATATTTACTCCCCAGCCTCTTAAAATTTGCCGACCCTGCTCCATTGCGTTGCAAAGGGGCAGGGCTGAGTCACAACCATTACGGAGGCGAGCAGTGCAGGCCAGCACTGTGCCTTCACTGGTCTTACTTATGCAACTGGGATGCTCTCCCTTCTTCTGACACCAACTCAACTCCTACCCTTCCTTGAGGTCCATCTCCTGCTTCTGGGAGCTTCTCTGGACCTGTCTGGTCTTCATAATCTCTCCCATTCCTCTGATCTCTCAGACTACTTAACATCTACCTAGTTTTTGATTATGTGATGCCTCATGCAGCTCTTCATTTCGTGCAGGTTAGGTTTATCTTTCAGGTTATCTGCAAGTTCCTTGAAAGCAGGGTATGAGTATCTATCTCCTCCACTCCCTACATTATCAACTATAGATTAAGTTTTCCAAAACCCAGCTCTGATCATTGATACAAATGACCTCCCAGTTCAGGCTTTGAATTCCTACCAGATTAAGCACGAACTCCTCAGCATGACCTTTCAAGTTCACTACAATGTAATCCTCAACCTCCTTTCTTACAGGTGAATTTACCCAGATTAGTCCTGGGACCAGAGTGGCATCGCAGGACATATTCCCTCCTGCCCTCCCCCACTTTGCTTTCTCTTATGCTCTTACGACATTGGAAGAGAACTGAGAAAAGACCACTGAATTTGACAACGATGAGGTCAGTCATGAGCAATTTCAGTGTCAAGATGGGCACAAAAGCCAGATAGCAGGAACAAAGGAGATTGTCAGTGAAAAAAATATCAGCAGCAAGTGTAGTGTGGATGTTTGTGCTGAGAAGGAGGGGTGGTGCGGCAGCTAGGAGGCCAATGTTTAGTCTTGGGGGAGCCCTGCATGAATTTGTGGGGGAGAGACAAGGAGTCACTGGCAATATGGGGGGGGGTTGGCTAGAGATAACTCAGAAGGAGCAGGAGGAGGGCTCAAGTTCAGAGCAGGAGAGAGAAGGGAAGGGAGGAAAGAAAGGGTCCAGTTTCTGTCTTCTCGGTGAGGTTGATATGAGTCAGAAGACTCATGTCAAGGCTGAGTCAAAGATGCAGGGCAGGCTCAGAGATCTGAGAAGACGGGTCATAGCTGATGACATCGGTAAGAGAAGTGCTGAAAGATTGTCAAGGAGCATGAATTATTATGGCCACAATTAGCATGGTTTCCTGACTTTCACTAGCGTTCCTGGAAGAGGGGAGAAAATACAAGGAGAATTTGAGGTGGGAAAACAGATGTTGGGGATGGGCTGTGGAGCACGGAAAGCCTTGGGATCAATGCCTTGGTCATCACATTTACTGAGTTACTCTTGTGGGAAGGGGACCAGCGAGGGTCCAACCTCAAGAACCCTTTGCTCTTCACTATGCCTCTCCAGCAAGACCCCTGCTATGGACGGAATGTTTGTCCCCCCTCGCCCCCAAATTCATGTGTTAAAACACTAACCCGCAATGGGATGGTACTAGGAGGTAGAGGCCTTTGGGAGGTAATTAGGTCATGATGGCAGAGCCTCTTGATGAGATTAGTGCCCTTATGAGAAGAGACACAAGAGAGATGATCCCTCTCCCTCTCCCGTGTGAGGACACAGCAAGCAGGGGTTCCTCCACAAACCAGGCAGAGGTTCTCACCAGGAACCCAGTTGGCGGCAACTTGATCTTAGATTTCCCAACCTTCAGAACTGTGAGAAATAAGTTTTGTTGCTTAAGCCACCCCGTCTACGGTACTGTGTTACAGCAGTTCAAACTGAGAAAACCCCGGTTTATTCCAGAGTGTCTCTGAGTACAGTCCTCTGGCAAAAACCTGTTTTGGTGCCTCTTGACAATAACAACAAAAGTGTTTTTAAAGATAAGAAAGAAAGTGGCTTCCTGGGCTTAGAAGGAGAAAGACAAGAGATTTTTTCCATCATGTTTAAACCCGTTTGCCATCTTCCATTTCCATGGCAGTTGTTCTCAAACAGAATGAGTGAAAAAAAAATCACTGTGGACATTCTTTTAAAATAGTGATTCCTGGGCCCTACTCCAGAGATTCTGAGGGAAAACCTGGGAATATGAATTTTTACTAGTGCCTCGGTGATTCTGAGGCAGGTGGCCCCCTCCTACATGTGAAGAAAACAGTGCTCTACGAGGGAACCCAAATTCACCAGCTTAAAACAGTTTTAAGTCCTAACGGCATCTAGTTTAGAGCAGTCATCCAAATTCCTCCGTAGAGACAGATTCACCAGTGAACTTTGTTGCAGTTTGAAAGAAAATGGGTGTCTGTGGTGCACAAAGGTGTCTCCAGGGATGGCTGGCTGATTGGCTGCCGAGAGACCCCCTCAAGGGCACTCCCCTTGCTGAGCTCTCCCCAGTGCAGGGGCTGGTCCTGGTCTGAGTCCCAGAACCCTCATTTGTCAGCACACGTAGCCTCGGAGGCACGGGCATGCTAACCACGCTCTCGGGAATCTGACTTGCAAACCATTTTACGGGAGAAATACAACTGCTAAGCAAACTGGATGTGGGTGGTGGCCAAATCAATCTGCAGCAGATCACAGAATCAGATTTGGCACCAGGGAGGGTTGGTGGGCTGAATCCAGGGCCTCCTGGTGTCAGACTCTGAGAGTCTGAAAGGCCAGTGCACCGCCCTCTGTAGTAGGGATCTACCTGTTAGGGAGATGGACACACCTGCCCCCAAGGGGACACCCCCACCCTTGTATAGTGCCTGATACAAAGTTGGTGTCCTCGAGATGGCTTAGCAAGATGAGGCCAATTTTAGGACTTTTTTGTCCATATCCTCAAGACCTGTGGTTCCCAGACATCCACGTCTTGTGGAAAATTTTTAAACAAAATTTGGGGATTGATGTAGGTTTTTTTTTTGGTCTCTTATTGAGCCAAGTAAGGACATTAAAAAAACTAACCTAAGCTAAACTAAACTAAACTAAGCTACTGACTACTGTCATCGTCACTACCTTCAGTAAAGGTATATTTTAACAACAGAAAGAAGGGCACAATTTCAGCATAAAAGACAGACCTTCAAATGAAAAAACCCCACTACATTAAAAGAGAAACCTCATGACCCACGGGTACACAGACTGGGTGTTTGGAACCCCTGGGAATCTGGGCCGTTGTTCAAGGGCAATCATCCTGTTTCTTTGCCTTGAGGCATTGATTTCATTTCTACCCACTCACTCCCAATCACAGTGTAGCCCCACCTCCCAATCACCCTGATTGGGGTGCTCAGGTGCTCCCAAACTCGGCAGTCTCACTTCACAGACAAGCTCCTAATGGAAAGACAGCTCCTGCAAACTCTGTGTGTGGAGGCTCCCAATGGAAGTCTCAGGAGGTGACTTCCTTTCCAAGGGGAGGAGGTCGAGGGGCCAGAAGAGGGGTGACTGGCTGATGCTGGCCACCAGGGCTTGGAGCCTGCGTCCTCCATTTGACCTTCCCTCTGAGTGTGTGTGACAAAGGGGCCACATATGATGTTGTTGTTGGCTGGTAAGGCAGCAACTGGTTTGAGCCCAGTTACTAAGTGAGACGAAGGCCAAAGAAAGAAGAAAGAAGAAAGGGTGAGGGCACGGTGGTTACTCACAGGTGAGAGTGCACTCTGGGGCTTTCCCTGCTGGCAGTCTGGGCGCCTGCTGGGACTGGTCTGGGAGGAGGGAGCAGTCAACCTGTGGGGAGGGCGGGCTGACAGGAGGCTCCTCTGTCTGGAGATCAGTCACAGGGGAAGTAGGGGACAGAGAAGGGAATCTTCCTGCCACTTTCTGAGACATTCACTCTTCTGGCCATTTAATGGGATTCTGGGCAGATTCCTTGTCCACAGCCTCACATGGGAATGGCTGCCTGTCACCAAGAGACGTGTGGCCAAATAAAGTGAGGCTCCCCAAACCCACCTGAAGGACTGCTTCTGCTGGGCAGGGTGAGGCATTTACAGAATAGGTTCTCCTTGGCTCAGTTTTGAGGCTTTCCTACCCAGGGCTGTGAACCTGAAGGCAACTTTGCAAACCCTGAAATAAGTAGACGCCTGCAATGGCCCCACCCCTCCCATTTTGTGCTCTGTGCAAACCAAAAATGAGTCTTGGAATTATATGGCATGTACAGTGTCTGAGATAAACTACATATATTAGAATTTGTATTACTAATTAGGTGTTTTTTTTTTTTTTTTTTTTTTTTTACCACTTATCATGTTGTACTATTTACAAGGGAGGGAAGTATCAAAATATTTTCACAACAAGTGCAGCTGTGCCCGTGTGCTCCTGCTGAATACCAATCCAGCTCACGAGAAGCACCAAGATTATTTTCAAGGTGAGAAACCACTGACACAAGTGTTGGCTGGTGCTGTCTTGTTGCAAAGGAGAAAAATTGACAACAGAGGCTCCTGTCATCTATATTCCCATCCTCTAGCAAGAGCCCTATTAAGTCTGCTTTTAGACATAGGCATCCATCAGGAGCTCCTGGGTGTACCCAGGCCTTGTGGGGGAGATGGAGCTCAGACTTCATGTCCATGTAATGTGGCTCTATAGCATGTGGCTGATTCTGGAGCCTGTATCATTTTTTTCTTTTCTTTTTTTGTGAGGAAGACTAGCCCTGAGCTAACATCTGTTGCCAATCCTCCTCTTTTTTTTGTGGAGGAAGACTGGCCCTGGGCTAACATCCGTGCCCATCTTCTTCTACTTTATATGTGGGACGCTGCCACAGCATGGCTGACAAGCAGTGTGTCAGTCCACACCTGGGATCCGAACCTGTGAACCCTGTGCTGCCAGAAGTGGAGTGCGCAAACTTAACCGCTATGCCACTGGTCGGCCCCACCTGTATCATTTTTGAGATGTCTTTTTGAGACATCACATTTCCCCAGCCTGGGGAAACAGGGCTTTTTGGAAAAACTGAGGAATACACTGACATAAAATGCAATGTGATCTAGATTTCTCTTTTAAAGTAAGAAATAAAATTCTTTCACTCACCTTATCCACTAAGAACAGGAATTGTCCCTTGGGGTAGTATTTTCCGGTGAGAAGGTGGCTTCAGATTGTAGCCTATATGCTGCCATCTGCCATATAGAGGCCAGGCATGCTTTAGGGTGTGTGTGCATGAGGATTAGGCTCCCTGCATGGAATAAAATGTTTTAGGACTCACAGGGTCAGGAAGCATCTACATGTGCACTGTGGGTACATGACTGACTTGTCTTGGTTTACCCAAGATTTTCCGGATTTTAAAACTAAAAGTTCCACATCCGGGGAAACCCCTCAGTTCCAGGCAAACCAGGATGGTTGGTTACCCTAGAGGTGGGGGTGCTGTGAGCCTGTTTCTCTTCCCAGCCATCCCGCCTTTCACTGGCCTGTGATAGGGCTGATTGCATACTGTTTAAGATCCCTTCCTTTGAGTCAAGATGTTGTCCCATATTAAAATGCAGACAACTTTGAGGGGGTGGCCCATTAAGCTGGAAGCAGCATTCTACACAGCTGAGCACTCCTTCCTGCTTGAAACAACTGTCTCCTTCTCATGGAAATGCAAATTATGACCACGACAAAACAGCATTTTACATTTACTAGGTAGGCAAAAAATAAAGAAGTCTGATAACATCAAGTGTTGGCAAGGACATGAAACAACAGGAATTCTTATTTACTGCTGGTGGTTGTATAAATTGATACACTCACTTTGGAAAACAATTATCATATAGACATTATCTTATAAAGCTGAACACATGCAAATCCAAGTTAATTTTACTTTAAGACATATGCCATAGAAAAACTTCTACTTCAGCCTCAGGAATCATACACAAGAATGTTCATAGCAGGAAAAATTTGGAAATAATCCAAGTGATGGCAAGAAAGAGAATGGATAAATTATGAAGTACTTACACATGGAATAATATGCAGCAGTTAAAACTCATGAACCACAGCTACATATAATAACATGGATGAATTTCAGAAATTAAATGTTGAGCAAAAATGTTAAACTCATCATGAAAACTACATGCAGTATGACACCATTTCTATAACAGTGAAAATCAAGCAAAACTAAATATTCTATTGTTTAGGAAAGCATACAGAACACCTATGGAAGGGAAGCAGGGAGGGTTTCTATGGCTTAATAATGCTCCAGTTCATAAGATGGGTATTAGATTCACATTTTTCAAATTATTAATATTACTTACATGTATGTTATATACTTTCTTACATATATGTTATATACATTCATTTGTAAAAATAAAAAGTACATAATAAATGTTTTAGGAAAATAAGAAGGTAGAAATCAAAATATGTCAATGATCACAATAAGTGTAAAGAGACTAAATTTACTGGCTAAAGATACGGATGGTAAGATTATACTTTAAAAACAATAAGAACAAATCCAGCTAAATGCTCTTTTTAAAAGACACACATAAAACATGTGAACACAGAAAGACTGAAATTAAAAGGACAGAAGGGGATAGTCCAAGCAAGAGGCCACTATGTTAACATCAGACCAATAGACTTTAAAACCTAATCTAGGAATATCTAATATTCTAATGTCCAACATTAGGAGTCAAGAGAGTCTCCACAAAATCACCAGAAAGTTATAACTTATTTAAATCTGTATAACATAGCTTCACTAGGTATAAAGTAAAACCTGACATAATTACTAGGAGAAAGGGATAAAATTCACAATGACGGTGAGTGGGAGATTCAGGTTTGTGCTTGGATCTGCCTCTGCTGTTCTGTCCCTCCTAACTTCCTATGCAACCCTGAGCAAGTCTCTTCCTCTTGTTAGACCTCAGTTTCTCATATCTAAAAAGAAAAGACTGGACCAGATGGGTCAGGATTCCATGAACCACTCACACTTCCATGCCAGGCAGTGTCTGGGACAAGACTTTGTCACCTGATGGATGCTTCCAAGCCCAGGGCAGCTGGTGCTCTTTACTCAATGTGTCCCAGGAGAATCTATCACCTGCTGTTTTCCCTGACAATGCCACTTCCCAAATCCCACTTTCCCATCCCAGGCAGCTTTCCATATACAGAAGCTTATAAACCTCTTTGTCAACTAAAGGGCTAATAGAGCAAAAGCACAGCCCGGTTAATTCAGCTTCTGGGAACTGCACATCTGGTTTGCTTCTGGAAATCAATTAGGAGGTGACAGAGTGAGGAAGGCAGTCCAAGCCAACTCCTCTGGGAGGCTGGCATTAATACAGGACAAATGACCCTGGAAACAAGAAAGGGACCATCTGGGAAAACTGAGAGTGCAGCTTCCCTAAAGGGCAATTTCAAGTGCAACCTAAAGGGAATAACTGGGCAGTGGTGGTGTGGTAAGAGGGGCTGGTTTTGCTGGCCTGACACTCACTGGTGTAATGTTGGGCTAGCTGCTGCCTGTCTCTGAGTCTCTTCCTCATCTTTCAAGTGATGAGACTGGGTTCTAACCTCTGAGGGCTTCCCAGCTCTGACAGAGACTGAGAACTCTGCCTCGGCAAGATAATTCTTTTGTTAATTGACTTTCTACTAAGGAGGAAGAGGGGAGGGAACGAGAATTTACCAGGTGCCTACTAGATTCCAGGTGCTTTACACAAGTAATTTCATATAGTTCTCATCACACATCTATTATTATTATAATTTTACTAATTAGAACTGAGGCTCAGAGGGGAATACTTTGGACAGTAGTATTGGCAGGATTCAAACTCAAGTCTTAACACCTGAGACTGTGCTTTTTCTACTGTAACCAACCTACAGTGGCTAGGACATCTCCATTAAGAGGTCAGATGGATCTGCTGTGAATTTTTCTTCCTATAAGGTGGAACTCTTCCAGAAGGGGCTAGAAGGAAGGAGAGGTTGTTGGTAAATGGCTGACACAGACTCTTCAAAAATCCACAAATATCTGATGATCGACATGAGAAAAACACAAATATACAAATATCTCGGCAAGGGATGCTTAGCAGGCCTAAGGTAGAACCCTGCAGTCAGCAGGTCAGTGTCTGCATTAATTCATTCCTGCACCCACTTATCAAATATTTTCTGAGCATTTACTGTGGGACAGCCCTGAGATGCTGAGGGCACAGCGATAAGCAAGACAGACCCAGTCCCTGCTTCTTTAGTCCTCCTGCTAAATTCTCAGGAGCTCAAGTCTACCAAGAATTCAGAGGAGTCAGTGGATAATGCATTACAATGTGGTGTGAAGGTGTTGTGGTGGGTGAGTACCTGTCATCATGGGAGCATGGGGCTGGTGTCCCCCTGCCCCCCATACAAATGGGTTCAGGGAAAGTTCCCAAGAACATAACTCATTAATGATCTCTTTAGAATTATTTTGTCACATTTTCACCTTTATAATTCTGAGAATCTTCAGGATTTGTGAGTAAAAAGATGGTGGGCAGGGGAAGGAACACTAAAGGGATAAAGAGCTCTCCTTTACCCAGAAGGAGAGGCAAGTCACGGTGCTAAGCATTTTACACACAGCGTGATTATCAGAAAAGGAACAAATGAAACCAAGAATATTCATGGTTTGAAAACCACTTAGAACTGCTATTTGCTTCTATGATGTCCAAATAAGATCCTCAGTTGCCCCGAATAGACCCCTACCAGGGCCCTGGTTCCATCTCCTCCGTGCTACCTCCATGACGTTGGAAGTGGCATGGATGGTGTGATTGGAGCAGACTGGGGTGGAACTTGAGAAAGCAAACCAAGATGCCATTGAACATTTTACCTAGAAGAACAGTATCTTAATAGAAAGGAGGAATAATAACATGGAAGCGTAAAGTGAACATAGAAGTTGAATCATACACCCACAGGCTCTCTGACAAACATATCAAAGCATCAAAATCCTGTCTGTGCTTGAGACCCTACCAATTTCAGGGAGCTCACCACCTCACAAAACAGCCTATACCATTACTGCCCAGCAGTAATTATTCCTGAAGTTGTCTTTACAAGGAAGACACATGACGTGCCTTCATGTCACTTCCATTTATTGGTCCTAATTCTGCTGGAGTGACCCAAAGTAAGTCCAACACCATTTCCATGTGACAGCTTTTTATTCCCTCTCTTCTATACATCCCTTTCTGTCTCAACACGTGGCCAGTGCTGTAGTGTTGTCCATTATGATGAAGGGGCTATGTGTCCTTACCACGTCTCACTGTGTCCAGTCTCTCCCTTCCAACCTATACCATTGCTAGATTTCTTTTTCCCAAACGGGGTTACTTTCTACTGGTTAAAGTTCGAATGCCCTATCCTTCCTGCCCCCTACTGCTAGTCCTAATCTGCCCAACCTGTCTTTCCTGCCTCTCACTGCATCTTTACACCACTGCTATGGGTTGTATCTTTAGTCACTGTGGGCAACTTGTTGTCAAGGATACCTTGAGATTTTCTGCCTCCTTTTCACTTGTTCCATACTTATTCTTTCCCCGGAAGGCTCCCCACCTCACACTCTGTGTTCAGATGAGATTCATTTACATTTCAGGAAAAGTCCAGACTGTACTTCTAGATCTAATACATTTTTTTTCTCATTCTGGAGAAAGTCATTTCCATTCATCCTCTGAGAGATGATCCTTCAGGAAGATGGCCCAATTGTAGCAAGCTTCTGGAAGACTGAACCCATGGTGGTCTTTGGAGTTATCTTGAGGGAAAAAGACTGAAAGTGGAGAAACCACTACATTTCCTAAGCAGCTGTGTCACCTTGGGCAAGGTACTACATGACAAGGTGCAGAGCAGGTTGTAGGGAGCTGGTTTTGAAGTAATTAAGCTGATTTGCCCACAGATCACAGCATCGGAG
Source organism: Tapirus indicus (assembly GCA_031878705.1). Classification (NCBI taxonomy): domain Eukaryota; kingdom Metazoa; phylum Chordata; class Mammalia; order Perissodactyla; family Tapiridae; genus Tapirus; species Tapirus indicus. Next base: position 63,260,386 of record CM062923.1, read on the forward strand.
GAAGTAGTTACTCTCCAATCTTGCAAAAATTGTTACATGTCTATTACTTATACTTCAGGATGTTAAGATTGGGACAAAGGTAATTCTTATTGAAATAAGAAATCAAAATGCAATTAGAACTTTCTAATTAAGTTGGTATAAATATTTATGAGTATAATGCACATTTCAAATGGCTGGAACACCAAATATCTCTTTGAATGTGCTGAAGAAGAAAAATATAGTGCTCAGTCATTCCATCCTGAAAAAACGTTGGATCCCGCAAAGGCTGAACACACACAGAGCACATGCATAAAAACACACTCATACACACACAACCATCATCTCTTCCCTTGAGCGACCTATAGCTATTGGTATTCTCAGAAATAGCTATTCACTTAGACTTTCAATATCCACACAATCACTGGTCCATTGGGCCAGTTATAGCTACATTTTATAGTCTTTCTAACTTAGAACTTCGGAAACATTGCATTACTCACCCTACAAAGCATTATTAGCTGGCTCAGGAAGCTGATGTGGTGTCTAGAGCCATCACTCGGTTTAGGTAGGAAACCACTTAACTGTACAGGACAGAAGGCCGGGGCTTCAATTCTGGCTCTTCTATTCACTGATCCTGTGAGCTTGAGTAAGTGTTTTATCCTTTCATGCTTCCAGACAGGGCTAATTGGAGCACTCTCTCCCCCTTAGGGCTGTTGTGAGGATATATAAAAATAACTGATGTGAAACTACTTAGGAAAGTTCAAAAGAATGACGCATCCAGGTATTATTGTTGCTGATGTAATTATTATTTAACCCTATTAGCTGATAGATTAACACACATAGAAGAAATACTTCCTAAACCATAATACCAGAATGGGGAAAGTTGGGAGGAGGGAAGCCTGGGCAGGGACCAGATGAGAAAACAAGGGAGATAGCATGAGAATGGATGAATTGATCAGGAGTCCGGGAAAGATCATCTTCACAAAGTCAACTGGGAAACTGCCATAATTCCAGGCCACATGGCAGTGTTGGGGCCCAGGGCAGGCCACCCCAAAATATCCCACAATGGCATATTGATTATTTTGAATTAAAGTTACTTGAGAGGCAGCCAATGCAAAGAGGGGCATTTTGACCCTCTTGTCTCTGCTCCCCCTGAAAGCAGGAAATAAATCACCCGTGTGAAAGGTGCATCCTTGTCACCAGAGCTAGGGAATTCAGGGCCAAGAAGCCTGCATAAACAAACCTTGCTGATTTACAGCCTCAAGCCTAAACTCTGCTTAAATTCCTCACTAATTACATACATCAGACCTAAGTTTCTTTGTCCTGTCATTGCTCACCAATTTATTGTTTCTTTGTGTAAAAGGTATATATACTGCCTGCTTTGTTCACTCTCTGAGCATCATTTCTCTATGATCTCCAATACCTATGTACTAAACTGGATTTTTCTCCTGTTAATCTGGTCTTGTGTCAATTTTATTATGAGTCCAGCCGTAAGAACACAAGAAGGGTAGAAGGGAGAAATTTCCCCTCCCCGACAGTTTTGGCCAGGAAGCCAGGAGCATCACCAGCTTAGAAACTGCTTTCTCCCTGAGGTTACTGCAGCTGAGAGATCCTGGAACATCTGACACAGCAGTCAGCAGAAAAAAAAAAGCAAGCTTTCTTACCATGTTGGCCTCCCAGATCTCTGTCTGCAGGATCCAATGGGAACGAAAGTGGTGAGAGTCTCCTTTCTCTCTCTCTTAATTTAGATTAGCAGGAGAAAATATTTGTGAAACTAGTTTCTTGGACAAAAGTGACTCTAGTAGGGATTTGGGATGAGTGCTCTTGCTTTTGTTGATCCTCTCCTCCCAGAGATGGTCTTTTGTCTCTGCCAGCTGGAGGATGCACATGTATCTGGCGGGCAGCCAAACAGGCTGTGGAACTTAGGGAATCTGAACACCCTATTCTGTTCAGAAGGGGGAAAACACATGATTCTCTGTGTTTTGGAGCAGCTGCTTAAAGCAGGGCCCCTCATGGATCTTAGGCTAACTCTGGGAGTGAACTTTTTGGATCTGGTGAGGGCCGCATCCTTTGCACTCTCCTTTGGGGGTGCCTCTTACATCCATGGTTAAACCATAAAAAGGCTTATTGGTTTGAGTCACTGTTAAGAGCCCACTCATCAGTGGCCAGATGATGGATCCTTTGAATTGGGAAACTTCTAAAACGAAAAAGAATTTTTAGAGAGCTCTCATATTAGTATAATGGCTAGCCATTGAGTCTCCCTTAATAAGATGGAAAGATGGAAATTAGAACAAAAATCAGAGTCCACCCAGACCTTTTCCTATTTGCCTTCAAACACTTGCAGATATTGTAAAAAAAAAAAAAAAAAAAAATCAGGGCAGTAGAAGTACAGTTGTCCAGCACTCAAGAAGAAAAAGGAAAAAAAAAAAAACATAACAGCTAGACTTAGGGACTCCCTAATAAGATGAGAGAACAAAAAATTTAGACTTAAAACAAAAATCCAACTTAAAACCCCATTCTTAAAATCAGGCCCCATCTGCCTATTTAAACTTCCCTTTTCCTACAAGATGTACAGAAATCACTCTAGCCTAATCTCTAAGAGTATGCCGGTTACTCATGTAAACGCCGAAAGCCAGAAAATGAACTTAGCAGAGGCACCTAGGACAGGCAGTAAAGCTCGCTCTGCGGGACTCTGTAATCAGGCTCTGTCAGCTCCAGGCCTTCCTATGCGTATATTCTAGAACCCCTCCTGGGGGTTCAGGTCCCCCCGACAGCAGCCCTTTTACCTCCACTCAATGGCCATTCCATAATGCCCAGTCAAGAGAGGAAAATAAAATTTCATGTCATCCCTTCCTTTCCCAATCCAGATGCATTGATCATTGGCCCTTTCTCTCCCAGGGATAATTATTACCTTCTTACTTGTCTCGTTTTTGTGTCCTAAGGACTTAGCTTAATTTTCTGCCTCCCTGGGACGTGCAGGCTGTCAGTTCTTTCTTTTGGCTCTCTTTGGGAATGACTCTGGATCCTGGTGGGCTAATACCCTTTGAGGACACCTCTTGGGTCCACGGAATTGTTTAATACTGCCAGAAATATTTACTGTTTGTCCTGACTGAGAACTAGATATTTAGAAGGATTGTTTTTTGTAGCTCTATGGTCAGATATTGGTCAAATTGGAAGCTGACAGGAATTTTTTTTTTCTTTTTTTTGGTGAGGAAGACCAGCCCTGAGCTAACATCCGTTGCTAATCCTCCTCTTTTTGCTGAGGAAGACTGGCCTTGGGCTAACATCCGTGCCCATCTTCCTCCACTTTATATGGGACGCTGCCACAGCATGGCTTGACAGGCAGTGCGTCGGCGGGCGCCCGGGATCCGAACCAGCGAACCCCGGGCTGCCAAGCACGGACTAAACCGCTGCGCCACCGGGCCGGCCCCCCGACAGGAATTTTTTAATAGGCCTTCTTCCCTAAGTTAAAATAAAATTGTGCACTCAGAGGGAAAGAAAAAATTAGGGATAATGTAATTGGACAGGTAGATCAACCAATGACGTAATTTAAGTTCTAACTCAATTTCTGAGAAATTGAGAGCAACTGTCCTTATCTTACAAATCTTTGAGAAACTGAAAATGCAGCTCTAAAGGCAGTTCAGATTCCACTCATTCCCTTTCACCAATCCCAAACCTCCCCTATTTATCTCAAAAGGCTTATAACCTCTCCAGGCACTCTTATTTAGACCATGCCCAATTCCTAAGACTGAAGCAAAATTTTAAATTGCAATCACCCTGAAACTCCTAGGAGAAAACTTGCATTTTTTCCTCTCTGTCCTTTGAAGTTATAAATTTTACCATGTCTTTAGGATGTAAACACTCCAGGAGATAACAGCCCACAATTGCCTGGGACTAGACTGAACCTGGCCAGCTCAATCAGTAAAGCCTGAAGTTAAAAAAAAGGGAAAAATGTTTTGTTTTAAAATGAAGTTATCAGAGAGTCTCTCTTACCCCAAATCTAATTCACAGCCTCCTCGTGTAGGGCAAATATAAATCTTAAAAGCCTTCTCCACAAACATCAACAAAACATCTTTTAAGCAGATAACCTTAACTTGTTCGATCTGCTAGAGACACAATTATTTATAAACTAATAAGTTTTGTATTGTACCTACCTGATTTATGACTGAAAATTTTAAAGTAAAAGCCACAAGATCTCTGTTTGTATCTGTCTATATATGTATGTATGTTATATATACATTTTTATTTTTATTCTTTTCCTGAGGAAGATGCACCCTGAGTTAACACCCTTTGTCAATCCTTCTCTTTTTGCTTGAGAAGGATTTGCCCTGAGCTAACACCTGTGGCAAATCTTCCTTTATTTTGCGTGCGGGCCACTGCCACAGCATGGCCACCAACCAGCTGTGTAGGTCCACGCCTGGGAACTGAACTCGGGCTGTTGAAGTGGAGCACACCAAACTTAACAATTAGGCCACTGGGCTGGCCCTAGACACAGTATTTTTCTACCTCCAGATGATATTATCAAAATTAATTTTGATATTATTGATCAATAATATTATTGATATCAATATCAATAATATCAATATTATTATTGATCAATTAATATTGATATTGATAATATCAATATTAATTTCTAAAGAGCTCTATTTAATTAACTTAAAGTAAGCACTTATATAAATTATTTCTAAATATAATAGAAACTAACTCACATGTTTTTCAAGGTAATGTGATATAAAATAATCTTTGGTAAATAAAAACTTGTTTAAGTTGGTTGGTTTAATTAAGATAGGCATGTCTTCAGAGTTATCAACATTGGATATAATGCAAACATGCAACTTTTATTCTACCTCAGTTATTCAAATAAGCCCCTGCTATCTCTGTTACTAAATTTGTCTGCAAGAAAAAAATTAATTTAAGGTGATGGCTAATCACTTTAACATCTTATGGAATTTTCATGAATAATTTAAGTATGATTGGTAAGAACAAATGAATTATATAGATGTTAAATGCAATAAGAATTTTTAGATGCAATAATTATGTTTTATGGAGTGTGTACTTGAAAACAGTTTCCCCAAGTCTTTTGGTAACTTGAAACTTTAGAGTTTCGCTAAATGAGATTAAATGATGGAAAATTAACTAAATATCTAGATAATTTCCAGCTAAGATAAAATAGTAAAACATTAATTATGAAACAGAGGTTTACCTGCTTTTGGTTTCTTATTACAGAAAAACTAAAAGATAATAATGCACTGTTAATAAACATGTTTTGTGCCCTATTGAAAGGTTACACTATGAAGAAACATATTTCTAGAAATTATAAAATGTATTAATAAATTTGCCAATCTAAAGAATATGGGTACAACATATAATTCACAATTGCTTACTTCTTAGTTTTCACTAGAAATTAAGGTTTCTAAGGGTTAGGAATTCTAATTAATATATTAAAACCACTAAAATAATAAGGGAAAAATCTCTGTAGGCAAGGAAAATAAGATGTATGTTTTTGATAAGAAAAGGTATAAGGAATGGAGATGCATTTTTGTTGAGGGAAAGAAAAATAATTTTGTCCCAAAATAAAGCTGGTTATTTCTGAATAAGAAAAGAGAACAAGGGACAAACTAAAATGGACATAGAAAGTTATAGAAGGTTTACATAGAAGGAATCTTTGAACAGGGGTTTTATGCGTGGTCAGAGCTAACTAAGATTGGAATTAATTTGGGCTAACTAAGATTGGAATGAATTTAAAAGTGAACAAATTTTAATATTGAAAGTAAGGTGGTACAAAATTAAAATTTGGTTTTCTCTTTCTGTTAAAAGGAGAGAGAGAGAGAAAGAAATCTTACCTTATGTGGTCAAGTTAGCTAAAGTTAAATTATTTTAAAAATAAGCTTTAATGTCAACAGTGTTTTTATATAAAACTGGAACTTAATTTTCTTTTAATCTCTTAAAAAAACAAAATTCTCTTGGAATATTGGTCTGCTCCTAAAAAGAGATTATGAAAGAGTTTTCCTCATTTTTTTGTGTTTTATCAGAACTATTTCCTGTGCTTTATGGTAAAAACTGAATCTTTTCTATTAAAAAGAGCTCAGGTTTTACAGCTACATAACCTTCTATATTTGTCTTTGAAATCTCTTTGTCACTTTGGTTAAATAGATAACAAAATATGAAGTTTCATAATGATCTGTGATCCTATTTAGGCAAATATTTTAAAATCTCTTTGATATTTTTGGTGAACTTCCCCAAATCAAATTCTGAATGAAGTTTTTTTTTGACCTGTAGCTAATTTTGGGATTTTTTCAGAGGACCCCTGAAACATCTCAAAAGATTTGTTCTCTTTCCTTATAAAAAGAGGGATATTAAACTAATTAGGCTTATTTGATATGTTAAATTACATGGGGAGCATTGTTGAATAAGAAATAAAATTAAGTCTTCTTTATATTGTATCTGTATAAGAATTGTATATGTTATAAGAATTCCAGAAATTATGTGAAATTCCTGGAAGTCTAATATGTCCTGGTATAAAATGTCATCTGTCATCAGAATTGATGCTTACACTAAAAGGACTGAACCTAAATATTAGAAAATCACCTTAGCTGACTTTCATGCAAAAGCAGCAACAACAGAATATATAAGGATTATAGCACATGTGGATAAAGTCCATTCTGCTTCTGCAAAAAAAAAGACCCCTCATCACCAGACTTTTGCCCTCCTGCTGTCCTTGTAACATAGTAATAGTCTGCTCCTGAATCAGAGAAATTAAGATAGGTGAAAAATGGCAGTAAATTAAACAAACAGTCAGGGCTATGGGAAATCCAATATGACTGCTTGGTTCTTCCCAGCTCCCTGACAAACCCCATTTTCAGTTTTTACATTCCTTAACCCACTACAGGGAAAACTATTTCTGCCCCCAGAGGCCTCAGAACTCCTCCATCTGGGTCCTTTGAGCACCTGCAGCTGGACTTCATTCAGTTGTCACTTAGTATGGATTATTAATATGTTCTTGTTATTATATGTATGTTTTCTGGGTGGGTTGAAGCCTTCCCTTGCCACAAAGCTGATGCTTTCACAGTGGCAAAGAAACTGTTAGAAAAATGTGCTTCCCACTTTGGGTATACCTTCCACAATCTCCAGTGATCAAGGCACCCACTTCATGTGGCAAACCATACAAGCCTTGATGAAAACCTTGCAAACTTCTTAGAATTATCACTGTTCCTATCACCTTCCATCACCAGGCAAAGTTGAGAGAACTAATAGAAAAACTGGATTCAAACAGAACAAGAATTAATTACATGGGACTAAATGAACTGATGAGGATGATTATAATTTTTATGAGTTTTTGTCTGAAATATTACTTTTTAAAATCTTTTTTTTTTTTAGATTTAAGGAAACCTTTTTTTCTTTTCTGTTAAGCTATCTATGATTTACAGCAATCTGGTGAATTATACCCTTGTAAGCAGAATTGAAACATTTGCTTTTTCTCCTTACCTGATCCTTCCAGAATTCAGAAATTCTCAGTGAGTATTCTTATTTTCATGACAATATATTTATTTGCATAAGTTCAATAAGAATCTGTTCTCCTTGTAACAGGACACAATTGGAAACATTGGTTATATTACCAAGACTTTGACTGGAATGTCATGTTTGAGAGAGACATACATAAACTTGGATATGACCAAACAGCTTTAAGGAATTAAGGTTGACTCCATGAAGCCAGTAAAGTCTCTTGAAAAAAAAGCAGCCTGTTACCTTACCTACAGGGTAAGTAAAGAAAGTCACTTTACCTTCTTGCACTTGGTGCAAGAACCTCAAGATTCCTTGGGAGCTTCAAAAAGAGAGAAATTCACCCAAAACTATAAATATTACAGGTAGAATGCTTGGCTTGGCTTGGCTTCTTGTTTCAAAAGGCTATTAAAAGTTCAATTTAGAGATTCCTTATGAAACATTCCAGCAAAGCAAATTTTAAAAAGCCAATATGATCAATTGCTATTCTTGCTGTGTGTATGTAAATAAGTAAGCCAAGTTTATTGAAATGACTTATTCTGAAAACAAATCAGTCTTAATTTGACTATCTTTGGTAAAAATAAGGGCGACTTCAGAGAGAAAAATTATATTTCAGTAGAAACTATAATACATACTTGTGGATATTAAATTCTGGTTTTCCCTGAATTTTTGTTAATTTTCCCTGAAGTTTTATTATTTACCTAAAAATTGGACTGGACCCTAAATTATTCTACTTTTCTCAAATATTTGGCGACAACTCTCCAAACTAACATTTCCAGTTTTTCTCCCACTTTTGACTTGGAATCACTAACAACTAAAGCTGCCCTTTTTCCCTGAAGTCCTGCAAACTGAAGCTGAACAACTTGATATAAACTTAAGAGAGATCACCACAATAGCCTATATTTAAACAACCTGTGTGCCTGTTGCCAAGTAAGCAGCTCAGAAAGTTTACCTGAACACCCGATGACATCATCAGAGACATTTCAAACTGCCAAAGATGCTTTGACCCTGACATCTAGAAATCTTCTTGACTGGCTGTCCTCTAGGCTCAGAAACTGGTTTATAATTTGTTCCAACTATTAACCATTGGTTTTCTTTGTTTCCATAGAAATGCCTCTTGTTAAATACCTGATTGGTTGCACTGTAGACCTAACTTTGGGAGCCCACCTGCATTATCATCTCCTGAAATGAGACACACCATTTGACTAACCTGACCTATTCAATGAAATAATGGAACAATCTATCAGCTCAACTTTTTTTTTTTTTTTTTTTTTTTTTTGCTGAGGAAGATTCGCCCTGAGCTAATGTCCATTGCCAATCTTCCTCTCTTTTTTTAAAGTGAGCTCCTGCCACAGCACAGCCACTGACAGACAAGAGGTATGTGGTTCTGCACCTGGGAATCAAACCTGGGCCACCAAAGTGGAGTGCACCAAACTTTAACCACTAGGCCATCAAGGCTGGCCCCTAGCTCAACTTTTAATATGTGGAACTTCCAGAGACATTTCAGAGGAGGGAACTGTTGGCACCCGGGGCAGGCCACCCCAAAATATCCCACAATGGTATGTTGATTATTTTGAATTAAAGTTACTTGAGAAGAAGCCAATGCAAAAAAAAAAAAAAAAAGGCATTTTGTCCTTCCTCCCTCTGTTCCCATTGAAAGCAGGAAATAAATCTCCCATATCGAAGGTGCTCTCTGCATTCTTGTCACCAGAGCTAGGGAATTCAGGCCTGAGAAGCCTGTACAAACAATCTTGCTAATTTACTACTTCAAGCCTAAACTCTGCTTAAATTCCTCACTAATTACATATCTCAAAGCTAAGTTTCCTTGTCCTGTCATTCCTCACAAATGGAAAGAAACAAATTTATTGTTTTTTTGTGTAAAATATGTACACGCTGCCTGCTTTGTTCACTCTCGGAGCATCATTTCTCTGTGATCTCCAATACATACGTATTAAACTGGGTTTTTCCTCTGTTAATCTGTTCTTGTGTCAATTTTACTATGAGCCCAGCCATAAGAATGCAGAAAGGGTAGAAGGGGGGAATTTACCCCTCCCTGACAGCAGATTCTTGAGAGAAAAATGGCATGTCAATCAATGCATCAGTCCCTGAATCCATCACACCACAGGTGCTAAGAGGAATACAGAAGCGCCAAGCCTGCCCTAGGGGAAATTACAGTTGAGTAGAGAAACATGATGTAAACTCAGGAAATAGAATAAGACTGTATAATAAATGATGCAGAACTGAGAAAAGAGAAAGTACATTAGTACTGCCAGCTCCATCCTTATACCCAGGCAAGAGAGGGTCATATCTTGTGTCCTGTGCTATTGGGGCCTCACTTAGGTCCTTCCATGACCAGGCCCACCCTCATAGACCAAGGACTCCATGCTCTTCTTGGGGTCAAGAAGACATGCCCGCAAGTGATCCCTCTACCCTTGTCATACTGTTGTAGTTGGGACCCTGGAATTCCCTAGAACCTAATTCTAGGGCCCATGTGGGCTTATTCCTTTGGGTCAGTCTCCCTCAGGTGGACAACGCTGCGTATTTGCCTGTGGGGTGGCCAAGGGACAGCTGCTTATAGGGACCAGTGTGGAAAGAACTTGGATGCAGAGATCAGGGTGTCACGTGTGTGAGACCCCTCTCTTGGTAGGGGACAGAGGCAAATGTGGGAAGGAAAGTGGGCCAGGCTGAGAGCTAGGGCTGGTTGTCCTGTAAGGCCATGTTCCCACAAAGAACTCCAAGGAGTCCAAGGTTCAAACCTGGCCTTCAGGTCAGTATTAAGGTGTACTTCTCCAAGACGAGAGGATAGAGATTTTAATTAATGGTTTATTAGCTTGATTTATAACTTTTAAATGTTTAGACGTGATAACGCAGGCCGCACTCTTATCTCTGGCCCACAAATGTTAGTGGCAAGCCTGAGTATCACAGTAAATGGGAGAAGGGAGAGACCAACATTTCCTAAGCAGCTGCATCACCTCGGTCAGGCTGCTGCATCACAAGACGCAGAGAAGGCTGTCGGAAGCTGAATTTGAAGTAATCAAGCTGATCTGCCCACACATCACAGCATCAGAGGAAGTCATTATTCTCAATCTTGCAAAAGGTTGCTACAGGTCTATTACTTACACTTCAGGATATTGAGAGTGGGAGGAAAGTAATTCTTGCTGAGCATCAGAGAGGACTTCCCCTAGGAGGTAGGATTTGAATTTTGCCTTGAAGGACCTGTCAAAGTTGGGAAAGAATTCCAAGGCATGTGAATGATTGAGCAAAGTCCTGGAGATAATGAGGGTGACCTGGAGGGAGCCATTGTGATTTCTTCCAGCCCCAACCGCTATCTCCTCTCCCCCAGGTGGCTAAATTCCTAACCTTTTCTTCACATCTTACTGAAGTCCTGCTTCCTCCATAAAACCATCTCTCTTTTCTTTTCACCTCTGGAATTCTTTACCTACGCCATCAGCACACACAGGCATTTTTTAGAGAACCGACTGCACATAGGCGTTACTAGTTGGCACAAACCAGTTTCGAATTTAATTGTGAATTAATAGTTTTGGGAGTGTTAGTTTTGTCTCCCTAAAACTAGAACCTCTTGGAGATTGTAAGGGAGGAAAAATTTTCCTCTACCCTTCAAAGTTCTTCTGGCTGGTCTAAGAATTAAATTGACATGAGACAGATTAACAGGAGAAAACCAGAAGTTTAATAACATGTACACCTCCTGCATACATGGGAGACACCCAGCAAAACTGAGTAACTTGCCAAAATGGCTGAAGCCACCACCTTAAATACCATCTTCAGCTAAAGACAAAAGATGTTAAGTGGGGGAGTCAGTTATGGGAAGTTATCAGGTTTAAGCACAGTAAACAAGGGTAAGGTTGTCATGCAGATTTAAGTGCTTGCCTTCTGCACTGATAAGAGTTTCTAAAGATAAGGTCATTCCCCTCTTCCTGGTACAGAGGGAGACACCCTTTCAAAAATGGAGAGTTTCCTTATACATGCAAATGTCTTTCACAAGGGGTAACTTCTACTTGGTTTTCAGAGCTTCTCTCATGTCTGCTGTTTCTTAAAAATAACCAGCCTGAAATAAACCTTGTACCAAAGAGACATATTTTGGGGTGACAAATTCTGCTCCCTTACACTCCCATTTGCAGTCAGTGTTTGAGTATCATTTATTCTTCCTTTGAAGCATCTCTCATATCTGTCCTTCCCCCCAACTGGCAACACTCCGACCAGAACCTTTCCCTCACGTGTGGACCACTGAAATAGTAGTGATCTAATCCCCAGCTGCTCACACTCAGGATGTTTCCTCCTGGGAATATAGCACAATGGACTGGGCATATGAGACTCCCCAGGGTGATTCATTCATTAACTCACTCAGCAAATATTTATTGAGTGTTCACTACACGCCAAATGCTCCGCTTGGCCCTGAGAATAATTCACACTTTATAAAACTGGCATGATAAATCTTCCAAGAGAGTTGGTTTGACTCAGTGATAAATAATTTAAAACTTTATTTTAATAGGTACAAAAATGTGTCATGGAGTAGAATATAAAATCTGCATGAAGTTATAAGATAAAGCAAGAGTCTTCACATAAATGTCTAGGCTTGACAGGCATAGCTTAGGGCTATGCCCTCAGATTCCCTGGAGCATACATGTTCCCAGTTCCTCTGCTGCAAGGAGTGACTTTGATCCAAAAGTTTGAGAGGAACAGTCATTGCTCCCCCTCCTCCATTTTCTCTCTCCTCAACCCATACAACACAGAACTGTCAGAATGACCTTGTCACAGTTCAGTTTCATAGTCACTCTGTGTTTAACTGAAGATCTCTTGATCTTGTAGGGGAGCAGAATTTGTCACCCCAGAATATGTCTCTTTGGTACAAGGTTTATTTCAGGCTGGTTATTCTTAAGAAACAGCAGACATGAGAGAAGCTCTGAAAACCAAGTAGAAGTTACCCCTTGTGAAAGACATTTGCATGTATAAGGAAACTCTCCATTTTTGAAAGGGTGTCTCCCTCTGTACCAGGAAGAGGGGGATGACCTTATCTTTAGAAACTCTTATCAGTGCAGAAGGCAAGCACTTAAATCTGCATGACAACCTTACCCTTGTTTACTGTGCTTTACCTGGTAACTTCCCACAACTGACTCCTCCACTTCCAACATCTTTTGTCTTTAGCTGAAGATGGTATTTAAGGTGGTGGCTTCAGCCATTTTGGCAAGTTACTCAGTTTTGCTGGGTGTCTCCCATGTATGCAGGAGGTGTACATGTTATTAAACTTCTGGTTTTCTCCTGTTAATCTGTCTCATGTCAATTTAATTCTTAGACCAACCAGAAGAACTTAGAAGGGTAGAGGAGAAATTTCTTCCTCTCCTACAGTGGCCAAAATGAAGGAATATAATCAGAAATGGGGAAGTTTCCAAAGGAGGTGGTAATTAATTCAACTTTGGCATTTGAATATGTGATGACTGTGGCAGATTCAGCTACTCTTGGGTCATCTTTCCCAGGCAGAGGAAATTGTCAATTCAAACAGTCAGTGTAACATGCAAAGTATGAAAATCCTCAATCTGCTAGAAGAAACCATCAATCTCTAGACTAATCCTGTCCAATATGGCCACCACTGAGTACATGTGACTGATGAGTCTTGAAATGTGGCTAATTGGAATCAAACTGTGCTGTAAGTGTAAAATACACACTGGATTTTGAAGACAGTACACACACACCCATACCCACACCCAAAGAATATAAAATACATCATTAATAATTTTTATATTGATTACATCTTGAAATGATAATACTAGGGGATAAAACTAATAATATTAGGTTCAATAATATATAATATTAAAATTAATTTCACCTGTTTCTTTTGTTGATGCAAATAACCAATAACCAATCTATAGATAAGACAGATAAGATGAGTTTTACTTGAGCCAAGCTGAGGACTAGCCCAGGAAGGCAGTCTCCACAAAGGAAGAAATGGTTTTCACTACGAGTTTATACCTTTTTGGAGCAAAGAACGTATATCAAACACATCCAGGACAGGTATTTGTCAATGTTTCAAAGACATATTTAGTTACACATTAGCAGGCCAACATGATCTCCATGTCTGGAAAAGGAGACATCTTCAGGAGTACTGATACTGGCATCCTTATCTTCAGAGAGTGTATTCTTTTCCTTTGAGATAATATTTAATGCATCCTTATCTTTAATGTTTAAAGCTGATGTACAATTTATGTTTGATAGGCCATAAGTCAGTCTTCTTTAGTTCAGGCCAAATCAGGATTAAACCAGAATAGCTACCTCAATATGTGAAAAATTTTTATCACTTTCTACTTTTTAAAAAAATGTGGCTACTAGAAAATTTAAAATGACCTATGTGTCTTGCATTTGTAGTTCATGTTATATTTCTATTGGGCAGTGCTGGTTTAGACTGGTGAAGTAAAAGGACTTGGTCACAGACCCAGGAAAAGAAAACCCAGTAGCTCTTCCCTAAGGACTCCCAAGGTCAAGCCTTTGCAAACCTCCCTCTGCAAAACAATGTTTATCTCTCTGGGGTATTTGGGAGATACTGTTAATAGACGGTTGTAAAGAACGATTATCACTGTTCACCATGCACATTTGATGGGCTTACTGTTGAGAAAAGCTGTAGAAGTGTAAATTCAAGTAGAAACTAATTATAAAACCCTTGCCTAAAGAAGCCTCATCAGTCCCAAACAACTTCAAGAGGAGATCTGTGATTAAACTTCCTTTTGTACAAGTCAACACTTCCCCAGCTGCATCTCTAGCTTGTCACCAAATCCCCCACTCCTTGCCATTTTAAACAGTAAATAATTGGACTTCTGTTCACCTCCTTGCTACTCCTAATCACTTCTCCCCTGCTGAGAACTAGTCTATCCACCTCGAGGAATTGAAATATTTTTGATACTGTTACTTAAACATCTATCACAATTCTAGCAGGTTCAGGATTCTAATTGACTAGTTGCTATTTGTGGTATTTTCATGTAGCAAAGTGCTACATGGAGTTACATAGAGAACTACTCACTAGTAAGGAACTTGACACTCTGTGGCAGGCATTCAGGGACTGTTTTTGGAATCCTTCCAAGGGAAGCGCTCCTCTGTGGTGGAATGAACTTCCCTCATCTGCAGTCCTGCCATACCTGGGTCCTTGCTTCTCTAGCTGACCTGTGCCTTGTGGTTTGGTCCTGTAGCCTGAAGCCCCAACCTACCCCTTTGGTGACGGATGGATAAAAACCCAAATCCTCAACATGGCCAGCAATGCTTTGTCTGACCTGCCCCTGCCCATTTCTGCAGCCACATCCTAGGCCGCTCTCCCCTGCACCCTGGTCCAGCAACCCTGGCTGGCCTTGGTTCCTGTCCTTGATCGGGTCCTACTGCCTCCAGCTTGAGGGCCATTCATTGCAGCGCTCTTTGCTTGGAGTAAGTCCCCCTTGCCTCCCTCTTCATGCACCAACTCCTCCTCAAAGCTTAGCCCCTCTGGGCATCTTCCTTGAAAGCTCCAGCCTTTTTTATTTGCTCTCATTGTCGTTCAAAGTGCTCATCACAGATGATGATACTTGGTTTATATCACTGGGTGATTATTTGATGTCTGTCTTTGCCACTTGATTTTAAGCACCTGGAGGGTGGGTATAATCTTTGTTTTGTTGACTGTTGTCTCTCCAGGGGTAGAGTCTCAATAAATATTTGCTGAACAAATTCATAAATGTGTTCTGCTCCTTTCATAGACTGCCTGACCCGTACTGGTGGGAGTGCTGACCACGTAGTGTGCGGGTGGGGAGCATGCTTCTGTCACCTCCTTCTTCCATCAGGTGGAGAGCCCCCCCGCCATGCTTTAGATGATAGTTACCATGTGTGGGGCAATGGTGGGCTAGGTGCATCAGTTACAAGTCAGGCACATGGAAAAGATATGGTCTTCTTCCAGCCACCAAATCTCAAATCACTCCTCCCTTCTTCATTCCCTTGGCCTGAGCTACTTCTCTTCACTTCCTGAGATTTCATTCTCTCTGGAAGGAAGAGATTTTCACATCTTCTCCCTCTTCCCTATAGCTCTTCCGCATTAGCTGCTTGTGGCTCCTTCTCTCCCTTGCCATGTGCTGCCCTTGTCTTCCTGCTACTCTGGCAGTTTCCATAGGCAACATCAACTCTTGGGGCACGTGGAGACACTTTTCCATCTGATTAGAGCGGTTTCTAGTTTTTACACACCCACGTAAGACAGCACTGGCTCAATTAGCTGTCTTGGAGGCTCATCACAGGCTTCTCTCTCTGGCTTAGCACCCAGGGTTGGGGTCCAGCGATGGAGTTCTAGATAAGGCCACTGGTTAGAGAGTTCTTCATGTCCCAGAGATCATATCTGCCATGATTTTATGTGGCAAGTACACCATGACTTGCCTTTTGCATAAATGCAAGATTTTTCCTCAGCAAAATCTGCTAGCTCTCCCTCTGAAGACATATCAGGAATCAGAGCACCTCTCACCACCTCCATTGGCAGAACTTCGGCCCGAGCCACTGCTGTCTTTCTCCAGAATTACTGCCATGTCTCCCTGCTTCTGCCTTTGCTTCCCTATTTCAGTGCTGCATGCCGAGTGATCCTGTTGAAATGTAATCCAACCGTGCCACTTCTCTGCTTAAGATTCTCCAGTGGAAGGAAATCCTGCCATCTGCGACAATATGGATGGACCTTGAGGACATTATGCTAAGTGAATTACGTCCGAAAGAGAAAGACAAATACTGTGTGATCTCACTTATATGTGGACTCTTAAAAAACTAAACTCATGGAAACAGAGAATAGATTGGTGGTTGCCAGAGGTGGGAGTGTGGGGTGGGGGGTGGGGGAAATGGGTGAAGGGGGTTAAAAGGTACAAACTTCCATTTATAAGATAAATAAGTCTTGGGGATGTAATGTGCAGCATGGCAACTAAACTGTATTGCATATTTGAAAGTTGCTAAGAGAATCGATCTTAAAAGTCCTCATTGCAAGAAAAAAATTTGTAACTATGTGAGGTAAAGATTGTTAACTGAACATAATCATTTCACAATATATATATCAAATCATTATGTCGTACACCTTAAACTATATCCCAATAAAATTGGAAGAAAACAAAAGCTCCTCCAGTGGATTTGTCACTCAGAGTGAAGGTGAAGTCTGTGCAATGGCGGTCTCCAACCTTGTCTTTGCTACTCTCCCTTTGCTCATTCCACTCTGGCAATGCTCACTTCCTTCTGGTTCCTAGAGTGGGCCACGAATATTCCCGCCTCTGCTCTTTGCATTTGCTGTTTCCTCTGCCTGGAATGCCATCCTTTCAGTGTGCACACAACTCGCCCTCATCTCCTCCAGGACTCTGCTCACATGTGATTTTATGAGTGTGTGGACTCTTTGCCCAAAACTTTGGTTTGGCTTCCCCTGGCTTACCTCTCTGAAAACAGACAGGCACTTGTTGAGATTACAGTGAAACACTGGCCGGTTCAGAGCCCCCTTTAGAAAATCAGCACTCCTGCTTGAGGGCATCTGGTGATTTATAAGAGACCACAGACACTAGGGCAATGGTTTTGAACTTTAAAAAATAAGTGGAGCCCTTTCATCAAATGAAATCACATGCAGAAGATCTTACTTTGGAACGTTTTAGAGAAATGAAATGTATGACCATGTGAACACATTGCTGGGGGCAGAGGCTCTCACTGTCTTAGCTGACAGATGAGGAAACTGAGGCCAAGAGAAGTTAAATTCTTAACGCAGAAGCTGGAAGCAGTGAAGGGAGATGGGGTATAGAGGCCTGGGCTTAGACACCACCACCACTCCATGGCCCACCCTTTCCCCTAACCATAGTGCATTACAAGGGTTTTATGAATACTTAAAGAAGTAAATTTCTAGAAACTGCAGCATACTGCCTGGCTTAAAATGAATGCACCCAATATGGCAGCTCATCACCATCCTCATCTTCATCAAAATCATCCTTATCACCATTCATCTAATTGTCTTTATTGCATTGTTCTGTCTATAAGGACAGTGTGAGGACTTATCACATGCATTTGTTTTAGCACCCACATCCTTCAGGTCTGCTCAAAGTTTACTTAACAACATGAACACCCTACTGCACAGTGCAACCTACTCCTTTCCCCTCCCCTGAACTCCCATCCCCTCACTCCTCTCTGCTTTTTCTTTTTTTTCCCTGTAGCATTTTTTACCCTCTAACATGCTGTGTAATTTACTTCTTTATTGTTTACCGATTGTTTATTCTTTTGTCCCTCTCTGCTAGAGTGTAAACTCAGCATGGGCACCACCTCTGTCCATCAGCATTCTGTTCTCCCTTTAAGTTCCAATCAAGTCCCAACCTTCTTTCCTGGCTCTGGTATGAACGGATTCTGCCTCTTCCTGATTGCTCATGGAGTAAATTGTTTTATCTCACATATTTCAGTGCTTGATAGAATCCCTTCTTGCAATTGTCCACTTCTTATATGCTTGGAAGTCAAAAAATAATTTCCCTCTGGGCTTCCACTCCTAACTCTGCCATTACTCAATGGTGATCTTGGGAAATTACTCAACCACTCTGGACCTCAATCTCTCCATTTTACAATAAGAAGCTGAATTAGATGATATTCAATTACTCCCCAGATTTCACATCATAAGAGATCATAAGCAGTTAGACAGCAGGGTCTACGTCTAATAATACTAATGGCAGTTCCCATTGACAAGTTCCTGCTGGACCTTTCAACTGCATCATTTCCAATCCTCTCAACAATTCTATAAGAGAGGTACTATTATACCAATTTTACAGATGAGGAAACTAACACTTAGAATTGTTTAAAAAAACCAATGTGCTTAAGTAATTCTTAAGGAGACAGGGCTGAGATTCTGTCTTGAGTCTGTCTAACTTCAAAGCCTGTGTCCCTTTCCTCCTTCTACACTGTCTCCTGTCTTATATTTCTCTTATATTGCTCTTGGCCGTGAATGACAGAACTGGGCACAATAAATGTTCTGAGGTGAACTTTGAATTGTATTCCAAAACTCAAGAAAATGAATTCATTCACATTTTCTTGCTTGGCTCTGACACTGACTGCTCTGTGGGCTGGGCTGTACCCTCTGGGGGGCTTCATGACGCTGGCACTTGGGCAGAAGGCAGCCACATAGGGAAGAAGTCATTCTTCTACTCACTAATGTATGACTGTGGACAGGTAACATAAGTTCCACAAGCCTCAGTTCACAAATTATTTTCCTCCATTAAGTAAGGATAATAACTTCCACCTCCTAGGTTTGTTAAGAAAAATTTAAATGAGAAAATAAGTGTAACATCAGTGTGTGGTGTTTAAAATTTTATTTTTTAAATTGTGGTGAAATACACATAACATAATATGTACTGTCTTAACCATTTTTAAGTGCACAGTTCAGTAGCATTAAATACTTTCATTTTATTATGTAACCATCACTACACTATTATGTTATGTGTATCCGTGTCCAGAAACCTTTTTAATCTTGCAAAATTGAACCTTTATATGTAGTGTTTGTTTTTGTTCCACTTCAACCTAGATGCTGAACTTAGCACACCTTCCAGTTCTCTCAAAAGAACACACACACACACACACACACACACACACACACACACACACACAATTACTGAGTGGTGAAGACCTCCCTGATGATCTTACAGGTGAGAGAAGAGAGGGTTTGCACCACACTCACTGCAGCAAACACCTCAATGTCACATTCTGAGTTGCCTGTCCTCACATGATGCTAAGCCTCTCTGGTTGCTATCCTTCTCATACCTCCCCCAACTTCAAATTCCCTCCCCCTTGATTATGCAGAATGCAATACCACCACCTTTAATCTCTAAACTCATGTTTCCAACTCACTATGATGCGCAGAAAGCATCAGTTAACAGGTCTCACTCTCTTTAGGCAGTTATTGGGGTTATAAATAATAAAGATTATTTTCCTTGTACATTGTCATCATCATCTTCATCATCAAAAACTTCTGCTGGTAACTGAGAAGAATGATGCAGACAGAGAGAGGTGCTAGAAAATGGGAGCTGGGGACATTCTAATCCAATTTTCAAAAGATTTATGGATGGATCAAGAGAATCCAGTGCTGGATAAAGTAGCTCTGGAACTCAGCCTCCTATGCTCAGAAAAATTGAACCAACTACACCCAGCAACCGAATCTCATCTATCACTCCACACTGGCTGAGTATGGACTGGAGACCCAGAGCCCCACCCAATTTCCATACCTACCTCATCTGTGACAGCTTCTGGGCAGGGGTGAGAGGCTCTCGAAAGACAACTTAGAACTGCCTGACCTAGAGGATCAGAACCCCGCTCCCTGGGCTGACATGTGGGGCCCTCCATAATCTGATTCATGAGACCAGTCTCATGGATCAACACTTCCTATCACGGATCATCTGCTGAGCCTTCTGTGTCAGTGTGATTACCTTTGTTTGGAGGGTCCCTTCTGAGAATTAAGTGGAAATCAAATTTATCTGGAGGGAGGAGCATGGAAGCAATCTGCTGAAGCAATCTTGCTGAAGAGAAATGGAATTAGAACTATCAAAATAAGAAAATTCCTGATCAAGAATCTTTGCTCCTAGTTATCTACAGGCAAAGTTATTTTATGTGTGGTAAACCAAATTAGTTCCTGATACCTCAGTGAGCAATAAGTCATGCCATTGATGGGTGGCATGCAACAGAAGGCATAGGCTGTGTCTCTGGGTGTGGTGCCCACCCCCAGAGTGCAAAGGAAGAGGAGACAGGAGAGAGGGTGAAGATGTGGTGCAGGTTTATTTCTACTGTTTACAACAATTTAGGGCCATTTAATCCTGATTTTCTTCTTCCTCACAAATTAATCCTCCATTTTCTCCTGTATGACTTTCCACAGAGCAGAAAAAAGATTTACCTGAATACTGAAGATGTAAATTTTCCATCTTTGCATAGTATCTATGCAGCAAAGATCCCACAGATCTCAGGATTTAGGGGTTGGGCAAGGAAAGGGATCAGAAGGTTTGTCAACGTAAGCTTTGCTCTCTTAGCTAGATTTTCTCCATCATTAAACTTGGAGCAGAACGAGTTTGATCTACTGTTAGTCCCCCCGTAAAATTCTGAACACACTCAAGATTGTGCTGGCTAGAAGCACTGAAAAAGGGCCATGGGATGGGCATTAGAGATCAAAGTACTTCATATCTGTGAGGTATAGACAGGAGTCTGCAGCCACTTAGCCTGTCCATCTGTAGCACCCTGCAGAATCTGTCTCTGCCTTGTATTTGGTAGGGTATTTCTCTTTGATTGGTAACACTTCAGCAACTGCCATATGGCCTGTTTGGCAGATAGTAATTTATAAATAATAGTTAAAAATCAATGTTGTTTGGCATTTTAATTGGAAAATGTCATGACTGTCCCCTTTGATAAATGGATTTACCTGTGGAATAACAAGACGAGGGCTGAGGGTTTTTACCTTAGAGTCCTGGGACATCAGCAGTGATCTAGTTCAAGTCTCTCTTTTCCTGCAGATGAGGAAATAGGCCACAGAGGGGCAGAGACTTCTCAGGTAATACAGGATATTAGAGGCAGAGCCAGGACTAGAACCCACGTCTTCTAACTCTTAGCAGTCATGCTTTCTCCAGACACCGTGTTTTCATGGCTACATCTAAGTTACTCCATATCATGCGTAGAGAGCACCACATGCAACTAGCTCCTTAAAATTTATTGGTGATTGGTAATGATAATGCTTTTGGTGTTGATTTAATTATAGGGTGCTATGGGGAAAAAACCCCACAGTTTTTCACATGGAAGGAACAAAGTTGAAAATCAAGAGAGTGAAAACATTGTTCCAGGTCCAAATTAAGTACTCCATATATATTCTTTAAATTTAAAAAAGGGAAGTAGCTATGGAATTTATTGGGGTAAAGTAATAAGAAAACGGAACCAAAGCTTCCATCTCCTTATTTTTCCTGATAGGTAGGAGATTGTCCATCACCAGGCGGGGTATATCACTGATGATCAGGGACCACAAGGATCTCTGATGTCTCCATGGGTGATGGCTGGCTTCTTAAAGTAAACAACACTTATAGTACGTCAAGTCTATATAGTTTGTGACTTCCAAACCCTTCCAGTGTTGGCGGTGAGGGTATCCATGATGGTGATGGTGGTGTTGGTGATAATGGTAGTGAATGTGTTGGTGGTAGTGACAGTGATGGTGGCAGAAATGATGGTGGCAGTGGTGGTAGTGGTGGTCATAGTGATAGCAGCGATGGAAGTGGTGGTGGTGGTAATGGTAGCGATAGTGGTCGTGGTAGTGAAGGTGATGGTGGTGGTAGTGATGGAGAATTGCCATTTGCACTTGGCTTTCAAGGATAAGCAGGAATTTCAATAGGCAGAGATTTGTGGGAATGGAAATTCCAAGCTGAGGAAGCAGGTTAGCCAGGGTCAGTAAATTTCTCTGACTGGCTGGAATGTGGGGTGACTGGTGTATGATAAGAGTGTGAAAGATAACCTTAGAAAGGTGCATTAGGGTTGTCTGGTGATGCCTTGGATACAAGGACAGGAATTTTAACAAGTATTTGCCGGGGACAGCAAGGAGGACAGCTAGATGACTAGAATCATTCGAACAAAAAATGATGAGGAACTCTCCCAGGGCAGTAGCCGTTAGGATAGAGATGTGAGAGAAGATGTGAGAGTGATTTGTGGATCAAGAGAGCTTGACAAGTGACTGGGGGTGGGGATCCAGGGAGAGCCGCGTTCTGTGCAATGACCAGCTCTGAGGGCATGGGTGGTGTATTGTGTTACTTGGCTTTCCCACAGGGTCTGTCTCTGTGCCTAGGATGCGGTAGATGCCCTGGAAATGTCTGGGATCTGTTTAACTGCTTTGAGTCACCCTGGCTAAAGAGCTGACCTTGTGGCTGGATTTCACTCTTTTCCTGTTCCCTTCATTCTCCCTGACTGTGCACATTTAGACAGTGGCACACCCACACACAGACCTACTTTCCTTGGCTGTGATCTGGCCCACAGTTTGGTCAGGCTGCAGGTAATTGATTGGGGATGATGGCATTATATGCTGCTCCCTTCCCCAGCCCCTGTTAGAGGAGGGGACTCACTGAAGGGTGGGGAGTCTGGGATAGCCTCGTGGAAGAGGTGATATTTGATCTGAGTCTTGAGGAAGGATAGAGGTTGGATAAGCAGAGAGGGAGGATGTTTCGAGAGAGAAGAAAGCAGAGGCTGAGGTTTAGGTATTGGAAGGAGTGGGTCAGTTTTGCAGAAGTGGAGGCATGTGGGAGCTGTTGGATAGACTCACTCTGGTCACCCTAGGGGAGGCCTCGAATGCTCGGGTGAAAAAGCTGGGCTTACACTTAGGGCAGGGGCTTCTGAGTCAGGACAGTTTGTGTTTATGTAATATCCATGTGTTCCCCTTCACATCTTGGTCTCCCATGGAGTCAGTGAGCTCTGGCACAAAGGAATGTGAGCAGAAGTGCTTCGTCCACCCCTCTCCGCCTCTTCTGTGATGCCCTTGGAAATGCTCCAGGTGGTGCAGCTACAAGATGGCGGAGGCTCCATGACTCAAGCTCCTGACCATGAGGAGCAGGACCCAGGACTCACGCTGGGAGTGAGAAATAACGTTTTGTTGGGACAGGGCCTGAGGTTTTGGTTAATTTGTTAGGGCAGCTATCCTGACAGCTTCTGAGGCTTGGGGTCAAGGAGAGAAATGGGGGGGCTAGGGTGGGGGTGGTATGTACAAGGTCACATCCTCCTCATCTGTGAAACTTCCTCTCATGTGCAGTCAGATGGTGCAGACTCTTCCGACCACTGGGGAGAGCAGTTGATTAAAAAGTCCAAGAATGACTCTCCTCTTCACTGCGCACCACCCTTTTGTCGGAGCTGCTCTTTGAACACCTCGGGGAACGAGATGCTTAAAGGGAAGAGTGATACTCTAGGTGAAGCAGGGCGGCAGAAGGCAAGACCCTTTATTTCTCCCCACACATCAGCCTGCCAGTGGAGGCTCCTCAGAACTCCCCACGCAACTGAGAATCCAGTTTGAAAACACCTCGGTAGCATGAAAGGGCACAGGGTTTGGATTTGGAAGATTGGATTTGAGTCCTGGGTCCATCAGTTACTAATTGTGTGAATGTGGGTAAATTTCTTAATCTCTCTGGGCTATTTTCTTTATTTAAAATTGGATGCAATACTTGGCACTTCCTACTGTACAGGTGTATTGTGTGAATAAAGAGAAATAAAATGTGTGAATGATGCTTTGTGAACTCTATATAGGTCTCTGCAAATATGTGTGGTCTGTCCATTATCACACATGCATAGCTGCAAAGCAGTTTCGATTGGGGTCCCATTGCTCCCTCTCACATTTGCCTATGGTGTACATTCCAGAAACTTCTCAGTTCCTTCTCTAGAAGACCTTACCCTCCACTTCAGTGAGAATATCAACAACTTCTAATATGGATGTCTCAACTTCTCTCTACACCTGTGTACATCCTCTCATTCTTCTCTCCTGTTTCAGAGGCAGATGGTGCTCTCCTCTGCTCTAGGACCAAACCCTCCATTTGAACTCACAGCCCCATTCTATCACACCTCCTTCAAAACTTTGCTCCATCCATCAACCCCTATTTTTCTTGTATCTTCCGATATTTCTATTCTCTTAGTCAGATAATATGTTCAAGTCTCTTGCATCCTGAAAAAAACCGCCACATATTCCCTTAGCATATTGCCTCATAAGATTGAATCTCATCTTTCTCTCCTTCTCTTTACCACATACGTTTCTGAAAGAAAAGCCCAAGTTCTCTACTTCCACTTCCATGCTCATTTGGAGTGGGAAGAATGGAAGTAGATACTTTCTGACCACAATTAAACAGCCAGTTAACCTTTCATGGGTGTGGTGAATGTGGGCAAGAAAGAGAGGTGGTTCTTCAGTCTTTTGTTCTGAGTAGATACACCGTATCAAAAAAAAAAAAAAAAAGTTCTACAACTAGGGAACTAGATGAAACAGCTCAGTAATTTTTTTTGATCCTCTTTCACTCTGGGTTCTTGACAATGTCACTGCTTCATTGATTTTTCTTTTTTTAACTGTAGTTGATGAAACTCTTTCTGTTTTGTGAAGTACGTGAGTATTTGGAGACTTGAGGTAAACATTCTCTCACCTAATAGCACATTCAGGATTAGAGTCAACCTGGATCTTTTAAAATAAATGACAAAACCGTGGAACCCAACATGTGAAGAGCAATGACAGTGACAGATCATCACACAGGGGGAAGTGTCATGACTGTGGGGGGTTAGGCCAGTCTCAGGTACTCTTCTCACTCCCTGCCTTGGGATGAGCAGCTGACCACTGTCCATGCTGGGGGCCACCCAGATTCGAGGCGGTTATTATTTTCTCTCTAAATCAGAGAGATTTTATTTCTTCCTATTGCTCAGCTGAGACATGAACAGGTTGTTTTTCTCCTCTCTAGGCACCTGTGACAGGGTAAAGACAAATGGGGTGCTCCATCTCTCAAATCTTTGCCTGCTCTTGGGTGTACCTAAATTTTCATCAGGGGTTCCTGGTGGTGGCAGACAGCCAGGGGTATGCTGGTAACACCTGGTTCTCTGAAAAGAAAAATCCCTAATTGGTAGCATTTTGTGGTGTAAATACTTCTGCTGTGGCCAATTTCAAGCCACAACATGATGTCGCTGAACATGGAATTGGGAAGAGACATGCCCAATTGGCTCTTGCAAGCAGACTCTAGCACACCGCTGAACATGTCACATATTCTGTTAACAAAGTAAAACACATCATAGAAAATTTGAAAATCATAGAAATGCAGAGCAGAATGTAGAGAAAAAAAATACTAGGAGCTCCCCCATCCAAAAAAAGACTTAATAGTTTTATATATTCCATTTCCCACCCCCCCAAAAAAGAGAAAATTTTATGCATAGATTGCCTTTATTGTTTAGTTTTTACATAGTTGTCATCATCATACTGCAGTTCTGTTTCCTTTACGTTCCTAACATAAGCATTTTCCCATGTTAATTACATATTTGTCCTAAACATTTTAGCAGCTGCATAATATTCTAATGCATGACCAAACCAGTCCATCCCATGGTACACTGAGGTTGTTTCTGATTTTTGATCAAAAATGATCTTGTTTATAAAAATCATGAACAAGTGTTCAAGCACCCTGTCCGTTTTTTTTTTTTATTTTTAAGGATACATATTTAAATATGAATTATTTATATATCTTGTTTAAACCCACTATATTCAAATAAAATTTCCTTTTTGGAGTTCCCTAGTGCCTGAATGTATCCATTGCTCATTATAAACAAAAGTACTTAATTCTGAATAAATTTCTCTTAAGCATTTGCTGAAGAGTTCTTATGTGGTGAACAAAAATAAAAATACAACTAGCATTAGTACCTTTTCTTATCTCCACACTTTCACAAACTCACTGGCTTGGTTAGCTGAGAGCAGTCCAATCATCATCACATGAACAAAATCATTTTCTAAAAAAAAAAAAAAAAGATCTTGTTTACCTTAATAAGCATTCTCAAATCTCCCAGAAATGCTTTTGAGGAAGCCAAGGGAGCTGCTGTCCTATGAGAAAGATGAAGGGAAACCTCTGGGAATAATTGCCTCGGTATTGGCCAAACGTCGAGGATCACAGAGCCTGAACCGAGTGACTCTCATCTGCCGAGAGACTTCCAGGCTTCCATCCCTGAGACCCCCATCTGTCGACCTCACTCACCACATCCAGGTCGCTCTACCAGTTGATTCTTACCTTCCTCCTTCTGGGTTCATCCCATTTGCTAATCAAGTCTCTCCCACTTTCCTCTCAAACTTGCCTGCTCTGCGTTTGAACCCCTGCTTTGTGGCAAGTAAACTCCCCTCTATTCTTGAAGCTTCAGGAATGTTCCTTCTACTTCTAGCCTTACTAGAACTGTGGCTGGCCCCTGAGAATATGTGTTGTCCCTACTCCTTTGCAAGTGAAGGCCATTTTTGACTCCTCGCTCTCACGTTTACTCCCCTGAGAACCAGGAGGTCGTGTAGGGCTCTCCTGCTCCTCACTGCCACTTCCAGATCACTTCCCCCTCTATTCTGTCAAATACCATCCCTTGAGGAGCATGAATCTGGCCACATATCTCTCTCCCTCATTGCTGTCACCCTCTTACCTCCCAATCACTCTTCCCTAATCACTGAGGACTTTAGCTCTGGCTGGGAGCTTTCCTCTCCATCCCACCTCTGTCTCACTGTATTGATTTCATGCGCCTGAGGAAGACTGCCCAGCATTCTGGTGTCTCAGCTCCTGGACTCATCTCCAGTGACCTTCCTGTCTCCTCTACCTCCCTGCTCACACCTGGATCATGCAGCATTTTTGAGATGCTGATTTCAAACATCCCCTCCATAAATACCACGTCCATTTTCCTGGCTCATTTGCCCAAATACCTCCACTGCCACAATTCTCTGTCTCAGTGGGAAATCAAATCGACTGAGCTCGCCGCTTTCTTCCTATCTCTCAGCCTTTTCAGAGTTTACTTCCCTCCTTGTCCATCAATATAACCACCCCTATGCAGCCGCCTCCAGGTCCCTTACCCTTTCCTCCCTTTATGATTTTCACCTGACAGCATCTCAGCCCAACATGAACCAACCACCCACGTTCTTGTCTGCTGCTGCTCCAGATGCTCATCACTGGGGGAGGTTCTCACAGCCAGACTGACGACTTCAGAGTGCTGGGCCCGTTTCCTTCCAGGCTTCTGTGACATCACACCCCTAGTTCTCCTCCAGCTCTGCTGGTCACTGATTCACAGTCCCCTTTGCCAAGTCCTCCTATTCTACTCACTTCCTCGGGGCTTTGTCCAGACCATCACTGATTAGCTCTCCTCAGGTGACTTGTCTGTTCCCAAGGTTGTAGATCCATCTATGAGCTCATGACTCACATTTTTATATCTCTACCTCACACCTCACTCATGAGCTGGACTCATATGTCCACTGGGATGTCCGTCTCACAGGTGTCTCATGGTCACCCTCTTGCTTCAGGCTTTCTTGTTCCAGCATTTACTCCCCATTGTTGTCAGGGTGAAGTCTAAACTCCTCAGTGGAACTATTGTGCTGTTCTTGATCTCTAGCCTGGTGTCTCTTCACTTATCCCCATCCTGTCCCACTC
Source organism: Tapirus indicus (assembly GCA_031878705.1). Taxonomy (NCBI): domain Eukaryota; kingdom Metazoa; phylum Chordata; class Mammalia; order Perissodactyla; family Tapiridae; genus Tapirus; species Tapirus indicus. Next base: position 63,287,982 of record CM062923.1, read on the forward strand.
AGTACACTACACACACACCATACCACACACACACCACACCACACCCCCCCACCACATCACATACACACATACCACACACACACATACACCCCACACCTCCCCACACACCACACCACTCACATACACACCACACATGTACATGCATACCGCCACCACACACCACACCACAGGCACATCATACAGACTCATACCACACACATAAACACACCACATACACACAGACACACACACACACGCACGCACGCACGCACATACTCCACTCAATCAAGCTAAATTTCTTCAGAGAGGCAGGATGATGTAGTGGCTAATGAGTGAGCTTTGAAGTCAGACTTTCTTGGTCCAAATTCTGGTTCTGCCACTTACTAGCTAGAGAATGTTGAACAATTTACCTACCTTATTGAGCTGCTGTGAGGATGAAATGAGATGAGGTATGTAAAGTTCTTGGCAGAGTGCCTGGAACACCAAAGGCACTTAATGAATGTTAGTGATTATCACTTTTAAATTCAGTTTCTTAAGCATAACATATGAGCTCTCTTTTAGAGCATGCTGTTGCCTCAACCTAGAATTCCTTCTTCCACTGAACCCTGCATACTGCTTTTCTTCCCTCCACCCACATGCTGTCTGACTAACTCAGACTTAACCTTCAGGACTCAGCTGATTACTTACTTCGTTTGTTAAACATTTCATGATCCCAGGTTAAAGATACCCCTTCTTTGTGCTCTCCTGTAGCACCCACCACTGTATTTACCTTTTTTACCGCTCTGATTGCCCAGTCAACTATAAGAGCATTGAGGGTGGGCAGTGAGTCTTGGCTATTGTATCTTCAGCATAGTACTTGCCATAAAGTAAGTGTTCATAAATATTTGCTAAGTGAATTAAATGATAAATCACACTGTGTCACCAGTGCTCTCCCTTTTAAGAAGAATAAGTAAAAAAAGGAAAGTTCATGGGAACTACAAAGTAATTTTGTGATTCAGAGGAATGCAACCCCCAATTCACTAAACATCCTCAGTGTTCCCTGAAATAGATTACTACAAGAAAAAAAAAAAAAGAATACTGTTGAAATGGCCAATTTATGTATTTAGAAATACTCAATAAGATGCTGTCTTTAAGAAACAAAAGTTCCATTTAATGAGTTCCAATATCTAAATCCAGCCAACTTTAATGAAAATCATAGTTACTGAATTAAAAAAAACAGAAGAGTAAGTAACATATTGGACAAGGGAGACAATTGAATTAGTCAGGCAAAGGACGACTTGATTATTTTCTGAGAATGTTTTAGAAAAAGAAAAACAATGTGAAAATGAAGATAAGAAATATAATAGGAATAGAAGTGAGATTCCTGGAGATCCTAGCTACTAACAATAAGATTTTCTGAAAGAGATCAGAATGATAGAGATGAAACAATAAACAAAGATGCTGTGAGCATCTTTTTTTACAAGTCCTCCCAGAAATGGTGCTGCAAGATCTGCCATATTAGTAATAACAACTAAATAAACAACTTAAGAATTAGTAGCCATCAGCATTTATTGGATGACTACTATGTACCAGACATTGTGCTAAGGGCTTTACATACACTATTTCATATAATCCTCACAATAACTCGTGGTGTAGGTACTATTATTGTCCCTAATTTTCACTTGAGAAAACTGAGGCTCTGAAGAGTGGGAGAGTGACTTTCCCTAAGTCACATAGTTGATGAATGGCCCTACTGTGGATTACTTTGGGAGGGAGCTCTTGACCCATGTTGGGCAAATCATCACCATAATTCTGGAACTGGACATGAGAAATAAATACTAGGCTCTTTTCAGCAACTGAAAATAAAGACATGTACATATTTTCTGTCCCATGGTTTGTTTGGTCAATGGCATGTCAGCATATGTGGGGCAAGCAGAGACTTGAAAAGCATTTGTGCAATGGGGCTTGTCCTCCCTTGTTGCTGTTGGAATCCAGCCATCATGTAAAGAAGCCTGAGCTATCCTGCTGGATGATGGGAAATACATGGTCCAGTCACCCCACCACCTTGGTTGGCAATCTTCCAAGTGCTAGATATGTGAGCAAGGACTCCTAGATTATCCAGCCAGATGACCCATTGAAGACATGAGGAAGTCCCACAGAATTCAGCTGAGCTGACACAAGGCAGACCAGCCAACCAACTCACAAAATCATTACCTAAGTGAACAGCTACTACTTTAAACCACTAAGTTTTGGATTGGTTTGTTACTCAGCAGGAGCTAACTGATACACTATCCAAAGTCACTTTCTATTACTTGCAGCCAAAAGAGTAAGAAAATTTTTTTCATATCTAAAGTATATCTTGGCCTGAAAATTGTCAGGGATGATTAGATTATGGACAGATTTAATATTTCAGTTGTGTTTGGATTTCCTAGGTTAACATACAATCCTACAAGTATCTTCAAATACATTTCAGGCTATTCATAAAAGAAGAAACCATTTTGACTTCAAACAACAAAAGAGTAACTTCTGCTGAATTTAAAAGGAAACATGATATTCCCACAATCTACACCCAATCAAGGTGCCATTTGCATGTATATTCAAGAGAACCATTTGTATGTATGTGCAAGAGAAAAGTACTCTGAAATATGAAAGAAAGTACTCTTTTCTGCAAAGAAACTAGCAAAAGACATGCTCTACGACAATGAAAGATGAGTCAAAACAAGAATTCAAAATCAGAAAGCCATAGAGTTAATAAACAGTGATGATTAGTAAAACAAAAGTATATAGAGATGACAGTAAATCATTGGTTGTAAACCATAATTATAAAATGGAACAGAAAATACTTTTAAGAGAGCAGATCTATATCAGTTGTTCTGAACCTCTTTAGTCTTAGGATCTTTCTACACTCATAAAAATTGTTGAGGACCCCAAAGAGCTTTTGTTCATGTGGTTTTATCTATCAATATTTACAATAATAGAAAAAAAACTGAGAAAATTTTAGTGTTTGTTGAGTCATTTAAAAATAACAATAATACACCTAGAGCCCAGATCTTGGTTTCTAACATCATTCTCCAATAAAACAAACCATGGCTCCTTAGAGAAATGGCTGATTGTAGGATTGGGGCAGAAATATGTGAGATGAGCCTAGAACATCTTATAGCACCACAAAGTATGAAAGTGCTCAAAACAACAAACAAAAATAAAAAATAAAACAAAATGAATAAAACCACAAATCACAATAATGTATGGGGTGACATTATATGGGATCACAATGGGATATGTCAAAGGGAAACTGAAAGAGCTCCCAGTGGCCAAAGCTGGAATGATTTGAGCAACAGAATAAATAAAGTGATCCAAAGGGATTATAACCCTGAGTACAAAATAAATATCCATGAGTCCACAGTGATATAAATAAATGATTGAATAAATAAATAAATGGAGGAGAAGAGACAAATCCTTAGTGCAGAAGAATTCCAAATAATTTATGTAGATCCTGTGCTCTCAAGGAGGGGGAACATAACTCCTCACTCCTTAAGAGTGGTGTGCACATAGTGAGTTTCTTCCAAAGATTATAGAATGGGACAGGGGAAATAAAAGGGAAATAAATAAATTACCAAAGATAATAGCAATGAAACCATCTAAACCATCCAGCAAAACCACTGAAAGCAAAGACAGAATGAAGAGGAAACAATAAAAATTGGAAAATGTAAAACCAAATCATGAAACAGGATTAAATATAACAATATACCCAGATGAATGACAATGAATTTAGAGATGTTAAACTTGCCCATTAAAAGGAAAAAGACTCCCAGGTTAGGTTATAAACAAATACCAGAAGTATGCTGTGTATAAGAGACATTCTTACAACAAAATGATAGAGAAAAACTAAATGATATGGAGAAACTAAAAGTAAAAATGATGGGAGAACATAAATTAATTAAGCAAACAAAACAAGGGTGGCACTATTAACACTACAGAGTGTAGCGTTGATGGCAGAAAGCACTAAACAGAGAAAGAAGGACATTTTCTATTGCTAAAAGTACAATTCCTAGTGATTACAATTACTATAGCTTCAACACATGTAAGGCAAAAGCTTTTAAAACTATAAGGAGAATTTAGCAAAAATACAATAACAATGGAAGATTTTAAGGTATCACTGTTACTCTCTGACAGGATAAGTTATCAAAAATACATAAGAACTATTTGAACAAAACAATTAGTAAGATGAGTCACTATCAAACTCTGAATCTTGAAATAGAGCATGTACCATCTGTATTTCAGGCCATAAAAAGCATTTTAATGTTCCAGAAGGTAAACTTTCTTATATGCCATAGACTCTGTTTCTTTATGAGATAGAAAGGAAGAAAAGAAGGAAAGAAGGAAGGAAGGAAGGAAGGAAGGAAAAAAGATAGAAAGAAAGAAAGAACTCTGTATACCTTGGACTTAAAAAAATGTTTTTTTCTAAATACCTACTGGGTCAAGGAAAAAAATAGAGTGGTAAATTATTTAAAAAGTAAAGAATATGAGAGAACTATACATCAGTGCTACTGGAACGGAGACAAAGTGGACCTAAGTGGTAGATATTTCACTATTTGAAAAATGAAAATAAGTGGACTAAGTATTCAACTTGGAAATTCAGAAAGTGTATATTTAAATAAACTTTAGAAAAGCAGGAGTGAGACAATAAAAACAAGAGCAAAAGCGGAGTGATATCAGCATCACAGTGGTGTGAGACTCTCCCATTGTCTCTTCCCTTCAATCTACAACTGGTGAAACACCCATAACTCAATAAAGTTTCCTTTTCCCAACACACCAGGACAGGGGGGAGATCCACACATCTATATATCTAAGGGTGGGTGGATTGGAACACACAGAGGAGGCAGAACTGGGGAAACAGCAGAGGTGGTACCTGTGATCCTGGCCCCCCAGCTGTCACGGCTGAGCCTGCAACCCCAGGGAGCCTGATTCCAACAGGGGAGATGGCTCACATGATTACAGCCTCCCTGTCTCAGTGGCACTGCTGGTCACAGGGAAATGGGCAGTAGTGGTGGCAAGGCCCACAACCCTGGTACCTCCAGCCATGGCAGCATCCACAACTATGCCTCCCCTCCCCCACCACCTGTGGCAGTGGCACACGCAAACCTGACAGCCCCATGATCCTGACTCCCCCCTGCCATGGCAGTGGTGCCTGCAACTCAGGTGACCCTGGATGTGGCAGAGGTGTCCACTGTCCTGGTGCCCCTGACAGTGATGCCAGTGACTGCAGCAACACCAGCACCAGCAGCAGCAAGGCACCAGTGACCCTGGAGGCACAAGCAGCCGTGAGGATGGCACTGGTAACAACTCTGGGAGGCAATAGAGGGTGGAGAGGCTGGAAAGTGCTGATTCTCAAATATAGCCAGAGGCTGCTCAGGTAAGAGAAATCAAAAACTTGTGCTATATCACCACCTACTGAAAAACCAAAGAAGGTCCTCTAATTACCAGCTCACTGAATTAGAATCAAAGTAAACAAAGTTTTACCTAAATAAGAAGGGTGTTTGCTACTTCAGAAGCACCGGCATGGGAACAACACAGCAAGCACCATGAAAGACCATGGTAACATGGTATCACAAAAAGAAAATGACAGTTCTCCAGAAGCCAAACTTAGAGTCATGGAAGATTGTGATCTAACGGATATAGAATTCAAAATAGCTGTCATGAAAAACTCAATGAACTACAAGAAAATTCAGAAAGGCAGTTTAATGAGCTCAGGAATAAAATGAATAAACAAAAAAAATACTTCACCAAAGAGATTGAAACTCTAAAAAAGAAACAAACAAAAATTCTGGAGCTGAAGAACTCAATAAATGAGATGAAGAATGCATTAGAAAGCATTGGAAATAGAACAGACCATATGGAAGAGACAATTGGTGAACTTGAAGATAGAAGTCTAGAAATGGTTCAGGTAGAAGAGGAGAGAGGACTAAGAATTTTTAAAAAATGAAGTTACTCTACAAGAACTATCTGACTCCATTAGAAAAGGCTATATACGGATAATAGGATCCCAGAAGGAGAGGAGAGGGAGAAGGGAGCAGACAGCTTATTTAAACAAATAATAGCTGAGAACTTCCCAAACCTGGGGAAGGAACCGGATATACAAGTCCACAAAGCTAATAGAACATCTAATTCTCTCATTGCAAAAAGACCTTCTCCAATACACATTATTGTAAAGCTGTCAAATGTCTATGATACAGAAAGAATTTTAAAGGCAGTCAGGGAAAAAAAATGACAAAGATCCCCCATTTGGCTATCAGCAGATCTCTCAGCAGAAACTCTACAGGCTTGGAAAGAATGAAATGACATACTCAAAATATTAAAAAATGACAACTGTCAGCCAAGAAAACTATCCAGCAAAGTTATCCTTCTCATATGAAGGAGAAATAAAGGCTTTCCCAGACAAACAAAAGCTGAGGGAGTTCACAAGCACTAGACCTGCCTTACAAGAAATGTTGAAAGGAGCTCTTCTACCTAAAATGAAAAGGCAAAGGTACACAAAACTTTGAGTAAGGTGATAAATAGACAGACAGAATTGGAACACTGTAACTCTATATCAGAATAGGTTGTTAAAGTCTTAATTATAGCATAAAGGTTAAAAAAGGCATTAAAAATAATGATAGCTACTTCAATTTGGTAACAAACACAACACAAAAAGGGATAATTTGTGACAAAAAAACACAGAAAGGGAAGAGGAAAAGGACAGAACTTGTATACGTAAATGAAGATAAGATGATATCAGAAAAATGACTATCTCATCTGTGGGATCTTTTACACAAACCTCATGGTAACCACAAAACAAAAACTAGAGCAGAGACATGAAATACAAAAAAGGAGGAAACTGAGAAACACATAGAAAACCACCTGACCAAAATGGCAGAGAGAAACCCAAGTAAAAAGAAACAGTGGAGATATAGAGCAACCAGAAAACAAAAGATAAAATGACAGTAGTAAGCCTTCATATATCAATAATCACTCTAAATGTAAATGATTGAATTCGCCAATCAAAAGACACAGAGTGGCTGGATGGATTAAAAAACGAGACTCAACTATATGCTGCCTCCAGGCTACTCATCTAAGCTCTAAAGACAAACAGGCTCAAAGTGAAGGGATAGAAGATGATACTCCAAGCAAATGGTAAGTAAAAGAAAGCAGGTGTAGCTATACTCATATCAGATAAAATAGACTTCAAGTCAAAAAAGGTAATCAGAGACAAAGATGGACATTATATAATGATAAAGGGGACAACCCATCAAGAAGACAGAACATTTATTAATTTACATGAACCTAACACAAGAGCACAAAGTATATAAAGCAATTATTAACAGACCTAAAGAGAGAAATTGACAGCAACACAATAATAGTAGGGGACTTTAACACCCCACTTACAACAATGGATAGATCATCCAGACAGAAAGTCAACAAAGAAACATCAGCTTTAAATGAAACATTAGACCAGATGAACTTAATAGATATATATAGAACATTCCCACCAAAAGCAGTAGAATACACATTCTTCCCAAGCGCACATGGAACATTCTCAAAGATAGACCATATGTTGGGACACAAACAAGTCTCAATAAATTTAAGAAGATTGAAATCATATCAAGCATCTTTTCCAACCATAGTGGTATAAAACTAGAAATCAACTACGTGAAGAAAGCTAGAAAAATCACAAATATGTGAAGACTAAACAACATGCCACTGAACAACTATTGGGTAAATGAAGAAATCAAAAAAGAAATAAAAAAACACCTGAAGACAAATGAAAATGAGAATATGATATATCCAAATTGATGGGATGCAGTAAAAGTGATACTAAGAGAGAAGTTTATAGCAATACAGGCCTACCTCAAGAAACAAGAAAAATATCAAATAAACAATCTAACCTTACATCTAAGGGAGCTAGAAAAAGAAGAAGAAAGCCAAAAGTCAGTAGAAGGAAGGAAATAATAAAAATCAAAGTGGAAATAAATGAAATAGAGACGAAAAAGACAGTAGAACCTAAGAGCTGGTTCTTTGAAAGATCAATGAAACTAAGAGCTGATCAATGAAACTAACAGTGGTTCATTGAAAGACAAACAAAACTGACAAACCTCTAGCTAGAATCACTAAGAAAAAAAGAGAGAAGGCTCAAATAAATAAAATCAGAAACAAAAGAGGAGAAGTTACAATGGGATACCACAGAAATACAATGGATTTTAAGAGACTACTATGAACAGCTATCCACCACAAATTGGACAACCTAGAAGAAATGAATAAATTCTTAGAATCATACAACTTTCCAAGACTAAATCATGAAGAAATAGAAAATCTTAATAGATGGATCACTAGTAAGGAGATTGAAACAATAATCAAAAACCTCCCCAAAAACAAACGTTCAGGACCAGACAGCTGGTGAATTCTACCAAATATTAAAAAAAATTTAATACCTATCCTTATCAAACTATTCCAAAAAATTGAAGAGGAGAGAATGCTTCCTAACTCATTTTATGAGGCCAACTTTATGCTGATACCAAAACAAGACAAGGACAACACAAAATAAGGAAATTACAGGCCAATATCTCTGATGAACATTGATGCAAAAATCTTCAACAAAATATTAGCAAACCAAATACAGCAATACATTAAAAAGATCATACACCATGATCAAGTAGGATCTATTCCAGGGATGTAAGAATGGTTCAACATCTGCAAATCAACCAATGTGATACACCGCATTAATAAAATGAAGGATATAAATCATATGATCACCTCAATAGATGCAGAAAAAGCCTTTGACAAGATTCAACATCCACTTGTGATAGACACTCTCAATAAAATGGATGTAGAAGGAATTTACCTGAACAAAACAAAGGCCATATTTAACAACCCACAGCTAACATCATATTCAATGGTGAAAAACTAAAAGCCATCCCTCTAAGATAAGGAACAAGAGAAGGATGCCCACTCTCACAACACTTATTTAACATAATATTGGAAGTCCTAGACAGAGCAATTAGGCTAGAAAAATAAATAAAAGACATCCAAATTGGAAAGGAAGAAGTAAAACTGCCACTATTTGTGAATGACATGATTTTATATACAGAAAACTCTAAAGATTCCACCAAAAATCTATTAGAAATCGTTAAACAAATATAGTAAAGTTGCAGGATATAAAATCAATATACAGTTACATTTGTGTTGCATTTCTATACATTAATAATGAACTAGCAGAAAGACAAATTAAGAAAAAACCCCATTTACAATTGCAACAAAAAGAATAAAATAACTAGGAATAAACTTAACCAAGACATTGTTGAAAGAAATTCAAGAAGACACAAAGAAATGGAAAGATATTCTGTGCTCATGGATTACAAGAATGAACATAGTTAAAATGTCTATACTACCTAAAGCAATCTACAGATTCAATGCAATCCCTATCAAAATTCCAATGATATTTTTCACAGAACTAGAATAAAAAAATCCTAAAATTTGTATGGAGCCATAAAAGACCCCAAATAGCCAAAGCAATCCTGAGATTAAGGAACAAAGCTGGAGGAATCACACTCCCTGACTTCAAATTAGACTACAAAGCTATAGTAATCAAAACAGCCTGGTACTGGCAAGAAAAACCAGACACACAGATCAACAGAAAGGGACTGAGAGCCCAGAGATAAACTCACACATATATAGAAAACTAATTTTAGACAAAGGAGCCAAGAACATGCAAAGGAGAAAGGAAAGTTTCTTCAAGAAATGGTGCTGGGAAAACTGGACAGTCACATGCAAAAGAATGAAAGTAGACCATGGTCTTACCCCATACACAAAAATTAACTCAAAATGGATTAAAGACTTCAATGTAAGACCTGAAACCATAAAGCTCCTAGAAGAAAACATAGGCAGTATGCTCTTCGACATCAGTCTTAGCAGAATATTTTCAAATACCATGTCTGGCCAGGCAAGGGAAACAATAGAAAAAATAAATAAATGGGACTACATCAAAGTAAAAATCCTCTGCGCAGCAAAGGAAACCATCAACAACATGAAAAGACAACTTACCAAATGGGAGAAGACATTTGCAAATCATATATCCAACAAGAGGTTAATATCCAAAATATGTAAAGAATTCATACAACTCAACAACAAAACAAACAATCTGATTAAAAAATGGGCAGAGGATCTGAATAGACATTTTGCAAAAGAAGACACACAAATGGCCAATGTGCACATGAAAAGATGCTCAACACTAACTATTAGGGAAATGCAAATCAAAACCACAATGAGATTTTACCTCATGCCCGTTAGAATGGCTATTATCAAAAAGACAAGAAATAATAAGTGTTGGACACGATGTGGAGTAAAGGAAACTCTCATACACTAGTTGGTGGGAATGTAAATTGGTGCAGCCACTATGGAAAACAATATGGAGATTCCTTAAAAAATTAAGAATAGAACTACCATAAGACCCAGCTATTCCACTTCTGAGTGTTTATCTGAAGAATATGAAAATACTAATTTGAAAAGATATATGCACCCCTATGTTCATTGCAGCATTATTTACAATAGCTAAGATATGGAAATAACCTATCTGCCCATCGATGGATAAATGGATGAAGAAGACTTGGTATATATATGGACAATGGAATACCACCCACACATAAAAAAGAGATGAAATCTTGCCATTTGCGACAACATAGGTGGACCTTGAGGGTATTGTGCTAACTGAAATAAATCAGATGGAGAAAGATAACATATGATTTCACTTATATGTGGAATATAAAACAAACGAAACAGTACAAACACACAGATACAGAGAATAGATTGGTGGTTACCAGTGGGGAAGAGGGGGAGGGGGAGGGTCAACTGTACAGTGATAGATGGAAACTATATTTTGGTCTTGAGCACACTGTAGTGCACACAGAAGTTGAATTATAATGTATACATGAAGCTTCTCAATAAAAAAAATAAGAGCAAAAGTTAATGAATGAAAAACAGAATGAATAATCTCTTTTGACAAGTATTTTGGAATAAAAATAAAGGAAGTAGAAATTTAAAAAATTAAAAGATGGTGTATAATTGTGTGTTGTTAGATTAAAAGTCACTATGAAATAGATATTTTTTCTTAAAAATATAAATTAACAAGTTGAAAAAGCAGAAATACTAAAAGTAGCAGAGATAGAATTAAAAATGTATTATAGAGTTCTTCCCATAAAGGGCTCTAGGGCTAGCTGGTTTTATGGATGAGTTCCTTTGCTAATTCCAATCAAAGGATAGAATTACAATGATTTGCATCCATAGGGTATGTTAAAAAATGCTTTTCTCAACACGCTAATATATTTTAGTAAAACTCAAACTAGGAATAGAAGGATGCTTCTGAAAATAATAAAATGTATGATTATTGAGACACAACCTTCTCAACACAGTTTCCAGTATTAAACTTAATTGTGAAGCCAATAACCAAAAATCTACTTAATGGTAAAGTTTTGGAGGCATTCCCAGAAAAGTAAGAAAATCAAAGTCATTGTTATTTAATGCTGTGAAAGTTCTGGTCATTATAATATAGCATGAAGCAGACCTAAAAGGCATAATCACTCGAAAGATGGAGGCAAATATTATTATTTACAGATGATATGATTGTATTCCTCAAAAAAATCAGCTTACACCTATTAGAATCAATAAAGTGGCTAGATAAAAGATACGCTCATAAAAACAAATTACTTGGCTATGTTATTAGTTGGAAAATATAAAAGGAGTCATTTCAAAATTTGGATGTAATACACCAGTTTAAGTCTAATAAAGTCAATTCCTTCTCCTTCTGGAATAGTCCCTGAAATTGTCAAAGAAAGGTAAAAATTGATTTCAGCTTTGGAAATGAGTACAAGGTGTCGTCCACCAGCCAGAGCAAATTTCTTCAGGTTACTGAGCAGCTAAGACCTGACTGAGGGAGAGTTCAGCCAGATGGAGAAGGAAAAACCCACTTGGGAAAACGTAAGGAAGCACCCCAGTGCAGAAGGCTGCGGGGTGGAGCTGAGGAAGGGCTCCAGGGAACAGGTGAGGCTAGATCTGGAAACTGCTTCCAGCTTTGGAATGCGCAGGAGGCATCAGGGTAAGAAACTGCCAGCTCGAGGGCCAGTGCCCAGCTTCCATTGGCACGAACAGCTGAGGGCACAAACCCTAATGACCAGAGAAGGCGGGCAGGGCTCTGAATATCTCTGGGGTGCCCCCCTACAGTTGGGGGTGAGCAGCTGGGAAGAGGAAAATGACAGCAAACCCATGCTTACTTCTCCTTTCATCTGTGATTGAAAGATTTGAGGAGGGACCCCTATGTATCCAAATCCATCTTCACTCCCCACACTAGGCTACACTTTATAAGGATACGCAAAAAGAGAAAATGATGGATATTTGGCAGAAACGACAATGGGAACCAATCTGGGTAAGAAGGAAATGTCTCTCTGTGAGAGATCTTACTTCAGGAAACAGGTGGAAATTCCAGGCAATCCCTTATTTGTTTTTAAAACAAGATTTGAGAGGCTGTTGCATCTATGAAAAGGGCAGGAAATACTGCTTTCAAAGGAAAACATGATTACAGAATTTAAAATGCAATCGAAGTAGTGAATAGTGAAGAGCAGATAATCTCTTGATCCTACAATTTCATAAGAAATGCTTGAGAATTCACCCAGAAGCCAGAAAAAAAATGAAAGAAATGACCAAGATTAGTAAAATAGTAAGAGACACAGAGAGTTGACTTGAGGGAAACAATTGATGCATAGAATTAACTCTGCAAAGGGAGCAGAACAGAGGGCAGGCAAAATTAAAAAAAATTTTTTTAAAGAAAATTTCCCTGAACTAGCAATCTGACTTTAGATTGGAAGATCTCAGCAATGAGAGAAAAATACAATACAAATCTCTAAATATACATATACCCTGGTGTTTTTTTTTCACATAAACAATAAAGAAAAATCTTAAATGCAGGCAGGGAGAAATTACAAATTTTCTAAAATGGAAAAAATGAGATGGCATCAGATTTCTTCACAAAACTAAATGTCAGAAGACCACAAAACAGAATTTACAGAGAAAATGATTATGGTCTAATAACTCTACAGTTAGCCAAACTATTTTCCAGGCACTAAAATATTCATTTTTATTTCATCTTTTTATTCCCTAGTGATTTTTTTCTATTGATAATATTTTTATTCCAGAAGTGGATGCCTTAAAACTTTCATGTTATTGAATTTTAAAATGTAGCACAGGTAATAATTTATATTCAGTGTGAAGAAACTTAAGTTGCAGATAGGCAAAAATAAAAATTTTAAATGACCTGCAATCCCACTTCCAAGATAATAAAAACACTGAGCATTAAACTTTGCTGTATATCTTTCCAGACTTTTCCCCTATAATCTGTAAGTAGATGTACACACTTTACAAAAGTGCACAAACGGTATTATACTATACATATTACTTTAAGCCTGTTTTATTTCCTGATCAGAATATTATAAATACAGTTCATTTTATTTATTTATTTATTTTTGTGAGGAAGACCAGCCCTGAGCTAACATCCGTTGCTAATCCTCCTCTTTTTGCTGAGGAAGACTGGCCCTGGGCTAACGTCTGTGCCCATCTCCCTCTACTTTATATGGGACGCCGCCACAGCACGTCTGTCTGCTCCGGGATCCGAACCTGCAAACCCCAGGCTCCCGAAGCGGCGTGCATGAACTTAACTGCTAAGCCCCTGGTCCGGCCCCTAAATATATTTCATTTTAATTATCATGCTTGTCCAGTGTTATTTTTAATGACTGCGTAGTTTTACTTTCTGTGGATGACCCACACTGATTTAATCAGTTGGCTATGATCGAGCACTTGGTTTTTATTTTACAACCTTACAAACCACGCTGATATGAATATCTTGCATATACATTCTTGCTCTTACGACTTCCTAAGAATATAATTGCTGATCCAAATCAAGTGTACATTTAAAAACTTTGATAGATATTGCCAAACTATCCTCCTGAATACAGCACCCAACTTTCCCATAACCTTATTGATACCTAGCAATTTCATTGTTTAATCTGAGCCAGTCAAATAAAAAGAATATTGTATCCATTATTGTAATACATTTTTTCATATTTTACGAGTTGTTAGCTTTTTGATCCTTGCCTGATTCTTATTGATTAGTTAAAGCTCCTCTATGTTAAATATACTAATGGTTTGTCTCATACATTGCATTTTTCCCCTCAATTTGTCATTTGCAGAACTTCCTCATGGAGTATCCTTATATACAGAATTTAATAAATATGTCTGTATCTGCATCTAGATCTATGTCTTTATTCAAACCAGCAATCTCTTTCATTTTGGTTTTGCCTTGGGTGTTATGCTTCAAAAGACTCTCCATCCCAACTTATTTGGAATTTATATTGGTTTTAAGTTGTGAGAAAAAAAATACAGCTTTATGATTAGCCCAGTTGTTTCCCCAGAATAGGTTTTATGGGTAATATTTCTGTGGGGATGTTAACAGGGGTTAATCAAAAGAAGGATTCTATGATCAAATATGTTTGGAAAACACAAGGTTTAAGGAAAACCATTGGGTTTCTTTACCACAAAACATGAGAATGGAGCCTATTCCTCACAATATAATTTGAAACAGCTAAACACCAAGAGCAGTCCAAATATAGACCAATATCATGCCAGATAAATAAACTGTGTTTTTCCCATGCAAAGGAATACTATGTAGCTGTAAAGAAAAAAATGAAAATGCTTGTTCTATACTGATAGGAAAGGATATCCAAGATAAAGTGTTAATGGAAAAAGCAAGAATAGGGTGTATCATATACTATATTTTGTGTTTAAAAAGGAGACAATTAGAATATATATTCAAATTTTTTAGGTAAGCATAAAGAAACTTTAGAAACTAAGAATAGTGGTTAGAGGGAGAAATCTCTTCCTGATTATCCTTTACACTTCCTGTTTTTTAAACCACATGAGTATATTATCTATAAAAATAAACTTAAAAAAATTTTTAGTGGAAAGCATCTCAGAGGCTTCTGTATACTAGTATGTATTGTGGCTGTCCTAGTTGGGGGTAGTGGAGGGTTATGCGGTTAGTTACCTGTAAACTCATTTGGGTACAGAATCCTACAGAATTTCGGGTTATCGGTTTTCCAAAAAAATTTATGCAATAATCCTTACAGATTTGACGTGCTATCTGTAGCACATACTAAATACAAAATTTTATAGTCTTGTGCTTGTGTGTGTGTGTGATTTCTATTCTGTTTTTTATTGACCAATTCTACCCCCAGTACTGAGTGTTTTAATATCTGAAAGAGTAAGTCACTTCTTACTATTCTTTTTCATTATTTTGCTGATGTCAAAATTAATTCTTCTTGTTCAATCTTTTCCTGAACTTTTTTTTTTTTGGTCAGGAAGGTTGGCTCTAAGCTAACATCAGTTGCCAATCCTCCTCTTTTTGCTGAGGAAGATTGACCCTGGGCTAACATCTTGTGCCCATCTTCCTCTATTTCATATGTGGGATGCCACCACACATGGTTTGATGAGCAGTGCATATGTCCATACCTGGGATTTGAACCTGCGAACCCCGGGCTGCCAAAGTGGAGCGTGTGAATTTAACCACTATGCCACCGGGCCGGCCCCTTGAACTATTTTTATCCATTTGTTCTTTCAAATGATTTTCTTTATCCATCACCTAAACATACTTGTGGGAATAGTCTGAGAAGGACTGATAGCTTCATGGAATTACCTAAAGATCGAAGGGAGAATGTATACTTTGTACCTTTAGATACTTTCCAGGTTTTGAATCATGTGAAATGTATTTCTCAAATATTCTCTTATGCCATTCAGTAAAGTCTAAAATAGCATGATGTTTTTCATTTTCTTCATATAATTCCTATTTCTTAATTATTCTAAGTGTTTTTATTTTGTTTCTGTTGTAAAGATCTGTCATTCATTTTATTTTCTCGAGGATTATTGCTGATATAAGCGCCTTTTTTCTTTAATAGATATTATATTTTAACAAATTTATTTCCGACATTTATTGAGATGAATATATGATGCCTCCCTTTGACCAATCAATTTGATGAAATATAACAGACTTCCTGATAACTGACTAAGCCTATTTGCCAGAAAAAGTCACACTCAAAAACAAAGCATTACTATTTTAATATAATTTTTGATTTTTTTGGTGACTCTTTTAATCAGGATGTTTGCGTCTATATTTGTAAATGGAATTGGCCTGAAGGTTTGTTTTTGGAGATCTGTCAGCTGTTTACATTTAGGTCAGACCAAATGTGTATAATAAATTTGCAAGTTCTCCATATGGTTCTGAACTCTTAAAGAGCTTATAGGGTATTTGAAGGAATTTCTCTGCACAAATTTTGATCCCAGTGCCTTTATAAATGTAATTCTTGAACAGTATTTTCAATCCTCCCCCCTCGAGTTGCATCAATTTGATGATTTACAGTTTTGTAGAAAATCATCCATTTTATCTTACGGCCAATTATGCCGTCTGGCCTGTTTGTGCTTTCTCTTTCTCAGTCTAAGGGCAGCTGTCTCTGGAAGTTGATCGAGGCACCCACAGGCATCCTGAACTGGGTGGTCTCGTCTTTGTCAGGCTTGCATTTTCACCTCCTAATTAGAGGTTGCTAGTATGTACTGTCCATGACAGCCCTTGGTGGCTGTCTCCTCTTTGGCTCTTTCTGCACAATATCTACCAGAAACATAGTGAAATTGCTGGCATTTGTATGGCAACTTTCCTCGTTTCTGCATTAATCTAGGTTTTTCTTTCTTTCTTCTTCATTTTTTGATTTGTTCGTTCTAATTTCTTTCTGGGAGTTAGGGTTAAGGGCTTGTTTTTATGCTACCATTTTCCCCTGAACTGTCAATGCAGTTTTCATTCTTGGTTTAACTGCTTTTCATCAACAGCGGTGACAATACTAAGGGCCCTGGGCTATATCTATAAGTGTAGCAAGTGTCAGGGGAGGAGATTAATCACAACAGTCAGCATAAACAATCAGTCCTGGAAACGCGAGTGTGCTGACACCCTTTTGGCCAAGGGCTCGAGAAGCTTGGCAAAGGATCCACACTTCTTTTTGTTTGTAAAATAATCAAGGAAGTGGAAAATTTGAGAAGTAATGCTGCAGGTACATTTTATATATCCTCTTTTTCTCTCTTACTCTCTGTCAATTAGTTCATTTTCAATCTTCATTATTATTAATGAAAGTAAAGAATATGTATAAATATAAAAATTTCAGATAATTTCTGATGAATCATAACATGCAAAAGGCGAAATGCTGTAAATCATGACAATGGCATATTTTTATAGCCTTTGTTACAACTGGTACTTACAGAGAATTATATTAGAGTTAATATACCCGCATTTGTGTACATGTCCACAAAATTCTCCAGGTAATTGGAGTGATGAATGATGCTGTTTTCTGGCATAACCTCCTTTCCCAGTACTATTGGTAATATTTGGAATTCAGAATAGGCATGTCTTACTTCTTGCTAAAACTCCACCGCAAAGTTATGTATATAGAAGTTTAATTAACAGAAAATGACATATGACCAATATTTATAAATGATTCAGGGAAGCTGAAATTCCCCAGACTGTCTAAATCTCTTTCTTTTGGATGTCTTTCTCATTTTTCATCCTCATTACAGACTTTTTCTTGGCCTTAGTGTTGGCTTGTTCATTTACCTTGTCCTCGAGGGTGTTGCCTTAGAACCTTCCAGAACCACTGCAACCTGACAGCCTGTAGAGTAGTCTCAAGAGTGGGCCTGACTCCAAGTAACTTTGAAAGCTACTGCACACTGCTCCTAGTTTTAATAGAACAGGGTGGTCGATGCATTTTGCAAAGTCAAATGTTTCTTTATACTTTCATCTTCCTTTCACTGTGCTCTTTTCTTCACCAAGAAGAGTCACTTTTGGTCACCCATGAAATCTTTCTTCCTCACCAGTCAATCAATTCCACCTTTATAGGACTTCCTTGGTGGTGTCACAGTTTTGCTTAGAGCAGCCATGGCTCAGCTGCCAGGTTGCTAATTATGACAGGACTCAATTACAAATTGTGATAATATTGTATTAATAAGGAGTCCAAGTCCCCGCTTTAATGAATGTTATAATGTTAGCATAATTTTCTGTAACTGCAGATTTTAAACGTAAACAGGGGATGGGAGAGGATACTGATCCAGTCCCCCCCAAAATCTAGGGATGTAGCTTCAAGCAGCCCACTTTGAAGTTTGGTGTTTTATCTTACTAGACAGTTAAGAGAAGCCACTGGAATAATCAATTTTCAGAGGAGGAGATTAGCTAACAAAATTATTATATATATATACATATATGTGTATATATTCACATCATGTTGTAGAAACATGTTTAATGACACAGGAAGTTGTTTAAGACATGGTAAATGAAATAAGCAGATTATAAGATGTGTATACAAATGGCTCTTAAATTATGAAAAGATGTCCAACCCCATCCTAATAAGAGAAATGCACATTTTAACTATAATGAGATATCATTTTCCCCCATCAGATGGGCAATAATCTATAAGCTTGACAATATACTCTGTTGGTGAGGCTGTGGAGAAACAGGGACTCTCACACATTGCTGGTGGGAATATACATCAGTACAATCCCACATGGAGGGCAAACATCAAAATTAAAATGGCACATATCTTTGATTCAGCAATTCCACTTCTGGGATTTTTATGCTACAGATAGCCTTGCACGATATATGTAAAGGTTATTTATGGCAGCACTCTGTAATTGCAAAAGGCTGGAGAAAATCCAAAGTCCATTAAAAGTGACCGGTTAAATAATACTGTACATTCACAATATGGAATACTGTATAGCTGAAAAAAAGAATAGAAAAGCTTTTAATGAATTGATATGAAAAGATCTCTAAGACACATTAAGTTTAAAAAAACAGGGTACAGAACAGTGTGCATAATAAGCTATGTTTTGTGTTACAAAGAGGTAAACAATCTATATTTGTGTTGATTTGTATATATATGTCACTTCAAAAGAAACTTGAAACAATATTTCCCTAGAGATGGAATCAAAGACTGGAAGGATATTCATTCAAACGTTAGAGCCTTTTGTAAACGGTGGGAATATGGGTGATTAAAGAAATTGTAGGAATTTTCACTATACTTCATAATTTTAATGCAAAATAAAGTTTCAAATGAATTTCCAGGAAGATGAACCAAATGTATCTGCAGCATTTTGTAGCCCAGAGGTTCATACTTATGAATACAGCCCCAAGGGGGTGAGGGCTATGGAGACTGTTTAGGCCTTGTTCTCCGGTTAGCATTTGTTACCTTTCTCCAGGGACAAGCATTTTTCCTAAACCTCCTTAGACCAGTTGGGAAAATTCCAGGCGGGCTGAAGCATAGGAGTCTGCAAGGCAAATGCAAGAGGTCAAGTAACCATGAGAATGGAGTGGGGCCCATCCACACTTGGGCTTATTCAGAGGTGAGTACTTATGAATAAAGTCATCCCGGCAAAGCCCCACGGCTCAGAAGATAATTTCTAATGGAGGAACTTTGGGGGTTATCCCAATGCAAGCAGTTTCTTGAGAGCTTGTAAAAGCAGAAACCTTTGAATAGTGTTTAATTTTAAGTTAAAAAGAAACATACATTCCAGAAAAAGTGTATAAATCAATTACCTGGTAGTATGAGTAATTTTTAAGCAAACACTTATGCTACCACCACTGAGCTAAAGGAGTAGAATAATGCCATCCCCTCGGAAGTACCTCTAAGTGTCTCTTCTTCACTTGATCTTAGCCAAAAGGCCAAGGAGCAAGTAAGTGTCCCTTCTTGATCATATCCTTTTTCTCTTCCCCGAGAGAGAAGCACGGTCTTCACTTTCATTGTGACTACTTCCTTGTTTGCATTTATAGTTTTACCACCTATTTATGTATTCCTAAAAATATACTTTCATTTTGCTTGTTTTAAAACTTTGTTTATAAGAGCCACCCATGCTGCGTGGAGCTCCATGTTGTTCATTCTATTAGCTATATAATATCCCATTACACGCTTGTACCACAATTGTTTACCCATCCTACTAATGATGGACATTTGGAATATCTCCAGTTTGGGACATTAGGAACAATTGCTGATATGAACACTATGCTGGATGTATTTGGGTGCATACATGCATGAGATTTTCTGGGGTAATTACACCTGAGTGAAATTGTGGGCTTATAGGATATGAATAGCTTCTTCTTTTCTAGATATTACAAAATATTGTCCAATGGGGTTTTATCAATGTATACTTCTTCTAGCAGTCTACAAAGGTTCTCATTTTTCCAAATCTTTGCCAAAAGTTCTAAATGCTTAGTTTAGTCAGACTTCTTAACATTCACTAGTCTAAGAGGTGTGCAGTAAAGTCTCATTATGGTTTTAATTTGCATTTCACTGATGAATGAAGTTGTGTGCCTCCTCATATATTAATTGTTCATTTGGATATTTCCTTTTGTGAAGTGCATGTTTAAAACTTTTGCCTATTCTTTTATTGGATTGCCTTTTTTAAAAAATAGTGCTTAATTTAATCCATGTATTAATAAAGAGTCTGAATGATGAATGATCGGGGTTGGAGGTTCACCACACAGCCAGAAGGCAAACACAGCAAACTAAGATTTTTAACAAAAGCTTTTTATGTAATTAGCTGGCACAAATCAGTCATCAGACAAATTGGGCCTAAGCATCTGCCCACCACCCAATCTGCTGCCAGTCATCTGCCCGGGCCCCCAGATCAATGAATGATGCTAACGACAGTAGTTAACATTCACCAGACTCCGACCATGTTCACGGCATCCAGCTAAGCACATCTTACTGACTTTTCTCAGTGACTCTATGTGGAATGTACATTAGGCTTCAAGGCTTAAATAACTTGCCCATTATGACTCATCTAGACAGTGATGTGGCTGGAGACGATCCCTTATCTAACTCCAGAGTTTAAGTTCTTATCCTAATTATTATACTGCCTCAAAATAGCTTCCTTCTGATTTCAAATTTAGGATTCTTATGTACTGTGGAAACGGCAATCAATTCTAGCAGAAGAGAATATAGCTAAGTACTTAGTTTAGAGCTGGTAAAATTTAAATTCCCTAAAAATATATCGTAATGCATTATGAAGGATACTGACAAAAAGAAACTAGGTTTACATAATCTTACTATGCACTTAACATCTGCATCACAGCTCATATGTGAATGGCTAATATGGGCTCTTTCAACCTACTATTGCATCCGTAAACATGTTATACATCCTGAATAGATAAAATCAGATGCTCTGAATCCAGACTTATTTTTTAGGTTAGAACCATGAAATAAACAGTGATGGCAAACCTACCCATGCATTCAGTAGCAGCTACCCTAAATTCTCAAAACAAATATATAAGACAGTCTAACATGTTTTGTTGGGTCTCAAAGGGCCTTCATAGTCATTAATAAGGAGCAAAGCATTAATAAAACAGCAGAATGTTCAAAAGTAAAACACTCAACACTACTGTTTCTTGGACAAGACCCCAGAGATCGATGGGAAAATAAACCTTTATCTCCAAGATAAACTTTGAATTGTTGGAAGATAAAAGAACTATGAGTATTTTGAAACAAAAGTTGTAGAAAGGTGATCAGATTTTGAAAAGATCGTGAGAGCTAAGAACTGAGCTAAGTCCGTGAAGTCAGGGCAGTTTCTGCAGCAGTTTATGTAACGAGCTTTAATTCAGAGGGTGGTTTTTTTTTTTTTTTTTTTTCCTTTTGTGGGAATCTTCTGGCTTTAATGTGTTCACGGGTCCTGTACGGCTTCTAAAGCTATGTTCTTTCTCCCGCTGAGATCCTGCTCAGGCTTGTAGTTTCACTTGAAAGAATAATTTTCAATGTCTCCTTCTAGGCTGAGCATTAATCCCCCCACTGCTTGATCGATTAAATCCCACTGTCTGCGTCTGGAAGGCAAAGTCTGAGCTTTATGTGTTGCTCTCCGGCAAGCCGCATTTCCATGCTCCATGGAAGAGACGCAGAGTATCGCTGTGTGCAACAGGCTTTCAGATCCAGATCTTGGGGGCTGACAGTTATAGTGTCTCATTTTACCACTTAATAAATTTAAAGGCCTATAATGATTATACTGCTGTCTGATGGATTTGCTTCAAAAACAATATCTTACGTCTTGTGTGGCTTTTAATAGCTTATAAGGTGAGAGTACATTATCTTGTTTGCTCTTTACAACAGTTGTTTATGGGAAGCAGTGATCTATCACTTTCCACTTTAACAACGAGGAGAGACTGTGATCCTTGACCAGAGTTACATAGCTGGTAACTGGCAATCTTCTTATTAAAACCCAGATCTTCTGATTCTAACATGTGTTCTTTTATGATTCTCATACTAAACCCAAGATTGGAGAATTCTAGAGGGTTTTCAAAAGGATCCACATTATCAAAGTGCTCTGAGTCCAGAAAACTGATGGGAATATAAATGTCACATCGATGCTCAGTTGAGCAGAACAAAACAAAGAATAAACCTATTCATTGTTGACTTTAGGATAAGAAATCTTGGGGAAAATTGTCAGGATAGTGTTGAAAAACCCTAAATGTGATCAGTCAGGCCCCTGGAAGATAAGCAGGCTGCCCTGTAGGGGACTTGTAATTCAGAAGATCTCAGTGCACTGGCCTTGCCTTCCCACAAATTTCATATATGTATGTCTTATTTTTCTAACTGCAAAATCCTGGAAGGTGGGTGTTTTGGTTTGATTTTCCCCAGAGGCAGACCCTGAGATAAAGATTCAAATACAAGTGACTTATTTGGGAGGAGAAAGAAACACCAGTAGGGAGTGGAGCGCTGGTACAAGGAAGGGAAGGCAGCCACCAAAAGGTGTGCATTGAGCTAGCTGCCATCAGGGTGATTGAAGCTTAATCTCACAAGGAAATCCTGGACACAGTGTAAAACACACAGCTCAGAGACATTCCACCTGAGGGATGAGGGAGCTGGGGTGTTCATACACCATCTCCCATCAGTGGTTGTTGAGAGCTGCTGGGACTGGGGGTAATCCCCCCACCCTCCAACATGCTGTACAAGAGGACACAGTGGCATTCTGTAGCTCAGGAAAAAGTTACCAGGCAAAGAAATGCAGACACTGGCAGAGCAAAGTGGCTGGTAAAAGGCAGGAGGGATATGGAAGGGCACCCAAATGGTATGCCATAACAGGATCCAGGTTTTAAGTTTTTAAAATTTTCATTCAAAGTCCAGAATAATATTTGGGACATAATCATCCCCTGATAACACTGGACACATCAACTCGATATCAGAGTGGTTGCGAGGAATGTTTACAGGTACACATTAAATCCTAACCAACAAAAGAATGTGGAAAGAAAGAAGGGAGAAGAAAGAGCAAAGAAGGCACTCGAGAGTCGTCTCTACTCACACTTTCTCGTAAATCTTGTTGGGATGTTCCGGCCATTTGATCATGCACACCACTCTGTTGGGCATGGTCTCCGTGGTGGAGTAGTAGCCCTGGGGGAAGGCCAGCAGGAGAGCCAGGACCCAGATGACACAGATGACCACCTTGGTGGCAGTGGCCGACAGCCGGGGCTGGAGGGGATGGATGATGGCCATGTACCTGGAGCAGAGAAGAAAGGACAAGGTTCTTATTTGGTCACCAAAATCTGCGTTAGTGATGACGCCTTGCTCCTGTCAATGAAAACTTCTTGGAAACCCTTCAACTCTTGGTGATTTTTGCTATTTTCTGATACTTTTTTCATATTCTATCCTTAAGCTTTATGACTCTTATGACAGAAAATGCTAAAATCCATAGGAAAAGTCAACCAGATTTTAATATTTTAGAACCCACTTAGCAACATCCCAGGAGAGAAGCTTTCATCATTGGAACGCTCATGCTGGGGACATGATGCCCCAATAGGTTGGTGGCTTACAGTGAAATTAGAAAAATAAGAGCAATGTTGTAAATTTACTCAATATAAAGACTATGTTTATCTTCTTTGGATTAAGGAATAATGGTGATAGAAATAGTCTTTAAAGTCCTCGTGTGGTAATTTAAAAGGCTAGCAATCCTACATGGTTCCATACAATTTGAGGGGAATGTGTATGTATGAAGAAGCTGTGGTCTAAACCCAGCAAAAAACAACAGCTCCTGGAGGAATCTTCATCAATTCTTTGAACATGTAGAAGTCAGTGTGTGGCAAACGAAACATGCTTCGTGAGGAGAAAGACAGTCTCCACCTGCTGAGACAGACACACTCAAGCATATCTAAAGGCAGTGGGGACGAAACCTCGTTGCGGGAAGGGGGAAGCAAAGTGAATGTCGACTTCAGGCCTGGAGCCATTCCTCCTCTTCTGACCTGGGATCGAGCACTGAATGGCATCATCTGAATGACTGTGT
Source organism: Tapirus indicus (assembly GCA_031878705.1). Taxonomy (NCBI): domain Eukaryota; kingdom Metazoa; phylum Chordata; class Mammalia; order Perissodactyla; family Tapiridae; genus Tapirus; species Tapirus indicus. Next base: position 63,312,357 of record CM062923.1, read on the forward strand.
CCACGTTTTCAAATTTGTGTGCAGTCTCTGAGATGCAGCAGAGATTGAAGGAAGAATAAATATTCCAATCAGCATTTCATATCAATTATAATCACATCAATTTTGCCTCCTTCATTTTAAAAGTCATCTCCCTTTGTGTATTTTTCTTGCAAAGTTTATGGATCTATCCCTTAAAATACACATTTTTATTTTCAGAGTAGGAATTACGTCTTCTACTGCCTTTGGGATTTAAATATTATCTGACAAAACCTCAAAATCACACAGTTGATTCTCTGACGTGCAGGTATTTCTGGCTTCCGTGAGACAGAATGGTCAATGGAGACTTCAGAAATGAGCAGACAAATAGCACAGCTGTCAGCTGGCTCCACATAATTCCACATAATTCTTTCTCTGCATTCTTTGGACTCCTAGGATCTCTAGGCCAGAACTGGGGCCAGGGTTACAAGTAGAGCAATTTCATTCAGTAAGTGTTCTACAAATTTGCACTGGGCACCTGCTGCATGCAGAACACAGTGTTTCCTTCTGGGCTCTGAGCTTCCAATTTCTCCAGGGAGAAGAGGAGTATAAATAAGCAGCCACAAAGCATGACAGTAGGATGGCAATCTTATACAAATACTTTAAATCCTTAGGGAGGCTGCAGAGGTAATCAAGGCTTGGAATGGCAGGCAGGCTATTGGAGGGGCTTAAAGAAGTATGCTTAGCTACATTTGGGGTGAGCCTGCTGCATATCCGGCTTGAAGGGCAGGAAGTGTTCAGGGCCTTCTTCCCTTCTCCAAGATGTGATTATATCTGACTTCCTGTTCCAGAAGCTTGATGGCTCAGTTTTCATGAAGACTTCTTTGAGCGTCCTTTTACCATCCTAAACTTTAGAATATCTTTCTTCACAGTTTCTTACTAGGTACCTAGGCTTTCCTCTCTGGTCTCTAAGAGTGATGCCACTGAAGGTGTTCAGTGTATGGAGGCTGGATTTTAAGATGCCTCAAGTCAGCCCTTACATATATGATCAGAAGTGATGATAATCCTCAAGAAGGAAATCCGCAGAATCTTTTCCTTCTGCCTCTTTGAGAAAGTGGGTGGGTGATTTTGAAGTCAGGAGAGAGAGGAATTAGGGAGAGACTTGGAAAAGATATTGTGGTGGAGGTGAGTAGGAATCTATAAATCTTTGGGCAAGTTTCCCTGGTTGTGTTGGTGGCTATAAAGCCTGTCACTCAACTGCTGTCTACAGAGCACCGAAAGGGCAAAGACAACTTTCAGGATGCTGTGAATCAAGCATAGTCTGTCTTCTTTAGTTTACCGCAAGGGGCCACAGCTACTTCCAAGGGAGGTCCAGACTACCATAGACCTGATGAACTTCCATCCCTGGGGTGGTCACCCGAAAAGAAGCCTGAGAAGTCGTGATTTCTCTCCTGCATCTGCCTCTTTCTTGCTGCCTGAAGGTGATGAAGTATTGGTTTTCTCTTTAGTTATGGGGTAGTGGTGGGTGGGGAACCCAGAATCAGAGCCAATGAGGCAGACTTGTGCAAGCACTCTCGTTGTCTTCTTTCCAATTTGGTGAAGGGCTGGACCTGGATGGTCACGGCCCAGAATCTTTTTGAGTGTTTGCATTAAAATTGTAGGATTGCTTTTTGGATCATTTCCCAGAGGCAAGATCTTCCCCCTACAAAGCTGGATACATAGCCATGAAGATGCCTTTCCTTTCCAGCACCACCCAGGGTCCTGCTCTCACTGTGGCTGTGCATTCTCAGGCTTCGCAGGAGCTTGAGGAGGAAGAATGAGGAAGAATGTGGTAATTACATCGCCCTTTTCAATAGTCCCTCAAATACAAGATTTTAATTTACTTTTAACTCAGGATAAATGCTCAATCTTAAATAAATGTACCCTAACACCCATCTCCATGCCCAAACTGGCGATACACCAGAACCTAATGTAATGGGGGCATAAAGGGGATTGCATCAGCATGTTGGTGCTGTAACTCCAAATGGGTGGCAGAAAGCCATATTTTATCTTTATTGCAAAAATTGCAATTTGGGAGCACATTTCGGTTAACTCTCTGCCGTTTCTTGAGTGTAGGAGCCATTTCAGCGACAGATGAAACTATTACCCACACAAACCTAGGGAGAATAAAAAAGATTGGCTTTAAAAATGTATATATTTTCATTTGTCCAAAATAGAGCCACTTATAAATCTCCCTCCCTTCCTTTCTTCCTTTTTTCCTTTCTCTCTCTTGCAATCCTCACTTCTGTGGCTTGTGTGACATGCTTCTTTCTTATTTTCCCCAAATCTAGTACCTCTCAGATGACTTGTCCATAGATGGATGCATATTTTCTTTCCTACTATCCCTTCCTAGCTTGGATTCCATTAACATACGTGTATATATATTTTTGTAGCCACCCTGAACAATTCTTGCTTATTTGGTTATAAGTTATCACTGAGCAGGTGCTGCAAGCCTTAGGAAAATATATTCAATAAATATTTATTGACTGCATTGTGCTCACGGGACTAGAATGCAGTCAATGAAACATCTTTCTAGTTCACGCATTAATCAACAGGCTGCCAGAGACCTCAGTCCGGAGGCTGTGGGGGATGTGGATTATGTTCTCCACTTTGGGTTGTTCCAGTTCCACAGAGGGCCATTGGCTCTGATTTGAATTGTATGTGGCACCTGAGGTGCCGTCTTCCTTTTGCATGATTATGCTTTATAAAAAGAACTCTCCGTAAAGTTCCTTAAATCTGGCAAAATATAAGGCTGCACGTTTTTTAAAATAAGGCAGCGTGAAACAATCTTATTGTGAAAAAGAATTCCAATCTTTGGACAAGCCGCAGTGTCCTCATAACTTCCTCCCACACCAGCCCTAAATCATCTGGCAGAGAGGATATCTTTCCTCTGCCGGGAGATCTGATCTACCAGGCCCTTCTCCACAGTCTTTCCTCTCTGGTTCCAGCCCTCGCTCTCCCTTATCCCCACTCACTTCTTCCTGGGATGATACAAGTTTCCTTTAAGGGATCACATCTTCCTGGGTTCCAATGACCAGGAGGGATGACAGCTGAGAGCATGGCTACAATAGCCTCATTCAAGGGTCAGCAAATTTTTTCTGTAAAGGGCCAGATAGTAAATATTTTAATCTTTTTGCCCTGTACAGTTTCTGTCGTGACTACTCAACTCTGCCTTAGTAGTGTTAAAGCATCCATGGACAAGGCAACCATTGGGCATGAGTCTCTACCTATAAAATTTTATTTACAAAACTGGTGGAGGCTAGACTTGGCCCCAGGGCCATAGTTTGCTGACCCTTGGTCTAGTTTATGGGAAGTGAAGAGCAGGAGGAATTAGAACCATAGGAGAACAGTGTGTACTTTTCAGAAACACTCTTTACTTTTGACAGATTGAGCTCATTGGGTGGATAAATCTTACAGCCCACAAGCAGTCAGTAAGGTGTTCAGCTGCCAGTCATGACCCAGAGTCCCGCCTACTGCATGAGTACAGTGGTCACTCAGCCTGGGATGTTTTTCCTTCTCAGTCTCCTCCTGGCTGACTCCTACTTATTTCATGGCTTGGCCCAGTCATCATGTTCTTTTGGCTGGTTTAGGTGCCCTGCCTTTACTGCTGTGAAGATCTCTAACTTTGTGCCGAACACACTTCACTTTATTTATGTATTTGCATAACTATCTCTTCTCTCTTCATCCTCCACAGACTCTTTGAAGGTGGCAGTTGCTGTTGACCTATTCGCATTGGTATCCTTGGCCTCCTTCAGTGGCTAGGAGGTAGTAAATATGCAGTGAAAGCTTAATTGAATAAATGAATATGCGAATTTCTTGGCACACAGCAGGGGCTTCATGAATGGTTGTTGAATGAAAATAAATGCAGCAGGAGACATACATATGTATTATACCTTTTTTCCTCCCAGTCTGAACATATATGAGACTATTATGTGAGAATAATTATTACTCAGCATTTTCTGTTATACAGACATCCAGGATCATCCTGCAGGAGTGACCTCACTGGACCCGGGTTTTCAGAATTTCCTATCTCTTGACATTAAACCCTTCAATAAATTCTAATAAGTATTTGTCAGCTAACTTCTGCATTGACCAGTATGTTGAGAACTGTGCAGAATTCAGCCTTTCTATGTCTCCAGCTCTTCCTCTGAACAAGAGGTTGCTTCATCCTTTCCCCTCCCACTCTCCACTCCCCTCCATCTCAGGGAAGACACAGTCTTTCTACCTGAGGTCACTATCATTTTATCAGTTGGGGTTTTCTTCTAGGACATTTCTTTAATCACCAAAGTCCAGAGACCTCATTTAGCCAGATGACTTGAACAGCAGCTTTGTCTAGTTCAACTAAACTCAGGCTCACACAATATAATCAAAGAGGCCTGTGAGCAGCCAACAGAGATGACCCAAAGTTCACATACTACTAAAGCATTTTGGTAACGCACAACTCTGAAAAGCAGGAGTTTTTGGTCTCCAAGCCCTATATAGATTCATAGCACTGTGGGTGGACTCATTTCAAAAAGTGACAACTGACAGAACGAGTACAATCAACAAGATCATAAGAAATGTATGCACAGACGGATGGAACCAAGAGCCTGTGACAATTTAGAGTGAACTGAAGGAGGGGATGTAGTTGACTGTTGTCTGAGCTGTCCTGTTCATGTGTGATCAAAGAAGGACCCATGTGGTTCAAGGATGATTTAGATATAAAGACTCCATCCAGGGCTACTGTAAAAGTACACGTGACTAAGGCCTGGAATGAACTATGGGGAAAAGGCAGTGAAGGTCCAAAACAAGTACAATATCCTGAGCATTTCTTCCAGCAGAGGTGGGCCAGATTTTTGTAAGCAGTTACCATTGAGAATGAGCAACACTAGGAGTATTAGTCAACTAATTATAATAGTAGTAGTAGTAGTAGTCCACAATTCACAATAGAAATCCTACCCCTCATTAGTTGGACTAGGGGTGGAGGTAGCTGGTGCAGAGCAGGAAGATAGAGCCTGCTTCTTTTCTAACTGAGAGGAGAAAGTCCACAGAGCAAGTCCACAGAGTGATGGAAGGTGAGTGAAGTAATACATCGTTTCCTCCTCAGTTTGTAAGCTCTTGCCAAGGATTGACAGAAGCCACTTACTAGCTCGGCACAGTCTAACCACTGCTTTCTTCCTATAAAGGGTCTTCATACTTGCATTTGGGACACCAGTCCCGAGCCTGTGGTGGTATTCATGGGACAGACACACACAGTGATAACCATCCCCTGGGTCATAGAATGATGCCACTGTCAAATTCTAGTCCTTGGTGACATTCCCACTTTTGGGATTTGGAACTAAAACCTGGGTAGGAGGGATGTAGCGACACATGAGAGACTAGGGTTTATAGAAATTTGATTTGGGAAGTGCTGATGGGGCCACATGATCTCTAGTGGCAGAGCAAGAAGCAGAGAAAGGACAAAAGTTTGAAATTTCTTTGAGACTTTAATTACTACAAGGGGAAAAAGAATTATATTGATTGAGCTTTATGATTTTAGTGGAAACTTAATAATGGGAGGAAGTTCACATTTTAGGTCATTGTCAGCACTGTGCTTTTTGGCCTTTGCTGTCACTGGAGTATTAAATAACCCTCTCTAGTCAGCTAGGTAGGAAAATGTAGTTGGCCGTAATCTGAGAGGGGGTCGAATTTTCATCCTATCATGCAGTGTGGCCTTGAGAGTAAATTAGTTAATGTTGTCTTCTGACCGGTTTTGAAGTTTGTGTGAGCAATGTCAAAGATGTGTTTCTTGTGGGGCTGAAACACCCATTTTATCAGCCCTTCCAGGCTATATAGAGATTGCCCCAGTCACACAAAGATGTGTTTAGGGTTTCCCTGATTCTCTGCCATCCCCTTCCCCAGTGTGATTGGCATGTTTTTCGACAACCATAGGCTTGACTTTTAATCTCCATAGCAGAGCAGAAAACTTAAAGCAGGGGCACTTGAGACAGAAGGGTGGGGTGGGAGGGGGTTTCACAGAGTGGCATGTTTCCGCCTCCTCCTCACTCAGGGCAGCCTCTCTTCTCTGACAAATCTCCTTTACTCACCCCATAAAGGCAGGATCTGTGAGCTGGGATCAGGGTGAGGTGAGTGAGGCGCTCACTGTGAGAGTTGTACAAGTGCAGCGTTGGAGCCTATATTGAAAATTTTGATATTTATTCAGCATAGAGTTTTTGCATTAATTTTAATATTTTAAAATATTGTATTAAGATATTATTTGTCTCGATTGCTGAATTTTTTGTGCCCCCTTAAGTTTTGCACTTCCGGCAAAATCCCAGCCCTGATAATATCTCCCACTCAAGTAAATCAGGCAGGATAATCACTGATAAGACAAGTGTACTTGGACTCAGGTAATGGTAGGATAATTGTTTGATGCTGCTGGCCCTGCCCACCACCTGATTGCCAGTAAGTCACGCTGCGTCGTCCTCTGCCTGCAGCCTTGTAGTGCCCCAGGTCACCGGACCACAGGTGGCAGGGTTGGTGAGAAACCTGGAAAATTATCCCTAACGTGACAGGATGGAGGCTCAGAGTCCTGCTGGAGAGAGTACAGAGAGCAATTTGGGTACCCTTACTACAGGGACCTTGCTCTGATTGTGCAGTGCAAATCCACAACTAATTAATTAATTGATTGATTGATAGTGCTTTCTTAGTTGAAAAAATCTTTTGGCAGCAATAAGTCATAAACAAACAAAAGTGCATGTTCAATGAAAAATTAAGGACTAGATTTCTGCTTTTCGTGAAAGTCGATGAGCAGCGTGTAACCTGCAGAAAGGGATTTTAGACATTTACCTTCTATGGGGCCAAAGTGTTATCACTGAACATGTGAAAACCAGAAGACACAAATCTGCTGAAGAAGCAGTAGCATCTACACCAAAAAGTTGGTAATTAGTTATTTTAAGACTACTGTGCCCAAAGACGTTGATATAACATATGCAGCGAAAATACTGCATTCGCCCATCATTCTATGAAGCATGACTTTTCATTTAGATTAAATGACTGTTCTAAATTAATTTCACTCACTTTCAGTTCCAATTTTTCTTGTGCATGTACCAAAGTTCAAGTGATAGCTATTAATATGTTGGCTCAGTTAGAAGAACTTGGCAAATAGCTAAATGATTATAATTTTATGTGAGTGTCATCAGATTTTTCAAATAGGAAATTAGTTAATTCCAATAATGGTTCATTTTTTTCAATCCAATTCATGGATTCAAAGTTTTTGGAAGGTGAAACAACTGACATTGTTGTGAATGCTATCATGAATTCATTTCAAACTTCAACAGTGAAGATAAATTGTTTTGCTTTGTTTTGGTACTAATATGCATACAATGTGATAAAAATAATGTTCTTACTAAGTTAAGAAACCTATGGAATAGAAATATACTTGGAATAGATTGTGATATACATAATTTGCCACTGTGTCCAAACAAGCTGTGATATTTTACCAATTGAAATGGAAGCTGAAGTTGTTGAAATTTACAAAAATTTTTGTAGGTATAAAGTAACTGAGTCTTTTTTTTTTTTTTGGTGATAAAGTTAATGATGAAACAAAAGTATAGTTCAATAGAATTTTAGAAGTATTTGAGTATTTGCAAATTGCTTTGTGAGTTAACCTAAGGTATAGTACTGAACATTTTGTAATTGAGACCTCTTAAGTTTTGGTTGCATTTTGTTTAAAATTAGTTGAAAATCATCATGAAAATATTTTCAATGGGGTATTTCAAAAGTTTAGCTTCTGAAGCTTTTAGAAAATTGCAATTTTTGGATACAAATCTGGCAAACAAAAAGACATTGAATTTAATCCCCATAAAGCAAGAGAGGAACTACAATGAAAGCCCTATGGTGCACAATTTAATTTTGAAATTCTTGAATTGCTCTTAGGAATATTTTGACTTGTGGGAAGAATCTTTTGATGGATCTCCTAATTTTTAGTAAGTAATTTATATTCTGTATCAGGATGAACTGGTATGAAATTGGGAAGGACTACAATTATGCAGTATCTAAATTTGGTAAAACATTAAAAAGAAACATAGAGACCACTTATTTATCAACTTAGACAAGTTAGTTTTGTTTCTTAAATATATCTTTTTGTGTCTCTTTCTGGATAATTTTTTTGGATCAATCTATCAGTTCACTGATTTGCTCTTTAGCATTTCTAATCTACTGCTAGGTTTGTCCACTGATTCACATTTCAACTCACTATTTTTCATTTTTATAATTTTGATTTGCTTATTTTTCATAATGCTCGGTCAGTCTTTATTATTTTGCACTTGCTCTTCATATTTTCAAACATCTTTTCAATTACTTTATACACAATAAACATAGTTTATATTCGTTGCCTCTATAAATTCTAATAGCTGAAGTCTGTGAGTCTGCTTCTGTAGGTTCTCACTCACAGTGATGTGTTTCATTATCTGTTTCATTTCTATTGCATCCTGTTTATTTTCCTTGGAACCTTGTCTGTGAGAATTCACTGACGCCTGAGCTGAAGGTGGGTTCCTTCAGAGAAGATTTGCAATAGTTTCAGCCAAGAACCTGGGAGCACTTCCAGGCTGGGACCACTGTGAACTGGATTTCAGTGTAAGGTTTTTTAGACCAACCAATTGATATAAATTTGGCCTGCATACCCATGTGAGGACTCCTTTCTTTGCTACAAATTTTCAGGAGAGATTTTTTTTTTTTCTGTTGACTCAGCACCAAGGTTGGAGATGGGCAATTTTCCTCCCAGTCCCTGGCAGGGTTGGCATTTATTTCTAGCTCTTTTTTACACCAAGGGTGAAGCCCCTTTCCTTCTCAACTTTGAGAGAAGGTACCCTATTAGACAAGCCACCTTGAGCAGGTCCTAGGCTTTGTGTCTTGTCCCCATACCCTGTGAGTCAAAGTCAAGGTCAAGTGCTCTTAAGACAAAAGCTAACTTCAGGGGCTGGCCCCATGGCTTAGCGAAGTTTGTGTGTTCTGCCGTGGCCCGGGTTTCACCGGTTTGGACCCTGGGTGTGGACCTACTCACTGCTCATCTAGCCATGCTGAGGCAGCATCCCACACAGAAGAGCTACAACTCTACAACTAGGATACACAGCTATGTACTAGGGCTTTGGGGAGAAAAAAAAGAGGAAGATTGGCAACAGATGTTAGCACAGGGCCCATCTTCCTTAAAAAAAAAAAAAAGCTAACTTCACTGCTTTGTTCAATACTTAAAAATTTTGCCTTCATTTAAACTTTGATCTGAATATTCCTCACTTTCTTGCCAGATAATTAATGCACTTAAGAAGTTTTTTTGTTTTTTTGGTGGTGGTGTCTTATCCAGAATTTTTTAGTTAATTCCAAAGCATCAATTGGGATATCATCTGCCATTTGGCTGGAAGCAGAAGTTCTGCTGTCTTCTTTTTCTTTTTTCTTTTTATTGCCTAATTATTTGGGGTAAACATTCAAACAATACAGGAGGAAATAAAGAGAAAGCCTCTCTCCCACCTCTATTCCCTAAGAGAAATGCCTAGGTAACATACTGAGCACTTGGGAAGTGCCAAGCTCCATCCTATGTGCTTTCTGTGTATTAACTCATTTTATCTTTCTCCAACTCTTTGGGGCAGGCCATTGTTATGACCCTCATTTTCCAGATGAGGAAATTGAGGCTCAGAGAGGTTAGGTAACTCATTCACCAAGTATAGGGCTGGATTTGAACTTGGCAGTCTGGCTTTGGAGACTTTGTATTGCTTTTTTGTTTTTTTTCACCTTTTTGCTTTGCTTTTAATCATAGCGCTATCCAGGACTCTCATACCCACTGTCAATAATAGGTGCAAACTTCCTTCCTCTGCACATACAAATCTGTATATTCATACCTTTTCCTGATTGCTTTTTTATTCATTCATTCAATAAGCGTTATTTGATCCCCTTCTACCTGTCAGGTCAGAACTCAGCATATTCTTGTTTTGAAGGAGTAGTCTGTCTTACGGGAGAGGCACACACTTACGTGATAATGAAGATGCAATGTGCTGTGTGCTGCAGGAGAGTTATAATGTGTAGGAAGCATGGAGCAGACAGGAGGCCGTTTAGGCCTGGGCACAGAGGTCAGGGAAATTTCTCAATGAAGGTGATATTTGATTTTGACTTTGAAGGATGAGTTGATATGTACATCTTTGAAGAGCTGTGTGTCACATATTGTCTCCACAGTATGGAGAGCCATACTTTCTAGAAGGAGGCAATAGCACATACAAAGGTCTGGGGACCTGAAAAGAATTGACTTGTTTATATCCACTTCTAACATTTTATTAGATGCTTATCAGGAGGAAGCAAGCACTGCATCTTCTATTCTCATGAATCCCCATGGCACCTGACCAGGCACAACACAGCCCCTTAGCGACTACCAGCTAATTGATTGAACGGCTTCTTCTACTAAGTGTGCAGACATTGACCTCTGAGTTTGCTCTCTCCAGATATTGATGGGAAAACAAGCCTAAAGTGTTGAGTGAGGAAGGACATGGTCCTGTCGACCCTTGCTGGTGAAAGTACCTAGAGAGAATGCTAGCCTCTAAGGGGACTTATGAAGGATAGTGGGACCAGGACTGCCAAACACAGAGCAAGAGCCCAAGAGAGGGAAACACTTTCCAGAAAGTAAACATTCCCAGGCCTGCATTTACAGACGATCCTGCTGGTGATGTAGGGCTTCCTCAGCCTGCATTCCCAGGCACTGCAGTCCCTGCTGCTTGAGTTATGACTTTCCTTCTCCCATGTGGCTCCCAGCACAGAAGATACCTCTTTCCCTCTCCCCCTTGCCCTTACTTATTGCTTTTTCAGCTACTTAGTCTCCCTTGAAGTGATTTCTCAGAGTCTCAGTTTGCTCCTTGTGAAGAAGGACAGATACCCTTAACTGGGTAGTGATGGCTGACTGGCATAACATGTGAGAGGGGACAGACAGCGCCGGGTGCACAGCAGGCACACGACACACTCTCCCTTCGTATCTTTGTAATGTACATGCCTAGAGGCAACACGGTGTCTTCTCAGAGGCTCAGCTTCTAGCTTAAGCCCGGGCACCCAGGGCACCAGACATTTAAACTGCTTAAACCATCAGCACAACTGGCTGGATCCAGGGCCAGGCGCCCAAAGATACTCAAACAGCAAAAGGCTGATGAGGCAGTGGCGTCAGCTTAATAGCTGTTGTCAAGGGTAGAATTACTCAATTTACAACTTAAATAGTATTTCATGGGAAAAAATAAATTGGAGGAGTATTATTCATCCCCGTAGTCCCCATGTGTGAATTCCACTGACAATTGCTGAAACATAGTGTCTCAGGCAGTAAAGGGACACTGGAATTTGGCCAGCTACACAGTGGACCTCTGTGAATAGCCCCCCTGCAGGAGGACCCCCAAGACCCTGCTTCCCTGTGGAGGAGGAACCTGATTCAACCTCTCCTGTCTCCTCCATCCCTTCCCTGGGTATCCAATCCTCCCCCTCCATTGAGCATCCCATTTCACCGCCTTTTTTGTAAATCTCTTTTGTAAATTCTGAGAATAGTTGTTAGAGGCTCGCCAGAGAGTTGCTGCGATACCAGGAACTAGTGGGGCGTCGTCAGAGGATGAAACACCCAGACCACGAATGTGGAGACTGCACAGGAGGAGGAAAGCACCTCCCCAAGCAAGAAGGGAGTGCCTGAGGAGAGCAGGGGTTGTCAGATATGGGCCTTGTGGAGAGGGGCCCAGGCATGTCCTCTGACAGGGCCCACCTCCTCCTGCTTCCAGAGACCTCAGTGCAGCCCTTTCTCTGGCCTTCCTTCCTGCCCTGCGTGGTGATTGATCCCTTGGGAGACGTGGATCTGAGCTCCAAGGGGCTTGACCCTCACTTCTTCATTCTTATACAGCCCACAGCAGTAGACCTGTGGCATTCGCTCTTACTGGTGTAACAGAAAAACAAAAACAAAATCTCCTCTGACAATGAGGCAGAAAGAACTATGTTCTCTTCCCTTGTTTTTCTGCCCCTGACTGGTGGGAGCTTTTGGCATATCATCTTCTCTTGAGTCTTGGTTTTCTTATTGGTGAACAATTTCCGTAGATGTTCTGTAAGGTCCGAGTACAAGTTTTGCTGTGAGTCTCAGTCATGAAGGTGGAGCTGGGCTGCTTCTTCCAGCTCCGGTGAGGCCTATCCCTTCCCTCACCCCTGTTCCATCTTGCAGGACCTCTCAGCCAGTGCTCTCAAAGTCCCCTTACTCCCACCAGAAATGGTCAAATTCATAACAGGCACTTTAACTTTTCCATCTCATGTGATTATTGTGAGGATCAATTAAGACAAAAATTAAGGACTTGTAATTGTTATATGAGGCTCTGTTAGGGAGATTCACCAAACAGACATTCAGGCCCAGGAAAGACAGGAAGAAAGGCAACTCATTAAACTGCATTATGCCACATTCAGAGCCCTAGAAAAATCACAGACAACTGGGGGTGGATGATGGCAGAGCAGAATGCCTGGCCAAATATCTAGGGAATCTGTGATGCCCATACCTGGCTTAGGCAGGGACCTCAGCAGATAAGGATGTCCTAACTACAAATTATATGGTCCCTTATTGTATTTTATATGTATATTGTATTTATATTTTCCCTTGAGAAATTGTTGGGTCAGTGGTAACTCACTATCCTAGAAGCAATTTGAACCAGGAATCTAGGTGAGTGTGTCCATGTGCTTTGCATGCTGACGGTACACAGGACCTCAGTGATGACATAGGCTGTTAGGATGAGGAGGGGTTTAGAAGTTGTTTAGTCCAGTCCCTTCACTAGACACATGAGGACATCAAGGCCCAGAGAGGTGGCATGAACAGTCAAGGTCATGTTTAAGGCCAAGTTATGCTTAAAGCCAGTGGTGGCTTTGGAATTTCTATATTGGAAGGGCTGGGGGAGTAAATCTGGCTGAGGGGAAGGGGAGGGCTATTTTGAATGCTTTTGTGTAAAACTTTACATAAGATTGAGAAAGTGTCAACTGTCTATATCAGAAAATAGGAGAGAAGAGCTGATGCAGATGCGAGACAACTTAAGCCACCCTTTGGTACCAACACGGCTTGATGCCCAAGGGCTCTGTCTCCTGCTCTTCTCCACTAGATGTGGCCATCTGAACATTTTTGAGTGAAGAGGAAGAGGGCAGAACCTCCTGTGTCCACACAGCAATGAGCCCACCCTCTGGACTAGACAGCTCCAGCCCCATCTCTGCCAGGGTCACAGGGAAGCAATGATGAGGAGTAGAGTTGGGTCCAGCCTTGGGCAATGGATGGTCACTACAGAGAGATGCCTGTACTTCCATCTCATGCCCAGCTAGAAGATAAGGAAAGTGATTTCTAACAACAAACTCATTAGTTCCAACCTCTGTCACCATAAAGCAATTTGGAGGGCTGACAGAATTCATTAAAGTGGGATTTTACTGATAATAATAACTCCAAACAGAAAAGATAGTGATTTATGCCCAGCTTTACAATGCCCTGGGGTGGGGGATGGTGGAAGGACTCTGTCTCCCACTGTGTCTTGAAGGGCTCTGACCTTCCAATGCCTTTTCTGTGTCTAGGCAACAGATGTCACAAACAGATTAGAGACATTTGTTTGAACAGCTTCAATGGCTTTGTTTCTGTTTCATGGCTACCCAGCAGCTTTGAGGCCTCTCCTCCCAGAGTTCTCTTTCTTTCTTTCTTTTTATTTTTTTGGGCTATTTACTCTAAGTGGTTGCAAGTCCCCTGAGTGACTGGCCAACTGACAAAGATGGCTGTGGGCCACTTCCAGAGCTACTGTCCTTAAAAGGAGCTGGATGGCTTACATTCCAAGTGGCTCTGGAATCTCACTGCAGCCCTGTCACCAAGCTGGGTACCCCACCTGATATGATGCAGGACAGTTTGATTCAGTAGATTTGATATGGCTTTTTTAACATGGTGGGGTCAACATGTAGAAATGTTTTTCTGATATCAAGTGATGTGCAGAAAATTACTTCTCCATCCCCAAGACTTTCCCCCTTCATTATCCCTACCTCACTCAGGCTCCATCTTTAAGGGAATGTTGGGGATGATGTGGGAATGACAGATGGGATGGGGCCCAGGAAGGGGATGGAGGAGCCTATTAAAATGCCTGGGATAATAATGGTTCAATTTCTAGTAGCATTGTTCACTCCTGAGTACCTGATGGGTCAGTGACCACCCACTCTTCCTCTGGGAAAGTAGTGTCCCCCTCAGATTCTCTGAGAATGGTCCCTTTTATAGCAGATATCCAATTCACCATCCTCTGGGATATGACACCTAATCACTGTCTAGAACAGAGCCCGCTGGTGGCCCACCCAAATCTCTGTTCTCCCCCTCTTCCTCAGTAACAAAACCGTAATCTGAGTCAGGCAAGTTCTGGCCAAAGAGATGTAAACAGAAGGTGTGTAAGAGTTCCGGAAGGGAACACCTTTCTCCCTTCTCCCTTCATCCTTTTTGCTGCCTAGAATGTGCATGCAATGACTGGAACCTCAGCTGTCACTTTGGACCATGAGGTGACCTGAGAATGGAAGCCACATGTAGGGGAGCAGAAAGATAGAAGGAGCCCAGGTGTCTGATGGCTTCATACAGCCACCATTCTTGTCCTTCTGTGGCCACTGACTTTCAGGTAAGTCTAGCATTTGCATGTCTCTGGCATGCTTAGAATGTCAATGTGCCTCCCTCTGGGATTATTTTATGTAATAGAATAAACCCTTGTGTGTTTAAGAATAGCAGTCAGGTCTCAGTTACTTGTAGCTGATCTGAATCATAACTGATAACAGGATTTAGCACTTGTAAGTAACAGAACCTAAAATATGCCATTAGCATATTGGAGAAAGGGAAGGTAGATATTAAAGACAGCTATTATAGGTTGGAAACTTGGTGACCCTCATTATGCAGTGGTTGATACATGGCCTGCTGTACATTGGAAGCCAGATGTCAAGCTGCTGGAGCCTGAAGAACTAGGGCCAATGGTATTTGTGGGCTCATTTCTTGCTGCTTTTGTAAAATCCTGTGAGAAGGATGACCTCAGGCTAGAGACTGAGAAGCTGCACACAGAAATGGGAGGGAATACAGCTTTGCCATGAAAGGCTTATAATTTGGAGCATTGCTGGGTTGAAAGAGCCAACTGCTCTTATACCCAAGTGGAGTAATTATAAGTGCTGGCTGTACATCCAGACCTATAGAAGGGGGTAAGACTGCCATCCTGCCTTGACAAGGTGATGAGCTCAAGTCTTAGCCTGGATACCAATCCCCATGGACTATCTTGTTTTGGGGGATGCTGGGTCTCCCTGTGGCCACTGGCTTTCCCAGCATTTGCATATTTCTGACATCCTTAACATGTCAAACGACACATCCCATGTCTTTACAGAGCTTAATAGAAAGGCCAAATTTTCCAATAGAAAGAAGCTTATTTTAGTTCACTCCTACAAGTTATTTAAAATTGGTATTATAAAATAGAATTTCCATAAACAGAATCCTGGCTATTTAGATAGAGTGGTCACACCTCCAGTTCCCTTCCTCTTCTAGGTCCAAGAGAAAAACACTCCTTAGAGATCCAGCTGCCTACAGAGAACCTTTGGCCCATAGGATCCTCCAATGCTGGAGATGATAAGGTGTCTTTGTCCTTCCTATAGACATCTAATTGTCCCACATCCCTAGAGCTTTAATGTGTTTGTTTATGGTGGGATCTTTGACGTAGAACACCACAGAGTAGAGGAGAGTGACATCAGCATCATGGCAGAGTGAGCTTTTACCTTAGACTCTCCCCATGATACAATGAAAAGGACATACATAAACCATCAGGGGGCATTCACACAACACAACAGACATCTGGGAGACCCATGCAGCCATACATCCGAAGGTGGAGATTCTGGACTCCTCAAGAGGAAGTGGAAGGAGGTAAGGGGATCTCCTCTCCCTGCCCAGCAGCAATCTAGGGTGTGGGACTGGGTGCAGCTCAGAGGAGAGGGGGGAGGGGGGCTCTCTGCAGGTATGCCTTCACTGTCTGAATTGCCTCCCAGCCACGAGAAAGCTCCACACAGAGGAAGCTAAGCTATTGCAGGGTTGACTTCATCAAGCCAGCACTCTAGGAGGACAGATAGTGAGGGCAGAGAGAGAACACTCCCAGGATCATGTTTGTGAAAAAAACGCCCCTCCCCCCACGTGGCATCAGTTCGGCTGGTCCACCAGAGCAAGGGAACCCCACCAGAGCACCTGCTCATACGTTAGTAAAGCAGCAGCTGCAAGCGGGCAATCACAGACAGGCCCTGTCAGCATAGATGCCAAAGGACAAGCATGGGATCATGTTGGGCTCAGAATACACAGCTCCTGCCCCTCCCCTCAGTGGCAGCAGGTGGCGTCTGTGACCAGATACTGCCAATATGCAAAGGCACAAATCCATCCCATTAAATAATATGAGGAAATATGGTAATACTCTGGACCAGAAGGAAAATGACAAGCACTCAGAAATCAATGCTGAAGGCACAGAAATTTACAATCTAAATGACAGAGAATTCAAAAGAGCTATCATAAAAAACACTCAATGAGTTACAAGAAAATTCAGAAATACAGTTCAATGAAATCAGGAATAAAATTAACGAACAGAGGGAATTCTTCACAAAAGAGATTGAAACTATAAAGAAAAACCAATCAGAAATTTTGGAGATGAAAAACACAATGAATGGGATAAAGAAAAATCTGGAGTCCTTGAATAACAGAACTGATATTATGGAAGACAGAATTAGTAATTTGGAGGACAGAAATATAAAAGTGCTTCAGATGAAGGAGGAGAGAGAACTAAGACTAAAAAGAAATGAAGAAATTCTCTGAGAAATAGCCAACTTAATTAGGAAATGCAACATAAGAATTATAGGTATTCCAGAGGGAGAAGTGGGGGGGGGGGGAGCAGAAAGCTTGTTCAAAGAAATAATAGCTGAGAAGTTCCCAAACCTGGGGAAAGAGCTGGAATTACAAGTAAAAGAAGCTAATAGAACTCCTAATTACATCAACGTAAAAAGACCTCCTCCAAGGCATATAGTGATAAAGCTGGCAAAAGTCAATGACAAAGGAAAAATATTAAGGACAGCAAGGCAGAAGAAAATAACTTACAAAGGAACCCTATCAGACTTTCAGCGGATTTCTCAGCAGAAACATCACAGGCTAGGTGGGAATGGAATGATATATTCAAAATTCTGAAAGATAAAAACTTTCAGGCAAGAATACTCTATCTAGTGAAAAGATCCTTCAGATATGATGGAGAAATAAAAACTTTCCCAGATAAACAAAAGCTGAGGGAGTTCAGCAAACAATTATAACACTAAAGATAAAGGGAAGGAAAACATCAAAAATAACTATGATCTCATCATTTTAACCACAAACTCACAAGACAAAATGGAATAAATTGTGACATCAATAACTTAGAAGGGGAAGAGGAGAGGGATGGAACCTGCTTAGACTAAGGAAATAAGAGGCTGTTGGAAAATGGACTATCTCATCTATGAGATTTTTTATACAAACCTCATGGTAACTACTAAACAAATAATCAGAAGAGAGACAAAAATGATAAAAAGAAAACTGAGAAAACTGTCATAGAGAACCACCAAACTGAATTGGCAGTCCAAAATACATGGGATGAGAAACAAGGGAAATACAGAACAACCAGAAAACAAGAGATAAAATGGCAGCATTAAGCCCTCATATATCAATAATTGCTCCAAATGTAAATGGATTGAACTCTCCAATCAAAAGACACAGAGTGGCTGGATGGATTAAAAACAAGACCCAACAATACGCTGCCTCCAGGAAACACATCTCAGCTCTAAAGACAAACACAGGCTCAGAGTGAAGTGATGGAAGATGATACTCCAAGCTAATGGCAAACAAAAGAAAGCAGGTGTTGCCATAGTTATATCAGACAAAGTAGACTTTAAGATAAAAAATGCAATGAGAGAAAAAGAGGGGCAGTATATAATGATAAAAGGGACACTCCACCAAGAAGACATAATACTTACAAATATATATGCACCCAACACGGGAGCACTGAAGTCCATAAAGTATTAACAAACCTAAAAGGCAATATTAACAAGAATACAATAATAGTAGGGGATTGTAACACCCCACTTACATCAATGGATAGATCATCCAGACAGAAAGTCAACAAGGAAATAGTGGAATTAAATGAAAAACTAGACCAGATGCATTTAATAGGTATATATAGAACACTCCACCCAAAACCCGCAGAATATACATTATTCTCAAGTGCACATGGAACATTCTCAAAGATAGACCATAGGTTGGGAAACAAGGCAAGCCTCAATAAATTTAAGAAGATTGAAATCATATCACGCATCATTTCTGACCATGATGTTATGAAACTAGAAATCAACTACAAGAAAAAAGCTGGGAAAGTGACAAATTTGTGGAGACTAAACAACATGCTACTGAACAATCAATGGATCATTGAAGAAATTAAAGGAGAAATCAAAAAATATCTGGAGACAAATGAAAATGAAAATGGACCATACCAACTCATCTGGGATGTAGCAAAAGCATCCCTAAGAGGCAAATTCACAGCAATACAGGCCTACCTTAACAAACAAGAAAAATCTCAATTAAGCAATCTTAAACTACACCTAACAGAATTAGAAAAAGAAGAACAAACAAAGCCCAAAGTCAGCATAAAGAGTGAAATAATAAAAATTAGGGCAGAAATAAATGAAATTGAAGCAAACAAACAAAAAAAGTGTAGTAAGGATCAATGAAACTAAGAGCTGATTCTCTGAGAAGATAAACAAAATTGACAAATATTTAGGGGCTGGCCCAGTGGCACAGCGGTTTAGTTTGCGCTTGGCAGCCCGGGGTTCATGGGTTCAGATCCCGGGCGCCTGCCGACGCATTGCCTGTCAGCCATGCTGTGGCTGCATCCCATATACAGTAGAGGAAGATGGGCACGGATGTTAGCCCAGGGCCAGTCATCCTCAGCAAAAAGAGGAGGATTAGCAACGGGTGTGAGCTCATGGCTGGCTTCTTCACACACACACACAAAAAAGTTGACAAACACTTAGCCAGACTCACTAAGAAAAAAAGAGAGAAGGCTCAAATAAATAAAATTAGAAACGAAAGAGGAGAAATTTCAACAAATACCACAGAAATACAAAAGATTATAAGAGAATACTATGAAAAACTATATGTCAACAAATTGGACAATCTAGAAGAAATGGATACATTCTTAGACTCATACAACCTCCCAAACTGAATCAAGAAGAAATAGAGAATCTGAATAGACCAATCACAAGTAAAGAGATTGAAACAGTAATCAAACCTCCCCCCAAAAATAAGTCCAGGACCAGATAGCTTCTCTGGAGAATTTACCAAACATTCAAAGAAGATTTAATATCTATTCTTCTCAAACTATTCCAAAAAACTGAAGAAGACAGAACACTTCCTAACATATTCTACGAGGCCAACATCACCCTGATCCCAAAGCCAGATAAGGACAACACAAAGGAGGAAAACTACAGGCCAATATCCCTGATGAACATAGATGCTAAAATCATGAACAAAATCTTGGCAAACCAAATACAGCAATGCATCAAAAGGATCATACACCATGATCAAGTGGGATTTATACTAGGGACACAGGGATGGTTCAACATCCACAAGTCAATCAATGTGATACACCACATTAACAAAATGAGGAATAAAAACTACATGATCATCTCAACAGATGCTGAGAAAACATTTGACAAGATTCAACATCCATTTATGATAAAAATTCTTGTAAAGTGGATATAGAAGGAAAGTATCTTAACATAATAAAGGCCAAATATGACAAACCCACAGCCAACATCATACTAATGGGGAAAAACTGAAAGCCATCCCTCTGAGAACAGGAATTATTAGGTTCCTGACAAGGGTGCCCACTCTCGCCACTCTTATTCAACATAGTTGAGGTTTGGGCCAGAGAAATTAGGCAAGAAAAAGAATTAAAGAGTATCCAAATTGGCGATGAAGAAGTAAAACTCTTGCTGTTTGCAGACAACATGATTCTATATATAGAAAACCCTAAAGAATTCATTGGAAGGCTATTAGAAATAATCAACAACTACAGCAAAGTTGCAGGGTACAAAATCAATTTACAAAAATCTGTTGCATTTCTATGCTCTAATAACGAACTAACAGAAAGAGAACTCAAGAACACAATCCCCTTTACAATCACAACGAAAAGAATAAAACATCTAGGAATAAATTTAACCAAGGAGGTGAAAGACCCATACAATGACAACTATAAGACACTGTTGAAAGAAATCGATGATGACGTAAAGAAATGGAAATCTATTCCATGCACATGGACTGGAAGAATAAATATAGTTAAAATGCTCATACTACCTAAAGCAATCTACAGATTCAATGCAATCCCAATCCTAATCTCAATGACTTTTTTCATGGAACTAGAACAAAGAATCCTAAAATTCATATGGAGCAACAAATGACCCTGAATAGCCAAAGCAATCCTGAGAAAAAAGAACAAAGCTGGAGGCATCACAATCCCTGAATTCAAAATATACTACACAGCTATAGTAATCAAAACAGCATTACTGGTACAAAAACAGACACACAGATCAATAGAATATAATTGAAAGCCCAGAAATAAAACCACACATCTACGGACAGCTAATCTTTGACAAAGGAACTAAAAACATACAATGGAGAAAGGAAAGTCTCTTCAATAAATGGTGCTGGGAAAACTGAACAGCCACATGCAAAAGAATGAAAGTAGGCCATTGTCTTTCACCATACACAAAAATTAACTCAAATGGATCAAAGACTTGAAGGTAAGATGTGAAACCATAAAACTCCTAGAAGAAAATATAGGTTGGACACATCGATTTTAGAAGGATCTTTTTGAATACCATGTCTACTTGGGCAAGGGAAACAAAAGAAAAAATAAACAAATGGGACTTCATCAGACTAAAGAGCTTCTGCAAGGCAAAGGAAACCAGAACAAAATGAAAAGAAACACACCAACTGTGAGAAAATATTTGCAAATCGTATATCCGACAAGGGGTTAATCTCGAAAATATATAAAGAACTCACACAACTTAACAACAACAAAAAAACCAAACAAAAATGGATAGAGGATCTGAACAGACATTTTTCCAAAGAAGATATACAGATGGCCAATAGACACATGAAAAGATGTTCAACATCATTAATCATCAGGGAAATGCAAATCAAAACTACTCTGTGATATCATCTTACAGCTGTTAAAATGGCTATAATTACCAAGACTAAAAACAAAAATGTTAGAGAGGATGTGGAGAAAAGGGAATCCTCATACACTGCTGGTGGGAATGCAAACTGACGCAGCCACTATGGAAAACAGTATGGAGATTTCTCAATAAATTAAAAATAGAAATACCATATGATCCAGCTATCCCACTACTGGGTATTTATCCAAAGAACTTGAAAAAAACAATTCAAAGAGACTTATTCACCCCTATGTTCATGGCAGCATTTGTCGCAATAGCCAAGATGTGGAGGTAACCCAAGTACCCATCAACTGATGAATGGATAAAGAAGATGTGGTGTATATATATATATATAATGGAATACTACTCAGTCATAAGAAAAGACAAAATTGTCCCATTCGCAAAAACATGGATGGACCTTGAGGGTATTATGTTAAGCAAAATAAGCGAGACAGAGAAAGACAAATACCGTATAATTTCACTCATATGTAGAAGATAAGGTAACACATGGACAAAGAGAACAGATTAGTGGTAACCATAGGGGAAGGAGGTTGGGGAGTGGGCATAAGGGGTAAAGGGGCACATTTATATGGTGACTGACAAATAATAATGTACAATGGAAATTTCACAATGTTATAAACTATTATGACCTCAATAAAATAAAATAAAACAAAGACAAAAAAACACTGCAGAGTATTGAATATACAGTGCTGTGACATTTCACCAATGCTGCTCAGGACATATGTACATTTAAGACAACTTTGTTGTTGGTGCCATTAAGTCGATTCTGACTCCTAGTGACCCTGGGTACAGCAGAGCAGAACCCTGCCTGGTCTTTTTGTTCCATTCTCTCACCTTCCAGCGCTACATCAGACAATGCTCCACTGCTATTCATAGGGTTTTCATGGCCAATTTTTCCCGGCGTGGGTGGCCAGTTCTTCCTAGTCTGTTTTCATCTGGAAGCTCTGTTGAAACCTGTCCATCATGGGTGACCCTGCTGGTATTTGAAATACTACCAGTGGCATAGCTTTCAGCATCACACCAACATGCAGCTGCCACAGTATGACAGATGGATGGTATGATTCCCTGATCAGGAAACTAACCCTGGCCAAAGCAGTGACAATGCCAAATCTTAACCACTAGACCACCAGGGCTGGATAAGACTACTTAAAAGCTTCAGATAAAATGGCAAGGGAAACTGACTCTGAACACCAGCACAGAGGTGTATTGGGAAAGACGAACCATCACATTATCCTTTGACAACATGTGAGAAAACTGGGGCTCAGAGACACACAGAAGTTAACTAGTAAAGATGGGACCCTGACCAACCAGTTCTGCCTGATTGCAAAACCCATGCTTTGGAAGGGGTATGCAGAGTCCTCCCCAGTTTGGAGGTCCTGTGGAAAGACAGAGGACTGGAAATGACCCAGTCACAGACTGTAACATCAGCAGTTATTTATTTCAACTATCTCTTATGTGCCAGGTGCTCTGTGCCGTGAGAAAGTTCCATTTTGGGCAGAGCAATGAGTGAACAAGCTCACTGAAATCTTTGCTTTCTACCTATGGCTGAAGCCACCTAGGCTGAACTCATGCCTTCTTCCCAAGGAAAGTGGTTGCTACTCAAGGAGAAATAGACAACAGGGCTGGAATGGCCCCTTGCCCATGAAGGGTGCTTCATTTGGTTGGCTCAAATTGAGAGGGTGTTTGAACAGGTCCATCCCAGAAGGTGGGAGTGTCACCCCGCTGATGTGGTTGTGTTCCAGTGGAAACTTGGACTGACTACATGACTGCACACCATGGTAAACAAGCTTCTGCTGGGCTGTAGTCATGTCAAAGGGTAGGGCATCTGCCTCTCCCGAACTTTGTCCCCACTGGCCACTTTTGTGGTCCTCACCCATCAGCAGGATGGCAGCCTGAAGACTCACCCATTCATTCTTCCATTCAAATACCTACTGAGTTCCTCTCAGAGCCAGTCACAGTGGCGGGGGTTGGGGATGCAGAGGCAGAGGTCATAAGTACCACCCCTGATCTCAGGGAGCTCTAGTTTTATGAGAGTGAAGGATGGTAATCAACTAAACTTACAAATAAATGTCCAATTACAGCTGTGGTGAGTGCTTTGAAGAAGAAGGGCCATAAGATCATGTAACAAGGGGATCTGGACAGCCTTGGGGTCAGAGCAAGAGTCTCTGAGGAAGTGACATGTGAGCTGAGACCTACAAGGTGAGTTGGATCTGGTAGGTGAAGAGTGACATGGAGGTGGAGTAATTCCAGAAAGGGAGCAGAAATAGCATGTTCAAAGGCCCTGTGGTGGAAGAGAGACTGGCACCTTCAAGGTACTGGAGCACAGGGAGTGAGACATAGAACGGTGTGAGATAATGATAATAGCTGATACCATTGGGTGCTTATTCCATGCCAGGTGCTTTTCTAAGGGCTTTACATATATGAACTCATTTAATCTTTGAAACAACCCAAAGAGGGAGTTGCTATTATGACCCACATTTCACGTATAAGGAAACTGAGCCACAGAGAGATTAAGCAGCGTACCCAAGGTCATATGGCTACTAAGCAGTTTGATCTTCAGGTAGCCTAGCTCCAGAGCAGTGAGCAGGATGGGGAGGTGTCTTTATCCCAATGGGAATGGGAAGCCGTGGCATATTCTTGAGGGGAGGAGTGGGGTGTCTAGGTTTGCACCCTAAAGAGTCCATTCTGGCTCCCTGAACCCTGCTTGGTGCATGACAGCTTTGGGGTCATCTTAGACCCTTTCCCTTCAGTCTTCATGACTTCCTGGGACATGTACTCATGTGGCTATGGACAGGTAAGAATGATGCTCAGTTATAAAACTGTTGTCCCCGCATCCTACGTCCTCAGGGTTCAGGAGCTCAGGGCCTCAAGAAGAACTGCGGAAGGGACAGGTGGCTAAAGGTCTGGATTAAGCCTCTGCAGGCATTAAAAAGTCCGTCCACCATGTCTCCTTGTTCCAATGGGAGGGACAAGCAGCAGGCAGTTGTGTGTGCTCCCCAAGCCACTATGACTGCCTCTGACACAGGACCAGGGGCCTTGGAAGCTATGATGGCTCTGTGCTCGTGGACTGGCTTCCCCACCTGGGAAGCATCAGGGTGGACTAGACCGCTGCTTCCCATGCCAGTCTGGTCACCAGTTATCTGAGGAACTGTCAACAAAAGTTAGCCACCATTCCCCCTCTCTGGACCTACCAAATCAGAATTTCTGAGAGAAGCTCCAGAAATCAGTATTTTTGAAGAGCTCCCAGACTGAAGCAGATCACTTCTTAGGTCTCTTCTTGCTCCAAAATGATAATGTTTTTGGTCTTTCCTTACATTTGTCAATTAAAAGAGGAGCAGGAAGAACCAGACACAGGGCTAAGACACTTTATATATTTTCTATTGCTTAATGCTCAACCCAGCCCTTTGAGGCTGGTAATATTACTCTCACTTGACAGAGGAGGAGACTTTGGCTCAGGAAGTTTACTTCCCATTCAGTGCTTCACATTTAACAACCACGGGAGCCAGGATTTGAATCCGTTTCTCTAAAACCCAGGCTTCTCTGCTAACCCAGGGGTGGCCAAACCCCTTTCATCCTTAAAGGATGAAACAGTAAATATTTTTGACTTTGTGGGACACATGGTCTTTATTGCAATTACTCAACTCTGCTGTTGTAAAAAGGAAGCAGCCACAGGCAACATGAAAATGCACGTGCGCCTCTGTGTCCCGGTGAAACTCTGTTTACAAAAATGGGTGGCTGGTTGGATTTGGCCCGTTGGCCAAACACTAAACAGCTAAAGTGTTAATACAGCCTTCTAAAAGAAAGGGAAATGAAATGGATGTTTGTTTAAGCATTCAATAGGGGATGCTTAACAAATGGAGATGTCCTGGCAACATACTGGACTCTTCGTGGCTTTTATTTCCTATTAACTCCTCTGTAATGTGAGTATTATTGTCCATATTTTTCCCATAAGGAAACTGAGGCACAAAGCCATTAAGTTGTTTGGTCAAAGTCACAGTGCTAGTGAGGAAGTGGGGCGGGGGTGTGTCTGAATAGGCCTATTAGGCTGGAGTTAGGGATCTGGCAGGATTTGAGTCCAGCTTGCCTGACTTCAGCCCCTGTGATTTTTCTATTAAAATGAGAGCAGCAAGGGAAAATCGTGCTTCTGGTTTCCCCACTGTGGCCACAAAGGTGTAACCACGGGTCTGGTTAGCTCTGTCTGACCCACAAGCTTAGGTGTCCTTTCCTCCCTACTTGGTGAAGCTGTGTAAAATAGCATCTTTCTATGCACTTCAGCCACACTAGGTCCCCCCCATAGAGAATCAGGAACTATTGTATATGAAATCGAATATTTCAGAGCTTTCTTCCCCCGTCTATAAACAAGTAAATCATCAGCACTCAATATTCTGGTAACAAAGTAATCTCCTTCCTGTTGAGCTGAAGATAAGGGATCTGAGAGTCTCCATTGGGGGAGAAATAAAAACCTGAATTGTAAGTTTTTTTGAGACTCAGCCAAGACACTAACATCTCATTCAGGAAGGGGAAACAGTGAGGCAGAGAGGTAGGCACTAGAAAGATCAGACATCAGGCCACACAACAGCTCCAGTCAATGCCCCTCAGCAAAATGGGAATAAAAATGTAGCCCATTAATTCTAGATGCACATCAGATTGTTAATGGGAAGAGAATACATACAATTCAGAAATCTGCTTTTCTTCCTTTTAAATCAACATTTTTCCATTAAAATGGAAATTGAAGTCCCATCATATGGAGCAGTCATTTTCTGGAGACTGTACGATTATCTCTACTTTCCCTGGCCACCATGGAAATGGAAATACTCAATTTCACCCATTAGCCTTTGGAGGTTACAATTTTGAATTTCTCAAAGTAGCCTACTTTCATTTGAAAGGTTTTTGTTTTTTGTTGTTTCTGTTTTGTTTTGGAAAAAGATGAAAGACAGGTAAATGTCCATTTGTAGAAATGACTTTAAAAAGTCATTATAAGGAAAAAGGAAGCCAAATATGGTGGCAAAGTTTACACAGGCAGATTATGTGAGTCATGTGTTTAAAATGAGCGGTGGACATAGCTGCTCTTGTCTTCTTGGCACTTCCTGGCTGGTCTGTTGTAGGAGGTTCTGACAGGGAGGTCGGGAAAAGGCTGTTCCCACATCCTTCCAAACCAAATCCAGTCAACTCCCTTTTAAACCTCAACTCAGGGGGAATGGCTCAAGAAGTCCTCCTCAAGGCCTTTCTCTACCACTATCACCTCTACCACTCTCTGCTGAAACTAAAATGCAGCCTGAAAGCACATTGTCCAATGGCTTTATATCTCATCTGCACAACGAGGCTGTGAGCTCCTTGAGGACAAGGACCAATTTGCATAAATTATGCATTCCTTGTGGTGTCTGGAATGATGCCAAGTTCAGAGGATGCAGGTATCACTCGGGACGATTCTGCTTTGCCCTTCAGTGGTCCAGATTAATTTGGCTCAAACTCTCAGTTTTACAAACTTGGTAAAGTCCAAAGCCCTCTCCATGATACGTGGGGATTCTCATGGTCTTTCTTTTCGTGGTTCCCACTGTGACCACTTCCTAAATGCATAGACTATCTCTTTTTTCCCTCATTCACTTGGTTGCAAAACTCACTCTTTATGGTTTCCATATAAGTTGTTGAGTCTAGTAAGAACTGGGAATTGAGAGATTGCAGGAGGGTCTCATTGGGCCACCCACATCATCCTATTGGCTCTCTTCTCCTCTCTCATCTCCCTCTTGGATTGACCCAGAAGCCCCAAGTCATGCTCCCTTTAGAATGCAGAACCCTCCAGCTCCCTCAGTTTGCAAATCCACGTCCACAGGGTCTCAGCAGAACAAAGCCAACTCATAACATGACAGCCTCCTTAGAAAACAGTTGGAGCTTTAAGTGATAGCTTCTCCCTGCTATATTAAACAGGACTCACTGCCTCTCCAACAAGAAGCCTTCTTCAACAAAGGTGACTTGCACCGCTCGAGACTTTATCTGAGAGCAGGAAGCTCAAAGTTGCCATGGGGGGGGGGGCGGCGGGAAGCTGTGTGGACTGGACACCTTGAAGAACAGCACAGGAGACAGAGGTCTGTCTGGCATGGCTTAACCACATCCAGGTATGGAGGCAGGGGCATGGACCAAATGGCTTCTGGGATATTCAGTAAACATCAGCTTATTCCCTTCACATATGACGTGGAGGACCAAGAAACTAGGACAGAACAGGGGAGAGATGGTGTCAAGTTATGTCTTTGTCCTCCCACCAATCAATTTACAATTATTTATTGGTCCTCTATTAGGCACTCTGTCAGACATGAGACTGCATGGATGAATGGAGTATGGGCCTTTCCCCAAAAAGAACTGATATGTGCTGGAAAAGCACTACACCCTCTCCCATTACAGCAACCCCATGAGGATTCTTGGATATCCTGAGAAGGTAGCATGGTTGGTCTATCTCAATGGTCTATTTTTCATACCTCCTGGAGCTGTGGTCTGCTTGCTAGACTGGACTCTCCCCGGTTTCCTGCAGCTGCATACTCCACTGTCTGTCCCATCCCACCACAAGAGTCCAAGCCCAGGTCTCTGGCTGGTCTCTTCTGTTCTGCTACAATTTTCCAGGCCATGGCCCAAGATATCACAGAGAAGAGAGAGGAAATATTTCTTGCACTATACTTGGTGCTTTCACATGTTTTATTTCATTTTATTCTCATAACAACCGTGTGATAACCCATTTTCATCCCTCTTTTATGGATGAGGCCACTGAGGTTCAGAGTGGTTAATGACTTGCCCCAAGTAACACAGCCAGTAGAAGCTAGTGGAGGGGAGATGGGCTCAGTCCTAGAGTCCCCAGCCTTGCTCCCATGTCCTGTCTAGCACACCACTAAGTCCATTTGAGGTGCTGGCTCATGCTTCCTGGATGTTCAGTTTTTTCATTCCTCATGCCAATTTTCATGCCAAACTTGAGGCTGCCAAATATTTCAGTCTCAGGAGAAGGCTGTTATACAATAGCCCCTCTGATCCCCTGGCCCAACTTTCTTAAGAAGATAGAAGGTTTCCAGTAAATTTGGCAAACAAGTCTGGTGTACGTTGCCAAACTACAAACAGTGGCTCCTGCCTCACTTACAAACTCCTGAGTTAGGTCCCTGAAAGTCAGATGAAGGTGGGCAAAAGCAATGAACAATAAAGGATGGAAACATCTAAGAGACTGGCAGCTCAAGCACTTAGGGATGAGGCGATTCAGTTGTCTGTTCATTCATGCAACACATTTTTGAGTGCCTGGAACTGTGAAAGGTGCTGGGGACATAGGGCAGATCATATGTGGTGCCTGCTCGAAAGGCACTCATGGCCTGTTAGAGAGAGGAGGGCATGCTAATCAGAGGGGAGGGTGAGTTAACCAGAGAGGAGGGCAGGTTAACCAGAAGGGTGGGCAGGTTAACCAGAGGGGAGGGCAAGTTAACTAGAAAGGAGGGCCTAACCAGAGAGGAACCGTGTTAACCACAGGAGGATGTTAACCAGAGAAGATGTGTTATTAACCCAAGCCTGACTGGTCCTCAGAATCTCCTTAGTTGTTTTATAAATATACGGATTCCTGGGCCCCACCCCTAACCTAATGAACTGGAATCTTCCAGAGACCTTATTTGTATTTTTTAATAAGCTCCCTGGTTCATTCCAACAACCACGGCAGTTGGGAATAAAGCCTCACAGGCACATTATAGAGAAACCTGCACTGGGTGCGGTGTGGACCAAGGAGGGGTCTGCTGGTGCAATTCTCTGCTTCATTGATGAGGTGATACCTGAAATGAGGCTTCAGAATTGCAATAGAGCAATATGGTGCACAGGGGTGCTGAGAAGGGAGATGGAGGAGGGCTTCCAGGTGGAAGCCTCCATATAAACAGAGGACGTGGTGTGAACAACCATGATGAGCCTGAGCGATTGGGTGGGGTGGAGCCTGGGGTGGGAGAGGACCAGGTTAGAGAAGAGGCGAGAAAGTGAGCTAGATCCCAGGTGGTCTTGCTGATCCCACCAACGAGCTTGAATTTTACTCTCTTTGATACAGGCAACCATTCAAATGTTTAAATCAGAGTGAAACGATCAACTTTCGTTTCACAAAGATTACTTTAGAATTTCTGGAACAAGATGGAAATTTGAGCCTACACATTTAACTCTTCTCTTTCTAAAATTTCCATGGAAATATCCAAAGAAATATATATATAAAGAAAAACCAGGGAAAGATGGCTTCCTCGAACCAGTAGCGTTAACACTTTTTGCATTGGTTAACATTGACTGAGCATTCCTGTGTGTAGGCGTTGTCTGGAATATTAAGTGTCATGGTAATCTATGAAGGAAGTGCTATCGTTATCCACACTGATGGGCTATTATTATCCCCCTATTACAGATGAAGAAACCACAGCATAGGGAAGGTAACTAAGTCCACACAGTTACACAGCCAGTGGTAGAGCTGGTATCTGAACCCAAGGAGTCTGGCTCTGGAGACTGAGCACTTGCTCACAGCATTATATTAGCTAGTATATTATAAAAATATGGTGCTAGTGGTCTGCATTGACTGATGGACCTACTGATCCAAATTCTGTGCATGTGAGAGAGAAGTTGATCCAGGTGGTAGGTGGATGGGGTACATAGTGCAATCTCCCTAACTTCCAAGCTTGGAAGGTTTTCAAACAGGGGAGGCCATGGCAGGGTGTAGAGGGAGCATTCTAATGGCAGTACCTATGACAACAAGAGAAGAGGAGTGACTCCTCAACTGCTGAGCAGTGAAGCTCCCTGTCACAGGACTGCCTTTGGTGGTAATTACTTTCCTAGTTTCCTCATTCGAGGGGAACTCTAACTTGGCACAAATATTCCTAAATTTGAGCAGTGGGGCCAGGACTCCATGGGGCCACTACTAGGACAAAAGGCATGGTCTTTCAAAAGTGTTCAGGAAATACAGTGGAAGCTGATGTACGGAGCCCTCCCGGCCTGGAGAAGTGTGATAATTAAAGTGTGGGCACAGCCAGTGGGGTTCTGAGATAACCCTTGACTTCACCGTGGACTAGAAGAAATCCTTTAACACAACACGAGGTTCTCTTTTGGGCAGACGTTGCCAGCTGTCGCCTTTTCCCAACCCTCACAGTCAACTGTACTCCTCCAACTAAAGCTGCAGACTTCTTTTCTCTTTTTCTTGGACTTAAGATTTGAATAAGCATCCCAATGATCTCTGATGGAAATGGTTGTAACCCACAACCCTGAACAGTACTTTCACATGAAAGTTGGGCAAATAGAAAAATCACCAGGTATCTGAAATGATTCAGCAGTTTGAAAGAAGGAAATGCACCTGAAGAAGCAGAGCAAATGTTTCCTCTGAAGGCAGTTTACTCCAAAAAGTAAGATATAACCAGAAACAAAACAAAATTGATTCATGTTCTCAATGGGACTTGAGATTTGAGCACCCATCCTATCTAAAAGCAATGATCTGACATCAGGAAATGTTGCTCTTAAATATTTAAAAGAATTAAATGTAAATTTACCTTATAAATTTGTGAATTCAAATTTTAAATTTCAAATTTTTATTTACAAGTGGTAGTAGTAAAGAACAGATTAGATAGTATAGAAAGTCATATTAATGACTCAAAAGTCCAGTTTGAGAAATTTCCCAAAAACCCAGAAGCAAAAGACAAAATGAATATGATACATAAAACTGTGAGAGATATGAGAGGGTAGATTTAGGAGATATACTATAATAATAAGAATTCTAGAAGGAGAAGCAATAATTAATTAATTGAGAATGTAGTCCCCCGAGTTGAATAAAATTTTAAGTTCTTAAGTTAAATGGACCCTTTCTAGAAAAAAATTACTGCAAAGACTGTTCAATATTAAGAACTCTATTAAGATTTTAATAGAGTTTATCATTTATCATATAACTAGATCAAAGGAGAAAAAACATAAACATTTCTTTGAACAACTAAAAGACATTTAATAAAAGTTTAATATCATTTACTAATGTAAAATAGAAATATAACGATGTGCCATTAATTAAATTAAGTATATATATTTAATTTAATGGTGAAAGGATTTTAAACTTAATGATGAAAAACAGAAGTGGTCTAATGACCATTATTACCAGTGGTGCTGTTGGTCTAGGCATGCTAGCCAATGCAATTAAGATAAGGAAAAGGAATAAGAGGCATAAATAGTGTAAAGTAAGAGAAAACTATCATTATTTGCAGATTTTAGCCTATCTCCAAAACCAAAGAGAATCAACTGAAAAACAGATAAAACGAATTAGAGATTTCAGAAGATGATTTCAAAACAAAAACGTGTAAAAATCAGTAGCTTTTCTATATACCAGCATAGCCATTTATAAAACATCATGGAAACGAGATCGTATCACAACGGTCATGCAAGTATGTAATGCTTAGAAATAAACACTCACTGAATTATGTAGGATCTACATGAAGAAAACTACTTGATATTCCTTTACTGAAAGAAATAATGGAAACGAACAAGTGAAGAACATTATATCCTGCTGAATGGGCATATCCAATACTGCGATGTTAGAACAATCTAGTGTGTGGAATTTGAAGCTCTTATTGCACATTCAAGTGGAGACATGCAGAAGCAGACAGGTTATATATCTTGAATTCAGATGAGAAATCTGCACTGGCAACAGACATTTGGGAGTTACCACTGTAGTGTTAACGGTTGCAGCCATGAACATGAATGAGACCCCCTAGGAGAGTGTGGAGTGCAAAGAGAAAAGGACCAAGACCACATCCTGGAGAACACTA
Organism: Tapirus indicus; assembly: GCA_031878705.1. Taxonomy (NCBI): domain Eukaryota; kingdom Metazoa; phylum Chordata; class Mammalia; order Perissodactyla; family Tapiridae; genus Tapirus; species Tapirus indicus. The sequence goes on from CM062923.1 coordinate 63,344,393, forward strand.
ACATTCATAAGGTGCACAGGGACAGAGTTGCCAGTAAATGAGATTGAGAAAGTGTGGTTTATGACAAAGGAGGAAAACCAGGAGGGAGCAGCACCATAGAAACCAAGGAGGACAGCCCTAAGAAGTATGGAGTAGTCCACACGGCCATTTGTTACACAAGGGTCAGGCAAGATAAAAAAGGAAGAGTCCATGTCGTTTGCCTTCTAGGAGATTGCTGGTCACAATGGCAAGCATAGTTTCAGTGGAACCGGGAGGTGCCAAAGTAGGAGTGAGCATAGTCGAATTTCTTGTGATACTAGTAATCACGGAGGAGACAGGTCACACGGAATCGACCCGTTACTGTGTGAAGTCACCAAACCCTAATGAGTCTCAATTTCCTCATCTATAAAATGGAGTTGCAGTTGCTGAAAAAAAAGTGTGATAACGACTGTGAAATGTTTGATAAACTATAAACCACTACACAAACAGATGGTGTTATTTTTAGCTCTGGTGATCTTCCAGGCAATATTTTAACATGAAATGTGTTAAAGATAATGGCACTGAGATAATGGCCCCGAAAAACTTCCCATCACCTCCTCTGTACTCCCAGTTTTTCATCCCAAGGCAGGTTCTGCAGGCTTGTTAACACAGAAATGTGATCTACTGTGTGCTTCTGCACTGACGCAAATGAAGCTGCTGGGGAAGCCAACTGATCTGAAATATTTTGCAATGCCCTGCATTGTTTCAGCCATCAAATGGAGAGCAGAATTCCAGTTCCAATCAAGTGAAGTGCCAGAATGTTTTCCTGTTTGTCTAAGTAGATGCCAGCGCTTAAACAAACACCATGTTCCTTCCCAGAACTTAGCTGGAAAGCACCCCCACCAAACATAACCCTAAGATGCTTGGCACATGCCCAAACCAGCTGACATTTCAATTGTCCTTCCTCCCTATTGTTGGGATCTCAAATGGCCACAGGGCTGACATTTCTTCAGACCCTCAGTAGGAACAATTTCAGTGACAACTATCAAATGGTCATAGCATAATGGGCTTAGCCCCACATTCCTTCCTTCTTTCATCCATCCTTACAAAGTATATTCATTAAGTGTCTATGAAATGCCAGGAACTCTGCCAGGTATAAGGTTCACAATGATGAATGACACTGAGTTGCCCTTGAACAGCTTGGAGTTTAGTGAAAAAGAGAAGAATGGTAGCACTTGATTACAATACAGTGAGATAAAAACTTTAATAAACGTATGTTCAAAGTGCTATAGAAACCCTGAAAAAGGACATTCAGTTTGTGAGTTCAGCCAAAAGGCCAAGTGTCAGAGGTCTGACTCCTAACTCTGAAAGTAGCAAGCTTAGCAGTTGGTACATAGTAGGTATTCGATGAATGCTAAATAAACAATTCATGAATACCACTAAACATGGCTATAGATCATAGCTCTCCTAGTCAACCCAACTCTATTCCCACTAGGGTAATTCATTTCTAAGGAGATAGTGACAGATGTTCCCTGGGAGAGTGGACTACACACTGCCCTCTGCCATCCTTGGTAGGTGGACCAGTTGACTATTAATCCCAAAGAAAGATGGGACCAAGACCTCTTGTAAGAGTTTGTTTTAGGCAGAAGCTCAGCAGGAGAGCAGGTTGGGAATGGCACTGTGGTCACAAAAACCTGGATTGAATCGAACAAGACACCATGGCATGACATGGAAGCAGGAGTCAACAAGAGTCTTCTGGAGTCTTCCATACTTCAGTGGGACATTAGGAAAGATTGCTGCTAGGAAGATAGTCCTGACACCGAAATGGGGTAACTCACCGAGGACAAGCCACTCACCCCTCTGAGGGTCACTGACACCATTTGTCAAAACCAGTGTTGGCTGGCTGTGCTTCCAGGTCTCTTCCAGATTGAAAGACCTAGGATTTGTTTTTAAAATCAGAAAAAAATTACTAAAACAAATCTCTTAATTCTTAGCGTAGCTGTGCACCACCGAGGGAGAAGCAACAGCAAGATTTCTGAAATGCACCCAACGCATTCCCCATTTTCTTCCACGTGGCTGCTAATGCTTTTAACTTGTCAGGGCAGAAGATCCAGGCAGGATGACCCAGGAAGCAAAATGGAGGAGACAGTTTTAACTTCTACGTGTAAGAATTTGACTCCTTGCACGTCCTCTCTTCCTACTCACACTATTTCTAGGTCATCAGTGATGCGTAAATACTTTAATCAGACTCATTAAACTTTTTATCAGAGTCTCAGACTGTAGGCAGCACTATTCAGCTTTGTCCAGGGTGTTGTACAAAGAAAACCACTGGGGTGGGCCCTGCTGCATAAGATCATCAGCCTTGGTGAGGGACTGGCCTGCTGTAGGATTTCAACTGGCTGAGCCTGCTGGTTAACTGACTAATTGAAGGCCAGGGGGTCGGGTGCTCGCTGTACAGAACACAGCTCCCTCAGGTGACCCTTTCCTGCTTGGCTCACAGGAAGGCTGAGCCCAATGCTGGCTTCCTCCCAGGATCCTGACTTCCCTTCGGATCCCAATGATCAGGGTCATGTTATTGCTGCTGAGGCATGAACGTCCTGTTCCTGAAAACCCCCAAACAACAACACCCCTGGAGGGCCCAAGGGGAGTAGTTAGACCCTCCGGATTGAGCATGTCACGAGGGAGGACTGCATTGCTGAAGCTGCTCACTCTGGGAGATTTCTAATTGGAAGTTTGGCCCCGGGGAGATAATCAGCCAAGTGAAAAACACAGGGGATTCGGGACCAAACCCAGCACAGCTGAGTGAGAAATGCCAGCCTGTTGGCCACCCAGCTGAGGTGCCTCTTTCTGACAAGGATTTCCCATCTTTCCTCTCCTTTCATCACCTGCAGGGCAGTCCCTGGTGTATGCAGCCTGGACTACGGCCAGAGGCTCCTAAGAGGTCCTGTGTTCTCTGGTCTTCTTGCCCCAGTCTCTCACTCTCTACCCACCCGACATCCCCACTGCTGTCAGAGGAGTCCCCTAAAGCACTCTCCAAAGTGCTGCTTAGCTCCAATTATGTCCCCATCACTCCTTCTGACCCACCCTGTGCTGCTGGCTTCAGAGGCTGTGTCCAGCCCACTTCCCACTCAGTCGTGGCAGCCGGCCTGAGGAAGCTCCCCATCTCCCCAGCCGTCTGTGCTCTCCCCACTCCTCTGCTCGCCCAAATTCACACCCAGCACAGTCCTCTCTTACCCGTGCTCTCCATACTCAAGAAAAGCTCTGGTAATTACAACTTACTTTGCTTATTTTGAAAGACTGTTATACCCTGTCTTCCATTTAAAAATAACAAAAACAAACCCAAACACATTCAGGAACTCTCCCCAAGCCCCGGTGTCCTTGCCCATCCTGCCTTCCGGCCTTCAGGGATGCCCTCTCCATTCTTGAGATTTCAGCTCCTAACGCATCTTAATTCTCCTCAGCTCTAAGACGTCTTTAATTGCCCTCTCTCCTGGTATGGCCTAATAAGCCTCAAGCTCACTTAGCATCATCTGGATTTAATTTCCTCTCTTGCCATCGGCATCCTCATTTCATCTTTCTGTCTCTCTCTTCTCTCCCGTCTCCCCTTCTCTTTGCTTACCTGCCCTTCCTCTCCCTTTTCTCTCTCTGTCTCTACTCCTTCGCTAATGTCAACTCCTCACAATCACCCCCATTCATCTTCCACCCCCACATCACCAGCTCATCTGACTCAGCTCCTCTCTGGAAGGTTCTATTCCTTCCACAGAGGTTACCATATCCTGTTCTTATGGGTCACATAGCTCAGATACATGTAAGCAAGGTCAAGACCATCACCTTCCTGCCTTGGGAAGTCAGCATATTACCCTCCCTTATTATATTTCTTGTGAATCCACTTTTACATTTTATCATATCCACATGGCTGGAGGGAAAGTTTCAAAAAGAAGCAGTCACAACATGTGTCAAAAGGCATAAAAACCTTTAGAAAAACAAAGACAGAGAAAAGATAGTTGGCCTTATTAGAAGGTTATTGGAGACCTTCAAAGAGAAAACAAGATGATTTAAAACACATTCTACTATTCTAACCCAGGATGGGCGAATTATAGCCCATGAGCCAAATCTGGTCTGATTACTGTTTTTTATGTGGCCTACAGGCAAAGAACAGTTTATTCATTTTTAAATGGCTGATAAAAAATAAAAAGGAGAATATTTCATAACGTGTAAAAAATTCTATGAAATTCAAATTTCAGTGTCCATAAATTAAATTTTCCTGGAACACAGCCACACTCATTTATTCACGTATTGTCTATGGTTGCTCTCATGTTAGCTACAATGGCAGAGTCGAGTAGTTACATAAAGTAGTTGTGACATTTACGGCCCATAAAGCCTAAAATATGCACTATCTGACTGTAATGAGATGAATTGTGGCCCCCCAAAAAGATATGTCCATACCCTGATATCCAGCCCCACGCATGTTATTTTATTTGGAAAGAGAATTTGCAGATGAAGTTAAGGATCTTGAGATGACCTCATCCTGGATCATTGAGGTGGGCCCCAAATCCAATGACAAGTGTTCATGTAAGAGACAGAGGAGGAGAAGACACAGACAGAGTGGAAGGCCACGTAACAACAGAGGCAGAGATTGAAATGATGCAGCCACAAGCTGAGGGACACCTGGAAAAACCAGAAGCTGGAAGAGGAAAGCAAGGATTCTCTCCTAGAGCCTTTGGAGGGAACACGTCCCTGCTAACACTTTGGTTATGGACTTCTGACCTCCAGAACTGTGAGAAAATAATGTTCTGTTGTTTTAAGTCACCCAGTTTGTATAACTTGTTAACAAAAGCCCTAGGAAATTATACACTGACCTTTTCCAGAAAGTTTGCCAATCCTTGTTCCAATCTGTATTTCTACATTGTATTTTGTTATGCTCATTCAAGTTTAGTTTTCTCCTATAGGAGGTTAAGAGGTAGTACAATTTAAGGATGCATTGCATTTCTATTAAATTAAGAGGAATAAGAAAACGAGAAAGCCTATGTGTGTCCACACAGTGAAGCTGACACCTGTCCCCATACCTCAGTGGGACTGGGAGTCAGGGCTGGGTACTCCATCCATCTCTCTGAAGGACTCATCTCTCCAACACATCCCAACTTCTGCCTTGGATCCACAGTGGTTAGAAACAGAGGCTGGAAGGGGTTTATCTCCTCAGCTTTTATTCTGGTTTGCGGAAGTGGGAGGATAAGTGTTAAAGGAGTGCTAAGGAGGAAGGTGAAGGAGGAAAGGATGCTACCTTGGAGCAAACTGGTGACCAAGACTTGGAGGAAGGCTTGATCCCACCCTACTAAGCCTGAACAGATCACCTTTCCTTCCACTTTCCTTTGCATCACCTCACTGTGGTCCTCCCCATCCATCCATGGAAGCAAAGGCCACCCAGCGACTTGGGTAAGTACCCACACTTCTCTTTTCTACACTCACAAAAGAGAGGACTCAGGTCCCACAAATAAGCCTTTCACAGGCAAGGTAAAGACCTACAAAGAGAAGGATTCGACTTAGTGGAATCAGAGAAGGTACTGGAGAGAGCTGAAAAAGGAGGATTGTACTCAGCTGGTTCCCCACCTGTTTATGTACAATGTGCCAAAGAAGGGCAGATAAGTAGCCCAGGCAGCCCCCAAATAGCCCTGGGCCAGGACCAAGACAAGTGGCGTCAGTGGGAACCCTACCTCTACCGCAGGGCAGAGGCACAGGGATACACTGCCTTCACACCCAGGTGGAACTGTCCCTCCTAAAAAAAATGGGGCGGGGGGAACTATAAATGTATTTTTTATTTAGGAAGAGGTAGGTCTTAAGCAATTTATTTCATCCTATTCTTTCAGTTCTGGCTACTGGCCATTATCAGGAAGTTGTGGGAAGAATCCTGAATGAAAATTTTCTCTTTATTGAGAGAGAATTCACAATGGTGAAACAATTTACAGCTTTTCTTCCCAGAGACGGTGAGGTAAGAGCACTCTGAGTCCAAGTCCCCATAGAAATGAGCTTTAGTTCAGAGCTTGTTTCTCAAAGCACTTGTATATACACACATGGATTTGTGCGATTCTCATTATAACCCCATGGGTTAGGTCTGAACCTTATTTTATGTATGAGAAAATGGAGCCTAGCTATGTTGAGAATTTATCTATCACAGAGAGTTGAAGGCAGAGAGAATACAAGGCTCTGACTATGACCCAAGTTCGTTCTCCAACACTTCTCACTACTTAGGGATCTAATTCATTTCAGGTTAATGTCTCTGAGATCTTTACATGGGCAAAGGCCTGGGAATTTATGGGAAAAGCATTATTCCAGGTAACTGCCAAATCAGTGTAATTTTGATTAGGCAAAGTGGACAGAGAGATTTCCAAGGCTTCCTAACTCTTTTTTGCTCTCTGCCTTTTTCCTGGGCAGAACATGCATATTGTGTCTTCCCAGGGTCTGACTTACTAAAAGGGATTACTATAAGAGGTGGCAAGAGGACAGCTATTTTCCAAGATAAAATACATACTTAATTAGATAAATAGCAAAAATGGAAATGACCCTAAGAGGAAATCAAGAGGCCTAAAGCAAAGTTCTAAACTTAGAATCCTTTGGTTTTTAACAGCAGGGTTAAAAGTTGTTTTTGTCAGCTTTGGGTGATAGCCATCTATTTTTATCAATTAATTTTTGTTGAAATGCCTGCTGAGTATGTGGTGTAGCACAGGGAGACAGCTGACTATTTGCAACATAATCTAATTTGGCAGCTGGGTATCTGAAAGCTGAGGAGTCCTCAATTAACATGCCCAGGATAGCAGAGGAAGCAGAACTAAAAAGAGGTATGAGTGGTCAGTGAGATGCTCCCTGTATGGCTATTTAGTGAGAGTTGAGCCTTTGCTCTTTGCTCAGATGGTCCCATGTCCCAGCCCTGGCTCTGCCTCTGACCAGCTGTGTGGCTTCCAGCAAGCTACCTCAATGTCTGAGCACCTGCTTCCTCATTTGTAAAACAGAGATAGTAATTCCACCAACCTCAAAGGGTGTTGTACTACGTGCTTTAGATGTATTATCTCATTTAATTCTTACCACCACCACCACAAACTGAAAAAACAACTTTTTATTGGTACTTTTTTTGGAGGGATAAGTAAAGTAACTAATTTGGCAGAAAAGGCCAAGGAATAGGAGACCTGATTTCTAGTCCAGCTTAACTAACTCTAGATCTGCAAGAATTAGGAAAGCAGATCACAAACACATGCCTACCCAGTTACATCATTTGAAGTATTAAGTACTCGAGCCAACTGAGACACAAATCAAGGTAAAGAATTCAAGTGGGGAATGCATATTATAAAAGGTCGACTGGTAAGTACTGAACTCAGTTAAGTCTAAAGAATTATTAATTGTATGATCTTTTTATTAAGAAAATCTAATAAATCATGATTTTTCTCTTTTCCAACTTACTGTGAAATAACTAAGAAAAAAGCAGAAAGAAACTAGTTTCTATAAAACTGGAAACTGTGAGTATTCCTCAGTGATATGCCAGGAAACAGAAAGAATTTCTATTAGCCAAAGAGTGGGGAAGATTACAGGCAGCAGAAAGGAAAAGGGTGGTAGGTAGGGCATTCGATAAAGCTGTATCAACTACAGATCTTTTCCTATGAAACATGTTCCCAACAGAGGAAGAGGAGCCAGCCTAAATCTGACTTCTAGAATAATTGGAACCATTTTTCACTATGTCTTCCCTGGCATTAATTACTGTTTTCTTGCATTGATTCTGGGACTATAATTACCCACAATGCTGTGTGATTCAGAGTGCTTATATCTAGGAGGGTCAGGTTGGCAGCTGGAAGGAGCTGAGCTTGACAGAGTTGTGGTGCATTGTGGGAGTTCTGTTGAATCCTGGAGGAACCACTTACTGAGCATTTACTACATGTCAGGGAAACCTACCTTTCCCTGGGTTAGGCGAGTAAACAACTAAACAGAATGTTTGACTATGCAGGAATCATAGTCACTCATGAAAAGATAACAGGGAGTAGGACTAGATGTCTCCTCCTGCAATTCATTCACACCAAATGAAAGACTTCAAAACAGCAAAAATGGGCTAAATAGTATGAATATCAGACAACACTAGATCTTAAGATCTAGAATAAGAATTCGATCGGCAATTATGTGGATAGTGAAGTTAAAAAGACATTTAAAAAGGTTAAAGAAACAAAACATGGAATTTACAGTATAATAGAGTCTGAGAGGATCTCTCTACATTAAAGGATGAGTAAATAGAAAAAAAAATTGAACTTAGAGCCAATGAATTATGAATGTGTATTATAAAAGGAGGAGAACATAATGCTCAAGAGGCAGAGGAAGAACACAGTTTTGAAAAAATGATTTATTCAGGTTCCAGAAATAAATTTTATAGTACAGTTGCTTTGAGCTTTAAAAACTATTCAGAACGACATAGACTATGAAGCAGGTCAAAGATGAGATCAAAGGAATAAAAGCTGAAATAAAAAGGATCTATCTGGAAAAAAAAGGCAGGAATGAAAAAAGATTTGATTGAGATGAGAAACAATTTTTAAGGAGTTAAAAATGCAACTATAGAATTAAATTCAGCATTAGAATAAGTAGGTTGCAGTAAAGCAAATTAGTAATGAGTGAACCAGCTTTAGAATTTGTTTCAGAATAAAAAGGAAAAGCACAAAAAGATAAAAATAATGAGGAAATTGGGATTTTTGAGCAGGAGAACTAAACTATTTGAACAGAGTGATGATTTAAGATGTAATAGAAGACAAATGTTCCTGAACTGAATAATGATCTGGGGCTGCTTGTAGTGAGCAAAATCGATGTATGTGGGAGAGGTGATACACACCTCGAAATATTCTGATATATATATTTTTTCTTATTTCAAGAGTAAAGAAAGAATTCTACCAGCCATCCAAGAAGATAAACACTTTGCCTACAGGAAAAAAAGTATCAACTGGCTTCATAATTCTCATATTATAATACCAGAAAATAAAGGAGCCACATTTGTAAAATTACGGGAGGAGAAAGCTTATAGTCTAAGAATTGTCTACCTAAGTTGTTATTCATATGTTAAGACGAAAAAAAAAAGAACTTCTCAGGAACATAAGAAAATATACCTCAGAAAATATACCAGTGATATCCCCGAAAAATAGCGACAGCAAAAGAACTCCAAAACACCACTCAAAGCCATTCTTCAACTGGAGAGCAACAGCTCAAAATAGTACAAGAAAAGGAAAGTTGTTGACTAAAAGGATTATGGCTGACATTGCACCCATTTAAATATGAAACTAAGACTTAATAATAGTTATTTTAAGTTAATAATAGTAATATTATTATAAGGCATAATACAAATGTTAAAAACAGATCTTGAAGCAGAAAATATATAGCATAAAAATATGTGTTAAAATTCCATACATAGCTTTTGGCTACTGTGAGGCTAGGGAGACCAGCTAGGCTGAGGACATCAGATGTCATTGTCTTCCCAGCCCTTCAAGCCCCCACCAAGCTGTTCAGTAAAATGGTTTGACCCCAGAAAAAAAATTCCGTAGATAATAAAAAAAACTGGGAGAGTGGGAAAAAGGAAAGGGGAATTAAAAAGGCATGCTAAAATGTTAATCGTTCATAGAAGTAGCCAATAAACAGTTTCCTTCTTGGCTTTGGCAGTGGTAAGAAGAAAAGAATAGTTACAAGTAAGTTTTTTTTATGTAAAATTAACCACTAGAGAAACAACAACAGAGCACGTAATTTTCAAATCCCTAGAGGAAACAAAGTCAAAGAAAACATAGTCCATGTAGTAAAGAAGGTTTGAAAAAGGAAACAGTAAGAGACAAAAACAACAACAAATCACATAAAATAGAAGCAGAAACAGACCAGGCATATTCATTATGAGAAGAAATGTACATGGATAAAATACTTTTACTAAAAGGAAAGATCCTAAAAGATCAGCAGCATATAAACAACTATACAGACTTCCTAAAAAACTATTCCCTAGGAAAAGATGCAAATAAAAAGATGGACACCCTGTACAAATTCAGCTTATGGAATTGAGCCATATCTCCTCATCAGCTGCAGAGAAAAACATGGGCAGTGTTGAGTCAAGAGTAAGTGATGAGTCAAGTAATCACTAATCCAGAGCGAATATTGGGTGAATTTGTCAAAAATGAAGCCGAGAAGCCCAACCAAGACCCTAACAATACAGACTTCCCTTTAAAAAAAAGGAAATGTTGGAAATCTTCCATTAATATCACTGAGGAGCATACTGGAGATCTATTTGCAGAATATGAGCCAAAGAATGTTCTGAAAGTGCATTTTATGATCCACTGTTATTCCTTCGTGACACCTACAAATTCAGAAGACAGTCATGCAAGAAAAAGTTTACATAATCGGATTTATGAAGGTCAAAGGCATCCCAACATATTGCATGTTTTCATGACCCCACTTAAATATTTCTTTAAGAAAAATGACAGAATGTTTTAAAATATGGAAGAAGAGAATAGTGGAGCATACCTTAACTAGTTCAAGTCAATGGCTAATGGTTCTGGGTCTCCAAATAATCTCAAAAGAAAGCCAGTGCTTATATATGAAGGTCTACCATATTTAATTATCTTATTTTAGGAAAAAAATACCTTTGGAACTAGAACAATAAAACATACCAGTGGAAATTGAAAAGCTTCAGCTAGAAGTGAAAAATATATCAAAGGGAGTAGGTTTATTTGAGCTCTGTTTTATCTCAGACATATTTAATTATATTTCATGAACTTCTTGGTTGGGGATACAATTCCCTGTAATTGAAGGTCAATATGATTATATTTTTAGCATTTTTTTGTGCACTATTTATGTCTGGGTGACACTCAAGATGTTGATTTTTTTTACTTAAGAACTTTTTGCACATTAATTTTATGTTACCATTTCCTTTAAAGATGGATGACTCAGACAAATTTTGTTGATGTTTCAAGGTTGTTAAAATCCCATGCTAGGGTTCCATTTACAACCTGCTGTACTGAGTATAAAGCACTATGTATTTATCACTTGTGGAAGAGGCTACTGGTGCTCTCCCAAATCCAGTTGTTTTCTCTGTCCTGGTCCTGTGAAAGATTACAATCCCCAGTCCCTTGGCACCTGGGCAAGGTTGTGGCTAAGTCTAGCAAACAAAATGTAAGTGGAAGCAATGTGTGTCACTTCAGGCTAAGACAGTTAAGAGCTGATGAGCCACCTCCACTTTCCCTCTGATCCGGTCATGGAAACCTTGGAAATCATATGTTGAAATGACGGTGTCACAAGATGGAGGGAGATTTGACTCCTGAGTCTTCAGATGGAGGAGAGCCCCCACTGACTCACATCAGACTGTGGGAGAGCAAGCAACAAACTATTGTGCTAAACTAAGCCTGAGAATTCAGACTTTGTCTGTTGTAGCTGCTACTGATTATTTACCCTAACATAGGCTTTTCTGTGCTTTCCTTTGGCCACCAGTTCCTTAGGACCTATAAATATTTGCCTTGAATGAAAATGTGGATCAGTTCATAGCAGTTAACATGTACAAACTCTAAAATAAATGTAGTTATATAAACCCGAATAACCAATTTCATTTTTCATATACACGTGTTTTATTAAATGCAATTCTACATTGATTGCTTGGTAGGGCAAAGGCAAGTATTGCCAGGTTTATTATTTTGAAAATTAATTCTTTAGCAGATAAATAGGAAAAAAGGTAGGAACACTGAACTCTGAGCTTCCTAATGACTTATTCTCAGAAAGTTGGTGCACAGGCACATTAAAAATATGACATTCCACTTTGTTTTCACTCGAAGCACTTTATGATTCATTCTGAAGACATTTTGAATAGTCGATTCAATTAAAAAATGTAGATGTCTTAACAGTAAGGGAGGGGGGAGAGACAGATTGATTCTTATTCCAGTATTGTGTTATTACTCTTCATGACTTTATTCATTCTAGTCAATGAAATTTAAAATATGTCATTAAAGTTTCTCCAAGTAGGTTAATCAGTTTATATTTTATACAGAATGATTGTTCTTCTGTTTCTTTGGAGTGTTTCATGAAGTGGTGTAAACATTGTCACCCTAGTCTTGAAATAAAAGTGCACAATAAAAGCCCTTAAAAAATAAACAAATGGATGTGCAAAGACAAATCAGGCAAATACAAACTAAAAAAACAGGAGTGACCATATATACATTGTACAAAACAAAAACAATAGAAAGAAATAATTATGACTAAATGAGTTATTTTATAAAGATTAAAGACAGTATCTTAAAAAAGATACAACAATCATGAAAATTGAATATGGCAAACGAAATAGGTAATTTTCTGGGAAAATAAACAAAAACTAATTGAAACATAAACTGGCAATCTAGAAAGAACGATAATCTTGGAAAAAAATGAAAAAATTATCTTTTGAAAGACTTTGGACCCAGGCAGTTTAAGAGGTAAACTTTTTTTTAAAGAGATTGTATGATTTCTATGATATATATATAAACTCAAAGAAAAAGAGGTAAAGCCTCCAGATTCATTTCATGAAGCATAATCTTAATCAGTCATCAGTCTGCTCTCAAGAGTCTTCCCTCACTCAAAAAAACTAAAGAAAATATTTGCAATACAAATTCATGAGTATAATGGCAGATAACACATCATAGTCTAGGCGGAATTATCCATGACTATAGTTAACCTGGCTCCTAGGGTTGCAAGAAGGCCCTGTCTGTTGGGGTCCTGGTCTACCATGCACTCCCAATTGGTCCAGTTCAATTGAGTTGGCCTCTGCAGTGGCTCTTGACAATGCTTAGTCCCAAGCTCCATCAACACTTTATGAAACTAATTAGTTACAGGACCCTGTGGGTAGAGTAAAGCCAAGGAATGAGGTTGGCCCCATGACAATCTGATACTAAACTAGCACCAGTCCTGCTCAGGGATGTCATGGCTCTTCCTGTTGCAGTAGGTGTGTTGAGTTGGAGAGGTGGATGCACTGGACCCAGCACCAGCAGGAACACTGAATGAACTGAATGAGCATCACTGTTGGTCGTACTATCCTCCCAAAGGGCCTTGTCAGAAGCTAGACTAGGGTGCAGATTAGATTCCCATACGGAAAACCACTAAGATAAAATATCTCAGCATAAATTGGCCACAACTCCCGCTTCTGGCCCTTTTTGAGTAAAGGATCATGAAAGAGTAAGAGGAAGAAGAATCTATCTGCTCACTACAAACTCTTTATGGACAGTCAAGGGATGCTGCTGACTTGAGGCTGGCGTCCCACCTTCCATTCTCCAAGTCAGAACCTTAGGCCCCTGGAGTTGCCTGGGAGGGGCCTTTGACTTCTCTGCTCCTAGGGAGTGAGTTCTCACTACAAAGGGTGCCCCCAGGCTAATTCTGCTGCTCACCGTGGCAACTCCTTTAGCTCCCGGTCTCTGTCCTTTAGTTCTCCACTTCTGATATCACGAGTGACCAGCCATGGAGGCATGAAGACAGCCCATGTTCTGTCTGTCAGGCCTACTCCCCAGCTTGTGCTTCCCTGTCCCTTGGTTAAGGGAATTCTCCCGTCAAGCTCACACCTGTCAGAATGACTTTTAAAACAAAAAGAAAAGCTCCATGCTTTCATGAGTTAATTCAAACAATTAACATCTATTAAAGAGCACACAAATATCCCTTTTGTCCTTATCCATTAATTAAAAAGTCATACAAATGAACATTCCCTAAAGGGATACTTTTCCCCTCACTGTGACTGGAGAAGAATGAGACTCCCCGACAATCCAAAACACACAATCATATAAGCAGCCTGCTCTATTAAAACAAGAAAGATTTAATATTAGGACCTTCATTAATAGAATGTCACATCATTAGGTTATAGGAGAAAAACATGTGGTCATGATAGAGACCAGAAATGGGTTCAATAAAATTCAACATCCATTCTTGATACAATCTTAGAAACTAGGGCAGATCCTTCCTTTACATGATAGAAAGCATCACAGATCAACAAACATATAGAATGATGAACTTATAAAAGCATTCCCATTATAGTTAGGATGTCCACTATTACTTCTATGGTTTCATGTTACAGATGTTTTAAGCAAATAAATACAATAACATGATTATCTAACTTGAAAATTCAAAAGGATTGTAATGGACACTAACTTGGCTATTGGCAAGCAATCAGCACCCCCCCCACCTCCCTCCTGCCAAACACTTTTATTGACCTTGGGCCTCTGGGCCATCACTGACTCTTCCATAGGCAGAAACTGCAATCAATCTGGCCAATAGTCTCTTCTCAAGGCATTTTGGAAGAAAGAGAACTAGAGTGAGAGCACAGCAAATGAGTGGGCTAGAGATTGGGGGTTGCTGGAGTTACAAAATGTAAAGTTGAGATGCTATCAGAGGCTGTATCCTCTTTTATTTGGTTCAAGTTACCTGAGGTAGGCTATTTGTGAGGAGAGAGAATGAAGGATGGAGTGGACATACAGAGAGGTGCAAAGCCAAGTGAACAGGAAAGCCCAGGTTCTAGTTAATTTTGAGATGCAGATGTGGTCCTGCCTTTGCGTTATGTGAGATGTCTTGGTGTTCTTAATATATGCTTTTTGCTTGTGGTAGTTTGAGTTGAGCAAATGCAGGGAGGTAGCTAGTTAAAAAATAGATATGAAATAATAATAAGAATATATATGATTATAAAAAATATTTTTCCATAATAGCAGCAAAAAGATAAACTACAGGAACAATCTAATTAAAATATACAGGACGTTTGTGTGATGAACACATTTAGTGCTTATCAGAGGTGAAATGGAAAACTTAAAAATGGAAGGCTTATAATGATGAGGAAATCAATTATTTCCCAATTATCTTATATTTTAATGCAATTCCAACAAAAATTACAGTGATTTTTTTTCTTGGACCATGACTTAGTGATCTAAACTTCATCTGGGAGAATAAACTGACAAAAGAGTCCAGTAAGTCAGAAACAGAGAGAACAGCATGACATGTATATAGGATAGTTGGTGGTAGGAGGCATCTTCCTGCCCAATCAGTTACTAAAATAAAGTCCTAATAATTAAAACAGTAATGTATCAACACAAGGATAGAAAGAGAGATCAAAACTGCAGTAAAGTGCCTAGAAACAGACTCTACTACATATAAGAATTTAGTATAAAATATCTGTGGCATTATAAATTTATGGAAAAAGAAATTCTTCTGGCAAAATTGGTAAACTATCTGGAAAAAATTTCTTATCTCACTCCAAACAAAAGCTGGAAGGAAATATAGATAAATACCTAGTCTTGGGGTGACAGAGAATTTTCTGAACTTAAAGCCAGTAGCAAACAAATGCTTAATAGATTATGTCAAATGTCTGAATGTCAAAAAAAATCTTAGAAAAATTTCAGAAGTAAATAACAAACTTAAAATATATTTGTACCTGATATTAAAAAGAGTTAATATGTTAACATAGAGAGAACTCTTAGGAACTAATTTAAGAAATAAGCAAATAAACCCCCATATAAAAATGGGCAAAAGAGTTAAACCAGTTTCAAAACATAAGAAATACAAATGGCCAACAGGAATATGAAAAAAATTGTTAGGCTCATTAGCAAGCAAAGAAATGTGGTCGGTACAATAATGTGATACCATTTTCATTCATCAATTTGTCAAATATTAAAAAATTGATATATAGCCCCCAGTTGCCAAGGTGCAAAAGGAGACATTTTCATAGACCACTGGAGAGAGATGAGTTTAGACCTTTCAGAAAGTAAATTCAACAACATGTCAAGAACTTTGGCATTTAAAAAAATAAACTTTGACTTGGAATTCCAATTTTAGAAATTTGCCCTCTGGAAATACTCAGTTTGCACAGACTTATGTAGAAGAATATTTGTTATTTATTATTTAAAAAATCTTGAAACAGAATTCCAACAAAGGGAATTGGTTAAATGAATTATAGCCATAAATAGTGTGGTAGGCAGAATAATGCTCCCTGTACCCCCAAGATGTCCAAGTCCTAATCCCAGGAGCCTGTGAATATGTTACCTTACATGGTAAAGGAACTTTGCAGATGTGATTAAATTAAAGACCTTAAAATGGGGATATGATCCTGGATTATCAGGTGGGCCCAATCTAATCACACGGGTGAAGTGAAGACTCTCTCAGCTGTGGTCCCACGGAGGCATGACAACAGAAGAATGGTCAGAGAGATTCGTTGTTGCTGGCTTTGAAGATGGAGGAGAGGGCGATGAGCCCAGGAATGCAGTTGGCC
Organism: Tapirus indicus; assembly: GCA_031878705.1. Lineage (NCBI taxonomy): Eukaryota > Metazoa > Chordata > Mammalia > Perissodactyla > Tapiridae > Tapirus > Tapirus indicus. The sequence goes on from CM062923.1 coordinate 63,360,600, forward strand.
TCTAGAAGCTGAAAAAGGCAAGAAAACGGATTCTCCTCCAGAGTGCCAGAAAAAAACACCGCCCATGTGTTAGCCCATGTGAGACTTCTAACCTACAGAACCAGAAGACAATAAATTTGTGTTGTTTCAAGCCATTAAGTTTTTGGTAATTTGTTACAGCAGCCATAGAAAACTAATACAAATGGGATACTTTGCTATCAGTAATTAAAAATTATATTGGTTAAGAATTGATTTGATTAAAGTAAGAAGCAGATTACAAAATTATTAAGTATGGCAGTGTAGTTCCAATGATGAAATGCAAATAGAGTAGCAATGATCATTTCTGGGTGCTATAATTGTAAGGGACTTTTTTCTTACTTGATTTTCTATTTTCCATATTTTCTAAAACACATTTTCTTCATAATCAGAAAAAAATACAAATAAGTGTTAAGTAAAATACACATTAACCTATATTTCTCTAATTATTAAATCAACAATAATTATCTAATTTCCAGTGGCTTTACATCTCATGGCAAGCACCTACTTCCACCTCCCCAATTCTACCTAAATCCTAGTCTCATGCTACTGAAAATTACTGTTGTATTATTGCTTTTAATAAAATATAAATCTCTTTCAAGATTTATCTTTTTCAATTTTAACTTTTGCTTCCAATTTCATTACTAGATAGCAACTGGGTGGAAATCATATTTGACAGATAACAATTCTCATTATTACTTCTTTTCTACCAGTTCTTCCACCCTGAATCTCAGTTTTGATTCATTTCTCCATTGGTTGTAATATGTCTTTGCATTGATTTAATTTTTATCCAGGGAAAGGATGTGACTGTTCTATTTTCAAAGTCCTTGCATATCTGAAAATATCTTTCACACATGAATAACAATGTAGCTAAGTATACCATAATTACATCATAATCTTTTCTCCTAAAAATTCTATATAGACTTTCCTCAATTGCTGTCTGATATTTATTGCTGCCAGAAGACTAAGGTCAGAGTAATTTTTGTTTCCTTCCAGGTATCTTTTATTTTTCCTGCTGGGAGATATGAAGGGATTTTTAAATTATTAATGTAGAATTCAGAAATTTACTGGAAAGTGAAAGGGATATTAATGAGTATAGATTTTTTCCATTCATGTTACTTTAAATATATGAGCCCATTCTATGTAGAATCTGGAGAGTATATTCTGCTCAAGAAAATTTTATTCTAAGCTGCCTTCTTTTGCAAGAATATCTGGTATGTGCAGTTGGATTTCTGGCTTGTATTTTTCATAACTAACTTCTTTGTCAAATTTTGTTTTTTCTTCTCTTACCTTCTTTGTTCTAGAACAACTTGTGTTTTTCTTCTGTGTGACTGATTTGACTTTTCTGTGTCAGTTCAGCTTTTTATTATCTTCAATGCAATTTTACTTCTGAAATTGCATTTTTAGTCTCCTTGTAGTTTTCTCTTCTCTCAGCCAGACCCTTTTTTATCCTGACCCTTTTGATTTTCTTCTCATCTGACTTCTCCTTTTGAGAGGTTTGTATTTATAATTTTTTTATGTGTATCCAGAGAACATAATGTGGATATTTTCTGAATTTTTTCTCTTTCTTGTGCTAAATTATTCAAAGAATCATTTTTCTTTAACTCCTCAGAAGAATGCTCTCCTCATCTCGCACCGTAGAATCTTTTTATAAGCCCCATATTGGTTTCTTGACTAGAGTGCCAACCAAATTTGGATTTAACACAAACAGGGTCAGCCCGCTGAACATTTGGAAGCTGGTAGAAATCCCTTCTAGAATCTAAATCTGGAAGGCAGGTTGAACAGCCCCTGCCCAAGTTTTGGACCTATCAAATATTAATCTTGTGTAGTTTTGCCGAACTGAAGTAGAATTTTCTCTTGTCCCAAATGTCCACTCCTCTATGAGAAAGAATAGTCACGTAATCCTTTGATATGAGAAGGAACACGAGAAACAACAGCTCCTCGAGAACTCTTCTTTCAGTGCTCATTCCCTTCCATGTTTTCCCTAAGGGGCCTGAACACACATCTCAGGTGCCAATACCTGTCCCTTCCCTGCCTTCGACCTGCCCTGCTGCATCCTGGGAGTTGTAGCCTCTCAGGACAAGAGGCTCTTAAGTGGGGAAGAGGATGGGATGAATACACTCCTCCGTTCACCTCAGAAAATAATGGCTTGCCCTGGAGATGGCAAAACCTGTTTCCTCACATTAGCAGCAGAAAGTGCTTGTATTAGTATGCTAGGGCTACCATAACAAAGTGCTGCAAACTGGATGGCTTAAACAACAGAAACTTATTGTCTTACAGTTCTGGAAGCTAGAAGTCAAAGATCGAGGTGTTGGCAGGGTTGGTTCCTTTTGAGGGCTGTGAGGGAAGGCTCTATTTCAGGCCTCTCTCCTTGGCTTGGAGATGGACGTCTTCACCTTATGTCTCTTTATATTGTCTTCTCTCTATGTGCTTCTCTGTGTCCAAATTTCCCCTTTTACGAGGACACCAGTCATATTGAATTAGGGCCCACCCTAATGACCTCAATTTATCTTGATTAACTTTATAAGGCCCTATCTCCAAATAAGGTCACATTCTGAGGTAACGGAGGTTAGGACTTCAACACATGATTTTGGGGAGGACACAATTCAACCCATGACTGTCTCATGGAGTCTGTTCTCCGTCTTCTATCCTGGATGCAGTGCAACTCCAGTTAAGGAGGCAGAGGATGGATAGGCCTGGGTAAGCTTCTTGCAGTCTAGTGAAAATGGCTCCCACACACTGGCATGTGTTCAGCTGTTAACTTCAGTACCCAATGCCATTGCAGGTTTCCATAATTTTGCCTACTTTGTCGAGTGTTTTATTGCAAGCATAAAGCCTGCAGAAGCTTTGTCAGGGGCTATTAGCTGACCGCCAGATGAACTGTGGAGCTCCAGTCACTAAATATTTGTTGATAAATGAGTGATTCTGGAGTCTGTTCTGCTATACCTCTACCATACTTGATTGTTGCGAATTATTTTAATGGCCTCTTTAGGTTACTCATTGAGTCATGATTAATAACTAGCAGTCATTTTCCGCTTAGGAAGTTGGCTTTCGATTTACTTGACAAATAAATCTGGGTAAACTAAAGGAGTGTGAAAAATGAAGGAGGGATGGGAAGGACTGGAGGAATTCTCCATAATTAAGCAGGCAAAACAGAGGAAAACAACTCCTTTTCTAACCTTCACGTAGGGGTGAGCAGCGAGCAAATCGTGAGGTGAAGCTTTGTCTAACTATACAATAATTAGCTACTCATCTAACTTGAAAAATATTCATCATATTTTTCCCTCACCAAGAAGAACATCCTCTGACTTGGTAATGATCAAACTACATTCTTAAGTAGAGAGAAAGGCAGAAATTAGACCTTCCTTTTCTTATGCAGAGAACAGTTCTGTAATGAGCTGTCTTACTCTGCTCCATTCTTCTGAGCTACACGGCCTTCCCCGAGGACAGATGCCTGACGTGCTAAAGAATATGCTGGTGCCTAGTCTCCCCGGGTGAGGGCTAATTACAGCTCTGTGGCGCAGGAACTCAGGAACGAAGCAATCGTTCTCTTGCCTTGACTCCTCACCCACGCCTGTGCTGCACTCCCAGCTGAAGTACTTCCGTGTCTTGGTTCCCAATGTGTACATTCCCCTTTCTGAATTCTGTCCTTTCTTCCCATGTTATAGCAGGAATCCCTTAATGGACCCTCAAGGGGCACCGATGTTATTGCGTCCACTGTAACACAGAGGTGTATCATGTACTGTGTTCTAAGGTTTGTCTTCTGAAAGCAGTATCTAAGTACACATCACCCTTACAGATAATAACAAATGGCTGCTGAGGAGGAAGAGGTGTTGTATAAAGGAAGATTCTTTTTTTTCTTTTCATAATCCATAGCAATGGAGACTGAAAAGAGAATCATTTCTTTTTCTATTTTAATTGTATTAATTCTCCCCACTTGTGAATTTTTATAGTGGTTGGGGATTTCATTAAAGATGCCTCCCTGAGAAATTAGAAGGTTATGGATTTCAATGGCTTCTACTATCAAGTGGAGATTCTGTTCTCAGTCTTAATTTCAGGGGCAGGGAATGAGGAGGGGCTGAACACAGGCTTTTAAGAATCAATCAGGGATCTTTATTGATTGATCAGAATTCTGATAGTTTATTGATCTTCACTCTGAAACAGCGTTCGCTTTGAGGCTACTGAGTGCCAAGTAACTAAAGGTCCATGAAAAGTATCTTTGAAACTGGGTTTCTAGATCAGAGAAGGCTTCATATATGAATGCCCTCACTCTCCTACTTCTAGATGATGGATAGTTTCTTTTGCAAATTAAATATTTGTAAAGGTGAGTTTTGGTTGTCACAATGACTTGGGGGAGCTGCTAGCATTTAGACGTGGGGGCCAGGAATGCCGGATGGCCTGCAATGAATGATACAGACCTGCACAAAAAAATATTGTCCCACACACCAAATGATTTTTGAATGTATTGCAGATGAAAAACTTGCTTATAATTACCCAAATCCAGAACGTAGCTTTGATTTTTATATAAATGAAGTGAATTAATTTCCTATTACTCAAATCAACACAAATTCATCATTTTATAGTTCTAGAGGTGAGAAGTCTGAAATGGGTTTTGCTGGGCTAAAATCAAGGTGTCGGCTGGGCTGCATTCCTTCTGAAGACTCTAGGGGAGAATCCATTCCCTTGCCTTGTCCACCTTCTAGAGGCTGCCTGCATCACTTGGCTCATGGCCTTTTCCCCCATTGTAAAGCCAGGAGCACAGCATCTTCAGATCTCTCTCCAATGCTGACCCTCCTGCCTCCCACTTTCATTTATAAGGACCTGGGTGATTGCATTGGGCCCACCCAGATAGCCCAGGGCAATCTCCCCATCTCAAGATGCTTAACTCAATCACATCCGCAAAGTTCCTTGTGCCATGTAAGGTAACATATTCACAGGTTCCAGGGACTAGGATGTGAACATCTTTGGGAGACCATTATTCTGCCAAAAACAGAGAGAGTATTTTTGAACTTTTTTTTTAACATATTCTGAATTTCCTGGGAACCTAACTACCATATAAATAAGGGAAGGTTGTCTTTTGTTTTGTTTATTACCAAAAATTGATCCCCATTTCCCATTTTAGAACATCGTGACACTGATAGCCACATGGCTCACAATATCTGAGTAGCCGAACAAAAAAGGAAAAAAAGAGAAACCTCGCTACTGTATCTGCCTCCATTTGTTGTTCTATCACATTCTTTTTATTCTAAATGAAGGTGTAAGCCTAGCACATTCATCCTGTACCCTACAGTTGTATGCCTGAGCATTTCCATATTGAAATACATATTATTTTATTATACATTGCATTTCTCTTATTTATTTTTTATAATACAGTTAGGATATTATATTGATTTTTTTCCTTGAAAATGTGTGAACAGGTAGATTATAATGTCTATGATTTTTATTTCTGTATAGTAAAGGGGACATTATAAAATATTTATTATAAAAAAGCAGGGCATTGCATCTGATGTGTGTGTCTCAGATTCCTGCTGCATCTCTCAGGTGAAGAAGTCTCTTCTCCAGGCCAACGCTATCATCTATGCATTGGGTTTCACTCCCTTCAATCGCCTTCAAAACCCCACTGAACCTGTTCTTGCTAAGGGCATCAAGCAATGCTCCTATCACATATTCTATAGTTCTGGTAAGCATTCCACTCCCAAGATCATGAACTTTCCAGGAAAGTCTCTGGAGGAGGCCTCTAGACCTCCAAGAGGCTTTGGCCAAACTATTCTTCCCACAGCAGGATTTCAGGGAATTCCATGGGGCCCACGTGCTCCCGATAAGACCTCTACTCTGTCCCTACCTTACCACTACAAGATGTCTTGGTGCCCAGTACAAGAAGGAAGCTCTAATGAGCAACATTATGGGCCTTCTTCTTAATGACCATCAGGACCAATCCCGTCACTCTTTACTTCTCTGTGTATCTGACTATCATCAGAGGTGTGAGCTTCTCCAGTTAACAATTACCATTCTGACTCTAATCTCCAACATGGCTCAAAACATTTCCCTAGTCTGATGCAGCCTTCCACCCTCCAACCCCCATGGAACACATAATCCGTAATCAACAAAATCCTCACCCTCTTCTTCAAAGGCTCCCTTTACCTTTTTACTATGTGGAACTTGGCTGTTTCAAGATATCACTTCCATCACTGCACTCATCTCAGGTGGCGGCGGTTCTTCCTCCCTGTCCACCCACCACAGCGTCTGGACCAGGGGAAGATATACTCACTGCTCCTCACCTCCATTTCCAGACCATTATTCCTTCTTTCTCTTTTAAACTTGGCCTCTTTGAATCACATGATATCAGACTACACTCCCTACTTCACTTGTTGCAGCCATTCCCTGACTCATCTGCTGCTCATCCTTCTCATCCATTGAAGATTTTAGCCCTGGCTCACTGTCTTCCTCCCCACCACTGTTCCTGTCTTCACTTTTGGTGACTACGATATCGACATATATGATCCATCCAACTCCCTGACTCACTTCCTTGACTTCCTCACTTCCTTGACTTCCTCACTTCCAGTTGTTTCTTCCACTTGCCTCTAGCCTTCCACTCTCATGTTGAATCATTACCTGGACTTGGTTATCACCAGTAACTACATCATTTCCAAAGTTTCCATTTCAAGCCTCTTACTCTCTGATTATCAGCTCCTATCTTTTCAGTTCATGCTCTCTGGCACTCCAAGTCTAACACTTCTTAACACTCATCAGGATCTGCAGCCCACCATTCTTACCACTTTTTGTCTATCACCCCCTCATGTCCTTGCTTCTCTATTCACCCGGCTTAGATTCCATGGTCCATCCCTATAATCACTCCTTGCACATACCATTGACTCCATTTTCTTCCCTCTCTCCATTTCACTCATCTGATAAAACCCCAATGCTCATAATTATCTGCCTTCTCTAAGCCTACATTATAGAAAAACATGCACTATGTTGAAAGGTCTCTAAATTCTGTTGTCAAATTCACAAATCTTAAGTGCCCTTTCAGCATTGCTTGACAATCCTAGGGTATTTCTCTAGTCACTTTGTTCTCCAACTACACAACATGATTATTTCACAACTTCTCTCTTCTCAGCCTCTACCATCGCCTCCTTCCTCACCTTCAGCTGATGACCTTGCTTTTTATTTCACCAGAAAAATAGAAACAATAAAAATTAACTATGTCATTTTATAATCCAATCTACCAGTCTATCTTCATCTCTACCCATAAGTCCACTCTTTCTCCAGCTACACTGGATTGTCCCTCTTCCTTTTGAAGGCCAACCTTGGACCCATCCCCATTTACACACTCAAAAGCTTTGCTACTACGTTCTACCCTCACCAGCATCACAAATTTCTCTCTTAAATTGCCCCATTCTTACCACAATACAATCATGCTGTAACTCCTCCTTCCTTAAAACAAATTCTCTCTTAATGTCCCTCTGCCTACTATACTTTCCCTCTTCTCCCATTTACAACTCCACTTCTCACCTCACAATTTTCTGTTAGTCTATCCCCGTCTTTCCCCACCACTTTATTGAAGCCACTTTTGTCAAGATCAGTAACGATCTCATCTTGTCACATCCAATGATCCAGTCTTAGTCCTCAACTTACTTAACCTCTGAGCAGCTTCTGACACAGTAGGTACTTCTTCCCAAAAGACTTTCTTATTTAGCTTCCAAAATACCTCACCTACTAGTTCTCTTAACTCACTGGCTATTCCTTCTTGGTCATATTTGCTAGTTCCTACTCCTCTCCCTGATTTTCTAAATTTGGAGTTCCCTAGAGCTCAATCAGTGGCAATCTTGCCCTTTGCTATGAGTGTTTTCAGTTCTTATCACTAACGAGGTGGAATCTGGTTCCCCAACCTTCAATCTGATCTATTCTGAGGACTTGCTGTGGCCAGTGGGGTATTAGTAAATGTGCCACAAGTATAGACTTGAAAGAGTGCTTGCATGTGTCTGTTTGCCTTTTGCACCTTTGCCATTGCCACGAGGATGCACCTTGGCTAGCCCACAGAAGGATGAAAGACATATGGAGCAGAGCTGAGCTGCCCCAGTCAACTCTGCTGAGGCCAGCTTAGATCAGTGGGTAGCTGGCCGGCCCCAGACATGGGAATGAGCCCAGCCATGAATCAGACAAGCCCAGCCTATATCAGCTGAATGCTGCAGACTAATGAACTAACAATTATTTTTTATTGTATACCACTAAGATCTTATGGTTGGTTGTTACACAGCATTATTATGGCAGTAGATAACTGATAAAACGGGGGCTAAAAAATAGCTATGGAATGTCTACAATGGATATGTCAGTGTTCTATAGTGGGTGTGAAGCTCTTCTTTCCTAACCTGCTCAGCATCCTGTGTTCCTGATTTGACCATCCATCCATCCATTCTCCCAAGTTAGTAAACTGGGAAAAGGAGCAACCACTTCATCTCACTCGTTTCCAACTCCTACTCCCTTCCAAACAGCAAACGGCCTGATAAATCCTACAATTCCATCCTAAAATCTCTGGAATCTGGTCTTCCCAGTCCCATAGTTCTAATGATATTTTACCTCAATATAATAATAACTTCCGATTTGGAATCCTTACCAATAGTTTCTTCCCCACTCTAGAGCATCCTCCCCACTTCTATTAATTTATATATCAAAAACAAATATGGATTTATAGTTAGAAAAAGATTGAGGGTTCACTTTTAAAAACTTTCCCAAATTCCTTTAAAAAATGCCTAGGAAATAATTTTTAAAAATAAAAAAGAAAGAAATATAACCTGAGCAAGTTCAATAAGGGAAAAAATAATTAAAAAATAACAAAAGCAAATGTACTCCAGCCTGTTGGTTCTTAACTGTCTGAATAATTACTCTATTATTCCTCATATAATACCAAATTTTAAGATTATTAAAAATAAATGAATGTGGATTCAACACGACCCCTCTAGTCATGTCACTCACTCACCATAGTACTTACGAGTTGTGATTTTATGTTTCTTCCATTTTCTTTTAATGGATGAATTTTTAATGTGAACAATGGCAAGTATAAATGAAAAGTATTGGTTCCTCCAACGCATCATACTTTCTCCTGCCCAGGACTTTCATAAACGTAGTTAACTTGTCTAGAACTCTTTCCTCTCCACCCAGCCTCACTCTTAAATTAGTTGGGATTACATTTGGTTGCAAAGAACAGACAGTCTGTTTATCAAGGCAACAGAGGTTTCACAGTTTTTCATAACAAGAAGGCCAACGCAAGGTAATTTAGGGCTGGTATGTGGGTCAATGACATGCTCAGGGTTCCAGGCTCTTCTAACTTTCTGATCCACAACCCTTAGTGGGAAGAGGTTGTTCTCGTAGATAAAATCCACTGTTGCCTTCCAGACCCTTGCCCTTGTTCTAGAGAGGAAGATGGGGGAAAGGCAAAGAGTAGGAAGGTGTTTCTCCTTGTAGCCATTGCCTTTTCATTCAGAAAGAGAAGCTCGATCTAGAGACTTCCACCTGCACCCCATTAGCCGAAACTGTCATATGGCCAATGTTCCCTTCAAGGAAGCCTGGGACATCCACAGTGTCTCTCGTAGAGGATGGAAAAGGAGAAGCAGCTGTAAATGGCTTTTGTGTAGCCAGTCCATGGTGTCTGCCACACCGCTCACCCTGATTCCTATTCATTCTTTAGCTCTCAGCCCAAAATTAATCAAAGTGAATTTTTACATACTCTCTTAACATTAACGTTCTATAATAGCTCTTAAGACAGTTTGTAATTATACATTGATTTGAATAATCGTTGGATTAGTGTCTTATTAATATCCTTTTGAGGGCAGAAATCAGGTTGATTCTTACTGACTATTGTATCCTGGAGCCAAGGTATATATGGTATTGACTCCATAAATATTTAGACTCACGTCTACACAGCATGAGAGAGTTCAGTGTTAGTAGAACATAATTATCACTTTAAAAACAAAGCGATGATGAAAATTAAATGTGCCAAACTCAATTTGTATTAATAATAACATGTTAGAAACCAATAACCTGTATGTATAGTGATTTTATTTAAACCACAAAGTAGGGTTTATTTATATTTCTTCAACAGTATTTACTTGCTTCTCTTATTCAGATTGTTTATGGGAAGGGAGAGTCTGGAAAATAAGACTCAATGTTTTAAAAGTAAAATTTAATTTTAAAAAATTACAATGTTTATTTATTTTTCCCTCTAAAGTGTTAATTATGGAGGTCCTTTAACGGCAGGTTTATTAACTGCAGGCTTGTTAAAAGTCTTACAAAATGCGCATCCACGCTCAAAAAGTCTGCTCTACTTTATTTCGCTTATCTGTTACAGTTTCCTGGATGTTGTCAAAATCTGTGTCTGCCCACGAGGATGTGTCTCTCCTGGGATACTGTGTATTGTGGCAGAAAAAAATATGGAGCATCGAGAATCAGCCTCTTCCTCTAGCTAGGGAGCTTCAGTGCACTGAGAACTCTGGCTGGTCTCTTGCCTGCGCCGCCTGGGGCTGGCTTTTGTATTGATCATGCTCACAGTGAGAGTGTGGCTGGGGTTCTTTCCCTGTGCTTATATCATTGGCTGGCAAGGCTCCTAAGCTGAGAGGGTGAAATTTGCAAACTACCTGTGGACCTCACTCCCTCTGGTTTTCTGAATAAGCAACCTCTTGTGTTATCTTTTTTCCTTTTTTTTCAGGTTTATTTTTTATATATATATTTTCAATTATTTTACTGAGGTCATAATGGTTTATAACATTGTGTAATTTCAGGTGTACATTATTATTTTTCAGTTTCTGTATAGTTATCTGAAGCACCTAGGAAATGCCCTGTACTACTGTGTGATGACTAAACAGAGAAAAAGTGGGTAGCAATATCTTCCAGGAAATTGATTGGAAGAAAAGCTTCTCACTGAAGTTCATTGATTTCAGCCAATGGAATAAATTTTAGAAAATGCTTACTTCTCTTATAGCCCTAAAACCAAAACTTGAAAAGACAGCACCAAAAAAAATGAAATTGCAGTTTTACTTTACAGTAAAGATGCAAAAATGTAAATAAAATATATTAGTAAGCAAATCTAGCAGCATGCTAATAGAACAAAGCATAAGACTAGGTACTATTTATTCTAGGAGTTCTAGAACAGTTGAAAACTAGGAAATTAGGCAATAGGAAAAAAAATGTATTGATGGATGCCCACAGGACAATTGGTAAATTAAATATCTCAAGCTGATTAACTCTCTTGGTAAACCAGAAATTGAATGATGTAATTTAAAAATATCTGTCTTAAACCAACAGTCAACATATTTAACAGTGATATTAAAAGAAACATTCCTTGAAAGTCAGGGATAAGAAAAGATGTTTACTCTCATCAGTTTTGATTAACATTGTCTGAAAGATCTAGTAAAAAAGAAGGACAGAAACACTGGAAATAAAATAAAGATAATTTATAGACTATATGATTATCAGGAAAATCTGAGAAAAATAACAGGAAAAACATTAGAACTTCAGCTGTACAGGGTTTATTAAGATAGCTTGTTTAAAATAATTATTAAAAAAAATCAATAGCTTTCTAATACACCAACATTAATCCATTAGAAAAAACCATGGGGGAATGACTGCAATGTTAAATTTTTAAAGAAATGTGAGGGATTATATGAAGAAAGATACAAAACATTATATAAGAAAACATATAGGCTTGAATACATAGAAAATACACCATGTTCATACACTGAAAAAAATTTGATATGCTAACAATTCCTCCTAAAGTTAATTTCTAAATTTAGCACATTTTCAATAAAAATTCCAATAGGACTTTCAATAGGGGGATTTCAAATAATGAATCCAGAGTTTATCAGGATAGATAAATCCGTGTTGGTACTATTAAAGGAATAGTCAGTCAGCAAAATAGATCAGAAACAGCCCAAGTATTAATAAACTTCAATATATGACAAAGGAAATATCTCAAATCAGTAGGGGAATGATCATTCAGTAAATGGTGTTTGGACAACAGGATAAACATGTATGGTGTTTAAAAAAATTAGATATAAATTAGATCTAAATTAAACTACCGATGGATTAAAGATTTAAGAAAAACTTCTAAACTATAAAAGCAAATAAAATTGCGCATATTTATTTGTTTGAGTTGAGGAAGGCCTCTTTAAGCATAACAACAAAGGAAGAAACCATAAAAGAAAACATAGATGGATGTAACTATACAAAATAATTTAACTTAAGGTAATCACTGAAAAGGAAATTAAAATTTTAACCAGAAACATAGAAAAATATTTGCAGTACATGACAGTCCAAAGGTTATATCCTTAATATACAGTTTCTGCAATTCACTATGTAACTTAAAAATGAAGATTTAAGTCAAAAAAATCTCCTAGAGTCATGAATAGGTTATTCACAAAAAAGCAAAATATAAAGGAAAAATAAATATGCAAAAATATTCAATCTCACTAGTAAGAAATGCAAACATAAATAACATTTTTAATCTTTTAAATTGGAAAAAATGTTTCTGAAATTGTTAGGAATACAGGGAAAGGAGCCCTCCTATACAATGAGTCTAAATATTCTGATTCATGCTGCTAGATTGCTAGAGCTTTCTGAAGCCCAACGTAGCAGAATGAAGCCGAAGCCTTAAAATGTCCAATACTCTGAACAGACTTTTCTTCTAAGATTTTATCCTAATAGTCATGCACATGGGTAAGTTTAGCTGAAATGTATTGATCACAAATTACATATTTTAGCAAAAGCTGGAAATACTTGCAAGGTCTCAGGATGGGGGATTATTTAAATTATGATACTTTGTAACCAGTAAGCATGATCTTATAGAAGAACATTTCATTACATGAAATGTTTCTTACCTTATTATCTTAAATTTTAAAAATTGTATATGCCATGTATATAATCATGTAAAATATCCTATGCATAGGGGAAATGTCTTGTATTGAAATAATTCCTAAGAATTGACAATAAGGGTGTTTGGGCAGTGAGATGAGGGTTATTTTGCTTTTGTTCTTCATCATACTATTCTTTTTGTAAGGTGCTCATTCTCCTTAATGAATATGTAATACTTTATAGTTTTAAAAGTGTGTACATTAAATGTTATCAGATGTGAATGCGCAGTTGTGCAGACAATATTCAGTAGTAACTTATTTCTCTTTAAAAAGTAACTTGAGACCCAGCCCTGATGGCCTAGTAGTTAAAGTTCGGCGCACTCTGCTTCGGCAGCTCTGGCCTGGTTTCCTGGCGCGGAACCACACCACTCGGCTGTCAGTAGCCATGCTGTGGCGGTGGCTGACATAGAAGAAGTAGGACTTACAACTAGAATATACAACTATGTAGTGGGGCTTTGGGGAGGAAAGAAAAAAAAAAAGAGAGGAAGATTGGCAACAGATATTAGCTCAGGGTAGTTCTTTCCCAGCAAAAAAAAATGTAGCTTAAGTACACCTTAAATTTACACAATGTTATATGTCAAATACATTCAACTAAAAAACAGTAGCTTAAGTTCATATCTAAATGAACAACCTTAAAGAATCTTTTCAGAATCCTTCTGGACTCATCCGCTTAATCAGAATCATAGTACTTTGCATTTTTTATGTTGCTATCTAATCTACTCTTCGTTTGTTTTATGCACAACAGCTTTTGGTTTTGTCTGCTCCAACTCCATTTTTCAGTCAATGACATTTATTGAAGCCATGCCATTTTCGAAATGCTGAGGAGCTGGGAGGAAATGGAGCAGGAAATTTTTGATCCAGGTGTAGAGAGAAAGGGAGAAAGGAAAGACACGGACAAAGAAAAAAGGATGCAAGCTTCTAGACGAAGTGTGGGTCCAGACAGACCCTGACAGAATGCTCAGCTCTTGGAAACCTGGCCTTCACCCCAGGATTTGCAAACAGTACAAAGCCACTGACAAAGATGCTGGAGAGGTGAAGAGTCAGCCTTGGCTATCTACACACGGCTGCATGCACTGCACTGCTGCCAGTAACCCCCACCTACCAGACCCTTAGGACTGGCTGAGAATGTGACCCAAAGTCCCTTCTGGTGACAATCTCCTTCCAAGCCATAAAAATATTACATATTACTCAAAGAAAATTAGTTATTTACAAAGAAGTATGAAGAACAGAAGCAAAGTCAACCTTGTTTCACCACCCAAACACAAATGCAGAGTTCACGGGCATCTCAGGGCTGAGACAATTCTGACTGTGGCAGGAGAAGGTCTGTCAGCAGCCATCTGGGTGTGTGACGACAGCCCCTTGTGCTTCCCAGCATCTCCTTGGTAGATGCATGGGGCCCTGTTGTGAAAGCCAGACTCCAGGCACTTTTGTAGTCCCAAATCCCAGCACATCCCACATCAGCTCAGTCCTAAGACTAAGTTTTGTCTTGATTCTCTACACTCTCTCCTGCTCAAGAAGTAGGTAACTAGAACGGACACATTCCCATTTTAAAATACAGATGGGACTTAAGAGGTAGAGGCTCATATCATTCCCACCTTAGTGTGATTTTAATCAGCTACTCTTCTTTTGGTTCAAATCAATTTACTAAATTGGATTGGGCTGCGAAGAGAACAGAGCAGTAATTTGGAACCATGCAATTGTAAGGGAGGATCGGGGAGCACCATCATGCAGACCTGAACTGTTTAGAGCGTTATTGGAGGGAAATCACCAGAAAGGGAAGATGATAGCTGTTCTGCCTTCTTTGCAGTTGCCTAGTTTCAGGCTTGTCAGTGCTCTAACTGGGCGACTGAAAACCCACGATGGCTGCAGTCTGGCTCATATTCTAGCTGACTCTTTTACGTAGTAACTTTCAGGCCCCCGTTGGGGAGAGAAAGGAACTGGACCGTCTTCGGGAACAAATTTAAATGATGCCCCCAGCGAGGATTCAGCCACCAGGTTTCTAGGTTATCATCTACCTCCTCTTTGAAGAGCTCAGTTAAGTTGTTGAGCTAACTTGTTTTTCACCCTTGAGGCTGCTTTCATTTAGTTCCCATCATGAATTAGGGCACTTTTAAGCCCCCTCTGGCTCCCTGGGACTACTTAGGAGAGTATTTCTTCTGTTCGGGGTTTTCTTTTGTTTAAACATTTTCAGAGTCAGACAAATATTTTTATGAAAACATATTAATTATTCAGGAGGATATTTCTCTACAGTAAAATGAAATTAATTAATAAATCGTGCAAAGTGGGTATTTAAGCTTCTGCTCCTAATCTCCCCACATGCCACTAAACGTGCACATGAGACTTTTAAAAATTATATTCTCAATTATATTCTTTGATAGAGTAGAGGGGTAGCTAGCGAGACTGTTCAGCACCCTCCCTGCACGAGCTCAGGCAGCTGTGTGATTTGTGAAAGTGGCTGCTCACCAGTCCATAGACGGCTTAGGGCACTGGGTTGAGTGACAAAAACAGAGCATCGCTTATTTTTTATTATCTGAAATCTATGACACTGAGAAGGAAGGGAAGGTAAAGGAGCTCAGCACTCCTAGAGCCGTGGAAAAGCCAAGAGACTCTGTCCTCACAGGGGAAACCCAGTTGATCTGAAGAAAGAACATCTCATGATCCAGTTGGAGGATTCAAGGGTGCCAGGTGGCTTCCGGGCTCCAAGAAGAAAGGCCCTGCCACTGAAAACTTCATGCCAAGAAAAATGGAAGCTGCTCTGTAGACCTTCTACACAGGAGGCACGACGTCTCCGGACAAAGATCTAAAACATGCTGAGAGCCTGGGTTTGTCAAAACCAACAGGCACTTACCTCTTCATTTTTGATGATTCATGTGAAGAAACAGGATACACCCAGAAAAATTCTGGCACATATTTTTCATGACCTCAAAGTCTCAGAAAAGAAACTGAAGGACCTGGGACAGGTGGTAATTTTTTTGTCACCTTATCTATGAGCAAGTCTGAAATGGAGGTCGACACAAAGGTAAAATATAAGAGGGTACAGAATGCAGCTAATTCTACTCAAGTAGTAAAGCTGTTGGATGCAAACTAGGGGTGGAGTGGGGTTCTGCCTGATTCCACCCACTTATTTCAGATGATAAAATGTTAAGATGAAAATTGGAAAAGTGTAAAACTTGAAGGAAGCGAAGGAGATACAGGGCACATTGGGACTATCCAATCCCAGTGGCAAGGTGTGGGTGGGTCCTGTGGGCACCGAGCAGGCAGAGCTCCACCTAAGAAGGGCTCAGGGCACTGGGCTGCAGCTTTGGTAAGACCCCTGAAAGTCACACCTGGATTCGGATCTCCAACTCAACCCGGATCCCAGAACCTCAGCGGCCCCTTATGGAGAAGATGCTTCTGCCACCTCTTGGTGTAGCTTTGTAACTCTGGAAAGCCATGTTTTAAAAGTAAATAGACAACAAAGAAATGTTACTTCTACATAAGAAGTGTGTGTATAGTAGTGAGTTTTATGAGTGATATATATTACTTTGTGTGTGATTTGTTTTTAATATGTTGGAAATGAGAATCTATTAGAGAATTTGACTTGTCAGATTTGTAGTTTTAACTGAAATACTTAAGAGAATTTAACTAATTAATTTTGTAGTCCATGTTTAGATGCTCATGAGAATCTCATATACTGGGCTTGTAAGTTTAATTCTTAGGAGGTTGAGTTGCTTTAAGAGAATTTGATACAATAAATTTAGAAGTTTTGATTTATTACATACACCAGAACTATGTAAGTCCTGAGAAAGACTTCGTTTCTCCTATTTATAAGTCATCCTGTTAGGGTTTTGAAGTTTTGAGAAAACCAGATGTATTAAATTTGTGATTATAGTTTAAAATATTTAGGGGAATTTAATTAATCAAGTTTATAAGCGCTGTTTACATTTTTAAGATTATTTGAGGTGTAAAGTTTATAAAAATTTGTGACTAACTGGAAATATGTAAGATTGTTTGATTAAGTTGAAAAGATATTAAAATATTTAGGGGGAAGGAGTTCATCTCATGTTTAAGAGCTAATTGAACATTAGCCAAAGTATAAGGGAAAGAGAATGTTTAACACTTTAACACACACAAACTAGATTTATAAGAAAGCTTCCAAGATTTATAAGATGTGTTCAAAGTGAAAGAAACACAACTTAAACAAGCTGAATACCAATTAAAACACATGCAGCTGTAAGAGTTTCTTTTACTATGACCAAGTTCTCTCTGAGACATTGAACATGCAAATGATGCTTTATGTGAGGGTGGTGGCTTTGGGACATACAGGATGTGGGGAGTGAATGTGTGGTTTTGGAGATGGTATAAAAGATAATGATTTGATTTTTCTGGACCATGATATATCCAAATGATGCGCTTGTGGTACAGAGTGTTTGCATCTCCACAGATGGGAAGGATGCTGAATAGTATTTAGCAAGAGGTTTGCTGACCCAATTAGGAGGACTTTAAACTATAATTTATGGGAGGGTGATAAAATGTTTCACTCTGTTGCTGTTATACCTGTTGTAGAAGGACTCCAAGAGGAGGCTAAGACAGAAATGGGTGTGTATAAGGATATAATGGTGTATCAGGGTTTATTAGAGATCACAATAGCACTATTAACTGAGCTCTTACTGGATATCAGGCAGTGAATCAGGAACTTTCCTTCCCTTTCTCCTTGCAACAGTACTCTACAAAAAAGTTTTATTATATCCCTTTTATCAGATGGGGAAACTGAGGCCTGGAGAGGCCTCAGCTAGTAAGTGGTAGAATTACTGCTGGAACCCACTGCTTGTACACAAAGGCATGAAGGGCACTCCACGGAGAGTCCCAGGTATTAAATATAGTGATAAAGCTGAATTGGAAAGTAGATCAAGTAAGGAATTATAAAAGAGAAGGGCAAGGCACCAGGCTCAGGGCTGCTTAGACAAATGTCCTAGAGCAGTTCATGTGCTGCATTAATACTCACGCTGAGATTTATGTCTCAAGGACATCGTTAAAGCATCTCTTCATCTCCAGGATTCCTCATCCAGAGTCTCATATTTCCCCTTCCAATGAAGTGGAATCACAGTCTCTCAAGGTGGCAAGAGGAAGGTTTGGGCAAGGTAAGCCAGTTCCCCAGTCTGTCCTTTCCCCAGTCTGTGACTTTCTCAGGCCACTCTGCTGGAATTTTCCTGTGTCTGTGGTATTTTGGTAAGGTATGGACTAGGTGTTCAGACAACTACTATGGATACAAGACTTGGAGGGCTGGGTGGAGGGGGGGCTTCTGCTGGTCCTGCCTCAGGAAGGACAAGTAAAGCAGAGAGTGCAGTTCCTGTTGCTAGCAGGGGTGCTGAAGAAATAGCCAGGGGGTTGACAACAGTTGAGCAAGAGAAGGGTCCACGAAGTGTCTCAGACTTTTCAGTATGCCTGGATAGACTGGGGATAAGATGTAAATGATAAACACTTTCCTCAATTCTCCTGGGGTGCAATGCCTGTTGGGGACAGCAAGTGGGTCAGGAATCCTGTGCGGCCCAGGTGAGTGGAGTGTGAAAGAGGCAACTGTGAATTAGAACATGTAGTTATTCTAGGACAGGGGGTTCTGAACCAAAAGTGTTCTATATTGTAGCAAAACTCCATGGTAGGCATAAATCTGGCCAAATTTTTCTTTTGCTTCAAGGAACAGTATCATAGGTGTGCTTTGAGGTCTGCCTGATGCATTGGGTCTGGTTTTCAGATTTTGGTTCATGTGTGCAGGAGAGAAGCACAGTCAAGTCAACCACTATACACACATTTTAATGAGTACCTGCTCTGTGTCAGGCAACGGGATAGTTGGTGGGAACAGGAAACCAGATAAAGCATCCCCGTTTTCATCTTTCAGGTGCTTGCCCTAGTGGGCAGGGAGGTGTGGGAGAGACCGAGAAATTACCAACAGTTACAGCCTCATTGGATAAATGACATGGGAATAGATGAGAAGCACACTTCATCTAGACTTGCAGTTTGAGGTAAGCTTCTTAGTGGAGGTGGCAGATGACCTAAGCCGAAGAGGACAATGAAGTCACCAGGTAGGATGCCAGCCTCGCAGCAGGTGGAGCTGGACAAGGTAATGGTGATAGGGTAATGAATGCTCAGTTCTGGGCATTAGTTAACCTCTCAGTTAAGAGGACCATCAACAAATGAGAATAGCCGGTTGAGACAAATGAGGATGGAAAGATGAAGGAACCAGACGGTTAACCAGGGGGGAGAAGTTCAGGAGGGACGTATCAGGAAGGCTGCCACGTGGAAGGGGCATTTACTAGTGGGAGCAGCGCAAAATCAGAGGCAGATTTTAGTTCAACAAAAGGAATCATTTTGTAATGATTCAAAATTGAGTGAATTTAACAAATAAGACAAATTGAGTAAAATATTTAAGCAGAATTTAATACTCTTACAATGGCCCCGTCTAGAAGGTTGTGGGGTTGAATTTTTATTTGAGTGGAAAATTGTCAAAAGGGTCTCTACTGTCCTCTCTGGCACAGTAGGACCCTTACATTGCTTTTCTGCCTTCAGTGACAGCTTTCCTTAGATGATATAGCATCCAAAAGCCACCTTGAGAGGGAGTATGTAGGCAGATATCTAAGGCACATGAAAGCAAATTGCATGGGTCTCCAAGCTCTGAGGGAGCAGAGAGTGGGAGGACAATGCTCAAAGAAATTGTGCCTAATAATCTTTCCAAGGTAGAAACAGATTCCCCATTGGTATCGAGGATTAGATGAAACAACGGATTAAAGAGCATGCAAATATAAGGTATCATTACCAATTTTATTAGCATGAAGCCTCCTTTCTAGTTTCCAAGTGACAAACATTAATAAATCATTATGAGAATTCCCAATCCAGTGTTGATGAAGTTAATTTAAAACACCCCAAAACTCCACATTGTTTTCTCTTTACTATGCTGTTTCTTTTCTCCTCCTCCCCCTTATCCTCTTCTTCCTCCTCCTCTTCATCTTCTTTACTTTACCAGTAAGTCTTTCACATATTCTCAAGGGTAGTTCTTTGCTCCATCTCCAAGCTCCCTCAGCATGGCATTAATTGCACTGGGTTATAATGATGTTCATGACTTTGTCAATCCCCAAAGACTGAGAGCACAAAGGCAAAGGCAGTGTTTTACTGCCTCAGCATCTGGCACATAGTAGGTGCTCCATAATGGTTTGATGGATGGATGGATGGATGGATGGATGGATGACTGTCTCTCACCGGTCACCAATGTTCTCTAATTGCCAAATCCAATGTCCTCATCGTCTTTGGATTCTGATGACACTAATGGATATAACCAACCACAAGTTGCCTCCCTTAACCTTTGTCACTCCACATATCCTGATTTCTCCAGTACTTCTCGATTTCTTCTTTTTTCCCCTTCTACTGCCTGAAAGGACATTCCTGTGAATCTTTGGCCTCTTCTCTGGAAATGTGTACCTACACAGGTGAAAGTGATGTTCTCTATTTCCCAAATCCCAATACACCTTCTGCTTAGAAAACTCCTAAATTTACATTTTGATCCCTGGCTTCTTATTCTCTAGCCCCACTTCTCAAGGTGCTGGTTGGGCATTTCCAACTAATTGTTATATTTTCACATCAAATCTAACAAAAATTATACTCATTTTCTTCCCATCAACTCCTTCATTCACTTCCTGATTCACTTGTGAATTCACTTCACTTGAGTCATCCTGTCATTCTCCCCAAACACTTTGCAACTTTTTACCTCCACACTGTGTCATACAGTTTCTTCTACCTGGAATGTCACTTTTTTTTATCATCGTCTCTCAAAATCTTATCTAATCTTCAAGGCCCAACTCAATTGCCACCTTTTGAGGTCTTCCTTGATCATCACTGCTGGCCTTGACCTCCTTCCTCTTTTCTCCTATAGAATTTGTCTGTACGATCCATATGAAACATACTGCATAACACCTTATATTGTAGTTATCTCTCAATCAGTCTTATTTGCCCCAATGTGTAACATTAGCTCTTTGAAGAGTGACATGAGGGCCTGAGTTAGGAAACATCACCATACTTGGTGGCATCATCCCTTGATGGACTGAAGACCTTTGTCCAAGTTTAATAGTGAGTGTTTCTCCCTCATGATCCTCATTCTACCATTTGCTCTTTCAACAACAAGAATAGTAATAAAGTCTTGTGCTCCTACTATGTGCTTTTACATTGAGAATTACTCTTTATTTTCCCCCAACTGAACCTATGTTTCTGCCAGTTTTTTAAAAAACCAAGAGCCTTGACCATCCAGGATACTGGGGGCTCTCATGAGCAGAGAGAGGATGTGACAAGAGCAGTGGGGCAGCTCCAGAGAATAGGTGGGCATTGAACTTCTCCAGGAAAGGTCCGGCAGCCTAAATGACCCATCCAAGATGTAACAGACTCAGATTTGATCCACATCAACCCAGATATTCGAGGTTCCTAATCTGAAAAGTCAGGGCCAGCTTCTAGTGAATAATCATTCTCGGAATCACAGGGGTGCTTGGTCACGGATTGTATGGTTCATCTAAATTAGTGCTAAGGATGCTGGAGTCTTAGTCCAGTCCCTGGGTGAGGAAGGACTGCCCTGAGATATACAATGGGATCCAAGTCTAGCCAACAAGGTGAGGTTCAAGGACAGACTGCAGGTCTAGCAAAGACCTGGGAAGCAGGTTATTTAAACTTGTAGCTGGAGACGACTGGGACAAAGTGGAATGGACACCAGGGATCAGTGGGCAGAGTTTTTGTTATTTATGCATTTCTTTGCTCTTGGTTTCTCTTTTACTCTCTCAGAGAGTTCATTTCCTCTTTTGCCTTCAACCATTACCCCTATCTGGGCAACTATATTTTCAGTCCTGACCATATTTCATATTGTCCAGAGACCATCATCATTTGGATGTTTCCTTTCACTCAAATACAACATATCCAGAACCAGTCTGAATAGTGAGCATCCTTCACCTTTCATCTCGCTGAAATTATACCTGCCTCAACCAGGTAGAGAAACAGAGTTAAGAGGCCAGTGCTCTTCTGAGCCTCCTGTTGCTGGGTGCTTGGTTCCAAGTTAGGTTACCTTTTGCCCCTATAGCCCCTCTTTTGCCCCATAGCCCCTTTTGTGGGGCTAAGGGATTGGTCTCCCTCCTCCCTTCTTAGATGCTGCCCCACAATACTAGAACTGGCCATCATCACCAGCCCCTGCAAAATGGAGGTGTCACCTCTCAGTGTTCTCCACCTTCTGATCTCCTGAAACATCACACATACCTTCTAGTCTGGACAATAGGAAGGAAATTTTACATTTTAAGTGGGAGAAATTACAGAGTTTCAAAAAGTAAAATCCCTGGTGTTTGTTGGAGTTTAATTAGAGGTAGATCTGATCTTATTTAAGTTTATTTGTCTCTAAAGCATTTTTTATTCTAGGTAACCATTGCTTTCAATAAATAAGTATTCCTTCTGGAGAGGATCCCTCTCTCTCTTTCTTGTTCTCCATTCAATGGAAAGATTATAGGAAAGATTTAAATTAGTACTACAATCTGCAGCTGAAGTTTCTTTTTCTGAATACATTTTGGTTCTAGAAGGAAATTTGGCAAAATTTACCAAGAAAGTTTGACCCAGCAATTCCACTTCAAGAATTTTATTCTAAGGAAAGAACAAGTATGCTCGCAAAGATTTATGTTCTGGATATTCATTTCAAAGTTACTTGTAATCATTAAAAATGGAAACAATTTACATCTGAAAATAGAGGAATGGTGGAATAAATGATTATAGCCACACAACACAATGTATCTATTAAAAATCCTGTTTTGAAAACTATTTCATGACTTGGAAAATGCCCATGATATGATGTTAAGGAACAAAACAAAAAACAAAAAAGCAGCTATTGAACTGTTTGTATTATGATCCAAAATTTATCTTAAAAGCCTGAGTGGCTGTTTGTGGCATAAATAACACATGTAGAAAAAGTAAGTATAAGCCAGCGTTCTAGAATTTTAACTGGTTGTCTGTCGGTAGTAGGATTGTAGAAGATTTTTATATTTTCTTTACAATTTTATTTATTTTCCAAATGCTTTTCTAGCACCATGTATTATTTTATTCATTCATTCAGTTACTCAATAAACATGGAGTGACTCTTAGGTGCCAAGCACTTTGCTTTGTGCTGGGGAGATAAAGTCAACAAGACAGAATAGACGTAGTCCTTGCTCGGCTCAGAGCTTATAATCCTTCAAGTTAGAAGGAAAAGTTTTTTTAAACATTCATTTCATTTGATGCAGTAATTCCACTTCTGGGAATCTACCCTAAGAAAATAATCAAGAAAGCAAAATAAAATTGTCATACAGAAATGTTTATTAGCACATTAATCGTAATAGCAAAAAAGTCTAGAAATCACCTAAATACCCACCAGTAGGGGTGGTTAAAGTAATAATAGCACATTCATATAATGGAATAAGAGGAAGCCATGACGATTATGTTACTGAAGACTTTTTAATAACATGGGAAAATGTTATTAATGTTTTCCATTAATATCAACGGGAAAAAGTAAGCTACAAAATTATATAGAATCTGACCTCGATCACGTAGGATAATAGTCATAAAAGAGAAATTCAAATGCTAACAGGTGTTATTTTTGCATGGTGAAGTAATGGTTGATTTGTATTTTTGGGTCTATGCTCTTCATATTTCCCAAGTGTTCTGCAATGAACAAGGTTTAATTTTATTATCAGGAAAACTATGTTGTTTTTATTTTTTAAGACTTGATTCAAAGACTGTTAAAAATTCAAGGAACATACAAAAAGACAAGTGAATGCTTCCTCAAAGCCTGCATTGCTGTGAGGGAGAAAGGAGAGATCAGGCCCCTTCTTGGGAGGGAATGGATGATAACGCGTGCAGGGGAGCTACATTTTCAGGGGGCCCGAGGGGACTAATTCACTGTGCTCATGCAGCTGAGCAAGAAAAAATAGAAGGAGCCCTTGGAGGACTTGGAGACAGAGCCCTGAAGCCTCCTGCCTCACCCTACCTTGAACTTTAACCTTGAGCATGCTGTTGACATTCTCCCCGGGCCGTATCCTTACATCAGGGACAAGGGGACATTCTCACTGAAGTCATTTCCCTTAGCTCTTGCACCAGAGATTCTCTGACCTCGCTGAGCAGGTGTCACTGAGGGTCAAGGTCCTGTCTATGGTTTGCCGAGAGAGAAAGAACAGTGGAGCCTGAGATGCCAGAGTCAAGGCAGCTGAAATCTGGCTCCCTGCCCAATCCACTGTGAAGATTTTGACCCTGACTCCCACCTCTGACTTTCTAGGGAAAGAGCAGGGCTGTGGGACATGGCGTCATTTCTGTGTAAGCCAAAGCAAGAGAGCTGTCTCCTGGTGCTCCGTCAGCTACTGAATGCTCGAGCTCACACTGACTGACAGGTCTCCCTTGAGCTCACGCAAGCCCCAATGCAGTAAACATACCAACTTTCCCTCTAATTTAGGAATCATCAAGAGAGTGTGTGTAAAGCTGAAATGGCACAGGTTTCACTGCACCTATATTCAGTTATATAGCATGCTAGGGGTTTTCTAAGTTTAAGGGGGCTTCTGGGAGGTTAAAGGAGCAAGTCAGTGCAGAAAGGTTTACAGGTATACCTTACTTTCAGCCAACTGAATATCTAAAAACCAGAGTAGCATAAAAAATAAATTTAAGAAAGAATCCAACTCACCAACCCTTTGAATAATTGGGTTCCCTTCTGCATTTAAAATATAAATTGATTTGCCACAACTTGTGTTGCACACAACACATCAAGCACATAAAAGCTGCATAAAAGGAGGTGTACATGGAACTTAGAAATCAGCATTTGGACACCACTGCAAAAGAAACACAGCTTCTCTGATATTAAGTGTTCATTGACTATAGAAGCTGAAAAAGACCTCAAATCAATTGCAAATCATAAACAGTCTGTATGCAAAAGAGTTCAGTGGTTTGGGAATTTCTTTTTGAAGTTTTCCTCTTAGCTCCCTCTTTGGGTTTCTCATATTCATTTATCTCAGTAAGGCCATCAAAAGAACCCATTCTAAAATCACTGTGGCAGGTGTTTTAAACACACCTCCACATCCCAGGTAAACATTTAACACTTGTGCACACATAGATCTACACATTAGAGACCTAGGACCCACAAGAAAGTCAATACAAATAAAGCTGTGCTCTAATAATCAATTTTCCATCACACCACCTGAGGAGCCGTTCATTCCGGAATGCTAGCCCTGGTATTTGAAAATGTCAACCTTTTCACTTTCAGCTTCTGAAACCCTAACCTGTTGGTTGCAGGAAAGAAAGAGCTCTCAATTGTCTTTGCTAAGCATGTTTCTCTGTGGATACGGACAGGCTAAAAACATTGACCTTACATTGCAAGAGAAATTTAGAAGAACTCTTGGATAAAGCTCCCTGGATTCCTATCTGCAGAGTTTCTTAAGAACAGTGTAGCTCCCTCTCATTTCTGAATGAGAACCCCTAGCAGCATAGAGGGAGCTGAATTAGAATCCTGAGTATTTTATGACTCTAACAAAATGCTCTTCACATCCAAATAATATTGGAGAGATGAGGTGGGAGCAGAGAGTCCCTGAATTGTCAGGAAAAAAGTGAAAAATGAGAAATTTTGCCTAGGCGCAGTTAAGACTGGAAGGCACCAAGAGGCTGCCCAATAGAATAGCAGGCCTGCAGGGATTTACAAAGCCCCAGTCAGGGGCCAGCCCCTTGGCCAAGCCCTGGGTATCCCCTTTAGGTTTTCAGGGTAAAGGAGAGAACACATAAATGGAAAGAAGCAAAGCAAGAATTGAAAGGAAAGTGTCAAGGAGATGAGTGGAGAAGGGATGAAGAAGAGGGTTTAATGAAGCAAAAAAGGGGATGTGTGAAGAAAGGAAGGGAGACTGGTGATGGGTGAAAAGGAGGAGAAAAGGAAAGAGGAAATAGAAAAGAAAATGGTGAGATAAGATAAAGTCCTCCATCAACAATTGACTCAGCTGGCTGTCGTAAAAACCCCAGGGTGTGGGTGGCCGATCTCCACCTTGAACCAGGCACAATCCAGCCCGGAAGCTCCATAGCAATGCCATGGTCCTCTATGGACACTTCCTCCCTTTTCCACAAAGGGCAAGCTCACCTATCGAAGGCCACAGCCGTCATGGAGTAGATACTGGCAAAGACAGCAGCGATGGGGAAGAAGTTGTGGAACTTGCAGTAGAACAGACCGTAGTACCACTCATTGTGGACAGCGTAGGTGAAGTTCACGACTGTATTGAACGCGGCCATGGAGGCCTCTGCGAAAGCCAGGTTCACGAGGAAATAGTTAGTCACTGTCCTCATTCTCTTGTGGGCCAAGATGATCCACATCACCACCACGTTGCCCACCACGGAGGTCACCACGATGACGGTATAGGCAGCTGCCCAAAGGACAATTTGCCAGGCCGGCTGCACGAACTGATTGGGCTCCGAGGTGTTGGTGGAGATGTTTGGGAAGAGGTCTGAATCAACCAGGAGGACGTTATCCATTCCTTTGCTAGGCGGTTAAGACCTCCTCTCTGTACACACCTGGCCTTTGCAGAAGGGTCCTGAGGCGGGCGCCCGGGATCAGGGTTCTGCTTAACCAAGACAGGAGGGCTGCAGACTCTTTCTGGGCAGAACTCTTTCCTTGCGAGCAGGAGACTTGGCGCTCAGAAGATAAACGCTTCTTGACGCGCTGTCTGCCCCTCGTGGCTCTGAATTCTTCCACTTTCAAGCTTCGGGAAGCATTTGAGTTCAGAAATCTGGAGACAGCGTCTCTCCTGCGTTGGACTGGAAACGGGAAAGAAATTCCACTGGTTACGTTCCAGGAAGCAGGCGACCCCCGCCTTTCTGCACCTGCTGCTGCTTGCAACTCCTATTCCCCCTTCCTGCAGCGGGAAAGGCAAAGCCCTGTACTGCGTGAGGACTTGGGGGCGAAGAGGGGTGCTTGTCACAGCGCGACCCGTAAAAGTTCTGAGTCAATGTCAGGATTTCTGGTGTCCGGTGTCCAACTGGAGATTTTTCCTTTGCTTTCGCTGCCGCCGCCGCCGCTGCCTGCAGCTTCTCAGGCGCCTCTTGGCTCGGGTCCTGCTCGGCTCTGGAGTTAGCAGAACCTCGGCAGGCTGCGCACGAGGCTTTTATAACCCGCTGTAGAGACGTCACCGGGAGGGGGCAGTACCTGGGCTGCGTACTCGCCAGTCCCGGTGCGCAGCGCGGCAGCTGCTCCAGCTGTTGGCAACTGTCTCACTCCACCGTCGCAGCCACCACGCCGTTTGCAGCTACCACGCCTTTTGCAGCTACCTGATGTGCGAGTTTGCAAGTCGGGCGCCCCGCGCACTCCGCGAGGGGGCGCTAAGCGGCCCCAGAGTAATTGCGCCAGATGGGGTCTGCAGCTGGAACCACAGATGCATCAAAAGGAAAGGAAGAATTTGCCAAAGAGCTGTGGTGATGGACACTTAACTTCCAGGGAGGGCAACCCGGAGCGCTGCGACAGCTCTGCAGAGGCGCCTGCCTGTGGCTGTGGGAGTCGAGCGTGGGGGCGACGTGCCAGCGCTGCGCTCCGGGCCGCGCTCCAGCCCGAGTGCACCGCGGGCTCGCTATGGCTGCTGCCCAGAAGCTAGAGGCGACGTTGCCCGGGTCCAGGTGTCCGGAAAATAACTTTCCTGAGGTCGTGTTTAGGAAACACCCCCCAAAATACGTAGTTCCTTTCCCTGGCGGGCCGATTCTCCCAGGAAGCAGTGATAGGCGCTAAGCTTTGGGGACACATTCCCCAGCGGTGGGTTGGTCCCTCGCTCCACGAAAAGCTCCTGCTGAGCTCTCCAGATGAGACCCCGAGCAGGCAATGGGGGCCGGGCTGGGCTCCCTGCGAAGCTTGGTGAACGAAAAAGCCACCCATACGCAGTGTGTCGCCCAGACGCGCGACTCTGGGCTCTCTGCCAGCACCCACTGCGGCCTCGCGTTTTCTGCTCGGAGACACCGCAGCCTCTGCCTCCGCATCTCCCAGGCCTGCGGACCAGGAGCGGGCCCGGGGTGGCGTCGAGGGCGCTTCCCCCTCCTCTCCTCCCAGGTTTGCAGAGGAACTGGAAGGGCAGATCTGCCTGCCTTCTCTCCGCACCCTCACCCCGTCCCTGGCTGTCTTAGGCCTCGTCTCCCAGTTCAATGCCATTTCAAAACGGTTGAGATGGTGCGGGGCACTGGGAGGAGGCGGGAAGAACTAGCCAGTCGCTGCGAACCGTTTTGGAGAAGATGAGATGGGCTGAGAGGTTCGGAGTGCGTTCCAGCCAGACTGACTGGGAGATACGGTTCCGCGGGGAATAGAACCTTAGGAGTCTTTCTGGGGGCCATTTACCTCTCCGCCTCCCCGCTTTCATTGCGGGGACTCGGAACTCTACCGCGCGGGTAGGGATGGATAGCACCGCGGGTCGCGGAGGCTCGGGTCGGCGCAAGCCTGCACTCTCCCGAGAGCGGCGTTTACGCACTAGTCCTGCCTGGTTGCACGGCTCTGCGGCGAGCGCGCAAAGTATCTCGCGGGAAGCGCTTTAAGGCTTACAAATTTGATTGTACTGATTTATGCTGGACTAAAATCGGATCCTCTCGCGGGGGCGCGAAATCGCTAGCTCGCTCTGGTTTTGTCGAAGCCCGGAATTTCAGCGTTTACATGAACCGCCCCTTGCACTGCGTGGTCCTCCAGGCACCCCTAAACTCTGTGCCCCCCTATTTAGAAGGTCAGCAAAAGAGAGCCTTCTTGTGGAAGAGAAAGGCTTCTTCTACCCTGGATCTCTCATTACTGCTTCCACCACCTCAAAGAGCTGAGGGAGTGTGTGTCCACCTTTATTTTTTTCCTCCCAAGTTGCTTAAAGCTGTCTTTCTCGCTTTCTCCCTGTCCAGTGGAGGCAGGTCGACATTTTCTAAAGGAACTTTACTCAATGCTTAGGGGGAAAAAAGAGCTAATAAAACCTAAATACATAATGAAAGCTAAATATAAGATGAATAAATGTAAAATAAAAGCTAAAAAATAAGAATTTATCCATTTGTCCTCCTTTAGTAGAGCAAGTTGATACCTTGAAGCAGGTACTGTCCTGGGGGTACAGCCCGGGCAAGCACTCACAGTCTAGTGGAGGAGAAAGAGACAAATTAACTATAGGAAATGGGAAGTATTATGAAAGATACTAGGCTCAGAAGGAGAGGAGAAGATGGTGAGGGTACTTAATCTTGATAATGAGGGGAATTGGGGAGAAGGGTAGAAAATTACTTCCATGGAGAAAACTGAAGAATGTGTTAAAGATGAGAAGAGGCTGAGGATGAAAGGGAACGGAATAGTTCAGATAGGCGTTTTATATGTCAAACCATGGCACTCTGCTTAAGGTCCCACAAGTACCGCCCAGCTCACTCTAAGATACCTCCATTCCTTACTCTGACCTCCTAGGGTCCGCATTCCTGGCCCTCACGTGTGGATAAGGCTGGCCTGAGGGGCTTTCTTTCCTGCTCTGGGTTCCTCATGGCAGGTAGCCATATCCTAGGAATAGGTATGACTCGCTAAAGTTACTTTCTTTCCCACAAAGAAACAAAGCATATTCATGATGGGTTCACATTAAAAAAAGAAGCCTCAGCCATACTGTAGCAGAAGGTGTCCTTGGTTCACACACAATCCAAGGAGGGACCTTCTCTGGCTTTGACCCTTCTGTAAAGTAGTGACTTCCCCACATAGGGATAATGTTGCACAGGTGTATAGATAAGATCCTATATGTGCTTTTTTCCTGCTAGAGTTGATATTTTTTCCTTATCCTTTTTTTCCTTGGCTCCCCTTTCTACTGAACTTCCTCTTTGACACACAACACAGGCCCACGAATCTCAAAGTAAATTCTATTGACAATCTGGAATAAATCCGTATTTGTCCAGGATCTTTAATAGTATATAGATGGAAATATACACAATACTTGTACATGTAAGCTTATACAAATATAGGACTTTCACTGTTGTTTCAATATTGTTTTTCTCACTCAAAACATTGTCTGGATGCTTCAGAGTCAACAGGTATAGTTAACACAATGGCTAAATATTATTCTTATGGTATGGATGCACCGTTGTTTATACACTCCTTTCCTTATTCATAGAAATTCACTTTGCTTCCAGATTTTTGCTTCTAAAGACAAGGCTTCAGTAAACATTTTTACATGTCTCCACAATCTGATGTTGTATTTCTATGGGAGAGATTCCAAGTGGAATTGCTAGGTAATGGATTATATTTGTATTCATATGGGTATATGTATACATGTTGTATATTTCTTTTTCTATTTAATGTTGCCAGATTGCCTTCCAGAAGGGTGTGGCACTGTTATATTTCACTAGCAATTAAATTACCCTTTTCCCCACATCTATTCCAGTAATAGGTATTAAAGGTCTTTTTAGTTTTGTCAGTTTGAAATACATAAAATATGATAACATTGCTAACACATAGTGTTCATTTTTCTGGCTACTAAAGAATTTTAACTTCTTTTAAGATTTTTTGGCTATATGGATTTTCCCTTCTATAAATTGTCTATTCGCTTACCTTGTCTCTTTTTCTGTTGAATTGCTTTCCAGTCATCTTTTTCTAAGGGCTCTTTGAATATTATAGGTATAAACACTTTGCCTGTCATAAATGTTTCAAATATTTTTTTCTAATGCTATTATTTATCTCCCAAACATGTATTTGCCATAAAAACTTAAACAAATTTTATGTAGTGTGTATTTGCCTTAATAGAATTTGGGTTTTCAAATCTTGGTTTAAAAAATTCTTCCCAAATCCTGGCTTTTTTTCACACAGTCTCCCAAATTTTCTTGGCAGTTTTTTATTGTTTCATTTTTTTGTATTAAAGTATTTAATTCACCTGGAGTTCGTTATTTTACATTATGTAAAATATTTACTTTTATTTTTTTCATACAGTTTGCTAGTTTTAACAGCTCCATCCATTTTCCTAGTGAATTAAATTAAACCATTATCATTGTCATAGATGAAATTTTCAAGTATATGTGATTTAATATTTATATTCTCCAGTCTTTCCCACGGATCCATTTGCTATTCCTATAGTAACACCATATATATATATACATATATATATATATGTATATATATATATATATGTATATATAAATCATCTGATCTCCTACTTTTCCTAGCCCCTTTGCAATTAGGCAGAGCCATGTATATGATAAATTCAGCTAATAGGTTGTGGGTGGAAATGATGTGTATCACTTCCAGGCTGAAGCATAGGGATGTGTGTGTGTGTCTGTGTGTGTGTGAGAGAGAGAGAAACAGAGACAGAGGGAGACTTCTCCATGTATTCTGTCTTTCCTGCCAAGTTCCAAATGATGCAGCTGTAAGATGACAGGTCTTGGTCACCTTGAATTCCCAAGTGACTGTATAACACAGGCCCCTGTCAAGTCATTACGGACATGTAGTGTGAGCAAGAAATGAACTTTTGTTGTGTTAAATCACTAGGGTTTGGATTAATTTGTTGCTCACCATGAAATAGTTTATTCTGACTAATAAGGGAATAAAATATTCTGATATCTGGTAAGGCAAGTTCACCTGAGTTCTCATTTCCTGTTTTTCTTATCTATTTTGGGGCATCACATTTAAACTTTAATATTTTTTTCAATTTTTAAAAATCCAAACAAAACAAACTGCATTAGTATTCTAATTGGAACTGCTTGGAATTTATTTTATTTTGACAAAATTGACATTTTTGATGTTAAATTTTTTTGTCCAAGAACATGGCATGCTTTTCCATTTCTTCAAGTATTGTTTCATGCCTTTCAAGAAGATTTTATAATCATGGTTAAAATAGATCTAGTCTTTTGATTAAATTTATTTCCATGTGTTTCATAGTTTTTGTTTCTATTGTAAACGAAATATTTTTCCTTTTTGTCCTAGATCAAAGAAAAGCTATTGATTTCTGTGTATATGAATTTGTGTGTGTGTGTGTGTATGTGTACATATATTACTAAATTCCTTTATTCATTCTAGTGTTTTTTACTTGAGTTTCCTTATTTTTCAATCACATCATTAGCATTTTCTTGTTTCATTGAATTTCCTTTACCTTCCAAGACAAGGTTAAATTAAAAATTGAGATAGCAGCTATTTCTGTATAGTTTCTCAAGTAAATTAAGATGGCTTTGATTTTTTACCATTTAGGATAATATTTGTTGTTAAATTTGCTCAACAGTCTCTTATGTTTAAATAGTTTCCTTCTATTTTATTTTATCTTGAAGTTTTAATAGGACCGTCTTGTAATTTCTTTTGTTTTTTTATTTATTTATTTTTTTGTGTGGGGAAGACCAGCCCTGAGCTAACATCCGTTGCCAATCCTCCCCTTTTTGCTGAGGAAGACTGGCCCTGGGCTAACATCTGTGCCCATCTTCCTCTACTTTATATGGGACGCCGCCACAGCATGGCTGACAGGCAGTGCGTCGGCGGGCTCCCGGGATCCGAACTCGCGAACCCCGGGCTGCCAAGCGCGGACTAAACCACTGTGCCACCAGGCGGCCCCCTATTTCTTTTATTTTTAAATGCCTTTTTTAGGATCTGTTGACATGATTGTATAATTTTTTCACTAACTTGTTGACATAAAGGATTCCCAACATTGACCCAAGCACTGACCCACCTTGGCATTCCTGGCATAAATTCTTATTAGTCAAGGGCAATATATTTCTTCTTTGATATATTGCTGGATTCAACTTGTCAATGTTTCAACATTTTTGCAGCTATTTTTCTAAGTAAGATTGATGTAGAGATTACTTTTTTCCTTTTCTATCTTGATCAGGTTTTGGTATTAGTGTTCTGCATCAAAAAAGGAATTGGGAAGCATCTCATCTTTAACTATGGCCAGAAATATTAGTCCCGTCCCTGAACCAGCAGCATTGGTGTCGCCCAGGAACTTGTTGGAAAGGCAAATTCTTGGCCTGATACAGAACTACTAAACTAGAATCTTCATTTTATTAAGACTGTAGGTGATTTGTATGCACATTAAAGTTTGAGGAGCCTAAAACAGGTCCAGTGTTTTCTGAATTTCTCAGATGACAAGAATCTCTTGAGTTGCTTGTTAAGTAAACATATTATCATGTTCCCCTGAAAATTCTGATTGGTAGGTCTGCAATGGGGCTCAGTGATCTGTGTTTTTCCCAAGTCCCTGGATCAGTCTTATCTTCAAGCAAGTTTTGGGAATACATGAGTCTTTTATTTTAAATCCAGCGTGAAACTAGAGGTCTCCTTTCTTCATCCCAAGGAAATTTTTCTTCTAGTACTTTTTGAAATTATTACCTCTTCTCCATCAGTCCTTTTTTCTCCTTTTGGGCTCTTATTGCTGGCATGCTAGTTCTTCCAGATCCATCCTCTGAATGTTTTAAAAACTATTCCTGACCCTTTAGTAGTGACTAATATTTTAAAAAATGAAATAACACAGAATAGAAAATATCAGAGTGCATAACACATAAAGTAAGGGTAAGTATTGTTTTGTGAAACTTTTATTTCCATTACAGTCCTGTGTGTATGGGTTTTCAATGTAAAATCTATTTTTTTTTTTTTTTACCATAGGCTGCAGTAAAAAAACATGTTTGAAAGCAGTCCTTTAAGTTTCTTAAACATTTCCTCATGATTTCTATCTTGTTTATATTTCTGCTTTGTGCTTTGTAGCTTTGTGCTGAGAAATATTTCCAAGCTATTCCTTTGGGTCTTTTAATACAGATGGTGAATATTTTATCCAAAATGTTTTTGTTTAACTTCTGAAGATTGTTTTTCTTTTTTTGCATTTGAATCTCCTTAAGGACAGTTACTGTTATTGTAATGTTTTATTCAGGTGTTCATCTGGCTCTTTCAGCAGCTCTCTTATCTGAGCATGTTTTCTGATTGTCCCGTTTCGTCTTTTCTGGCTATTAGGAACCCCTGCATAATCAGCATAGGTTGCTGTTTTCTTTAAAGGGTTACCAGGGCTCAGGCATGGTGGTTGGAGCATCCTAAACAGTGGGCATTTAGGGATTCCCTAGGTCATGAAAGAAGTGGGGGGATTAGGGTTAGGGTTAGCCGTTCCCTCCCCCACATACTGACACAGGCTGTCAGAGTTCTGCTGTGACACCTCCAGGAAGCCTCCCTGCCATCCATTCTCCCTACCCTTTTCCTGTCTCAGGAGCAGGGAGAACTAACTCATCCTTTTCTGTTTCCTCTAGGCCTTTGGGGCAGCAGGGAGACCCCCTGGTACGCCAACCAGGGCAGATGTCTGCCCTCACTCTCAGATCTCTGAGAACCCAGGATCCTCTGCTTTGGTCCTCTCTCTAGATTCCCATGCTGGTCTCCCAGCAAAGCCTAGCTTGCCAGAGGAAGCTCTGCCCAATTCTATTGTTCTCTTAGCTCAACCCCAACAGAGCCCCAAGGCTCACTTGTGTCCATCTGCCCTTGACGCCTGAAGCCACTTGACTGATGAGAGAGGACACTGGAGTTGGCTGGAGAAGGGACAGCAACTGCGTTCAGACCCGGGTGCCCTGAAGCCCCTGGTGTGGAAGCATCCCCTTCTCCCCGGCACAGTGTTGATGAGTTACTGTTAGTCACTGGCTCCCTTCCTCAATCATCCTTTCACAGGGCTAACTGTCTGGTGTGCATTGTATCTCTTTCAAGTTAGATTGTTAGTTCTCTGAGGAACCATGTAACTTGACTATTCATTTGCTAGCACTCCCTTCCATACAGTGCTTTGCACAGAGTGGATGATCAATACATCTGTATTAAAATGGATTGAATTGCATGAAAATGGTTGAATTTAGAAAGGTGGAGAGGTAAGGAGGCAGCAACAGAGCAATCATCAAACTATAAATCTTCCCAACACAAAACAATAAACATTAATAATAAGAACAGAAGCAAGGGAAGAGGAGGGTCGCTGGTGCTTAAACAGTGCTTACTACATGCCAGGAACTGTTCTATGTGCTTTACATATGGTCACTCTATTTGACCTTTTGTCAGCACTTCTAACTTATAACAGCATGAGTACTACCATTATAACTGTTTGTGGATGTTGTTCCCCTTCCACTTCACTGGGCACACAAAACATTTATTGCAATCTAACCATTTCCACTCTGGCCCTTGTTCCTCATGGTGTTCATTGACTGAGCTGTGAGACCCCTCTGAACTGAACTGAAGGTGATGGGAATGGACAGTGTGGTTGCTCAGCCAGAGGAGGGACAGAGGCTGTGGTCTGTCTGAAGAGCCCCAAAGCAAAGACAGGGAGGCATACGTCAGCACGCCTTTAGGGAGGTAATGACCTTGGGATTGTCTGAGGTAGTTTTAGAGGAAGAAGTTGGTCACAACAAGCCTTGAAAAAATTTTCTTTTAGCTGAAATGGTTGAGAGTTGTCATTTAGATGACAATTGCAAGAAAAAGACTGTATTGGGGCAGTGAGAGAGCGAGCACACTCTGGATGCACTGACATCCATGGGAACAGAATATAATTGTGTCTCTGAGATGGAAACCAATATCAGCATGGACAGGGGCTGATACTATTTTACTGCATCTATCTGAGAAAGTTTTCAAAGATAATATACATGAACAGCTGAAAAAGATGCAGAGTGACTATGAGAGTCCGAACGTTTCTCTGCAAAGTGGAAGAGAAGAGAGGAATAAAATTAAAAATAGATATTCCTCTCTAAAGACTAAAATTCTAGCTAATGTATATAAGGTAGATGAAAAACTAATAAATGTATCAGTTGTGGTTCTGTTTTTACTTCTGTTTCCTAGGACTTATGGCTTCTATGTGATGTCCTCTCTAGATGAGAGCTATGAATACATAAAAGTTCATCATCTATGTTTCACACTTATTACATTTAACAGAAAGAATTCGAACTTGTCAACATTTTCATATGCCGTCACCTCTTTCTAAATTATAGGGTATTAAACAGGCTGGATTAGAAAGGTTTTTTTTGAATCATAGTTTATTAACTCAATAATTATTCTTCCCTCCCCAAACAATAGAATACTAAAAATTCACCCTAAAGATGGTTCTTTTGGAAAATATATTTTATTATATAAAAAATTAAAACTTCTGAATAAAACTTCTGATTAAAACTTCAGGAAATAAGTAAAAATTGAAATAAACTTAGTAACAGATACAGTGATTTAAGCATTGAAAGAAAACTGTAATAACCAAGTGGTGACAGATTTTAAACACTTTGTTGTTGGTCTTGTCTCCTTGTATCTGGTCTCTTGATACAAAGAGATTGATGGCTGGAACCCAAGAACCTCAAATCCTGAAGCAGTCTCTATGTCATTCCAGGTAACTGAATGACAGATATAAAAAAGGACACTAGGCAAATGGACATTCCTTATTACTAGGTCCTTGGCATCAAATCCTTTTGGGTAGAGGTGTAAATTGATATAATCTCTTTGGAGGACAATTTGAATTACGTTTTAAAAGCCTTAAAACGATCATACCCAAACTCTACCCAAAACCACTGATCCAGTGATTTTACATCTAGATTTTTATTCTAAAGAAAACATCAGAGATGTATAAAGGGATTTTTGTTTAGGAAGGTTCATTGCAACTTTATATGTAACACCAAGTAATGAAGACAAATTAAATATTCAATACTAGAAGTTTGGTTAAATAATTCATGGCACATTGATATGTGATCCAACCATTAAAATCATATTTTCAACATTAATGATTAGGAAAGGATTTATAATAGATATTTGAAAGCAGCAAGATACTAAACAGTGTCTATAATTTGATGCTAACTCTGTAAAAATTATTACATATATTACACATGAAGAGAAGAGACTAGAAAGTGACCCATCAAAATATTCACAGTGGTCAACTCTACAACTATGATACACAACTGTGTTCTGTGACTTTGGGGAGAAAACAGAAGAAAGAGGAAGATTGGCAACAGATGTTAGCATAGGGCCAATCTTCCTCAAAAAAAAAAAAGCACGAAGGAACTTTAAAAAAAATATATTCACAGTGGTAGCATAGAGACGATTAAGTTATTCTTTCTCCTTTAGTATTTTACAAATATTCTACAATGAATGTATTTTCCTTTAATACTAAGAAAAAATAAATTTTTAAAAGGGAAAGTCTCTAAAGTTGGAAAATCAGGGATACTTTCTGGAGTCCTATCCTGTAAAATCAGTGTGGCCGAAGTGAGTTCCTTAATTTGTGAAAACCAGCTTCTCCTGGAAAATGACAAAACTGTCATGTTGCAAAACCCTTGTTGGAGGAGGTCATTGAGAGGACATGACCCCCGGCTGACCCAAGAGCTGGACTGGGTGATCAGAGACTCCTCATTGCCCTCTTCCACCCGTCTGCCACCGTCCTTGGAATGTACGTTCTGCCCACCGTTCCAACACCAGGAGCTGTTTCAAGGCCATAGCCTTGACAGAGTGATGTGTTGTTGAGAACTTCTGGACTGAATATGTGACTGAACCCAGTTGAGACCTTTATATAAACTGTGAAGATCCTGGCGGGCAGGTGCAGAAATCTACTCATCTTTCAGCCCCTCAAGACAAGGCTCATAAGCAAGTTCCCTTGCTTATTAAACCTGCCACCTGCCAATCGGTAGCGCTCTGCCTCTTCCTTCGGTCTCTCCTTGGCCTCTGTGTACAGGGGTCAGTCTCAAATTTCACCTGGGGGACTCCTGAGGTTGCAAAGCGACAACCCTTCTGTACAAAATTGGTTTTATTCATGGTAATTGTTTGTTCATTTGTGTGTTTTGGCTCCCACATGTGGCTACAGACATGCCAACCTGAGTATCACGGCTTCTTTCCTTCTCTCGGGCAGATTGTGTTTTACGAAACTAGTGGCTCAGGGAAGTGGTTTACCTTGTCGCATGGAGCCATCTCCTCCTCTTTCCCAGTCGGAGTGATTTCTCAGTCCTGGAGGTTACAGAGACTCTTCAGGAAGGCTAGTTGTTTGGGGGCTTTGCCATTTCCTCAAGTTCTGCAAATGCAGCTATTCATAGGGCATTGCTGTGGAACTCATTCATCTCTCAGCACTGGAGGCCTCATGCAAGCACCTGAGAAGACACTGAAACCCAGCAGACAGCATTAGTTCTTGCTCAGGAACAATTGTGAAAAGGCCCTACTTACCCATCGACTCATTCTGGGCACCAGTTCTTGACTAGGAAGAATGGTGATTAGGTTCACTTGTTTCAGCTGTGGCTCCATAACAAGACCTGGAAGGATAATTTAAAAATTTTATCTATTACTTTCATATCAAAGTAATTCATAATTTAAAAAATTAGAAATATGGAAAAGGAGAATGGAGGGGAAAACAATCACCCTGCCACCAGCACTGTTTATGGATGGTTCTCCCGTCGGTTGCCGGCTTGGGGTTGCCATTTGCTCCTCCACGAATGCTCTGCTACCCTAATGGGAGTATATCTGATGCAGCTCATACAAATTCTGGAGCTCCTCCCTAGACCTACCGTATTAATTTGCTAAAGCTTCCATAAAGAAATACTTAAATGACAGAAATTTATTTCTCACTGTTCTGGAGGTTAGAAGTCCAAGATCAAGGTGTTGGCAGGTTTGGTTTCTTCTGAGGCTTCTCTCCTTAGCTTGCAGATGGCCTCCTTCTTATTGTGTCGCCCATGGTCTCTCCTGTGTGTGTGCACGTGCCTGGTGTCTTTGTCCTAATCTCCTCTTCTTATAAGGACACCAGTTAGATTGGATTAGGACCCACCCTACCAGCCTCATTTTAACTTAATCACCTCTTTAAAGGCCCTATCTCAAAATATAGTCACATTCTGAGGTAATGGGGCTTCAGATTTCAACATACGAATTTGGGGGGCAGCAGTTCAGACCAGAACATCTATTGAATTAGAAACTGAAGTTTTATTTTCTTGTAGTATCCTTATCTGGCTTTGGTATCAGACTAATGCTGGCCTCATAAAATGATTTTGGGAGTGTTCCCTCCTCTTCAATATTTTGGAAGAGTTTGAAGAGGATTCATTCTTTAAATCTTTGCTAGAATTCATCAGTGAAACCATCTCGTTCTGGGCTTTTCTTTGTGACAAGAGATTCTCGCATATTGAGGTATATGGGGTAACTATTTGGGTTTGAAACTGATTCAGCTTGAACTAAAAAGCCTGACCTATTGGCCTATCAAACATACGTTGCACATCTGCTAAACCATTAAAGTAAAGAATACACTCTCTTAAGATAAGAATGCATACTTCCCCTCCTACACCCTATTGGTAAGACCCAAATCAGTCCCTTTCCAGACATCACAGTCACGTTGACTTGCTAATTTGCAACTTTGAGATTTTTGATGAAAATGTATCCTGGGTGTGTTTAATGTACATTCTGTGTTCTAAAAAGCTATAGGACTGTACTGAAAACCATGTTTCCCTGGAACACTTTCTAAGTCCATCCCAGGTTATAATCCTCACTTTGGCTCAAGTGAACTCACCTTATTTCTCTTATCTATAGAATGGTCATTGGTTATTTTGTGTTGACATTTCGGAGATTTTTGATTATTTTTCAATCTCTTTTCTCATTTTTGGTCTATTTAAATCTTTGATTTCTTCATGATTCAGTCTTTGTAGGTTGTATGTTTCTTGGAATTTATACATTTCTTCTAGGTTATCGAATTTGTTGGTGTAAAGCTGCTCATAGTAGTGTCTAATGATCCTTTGTGTTTTTGTGGATGTTTTGTAGTTGTAATGTCTCCTCTGTCATGATCTTATTTATTTGAGTCTTTTCTCTTTTTTACTTTAGTCTAGGTAAATGTTTGTCAATTTTGTTTAGGTGTTCAAAAAACCAGCTCTTAGTTTTGTTGATTTTTCTATCGTTTCTCTTGTCTCTATTTCATTTATTTTTGCTCTGATTTTTGTTATTTCCGTCCTTCTGCTAACTTTGAGCTTAGTCTGTTCTTCTTTTTCTACCTCCTAAGGTGTAAAGACAGGTTGTTTATTAGACATCTTTCTTTTTTCTTAATGTACGTGTTTACTGCTATAACCTTCTCTCTTAGAAATGCTTTTGCTGCCTCCCATAAGTTTTGGTATATTTCGTTCCATTTTCATTTGTTTCAAGATATTTTTTGATTTCCCTTTTGATTTCTTCTTTGACTCATTGGTTGTTCAGGAGTGTGTTGTTTAATTATTATTTCCTTCTTTCTGCTTCATTTTGATTTACCTTGTTATTCCTCTTCTTGATTTTGAGTTAGTGATTTAATTCATTTACTTCATTCTTTCACTTTTAAATAATTGAGCTAAAGTATTTAATTTATGAATTTTCCTCCAATCATTGCTTTAATTGTATACAATAGATTCTGATAGTGTTTTATTTATCATATTTTAGAAATTCTACAGCTTGATTTACATTTACTTTTTCACACAGAAATTGTTTAAAAAGAGGTTTTAAAAATAACTTTTAGGGGCCGGCCCTGTGGTGCAGCAGTTTAGTTTGCGCTTGGCAGCCCGGGGTTCGCGGGTTCGGATCCCAGGCGCCCGCCGATGCACTGCCTGTCAGCCTCGCTGTGGCGGCGTCCCATATAAAGTGGAGGAGGATGGGCACAGATGTTAGCCCAGGGCCAGTCTTCCTCAGCAAAAAGAGGAGGATTGGCAACGGATGTTAGCTCAGGGCTGGTCTTCCTCACAAAAAAAAAAAAAAGAAAAGAAAAAAAAATAGTTTTCGGGTAGAAGAAACTCTTAAATTTTATTGTTAATTTCTAATACTTTTACTTTATGATCAGGAATTTTTTTCTATTATTTCCACTTTATTGAGGATTCTATGTGATCTATTATACAGTCCTTTCAATGAATGTTGTATGTGCACTTGAGAAGCCATATTTTCCACTATTGAGGTATGCATTTTGGTATAAATGCATAAGTTCTACATAACTGGTTATGTTGTTTAGATCTTCCTCATACTTTTTTATTCTGTACTCACTTTTCTGCCTCGAACTCAGAGTGGTGTGTTCAAATCTCCTGTTAGCAGAGGGATTTTTCCATTTCTCCTGCATCTCCTATCTTCTGTTTATGAGGATGGTTGCTGTGTTATTTTGGTACATAGATATTATAACTCTATGCCTTCATAGTGAATCATGGCCTTTAACATTATAAAACATCCTTCTTTGTCCCATTTAATACTTTTTTGGTGTGAACTCTGCCTTGCTTGCTATCAGGAGCTCAGCTCCTCTTTTCTTTTTGTTTGCATCCGCCTGATATAGTTTTGCCTATGGCTTTAGCTTTAGCTTTCCGAGTCACTTTTGTTTTGTGTGTGCCTCTAGAATATAGTACAGAACTGGGGTTCTCTTCATGAGCCAGTGTGAAAATCATTTTCTTTTAAGTGAGTTAAACCTATTCATATTTCATGATTTGACAGATCTGTTTGCTCTTAAGTCTGTTCTATTATTTTATGTTATATTCCTGAGTATATTTTTCTTACATTTATGGGCAAATGCATATGACTTATTTTTATAGTCTGTTTGCTTTAAACATTATTTTGTTATTTAGAAAGATTTGTGAGGGTTTTTTTTTCTAGTAGCTATCTTTATACTTTTTGTTGTTAGTGCAATCGAGTAGATTCTGACTCCTAATGACCCTGTGTACAATAGAGTTGAACCCTGCCCCATCTTTTTGCACCAGCCTCTCACCTTCCAGTGCTATATCAGACAGAGCTCCACTGCTGTTCACAGTGTTTTCATGGCCAGTTTTTCTGGAAGTGGGAGGCCAGTTCCTTCTTCCTGGTCTGTTTTAGTCTGGTAGCTCCACTGAAACTTGCCCATGATGGGCGACCCTGCTGGTATTTGAAATATTACTGGTGGCATAGCTTTCAGCACCACAGTAACATGCAGCTGCCACAGTATGACAACACACAGACAGGTGGTGTGGTGCCCTGACTGCAAATGAACCCGGGCCGCTGCGGTGAGAGTGTTGAATCTTAACCACTAGGCCAGGGCTGGCTACCTTTACACTAGTATCTTTTATAATGCCCATAGTCTCTTTTTATTCATACAGGCTTCTATTATTTGATTTATCAGCTTTAAATGACATCTTCAGTCTTCCACCTCATACCCAGGTAGTGATCTATGAGCTTTTCCTATTACATTGAACCATACTAAAATGTTGTCTTTGTAGGTCAAAAATGGCTGATTATCAGTTATTTCATATGGCTTATTCTGATAATACTCTTCTCTTCTCATTTCTTGCCTTCTTCCATTTTTAAAGTTGTGTTATTCCTACTTTGACAAAATATTTAACATTTACTCGTTATTCTATCACCCATATCTCCACCTTTGTTTTGGTCCTAGATTTATAATGATATATATTTAACGTTCTCTATCAGTCCTTTTGCTGAAGTTGCTGCTTTGATCTTTTGGTCGAAAGAAGCTCATTCTGTAGTAGATTCTTCAGGAAGCGCTCATGAGAAGAGTTTTGCATTTTTAAAACTGTTTTCTATAGCCTTCACACTAGAAGGTTTGCTTTGGCATATACGTATATTCTTTTGTTTTAAAAACAAATGCTAAAAACTACATACACTATTTGGCATATTTTACAGGCTTCTATGATTTTACAGAAACCAAATTTCTATGGGGTTTGTATGCCTCTCATTTCTTAAGGAAAACCACTATTTTCTGTCACTGGAGAATATTTTCAGACTTTTAAAGTAGTTCTAACTACTTCAGTATTTCTGTTCTATTACTGGAGACTATTTTAGGAGAAAAGTTAAAGACCATCTCTGATATATTTGAAATGAAAATGTATATCTATCTTTATTTTTTAAGTAAAATTTCATTTAAGTATAATATCTTTACAGAAAGGGATGTACATCATGAGTATAGAATTCAGTAAATCACAGAAAGTAAATCTATCTGTGTAAACACACTTAGGAAAAAAATAAGAGTATTATCAGAATGCTAGAGACCCCCTTGTACTCTCTCTCTTAATCATCTCCAAAGGCAACCACTGTCTTACCTTTAAAACCATAGATTCAATTTGCATGTTTTTGAACTTTAAATTAATGGAGTTATACCTATCTAGCTTCTTTCACCCCACATTGCCATTGTGAGATTCATTTATGTTGTTTGTAACAGGAGTTTGTTCATTGCCGTTGCCCTATAACATTCCATTGTTTGAAAATACTAGTTTGTTAATGTACTGTTGATGGACAATGATTAGTTTTAGTTGTGGGCAATAAGAATAATGTTACTATTTATTTTAGCACATATTTACGCATTTTTGTTGGATGTATGCCTAGGAATACAATTGCTAGGTCACAGGGTTTGCCTATGCTTGGCTGCAGTAGATATTTACAAACACATAGTGCTTGTGCCAATTATGCCAATTACATTCTCGCAGGAACACACAACACATGAGTTTTCCAGCTGCTCCACATCCTTGCTAATGAATGGTATTGTCAGTCTCGTTAATGTCTGCCATTCTGATGAGTGAGACATGGGTGATGGGTGTCCCATTGTGGTTTTAGTTTGCATTTCACTAATGAATGGAGAAATGTAGTGGAGCACCTTTTTATATAATTTTTGTAGTGTTTGTTCTGGTTGTTTGCTCACTTTTAAAAAAAATTGGCTTGTCTGTCTTACTGATTTGTAAGAATTCCTTATATATGTTATGGAAATGGGTCCTTTGTCAGTTATATGTATTGCAAATCTTTTCATATTCTGTGGTTTGCCTTTGTTTTCTGATGGTCAGAAATTGCTAATTTAAATGTGTCCCAATTTATCACTTTTTTTCCTTTTTGGTCGATGCTTTTTGTGCTTTATTTAAGAAATCTTTGCTTACCTCGAGATCTTGAATATGTTCTCATGTTATCTTCTATTAGCTTGATTATTTTAAGTTTTACATCTAGATCTACAATCTACTTGGAATTGATTAATATGAATGGTGTGAACTAGGGGGTTAAGATTCATTTTGATCCTTATTGATATTAAATTGTCCTAGAAGAGCTCACTTAAAAGAATGTTCTTTTTCCTGTTGTCTTCAATGCCACCACTGCATAAACCAAGTATCTCTGTATCTGAATCTATTTTTAAATTCTGTATTCTGTTCCATTGGCCTTTTGGATATCCTTTCTTCAGTACCATTATAGCTTCATAATAAACTGTCTTCTAAGCTAGCAGTGTAAGTTCTCCAACTTTTTTCTTCAAAGTTGCCTTGGCTATTCTTAGCCCTTTATATTTCCACACAAATTTTAGAATTAATTTATCAATTATTAATTTATCAAAAAGCCAGCTCTCCTGCAGTTTAAATTGGGATTGTTTTGAATCTATAGATTAATTTGGAAAGGATTTACATCTTTACCATATTGAATGTTCCAAATCCAAGAATATGGTATATCTCTATTTAGATCTTCTTAATATATCTTAATTGTTTTGTAATTTTAGTATGGAGGTCTTATACATCTTTCATTAGACATATTGCTAGGTGTTTGATCACTTTGATGCCATTGTAAGTGGTAATTTTTCAAATTTTACTTTCTAATTGTTGCTGTATATAGATACGTAATTGATCTTTGCATTTTGACCTTATATTTGTGACTTTGGTAGATTCACTCATTAATTCTCATGGTTTAATTTTAGAGTTCTCTGGAATTTCTATGTACATAACCACTGGAAGGAATAAAGACAATTTTGATTCTGTAAGATTTTGCTTTGTGTATTTTGACACAGCTATACACAGCTATAGGCATGTACAGATTTAAGATAAGTATGAATATATTTCTGTTGCATTCATCTTTTTATCATTACAAAATATACCTCTTCATCTCCAGTAATATTTCCTGCCTTCAAATTTATACTGCCTGATATTGGT
The DNA here is from genome assembly GCA_031878705.1 of Tapirus indicus. NCBI lineage: Eukaryota > Metazoa > Chordata > Mammalia > Perissodactyla > Tapiridae > Tapirus > Tapirus indicus. The sequence goes on from CM062923.1 coordinate 63,405,314, forward strand.
ATTGCTACTCCACCTTTATTTTGGTTAGTATTTACAAAGCGTATATTATTTTTTAGTTCCAGAATCCTCATTTGTTTCTTTTATAGTTTCCAGTTCTCCAATGCAATTTTCCATCTTGTTACTTAGTTTTTTAAACACATTATCATGGTTTCTAACAGCCATGTTTGATAATTCCAATATCTGGATATCCTGTGGGTTTGTTTCTACTGTCTATTTTTCTCTTGATTTTTGGTCAATTCTTGTCTTGTTGCATGCTTAATTATTTTCATTGTATGATAGAAAAGATGACTGAAAAATTATAGAGATAATTTGAGGTATTGGATGATGTTACATTCCCCCAGAGAGGAGTTACTTCTGCTCCTGGCATGTGGTTAGGATGACTTTAATCCAATTAGGGCTTGAGCTGATTAGACGCAACAGTTTAATCTTTGTGAGGTCTGGTCTATTTTCAGTTCACCATTACTCCAAAGGTAATGTTCTTTGGGAGTCCAAACTGTTTCCTTGGACATTTACAAGGACCCTTCCTTTGTGGGCACTGAACTCCCTTTTTTGTCTTTCTAGCCCCATGAAACTACTGAAAGCTCTGCTCAATTTCTCCGCCTCTTAGCCACTGCTTAAGAAAAAAACAAAAGCCTTGAGAGGGGTCAAGGTGATTGGCTGGAGTGGGAGGCAGCTATTAGGCATTTGGCAGGGATCATTTATTAACAAGTATGGCAGTGTTTAAAAATTTTTTTTAAATTAATAGACTTTATTTTTTAGATGTTTTAGGTTTATAGAAAAAATGAGCAGAAAGTACCTATATACTCCCTCCTGCCACCAGTTTCCCCATTTTTATTAGCCTTAACAATGCATTCTAGCTGAATAGCTGCTCTGATGTACTGCCAGTCCAACATCTCGTGGGAGATGAGCCCAGAGAAGATTCAAGTTTTATGGTCTTGATTTGCCCCTACTCTGATGACCTTAGACTTCTACCTGGCTCTCTGAGGTGACAAGCTGGCACTAGTAGGCACACAGGTAAGGGATATTTTGTCAACCAATATCTATGAGGAGAATTGGTCACCTACTTCAAAGCCAAAATTCTATCCTATAGACAAAGTGTCAAATCATGCGTATCTGACAGACAGCTGCTGGCAAAACCATGGGCTTTTTATAGTTTTCATCTTCCTAATATAATTTTACTGGCAGTAATGAAAAAAAAACAAACCTAGGAGAGGCTTGTGAGGATCAGCTAAAGTCTTCACTGGAGCCCGAGCCAAGCAGGCCAGCAAAGCATTGAAAGCCCTCTCAGACTCCTCTCCCTGCCGGCTTCCAAAGAGGCAAAACATTTCTGGCTTCATTTCCTAACTATTGACCCAGCTTGGACCTGATACCCTGAGTCAGATTTAAAAAGAACTTTGTGATATTGAAATATTGCTTTACAAATCTCCTTAGAGTTAAAATTCCACAAAGTCCTTTAATTCTCCCATAGAACTTTACAGAGGCCTTTAATTCTCAGTAGTAGTTGTGACATGGCCAGAAGATAACAGCAGAAATCTTTTCTGGACCAGTGCCCACTCTCACTTGGAATACTATATACCTAATATGTTTTATGAAGTCTAGATAAAATTGGCATTGGGCAAGGATAATTTCAAACGAGTTTCAACCAGGTGATTGAGGACTTTTGCCCCTCTAATGCCTTTCTGTGTGTGAGTGTCTTCAAGTAATTCTCTTATCTACCACCTTCTCCATTAAGCATTAAAATTAAGAGATGCTCTGGAAATCTTGAGATACCTTCCTAAATGGATAAAAGCTTTCCAGGCAAATAAAGGCTATTTTTTCCTTATCTTTAAGAGCCATAAGCATCTGATATATCTACTCTGAAACAGTAACACAGTGAACTGCTGGCTTCCTACCAATAATCCACTACATCTTGTACACAGGGTGCTGTGTAATCATCAATGTGAATCAGACAATTAAGAGTATGGTACTCCACACATATTTAAATGTTTCTAGACTTCTTTCTCACCACCACAATTGGGAAAGCCTGTGGTCTGTGGGTTTTGGTAATGATCCAGTTAAATATCACTTCTTTAATATGATTTTCAGCTCATTAATTGTTAATAGATTTTTCCTTGAATGCTTTTGAGTCCTTTAGCTTTATGATATGTGGGTTGACTTGAACACACCCCATATCACATTCTTGTGGAGAAAATTGTCTTGTTCCAGCCCCAAGCACTTTCTTTCAATCTCTCCTTCATGTCTCAGAAACTGACAGGTCATCAAAGTTAAATCTGTCTGAACCCAGCTCAGGGAATTTTCTAGAACAATGCTTGGGATGAAAGAGGTTTGGGTGTTATTTTATTTCCTATTTGTCTCCATGTTCTGGTAGGAGGACAACTGTGATTAATGGAGAAATAATTAAATATTTGTCGTCTGCCACAACCTCTAAAGGGGTTAGTGTTTTCCCTAATCAAGCCTTCCCCCCCCCTACTATTTCCATAGATATGAACACTTATAACAACTGGCTCTACCTCTCTATAAGCTCTTCAGTGAATTTTCTACCTCACCAACCTAAGATTAGTAATGATCCTTTGTTCACTTAAAAAATATTTGAGTGCCAGACTCTGCGCTATGCATATGGTAAATAAGATAAGTATAGTCCCTGTCCTCAACAACAAAGACAAATAAATAGGCAAATACAATATAGCATGATTAGTGCCATGTTAGAGGAAGCATGAAACTTATAAAAAGGGGACCTGGCCCAGAGCTGAGGAGTCAGGGCAGACTTCACAAAGGGAGTGACATCTGAGCTAGCTAGGCCTTGCTGCAGCCCCCATATCCCAGTGCCCCCATATCCCAGTGGCTTAACCCAATATAAGTTTACTTATTGCTTTTGCAAGAAGCATTTCTAACCACACTTCCTTGGTTAAAACTAATTACATGGCTGCACCAAGATGCAAGGAGGCTGGTAAGGGTAGTTACCATGTGCCCAGGAAGGAGGAACGTGAAACAGAATTTTTGAATGTATAGCATTGTCTCTGGCACATCAATCCTTCTGGTCACCAGAGAGTCATTTCATTCTTCCTTCCACACATAGAATACACTCCCCAAGGGAGTTATTTCAGTATCCCATACAGTTGCAGCATCAAACTCAAGAGGCTAGGATCTCAGATCCTAAATTTAGGATCCTAAATCAGGTATGAATGTGGATTCCATTAGTCTGGAGACATATGAACTAAAAATAGACAAGTTTCTATACTTCGACCCTACACTCAATGTGTACTCATAAAATAAGACCAAGAAGCACAATCACAACATTCTCATTTAGAAAGGAGAAGAATAGGAAACACACAGCAGTCAATAGTCTGTGGAAATTCTGAAATCCTGTTGGGCGGACCTTATGGGGTTCCCTTAACCTAGAACAGTGGTTTTCAACCGGGGCATTTGGCCCTGAGGGGACATTTGGCAATGTCTGGAGATGTTTTGGTTATCACAACTGGGGAAGAGATGCTACTCGCATCTAGTGGGTAGATTTAAGGGTTGCTGCTAAACATCCTACAATGCACAGGACAGCCCCCACCACAACAAAAAATTACTCAGCCCAAGAGGTCAATAGTCCCAAGGCTGAGAAACCCTGACCTGGCGTAAGGAGGATTCTTTGATGAGGTCCTGATCCTGCTCCCTGGTTCATTGTGGCTCCTAGTTCCTACCTTCCTGAAGCTTTCCCCCCTTTTCCATTTTCCCCTGTGGCCACATCTGAATTGAGCATTGAGGAGTGTGCCCTCCTTGAGTACTGAACATTTGTCATTCCTGGAAGACGGGGACTCAAGTGTCTTTTTAAAGTCTTGAACAGTCACAAATACCGGAATACTCCTCACTTTCCATCCTCTTCATCTAACTTGACTCCTAATCCTTCAAGTTTTCAACTAGTTACAGACAATACTTTGTATTGTCAATTTCATTCTGCTCGATTGTTGGTCTTTTTGACAGTTTGAAAGAGACGGTCAGCTCTTTCAAAAACATATCTATTTGATTCTAATCAGTTCCTTGTATCTGTACCTATACTCACAGTTCTTTACAAGATGTAGTTCTCATATCTGCTCTTTTTCTTTATCATCCCCAAACTCTCTTAATGGAAAGTGTGTTGAGCTTCTGTGAAAAGGCTTCACACTTAATCTGATCTCTTACAAGACTGAATTTTAATGGGTCTTTGGCACTCAAAGACTTTCTTAACATTACCTATTCTTGTTTGGGATATAAAAGAAATTGGCTTTTCCAGTTCTTCAAGGCTACAAATTTTTTCTTTTTCTTTCTTTTTTTTTTTTTTTTTTTGGTGAGGAAGACCAGCCCTGAGCTAACATCCGTTGTCAATCCTCCTCTTTTTGCTGAGGAAGACTGGCCCTGGGCTAATATCTGTGCCCATCTTCCTCTACTTTATATGGGACGCCGCAATGGCATGGCTGACAAGCAGTGTGTCGGCAGGTGCCCAGGATCCGAACCTGTGAACCCCGGGCTGCCAAGCACGGACTAAACCGCTGCGCCACCGGGCAGCCCCAAGGCTACACATTTTTGAGCTATCTGTTCTCTTTCATTTCTGCTTAATTCCTTCCTGATTTTATCTCTTGTTGTAATTCCTTGCCAAATGCAGCCAAATAATAAATCGCACATATTACTGAGTTTCCTCTTTTCAAAGTTTTCCACGAGAATGGAAACTTCGTTAGGGAAGTTGTTTCCAAGTAATTAGAGACAACGATTTTAGTAAATATTTTTCCACTTTATAACCTTGATTAACATTTCCCCAGCCTTGAATGCTGATTTTCTTACCTTTGCCGCCCATCTGCTAAGCCAACACCGCATATGTCTTAGGTTTTTGCTGTGGTAGTACCCAACCCCTAATACCATTTTCTGTATTGGTCAGAGGATACTAGGCCATGCTGTGGTAACAAACTTTCCCAAAACTTAGTGGGTTAGCAAAATGCGTCTCATTTTTTGCTCACAAAGGCTGCCATGGGCGTGGGTAACTCTCTTCCTTATGGCCACTCAGAGATCCCACTTCCTCAATCTTAACTGTTCTAATTTCTCAACATATGGCCTCTGAATTTGCCAAGATAAGAGAAGCCAAGAGACATGAAAATTGGGCAGAAGCTTTTACTGCCTTAGGCTGGAAGTGACACATATCACTTCTGGTCACATTTCGTCAGTAAAAGCTAGTAATACAGCTCCAACTAACATCACTAGGGCTGAGAAGTGTACTTTTCCATGTGCCCAGGAAGAGGGAATATGAAACTGGGCTTGCCAAATACAAAGTATTGTCTGTGACTAGCTGAGAACTTGAAGGATTAGAAGGAGTCAAGTTAGATGAAGACAGTGAGGAGTATTCCAGGCAGAAGAGATTACTTGTGTGAAAGTCTGGAGGCTAGAGAGAACGCGACTCATTTGAGGCTGGCAGAAGTGTTCTGTGGTTGAAGCTTTGTTAGGCTAAGATGGGAAGAAGGAGGTAGGAGAAGGGAGTAAAGAAAAACCAGGTGGGTGTTGTCATCATGCTAAGCCTTGTAAACCATGTTAAAAAGGAAAACTTTATCTTATGTCAAGGTGGAGATTTTAAGCAGGGGAGTGATAATTTCATAGATATTTATCAGAAAATCCTTCCGGCTTCACTGAGTCCAGGATGGATTGGAATAAGAGTGGAGGCAGGGTCCAATTAGGAGGTTCTTGCAGTAGTCCAGGTGAGGGATTGCCTGAACTTGAGTATTTACAAGAGGATAGAACGACACAGATAAGCTTGAGAGAGTCGTTGGAGGCAGAGTCAACAGGAATTGATGGTTAATGAGCTGTAAATTGGTGGAGGAGTCAGGGATGAAACCCAGGTTTCTGATTGTGCAACTATGGGAAACACAGGTAGAAGCCCCAGCACTCAGACACAGATACCCCAGCATGTTATGTTTTATGGCAGAAACCTGGCCTGATGTTGTTTGCAAGAAAGACCTGAAAATTACATTAGCCACTGAGCATCAGGAGGCAAGGCCTTCTTTTAACCTAGCTTTCACTTTTCTGGGGGTTGTGGGGGCTATTCATCTTAGAGAAAAAAAATATAGGCTGCTTGTCAATATCAACTCCACCCATAATGACCCTGCATTAGTACAGCCACTTTGGAAAATAATTTATTATTACCTACAGACGTTGAATATATACTGTGATGGTTAATTTTATGTGTCGACTTGGCTGGGCCAAGGTGCCCAGTTATGTGGACAGACATTATTCGGGATGTTTCTGGGCGTTTGGGGATGAGATTTACATTTAAATCAGTGGACTTAGAGTAAAGCAGATTTTCCTCCTTAATGTGGGTAGGCCTCATCCAATCACTTGAAGGCTTGAATAGAATAAAAGACTGATCTCTCCTAAGCAAGAGGGAATTCTGCAGCTGATGGCCTTCAAGCTATAACTGCAACACCAGCTCTTTCCTGGGTGTCTAGCCTTCTGGCACATCCTGCAGATTTTGGATTTGCCGGCTTCCATGATCATGTGAGTCAATTCCTTAAAATAAATCTCTCTCTGTCACTCTCTCCACATCCTGTTTGTTCTGTTTCTCTGAAGAGCCCTGACTAATACATATACTAATCATGCAACCTAGTAATTCTACCCCTGGGTATATGCAATAGAGAAAGTCAAGCAGGTGAGTACCATTTTGTACACATACAAGAATGTTAATAGCAGCACTGTTCATAGTTGTCCCAAACTATAACTATACAAATGTCCATCAACAGTAGAATGTATGGACAAATTATGCTATGGTTGTACAATGGAATGATACACAGTGATGAGAATGAATGAACTAGAGTCACACACAGAAACATGAATGAATCTTATGAACATAACACTGAATGGAAAGAAAGCAAGATACAGAAGGCTAGATATCATAAGTTCCATCTATGTACATTTCAAAAACAAGCAAAAGTAAATTATAATTTTAAGGATGCATACTTAAATGGTAACACTGTAAAGAAAATAAAAAGCAGGCAATTACTAAAAAATTCTAGACAGTAGTTATTTTTAGGGGATATGAACAGGAGCATACAGGAGACTTCTGGGTGCTGGCAATGTTTATTTCTTATCCTGGGTGGTGATTTTGTGAGTCTGCACTTATAGTTATTCAATGTAACATTCATTTATGTTTGTTATGTTTTCTTCCACAATGTAAACAAATTTTTTAAAGAAACCTACTTATGTTACTTTTCTGAAATGTCCTCCAATTTTTTTCAATCACAGAGTATTTTATCCTGACCCTTGGAGTAGATAAATTGTGTCCATCCTTTTCCCTGCTTCAGTAGTAGAATAGTGCATGTGTGTGTGTGTGGGGGGGGTTTCCCTGCTAATAGGGATGAGGCCTGGTCACTCCTACTTCCTAAAAAGATGAACAACCCCAACGTGGCCTCAAGTTGCCATTTTGACTGTGTCCACTTTAACTTCCACCACTAACGCCTGAGGCAGGGCTGCTGTGTGCTTGTGCTTTCCTTCTGTTCATTTGCTCTTTCTGATTAACAGTGACAGCGAGGATCTAAAGAGGCCTCCAGACTTTAATACAATCTGAGTCTCCAAAATAGCAAGTCACCGTTTATAGTCTCTGTTGCCACAGGTTCCAAATAGGCCTACTTTGTCCAGTTTCCAATTACTGGCCTGTTTTTTCTGATTAGCACTTTGGGTATAGATCCAATTGTGGGTGGTTTTGCCTGCATTTTGGTGGAGTGTTAATTCTCCATGTGCTTTTTTTAGCAGTCACAGCAAAGGTTCTGGTAACCTTGAGGTTATGTATGACCTCTAGTGTAGAAAACACTGAGTTTCTGTAATTTTTCCTTTCTTCCCTGCCTCAGGGACCTGCCGCTAGAGCACCATCTCAGTAGCGTACAGTAGCCACAGTTGCAAAATCTTCTTCTGCATGAACTGGGTGCACACAGTCCCCAAGCATGCATATTTAGTGTACTATTTGCTTCTCCCCCGGGGCTATACTGTTTTCCCTCTTGCCTGTCACAGAGGCTCAACCCGGGGCATTCTGCCCAGAGAGATGGAGCAGGGCAGGTGATTTAGATCAATCCAAATGTATTTGCTATCATGGGTCTCTCTTTCAGCTCCAGGAAAGACTCCATCTTTAAAAAAAATAATTTTACAAATTTGGTTTCTGTTGATGCTAGCTTACACATAGCTTCTAGGACCTTTCTTCACTTGACACTTCTCCCATCTAAAGCCATTCATGCAAATTTGTGAACACCCCACTCTGTGTCGGCTATATGAAGCCATAAACAGTGTTTGTGCCCCAGAAAGCTAACTAGCTCCAATAATTTTTCTCTTTTTAGGGAGAGACTAGCCCAACCCTTGGGAATTGGCACATATATTGAGGCAGGACTCTGCCAGTGGTAGGGCAGTCAGGATGCAGATGACCTCCTGGCTATATACACTGGATAATGATTATTTCTTGTATGTGGATGGGCATTACATCAGAATTCATCAAAAACCATGGACTAGATCGTTTCAAAATATAACCTGTGTCCACAGAAGCCACACTCGAATGCAGGATTGTATTAACTACAATAAGCCTTAATACAATGGTTTTTGGCCCCTTCCATTATTAAAATGAGCTCTGGTCCCGGCAAACTCTCCTCCAATTATTTCTAGAAATTTCCAGAGAATCTCTCATGGGTGCTTATTGACAAATTCTCTCAGCTACCACATAGTGCTTATGTTTCTTTACTTCTGCTCCAGCCCTCCTTAACAAGGCCTAACGTAGTCCTCTGTCTCCCCACAAGGAGCAGCCACCCTCAAGGGTCTCTAACTCCAACATGCCAAGTTGACTGCAAGTCTAAGCAGAAATTGGGGTGTTGTCCATCACCTCCTTTGTGTGATCCTCTTTGCACCCCAATGTCTCGGTGAAATAGCTCCTCTTGTTCCTGTCTGCAGCACCCTTTCCTCAGGACTCACATGTGAACCTCCACAGAGATAATTTCTGTTTTTCCTCAATGCTGCTTTCTTTTCCATCATTCACCTTCTCCTGGGAGTTCTAAAATCAGCCCTTTTGACACAAGACTTATGTTTTACTTTAAGGTTTTTTTCTACATTAAGATGCTTCTTCCTAAGTGGAGGAAATTGAAAGACTATGGCAATAATAGGAAGAAGAAGTAGAAAATCTCTAGGATCCAAGTAATCCTCCCCAAAGAAATGTGTTAATCTTGTGTGTCCATTTGAAAGTTGAATTCCAGCTTGAGAAGGATTCTTGGCAAATAATTTAGGAAAAGCACTTGTCAAAGGCTTAGTCATCCATATTCTCTTTAGATGTAAAGTTATTCTAACACAGAGCTATAATCCAGAGGATAAAGGGCAGGAAACCCTGGTGGTAACTGGTGGACAAAGAAAGTGACTCTCTGGGGAAGGATAGCGTTAATATAGGAATAGAAAAAACAAGGTGGCACCGCCAGTGATTATAACTAAATTCTCTTTATTTGCCATTATGAAGAGTGTGCTGTCAGAGGGAAAGTAGACTAGGGAGGCACAAGCCACAGGGCTTTCTGGAAAGTGAGAAATGAGTAAAGAAATTGAAGTCTGGAAAGGCAGGGAGATTTGGTTTGGGCTGGTGGTAGGGAGGCCTGTGGAGACAGTTATGTTCTCCAGATCAGCAAAGGCAGAGCAGGGGCTGAGCACACAGAATGCTTGCTCTGCCTGTGGGGGCTGGCCTACGGGCTTCCCTGTCACTTGTGGAAGAGTAGGTGGAGTGGATAAGGTGAGACTAGAGCATCCTTGGCCTCTCCCAGACTTAGATGCTAGAAGGTTCCATATGGCCTGCTGTAGGCTGGCAGCAGGACTTCTAGTGAGGATGTGCCATCTCTCATACTCATGAGGAGCTCACAGTTTACCTTTAGGGTTCCTCCTCTCTCTAGCTTTGCTGTTAGACAACGCTGTTTCTTTTTATCCAAGTTTCTGCCTCACGATGCCCCTACTTTTGGCAAAAACCTGATGGGATGTGCCTTAGCTTCAGCAATGGCTGACACCATGACATTTAGAACAGCTTCCAAAAGCAGCAATTGTCATTTAATGCCTATTGGTTGCTGTAGAAATATAGGGCTTTATCTCTGCTTGACAGAAGGTTAAAGCCTGAAGGAATCTTACAGATCATCTTCTTCTGTTTGATACCCTGTAGTTTATAGTCTATTAATCCCACAGTTATTTACTGACCATTCACTATATGCCAAGCACTATGCTAGATGCTGGGGACACAGAGATTAACAGGATAGAAGTGATGCCTCCGGTAATGGGATTTATAGACAAATGGACGGGGCAGTGTGGGGTGCTATGGGAGTCCATCAGAGCAGCCCTAACCTTGCCTTGGGGGATCAGGGAAGGTTTTTTGTTTGTTTGTTTTTGTGGGGAAGACCAGCCCTGAGCTAACATCCGTCGCCAATCCTCCCCTTTTTGCTGAGGAAGACTGGCCCTGGGCTAACATCCGTGCCCATCTTCCTCCACTTTATATGGGACGCCACCACAGCATGGCTGACAAGCAGTGCGTCGGCGGGCACCCGGGATCCAAACTCGTGAACCCCGGGCTGCCAAGCGCGGACTAAACCGCTGCGCCACCGGGCGGCCCCCAGGGAAGGTTTTTTAGAGCCAATGACATACGAGCTGAGGCCTAAAGGATGAGAAGGAGCACCCAAGCAAGGTAAGGGCAGGAAACGGAGGCCAGAGAAATTGAGTGACTTGCTAAGGGGGAGAACCAGGGTTGTATCTCAAACCCTCAAACTCACAGTTCCTTGTTCATTCACAGAACACATGCTGGGTATATCTCAAGCAGTAGAATTACAGAGAAGAAATCATACCACTTTCTTCAACAATTCCATGGTCTAGTAGAGAGAGAAGTACGTAAATAATTACAACATGATAAGGTAAATCCTGTGATAGCTGCAAGCACAGGGAATTTATGATATGTGCAAGGGTGGCATAGGCACCTTTTCTGCCTTTTCTGCCTCAGGCAAAGGCAGAAAAGGGGAATCAGAAAGGCTTTCCTGAAGATGTGACTTTGGAGCTGAATTTTGAATGAAAATTAGGTGGTCACCAGGTAAAGGGCCTGGGGAGAGCAGTCTGGGCAGAAGGAGTAGCCTGTTTGGAAGGCCCAGAAGCACCCAATCCTATGGTATATTTGAGGAATTATGAGTTGTTTAGTATGACTAGAGCACGTGTGTGGGAAAGGGAGGGAGATCAAGAAATGGGACTGGAGAGACAAGCAGGAGCCACATTCTAGAGGGATTTGCAGTGGATTATGTTAAAAAGTTAGAAATTATCCTTGCGGCAATGGGAGCCAGTAGATGACTTAATGTGAGACTAATCAGATTTATATCCCTGAAAAACTGCTTTATCAGTAATATGGAGAATGTATGGGAAAGGGTAAGATCAGAGGCAGGGAGACTAGAGGAAGCGTCATTAAAAGAATCCTGGTGTTTGTGGCTGTCTGAGTTGAAGTGGGGATGAAGGAAAGTGGAGGGTTTTGAGAAATACTTAGGGTGGAGTGAAAGTGACCAGTTTGTCCTGGTTTCCCTGGGACCTTCCTGGTTTTAGCACCGACAGTCCAAAATGCTGGGAACCCCTCAGTCTCAGGAAAACTGTCATGGTTGGTCATCCTTGGTGAAATTAACGCTGCAGGGAGAGGGAGAAATAGAAGAAGTCAAAGATGACTTCCAGGGTTTTAGATTGGGCACCTTGGCCAATGGTGGTACCACTTATTAAGATAGGGAAATAGGAGAGTTGCAGAGTTGAGATCTGGGGAATATAAAAAAGTAATTTTGGACATGCTGGATTTAGGTGATTGTGCTATAACCATGTGGAGATTTGTAGGTAGCAGGACAAGTCAAAGAAATTTATACCTAGACAATCTGTAATAAAATTGGAGATATTATGGATGTTGAGAAAGCCTTAAAAGTACGAAAGAGGAAACACAGATTATTAATAAAGAAACGACAGTCAGACTGACATCAGATTTCTCATCAGTACCAGATGCCGAGGACAAAGAAATAACGTTCCAAGTGCTGAGGGGGGAAAGGAAACCCAGAATGCTATGTTAAGTTAAATGATTGCTCAGGAGGAAGGGCTACATAGAAATATCTTCATAACAAAGTTTATTGCCCGCAGGATCATCCTGAAATAATTGCTGAAGGATGCACTTCAGTAAGAAGTAAATTGAACTCAGAAAAAGGAGTGAGAGGCAAGAGGTAATAGTTGACGAAAGACAGTTATAAAACATAACAGTACATCTGATAATGAGTGACTAGAAAATATAATAAAAAACGTTGGGTGTTTAAAAACAAGATGACATTCTATTTTTAACAATAATGTGGAAGATGGGGGCAGTTTTCTTACGGGTTGTTGAAATGTTCTCAAGTACTTGTGCAAGAAGGTGACAGGCCTGTTGACTAGCTTTGGCATAGACTCTGCATGTTAAAATGTCAGGATGGCAACAAAAATAATAGAAGCAAAAATAATTTCCAGAACAATAAAGGAAAAGAGAAAGAAAGGAATTCCATAAATTTAACAGATGACAGAGAGAAAAGGAGGAAAAAAATGGAAAAAAATACCTCATAGAAAACACAAAGTAAAATGGTAGAAATAAGCTTAAATATGTCAGTAATCATAATAAATGTAAATTTAAACTTGCCTATTAACACATAGAGGTATTCAGAATGTACAGTTAATTTTGCTATAGTGCTTATTTTAGAAATGGGAATATATTCCAACACAGTTGACATATTGGGGACATGTGGAGCATAAAAAAAATTTCCCGTTTGCTTTTGTGTGATTTTTGTCTGTGAGAAACACTATGTGAATGCTGAAAACTTCACCCCGCTGGCCCAGGCTGTGCAGGAACACACAGAATGCACACTCTTCAAACATCTCCCAGCTCCTCTGCTCACCACGGGTGTTAGGAGACACACTGCTGCATATCTGATGCTACAACTTTCCTTCCGGTTTCAGGTAACCCTCCTTCCACCACTTCACAATACCTTGCAAGCTGCAACCCTTCTGTTGGCCACTTCCACAAGCAACCTTCAATTGTTTTTCAAGGTAAAATGCCAAATCTATTGCAGTATTTCTGCATTTCTTAACTGCTTAAAATGTATGCAACCACACTATTTGTTTTTTTCTATCTTTTTAAAAAATATGCTACTGATGCAGTTTTTGGCCTCTGATGCCCATAAACCCATTTACTGATGAAGTTTTTGTGCTTGAAGTATTACGCCCCAAACCCATTTTTCTCGTAAGCCTGTGATTTTTGCTGCCCACTTTCGCACGACATGGTGATTTTTTAGGAACACATATGTCATGTTATAGCAGAGCTTACTATATTTTTAAACATTCAGGTATTTGCAGAATTAACCACTACAGTATAATGACATAAAAAGTTTAATATTAAAAGAACGAGCTATACTAGCAAAAGTAAACCAAAGAAAGCAAAGGCAGCAATCTTAATATCAGACAGGGAAGAAGTTAAGGCGGAAAATGTTAATAGAGTAAAGAAGTTTGAGTTACAGAAAAACTTTGGGACATCAGCCTTTGGTGGGGAGAATACCTCCCCCACTGAAACTGGAGAGAGAGGTCAGGATGAGTCTGAATATAAATAAATGTGTCCCCACGGGAGTGGGAATAGATATTGGGGAAGCCCCCAGGATGCCTGTGTTCTGCCTGTGAAGTGGGAGGAAAGGTCAGTGTGGTGGCCTGAATAATGGCCCTCCAAAAGTGTCAATGTCCAAATCCCTGGAACCTGTGACAATGTTACCTTATATGGCCAAAAGGACTTTGCAAACATGATTAAGTTAAGGATCTTCAGATGGGGAGATTATCCTGGATTATCCAGCTGGTCCCAGTGTATCACAAGGATCCTTATATAAGAAGAAGGCAGGCAGAGCAAAGATGGGGTGGGAGAGGTGACAACGGAAACAGAGGTTTTAGTGATGCAAGAAAGGGGCCAGGAATGCAAGCAGCCTCCAGAAGCTATAAAAAGCAAGGAAACAGATTCTCTCCTGAAGTCTCCAGGAGAAACGCAGCCCTGCTGACACCTTGATTTTAGACTTCTGACCTCCAAAATTGTAGGAGAATAAATTCATGTTGTTTACATAAAGTCACTGAATTTGCGGTAATTTATTACAGCAGCAGTAAGAACCTAGCACTGTCGGCTCCTGCACGTAGGAGGAAAGCTGTGCGGCAAGGGGCTTGAGGAAAGTGAAATACTCACTGCAGGGACTTGAAGATGAGCTGGTGAGGAACACGCAGAAGGGTTTCCAGGCAACACCAAATCCTAGCAGACATTGGCGACCTTGAATGTGTCATGAGACCAACCTATGTGGTTGTAGAGGTTTAGCCACCTGTGGTTAGGAAAAGAAAAGGCAGAAAACTGGGCTCATCCAGAATTGGAGTTTTTCTAGGTAAATGTGGCAGAAGAATTAACAGGCAAGAGAGAAATGCATCATGCAGTCTCAGCTGGCTACAGGATTTGTCTGAGGGAGGGGGGGGTCAGTGGATAAGGGGTCTTACTTTTGTCCACAAATGAATTCAGTTGGACTTAGCCAGTGAGACGGGTGTGTGGAAGTGGCTGTTAGAGGACAGGGGTTAACATTTCACAGTGGATCGGGTTGAGTGATGACAATGTCTAGGATATGATATGTGCAAAAACTGCCAGTACTAGCCCAGTATACATTCTATCCTCTTTTCCTTAGTAATAGAATTTTTAGCTAGATTCATGGACACCCCAAATAAAGAACGTACTTCCAGCATCCCTTACAGCTTATATGGGAGGCCATATGACAAAGTCATACCTGTCAATGGCAAATGAGAAGTGATGTGAACAATCCTGGCCATGCCCCTGGAAGAGGAGGCATGGTCTCTCCTGCCTTCTTCACCCTGAGTGCTGACTAAAATGCAGACCTGGAGGCGAGCCATCATGGTCCGTGTATACAAGAGCAATAACCTACAGATGGCAGAGCAACAAGGTAGGAGTCTAGGCCCCTAAAGATTTCATAGGGCATAGCCAACATGTCAAATTGAACTTGTTTAAGCCGCTGTTATTTTAGAAGTCTGTTCCATGCAATTGAACCTATGTCTTAACTAATCACCATAGGTGTGTTTGGCGGCAGTGAAGTGGAGGTGAACTTGAATGACATTGATTGGATCAAGGAACTTTGAAGTGACCTAGGGGAATGGCAGAAAGGAAAAACTGATCTAAATGTCAATATTCTCAAAGAATGAAGGTAAATGATAGCAAGAAAAGGAGAATAGGTTACTATAGGACTGCGCAATGAGTCTCAAAGTAAAACAATTTTTATATGAGGGTGGTGGGGTGGGGCAAGAAGGTGCATTCTGTGACGAATGTTAGGGTAGAGAAAAGTTTGCTAACCATTGCATGAGTCTCTAGAGTTAACAGTGGAAACGTCAAGAGTGAGGCAAATGGTGCAAAATATCAGGTATAGGGAACTGAGCATGGTATGGTTTGGTGGTAAAGGAAAGAAAGATGACCACTTGTATCAGTCAGGGTCCTGGCAGGCAACAGAATCTGATTCGGATCATTCAACTGAAGAGACTTAAGTGAAGGGACTACTCACTGAGGTGTGGGCAGGGTTATGGGGATGAACAAAGAAAGTCAAGGCACCCAGAAACCAGCAACAGATACAGACATTGCACTCCTGGGCTTGAAGGATCACGAAGAGGGTGGTGAGAGGTGGCACTATGAAAATGTGGGAGATGTTGCCTAATAGGATCTGTAGTTGTGAAAGGATGCTGCTACTCCAGAAATGCAACTTGAAGTAGGGAGCTAGTGGGAAAGAAACACCCTAATCTCTTTCCTCTTCTTCCCTCCAGTCTCTTTCCAGTGTCTCCACTGGTCAAACCCAACTGGAAGCCAGTTGGCAGAGGAGAACGGTTGATGCAGTCCCTAGGATTCAACTCTCCTTGCAATCAGAGCAGGGCAGATAAGAGTAGAGAATGAATTTGCAGAACAAGAATAACCAGCACTGGTCAGACAGGAGGCTGCATTGATAGAATTATTGGATCTCAAGGCTCAAAGTGGAATTTTGGTTAAAGTTGTTCTGATGCCAGAACTGACTGAGGTCCTGAATGGTATCTGAGGTCTATGCATACCAGCAAGCTCTTTGCCATGCTTATGGTTCTTTTAAGAAATCATTACCCAAGTGGGCAGGTCTTTCTCACGGCTCTCAGCTTGCAGTAGAAGTAGCAATGACTGTCAGAGAGATGGGAGGAATCAAGCCTTTCTTGAGAGGGTAACAATGGCCTATAGAATTGGTCATGCTTTTTAAAAATGCCAGATCCATGTAGATTACATACCCTGGTGGGTGGAAGGAATAGGGACTCTCCAGGAGTTACTGCTGAAACCTGGTTAATGTTCAAGCAATAGGGTTCATTTGTTCCCATGCCTCCCACTTCATTTTGTTGGAAACAGTGTTCTTTCCACCGGATCACAATTCCTACTCCTGGAGGGACCTGCAGTGTTAACTGTCACGTCCTCTTCTTGTGTCCAAGATGGTAAAGGAGGAGACCAATTGCCAGCGATGGTCAATTACAAACTAGCTGAAGATCTAGTTGCGGAAAGTCAGGTGAAGTAATAGGGATATTATTAGACTTTCTAGTTTGTAAGACACTGTAAACTGGAATATGATGCTTTACCTTTCATCCAGCTACTAAAAGCTGTTTCACTCAGAACCCTCATTCTCAGGACCAGAGCTATTTTCATTAGCTTTTAACTAAGAGAAAGAGCTATCAACAGCATCGTCCCTCTAAAAGACAGCTGGACTGTAGTAAATATTTAATGCTAAAAGCACAAAATAGACAAATGTTCAAATTGATGTATTTTCTCCTGGATCTCATTAAAGAAAACAGTAAAATCCGGAATTTATGAACAAAATTTTGTTGAAGTATCCTTTTAAGCGATACACTGTAGATGTTTTACTTTATTCTCCCCAAGTTTTCATTTTAAGAAGTTTTAAAATATGTTTTCATAGAAATATGGCAAGAATAGTATAATGAGCCCCCATATACTTTTAACCCAGATTTATCACCTGTTATTATTTCACTATTTGCTATCTATCTGTCTGTCTATCGATAGACCATCTATCTATTCATATACATCTTTGCTGGGTAAACTGAAAGTTGGGGGCAGACATCAAGACACTTCACACCTAATTACTTCAACTTGTATCTCATAAGAACAAAGTCGTTCTCAGACACGTGCTACCTCTGCTGGCTATATTTCAAGATTGTTGAAAGGATAAAACAAGATCATACATGAAAAAGCACTTTTTAATAAAGGTTACTGGTCAGGAGTTCAACCATCACAAACCTCATTATTCTGAGCTTTTTAGATCTCAGTTTACATTACCTCCAAACTATATTTAATCTCACTAACTTATAGTTTTCTTATAGTTTGATTATTTTATTTTTAACTTTCAAACATCATGGAATTTGTTTTGGAATATAGTGTGACAGATATAAACGTTGCTTTATTCCAAATTAGTTATCAACTGTGCCAGCATCTCATACACTTTTCCTTCCTTTTCTATTTACCCTGAATTATGATTACCTGGCACACACAGACACACACACTCACACTGAAAATTCTCATTTTTCACGGTTTTGTTATGCATGGATTT
Organism: Tapirus indicus; assembly: GCA_031878705.1. Taxonomy (NCBI): domain Eukaryota; kingdom Metazoa; phylum Chordata; class Mammalia; order Perissodactyla; family Tapiridae; genus Tapirus; species Tapirus indicus. The sequence continues at coordinate 63,422,977 of CM062923.1, forward strand.
TAGTTACTATGGTTTGGTTAAATGACACCAGTCCTCCAACAACACGATTCAAATTCCAGTTACCATGGTATGTTAAGTGTGAGTAATTGCATAAAGTACAAGTTAGCTCTTCTGTCTATAAATTAGTAAGTGAAAAATGGCTTCACATCATGACCAGTGACCAGCCACATTCCTTCAAAGTCTGTCTGCGGCTGGACACTGTGCATCTGTTATTCAGTTCATGCAGAGAAAAGTATGTAGTCACATTGCCTCCTTGTTGCCCAGTGATAAACGCATGTGACATTTTACAAAAGTGGACAGGCAGAGAGGGAATTGGCCAACAAAGATGAAAGTGCAGCAAAGAAGTAAAAAGTGATAACACTGGAAGCGGAATTTGAATTGAATATAAATGGAGTTATAAAAAAGTAGACCATCATGGAGACATTGACACTGCTGCCATTGGAGAGACTCTCAATAAGCAGCCGGAGGACCTTAGTGAAGGGCAACTTACCGGCATAAAGGAAGAAGTGGTTTGATAAAAAGAATGAAGATGTCCCAGAGGAAGGGACACCAGCAAAAGCTCTGCCTTAGATGAACTCGCAGAGATATCTGCACAACACTGAAAGTGCAAAGGATCAAGTAATGGAAGCGGATCCAAACTGAGAAAGGAGTATGAAAAGTTGGCAAAGCATAGAAAAGATGCTTGCTCCCTATCATAAGACATACCATGAAAAAACAGCAAACAATGTTAAAACGACATTTTTTTCCTTTGGTGAGGAAGATTAGCCCTGAGCTAACATCTGTTGCCAATCCTCCTCTTTTTGCTGAGGAAGATTGGCCCTGGGCTAACAGCCATGCCCATCTTCCTCTACTTTATATGTGGGATGCCTGCCACAGCATGGCTTGATAGGCCCTGTGTAGGTCCATGCTCGGAATCCAAATCTGTGAACCCCAGGCTGGCCCGGTGGCATAGTGGTTAAAATGAGTTTTGATAAGCTTTTTTTAAGAGAAATAAAACACTCTATGTTTCCAATGTTCTAAATTTCAGTGTGCTAAATAAATACTAATGTTACTGTTTTTTTCATTTTCCTATGCATTTGTAACTAACAATAAGACAGCTTTTAATGTTTTGACAAAATTGTTTAAAGTTCGTGAAACAATTGTAATTTTTCCCATTGATCATTAAGATTGCTTTGCATGGTTTCGGCTTGCATGGTCATTTTCCAGTTTCCATTCTGTTTAATTCAGACATCTGATTTTATTTTATTTCATTGTTACCAGAAGTATACTGTCTCAGATATCATAGTGTTTAAAATCTGTTTTAACATATGGCAAAGCAAAGTTCTCCTCTTTACTATTAGTTTAAAACGTTTTTGCTATTCTCAGTTTTAACATAATTTTATCAAATTCCACACTCCGTGCAGGTTTGATTAGAATTATGTTATGTGCAATACTCATTTGGGAAAAATTAGCATCTTTGTAGTACTGCCTCCTCCCCTCAAGGCTATATTTGTTCTGTAGTTCTCCATTCAAGCTCTTCTTTATACAATCTCACTAATTTTTTGTCATTTTCTTTATGTAGGTCTCCCACACTGCTTATTAAGGTTACTGGGAATTATATACGTGTAGTTATTGTTTCAATTGGGATCATTTTCTCCTATTTTTAAACTGGTTGTACATACTCGGGAAATCTTTTGAATAAAAAATAATCAATATTGTACACTGTAGATCAGGGGTTGGCAAACTACAGCCAAATAATAGCTCTTTTTTATATATAAATAAAGTTTTATTGGAACACAGCCATATTCATGTGTTTACATATTGTCTATGGCTGATTTTGCACTACAAAAGGCAGAGTTAAGAAGTTGTGGCCGAGATGATCTGGCTGGCAAGCCTAAGGTATCTACTATCTGACACTTTACAGAACAAGTTTGCCGACCTCTGCTGTAGAGTATATAATAGGCCTACTGAATGCTTATCAATTTAGAAGGGTTTTCACAGTTGATGTTCTTGTGTTTTCTGGGTGTATGTTTACATACTATCTAATAATGACATATTTTCTCTCCTTCTTAATATTGTACTTAGTTCTGTTATGTCTTAGTGCATTCATCTGAACTTCCACAATTTTGTTAAATAACTTTAGAGATTATTCTGTTTTCAGTGAAAAATCTCTGGTGTGTTTTTCTCCTAATCACAATGGAGATTGGAAGAAAAACACATCAGAGTTTTTATGTACTATTATATGAATTTTTTAATATATTAAATCATATATTATTCATATGAGAATAACATTCATATATTTGAATATATAATATATATGAATGCATATATAATAGATAATGAATATTCAAATATTTTGTATATTAATTCATATGTTATATGGAATATTTTTAACATGCTAAGGAAATTATTCCTGGCTTACTAAACTTTTGTTATCAAGATTATATGAAATATTATCTTTCATTGGTCTGTGGATATGACAATATTATGTTAATATATTTTTAAATTTGAAGCTTTCCTTGGATTACTAGAATAAATATTCTTTTTAAAATTTTGCTGTATCCAATTTACTGCTATTTATTTTGGATTTTGTTATCTATAGTTGACATTAATTTTTTTAAGTTTTATTTTAGTCACACTTTTGTGCCAAGGTTATGTAAAAATAATTGGAAAGTTACCCATTATTTTCCTACATTCTTGGAATAGTTTTTGTAGCAAGGCAATTTTCTGATCCTTGGACTTTTGAATTCACCTTTAGAAAGCATCTTGGTCCAGCAGTTTTTTTGGAGATACTTCTCTGATAGTTTAAAAATATTTATGTAAAGATTACATGTTTATTAGTCAGTTTAGATGTTTTCTTCCTTAATGAGGAAATTATAATAATTATGTTTATCCTAGAAGCACATTAATAGTTTAAAATATATTAGAGAGCAGAACTTATATTTTTCTATAATTTCATTCCTTGTAGTCATCAATATTGTTTACTGACTTTTTTGTTCTCTTTTATTTGTATTGATTAGACATGACAGAATTTTTCATTTTTATTGACCTTCTGAGAGCCAGTTCAAAGATTTACTTATCAATTCTACTGTTTTACTATTTTCAGACAAACTAATTTCTCAGTTTGGTCTTTATTAATCCATTTTCCAGTTTCCCTTAAGTTTATTTTCTAACATGTTGATTTGAAGGCTTATTTCACTTTTTTATGTTAAACAAATCATTCAAAGTTTTGACTTATTGAAGTTCTTGCTGCACATCTGTCTACGACAGAGTCTTCTCATTGTAATTTCCTAAATAGCCTATAACGGCAATGTCAGTCCATCTCTTCATATTTCTCAGTGTGTGGAATTTGACTACATTAACTTTTCATTGTGTTGCACTATGATCAGAGAATATGGCTTATACAGTCTTTACTTTTTCAAATATATTTGAGTTATTTATTTATTTTAAGTAAGGAATATAATTTGATGTCTGTTTATGTTGTAATAATTTCTTTTGCCTTTAGTTAATATTAAGTCACTTAATATGGTGCTTTACTCATAGGATTATTGTGAAGATTAAAAGAATTAACATATGTAGAGACTTTAGATAGTTTCTTGGACATAATAAATTCTCAGTAACGCTAGCTATTATCATTACTACTATCTTTGTCATCTTATTTCATGCTATTTTTCCTGATTTTTCATTTACATTAACTCTATTTTGTTTGTTTGTTTCTTTTCTTTTCTTTCAATAGGTTGGAATAGTCACCTTTTATCGTTATTTTACTAATGAATACCTTGAAGTTAAAAATATCATGGGCCTTATTTTATCTTATTTTCAGCATAAAAAATCAATTAAATCTATTATTTTACTCTTGTGAAATATGTAAAATTTAATATGTTTTTATTTCCATCTCCCCTCCTTCTACTTACAGAGTTTTCATTTATGTTGTCTAGAATATTAACCCAAATTATTATCATTAACTTTAGGCAAATATATCTAATTATTTCAATAATGAATTTTACATTTACATTTTATCAAAACATAAAATTATCAGACGTAATTATTTAACTGGTTTTCTAGTCACCATGCACTCCTTAATATACTACCTCATCAATTGTTCATTTTAGTCCATCTCAATGTAATCAAAGTAATCTCAGTGTGTTTCAAAATAATTTCTTACAGAAAGATAGAGAAGTCTTATAATCTCTGATTTGTTTCATATCTGAGAATTTAAAAAATTTTTTCTCGACCCTTATTAAGAATTTGACTGAGTGAAAAGTTTTTGGGTCACAAAATTATTTCTTCAAAACTCTTTTTCCCTTTTGTGTGGCAAAGAATAAGACTTATGCTAGCCCAACTTTTCTTCTGTTGTCCTGAGAAGAGGAAGTGATCCTGTTATTAAATTCCTAACTTACAGAGACATGTTTAATTTTTGATGTTGATGAGAGAAATATAGGCTGAAATAAGTTTACGAATATCTGAAGGAACCATTCGTATATTAAAAACGAGATGGGTACATTTCTTTACATATTTGATATAGAGAAACCATTGCTCATTCATTTATTTAGCAAATATGTGTCTTCACCAGCTATATGCCAGGTCCCGTGCTTAGCATTGGGGATTCAGAGGGCAACTAGACACACTCAGTGCCTGCCATGATGGAGTGTCCACAAAGTGGGCATATTTTTGTGTTTCTTTTGTAAATGGCCTCTTCAATGTACTCTCACAAAAATTTATCTTATGGCAACATTATGAGGATTAGTAAATCAATTGTGGTACATTAATCCCATGGCACAGTCTATAGCCAATGAAATTGTGTTTATGGAAAATTTTTAACAATATAGGAAAATTTCTGTAGTAGAATATCGAGCTAAAAAATCAGGCTAAAAAGCACTAAGTGTAGTCTCAACTATTTAGTAAATGCATAGGAAAAATCAGGAAGAAAATATGTAAAGTAGTAGCATTTCTTGCCTCTGGGTGGCAGATTATAGGTAAGCATTTTTATGTTTCCTTATCCTTTCCTATACTTTAAATTTTTTCCCCCATAAACAGGTATTATTCTATAATATAAAAATGTCAACTACTCTGTTTATAGTTCTATAGTTCCTTGGTCCTGGTTTGCCAATCCCTGCTCTGTGGTGTGATTGCTTTGTCACGGTTGGATGTGAAAACTCGCTGGGCATACCCTTTTTTCTTCTGTTTTCCCTCTCTTTGGATCCTCTATCTTATTAGGTGGGTTGTTACTTTGTTGGCTCACCAGGGCTCAGAGCTGGTTAGTAGAATACCATACAAAGAAGGAATCCTGTGGCTGGTGGGAGGCCTGTTCCGGAGAGGTTGACTGACTGTCAGCCCTCTGCTGAGGAACCCGAGGAAGCTTCCCTGCCCCCTGGTCTCTGTAGACTCTTGACGTTCTAAGGCAAGAAAGACTCAGTCCATTCAGATCCTCCTTAGCCTTTTCTGAGTCAAGTGACTTGTATGCTCATGTGGGGACAATGTCAAATCTCTCTCCCTATCCAGATCCCTGAGCATCAAGTTCCTCCCAAGGTCGCCTGCATTCTGATTCTCATCTCTAGGCTCTGGTGCTCTTCTCCTGACATATGTCCTTCCCATGAGGAGAAAGGCCCACAGCAGTTCTCTTTGCTGAGACCCCCAAAAGAGTCTGGATCATTATATTAGTGCCCATAGGTCTGAGAAGTCCTTTGCCTCAAGAGAAGCAAACAGCTTAGGATTGGAAATTGGAAGGAAAGGGAATTATTGTCAGATCTCCCTGTTTGCAGAATCTTCATTTATTTATTCAACAAATATTTCTTGAGAGCCTACAGGCGCTCAGCTAGGAAAAGAGACAGAAGAGCAAAACAGGCGCGATGCCTGCCTTCAACAAAGCTAGTGGGACAGACAGACATTAAACAAATGATCCCATAAATAGATTCATACTTATGAATCTTGATAACTGCTTTGAAGAAAGAGTCTGGGGTGGTATGAGAGAGGACAATGGGGAGCTGGCTTAGTCACACACACGCTCATGAGCTGATTAATGCTTGCATCAAACAGCCTTGCCACTGCAGTCCCTTCCTGAGAATATTTTTGAATTTGCTTTCAGTGGCATTTTCCTCGAGGACGCATCCTACGCCCTGGCCCTGTTCACTGAGGGCATGATATATTAATATTTACAACTTGTGATAAGCCTCATAAGGCTAAAGCTTTCAGAAACATCTGGCTTTTCACTCTAAAATGATCCTAGGCTGAAGCTATGTAATCCTGAATTACTAAGTAGAACAAAACTGAGAAGACTGTTTATCGCTGATAAAATATTTCCTCCAGCGAACAAGCAGGAGGATTCTTAGATATGTTTACAAGGTGTTGTGTTTGGGGTGGGGGAGGGACAAGGGATAAAGGTGGGAGCACAGTTGGCTTCTGAATTAATTTCCTGGAGAATTGAAGCTCAGTAGTAAATGACTGTGACAAAGCATCATTTCTTCATCACACTGAAATAAACTAAAGTGAAGGTGATGTTCCTTGACCTGGTGATTCTTAGACCCTTTGCTTTTTTATTGGTGAGTGGAATTATGGCAAATGACCTCTTTTTTGTGTGTGTGTGAGGAAGATTATCCCTGAGCTAACATCTGTTGCCAATCCTCCTCTTTTTGCTGAGGAAGACTGGCCCTGGGCTAACATCCGTGCCCATCTTCCTCTACTTTATACGGGATGCCGCCACAGCATGGCTGACAAGCAGTGCATCTGTCCGCGCCAGGGATCTGAACCCACGAACCGCAGGGCGCGGAAGAGGAGTCTGCGAACTCGGCTAGGCCACCAGGCCAGCCCCTGACCTCTTTTTTTATTGTGAAAAAGCTGAGACCTGAGGAGGCTGAGACCTGAGACAGATTAGTAGTAGCTACAGCACTAGAATAGAGTTAGGTGATTTGAAGTCCAGTGTTCTTCCATTTGTTTCCGAATCCCAGATGCTCAGTTCTGAGAGAAAGTTTCCTTGATCTGTATCTCTTGCCACGGTTTAGCAGAACAATATCACCTTATAAAACCACTATTCCCAGTAAATGTTAGTACAGAAAGAATTCGTTTGTAATGCGCTTGAGATCAAAATTACCACGAGGTAAAATTACTATGAGTTATCGTTAAAACGAAGCTCTCAATAACATATCCAGAGGAATTAGACATTCTTTTTTAAATTCATGTTTATTTACCTAAGACAAATGGAAAATGAACACCATACTTGCAAACAAGAGAGTTATCCAAAAGTGATCCATTTCCTGTTGGAAAGACTGACTTGATTTTCTAATAGTTGTGTTTATTGATACCCAAGCAGTCTTATTTAATGTCAGTTAAGAAGTATTTACTAACTATTGACCTAAGTTTGCATTTTCACAATTTTTATTAAATATATATCTATGTATTATGTAAAACAGTCTTATTGCTTAGTGTTTTATATATATATCACACATTACACATATATTATAGACACTTACATATTATATATATATATGTAAACACAAAACAGTAAAGGCTTATGTAAACATCTGCCTTATGTTACACATACAGACACACACACACACCCCACAACACAAGGCAGTAAGACTGTCTTACATAAACTACCATTAACATATGAACATCAACACTACCACTTTATACTCACTTGATCTTTGTCATTATTTTACAAATACTCAGATTACCTATTTGACAAATTGAAAGAAGAAATGGATAATATCTATAATATCAGTAGTAAAAACATCAAATGCATTGAAGAAATTCTGGAAGGAGATATTTTCAGACTACATATATACAATCTTTCTTCACCATTCTACCCCATGTACAGTCACTGTGGGTGAGTATATATATAAAATATTATGTATAGTATATTATATTATTATATGTTATATATAATATTGTGTTATATTCAATATTTATTCACAAACATTATAGATAATATTATGTATAATATATAATTACATATAATATATATATACACTCACCCACAATGACTGTACACGGGGGAGAATGGTGAAAAGAGAAGGCAAAGTCTAAAATTACTCCAGGATTTCTGATTTCTTAAATAGTTTTAATTTGCGTTTATTGATTATAAGTAAGACAGATTATTTCCTACATGTTTTTTGAACATTTTGAGGGTTAAATTGCTAGTTCCTGTCACTTACTATGTTCTACTAGAGGTTTCATGTTTCCCTTGTTCCTCATTAAAACATTTCATGTTTTCCTTGTTAACTCATTCTAGATAGATAGAGATGTAGATACAGATACAAATAGATATAGCATCTTATATATAGATATAGCATCTTTTTATTGCAGTCAAAATCACATAACATAAAATTCACCATCTTAACCACTTTTACGTGTATGGTATGGTAGTGTTAACTATATGCACATTGTTGTACAACAGATATCTAGAACTTCATCTTTCAAAATTGAAACTAGATCCATTGAACAGCTCTTCTTTTTCTCCTCCCCCAAGTGCCTGGCAACCATTCCACTTTCTGTTTTTAGAAGTTCAACTGTTTTAGATATCTCATATAAGTGGAATCATGCAGTATTCGCCTTTTTGTGACTGGCTGATTTCACTTAGCATAATATCCTCATGGTTCATTTATGTTGTAGCATGTGATAAGATTTCCTTCTTTTATAAGGCTGAATGATATTCCATTGTATGTATAGTCCACATTTACTATTTATCTATTCACCTGTTGATGGGCATTTAGTTTTCTTCCATCCCTTAAGCTATTGTGAATAATGCTGCAGTGAACATGGCTGTGCAAATATCTCTTCTGTTTTTAACTTTTTTTGATATACCCAGGAGTGAGATTGCTGGATCATATGTTACTTCTATTTTTAATTTTGGGGGGAACCTCCGTATTGTTTTCCATAGCAGTGCATCATTTTACATCCTCACTAACAGTGTAGAAAGGTTTCAATTTCTCCACATCCTCATCAATACTTGTGATTTTCGGATTTTTTTTTTTATAATGGCCATCCTAATGGGTGTGAGGTGATATCTCATTGTGGTTTGATTTGCATTTGCCCAGTGATTAGTGATGTTGAGCATCTTCTCGTATGCTTGCTGGTCATTTGTATATCTTCTTTGGAGAAATGTTTATTCAAGTCCTTTGCCTAATTTTTAAGTTGGATTGTTTGTTGTTGAATTGTAGTCCTTTATGTCTTCTGAATATTATCCCCTTTTCAGACATATGGTTTGCAAATATTTTCTCCCATTCCATAGATTGCCTTTTCACTCTGCTTATTGTTTCCTTTGCTGCACATAGGTTTTTAAGTTTGATATAGTCTCATTTTTCTATTTTTGCTTTTCTTTGCTTGTGCTTTTGGTGTCATATCCAAGAAATCATTGCCAAATCCAATGTCATGAAGTTTTCCCTCTATGTTTTCTTCTAGGAGTTTTATAGTTTCAGGTCTTATGTTTAGATTGTTAATCTGTTTTGAGTTAATTTTTGTTGACAGTGTAACGTAAGAGTTCAACTTTGTTCTTTTGCATGTGGATATCCAGTTTTCCCAACTTCATTTGTTGGAGAGACTATCCTTTCCCCATTGTGTAGCCTTGGCACCTTTGTCAAAGATCATTTGACCATACATGTGAGGGTTTATTTCTGGGTTCTCTTCTCTGTTACACTGATTTATATGTCTGTCTTTATGCCATACTTAAGACCATACTGTCTTGATTACTGTAGCTTTGTAATATGTTTTGAAGTCAGAAAGTGTGAGGCCTCCAGCTTTGTTTTTCTCTCTCAAGATGGTTTTGGCTATTCAGGATCCTCTGAGATTCCATATGAATTTCAGGATTTTTTTTTCTATTTCTGCACAAAATATCATTGAGATTTTGATAGAAATTGCGTTGAATCTGTAGAAGACTTTGGGTAATATGGACATTTTAACAATATTAAGTCATCTAATCCATGAACATGGAATATCTTTCCATTTATTTGTGTCTTTTTAAATTTCCTTCAGCAATGTTTTGTAGTTTCACTGTGCAAGTTTTTTTGCTTCCTTGGTTAAATTTATTCCTAAATATTTTATTCTTTTTGAAGTTATTATAAATGCAATTTTTTTCTTAATTTCCTCTTCAGATTGTTCATTGTTAGTTTATAGAAATGCAACTGATTTTTGAATGTTAGTTTTGTATTCTGCAACTTTGCTGAATTTTTTATTAGGCTAACAGTTTTTTCGTGTGGAATATTTAGGATTTTCTACATTCATACAAATTCTTGTCACCTGTGGACAGAGACGATATTACTTCTTACTTTCCTATTTGGATGCCTTTTATTTCTTTTTCTTGCCTGATTGCTCTGGCTAGGACTCCCAGTACTATGTTGAATTAAAGTGATGAGAGTGGGTATCCTGTGTTGTTTGCCATCTTAGAGGAAAAGCTTTCAATTTTTCACCACTGAGTGTGAATTAGTTGTGTATTTTTCATTTTTGGCTTTATTTTGTTGAGGACAAGCTAGTATGTCCTAGTTTGTTGAGTGTTTTTATCATGAAAGGGTATTGAATTTTGTCAAATGCTTTTTCCGCATCAGTTGAGATGATGGTGAGGTTTCCTTCCTTCATTCTGTTAATATGGTATATCACATTGATCAATTTTCATATTTGAACTATCCTTGCATTCCAGGAATAAATCCCATTTGGTCATGATGTGTAATCCTTTTAATGTGTTGTTGAATTGGTTTGTGGGTATTTTGTTGAGGATATTTGCATCAATATTCATCAGATATTGGTCTGTAGTTTTATTTTTTGGTAGTATCTTTGTCTGATTTTAATATCAGAGTAATAGTGGCCTCCTATAATGAGTTTGGAAGTGATACTTCCTCTTCAATATTTTGAAAGAATTTGAGGTGATGGCTTCACTGGTGAATTCTACCAAACATTTAAAGAAGAATTAACACCCATCATCTGAAACTCTCAAAAAACAAAAAAGGATAAATATAAGTATGTTCAGATTTTTAAATTTTTTCATGATTCAGTCTTGGTAGGTTGTATGTTTCTAGAAATTTATCAATTTCTTCTAGGTTATCCAATTTGTTGGCTTAAAATTGTTTATGGTTAACTCTTATGATCCTTTTCATTTCTGTGGCATCGGCTATAATGTCTCCTCTTTCATTTCTGGTTTTTGTCATTTGAGTCTTTTCTCCATTTTCCTTAGTCTAGCTAAGGGTTTGTTGATTTTGTTTATCTTTTCAGAAAATCAATTCAAAATAGTAATATTCAAATCAAAAATAAGTGTCACGTTCTGACTCCTATTTCCCACTCTGCCTTGCAGTTCACCAGGAACTGCAATTATCTCTTAGAATTCTTTGAGATTATGTTTAAAAAAATTTCAAACTTGCTTAAGTTCCAAAAGCAATTCATCAATGAACACCATAAACATAACCCACAAGTAGCTGGCTTCAGGGATGGCTCGATCCAGGGCTCACTCAATTGGTGTCATCAAGGTGCATCTCTTTGTTCTATTTTCTCTAAGTTGGCTCAATTCCAAGGTTTCCTATGGGAGAGCCCAGGAGCTTTAGATTCCCATTGATAGAAGTCCAGTAAAATGGGAATGAGATAGTCCACTTCCCCAAGATCTCAACTTAAATTCTCACAATTAAGTTTTGTTAATCTTAGTTTGACTTAGGTCTATGTCTCTTCTTGACCCGATCACTGTGCTAGAGAAAAGAATATTCTGACTGATTCAGCCTGGATACTAGCTCTTCCCCTAGATCCATGATGGAGTCAGCTCTGCCTGGAACTTAGAGTCAGGGAGGAGCATTTCCTCACAAGGTTGGAGAGTGGATGCTGAGGGGCAAAAACTACAATAAAAATCCATTCCAAATGTTTAAAATGTCTGTTCTCAACTTCTGGTTAAAAATGTTGGGTTGATTCACTGACATCTCTTCTCCCACTGCAGACCTGTTAAAATAATGGTAAAGCGATAAAAATAGTAAACCCATAAGGACAAAGAGAATGGGAGGTTGGAGAGTAGCAGATGAGAGATTTCCATAATTTTTGAAAAATCAAAAGCAAATGATGGAGTGGTAACTGACATAATAGAATTTAGAAAGTTGTTATCTAAGTGCATGTAGTCATAAATTCAGACAAGAAACAAGCCAACTCACTCTGCAAAATCCCTGAAAGGCTCCCTATTTGGTTCCAGGTAACTGTGGCATACAGGGGTCAGTTGAGGGGCTGAAAACAATTAGAATAGTTAAGATTCTGTAACTAAAGGGTTGAACATTAAATTCCCTTCATTACTGTGTAAATCCAGGAAATCCCCCTTTCTGTTCTTTTCACTACCAACACCTACCATCATTACCTCCTTCCGGGGAGACTCAAAGTTTATTTTCTGGGGAAACTGAACAGGGAAGCCTCAAGGACTCCTGGCACATCAGAGGGCTAAAATGAGGCACACTACTGAAACCAGAGGGAACTTAGTAAAAATCTGCCTCCTGGACTGAGGACCTTCAGCCCCCTTCTCTAGCCCTGCTTCCAGAATACCAACATCCAGGATATACCCACCCCCACCCCTAGCAAGAGATTAGAAAATTTTTCTAGGTGAAAATAGAAGGCCCAAGAGAAAAAGGCCCCATTGCCATTTCAAAGGTCTCCAATCAAAATGTCTTCTCAACAACAATTTCAAATGTTCCAACACAATGAATCAAATGCTTTCCCAATTTTGAGATAAAATGACTTTCGTGATAAGATTCTATGTCTGCCATATTATCAACATAGTGTGGAAAAATTAAATCAATTTCATAGTTGAAAGATTGAAAAAACATACTCTCCACGTGTCCTCTCTTAGGAAGCTGATAGAGGATGTACTTCAGCAAAACAGGGAAGTAAATGAAGAAAGGAAGACATGGTATCCAGGTGCACAGCAGACCCAAAATATCTAGAGTCTGGATTGGATCAGGAGAATATATCGTTCAGGGCTCTGGAATGGAGAATTTCATGTTACTAATAGGCACAAGAGATGTTGGAACATTCAAAAAAATCTATCTACAATGATACCATTTAAAAAAAAGGCAAATATAATGTTGGAGAGGATGTGGATCAACAGGAACTGTCATTCACTGCTGGTGAGAATGCAATGTGGTACAGCCACTTTGAAAGACAGTTTGGCAGTTTCTTAGAAAACTAAACATACTCTTACCATACTATCCAGCAGTTGCATTCCTTGGTATTTACTCAAAGGAGTTGAAAACTTATGTCCACACAAAAACCTGCACACAGGTGTTTATAGTAGCTTTATTCATAATTGCCAAAACTTGGAAGCAACCAAGATGTCCTTCAGTAGGTGAATGGATAAATAAACTGTGGGACATCCAGACAGTGGAACATTACTCAGCACTAAAAAGAAATTAACTATCAAGCCATGAAAAGACATGCAGGAAACTTATATGCATATAACTAAGTGAAAGAATCCAATCTGAAAAGGCTACATACTATGTGATTCCAAACATATGACATTCCAGAAAAGGCAAAACTATGGAGAATAAAAAGATCAGGGGTTAGGAGGGAGTGAGGGATGAATGAGCAGAGCACAGAGGATTTTTAGGGCAATGAGACTATTCTGTACAATACTCTAATGTTGGATACACTTGTTCAAATCTATAGAATATACGACACCAGGAGTGAACCCTAATGTAAAGTATGGGCTTTGGGTGATAACGATGTGTCAATGTAGTTTCATCAATAGTAACAAATGGACCACTCTGGAAAATGATGCTGATAATGGGGGAGGCTATGCATGTGTGGGGGCAGGAGGAATATGAGAAATCTCTGTACCTTCCTCTCAATTTTGCTGTAACCCAAAAATTGCTCTAAAAAAATTAAAGTCTTTTAAAAACATTTTCAAAAGGCAATTATTAACACAACATAGAATTCACACCCTTCTTCAACCCTTTTACTTTTCTACTGGCAAATTCATCAACCCATTGCTTGGTTTTCGTGGCCCTCTATGCATAATTGTATCTCTATCATCTATCATGAAGAGAGGGTATCAGCACCTGATCAGTTCATGTAGCCTCAAGGGCTTTTCTATTAACAGATTCATCAACCCCAAGTAAAACATAGAATGGGTCCTGGTCTGCTTTTTAGACTTGTAGTGAACTGGAAAGATAATTGTTCTAAGGAAAAGAAGTGGTGGGCTCTACACCAGTTTTTCCAGTCTCAAGCTGTGTAACCTTGGGTAATTTGTTTACTTTCTGTTCTTACCACTTCCCCTTTGCCAAATGCAGTTAAAACTATCATAATAGACTTCTATAATTTCCAAATTAGATTGCATGCTATTTCCAAAACCATAAAGCCCTGTAAAAAAAAGCACACTATTGAAAATTTTTTATTAACTCAGATACCATCTTGCTACATAAATCTTCCTAGCTGACTTCTGAAAGGAATTATGCAAATGTTTTCAATAACAGTTATTTAAAATTTGCTGGGATCTGAGGAGAATCACTGTGTAGAGGCAATGTTCTATTTGTAATATTTGGGATTTAGGTGAAAACTGATAGCTAAATGGGTCTAATCCAGTCTGTTACCCTTTCTTTAGTACTTTAGAATTGTGGAAGTGTGTGACTTTCATGGTATGTGTGTTACCTCTGGGAATGCTAGTTAATGGCTGGGTTTATTTTCAGGGATGCTGGAGTTTGATGAGTAGCTGAGCCATGCAGGGACTTAGTAGGGCCCTTCATGTGAATTTCCAAAACTTAAAAAAGAGTGCAGGAATGGCTGCATCTGCTTGTGGCAGGTCAATCTTCTTTAAGTAAATAAATAGCTGAGAAGATAAAAAAGTCAGCTACAACTAGGAGTGCATGTGTGCTTACCAGCAGAGGATTAAAAACCAATTTCACACCTGATAAGTAAGGTACAACTAATCTGATTACACTATAAAGATTTCAAGCAGACCTTTCTTTTCTAAGGCTGCATTTATTTCTCACAGGTAGGGATCACTACACTCTTGCATTCTTAGCAGTGGGTCATGTGGAAGAAGAAGTATACACAGAGGCTAAAAGTTTGAGAACTAGGTACATCTAGACTTACATTTTAGCTCTGCCAAATGCAAGCTCTATAAACTCAGGCAAGTTACTTAACCACTGTGAGCCTCCATTTGCTTATCCATAAAATGGGAATATTAGTATACCTTCCTCAAGGAGAGTTTGGAGGATTAAAAGAGATAATGAATATGTCCTTAGCATTGCATTGATCACATAAATGGTAGTAATGGTAACATAACACCTGCCTACTGAAACATCTTACTTTTAGTATCTACCTTCCACATGGTATGTAGTATGTATTCAATAAATATTTGTTGAATTAATGAAATTGAATAACTGCTTCCTCTCCTTGCACCTTCAGACAGAGGGCCGATAACAGCTCTTGTTACTATCCCAGGTTCCTGCCCTATCCTTCTGACAGGTTTCCTTAAACTCTGCTCGTTCTTTGTAGATAGTCCCCCACCCTTTTTAACACTCCTCAGTTGACCCAATTTGAATTTGCCCTCTGTTTTCTGCCAGAACTCTGTCTGACACAAGGAGTCTATAACTCAGAAAAAAAAAATGTAGTTCCAAAGCTTCCAGTAATTCTCTGATTTATAGGAATGTAGACTGAAGACCTTTGGGCAAATCATTCCTCAGCTCTCGGAAACCCAACCGAAAAGGCCTCTTGTTGGTATGCAAAGGTAAAATGAAGGCTTTGTACTGAGAGGTGTCCTCACATTATTCAGAATAGACCAAAATCTGGGGGGAGAAGTAAATGTTCCACATAGGAAATTAGTTAGAAACATTATGGTACATCCATCGATGAAATATCAGAAGCCACGGAATTATTTCAAGTACCAGCATTAGATAAATTATGGCAATCCAGAGAGAAAGCATGGACACATTTTCCTTTTCACCTAGAGAGATGGATGTGTAGCAAATTTCAGGGAAGTCCAAGGAACTGAGCATATGGGTAAGGATGTTCCTATGTTAAAAATGCTAACTCTGAGTCCTGAGACCCCAGAACAGGTGAGAGACACAGAAGGCCTGGGCCAGACCAGGAAACCTCTGTGTCCGTTTAGTCACTATGCATGTGAGATGAATAAGAACTTCCAAAATTGAACAATTTGGGTAGCATGGGAATTTTAGGTATGTATCTGTAAGCTCATTTTCACAAAGCCCTCTAGGCATCAGAGATACACAAAGATGAAAGTGCATGATGACAAATTCTACTGGGGCAGGCACTTTATTCACCACAAAATCTATAGCAATATTTTTTTAAAAACGTGTTCTCCTTGTGTCTTTAGTGTCTTTCTCCTCTGCTAGAATGTCAGCTCTATGAGGGCAGACATCTCTGTCTATTTTGGTCACTACTATTCTATCCACTGCGCCTCGAACAGTGTCCAACACATAGTAGATGCTTAATAAATGTTTGTTGAATGCGTGATACTTTGTTATACGTTCTTAGTCAATTAAAATAATTTTCCAATAGCTTTTCAAACAGCTTTTTGATATATAATTCACGCAACATAAAATTCACTCACTTAAGGTATGCAATTCAATGGCTTTTAGTATATTCACAGACTTGAGCAACCATTACTACAATCAATTTTAGAATATCTTCATCAGCTGTAAAAGGAAACCCTTACCCATGAGCAGTCACTTCCATTTCCCTTTTGCTCTAGCCCCTGGAAACCACTAATTTCACTTGTTCTTTCTATGTATTTGCCTATTCTGGGAATTTCATATAAATGGAATTATGTAATATGTGGCCTGTGTGACCGCCTTCTTTAACACAGCATAAAGTTGTCAAGATTCATCCATGTTGTAGCATGTACTTCATTCTTTTTAAAGCTGAAAAATATCCCATTGCATGAATATACCACATTTTGTTTATTTATTTATTTGATGGACATTTGGATTGTTTCCCTTTTTTCCAGCTTTGTCTAAATATAATTGACGTATAACACTGTGTAAGTTTAAAGTATACAGTGTGATGATGATATATAATCATATACCATGTGAAATGCTTATATATGTATATAATGTGAAATGCTTACCAAAATAAGGTTAGTTAACACATCCTTTATCTCACATGATTACTATTTTGTTGTTGTTGTTTTGGTGAGAGCATTAAAGCTCTACTTTCACAGCAACTTTTGAGCATACAATACAGTATTTTTAACTACAGTCACCATGTTGTACATTAGATCCTAGAACTTATTCATATTATAACTAAACATTTGGACCCTTTGACCAGAATCTCCCCAAATACCCCACACCTCACCCCCTGGCAACCACAATTCTACTCTCTGTTTCTGAGTTTTTTGTTTTTAGATCTCACATATAAGTGAGATCATACAGTTTCGTCTTTCTCTCTCTGACTTGTTTCAGGTATTTAGCATAATGCCTTGAAGGTCCTTATATATGTATATAACGTTTTCTTTATCCACTCATCCATCAGTGGATACTTAGGTTCTTTCCATGTCTTGGTTATTGAGAATAATGCTGCCATGAACATGGGAGTGCAGATATCTCTTTGAAATAGTTATTTCATCTTCTTCAGTTATATGCACAGAAGCAGAATTGCTGGATCATATGGTAGTTCCATTTTTAATTTTTTTTTTTCTTTTTTGTGAGGAAGACCAGCCCTGAGCTAACATCCGTTGCTAATCCTCCTCTTTTTGCTGAGGAAGACTGGCCCTGGGCTAACATCCGTGCCCATCTCCCTCCACTTTATATGGGACGCCGCCACGGCATGGCTGACAGGCAGTGCGTCGGCGGGCGCCCGGGATCCGAACTCGCGAACCCCGGGCTGCCAAGCGTGAACTAAACCGCTGCGCCACTGGGCAGCCCCTCCATTTTTAATTTTTGAGGAAACTCCATACTGTTTTCCATGGTGGCTGTGCCAATTTCTATTCCCACCAACAGTGCACCAGGACTCCCTTTTCTCCACATCCTCGGCCAGCATTTGTTATCTCTTGCCTTTTTGATAATAGCCATTCTAACAGGTGTGAGAGGATATCTCATTGTGATTTTGATTTGCATTTCTCTGATGATTAGTGATGTTGAGCACCTTTTCGTGTACCTGTGGGCCATTTGTATGTCTTCTTTGGGAAAACGTCTATTCAGATCCTCTGCCCATTTTTAAAGAGGATTGTTTGTTTCTTTTACTATTGAGTGGTATGAGTTCCTTATATATTTTGGCTATTAACCTCTTACTAGATAAATGGTTTGTAAATATTTTCTCCTATTCTGTCGGTTGCTTTTTCATTTTGTTGATGGTTTTCTTTGCTGTGCAGAAGCTCTTTAGTTTGATGTAGTCCCACTTGTTTATTTTTGCCTTTGTTGCTTGTGCTTTTTGTGCAAAAGCATCCAAAAAATCATTGTCAAGACCTGTCAAGATCTCTTATGTTTTCCACCAGGAAACTATTCAAGTTAACTATTCAAGTTAATTTTTGTGAATGGCATAAGCTAGAGGTCCAATTTCATTCTTTTACATGTGCATATCCAGTTTTTCTAATGTCATTTATTGAAGAGACTATTCTTTCCCCCCTACATATTCTTGGCTCCCTTGTCGAATATTAGTTTACTGTATATGAGAGTTTATTTCTTGGCTCTTGATTCTGTTCCATGGGTTTGTGTGTGTGGTTTAGTGCCAGTACCATACTGTTTTGATCATTATAGTTTTGTAGTATACTTTGAAACCAGGAAGTGTGATGCCTTCAGCTTTGTTCTTTCTCAAGATTGCTTTGGCTATTCAGGGTCTTTTTGGTTCCATATGAATTTTAGGATTGTTTTTTTCTATTTCTGTGAAAAATGCTATTGGAATTTTGGTATGGATTGCATTGAATATATAGATGGCTTTGGGTAGTATGAACATTTAAAAAATATTAACTTTTCCTATCCTGAACACAGGATATCTTTCCATTTATTTGTGTCTTCAATTTCTTTCATCAATTTCTTACAGTTTTTAGTGTATAGATCTTTCACTTCTTGGTTAAATTTGTTGATAAGTATTTTATTGCTTTTGATGCTATTGTGAATGGGATTGTTTTCTTTATTTCTTTTTCAGATATTTTATCATTAGTGTATAGAAATGCAACTGATTTTTGTATGTGGATTTAATATCCTGAAATTTTACTTAACTCATTTATTACGATTAATAGTTTTTTTGGTGGGATCTTTAGAATTTTCTATATACCAGATCATGTCATCAGCAAACAGAGACAATTTTACTTCTTCCTTTCTGATTTAGATGCCTTTTATTTTTTTCTCTTGCCTAATTGTTCTGGCTAGGACTTCCAGTACTATCTTGCATAAGGCTGGTGAGAGTGGATACCCTTATCTTGTTCTTGATCTTAGCAGGAAAGTTTTCACTATTGAATGTGATATTAGCTGTGGGTTTGTCATATGTGGCCCTTATTATGTGAGGTATGTTCCTTCTATACCCAACTTCATTGAGAGTTTTTTTAATCATCAAAGGATGTTAAATTTGGTCAAATGCTTTTTCTATCTCTATTGAGATAATCATGTGATTTTTATCTTTCATTCTATTAATGTGGTATATCACATTTATTCATTTGTGTAGTTGAACCTTCCTTGCATCCCAGGAATGAACCTCACTTGATCATAGTGTATGATCCTTTTAATGTGCTATTGAATTCAGTTTGCTAGTATTTTGTTGAGAATTTTTATATCTACATTCATCAGGGATATTGGCCTGTAGTTTTCTTTTCTCTAGTATCCTTATCTGGCTTTGATATCAGGATAATGCTGGCCTCAAAAAATGAGTTTGAGAGTATTCCCTTCTTGTCAAAATTTTTTTAGAGTTTGAGAAGGATTGGTATTAATTCTTTAAACGTTGGGTAGAATTCATCTATGAAGCTGTCTGGTCCTAGGATTTTCTTTGTTAAGAGGTTTTTGATTACTAAGTCAATGTCCTTACTAGTAATTAGTCTGTTTAGGTTTTCTATTTCTTTATGATTCATACTTGTTAGGTTGTATATTTCTAGGAATTTATTATTTCTTGTAATTTGTCCTATTCTTGGTGTGTAATTGTTTATTGTAATCTATTATGACCCTTTGTATTTCTGTGGTATCATTTGTAATGCTTTCTTTTCAAGGTGTGGTGTTGAAGTCCCCTACTATTATTATATTGTTGGCTGTTACTCCATTCAGATCTGTTAGTATTTGCTTAATATATTTAGGTGCTCCAATGTTGAGTGCATGTATATTTACCATTGACCTCTTTGAGATCGAGATTTCATTTCCTTTGGATGTATACCCAGAAGGAATTGTGTTGAATCTGTAGATCAGTTTGTAAAATATTGCCATCTTAACAAAATTGTCTTCTAATAAATGAACATAAACTGTCTTTTCATTTATTGGTCTTCTTTAATTTCTTTCAATAATATTTTTCAGCAATAGTACAGAGTAGTTTTCAGAGTACGCGTTTTATACATCTTTTAGTAAATTTATTCCTAAATATTTTGTTGCTTTTGGGTACTATTGTAAATGGAATTGCTTTCTTACTTTCATTTTTGAATTATTTATTGCTAGTGTATAGAACTATAATTGATTTTTGTATATACATATCTTGCATCCTGCAACCTTGGTGAACTAGTTCTAATGGTTTTATGGTCAATTTCTTGCAATTTCCTATACACAAGAACATGTTATCTCAAATAGAGATAGCTTTACTTCTTTCTTTCCAATCTAGATGACTTTTAGTTCTTTTTTGTGCCTAATTGCCCTGGCTGGGACCTCCAGTACAAAGTTGAAAAGATGTGAAGAGAGTGGACATACCTGTCTTGTTCCTGATATTTATGGGAATGCATTCAGTCTTCCACCATTAACTATGATATTTACTGGGTGTTTTTCATAGATGTTCTTTATCAGGTTGACAAGTTCCCTACTAGTCCTTGTTTGTTGATATTTTTTTATCATAAAAGGCTGTTGGATTTTATCAGATCTTTTTCTGAGTCTATTGAGATGGTCATATGGTTTTTGTCTTTATTCTATTGATTATAGTGTATTACATTAATGATTTTTGAATGTTAAACCAAATTTCCATTCCCAGGATAAATCCTACGTAGCCATGGTGTATAATTCTTTTATATGTTGCTACACTTGACTTGCTAGTATTTTGCTAAGAAATTTTCTCCTATATTCATAAGAGATATTGGCTTATTGTGTTCTTTTCTTATGATGTCTTTGTTTAATTTTGATGTCAGGGTATTACTAGCCTCATAGAATGAGTTAGGAAGTGTTCGTTCCTCTTCTGTTTTGGGGAAGAGCTTGTGAAGAATTTAAATTAATTATTTAAAAAAATATTTTGTAGAATTCAGCAGTGAAGTCATCTGGGCTTTTCTTTGTGGAATGTTTTTAATTAGTAATTCAATCTCTTTACTTATTATAGATCTATTTAGATTTTCTATTTCTTCTTGAGTCAGTTTTGTAGTTTGTGTCTCTCTAGGAATTTGTCCTTTTCATCTAAGTTATCTAATTCACTGGCATACAGTTGTTTATAGGACACCCTTATAATCCTTTTTATTTCTATAATGTTACTGTGATGTTATTATTTCTATACTATACCCTCCATAAAAGGGTACTTATGGACCCTCTTTCATTCCAGAGTTTAGTAATTTGATTCTTCTCTCTTTTTTTCTTGGTCAGTCTAGCTAAAGGTTTGTCAATTTTGTTGATCTTTTAAAAACAAAACCTATGGTTTTGTTTATTTTCTCTATTGATTTTATATTCTCTGTTTCATTAATTTCCACTCTAATCTATTATTTCCTTGCTTCTGTTTGCTTTAGGTTTAGTTGGCTCTTCTTTTCAATTGTATTAAGATGGAAGATTAGGTTATCAATTTGAGATCATTCTTTTTAAAAAAGTATAAGCACTAATAGGTATAAATTTTCCTCTAATAACTGACTTACCTGTATCCCATATGTTTTAGTATACTGTGTTTTCATCTTCATTCATCTCAAATTTTTTCTAATTTCCCTTGTGATTTTTTCTTTGACCCATTGGTTATTTAGGAGTATGTTGTTGAATTTCCACATATTTGTGAATTTCCCAAATTTCTTTCTGTTATTAATTTCTAACTTCACTCCATTGTGATTAGAACACATATTTTGTATGATTTCAAACGTTTTAAATTTATTGAGGCTTCTTTTATGGCCTAGAATATGGTCTAACCTGAAGAATGTTCCATATACACTCAAGAATAATGTGTATTCTGTTGTTGATGGATGGAGTACTGGATAGATATCTGTTGGGTATAGTTGATTTATAGAAATTTTCAAATCTCTATTTCCTTGTTGATCTTCTGCCTAGCTGTTCTATCCATTATTGAAAGTAGGATATTGAAGTCTCCAGATATTATTATGGAATTGTCTATTTCTCCCTTCAATTCTGTCAGTTTTTACTTCACGTATTTTGGGACTCTGTTGCTAGATATATACTTGTTCAGAATTGCTTTATGTTTTTGATAGATTGACCCTCTTATCATTATAAAATGTCCATCTTAATCACTAGTAACATTGTTTTTGTCTTAAAGTCTATTTTGTCTGGGGCCAATCCAGTGGCGTAGTGGTTAAGTTCACGTGCTCTGCTTCAGTGTCCTGGGGTTCACAGGTTTGGATACTGGGCGCGGACCTATGCACTGCTTATCAAAGCCATGCTGTGGCAGCATCCCGTATAAAGTAGAGGAAGATGGGCATGGATGTTAGCTCAGAGCCAATCTTCCTCAGCCAAAAAGAGGAGGATTGGCAACAGATGTTGGCTCAGGGCTAATCTTCCCCCAAAAATAAAACAAATAAAATGAAAATAAAAATAAAAAAATAAGTGAATTTTATTTTGTCTGATATTAATATAGTCACTTTAGCTTTCTTATGACTGCTGTTTGCATACTACATCGTTTTCCATTCTTTTACTTTCAAGCCATTTGTATCTTTGAATCTCAAGTATATGACCTGTATACATAATACAGTTGAACCTTTTTTTTAAAATCCAGTCTGATTAAATCTCTACCTTTTGATTAGATTGTTTAATCCATTCACATTTAATGTTATTATTCATATAGTTGCATTTACATCTGCTATTTTTCTTTCACGTTTTCTATGTCTTTTTCATCCCTCTGTTCCTCCTTTACTGCTTGCTTTTGCATTAATTGAATACATTCCACTGTAACATTTTAATTCATTTAATGGTTTTTCAACTACTTTTTTAGTTTTATTCTTAGCAGATACTATAAGGCTTGCAATATACATCTTAACTTATCAGAATCAGTTAGGAGAAAAAAATGTGTGATTATACTGTCCTTTATAAATATATACAGAATTTCATTTACTAGTACTCTGTGTTTTTTATTGTGGTATATAATTACTGTCTGGGTTCACTTGCTTTCAGTCTGAAGAACCTCTCCCACCACTCCTTATAAGATGGGTCAGCCAGCAACAAATTCTCTCAATTTTTGTTCATTTGTAAATGTCATTATTTCATCTTCACTTTTCAAAGATATTTTTGCTAGATAAAAGATTCTTTGTTTACAGGTTTTTTTTTCTTCCAGTACTTTGAATATGTTATCCACCTGGCCTCCATTGTTTCTGATGAGAAGTCAGCTGTTACTTTTATTGTAGTTCCTTTGTATGTGAAAGTTATTTTTGTTTTGTCCCTTTTAAGAATTTCCCTTTGTCTTTGTCTTTTTACTTTGATCTATCTGAGTCTGGATCTCTTGTATTTATCCTGTTTGGAGTTTGTTGAGTTTTTTTGCATGTGTAGATTAATGGCTTTTCTTCATTTTGGGGAGTTTTTAGGCACTATTCCTTTAAATACTCTTTCTGCTCCTTTTTCTCTCTCCTTTCCTTTGCTATTCCCATTATGAGTATGTTTTGGTGCTTAATGGTATCTCACATTTCTCTGAAACTCTGTTCATTTTTCTTTCTTCATTCTTTCTTTCTATTCTAAGTGTATAATCTCTACTGATCTGTCTTCAACTTTGCTGACCCAAATCTACTGTCATGAATTTTTCATTTTGATTATTGTGTTTTTTAATTCTAAATTTTTTATTGTTTTTGTCTTATAATTTCTTTTTACTGATATTATCTATTTCATGAGACATTGTCATCTCCCTTCTTTTAATTCTTTAAGCATGATTTCCTTTAGTTCTTTGAACATATTTATATTGCCTGCTTTGAAGTCTTTGTCTGCTAAGTCCAACAACTGGGCCCTCTCAAAGGTAGTTTCTACTGCCTACTTTTTCCTGTGCATGGGTCATACTACCTTGTTTCTTTCTTTTTTTTTTTTTTTGTGGGGAAGACCAGCCCTGAGCTAACATCCGTCGCCAATCCTCCCCTTTTTGCTGAGGAAAACTGGCCCTGGGCTAACATCCGTGCCCATCTTCCTCCACTTTATATGGGACGCCGCCACGGCATGGCTGACAGGCAGTGCGTCGGTGGGCGCCTGGGATCCGAACTCGCGAACCCTGGGCTGCCAAGCGCAGACTAAACCGCTGTGCCACCGGGCGGCCCTGTTTCTTTTTTTTCTCATAATTTTTTTGTTGAAAACTAGACATTTAGATAATATATTGCAGAAATTCTGAATATTGATTCATCCTCCTCCCTCCCCCCACCCCCACAACACACACAGGGGCTTGGTGGTGTTGTTTGCTTGCTTGCTTTTTTGTTTAATGATTTACCTGGGCTATTTCAGTATATTTCCCTCTTCTTTGTGAAGCTTCTGATGTTACTCCTCAGAGGATGTAGTCTTGGCCACGTACATAGTCACACCACTGTGGTCATGGTTTTAGCATAGTTCTCTTTGACAGTTTATTTCCTTGATCTATCTGTTAAGCTCTCTGCCTTTGTTGATATCACACCCAGCTATTAGCCTCCACTAATTTCCAGCTGATTGTTCTATTGTTTTCAGCAATGCTATGGGGCATAAATTGCTTCACAATCTGATCTGGTTAAATTCAGGCCCCTTTGAAAGGGTAGTCTTTGAAGACAGTCTTTGAGGCTTGTTTCAACTCCAGAGAGCTCTTGTTAGCTATCTCTTTCATCGGTTCTCTCTGTTAAATTTATAACTGCTCTACAGCTGAACTTCTTGCTCTTATTGTTTTGACAGCACCCTTGGGCTTGAACTTCCACACTTAGTTCCAAATAAATTCAGTTTCCTTGAGGGGAGCTTTGAAGCTCTCTGTTCTTATGGGCTGCATCTTCCTCTGGACAAAATCTCTGCACCATTGTTCCAGAGCTGGAAGTGGGGACACTGGGCCAGTTCTCTTGGAGTGACACCCTTACTTTATGAATGGGGCACTGTGTAGTGGCATTAGCTTCTGGTCTTCTTGGCTTGACTCTCCTGGCATGAAACTTTCACCCTATGAGCAAGCTGTGGTGGGGGTAATTGGGTCCAGTATTCTCATTCTGCTACATATTAGAATTGTCTATGAGTAGGGACTAAGTGGAAGAAGGGAGCCCCACATCTCTCAGCTGCTCTTACCTGGAATAGAGCCTCTGCAACAGGAAGCCTGGGGGTGGGGGTAGAAATGATAAATGCTGGTGGCCTGCTTCTCATTGGATGATATCGTAGTCCTAGACTGGGAGCTAGGGAAGCCCTGTGCTCCTGGCTTCACCTGCCCATAGTAGAGCTTCTGTCATGCTGAACTGAGGGACAGAGGAGGAAGCAGGTTATGGCTCAAATGCCAGGCTCCCACTCTTCTCACCAACACACTAGGTTTTTGAATAAATGTTTATCCATTTGCCATATGCCCTTAGGACAATTTCCAGACACTTAAAAAAGATTTTTTTAATAGTTTTCACCAGTTATAGTTGTTTTGCTGAGGAGAGAGTCTTCAGAGCTCCTCACATTGCCATTCCAGGAATTTTAACAACCTTATATAAGAAAGATGTTGATACCTGTTTCAAATTTCAGATATTCACAAAAGTTATAGGAGGGGGAAAATGCCAACAAAGGCAATCATAGGAGAAGCTAATTACTTGGGGAATTTGTGGAGGATTGCAGACATACACTTTATATTGTATTTCTAAAATGTGTGGCCTCATTTCATTAGCACTTCTCTGTTATTCAAGAAGCCTCAGGGTATCATAAGACCAGATTGTTACAATAACAGCAACCAACATTTGTGTGGCACTTAACGCTGTTAGTCTTTTCATTTACATAATCTTATGGCTGCTGTATAATACTAAACTTGCTCAGGGTGGAGTCTTTCCGGCTTTGTCATCTCTGCCGTATCTTTTTCTGCCTCTACTTTGCATACAGTATTGAGAAGAGTGAATTTAAACCCTGTTAGAGAAGAAATGGCTGTGCCTTTATTCAGTCATTCATTTTTCCTTTATAAAGCATATGGTTCATTAATATTTGTTAGGGGCATACAATGTGTGCAGCATTATATGTGAATGCATGTATGATTTATTCATGCTGCCTTTTGTTTCATAAAGAATGCAAGGCACTTTTCAAAAATATGTACAGCAAGATAAAATGAATAAAAACAAGAAATAAAAAGAGACAAAGGGAAATATTAGTGTAAAAAGGTAAGACGGTGTAACTGGGGCTGTCCTGGTTGTAGCACTGAAAATCCCACATTCTGGGAAACCCCTCAGTCTCAGGCTAACTGAGATGGTTGGCCATCTTAAAAAAATACCAACAAACCATTATTTGATTCTTTCAATATACTGAGTCCTGTTCTAAGCACTTAACATCTGTCTCATTTTATCCTTGCAACAACCCTTTGAGGTAAATTACTATTTTCATGCGCATTTTTCAAGAGAAAACTGAAGCACAAAAAGGTTAGGTACCTGTCCAAAGTCACACATCTATTAAGTGGTGGAGCTGGGATTCAAAGCCAGGACCCCAGCTCCAGAACTGAGATTCTTTACCACAAGCCATAAAATGCATGTGAGGCCCTACACAAGTGTTATAAATTTGGCTCTAAGTTTCCTAGTAGTCACAATGAAGGGGAAAATATGATCAGTTACAAAATTCATGTTGTCCACAAAATAAACCATCTTTAGGAGCACAGTTATCCCTAGTCCTAAGACCATCAATTCACTCAACAAATATTTATCCCAATTGTAAGCACAAATTGTAAGCTCATTGTAAGCATAAACGAGTGCTTGCTATGGAGAGGCACCACTCTTGGTGCTGGGGATACAGCAGTGGACAAAACAAATGGAACCTCTGCCCTTGTGGACCTGAAATGCCAAGGAGATATGCATTATAGGAGATAGGTGTTATAGAAATAAGAAAGCAAGATAAGGAGGATGGGAGCTTCTGGGGAGTGAGGGGGCTACAATTTTAAATATGGTGGTAAAGATCTCAATGAGAAGATGATATTTGAGGCCAGTCTTGAAGAGGGAAAGAGAGAGTCTTGTGAATATCTGAGGAATGAGTGTTTTAGGTGGAGGGAACAGCAGGGACAAGGGCTCTAGTGAGTCTGAAGCTCATTGAGCGGAATAAGTCCAGGGAAGAAAAGTAAGCTGTGAGATCAGAGAGGGCATGAGATGATGCAGGGCTTTGTCAAGAATTGTACAGACTTTGGCATTTACTTTGAATAAAATGGGAGTTTTAACAGAGAGTGATATGAGCTGTCTTGTATTTTAAAAGGATCCCTTCAGTTTCTGTGTTGAAAATTGACTGTAGAAAAGAAAGAGGAATCAGGGAAATTAGGTGGGAAGCTACATCATTATCTAAGTGAGAGATGAGAGGGCTTGGACCAGGGAGGTAACAGAGAGGAAGATGAGAAGATATTTTGTCAGTATAGTTTTGGCAGTAAGGTCAAAAGGATTTGTGGATGGATTGGATGTAGAGTGTGAGAGAAAGAGAAGGGACAAGGAAGACTTCAAGGTTTTGGGCAACTGAAAGGATGGTATACCCACTAATTGAGATGAGGAGGCCTACACGGGGGTCAGGTTTGTGGACAAAGAGCAGTTCAGTTCTGGACTATATGAGCTTGAGAGGTTTGTTATATTCCAACTAGAGGTGCTTAATACGCCATTGGAAATATGATTCTGGAAGTGGGAGAAAGATTTGAGCTGAAAATAAAAATTTGAGAATCATCAGCTATAAATTATATTTAAAGCCCTGAAACTCAAGGGGATTACCAGGAAATGAGTATAAATATAAAAGAGAAGCGAGCCTGAGCCCCGAGGCCCCCAATATTAAGAATCAGGGAGAAGACGAAGAGCTAGTAAAAAGACAAAGAAGGAGTAGCCAGTGATGTAGGAAGACACCAAGCTGAACAAGGTGTTTTGGAGACCAAAGGAAGGAAGAGTTTCAAGGAGGAAGGAGTGATCAACTGTGCCAAATGCTATATTGGTCAAATTAAAATAGGGACTGAGGATTGACCATTGGAATTAGCAACAAGGAAGTCACTGGTAATCCTGACAAGAGCAGTTTCAGGAGAGTTGAGAGGTCATCAGTTTTAAGACATAACAGGAGATGAAATGGAGACAATGATATAGATTAAGGTTCAGCAAACTATGGCCCAAATCTGGCTTGCCACTTGTCTTTGTAAATAATGTTTTAGTGGAACACAGCCAGGCCCATAAACTTATGTGTCTACGGCTGCTGTTGCATTACAATGCAGCTGCAGCAGAGCCCATTGACCTGCAGAGTCTAAAATACTTACTCTCTGGCCCTTTATAGAAAACATTTGCTGACCTATGATACAGACAATAATCTTAAATTTTATTTTTAAAAGGAGCAAAAATTGGGCTGTATTAGGGAAAGAAAGAGAAGTCAAGAGAGAAACTTGTCCCATAAAGAAAGACTGTAATGTATTGAACCACATCTTTGTCTACATCCATGGAGGAAACACAGCACTGAGTTTTAAAGGGCTTTCTTACAGCATTCCTCCATATTGGCCAAAGGCAACACTTCAAAACACTGTTAATGGAGGTATCGAGGAGCACCAGTGTGCTGCAATTCAGGGATCTGGCTTCCAGATGCCCTATTGTAACCTAGGGGTGGTATTTATGTACCTGTGAGAAATGTCCTCTATACATTCAGTCATCTTCCATTTTTTTTTTTTTTCCTGATAAGACTTTAAAGGATGGACAGTAGTTGTTTTGCTTACTTGGCAAGTATGAGGAATGCAGTTGGTGTGTGTTGCAAATTTGGAATACAGCCACATCAGAGGAACCGGGGTAGCACTGTGGTCAGTTTAAGAGAAGGACATGACACGGCCCCTGGTCTCAAGTAGTTTGCCATCTAAGGAAAGAGATAAGACAGGTACACACATTTACAACAGCAGGAGGCAGCATGTGATACTAACAAAAGTAGCTAAGTTTCCTTGAGTAACAAGACTGAACTGTTGCTCTTTCCCGCCCACAACCTTCCCCATTCCACTAGATGGCAACTCCATCTTTCCAGTTAGTTGCTCAGGCTGGATGCCTAGACTCTTCCTCTCATGTTCCATATCTAATTTCTCAGGGAATGCAGTTAGCTTTGCCTTTAAAGGACATCCCAAATCCGACCACTTCTTACCACCTCCATGGCTAGCCCCCTCTACCTTTCCACCCCCCACCCAAACCCCAAACCCCAGCTTGAGCCTCCATCATTTCTCACCTGAGATACAGCAGTAGCAACAGGTTTCCCTAACTTTGCTTTTCTCCCCTACAATCTATTCTCAACAAAGAGCCAGCGTGATTCTTTTAAAATGTAAGTCAGATCATTGCTTTTCCTTCACTCAAAATCCTGCAGCAGTTCTCCGTGTCACTCAGGGTGAAGGCTGAAGCTCTGAGAGTGGCCTTCAAGGCCCCAACCAATCAGACCCTCTTGTTGCTTTGATGTCATCTTCTTCTGATCATGCTGGCCCCTTGCCTTTGGGCCTTGGCTTGATCTTGGAAAGCTCTCCTCCGGGCTTCCATTTGCCTTACTCCATCACCTCCTTTGAGTCTTTGCTCCAAATCTATACTGATGAGGCTTCTCTATTCCTATTCAATAGTGCGACTTTCCCTCCTTCCAGCTCAGTCCTCCCATTCCCCTCACCCGGCATTACTTTTCCTTTTGTTTTGTCTCACTTATCATTGTCTAACACACTAACATTTACCCATTTAGGCTATTCATGGTTGTCTGTCTTCTTCACTAGAATGTAAGATTCATGCCATTCTTGGTCTCTTTTGTTGAATGCCTAGAACAGGTTCAATAAATATTTCTTGAATAAATAAATGAGCGCTGACTGTGTGGCAGAAACTATGTTAACCATTTACATGGATTATCAAATTGAATCTTCACAAAACCCTCATGAAAGAAGTGTTATTATCACCCTCATATTATCGATGAGAAAACAGAAGTGTAGAGATGTTAGGCAAGTCGCCCAAGGTTGCACAGCTTATGTATGGCAGAGGTGGGATTTGAACCCAGTGAAATAGGGTGAGAGATTTATTGAAGAGAGATTCTTAGCTCCTCACCTTGGGACAACTGCAGAGGACTTCATCTTCCAGAGACCTTGCCAGTAGGGCCCTCAGCCTTGTGAGGACAGGTGAAAGGGAGGGAAGCTTGTTGAATAGTTGGCCTGAACCTCTTGGGGCATAAACTCCTGAACTGTGATTTGCTGCTTGTGTTTAACACTCATTGCTCAAGGAATAGTTAACAGCTTCATTGTGCTTTGTTTCCATTAATAACGGAAGGAAAGGCAGGGACGGAAGGGGGGCTGGATTTTAGAGGCCTCTTACCCTTTGGTTTGACAGAGCGTCTTTTTACACCTTCCATTCCAGGCCAGGTAGTCTGTTACAACTGTACAGCAAGACGCTGGCACGGGATGCCACACTGCTCCACCTGAATTCTTTGGCAGCATCTGCAGATGCTGTTACAAAAGGGGCATTTGATTACGCAGTTTTCCCACAGTAAGATGGCCCCAAAGCAAGCAAGGAGTGGGTTCCTTGTAAAGGTGTCCGGGACACTTGTTGAATTGAAGGGATATTAAACCTCTACTGCAATAGACTGAGGAAATATCCATTGCTTCTGCAGAGGCAGGCCTTGATTTCATGTGGAAATAATAAAAAGAAAAAAAGAAAACCCTCCTGGTGAGTGCATCCTATTTCTGTCAAGTATTTTTATGAGTCAGCATGTAGTCAGTCGGCTCAGAGTCAGAAGTCTGGTTCAGCTGAAGCTCCCAGACTGTGCATGGCGCAGTGTCAGTTACTGGAAACGAGAGTTCTGTTTTATTGTCTGAGTTTTAGACCCTTCA
Source organism: Tapirus indicus (assembly GCA_031878705.1). Lineage (NCBI taxonomy): Eukaryota > Metazoa > Chordata > Mammalia > Perissodactyla > Tapiridae > Tapirus > Tapirus indicus. The sequence continues at coordinate 63,454,141 of CM062923.1, forward strand.
GAATACTTCCCCAGAAGCTTTCTTATTTGGAAATCACAAAAGAACACTAAAGAGGAAGTGGAATGACATAAATGTGGCCGATATTTCGCCTTTTTTAGAAATTCTAGAACATCAGCTCTGTTTCAGTTAGTGGAAATGGCCTAATAAGTAAGTCAGTTTTGTATACAGTAATTATTAAAAGAAATTCAGTTTTTCCCTCCCTCAGTAAATAAGCAATGAGAGAGAGAAAAACAATATCAATATTTGGAGAAGCACCAAATTATTAGCCTGCCCAGGTTACCCTTGTGTCTCAGCTCATCCTTGTGTGGCCCCAAGAAAATAAACACTGTCTCTAATGATGATAACCACTAATACTTGTTTGAGTAGTTACCATGTGTTAGGTGGTCTACACACACTATCTCATTATCTCATTTAACTCTGAAACAATCCTATATGGTAGGTATATCAGTTATCTATTTTCATAATAATGCTGCCTGACAAGCAACCATAAACTCCCAGTGCATTCCACAATAAGCATATATTGCTGACCTGTCTGGGGTCAGCTGGGTGGGTGGGGGGAGGGTATGTGGTGGTAGCTAGAGGGCTCTGCTGATGGTGACTGCTCACTCACATGCCAGCTGATCAAGGCTGTCCTCAGCTGATACTCCCAGGGAGACTCAGATTTACTCCAAAATACCTCTCTTCTTCCAGCAGACTGGTCTGAGTATATTCTCTAGGTGATGGCAGAGGGGCAGAAAGTAAGCAGAAAGAAACACACAAGGCCTCTCGAGGTCAGAACTGGCTCACTGTCACTTCTACCTCATTCTGTTGGCTAAAGAAAGTCAAAAGGCTGAGCCCAGAATCAGAGTGGGAGGGTACTGCAAGGTTACATGGCAAAGGGAGTGATTATGGGGAGGGGTGAGGAATTGGGCTCATCAGAGCAATCTATCCCAGCAGGGGCTAGTGTCATTTTGCCCATTTTGTAAATGAAGACATACAAACAAAGAGATGGTAAGTAATGTGCCTAACATCGCTTAGTTAGTTAGAAGTAGAACTGGGAAATAAATCCAGCTGTCTGACTCCAGGACCCATGAGTGTTAACTATTGTGCATACTGCTTTACTCCTACTTCGACCCTTTGAAATCTGGTCTCTGCTCTGATCACCCTAGAAAACATGCTCTTCTCAGGTTAATCAACGCCCTCCTATGGACAGATCCAATAGCCTTTGTAAATTGTCAGCATCTCTAACACTATTGCGTGCTACGTCCTTGAAGCTCCTTCCTCTTTGATTCTGCAGGGCCTGTACTGTTCTGTTTCTTTTCCTGCCCTTCCTCTGCCCGGCCATCTCCACCCACCACGCAGTACATTTATTTCTCTTTCTTGGCATCTCCTTTTCCAAACACACCCACTCTCATAGTTTCCATTACCACCTCTCTGCAGATGACTCTCCTCCAACTCCCATCTCTGGCTCTAAGAAAGCTCACTATAATTTCCAACAACCTAACTCAGTGGTTTGTCCCTCGCAAATAACAACCCAGGAGAATCAGAGGCTCTACTCACTAGCATCTTATCATTTCATGTCACCTAGCAACTATTCCAGTGCTTGAAATTCCATCTTAAGAAATTTCCCATTACAAAAATAATACCACTGGGAGGTATATGATATCTGAAGCCTCTTGTCCTACCTCTCTCTCTGTTTGCATAGTGTTTATAACTATCTGAAATTGCCACTAGTTGACCTACAAAAGTGGCAGTTTCACATGGTTCAACTTAATAGTAGTTGGTACCTGGTACTGTAATTATTTATGTACTCATGTTTCCTCATGCGGCCCAAAGCTCTGTGATTGAAGAGATCGTGCTTTCTCCTGCTTTACATCAAGTTGCCTAGTATATGACACCATGTAGGGATTGGACCAAGCAGGTAATCAATAACTGTTTGGTGAATGAAAAAATAAAAGAAACTATCTGAAATCAAGGCCTCGTAGGCAGGGGACAGAGTGCTAGGAGAGAACGGGAGGGGGAGATGGGCACCACAGCAAAAATGGAGTCAAAGTCAATGTCCCCAACTTGATAATTTCTGCCTCGTGTCAGTCGCAAGCACCTCACATTCTTTAAATAACACGTAAGGTTCTTCCAGGTGGTCATTGTGATGCATTCTCATTATAAAATAATGTAGAAAGTTCAGTATGTATAAAGAACAAAATCCAAATCACCCATAATCCTACCCCCTTTTGATAATAGCCATAAACTTCAATATTGGTGAATTTCCTTTAAGGCTTAATACACCATTTCTTTCACATAGTTGAGATCATGCTAAATACACAAACTTTTCTTCCCTTTCTAAATCTTATTACATTACCCTTTTTTAATGTTAGTGGAGGTACTTTCTAATCACTTTTTTTGAAATGATAAAGTCTTTCACATGTAAAGATTTCTCTGTATTCAGGGTTATTAAGATATATTTCCAAAGATGATACCCCAAAAGTAATTTTAACTGGGTCAAAGGGCACGAACATTTTTTAGGTTATTGATACACATTTATGCAGCACTTTCCAACAAAGTAGCACCAGAGTACCCTTCCCCCATTTCAGTAACGGTGTGTGAGTGCCTGCCTCGTTACATGAACATCAATGCGGAAAGTTATCATTCTTACCATTCTTTTACAACACAATTAGCAAACTTCTAACCTGCTATTTTTAAGTTTGCCTTTATTGGATTATTAGAGAGATTGAATTTGTTTTCAGACAATTATTAGGTATTTGTATTTTCTCACAAAAATGTTTTGTTCATAACCTTTAATCTATTGAAATCCAAGTCTTTTCTAATCAGCTCATTTTAAGAATATTAGATTTTTTGCCTATTATGTATTTGAATTCATTTTTATTTTTATAAAATAATACCTTCATATCATTAAAAACATCAAGAACTAAAAGCCTTATGACAAAAAACAGCAGTCCTTTTCCCCAAGAACTCCTCAGGCTCTAGTCTCAGGTGTCAGAGGCAACTACTTTGAATTTTTTAGGCGTTTCTTCTGTAGTTACTTCCATATTTAAAAATTTTATTCTTCCCTGACCATTTCTTGACATCTAAATTTTAGACAGAATCTGCTGTGATATCCTATTATGGAAGACAAGGATTTCACTCTCCTTTATGTACAAACCCCTCGCTTCCTCCTCAATCCCCCTAATGTGAGTAAAGCACAATTTTTGGTTAAATTAGAAATCAGTGTCTCTAAATTCAAGGTGGAATCCTGTATTGGATCCTGGGATAGAAAAAATGACACTAGTGGAAAAACTAGTAAAATTCAAATGAGGTCTGTAGCTGAATGTAGTACTGACAAAGTACCATGGTTATGTGAGGTGTTAACATGAGGGGAGGCAGGGTGAAAGGGACACAGGAACTCTCTGTGCTGTATTTCCATCTTTCCTGTAAATCTAAAATTATTTCAAAGTAAAATGTTTATTAAATTAAGAGAATAATGAGATATTACTATACACCAAAATCTGGAACACTGACATCACCAAATGTTGGTGAGGATGTGGAGCAACGGGAACTCTCATTCACTGCTGGTGGGAATGCAACATGGTACAGCCACTTTGGAAGACAGTTTGGCAGTGTCTTACAAAACTAAACATACTCTTACTATATGGTCCAGCAATTGCACTCCTTGGTATGTACTCAAAAGAGGTGAAAACTTATGCCCACACAAAAGCTCGCACACAGATGTTTACAGAAGCTTTATTCATAATTGCCGAAACTTGGAAGCAACAAGATGTCCTTCAGTAGGTGAATGGATAAATAAACTGTGGTATATCCAGACAGTGGAATATTATTCAGCACTAAAAAGAATTGAGCTATCCAGCCATGAAAGACATGCAGAAAACTTAAATGCATACTACTAAGTGAAAGAAACCATTCTGAAAAGGCTACTTACTGTATGATTCCAACTATATGGCATTCTGGAAAAGGCAAAACTATGGAGACAATAAAAAGATCAGTGGTTGCCAGGGGTGCAGGTAAGGTGAAGAGATGAATAGGCAGAGCACAGAGAACTTTCAGAGCAGTGAAAATATTCTATATGATATTATAATGATGGGTATATGTCATTATATTTTTGTCCAAACCCATAGAATGTACAACACCAGGAATGAACCTTAAGGTGAACTGTGGCCTTTGGGTGATAATGTAGGTTTGTCCTTGTTAAAAAAGTACCATTCTAGTGGGGAATGTTGATAAGGGAGGAGACTATGCATGTGTAGGGGAGGGTGTATATATGAAATGTCTATACCTTCCTCTCAATTTTGTTATAAATCTAAAACTTCTCTAAAAAAATAAAGCCTTTAAAATAAAGTTTATCAAAAAGAAAGTCAGTTTTTATATTATTGTATACATACATTTGCTGTTGAGTGAAATAGTATGCTATGATTATGTTTACTTTGGGGTGCAACATTTACATTTTTTTCTGGAGTTAATACTCTACTCATTTTAAATTTATTTATGTAACTATTTTTCAAACCCTCTGTTTTTCAAATTATCCAGTAAATCTGATTAACAAATATGACAAATGCCCATCAATATTATTATCCAGATGCTTAAATACATCTGATAATCCAGCAGTTAAATATGATTTCCCTGGGTATCTCCCTCCTTGAGTCCTTGATTCTACTGCTCTAATCTTGTTGATCAATCTAGAAATTTCCTTTTCCTCTTCCCTGTGTTGGATTTCTTGTTTCCTGGATTGCTGTTTTCCTTAGTTTACTCCTTCATTTTTCTAAAACACATTTTCCAGTATCTAAGAAAGAGTATGTGGAGGATAAATGTTTGAGTTATGTCTAACAATACCCTTGTTCTACCCTTATACTTATTTATAATTTGAATGGTATAGAATAATGTTTGGAAGTAATTCTTCCTCAGGATTTGGAAGACATTGTTCCACAGTTTTCTAGCTTCCAGTGTGACTGACCATTAAATAATCTGATATTATTCTGATTCTGTTCTAAAAAAGAATTGCAGATTCTTTATATGGACCTATTTTTCTTCTCTTTAAGTTTTTAGAGTCTTCTCTTTATCCCTGAAGCAACAAAATTTTACCATGATATACCTTGATATAGGGACTTTTTAAAATTCAATCTTTTGGGTATTTGATGAATCCTCTCAACCTAGAAACATATAGTCTTTGGTTCTAGAATGTTCTCTAATAATTTTCTCTTCTTCATTTTCTCTGATCTCTCTAGAATTCTGACTGAGTCTCCTGGATTGATTTTCTAACTTTCTTTTCTGTTCTCTCCTCTCATATCTTTCAGGGTGTTTTTAAAATTTTTATCAGTCTCTGAAATATTTTCTTAATTTTATCTTCAAACTCTTCTATTGCTTTTTAAAAAATATGGCTATCTTTTTTTTCCTTTGTCAGTTTGGTTTTGTAGGTTTTTTTTTTAATTTTGAAGGCTTAAAAAAAAAAACAGCTGATGATCCTAAGCTGTTCCTTCTTATTTAAGAATAAAGTATTAAAAAAACTAATTAGGAGAGAAACTATTTCAAATGACTTTTAACTACAATAATTTGACTATATTACTCAAATGAGATACAGTCTAAAGACAAAAACTACTCCAAAATATGCTCAAACTGTTTTCAGTAATCATATTGTTTATAGAAATTAATATTGTTTTTCTAAGACTGTAGTGTATGCATTGTGGGATAAAACAAATGAGTAATTATGTGAAATTCTAGTTCTATGGTCCTCAGTGCTGTTGAAATCAGGATTCTCAGCATGGGAGAAAGGACAAGATAGAACAGAACAAGTAAAAGCTCTGTCTTGAATTTGAACTGAAAGCATCATTTTAAATTCATGTGTTTTATCTTTTTTTTTCATCCTAGCTCTGTCTACTGAAAAGGTCCAGAAATAATGACCAACCCAGTAGCAATAAGTATCACTAGCAGTCAGATTATAGTCTTATAATACCATTTCCCATTAAAAGCAACCGGGGTTACTTTGAGAAATGGCTGATTCCTGGCCCAGAAAAAATTGTCATACAGACAGCAAGGAAAACTATGAATGACTAATGGCATCAAGTCAAAAGGACTCAGGAGTCCACTTTAAAAGGCCCTTATAGTCAAAGATGGGGCAAACTGAGTATCAAAAGGAATATAACTGCTACAGATTAAAACACATCAAATATTTTTTAAATTATGTACTCATAGGCTTATGAAAGAAATCTAATTGATCAACATTAGAGAACACTGGGGAATCAACTTATTATTTTGAAAAGTGATAAATAAAAGGAAAGAATCAAATAGTTGATGGGGAAGTTTCTCACTGTAGAAGTATTTTACATAATAAATGAGACATAATAATAGAATTACAATATAGCAACATTGTAAAATGAATGAATCTAGGTATTAAGCATAAATGACTGCTAACGTTTTGCAAAAAACCCCACAACATTACCTGTCTTCTGATGAAAGAACCCAACACCACTTATGTAATAGTCTTGCCATAAAAACAAACCTGAATCTGATCAGCCTTCATTCTCAACACTCGATTCAAAGAAAATACAGAGGACAGAGGAGCACATTAAATTTAGCAGGTCCCTGATTTAGCACTGAAATTTCCACATCCCAGGAAACCCCTCAGTCCTGGCCAAACAGAGAGGGTTGTCGTTCTATCAAAAAAAGCCATCAGCGAAATCCAGAATATAAGAAACTCCACTAGTGGGGTGGGTGCAATGACTTTGACTTTAATGCACTCCTTCCATTTTCAGCACCAAGCTTTACTTCTGATGGTTGTATCTGGGCCTTTCCAGAGTTCTGTGAGACAAGTAGCCTGCTGCTCCGGGCTGTACTCCTCCTCAGGAATTCAAATAAACTCTCCTATTTTGTCACCACTCCTCTATCTACTTTTTCTTTTTAATTCTTTAAATTTTGAATGGTGGTAAAATATATATAACATAACATAACAAATTTGTGGTAAAATATACATAGCGCAATGTTTACCATTTTAATCATTGTTACGCATACAGTTCAGTGATATTAAGTACATTCAGGTTGTTGTGCAACCATCACCACCATCCATCTCCAGAACTTTTTCTTCATCCCAAACTGAAACTCTGTATCCATTAAACAATAATTGTCTTTGCCCTTCTACCTCTAGCCCCTGTCAACCACCCTTTCCCTTTCTGTCTCTAGGGTTTGACCACTCTACTTCCCTCATATAAGTGGAATCACACAGTATTTGTCTTTTTGTGGCTGGCTTATCTCACTTAGCATAATGTCTTCAAGGATCGTCCATGTTGTAGCAGGTGTCAGAATTTCCTTCCTTTTAAAGGCCAGTGTTTCATTGTATGTATATCCCACATTTTGTTTATCCGTTCATCCACCAATGGACATTTGGGTTATTTCCATCTTTTGGTGATTGTGAATAATACTGCAGTGAACATGGGTGTGCAAATATTGCAAATATCTGTTTGAGCCCTTGCTTTCAATTCTTTTAGGTATATACTCAGAAATGGAATTTTTGAAGTCTTTTACTTTTTTCTTGGGTGTAAAATTATATCTCAATATAGTTTTGTGTTTTTTTCCAAAACTATTTAATTTTTATTATTTTTTTCATTATGGCAAAATACACACAACATAAAATTTATCATTTTAACTGTTTTTGAGTACACTTCTGTGGCATTAAGTACATTCACACTGTTGTGCATCCACCTACTTTTTATCTTTCAAAATTTTCTCGAAATTTCTTTGTCTTCCTGAGTTTGTAAAATGATACATGTGCCTCTGAAGTACTACTAAAAAGTGGGTTTCCAAAAGGAGAAGGGATAAATGTGTGTGGTCAATACTTTGTAGTTAACCTGATGTCTCTCTGTTAGGTATTTTGAAAATGTTTTCTTCAGTTTGTGGTTTGTCTTTTAATTTTGTTGTGTATAATGATATTTGGAAATTTTTAATTTGATGTATTTACATCTATTTTTCTTCTGTGCTTTCTTTCATATCAGATATTATGTTAATAGTGTTCTGCATCTAGGGATGTAATAAATGTTCTTTTCTATTTTATTCTTGCTTTTCCATTTTATTCACTAACATATGACTATTTTAAAAGTCTGAGATGTATTTGGAGGTTCAGTGGAGGACAAGGACCTGAAATTAATTTTCCAATGAGTTACTCAATTGTCCCAGCACATTTTATGAATTCTTGTTTCTTTTCCCAACTGCCAGCTGTGTGATTTTTTTTTTTTTTTTGTGAGGAAGACCAGCCCTGAGCTAACATCCGTTGCCAATCCTCCTCATTTTGCTGAGGAAGACTGGCTCTGGGGTAACATCCGTGCCCATCTTCCTCTACTTTATATGTGACGCCGCCACAGCATGGCTGACAAGCAGTGTGTCAGCCGGTGCCCGGGATCCGGGCCGGTGAATCCCGGGCTGCCACAGTGTGACCTAAACTGCTGTGCCACCGGGCTGGCCCTGCCGGCTGTGCGATCTTAACCAAATCACATAACTACTCTGAGTCAGTTTCCTCATAATAGTTCTGACCTCACAAGGCTGTTGTGGGGATTTAATGAGTGAATATTGTGTTGCTATTGGTACAGTGACTGGCAACAAATAATCTATTAATGTATGTCACCACATCTCTATGTTTTTATTTGTGCCTCAACCATCATTAAGTGTACATGTAAAAGGATGTTAAAATGGGACTTTTCCTTTTTTTGGAGTTTTAGCTTACATCTTAAACTTGGGAAAAATAGTTATCAATTACCCCCTCATTCAAAACCAAGTTAGTTGACTATCTCAGCAGGACTTGTAACAGGAAGACACAAAACTAGTTCCGCCATCATCCGCTCCTATCACTGCCGGGCTATATGAGAACAAACTGAGGATTCACCAAGAGGTGGAGAGCGAGTCAGTGGGCTAGGGTATTGCCCACCCACAGAGGAGAAGATAACTCCTCAAAAAGTCCAAAGATAAGAGCTTGTCTAACTGCTCAAACAGCATAGAGAAGGGAGAAGTCTTTCTGACTTCCACTGGATAAGAGCATGTGTTTCCTACGGCACAGATGGGCACTCTGAATTATCCTGGAAGCCAGCAGCTGAAGGGGAGTCCTACGTGGCCTGTGGGGGAGGGATTGTGTATAACAGGGAACTGTCAGTGGAGGTCTGCGGTTGGGGGTCTGCAATCCTGGAGGAACGAAATGCAGAGTTAGTGGGGAAGATGGACAGAAGATCGAGGTAGAGAGAAATAATGAAGGAGCCTCCGCGGTCTCTTTCCCTCTTGTCGATCTCAGAATCTGATTCAGACCAGACTTTAGAAAGAAGGGAAGTTTGACATTGGATAAAAGATTGAAGTTTTGGTATTTGATATTGAAGTTTTGGACTTTTAAATAAATGGAAAAGTTCTGAAATTTGCCTGAGATTTCATCCAATACCATAGAAGGAAAATCAGAGGGAGCCAGTTTACCAGGGGACAATAAAAATACAGTGGCCTTCTGCTCATACTCTACTTAGTCCAGCTCAGTTACATATATTAGTACTATTGCTTATTTGTGGGTTTTCATTTATGTCCTATTATCTATCTCTATATCCATGTGCCAGGACTAGACTGTGATATCCATTGTAACTTTATGCAATGTTTTGATATTTGGTATATGAAAAATAGCTTCCATTTGGTGTGGGTTTACTATGAATTAAATATTATCTTTAACAACCCTCACAGCAAGCCTGCAAGTTTACTATTTCCTGTATTTTAAGGCTGGGGTTTAAGGAATTTGTTCAAGATCACAAAACCATTATGTGGCTCTCAGATTCTAAACCTTCAGTCTTAACATTGAAGACAAGCCCCTCATTCATTTTTTGTGAAAAACTTCATAGGTATTCTTGCCTGTTCATTTCTCCCTACCAACCTAGGATAATTTTGCCAATGTATTTTTGTTGAATGAATATCGTACCTGATCAAGTACACCCTTTTCCCAGGTTCTCTCTGCCAGAGGAGATGCATCTTTTAAGGGACATTTAAATTTTTTTACATCATAGTCGCTCCAGATAAGCGGATCTTCAAACTATTGTTGTAAATGCCTTATGCATTTTCATACCTGGCTGTCTTCAACGGTTTTTTCCTATGTGGGTCATCTCCTCACAACATGGCCCTCCAAAGTGTACTATGTTTTTTTCCCAACTTTCTGCACTGTTTATGTTATTTTTCCCACATTAAACATTTGGAGTTAACCACTCCCTTTCTCTCCCACTCTTACTTCTTCAAATCACCCCTTTCTTTAAAGCCCAAATCAAGTTTCAAAAGCTCCTCAATGATCCCAGTTAATGGAAGCCATCTTTCAGTCTGATTTATTGTATGCTGCTTTATAATGTTAGGAAGCTTCCTGTGAGTTTATGTTTGCCATTAAAAACATGGCCCTATCTCAAGGCTTACTGAGTTCTTAGTTGTCAGGGGGAATGCAAGCTCTTTCTATGGGGTGTGGGTGGAAGAGGTGGGATGGACAGGTCAGCTTGTGTAATAGGCACGACCAGCCAGCTAGCTGTCCAAATGATCAGCTGTAAAGGATGCTGCCAACATGAGTCTGATTCCAGCCAGCATCTATCTCCAGGGGTCCTTGACTCAAGGATGGAGGTACTTGGGCCCTCAGACACTCAGAAAATAATATTGAATTGCTATTCTAGTCATGGGAGAAAGAAAAGCAAAGGATCAGAAGTTTATAATTCAGTCATGGACTCATAGCTCAAGGAAGTCCTTCTGGGTCAATGGAGAGATATGGGGGAGGGTCTAGAGGACAAGTTCTCAACTGAGGATGATTTTGCCCCCCAGAGACTGTTGGCAAAGTCTGAAGGAGACACTTTTGATTGTTATAACTGAGAGGGAAGGGGATGAGTTCTAATGGCATCTGGTGAATAGAGGCCAGGAAGCTGCTAAAGCATCCTACAATGTGCAGGACAGCCACCCACAGCAAAGAATTAACCTGGCCCTAAGTGTTGATAGTGCCAAGGTGGAGAAACTGGGCTCTAGTGCTAGGGCAAAGAGGCTGTTACTGCACCAGGTCCATTTTTGCCCACCGCCCAGAAAGCCAAACACCGAGACGAGATTGCAGCAGAGAGAGGGTTTAATAATAAGGCAGCCAAGTGAGGAAATGGGAGAATGAATCTCAAATCCACTTCCCCAAAAATAGGGACTCAGGGATATTTATGGGGTAGAGGGCAAGGTGGTCTGAAATGATTGGAGTTGGGGAGAGATGAGGTAATTGATGATCTGCACAAGCGTAGTCAGGCGTCATGCCTCCTTGTAGGAGTTGTGTCCACAGAATGGTGGTGTCAGTATGCCCCGAGGGTGGAGTTTTAACCTCTTGACACCAAAAGTTCGCTTATGGGACATACGTCAGTGTGGGCCCAGTTGATGGGTTGGTGGTCTCAACAGGCCTGAAGTGGGCAAGGGGTTCCCATTCCCCCAAAAAATAGCTCAAAGACCCATTACCATGGTGACCCTGGCTCCAGGGAGATGTTATCTATAGGAACCTAGTGGAAGTCGGATGGCATATTGCCTGAACAGCACAATTAACAATGGGTAAGTTTATCATGCAGATTTAAGTCCTCACCTTCCTTTCTGACAAGTTTCTAGGTAAAGCCATCCCCACCTCTTCTTCTTGGCACAGAGAAGAAGATACCTTTACAAATGGAAATTTCCTTTACAAATGTAAATGTCTTTTACAAAGGGTAACCAGAACTAAGAATGGGCTTAGCAGGGACCCTCCCAGATACCCAGAGATGTCTATGGTGATGGCCTGTTCTGGGGGCAGGCCTCCCATCCCAAACTTTTGGTCAGTTAGTGGGGGTGAGGGTCAAAGTGTCCTTCAGGCAGAGACACACTTTGAGGTGGCCAATTCCGATTCCCCCCAGTCACTAGCCGCTCAATCATCAATAGCCAACTGTTTGCCGATTTCAAGGCTAAGGGCATCAGGCTTCTCAGGGACTGGGCTGGGGTTCAGGGCTGGGATCCACTAACAATAGAAACAGAAACAACCAAGCAAACAAAACAGAAACCTAGGAACTAGGGCAGAGGGCCAATTGGATGAATAGTCCATAGGCAGTGGTATAAGGGGAGGTTGTGTGTCCATGCTAATGTAGTCTCATGCAGCTGTCACTCAGGGCAGCCTGGCCATAGCAAATAATTCCCAGAGCCCTCTTAGGGAAAGGAATGCCTAATATGCCTGTCATGGGCTTGGAATGAAGCTATAGGTGGTGGTGAATATTAGTAGAGTGAGGTGGGGTCAATAGGACTGAAAATGGCCTTTCAGTATTTCTTGCATAATTTAAGGACAGGGACCAGTTCTATGCATATTTATATCCCCCATAATGCTTAACCCAGTCTTCTGTAGTTGTTCAATTAGTGCTTATTAATTGATTAACTGATTGATGATTTCCCTAATTGGCCACACTATTCACATCCGTCTATGCTCAGCACCACCAGGACAGCTTGGAAATATCCCAGTATGTTGAGGAATTAAATCTCCCACTGAGGACCCTGGCAATCATATCACCTTAAGACTTGGATTCAGCTCTGCATTTAAATAGAAATAAAACAAGCACACTCCGACTCTCTGGGTAGCAAGTGGCATAATCTGCTTAGTTATGGCTAGGCCCCCATGAGAAATGAAGCTGATAGGCAGTTACTTCAGTGATGAATTACCGAACAGCTTCTTTTAGCTCATCCCACCTAGACAAAGCATCCTGCCAGTCTCTGGAGAAATTAATGTACCTAATTTGAATTAGTGGATAATTTCAGATCAGCTATTTTACATATCTAGCTGCTGCTTCCTCCCTTCCTAAGCTATCTCTTCCCCTCAACCGGCCTGGATCTGGCTCAACAACACACCTTTGGTCCTAGTTCTGGAAGCTAAGTATTGAAGCTAAATATTCTGGAAGCTAAATGTTGAAGTAGAAATCAGTGGACATTGGTTATGTCCTTACCCTCCCAACAGGTGGCTAACCTTGTTTCTTTCCCACAAAGCCTTGATTTCTGCTTATTTTCAATATTGTTATGTTAGTTTGGGGAGGAAGTTGTTACCTCCTCCAGGGTAGCTCCATGATAATGGAGGACCCTAAAATTCAGAAAGACTTTACAATCCAAGGAAAATTACTCTTAAGTGGTAGGATTTTAGGCACCACAAAGGCAACGTGGACAGGGAAAGCCTCTGAATGCCCCTAAAAATCACACCACATCTACAAGTAAATAATGGTGCCATTACTTGGCCATTAACTTGCTGTGGGACCTTGACCATGAAACTTCCTCCTTTCATACCTCTCTTGCTTCCTTTTGATGATACTTGTTTTCATTTACCAATCCATACTGATGAGGAGACATAGTTCAATGTGTTGAGGAATTAAATCTCCCAGTGAGGGGAGCCAAATGCAGTAGACCCAACCAGAACCTCTCTCTTTTTCATAACAGTTCTACACATGGTGATTCTGAGTTCCTGCAACAGAGCCCTGCTGGATGCTGAGTTGGCTTCACATGATTATGGTGAGCAAAGTTTTCTTTCTTCTAATGTTGCTGCTCCTTACGGCTTTGATGAATTCTCTTATGACATGTTTGAAAAGACATTCAGGCAACCTAGCACTGTGAGAGAAAACAGCTAACCTAGTTTTTTGAGTTCAAAATAAGACTTCAGACAACCCTCAGCATCTTAGCAAAACTTTGTTTTCCCATACAGAGAGAGGATAAATGACTGTAGCAGCTGCCACTTCACTCTGTTCTGTGAAATAAAAACAAAGGTAAAGAGCATTTTCTCATTCTAGGGTAAGTAGAAAACAAGCAACAGTTATTTTCAATTTCTTTTGGAACACTCAGGTTGACCTAAAACCATCAACTATCTAGGTATATTGGTCTTGGAAAGAAAAAAACAACCGTAAGTGTTCAGAAAAGGAAGTGCCTACTTGCAAAGTGGAGTCAAAGGTTTCACAGAGGGGTCATTTTACTGGTCATTGAATGCTGGAAAAGAACTTTCCTAGACATACTAAGAATAACAGGACATTTCAGCTATCTCTGTAATAAATAGCCAACAAACTTTAATAGCTGAAAATGGCAAAGGTTTATTTCTTGTTCACATTGTATGCCCTTTGTGGCTTAATAGGCACACCGTCTATGCTAGTCATCCAGGAACCAGGCTCCAAAGTTGCTTGTTGCCATGCCAGAGAGAAAAGTAAACACAGCAAAATACACTGACTCTGAAAATGATACACATCACCTCCACTCAACTTTCAATGGACGATACAAGTCACATGGCCATGCCTAACTTCAAGTGGGCAGGAAACTCTTTTTTCCACATTCCAGAGAGTGGGGGTCAGAATGTTTGTGACTAGACTGAATAACTACCGTGAGGCATGTGGATAAGAAGAAAGGCATAAAAGACCTCAGCATGTTTGAGGAACAGTAAAAAGTTCTGAAGGAGAGAAGCTGAAAACATAGGTTGGAAACCACTTATGAAAAACCTTCTATGTCGTATTATTTGGAATTTATTCTCAAGGTGTGGTAAGCTAAAAAGGGATTTCAAGCTAAGGAATGATGTATTATATTTGTTTGAGTGTGATAATCAGAGATTAAAATTCATGAAAGTAGCACAACTGTCCTCACTGTTGCCACTTCTAGAGAAATTCAAAGATAACCTTCATGGGTTCCTACCTGTGAGCCCTTAAGAAGAAAGAGTGAGCCAGTGTTCACAATAGTACAGCATAATTTGCTTTCCAGGTTTCTTAACAGGGAAAGCAAAGAATTGGGCAGTATGAAGTGAGCACTTTGCATTGTAGCATACTTCTTAAAGTTCACTCTGGTTCTAGTGGCATGACCATGCATGCCAGGAGCACTGCCCCATGTCCAGTGACCAGAAGTGCAATTTCCAGGCTCTGGTAGAAAGCAGAGTCAGCAATTTATTTATAATTTGCAATCCCAGCTCTTCGCCCAGGAGCTGTTAAAGCAACCTGAATCTAAGGGTATAATTCCAAAGGACTCAGGGGTTTATAGTTTGAGTCTTTTTGTTCGAGAGCCTTTCCCAATTTGCTACTCTGAGCACGTGGAAAGGGAAAGTCTCTGAACGCCCCTAAAAATCACACCACATCTACAAGTAAATAATGGTGCCATTGCTTGGCCATTAACTTGCTGTGGGACCTTGACCATGAAACTGACCAGAAACTGACTTGACCAGAAATCCACAGCCTCACTGTCTTAAGGTGTCAGAGGACGAAGGTCAGACTGGTAGAGCAGCCATAAAGTTAGGTGGTATAATGGTTTCCTTTGGCTCCTGTAACAAATTACCAGAAACTGGGTGGTTTGAAACAACAGAAATTTCTTCTTAAACAGTTCTGGAAACCAGAAGTCTGAAATCGAGATGTTGGCAGGGCCATGTTCCCTCTGGAGGCTCTAGGGAAAATCTATTCCTTGGCTTTTAAAACTTCCTGTGCCTCCAGGCATTCCTTGGCTTGTGGGCACACCACTTCAATCTCTACCTCTATAGTCACATTGTCTCCCCCTCTTCTGTCTGTCTTCTCCTCTGGGTCTCTGTTCCAAATCTCCCTCTGCCTCTCTCTCATAAGGATAATATGATTGCATTTAGGGTCCACCCAGATAATCAAGGGTAAGTTCCTCCACTCAAGATCCTTAACTTAATCACATCTTTTGCCATATAAGGTAATATTTACAGGTTCTGGGGATTAGGTTATGGACATATCTTTTGGGTGGGTCACCATTCAACTAATTACATGGGGGAAATTCTGGAAGAAAGGGTGCATCAGAGTGGTTGAGCCCCCAAATATGCATTTAAAATGTGCCCAAAGTTTTGGCTAACTGCCAAACTATACAGGTAAGGGAGAGACCCAAGGGATCCTGATCACAAAGCAGCAGCCAGAAGCTGAAAGAACTGAATGGAGATCTCAGCTGCTGCCGATTAAAGGAGAGACAATTTAGAGTTTGAGTCTAGCCGAGTTAACTCTGCTACAAAGGAAAATCACTGTCCAGAGGAACATAACAGAATCTAAAGCCTACTGAGGAGTTAGCTGCAGGTCAAAATTCTATGTGTGATCTTTCAGACTTGACCGTAGGCAATTGCAAAGCTTTACCTGGCAGGCCTTATGGGGGCAAGCTGCCCTCCCCACACAAGACTTGGTGCACAGCTAGTGCATTGCAGTCTTTGAAGGGAGTTGCGATCAAGGACTCAATGACTCCTGTTTCCCAGGCTTGCCATGCTTTTATGCATGTCTGCATTTCTAGCCCCGCCACCTCCGCTCAGAGGCCTCATCCTGGGGGCAGCAGTTTCAGCTGAGACACTATGCAGACTGCTCTGCCAAGATCTCCTTATCAAAGGTCCATGAGGACACTTTTCTCTACTCTGACTCAGTCTTTTCCACTCCTAGCCCCTCCCCCCTCCCTTACCCTAACCCCTGGGTTCAGAAAACGGCAGGAAACTTTTGTTCCCCAGCTGCAGTGATTCACTTGATCCTTGCCTGGTGCCATTCCATGGGAAAAAAATGGAAGATTGGGAGATCCAATACAACTCTTCCCTTTTTGGTCCCTTGCGTAGACTATCACAGAAAGTGAATAAGGTCTTGACAGTTACTTTCGGTTTGGCTGCTGTCCTAACTGACCACCTTGACACCCGGCAGCTAGCAACATCCACAATATATAATTCATTATGTCCAGTTTTCAATAAAAATCATAAGGCATGAAGAAACATGAAAAGATGGCCATACTGAAGAAGAAGAAGAAGGAGGAAGAGAATATATAAACCAGTTCTAAGATTACCTAGATGCTGCAATTAGCAGACAAGGATTTTTTGTGTGTGTGTGAGGAAGACCAGCCCTGAGCTAACATCCGTTGCCAATCCTCCTCTTTTTGCTGAGGAAGACTGGCCCTGGGCTAACATCCATGCCCATCTTCCTCTGCTTTATATGGGACGTGGCCACGGCATGGCTTGACAAGCGGTGCGTCGATCTGAACCCATGAACCCTCGGCTGCCAAAGCACGAACAAAACTGCTGTGCCACCAGGCAGGCCCCGCAGATAAGGATTTTAAAGCAGCTATTATAAATATGTTCAAAGACTTAAGGAAAAATATATGAACAATGAATAAACAAATGGAAAATCTCAGCAGGGAAATAGAAACGATATTAAGAACCAAATGTAAACGCTAGAGCTGAAGAATAAAATTATTGAAATAAAAAATTCATTGGGTTGACTAACTATAGATTGGAAATAGCAGAAGAGTCAGTGAATTTGAAAATAGATTAATAGAAATTATCTAATCTGAAGAACAGAGAGAAAAAAAGATTGACTTAGAGCACCTTCGAGACCTGTGGAACCATTTCTTTTTCTTTTTTTTGTGTGAGGAAGACTAGCTCTGAGGTAACATCTGTTGCCAATCCTCCTTTGTTTTTTTACTGAGGAAGACTGGCCCTGGGCTAACATCCGTGTCCATCTTCCTCTACTTTATATGGGACTCTGCCACAGCATGGCTGACAAGCCATGCGCCTGTCCTCACCCAGGATCCGAACCTGCGAACCCTGGGCGGCCTAAGCAGAGCGTACAAACTCAACAGCTGCACCACAAGGCCGGCCCCTGTGGAGCCATTTATTTATTTATTTTTATTTTTTATTTATTTTTTTTTTTTGGTGAGGAAGACCAGCCCTGAGCTAACATCCGTTGCCAATCCTCCTCTTTTTTTGCTGAGGAAGACTGGCCCTGGGCTAACATCCGTGCCCATCTTCCTCCACTTTATATGGGACGCCGCCACGGCATGGCTGACAAGCAGTGCGTCGGCGGGCGCCCGGGATCCGAACCCGCGAACCCCAGGCTGCCAAGCGCGGACGAAACCGCTGCGCCACCGGGCTGGCCCAATGTGGAGCCATTTATTAAGCAGCTTAATGTATATACAATTGGAGTCCTGGAAGGAGAAAAGAGAAAGAACGAAGCAAAAAAAATACTTAAAGAGATAATGAGTGAAATTGATGAAAGACATCAACTTAGAGATCCAAAATGCCCCTCAAACCCCAGGCAGTATAAGTGTGAAGAAAATCATGTCAAGGTGCATCACAGTCAAATTGATAAAATCTAAAGATAAAGGCAAAAGTCTGAAAGCAGCAAGAGAAAAATGATACATTACATATAGTGGAACAATGATGTAAATCATGTCTGGCTTCTTATTAGAAACACTGGGGGACAGAAGACAATAGCTTCCTTCACAGCTGAGTCTATGACTCATGTCTCGGTCATATTATAAGTTATAGCTAATAGATAGAAATCTGTTGTAATCAACCCAAAAAGTGTCATTATAGAGAACATGTTTCTTATTCATTATGGAAATTTTGGGGCAAATGGACAGTCTGCTAAGGGTGGACAATAAAATATTAGGCTTGAAAAGGGATATATTAATACCAGACCTCTCCTAGGTAGGTAAGTCTAAAGAGGGATGTAATCCAGGGGACCAAATGGGGGAATAAGCTTAGAAATGGAGTGCAGTGATAGAAGAAAAAGACAAATAATGATGACAATGTGTAACCCAGATGTTCTCGGGTCATCTAGCCTTCTGGGGTCATCTTTCCTTTAATTTTCAAATAAAATAGCTTAAGCCCCTGGCCCATTCTAAGGTTACCTCATGGTGACCTCATGTTCCAAACTCCTGCCTTCACTGAATTATTGATATTTATTCACTATCTCACCTCCAACAGCCGCTGTCCTCTCTCTTTCTCTCATAACTTCAAGGATGGAAACAATCACTTCCTATTCATTCCCCCAAAATGCCACTAGCTCAAGGCTGTTGTGAGAAACAGCTTTACTCAAGATAATAGAGAATAAACTTTATACAAACCAGTAAAACTGAACGTCGGATCATGTTCTTAGAAATTTGTCAGTCTCTCCCGTTGAGAAAGGGATTTCTCACTGGCCTTGTTCTCCCTTAAGCACCTTAATTCTGCCACGTTGCTTGAGCTTCTCTTCTCTAGATTCTTTCTTATATCTAAATTCTCTGAGGTGCCCTCCACGTCTTTACCTACCGCTGCCGGGGCAACTTCTAAATTTCTTCATAGTTACTTTATAGTGCAGAATGATCTCATTCTTTCTTTGTTTCACTGTCACTTCCTTTCAAGACTGATTCAGGAGCTGGACTTTTTATAACAATAACAAAAACCATCAAATCAATTTCCTAAAAAAAAAAAGCAAACGTTTCCTAAAAAGAATTCTTCCATTTCATAACAGTGTTTTTCAAGATGTGAACTTGGGATTTTTTAAAAATCCAAGATACAGTCAGGATTATGTGTTGCTTTTAGTTGTTATGTCTCTAGTCTCCTTTCATTGAAAACAGTGCCTTTGCCTTTTATGATCTTGACTTTTTTGAAGGGTATTGGCCTTTCATTTTGCAGAATGTCCCTGCATTTGGATTTGTCTTATTGTTTCCTTATGATGAGATTCTCGTTATACATTCTTGGCAGTCACACCACATAGGTGGCATAATGTCCACTCAGGTATCCCTTAGGCATACTCAGTGTTTGAGAACTAGCTCAAACTGCAGCCAGCTTTTAAAGTAACATTTCTTTCTTTATGCTGCTAAAAGTGATTATTAAGCTTCTACATAAGCAAAGATGTTTTCTAGACACTTTATATGCTGTCTCATTTAAGTTTCACAATAATGCTATAAAGTAGTTACTATTATTTCAGCCTCAAAAATGAAGAAACTGAAGAGAAGTAAGGGAGCATTCCACAAATCATACAGACATTAAGCAGCAGAGACGAGAGTCAAACCCAGGTCCGTAACTCCAAAGTCCATGCTTAATCCACTGCTCTATGCCAAAGCGAGGTCATCCTGGAAATCCATCTGCAAACAAGGCAGAAGAGGACAGGCAGGGGTCCAAGCTTGGGGGAAGGGCTGGAAGGAGTAAAGCAGGTGTGTAGATTGGGCAGGGCTCCTTCCCTGGGAACTAGTATCCTTGAGATACGGTGAGATGGACAAAGAGATGCTCAAAAGCTTTGACTAGAAGTAATCAAGCAAGGCCTGGTCTCACTAGGGACATAGTCAGGAAGGATGGGTACAAGCCAAGTGCATTGTGGGAGTATCTGGCACTTCTGCTCTCAGGCATAGAGTAGGATGAAGACTGTCTATGACCCTCACCCATACATGGGGCAAAAGTTTCAAATGGGTTTAACAGGTGGCTTTCCTTTGGTTTCGGGAGAGCAATGTGTCAACCTATAGACAGCTGGATGAGCCTTCAGAGCAGCCAGGTGAAATCAGAACAGAATACAGTGGGCTGCAACATAAAAGACTAGACTGACCAACACAGATCTAGTTAGTGTGAGGTTCTATCAGGACCTTCCTTCTAGTAATCAGACACTTGCTTATGGAAAGAAGACCACACTGAGAAATCTGGATGAGCTCTGGCCAAGTTCACATAGTAGGAGGGATGGAGGAGGACATATACAGGCTTTCTGGGATCCTGACTAAAAGACACCATGGCACCAAGGCTCTTAGGAACAATGTCAGGTTGAGGAGCAGAGACATAGCTAAATTGAGTTGTCAGGGCTGTGGACGTAAAAACCTAAAAATATAGTACCTACAGTTCACAGCAGGCCTGCTGGCATCTCAACCTGACAGCAGGGCTAGGGCAGCCACATGGGATCAGGATCTGGTTTGTAAGATGGGGACAACCAGTATACGGCTGTAACCTCTGGGCTTAGGACCAGAAGTCACCCGAACAAGAGTAGGTGCTCCAACATATTGATTCTTTTCAAGAGGCCAACAATTAGGGGATTCAATTATGCATTTAACAAATATTTATTGTATAAATACTATATGTCAGGCAGTTCTGTATTCTGGGGATAGATCAGTAAACAAATCAGATAAATATTGCCCTTATGCAGCTTACATTTTAGAGGAAAGAGATAGAAAATAATTATAATAAATAAGTTATATATTATGTTAGAAAGTAATAAGTGCTATGGAAAAAATAGAGAACGATCATGAGTGTTGGGGAGTGCTGTGATTTTTAAATGGGATAGTCAGGGTAGGCCTCACTTAGAAGGTGACATTTGAGCAAAGACTTTAATGAAGAGTGAGCCATGCAGATATCTAGGGAAAGAGCATTGCAGGCAGAGAGAACAGCCAGTGCAAATGCCCTGAGGCAAGAATGTTCTTGGAATTGGCTAGAGAGGAGTGAGCCAGGGACAGAGTAAGGGAAATAGAGTTAGCAGGGAAATGGTTTTTGGAGGGAGCCAGGAGAGGAGTGAAGATTATGTAGGCCCTTAGAGGGTATTGTAAGACTTTGGCTTTTACTCCGAGTGAGACGGGAATTTACTGGAGGGTTTGAGCAGAGTGACATGATGTGACTTACATTTTAAAATGGCATCTAGGTGTATGGGTCATAGAAGACCATAATGCAGACTATCTGAGGGGTTAGCACATGGTGGCCAGCTACATAGAGCAAGATGTAGCAAATAGGAAAGGGCCATGTTCTGCAACTAGATTTATCAACTGTCCCAGATAAGAAAATAATGACTCTGTAGATAGAGCCTGGATAATTCTGTCCTCTAAGCAAGACGTGAAGTACATTATGGGTGTTAAGATAAAGAAGAGTGTGTCCCAGAAAACTGGTGTAGTCCCGCTGCAAGGAAGCCAGGGTAAGCCATACTTAAAGACCAGGGTAGGGAAGTAGAACTTGCCAAGGTCTCGTGTGGGTGGCAGGGCTGTGGGAGTGGCTGGAGTTTCCATGTAAGAGCAAAAGGGGCAGCAGTCCCGGGAGGAGCCTTGGGTAGAAGGACCTAGAACTGAGGCAAGAGTCCACTTGTATGAACTGGGACACGTGACGGAGATGAGGCTGTGACAGGTAGGGGACTGGGCATTGGGAAAGCTCAGTGCCTAATGATCAGAAATGGGTAGCATCTCAGATTTGGGCTGAAAAAAGGTTAGTTCATGCAGACAAGTGAGAGGATGGAAGTTTGATGCTTTTCTCTTTGAGGTCAGGATTGCTCCCGGGAACTGAAGTTGGGTCAACCCAGCAAGGCAGGAATCAATGTCCAGGAGCTGTAAGGGGGAGATGGGATGCTGGGGCTGAGGGTAACCCTGGGCCTGAGAACAGTGGTAGACTGTCATTTCTCGTTCAAACTATTGTCTAGCTTTTCTCTTTTTCTCAGATCTTTCTGTTTCTCCTGCCTAGTCAACACTTTATTTGATAGCATCAAATCCACCTTTATGAACTCTGTAATAACGTACAATGTTTGTAAACTGCCTCACTAAAGAAATAATGATGAAATTTTAATTACTTGTTTTGATACCAAAATATTATATATTGAAACAACGTTTAAATAGATCAACGTGGTTAGGGAAAGATGCAAAGTGGCCTCTTCATCACAAAAATGAGGGGAAATCTGGACTTTGCTTTGGGGTATAAGTCAGGTTGCCTGTTTAGTATACATTAACTCCTAAAAACTTGGGGCCCCTGCTCACTCTAAGGCCTTGTATATCACAAAGGGAAAAAATGAATGTGATAAAGAACACATGCTGCTTTTACCAACCAATCAGTGCTGGCCCATCACTACCTGTAACTCCAAACATTCCCTTTTGCTGTTAACATCATTCAGGCCCCAGGGAAAGGCTTGTATGCATTTCTTGTCCTGTGTGTTCAAAGTAAAAAGTGACTGCTTCCACCAAACTCTGAGGTTTCTGGGTTGTGCTGCTGCTGACATTGGAAACAGACTCTGCTTTGAAGCACAAGAGAACATCAGCAGTGAAAGCACTGAGTTAAAAGACAAATTAACTGACTTGTCAAGTCCTTTCTCTCAGCACCAATGCAATGAATTCTGTGTAACAAAGTGTCATTTCTCCATAATGCTGAGTGTCTATTTTCTTGCTTCTCTTTGATTTCGTGTTTTTGGAGTTTCTCACAAACCAGTGCAGAATCTCAACAATTGAACGTGGCAGCTGAGGAATATTTCATAACATCAAGTAATTCATATCACTCAAATTTGTATAGTGTAGATCTAGACATAAGTTTTTCATGTGGTACATGATATCAGTTCTTTACTTTGGCAACTAGATAGACATGGAAAAGTATAATTGCAAATATTTTATCTGAGAAAAATTTAATAAGATTTACTTTTATTTTCAAAAGGTAAAAGTTGATATTCATTAGTTATAGTTGTATTTTGCCTTTTAATTTTAATAATTTGCATATTTTAGGGGGAAAATTATTTTGAAAACATAAAATAGTTTATCCGATTTTTTACATTTACTTTAATTTGTATTTTTAATGAAAATGTATACAATTTTGTTGAATTCAAACATAATTACATTTAATTTTTAAATTCTTAGATCATTATTGTCAATAGGACATGTGATTTCACCAGAATGGAGGCAAGAAAAATGTATGTAATGAAATAAATACCTAGTGAATTGTGGATTATGTATGCCTTGATATTATTACTTATCTAAACATCACCAGCCCATTATCAGACACCCAGGTATGTGCAATAATAATTAAATGTAATCACTTTTGATTTTTGTTGACCTTCAGTGATATGAAAACCATAGCTTTATACATCTTTTTTTGAGGAAGATTGGCCCTGTACTAACATCTGTTGCCAATCTTCCTCTTTTTTTTTTTTCCTTTTTTCTCCCCAAAGCCTCAGTATGTAGTTGTGTATCATAGTCGTAGAGTTGTAGCTCTTCTATATGTGACGCCTCCTCAGCGTGGCTTGATGAGCGGTGAGTAGGTCTGCGCCCAGGATTCGAACCAGTGAATCCCGCGCCGCTGAAGCCGAATGCAAGAACTTAACTGCTACGCCACCGGGCCGGCTCCGCTTTATATGTATTGTTTGATTTTGTCTTTATGAAGATATATTTGTCAAGGTTGGAGGTAACATTGTATTTAATGATTGGTTTATAGCATCTACATATTTAGACAGAACGTATGTGCCTCCATTTGGACTCCTGCCCCAGGCCCTTCAAATGCTGGGAGCAGCCTCTTTCTAGCTCTCTGTCTACATGGCTCTTTCTAGTATGATGTTATAATTTAAAGTCCAGACCTCCAAGGATAATTTTTGAAGAGGTCATACCCTGGCTGTGAAATACACGTAATTACATCCTAGAGAAATCGGGTTTGGGGGGTTCCTTGTCACCTAGCAGCCCCACGTAAGAACATGGGCACTGTAATAGGAAGGACAATTGACCTGGAGTTAGAAGACCCAAGTCCATATCCCAGCCCCATTGGTTGCTTCCTTTGTGACCTTGGACAAAGGAATTAACCACCTTGAACCTCAGTTTCTTCATCTACACAGTGGGGATGATAAACAAGTGTGCTTTTGAATACTAAATAAGATGACATGTAAAAGCATGCAGAGGAGAATAAAATGTCAGATCTTGGTAGCTGGGTTAATAGCCAGCCTCAGAAGCAATTCGTAGGAAACATCATGTATACTAGTTCACTTGATGGTATTTTCTGGATCATTGTCCTGTAGGGCTGAGACTGGAAAAAAGATTTCAGACAAACACAAAGCATACAAAATAGTATAATAAGTCCTAAATTGTCTACCTATATCCCTACCTATGCTCCTTTGCCCCCATGGATTATTTTGAAACAAATTCCAGACATCATATCATTAAACTAACATGTACCTTTTTTTCCTTCAGGGAGTCTTTTTATTAGATGGGAATAAAATATCTGGGGTCTGACATTTAGCAGTTTTCAAGAGTCTTTATTTCTTCCCTGTCATTAGGCCCTCTAAAAAGGGGTTGAGTGGAAAGTTAATAGATTATTGCATATGCCACCTCAACACAGCGCACTCGTGACAATGCTCCTTGTGCATTCTGTAATTCCTAGTAACTTTCACTCTGGGGTTATTCTTACGTGGTGAGCATTGCCCAGAGAAACACCAAGAGTCCATTTTCCCCTCCTCATATCTGCAAGGATACTAAAATTTTATATGTGGTTTGTTCTCTCTAATTACTATCAGTAAAACTCCTATAGAAATGGAAAGTTTATTTGTATGCATGTGTATTTCACAAACTGCAGAGTGCAAAACAAATCAAGACACTTTATCCTGCTTCCCAGAGAGTCAGTGTATTAGTGTCCTCTAGCTGCTCTAACAAATTATCACAAACTCAGAGTCTAAAAACAACACAAATTAAAATCTTACAGTTCTGAGAGTCAGAAGTTTAAAATGTGTCGGCAGGACCGTGTTCCTTCTGGAGGCCCTAGGGGAGAATCTTTGCTAGAGGCAGTTTACGTTCCTTGGTTTGTGGCCCCTTCCTCCATCTTCAAAGCCAGCAGCATAGCATCTCTGTTTCTGTGTTTACATTATCACATTGCTTTCTGTCTTTAACCCTTCTGCCCCTCTCTTATAAGGCCCTTTAGGATTACATTGGCCCACTCAGATAATCCAGGATAATCTCCCTATCTCACAATCAATAATTTAATCACATCTGCAAAGCCCCTTTTGTTATGTAAAGCAACATATTCACCAGTTCTGGAGATTAGGACATGGACATCTTTGGGGGACCATTATTCAGCCAACCACACCCAGTCAGCCTGGGGGTGGAACAAGAGGGAAAAGGAAGGAGAAGCCAGGCAAGAAAAATAGAGGGAGGCAGCTGGCAAAGAGGTGACCACAGGTTTACAGCAGGACAGTTTTGACAAGCAGGAGAAGCATCCCTAGATATTTGACTTATAGGAAGCTGATCGTCAACAGCTGGCAGTTTGGTGGATGGAAATGTGAAAGATGACATGAGTGGAGCAGCTGTTTCAGAGGAATTGTCTTCCACATCTTGTTTTCTTTGTCTTCCAAACTGGACCAAACCACCAACATTCCAAGAAGTCAGTAAGGACAAGAATATCCTGTTTGTAAGGACTGATGAAACTGGACTTTGCTGATGACCAAATCCTTAACTAATCAATGAAGTATAAGTCTAGCTTTTTGCCTGGTGACCAAATCTCAAGCCAATCTATGAAGTACAAACCTAGCATTATCTCATTTAGCATCAATGAACTCTTCTTTAATACAATTTACCTCATCTTCCTCCCTTTTTCCCATAAAAACCCTGAGCACCTCTCCTGTAATCAGAGCACATTTGAGTTTCTACGAGAATCTAGGTCTCCAGAATTGCAATTCTTGAGACCCCAAATAAACTTTTAGCTTCTCTTGCAGTTTATGCCTCTTATTTGTTGACAGAACCTTCTATCTACAACCTGCTGAGGGCTCTAGGAGAGTGGTAAAAATGTCAGAGAAACAGGAATAAGGACTGTTTCGGTGTTTTCTCCTGTGGGTACATGCATAATTAATATTTATAAACATGTCTTTTTACCATGAATCATTCTCATAATGCCTGTTTATTCTGAGTGTATGCACAAATTTAGATCTTAAGAACCCTAAAATAAAAAGAAAAGTGTTGACCAGTGTGATAAGAAATATATGTTTGGTCTTCCTTTTGTTTCCAACACATAGCTTCTAAAACCCTTGGAATTTCCTAAGTAGTGAGAGAGAGAGAGAGAGAAAAAGGTGTCTTTTGTTATGTTAATGAGGTGACTTTTGGAAAGCCCTCAGGTTACCTGTGGATGGGGGCTGGTTGCCAGGGGAACCAATTCTGTGATTAGAGGGTTGGAACTTCCAGTCCCAGCCCTCCACCTCTAGGGTGGTGAGAAGGGCTGCAGGTTGAATAGATTGTCAGTGGCCAATGATCTAATCAAGCATGCCAAGGTAATGAAGCCTCCATAAAAACCCAAAAGGATGGGGTTTGGGGAGCTTCCAGGTTGGTGAATACGTGGAGATTTGGGGAGAGTGGCACACTTTGAGACAGCATGGAAGCTCCGCGCCGCTTCCCGTATACCTTGCCCTATGCATCTCTTCCATCTGGCTGTTCCTGAGTTATATCCTTTTACAATAAACCAGTAATCTAGCAAGTAAAATGTTTCTCTGAGTTGTGTGAACAAACCCAAGGAGGGGGTTGTGGGAACCTCCAGTCTATAGCCAGTAGGTCAGAAGCACACGTGATAACCTGGACTTGCGACTGGCATCTGAAGTTGAGGGGGCAGTGTTGTGGCACTGAGCCCTTAACCTATAAGATCTGACTCTATCTCCAGGTAGCTAGGGTTAGAATTGAGTTGAATTGTAGGACACCAAGCTGGTGTCAGAGAATTGCTTGTTGGTGTGGGAAACCCCCTCTCTCCCCGACACACATGTTGAAATTGGTGACCAGAACGTTTAGCCGGGTATCAGAATATTCCAGATAAGACAATTTCCCAGATACTGCATCTGGTGTTTACAATATGTATCAGAGAGCACTGTGGTAGGTGTGGGTTTGGAAGAGAGGGTCCCCAAAACAGAACAAATAATATGGAGAGGGCATAACTCCAAACCAGCTAACAATCCCCCATGGATAGTCTGGCTGCTGAACGTTTGCCTAGGGCTGACCTGGCCCAAAAATGACAAAGAAGGGCAGATGCCAGGCACATCTTGGAATTGTGCAGTATGTGTGTTCACGGTCCTAATGGTTTTGGCTTCAGGGTGCCATGATTTACTTGAGTTAAACCCAACTCCCTAACAGAGTTTGGTAGATCAAGCTACACTCCATGCCTCCTCCAATGGGAAGAGGCTGACTCCATTTTATGAAATTTTATGTTTAATAACATAAACATCATTTATGTTTAATAATTTAAAAACACCAGCTGAAATCTAAGTTTGAAAATTACAATGGAGAACTCTTTCCCCAAGAGACAAGGACCTATGATTGGGGATCACCAAAGACCAGATGAAATGTGTCAAGAGCATGGCTGAGATAACTTCAGTTCTACAAAAAAAAAAAGAAAGTCTATCTATTATCTATCTATCATCTGTCTAAACTTAAAGAGTGGTATTCATGCCCCCAAAATGTGGGACAGAGGTTATGTGAACTAGAAGATCAAAATTACCACATTGCCCGTCTTTCTCCTGATAAAACATAGTAGGAAGAGGACGTGTTGCTAAGAATTTAATTTGGCCTAGGAGAAAGGCAGGGGTAATTCTAAAACCCAGCCTTTATTTGTTCAGCTGTAGCCAATAAGAAGTTTAGTATTTGACAAGCAATCACTTTCAAATCATCTTTGAGTAAGAGTGTTCCAAGCAGAAGAGATAGCACAGGTAAAGGTCCTGGGGAGGGAAAAATGCTTAGAATTTTTGAGGAGCAGAAAGAAGAGCTAACTAACTAGAGCATGGGGACAAGAGGGAAACTGGGGAGGAAAGTATTGAGTAACAGCCAGGGAAAGATCATGTGGGGCTTTGTAGGACATGCTAAGGACTGTGGATTTTATTTTAAGCCAAGAAGTGACACAATTTTGTGTCTGTGCCACCATGTGGCAGATGGACTGGAGGTGGGGTGGGGTAAGAGCAGAAGCAAGGAGACTGGCTAGGAGGCTATTGCACTTGTTCAGGTGGGAGAAGAGGTGGTTTGGACCAGATTCATAGCTGTGCTCTGATATTAAAGGGTCACGCTTGTGATGTATTTTGGAGGTGATCCCGATGGGGCTTACTG
Organism: Tapirus indicus; assembly: GCA_031878705.1. NCBI lineage: Eukaryota > Metazoa > Chordata > Mammalia > Perissodactyla > Tapiridae > Tapirus > Tapirus indicus. Next base: position 63,482,641 of record CM062923.1, read on the forward strand.
CTGATTAGATTTGGGGTGTGAAGAAGAAAAAGGAATCGAGCTTGTGAAAGAGCCCTAGAGAACCCCAACGTTTCAAGAGCTGATTGGGTGGGAGATGCCCAAAGGAGACAATAATACAGAGGCCACCTCCACTGAAGACAGGGCTGAAGACCATGGCCACCGGGCAGATGGCAGAGCAATTAGGAAAATAGTTCTCTTCCTTGATATGGAATTAGAGTGTGACTTTCTCATTATATTTTAATCTTGAAGGGAGGGAGACTGACTTTGTGATAAATTGAATTATGTCCTCCATAGCTATGCAGCAATTGTATAGGTAAGCCCCAGCAAGACGTGTGACACGATCTCCTGTGATAACCTAGGGGATAAAATGGAAAAGTATGGCATAAATAATAAAGGGATTTGTAATTTATTGAAAGAATTTTCCCCAAATGGCAAATGGCTCGATTTCAGCTTGGAGGGATGTTTCTTATAACCATAGAAACCTGCCAATCGCTGAGATAAAGAAATAGAGGGCTTGCTCATTAAATTTGTATATGACATAAAGCTGCAAAGAGACATGAATACACAAAGAGAATTAGGATCCAACACCATTTGCATTTATATCTAACGATTAATTTAATGAAGTTTCATGTAAGGTCCTACACGTGGGTCCAAAAAGAACAAGTGAATAAATGCAAGTGTGGAGAGTCAGGAGTGAGCAGACACATCCACAGAAAGATATTGAAGTTTTAACAAGCAGAGAGATCAATATTAGCCTGCAGTGTGATGTGACTGCCAAAGAAATTAATGCAATTCCAAGTGGTACTCATGATGTATTATCCAGACAGAGATTTTAGACCACATTTGGTCTCTTAGAAGCCACAACTTAAGGACATTGACAAATGGAAATAAAAGAGTTTAGCCAAGAGAGAGACTGAAAAACCACATCTAAGATATGGATGACCTGGGTTATGTTTAATTCATTCAACAAAGATTTGCTCTGTAATAAGTTTGTATCAGGCACTGTCATAGGCAACAAATCCTTAATCTTAGGAGGATAAGATTCCAGAAAGGAGTAATAGCTAACAACTGTTGACTAGAAGAGATATAAGATGTATTCTAAACAGCCCAAAGGAGCAGAAGTTATAATTATTAGGAGCTTTAGGGAAACCTACTTTTCTTCAATATTAAAAAACAAACAAACAAAAAACTCCCCAAACTTCTTAACAGTTTTCCGAGAAGGATGAAGTGTTTTGACATTAGTAAGTTCTCTGTTACTAGAATCATTAAGACAAATAGAAAGTTATGTGTACAATTCCTCTTTAAAGGCATCTTACGTGCATATTCCAGAAAATTTAAAAAGTAGAGTCTTAAGAAAGAGGGGCTGGCCCGGTGGCGTAGTGGTTAAGTTCACACGTTCAGCTTCGTAGGTTGCCCAGGGTTCACAGGTTCGGATCCCAGGTGTGGACCTAAGCACCGCTCATCAAGCCATGCTGTGGCAGGGGTCCCACATAAAATGGAGGCAGATGAGCACAGATGTTAGCCCAGGGCCAATCTTCAGCAAAAAGAGGAGGACTGGCAACAGATGTTAGCTCAGGACTAATCTTCCCCACAAAAAAAAAAAAGAAAAAGGAAAGAAAAATTGATCATAATCCAATAACTTGGTATAGCCCCTTTTTCTAGGTGTATCTCCCTGTTTCCTTACGCACGCACAGACACACACACACACACACACACACACACACACACACACACCCCCCAATAATTCTATCTACATATTAGAAGGTTAAGATCTTATTGTAATACAGCTTTATGTCCCTTTTTACTAGGGAATGATGGAACAATATTTTATTATATGGATGTGCCATGACATTTCAAACCATTCCTGACACTGGAAATTTACAGAATTTCCATTTTTTGTTTTGGTCATGAATGATTCCATGGTGAGTATCTTTGTGTTATCCGTGCTCTCATCTGATCATTTACTTGGGATAGAGTTCTGACAGTGGAATTACTAGGCAGAAAGCTATAAGAATTTTTAAGATTTTGGATGTATATTTTAAAATTAATTTCAGAATGGTTAAACTCATTTACATGCCTATTAGCATGACAATACCAATCTCACTTCACTTTTAGCCAATATTATTATTTTCAAAAACTCCTCTAATATCATGGGCAAAAACTGGTGTTGTGTTTTAATTTGTTTTTCTTAGATGACTAATGAGATTGAACATGTATTTCAGACGTTGATTAACTACTTATCTTTCTGTAAGTTGGGACTTCTTTCACTCCACTCAATTTTTCAAAGGTGTTGCAGACTTCCCTTATTGATTTGAACATGCTCTCTAGACGTTAAGAATATCACTTCTTAATATTTAGTATGTCTTTATGGCAACTAATTTTTCCTCATTGTCTTTGTTCTTTGGTTTTGTTGACTATTTTTATATAGCAGAGAAAAATATTGGTAAATTTGATTACACAATATTAAAATTTCTGCATATTATAAAATAATATAAAAATGAAATGCATTAATCTAGGAAATATTTGCATCAAATATTTCCAACAAGATGTTAACATGCTTAACATTTAACACCTCAAACAAATCTATTAAAAAAATCTAAAAATGTTATAAATGGGTGCAAAAAGGACAAAAACACACAATAAATCCAAGAAACAGTTTAACCACACTAGCAATAAAATGAATTGAAATAAAACATCAATGTTTAAATTTCATCTATCATATTGGCAAATATTAAAGTAAATGATAATGCTACTGTCTGTGTGGCAATACAAATACACACAAATCACTGGAAAGAAAGTTGGTAATATGCTATGTATTAAGAACTTAAAAAATTCATATTCTTTGTCCCAGTAAGCCTACTTTTGGAAAATTGTCTTGAATTCATTAGAGATGTGGTTACAGATATATGCACAAGTATGTTTATCGCCTCATTATCTATAAAAAATTTGTAAGCAATCTAGTATTAGAAGATTTAAGTAAATTATGTTCTATTCGTAAAGTGAAATACCATGCTGCTGATGAGCAGTGCTGTCCTCTTGGAAATTAAAGATCTAATAGCTAAGAAAACATCCAGTAAAAGGTCTGGAAGACAAAACTGAGGCTGTATTCTGGAAAACAGAAGACAAAGATGAAAAAGATAAGGAAATCAGAGAATTGATTTGGGAAGGCCGACATCCTATTAGTAGGAGTTTCCAAAAGAGAGAATAAGTAAATTAGTGGAAAAGAAAATGGTCAAGGGAAAAAATGCAAGGACATTTTCCAGAGCTAAAAGATGTTCATTTCCAGATTGTACAGTCCATTGAGTGCCCAGCACAATGGATGAGGAAGAAAAACACATACCCACCCCAACATAATCATGACATTTCAGATCAGTCTGGAGATAAAGAGAAGATTCTATTTGCTTCCAGGGAGGAGAATCAGGTCTCAGACAAAGACCTAGAACAAGAATGGCAGCAGACTTTCTCAACAGCAGCACTAAAGGCGAGAGGACAAAAATGTCTTACAAAATCTGAAGGAAATTGATCTTCACCTTGAGTTCTTTATCCAGCCAAACTGTCAATCAAGTAGAAGAATAGAATAAAAGCATATTTGGCAAGGAAATTCTCAGAAAATATGCCTACATTTATTTTGCTCAAATCCTCTCAAGAAACTGCAGGAGGATGTTTTCCATCAAAGCAAGCAGTTACAGTGAGAAGGAGAAAAGCATAGCATTAAGTGAGTTTAGGGTCTCAGACAGGGGGGAGGCAAGGGAAATGCAAGGATGAGGTTAAGGGAGGCTCTGGGGACAGCTGGGCATCAGTCAACAGGGAAATCTGCCTTAACAAAACCAGGCGGACAGCAGACCTCTGGTCGGCTATGTCCTCTGGTTTACTATAATCCCTACCACTCTCCTAAATCTCCCAACCCAGAAAGGCTGCCTGATAGATTTGAAGGTGTGGAAAACTGTGTTAAGAGGTGTTTTATAGAACTGCTGAGGGGCATGAAAAGACTAAGAGATTCAAAGAAAATTAAGCAAAATTTTAATGAGGCAATATTAACTCCAAAATAAAGAAAAAGTTGAGCAATAATTATAGCTAAATTTATTGAGCACTCCTTATGTGTCACTTAATGTTCTAAGGCCTTTTACACATATTAACCCCTTTAATCTTTACAACCAACCCAGCAACTTGGTACTTTGATATCTCCATTACACAGTGAGGGAATAATAGAGCTGTGATTTGCCTAAGGTGCCGGAGTGGGATTCGAACTCAGCCCGTCAGACTCTCAGCCACCTCTCTAGGAAAGGAGGTGCAATCACAGCACTCAGTTTGGCTCAGCAGTGAGCAATACTAGCATCGTCAAAGTGATAAAACCACTGAATAGAGATGGACCACCAAAATGTCATATAACCGTATTGAGAAGACAGAAGAGTGGGAATAAAAAGAAATGTAAAAACAAATAAATAAAATGACAAAAAAACTTCACCTGCAATTATAGAAAGTCAGTAAATAATATCTAAACACATGCACATATGTATATATCTCTGTATATATACGTGTATGTGTGTATGTATATATGTTTAGATACTTATTAACTTCCTGTTGTTGCAGGTGATGTGGGCGTATGTGTGTGTTTGAAATATGGAGGTAAATATCAAAAGAAAAGGCAAGAAGTTGAGAGCGGTAGCTTCATTAGCCATTTAGCAGCATTTAATTTTTAAGTCAAAACTATGATCTTGTGTTACAAACACATACACATTTACGTCTATAATATATCTCTATCTATGTATATCCGATGCTGACAAAGATTGTTAAAGATATTGGTCATGGTCGATAGTCTGCGCACACCAGAAATACTTACGTATTTGTTAACAGCTGCTCTCCAAAGCCCGAGTGCACCTTTGCTTTCCTGCCTGCTCTGGAACCTCTCGACCCCCCAAAACCTCCCTACAACGTGGCAACAGAAGGGTGAAGGTCTGGCAGAGCAGGGGGCTCCAAGACCCTGCTCCCACCCACAGCCAACCGAGCATCAGCATCATCCCTGTTGGATCTGGGCCTATGTTCTCTCAGTTGTGAAATATTTTTTAATGTTATCCTTGCTTATGAAATGACCTTAAGTGGAAGAAGAAGATACAAATTATATATCTGTAAAGTCAATAGAAGTGAGTTTATCTATGTGGGGAATAATGGATTATTTTTCTCTTTATATGTCTGGATTTTTTATAGCTTCCATAAAAAGCACATATTAATTTTAAGACTGACAAAAAAAATGTAAGAACATGAACCAATAAAACCCATAGATGGGTACAATCACAGGTTTATACTACTCCTAACTACATGTCTGGATCACATAAGGTGGTTCAAGGCCAACCTCCACTTTCATAAACAATGGCACCCGAAAACATTTGAAAGGCAAATGTCTAAGAGTCAAAACATGGACATAAGTGTTATGAAGGGAGTCTTGATCCTAGAGAATTTAAAGTATTTTAAAATCTCTATTTACCATCCTTATGATTATAGGAGAAGCCACCTGCCTTGGGTCCAGGAGGCCAGGTAGACAGTGAGTGTCTAGCTAGGTAGGAGCCAGGCACAGATAATCCCAGGCTAGGTCAGATGGTTGGCCATCCCCAACCATTAATTCCTTGTCCGGCTGCGTTAAATATATGGAGAAGGGATAGGAAGCAGTCTAATTAGTCTAATTTTCCCACTCCTGCAGAAAGACACAGTACATCCTCAATTGCTCCTCCCCTGCCCGCATACAAGAGTTCTTATGATAGATTGCTTGTTACTTCTCCCCACAAACTTTTGACCTTTCCAAGGTTGGGGCAGGAGGAGCCCAAGAATGTGCTTCAGAGCCTGATGCCCACAGCCCCAAATTCAAAGTCCCTTTGGCCTGCTGGAGATAAGTTGACCAACTGTCCCAGGTTGCTGGGGAATGAAGAGTTTTCCAGGAAGTGAGACTTCCAGTGCTAAAATGGGGGATGTCTCAGGCAAACCAGGATGTTGGTCATCCTAGCTGGAGGTCACCCTAGCTGTAGATCATTATTGGAGCAGTGGGAGAGGGGATTGATGGGCGTCTCTGCTAGGCAGGCAAGGGCTGACCTCAAAACACCCTCATTCCCTCTGGCCTTTCCCACAGGGAGAGTGGCTGGAAGACAGGAATCTCACATAAGAGAGTGTGAAATCATATACCCTCAAATGAGTTGTGGAAAAGGAATTCAGCATACGTGAGCGGCAGCTTTGGAATATCATGCAGAAGGCCAAAAGCCTTGGGTCTGGCAGGTAAAGCAGTGGCTGAGGAATCCTGATGGAGTGGTGGGGACATGTGGCACACTGAGAAGCCTCCTTGGGGGCTGCTGATCCCCAGCTCCCACTGAGGTCGCCAGGTGGGATTAGGACCCAAAGTGGCTTCTCATTTTTCGGAGAAAGCCAGAAACCTGATTTTTGTATGAAATCACAACTTTTCAATGTGACAACTAATACCAAAAACATGTAAACACCACAGTCTTTCAAAACCCATGTCTGTGAGTAGGTATGATGCATGATCTCTGAAAAAGTAAGACACGTGTCTCTGTGACACTCATCAAGCATTCACCATATGGTACAGAAGATGCCTTGGGGGAATCAGAACTTCCACAGGATTCCCCATTCAGCCACAACTGCTTTGTAACCTGGATCTCTCTCTGTTTTTCTCTCTCCAGATGGGCAGGTAACCACACCCTCCACCCAGGTGCCAGACATAGGCAATGGGGTGACCTCTCTGATTTGTTTCTTTGCCCCTCCCTCACCTCCCACTCCCCCAGCAAGGTTTGAATGTTGAACCGGCCATTCCTCTCCAAGGCGGCAAATGGCCTTAGAGCAGTTAGAAAAGCCCAAAGTTATGGGTTGGTTGTCAGTATCTTTAGAAATTCCTGCTGCAGAGTCAAATTCTCTGGGCTCCTCTTTGGCCTTTAAAACCAATATCTTACTCAGACACACTGAAGGGAAACATCCTGGGCTGGAGCCTGCTAATGGGGAAGAGAAGGTTCCTACAGCTGTTGGTGTCTGATGGAGGGCACATGCTGGGACTGCTAATTGGCATTTCAGACATTAATTTTCTTTTTTCAGATTAAGGTTGCCCTTGTAAATTAATAAATATAAGCCTTCTGAGATACCAATGAAGGGAAAAATTCACCCCACACTGAACTGCCAAGTTTTGGCAGCCCTGAAATCCTCAAGTAGTGGGAGAAGTTGGGTCCTATGGACAGAGCTCCTCAAAGTGTCATCTGAAGGCCACTTGTATCAAAATCACCTGGAGGTGTTTTAAAATACAGATCCCAACTCTCAGCCCATGGAATCAGGTTCTATAACAGGGAGGCCCAGGACTCTGAACTTTAACAAGTTCGCCAGTTCCTTTGTACGTACTGTAAATTATAAGACCCACCATTGCAAAGCCTTTCTTCCTGTTTTCTAAGTGTCAAGAAGGTTAGCCTTGTCTCACCCTTTGATCAGATAAAAGAGCCTAATGAATAGAACAAAATATATGATGGTGGAGGAACCACTCCTATGAAGATTAGGAAATCACATTTGAAATGAGGGCAATTTTCAAAGAGTCAGTTATGAAAGGAGACAGCCCAGTCTCATGATGGAAAGCGTTCCTGAAAGACAGGTAGGATTTATTTTGAATGTACCTCATGCCAGGGCCTCAGCCAGGCACTGTCATTCATTTCTTCAACATTTACTGACCATCTATAGCTATATCAAACAAGAATAGATATAGATATAGACAGATATATCAAACAAGCACAGTCACATCCAACAGAATACATAGGATCATTTAATATTGATAACATGTATAGGCCACGTGAAAGTACAACAATCATTATACTTTCTGTGCGAATAGCATACACTGTTAGTAATATAAACATAAGACAAAAGACAATTGTGAGATATTTTGGAATACCATCAATCAGTCTGGTAAACCAAGTAGAAAAAACTTAACATTAGAGAATTTTAATAATGCAACCAATGAGTTGAAGTTACTAGATGTATAGTAAAGTGTACAACTTAAAACAGATAATCCTTGGGTGCCCTCAAACATCGATGGTGTGCATAGGCACAATTTTTCCAGAGGGCAATTTGGTAATAGGTGTCAAAATCTTTGAAATGTGTATCTTCTTTAATTCTGAAATTTTATACCTAGAAATTTATACTATGGATCAACTATATGCACAAAGATGACGACTGAAGCATATGCATGTCCAAGAATGGGGGCTAGTTAAGTAAATCAGTGCCTTAGGTATATTTTTATCAAAGCAAATGTTTCTCCAGTTGAAATTGCAAAGCACAATTTGTGAAACTCTGGTTGAATCTGAGTAGTGGACTCCCAGAGCCCGGCACATTCCCAGGAGAGGTTCTCATTCCCCCCCATGAGGCTCGGCAGGGAGCCCTGGGGCCTGCAGAGGCTCATGGTCAGCAGAGGGCACACCAAAAACTGGTGGGGCTGGTTGGGGTTATGGCCATCTCTATGTCTTCTGTTGCAGAAGGTGCCCAGGTATGAGGATCAGGTAAGATACCTTAGAAGCCAGGTATTCAGCTGTAAATCAAGACCATACACCTTCCCCCATCCCCTTACACTGTGCAGGTCTACGCTGAAACCAGATACCACTTTGGCAAGGGAGGGCCAGGGAAAAATCTCAACTTTAACTGAGTTTATCTGAAAGTAAGTAGATCAAGGAGCACAGGAATAGTGAGAAACGTGCGTCACTGTAGTCAGAACAGTAGTCACTTCTGGAGAGAGGAAAATTTAATCAGGAAGGGTAAAGGGTCTTCAAATGTGTTGATAATATTTTACATCTTAAGTCAGACAGATGGTAGGTACTAGGCTGTTTGTTATATTGTTCTTTATACCTCTCTGTGTGTCTAGAATATTCCATAATATATTTTTAAAAAGATGTGTTACTCTGCTGAGCTGAAGAGATGAGCTGTGTGGGACTATGACATCTTGGGCTCAAGAGGTAGATGTAAGAAGTGTAGAGAGATTTCTTTTTGTGTTTTTAAATTATTTTTCATGTAAAACAAAAACAAAGCTTTAAAACAAAACCAAACAAAAGTAATATAGCAAGAGAGTAATGGTGAGGCCATCCATGAACACCAGGATGGGTTGGCTGAGGGCAGGGAATGGATTGTGTTTAAGTAGCAGGTTTGGAGTTATCTGTTCCCTGGCTGCAGAGGCAGCAGCTTCCACTGTCACTCAAGAACTCTGCTCTGGGCTTGGTAGTGTATGAGCTCTCAAAATTATCTGCTCTCATAGATTATGTGTGTGTCCTTTAGAGGAGACAGAGGCTCCAAAGTAAATAAGCGGATGAATGTTTGATCACCACCCTTCACTCCCGCTGTGGGAGACAGATCTTTTAGTATTTCCCTGCCCTATAACACCTTGGCTCCATGTCCTTGTGGACATGCAAGGGACACGTGGACATGGACAGGCAAGAGAGAGAAGCACAGTGGCGAACTGGACACTCTGCCATGTTCTAGCCAGAGGGGGTGAAAGTGGGCAAAAGTCCTGATCCATACTGAGGCGGGGCACCCTCATTCCAAGGGGCACTGCTAACTTTTCTCAAGTGCACCCCTCCCAAGGACACTGAAGGATCAGGGGTCAGGGTGCAGAGTGGCAGGTTGATCTGGGAAATAGCAGGAGTGCAGGAGGCAGCAGCATGCAGTATCTAGGCACTGCCACGGGGGTTCCCTGTGTGGCCAGTGTGGAAGTCAGGAGGGGGATGTGAAACATGTTCATATGGGCACCGCCCTTGGATTGAGCACTGGGGCCGGGTGGTGGAGGCTAACGGAAGTATGATCATGACCCAGAGACGGCACCTCATGGCACTGTCAGAGAATCCCAGGTAACCACGTGCATTGGTATAACCTTTGTCTGTTTCTCCCACCACATGTCCAGCCTACATACTGAGTTTAATTTACTGTTACAATGTAAGGAAGGAAAATACTCTCTAGACATGTAAATTCAAAGGGACCTTTGCTAAAATTATTATGATATTAAGATTAATGTCTTTCATACTTTTCTGTACTGACTCTATGAGTGAGTGAATTAAGAGGAATTAAAATGGCATGCCTGAATGAAACTAAAATTAGGGGAAGAGCTAATTTATGCATCAATTTTTACTAAACAATGAAGTCTAAACATGTTATTTATGCTCAGTCATGAAAAAAATGCAGCTTTCAATTTCTCCACGATTGAAGGATGATTGTTCCCACAGGCTTATTTAATCTTGGTCTGACATTTATTTAGTATAATATAATAAACCAAATTGAAATCTCATTTACAGAAATTAATGGGGTCATGACCCCACACAATATTTTGTAGCCAAGATGCATGTTTGTTGAAAAAAGTAAGATTCTCAAAGTGTGAACCACCAATAGGACTGCATCTCTTCTGTTGTGTCAAGAGATCAGATTTTCAATCATTGATGTTAGGACCCTTCTAGGAGAGCATTGTTTTATGAAGTTGTACCAAAATGAGATTTCTTCCAAGCTCGTTGTTGAAGAAGTAAAACTAGATTGTTTCCAGCATCAAGATTTGGTTGTAAACAAGTCACACCCCAGAAGCTAAGACAAACTGGATGGAAGTGGAAGAAGACACATTCAGGGACATCTCATGAGGATGGACAGTCCTGGGGCTGTGTCGGCCATCTGTAGAGATTCCATCAGGCAAAAGAAGGCAGATGCTTAGCTGGGAGAAGGGCCAAGGTGAAATGTGCCAATCAGAAGGGATGAGGCAAAAATATAAATGGCAGAAGCAGTGAGATTTGGTGGTTGAGTTAGGCTGTTCAGGATCTAAATGCACAGACTCTAAGCCTGGGATGGATGTTCCTTTTGTGTGTGCCCTGGGCATCTTGCTGGAACAGGAGTTGGTCTGAGAGCTGATCCTAAGGAGGTGCTGGTCCTAAGGAGGTGCTGATCCTAAGGAGGTGCTGATCCTAAGGAGCTGGTCTGAGGTTCCCAGAGGTGAGCTAATGTACAGAGTTCTGGCAGGTAGATGGCAGATTGGGGCGCTGACATCTCTTCCAACTTCCTCCTGTTGTGCCTTCCTCTACTACAGAGTCTGGAAAGCTGAAAATTGTATATCCCAGACTTCCCCGTACTAGGATGATCAGATGCACATACATGAGACCTGAATTTAGAACTGACTTCTATAGGGAGGGTGGCGGCTGCACGTGAGGCACCCCTGTTACTGGTGTGGCTCTAACTGGCATGTAACTGGCCTGGAGGCCGCTTCTTGATCCCTAGTTAGAACTGGAGTGGTGTGTCATCTGGAGCCAGCATGGGGTCCAGTGGCTTCCTGATTCACCAACTTTCTAATTATAGCACAAATAGCAGTTCTTTGTTCTAAAAGTCATTCCTGGAGACCCGGCCTAGAATCTGCTTCTCCAAAAATTTGGAAGCACCTTTCCTATATTAAATCCCTTTCTATTTAAGTGCAATGAGACCCTGACTGATACCTCAGCTCTCCTATTTGACCAATAGTCCTGGCTAATCTTTCTGGTGCCTGGAAGCTCATTACTTCCTAGAGTAGAAACATATGTTGAGATATTAACAGGTTGCTTTTCCTGGTCCCATACTCCACCTCCCTGCTTCACGCTTCAGAGGTATCTTTCTTTTCAAACTGCACTCTGAGGAAGCAAACACATAGACAATGAAGAGCCATTTTCTTGACTTTGGGTTCTTAAATAGACTTGCAAATCTTTGGTTAAGAGCATAGTCTTGGAAGCCAATGCACTGTTGACTTAAAAAAGCTGGGTGCACGAGAGAGAATTGCCTCAAACTAGAAGTATCTAGCTACCTTGAATTGGCAAGATTAAGCTTTTCAACCATTAGTCAAAATATAGTCCTGACAGCTAACTTTAGTTTAGTTACAGAGAAACAAATACAAGTATGCATTTGAACTCTGGAATAAGTGACTTGAAAAATTCATCTAATTCCATGAGTATTTTGGCTTTCTTCCACAATCATCAAGGCAAGCTACAGGGGTAGAGACTACACAGAGGGTTCACTTCAGGAGGTATCACAGAGAACTGATGGGTTAGGATTGGATCCCTATAAAGGAAGGGACTTGGAGAGGGCCAGGTATGGAGCCAATTGCCCCAGATACTCCATATAATCCCAGGAGACTGCCCTCCTTATTGCAGAGCACAGAACGGGTTGTAGATCCCCATTCATTCATTGAACAAACCTTTCCTGGGTGCCTTCTATAAGCTTGGTGCTGAAAATGCAGCAGTGACGCAACAAAGCCCCTGCTCTTGTAAAGCTTACACTTAGCAGGGGAAAGAGAGACAATATCCAAGTAAATTAAAACTGGACATATTAGGTAGGGAAGAGTTATGCTGAAAAATAAGGCAGAGAGGAGAGAGAGAGCAAGACGACGGAGAGAGGGCACTATTTCCCACAGGGGAGTTAGGAGAGTCTTCCTGAGAAGGTGAAAAATGTGGAGTTATCTAAAGGAATGAAAAAGTTGGCCATATGGGAGCTGGTGGAAGAGCTTCCCAAACAGCTAGAAAAGCAAGTGCAAAGGGCCGCAATAGGTGCCTGGCTGGGTGTCCAACGAATGAGAAGGAAACCATGAGGCTGCTGTGGATGGAGGGAAGGAATTTACACACTGGCCAGAGGCTGGGCCCTAGGGCCTGGCAAGGTCTTTGGATTTACTTTCAGTGAGATGAAAAGCCACTGGCGGGTTTAGGGCAGAGGAGTGACTTGGTCAGACTTTGTTTTTAAGTTAATCCCTCCAGCTGTTATGTGGAAAAATGATTGGGAAAGAAGCAAGGGAGGAAACAGTGAGACCAGGCAGGAGATTACTGAAATAATCTAAAAAATAAATGGTGACTTAAGCTACCACATAGAGGTAGTGAGAAGTGGTCTTATTCTGTATATATTTTGAAGGAAGAGCCAACTGGATTTACCAATGAATTGGATATATGTGTGGGAGAAAGAGCAGAGTTAAAGATAACTCCAAGTTTTAATATTCTAAGCAATTCTTAAAATGGAGTTGCCATTTACTGAAATAGGGAAGACTTGCGGAGGAGCAGATTTGGGGTGAGGAGATCAAGAGTTCAACTTTGGACATATTAGTTTTGAAATATCTGTTAGACATCAAAGCTAAATGTCAAGTAAGTAGTTGGGTATAAAAGACCTGAGTTCAGAGGAGAGAAAAATTTGAGAATCATCAATGTGTAAATGGCATTTAAGCCATGGGTCTGGATGAGGTCACCTAGGAGTGAGGAGATGTAGAAGAAAAAAAACTAAAGGAGAGAGAGAAAGACCTGAAGGCTGTGGCTGGGACACTTGGAGATACAGAGATTGGGGAGACGACAGAGACCAACAAGGGAGTTGAGGGGTGGCCTGCAAAATAGTTCCTCCCTTTAAGTGGTGCTTTCCCATCAAGAGCTGGGGGCTGGAGGAAGCTTTTAGAATTCTTTGGATTGGAGGATTTCCCATCAGTTTTTCTAGGAGACTTGGGATTCCTCAAAGTGCTGGTTGGAGCTGGGTGCCGAGTGACTTCCATTCTGGCTCCAGCCTGACATATTTTCAAAGCACGCACCTACCACGGGAATGTAATGTTGTTCAGAGCACTCTCCAGAAGCAACTCCTACTTTGCCCAAACTGCTCCATTTTCCTTCCCATCTATGTTGAACACCTGACTCTTAGCTGTTTCCATGTGTAGCCCTTATGTAGACCCTTGCTTTGGCCTTCCTAGGTTGATTCTAACTCTTCCCCAAGAGGTATGGCTTATTTTTCCCTACCTCCGATGGCAAACAATGTCCCACATTGAGTTCTCAGCCCCCACGAGGGAGAGAACCCTGATATAGAGCAGGAAGGGGGGCAAGCAGAGGTAACCAGGTGAGAGGTGGCATCCATCAGGGGTCATAGCCTCCACAGCCTCCTCACTGGTTCTCCAGAACTTACACTCTATCTGGTGGGGCCACTTTACACATGAATGTCCAGGCTAAGTGGTGGAGAAAAACCAATCCCCGGAAGTGATGAGGGAATGGGAAACCATAGAAAGAATTAACTTTCAATAAAAGCAAGGAGTTTTCTGGCTGCCTGTTAAACTGAAAGTAACAGTCACTTGCCTCCAGTTTTACACCAAGTAGGTTTCAAGACATCAGCTATCTTTGAAGATAAAGTCCTGATCCAGAGGATGCCACACACCAACTTGGACCGAATGAGTATTTATTGGAGATGAGTGTCCAGTGCTGAGGGGCCTATAATCAAAGGACCATTCCCAAACAATTCAGCAAGGCAGGACACATTATGTATCAGTTCTACATTAATAAACTTTTAAATCTTGATAAACTGTAATATTTAAGGTCTAAATTATAATAATTAGTTAAGAAGTAGTAAAAACTTGAATTATATAATAATGATATAAGAAATGTTTAAAGTTTGAGAATCATATCCGAAAAATGCTCTGAGCCTAGATAGTTGTATTCTTTTACCCTTTCAGTTGTTTAAGAAACAGGCAATTCCCACGCTATATATAAAATATCTGGAACATATACTAAGATGAAAGTTACTTCATTCATTGTATTAACATGGGATAACGTCTGCTAGTAAAACTTGAGAAATATAACACACACAAAAGAAAATGCATAAGCCACATCCCTTATGTTAATACATTTTAAAACCTCAATAGAAGTGTGACTTGGTGTCATTAAAGCAACCCCCACTGGACCAAAGTGGTATCCTCAATCACTGCCGGGGGCCCTGGCTCCCTAGACCTATGGCTACCTTAATAACACAGGTGGGTGCAATGGTTACAAAGTTCTTTACAAATGGGGCTGTGCCTCCCAGAATTCTCTGGGCCAACCCAGTCCCACCCTTATTTGTGCTTTGTCATTTTCTAGGAGTTGCTGACCATGGAAAGCTTAATATTATGGTCAGGGAGTAAAGGTTGGGAAGGACAAGAATGCTCGGGCCACCTCAAAATCCACATCCATGGCTTGACAGGTTCTGAGACCAGGGACAGATAGCCCAGGTGGTACGACGCTCTGCTCACCTATCTTCAGGATGTGTCTGTATAATGAAATGAAGCCTTTTTGTTTTAAAAACTCATTTAGTGTAATTTGCCTAACAGTTTGTAAAAATTCCTCCAAGATTCTGGCATGAGTCTATGTGTTGGCCTTGAATTTTCTGGTGTTGCATATTTCTTTAAATTTCCTTCTTCAGTCTTTCAATGCAAAATTTGAAAGAGCCCTGGAAGAACTGCTGTTCACTGCCATTTTGAGCTGGAAGTTGAGGCCACTAGAGTTTTTAACTGAATTGATTCCCCAATACTCATCAAAGCCGCTCATTTCTTGGGGCTCAGTCCTGACAGCAGAGGATGCAAAGGTGACATGAGGTAGCTGGTCGGGTCTGACACAGTGTGATTTCCCTCTGGCTTACCGGTCTCTCTCCCTAACCTTGTCAGGAGCCCGACACTGCACATTTCTTCTTCTTTCTGACTTGGTCATGTTTTCTGAGCTCAGCTTATTGAATCAGTGTTTTCATTTCCTTCCTAGTTACATTACTAATTCTCCAAAGGGTATGGCTACTAACAGGGTAGAGCTGGAAATGTGTCCTCAAGCAAGAATGTCACAAAGGATCCCTTTGTGTCAACTGCAAAATAAATATGCCTCCAGCCTGTGAACAGAGAAAAATGTCAAGGTTTTCCTTTATTTCCTAGGAAGTCCAGAACCCCTGGGGGGAAATGAGCCTGGTTTGGGCAGACATTTTTCATTAGGTAAAAATAATTAGCCGAAGTACATCTTGTTTCTAAAAGCAAGATTTGGCGGAGATGTCAAGCGTCTTAGTAACAGTCTGGATGTAATCCAGAAGAAAGGGAGAGGCCTCCTTATCATGGGGACCCTGGTTTCCTGGCTTTTGGGGCGTGATCAGGCTGGTAAATACTCGAATATGTTGCTTCTCGGATTAGCTTTGGGCAAGAACAGAGAGCAGAGAAGTGCGAGTAAAGAAATCAGCAAAGAAGAATTTGCAGCTCCCTAAGCCTAAGGCATTTGCATTTGTGGTAGACAGGGGCTGCTGTGCCTGCTGTGTGTGGAAGCGCGGAGCTGCCTGCTTCCCTCAGCCTCTCTGAAGCCTTCCTTTGCTTTGCAGCCAGGAAGACCACTCAGCGGATAATCAATAGCAGCCAGCAGGCCTCACGGGTGGTCCTCCAGGCCCTGCAAGCATTTGGCAGCACTAATCAATGCAGCGCTCCTGCTAATGACGAGAGGCATCTGCCTTTGATCATCCCATTCCAGGGTGGCTGTGCTGTCCTGCCTGCCACTTACGCCCTAAGAAGCTGCTGCTTATAGCACTGTGCTTGTTGTGTCTACGGATTGCCCCTCCCTGGCCCTCACCACTCTTGAGTTTTACTTTTTCTTGATTTCTAGAGAAAAGCCTCTTTGCTGTTCGCAGCTTGTTGTCAGATGCCTTTGTACTGAGACAGCACAGAAGGGCTTTGCAAACTGAAAAGCTGCACCATTGTAGGGATCAACGGTATCCCTAACAGCGTGCAATCCTTCCTACCATCCCGCATTCTGTCTCAGCCGCCTTCTCTTTCCAGATCTCTCTGGTTCTAAGATGCCGGGTCCAATAGGTCTGCTAGTCACCCTTAGTTCTTATTTGAAAGATGAGATCCCAATATGTAGAGAGGAGATGTGGCGTGGTATGGGGTAAAGCACGCACATTTTGGAAGCGTCAGACTTGGACTTCAGACCTGGCCTGGCCAGCCACTGACTGGGAGCCTGGTAGTTATTGAACCTCAGTTCCCTATTTGTTAACTGGAACACAAATCCTTACAACGCAGGGTGTGTTAGAGATAATGCCTGCAAAGTGCCTACTAACACCTGGCACTTAGTAGGTGCTTAGTAAGTGATTGCTATTATCATTACCAGCTGATTTGTATCATGTTCCTTTTCGGTGAAAGTTAAATGAGATGTGAAAGTGCTCTGAATAAATTGCTAAATAAATTCTAAAATATTTTCCTGCTTATTACATATAGTAACGTCATGTTCATTATAGCATCTTTTAATCTCTCGTGGCATTCTGTTTATAACCTCTTTAAATAGAATGGCGCATTTACTTAATACATGTTATAGGAGGGTTGCACATTTTTGGGGGTCATTTTGATCTTTCTATTGCTAGTTATAGAATTCAAGGTTATAATACATGCTACATTTTTTTTTCATTGCTAGTGAAGGAAACTAAGCTCATATGTATCTTATATATATGAGTTTATATATATAATTATAATTATATATAGAATTCTATGTATAATATATGTATAATTATATATATTCATATACATAGAATTTATATGTATATGTACACTTACATATATATATATATATATATATATATATATAAAGATACAGAAGTAGCTCGCAAAAACTTTGGAAGAACTGTGGAAACTAGGAACAAGGGCCTCAGGATCTGAAACTGAGTACTCAGTGCCACTAGTATTGTCATTGTCCAGTTGTCATCTCTTCTCCATGTTGTGGGACCATGGTCACTGGCTGTGACCACCAAGCCACCATCAGCAGGGAAGGCTTATTTCTCCCTGTGCCTCGGGTCATGTGACCACATCAGAACAAATCACTTCACAGGGCAATGGGGGCTCATGATTGGCCCGAACTGGTCTCACGGGCCACTCTGGTGGCCATGAGAGTAGAAGATCTTAATAGTAGGAGAAAGAGAATTTTGCAGGGCAGATAAATGCCGCTGCCATAGTCTGTTACATTCTACCTCATGCTGCCCAGGGCTTCCACTAACCTTTATTCCTATACTCAGAATTCCAGAATTCCCAGTGAAATACAACTGTCCATGTGAAATCACATATGCATTCATCACACCCCCTGAAAGGGAGATCACCCAAAACCACACCCAGTGACCTCATCTTGCTCCAAGACCAGGACCCCTGGGTGATGGGTATGTCTGGTTATGGCTTCTTTTAGTCTGCCAATTTATGGCTAATTGATAAATTTAACCACACCAACAAGCTGAATAACCAATAGTGGAGGGAAAACAGGAAAACTACAACAGGAGCTCCCATCTACAAAGGGGAAAACTGAGAATGCACGAGACGTGCTATACTGGTCTACAGCACATCCTCTGCTTCTGTGCCTGCTTGGCAGTCTGGCTTCCCGACTCTTGTCCTGGTGAGAGTGCCCATATCTGTTGGCCTCCAGGACCATGACTAAGAAGCATGTAGGGATGGTTCCTCTTCAGCAAGCTGCTTTAGCAGTCCCCTTCCTGTTGATTTTGGAGCCTAGGAATTGTTTTAGGAGTTGAGTATCACAGGCTTTTTTCTAAGCTGAGTTTTCTTTGTCAGTTTAACTTCCTTAAAACCCTATTAAGCTGCCAGTGCATTCAGTTCCCGGGAAAACTTATAGCTAGTAATCAAAGCAATAAATTTTAAAATCATGGTCCTTAACTGTGAACCATACACCATTCCCTTGCAGCTTCCATCTCTTAGCAACAGGCCTGGGGACTCTGCCCCCGTTGGACCAAATTTCAACCTGCTACTGGCACGACACAGCCTAGAGCAATGAGTGGGGCAGAGAGGCAGAGTCAATCTCCTCCCCATCCCATTGTGCAACCCAGTGGGGAGTATTTAGTAGTGGGGAAATTATCACCTTTGATAGGCATAACACACACAACAGGAAATGTTGAGGGGGTTGGGGTTAAGGTCCCTCATTTCTGTAGAGCAGCCAGATTCTAGTCTTATATCAAGTATCAGAAAGAAAAGGCATAGCAGGAGACTTACTGGTGGGAGAGGGGCCAGGGACCAGGCCTTCCCCATCTCTGAGGACAGTCCTGCGCTCCCTCATGTACACCTTGTTTCCATCATCACCCTGCTTTTACTCACACAGAGAATGTAACTCTCACCCTCACAGGTCCTGGATTATTGGTCACAGGATAAAGGTCAGCTGCATTCTGCTCTTTTGCTGTTTCTATCAAATGGGTCCACTTGGATAAGAGTTTGTTTCTTGCAGGATCTTCCTGAAGGCCAGAAGTGATCTTTAACCAGTTCCCCTATAGGACTAAAACTATTGTTAAAATGGTGAAAGAGCTACAGCCTTAAGCCTCTTTCCAGTCCCTTCATTACCCTCTACCCTTCTCTGCTGCCCTGGCCCTTCCCCAGGACCTCCTAGACGACACCACGGCCAACAACTAAAGGGTCAGCAGAGCCTCAGGGTCCAGGTCCACACCCGGCATCCATTCTGATTGGTTGGCCCAAGGATGTACCAGTTGTTAACCATATTTTGAATATTGCTCTTGCAGAAAGCCACAAGAGGTAGCCACTATCATTTAATAATCTGACACTTCTACCAAGTCCCCTGAGGTGCCATGTGAGGTATACGTATTGAATCTCAGTAAATAGTTAAGAGTTTAACCATTTTATTCTGTAGTACGTAAAATGGATCTGAGCCAGAATAGAATGAACCACAGTGCATGCTTCCACACCTCGAGTAAGCCAAGTTTTATATTTAAGGTCACATTTTAAGGTCTGTTATTTGAACATTTTACTTCAGGTTCCAAATTTTGTATTAATTAGTGTTTTTGATTGTAAATAAGATAAGTCAACTCTGTCTAATTTAGGCATAAAACAATATTTATTGAAACTGAGAGTTCTGAGGGAGTAAAAGAATAAGAAAATGACCCTAAGTTTTTAATAACATGCCAGAAAATTTGTATTCAAAAGAATGTTGCATTTTAAAGTGGTCACTTGGAAAAGCTTTGCATTTATTCCAACCACACCATCATTGCTCAGACTTTATTTTTGGACTAACTTTGAATTGCTTTCACAACCTACATCGCATTCTTTTGAATATCGAAATTATGCCAAATTTTTGCCCTTTGAAGGTGGATTTGATTTTCTTAGAAAAATCATTTGAAATCACATCTAGTGAATGAGGTGACTTATCAAGGTGAGTAATACTGGTTTGGGTAATGATTTTTTTTAAAGTTTCTTTTGTGACAGAGACTGGAAAGTAGGGGCAAATTGTTCTCTCTTTAAAATTACCTAAGGTGCTTCCTCTCCTTGCCTTATGAATTGCTAATGAGTTGATGATAATTGGTTAATAATTGTCTGACAATTACCAGTTAATTGTGAGAGAATGTGTGCCAAGGAAAAAAGTGAATTTCAGAGTCCAGGCTCAGATAGGCACAGCAAACTGACCCAAGGGAATTAGGAAAGTCAGCTGTTAAGAGAAATAACTAGGGACTGTAATTCTGCCTAAGAGACCGATTTAACCGGAAGATAGGCAAGTTGTAGAGAAAACCATGTACTCCTTGGAGTGTGTTGTTTTGGGAGAGTATGGTTATGGCAGAAAAGACTTTGGAATAAGGAGACGTGGGTTCAAATCCTGACTTCTCCATGTGATCTTGAGCAAGTACATTATCCTCCTGGGAACCAATTGCCCAATCCGCAAAGTGGGTTGTTGACAGAATTACATGGGAATCTTTACTTAAAAGCCTAGTTCAATACTTAATACATAATAAAGACATAATAATACTATTGTCTCACCCTCAGTGCCAGAAATGAGTGTGTGTTAATTTACTCCTAAATCCATGCTTCAGCAAAAGACAAGACAGCTTCAGGAAATGCTACTCTACATTCCGATGTTGTAGCATAAAGAATCCCCAGATAGGAAACCATACAAAAACAAATTCAGGAAGTTTAATATTCTACGCAGTCCAAGGTCAATAAAAATGTGTCAAAAGTGTGACAAGTATGAGGAGATAAGAAAAGAAATTGCTTCCTGGGTAAACACTTTGGCCTCATTTCCTCTGCTTTTAACCTCCCGGACTCTCCGCAGCTGCACCTGCCTTTGCTCTGCCAGCCTCCTGGGTAGGCAGGTCCGAAACACAGGAGCCCAGTGGGAGCCTCTGGGTTCCCACAGAGAGTTAAATCGACATGGTGTTAAGGGTCTGATCATAGTGTTCAACCTCTGACCCCCGGGAGCTTCTGGTTTGTCAATGAACGCTCAAACAGATGTCTTTTATTTTTAATTCCGTTTCCTATAGCAACTAATTTGCAAATATTTACTGTCTCTGAGTCTTCAAATAATTCTCTTTACCTGAATTTTTCCCTAGGCCTTTGCTAATTTTATTATATTATTATTTTTTAGTTAACTAGGGCTTTAGGGAGGAGCTATCCAGGCCTGGCATCTATCCACAGAATTTTAGGGAGTATTGTTTGGACTTAGAGGCGATTTTGATGAGTTCTGCACCTGGGCCCAGTCCTTGGGCTTGGCCTGGAGTCTCTTCAAGGAGTCTGCTGAACTGAGACGGGCCTTCTCATCTTCTGCCTTACAAGTTCTCTGAAGATGGAAGAAAGTCCCCTCTGGTCTGCAGCTCTTCTTTTTCTGGATGTGATACATGAATCCTCATGGTTGTCAGGCTTCTCCTGAGATGACCGCATATCCCAGAACATGGTGTGGCACAGCCAGTTCCCTCATCTGTGCCCTTTTCTCAAAGTTGGGTCTGAACAGAAATAGACATGCTGCTGTGTGGTGGGTGCAGGGGAGTGGCAGGGCTCAGAAGAAAGTTCCCACTATGTGGTTGGGGGGGACTCCCTGGGTGTCTGTCCACTGGGACAGATGGTGGGGATGAGGTAAGGGAGGGTGTGTGCGGTTCAATATTGTGTTTCTCAGTCTCATACCCACTGATAAGGTAGTCATTACAAATTCTCCAGACTGTGTCATATAGGTTTCTTGTGTCTCTGGATTCAGCGCGTTTGCTAGGTTTTTTCCTTGTTCTATATCTCCTTGAGTATTAAAATACAATGGCGAGAGAAGGCAAAGAAAGCAATATTAATCTACTACTATGTTACAATGCAAGACTTTAATTTAAAATTTGTTTCCCTTGATTGGTCTGGAGTTTCTATATCACCATCCACTAAACATTGATTTAAAGTTCAGCCAATCTGTTATCCATTTTATCTTTTAGATCATTCCATCCAGAAGACCTTTGCACTCAATCACATTTTCTGTTAAAATAAAGTTACATGGTATATTATATATATATTGAAATGATTCATGTCCATTGACTCATGTCCACTAGGCCCACCACTGGATGTCAATATCTGAGAGCTCTCTTGTTCCTCCGAAACCAGACACACACTGGTTTGTGGATGATAAAGAAGTCTTTTTTTTTTTTTTCATATGGGCATTCTGCTGCCTTCTCCCCACTAACCTCCTAACCTCTGCCTGAGCATTAGGCACCACATCACAGTAATTACAAAGAGCCTCTGGCTCACCATAACCTCCTAGAACATGACCCAGCCTTCAGATGTCTGAATATTTCTTAGAGATACCTTTTGTTTGTACACTAGTACATGGTTGAAAACGAAGGCTGTTCATTACACAGAGGATGTTTTGCTCTGGATAATTACAGAGCACACACAAATTGGGATGTTTATCAGCCATGAGACCTTTACAACTGATCTATTATGATGCATTTTGGATAGAAGGTTTTTAAAAACTTGTTTCCATAAACTCATGATAAAATGGTTCCAGGCCTATTATCACAAATTTGCTCAATTCTCCTGTCATCCATGCTCACTGGAAACTTACAGAATCCTTAGTATGAGGTAGTTTTCTTCTGGAATAGCTCTCTTAGATTTTGTTATGCACCAGCTTGTTTTTCTCTAAGCAAAAATGAGCCAAGCATCCAAGGATCTGCTAAGCACCTTCACACTGGTCCATTCAAATTCACAGGCTTTCAGGCATTGACCCAACCCCACACCAGTCTTCCTGAACAAGCTCATCAAATGCCTGGCAACAGGAGGAAGCCATCTGGTGAAGGGCGAACTGTGATTATAACCCATCCAAATTTGCCTCCTCATCAACAACCACACTATCATCTCCCTTACACTTGTAATCAGACATGAAACCCTAGAGAAAAAAGATGAAAAATAAACAGATCTGACTGCCAGGTTTTTTGGGGGGGGGCGGGGTGGTGTTTTGTTTGTTTGTTTGTTTTGTTTTAAGTTGGTAGCACCCAATCACACTCACCTCAGGTAAAAACAAATTTACCTTATGGAAATTCCCTTGGTCACTGAAGACCAAAATCTCTCAGCTCACAGTTTGCCAGCTGCTGGGCATGTGGGATATTCTGGGCCACCAGTACACCTGCCCCTCAGCAGGAAGCCCCTAAAAGCTGAAGGCAAAGTGGTTGAACGGGAATTCCATGGCACAATCCCTCCTCAGTGCATGTGGTGGACTTCCAGGCATCCTCATGCCTGCAGGAAATTGCAGGAACCACAAAGCCATGCTGTGGAGTGAGTGACAGATGAGCCGATGTCACTAGGGCTCTGATTGGATTCTGGTGCTGCCACTCCTGTAAAAACACTGCTCCAATCATGGCGCTGAGCAGTACGCAGATGGACCCGGCTTCTCACTCTTGGCTGTGCATTGAGATCGCCTGATGCCTACGTCTCACTCCTGACACTGTTTCCCCATTTGGTTCTATTGTGCAGCCCACCTTGACTGGTCCAAGTAGTTACCAGACCAGCAACAGAAGCATCATATGGGAGTTTGTTAGACATGTGGAATCTCATCCCTACCCCAGACCTAATGAATCAGAATCTGCCTTTTTATGACATCCCCAGGGGATTTGTAAGCACGTTACTCTTTGTGAATCACATGGGTAGAGTACTGCTACCCATCAGAATCATTGGGGGAGCCCAGACTTACAACATCAGAATCTTCAATGGTGGAGCCTGGAGATCTCTATTTATAATAAGCTTTCTAGGTGCTTTATATTCTGCCAACCTGGCACAAGCCTGTGGACAGCAGCATAGTCCAGTGTCTCCCAAATGTCCTTGACAAGGATCACCTGGAGGAGGGGGCTTATTTTTTAAAAAAATTTCCAGGCCACTTCCCAGAGATACTGTTTCAACTGGGGCTTGGGGTGGGACATGAGAACCTGTGTCCTCTCCCCACACACATACACGCACAAGTGATTTTGGAAAATTGGGGAGACATAGGCGTGGTCTGTAGAAGTGGCTCTTAAATGTTGGTGTGCAACAGACTTATCTGGAGAGTGTGCTGAAAATACTGATTCCTGGAACCCATGAAAATAAGCAAAGACCATCCAAATGAGAACAAGCAAAGGCTATTTCTTCAGAGCTTGCTATAGCAAGGGAGTCAGCCACCATCACTTTCATCAGAAACACAAAGGCAGGCAGGGCAGTGTAAAAGGTTATAGTGAAAAACAGGAGGATTCTGGTGTGCCTGATTGGAGGTTGTTGGCACGGGGAAGCTGGAGGCCAACTAACTAGAAGCAGAGCATCCTGTGAGATTAGTTAGGAGAACGTATTTGGCTTTCTCTGGTTAGTGCTAAGTTTGAAGCAGGGACAAAAATTAGGGATGCTGGCAGATAATTGATCAAATCCTGACTGTTTGGGGCTGATTGCTACAGAGGTTGTGGGTCAGAGCTCTATTTTTATATATGGTCTGGCCTCTATGGTTTGTCGATTTGAGTCTCTCAATACCCACCCCAGAATTACTAAATAGAAACAATGGCATGAAGCCTGGACATAGATATTTTAATAAGCTCCCCAGGTTCTCAAAGTTGCGAGCCACCCAGCTAGAGATATCCTGACTTCTGGCTAACTGTCCTAACACGTTTTCAAAGGTTTCAGGTAGTTTTTACCCCATCTCTGACTCCTGCACACCATTTGAAGCAAGAACTTCACAGTCAGAAGTGGCTTCTTGGCAGCTTCTCACCATTTATACACATACCTTTAGACCCATTATGGGTGGTGAGCATGGTGCCTGAATTCTAGGGTTGTTGGGCATTTTGTTTTGGGATAGGGGAGAGAATTTGGAATGAAGACATCAGGATGCCTTTCAATAGATCTCATTGAAAGACCAGACATGGGGTTCTCCACCAGATAATTACATCAGAATCTCCTGGACAGCTTCCACATCAGATGAAGCCTCCAGAGGGTCAGGCAACCCAGAATTGTCCATGTGGAAGAATGTGTACTTTGAAAAAGCCACCTGATGATTCTCATACTACTCTCCACCCCTTTGGTGAGAACCACTGATAGGGAGAATGGAATAATTCAGGGTTTGCAAACTACAGTGCCTGCATGGGACCATGAGGGTAACAGAGATTAGGATGGCTGGGTACCTCAAGTTGTATTCTCTTGATACAGACCCAACTTGTTTGCTTATTAAACACATGGAGTTTTTTTTTTTTTTCACTTGCACATGTAAACATGGTCTGTCATTTATCTTGGGGAAAAAAAAAACAGTTCTCAGCCTGCCTTTCATTTTCCCACTTCTCAGATATGATATTTCGCTATTACTAAGAAAAACAGCGGTGTGATCACGATGCTAAATAGCAAATGAAACTCAATGTCAAAGAAAGAGCTGTGAATGATGGGACAAGGACAGCTGCTACTCAGCTCTAGGCAATTAGAGTTTGTGGGAAACACAAACCATTGTTGTCTTATCTAATTTTATCTTATCCTGATTTTTCAAGAAAGCCAGAAATGAGAGTTTTTATATGAGATTATCTGATCTTTAAATGTTGTCTCGATTTTTTTTTAAGACTGTGAAGGTCAAACAAATAAGTCAGATGGGCTGGACACAGACCCCAAGCCACCAAGTTTGCAAGCTTGGCGTTACAGCATCACTTGTAAACAACATGTTAGTACAGAACCCAATTCTTGCTAAGAGCACCAAAATGTTCCCCAGACAAACACACACCAAGTGCAGGACCACATCAACCCCACTCAACCCCATCTCCATCCACAGCTCATCATCTTCATAGTGGAACTCCACCTTGCTCAACATGTCATTAGAAAGTAAAGATGTCAACCAGATCTGCTCACAGCCTTCTTTTCAATGATAAGCTGAATCTCTCTTTCCTTTCCCTTTTTTTCTCTGTAACTCATAAAACCCGGTGTTTAGGCAGCCTAAGAAGGGAAAGTATGGGAGAGGGAAATGACTGGTCCCTTGTCAGCACTCACTGAGGTAGCTAAGTTGTTTATATCTTAAATTTAGTTTAAAATGAAAGCAGAATCAGCAGTTTCTAATTCATCTCTGGGCTAAAGAAAAAAGTGTTTACATTTCCAAGAGTTTTCAGTTTTATTTGGAATCAGTGGACTCACATTTGGGTCAGGATTGGGAGTTGTTGATTTGGGGAGTCAGAAAGGAAGGTGGAGAAATTTTCAAATATTTTTATGAAGTCTTTCTACAAAAGAGGTTGAAATGGCTGAAGATTTCTAGTCTTTTCGGAATCAGAGTCAAGGAAAAGTTGGCTGGAAGAGGTGGAGGTGGGTGGCTTAATGAGACTAATATTTTTTGGTAGAGTGCTTGATTAAAATTGATATTTTGGGTAAAAGAGTTGATTGCCTTAAGCAATACCTTAACAGGTAATATCTTTTCTAAAAAAAATCACTGATGCTAGTCTGAATAATGGTGTCAATTAATTCATATTCCCAAGTAGTGAAATATAAATTGGAACCTCTCTCAACCAACCTTCACGGATATATTTGGAAAAGTGTTCCTCACCAGCACCTTCTCATTTTTTTCTCGTCTATTTCTGTAAAGCAGGTAGGCAAGTTGCGTGTTGCAGTTCAAGGCTGGACCACTAGCTCTGAGACCAGTGAACCCAGCAGTCAGGTGAGCTACAATTCTGAAACTAAGTGATGCAACAAAAGGCTGATTACCTGACAAACGTGATAAGTTGTATTAGCTGAGACTGTAACTGAGTTAATATGCTTCACCTCGGAGTTGTCTGGTTTGAAAAATGATGTGTAATAAATTCCTTATTTTCAAGATAAAAAATGGGGTATAAAACCTTTATTAGTAGTAAATTAGTTTATTTGCATCTTCACCTAAAAAAATGGAATAAATACCTGTATAAAGGAAGTGCTTTGGTATGCTTCCTCAGGGTTTAATTGGGTGTGATTTCACATGAACACTCCGGCCAATAATCAGTTAGGCTTCTGACACTCGTGCTTGTTCATTACTAAGCAGTGAAAACAGTGAGCCAGCAAAGAATAGGTTGTGGCGACTTTTAGAATTAAATATGTTCATGGGCATTGATTTACCAAAACAAAGGCTTACAACTTAATAGTTCTAAAAATAAAAAGACCATGTTTAAGAACTTTTAGAAACTGTGAGGGAAAAATGCTAATGAAACTGAAGAGGAGAGACCAAATAGATTAGAATAAATCTATTGACACTCTGAGATAGCTAAGATGGACTGAAGACACCAAAGAACAATCGGAACTGAGAAAAATCACCAAATGCGATGGGTCTAATCAAAAAGAGACCCGGAATGAATAATCAGCAAGCTGTAATCAACACGGAAGAGCAAGCCTTGAGGTGAACTTGGAGGATGTTCTCCTATCACGTGAACGTCACATCTCAACATCTCATACAAATATGTTTGTCTTATTCAAAAGAGCATCCTATCTGCTTAGCTTTTTTAGTGATCATCAGGTCACAAAGGCAGACTTTTGAAGGCATTTTCTGAAATTAGCTCTCCACTCTGTGGTCTGTTTTCAAGAGTTGTCAGCGGCTTCCTTGGGAGTTGTAACTGAGAAAAGCAAGGAGGTTATCTGAGTGTATGGTGAAATTATATATATAAACTTAGGTGCGATTTGTTGACTTGTTATCAATAGCTATTAAGTTCAGCCAGAATGGATTATGTTACCTCAGGGAGAGCTAATGCAAATGTATCCCTTTGAAGGGATGCCACATTATTAGCCCATCTGGAGGACCCCAAGAATTGTCTCACTATGGTCTGGACTAACTTTCCTCCCATCTTTCCCTCCTTGTATTCATTTCCTTCCATCCCAATTCTACTGGGTTCCAAAGCTTGAGAACCTGTTCTCTGTGTGCTTTCTCCTCCCTTGCGTGTCACGGTTTTGCCTGAGTTCCCTCCATCTCTAGCAAGCACCGGAACTATTAACCTAATGGCCTACTTCCTGCTTCCTAAAGTAGATTCTGTTGCAGGTGAATAGGAGGGAAGAGCAAGAGAAGAAGAAAAACAACTTTGAACACAAGTCTCTTGTGTCTCTGAGGAGCTCTATGACACAAGAGATTTGGGAATTTGTGAGACTAGGATATTAGGTGTTTATTATTGATTTCTTTTTTTTTTTTTTTTTTGGTGAGGAAGACCAGCCCTGAGCTCACATCCGTTGCCAATCCTCCTCTTTTTTGCTGAGGAAGACTGGCCCTGGGCTAACATCCGTGCCCATCTTCCTCCACTTTACATGGGACGCCGCCACGGCGTGGCTGACAGGCAGTGCGTCAGCAGGCGCCCGGGATCCGAACCAGCGAACCCCGGACTGCCAAGCGCGGACTAAACCGCTGTGCCACCGGGCCGGCCCCAATTACTGATTTCTTATTTAAACTGATGGTTTCTTTATTTAGTTAAGATTTTTTTTTTCTTATTAAGTTGTATTAGTTGCCTGGAAAGATGGGATGAGAGTGAAGAGGACATACTGGAAAGTTCCATCAGAGATAGTTTCCTGTGTCTCTGGGCTGGGGCAGGAGTTAAGTACAAAACCCTAAAATGACAGGGCCCCGAGTTATCTCTGACCAAAGGTCACAGACTTTTTGTCTGCCATCTTCATTGAAGAAGGGCAGGAATGTTGTTAGATGAAGGTACTGCATGTGTACCTGGAGTCCTAGGATATGCCACAGGTAACTGGACCAGCGGCAGATCGGACATCAGGTCAGTCACATGGAACTATTGGACATAAAAACAAACCCTTCTAACATTAGCAAACCTTTACAAAAAAAAAAAAAGATATGGTTATGATGCTTTAACTCAATCACAGGCTGCCTCATGCTTTATTGTTATAATGCAAGCATGATTCTAAGCATCTGTGTTTGCCCTTTTGAATTTCTGAGAACCCATTAAAAAAACCAGAAGACTCATCCATTGTGGAGGCTTCTGTTTTTATTTTGATTACTCTTCCATATAGGAAATAACATTCAAGATGAAGCTGTTGTCTTTCACTTTCCGGTAGCTTCCAGTGGCTTGGTATTTGTGACTTTTTATGGAGATTTGCAACATTTTCAGCAGACTAAACTAATTTTTCAACCTTAAGTAGAGCCATTAGTAGTAATAAAACGTCCTACTTAAATAGACTTTTTTTCAGGAATTTGGAAATGGATTCCAAACTTGCGCTTTGGTGCTTTGCTCTTGGTTGTACAGACAGGACCAGTTGCCCCCTCTAGCCACGGGAGGAGCAAATTTCCCTTTACGCCCCAAACACTTCTTCAAGTTAGGTTTGAAACTGCAGATTCTGCCGGCTGCTGTAACTTCAGGCCACTTTTCCGCTGCTATAGGGAAATATAAGAAGTAGGAATAATACAAAAAGCAGCCCACCTCCCTGTGTCCGTTTATTCAATATAAAGGATTAGCCCCAAACAAAATGGTTAAACAATCATGCTTGTCTTTGAGGTCCTGCCCAATTGCTGCCTCCTACTCTTGTCTCTTTCCTAGAAACCCACTATCAAGTGATGTTCTCATACGTCTCCGTACTAAAGATCCTTCCCAGACCTGCTTCCTCAGCCAGATCTCCACATGTCAAGCCTAGTTCTCCTTCCACCCTTTGGGGGGAAAAAGTGTTCCGAAAAGAAAGTTATCTGATACAGCGATTGTTTATAAAATGATGCCTGAAGTCTTCCAATGGAATTTCAATTTTAACAAAGGTCTCCTTACTCCAAAACAGTTTGAGGTCACTTGAGGAAATACTCTTTTCCTGGAGGCAGAGGGACCTTGTATGATACTTTCTAACAACCCACGCAATTGAAAGTGTGTTCCACTTACACCAATTCTTTAGTTGATTCCCTTTCATCTGGGGTGGATATAAAGCCTGCCTTGTGCATGCCAGTCCACCCTCAGAGGCTTCCTTCTCTGACCCTCTCTACCCACAACCATTGGGACTATTCCTCCAGTATGGAGGTGCCCTGTCCATGTTCATTCCCTCACACACTCACTCCCATTTTCTGAGGACCTATTTCATGTCAGCACCATGTAAAACACTAGGAATGGAATATGAATAAAAATAGTTTCTGTTTCCAAGGAGCTCACTGTCTAGTGAATGAGGCAAGTGTGCAAATAAAATAATCACTACAGTGTCCTAAGTATCATAATAGGGCTTGGACAAAGGCTTGATTCTGCCTGGGGAGGGCAGGGAGATTTTCCCTGAGGAGCTTTCATTGCCTACTTCATCATTACCCGCTTTGTTTATGTCAAATAGATTATAAACTGTTATTTTGTCCCTCATAGTCCCTAGCTCAACACTTCACATGTACTGGGCACTCAATAAATGTTTGTCGACTTATCAAATAACCATAACTAAACATATCTTTACCCAACTTTTCATTAACCACCTCTTGAGAATCGAAGTACAGCAATGGAGGGCATCGCCTGAGGTGCAGAGTCTAGCTATGACTTCCAACCCAGCCTTCGCTCATTTAGTGCTTCAGTTTTGACGATTCCCCAAGCTGTCCCACGCGATCCACCACACACACCCACAGACAATGCACATTCATTGTTCTGACACGCTGGAATGCTGAGCGATCTGAAAATGAGGAAATTGCATCTCAAGACTAAACAAATAAAACAAGCTCTCATCAACTCATCTTCCCCCCTGCGATTCCTCCAGGGGGTGGCTCTCCAGCATTTGTCATAAACAGAATGGAGGTCATTAAAGCCTGGCAAAACCTAACAACATATCTAATTATAGGTTTGAGATCGCAGAGCCAAGCAGTAACGATAGGGCATGCTGAGTTTAGTTACTTCTGAACAC
This sequence comes from Tapirus indicus, assembly GCA_031878705.1. Lineage (NCBI taxonomy): Eukaryota > Metazoa > Chordata > Mammalia > Perissodactyla > Tapiridae > Tapirus > Tapirus indicus. The sequence goes on from CM062923.1 coordinate 63,513,449, forward strand.
ACTTTATTGCTTTGCTGGGTAAATCACTCCCCGTACTTAAAAAGAAGGAGTTTGTTGCATCGTCTCCAAAGGAGCAGTCGGTAGGACAGCATCCTCGGGCAGAAATAAAGAGTTTTTGAAGTTTTCTAAATGGACTCTTTAACACAGTTGAATAGACAGTTTACATTTATCTCACAAATCTATGCCCCTCTTCAAGTTCTTACCAGCTGTGAGAGTTTTCAATGTTTCTTTAAATTGCTGGGGGAAACCGAGTAATTTGGTCAGCAGAAAGAAAATGAATAATATCGTGGTTGTGGTTTCTGTTTGTACTTTATTTATGGAAAAAAATTATATAATATATGTATATATGTACATATATATTATATTTGTTTTGTTCTATGCCTTTTTAAAGTAGTTCAGATAATATATACATATACAGTATATCTATATTTTGTTCTATGCCTTTTTAAAGCAGTTTAGAACATAAAAATTTTGTAACAATGCCTGTGTTGCTGTTATAAAATATAAGATGTGAAAATTTAAACACATTTTTGAGACTTATTGATTGGCCTTTTTTAAAATTAATAAAACAAGAACATGCCACTTAAAGCAATCATACTGATATAAATATAAAAATGTATAATTTGCTATTTTGTATATCAGAATAGGATTTCATGATCTTTCCTATAGTGCACGTACATTACTGGTAAATTAAAAATATTTTTAAAAGGATTTTTACTATCTTCTAAGAAAAATCATCTTACTAGTCATCCTTTCCAAATGTATTAGATATTCTTGCCCTTTATTCCTTCAGAAAAATCTAAGTATATACATAAAATTTCTAAAATCTCTTTTTAGAATTTTGACTGAAAATTATTACAGGTATAAATTAATTTGGAGGACTTTGTCAACTTTATAAAATTAAATCTTTTTCATCTGCTTCTCTTTCATCCACTTCCAAGTCTTCCATGCTTTTGTTTTTAGTTTATTTGTATAGGCTCTTCACCATTCTAACCATACTTATTTCTAAGAATTATGATTTTCATATTTGAATTGTTCTTTAACTTAATAATCAGTCTACTAGTATGGGACTGCCAGCATCGCTTAGGAGAAACATTAACCGTGGTAAATGAATTCTTGCTGCTCTTCGCCTGGGAGCGCACTACATAGCGACGGCATGTGAAAAGCAGTTTGACCACAAATTAGGGCCTGTAGTTCGGAAAATTTCCCCTGTAAGTTCTGATTTGGAGTATTTGTTTGATTGTTTGTTTTCCTGTGTCTGTGCATTTTGCTCCTCTATCTCTGTCATTTTATTATCCATGATATTTTTCTCCTACTTGACATTCACATATGCCTCCCATGCCTCCGTTTTGTCTTTTGTAGAAAATACTGCCCATCTCTTTGAGATGCCTTCTTGGGACACCCGAACAAATGTTTGTGCCTCACAGCCTGTTTGAAATCAGACAACCCAAACACAGCCTCCAAATTCGTGGAAATCCAACAGTCCATTTTCATGAGCTATAGTCATAAACATATTTTATTCATAGTTTATTTAACATAAATTCATAAATAAGATTGTTTGTGATTTTCTTTTTTGCCACCTATAGGTTTTGTTCTCAGATAATACTTGTTTCTTAATATAGATTGCACACACTGCTGTCATTTTCTGAACTCTGAACCTATAGTGTGGCTGATAGTAAACCCTTGAAAGTTCGAAACGACACTTGTGAAAAGTCACCTAAATGTACTCTGACACCTGTTCCAATTCTTTGTTCATTCATTCAATTTGTTGAATGTCTGCTCTCTGCTGGAAATTGTACTAGATATATTTGAGTTTCTACTTATTCTTGACTCATTTTGGAGTAATTATTTTGTCCTGGAGAGTCATCAATTTCCTTGAGATATTCAAATTAGTAGAGGTTGTGCATAATCTTTTATAATTTTTGAATCTACTTTAATTTCAATTTTATAATTGTGTTTTCTCTCTTTTCTTTTTGACTAGACTTTTCATATTTGTGTACTCTATTACTTATATTTAAAGAATTTGTCCTGAATATCTCAATTCTGCTTTTTTTTCCTATTTTAAAGTATATTAGCTTCTGATCTTATTATTTCCATTTTCTCATATCTTTAGACTTTTTTTTGAGGAAGACTAGCCCTGAGCTAACATCCTTTCCCAGTCTTTTTTTTGCTGAGGAAGACTGGCCCTGGGCTAACATCCATGCCCATCTTCCTCCATTTTATGTGGGACACTGCCACAGTGTGGCTTGACAAGCAGTCTGCCTGTCCATGCCCGGGATCTGAAACTGTGTACCCCAGGCCCCTGAACTTAACCACTTAACCGTGGAGTTTGCCACCGGGCAGGCCCCTAGACTTTTTATTTCTTAATTAATTTATATTAATTCTTTTCTTTAATAATAAAGGCGCAGCAACGAATTTATCTTTGATAGCTGCTCTGGATGCAACCTCATATATGTTTATACATCATGTTCTATACTTTTATTTTATAAAAATTCTATAATTGTGGTTTTTATTACAAACAATATATATTCAGTCATTTTACATTTCTCAAAAAGAGGCACATTTAAGCAAGCATACTCTTCATACAGAGCTTGTGTGTCTTCTGACTTTGAATAACAATGATCATAATAATTTCAAATATTAAAAAACTCATCTGATTAAAATTAAGGTACAGATATTTATTAGTGGGATACATCTAACCTGAATTTCATTTTTAAGAATCCTATCCTCTTGCACTGATTTTTTTTTCTTGGTCTAATTGTGTAATCTATGGGTGAGTTTCAGGACATGCTACCCCAAAATATGGCACTTTGGCATATTGAATATTTTAAGCTGAAGGAGTTAGAGAAAACAACAGAAGGAGGAAGCTCACTCTGACCTCCCCCTGCACCTCCCCTGTAGTAGGTCACAAACCCTCGTGTGAGAGGTACCCTCCCTACACCAGGGAGAAAGGAACATCCTTATCTCTGAAGACAAAGGAATGCCTAGAAGAATCAGAACAATCAGGCCTTGCTAAGTTCCCTCGCTTGACCACACCTACCTCACACTCTTTGACGCATCATATTTCTCCACGACTGTTCATGCTTCATCAGACCTACCATAAAGTACTCAGGTTTAACCATTTCTTCAGGTCTTCATTTCCTTATAAGACTCCGGTGTCATGCAAAACTTATATTAAACCAATTTGTATGCTTTTCTCCTGTTAATCTTTCTGTGTTAGCTTAATTTTCAGATCCAGCCAGGGACCCTAAGAGGGTCGAGGAAAACGTTTTCTTCCGCCACACTATGAGGCAAAAAATTAAGCTTTATTCATCTTTTTTATTCTCGAAGACTTGCATAGTTACAGGCATACAAGTTTAAATAAATTTTAATTAAACCTAAAAAAGCAGCCAATAGGGGCCAGCCGGTGGCACAGCGGTTTAGTCTGCGCTTTGGCAGCCCATGGTTTGCGGGTTCGGATCCCGGGAGCCGGCCAATGCACTGCTGCTCAGCCATGCCGTGGCGGCGTCCCATATAAAGTAGAGGAAGATGGGCACGGATGTTAGCCCAGGGCCAGTCTTCCTCAGCAAAAAGAGGAGAATTGGCAATGGATGTTAGCTCAGGGCTGGTCTTCCTCACCAAAAAAAAAAGCAGCCAGTAGACAATATAGTCATCAACTTCAGGACCCCAAATAACCTTCGGAAACCTCAGTGTTATATTAGTCAGAGCAGTTGCTGTTACAAGTAATAGAAACTCAAGTTAAACTGGTTTGAGAAAATAGAGGGAGGTTTGGGGTAGGGTCTGTGGGTTGAATGGGTCGTGGGCACACACACCGGGATCACAATGTTGTCATCAGGACCCTGTCGCTCTTGTTCCATCTCTTGAAACTGCTTTCTTGTACGTTGGCTTTGTTCTTCTTAACGCTTCTCCCCATGTGGGGAAAGATGCCGGTGGCAGCTGTAAGCATACATGACCTACCAGCTGGCAATCCCAGGAAAGAAACAAAGACCCATCTTCCAAGTAAAGCCCCCAGAAGGACTCAGGTGAACCCACCTCTGACTCCATTCCTCAGGCTGGGATGAAGACATGTGCTGGGATTCCAGACCCGGGCCGTGTTCACACCCCTGTGATCAGGGTGAAGACGGGGAAGCTGCCCTCCACCATCGCCTGGCTTCATGGCCAACAGGTAGGAGAGTGTTTCAAAAGGAAAGGGAATGGATACTGGGGCAGGCAAAAGGTACAACATATTCTTAAATCATGTCTTTTATGCTTTTGAATGTCCTGTAATTTCAGTTGTGACATATTTGCCTGACGTTAGTCTACAGCTCTGAGCTCCCTGGAGGGCTCCCTGGTCCTTAATTCTCTTTACACTTTCTTTAGCCAAGAGCTTCAGCTGGATTTCAGCTCAAGTTATGCAGCTTCTCTTTTTCTCTTTCTATCAGGGAGCCGGGGCATTACATTCAACTCCAGATAGCTTGGGAAAAGTTAGAAGCAAACGACAGATCTGAATACTGTCTGATAGTCCATTTTTAATCAGAGAAGAGCAATTTTCTCCTCTCAAAGGAGGACTCTTCACATCAGGTATTTGGCTTTGAGGTGCTTGCTGATTAATTACTTACATTTACATAACATTAATCTCCTTTCTAACAATTTAGCCGGCTTCCAGCCGTTCCCCCCAACTCCATCAGTCTAGCAGAATATCCTTACTCTTAAAAGGGCCAGATGTACTTTTCCAATGCATGGATTCTGAAAACATACTTAAATGAAACAGAATCAAGATCTTATGCAAAGCTATAAATCATTATTTTGTCTCTTCCATGTATATTAGGACGATATCTGAATGAAATGGTTGATCTACATGGTTTGTTTCGAGTTGTGTATATAGAAAACGTGTTTCCTTCTGCCTGGAACTTCCTTCCCTGAATTTTTTTCCAATCCTATTCATCAAAGCTCAGCTCCAATAACAGTCCTTTCTGAACACCTCCCAGGCCTCTTGGTCATTGGACATCTTTGATTATAATTCCACATCACCAGGTAGAACCATTATTTGGGATTACATTCATTCATTCAACAGACAGTCATTGAGCTCTTCCAAGGCTAAGCTCAGTGTAGGTGCTGAGGACACAAGTGTGATTAGAAAATAGTCCCTGCTCCCACAGAGCCCACAGTCCAGAGGTGTGTGCAGGGTATAGTGATGGCGCAAGGAAAGGGATTCAGTCAAGCGCAGATACTTGTGCTAGATCTTAAGGAATAAGCACAAGTTCACCACACAAGCAAAGATGGGCGTTGGCAGTACTGTCCTTAGATGGGGCAGAGGGGGCCTTGCTCAGTGTCCCACACTTTCAGGGTCCCGCTGTGGCCTTTCTCCAGCTCTGCACTGCCTCACACCTCCCCTTCCCCCGCCAATCTGGACCAAGTTGTAAGTACCCAGTACTTAGAGTTCTCTGCCTAAACATCCCCAACCCCCTTTCCAGGCTTGTGCTGGCCTCTTCCCCAAGTCCAGCCTCTTGAAGGCAGAATGTGCTGACAGTGTGTGCTCTCCTAGGCCCAGGGGGTAGCCAGAGGTGACTCTGGAGAGTGTGACCTGCAGACTAAGCTGTCCCTACACATGTACGTAGATCCTCTTGTTGTACGGGTTGAGGGAGAAGAGGGGTGGGCAGAGGTCTAGGGCCTTGGAATAGCAGTTGGCTCTTCTATACCTCTAGGTTCCAGCACAGAAATCCAAGGAGTCTGAAAATTCTAAATTTGAGCCTGGCCTTCAGGTTATTATGAAGACGTATTTGTCAAGGTAGGAAGGCAGAATACATTTTACATAACAGTTTGTTGGTTTGATTTATAACTTTTAAGTGTGTACACGTGTGGTAGGTGTGCCTCCACTTGTACTCTTGCCCTGGGCTGCAGAAATGTTAGAACAGGCCTGGGGGTTGGAGAGGCTGTGGAGGCCATTCTGAGCAGGGAGAGAAGAGAGGTAGAAAGGCACAGAGGTGTGATTCGGGGAACCCAACCACAAGCAGACTGGCGTGACCACAAAATAACTTGGAGAATAGTTGGTTATGCACATGTCCCTCTTTTCCACGAGATTGTAAACTCTTGGAAGTCAAATTACATAGAACATTCATTCTTGTGTTTGGCAGAGCATTTTGCTCAGACTAAACTCTCAGTTCATGGTAGATGAATTCATGTAGAACAAATGAAGGAATATCCATCACTTAGAGGGAAATCATAAATACTCTTCTTACCATTTACTTATCATTAAGACAACTGTTGATAAATGGATAGTAAAGTCTTAATTTATATCAAGTGAAGCATGTTATAAGTGGACCAGTTTTATGCTATCTTTATTTAATCTCAAGTAACTGGTAATACGAAGAAAAACAAGAAAAACAAAAATAGCTAGCATAAAACTTCTGTACCTCAATTTACTTTTCTAAAATATGGGGGCCTGCTGTATTAACCTGGGCCACCATTGGCAGGAATGCAGGAATGCACTGAGCACCCTAAGGGACAGGCATTATATGCAATAGATCACCAACGACAGTTGGGGACAACTGACCAACTGACCCCAAGGCCTGAGCATGTTCACTATTGAATGCAGAATCTTTCCAAGGTAATTTAGAATGGTTTGCAAATATACATTGTTAAATTTTTTAATGGTATTTTTTTTAAAGCACAAGGCAGCCATAAGGATGAGTTGCTGACCTCTGTAGTCTGCCCACAGCTCCTCACACAATCTTCCCCGTTGTCACAGGAGAGCAAGACATCTCAGAAAGATCCTCATATATGGACAGACAACTTTGCGGTCAAAGTGACTGACAAGAGTCCATTCCTTTGGTGCCCAGTGGAAAAGGCACTTCCTCTCACCTGCCTCTCCAAATGGCCACATCTCACTCACCTCTCCAGTCCCATCACAAGGCTCAGGGAGGCCACTTTTGGCCCTCCAACTCTGGGTAGTTGCCCCCTCATCTGCTCCCAGAGTTCCCTATATTTCTCCCACTGTAGCATTATTATGTGATATTGTAAATGTCTGCTTACTTACCTGTATCTTTCACTAGACTGCAAGCTCTGTGAAGGTAAGGAACTGTGTCCTCACAGCCTCGCTCCTGTCCTCCATAGATATTTGTCCATATGTTGAAGGAAGGATTGATTGAATGAATACAGTCCAGCTTGTCAGGTAGGCTTATGGTGGAGCCTAAAGTTTACATTTCTTTCCTCAAGTGAAAGCTGACCCAGGAGCCTGTAGCAGGTAGAGCTACATTTCAGACAAATGTAGGGAGAAGATGAGTTAGGCACAAGTCTGTAGAAAATGAGGGCCTGCTGTGTTAACCTGGGCCAGCATGGGCAGGAGCGTAGGAGCACACTGAGCACTCTGCAAAGGGCAAGAATGTTTTTGTTGACCCAGCTGTATAAATGATGGCTCTCATCCTGGGAAAATAAGGCATACCCTCATCTATTGAATGTCTACTATGTGATAAGCACTATGCCAGTCATTCATATGAATGATCTCATTAAATCCTCATACTGACTCCACAGAAACATTTACTTATATCTCCATTTTACACATTAGGACACTGAGGCCCAGAGAGACTAAACAATTTGCCCAAGGTCACATAGCCAGTGGATTTGGGATCTAGGATTTAAATCTAAGTCTGCCTCTTACCACTTTATCATGCTGCTTCCGGAGGTGGAGGGAGTCATATTAAAAGCATCCTATGACTTCCAACACTTGAGAGCCCATTGTCAAATTCCAGGAGGGAGATGATGAGGGTCAGAACCAAAGTACCATGGGGGGAAGAGGAGGAGATACATTTAAGAGCTATCTGTGAGGTGGGAACTGGATTGGTGAACTTAATACAATGTTTATTCATTTATTCATTCATTTCACATTCACTGAGCTTTATTATATGCCAGACACTTTGTTTAGTTGGCCCAGGGAATACAAATATGAGTAAGACTTAGTCTCTACATTCAATGAACTCAGATTCTAAAGGAAGCAGTAAATAAAAACAAATAGTGATGCTACAGCGTCACCATGCTCATTAGATTCTATCTTGTTAATATCTCTATTCATTTCTTCTTTTCTACCCTCACCGACATGTGGTTCACAAACCTCATCGTTTCTCATCTTGCTGCTGTAGCAGTGTCCTACCTGGTCTTCCTCTCTTACATGTAACCCTAACTAGAGTTTAAAGCCATTTCATGATTTTCCGTCAGGAACTGCTTTTTCAGTTCGTTGGCAACACAAACACAGCTTCAACTGCTTAACTTAAAAGTTTATACATAAACATTAAAATATTAATAGTCATTTATTCAGCATCCATTTTTTGAACACCTGCTATATGTCAGGCTCTTGAGCAGGCAGCAAGTAGACCACTGCGAATACAATAGATGTGGCCTGTCTTTGAGATCCATTTAGAGGGAGCTACAGACCAGTAAATATGCAACTACAGTACGGTGTTGTAAGTGTGCATGTACAAAACAGGATAATGGGGTACGTCATGCTAGAATATAGGAGGGACATTTCATTCAACCTAAGGGAGTCTGATGGAGGAAGAGACATTCAAACAAAAAATGAGAGAAATATGTATGTTTGGAAATTCTATACAATACCGAAGCCTTTGCCCTACTCAAAAGAATTGTTTTGAATATATCTTTTGAGGTACAGGGAGAGAGAAACATTAAAGAAAAAATTGGGTTATTTTTCCTGGAACTTAAAAAAAAATTGAAAGATGGAGAAAGTTCCCTCGCTAATAACTTTAATCAAAATCTCAAAATCTCCATGTCATCTTTAATACTCAAAGGCATGTTATGAGGGCACCAACCAAAGTGTATCTTTCTAATCCTTTTCTCAGTCATCTTTTATCCTTCCCATTGCTTCTGTTGAAAGAATTGTCAAAGCTCCATTTCCCTGCCCTGGAATTTAGGTTGATAAATGAAAAGATTATTTCCACTGGGAATATTGACAGGCTCCAGGCCTTGCCTCTTGGGTTTTGAAAGAGGATGCTGCTTTTGTTAATGGAAATTCATGAGTATTCAGAACACAGTGGTGCAATAATTCCTAAGTCTGGGGGCAAAGGGGGCCTATATTTGTTCACAGAGGGCAATCGACTCAAATCAAATCAGCAGTAACCTTAAGACCATCAGAGAAAAAGAAGCTTTTAAAGTGGTGCCATATCAAAGGTTGATGTGTAGCTATAAGTGATGTTGCCGCTGGAAATTGCAGGATCTCTCTGTGCTGCTTTTGTCTGCTCTGCTTTCCCCCTCTGAACTGGCCTGCAGGCAACCTAAGCCTGATCGTGTTTCCAGTTCCCTAATGGGACCAACGCCCAGACTCCAGTCCACTGAGACAGAGCCCTGACTCTTGCCCGACCTCCCACAACCTTTCTGGGTTTGGAGGAATGTGTATAACAGCCAGTTTGAAAAGAAAAAGGGCAAGGAAGAGAACTATAAACACACATATTCTTTCTCTCTGTCTCCCTCTCTCTCTTGGCAGACTTGAAAACCTAGCTCATTTTCATGATCATGAAACCATTCTGGAGAGTGATATTTTATTTTAAATGCATCTTATCAAAAGTGTATTAGACATATGTGACCTTGTCGTCTCACAGCTCTTTCCATGATGTATCCTGGAATCAACATTTCTCATAATCATGACTTTAAAGACAGCATTACAATACCCATAAGAAAAAATAAAATAAAATAATAACCACAACCCCAAAGCCCACAAGGTATTATTTTAGGAAGCATTTTATAAATTTTTAGATTTTTCCCTGATACGCAATTAGGAAAAAATTGAAAGTGACTCATCCCAAAACCAACTGCTGAACGCTTGTACTGGACTTGCTCTGGGCTCGTGGACTGAATTTGCACGGAATGGGATGGAGCCCCACTGAGGCAGAAGGCTGAGCTGGCTGGGGCTGATTTAATGTATACCCATGGGGAAGGCCACAGGGGATGATCCCAAAGCAACAGCTGTAGCAAAGACAGGCAGAAAAAGGGAGTCAGACTGCTGCCTTTAAAACAAGGATCAGGCAGCATGGCAATGAGGCAGGCTTTTCTGTACTGGAATTTTCACCTGAGATGAGGGCTGGACTGACCTTGGCTTAACTGGTAAAGTTTACATGTGCTGTACCACTCTTCTCTCCAGGACCACTTTGGCAGTCCAAGGTGGTGCTTTCCTTAAGTAGGTAGATATGCAAAATGTATGTAGTGCTCCAAGTGCTCCAATCTTATGAAGTTTGTTGTCACGGCATCCCCACAAGCCTCCGATTCCAAGATCCCCTCTACTCTTTTCCACGTCAAAACTTTCTTGTCCTGCTGTATTGAGAACAGTGTTATACCAGTGAATGGAAGCAGCACACGTTCTGCAATGCATTTATGGAAGTGTTCAAGAACACTTCGTAATAAAGATGTTTCCAAGAATGCTACTTGCATGCGGCATTGAGAGAGCGTTATATCAGAGAATGGAAGTGGTACCCACTGTACAACGCGTGGAGAGAAATGTTTAAGAACACTTGTAATAAAGATGCTCCTAAGGAAAAAAAAAACTTTCTTGTCCTGGATGACGTTTTTCTCTCAGCTTAGGAGTCACTTCAGCATGATGGTTGAGAACATGAGCTTTAAACATAGACATGTCTGTGTTCAGTCCTGCCCCGTAAGTACTAACTGTTGAGGTAAGTTCCTCCATCTCTCTGGGCCTCCCTACTCACCCATAAAATGTCAGGGATATACTAACTGTACTCACCTCAAAGTTGTTGTGAGAATATAAAACCGATAAAGTAAACTAAGCGTGGTTGCTGGGCCTGGCACGTTGTAAGTTCTCAACAAATGGCAGCCGTAGTTGGTGGTGGGGTTAAAGAGCCACAGGTTCCTTTATCAAGGGATAATGAAGCACTGAATCGCAATAGCCAGGCATTTGTAAAGCTTGACCAGGCAGTTTCTAAGGCTCATCTCTAGGTTAGCTGGGACTCCCGGTCAAGGAGATACCAAATCCTTCAGTTCCCCGTGAACACTCCTCTCGTTGATGTCACTGCTGGGCTGCACGTCACTCATTCCCTCTCATCTCCCTGCACCAACCCGTGATGTCAAGGCTTCAAAGACATTCAGATTTTCTCTTCCTCATGAAGAGGTTGGGAACTCTTTCCCCAAATTCCTTCACTTTCTACCAGAGCTCCTACCTGTAGGCCCAGCCTTGTGTTTAGCTATGAGATTCTAGTCCAAGAAGACAAACATTTATTGAGCTCCTGACCCTTACGTTGAATAGCAGATGCTCTTGCTGATGGCTGCCCAGTGTTTGTGTGTTCCCTACTGCAGGGCTTTTTCTTTTTCTTTCTTTTTTTTCTTCATAACTGGCTGTTTCTGGTTGACTTTCTAGCTCTTGGCCTTTTGGGAATAGACCATTCCAGCAACAATTGAGACCCAGTTCCTAGTGATCTCATTTTTTAAACCTTATTTATACCAATAATAGCTTCATGAATGACTTCTCCCCAAAATGGCTGCCTTTAAATATAACATTCAAAAGAATTTTACTACTGTGGAATTCCAGGTACCATGGCAGATTGTGAAGGGATATGTTTAGGTCAGAGAATCCTCCCGCTACCCCCAACTCCTCTACTATGTCTCCCCAAACACACAGCAAGTGCTCATGAAGGAAGGCTGGACGTGGAATAAAGTGGCTGAAAATATGTCCTCATTTTTTAAGGAAACTAGAACTCTCTTAGAATCTTGTTTTCCTCCTTCATTCAACTCTTGTGTTTCTAATCACTGTGGGAATTTGGCATTTAAAATCAAACAACAAATCTCTCTCTTATTCTAGAATAAATACTGTCCAGCTATACCAGACAATCAACAGAATTTAACTCTTGATTTTTTAGACACAGAAGAAATTTATTGGAAGGGTTTCTGGGACCTCACAAAATTGACAGGAAGGCTGAAGCAACAGACATGAAAAATGTGCAGAATTGAAGAGGTCGGACAGCTGAGAGCACAGCTGAAGTCAGGCCCCAGGAGCAGTGGGAATGGGAAACCACTTGGCTCTGTTGCTACCAGCATGAAAAATCTCCAATTGTTTCAGGTTTCCAGTTCTTTCCTGGGTCACAAGCTCAAGATTCAAGTCCCAGGCATCCAGTTGACTGAACCTGGGTCATCATCACAGCCAGGGAGGAAGGAAAGGGAAAACATCCCCTCTTCAGCTTCTTTAATGGGAAGTGAGTCCTCCCACCCACCTAATTTGTGACTACTTTCAAGTAGCAGAAGTGTTTATATGCGAGTTGCCCCCTCCCCAAAAAAGGGGGAAAAGTCAAATATTTACTCCATTAGGGATCCAACAAATCTTATCTTATCTACATGGTTTTATCCAATAGCTTAAGCCAAACCTTTGTCTTTTTCTTCTTCTTAGAATAGCTTGGGGAACAGATTTGTTCATCATTTTGCCTCTTTGTTCACTTTGATTTCTCATTTTATATGAATAATCTTGGAAAACTGTGTCTCTCCTCATAAAATTATTTGGATAGATAAAGTTTTTTCATCATTTGTTCATTTTCATTATCATCTGTGAGATTGTGCTTCCATCAGAAAGTACCTCTCTTTGATTTTGTTGGAATCCCTCTTAAAATGAAGATTTTGAAACTGATGCTAGATTGGTAACAATATTTATGCTCTTGCATGGAATGTCCCCCTATTTATGGACTCTCCTTACCTCTCATTGGCACTCAGTGGAAAATTAGATAAGACAACCTTAAATATGCTCCAGCTCTGATCTTCCATATGTATATAATAAGAACAGATCTTGATTTGTAGCTGCCCATGTCTTCACAGGCATCCTCAGCTTCAACACATCATCATGATGAGTTGAGCACTTACTATATGCCAAGCACTAAGAGCCCCATAAGCATTATCTAATGTATTTGTCACAAGCTTCATTCTCAGAGCCCACATATGCTTCTCTCTTTCATGTGGTCTTCCAGGATCAACAGAAGGATCGACAAACCTCCGGAGTCAGATATAGGAAGAGGAAGAACACCCATGTGTTATATATTGGACACTGTGTTGGGCACTTCTCTTTCTGATTATAAAAAGATGATAATTTTAGATATTAACCTGGATATTCTTTTCTTCTTCACACCTCCAATTATCTCCTCCATTTGGACTTTGAATCATGGTGCTCCATGGATCCAAGGATCAGTTGTCATCAGTGCCAGCAAATAGTATGCATAACCTCTCCACAGAAAACTACAAAACATTCTGAGAGAAATTTAAAATGACCTCAGTAAACAGAAGGATATACCATGTGTGTTATTAAGGGTTCTCCAGAGAAACATAACCAATAGAGAGAGAACATGAGAAAGATTTATTATAAGAATTGGCTCATGTGATTATGGAGGCCAGGAAGTCTCATGATCTGCTGTATGCAAGCTGGATAACCAGGAAAGCCCATGGTGTAATTCAGCCCAAGTCCAAGGGCCTGAGAATCAGGGAGCTGATGGTGTAAGTCTCAGTCTGAGCCTGAATGCCCAAAAACCAGGAGCACCAATGTCTGAGGGTGGGAAAAGATGGATATCTCAGCTCAAGCAGAGAGAGAGAATTTACCCTTCCTCTGCCTTTTTGTTCTATTCAAGCCCTCAGTGGATTGGATAAAAGATGTGTCTTTTCTGGAGACAGCCTCACAGACACACCCAGAAGTAATGCTTTACCAATTATTCGTGCATTCCTTAGCTCAGTCAAGTTGACACACAAAATTAACCATCGCAAGTCCACCCCTTGTCAACTTGGCACCCATACATTTCTCATTAAACCGTAATTAATCTCAATCACTCAGTGTTGGTCTCTGCTTCTGGCAGATTAGGCACTCAGTGGTGGCTATGGCCTGATCAGCCTTGGTGAGTGGAAGTCTATGTTGCTGAGCCCATGCTTACTCTCTATCCCTGCCACCATGGCCACTTTGTTAATGAGCCCATTGGGCAATGACAGGGGTTGCTGGAAAAAGACAGGCTGACTGGTATGCACAGAACAGGTCATTCTAACCACTTGACTATCAAAATCCTCTTCTGCTGAGATCACTCTGTTGTGAGCATTCACATGGGACACAAATGCCTTTATGTTTTTTGACCATTCAAAGAGGCGTATCCACATACCTCTTCCTCAAATTTCCTTCTCACCAGTTTTCCAACCATGTTCCTTCTGAGTCCCTGACCATCCCATTGGTCGCAGCCCATGAATCAGTATAGAGTCATGCACAGCATAACAATGGACCACATATATGACAGTAGTCCCATGAGATTAGTACCATATAGCCTAGATTTGCTGTAGGTTATACCATCCAGGTTTGTGTAAGTACACTCTGTGGTGATCACACGACGAAAACACATGACGACACCTTTCTCAGAATGTATCCCCATTGTTAAGTGATGCATAACTGTATGATTGCACGTCTGACCATTTCTCCTTCTAAGAAAAATGCACAACCAGGTACAATGCCCAGAGTTATGCCCACTGGGAGGATTTCCCTTCACTGCTATCCTTCATGGATGTCCCAGAGAGGGACTGGATAGCTGCAGCTGTTCACTTTCAGGTGGCGCCTGCATATAGTGTAGAACCATCTGTAAACCAGGCTGAGTCTTCTCTTCCTTTGTCAATTGATCCTAGGGAACTCGTCATGAGGCCATAGGTACAGGCTGGGAGAGAGAAGGCAGGGATGGGGATCACTGGCACTTGGGTTACTTCTTCATGTAGCTTACTTGTGCCTTCAGAGCCTGCTCAGGTCTGATCACATATACCATTTCCATTTGACGATGGAGTGTTGCTGTGCACACCCAACTTTACGGTTTGGTGGGTCAGATAACACCCAATTTGTGATGGGCAGCTCAGGTCCCATAGTAACTTGGTAGCCCATGGTCAAGTGTTCAGTCTCTACTAAGGCGCGGGAGTAGGCCAAAAGCTGTTTCTCAAAAGAAGAGTAGTTATCTGCAGAGGATGGCAGGGCTTTGCTCCAAAATCCTAAGGGCCTACACTGTGGTTCATCCATGAGCCTGACAAAGTCTCCAAACAACATCCCTATCTGTCACTGCCCGTTGGATCTGCTGGATCATATGGCCCAAGTGGCAAAGCAGCCTGCACAGCAGCCTGGACCTGGTGCAGAGCCTTTTCTTGTTCTGGGCCCCATTCCAAACTAGAAGCTTTTCAGGTCATTGAGTCAATGATCCGCAGTAACACATACAGATGAGGAATATGTTGCTTCCAAAATCCAAAGAGGCAAACTAGATGTTGTGCCTCTTTCTTGGTTGTAGGCGGGACCAGATACAACAACTTATCCTTCACCTCAGAAGTGTTATCTCTACATGCCCCACACCACTGAACCCCTAGAAGTTTCACTAAGGTATAAGGCCCCCAAGTTTTAGTTGGATTTATTTCCCACCCTCTGGCATGCAAATGTCTTACCAATAATTCTAGAGTAGTTGCTATTTGTTGCTCACTAGGTCCAACGATCAAAATATCATTAATGTAATGGACTAGTGTGATATCTTGTGGAAGGGAAAAGCAATCAAGATCCCTGTGAACCATATTATGACATAGGGCTGGAGAGTTGGTATACCCCTGAGGTAGAACAGTGAAGGTGTATTGCTGGCCTTGGAAGCTGAAAGCAACTTTCTTCTGGTGGGCCTTATGGACAGGTAGGGAGAAAAAGGCACTTGCCAGATCATTAGCGCATGCGAGGTACCAGGGGATGTGTTAATTTGCTCAAGCAATGAAACCACAGCTGGCACAGCAGCTGCAATTGGAGTCACCACCTGGTTAAGCTTTTGATAATCCACTGTCATTCTCCAAGATCCATCCATCTTCTGCACAGGCCAAATAGGCAAGTTGAATGAGGATGTGATGGGAATCATGATCCCTGTATCTTTCAAGTCCTCCACGGTGTCACTAATCTCTGCAATTCCTCCAGTGATGTAGTATTGCTTTTTGTGTACTATTTTCCTAAGTAGAGGTAGTTCTGGTGGCTTCCACTTGGCTTTTCCCACCATAATAACCCTCACTCCACAGGTCAGAGAACCAGTGAGGGGGTTCTGCCAGCTATTAAGTATGTCTATACCAATTATACATTCTGGAACTGGGAAAATACCACAGGATGGTTTCAGGGACCTATGGGACCCACTGTGAGATGGACCTGAGCTAAAACTCCATTGATCACCTGACCTCCATAAGCCCCTACTCTGACGGCAGGGCCACAGTGATGTTTCGGGTCTTCTGGAATTAGCATCAGTTCAGAGCTAGTGTCCAGTAGTTTCTGAAAGTTCTGATTATTTCCTTTTCTGCAGTATGCAGTTACCCTGGTAGAGGCCATAGGTCCCTTTGGGGGAAGGCTGGGAGAAAGATTAACAGTATAAATTTCAGTAGTGTATCCAGGTCCTTCCTCAAGGGCACCCAGCTTCCCAACATAAAAAAGAAAAGAGACAGGCAATTCAATTAAAAAAAAAAATAGGCAAAGGCTTAGGCAGACACTTTATAAAAGAGGGCATCCAAATGTCCAATATGCAAATAAAACGTGCTCAATATTATCAGATAAATACAAATTAAAGCCACAATGAGAAACCTCAGTGCATTCATTGGAATGAATAAAATTTAAAGGATTGATAACACAATAGACATGCATACATACACATGTGTACCAAAAGATATATACAAGATTATTCAAAATAGCAACATTGGAATATTCAAAAATTAGAAACAACTCAATTTTATAAAAAATAAAATTGATAAATAAAATATGGTAAGTTGCTTAAAATGAAACACTATACAGGAATGAAAAAGAACGAACTACTGCTATACACAACAATATGGATGAATCTCACAGCAACTTTGTTAAGCAAAAGAAGGCAGATACAAAAAAAGTGCATACTGTATGATTCCTTTTATTTAAAGTTCAAAAACAAGCAAAATTACTCTATAGTGATGAAAAAGTTTAAAAATAGTTAACTTTCTGAAGTTGTAATGACTGTGAAGCTCCATGAAAGAGTTTCTGATGTGGTGTTAATGTTCTGGTTAATGTAATGTTTACAAGGGGGTGTTCACTTTGTAAAATTCATGAAGCTGTACACTCACATATTTTACATTTTAGTTCTATGTGTGTTATCTTCAATCAAAATTTTACTTATGTAAAACTTGGGGGATATGTATAAGAATGGATTCTAAGAGTATTAGGATAGAAAGGAAGTCATTTAATTTTAGGCTGGGTTGATTTTATCAATATAGGTACACTTACCATATAGTCTGGATTTAATGCACTAACTTGCACAGGTGGAGCTGGTTTAAATTGTTTGCTCAACAATTTAATGTGGAAATCTATACTCAATAGTGGCCTACATTAAATATGGGATTTAATAAATTCATTTTGTAATTGCAATGTGGAATTAGCTGGGGAATTTTAAGAAGTATTTATGTACTTATGCCTGGGTCCCACTTCTAGAAAGTCTTGGGCAGAGGTGCAGCCTGGGCAAGAGGACTTATAAGAACTCCCCGCCTGATCCTAATGAGCAGCCAAGGTTGAGACGTAGAGAAAGTAATCCAATAACTTATAAAGATAGGAGTGTAGGATAAGTGAGATTCATCGCCTAACTAGGACCCCTTCCCTCCCAATAGGTCCCAGAAGATCCTTACTTCATAAGCGCCTAGAGAAATACACTGATGAAAAGAGCATCAGCATTTAAAAAACACTTCAGTGGCTGTTTCCTGTTGATCAAGGATGTGAATAGGAAATGCCAGTATTGAAACAGGCTCCATAATTTCAATGGGGATGATGAGATCCTGGAGTAAAAATAGGCCAAGTAGCAGCACTTATCCAACCAAGACAAGATGGAAATGGTTATCATAATAGGTTCCGGTGGTGAGGTTCATAACCAAATAATTGAATCCACACAGACCTCTGATGATGCTTAATTAATCATGAGACCATTAAGACTAAACTAGATGAAAAATTTACTGAGGTACTAATTGATCTGTATAATCAAAAAAACCCTCTAGATCTGGCCAACAGAGGTCTAGCTTGAGCCATGATAATAGTGAAACATAGTTCCTCGGTGAATTCTCAGCCCTGTGTCAGTTCAGACACCCAGAGTCCCTTGACTGAATGGAAGCCTAGTATACTGGAGATAATAACACAAGTTTGTATCATAATTTTCTTTCTGTCCTTCCCTAAAGGACATGTGGCCATTTGCCGGGGTACCTGTACATTGGGAAAAGGAAAATCCACAGATATTTTGAGAATTTTTGAACCCTACTTTGAGCTAACTACTCGATTCCTGGCGACCCAGAGCATCACTCTGGTTTAATAGCTATGTAAGTCACATGATAAATGTTTAAGTTTTGTCCACAGTCCGTATCATAGTGTGAATTTATTTGTCCAGTTCCTGAATGTTTACTCAGGAAAAGTTTACTCAGTAATTGGCAGAAATGCCATATTAGCTCCCTGATCCATGCCAAAATTAAAACCCAAAAGTCATACTATATCCCTGGGAGAACAAAGGAATTTGTGATGCTGTCAGTGGTCTGAAAGATTTAAGGGTGCTGATTCTTATCACATCCCTGTTTAATCTGGACTTGCTGAATCAGAAACTCTGGAGAAATTGACGAGACGCCTGTGCTTTAATGAGCCCTCTAGGTGATTCTGACATACGTTTAAAGTTAGAGAATCACAGATATAAAAAGTGTGTTATTGTTACTCTATCCCAAAAAGCAGAGAACACCAGAAGCACATTGCTTTAACCTGGAAGGGTGCACGCACCACCGGCCTGAGAGCTATACCAGTTCTTCAGCTCTGTCCCACTATTTAGTTCCAGATACCCTGTTCATCTCAACATCACCACAGGACGTCAACTCATCTCTACATTGATGACATCATGCTTGTAGGAACTACAGCAAGATATGATGGTATTCTAGGTAACATTATGAGTTACATGGGTATCAGAAGACAGGAGATATTTCCCACGAAAATAAAGACTTGAACCGCGATGGTGAATTTTGTAGGAATCAGTGGTCTGGGACATTGTGGGACATCTGATCCAAACGAAAGACACCTTGCTGCAGTCTTTACCCTGCCCTCCTCAAATCCCCAGTATAAAGACATATTGTTACTGGGTCTCTGGGTTTTGAAGTTAACAATCTAATTGTGTGTGCTCTTCCAACCCATTTACCAAGGCTCAGAGGAAGAGGTGGGTCTCCAACTGAGCTAGGTGGATATTTGGTGCTTAGGACCCAGCAGGTAACATGTGGAAGATCAGTGTGTTAAATGGAGTCTGTGGCAAGCCAAAATAGAAAAATAAAAGCAGAGTTTCCTGATGGGTTAGGGTATGCCTTCTTAGACAAATAACTGTACTCCTTTTGAGAAACAGCTACTGGCTTGCTACTGAGCTCTTGTAGACTGAATGCCTAACCATGAAACACTTGGTGATCATACAATCTGAGCTGCCCATAATGTACTGGGTTTTATGTGATGCATCAAGGCACAAAATTGTTCATGTCCAACAAAACCCCATGGACAAGCAGAGGTGTTGTACAAAGATTTTGCTTAAGCAAATCCTGAAAGCTCAAGTAAATTACATAAACAGGTGGATCATAAAGCCAGTGTGCCTGCTCCTGCCACACTGCCCTCTCTTCCTCAATCCAAATCAAGGGTCTTCCAGAAAATTTCTTCTGATTAGTTAAGAGAGAAGAAAATGCTTTAAGCCTGGTTTACAAATGATCAGAATGATATACTGTGGTGATATAGATCCACTCAGAACATTGGCTAAGGGCAATCCTCCCAGGAGGTAGAATTTCATCCATGAAAAGAGAGAAGGTTTGAAGTATGCATCTATAGTGATTCATGGGAAGTGACTGATGGCTTGGCAAGATTTCCAGAGATATTAAAGGAAAAATATTGAAGACAGGTGGCAAGGAGATTTGGAGATGAGTTATGTGAATCAAGACTCCCAGAATTGGCCCTCATTGAATCCCATGTGAATGTACAAGAGACGGTCCCAATGTGCTGGAGATTATCAGTAATCAGGTGGATGAAATCACTGTCTTGAGGATGCCAGTCAGCCTCTTTCCTCAGTTCTCTCGGTGCTTGTTCATTGCACTCAATATCAAAACATCCATCCTGCAGGGATAGAGGCTAAGCATGGGCTCAGTCACGAGAACTTTCCCTCACCAAGGCTGACCTGGCCATCACCACAGCTGAGTCCTCATCATGCCAGCAGCGATGACCAACCCTTAGATTTTGATAGGCTGCCATAGCCTGGGGGATCAGCCAGCCACCCGGTGGTAAGTTGATTGCATTGGATCCTTTCCATCATGAGGTGGAAAATGATTTTCCCTCACTGGAATAAACACTCATTCTTGATATTTATTTTTTTCTGCCTGCCAATCTTGTATGCCAGCTACACCATCTGTGAACTTACTGGATCATCTTATTCATCATTGTGAGATTCCATACAACATTACTTCTAACAAGAGAACTCACTACAATCAGGAAGAAAGTTAGTGGACTGATGCCCATGAGGTTCACTGGTTTTACCATTTACCCCATATCGCCAAAGAGCTGATCTTAACAAATAGTGGAATGGTCTATTGAAGACTCAGAGTGTCAGGGGGAGACCACACTCACTGAGGTTAGCATGCTGTTCTATACAGTATTTCTTCTCCCATAGTCAGAAAATGTGGTTCCAGGGACACAGAAGAGGAAGTGGGAGTGAAGCAGTACCTCTCACAATTATACTGAATGAGTCACTTGTAGGGCTTTTCTTCTCACTATGACTCTGGGTTCTAGAGGTCTTAGTACCCAAGGAAGGAGACCCAGTCTGGTAACCCAACATTCCTTCAGGCTATTCTGAGATTTTCATGTCATTAGGCAAAAAGGCAAAAGAAAGGGGGAAGTAATCCTGATTATTACTAAAGAGGATGGGAGGAATATGCACAGAACCCTTGGAAATTCTCTAAAAAATAAATTTTAAATGGTCAAAAGATTTGAAAAGATGCTTCACACAAAGAGACACTTTAAAAATGTTCAATAATCAGATGAAATTTTGTTCTCTATCTTTAGTCATGTAATGTAAATTGAAGCCACAATGAGATACTGCATACTCACTAAAATGGTTAGAGTTAAAAAAAAATTACCAATACTAAGTGTTGATGAGGATTTGGATCAACTGGAACCCTCATACATTGTTGGTAGAAATGTCATACAGTACCACAACTGTGGGAAATGGTCTGGCAGTTTCTTATAAAGTCGAACACACACTTACCATATGACCTAGCAATTCTTTCCTAGGTAATTATCCAAGACATGTGGAAACACATGTCCATGCAAAGAATTGTACATGACCATCCAAGAAACTTTATTCATAATAGCCCAAAACCTAAATGTCCATTAACAGGTGAATGGATAAACAAATTATGGTATAGTCATACAATGGAATACTAATCAACAATACTAATCTACTAAAACATACAACATAAATGAATCTCAGAAGCATGTTGATCCAAAGAAGCCAAGCACAAAAGAGACACACTATATGATACCATTTGTGTGAAGTTCTAGAACAGGCAGAACTAATCAGATAGTAATCAGATCAGTGATTGCCTGAGGGAGGGCATGGGAGTTGACTATGAAGGAAGGAGCCCAAGGGAACTTCCTAGGGTCATGGATATGCTTGATATTCTCTGGACTGAGGTTTATATTAGTCAAACCTCATTAAACTGTTCACTTAAAATGCGTGATAAATAAATAATAAATAAAAATGTGCATTTCATTATATGTGTTATACATCAGTTGATTTGAAAACTCAAAAATAATTTTTTTCCTTTCCCTTTCCCCATAATTTTATATTTTTTAGGAATATGTTAGTAGTGGTTAACATCTGGTTCATAGCTTATGAAATATTAAGGCAAGGACTGTGACAAACCTAGAGGAGTATTAACACAACCAGAGGTTCTAGACTTGAAACCTAATGCTGTATCTGGGTTAACCCCACTGGGGGAAGTAGCAAGTGATTTTTTTTTTAATGTAATGAGAGATTGTTGCATTATGCTAGATGGTAGCATTTTTTAAGTGTAAGAATAAGAAGAAAACTACAGATTGTTGTTGGAAAGCCAAATAAATGAAATGTGTGAACATTTGAAAAAAATCTTTTTGACCACTCAGCATTTGAACCCCTTTTTTATGTTTGGGGAATTCTACTAGCTTAAAAATGTGGAAGTCTTTAAGTTACATGCTAATTTTCCAAGCCTGTTTTGCAGCTAGGACACGGACATAGGACTTAGGCTCCTCCAATGGGTTGCATTCTGCTCAAGCTTGGAATATGGAGGTGATGATGAGAAGGAGAGAGTGCCACAAGGATTTTCTCTGGGGCAGGGGCCATAGTGAGTGCAGGAATATTGAGTCCCCTTGCCAGTAGTGGCAGAGGTGCTAATGATGGATCCTGTGTCCAGCGGCAGTGGATCTGGCAGAGCCGTCTCCCACATCTGGCCCCTTACTGCATGCTATGGAATAGTGTCTCCCCAAAATGCGTATGTCAAAGCCCTAACCCCCGGCATGGTGATATTTGGAAATGATTCCTTTGGGAAATAATTAGGTTTAGGTAAAGTCATAAGAATGGGGCTCTCATGATGGACCCTTATAAGAAAAGACACCAGAGAGCTTCCTCTTTCTCCACTGTGTGGGGATACAGTGAGAAGATGGTCGTCTGCAATCCAGAAAGACAGTCCTCACCAGAAACCAAATCGGTGACCCTTGCTCTTGGGCTCCTCAGCCTCCAGAATTGTGAGAATAAATAGCTGTGGTTTCAGCCACCAAGTCTATGGTGTTTTGATGGCGGCCTTGGCAGACTAAGACACTGCAGCAGGAGAATTTTCCTCACCGGACCAGTTTTGTGAATTTTGCCTATTGTTCCTGACTGTGTAGCCCTGAATCTGATTTTCTCAGAATCCTGGAAATTTCATAAGACCCAAATATTCATTAAATAAATTTTCTTCTTAAATAAGCCTTTTGATTTCCATTGATTGCACGTAAAACTCTGACTGGTAAAAGGGATTTGGGGAGGTATCCTAGAGAAGGTAAGACACAGCCTGAGCCGTGTCTGAAAAACATTAAATTTACAAAGAAATAGGAGATAAAGTGCAGAAAAGGATGCTAGGTGAGAAGAATAGCAAGCATTTGGGTGTGGAGGGAACACCAATTTAAAAGTAGGGAGTCATCCAAGTTTAAGCTGGAGGGATCTGCAGGAGGCAGATAATGTAGGATCTTACATGTTATATTAAGGAGCTTGAACTTTATTCCATAGCTGATAGAACGCCATCAAATGGTTTTCAGCAGGGGATGACATGGTCTTATTTGTGCTTTAAATAGATCACGCTGGCAGCTGTGTGGAGAATGGATTTGACTGAGACATAATTGGAAGCAGCAAGAGCCGTTAGCAGGTTCTTTCAGTAGCCCACACGAGAGATGATGAGGGCCTCAACAGAGCGATGTTCATCCGGATAGGAACGAGGAGACATTTAAGAGATCTTTACGGGATAAAATCACCCAAACTAGGTATTTGAAGGTGAGAGAGAGTGAAGGATATGGAGAAATAGGGGAAAATAGCAAGTTCCCCAGTTGGCTATTGATAATATCGACTGAAATAAGATATCTCAGAGGAGAGCTCCATTTAGGAGGCAAGATGATGCAGTCTTTGAGTCATGTTGAGATTGAGGCATCTGAGAGGATTGATGTGTAAATGTCCAATAATTATCTGGATAGATGGATCTGAACGCAGGATAGATGCCTGAGCTTGATCTGCTGACGTAAGAATAGTGAGTTGATGTAAGGTAATTCAAACCATAACGGCAGATTAAATCACAAAGAGAAGCGTGTATGGAGTAGGGCCACCACATATGGCCATGCGGGTTGTGCATTGCAACCACACCAAGTGGTTCTGGTGGTAAAAATACCTGTGAGCTGAGGACAAAATGCTATGACACCCACATTTAAAAGGTAGACCTTTCTAATTATTTAATTAAATAATTAAATTTAATTATGAGAGCTCTCAGAAAAGGGAAGAAATGGTCTCAGAGACATGAGGACAATAAGCAAATGGAAATGTTTTGCCCAATGGATTAGAGAAATGTTTATGTTATTTGCATTTGATTGCAAATAATAGTAAAATCTACTACATGGCTTAGATAGATAGGAGTTTATTCATTTTCTGCAATAAGAAGTGTAGGGGAAGGCAGTTCCAAGCTGACACAGGATCCCTCTATCCTCCTTATTATGAGGCTTTTGTCTTTATGTTCATACTATGGTTGCTACATTTTTAGGCATCGCATCCTCATGCTAATCAGGAAAAGGGAGGAAATTGAAAGAAAGGGGGCTGAGAAGTACATGCCAGCTATGGTAGATTAATTGTAAAAAATGTTCCCAATTATTTACCGCTGTCTGAATCCATACACTTATAATATGACTACGACTTTGCAAATCCTCCCATCAAAAGGTGGAGTCTATTTCCCCTCCTCTTGAATCTATCCTGGCTTTGTAAGTTGCTTTGGACAACAGAATGCAGTGGAATTGGTGACATGCCAGTTCCCAGTCTAAGCCTCAGGAGATTCGTGTGCCTCCATGTGCTCTCATGAAACTCTGCCACTGCCATATGTATAAGCCCAGACTAGCCCCTGGAGGATGAGACTGCATGCCTCAGCCAACAGCCAGCCAACTCCCAGAAGCAGAGCCATCTAGTTGACCCTAAGAAGATAACATAAAGGAGCCCAACCATGACCAGAAGAACCACTCAGATGAGCCCAGCCTAAATTGCTGACCTGTGGAATTATGAGCTAAATAAATGGTACTTGTTTTAAGCCACTAAGTTATATGGTAGTATATTTTGTTCCAAATGATAATTGGTATATAAGCTGAGTTGAATCCTTTTAGAAATCTTTCCAAGGAAAGTTCCAGGTAAAGATGGTGGATTGAACATACACATGAAAATGATTTCATTTTCTCCTATATCCGCAGGAAACTTAGAGTAAATGATAATTTTAGAAGGGCATAAATTCACAAAGATAACAAGAATGGGCAAGACGCAAAAGTTTGGAAGCTGGAAAGCAAATAGTGGACATTAAATTGAATCTTAAACCAGAATCAGGGAAACTTAAGAATCACCCATTTTTTTTACCACAAGATCCCACAAAAGGCTCAGAAATTTGTGGTAAAAGGTACCTCTGAAAGTGAGAAGGAAAAGTGGGGGTTAAAGCAAAAACTATTTTAAAATCAATTTAGGAAGCAAGAAGATTCCTACGTTCCCCTTCCCATCCTAGCAAGAGACTTTTCTTTTTAGTTTTTGACTTTTGTGTCATGTTACTAAAAGCTTTGTCAAATCTAAGATTATATATTTTTCTCATAGTTTCTTCTAGTAGTTTTATGATTTCTTTTTTAGCATTTAACTTTTAAGTGATCCTTATCCATATGTTTTAGGGTAAGAAATGAGGTGGGAAATTAACTTTGTTTCTAGATGGCTACTTTTATCCCAACACCATTTACCAAATAACACATCTTTTCTCCATTATCAAGTACTACGTTGCTGTATATGTATAGGTCTATTTTTGAACTATCTGATCTGGTCCACTGATCTCTTCTTGTACCTGTGTGCTAGGACCACCCTGTTTTAAGTTCTATAGCATGCTCCACTTTATTTTTTTAATAGCATATATTACTTGGCATTATACACTATTATATACATATTTATATTGTTATATCTAGAATGCATAAATATTAATTTATGTGTTTATTTATTATTTGTCTTCCTAAATAGAGATCCATTAGTGCAAGAGATATTCTAACCACTCTATGTCTATAACAAAGCCTGGTACTTAGAAGGCACTCAAATATTTGCTAAATAAAAAAAATTTTTTTATTATGGTAAAATGCTTATCATCCCTCATTATGTACTATTTATAAGTATTCCTAGTCATTCTTATATTTTATTTTTCCTATAACTTTAGAATCAGCTTCTCTATTTAAAAAACCCTATTGGTATATTATTGGACTTTCTTTAATTCATAACATAATTTACAGGAACATGACATCTCTATGACATTAAATCTTTCTATCCAAAAATCTGTGTGACCTTGCATTTCTTCAGTTTCTTTCAATAGATCTCAGTGGTTTTAAAGTGTGTTTCACATAGATTTTGCACATTTCTTTAATACAGTTACAAATGGGTTTTGTTACAGCTAATTATTTTCCTCTCAAATACAGTAGAAATTTATTTCTTATGTATTTAACTGTTTAATGAAGATATTTCAGGTTAGTGAGGGGAAGGAGAAGGGATTCTGTCACTTAGGGTCCTGGGCTGGCAGCAGCTCCGCCATCTTTACCACATGGTTTAAGGTTTCTCATTTGGGTATCCCAGTTAGATCGAAAGTGAAAAAAGGCCATAGTGTTCCATGGCTAGTTGTTATTCGAATATGGGAAGGCTATTGACCTTCGAATATTAATTTTGTGCCCAACCACCTTAACATCTACATTGTTTTTCAGTTGATTTCTAGATTTGCAATTATATTAGCTATACATAATGATTATTTTATCTCTTCCTTTCTAGCTTTTATACTTCTTATCTCATACTTTCCAGTTGTTTAGTGTAGTATCTCCAGAACCATGTGAAATAATAGAGAATAGTCACAAAACTAGAAAGAATTTATGATTGATTAAAAAGAAGCAGAAGAAAACCTTTAGGGGCTGTGGTTACACAAGTGTATATATTTGCCAAACCTCATCAAACTGTAAATTTAAAATATGAGCATTTTATTGTGTGTAAATTCTCTCTCATGTACATTGATTTTAAAAGAAAGAATAGTGGTGATATTGAAAATTCTTTTCCTATTCCTATCTATAATAGGAATTCTTTCATTGTTTCCCCTTTAAACATGATGCTGACCTTTATTTTGAGATGAATACATTTGGCTATCTTTTTGTGTGTGTGTGAGGAAGATCAACCCTGAGCTAACATCCACTGCCAATCCTCTTCTTTTTTGCTGAGGAAGACTGGCCCTGGGCTAACATCCGTGCCCATCCTCCTCTACTTTATATGGGACACTGCCACAGCATGGCTTGACAAGCGGTGCGTCTGTCTGCGCCCGGGATCCGAACCTGCAAACCCCAGGCCGCCGAAGTGGAGCGCGTGAACCTAACCGCTACGCCACTGGGCAGGCCCCACATTTGGCTATCTTAAGGAAATATTTATTTATTTCCATTTAGTAAAGACTGTAAGTTAAATTTTGTGAAACATTTTCAACATTGCTATGGACTGAATTATGTCTCCCCCAAATTTCACACGTTGAAGCCCTAACCCCAATGTAACGGTATTTGGAGGTGGGGCCTTTGGGAGATAATTACGTTTAGATGAGGGCAACAAGGTGGGATCAGTGCTCTTATAAGAAGAGACACCAGAGAGCTTGCTCTCTCTCCCCTCCTACCCATCCCTGCCACGTGAGGACACAGGGAGGAAGTGGCTGTCTACACTCCAGGAAGAGGGCCCTTGCCTGAAACTGACTGTGCTGGCACCTTGATCTTGGACTTCTAGCTTTCAGAACTGTGAGAAAATAAACGTCTGTTGTTTAAGCCACCTAGTCTATGATATTTTGTTATAACTTAGTCAGCTTGAGCTGACAAGACAAACATCTATGAAGCGAATTATTTGACTTTTGTCCTTTGATCAATTAATTCAATATATTCATAATATTTCCCCAGAATGAACTGTCCCTGAATTCTTTGTATGAGGTGAAACTGAACCACAGTATATCATGCTTTAAATGTGCTACTGGATTCCATTTTCCAATATTTTATTTTCTATTTTACATTTAAACTCCTTAATGAGATTTGTATTTTTCCTTTTGTGCTATTTTGTCACATTATGGTATCTAATATTATACTAAAAAAGAATCACTTTGCAGCACTCTCCGAATCTTGTATATTAATCAATCTGTTTAATTTTGCAACTTCTTCAGAGTCAATTTTTATAATTTATATTTTTTATCAGAAATATCTACTGCATAGGAGTTTGGGGTTTATTTGAATAATATTGCATTAAGTAGTCTCATAAGTGTTTTCTCTAGACCTCTTACTCCCCTTTTATTTTGAAAGTACCTGCTTCCCCTTCTCTTATTAAATTTTGTAAGTCTGTAATTCTGCATTATCATCATTAGTTATTTTAGCCTTATTTTTCTAACTTCTTCATTTGGATGCTTTGCCATTTATTTTTATGCTCTCTTGATTAGTAATGTGAAGATTTAGGTCTATGAAATTTGCTGTGAGAACTGCTTTAGCTGTATCCCTAGCTTTTGATATATATTATTTTATTGTTGTTAATTCATATGTATTTTTTGTTTCAATTTTTGACTTACTCTTTGACCCCAGAGTTATTTAAAAGGCTTTTTCCAGTTTCCAATTATCATATTGTTGCACTCTTTTATTTCTTATTTTGTTATTAACATCTAGTTTTATTGAGTTGCAACAACCCTATTTCGAAATTAGGTTGCATCCTGAGGTACTGGGGGGTAAGTCTTCAATATTTGAATTTTGGGGAGACAAAATTCAGTCTATAACACTATGCTCTCAGCTTTATTCTTTGTGCTGCTTCTCACTCAGCCTTTATTTCTATGATACTTTCATTTTTCTCTTCTACTTTTCCCCCTGAGCTCTGCCTTCACTTTTAATCTTATTTGCTTGTCTCCTCATTTCTTTCTTGAGCTCTTTAATTTCTGCTTTGAGCTCTTATTTTAGAAAGATAATATTTGCTTAATATTTTTTATGTTTTTGATCTTAATTTCATTTCCAATATGGGGATGTTTTTCTCATGTGTGTTCTTCATTCACCGTTCTTTTGTTCCTCTCCTACTATTTTATAATATTTTTGTATAGCTCTGATACTGGTTCATTATTGTTATTACTCATCTTTGCATGAGATGACGTGTTCCTGGGACAACTGTTAGGAGTTCATGTGGGAGACAACTAGGGCAGTACTTTGGTTTAGTTAATAGTCTTGCATTAAGTTTCATGTGATGCTTGGATTGGGGTTGTGTGTTTAGCTTTTGCTTTCCTCATTCAGTAGAAATTAGCAGCTGCAAAGCACGACATTTCCATTTTTGCTCCATGCTGCCTAACAGTTTGCTTCTTGCATATATGGTGTGTATTTATGTCTCCACATTCAGCCAAGTATTCTCTGACATTTTGTGGTGTAAAGCACATCCATGGAAGCTCCCATAGCTAGATCTCATAGCCTGACTCCCTTAGTTTAAATTAGGGTGTGCTGCTTCTATCCTGCTGAGTGTGCCCTTGACTGTGGAGAATTCTGCCCTCTACTGCCTCTTCCTAAGAACTGCAACAACTTTCTCCATACTTTGTGCTCAGCAGGCTTCCAGGCAAATAGAACTTTTGACCTAGAGAAGTAAATTTCCCAAATTCCTTACAGGTGTCTGAGCACATGAGATGATGTAATGAAATAGGATGTGGAACTGTATCTTATATATCGTATTTCCATACTCCAATGGTTCTGAAACTTTTATTCACATAATAATGTATATGAAATTAGACTACATCTTATAATCAATGGAATCCGCAATTGCTATCAGTATTGTGACACAATTGTCATTGATGTGCGTGGATGAACTTGGACATAGTTGTTCATAGTGTCATCACTTCGGTAGAATTACATGTACTGTTGATGCTCTATGCATTGAATTTAATTGACATATAAAATGTCCTCAAAAAGAATACACTCTGATTTGGCACTGAAACAAAATGTTATTAAGTACAGAGAAAGGTATGAAAACAGTATATCAGGGCATAAATTTGATATTAGTAAGGCAAATACTCATTATTGTAAGGATGATTGCATTTCCATATTTTCTTACAAAACAACCACTGAACGCTTTATAGGGCCTAGGACTGAATGTTATCCACAAGGAGGTGAGGCTCTGTTATGTTTTATTATTAAGATATATGCAAAAATATTGCACCTCAGTGGCTAAGTATTGCAGCTAAAGGCAGGAGAAATTGCTTCAGAATAGATGAAAGAAATTTCCAACCAGGGAGAGGCTGTGTGACCCACTCAAGCTTTGTGTAGGACTATCATTAAGGCATCAAATATCAGTTTGTTAGAAGCTTCCTACTGTCACATTTGATAGCACAATTTTACTGTACTAGATACCTAAAGAGCTTCCATCCATCATGAATCTCTCTTCTGTCTCTCTCTCTTATGAAATACAGGTTCTTTCTCTTATTTCTAGACTAAGGCATACTTCTCATCTGGGTCATGACTCTTTCTCTCGAGTATGTATATCTTACAAGCTCTATCTACCAAATTATCTTTCTTCTTCCTTTCTTAAAATCTCCTTTTGTCTTGATTCAAGAAACTTTCTATTGGCTATCTGCCCTGCCCTGAGTTTCCCAAATGTTATTCTTAACATATGGTGTAATTATAGAGGATTGTTATTAAAATGAAATGTAATAAACTATATAAACAAGCAGAAAAATATTAGAATTCCACCCACCCATTCTCCATTTATGTCCAAGGATTTTTCACACCATCTTAACGCAAAATTGTTGGAATGCTCATTTGCATGTAGGTTTCCTTTTATGTTTTGCAATTTTTCTGGATAATTGTTTTAGAATACCCCTGTTAATTACCATATCTCTCTTACTTGCGTATTTTTGGCTCCTATGAAAACTCATATCACATTTCATCTTATGGAAAAGTTAAAGATATTGGGATTTGTAGAAGAAGATGATCATCTTGGCCCCAGAAAAGCTAGAGTGTGTCTTTGAGGTTTTGTGTCTATGTAAAATAAACCCAGGTCAAAATGAAATACTTGGAGATGAACTTAAGATCTTTCATTACCGGTTCCTGTGGAGTCTCTTGTCTTTACCATAGCAATATACTTCCTAAGTTTCTATAATTAGGCTTTACTTTGTCTTGTTGAACTCGCCTAGGATCCCAAAGACATTCCACATGACAGAAGACTTCCGAGTGTTGTCAAGGTTACTAAAGCTTCGCATGGCCCATTCCAGTTGTATTCCCTGAGTATGTATCACCCACTCCCACTCATGTGAAGTTTCTCTTCTGAGTCTGGCATTATCTTCTTTTTTCCACTCAAGTCTTCACAAAACACATCTGCTTTTATACTCTTACTGTTTGGATGTCAGCCTAAACTCACAGTAGTGTGAAACCTGTAAAACCATTTTGTGCTATAGGCGTCTTTTCAAAAGGACTCTACAGGCAAAGAGTTAAGCAGACCTACAAAAACTCCCTCCCTCTCACCCATTCATCTCAGTCACTTTCTCATAGTACAGAGAAGGCCCTTTCATATTTTAGAAGTTGAATTTGCATAAATGTGCATATCATTTAAGTTGCTGCCTTTTTGCTGCTTCATCTATTTTCTGTACCAATAGTTCATTGCCACCTGCCTTCTCATCATAAAGAAAGATTTATATTTTGAGAATCACATGAGAATGGTTGTATGGTTCATTACTCTGATGGAAACATGCTGTCAGTGTGCAAGGGCTCTTCATTCCTTATCTCTGGGCACAGAAAAAATTTTCCCACTGGCAGTGCTCTGCTTCATACTGCATCCCCTTTCACACATCCTCTTCTATTTTTCGTTCTTTTATTAAATTAATAAGAAAACTGAAACTTCTAACTACATTTAAATGTACAGAAGAAAGAGCTCTGTATAGATGAACGTTCTATATGTTTGTAACAAAAACAATAGAAAGTAAATTAGGAGAATGTTTTGAGGTTTGTTGAAGGTTTCTTTTCTCTTAAAGCCTAGAATAGGTACAAATTTATATGCCTTGCTGAACTTTCTAATATTACATAAACATTTTATCAAAGAACCTCACTCTCTCAGCTACTGTATTGCATCCAAAAGTAAATTAATGCGATGAAATTTTCAAGTCTTCCTGACCTTAATGGAAGGTGCCAGTTGATAAGATGTTGTGACTGACTATAGTACCAATGAAATAAAATGAAAATACAGCCAAGTACAAAAATAGGTTAGAGGTTTGATTTATTTTAACCTCTAAAATACTTGTTATTTATTCTCAGAAAAACAGTTTCAATTTCAACATATATATAGCACAGTAAGATGACACAATAGAATAAAATATGAGAAAAACAAAAAAATCTATCAACCAAATAAAACACCTAATGAAATAACCAAACCAAAGTCAAGTAACATACACAGTGGGAGCTGAGTCTGTCATAAACCAAGAAGTGGTTCTAAGTCCCTATGAATGTCACAATAAAAAGCTTGTCATTTGGGAGATTTGAGGAGGGCAGGGAGAGGAGGCCTGGCCTTGTAGAAAGAAATACAAATATTTTTAAAGGACTAAGGATTAAGGCCTTATACAAAAGCAACAGCAAACTCACTCAAGTGTTTAAGCAGGCCTCTACAAGACAAGGGATGACTCACAGCAAAAATGTTGCTTCCATGATGGCAATTTTTTAATAAAAAGACAGAAAAGAAAATATAGATCATTTAAGGATTTTCTCAAAAGTTAGACAATCATTGGCTCCCCATTCAATT
This sequence comes from Tapirus indicus, assembly GCA_031878705.1. Taxonomy (NCBI): domain Eukaryota; kingdom Metazoa; phylum Chordata; class Mammalia; order Perissodactyla; family Tapiridae; genus Tapirus; species Tapirus indicus. The sequence goes on from CM062923.1 coordinate 63,546,010, forward strand.
TTAAGAGTAAAGTAGGTGGAGTCAACCAAGATGGTACATAGGAGACTCCTGAGTTCTCCTGCTCCTGCAGATGCACTGAGTATACAGCTACACATGGAGAAATTCCCTCTGAATGGGATCCATAAAGTGGCTAGTGATTCCTACAGGTCAGATGAATGAGCAAATGCCCACAGTGAAATGGGTAGGAAAGGCTGAGACACACTCTTGCCAGCAGCCCCACCCCAGCAGAGTGCCATACAATTGGGAGGTAACCCCCAACTCCTAGCCACTCCCTGAAGAGCAAAGTGTTTAGACCCCACATCTAGGGCCCCAACTTTTAAGACTCCCACTGCAGGGACAGGATCCCCAAATATCTACCCCATCGAGCTTATGTTCACAAGACCCACAAGATAGTAAACAAAGAAGCAATTCCTAATGGGGGCACAAGCACTCCCTGAGGCCATCCCCCCAGGGCTCAGCACAGAGGGAGCGGGCAAAATTGCCCCTCTCCCAGTGTCTCCCTGAAAGAGGTTTACCTGCCTGCTTCACAAGCTGCTGCTTATCTATAATAGCAAGACATGGAAACAACCTAAGTGTCCATCTATGGATGAATGGATAAAGAAAATGTTTTATATATATATATATATATATATATATAGTGGAATATACATAAAATATATATGGAGTATTATTCAGCCATAAAAAAGAAGGAAATATTGGGGCCAGCCTGGTGGTGTAGTGGTTAAGTACGTGTGCTCCGCTTCGGTGGCCTGGGGTTCACAGGTTTGGATCCTGGGTATAGACCTACACCACGCATCAAGCCATGCTGTGGCGGCATCCCACATACAAAATAGAGGAAGACTGGCACAGATGTTAGCTCAGGGCCAATCTTCCTCAGCAAAAAAAAAAAAAAAGAAGAAGGAAATCTTGGCATTTGCAACAACATGGATGGAACTTGAGGGCATTATGCTGAGTGCCATAAGTCAGACAGAGAAAGACAAATACCATATGATCTCACTTATATGTGGAACCTAAAAAAAGAAAAATGAACTCCTAGATACAGAAAACCGATGCCAGAGGCTGGGAATGGAGGGGTGGGCAAAATGAGTGAAGGTGGTAAAAAGGCACAAACTTCCTGTTATAAAATAAATAAGTCCTGGGGCTGTAATGTACAGCATGGTGACTATGGTTAATCACACTGTGTTGTTTATTTGAAAGTTCCTAAGAGAATAGATCTTAAAAGTTCTCGTCACAAGAAAAACAAATTTGTAACTATGTGTGGTGATGGATGTTAATGAGACTTATTGTGGTGGTGATTTTGCAATATATACAAATATCAAATCATTTTGTTATATACCTGAAACGAATATAATGTTATACGTCAATTATATCTCAAAAAATAAAAATAGAAAAAGCTGCAGTCTGAGGACCAGGCCTCTAATTTAGCAGCCACCTAGGGCTGGCTGTGATCTTCCCCAGAGAATGGAGAAGCTGGTGGACACCTCTCCTGTCTCCTCACTCCAGCCTGCTCCAATAATAGAACCAAGTCACCACTATCTCCCTGGAAAGAGCTTGTACACACACCTGGCACCCCAGCTTTTGTGGCTGCCACCTAAGGGGGTTGCCTGCAGATTGCCTGGCTCTAAGAGCCAATGGGGCTTGCCTTCACGAGTCCCACAGTACTGGAGCAAACAAAGAAGCAGCTCTTAACAGCCACAGGAACAAGCCCCTGCAGCTGTACACCTGGGCCCAACACAGAGGGAGCAAGCAAAACACCCGCCTCCCAGTTTCTCCCTGGAAGGAGCTTAACTATATACTATCCCAGCGGCTGCCTGAGGGCCCAGCTTATAACCAGCCTGCATCTAGATGCTGACTGAAAGCCCCCCTTTGGGAGACTGATGGGTCTTGGCACACCCTCAGCTACTGGGAGCCACTAAGAACAAAGAAGGAGGCTTGGACAGTCACAAAGGTTTGAGACACCTAGGAGCTCGGACCAGGCTGATGAATAAGGTTCATCTCCTGCAAGAGACTATACTGTCGAGACTGGGAGAGGTGGCTGTCTTTTCCAATGCACAGAAACCAACACAGAGAGTCAAGGATAAAGAAGAAACTAAGGAATATGTTGCAAACAAAATAAAACTCCAGAAACAGATCTTAATGAAATGGAAATAAGTGATTTATCTGATAGAGAGTTCTAAATAATGGTCATAAAGATGCTCACCGAGGTCAAGAGGCAATGCATGAACACAGTGGACATTTCAGCATCGCCTCCTGGATGCCTGCAGACACGTGCTCAGGAGTTCCAGACTGTGGACAAGCCTGGAAGTGAGAGGGAGTTAATACCCCACTGGGCTTTGACCAATGGGGGACAGAAGCTGCTCGATAAATATTCCTCTCTTGCTTCCCTGGAGTTAATAATTCTAAGGTGAATTATAAATGGTTCTTCAGATGTTCCCAAGTGCGTAGATCCTCAGCTGCCTGTAGTGTGAAAATTTTGATAACACCCTTGGATTATTTTTCCTTCTTTCCTTGTTCTTTACTTCTGTCCTTGGGATCATTTCCCCAAATAAACTATCTACATATAAGATCTTGTCTTAGACTCAACATATCGGGGAAATCTAGACCCAGACAATCTCTACTAATGAGAGACTTTATCCATTTTTTCAAAAAAGGAAATTCAGACATTGATTTAGCTGCTTATTTTATCCATTTATAAGGCTGATCGAACTATAGAGTCGACATTGACAGACACACTGTTAGTAAGAAGTCAGCACTGACCTCTTCCCTTAGCTATGTTCCATTACAGGAGCTACCCCAACGACATCAATGCAGCTGTGAGCAATGGAGCACTTTTTCTTGGCAGAATCCGAGAGCACATGACACCACATCCCTTAGAAGTACTTGTAGCACGGGGAAGAAAGTCAGTGGAAGAGCCAAGAAATAAAGCTGATTTAAGGTTGAAAAGAAACTGATCTCATCAGGGAACCACATACTCCTTGAATTTTTCAAAGCAAAAAATCTGTTTGTTTGTCTTAAAAATCTCATATCATAAACTCTGAGTAATTTATGCAATTATAATATTCTACATCCTAAATGAGATTTCACAGCCCTTCATCCAAGAGAAGCAAGCCTTGGAATAATTTTACTCTGAAGTCCCTAAATAACATAAAATTCAATTCACAGAATTATATTATTACTGGGAGAATCAATAATTTTTTCAACAAATGAGTTTAACAAAAAGATTTAATTTAATCTCCAAGTTTATGAGGGTAATTCTTGCTTGTTTCCTGCAACTATTACCATACTTATTTCAGGTTAACTGCATGAATAATATCATCTAAGAGTTTCTAATGATTGATCTGTGTAATAAAAAAATTCCTGTAAACGCCATTCCTTAGAAGAAATTAAAGAACTTCGCCGGCATTTGTCAAAGTCCCACAGTTTGTACCATGAAATGCTCAGAGCAGTCAGCTCTGGACCTCAAGAGAACACACAGTTTGTACAAAATCCCAACTCTCTCCAGTAGGCCCAGATACAGAGTAGGCAGGATTTCTCATTAGGGCTTTACCTTTCCTTTCCCCTCTTGCATTTCCTCCCATCACCCAATGCTTTCATGTCTCTCTGGCTGGTCTAGTCTATTTTACCTCTTTTCCTTGACTCATCCTCCTCTGCCTTCTTTCCTCCTTCCCACTCCACACTCCAACAGTACTTGCCTGTGCTGCACACTGTCCATTATCAAGTGCTATTGTATGGGAGGGCGATTTGTTTAAACAAAGACACCAATCTCCTTCCAACACAAAATTGCTAAGGAGAATGTCCATGATGTCAAGATCAGCATTTTTGAAGGAGACACTCTTCTTTGGCAAAAAACAAAGTGTCAGAATTGTCTGGGAAGTCTTCTGGTTAGGACTATTCTGTGTGAATCTGTGGTGTAACCAGTGCAAAACGCACTTAAATTTTTTGTCAGTCTACTTCCTGCTTAAGAAGCTGTCAGAGTGCATGGGGGCCCCAGGGAAATCGCAAAGCATGAGGTTATAGATAGCAGAGTTGACATCTTCCATCATTTACTTCTTGACATCACAGCCTATGGCTGTGGAAGAAAAGTGGCTGCAATTTGCAATCTTTCTCTCTCTCTCTTTATCTCCTTTCCCTCTGCTAAACATTAACCAAATCAAACACTCTCAGAGCAGAAACAAGAAAGCAAGATTCAGGTCTCAAATATTGGGAAGACAAGCCTATTTAACTTGTTTGACTTGACAACTGTCCAACATTACTAAGAGCAAACAATCATTTCTCCTCCTGACAGATATAAAATCTCGACATTTTGGGACTGAGTTGAGTTTCTGTTTCCTTCAGTAGAGATTTCCTGCTCATAGGGATGCTTAAAACTGGTCAGTAGCTTGGCAATCTCCAACTCACTTATATTACTGTAAAAATATATAATCTGATTTTTTATTTCAAAATAAATCCTTCAGAAAACAATCTGCTTGTTTTTCCTCCATCTTGGAATCAAAAGATGTGAGGTATAAAAGAGAGTCTCAAAAAGACATAACCAAGCTCATATGTTACAGCAAGGAAGACAAAGATCCAGAAAATCTGAGATCCAGTTTGCTTGAGCTCACGTAGCTAGATGTGGACCCTCACGAGGACACATAGTTTATACATGGCTCTGTGAGTTTAATGGCATCACCATTAAAACAGGCTGCCTTTTTTCCTGGTAAGAAATCTTAGCAGAAGCATTGGGTACATTTTAATAGCTGTCCATCCATCAGCGAAGATCCTTGACATTCGTGTGTCCTTCTCCTTTACTCTTCAAGCCATCTCTATGCCCCTATAAAATCTCCCATTTAGGTCTTTTATTGGGATGTTGGAACAGTAAGAATGGGCTTTTAGATTGTGAGGTGCCCTCTATGGCCCCATTCATTTCTTCATATGATAAAAAATTTATAAAGAACAATGCATGCTGGGAGCTGCAGTAGGATGTGGGGACAGAGACCTGATGAAATGATTGTCATTGCTCTTAAGGTGCTGCAGGCTAGTGGGGATTACCTACATGCAAATAAATAATTTTAATTCAGTAGAGTAAGTGCTGTAAGAAAGGAATCACAACCTTCTCCCTAGTGGGACTTCTCTACCTTTCTCTTCCTAAGGAGTTGTCATTATGACTTAGAACTCTATTCAAAGTTACTGAGCAAAAGTCAGCCAGATTAACTTCTAAGGACACAGGGGTTTTTAAGGGCTAGAGGACTATGTTTTCAACTAGACAATCTTTAAAGTCATTTCAAGATATATTAATAAAATGCTTTGGTTTCGCGAGTCCAGGATCTAGGTCCTATTCCTGCCATTTGGCTAATATAGTATGTGAAACTGCCCAGGTTCTCTCCCTTCCTTTAGTTTAATTGTCCCACACTTTGAAAAAACATCTTCCATCAACAATTGCAGAACATAGAAAAAAATAAAAAATTATTAAAAACTGAAGAATGTTAGAACCAAAATAACAGCCCAATCTCACTTTCAATAAAACCCTAAATAAAGTAGCAATTTAAATTCAAGTAATTTTTGAATGATTACACACCTCCATCTATTTTACTCCAATAAAATGAGGTACTTTGCTATTAGAATATCTTGAAACACAAAACACGATACAAGTAATATGAAAAGTTATGTGAAACATCTCAAGAGGTACTGAAAAGCATCTGATAACTTTCAACATGCATTTTTGAAGGGAAAACTAGTTATAAAACTAGGAATATGTATGTAATTCTTCAACATGACTTCTAGAAAATCTATTTTAGTGGTTACACATGAGAAGTATGTCTATTGAAATTAGGAACAGGAAAATTATACGTATCATCACTATCACTATCACTATGGCCAATTCAGCACGACGTGATACAAAAACGGAAATATAAGTGTCTTTCCTTGGTAGCATTCTCTACACTTGTAACTAAATAATGAATGACATGGTCACCTACTTCTCTCCTGCTAAAATATAAGCTCCATAAAAGCAAGATCTGTATTATTTATGAAGATATTCCCAGTGCCCAGCAAAACACTTTTCGCAAGAAAATGTTAAACAGATATTTATTGGGTGAATGAAACAGAACTTCAGGGTCTAGCTGGGTAAGGAGGTCAGCAAGTTTCCTTCACAAAAAGCACTTATAAAGCTGGACAAAAGTAACTATTTCTATGCTCTGGAAGTCTACCAAAGTCATACCATAATTTGAGAAGAATTTATGTTTGAAAAACTGCAGATTTTTTTTTTTTTTTTTTTTTGTGAGAAAGACTAGCCCTGAGCTAACATCCATTGCCAATCCTCCTCTTTTTGCTGAGGAAGACTGGCCCTGGGCTAACATCCATGCCCATCTTCCTCTACTTTATATGGGACACCGCCACAGCATGGCTGACAAGCAGTGCATTGGTCCGTGCCCAGGATCCAAACCCACGACCCCCAGGCTGCTGAAGTGGAGTGTGCAAACTTAATCGCTACACCATCGGGCCTGCCCCAAAACTGCAGAGTTTTTAAGACTAGTGGGAGTCTCTGGTGTTCTTTACCGGCATGGCTCCCATCCTCTCCCCAGCTTAGTCGACACGGATATTACGACAGAGCATGACAGACTGTGACAACTAGCAGTTTTGCTGCCGCAGTCACCTCGGCACACTTGGAGAGGTGGGCCACGCTCAGGCAGCATTGCCAGTGGAGGTGACAATCTGGGCAGTGGACAGTGCAGAGAGCCAATGACTGACCTGAGTGTGTGGTTGGGACAAGCATAACGTCAGCTAAGACTACACACATCCTCCACACACTCCTGGCCAACACTGAGGCTGCACATGCGCAGAAGAGACGCAAAACAACCCAGGGGAAAGAAAAATCCGGAGACGAACTGAAGACATCTTGAACTTTGAATGTGGTCCCTTCCTCACACAGAGATCCATCAACAGAGAACAGAAATCTTACTGGCTCAAGACGTTGAAGTCCCACCATTGCTGACCACTAATCTACACAGAAAGAAGGGTGATCCCTAGAAAGTCAGGCTTAAAGATAAAAGCAACAACAATTGCAAAAAAAAAAAAAGAGCAGAGACATAAGCAGCCATCGGGGAGACTAATTCATAGATTTAGCCAAGGCAAATTACTAAACAAAGCAACAAAAACAAACTTCAGGAGAGAAAATCATGACCCAGAGTTGCTACAATGTATTATAAAATTGTATGTTATAAAATGTCTTATTATAGTATTACAATACAATGTATTATAAAATGTCTAGTTTTCAATAAAAAATTATGAGATATATAAAGAAATAGGAAAGTGTAACCCATATTCAGGGGGAAAAAAGCAGTCAAGAGAAACCGTTTCTGAGTGTCTGAGTTGCACTCTGCCCTCCTCCTGCTTTTCTCAAGCTGAACCCTGCGAACACAGGCTTTCTTGCTACCTGGCCACAGTAGGTTTGGCCAGGGGTAGGCACCTGTAGGAGGTGGGAGGGGAAGAAGAAGAGGAAAGGTTTCCCATTCTCCTCTGCTTTGGGCTGTGTCTCTGGCTACATCTCCCACCAGGTTCTAGTCCCAGTGGGAAGCCCCAGTGGATACTGCCATCTTTTCTCTTTGTCCCTTTAGCCCTGGAGATGGTAGTAGTTGCCTGCTGGTGCTTATCCCTGGGTCTCCCTGCCATCCCATTTGCCCTTTATCTCATCCAATACCTTTGTAGCAATTTCCCCGTGTTAAATTCCCTCGCAATAGTCAACCAGTCCCCATCGATGGACACTTATGTTGTTTCCAGTCTTTTGCTATTAAAAAAAAATGCCGTAAAGAATAGCCTCGTGCATGTATGTTTTTATATTTTTGCCAGCGTACATGTGAGATAGAGTACTAGAATCGGGATTCTTGGTTCAAAGGGTAAATGCATATATCTAAGCAGCCAGAAGAAGCATTGTTGTTTCAAGCCAAAGTGTCTTCTCTAAACTTTCATTTTTCCTTCAAAAAATTAATTAAACAAAAGCTTCAAAATATGCAGGACTTTTTAATTGATTCTCTATGGGGGAAAAAATCTTATATTTGTATAAGATTATTTGTATAATCTTATAGCATATTTACAAAGCCCTTTTAAAGGGCAGGTGGAATCTCCAAGAAAGTTAATTTCCCATTAAATTTCCTCCAAATCAGGTTGTAGACTTGAGCACACTTGTACAAAAATGCCATTTTATCACCTGCACTCAATTCCCTCCCAGTAGGCCAGGTGAGATTGAAAGACAGAGGGCAAGAGAGGGCGGGTTTGCCCCCTGATCTACCCAGACCTGGGTAGAAGCTCTGGTGCCCACTGCTGCATAGAAAGAGAGGAGAGGCAGACAGCTTGCTGTTCTGGATGCATGCAGGGAAGAGAAAAAAGAAAAAGCTATTCCTATGGTATCGATGTTAATGTCTTGGAAGTGCTACCACTAGAAAACCTGGCACTGTGGTCAAATGCCTTCCAACCCGACTGTCCGGAAGAGGCTGCTCCCCATCAAGATGGAGCAAAGAGAGCAGGGAGCAGCCTTGCTCTTGAGTCTTCCTTAGTGATGGGAGTGAGGAGGGGACCTGGGGAAAGATCTAGAGGCCATTTTTGAGAGAAGCAGCCCAAGTGGGACATTTCATAGTCCTGGAGCTGTGTAATTAGGGCCATAGTGTCCTTTGGTGCACATTGTATTATCTGGTCTGTAACCTTCGTTGGTCAAGGTCACTGACCCTCCTTTGAGATGGAAACAGGAATACTGAGTGAATTCTTACCTAGTGTCAGAAGTTGAGTAAAGTCACGCCCTCTACTGACCCATTTTAAAATGTAGGGAGTGATTCCAAAGACTGAGCTACTGAAGTGCTCATGTCATTGCTCCCAGGATGATATAAAGAGGCAGAGACAAGAATTAAAGAAGTAGCCGCATAAGCCAGCAGGACTTCCCTGATTCTCCACGGATGTCCCCGCACAGGGGCGCAGCCACAACCCTGGGGACTACAGTCTTCCCTGTATCCTATTTAGGAATAAGTAGAGAAAGAACAGAAATCAGAGGTTCTTTGTCCTCTCTGGGGGAAGACTGGGAAGTGGTATTCAGGCTTGTCCTGCCCGTCTGCCTCTCTAGCCCACCCTGAGGGTGAGTTCTGAATAAAGGTTTATCCAGAGGCCTTTGGGATCATAATTCCAGCAATAGGAGCTTTTGAGGAGGTTAAAAGGTCAACTGTACGAAAATATCTGCTTATTTCAGTTCTGTACTCCACACTGTTAATTATTTTGTCACAGTACAAAATTCTAGTTACGTTCTTTCAACACTTATATCATTCTATTATCTTCTCTGCCTTGGAAGCTCACCAATGCCTTCAAATGGATTTTTTTTTTTTGTATTTTATCTGGCTTTTCTTGTTTTCTTGGCAGGAGCATTGGTCTTTGGCAAGCTACTCCATCATAGCCACAAGTCAAAGCGTACACTCTTAATTATTGGAAATCTATATATACTTTAATAACCAGGATTATGGATTCCCTGTACGAGAATTGATTTTGAAATTCTATAAGCTATGACTGTTTATTTACCCACATGAGCTTTAGTGTCATGACCCCCCCAACCCCCATGTTACTAATTTCACCAAATTGTATGATTTTTTTCAAGACAACTTTTATGATTTTGAGTATTCTTTATCCAGAAATGCATCTCTCTTTTAAATTGCCTGGTTTGGGCTTTATTTTAGTAAATCCTGAATATTTCTTATTAAATTTAATCCTACATAGTCTAATTGCTATTGTCAGTGAGCTTTCTTTTATCATAATATATTCTACATTGTTGAATATACACAAAATCTTTAATGCTGCACATACCATTTTTACTGTCCATCTTAGTAAACTTTTATTAGATCATCTCCTTTGGTTGTCCAGACAAAATCACACGGCAATCATAAATTTGCTGTGTCATTTCCAACAGTGACCCAACTTAATTCTTTTCCTTGGCTTGTTGGATTCACTGAAACTTCCAGAAAAGTGTTCAACAATCCTGGTCAAAGTAGTCATCCTCTTTCTGTGCTCATCTTTAATGAGACTCTTCCAGTATTTCACAATAGTGTGTGCATGTTTCTCACGTTAAAAAAAAACACACCTATCATCCTGTTTCTAAAAAGAGTTCAGTCAGGAATTAATGTTAAATTATATGGATGGCTATTCAACCAAACTGTATCTTTACAGTTTTTTTTTGTGTGTGAGGAAGATTAGCACTTAGCCAACATCCACTGCCAGTCCCCCTCTTTTTTTGCTGAGGAAGACCAGCTCTGAGCTAACATCTGTGCCCATCTTCCTTTACTTTATATGTGGGACGCCTGCCACAGCATGGCTTCATAAGCAGTGCGTAGGTCCGCACCCGGGATCTGAACCTGCAAACCCTGGGCCGCCACAGCAGAGCACGTGAACTTAGCCACTAGACCGTAGGGCCAGCCCCTATTTTTACAGTTTTTGTGACCCAATTTTATTTTCGTTCCTACTTTTATTGAGATATCATTGACATATAACATTGTGTAAGTTTAAGGTATACAAAGTGATGATTTGATAAATATATATAGTGCAAAATGATAACCGCAATAGGGTTAGTTAACACCTCCATCACCTCACATAATTACCGTTTTTGTGTGTGCGATGAGAAAATTTAAGATCTACTCTCTTGCAACTTTCAAGTATGTAAAACTGTATTGTTAACTATAGTCACCGTGGTGTACATTAGATCTCCAGAAATTATACATTTTATAACTGAAAGTTTGTACTCTTTGACCAATATCTCCCCATTTCTCCCACCCCCAGCCCTTGGCAGCCAGCATCCTACTCTCTATTTCTGTGAGCTTGGCTTTTTTAGATGCCACATATAAATAATATCATACAGTATTTATCTTTCTATGTCAGACCAAGTTCACTTAGCATAATGCCCTCAAGGTTCACCCATGTTGTTGCAAAAGGCAGGATTTCCTTCTTTCTTACAGCTGAATAATATTTCATTGTATATGTATATATACCACATTTTCTTTATCCATTTATGTATCCATTGTCAGCCTGGATAATTAGGTTATCCATATCTTGGCTTTTGTGAATAATGCTGCAATGAACATGGGAGTGCAGATTCTCTTCAAGATACTGTTTTCATTTCCTTTAGATAAATACCCAGAAGTGGGATTGCTGAATCATATGGTGGTCCTATTTTAATTTTTTGAGGAACCTCCATACTGTTCTCCATAGTGGCTGCACCAGTTTACATTTCCATCAACAGTGCACAAGGATTCCCTTTTCTCTACACCCTCATCAACACTTGTTACCTCTTATCTTTTTGTTGATAGCCATTCTCACAGGTATGAAGTGATATGTCATTGTGCTTTTGATTTGCATTTCCCTCATGATTAGTGATGGTGAACACCTTTTTGTGTACCTGTTGGCCATCTGTATGTCTTCTTCGGAAAAATGTCTATTCAGTTCCTCTGCCCATTTTATAACCAGACTGTTTTTTGATATTGAGTTGTATGAGTTCTTTATATATTTTGGATATTAACCCCTTTTCAGGTAGATGGTTTGCAAACATCTTCTCCCATTCCAATAATTTGTCTTTTCATTTTGTTGATTGTTTCTTTTGCTGTGCAGAAGCATTTTAATGTAGTCCCACTTGTTGACTTTTGCTTTTTTTGCTTGTGCTTTTGGTGTCACATTGAAAAAATCATTGCCAAGACCAGTGTCAAGTTCAATTTCATTCTTTTGCCTGTGAATATCCAATTTCCCCAACACTACTTGTTGAAGAGGCTATCCTTTCCTTATTGAGTATTCTTGGCTCCCTTGTCAAATATTATATGTATATGTGTATATGCGTGGGTTTATTTCTGAGCTCTTGTTTTATTGGTCTGTGTGTCTGATTTTATGCCAGTACCATATTGTTTTGTTGAATTGTCTTTCTGCAGCTCATGGAGCTTCTTTAAAACAGTTCTTTTGAATTCTCTATAGGGTAAATCACAGATCTCCATGTCTTTGGGGTTGGTTATTGGAAAATTACTGTGATCTTTTGGTGGTGTCATGTTTCCTTGATTCTTCATGTTCCTTGAAGTCTTGTGTTTCTGTCTATATTACCTCCTCCAGTCTTTACTGATCTACTTCAGGAGAGAAATACACTCCATCAGTCCTGCTAGGGATTCTGAGGCTTTCACAGACTTTCTGTGGATATGCCTGCTCCACATTTCTTGCTCCCTCTTGTGGCAGAATTCTTAAGCGTGTATGCCTTCTTGGGATCATGCAAAGCACCCGGCCGGATGCTGACAGTCTCCCCTTTGCTTTTCCAAGGGTGGTGCTAAATGATCAAGTTTATGGTCTCTTTCAGGCCCACAGATTGGGCTGGCTTTCTGCACGTACTCACCGGCCATCTGCAAAAGTTTGCTCTCCCCAGTGTCTGAAGTGCACGCAGGGAGCTGGCCATGGGGTGGGGAAGGTGTGTGGGTGAGGTGCGTGGAGTGCTGGGTGTACCGGTGGGTCACTTGGGGTGGTCTGTGGGAGGGCCTCCTGATGGAGTCCTGAAACAGTTAGTTGGAGCCACCTCCCTTTGATAGTTTATTCCAACATCTGGCTGCTGTTCTCCCAGCTGCTCACCACACCCCAGTTATGTAGCTCACAACTCAGAATGGGGATGAGACAGGATGGGTGAGAGAGAAATGGGCCTCTGTGGCAGCATCTTGCACAGCTGGGGAAGCAGTGTGATCACTCACACGCTTTCACTTTCCTCCATGAGAGAAATCACAGGCCACAGAAATCATAGGCGGAGCTGGGCTCTCTTGGCACTGAGCTGTGCCACCTTGAGGGAGGAGCGATGGAGATAAAGTCAAACAGTCCCTCTTACCCTCCCCAATGCATGTGATATTGGATTTTTTGCTCCAACAGAGTGCTGGCACTTCTCCACTGGACTCCTGGACTCCACCAAGGCTCTTTCATCTGTGGGTGATTGTCTCAGTCAGTGGCCAGGAGGGGCTGGAGCCAGTTCATGGGCCACTTCAGGGTCCACAGCCAGGACCGAGGTCTGTAGCCTATTATCCAACACAGGGGTTGAGTTCTTTGATGTACGGTGCTGGTGCAGGGCTGTAGCTGAGGCCTCAGGGGTACGGAGCTGGTTCTGGGTCTATAGCTGGGACCACAGTCTGTGGGTCAGATGCCAGGGCATGGGCCTGTCTTCTCAAAATGGCTCTTCTTGTTCTCAGATGGCAATATCCTTCCTGGATCCCACAGCTCCTACAATGGCACCTTTGTCCATGGATGGGTGCCAAATTATTGTTGTTGAGGTGGGGGCTGTGAGCAAAGGATGCCATCTTGCTGACATCACTCCTCTAAGATTTCTCTTCTTTTATCCAGTACGTAACAAAATGCATTTATAGATTTTCTTATATTAAGCTATTGTTGCATTCCTGGGATAAGGCCAACTTGCTCATGGTGTATTATTCCCATATTATACTTCGAAATTTGCTTTATTACAGTTTATCAAGGATTTTTGTTTCTATATTTATTATTAGTGAGATAGGTCTAGTGGTTTCCTTTTATATATACATATGGCAGATACCGAAGTTTGGATCATTGACTATCTCTTTCAACTCTTTTTCTCTTGCCTTACTCAATTCTAGAGACTGGAAAGCTAAAGCAGTCAACTTCCCAGCCTCCTTTGCAACTAGAAATGGACACATGACTTGATTGTGATTTTGGACACGTAAGCAAAAGTCTGGGAATGCTTTGGATCTCCTGTACTTTTCCTCTTCCTTTTGATCTCCTGTAAATTTCCTCTTTCTTTTCCTTCTTTTCTTCCATTTTTCTTCTCCTCCCCCACCTGAGAGGACTCCTACCTAGAAGGTGAATTTGAAAGAAAGAGCAAAAACTGAAAAGTTAATCAACAAAACAAAAGTTGGTTCTTTAAAACAACCAATAATACATTCAAACTTTTGATAAATATGATCAACATCAAGGAAGAGAGGAAAAAACAATATTAGCAATGGGAGAGAAGATACAATTTCATATTCAAAATATTTCATATAATATTCAAAGAAGATTAGCAAAAAACAAGAATAAATAACACTTCATACCAATTAACTTAAAAATGTGGATGAAAAGATACATTTCTGGGATAATATTCTCGAACTTGACCATGCATCTGAATTTCCTAGAGGACTTGTTAACACAGATTACTGGGCCCCCTTCCCAGAGTTTCTGATTCCATGGTCTGGTGTTGAGGCCCAAGAATATGCATTTCTGACAAGTTGCTGGAGGTGGTGATGCTGCGGGTCCAGGAACAACACTTTCAGAACCACTGCCTAGGAAAATATAAATTCCCAAATTTGACTTAAGAATAAGTTGAAAACCAAAACCTAAATGTAAGAGCGAAAACTATAAAACTCTTAGAAGAAATCATAGAAGTAAATTGTTGTAAAATGTCAAACAACACATTAGCAAATTGGATTTAAAAAAACTCAAAGGATCAGATGAGAAAGAAACCATACAATCATCTCATTAGATGCCAAAAAAATCATTTGAAACTTTCAAGAGAAAATGATAGGTGAGAATTTGGAGACAGCAAGTGGAAACTGTTTGGCAATCAATTTGGTTGTCCAAGGAAAGACAGATGGTCTAATAGTTGAAGGAGGATACAGGACCAAGGATAAAGACTGTGTGTGTGCATGTGTGTGGAAAAGATGAGAGGTCCTTGAACCTTAAATATGTTCATAGGTAGCTTTGGAAGGAGCCAATAGATAGAAGGCGGCTGAATATACCAGAGAGGAGCTATTGATGGAGTAAGATTCTAGAGGAAATTGAAGGGAATAGTATCAAGAATGGAGCTTTGAACAAGAGATGGGCTCACTCCATAGGGAAGAATGTAAGAAAGGGTGATTTCAGGATAGCAAGTTAAGTTCCAGCTTGTTCACATATATTTTCCCTATGAAGTAGGATATGAAATCAGATGTTACAGAGATCAGGTGAAAAGTTTGGAGGTTGAATTTAGCCATTAGGAATTCGGTGGTGACCTTTGAGATGAGCTGCCGTGGAGTGATGGTGGCCCAGAATCCAGTGAGTGAAGGAATGACTGGAGTGGCAGCAAGTGCAGATTTTTCTTTCAGAAATGAAGAGTGAAAGGGGGATAGAGAAATAAAGTGGCAGCTAGATTTCAAAAGCAAACCTCTCAATGTTTAAAACAAGTTTTCAGTATCCAAGGATCGCCATACACTATGGGAGGGGATATGTCAGTAGCTGACGTGTGATGCAGTTTTTTGTTTTGTTTGTCAATGAGACATCAGGCACTGCATTGTAAATACACAATCGACTACAAATTACCTATCTCTCATCCAAAGGAAAGAAAACTTGGCACCAAAACTCCAACAAGTACATAAATGTAAAAGCTAAGGGTTTTTGAGCTTTCCATTGAAATCAAAATTTTTTCTAAGAAAAAAAAAAAAGATAAATGCTGATTGAAACTCCCCATTCTCCATAATAACCACTTTCATTTAGCTCTGTCTACAATCCATAAAATGGGCTTGTCTGAATAGATGAACATTGAGGGAAAAATCAAAGAGAACAAAGCAGGCTTTTGAAAGTTACATTTAGGCGTTTCAATTTAGCAAGCCATATAGCTAGCAGGCCCAAATGCAGCCTTTTTCAACTTTCCACTTAAACGCCTATGAGGACACAGGGGAAAAAATAGACAAAATCTCATCAACTAGGATTGAAAATCGATCTATCACAAAGATCTTAGAGGAATAGAATTTGATAGGGCAGCCCACACAAGCTTTGTTATCAGAAGTAGAGCAAACTGGCTGGTAACATAAAAAAAAGGAGGGGAGAAAATATGGCCTCTCTCCCCCACTGTCTCCATCTTGGTTGGAAAGCTCCTGGTGAGTATCAGAAAATCCACACTGCTTTATCTCTTCAGAGCTGGGGCTGACTTTCGACGCACCTGTAACCTTGTGTTCCCTTCCTCCCCCACAACTCCACCTATCCCCAAACAGTATCTTTCCACTTAGAGTCCAGAATTCCCTGAAAACAACAGTCTAAGTGTGTGACAAGGACTAATTATGATGAAGAAATCCTGAAAGGTCAGTCCATAGAAGCCAGTTGAAAGGCTATTGAAACACCAAGCAGTGTAGAGTTATAAGACTGTCCCCTAGTCCCATAGAGACCCACCGAGTGGATTAATAAGGCTGGGAGCTGGCATCTTAAAATGCTCTCCAGTCATAGCTGTTAGAAGGGGTTGCTTCCATCATGCAAACTGAGCAGAGGAGCAATGACATCAGAATGCCAGGATTCTGAAATCTCCCTACCTCACCAATGAAGCGCCACGGGAAGAGGTGCCGTGGAAGACTTGAGGCTTACGAGGAAAGCTCTGTTGTGCTGCAAGATGCCATCCTTTAGGGTCCTAAAAAGAGGATTGTGGGGAAGGGGGAAGGGGTGGGTGGAGAGCCTGAGATGGTGCCTCTGCCTGTGAAAGAGGAAGGTCTCTGAAGTAAAGTGAAGAGGCACCTTGAATGGAAAGCTCCAGATCTGAAATTGAAAATGTCTCCCTGCTGTGAAGGAAAAATTCTGGGAACTACACGCAGGCTTGATTTGTATCCTCCCTAGGTATGTGTGATCCTCATGATACCTAGAGACCCTGGCCAATTGTTGCAGGGTCCTTAGCAATATGAATAGGTCATACTGGTGGTGGTGTTGATCGCAGAAAACAAAGCAGCTCAGCAGTCTTGGCAGTGAGCCCAGTCAAGACTGACCCGCCCAGGAGCAGCCCATTCATGCAGGCAGGTGGAGGGAGGTGCTCCCTGTCTTCCTTGAGTTAATGTGGATGTGAGCGCTGCCAGGTGGAGCAGTTCTGTCTGTTCCTCTATGGACAGCCACTTCCTATTGAGCCTACTGATACTGTAAGTAAAACTGAAATGGGCTGATTGCAGTCCCAACCCTTTTTTCAGTTAACATTATATTTTAACGACAAATGCGGGACATGCTAAATACTAAAACTTAGGAAACACAGAAAGGAACAAAGAAGCTGTGTCTCTGGGAAGCCCCACCATTGGCCATCCTTCCATTTGCCATGCTCATGCTTTCCTTCACACCTCCCATCCTATTGGCTTCCAGGGCTATTGCTCTTTGATGCTAAAAGGACTTCCATGCCCAGAACTCCCCATCTGTTCCACTATATGCTTTCACCTCCGGCTCTAATCCTTCCAAATTTAAGTATATTAATGGGCTCTTATAATGAACTCTACTTTCTCCAATAGGAAACTTGAGGAGTGATCCTTGGTGTCTTTCATCAACCTCAGCCTGTCTATACTACAGGCGGTAGAAATTCTTTTACTATTTACTCATACTAAGAAAGTCTTTCCCCCTTTATCTTCTGGAAGATTGACAGAGAGGAGAGAAAGGGATTTTAAGCATAAAGAATGACGCAAAGACATGGAGGTATGGAAAACATTGTGTCCTGGGGAATGGCGAGTAATTTGGGGTGGAGAGACTATGTGATGTATAGAGAACAGAGCAAAGAGAAAGAAATAAGAATTAGGGGGAGGGTTGAAGTCAGATAGTGAACAAACTTGAATGCTATGTGCATTAGTTTCCTCTGGCTGCTGTAACAAGTTACCACAAACTTAGTGGCTTAAAACAACACAGATTTGTTATCTTACAATTCTGAAGGTCAGAAATCCAAAATGAGTCTTACAGGCTAAAATCAAGGTGTCAGCAGAGCTGTATACCTTCTGGAGATTCTAGGGGAGAATTTGCTTCCTTGCCTTTTCCAACCTGTAGAGGCCACCTGCATTCATTGACTTGTGGCCTCTTCCTTCACCTACAAAGTGCATCACTCCAGCCTCTGCTTCTGTCCACGTCTCTCCTCTGACTTTGATCCTCCTGCCTCCATCTTATAAGGAACACTGTGATGACATTGGGCCCACCCAGATAACCCAGGATCATCTCCTTGTCTCAGGATTCTTAACTTAATCACATCTCCAAAGTCCCTTTTGCCATGTAAGAGTATATATTCACAGGTTCCAGAGATTAGGACATGAACATCCTTGGGGGGGGGGCATCATTCAGCCTACCATACCATGCCAAGGAATTTGGACTCTATCAGTTCAGCTGGGGATCAAAACTCAATGCATACAGGGCCAGGCAGGCAAAGTAGCTAGGTGAAAGAGTCTGGGTATTAGACAATAAGGAAGAGTGGAGAAAGTGGCAAATTGGAGATTTCATGCTCTGTCTAAAGGGAATACCAGTTACTCAGCTCTGAATGTCACCCAAATAAATGTAAGCCAGTGTTGCCCTATCACCTGATTCTTTTAGAGAAACTGGGATCCAAATTTTTATGTAAAGTTTACCACCAATTTTACAAACAATTTTACCAACCTCTGCTGGAATCCTACAAGGATTTTTATGTTGGGTAGTGCTTTCTTTAGAACACTTCTGAAGGCAGTTAGTTCTGAGGGGAGACAGCTGGAGATTAGAACAGATCAGAAAATCACTGTAACAGTGAAGGAGAATGATGAAGAAAGCCTCAACCTGGTGTCAGCGTCGATAGAAGAAGAATGGATTCACAGAAGGAGTAATCCACAAGACTTGAAGTTGCACGTGGTCTCTGCAGCCTTCATGTAGGAATGAGCCCAGAGAGTGGTGACATTCCAGATGCCCACACACCTGAGCACAAAACCCTGGGAACTCTATTTCATATGCCGAAACCCAGGGAGGAAGGTCTGAAAAATATTAGCTAGAGAGGTAAGAAGAGCACCAATTAATAAAGAAAAAAACCCACAGCATGAGCTCTTTTAAACACAAATGAGCTCTTTTCGGTTTGGTATTTAGAGAGAGTCTTAAAAATCACATCTTGCTCCTATATACTTTTCTAACAATAAAAGTAATACGTGTTTATTCTGGAAAATGCTGAAAAAAGTATGATGAAGGAAAATAAAATGGCCTGTGCTCCCGGAGCAGGGTTTCTCAGTCTCAGCCCTGCTGACATGTTGCGCTGGTTCATTCTCTTGTCCAGTGGGGGGCTGTCCTGTGCATTGTTAAGCGGCATCCCTGGCCTCTTCCCGCTAGATGCCAGTAGCATCCCCACTCCACTCATGATGCCCAAAAATGTCTCCAGACATTGTCAAGTGTCCCCTGGAGGTGGGGGGAGGCAAAATCACCCCAGGTGACAGCCACTGTTCTAGAATATAGAAAGTATCACTTTTAACACTTTGGGGTTATTTACCACTGGTCTTTATGTTTTTACAATGTAGAATTTAAATTCTACGCTCAGTTCAGGCTCCCGCCTTAAATCCCTGACAGCCCGCCAGGAACGTCTCCTATATTCTTATGGATATACCATGATTTGTGGAGCCATTCCCCAGTATTGAAAATTAAAGTTCTTCCCAAATTTTACACCATTATAAATAAGGCCATGATGACCATCCTTGCACATAAATCATTTTCTGTAACTCTAATGATTTCTCTAGGATAGATATCTCAAAATGGAATTAACAAACCAAACACACTGAGGTGTCTTTAAAGCACATGAGCAGAAGGGGCAGGTGAACCACACAGGCTAGGAACACAGTGTCCAGTACATGAATCACTGCCTCTCGAAGCATGCTCCGGAAGACAAATGACATTTCTTGAGCTAAAATTTTAAAACAATCAGCCTTTGCCCAAGGAATCAAAAATTAAATGGATAGAATTTCACAAATTTAATTTTTTATCCAATAAATATTTCCTAATCTTAGGAACCTGCCTCTGCTCACTAATAATGAGCCCCAGCAAGTAAATGAACAATTAAGAAACTAGTATTCATGGGGGATATACGAAATGTGTTTTCATTACATAAGTAAATACATACATATACACACACATTTGATGAATCATGACCTTAAATGTATCAAATCGAAGGTATTCTGAGAAGATCATCCTGACCTCCAGGTACTCCTGACATTGGAACAAATTGGAAATTGTCCATATAAATCTTTTGATTTGGCATCCATTTCCTTGAGGTCATGATGCACACTCTTCCAAGCAGGACTACGCCTCACTGGAAAGAAGCCAATACAAGAAACAGACCACTGGGAAGGTCAGTACAAGGTAAGGAGCCGCCTGCACTGGTTGATGACGGGACAGTCGAATGTCAACGCTACTGTCGTGTGATCATCAGCAAATGCTGCCAGAGGGTGAAAGTAGATGGTATACCTGGTACGTGTTTGGCCTTAAATCAATTTTGGGGATTATAACCAGAATTATTCTTTTTTAAAATGAGACAGAATAGAATCATGCATTACATATAGGAGGGGTAGGTATTGTTTTTGAAATTTTTCTCCATGGATATGGTATATATTCACATATATATGGATACACACATGCTCATATATGTATACTGTGGCAAGATAAAACATTTTTTCTTTACTGTGGGTCCCAGTCAAAAATATTTTAAAGCCGCTAATATAGAGGAAAGAGATATGGTATGTCAGTCCAGGTTCTCCAAAAAGTAGACACCACGCTAGAATTATACACGCAGGAGATTTATTGGTGGTGCCAATGTGAATGATAAAGAGCAAGGTAGCAGGAGAAGGCAGAAGGAGCATTCAGACTGTGATGCCCATCTCACACTCCCAAAAGAGAGAAGGCAGAAGGTAGATTGGGCAGAAAGAGCTTCAGACTATAGTGCAGCTCTGAGATCATCTTGGCTAAGCTGATGGGGACACCAGAGCAAATTTTGTCCTTTAGTGCTGTCCTTTGTTGGGCAGGAACTATCCAGGAAAATTATCCCCCCACCCTGGGAGAACCTAGTCTTGACTTGAAAGTGATGGCAGATTCTGAAATGCAGCTTTGGAGGCTGTCCAACAACTACACTTCTTGCAACAGGTTCTCCTGAAGGGAGATCCTTGGTCATCACAGGGAGGTCAAGGGAGAAATGTCTCCATATGTAAGATCCTCCTCTGTGACATTTGCCTGTACTACAGATAGAAGTCTATGCTCTGGAGAGAGACTCCTTGGGTTCAAATCCCAGCTCCAAGGCCAAGACTCAAGAGAGGCAAGTGAGGCCCCTCTGGCACAAAATTTAAGGAGTCACTTACTTCCCGAGAGGCACTTGCATCATCCTGAGAGTGAGTGCTTCCTTAAATATTGTGCCCTGGGACCTCACCCTAGTCCCAGACTTGAGTGCCCAGCTGGGTCATTGACTAGCTATGTGACCTTAAGCCAGTTATTTACCTTCTGTTTCCTCATCTGTATATGGTAATGAGTATAATGCACCCTATTCACAGGTTTATTGTGAATATTAAATGAGTTAATGAATATGAACCCTTTGGATTGTGCTTGCCACCTAGTAATGACTGCATACGAGCTGACTGCATAGAGTATTCTCGGTATTACGTTTATATTTAAAATTCAGATTTTCAGGCACTATACCCCTACCCCAAGCCATTTTGATTCAGCAGGTCTGGGTGGAAGAGTGTGTCTTTGTAACATGCTCCCTTAGTTAGTCTTATGCGCACCCAGTTCTGAGAACCCCTGACCAGTCTGTCCTCGCTGAATACTTCTTTCTTACTACTCAGCCACTTGCTACTCATTTATTCAATATTGTTTGAGGTACCACAACTTGGGCAATGAAGTCAAACTGTGCCAGGTGTGCTCTCAGCCCAGAGAAAGCTGTGGGGGAAGAACCCAAGAGATGCAGGGTCCGGTCTCATTATGATAGGACCTTGACCAGGTCAAAATCACTTCATCTTTAGCCATTAGAAGGAGATGACCTAAGGTCCCTTCTCAACGGGCACTCCTAAGTTCTGCGTTACTGTAGTCCCATCTGAACTGAACTCTTCTGCCTTCTCCTCATATGTTTCTCACCCTCCCCATCTGACTCTCTGAAACCACCTTGCTAGGACCTCCGAGAATGCAATCACTCAGCTATTCATGGTGTTCCGGATCACAACAAGGAGGGGTTTTGTGAGCGGCACCTTCCTTTCACACGTAGAGATGCTTCAGGTACCTGGCTGTGAAAGCCTCCGAGCCGGCTGGCATCAGGCCCCCAATGTGCCCTCGCCCACAGCTTTGAAGTCTGTCCTCCTCGAGACGCATCCATGAGAAGCACACAGGTGTAATTTCAATGGGGGGGACAATAGCTTCTGATTGAGATGTGATCCCACCCGTGTCAGAAATCGACTGCAGCATAATCAACAACTTGGTATTAAAAGACAGCACCACCCCACAGTTCCCTCATGTTCTGAAGGGATCAGTTTAATGTGGAAAACACAAGCCGGAAATCTTGAGAAACTGAAATGTTCTGCCTGACTCTCAAACAGAGGCTGAAGTCAGAATAAAAGCCATAGTTCTAAACACAGCCTGAGGAGGAAGTCGCTGGGTCAGGGGACACATCTCAGCCTGGCTATCAATTCACGCCGTCAGCCTGCATTCATTACACGTCATGGCGTGCCCAGTGTGCACAGCCTTACCAATCACCCAACCCAGTGGGACAGTGCTGGTCGTGGCAGGCAACGCTGGTACCACAAGTAGTTGTTGCTACGACATATTGAGTATTGACTATATGCTAGGCACAGCACTTTACAAGCACATTATTTCACTTAACCATCACGACAACCTTTTGAGGTGGGTATTCTCATTATATAGATGTAATTGCTGAGGCACAGAGAGGTTAAGTAACGTGCCCCAAATCACAAAGTTAGAAAGTAGAGAGGCAGAGTCTATGTCCAGGACCATCCGGCTCCCGAACCACTGTTCTGTTTTAAGGAGACGCCTTTGAACAGACTAAAACAAAAAAGTATGACATGGCTCTGCCCTATATATTAAGGTATATAGCTGGAGAAAGGCTCAAACATACAAGATACAAATAGGAAAAAATAAATCAGTTCTGAAAAGGGCAGAGCACAAATTCTGCAAAAGTAGAGAGGGTGTCAAAGTGAGGATGTAATTTGTACAAGTAAGAGTAGGTTAGAGACAGGGTCTTGCTGATCCATCTTGTTATCTAAGCAAGAGTGGGAAGACTGTGAGACCCGGGACATGATGCTGAATCAATCTCAAGGGGTAAGTGGGCTCCGGGGGCCATACCCAGCTGGGTATTAGCAGGCAGTATTTGGCCTTTGGATGGATGGATCTAGACAGTGTCCGCCCCAAAGAGGTGCAACCCAAGGAAGCAGAGTATCCTAGGGGGAGGGAGGGGGCATTCCATGTGAAGGAAATGGAGAAGGGAATGTCTTTGCCACACTGGAGAGGGAGGATAACGAAGTGAATCAGAGGACAGGCTGGGTTTATCCGAGTTTCTATCAATCATAAGCTGTGTGACCTTGGACAAGCTACCCAGTCCCTGATTCTGTTTCCTCATCTGGAAATTGAAGATAATAATGGCTCCTAAAGCATAGAGTTGGGAGGAAGTTTCAAATGATTCATGGAAAGCACTTAGCACAGTGTCTGAAATAGGTTAAGTACTCTATAAGGTACTATTTTAATCATACACGGGCCATAGTAAAAATGGTTAGAAGGGAGAGTTATCAGAACCGGAGAGATCAGTAGGGGGAGTGTGAAGCAGATAGGGATGACAGCCTGGGAGAAGTTGGTAGCAATGGGATGTAGCTTGGATGTGGACCACAGGCATGTGGTTGGTGGGGAGTTAAGAACTACTATAATATTGATCCTTTAATATGTGCCAGGCTCTGTTCTAAGCACTACATAACTTAACTCACTGACACCTCACCACAACCTCTATGATGTAGGTTACTATATAGCCCCATTTTACAGATGTGCAAACTGAGGCTTAGAGACGGGAAGTAATTTGCCCAAGGTCATACAGCTAATAAAGGGTGAAACTGAGATTCAAATGAGACATCAAATGATTGACTTATTGTCCTCAGGTTCCTATTAAATCCTTGGTTCTGAATTATTTTGGTTCTATAACAGATGTTGTGAGGGATTTTGGTCATGTATAGACTCTATACTAGATTCTCTTTAACCACTAACAATCCCAGCTACTCGATAAAATAACATTTGGTGTGTTAGGATACATTTTCTCTAATTTCATTAGGTTATGAGCACTTTCACACACTTTATCCATCCCAAGCATTATTCATTCAGTCCCTCGTTCAACCAATACCCGTTGCTAAGCTCTTACCTACATTCTAGGTACTATTCAGGCTGTAGAGACTCAAAGGTGAATAAAATACAGAAGCAGAGAAACAAGTAAATAGAAAATCTCAGAACACTCTTATCAATGCTATGATAGAAGCGTTAAAAGACTTGTGTGTATATGAAGGGAGTGGGCATCATAGCGGGTGGTCAGGAGCCCAGCAGCCTCACTTAAGAGACACAGCTCTTGAAACCCCAGATTAGATTAGCTCCTGGATACTCTCGCTCTTGCCTCCATCTCTCCATCTCTGCTTGCTCTGCACCCAACCCTGTGCCATCCTCCATGCCTCACATTGACCTCCGCTCCATCCCAATCCCTGGAATTCTTATGCATGGTCCTCTGACCACACAACCTTCAAAGTGACTAATCAGTACTGAAGGTGAGATCTGCCGCTTTCCCCAAAGTCAGGTGCTGGATGTTGGAGAGACAGAAAAGGAAGACTAACTTCTGGGGGGAGATGAAGGAAGAGAGCTGTGGCAGAACAAGTCTGTACACCTCATTCTAAGTTAAAGGGGATTGCATGTGTGTGTTGTCCTGGTAGCTAACACTGACTGTGGCTGTGAATGGCCTGCTCATCAGGACACAAGTCTCATGACTACAAAAATCCTCTTTCAATGTCACCACAGGGGTCTTTCTGGCCTTCTCTCTCTCTTTGTAGACTTTAACTTTTTACCTGATATATTCGTGCATGTTTGAGGTTTTTTTTTTTTAGAAATTTGTACACCTTTATGATTAAAACAATAAAATGAAAATAAAAGCAAAGGATATTATATTAACAAGTTCAATACTTGTTGGTCACCTACACTGGGCAAAGCAAGAGCTCAGGTGCAGAAGACAATGAGACGTATACCCTTTAAGGACTGTTACAATATTTACAGCACGTGATGAAGCAGAAAGTCAATATTGCCCCAGAGAAGCAATTAAATAATCTGACTAGAGAAGAAGATTTGACAGTTATTTACGATCCTAATAACTAATATTCCCAAAGTGCTTTTAAGCTATTCTGATAAGGAGATCTCAGGAGTTGTCAATACTCTCAAGCTGTCTTTTACTGTTTCATTTTATTAGAGCCGTAGATTCTCTGCTATTGGTCATGAAACTTAGCTGCTCTTGAACAGAGAAGAAACAGCAAAGAAGGACTGAAAGCTCTTAGTTTCATTCTCTGACATGTGGCAAGACGGAACTCACTCTCTAATGTCTTAAGGCTTTTTATCACCTGATCAGCAGTGAGAAGCCATCTCGTCCTCTCTTGATCAATTTCACGCTTGGTGAGACTCTCTATCCTGGTAATCAACAAAAAGGATGAGAGGAAGCTGATGTGCATATGCACGACTCAGATGACTCCCCTGGTCAGTTCACACAACCTGTAATCAAAGTCAGGGTGTGAGCTTCTAGGAAGTTTAGAGAATGGAGAGAGACTCCCTCCTTTATGCAAGGGACTTATTTATGGGTCATATAGACAATCATTAGGAAGACTACTTTGCCCTAAATATCTCCTGAATAGTTGCTGGAAATTTCACTATTAGCAATTTTTTCCCCTTTATATCCTGCCCTTTCCTCTGTTAAATTCAAGGATTTGAGAGCTGCAGGCAGGAAGTTATAATCAATTCCATTTTAGGCAATAAACATGTATTGAGTGCCTCCTGTAGACCAACACTATACTAGGCTTAGGATACAAAGCTGAGTAAAATGCATTCTTTGATTCAAGGACCACGCAGTCTAAGCAACGATTTCCCGAAGCCAGCCCAAAGGATTGCAAAGATTGCAACTGAGGTCCTTGTTAAATAAAAATAAAGATCTTTAGGCTCCATCCCAGAGATTCTGATTCAATAGAAGTTCTCTGGGTGGTTTTGCTATGTAGCCTGAGTTAGGATTCACTAGTCTAGGAAAGAGATGAAGTCATCCACAAAATAAATTATTATAATTCAGTGCTGTAAATTCTATTATAGAAGCACCTATAAAGTGCAATGGGGGCAAGCAATTAATACTGACTTGGAGAGTGAAATGGGAAATCCACAAGTTAGACTCAGTATTTAGACTGGGCAGTGATGGATGAGGGGAGTTCATTTGGTAGACAAGGGTGTAGGAGAAAAGGCCATTTCAAGCAGAGAGAAAAGCTTGAGTGTAGATGCTAAAGAGGGAAAGTACTTGGCATGTTCAGTGGGCAATTCATTGCCTGCTGTGATTTCAACATAGACAATTGGGATATGGAGGAGATGTAGGAAAGGGGGTAAAACTATGGGAGAATTAACTAAGAGGCCACAGACAAGTGGGAAAAATACATTAAGCCATTAATTTAAATGTAGATATATTCATGTGTTTATCCATTCACTTATTCACTCAACAAATATTTATTGAGCACCCACTGCGCTCACACTGAGCATTTTGTCAGATAAAGACAGCAGGACAGGACAGGGAGAATGGAGCCTTGGAACATAGGAAGGGAAAGTAGGATGCTCAAAGGTGACCCACTTCCGCATTTTAATGCAAATTACTGAAAATATTGGGATTAGAGAACCAAGACTGGAGCTTCCTGAGATGTGACTAATTTGCATTTGAATGGAGGAACTGGAATTAGGTAGATAATGTATGTGAAAATCATTTGTAACTATATATTACTACACAAATGTTTAGATTGCTACATATTCATAAAAAATAGAGTGATGTGTGACGTGTGAGCGAAGATTGGTCCCAAGACAGGTGATTTCCTAAAGGTCCATTTATTCCTGTCGGGTAGTTTAGAACCACGAACTTGTAGAAGCAGGAGTTGTTAGCATATGCTGTCAGAAAAGGAAGAAGCTGCAGGTCTGACTTTTGGTTCCTTAATTCTCTACCATAAAAGTCTTCCATTGGGGGCCCCAAGCTGTAGACACTGATTCTGCTCAGAAAAATCTCATTTGTCCCCAACTGAGAGATGTTAACCAGGGATTTTATGCTGCTAACCATTTACCTTTCTTTCTTTCTGTTTTTTCCCTTTTGTTGTGTTCTGTTTTCTGATTTGAACTGTAATGAGGTACTCTGTTTCTTTTTTGTTGTTGTTTTGCTTTGCTTTGTTTAACTTTTTTTCTTTGTGGGGAGGCACAGTATAGACTTTACTGGTGTGACTGATGATCCGTGACAAGGCAGGTCTCTATAAGCCCCTCCTCCTCTTCAGGACACCTAGGATGGAAATGTGTTGAGGATGAGATTCTCAGTAATTGAGGAATAGAGCTGGGCCAGTGTCTTAGGCAGCTTGGGCTGCCATAACAAAATACCATAGACTGGGTGGTTTAAACAACAGAAATTTATTTTTTTACAGTTCTGGAGGCTGGAAGTCCAAGAGCAAGGTGCCAGCATGGTCAGGTTCTGGTGAGAGCCCTCTTCCTGGCTTGTAAACAGCTGCCTTCTCTCTGGTGTGTCTTCTTAATAAGGGCACTAATTCCATCATGGGAGCCCCACCCTCATGACTTCATATAAACCTAATTACCTCCCAAAGGCCCCATCTCCAAATACCATCACATTGGGGTTTAGAGCTTCAACACGTGACTTAGGGGGACAGAATTTATTCCATAACAGCCAATTTATTCCAGAGACCGAGAACCTTTTCTCACGCTGTTGCTGGGGCTGATGGTCTGGACCAGGGTGCTTATTTCTTAAAGTCCACGTGGGCTATGAAGTCCACCATACAGATCACACAGACACTATAGCCAAATTCATCATTATACTAGGAAATAAACTTGACAAAGTGGTTGGAGGGCAATGGGAGATCCAACATCAAAGGTGGAGAAGTCAGTATCACTGTAAAACCTCAGTGCCACCTAGGATACCTCCAAACGATCTCTCTGAGGCCTGCTTCACCACTTTTTTGATGTTGTTGTACTTTGCAGCTTTCTCCAGAGGTGGAGATAGGGCTGCTGCTCTGGGAAGTACCCCAGCCATCATGCCAGTTTTCCGGAGGAGCTATCTAAAGCTTTCTATATGGCAGTAATAGCATGGACGTGGTTACTGATCTCTGATGCTAATGTTGTCATGACGACCTGGGCCAGGGAGGCCAAGAGTTGGTGCAGGAGCATTGTTGATAATCTTGAGGGAGTGGTCATACATCTCATGGTTCACTGTCAACACAAACAGTAAAACATGGCAGCATCAGCAGAAGGGGTGGAGATGATGACCCTTTGGGGTCTACCCTTTAGGTGAACTTCAGCCTTCTATAAGGTACTGAAGACACCAGTGGACATATCCACGACATATTCAGCACCAACATCACCCCCACTTGGTGTTATAAGGTGGAGATGTACTTCCCAATGATCACAAACTTCTCAGTCTCAGCTTAGACAATGCCACTGAACTTGCAGTGGACACTAAACCCACAGATCATGTGACTGAGGTCAAGGAGAAGGCCAGAGATGGTGACGGTATTGCTTTGCCAGTGTTGGAAGCAGCCCTCCCTGGTGATCAGGCACCCAGTGTGGCCAAATCTGTTTATTCTGACCTTCATCACCATGTCTTAGGGATGCAGCTAGTACTTCACAAAAAGGCACAGACGACTGTTGAGTGGGAAGGAGCTTTTCCTTAAGGAGACAAGATGGCAACATGAATCCATGTACCTAATCTCTCCTTTCTCACATTCTCAGTGAAATAACCAAAGGGGAGTTTGTCTGTGTTAGCACTTGAACAAGGGGTAGGTTCGAACACATGCACATGAAGGAATTTCTTGGACATATTGTGCAGAAGGAACCACTGGGGGCTGACACAAGACCCTCAGAAATAGTGGAGTGAAAACGCGGCTAAAGAAGTTCCCAGGGCCAAAGCATGCAGCCCCTTGTGGCTCATAGGAAGGGTGTTTTACTTGTCCACTGAGGCCATTGAAAGGTTTTAACCAGGGGAGTGATACATTGGATACTATTTTTAACAGATTAAGAGACCAACCAGTTAAGAGACTCGGACTAGGGATGTGGCAGTAGAGATGGAATAAAGTGGATAGATTTCCCAAATACATTGAAAGTACAAAGATAGGATTTAGTGTGGGACTGAGTGTTAAAAGTAGCTTTCTCTGGGGGTTGGACTTGGAGGATAATTTTGAGTCACTTTTTTCTTTTGTGCACTTTATAATTTTTAAAATAATTTTTCTACAATGAACATCGATTATTTCAATAATTTTTTAAAACTTAAAAACTAAAAAAAAAAAAAAAAAAAAAAAATCTTCCTGAATACACCAAAATGGGATAACTAGATTATATACAAGGCAGATTCTGGAGAAACAACTTCCAAATAAGAAAAATTCTTAAAAGAAAACCAAAATGGAAGAAACAGGAGCAAGAGCAGCGGTGGGCATGTGTAAGTGGTAGGAATCTCTGTGTGTCTGTGTTTGGCTAGGGCAGTGGTTGTTAGATTTTCTCCAGGATTGGAATTCTTTCTTCAAATAGCCTCTGCACAGGGGCCCTGGACATAACAGAGGTCACAGGAGCACTGCTCTGGTTGAAGGCATAGGAGGCCCTGAGCCCCACCTTCTCCATTATGCCGGAGGTCACCCTCTCCTCTCGCTCCCCTTCTCCAAGAACAAAGGCCGGGGCACCTCTGAGAGTGAGATCAGCAAAGGCTTTTTCTTTTCCATTTTCTTGGCTTTAGGGATTTAAGCAGAGGCAGCTCTGCTGAATACATGTGATACGTGGGTGATAGACAAAGCTGAGTGGAAGCCTGGTTTCAACCTTTAGTCCATCACAGCCATTAACGTGCACTGGCTAGAATAAATGTATTTTGAAAGCAGTGCGGCACTGATCAGAAAGATGCCTTAGATGAGAAAACAAGAAAAAGAAGCCTTTTATCTTTCAAGGAAAGAGAAGACAAATGAGAGATGAGAACATGACTTGCAAGCAAAATGCCTGCCCCAGGTAAGGCTTAAACTGTATGTTTCTTTGATCTTCCTTTGGAACCTGGGCCATTGTTAAGGACACCCAATCAAATCACAGTGCGAAGAGAGCAGGGCGGGTCCAGTGAAGGTGAATGGGCTGGGCCACATGCCCCACCGGCAATCACTACCCCTCTGTTACCGCTCAGACAATGAAGGAATATAATTGTTCCTGCCAAACTGAGTTTCAGCACAGCTCTAAGAGCTTATGAATTAAGGTTGAGGAACCATACCTTTTAGATCAATTTATCTGGGAAGAGATTTGATGAAGAACAAGTTCATGGGGGAATAGATTAAGAATGCATTTTTTCCACCCCTGATTCCTCTCGCTGTCCATCCTCATGGTTTCTATGGCAACTACCCTGTTCTCTATGATCTATGACTGCACTCCTGGCCACAGATGATACACCAGGGCTGAGCATGGACCCAAGCTGGACCAATCCTAATACCTTATTCCCTATCCTAGCTGATTTCTCATGAGATGGCAATCTAACCCATGCTGTGTCTATGAGTACCTCACAGGAGCTTCTGGATTTGAAAGCAAGAACATCAGTTAATCTTTTTGGGGCAACTAAAGAGGTAAGCATTAAAACCTTATCTCATCCTTCAGTAGGTGGATGGATAAACAAACTCTAGTACATCCACAGGATGGAATACTATACAGCTATAAAAAGGAAGACATGATTGAAATACACAACAACTCACATTAATCTCAAAGACACTATGCAGATTGAGGGAAGCCAGTCCCCAAAAGGTAAATACTATGTGATTTTGTTTATATGACATTCTCAAAAAGACAAACTATAGTGATGGAGAACATGTCAGTGGCTACCAGGGGCTATGGGTGGGGGGAGAACGTGATTATAAGGGATAGCACAAGGCAGTTTTACAGGCAATGAAACCATTCTGTATCCTGATTGTGGTGGTTACCCAAATTTTTACGTGTATTAAAATTCACAAAATTCATAAATATTTTTCAAAAGAAAAAAGTCCATTTTACTGGATGATACTTTTTAAAATAAAATTTTAAAACTTTTTTTTTTTTTTTTTGGTGAGGAAGACCAGCCCTGAGCTAACATCCGTTGCTAATCCTCCTCTTTTTGCTGAGGAAGACTGGCCCTGGGCTAACATCCGTGCCCATCTTCCTCCACTTTATACGGGACGCTGCCACGGCGTGGCTGACAGGCAGTGCTTTGGCGGGCGCCCGGGATCCGAACCAGCGAACCCCGGGCTGCCAAGCGCGGACCAAACCGCTGCGCCACCGGGCCGGCCCTAAAATTTTAAAACTTTTGAAAAGAAAAACTTTCTCATCTGCAAGGAGACATGACTGGCTAATCTACAAAAGATAGAAAGTAGAGAAAATTACAACTGCTGAGAGGTGAAGAGACGTGAGAGATGAACTAGTGTCCCTTTGGGCCCAGAACTGGCAGCTGCATTCTCATCCTCCGGTTCCATGAGACAATCTTCTACTCTTACATTAAGTCCCTTGTTGTGTTTAAGCTAGTTCAGCTAGGCTGTCTCACTAGCCATCCAGAATCCTAATAATTTAGTAAGGAATCGCTGGTTCCATTTTGCATTAGTTGTTCTGGAGCTGGAGGGAAGCGTTCCTTTCTACAGGCGTAAGAGTGAATGGAGAGCTACTTTCTAGATGCTGTCACCTCAGCATTCAGAGGTTTTACTACATGGATAATAAAACCCACATTCCAAATTGCTGATCCACTAAGTCCTAACTCTTGCCAAGAAGGCTCTTTCTCTAAGGTTGCTGCATAATGCTGTGAGTGCTCATTAAATCTAAGAAATGTTTTAATGACATTTATTGTTATACACACTTTAGCTGATCATGTTGGGGTAGTTTCCAAAAAGTACGCCAGGAAGAGTTCCACGGTACTAGCCTGCTGGTGGAGTTTCCTTCGGGGTGAGGTTGAGGGTGAGGGGAGTCCAGCGTACACAGAGACCAGCCATTCTTCTTTTCTAATCCCCAGAAGTGACAAATATATGGGGTATCCAATCAGCTTATTTTATCCCTCATGGAGATCTATTCTACCTCGCCTCTAATTCCACTAGGGCCAGATGCTGTGAGCATATCCTTCTTCAGGTCTGTGGTTTTCCCCACTAGTACACGAGATAAAAGTGGGAACTGAGCTAGGGGCATTCATATATGTTTACTAATTTATACACCAACCATTAATAAATTTGTGTTTCTTCAGTGCGGCCAACACTCTGTGAAGAAACCAAGATGAGTGCAAGAGTGGTCAAGGAGATCACAGCCATACAGGGAAACAGACTTTCCAATAAATATCTGCACACTTGAGGCAGACCAAGACTCCAAAATGACACCCAGGAGGAGTGAAGAACAGAGGCGGCACAGGGCGGCTGCTGGGTGAAAGTGATGCATGGGTTTTAAAGGATGAGAAGGGGTCTGCCTTGCTTCTAAGTGGGGAAGGGCTGTCTAGACTTCGGGGACACACACAGTGCAAGGGGGTGTGAAACCGTGCAGTGGTTTTGGAAAGCTCAAAGGAATCTGGAAAATGCAGAGGGGGTGAAGAGACAGACAAGAGAAGGTAAAAAGCCTGGACTTTTTCCTGAAGGTGATGAATAACTGGGTGGAGTTTTAAACAGACAAATGACATACACAAATTTGCTTTGATGGCAATGTGGCTGACTGACGGAAGACGGGCTAAATCTAATGGGAAGAAGGTAAATTAGGAGCCGAATGCTGTAATCCAGATGAAAGAATCCAGTGGCAGTGAGGGCATAGTTT
Organism: Tapirus indicus; assembly: GCA_031878705.1. NCBI lineage: Eukaryota > Metazoa > Chordata > Mammalia > Perissodactyla > Tapiridae > Tapirus > Tapirus indicus. Next base: position 63,578,776 of record CM062923.1, read on the forward strand.
GGAGGATAAATTTACAAGACAGAAACGCGTGGTGACAATTAGGGTGTGGTGTTGAAAGAAGAAAGAGACCAGGATGCCGCTCACGTTTATGATTTGGGATCACAAGTGGACGGGAGGATGATGGTGTCAAGGAACAAGAGGGCAGACAGGAGCCGGCCCGGTGGCGCAGCGGTTTAGTTCGCGCTTGGCAGCCCCGGGTTCGTGGGTTCAGATCCCGGGAGCCTGCCAACGCACTGCTTGTCAGCCACGCTGCGGCGGCGTCCCATATAAAGTGGAGGAAGATGGGCACGGATGTTAGCCCAGGGCCAGTCTTCCTCAGCAAAAAGAGGAGGATTAGCAACGGATGTTAGCTCAGGGCTGGTCTTCCTCACAAAAAAAAAATAAAAAATAAAGAAAAGAAAAAAAAGAGGACAGACAGAAGGAGGAAGAGATATTGAATTCAAGAGGGAAGCTATTTCTTTCCTCCCTCAAGATAAAATAAATCAGGAGGGACATCTGTCATTGGAATAGGAATTTTATTTTGTCAGCATAGCAATGTCATGCACATCTTGCTTTATCTCGTAATACATGTAGAAGAAATAAAGAGGAGCTCAGAGAGGCAGGATGAGGAAGCTGGGGAACTTTTAGCAGACTGGGAAATAAGGCCTTCTCATCTGAAACACTCCTGGACGTCTAGTGAGAGAGGAGAAACCACTCTGATGAGGAGCAGCCCACCAAGTTGAACACAAACTACAGAAAGAGACCCATGATGCCAAGCTCAAAGGAGCAATTTTCAAATTTAGCAATCTAATCACCATCTATGCATATGATTAGGTTTGGGAAAAGTTCAAAACATTTCAGAAACAGTGGGAAAGCAAAGGTCTTCTTAACTATGAAATTCGCTCTTGGTCACCAAGACTCGGGGTAACATTAAGATCACTATTTCAGTATGGAATTCTATTTTTTATTTGAAAAATATGAAACCTAGGCTTGTGCATGCCTTATTGCTCCTGTAATAAGCAGAAAGAGAAGAGCAGCAATTCTGATAGATGGAGAGGTAAATGTTTTATTTTAAAGGTTGATTTTGCAAAACAGAATTCAGGATTTAAAAACAAATATCACTATCTTTATATTTATAAAATTTATATTATAGTAGAAGCTCTCTTAAACAGTCTCAACTAATTAGTGGATAAACCGATATTCCTCATTCCCTTTGTAAAACACTCTGACCAGAGTTCAGTCTGCTTAGTTACTCTGTAAAATGCCCCCACCCATTGAGTTGTGTACTTACCAGGACTATTTACTCCTCATCTAACTCCACTTGTCATTTTATATGCACTGTAATTAAATATTCCATAATCTGATAAAATGTGACTGCGAAGAGAAAGAGTTGAATGCTTCAGAAAGATTCAATAAAGATAAATCGCTAAAAAAAAAAAAAGGAGTTAGGTTGACTGAGACAACAATAAATAACCAAAAGAAAAAGTGAACAACTAGAGAGAATATATATAAAGATTTTTTTGTAGATGTCTTTTGGTTCTCATCCCACCTTATAGAAACTGACTCTGGAAATCACAGATGACACATTCTAAGTGTAATCTAAGCAAGAAAGACCACGTAGAACTCTCATCGCAGGGTCTAAGTTTTTTAAAAGCCATAAGTTTTATCAAATACTGTCATGTGAATATATTTATGTTTTAAGTTCACATAAAATGTTTGATCATTTTACACAAAATGTGTCCTTTACCTTAACCAATATTTTGATTACTTGTGCACCTGCTTGTCCCCATGACAACCAATGAGACAGCATCTGCTCAAATACTTTGCCCATCACAGAGCTTCAGTTATCATCAAAATATTGATGTCTCCCAAGTCTCCTAATTTAAGACCCATTCATCAGACTGCTTACTGAATACTTCCATTTGGGTATACAAAAATAAACTCAATATCCAAAGCTATATTCACCTCCTGCACCCACCTCAAGCCTGCTACCCCTTCTGCATTTCTTATCCCAGTGTCTGACATTGCCCACATGAAGACTTCATCCCTGATTTCTTCTTAGTCCATCATCACTAACCAATTCCTGGAGGATTGGTCTGAGAGAGAGAGAGGACTCTCATCTCTTAAGAACCCTCACATCTATGTCATTCTCTCTAACTACCTGCCTCTCTTCTACTCCAGGCCACTGTCAACTGTCTCCTGAATTATGGCAACAAGCTCCTAATTGATCCCTCTGCTTCAAGCCTGTTCCAATTCAATCATTCTCCTTCCCACAAAGTGACCTTTCTAAAATGTAAGTGTGATTGTTTGTGTGAATCCCTCAGTGAGTTTCTTGATTAAAATTAGATGGTTTTCCTTTGTTCTTATAATAAAGTCTAAACTCCTTAACAGGGTCACAAGGCCCTGCAGGTCTATCCTCTAACTATGGCTTTAGCCTCAGGTATTACCACTTCCCCTTTACACTCTAAACTCTAGCTAGAAAAAACTTCTTTCCCTTCTGGGGATGCACTAAGCTTGCTCTTGCTTCCCAGACTTTGAGTAAACTCTTCCTTCTTCTTGGTACACACCCCTGCCCACTCCACCCCATCGCTCAAAAATTATCTTCTCCTGGATTACTTCCACTCATCCTGTAATTCTTTATGCAAGTATCACTTCCACAAAACACCTTCAGGACTCCCATCACATCCTCCTAAGAGTTCCCCAAACACCCTGCACCTTCCCTCCCATGGCACCTGTCACTCTGTTCTGATTATCTGCTTATAAGGGCCAGGCAATGTCTTGTTCGCTGCTATACTCCCAGAGCCTGATAAAGAGTACTTTCTTAATAAAGGTGCATTAAAGGAGTGATCAAAGGAAAGTGTCTCCACAAGTAGCCCTGGTCTAACTATGGAGCCTCTTTCCAGAGGACAATCTCCCTCATCTTCCTTGAAAGCCGTACTTTCTTTACTGCTCTTAGTGCTAAGTACTCTAGTACTTAGTACCCTAGTACTAAGACTCTATTCCTGCCAAAGACTTGCAAAAGTAGTATATCCTGAAATTTCTTCTCATAATCTACCCTTCCTCCCACATAAAAATAGTAGGTTTCAGCACCCTCTCCTGGCATATAATTGAGTCAGCCGTGAGCTGGAAATGACAAGTTTTTATTTTATAGCCGTATAATAAAGCCATCTGTCACCAATTATTGGAGGGCATAGGATTTCTAATCCTATGGGTTAGAAAATCCAAAGGATTATATTTTCTGTGAGAGGAAGTGAAACATTCTTACATTAATTTATTTGTTTAGCATGAACTAAGCACCTACTGTGTACATAGTTACTGGTCCACAGTCAGACACAAAAGAGGTCCATCATGAACACTAGACTTACTTCTACGGTTAGGAAGGCATATTGAGGAGAAGCTGAGCAGTTATTTTTGCCAGGCAAGGAACTCAATCCTTACCATTCTGAAAATTTGCTCAAAAGAGAACTAACCAGCTAGTGATGACTCAGGGACTAAACAGCAGAGATGGGTCAATTTTCATTGACCCAACCCCAGTCCAGGCCCTCATCACTTGTCTGTCCCAACAGCTTACTAACCTGTCTCACAAGGTAGCCTAAACTGTGGGGGGGTTTAATTAATTGCCAAAATTTTAAAATACAGATTTATTTGGGAAAAAAAAATAATTTGCACATGGCAACCGTTGGCTGGTAAACTTGTGGTTGTCCCCTTTGAGCGGGTCAATTTCTCTCCTGTTCCCACTCAGCTGTTTCAGTCACTTTCAGATCTTCCTGTCCCCTCTGGCTTTTAAGACTGTGACTCTTTGTCTCAGGATACAGTCTAAAGTCAGCATAAAAGACGTATTCAACCTGCACCCAGCTCGCCTCTCCAGCATCATTTCTTCTGCATCCCAGGATTCCAGTTACTCTCAGTTAATGGAGAACGGTCACAATATAGCCTGCTTGTTCCCATCTCTCAACCCATGAACATGCTGTTCCATCTGCCCGGCCAACACCTGTTTGTTAAGAATGAGAAAATAGAGTTGTGGGGGGAGGGAGAAGTCATGAGAATAAATTGTAGAAAGAATTTCTACAGAATTTCTCCCCAGACAAGGCCTTAGAAACACGCCTGGATCAGGGAGCCATAGAACTTAGCATGCATCTGTGCTGGACCCGTGTGTAGCCTGAATCTACAATCGAATCGGCTTTAGAATAAACTTCTCCACAACAGGACCAAGTTAAGGGCACTTTGGCCCTGCCTGCTGGCTCTGCATAAGTTTTTACATCACTGCAATGAAAAAGCTGACAACAGCCTGCTGTTGCTTTGGTTATTACCATGACGGTCACAGCAACACGCATTCGGCTGCTTTGGGCAAAGGATAAAGGAAAGCAGAGAAGGGACAGAGACGTGGTGACAGTTTATCATAGGGCAAGATAACTGTATTGGAAAGCCTTTTTTTTTCTTTTTTACCAAATATATAAATTATTTTCTTTTTTAATATATAATGTAAAAACTAGTATTCTTCATTCCAAGTATGGGCAGCAGTTGTATATCTGCCCAGTAGAGGGAGGCCTCTTACCTGCTTACAAAGATCATATTCATTACGTAGTAATGCTTAGATTTACAGGGGAAAAAATGAGAATAACTTGAAAAATGGTTTGATATAAAATCATGCAACTAGGGTTATTGGTGACTTGAAGTTGACTTAAACATAACAGACAGAAAAGTGGAACAGAGTGACACAGCAATTAAGCTCCTAGAGATCCTTGAAAAGTTCTCTTTGGTCCCGACTGCCTGGGTTGCAGAAAGATATTAACACGTAGCCCAGTCTGAGGGTAGAATGGCTAGCGAGGAACCTAGGGTCTCCATCCTAAGAAGTTCAAGCTAGTGAGATATAGAGGATTTCTACAATCAGGGATGATGGTGGTCAAATGCATTATTTTACTATAGAATATATTCTCTAAATAAACATTTTGAGTAATAATATCTTGACTCGAACCCAGGATTCTGAACCTACACAACCTACAGAACACCACATCCAATATGAAGAAAGGGCCCAACACATGCAGGCTCTTTCTACCCTAATTATATGATGACTGTAATACTGTCTCCTGATGGATTAAACTGACTTCATGGGGTCCCAAACCAAGGTTTAAAACAGAAACCTGCCTCCTGGCTTTCCTAGTCCTTTTCCCCCGAAAGGTTTAACCCTGATGTCAGCCTTCTAGGTCTTCCTTCTCTGATGGTGGGTAAAAAGAGAACTAACGAGCAGAACACACGAGGTAAGCCCAAGGAAAAATCACACCCAGAATAGTAGGGAGGTCACTGCTCCCTAAAGATGGGGCAGAGCTTGTCTAAACCATTAGGTACTACAGATACAGGGCTATGGCCTAATGGACTTTTCAAGGGCTTATTTTAAAAAGTGCTTGAGAACCAACTTAAAAATTGTATAGGCTCCAAAATATGAAAAGAAACTGCAAAACAAAATTGAAATATTGGCAAACACCTATCCAGTGCTTGCTGTGCACCAGGCTCTATTTTGAGAGCTTCTCTCATACTAACTCATTGGCTCCACAGCATCCCTCTGGTACTGTTATTTCCATCTCCATGCTACTATTGGGGAAACTGAGGCACGTAGCAGTCAGTCACTCTGCACTCTGCCAGTAGTGGTAGGACCAGGATATGAACCCAAGCGTCTGATTCCTGAGTCCTTGATTCTGGACCTATAAGCCAGGGCACCCCTCTAAATAGTGCATCTTTATTTTAAATATCTACAAAAATGTAATCTTCTGTCAACTAGAACACTGCACTCCAATGCCACTATTATAGTTGCGTGTCAATTACATCTATTGAGGGATGTAGTACATTTTAGTGAAGTTGATGCGGTAGAGTAGGAGGGGCTAGGGACTGCAAAGGTCTTAAAGTGGCTCTGACCCGAGGCTCTCAAGGCCCCAAGAGCCTCACTGGAGAACTTGAGAAGAGAGTGGCAGAGAAAGTCACAGGAGAGAACTCACCACTGAGACTCAGGGTCTCTGGGAAGGTGCCATCCCTTGCTCCGTGGCCCAATAACATCCTCCCCGATCGCCCTAGACTAAGGGTTGGCAAACTATTTCTGCAAAGGTCCAGGTAGTAAATATTTTAGGCTTTGTGAGCCATACAGGTTCTGTTGCAACTACTCAACTCTGCCATTGTAGTGCAAAAGCAGCCACAGATAATACATTAATAAATGGGCGTGGCTGTGTTCCAATAAAACCTTATTTATGGCGCTGAAATGTGAATTTCATATAATTTTCATGCGTTACAAAATGTTATTCTTCTTTTGATTTGTTTCACCCGTTTGAAGTTATAAAAACCATTCTCAGCTCACAGGCCATGGAGAGCAGGATTTGGCCCTTGGGCCATGGAGTGCTTGGCCCTGTCCTACTTGGAAATCAGGAAGGATGAAGTGGTAGATGGGAAAGGGAGAAGCCTGAGCGCCACCTAGAGGCCAGAAACATCTCATATCGCTCCTAGGATAATGAACCATTTTGGTAAGCTAAACTAACTAGTACTGCGGTTCCCAGAGCAGGAAGTACAACAGAATTATGCAGGGTACTTGTTAAAAAGACAAATTTCAGGCTCCATCTCCAGAAATTCTGATTTAGTCATATGGTGGGGCCAGGAAACTATTATTTTAAAAGCAACCCAACGATCTTGACAAGAGGTTTTTCAAATGGGGTTTGCACTCCTGGGAAATATAAGTGTATCTACTGAGGTGTGGGGAAAAATAATAGAACTGCTTTCTATATTATTTTTATTCAAAAAAAGAAATAAAGAAGAAAATTAAGCTTTATAAATATTTACCACATGAATTGATGTTGGCTCCCTCCCTCAGTCTATGTGTCGGTGGTCATGTATCACAAGCAGTACATGAAGTTTCCTGAGGAAAAAGTGGAAATTCTACAATGTGGAGGAACTGAAAGAGGCAACTTCTCTACTTTATTTACCTCGGTGTGTTGCATGATGAAGAGGCAGGGCCACGAACTGCTGAGATAATTTTGAAGAAGAAAAAACGAAGGATATTTATCTACCAGGTCTCCACACTCATTATAAAGCTATGTTAATTAAGGTTGTAGTAATGGTGCAGGGGTAGACAAGTAGACCAATGGGATGAAATAAGAGGAAAAGACATACCTGGTAAGTGACATAGATGGCCCCGCAGAGCGGTGGGAGAAAGGATGGACTATTCAGTACATGATACCAGGACGGGACAGTTGGTTATCCCCAGGGAAAAAATGAAGTTAGATCCCTAACTCACTTCAGCAATGAAAATCAATTCCAAGATAAATAAGGTATGAAAAACAAACTTTTTAAACTTTTAAAAGAAACTATAAGAGAATATCCTTTTGGTCTCAAGGAGGGAAGGATTTCTTAAACAAGACACCAAAAAAGTACAAACTGTAAGGGAGAAGACTGATAAATCTGATTCCACTAAAATAAAAACCTATGTTCAACACAAGACACCATAAACAAAATTAAAATTCAAGCCACAGACTGGGAGATTTACAAAGCGTAGAACCAACGAAGGGTCGTATCCAGAATTTGTAAAGAACTATCACAAATCAGCAAGAGCAAACAACCCAGTGAGAAAAAAGGGGAGAGGATACAAATGAGTAATTAGCAGAAGAAGAACACTAGATGGCTAATAAATATGTGAAAAGATATTCAAAATCACTAGTAATCAGGGAAATGCAATTGAAAAGAACAAGGTATCATTTCATACACCAGAGTGATGAAATTAATATAGCTCCTAACACCATGTGCTCACAAGGATGGGGAGAAGGGGGACCTTTTCCACGCAGATGCTAGGAGTGTAAGCTGATACAATTATTTTAGAGAGGAATTTAGCAATATCTGCTAACATTGAAGAGGCACAAGCCTGTGACCCCAAATTCAACTTCTAGGAATAAACCCTAGAGAAACTCTCATACATGTTCCAAAAGAAGAAACGTAGAAGAATTTTCATAGAAGCCTTGTTTGTAAGAGCAAAAAATTGGAAAAACATACATTTACATGACCAGAAGATTTAATAACTAAATTGTGGTCTACTAGAATCGACTTTTATGCAGTGTTTAAAATGAATGAATTCAAGTGACATGTATCAGCATGGAGAAGTCTCTGAAAAGCATAATGCTGGTGAGAAAAGGCAAATTGCAAAATGCATACAGTTTTAAAACAGGGAGAACAATGCCAGGCATTATTTATGGATTCGTGGTAAAGTGTAAGACATGCAAAGGAAGGATAAATCAAGAATGCTAATTCAGGACGGTGATTCTCTGGTGAAGGAAGGAGGGATGTCAAGGGGAAGGGAATACAAGAAGTCCTACCTGGATCTTAGACATCTGATGGGGTTGGGTGTTACTTGTCGTGTAATTCTATGTACTTTTCTGCATGAGGGAAATATGTTGTAATAAAGAGGATTTAAAAGAATAGAGTCAGACATAAGGCCACAAACCTTCAGTCAAATACCAGAATGTCCAAAGCTTTTGTACTGGATCGGGGAGGAAGAAGTTTCAGACAGATTTTGTCTCTAATCAACAGATTCAAAGAATAGGGGGCTGCCACACAGTGGTTGGGGTATAGTGAGAGATAATAGGATCAACATAGCCCATGTCTGTTTACTCCAGATAGTTCTGGTTTATGCCTCTAGCCCAGCATTCTTATTAATAGTGGCCCCTTTTATTTGCAAAAGTGCCCCATTTTGAAAGATCTCTGATATGGTCACCCTAATAATAATAAAGCACCTTCAGCTCCTATGCCTGGTATACCTGATCCTATTGGGTTTCTAAGAGGGTGGACCGAAAATTAGAGAGAGAAAATTCACCCAAGTTGTAATAAAACATATTGAGAAATACTAAAAGATAATTTTTTGCATTTTCTGCTCTTAATTTTTTTTGTTTGGTTTGGTTTTATTTGTTCTTTTTTATTTAGTTTGAGTTTTCATCTTGAAAAGCATCCTTGGATTTTGCCAAAGATTGCTTTTGTATATATTGAGAGAGATCTCTGAATACAGGGAGAATATGGGTCAGGGGCTGGGTGTGCTGCAGTCAGCCGTGGAAGGTGCACACCTCTGGGGCACCAGCTGAGCCTACGTGATGGCCTTCTCTGAATTTTTAATTCAGTGCCATTGGATTCTTGAGGAACCAGGTGACATTGTGTAAGATACATGGGCTCCTAGAAATTGTTCACATCTGTCTAAGTGCGATGTCAGGGGTATCTCTATGATGATTTTAGACCTTTGAATTCATTGGATATTCTCATTTCCTTGTTTGGCTCCTTTTTATCTTTTGAGGACTGGAGAGTGCTAAACCATAAGTACCTGTATTTCCCAAAAGCCTCTGAGAAATTGGAGTCAGGCTAAAAATCTATCAGAGGATACAACATGTCCTAGGAGAATCCTTTTTCACTGGCTTGATCCAGGCTGATTATCTCTTAAAGGTGTGGTCCTCATTGAGCATCAGAACCACCGGGGGTGGGGGGGTTACTTTTAAACCAGACTGAGCCCCAACCCCTACCCTGGGCCAATTAAAAGATAATGTCTGGACAGGGGCCCTGGACATCAGTGTTTTTTATAAAGTTCCCAGGTATAGGGTGACTAACTGTCCTCGTATGCCTGCAACTGACGAGTTTCAAGAGTAACACCAGGAAAGTCCCGGGCAAATCTTGGTCACCTTTGACGAAGCTGTGACTCCCATTGGGACTGCTGCCTAGAGGGTCTCACCATCTCTCCAGCTGAACCCAGTCTTTCTCACTGATGGGATTCAGAACTCCTGGGGATGGGGATAAAGATCAGGAACCTTCTGATTCTGTTAACCTAACAAAAGGATATAAACAAGATGTTGGAAGATGCAATAAACCTGGCCTAAGGGGATGGAAAAAAGAAAGTGGATCTACAATGCCTATGACGAGAGGGAGAGCAATGGCAAATATTTGAGAGTATGTGAAAAGAAAAGTGGCAAGGAGGGATTTTTAAAATAGCACCTTTTTCTTATTCTTATTGCTTCTTATTAAGAGATTAGGGACTCCCTTTGCAGATCAGATCCTTTGGGTCCTCTTGGTGTTCCTCCTCTTGGGAGAGTCAGGTTTGTTTTCCTTCAGGGGTTCCGTCCGGATGTGTCTATGTGAGGCCAGTGAGCGCATCAGCTTGTTGTGCATGTGCGGGAGCCAGCACTGTCCCCACATCTGGGCTCCATTCTTTGTGCCTAACCGTGGATCACTTTGGTCTTCCCTGAAGCCAAGCTGGACTGTTTGGAATTTATGGCGCTTCAATGTAAAGGTCATCTGGGGGTATGGACTAGGAAGCCCTAGTCTTTTAATATGAAAACAAAGTGTGCCAGTGGTAGGTAGATTTACAGAAAATGCAAATGCACTTGGGGTGAAGGTGAGCTACACTAGGTACCTAAATCTAGAGGCAAAGCTCTTGCGCTTGCTAACTCACCCTGCCCAGGAGCGCATCCCTCTGCCTTTTATTTATTTATTCTTTTGGTGAGGAAGACCAGCCCTGAGCTAACATCTGTTGCCAATCCTCCTCCTTTTTGCTGAGGAAGACTGGCCCTGGGCTAACATCCGTGCCCATCTTCCTGCCAAAGCGCGACCTAGACCGCTGCGCTACCAGGCCGGCCCTGGCCCCCGCCCTTTAAATAGAGCCTTTGTGGGGAGTAAGTTGCGGGGCATCACTTTCTCCTCTTGTAAATTGGGTACATTTTCCTAATATTGGTATTTCCTGGGCATTGTGAGAGGAGTCTCCCTGATACAGAGACATTAGAACCCCTGGATGTACCTGGTGGACTTCTCGGTGCTCGCGAACAGGTTCTGTATGCCACAAAACGCCGAAGTTACACCCTTGGGAGCGAACAATTCTGAATCAGGGCAAAGACTGCATTTGTAGACATACTTCCCATTTTCCCTAAAAGTGCCCTTTCCGCTTATTAAGGGACATGAGTTGTTAGAGTGATGGAAAAGGTTAAACTGGAAGGGGATTGTGCAATGGGGAGGGAGGTTATAAGCTACACAAACTTTTGTGCAAATTTCCTTTGACCTGGACTTGCGGTGTCCCACAGCCTATTTCCATGATAAATGCAGATATAAAGCTTCCTAGCATTCTGCAAATATGACCCATCTCTGCCCTTCATCTTGAAGGTTCTCTATCTGGAAGCCCACACTCCTGGGAGAGAAGAAGCCCTGAAAATGCGAAGAAGATGATAAACAAACTTGATCTTGTATCGTATTCCAGACTCTTTTCCTATTCCTGTGCATTAGTTAATTTGACCCTCATAACAGCCCTACAAAGTAAGTGTTATCATCCCCTTTTTACAGAAGGAAGCTGAAGCACAGAGTAGCAAAAATAAATAAATTGCCTGGAGCTACACAGCTGAGAAGTGGGGGGACCCAGGTGCAGACCCAGGCTGCTCCTACTTCTGACCTCTACTGGTTCTTGCTATATCCAGGGCCCTCCTTCCTAGTACAGCGTGAACTCATCTGCTGAGAGTGAAAGTGAGGCCGGTTGACTAATCTGGTAAATGTTTGAAATAATGCGAGTGGGAGCCTGAGAGAGAGAGAGAACTAACCAGTGCCAGTTAAAAAGATTGTGGGGCAGCGCTGGAGGGCCGGGGTTTGTAGAAGCACCGGTCCACACACATGGCTGATTTTTGTTTTTAATCAATGGTCTGTATGTTGGAACAAAACAATAAATAGTTGCGTGTCTCCAGACTGGTAGGCAGCCAGATGGCATACACCTCAAGGAAGATGGAGCTTTTACACAAGAGTGGAGAATGGTATTAAAGAAGCAATGTGGGGCTTGGAGAACGCAGACCTTGCCAGAGCCTGTGCTTCATGGAACTTGGGGGAGGAAGCAGCCTACAACCCAGAGGGCTGTGCAGAGAAGTGGCAGCCCAGAGGGAAGTCAGGTTTCCATTCCAACAAGATGTGGAGGAAATCCTTATAATAAGGCTTCCATAGGGCATAGTAGAAAGGTTTGGAAGTGAGAGAGGAAAGAAAGCAAGGAGTGTGTGGGATTGAGAGGCCAGGAGAGGAGAGCCCACCAGAGGAGGCATTTGGTGGGGAAGGGGGAGGTAATTGACCTATACATCCCCTGGGACTCTGGAGTGCGGGTTCTCATGGGCATCCTCAGACACTGGGGCAGGGGCTGACTAGGACCATGGGGGGTGGTTTTCTCCCTCATTTCCAATGTGTGTTCTTTCCGAGAATTACATGAAGGATTGAGGGTGAGACAGGAAGTTATGTAGGGTAAAGCCCCAGGGAAAATGATGTCTTTGCGTTGCTCACCCACATGCCTCAAGTTCCAAAGAACGTGAACAGCACAAAAATCGTCATACCTGTGGGGGTAGAAAGCAGAAGATTTGAGCCAGAGACTGATAGGTACACCCTGGCCTCTCAATGAAGTGTGGCACAGGCCTTTTTCCTTGTCCTCCCAGGGCCTTCCCCTGATACCTGGTTATTCATGCCAGCGGAGGTGGTGGTGTGGGTCCTGGTTTGGGTTAATGCCTCAGGGCAGGAGTTCCTGTGGTGATTTAGGGCAGAAGCCAGCCAGAGTCTTTTCACTTGTGATAAAAGACAGCCTTACCTGCTTTCATTTTTTTAACTGTTTCACAACTCAGTGCTCTGTCAAGAATGTCCTGTCGCTTTTGACCTGAACATGGAGTCTGACCCCATTCATCAATATTCTCCTCTCAAGCTTCCCCTACTGGGAGGTCAGGCAAGATTCCTCCAAGGGTGGTCTGAGGACCACCCACAGGACAGAGACCCACAGGAGAGAGCCCCTGCCCCACGCCTCCTTGGGCTCCCTCTTGCTGGGCTGGGAATCTACATGCTTATCAAGTTCCCCGATGCTCTCAGGCACATTCCAGTTTGAAAGCCACTATTGGAATGTCCTGGCCCCTCTCATTGCTCCTTAATTGATTGCTCCATATTCCCCCATGACCTTTAGTCATTCACTTGCCAAAACCCATGAGAATGTAAGATCTACAAGGAAAAGTGGATTTGTCGGTCTTGTTCACTGATAGATCCCAAATTCTTAGAAGAGCACCACTCACAGAGTATCTGCTTAATAAGTCTTTGTTAAATAAATGAAATGTTTTTTAAATGCTCACTTTGTGTCAGGCCCTGGGCTGAGTGCTGGGGATGTGGCAGCAAACCAGACAGGCACAAGCCAGCCACCCTCCCAGTTCATGGTGGGGGGAGAGAAAAGGGGGAGCAGCAGACAGGCTGGAGACTAAAGAAGCAATTATAATAAAGCGTAAAGAGTATTAGGATAAAGTGTGCTGAGAATAATATCAGGGTTTGTGGATGTCACTCCGGAGGCCACTGAAGAGGGGGAGAAGTCTGGCACCCCTCTCTTTCTCACCCGGGTGCAGACGGCCCCCCTCCTAGTACAGACGTGAGGGTTCACACAGTCATCAGACTGGAGATGACTCAGTGGACAGGGAAGGTGAGGGGCAGACTGGGTGCCACCCATGGGAACAAGAGAGGGATACAATAGGGCATGAAAGAGCTCCATATCATCCACGGAATGCGGAGGTGAGGACAGAAGTCTGGGACCATTTACCTTTCAATGTCAGCAGAAGGCTGGACGTCTCCTGATCTCTGTGGCATCTGAAGCCTCACCCAGAGTGACAGTAAAAGCCAGAAAGTAAAAAAAAGTGGGTGTGCTTGTTCAGAGCATAGCAGAAAGGGAGTGTGAGAAGTTTACATTCCCATGGTGCAGACAGCAGCTAGACAGGTGGAAAGAAGAGAGACCAAGGGTGCAAGTTTTAAGGCCAGAAATAAGCACGCATGTGGAGCCAGCGTCAGTGGGAGGAGAGACCCGAGCAGCAGATGTGTCTGTGGTCCTGTCCCCCTCAACCCTCAGTCTCTCCCTTTGCCTTTTGACTTGGCACTTCGTCTCTTCCTGCAGGCGGGTTCTGTTCTCTTCATTTTGAATAAAAAAGAAAACTGGCTTTTAATCCTGCTGCTTTCTTTTCTTAGACTGCCAGCTATGAAAATTGTTCTCTTTTTTTCCCTTGGCTACTAGGAAATCCAGAGCTAACGTCAATGCCCAGTTAAAATAATCCAATTTTCCTAAGCATTTAGTAAATTTGTTTCCTGTTCCTTCTCCTTGTTTTAAAATGCTTTTAATTTCTAATTTAACAGCTGCATTGCAATTGTTTCTATTCTTGAAAGCTGCCTTAAATTTTTTGGAAGTTTTATGCAGATGTAAATCATGAATAAATAAAACACATGTGTCCATTTTCTCCCACCCAGCAATCCCTTAACCCTCACCCTGACTACAGTCACATTGCCATGTAATCCTTGCCTCTTCCTTTGGCCTTTCCTCAATCTCCATAATAATCCTTTGTTACTATTTACTGCAGGCACCAACATATTACTGGATCCTTTCCATTCCCTTCGTTTTCCCCTTGATTTCCACTTGCTGGCCTGGCTTCTGGCTCCCACGCCTGACCCCGAAGTTCTTCCCTGGTTCTGATGCATCACTGTCTCCCAGACCTTGGCCACCGTGACACCCATTCCACTTGAGTGGGATCAGAGTCACCTTTATTTTCACAAAGGATTCCCACAGGGAAATCGAGCATCAGTTTGGGGGGACCTAAGTGGACTTAGGGATTCTTACACTCTGGCCTCAAACCCCAGGCAATGAAATAACTTAACCAAGATCTCCCTTTGTGTATTTCTGACACTGCTTGGTAAATGCGTGCTCACTCATTCATAACTAAGGCTTTCAAGCCCAGCATCGCTCATCCTGCTGTTTGACAGTTGTGCCTCCCAAACCCTATGAATCTTAAATTAGTGTCACTACAATGTTATGATTCATTGCTTTAACTCCGTCTCAAGACTGTGGTTGTTTCTTTTAAGCAGCTCTTCCATTAAGGTGGAAGAGCCAGCATAGAACACACACATATGTCGGCCCAAATTCCCAGCTCTGTGGGTGGTCCCAGCCTTGTGTTCCAAATCCAGCCTCTGAGAAGGGGAGGAAAGGGAAGTTATGCTTGTTTATCCTTTCCTAAAACTTAACTTCCAATGGATGTTGGTACTTGTGCACATGGGTCACAAGGATCCTACTCTCCTTTCCTTCCACTAAAGACAGTAAAAAATTTTGAAAGGGGTGCAACTGTCTGTACGTGTACTATCTCTGAGTTCTCTAGTCTCAGAGATGAACTTTATTTTAGCCCAGTTTGTCTAATACAAAGCATGAAAACCATTCATTCATTCAACAAATGTTTGTCGAGGAGGCTCTGTTTTAGGAGCTGAGAATACAGCAGTGCAATCCTTATTGGAGTGGTCCCTTAGATCTGAGTGAAGAGAGGATAGACAATAAAATCTGTAAACATGATGTAATATTGGATTGTGCTAAGTGTTAAAAATAAGAAGACAATTTAGGTAGAATGATCAAGGAAGGCCCTTTGAGGTGTCATTTGAGCAGGGATCTGAATGAAATTAGAGATCCTTCCCCCTTCCCTTGCCCATGGCAGACATCAGTAATCAATCAGAGCCATCAAGTCTTTTTCATGGAGCCATACAATCCTCCTCTCAGCACTGCCATTTGGTTGGTGTTGACATGCATGATTAGGCCTATTTTCCATCCTGTTCCAAAAATATCTTCCTTTTCTAAAGCAAGGAGGAAAATGTAAAATAGAGAATAAACCTAGGGATCAGCTTTTTTTTATCCGTCATTATTTAAAAGCCTAATGATGTAGGATTGATTGTCTTCTTCCCTTCTCTTGTCATAAATACAAGATATTTCCATCCTTTTGTGATGTTTACTTTGTATGTTTGAGTTTATAACTCAACTCTTGAGTGTTTTATGACCTGTTCACGGTCGCAGGGCTCTGCAGCTACCTAGGCTGATTAATCCTAACTACTAGCCTTAAATTGTGGATGTTGTTATGCCAGAGCATATCCTCAGATTTCAACCTGAAGAACATTGTAAGTAGCATGTTTCCCTGACAAAATCCACTTTCATAAATAAAAACACTCTATACATACATCAGTAAATTTCCTTTTTTTTCTTTTTGGCTGAGGAAGATTTGCCCTGAGCTAACATCTGCTGCCAATCTTTCTCTCTCTCTCTCTCTTTTTTTTTTTGGTTGAGGAAGATTAGCCTTGAGCTAACATCCACGCCAGTCATCCTCTATTTTGTATGTGGGTCACCACTACAACATGGCTGATGAGTGGTATAGGTCACTGTTCAGGATCCGAACCCAGGAACCCAGGCCGCCGAAGCAGAGCACCAGAACTTAACCACTATGCCATGGGGCCGGCCCCCCAATTTTCTTTTTATTCATTCATTTATGGAGCACCTACAGGGTGCCAGACACAGAGTGTTAAAGATGAATAAGATATATAATGTCTTACTTAAGTCTTATACAAATGCCAGTGGAAGATAGTAAAGTACTTATATAGGGAGAGATCCAAATCTTATCGTCTGGTAATCATTTTTAAGATCCATGACCGTACAAATCACTACCTCAGTGATAGCCAATGACTTCCAGTTGCCAACCCAATGCCAATCTTCATTCTACTTGGCTTCTACTTAACTTTGAGGACTATTTTTTTCTTCTCTCCAATTGCCTCTCTCAGTTCCTATGACTAAGCATTATTCTGCTCCTTATTCTCTCCCTTCTTTCTCTATGTTCTTTCTCTTGGGGACCTCAGTCACTCCCAGAGATTTAATATCACTTTTATGCAGGTGAGTTTCAAATATATATCCCGGGTTACAACTTCTCTTCTGGGTTACAGTCCACAAAGATATTGTCCTAGACCTGAGATTCTATATGTTTGAAGTCAAACAAATCATTGTTATATTTACCAGGGTCTTTTGTATTGCAAATGACAGAAATTCAACTTAAAGTAATTGAAGAGGGGGAAAAGAGGAATTATTTCCCTCTGTAACCATAAGAATCCTGAGCTAGATCCAGGAACTCAGCCAATGTTGTCTGGAATTGAGTCTCTTCTCTTCCCTTCCTCTTCCTCTTCCCCCACCGCCTCTCATTTGTGTGTGTGTGTGTGTGTGTGTGTGTGTGTGTATGTATTGACTTCTTTCTTTCTAAGTCAGGGTCTCCCTATTATTATATGTTCATATCATAGCTGCCATAAGCACCAAGCTTACTTTCACTGCCTTAGTAAACCTAGAGAAAGAGAGAACTTCTCTTTCCCAGTAGTTCCATCAAAAATCCTACAGTTGAATTTCATTGGGCTAACTTGGGACACTGGCCATCCTGTAACCAATCATATGACTGAAATGCAGAAATATGCTAATTATTGACCTAAATCCTTGGAAGCTATGGATTAACTTCAATCACATGAACTGTAGTCCTCTATAGAATAATTGAGAAAAAGGAGAAAGTATGCTGAATAGGTGAAAGCAACACATGGCAACTATAATCCACTCCCAAAAAACAAGTTTTCCCCACTGACTCACTTGTTTCTGTTAAATGAGATAGTGTATGTAAAAATATTATGTAAACTAAACTGTATTCCTCAAATGTTATTAATCTTACTACTACTATTTTAATGATATCACAAGTTTGAATAATTCAGACTTCAACCCTCAGATGCCTCTTTGACTTCATCTTCCCCTCCCTTATCCCCATCAACATTTAATCAGTTGTCAGATCTTGATTCTGTAACCAAATTGTTGCAAAAGTCTTCTACCTAAACTTCTTTCCACAAGATTCTATCCTTTCCAATCCAGATTAACTTTTTTTGAAACATGGGCTGATCATATAACTTTCTGGTTCATAAATCTTCCCTTGCTCTCCATTGCCTAAGAACAAACGGCCAATCTTATTATCGAGTCTTCAAAGTCCAACCCTCCAGAAACTAGACCTAACCTACCTTTCTAGATATACTCCCCACCACTTCTGTAAATATACCCCATGCCTCTACCCAACTGGAACCACTCAATGTCCCTCATTCTGCCTCTGAAACTTTCTCTGGCTGTTTCCTACAATCAGGAAGCCATCCCTCTCCTTCTCTGTCAGGGTCCTCACCACCCTTCGGGC
The DNA here is from genome assembly GCA_031878705.1 of Tapirus indicus. Lineage (NCBI taxonomy): Eukaryota > Metazoa > Chordata > Mammalia > Perissodactyla > Tapiridae > Tapirus > Tapirus indicus. The sequence goes on from CM062923.1 coordinate 63,596,787, forward strand.
CCAACTCCAGGACCTCTGTGGATACATCAAAAAGGGATTACTATGTAGTCATTTAAAATGATTTTGAATAGACAGAAAGCCTGGATTAGATGGGCATTTTCTACTACTCTTGGATGATAGATTTCTGTCTTATAAGATTCTCTTATATGAGAGCACATTTTTTTTTTTTTTAACCACGAAGGGCTTTGTTAAACCAGAAATAACCCAGTGTGCTGGTGCATGGAGCACCAACAAGACATGGAGGTGAGCATTACCTGTAACTAGAATGTGCTGACAAGGTCACCCTTCTACGAAAGAGGGCAATCCTTATGAGCACAGGCTGCTCCCCAACTGGCTAGGAGGCGTTACTCTTTAAGAAAAGATGCCTAGGGGCCGCCCGGTAGCGCAGCAATTTAGTTCACGCTTGGCAGCCCGGGGTTCACGTGTCGGGATCAGCGCTAATACACTGTTTGTCAGCCATGCTGTGGCGGCGTCCCATATACAGTAGAGGAAGATGGGCACGGATGTTAGCCCAGGGCCAGTCTCCCGCAGCTAAAAAGAGGAGGATTGGCAACGGATGGTAGCTCAGGGCTGGTCTTCCTCACACACACACACACACACACACACACAAAAGATGCCTAATGACTGTGTGTTCCCTTTGAATGTGTATTTATTTATTAGGCCCTCCTGTGTTGTTGAGTCTTCATTCTTCCCAAGACTGAACACTTTAGCAAGTGGAAGCAGCTCCATGGCTATTTTTCCCAGCTGCCACAGTGTTCTCCCCATCCTTGGAAGTTCTAGAACTTGGTAGCTTTCAGTCTTACTCTAATGATATTATACTTTGCAAAGCAGCCATTATGTACTTTCTTATCTCCTCTGGCAGACTGAGGTAGAGGACACATTTCTCTTGGTGTCTTCAATACAGTAAGTACTCAGTAAACACCTGTTAGGATGATGCCAGCAGAAACTCCAGAATGATGCCAAGGAATCTCAGGGGTAAAACGTGTGTGTTTTATAAACATTCTACTCTTTCGTAGATTTTTCTCATATTAATAGAATCTTCAGATATAGCCGGAGGTTATTTTATTTGTTCATTTTTCACCAAAAGAAGACATTTTTTTTTCCCCTATAGGCAACTCAAATAGCCTGGGAGAAAATAACTCAACAGTAATACAATTAGTTTTACCACCTTGCACAGCAATAGCAACAACACCAAAATTGCCTCTGAATTTCAAAAGAGCTTTTGGATGCTAAAACTTAACATTCAGTCATTCATTCAACGCATGTATACTGAACACCTACTAAGCCGTGGCATTGTGCTAGGAATACTGAAAAGACAAATGTATTGACCTCACTGAACTTAGAATCTGGTGGAGGAGACAGACAACCATACAAGAAACTACCTGCCAGATACCCTTTAATTGCGGGGTACATAAAAGCAGCTAACAATTGCCTGCCTCTCTGCGTGCAACATGTCGAGGTTGATCCTCAGGGCTGTATCATAGCCAAGCAGGGAACATTAGCATTCCTACAATTCTTCACACTTTCAGGGTTAGGCAAAGGGGCAGAGTTGGGCATCGTGCATGTCAGGGAGCACTTTAGCATCACTTGCTGCCTTCCTGGTCCCTAGAGTAGTCTTGCCTACGGTCCCCATCACCCATAAGGAACTGATCCTGTGGACTGCAGACATTTTGGGAAAAGGGACATTGTGGGTCATTGCACTCACATGCAAGTTGGTTCAGAAAGCTCAAAAACTGCTCAGATATTTGGAGAGAACCTCCAAAAGTAGCTTTGGATTTTCATGCTTTTATATTCATATTGTTTATAAATAATTTTGAATTGTAGGGTCTGTTTCAGTATGGACCCAAATCTCTGAGAAAGCCTCAGAAATTCCGTGTACTGGTATCTCTTCCAAGGCCTGGAACACAAGCACAAACTCATTCCAAACTTTAGTTTTAATCTGTGTTTTGCATTCAGTTTTAATGATTTAAGGAGGTACTTCCCGAATTTTTCTATAGACCCCTAGGTCCAAGGAGTGGTAGCTGATGATCTGCAGAACATAATTTGAGAAATTTTATCTTAGGAGATATTGGTCTGTTTAGTGAATAGTTTCTGGAATAAGGACATAATTTTGAACTCTAAAGGCTGTATCTGCAATAAATGATTAGTTGCCAAGGATACCACTGTGTGCAAATTACAGAAAACATAATGAACAGATGGATTCTTAGTCAGAGGGAAGAAAATTCATCTGAACTTAAGAGGCAGTTGGAGATAAATATTCTGATTGGAAAGGAAGTCACAGGATTTATATAGCTGACATAAAAACACATCCTTATAATTTTAAGGGTCTTCTTCCTTTCTGTTATTCTGCCAATGGAAACACCATTAGATTTCAGATAGATACCTGGGTGAAGGCCATTCAAGACTCGAGGCTAGCTAATGCAACCATGTCTCATCTCCAAGGTCCTTCAATCATCTACTTCCCCTTGACTTTCAGCCACATTACAGTTCTTTCTCCCTTAACTGATTACAATTGAGTTCTTCCTTGTGTGCCTTTTCCAAATGCTCTCTAAAACCATCAATCTGCAATCACGTAACGTCCTACACTCTAAACTTCCTCCCACAACTTTACCTCTCCCTCTCACCCAGCTTGCCTAGAGGAACTCACTCTATTTTGCAAGACTCTGTAGGGAAGCCTATGATTCCTCCACAACCCAAAGAGCACAGGGCTGATAAACATACTGGTTTCCTGTTGCTGCTGTAACAAATTGCCACAAACTTTGTGGCTTAAAACAACACAAATTTATTATCTTACAGTGCTGAAGTTCAGAGGTCCAAAATGAGTCTTATGGGGCTAAAGTCAAGGTGTTGGCGGGGCTGATTCCATCTGGAGACTGTAAGGGTGAATCTGTTTCCTTGCCTTTTCCAGCTTCTAGAGGCTGCTCGTCTTCCTTGGCTCATGGTGATATCACTGAAATCTCTGCGTCTGTCATGACATATCCTTGTCTAACTCTGACCCTTCTGCCTCCCTCTTATAAGGACCCTTTGATTACATTGAGCCCACCCAGATAATCCAGGATAATCTCCAATCCTAAAATCCTTAATTTAAGCACATTTGTAAAGTCCATTTTGCCATGTAAGGTAACATATCCATAGATTCCAAGGATTTGGACTTGAACATCTTTGGGGAGTCATGATTCAGCCTACCACAGTTGGGAAGGGGATAAAGTTCTGCATTCATCCTATTCTCCATTGATATTTCCAGACCATTACTGTACAACAGGTGTCAGCAAACTTTTTCCATAAAGGGCTAGATAGTAAATATTTTAGGTTTTGTGGGCCCAGAGACAAAATCGAGGCTATTATGTAGGTTCTTATATAACCATTTTAAATGTAACTATTTTAAGATGTAAAAACCATTCTTAGCTTGCAAGTGGTACATATACAGATGGTGAGCTGAATTTGGCCCATGGGCTCTTGTTAGCCAAATTCTGCTCTACAATCTCTTATAAAATACTTCCTTAGAAGCTCATGCCATTCAGCTAAATCACCTCTGCTTTAACTTGTCTTAGTCACTGACAGATATCCTGGTCACTCTTCAATACACATTGGTGAACCACCCACTTGGAGAAGTATCCAAAAAGGAACAGCCTCTTGAATCCGGCATGTGCGAAAGTCTAATAGTAATAGTAACATGGTAAAGAGAAAATATACTTCTGTTCATGCATCTCTCCTTTCTATCAAAAGTTCCTGACTCAGAAATGCGTTCTTCCCATTCAAGGAATTCACTCAGGAATAGCCAGATATTACACTGAGTGGTAACAGTTTTTCCATCCCAAAGACATATATAAGATTTGGTGTTGTAACATGATATGAGGCATCAAATACTCTCCATGAAAAGACCAGAAACTGTGGCTAAAAACCACAAATTTTCAGAAGCACTAAAGAAATTTTTTAGTTCATCATTGGGTCTTTTAACTATGTGGAGCTGGTTGCACAATTCTGAGTCTGAATGGACTCCCAAATATGGGGTATGACCTCGGGCCCAGAGAAATCTTTCTTCTTAGAACATCAGAGGTTCCTTGTATTCTTCAAATGGGAGGTGGAAGTGCAGGCCATTTTTAATTTCATTATTGCCAGAGATCTGTTAGGCCTAGATCTCTACCTCCTGCTGAAAGTAAGAAAATAAAAAGGAACAGATGGCTGGGAAGAGAGACTTTCGTATGGCAGTTCCCTCTCTCAGTGACCGAGTGATGGTTTTTCCTATAGAAAGGAGATTTTAAAATGCATCTGAGGGTCAAGTGCCTCAGATCAAGGGAGACCAAGATGATCTTGAGAGCAGGAATAATAAAGGATGTACGATGTGACTAACTACTTTGGAGGCACAAGAGGCACACTCCCATTGGGTCAGCTTTAGAAGTTTCCCTTTATTTGTTCAAGCCTGAGGGACAGGAAGATTGGTAATCAATGAGGTTAAGAACAGCCATTGTAATTTCAAGAAGGAATACCCATGCCTTATAAACTTGTAAGAATTTTATAAGACTCTCAATGCTGAACTGAATTTGGAAAGTGCACTGAAAGCCCTACCACATGGTCACATCTGAGTGTAAAGGAAGATGGGAGAGACTCTAAGGTTGAAAGAAACAAGGAAATGGTTCAGTAAAGGAAAGAATAAGACAGACAAGGCAGACCTTCATAAACGTAAGGAAATCATCTTTGTCATAAACAATTAAGGCTTTGGGGCTCTGCAGAACAGCACGTTGCAAAGGTCTTATTTCACATTCTCTGAGACTTTATGGGTTACTTTATTAATTCAAAAATATTTAAGGAGAAGTTACTGTGAGACAGGTCCTGCCTGCATACTGAGAATACCGAAGTGATTAAGGTTTGGTACAGCTGTCAGGGGCTCCAACACTAGGGTGCAAAGACAGGTACCAAAAAATCACATACAGTGTGAGCATGCAAGGAACAGCAGGTACACAAAGGAAAATTTGACTCTATCTCATAAAAGTAAGGAAGATATTCTCATCCCAATGTGAAAGAACAATTCATATCTTTAAAACTTAAAGAAAATTCATGAATTTTCAAATCTACAATTAGTAATAAGTGAGGTCATGATGCAGATTTTCAAGAAAACTTGGGGAGACTATTACCCTGAAGGCTGATACTTCTGGTGCTATATATTTTTAAATAATAAATCCAATATTTAGGGAAAGGTAATAATGTATCCTGACTGACTTGGGCTGGCAAAAAATTGGAAGATTGACAACCCTGTCTGACCACTCCAAGAGGAGTCCATTTTTCAATTTGTGCAATCTCAACATAGGTTGAGAAGATGAGGTAAGACATAAGAAATGAGGCTAAATTTGTTCTGCCCAAAAATGATTAGAAGAGCAGGTTTAGCTGCCTTTATCAGAACTGCCACTCTGATAAGAATGAGGCTGAAGCTTTTGTGACAGCTGTGACAATAGGCAGGAAGTATTGCTGGACCCAGTTTACTTCAACAAAGTAAATACATGGAAATAAAATATTATGATAAAAGGGGAGAAGTATCATCTGAAACATAAATAAATTTGAAAATATTTAACATGAAGAGAGGGAAAGCAAGGAACAAGTTAACTTTGAATCTAACAAGAATTATTGCAAAGGGAGATGGATGAATATCCTTGATGAACATCAAGTAACTCCAATTGAAGCATAAGAACTTAAAAGCATCCTTTCATGACAAAAACTCTCAACAAATACATAATAAAGGCCATACATGATAACCCCGCAGCTAACATCATGCTCAACGGTGAAAGGTTGAAAACTTTTCCTCTAAGATCAGGAACAGACAAGGATGCCCATTTATACCACTCCTATTCAACATAGTATTGGAAGTCCTAGCCAGAGCAATTACACAAGAAAAAAAAAAAGCATCTAAACAAGAAAGGAAGAAATAAAATTGTCTTTGTTTGCAAATTACATAATCCTCTATATAGAAAACCTGAAAGATTCCACCAAAAAATTCTTAGAACTAATAAATTCGGTGAAGTTGTGCAATATAAAATCAACATACAAAAATCAGTTGTGTTTCTTTACACTAACAACGGACTATCTGAAAAAGAAGGAAAGAAAATGATCCCATTTACATTAGCATCAAAAGTGATAAAATATTTAGGAATAAATTTAACCAAGGAGATGAAATGTCTGTATGCTGGAAACTATAAGACTTTGATGAAAGAAACTGAAGGAGACACAAATAAATGGAAAAATATCTCATGTTCACGGATTAGAAGAATTAATATTGTTAAAATGTCCTTACTTCCCAAAGCCATCTATAGATTCAACGCAATCCCTATCAAAATTCCAATGACATTTTTCACAGAAATAGGAAAAACAATCCTAAAATTCATATGGAACCACAAAAGACCCTGAATAGCCAAAGCAAGCTTGACCAAGAACAAAGCTGGAGGCATCACACTTCTTGGTTTCAAATTATATTACAAAGATATAGTCATCAAAACAGTATGGTACTGACATAAAAACAGACACATAGACCAATGGAACAGAGTTAAGAGCCCAGAAATAAACCCATACATATACTGTTAAGGAATATTTGACAAGTGAGCCAAGAATACTCAATAAGGAAAGGACAGTCTCTTCAACAAATAGTGTTAGGAAAATTGGATATTCATATGCAACAGAATGATATTGGACCCCTATCTTACACTGCTCACAAAAATTAAAGACTTAAATGTAAGACCTGAAATCACAAAACTCCTAGAAGAGAACACAGGAGAAAAATTTCTTGATATTTGTCTTGGCAAAGAATTTTTGGATATAACACCAAAAGCACAAGCAACAAAAGCAAAAATAAGCAAGTGGAATTACATCAAACTAAAAATCTTTTGCACAGTGAAAAAAACACAATCAACAAAATGAAAAGGCAACCCATGGGATGGGAGAAAATATTACAAACCATATATCTGATAAGGACTTAATTTCCAAAATATCTAAAAACCAAATTATCTGATTAAAAAATGGACAAACAACCTGAACAGACTTTTCCAAGGAAGATATACAAATGGCCAACAGGTACATGAAAAGATGCTCAATATCACTAATCATCAGGGAATGCAAATCAAAACCACAATGAGATATCACTTCACACCTGTTAGAATGGCTATTATCAAAAAGACAAGGGTAACAAATGTTGGCACAGTTATGAAGAAAAGTGAAACTTGTGCACTGTTAATGGGAATGTAAATTATGGAAAACAGTATGGAGGTTCCTCAAAAAATTAAAAATAGAACTACCATGATCAGCAAATCCACTTCTGGATATATATCTGAAGGAAATGAAGTCACTGTCTCAAAGAGATATCTGCACCCCCATGTTCATTACAGCGTTAGTCACAATAGCAAAGATGTGGAATCAACCCATGTCCCTTGATGGATGAACGGATAAAGAAGATATGGTGTAAATATACAGTGGAATATTATTCAGCCATTAAAAAGAGGGAAAGTCTACTGTTTATGACAACATGGATAAACTTTGAAGGCATTATGCTAAGTGAAATAAGTCAGACAGAGAAAGACAAAAACTGTATGATATCACTTATGTGTGGAATCTGAAAAAGCTGAACTCACAGAAACAGAAAGTAGATTGGTGATTACTGGGGCTGGGAAGGTGGAGAAATGGGGAGATGTTGGACAAAGCATACAAACTTTCACATATAAGATGAATAAGCTCTGGGCATCTAACACACAGCATGCTGACTATAGTTAACAATACTGTAGTGTATACCTGAAATTTGCTAAGAGAGTAGATCTTAAATGTTCTCGCTATACACACACAAAAGAGGTAACTATGTGAGGTGATGGATGTGTTAGCTAACCTTATTGTGGTAATCATTTTACAAAATATATGAGTATCAAATAAAAAAAAGAAGTTAAAAGTAGTAAAGGGAAATAATTCCCCAAATGTGAGCGTTACTCTGATCTGTGGAATTCTCTCTAAAGTTTTAGGATCAATTTTACTCATGAAGAATGAGTGAGGAGCAAGCCTATCTGGAGATAGGGAGTTGGAACCAGAGATTTTCAAGAGCGCTTCTAGCCCTAGATTCAGGAATTTATTTCATCAACCTCTATCTGCTCACACAAAGCACAATGTGGGTGTTCCTGATCAGTGGGTGGCCTTCTATGTGGTCATTCAAAACCCAGGCTCCTTCTGTTTCATGATTCCACCACCCCCTAGAGTCTCAGAATTCTTTGCTGGGTCTAGTGCATCAAGTCAACAGATAGGGAGAAAGGGAATATAGAGGATCACGTGGAAGCTTTTATGAGCCACACAACATTGAAATGCAAATGTCACTTAGGGAAGCCTGCTACATTCCACAGGGCAGAACTTGGTCACATGGCCACATCTAACTACAAGTGAGTCTGGGAAATGCAGTCCATCTATGTGCCCAGGAGGCAGAGAAAATGGGGTTTGGTGAATACATCATAGTCTTTACTACAGTTCAATAAATAGTCGCTGAAAGCATATGATGTGACAAACTCTGTGCATCCTGCTGGGATCCAAGATAAACAAGACAGACTCCCTGCCTTTGAGGCACAGATGGATAATTTCACAATAATGTAGTAAGAGCAATGATCTTAGCAAACACAGGATACATGAAAACTTAGAGGACGATCCTTAGCCCAGCCTGGGATGTCTCGGAAGGCTTCCTGGTAGATGAAACTCTTGGGCCGAGCCTTGAGGATGGGTAGAAGAATGGGAGAAAGAGATGAGGAAAGTATTTTAGGCAAAGGCAGTGATCAGAATCAAGAATATGGAAGGGAACTATAAGCAACTCAATAATATTAGAGTGAAAGGAATGGGCAAGGAGGGGCAGGAGATGAAGCTGCCGGGGCCTGCTGTAGGGAAACTGGCATGGTATCTAAAGGCATTTGGACATTTTCAATAAGCAATGGGAAGAAACTGGGGGTGTTCAAGACGGATGGACACATGGGCAGATACACATTTAAGAGATCACTTTGGTATCTATATTCAGGATAGCTTTGAGGTTAGCAGGACTTGGAGAAGTTTGGAGGTTTTTACAATTATTCAGGCAGGAGATAACAAGGGCTTGATCTAGGTTGTAAAGGAAGGATTGAGGCAAGAAATATGGATAACTTGAAATTGGGAAGATTTGCTAATTGGTTATATGTGAAGGTTAAAGGAAAAGGATGAGCCTGGAATCAGTCTCAGGCTTCTGACTTGGGTAACCCTGTGCCTTGTCTTGTCATGAACTGGCATAGAAATGTATATCTATAAAAAATATAGGTAGAGCAGTAGATTAGGGAGAAGGTGAGTGCAGTCTGGGGGATTGTCCAGTCATGTATTGGGTAACAAACCACCTGAAAACTTAGTGGCATAAAACAATCAACTTATTGTGCTCATGGATTCTGTAGGCCAAGAAGTTGGACAGGGCTTAGCAGGGATGATTTATGTCTATTCCCCAATGTCTGGGGCTTTGGTTTGGAAGAGTCGTGTGGCTGGAATCTCATGGAGATTTCTTCACTCACACGCTGGGGCCTTGATGGAATGGCTGGAAGGCTGAGTTGGGTATTGTAGAATGTTTAGCAGCATCCTGGCCTCTACCTACCAGATACCAATAGCATCCCATACACTCACTTGTGACAACCAAAATGTCTTCCTGGGGCAAGCCTGGTGGCACAGTGGTTAAGTTTGCATGCTCTGCTAAGGCAGCCTGGGGTTCGTGGGTTCAGATCCTAGGCACGGACCTACACACTCCTCATCAAGCCATGCTGTGGTGGCCTCCCACATATAAAATAGAGGAAGATTGGCACAGATGTTAGCTCAGGGCCAATCTTCCTCACCAAAAAAAAGTCATCCTGACATTGCCAATATTTCCTGTAGGACAACTGTCTCCTGTGATTGAGACCCATTGGCCGATATGAGTCTGAAACTTATGCAGGACTAGAGAGAGACATTGCAAATCATCAGCATGCAGGTTATTAGAGCCATTGCAATCTATAAGATGTCTCCAGATTTGTGGAATGAGAAGATCAGCAGGTCAAGGTTAGAAGCATAGATTCATATGGAAGGGGGTGAGGAAAAAAGATAACATTAAGAAAACTGAAAATCAAGAGAGAGAGTAGAAAACCAAGGAAGACAGGAAAGAGTGGTGCAGTGGTGATTGCTAGTGTCTGCCCGGCACCTTATCTCCATTCTCTTCTTAGCCAGACCCACCCCTGGGCCACAGTGGCTGGTCCATGGTGGGCACATGACATGAGCCAGGCCAAATAGTCCTTCCCTGTGATTTTACATTTTGGCCTTGAAGCAAGATATTTCTTTCCTCTTGTGTCCTTACATTGGAATGATGTAAATCCAGAAGTGCCTGTGTTGCATTCCCTGCCAATGACAAAGGTCCCTGAGTGGGTTTAGATGTGCTTTAAGTTGATAATGACCACTTGTGCCTTGCAGCACAGGAAGAGGCTCTTAAGGGAAGTTAGTGGGAGCTTTTTAAGGCACCTACACTTCCTGATGTCTTCTCAGATGTTTGTCAGCTAGAGCTTCTCTGTGGAACCATGGAAGAACAGGGAAGCTATACCAAAGGCAACCCTTCCATGCTGTCTTCTGAGCCAGGTAAACTATGAAACTGTGCCACACACACACACACACACACACACACAACCTGTGAGCTATGAAGGAGCTTGATCAGTAGCAAGCAGTCCAACACGATATACTGCTACAAGTGTGTTACAGTTTCATCTGCAATAGAACAGAATGAGACCAGCAACAGAGAGAAGCAGAGATGAATGCTGAAAAAGACTGAACTTTTGATAGCATTTGAACCTCTGGACCCAGTCATACCTGAAGCCACATCCAACCCTGCTCCTCCCAGTTATGTGAATCAATAAATGCTCTTAAGTTGAGTATCTTTCTGTTACAGGAAAGTGTCCTAATACAGAAACTAGAACCAGGAGTGAGTGACAGACCTAAAATGTAGAACTGCTTGAGTCATGATAGGGAAGGCAACAGTGGAGGTTTCTCTATCTTTGGCTGAAAAGCCAGAATCCTTGGTATATGGAAGTGAAGCAGCGGGTTAAACTGTTGCCTAGTATAGTATCTAGGTACCTAGTTACCTATTTTGTGCCTCAGGCAAAGTCCTCACCACCCTAAAAATGGAAACTGTATGGACTTAGTAGAAAGGAGTCAGGATATTCAAGCGAGAACTGGGAAAGCCAGATGCTCTGGAGTCTTCCCAAACACTTCCACCACCGCAGTCACCGGAGTCCCTACCTAACAAGGGTCATATCCCTCCCATTACCTTTGGATGCATCCTGGCGATGAAGGCAGCTCCCCATTGTTTCACTTTTCTGAGAGGCAGAGACCAAGACAGATGATGTTAATCTAAAGCCCAGGGTAATGGGATGGTTCCTGCAATTGCTGCCAAGGGACTGATCCACAAGGGTGGGAACTCAGATTGAGAGACGTCAGTTGAACAGGAGTTTTGGCAGCTGTTACGTGCTAATGAGGCCACCCAAAATGACATAATCAGGCCAGCCACCGAGGGTTTCAAGAAAATGTACTGCCCCCTTGGCACACAAAGATTTGTGACTGTTCACTCCTTAAGACAGCCCTCCAAGCCCCTATCACAGAGAGTGTGTTGCTAAAGCAATAGAGACCCCAGCAGAAGAAGCCTCCTAACGATCCTCTCAGGCCTGGTGACGAAGCCAATGGACAAGGGAGATTCTCCCAGAAGGAAGGCTCTGGACCATCCAGACAGGCTGCCTAAGGAACTCACTCCACGGCAAGAGGAGTTGACAGACAACTAGAGCTCATATTCCTGTCTATCAGGCTGGAAGATGCTGCTTCCTCCTCTGTACCCCATTTCTAAATGCGGTGCGCTCTTGCCTCTCTTCCTTCCCTGCCAACTTTCCCTCTCCATGTGGGGCCACCATCTTATTTCTAGCCTTAGGTAAGTCTTCTATTCCTTTGTCTGCTTAACAATCACTCAACTATCCTGTAACCATAACATAAAACACACAGAAAATGAAAAGCCCCTAGTCACACAAGGGCCATTCTCCATTCTCCAGTTTCTCCATTTCTTTGAATCCTCCACTTATTTGAAGGTTCTGGCAAAAGTCCACATCCACCTACAGAAAAGGCCTACCATATAAGGTCAGCGTAACCACAGAGACCAACATGAAACAAAAAGATTTTTTGTACCATTTATTTTTTATCCCATCCTAATTTTGTTTTTATTCCTCACCTCTCACTCCCATTCTTTTCTTGGAAATCCAAACTGTTTTTTTTTTTAAAGTTTAAAATCATGATTCTCTAGAGTCATAAAATTTTCTTCTCTCCAAAAGGGGAAAAGAACAACAACAAAAAATGCAGCTTTTATTCTTATGCAGCATTTTCAAATATGCATGTTAATTATATTTTATAAACTATTTAAAATAAAACCCTTCATCCTTTGAGGTTATTGACATTTTCTAGTTCACTGACACATCTCCCATAATACAATAATTGGATTCATTTTCATGAATGAGGTGGGAACTATACTAAAAAATAGGATTTTAATCCCTGAGGTGCCAGTTAAAATGGACGAGGCTGCCATTACAACACAAGATTTTAAAAAATCAGCCTTAAATAACAAGCGTGGATCATGTTCTCTGGATCAGAATCACTTCCACAGCGCGGAGTCATTCAGAAAATTGCATTTACTGGGTTAAGTTCACCCTGCTATTCCCAGCCCGCATGCTACGATAATCTTTCCTTTTGTAAAGGAGTAACACATAGCAAGGAAGTCTGCAGAAACTTCTGAGATCCTCAGAAATCAAGAGAAACCACAGTCCCGTTCTCTAATCTCCATGCACGTTGTTGGAGAGGGTTTTTCAGCACCATTCCAAGACCTAGAAAGGTTGATGAACCGACTTGGTTTTTCTACTTCTCCATAAATTTAGTCAAGAAGGAGAAATTAGTCCCGCTGGCTAGAAAATGGGCGTGTCCTGCTTATCTCCGCCGCCATACTATTAGCAGAACTGCGTTCAGCCCTTTGTGCCCACCCTCCCTGCAGACCCTTCCTCTAGCAGGTGGCTTGCAGCGGTGTGCGGGTTCTGCCCCCGCCCCTAGTAGTAGCGGTTCAGGCTCCTGGTCCCCGGAACCTCGGGCTGGCCGTTCATCCAGATCTCTCTGATGATGCGCTCCCGCTCCTCCAGCCGCTGGGCGCGTTCCAGCTCCTCCGCCGAGGTGAAGACATTCTTGTTCAAAGTCCTCTCGAAGCGGCGGTGTCTCCTGACCGAGATGTCAGACGCCGTGTCCGAGCTGCCATCCTCACTGTCGCTGCTGTCGCTGCTGCTGCTCTCTTGGTCCTGCAGGAACTTCTTCCGGGGACGCCGTCGGCAGTCTGTGTGGCAAGAGGTCCTCATCACCAAGGCAGCCAGAGTGAGGACCAGCCCGATGCACACGCCGGAGACGAAGTACAGAGCTGCTCGCTCAGGATTTTCTGGAGGAAGAGGAGGAAGAAGAGAGCATTTGAGAGATGACAACTCCACAGGCAGAGAGCAAATACGACTCCAGCCCACACTGCACACCTCTCACCAGACCCCAAACCTTTGATGGTTACAATATTCCCTTCCCATGTGACAAACTGCATAATGTATTTGAAATATAATTATCAACAAACGGTGAATCTGGGTAAAGGATGTATGGGATTCTTTTACTAGTCTTGCAACTTTAAGTTTGAAATTGTTTCAAAATGAAAAGTTAAAAGAAATAGAAAATATTATTTAGCACCTACTATAAGCAAGTAACTGTGCTTAGATGCCGTTTGCTTCAGAGATGTATCTGTCTAAAGCCTCTTTTTGCCTTTACCAGAAATATTTTTGCTTCTGAATTTGCTCCTGGAACCCCTTAAATTACATTAGAAGTTGTAAGCAACTTCTAAGATGACCCCCACCTCTTGGTATTCACACTCTTATGCAAGCCCCTCCCTTTGAGGGCTGGACCTAGAAGTCTTGACCGAGTGACTTACTTCTAATAAATAGATTAGGGCAAAAGTGATGGATGATTCTGAGATTAAGCAACCTAAGACTGACTTCCAACTTGTTCATGCTCTTTCTCTCTCTGGCTTTTCTCACCCACTGGCTCTGACAAAGCCAGTCAGTATTAGTGAGCTATACTACAGAGGCCTGAATAGCAAGGAACTAAGAGTAGCCTCTGGCTAAGGGCCTTCAAAGAACTGGATTGTGCCAACAGCCATGTAAGTGAGCTTGGAAATGAATCATCCTGGAGCCTTGAGGTAACCACAGCCCTGGCCTTGCAGCAAGCTTGTGGGAGACCTTGAACCAGAGAATCCAGCGAAGCCAAACCTAGATTCCTGACCCATGGAAACTGAGAAATAATAAATCTATGTTGTTTTAAGTCCCCAAATTTTGAGGTAATTTGCTATGCAGCAATAGATAACTTATGCAATCACAGATTGAAAGCCAGTGTAGGCGTTTTGGAATGACCTCATCAGGTTAATTTGTGGGGGAGGAATTTGAACTCTTCCTTGGTGAGAGAAGAAAACAATCCCTGCATTGAAGAGTAATATGCTTAGTGGGCCCAGTGATCATCTCTATATGATGTGCTCAGCAGAATGAGAACCTCTGGGTGATCAGCTTTCCCTTTCTAGGTAGGTGTGAGAACATAGGGACATGCCTAACCTTGAGTCACAGGGCACAGTCAAGCTGACAGGACCTAAAAGATTGCCAACAGCAAATTAGTTTTCCATAATCTATAATCACTTATAAATATGAATTAAAATACATTATTTTGTGGGGTTTTTTAAGAATATAGGTAGGATCATATATGACACATATTTGCTTTTTAAATTTAAGAATATTTCTTAGAGAGATTTCCAGATGTATGTATTTAGGTCAACAGCATTCTTTTTGACTACTGCATAATGTTCTGTAGTATAGATCTATCAAAGTTTATTTAACCATTTCCTTATCGATAGCATATAAATTGTTTCCAATTTTTCACATTACAGTCAATGCTAGAATCAATGTCCTTGGGTCCTTGGACACATCTCTCTATGCATATGCAGAATTTTTTCTACAAGTTAGTTATCTAGAAATAGAACAGCTGCATCAAAGGGTATAGGCATTTTGAAGTTTTATGCATTCTAATCTGTATCCAAAAAAGACTCCATCAGTCTAAACACAGCATATTGAATGCATATGTTCCTTCCCTCTGAAACCCCCACCAAAATAACAGTGATGTGCATAAAATAGAGATAAATTATAGGTACAAAGAGAAGAGTGGAGAACAAAATAGAAAACACAAATAGTCTAACAAGAGTAGTCAACAAAGGATGTAAATGCAGTGAAAGGTGAGTGACATCACCATGGTGGTGGGCATAAGACAACCCTACTTTTTGTCTTCTTTTAACACCTAGTTAGGTATCCATCTACAAACAAAAGTGCCTCTGTGGGAGTTGTGTGATCCAACAATACATTCCAAGGGAGCTGGGAGGAGTCTTGCCCACCTGTTCATCTGGTAATAGGCACAGACCTGGGTTTGGGCTGCAGAACCAGCGGAACCAGTAAACCTGCCCCAACCCCTCCCAGCTGCAGATGGAGAACACCTGAAGAGTGCTGACTTGGGCAAATACCCCTGGACAAGAGAGAAATTGTAAAAGTTCAGCCATCTAGAGAGGAGATTACAGCACACCACTTGAGAAAAAAAAAAGAGTTTGGATGCAGTGGAGAGGGGAAGAAGAGTTTTTCCAACAAAAAGAGAGCAGTGTGTGAGTGCCCAGGTACACCAGCTGTTGCTGGATATTGCAGGAGAAACCCATTTCTCTCCAGCAACACCCACAGTACTGAAGCAGGACCTCCATGAGCGGGGAGGGGGAAGGGGGGTAGGGAGGAGATCAGAAATTGGGAAAGAGGCAGATAAGAATATCGAAGGGCATTAAAGGTACACAGTTCCTGCTGACTGCTCTCAGGACTTCAGCAGGAAGTCCACCCAGAAGCCTCTGGGAGAACCTCAGCCAAGGATCTCCCCATCAACTAGCAGGCACCCCCAATGCCCCAAGTGCTAAACCCATACTTCCCTGCACTCTGCAGTGGCTCCTTGTGCCCACAAGAGTTGGCAGCAAGAGTTGGATAAATGGAGTGCTATCAGAAAAAGAGACCAGGCTCTGTGAGCAAAAGAGAAACCACAAAATTGAGCTATAGCATCACCTTCTAGAAAATAAAAGAGAGGTTTCCAGCAGCAAGCCAGGTGAGTTGTAAGAACCAGAGAAAACAGAAAAGCTTGAGAATTCCACCACAAGAGGGAGGAAGTGCAGAGCGGGTGTATAAATACCAGGTTAGAGAGAACCCCAGATATAACAGGATCAATGAACAGTATAGCCCATCTGAAGGCAATGAGTAAAGAGTTGAGGAGGTTGGCTACTTCAAAGGCAAAAACAGCAGTGCAAAACTACAAGGAACATGAAGAATCAATAAAGAATCACCAAAAGATAATAATCTTTCAATAAGTGAGAAAAAAAGAAAGAAAGCAGGTGTTGCCATACTTAGTCAAAGTAGACTTCAAGATAAAAAAGGTAATGAGAGACAAAGAGGGGCAATATATAATGATAAAAAGGACACTCCACCAAGAAGACATATCACTTATAAACATATATGCACCCAACACAGGAGCATCAAAGTACATAAAGCAACTATTAACAAACCTAAAAGGAGATATGATCAACAATACAATAATAGTAGGGTACCATAACACTCCACTTACATCAATGGATAGATCATCCAGACAGAAAGTCAATAAGGAAATAGTGGACTTAACTGAAAAACTTAGACCAGATGGACTTAATAGGTATATATAGAGTACTGCATCCAAAAGTAGCAGAATACACATTCTTCTCAAGTGTGCATGGAACATTCTCAAAGATATACCACATGTTGGGAAACAAGGCAGGCCTCCATAAATTAAAGAAGATTGAAATCATAATCAAGCATCTTTTCCAACCATAATGCTATGAAACTGGAAATCTACTACAAGAAAAAAACTGGGAAAGTGACAAAGATGTGGAGACTAAACAACATGCTACTGAACAACCAATGGATCACTGAAGAAATTAAAGGAGAAATCAAAAAATATCTGGAGACAATGAAAATACACCATATCAATGCATGTGGGATGCAGCAAAAGCAATCCTGACAGGGAAATTCATAGCAATACAGGCCCATCTTAACAAACAAGAAAAATCTCAAATAAGCAATCTTAAACTACATCTCACAGAATTAGAAAAAGAAGAACAAACAAAGCCCACAGTCAGCAGAAGAAGGGAAACAATAAAAATTAGAGGAGAAATAAACAAAATTGAAACCAAGAAAAAAAAAAAAAACAGTAGAAAGGATCAATGAAACAAAGAGCTGGTTCTTTGAGAAGATAAACAAAATTGACAAACCCTTAGACAGACTCACTAAGAAAAAAAGAGAGAAAGCTCAAATAAGTAAAATTAGAAATGAAAGAAGAGAAATTACAACAGACATGAGAGAAATACAAAGGATTATAAGAGAATGCTATGGAAAACTATATGCCAACAAATTGGACAATCTAGAAGAAATGGATAAATTCTTAGACTTATACAACCTGCTGAATCAAGAAGAAAGAGAGAATCTGAATAGACTAATCACAAATAAAGAGATTGAAACAGTAATCAAAAACCTCCCAAAAAATGAAAGTCTAGGACCAGATGGCTTCTCTGGAGAATTCTACCAAACATCCAAAGAAGATTTAATACCTATCCTTCTCCAACTATTCCAAAAAATAGAGGAACCTGGAACACTTCCTAACACATTCTACGAGGCCCAAATTGCCCTGATACCAAAGCCAGACAAGGACAACACAAAGAAGGAAAATTACAGGCCAATATTGCTGATGAACATAGATGCAAAAATCCTCAACAAAATATTGGCAAACCAACTACAGCAATATGTTAAAAAGATCATATACCATGATCAAGTGGGGTTTATACCAGGGACACAGGGACGGTTCAACATCTGAAAATCAATCAATGTGATACACCACATTAACAAAATGAGGAATAAAAATCACATGATCATCTCAATAGATGCAGAGAAAGCATTTGACAAGATCCAACATCGATTTATGATAAAAACTTTCAACAAAATGGGTATAGAAGGAAAGTTCCTCAACGTAATAAAGGCCAAATATGGCAAACCCACAGCCAACATCATACTCAATGGGGAAAAAATGAAAGTCATCCCTCTGAGAACAGGAACAAGACAAGGGTGCCCACTCTCGCCACTCTTATTCAACATAGTACTGGAAGTTTTGGCCAGAGCAATTAGCCAAGAAAAAGGAATAAAAGGAATCCAGATAGGCAATGAGAAGCAAAACTCTCACTGTTTGGAGATGACATAATTTTATATAGAGAAAACCCTAAAGAACCCATTGGAAAACTATTAGAAATAATCAACAACTACAGCAAAGTTGTAGGGTACAAAATCAACTTACAAAAATCAGT
The DNA here is from genome assembly GCA_031878705.1 of Tapirus indicus. Lineage (NCBI taxonomy): Eukaryota > Metazoa > Chordata > Mammalia > Perissodactyla > Tapiridae > Tapirus > Tapirus indicus. The sequence goes on from CM062923.1 coordinate 63,615,313, forward strand.
TGCATTTCTATGCCCTAATAACAAACTAACAGAAAGAGAACTCAAGAATACAATCTCATTTACAACTGCAACAAAAAGAATAAAATATCTAGGAATAAATTTAACCAAGGAGGTGAAAGACCCATACAAAATCAAAACTATAAGTAGTCATTGAAAGAAATCGCTGATGACATAAAGAAATGGAAGGATATCCCATGCACATGGATTGGAAGAATAAACATAGTTTAAATATCCATATTACCTAAAGCAATCTACAGATTCAATGCAATCCTAATCAGAATTCCAATGACATTCTTCACAGAAATAGAATAAAGAATCCTAAAATTCACATGGGGCAACAAAAGACCCCAAATAGCTAAAGAGAAAAAAGAACAAAGCTGGAGGCATCACAATCCCTGACTTCAAAATAAACTACAAAGGCATAATAGTCAAAAGAGCATGGTATTGGTACAAAAACAGACACACAGATCAATGGAACAGAACTGAAAGTCCAGAAATAAAACCACACATCTATGGACAGCTAATCTTTAACAAAGGAGCTAAGAACATACAATGGAGAAATGAAAATCTCTTCAATAAATGGTGCTGGGAAAACTGGACAGCCACATGCAAAAGAATGAAAGTAGACCATTATCTTTTGCCATACACAAAAATTAACTCAAAATGGATCAAAGAATTAAAGGTAAGATCTGAAACTATAAAACTCCTAGAAGAAAATATAGGCAATACACTCTTTGACATCAGTCTTAGAGGGATCTTTTCGAATTCCATGTCTACTCAGACAAGGAAAACAAAAGACAAAATAAACAAGTGGGACTTCATTAGACTAAAGAGCTTCTGCAAGGCAAAGGAAACCAGGATCAAAATGAAAAGACAACCCACTAGCTGGGAGAAAATATTTGCAAATCATATATCTGACAAGGGGTTAATCTCCATAATATATAAAGAACTCAACTGAACAACCAAAAAGCAAACAGCCCAATCAAAAAATGGCAGAGGATATGAATAGACATTTTTCCAAGGAAGATATACAGATGGCCAATAGGCACGTGAAAAGATGTTCAATGTCACTAACCATCAAGGAAATGCAAATCAAAACTACACTAAGATATCACTTTACACCCCTTAGAATGGCTATAATCACCAAGACAGAAAATAACAAATGTTGGAGAAGTTATGGAAAAAAGGGAACCCTCATAGCTGCTGGTGGGAATGCAAACTGGTACAGCCTCTGTGGAAAACAGTATGGAGATTCCTCAAAAAATTAAAAATAGAAATACCATATGACCCAACTATCCCACTACTGGGTATTTATCCAAGAACTTGAAATCAATAATCCAAAGAGGCTTATGCACCCCTATGTTCATTGCAGCATTATTCACTATAGCCAAGATGTGGAAGCAACCCAACTGTCCATCAACTAATGATTGGATAAAGAAGATGTGGTATGTATATACAATGGAATACCACTCAGCCATAAAAATGACAAAATCATCCCATTCACAATGACATGGATGGACCTGGAGGGTATTATGTTAAGTAAAATAAGCCAGACAGAGAAAGACAAACACCATATGATTTCACTCATATGTGGAAGATAAACTAACACACGGACAGAGAGAACAGTTTGGTCGTTACCAGGGGAAGGGGTTTGGGGGGTAGGCACAAGGGGTGAAGGGGTGCACTTATATGGTGACTGACAAATAATAATGTACAACTGAAATTTCACAATGTTATAAACTATTATGACCTCAGTTAAAAAGAAAACTACAAGGAACATGAAGAATCAAGAAAGAATCACCAAAAGATAATAATCTTTCAATAACTGAGCTCAAAGTCATGAAATCTTGCGACCTAGTGGATAAAGAATTTAAAATAGTTGTTTTGAGGAAACAATGAGCTACAAGAAAACACAGAAAGACAATTCAACAAAATCAAGAAAGAAAATACATGAACAAAATGAGAAATTGAGCAAAGAGATAGAAACTATAAAAAATAACCAAACAGAAATTCTGGAGCTGAAGAATTCAATGAATGAAATGAAAAATGCAATAGAGAGAATCTGCACCAGAGTAGATCAAATGGAAGGCAGAATAAGCAACCTAGAAGACAGGAATTTTGAAATAACCCAATTAGAGGCAAACAGAGAAAAAAGAATGAAAAAACTACATGATCTATGGGATTCAATGAAACATACAAATATTAGCATAGTCAGGGGTCCAGAAGGAGAAGAGAGGAGAAAGGAGGCAGAAAGTTTATTTAAAGAAATAATACCTGAGAACTTCCCAAATCTGGGGAGAAACTTAGACATCCAAGTTCACAAAGTTAATAGATGATCCTATTATCTCAATGCAAAAAGACCTTCTCCAAGACACATTACAATGAAATTGTCAAAAATCAAAGAAAAAGAGGGTCCTGAAAGCAGCCAGAGAAGACAAGATTGTAACCCACAAAGGCTATCAGTGGATTTCTCAGCAGAAACCTCTACAGGCCAGGGGAGAGTGGAACAACATATTCAAAGTGTTGAAAGAAAAAAATTGCCAGCCAAGAATACTCTATCTGGCAAAGCTATCCCTCAGATATGAAGGAGAAATAGACTTTCACAGGGAAACAAAAGCTGAGGGAGCTCATCACCACTAGACCTGCCTTACAAGAAATGCTGAAAGGAGTTCTTCAAACTGAAATGAAAAGATGCTAATCAGTGACATGAAAACATGTGAAAGTACACAACACACTGGTAAAGGTAAATATACAGTTAGCTTTAGAAAACTTTAATTCTGTGATAGGATGGTGTGTTAACCACACTTAACCATAGTATAGAGGTCAAAGAAAAAGAGTATTAAAAATAACTATACTATAATCTGTTAACAAATACACACTATAAAAAGAGGTAAATTGTGACATCAAAAATATAAAGAGGAGAGTAAAAGGGTGGAGCTTTTTTATGTGATTGAAAAGCTTTCAATCTTTTCACCAATGATGTTAGCTATGGGTTTGTCATATACGGCCTTTATTATATTGAGGTATATTCTTTTCTATACCCAATTTGTTGAGGGTTTTATCATGAAAGGATGTTATATTTTGTCAAATGCTTTTTCTGCATCTATTGAGATGATCAAGGAAACAGAAGGAGACAAAGTCATTATCTCCAAGAGATATCTGCATTCCCATGTTTATGGCCGCATTATTCACAATAATCAAGACATGGAAACAACCTAAGTGTCCATCAACAGATGAATGAACAAAGAAATATGGTGTGTGGGTGTGTGTATATATATACTGCATACACACACACACATGCACGCACACGCACACACACACACACACACTGGAATATTATTCAGCCATAAAAAGAAGGAAATCCTGCCATTTGCAACAACATGGATGGACCTTGAAAGCATTATGCTAATTGAGATGTCAGATAGAGAAAGACAAATACTGTATGATATCACTAATACGTGGACTCTAAAAAAACTGAACTCATAAAAACAGAGAGTAGAATGCTGGTTACCAGGGGCCAGGGGGTGGGGGAATTGGGTATACGTTATTTAAGGGTACAAATTTGCAACTAGTAAGTCCTGGAGATCTAATGCACAGCATAGTGATTATAGACAACAATATTGTGTATAGACTTCGAAGTTGCTAAGAGACTAGATCTTAATTGTTTTCACCACAAAAAAGATAATAATTATGTGATGTGAAAGAAGTGTTAACTAACACTACGATGGTATCATACTTCAATACAGTCACACGTCACTTAACGACAAGGATACATTCTGAAAAATGCGTCATTAGGAGATTTCATCATTGTGCGAACATCACAGAGTGTACTTACACAAACCTAGATGGTGTAGCCTACTACACACCTAGGCTCTATGGTACTAATCTCATGAGACCACTGTCATATATGCGGTCTGTCGTTGACGGAAATGCCGTTATGTGGTGCATGACTGTATATAAATGTATCAATCAACACGTTGTCACCTTAAATCTACACAATGTTATATGTCAATTAGATCTTAATATAAATAAATGATAGAGAGATAGATAGATAGATAAATGCAGTGAAGGAGGCTGAAACTGAATTCTGTCCGGTTGATATTCAGCAAACCCTAAGGACTGAAGGAGCTCTTGCCTTGAGAAGCTTAACAGTCCAGTAGGGAAGCTGATCCACCCATTCCAGTACCAAAGGGAAGTGCTACTATAGAAGCATGAAGAGGGACCTCTGGAAACACAAAGGTGAGTGGAAAAGCTAAGTTCAGATATGGGGGTCTGAGAAGGTTTTCTAGAAAAGATACCCAAATCCATGCTTTTATCAGGGTGGAAAACCATCAGGCCAACATGCATTTGAAGCCTCATCTCAGACTCATCTTTTAAACACGACTTACCTACCCTGCTGAATTGTGGTAAAGGTTAAAGGTATTACAGATGACCAGCAGGAAGGGATTATTCCAGATCTTGACACAGAGAGGCATTCAATAAATGATAGCTCACTCTGTTTATTTTCTTTCTCTCTCTCTCTCCCTCCCATCCATCCATCTAATCTATCTGGTTTTTGCCCTCTTTCCCTCTCTCCCTCCTTTTCTTCCTTTTCTTATCCTACCCTCCCTTCCCTGTGAGTATATGTTTCTGTTTCTTTCACACTCTATCCTCACCCCACCTACTACATAGGTTAACTTTGAAGATGGTTACTAAACTGAATCTTGGAAACCACTGTTCTCTCTCTAGCTTAACTAGTCAATCTTGTCCTGCCACCCAGATCAGAAAGCATCCTCTTTGGCCTACAGCAGTCTCAGACATGGATTTTCAGAGAAGCCCAGTAAAAGCAACCAGAGAGGGCAAGGGAGTTTACTGGGCCTCACTGGGTCCTGAGCAAGTGACTCAGGCTGATTTTCCACAGCTGATACAATTGGCGTTGTTTCTCTTCATCATTTTTCTGCAAAAATCAAAACTGTAGCTCTATCGTGGTTGTTTTTTCTCTTCCCTGCTCCAGGTCACTTCCTCTTGGCCAATGATCCACCCTGGTCTTGACCAGATCCAGACAGCTGTTAATTGCCCAGGAAGCAGAGAGGGGAGGGCTATTGTTGGTTGTTTTTCCTCAATAAATAAAAATAAATGTATTGCTGTATCTCGCTTCCTGCAGGGTCATTGTTTCCATGGGCAGGAAGAGGCCCTTTGTGGAGCTCCTGGAGCTAATTTCATTTGCACCCTCGGAGGTCAGATCGAGCCTAGCAGACACTATAGGAGAGAACAGTAACACCAGCCCAGGCCAGGTCGGCTGGTGTCAATTCAAGTGTAATCTTTTCCCTGCCTGGACTTTCTTGTTGGCCCCAAAGTTGGCAAGCCCTTAAGTGGAAAGAAAAAAGTTTTAAAAATAGGATTTAAAGAGAACAGCAGGGCTTGTGTGGAATCAGGGAGTATTCAGCATAACCTCTTCACTGAACTCTTAAGGCATTGCAAGGATGTCTCTTTATGGGATTCTGCCTTTCCCCATAGAAAAGCAAAGACTTCCAGTAACATTTCTGCCATCCCTGAAATGCTGGAGAAAGCTTTCTTCCTTCTCCTTCCAACCCTGACTGTTTCTACCCCAGGAAGGAATACTGGAGACTCACTGTACCCCCTAGGCTGGCTCTCGTGTTCACTCCTTTGCTTTCACCTCTTTCAGCTTCCTCTCTCTTCCCTTACCCCCTCCTCCAGCAATAAGCACCCAAGGAGAGGACTTCCATTACCCTACCAGTCATCCTAATCCACCCTACTCACTTCTTCACCTGCAGTGGGAAAGATCTGTAGTCCTGTAGCCCTAGGACTCAAGGGGAGCTAGGCAGAAAGCCCTGACGCATTCTCTGACCTGGCTTAACCACTGCTGAAGTTGATACTGTATTCTGATGCTTTTCTGGCTCCTTGAGTCTGGAAGGGTGGAAGAGTGTGATTAATTAGGCCCTCCAATCTAGGCAGCACTATATGTCATTGTATTATAATGAGTAATGTAACCATTATCTTTCCCACCCAACAGTGAGAAATTTGAGGGCAGAATCCATAAGATTCACTTTGGATTTCCAGAACATCCGGCACAGTGGCTTGCTCATGGTAGGTATCTCACAAATATTTATTGAATTAAATTATTAATACACAATTTCTAAAAGTTCAGTTAATAAATTTATTATATGTGAATAATAATAATATGTATGTATGTATATATATATCTGATATATATATATATATTTATATGATAGTACATTAAAAGAGTAGGGAATAGGACAAAAAATGTATAAAATCACCATAATCTCACAACCTAAATATAGCTACACACTACATAGTGTGGTAAAATGAATTTTCTTCTGTTCTTTCTTCCTCTCATATAAATATGTACATATTTATTTATACTTACTTGGTTATAGTCAGAGTATATATACAACTTATATTTTTTTCTCTGGATATAGTTTTTTGTTTGTTTTCAAGAGCAGTTTTAGGTTCACAGAAAAATTAAGAGGAAGGTACAGAGATTTCCCATATACCTCCCACCCCACACAAGACCCATTATCAACATCTCCCAACAGAGTGGTACACTTGTTACAACTGATGAACCTACATTGACACATAGTCACCCAAAGTCCATAGTTTACATTAGGGTTCACTCTTGGTGGTATAACTTCTATGGGTTTCAAAAAATGTACAATAACATGTATCCATCATTATAGTGTCATACAGAGTGTTTTCACTGCCCTAAAAATCCTCTGTGCTCTGCCTATTCATCCCTCCCCGCAAGGACATACATTTCATACAATGTATAATATCCTTCTGTATTGCTCCATAGTCTTCCTGTCAATCACCCCTAATGATGGCTACATAGTATTCTATCCAGTGAATGCGTGGCAAGTTACAAAACAGTTTCCTATCTTTGGATACTTAGGCTGTTGCCATTTTTTTTTATTAAAAATGATGGAAGGAATATTTTTGGCTTAACACTAACTTCCTTTTTTGCCTGTTTGTTTCATTTATTGCTTTATAATGGATTCTCAGAAAAGGAATCTTTGTGTCAAAAGGGATTTATATTTTTATATCTCTTGATACACATTGCCAAGTGGCTTTTCAAAAGTGGTACATTAATTTCTCTTGCCAACAGCTGTGGATGAAAGTACCTCTTTCACCAAACTCTCTCCAAGAGGGGATATTCCAACTGTTAACATTTTTTCAAATTTTATAGGTCAGTTAATGGTTACTTTATTTATTCCACAAAAATTTACTGAGTCTACAATGCCTTCAGGGGTAGAGACATAAATGTTCTCAGCCTTCACTGGTTCTCCATATAAAGTGGGATAATAGAAAACAGAAATTACAATACTTCCTCAAATCCCCAAATTTGTGACTATCAACGGAATTATGGTGGGCTAAACTCCCTCACTGCTCAGACCACCTCCCTCACACCAATCTCATGGAGAAAGTGATTCACATTCTGACTAAATACTACACGGTCTGCACAGCTGTACCTGCAGTTACACATTCAAAGAATATTGGTTAAATGAAAAATTGATGATCCCCCAAAACCTCTGCATTGAAAAAGATTACTGTAAGCAAAGTCAAAAGACAAATGCCAAATTAGGAAAAATATCTGAAATAGGTAACAGAGAGACAAAGGACTAACCTACGAAGGGCATTAAGAAAAAGACAAAAGATATGACCCGTTCACAGAAAAAGAAATACAAATGGCTCTTAAACATATGAGAAGCTGCTCCCCTAAAGCAGGGACTGGCTGGCTATGCCTCGCAAGCCAAATCTGGCCACTGCCTGTTTTGTTACTGGCACACAGCCCTACCCATTCATTTATGTTTTGTCTGTGTCTGCTTGCATGCTATGCCACAGAGCTGAGTAATTAGAACACAGACTTTATGGCCTACAAAGCCGAAAATAATTACTATCTGGCCCTTTAAAGAAAAAGTGTGCTGACCTGTTACCTAGAAAAACAGAAATTAAATGACACTTAGATATTATCTTTTTTTAACTAAGAATAACAGCATAGTTTTTTGTTTTGGTTTTTTGAGGAAGATTGGCCCTGCACTAACATCCATTGCCAATTTTCCTCTTTTTTCTTTTTTCTCCTCAAAGCCCCAGGACATAGTTGTGTATCATAGTTGTAGAGTTGTTGCTCTTCTATATGGGACACTGCCTCAGCGTGGCTTCATGAGCAGTGAGTAGGTCTGTGCCCAGGATCCGACCTGCGAACCCCAGGCCACTGAAGCAGAACATAGGAACTTAACCACTACACCACTGGGCCGGCGCTAGATATTATGTTTTATCTATCAGATTGTCAAAAATCCAACAGTTTGAAAATACTACTGCAGGGCCTTTTCATACACTTTATAAAAAGTAAATTGGTAAAACTCTTTAAATGGCAATTTGGCAATATTTATCTTAATTAATAATAATAGCATCTTAATTAATAATTTATATACACTTGATCCTGCAATTCCACTTTTGGGAGTTTATTGTACAAAAGCACTTGAACATGTATGTATGCCATGGTTATTTACTACAGCTCTGTTGCCCTATTTGAAAAGATTTGAACCATTCCTACTGGCCATCAATAGAGGACTGGTTAAACTATGGTTCGTCTATACAATGGAACAGTAGGTAGTTGTCTAAAAAAATGAGGCAGCTCTCTTTACACTGATATGAAATATCTTCACAATATATTGTTCAGTGAAAAAAACAAAATACAAACCAGTATGTATGATATGCTACCTGTGTACAACAGTCCAGAGGATGAGACTATATGTTCATATTTTTTTTACATCTGCACAGAGAACTCTGGAAGGATGCAGAGATGCCTGGTGAGGGGTCAAACTTGGGGACTAGATGGAGATGGCAGCTCTGGGGGAAGGCTTCTTGCTTTATGTCTTTTCATATTGTTTCATCATTAAGCCATGTTCATTCACTGATCTGTTCAACATCTAAGAGATGCCAAGGACTATTCTAGATGCTGTGGACATGGCAGTCAAAAAAAGAAACAAAAATCTCTGTGCTCCTGGGAGCTTACATTCTAGTAGGGGACATAGGTAATAAACAAGGTAAGTAAATAAAATAGGTAGTATGTTAGATAGTGGTAGGTGATAAGGAGGAGGAAACAGGAAAAATAGGAAGGAGGATATGAAGTGTTGAATGTATGCTGGAGGGAGGAGGCAGACAGAGTGACCAGAGGGAATCTCACTAAGAAGGTGAGGAAGATCAGCCCTGGGCTAACATCCGTGCCCATCTTCCTCTACTTTATATGTGGAATGCCTCCCACAGCATGGCTTGATGAGCAATGCAGAGGTGTGAGCCCAGAATCTGAACCCACAAACCCAGGGCCACTGAAGTGGAGCGAGTGAACTTAACCACTACGCCACCAGGCTGGCCCTGAGAAGGTGACTTTTAAGGAAAATCTGAAGGGAATGGAAGGGTGAGCTTGGAGAATGTGTTGTTAATTCAAAACATTAAATTGAAAAGAGCATTCATTCCCTTTAATCTCTCTAACAACGCTGTTAGAAGTTATTGATGAGGTTATTAGCATCAATGAGATTATTGTCTTCATTATAAGTTCTTATATTATGATCCCAAGGGGTTGCTTGCAAATAGTTGAAACAAGACATGTTAATTCCTCCAACCCAAGTGCTGAGATAGAGGGAAACAGAACACGTGTGGGGAGATCGCGTGGATGGTTCTTAGGTGTATGGCAGGGTGGGGAGTGAGGGGAGAAGATGACACTCAGAGAGTTCTGAAGAGTGGAAGAGAGTTAGCCAGTCCAGAACTGAAGGGAAGAATTCTTGGAAAAGGAAACAAATGTGCAAAAGCAAAGGGATGAGAAAAGGCCGGGCAGGTGGTTTAGAATACCTGGCGTGAGGTCTTGGTCAGGGAGGGCTGTAATTAAATAAGAGCATGGAGAAGTCAAGGTCAGGCATGAAAAGCTCTGGTAAGCCACATAAAAATCTGCAGACTTGAGAACCTTAAACCAACCCCAAGGCCCTTCTCCCTTGCTTGTCTCTACTCTAGAGCATGTTTTCTCAACCTCGGCACCATTGACATCTTGGACCAGTTAATTCTTTGTGGTGGGGATTGTCCTATGCATTGTAGGATGTTCCTCCACCTGCTAGATGCCAGTAGCAGCCCCTGAACCCCAGTTGTTACAATCAAAAAGGTCTCCAGATATTGCCAGAAATCCTCCTATAGGGCAAAATCATCCCTGGTTATGAATCACTGGTCTGGAGGTTGAAAAAGCTAGAAATCTCATTTTTCCTGCCTCCCTTGCAGCTAGAGATGGCCATGTGACAACATTTCTGGCCAATGAAACATGAGAGGAGAGCTACTGGAACCTCCTTCCTTTTTCTGCCTTCTTTTAATCTTGAATGAGGGCAAGAGCAACAGCAGCCACTTTGCAGCTATGAGATGACTAGCATAAAAGAAAAGCCATGAGAATCACAGAGATGTTGGTTCCTACATTTTTGAGCCAATGGACTAATGCCAGCAACCACCTAACACCAGACTTCTTGTTATGTGGGTAAGATAACTTCTATGTGTTTAGGCCACCAAGTTCAGGTTTTCTATTATTTGCAGCTGAAAACAATCCCAACTTTTAAATCACACAAAACTGTTTGGCTTTTATCCCAGAGATAATGAGGATCTTTGGTGGATTCTTAAGGATTGTAAAAAACAACAACAAAAAAATTGCATCATCACATCTACATTTTAGAAAGATCATTTCATGACAAAACACAGATTGAAGCAAGATTGGAGGCAGGTAGACCATGGGAAATGGCTTTATGGCAAGGCAAGCAAAAACATGCTGAGGCTTGAACCAAAGTGGAATAAAGTGAAGGGGACACATTTGAGGGACATTGAGAAGCTAAATGGATGGACCCTAAGCAATTGGATAAGGGCAGTGAAGAAGATGCAACAAAGGCTAAAAATCATACTTCTGGTGTAGGTGGCACACAAAAGAATGAGCATATTGAAAGAGAAGGACAATATTCCATCCCAGGCCAGTTGAGTTTGAAATGCTTATGGCACATCCAGGTGGTAATGTTCAGGGCATTTAGATACACAGGGTAGAAGTCAGGAAAGAGTAAGGGAGTAGTAATTTTTTAAATATATGTATGATATTATTTAAAATTTTAAATTCCAATAAATTAACATTACTTATTGCAAAAGTAATATCAATGAAGTATAGAATATTTAAAAATACAGCTAAGCAAAAGAAAATTAAAAATACACAGACATAGGGGGCTGGCCCCACAGTGTAGTGGTTAAAGGTTTGGCATACTCCACTTTGGTGGCCTGGGTTCATGGGTTTGGATCCCAGGAATGGACCTACACCACTCGTCAGCCACGCTGAAGTGGCAACCCACATACAAAACAGAGGAAGACTGGCACAGATGTTAGCTCAGGGACAATCTTCCTCGGGGGGGGGAAAATATATATATATATATATATAGAGAGAGAGAGAGAGAGAGAGACGTGGAATGTGACTTTGCTACTCCTCCCATCAAGACTCAACCCCCCTGAATCTGGACTGGCCCTGTGACTTGCTTTGACCAATAGAATGAGATAGAAGTGACATTCTGGGACATCCAAATCCAGGTCTTACAAGGTCTTTGACATATGCTGAGAAGGAACCCAGCTACCATATAAAGAAGTCCAAGCTACTCAGCTGGAGAGAGAGATCGAATGGAGAATCTGCTGGAGAATGAGAGACTAACCATGTAGAGAGAATGGCCCCAGTTGACAGTCAGCAACAAGGCCCTACAAAGGTGAGTGAGACCATCTTGGATCCTCCTGCTTTAGTGGGAGAATGAGATGAGAGAATTAGAAGAGAGAGCCCTACCCATCCCAGTCAGCGCCTGGCCATTCTAGCCATTCCAGCTGAGACCACAGATGTGAAGCAGAGATGAAATATCCCACTGTTATCTGCCCAAATTCCTGACCCATTGAATCAAGAGCAAATACAACAGTTGTTGTTTGATGCTACAAAAAAAATGACACATACTCATACAATCCCAGCATCCAGATATAATTTGCAGTAAAACGTGGTTACACATGCATATGAATATACACACATAAATGGGATTATACTGCATTTGCTGTATGGTAACAGGCTTTGTTCACTTAACAGCACATCATAAACACCTTTCCACTTCAATTAATAATCACCCATTTTTCTTTTTACTATTATAAACAGTTCTGAGATAAATTGTTCTCATAGCAAAATTTTTGCCCTATTCCTAATTATTTCCTTAGGATAAATTCCTAGATGTGGAATTGCTGGCTAAATGGTATATGTGTTGTTAAGGCTTTTGACAGATGTTCCCAAATCATTCTCTCGAGAGATTGGAACAATTCACAATCCCCTCAGCACTACGTGCAAGTACTCATCTCCCCACACTTTCTCCAAAACTGAAGTTATAGACTTAATCACTCAAATCTTTGAGAATTTTGTGCTCGCTTCAGCAGCACATATGCTAAAATCTTTGAGAATTTTATAAAATAAAAATGTTAACCTCATTGTTGTCTTCATTTTCCATTTAATTGCTAGAATTTGAGTTGCTTATGTTTTATCAGCGATTTGTATTTTTAAAATTTTTTTTGGCACACTGCTGAGTCTTGTCCTTCATCCACTCTTCTTTTGGGACACTTATCTCTTATTGATTGGTAAGAGCTCTTTATATGTTATAAAATTAACCCTTCTTCATTAATGCTACATTTTTTTTCTTAGTGTGCATTTGCCATTTAATTTTAGGGTACATTTTGATAAACAGATATCTAAAGTTATTGGAATTGTCAAGGTTTGAAATGGCTATTGTGAAGAATGGGAACAAGATGCTTCCAGAAGCAAAGAGTGAGACTGAAGCACTATTTGAAAGACTCAGCTGAGGTTGGATACGATGAATTTCTAATGGCTTCAATCTGCAAAGTTGTAGCAACTTTTGGTAACTTGAGTGCAGAGGAAGAAGTGGAAGAAAACAGAATTTGCTTAGAGTTAGGATTTTGCCTGTTGGCTTAATCACAAACTGGACAAAAGAATAAAGGAGCTGTGTGTACTAGCAAGTGTGTTGCTGAGATGATGGACCACATGGACAAGATAAGAGGCATCGGATGCGCTGGGAGAAAACAGGAGGCGTCAAGGGCCCCTAGGGAGCTGAAGACCAGACAGAGTGGAAGGATAACAGGAGAGAGCTACAAGATTAGGAAATTTTCTACAGTTTTCTTCTATCATACTTTTCATTATTGCTTCCAATCCATTTGTTCTATTTTCTTCTTTTAAAGCAATGATTATTTTATCTGCTATATTTACCTTCATAATTGAAAAAATTTTTAATTCATTTGCTTTATAGTCAGGGAGTGTTCCCCATCACACTCAGTATCAATTTTCAGCCATCGAGTCTGTTTACTGGATCCAACACCCTACTTATTTTAGCCACTCTACTTTCCATTTCCTCGCATTCTCTTTTAACCTCAGCCCATACTTGAAAGAAGCATTGTCTTCCTGCATCCCAGGCAATATTTAATTCTAGAATATGGGGTGGGAAGGAGAAAGGTTGGAGGGGAGAGAAAAACAGGGCAATGCACCCTTTCAGTCTTAAAAAGATCACAAGACACACAGTAAACACCAGACTATTCAGTGCGTTTCCACGTTCAATGGTCACAACTCAGGGTCATGCTGACCAAAATGGAAAACTGCCAGGTACCTGCTGTGCTGTGCAGAGCTCCAAAGTCCAGTACCTTGTTTGCTCTCACCCGAGATATTTTCTTGCAACAGCTGATTTGCAAGTGTCCTTTGAGGCCTTGAAAACTCCAGACCCTCCCCGCCTTCACCCCCCATTTCATTTGGGGGATGTCTTCACTATAGAGTTAAGGGATCATCATTCAATTGCCTGTAAAATATGATACCAGAGTTTCAAACATCTCTTTTCCAGCTCCAATGTCCTTTCTCCACAGAACAATCTCGAAGAAAGAGCAAAGCTGAGATTCCTATGATGTGCGGGTGCCCGGGTTAGGAGGCCCCAGGCACTGAACTTCCTTAGGGATGTGAGGAGCTGACTGATGACCTGGGCTTCTGCTGACCCGAGAAGGGAGAATTCTGGACGGGAGTCACATGCAGACTACGTGCTGCATCTTGCCAACCACAAAGGAGCCAGCCAGGTAAGCCCTGGCAAGTCCTCCTGTCTAAAATCAGGCTGTACATCATCCAAGTCAAAGAGAAGCCATGAGCCTCCTTTATCCTGAACCCTGGCAAGGATTTGCCATTGTAAATAGAAATGTCAGGTTTTGCATTTGAACTCTTGGGTCACCACATATCAACCCTGGCTAGAGAATTAGAAAGTAAAACCAGTCCTCGCCCGGAGGAATTCTAATCTGGACTTCACTCCCTTCCTTTTTATACAACATCCGGAGACATTAGGCAAAACAAACAAACAAAAAAAGCAAACTATCAAAAAATTAAAAACTCACTCAAGCATAGGAAAATCAGTTTGGTCATTCAAACCACTGAGAATTTTCATGTATTTTTTAAAAATTTCAGCTTTATTGATGTCTATTTTCATGTATTTAAATGCATCATGACAGAAGCAGGCAATGGCCCCAGGCTACATCATTCACTCAGTTAAGCCCGGAAAGAAAACCAGACATTTTCAGCAAGATAAAGCTCTTAGAACCCCTCATTTGCCAAAGTGTAAAATGCCAAGCTTAACTCTCAAACCAGAACACTTTTCATCTCAAAACTCAGCACAGCAGAGCCCCTGTATGACTGCATTGTATTTCTCTCCTGAGTGTAAGGCCAGAGATGGCCATCCAGGAGATAGCCCTGGTGCCAGCCCCGGGCCTCAGCCCTGGCCTGGCTGAGACTGGATAACTACCTGAGACAAAGGAATAGGCCGCCAGGATGTTGCTGAGCAAAGCCATGTCCCCGTGCTCGGCGATCACTGGCTCCGTGCTGCCGTGGTGGAAGGTCAGCCTCGATGTGGCATCCAGAGGAGGCTTCCTGGAGATGGCTTCAGCTGTATCAAGGTGGCCCCACCCTCTCTTCTCTTCTGTTTGAGAACACAAAGTGAGTGATGAGAACACATTCTGCTTTCCCCAGGCTATGTTCCAGGTAGCCTGGGCTCAAGAACAAAGAGTCAGCCTCCTAAATGCCAGCCGCCCTCCCCAGCGAGGGCTCTGGGGTCTTGTCCTCTTTGCTCTAGCGAGGTCTTGGCTTTCAAGGCGGTGGCAACTCCTTAAATCCCTGTTTTTCCTGGCCTTGCTCCTTTCTCTTCCCCATCTCCTCCCAACTCCCCATTTTAACACTTCTCCCTCACCTTCCCTGGAACTTTTTAGGGCATTCTCCCTGGTTCGCCTTTGAGGCACAGTCAATAGTCACTTTAATCGCTGCATCGGAACACCAAGCTGCAGCCCGCTCCTCTCCTGTCTCTGCTGTCCCCTCCACTGACAGCACTGTGTACTTTGATCAGTTTGCCTCATCCCACAGGTCACCAAATGCGTGCCCTTGGCAATGGGTCAGAGCTGGCTATTCCACAACTGCCAAAGTGGTTCCAGGTCTAAAATGCCCACAAGGACTTGGGAGCTTGAGCCTGCTCCCTGCCCTGAGCTCCATGACTCCACCTGTGACTGTGATGGTCAACCAAACACTGCCACAGACTGCCTACCGGCGGAACTGACCCATCAGGGTCAGAGTGTTCAGTGTATCCCATTAGGATCTCAGTGTTCAGTGGCTTGGCCTCTGGCTGGGGGAGCATGTCCTCTCCCCAGCTGCTGCTGCAGCTCAGACCTGGCATTATCATTACCCAGTTCACTCAGGGAAGCCCTCGCAGAGAGCTCCTGAGGATGGAGGGGAGAGAAGCAGCAAAGACCCTGACACCTCCTATTCAATGCTGCTCTAGCCGAGGATGGGGAACTGAGTCACAGAGTGTGGCAGATGTCAGGTCGGGGAAAGTTAGAGAAGCAGGAGGCTCCAGTCCTTGGAGAAGAAAGAGGTTCTCGGGTGGGTCAGAGACGTTGGAAACACGGGCCACATTTGGAAGGCCTGAGGAGCTGCAGTTCCTCAGGTGAATGGAATGGGTCACAAGAGAAAAGACAACTCTCACTCTGGTGGACTCCAGTGGGCTCAGGGAAGACCAAAGCAAGGAAAGAGAGACCAACCCACAGGTAAGATAGAAATGACCACAAGGTTCTTGGGGCAGCCAGAGGCCCCCAGAATGACAGGATGAGGAGTGGGAGCTTTAAGGACTCTGAGAAGGGGCTGGCCACTGCTGAGGGACCCCTGCACCTCTGAGCCTGAGCACAGGGCCTCCTCCAGCAGCTATTTGAGTTCCTAAAACTGGATGATACAGGTGAATAGTTGGAACCGCCACCCTGAGTTCCGAGACTGTTCTGTAGGTCTGAGGACTTCAGGACCCAGGAAGAGAGTAGAGCCACTGGAATATGTCTGAGTATGTAGTGGGACAAGGCTATTTCAGATCCATTCCCTCCTATCTATCCCCACTAATTCTCCCATAGCACAAGTCTCATCATTTCATTTCTGGGAGTTTTGCAACAGTCTCCTACCTGGTCCTTCTGCCAACAACTTCTTCCTGCTCAATCTAGCACCTACTCTCACCAATAGGGTTGTCTTTACAAAGCACAAATCTGATCACTTCACTCCACAGCCCAACCCTTCAACTAATCCCTATTAAACTTCTTAACACAACACGCATCCATTTCCATGATATGTGACCCCTACCTTAGCTCCTAATTCATCTCCTACGTGAGTCTATACTCACACACATATACACAGAGATACGAGCCTGCCTAATGCTCCCACAATACTAGATTACTTTTAGTTCCAGATATACCAAGCTCTTTTATCTTCTCATGCTTTTGATTGTGCTCTTCCTTTTGCCTAAAATGCCCCTCCTCCCCTTATCTGTCTCACTAATGCTTCCTTGAAGAGAGAATTAAAAGGTCCTATGGCAGTCTCAAAATCCCAAAGACTTTTCTTCAGAAATAGAAAAATCTGTACTAACTTCACATGGACTTTCAAGTGATCTCAAATAGCCAAAACAATCTTGAAAAGGAACAAAGTTGAAAGTCTCACACTTCCTAATTTCAAAACTTATTACAAAGCTACAGTGATCAGAACAGTGTGGCACTGGCATAAAGACAGATATATAGACCAATGGAATAGAACAGAGGGCCCAGAAATAAACTCTCACATATATGGTCAAATAATTTTCAACAAGGGTGCCAAGACCATTCAATGGGAAAACAATAGTCTTTTCAACAAATTGTGTTGAGAAAACTGGAAAACCACATGAAAAAGAATGCAGTTGAACTTGCCTTACACTATATTAAAAAATTAACTAAAAATGGATCAAAGACCTAAACAAGAGAGCTAAAACTATAAAACTCTTAGAAGAAAACATAGGGGAAAAGCTTCATGACTTTGGACTTGGCAATGACTTCTTGGATATGACACCGAAAGCATAAGCAACAAAAGTAAAAATAGATAAATTGGACTACATCAAAACTTAAAACTTCTGTGCATCAAAGGACACAATCAACAGAATGAAAAGGCAACCCATGGAATGGGAGGAAATATTTGCAAATCATATATTTGATGAGGGATTAATATCCAGAGTATATAAAGAACTCCTACAACTCAACAACAACAAAACAAACAACCTGATTTAAAAACGGGCAAAGGATTTGAATGGACATTTCTCCAAAGAAGATATATAAGTCGTCAATAGGCACATGAAAATATGCTCAACATCACTAATTGTTAGGGAAATGCCAATCAAAAACACAATGAGATACCATCTAACACACACTAGAATGGCTACTATAAAAAAAAAACAAAACAGAAAATAACAAGTGTTGGAGAAAATGTAGAGAAATTGGGACCCTTGTGCTATGGGTGGGAAGGCAAAATTGTGAAAGTGCTATGGAAAAGAGTATGGCAATTCCTCAAAAAATTAAAAAGTAGAATTACCATATAATCCAGCAATTCCTTTTCTGGGTATATACCCCAAAGAACTGAAAGTAGGGAGTCGATCAGATATTTGCATACCAATTATTATGCAGCATTATTCACAGCAGCCTAAAGGTAGAATCAATCCAGGTGTCCATCCACAGATGAGTGGATAAACAAAATGTGATACAGATACACAATGGAATATTACTCACAGCCTTAAGGAGGAATGAAATTCTGACACATAGTACAACATGGAGGAACCTTGAGGACATTATGCTAAATGAAATAAATCAATCACAAAAGAACAAATACTGTATGATTCCACTTATATTAAGTACCTAGAGTAGGCAGATTCACAGAGACAGAAAGTAGAATGATGGTTGTCGGTGGGGGAAGAGAGAAATGGGAAGTTATTGTGTAATGGGTACAGAGTACAAAGTTTCAGTTTTGCAAGATGAAAAGTATTCTGGAGATGGATGATGGTGATGGTTGCACAACAATGTAAATATACTTAATGGCACCGACCTGTACACTTAAAAATGGTTAAGATGGCAAATTTTATGTTATATGTATTTTACCACAGTTTTAAAAATTAATAATAATAAAAATAAGGTATTGATGAGGTACAACACTGAATTTTGAAGGTTATTTCATTTAGAGAATTGTGCAATCAAATTTGGTTTTAAGTTAACAGGAATGGTAGCAGAATTATCTATAGTAATATTAAAATTGAAGTCCACAAAATTCTAATTTATATCACACTGTGAATATGGCTTAATTTTAAGTAAAAGATGCTATCTCACTTATAAAATATTCGTACTAAATAATTGTAATCTGTCACATTTATAGATTACCAGGAAAAACATATCACATCAATAGATGCAAAAATGTGTTTGTGTAAAATTTAATGAAAACTCACGATTTTTTTATTTTAAAAAAGGGCCAATGCAGTGAAGCTCCAAATCCTCCAGACCCTTTTCTTTGGCTATCAAAGTATTCAAATATTCTGGGACCGGCCCAGTGGTGTAGTGGTTAAGTTCGCGCACTCTGCTTTGGCAGCCTGGTGTTCGCAGGTTTGGATCCTGGGCGCAGACCTGTGCAGGGGTGACCTACGTGGGAAGACCCTCCGTGGTCCATGTGGCACAAGTCAGCCTAGAGAAGGGTCAGTACACCTTCACCGTAAAGGGCCAGAGAGTAAATATCTCAGGTTCTGAGGGCCATATAGTTTCTGTCTCAGCTACTCAACTTTGTCATTGTGGTACGAAAGCCACCACAGACAATATGTAAATGAATGAGTGTGGCTGTGTTCCAATAAAACTTATTTTCATAAATAGGTGACAGACCCAATTTGGCCCACAGGCCATAGTTTGCAGACCTCTGGCCTAGATTCTTACTATTCTTACTACTGAAAGTATGGTTCAAAGACCAGCAGCATCGACATCACTTGGGAGCTTGTTAGATCTGCATAATCTTGGGCACCACCTCAGACCCTCTGAATCAAAGTCTCATTTTACAAAATGCCCAGTAGAGTTTGCAAAATGCTCTACCTGACCTCTGAGATCCCCTTCAGCCTGAGCACTCAGGTACTACAACAGCACGGGCCCAGGAGGAGTTTCACTTAGTGCCTCCTTTATAAATCTGATCTAGGGTCGGAGAGTGAGTCCTCACTGGCCCTGCCCCACAATCAGTTCTCCAAGTGGTTACAGAGCACCTTAGTGAGGAC
Organism: Tapirus indicus; assembly: GCA_031878705.1. Classification (NCBI taxonomy): domain Eukaryota; kingdom Metazoa; phylum Chordata; class Mammalia; order Perissodactyla; family Tapiridae; genus Tapirus; species Tapirus indicus. Next base: position 63,635,013 of record CM062923.1, read on the forward strand.
ACCGAGACAGAGGGCAGGACTCGGCAGAGATTCTTTCAGGGCAGCTGCCACTGAGACAAAGTCTGCAGAAGTTAGAGAAGGGATGAACCTCAGAGCCAAACTCTACTCCCAAAGCCTTCACCCTCAGCTCTCCCTAAACAGGGATGGACCAGCTCCAGGTAGCTCTGGACACTTTGCACTGATGGTTTGCCCTGTAATTAAAACATTTCTGCATCTCCTGCTGTGATGGTTAATTTTATGTGTAACCTTGCCTGGCCACGAGGTGCCCAGATTACACATTATTTCTGGGTGTGTCTGTGAGGGTGTTTCCTGATGAGATTAGCACTTGAATCGGTGCACTCATGAAAGGAGACAGCACTCCCCAATAGGAGTGGGCATCATCCAATCCACTGAGGGCCTGCATAGAACAAAAGGTGGTGGAGGAAGGAGGAATTTGAGGAATTGCCCCTTTTTTACTGCTTCACTATTTGAGCTGGGACAGCTCAGGTCATCTCATCTTCTCTGGCCCTCAGATTGGCCTTTACACCATCAGCTCCCTTGGTTCTCAGGCCCTCAGACTCGGGCTGAATACACCACTGACTTTCCTGGGGCTCCAGCTTGTGATGGCAGATCGTGGGACTTCTCAGCCTCCAAAATCGCATGAGCCAATTCCTCACAATATATCTACTTTTATATAAATAAATAAGTATATATATATATATATATATATCTCCTACTGGTTCTGTTTCTCTGGAGGACCCTGACTAATACACCTACCAACATAAAGAAAAGGGACATGAAGCCCTTATCCACCCCCAAGTGCAAATTTGTGCTCTGTTCCTCAAGGAAGTCCTTATCACTGGGTAGCTCCTAAAACAGTGATTCTCAACCTGGGGCACTTTGCCCCCAAGGGACATTTGGCAATGTATGGAGACATTCTTGGTTGTCACAACTGCAGTGTGGGTAGGGGGCAAGGATACTGCTACTACAATGCACAGGATGGCCCCCCCACAACAAAGAACTATCTGGCCCAAAATGTTGATGCATTGAGGTTGAGAAACACTGTTCTAGAACAAACATTACTTCATTGACCAGCCTAAGCAATTCTCAGTGTTTGTGAACCTCACGCACATCACCAATACAGTCAGAAAGATGTCAGAGAGAGAGGCGCTTGGCAGCTCCCAGCAGCCGTGATGAGGATGCCACAGGCCCAAGCCTACAGCTCAATGTTCCCAGCGACCAGAAGTAAACGGGCTCCGGGGGAACAACTCACATTAATCAAGCCCTCAAGAGAACACATCATCCATCAATACCAGTTTGTTGATTCTAACTGGAGAGCCACTTGGCACAAGATCTAGATCAGGTCCTCTTCTAGACAAGTCAACCCCGGGGATTATCTTGGCAAGGACAGATTACAACTAAGGACCTGTAAATTTTCAAAGCCAGGGCTTTCTCCCACTGATAACCTGTTGGATTAACCCCACACCATTCTAGGGAAAAATCATTCTAGAGAACACTCTAGGGCCAGTCAGCCAGCATGGAAGCACACTCTCTTTGGAGAGCACCCACCAATTCTCATAAACCTTATTCCCCGACAGCTTTCTTTCATCCGTTACCCAAAGCTCCTTCACCTAATTACGGACAAACTGCAGCACAGTTGAAAGGAGACAGCTTCTTTCCATCACTTACATCCCAGAATTTTGTCTTCCTGAACACACGCTGGTCTCCTGATGAAGATGACAGCCTGTCAAATGAGCGCCCTCTCTTAGACTGACAGCTAGTTCCATGCATTGTCTACTATTTTCATGGCTTCCATTGTAGAGATAACCTTGTTCCCAGTGCTGCAAATTCATATTCCCTGGAACCTTGAGTCTAGTCATGTACACTGAGTGTAATCATTGAATATGTAAAATGAAATGTGCCTGGTGATGGTACATTTCATCTTACATCTCAGTAGCAGCAGTGAGTGTCCCTGGCACGTGAGCCCCCGTGCAGGTGACTGTCTCATTACACAGTGTGCAGAGGTGGTAAAAAATCTCATTATCCCCTTAGCTACCTGGGGAGAGGTGTGTCAAGAGCAGAGAAGTATCTGGTAAGAAAAGTTCATCCCTGATGATGGGTGTCAGGCAGTAAAGGTCCTAAATCTTGGTTGGCCGTGGTTGGCTTCTCAGGTTCTAAACAAAAAGAGAAATAGCACAGAAAACATCAAAGAGCCATCATGTACCTGGGAGATCACATCACACATTAGACTGGTGTCGTCATGAACTGCTTAGCACGTTCATGCTAAGCCTTGGTGGTGTTTTTGTGGACCCCTGAAGTGATGGAACTCATCCCCGGAAAAGATAAAGCCCACTGCCAGACTTTAATCTGGAATTTGAACCAGACAACCGGAGAAACCAACCTCCCAATGTCATAGCAGAAAGGGAAGCAAGGGGTAAAAGATCAAAGACGCATGCTTCCTCTCCCCTCCTGCCAATCAAAACCCACAAAACAGCTAGTGGGATATGTTGCATGGCTCCTCAGTGAAACTTGCAGGCCAGCCTCTCTGGAACAGGAAGGGAGGGAATTCAGTTCCCAAGATAGCAAAGCCCAGATGGGCCATGAAATGAATGAAGTTCTGTGTGGGCAAGAAAAACCTGGAAATGCTGATATGTGGATTCCTGAAGCCCATACCTTCCATCCAGAAGTCTCAAGGCCTCTGGACAACCCAGCTAGGAAAGCCAGTGGGAGCCTCTGAAAGGCCTGGGTCCCACACGGCTCCTTTATTTATGTCATGAACTTCATTGAGAAGTGTATAGAAAGAATGAAATCAGGCCCAGAGCACTGAGCATCCCCTGCACCACGTGTACACATGCATTCACTTGTCGTCACTGCTTCCTGCCAACTTCTGCAGCATCCGACTTCTGCTTGTTTGTTTACATCTTTATAGATAGTTGTCCCAGGTGCCTCTGCCTCACAAAAGATTTGCAGCACCTTCCTATCTCTTATTGGTGAATAAATTAAGGGCAAGAAAGAAAAGGAAATTTGAAACACAGGATGAGTAGTTCTTTAGAGACTCCTGCACCAAAGTGTGGAAGCAGGTCATGGAGACCTACTCACCCTTCACTCTATGTTAATGAAAACCATGCAAGGACTGAACCCAGACTGGTCACATGGAGTCTGAGATACAAAGGCTTGAATGGAAAAATAGCTCTCATACCAGAGGATGGGAAGAGGATACACGTGGCCCTGCTCAATGAATGAAGAGAGAGAAACCCCAGTTTTCTCTGCAGGACTGATAAACACCTGTGCATGACACATTCAACATGCTGGCCTGCCAGCTGCTTGCCTTCCTTTGCTCCACCAACCTCCGCCAACCCGCCGCAGCAAACCATTTCCAGGGACATATCCTGGACCTGTCGTCACCTGGAAAGGCGCCACCTCTGCAATCTGGGCTGTGAACTCCTCAAGCGCAGGGACCATGTCTTCATTCTTCCCTTTGTTCCCAGAGCCTCCCACAGTAAGTGCACAGAGCTGATGTTGAGTGACAGTTGGATGAATGACTCACACTCAGAAATCCCACTCTCCAACCAGAACTTTCTATCCTTCTACTTCTCTCACCCCTGGAATCAAAATAAATAGGTTCCCCAAACTCTCTGAGATCTTTGGCTTCTTGCACTCTCCAGCTGCCCCCATTTATCAGTCTCATCCTACATGCACATTTCTCTCCACAGCCTGGCTACTGTAACTACATTACACTCGGCTCTTACCAGGACCTTTCTGCTGCCCTCCCACCACCCCCAGGCCCAACCCCAAGACCACTCCAACCATCACCTGCCTGCTTTCCTGTCCACAGCCTGAGTGCTTCTGAAAAAAGCAAAAAGGGACATGTAGGATCCCATATAATTAAGTTCCAAGAGAAAATGCACCAAACCTCTACCTCTTTCTTCCGTCTCCCTTCTCCATCCTCACCTCTCTCATGCTTCCCATCTTCCCAGAGAAAATAGAGGCCAACCTACATGAATGGTAACTTCCTGCTCTCCCATCTGATCCTGACCTTCCTCCCTCCTGTCTCTAAGGGAGATTTTACCTATGCTTTTGATCAAATCATTTCCTCCTTCTTCCTAAAAGACTTCATTCCATCAATGACTTTTCCTTCTTTCATCTTCTCTTTTTTGACTGATCTCAATCTCTCTATAGAGAGGTAGGCAGATAGAAAGATGGATAGATGGATGGATGGATGAATAGATAGATAGATAATACACATACACACACAGAAGGAGAGAGAGACAGACAGATTATATATATGTATAATTTTATCTGTGTGTGTGTGAATGTGATATATATATAATATGTATATATATGTCATGTGTATACTTCTTATAGATTCAGAGGTGTGTATATGCATGTATGTGTGTACACACGTATATATATGTGTGTAGATATACATATGTGTATGTATATCTCTTTCCTTCTCAAACATTTTCTCATTCTTCCCCAATCACTCTTGAAATCTCTCTCTTTCAATCTCCTAGTCTTATCTACTCCTTATCTACAATAAACCTGCTTAATTCCCTCCATCCTTAATTGACCTTCCTTTTGCTCAGCCTCCTCTCTAGGTACTTGTCATTCACTCTCCCTCCTTCACAAGCAAACAGCTTCGGAGAAACCAACGCTTCCTCTTTCCATTTCTTTACCATCATTCAATCCTCAGCCCACAGATATTTGGCTTCACATCCAGCCCATCAACCAAAGCATCTGTTGGTAAGGTGGCACGATGAAACCATCGGTCTGCACTTCTAACGACAGCTCCAGAGTGGAGACTACAAGGTCTTGGCTGTTGGGGATCTCATGTCCCATCCTTCTCCATCTGTGCTGCCTAGCACAGAGCCTGGCACATAAGTTCTTAAGCTGAATTCTGTCAGGGAGATGGAAGTCAAACACTTAAGTGAGTGGGGCTAAGGTGGCCACACATGGGTTTTAAAACAGAATGAATATGGCAATACAATGGAGAAGAGATAGTCTTTTCAACCAGTTGTGCTGGAACACCTGAACATCCACATGCAAAAAAAAAAAAAAAAAAATCTGGACACAAAACTTACATCTTTCACCAAAAAAGAACTCAAAATGGATCATAGACCTACATGTAAAACTCAAAACTACAAAACTCCTATATATAAAACTATAAACCCCAGACTTTGTGGCCTTCACTTAGGGCTAGGCAGAGGTCAGTACTATGGATGGCTTGCCAAAAGTTTCTAACTTTGACACACTGCAATGCCTTTCCAGGCTGGATACAGCCTATCTTCCTATCCCAAGGTAGTTAGTGCCTACTTGTCTTAAGTCAACAAATATTTATTAAATTTCACCAGAACCATTTATTGAGCAAAGTAGTCTACTGCTACCAAGGACTGAGAACTTCGTGAAGGCAGGTCCATGTCTTAGGCACCTCTGTGGCCCACTGCATGACTCACAGTAAATGCTTCCTTTGATTGAGCGAATCCAGAAATGAACAAACGTCGTCAGTGAGAGAGATTTGCAACCTAGCTACCTACAAGGCAGACAGAATGAAGTATAAAAGCAATGTAAGTTAAGTGGCGTGGGTGCAGATGGAAAAGTAGTTAATTCCAATAATGTAAGAGCAATGGGGAGGACCCATAAAGACTTCATAGAGAGGTATGATTTAAATTGACCTTTGAACTACTGAGTATTACTTTAATAACTGATTATACTAACAACTCACATTTATCGAGGTCTCCCTCTGCAATCAGGCAATTTGCTAAATGCTTCATGCAGAATATTCAATTTAAGCCTCATAACAACCCTGTGCTGTTATTATCCCCATTTTTCATATGGGAAAACTGAGGCACAGAGAGATAAAGTTGCCCCAGATCACCCAGCTAGAACATGTTGGAGATGGAATTTAAATGGAGGCAGCCCAAATCTAGTGCTCTTAACTCCTACACTATCCTTCCCCAGAGTAAAGAAAGACACTGAGACAGAAGGAAGAACATGTGTTAAAGTTGATGGCACATCTGAAGCAAAGGGGTAGGCAGAAGGACTTGCTAGAAAATGAAGCTGGAAAGGCAAAGTTGGAATTGGACCTTGGAGAATCTGCCGTGCCTTACAAAGGAACTTTATTTTATGGACAATAATATTAACAGGAGAGTGACATGGTCAGTTCTTCCTAGGGTGAAAACACTGGCAGAGTGTGGAACATATGTTGCAGAAGCCGGAGATCATGGTGTGAAAGACTCACTAGGGGGCTAACTCAATAGTCCAGGCGAAGGATAAGCACCTGAAACAAAGCTGGCAGGAATAAAATGGGGATGAAGTTTCTGAAGAAGCTGGCAACCCAGAAACCAACCCAACAGGTGCAGACCGAAAAAACAACCAACAAATGCCTGCTCTCCAGACAAAGGATCAGGAAAGGCACAGCTTAGCAAGACAAAACTCTTAGATGATAACCACTCTACTTTAGCCAAACACCATAGAAAAAACCGTGGCCCCACCAACACCCACACCAGTAAAGGCTGAGTAGGGAGCCTAGGCTTCTACCCTTAAGAGACTATAACAAGACATCCCAACATCCCTGCTGGGGTGGTGTCAATAAAGGCCAAGTGGGGAGGTGGGACTTTCACCCCAGATAGCTGGTAATGAGCCACCCTTCCTGGCAGTATCAGTGGGGACCACCTGGGAAACCTGGGCTTCCACCCCCACCCAGCAGTAACTAGGTGCCCCTCTCCCTCCCTGCTGGGAGTGTCAGAGGAGGCCTAGTGGAGAGTCAGGACATTCCTCACCCCCAGCGGTTACAAGCCCCACCATGACCAACACAACCTCCATGGGGACCACACGGGATCAGAACTCCCCTTCTCACCCAGCAGTAATGAGAAGCTACTCTACAGATGCCAACACCAGGAGGGCAGAGGTGTTAGAGTGATCTGACAAAGATTTTAAAGCAGCCACGATAAAAACATTTCAGTGAGCAACTGGGAACATGCTTGAAACAAATGAAAAAATGGAAAGCCTCAGCAAAGAAATAGAAAATATAAAGAAAAAAATGAAAATTTTAGGATAAAAAGATATACTAACCAAAATAAAAAACTCAGTAAGTGGGTTCAACAGTAGAATGGAAGGAACAAAGGAAAGAATCATGAACTGGAAGACAAAATAATGAACTTAGTTGGGCAACAGAGAGAAAATAGACTAAAAAAAAAAAAATTGAACAGAGTCTTAGGGACCTGTGAGACTATAACAAAAGATCTAACACTCATGTCATCCGAGCCCCAGAAGGAGAGGAGAAAGCAGGCAGAGCTGAAAAAGTAATCAAAGAAATAATAGCTGCAAAATCCCCAAATTTGGCAAGAGACGTAAACCTACAAATTCAAGAAGCTGAGTAAACCCCAAACACGATAAACTCAAAGAAATCCACGCCAAGACACATTATAATTAAACTTCTGAAAATTAAAAACAAAGAAAAAAATCTTGAAAGCAGCCTGAGAAAAATGACACCTTAGCTATAGATCAGATACAGATGAGAAAGAAATAAAACCGTCCCTGTTAGCAGATGACATGGTGGTCTGCAGAGAACATCCCAAGGAATCAGTAAAAACAAGAACAAAAAAACCCTAAAACTAATAAGCGGGTTCAGCAAGGTCACAGGCAAGATAAACATACAAAACATAGAAAAATCAAGTTTATTTCTATATGCTAGCAATGAACACATGGACACTGAAATTAAAAATACAATACCATTTACAATTGCTGAAAAAATGGAATGCTTAGATATAAGTCTAACAAAACATGTACAAATCTAGAATGCTGAAAACTACACAACGATGTGGAGAGAAATCAAAGATCTAAATAAATGAAGGGACATACCAGGGCTGCAGATTGAAAGACTCAACATAGTAAGATGCTAATTCTCCCCAAATTGATATACAGCTATAATGCAATTCCTATTAAAACTCCAGCAAGATTTTTTGTAGATGTAAATAAGATTATGCCAAAATTTATATAAAAATGCAAAGGAACTATGATGGTTAAAACAAGTTTGAAAAAGAGTAAAGTGGGAGGAGTCAGTGTACCTAATTTCAAGACTTACTATATCTCTACATTAATCAAGACTGGGTTATTGCAGAGGGATGGACACATAGATCAATGGAACAGAACAGAGAACCCATTAATAGACCCACATACATATGCCCAACTGATTTTTGACAAAGGAGCAAAAGCAACTCAATGGAGGAAAGAGAGCCTTTTTAACAAATGGTGCTGGAACAACTGGACATACATAGGCAAAACAGTGAGCCTTGACCCAAGCCTCACACCTTACATAAAAATTAACTCAGAATGGATCACAGACTAAAATGTAAACCCTGACACTTTTAGAAAAAAAAAATAGGAGAAAACCTTTGGACCTGGGGCTAGGCAAAGAGTTCTTAGACTTGACACAAAAATTACAATCCAAAACAGGGAAAATTGATAATTTGGACTTGACCGAAATTAAAAACATTTCCTTTGTGTTAATAGGATGAAGAGACAAGCTACAGAGTGGAAAAAAATATTTGCAAATCATATATCTGCTAAAGTGACTAGTATCTAGAATATACAAAGAACCTTCAAAAGTCAACAGTAAAGAAGCAAACAATCCATTTAGAACAGGGACAAAGTCATAAAGAGACATTTCATCAAAGACGATACACAGACAGCAAATAAGCACATGACAATGAAATGATATTCAACATCATTAGTCAGTAGAGAAATGCAAATTAAAACCACAATGAGATGCCACTACACATCTATCAGAATGGCTAAACTAAAAAATAGTGACAACACCAAATGTTGACAAGGATGTGGAGAAACTGAATCATTCATTCATTGCTGCTGGAAATGTAAAATGAAACAGCCACTTTGGAAAACACTTTGGCAGTTTCTCAAAAAACTAGACATACAGCTATCATATAAACCAGCAACTGCACTTCTCCTAGGCATTTATCCCAGAGAAATGAAGACGTATGTTCACACAAAAATCCACACAGATATTTATAGCAGCTTTATTTAAAACAGCCCAAAACTGGAAATGGTCCAAGTTTCCTTCAATGGGTCAATATTTAAACAAACTGTAGTACAGCCATGCCATGGCATACTACTCAGCAAGAAAAAAGGGACAAACTTGTAATACATGCAATGACCTGGATAAATCTCCAGAAAATTATGCTGAGTGAAAAATCTCAATCTCAAAAGGTTGCATATTGTATGATTTCATTTATATAACATTCTTGAAATGTCAAAATTATAGAAATGGAGAACAAATTAGTGGTTTCAGGAGTTAAGGAGAGGGTGGGGTCAGGCAGGAAGTGAGTGTAGCTATAAAAGGGCAACAGAGGGATCCCTATGATGATGGCGATGTTCTGTATCTTGACTGTATCAACGTCAACACCCTGGCTGTAATATTGTACTAGAGTCATGCAAGACGTTATCATCAGAGAAACTGGTTAAATGGAACCTAGGATCTCTGTATTATTTCTTGCAACTGCATGTAAATCTGAAATTATCTCAAAAAAAAAATCTAATTAAAAAATTTTTTATGCACAAATTCCAGAGTCATTCTGAATCATAATTTTTTAAAATTATTTTCCCCCAGCTTTACTGAGGTATAATTGACAAATAAAATTATATATGTTTAAGGTGTACAACATGATGATTTGATATATGTATACAGTGTGAAATGATTACCACAATCAAATTAACACATCCATCACCTCACATAGTTACCATTTTGTGTGTGTGCATGGTGACAACACATAGGATCTATTCTTTTAGTGATTTTCAAGTATACAATACCGTATTACTAACTATAGTCACCATGATGTACATTAGATCCCCAGAACTTATTCATCTTCTTTTTTTATTGAGGTAACATTGGTTTATAACATTATATAAATTTCAGCTGTAGATAATTATATTTTGATTTCTGTGTAGATTACATCATGTTCACCAGCCAAAGACAAATTACCACCCATCACCATACACATGTGCCTAATCACCCCTTTTGCCCTCCCCTCTCCCCCCTTCCCCTCTGGTAATCACCAATTCAATCTGTCTCTATGGGTTTGTTTGTTATTTTTATCTTCTATTTATGAGTGAGATCATACGGTATTTTACTTTCTCCCTCTGACTTATTTCACTTAGCATAATACCCTCAAGGTCCATCCATGTTGTCGCAAATGGCAAGATTTCATCTTTTTTATGGCTGAGTAGTATTCTGTTGTGTATATATACCCCATCTTCTTTATCCATTCATCCCTTGATGGGCACCTAGGTTGCTTCCAAGCCTTGGCTACTGTGAATAATGCTTCAATGAACATAGGGGTGCATATATCTTTATGCATTCGTGTTTTCATGTTCTCTGGATAAATACCCAGAAGTGGAATAGCTGGATCGTGTGGTAGTTCTATTCTTAATTTTTTGAGGGGTCTCCATACTGTTTTCCATAGTGGCTGCACCAGTTTGCATTCTCACCAGCAGTGAATGAGAGTTCCCTTCTCTCCACATCCTCTCCAACACTTGTTATTTCTTGTCTTGTTAATCATAGCCATTCTGATGGTGAGGTGATATCTCATTGTAGTTTTGATTTGCATGTCCCTAATAATTAGTGATGTTGAACGTGTTTTCTGTGCCTGTTGGCCATCTGTATATCTTCTTTGGAAAAATGTCTGTTCAGATCTTTTGCCCATTTTTTAATTTGGGCTGTTAGTTTTTTGTTGTTGAGATGTATGGGTTCTTTCTATATTTTGGATATTAACCCCTTATTAGATATATGGTTTCCAAATATCTTCTCCCAATTGTTAGGTTGCCTTTTCGTTTTTTGATTGTTTCCTTTGCTGTGCAGAAGCTTTTAGTTTGATGTAGTCCCATTGTTTATTTTTTTCTTTTGCTTCCCTTGCCTGGTGAGACAAGGTACTTGAAAATATGCTGCTAAGACCAAAGTCAGAAAACATACTGCTTATGTTTTCTTCTAGAAGTTTTATGGTTTCAGGTCTTACATTCAAGTCTTTAATCCATTTTAAGTTAATTTTTGTGTATGGTGTGAGATAATGGTCTACTTTCATTCTTTTGCATGTGGTTGCCCTGTTTTCCCAACACCATTTAGTAAAGAGACTTTTCTTTCTCCATTGTATGTTCTTGGCTCCCTTGTCAAAAATTAGCTGTTCATAGATGTGTAGGTTTATTTCTGGGCTCTTGATTCTGTTCCATTGATCTGTGTGTCTGTTTTGGTGAGAGTACCATGCTGTTCTGATTACTATAGCTTTGTAGTATATTTTGAAATCAGGGAGTGTGATGCCTCCAACTCTGTTCTTTTTTCTCAGGATTCCTTTGGCTATTCAGGGTCTTTTGTTGTTCCCTATAAATTTTAGGCTGAATCATAATCTTCACCTGAAAGTTTAAGAAGCACTAATCTACAAGACTCACCAGGATATTAAAGGAAATTTAAAATTCTTTCTCATGAGGAACAGTCGAAGGGAGGAGAACATTTCATCTGGGGAGATCTCAGAGAAGGAAGATTATAAGAGTTTTCTTCTTCCAGAATATAAAAGGATTATACATGAGAAATTAGACTTGGTTCATGTGGCACCAATAAACAAAACACAGGCTGACGTACATGAAAGGGCACAAGCTTCATGACTGACTAGGCCTGAGTTTAAGCCTGAACTCCATTATTTCCTATCTTTAAGACTGGGCACATTAGTTAACCTCTCTAACTCTCTGTTTCCTCATCATTAAATGAGGCTGGGCCAGGCCCAGGGGCCTAGTGGTTAAGTTTGGCACCCTCCACTTCAGCAGTCCGGGTTCGGTTCCCAGGCACAGACCTCTACCACTCACCTGTGGCCATGCTGTGGTGGTGGCTCACAGACAAAAAGAGGAAGATTGGCAGCAGATGTTAGCTCAGGGTGAATCTCCCTCAGCAAAAAAAAAAAAAAAAAAAAAAATGAGGCTAATGATTCCAACTTCAATCCATCAATCAGCATGTAAGCAGAGAAACAGAAACTGCTTCCAGTATTTGCAACAGTTTAATGGAATTTAATGCAGCGGATTGTTTGCAGTGATAAAGATAGAAATCCTGGGTGACAGTGATAGAGAAGCTGAAACTTGAAGACTGCTGCAATAGATGACGAAGTCAAGAGTGCAAAGATCTCAAATTGATATGACATTAAAAAGACGTAATTAGTTGGAGTAACGTCTCACAGGATGGGACCACGAGATAATCCAGAGACTAGCAACAACAAGCACTAGGCAGCTGAAGGGACAAAAGGAGGAGGCAATGTCACCCAGGAGCCAGGGTCACCAGGAAGAATCTGGAACCATGGAGATGTGGTCCCTACTGGAGAAGATGCTTGATGGAGAGAGAGGTATACTCTGGTTTCCTCATTTCCTCTACCCCCAACATCCCACTGGTGCCTCCACTGGCCAAACCCAGCAGGAAGCCAGAGCAACCTTGAGCCTGAGAAAGGCAGCCTTTAGTTCAGCCCCTGCCATCCAGGGCAGAGCAGGGATCAGAGGCAAACAGACGCAGGGCTGGCACACTCACAGGAAGTTTGTGAGGATGCAGAGCATTTAAGATGCTAGCATACAGTAAGTGCTCAATAAATGGTAATTCTAACTTTTATGCATCAATGTCATATGATGGGCATTTAGAACCACATTTTTTCATCACTTTATATCTAAATATATAGAAACACAAGCTGGGATGTTTGGCTCATGCCACGTGGGCTCTGCCAAGAATGCTTATTTTTTTCCAAATGAGCAGCATATCTGAGAAATGTGAAAACCAGCCCAGTCCTAAAGTTTCATTGTATAAACTGAATGTTGAGTTTCCACAGCTGCTGGCTTCAGCCTACCCAGAGGAATAGTTTTAGTGAAATATTAATCTCTCAGAAAGCCACACTGGGCTAAGATTGCACAGTAATTCAAGCAGCATGTGCAAAATTTATTTAGTGTTGGCCGGGAATGGTTTTAATTATGTGAAGTCTTCAGAATGAGAAGAAAGTGATTGAAGATGTTTGACTAAATCAGTCACAGAGGCTCTGGCCGCTCCCAGATTCCTCCCCAGTTTCAGTTTGTTTCTGCAGTCCCCACACCATAAGCAGAAAGGAAGCTCCCACAGAATTGGGCGATGGCACTGTCAGAACCGAGGTGCAACCAGCAGCCAAAACAACCAAGACAGGAAACATCGGCACCAGCAGCCCAAAGACCTCCAGGGTAGTGTGAAGGTCAGGTGTCCAGTCGTGGAAGGACAACCGGGGTAAGGACAGAGGGAAGGGTGAGAATCCAAAGGAATGTTCAAGACCTGAGAGGCAGGATGCGAGATGCTTTCATCAAAGGTCCCAGGTGAGTGCAAGGGGCGGAGTGTGCTGTGCAGCTGCTAACATCTCGCATTTCCGGGGAGTTACCAGCAAGGTGTGGCGTGGACTTGAAGTAGCACCTGGGAGTGGGAAGAAGGCCAGGGCCCATCCCTGAGGACAACACTGGCACTGGGGACTGGGCCTTGCAGACAAGAGTTGAGCCAACCCTATAGGTCTTAAAAATGGTCAATGACCGGGAGCCACAAGGTGTCCCCTAGGTTGGTGGAACAGACAGGAAACTCAGGAAGTTATCTTTAAAGACTACTTTCAGCCTCTGGGTTCTGCCCATGGATGTTCGCGCCCCGGCACCAGCCTGGAGGCTGGGTTTCTGTCCCAGAAAGGCCTATATGAGTGAGACCATCAGGAAGGAGACAGGAATTTGAAAAGGAGACAAGCAAAAGCTGGTCCTGTGAGGCAGAGTACACGGCTGGAGATGAGCAGCAAGGTTCTCCTGATCAGCCCTAGGTCAGCCCATCAGGACGGATGCCCTGTACTCTATGCTCAGAGGGTCAGGTCTCAAGGACTTACTGCCTCAAGTCCGATAAGCCTGGGCACCAAGGTGGGGCTGGTCCTAACTGGGAGGAGTAGGGAAGGGAGCCAGACCACCCTGACCAGAAAGGGGAGTGTAGAACACTGAGGTTGGATGAGGGGGGATGGGAGTCTCCGCCTGGATTTCTCAGAAATCTCTCCAGCCCAACATGTCCTAAATTCATTTCCCCCACCAATCCGCTTCCTCTTTTCTCTACAGTGTTCTTAATATCCTGAGCCTCTCAATCACTCAAGCTCAAACTTTGGGGTCATCACAGACCCTTCCTCTCCCTTGTCTTGAAAATTCCATCTCATGTCCCTTGTAACTCTGCATCCCCAGTACCACTCGCCTAACTCAGGAGATCCTGTCTTCTCTTCTCCCCCACCCCAATATCACAGACTGGTGCCAGGTGGGGCATTCAGAAACAGTGTTCTAATAACATCACTCTTCTGTTCTAAAACTGTCACCTACACAGTAAAATTCAAGTGTGAGACCTGTAAATCAAGGCCCTTCATGGGTTCTTCCCACCTTTCCAACATAGCCCAATGTCCAGGCAAATGGAATCACTCTCTTCTCCATACACTACCTACCTGGGTCTACCTCTGGGTTTTGCTCTGCTGAATGTGCTTCTTTACATTATTGCATTTCTGGGTCCTACCCATCCTTCAAGATCCATGTCACATCACCCCCTGCGAGAACATTCTCTGATCCTCCCCTTCATAAATAATTGCTCCCTTTTCTGGACTCCCATAATCCCGTGTGCCAACCTTTTGCATACCGCAAAAGTAGGTGCTTTCCATATTTTTATATTAGGCTATAAGCTCTTTGAGAATAGGGACCTTACATCAGATTCTCCGTCATGGAGGAGGTGTAGGGAGACCCGAGAACATTAAGTTTGGCCAGCTTGTAAGAAATGTAAAGAAGTTTGGGGGAATAAGTTTGGAAAGGAAGATGGGAATCATACCGTGATCCTGGAGTGATAATTAAAGGTATCTGGGAGTCATCAGCTGAAGTACGAAAATAGGGGAGTGAATCCTGACGAAGAATACCAAATGTAAAGGAAAAGGCCCATGGCTGAACCCTGGAGAAAACCAGTCTGCCACTGTCAGTTGGGGAAAGAAGAGAGTGTCATGGAGACTTAGGAAGTGGTCAGACAGAATCACAACATTTGTACCACATTGGGCATGAAAAGAATTTCAATCCTGTTGATCAGCCATACCAACATGTGCTGGAGTAATTCCGACCGAATCCCGTGTGGCTTTCTCTCTAGAATTGCAGTAGGGCAGGACATGATGGCAGACTTGTGGATCCTTAATCCAGGCCACTAAAAAAGACGATCCACTTGCCTTCTTATTCCTAACCAGTATTTCTCAAGCAAAAGCTTCAGTCTACCACCAGTGAGTCCTCCCAAGTCCAGCATTTCTGAAGAATCTGCGAATGTAAAGAACTCACACAAATAATGCCCAACCGAGGAACATGCAGATGGGAACAAGAGGCATTCCTGGTCTTCTGATTCTTTTCTGTTTTGGCCTCCCGGTCCCAAGCTGACTTCTAAGTCCATTACAGTTGTTAAAAACCAGAGCATAAGCACAAGATCAAGGAAGTCAGAGGGTGGATCAAACACCCTGACGATAGGGTGTCTGGAAGCCTGAGCAGTCCCTCAGGGAGCTGGAGGAAAGGGAAATTCTAGGTAGGGGATGTGCCAGCCTTCCTTGATGGGAACCGTGTGGATCCTTGGAGAGGCAGACAGCTTCCTCCTAAGACCTTCCTGATGGCTCCTGACCAGGGGGAGCTGGTCCCACAGCCACACTGGACCTGCTCTGGCCCGGCTCAATTCAATTCAATGCAGACAAACTGCTGGGCACCTGGGAGGTGAAAAGCCCTGAGCTGGGCAGACTTTTATCTGATCGTAACAGGGAGGCCCTCCCAAGCCAGCTCTGCAGCTTCCCAGATGCCACAACTATCTTACGCCTTACTCCAATACAGTGGGGTTCAACCTATTTGTTTCAAGCGTTCTATAAATGTTTGATTTAAATTACATATTTTAAAATATTTTTTAAACTGTAAACAGACACACTCAAGTGTGTAATATGCCAAATGTGAACAATCACAGACCCCATGAGCTACAGGTTAATATACTCACACCCACTTCAGAATGAAGGTTCTCTTGCCAAAGCTGTGAAGACGTTTGAAAACATGTAGATATGCCATTAACTACGAAAGCTGCAGTTCTGAAAATGTCTTTTAACAATTGAGATCCATGCAAGTCTTCTCTTGTTGTAAAATTGTACGAGCAGGTGCACTACCACCACCCTGGCTCACATGTGCCACACTCAACTAAATGCCAGGCAAGGCTCAGGGGTACCATTGAATGCACACTTATAAAGAGACAATAATAAGGTATACACTGATGAGTGACCACATCCCATGTTGCACTGCAGTAAGTATATTGGTAGCTTTAGTGCTTCCTTTATTCTTAGCCTGCTTGGCAGGCTTTTAAAATGTCAAACAAACAAACAAACAAAAAATCCAAACAAGACCAACTTAGCCATGCAGGGCCATGCTGTTCCCATGCCTCCTATAGCCGATAAAGTGTCAGTGATGAAAACGACAACTGAAGGTTGGACTCAACACGCCAAATGAAATATTTTCTGCCGTGTTAAAGGCTTTAAGTGATTACTAGAGAGAAACAGGCACTGAAGTTTCTGCAAATAATTTTAAGAACATAATTAACATCTCATATGGCACAATATGTTTGGGGAAAGTATTTTCTGTCAAACAAAGATAGAAATTGGTTGAAGAACCCGCTCATCAATCCTTTCAACTAGATCCCTCACAAGTAAGGAATGCAAACAGTTGTTCCATAGTGTTGGTGAGTCAACATTAAAACCAAATTTTCGTATATTCCTATATTTCCTATATTCCTTTCAAGTTTCTGGATCGTTTTAATCAGAATAACCTGAATCTGCAAGGTATCCTGTTTAAAAGGGCTATCACTTCCAATGTCTAGCCGTCACAGTTTTCTCAGGGCTGCACAGCCAGTACAAACTCCAGGCATGCATTAACAGTGACGATGCTAAGAGGCTGCAACTCTCATCCCAAACCCTCAATTTCAAATTTTTCATAGTCATCATAACAGTCTCATTGTTTTCATTAACTGTATGTTATAAATTAGAACTATCAGATAAAATAATATATACAACAAAATATTGGTTTCTTCTGTTTTACTCATTGATAGTCCATATAAGATTTCATTTGAAGAGTTTTAATGCCAAAAAAAATTTGAAAACCACTGTGTCATTCAATATATGGGAGAAACCCAGTATATTAAGGAAGAAGGGGTTCAAGAAACAGGTCTTTTTGGTTAGAAAGGCCAAAACTAGATGAGAATTAGTGTACTTTTAGCATAGCCCCAGGTATAAACTTGGGGCTCAAAAAAATGCTTGTAGAATTAATCAATGAAGCAGAAAGAATGTGTCCCTGACTCCTGGAATTGGGAGAGGGAGAAACTTTGGAAATGAAGAAACAGGGAAGGCCATGGAGGGAGTTTTGCTTTTCCTGTGAGAACCATCTTCCTACAGGCCAGTAAGCAGGCCTTTCTTTGTGTGAAGCAGAGCAGATCAGAGATGATGGCCAGTGGGCAGCCACATGTGGCCGCTGACCATTAGGGCCAGCAGAGCTGAGATGTTGGCCTAACGGAAAGGACGCAGTGGGGTCTCTGGAGTTGTGGTAGGAAGTAGTGGTGACCAGACACAGAAGCTTGATGGAAGGAGGCCAAAGGAAAAGTACAGCCTGGGGGCAGAAGCAAAGCACAGCCTAGGAATCATTCATTCATTCACTCATTTATTGATTAAGCACCTGTTAACACAGGCATGATACTAGATACTGGAGTTACGAAGATAAACAAGCCTCAGGCAGTGTCTCTTTGGAGGAGGCAAATACAGTTCCCAAAGGGGAGCACAGGGAGCTAAGAGAGGATGGGGGGCATGGTCAGCTTCCTGGAATAGGCAGCCCCTGAGATGAGTCTCAAAGAAGAAATAGGAGTTAACCAAGTGGATAATAGCTGAGGATGGAGGAGGGGGAACACATTCCAGCAGAGGCTGCATTCCTGTAGAAAGACAAGATTTGAGAGAAAACTGTGTAGTTGGGAAAGAGCAAGTGGATTAAAACGGTTGTAGCACAAAGTGAAAGGAAAGGAACAGCAAGAGATGAAGGTGTTGAAAGGGCCTCGTGCGCTCTGCTTGGGAGCTTGGACTCTCCCGTCAGCACTAGTGAGCCAAGGAGGACGCTATGCTGGGGGCAGCACAGTAAGAACCTGCACACACACTTCCCTTTTCAATTTTTTCACACTCTCTGCTCGTGTGGCCTCCCATGAGAACTCCCTGAGAGCAGGAACTGTCTTTTCACCCTTTTCATCTCTGCATCCTCAGAGCTTAGCATAGCGCCTGGAATGCAACACTCAACACTTACTGTTACACGAACTAGTGAATGATGAGCAAAGTGCACAGTAGGGAAAGGAGAGGCTGGGAGGTCAAATGCAGTGAGTGTGGCCTAGAGAATACTGGCCAGGGCAGGGGCTGAGAAGTTACGACAGGAAACCCTCTGAAATATAATAAACTGAGTAAATCGACAGAATCTCTAAGTCCCAAGCAGCACATAGAGGAAGTGGACAGAAAAATGACCACAGATGACGATACCACGGAGTAGGATCTGGATTGAGTCCCACTCAGCCACCTCGGTCTGAGAAGCAGTCCTGAACTCTTCTTGGCAAAGGGCTGTGTTATGGGTTGAACTGTGTCCCTCCAAAAAGATATGCGGAAGTCCTAACCCCCAGTACCTCACATGTGACCTTATTTGGAAATAGGGCCTTTGCAGATTTAACCAAGTTAAGATGAGCTCATCCAGTATGACTGGTGTCCTCATTAAAAGGGGAAATTTGGACCCAGACACACACACAGCGAAGATGATGTCAAGACACACAGGGAGAAGACAAAACGCCTAAAACTACCAGAAGCCAGAGGAGAAATCTGGAACAGATCCTTCCCTAGTGCCTTCAGACGGAGCACGGCCCTGCCGAGACCTTTCCTGGCCTCTAGAACTGCAAGACAAGAAATTTCTGTTGTTCTAAGCCATCCAGTTTATAGTACGTTATGGTAGCCATAGGAAACCACTACAGGCAGGTAGTCAAAACAGACCAACAACTGTGATAGACACTGGCGTTATCTCCCTGGCAGGCATTTGCCCTTCCACCTTGCTGGAAGAGCCCCACTCTTGTTTGTGTGCCCATCCTCCCCGGTCCCAGGCCTGGGTCATGCAATTGATCCATGTCAATCATGGAGGTCTCTTTGCCATTCTATGTACCGACTGACCCAATCCTGGCCATGAGGTCTCACTAAAAAGACTGCTGTATCTATGACATATTTCATTTGTTCTTGGATATTTCTATGTCTCTGAAGTCCTGTTTAAAATATTTGGTGCAGAGACTATCTCTATCTGAACCTGGACAGACACTAGATTAATGATCAGTGGGGTCACTAGACAACCGGATGAAGAATGGTAACTGAATTGATTTCCTTGACCACACTTGTCAGATCTGTCCTTTCAAACACTAACCTTGACCTCCAGGGTTTAAACTTACAAGTATCACCTCATCTGATACTATTACCTCATTTTGACAAACATCTCCTGGTCACCTATATTAGGCAGTGAATAAGACAATGTTCTTATCTGGGCATTTAAATTCAGAGATTCCCTAATCTATAACTTGCTACCACACTGTCTTCTCCATATTGTAGCATGCACAAATCATCGGGTTAAAACTATTAAGTCCAGGCCTGGGTTCTACTGCATGTCCTTTGTCAAACACAGAAACATAATCTCACACCCAACAGTTTTTGCAGCTAAAACACAGGTCCAGTCCTTGCTATGCCAGAGACTAATTGAGAACCTTAAAAGGCTAGATGGGTCTTAACTGGGACAGAGAGAAGGGAGAGGAGGGAACTGAATAGGCAGCTGCACAGGGGAGAAGACTCTATTTTGTGTGTGTGTGTGTGTGTGTGTGTGTGTGTGTGTGTGTGTGTGTGAGGAAGATTAGCCCTGAGCCAACATCCGTTGCCAATCCTCCTCTTTTTGTTGAGGAAGATTGGCCCTGGGCTAACATCCATGCCCATCTTCCTCTACTTTATATGTGGGATGCCTGCCACAGCACGGCTTGATAGGCAGCATATAGGTCCATGCCCGGGATCCGAACCTGGGAACCCCCAGCTGCTGAAGCAGAGCACGTGAACTCAACCACTATGCCACTGGGCCAGCCCCAAGAAGGCCCTATATTTTAGGAATGGCATAGGCTTTGACATTAGACCTGGGTTCCATCTCACCTCCACCATTTACCAACTACCTGACTTTGGGCAAACGACTTACCATTTCTAAACTTTAGTTTGGAAAATAGGAAATACAACTTAATATTCTTAAGAATTCTGCTTCACAATGAGGTAATCTATATAATGCACCCAGCATGGTGTCTTGTGACCAGCAGGTAACCTCCCAGGATGTGCGCATGGTTCTGAGTCACACGTCCAGAATGTCTGAGATTTTTTTCTTCACTGGAAGACTCAGTCCACTGAGCATTAAAGAAACAACTAGACACGTTCCCATAAAATTGGTCATGTAGTCCTGTCACTTTTACCTTGGAGCGTGTCACAAACCATTTCTTCCCATGGTCCCTTCCTTAGTTCTCCTGAATTAAAGCAACAGCTCCTAACTGGCCTCCCTACCTCCATTCTCTCCCCATCCTCCATCCAACCTCCACTGAGCCACCAGAATTATTGTTCCAGAGCTAGGGTTGGTAAACTATAGCTCACAGGTAAATCCGGCCCACTGCCTGTTTTTGTATATAAAGTTTTATTGGAACAGAGCCCTGCTCATATTATTTAGCAGCCGTCTATGGCTGCTTTCACACTATGGTGGCAGAGCTGAGTAGCTGCGACAAGAGACTATGTGGCCTGCAAAGCTTAAAATATTTACTATCTGGTCCTTTACAAAGAAAGTTTGCTGGACCCTTGGTAACTTGTTCTAGAATACTCCCCTTGGCAGCTCATCACTCCCTCCAGTGACTTGCCTCTAAGATAAAGTCTAAGCTGTGTTGCTTGGCCCTTGCCTGTCTTTCCTGGCTCATCTTTCGCTACCCCCCTATATGCAGCCTGAACTGTATCCTCGCTGAACGAGAGTCCTCCAAACGCACCAAGTTCCCTTCACCTAGAACACCCTTACTTACTTTCCATACAGAAAACCCCTACCTATTCTTCAAGATTCTTCTTCAATCTCCCTTCCTTTATGAAACCTTCCAGAATTGCCCCTCAGACCTACCCAAGGGTCAGGCACTGCTTCCTCAGAAGCGATACCCCCCCAATAAATCCCACCACACATCTGTCTTCCTCACTTGACACCCCCGATCTAAACTATCCTCTCTTGTTCCCCCCTGGAGCACCCTGTTCTTTCTCATCATTGCACTTACTATAGTTTATCATCATGTATTTCTTTGTGTATTTATTTATTTAATGTCTTTCCCTAACAACTGTGAGCTCCAAGAAGGCAGGAACTAAGATTGTTGGATTCACCACCACATTACCATCACGTGGCCTGGAGCCAGCCACATAGGAGTTGTTCAACTTGTTGAATGAACAAATGATTGGATGAATGAAAAAAAAATGATTTTACTGATAAATCAAATACAAATGAAAGAAGCTAAGGTATCAAAGCTGTTACTTCCTGGGCACACCAGACACTGTCTCAGACCTCTGGCCCCGCAGGAGGTTGGATGGGCATAAGGGCCACTGGTAAATCTGATGTGCATACTTGGTGCACGGACACAGCTGTATTCACTCATTCTTAGAATCAGTGCGGAACGTTTCCATAGCCCTTTCCCATGAGAGCAAATTCAGACCCCGTGGAATTGGAATAAAGCCACATGCAGGATTATATCATGGAGTTCACGTTTGCACTGAACCATACGGTGTCCCAGCTATGCCCTCCTGGAGAAGGGCACCCTCCGCTCCTTGTCTGCTGAGAAAAGGTGGGCAAGTCTCCTGAAGCTTCTTCTCTCTGTCCCTAAGGATAGTGTCCTGTCTGTCCATCACACCCACACCAGGCAAAAGCCCTCCGCACCATGCCCACATCCAGGTGAGAAACCTGGGGAGACCGGGTTGGGAGGGGGTTAGGCAGGAATGATCCTTCCTTGCCTCATACAGTATCCAGTATCAAGAGAAACTTCAACTTTGAACTGTGACTCTTGAAAGATGTACTGTGCACTTTTCCTGACACCCAAAGCTCAAGGTCAAGCAAATAACTCAGCTGAGTTGCTGCTTCGTGTTGAAAAAAAAATACCCCACGGCCATTTCCTGTGTGGCCTTTCTGATTCCAGACAGCGTCAGCGTCTCTTTGGGAGAGCCCCCTCCACAAAGGCCCTCTGTAGAGGTGTGTGCATTTCACTGAGATGTTTCCAAGAAGGGTGAAGAGGCCATTTCAACTGAGGCAAATTTATGAAGTTGGCAGCCAAATTCTACTTCTAGCCCTGAGCCTCGGATGTCAGTGCCATGAATGAAGGCAAAGCTGAATTTCTTGTTAAGTCAAGCTTTTCACCCTCCATGGTTTCTACCTCTGGTCTGAACAAGAAAAGTATCCTATGTATTAAAATGCAGAGACTGTCTCTGACTCTAGATAAATACACCTTCTCAGAGCCTGTTGGACCTGTGTCCATTAAGCCTGATAACAAAGCATTCACAAGGAAATGTCAGCCTTTTCTGTGATTAAGGACTTACATGGCAGCAGCCAAATCATCTAGGGTCATTCTAAGCAGAAGGTTGTTGCCCCAGCAAACCTCCTCATAACGTGCCTTCCATTTCCTACAAGATCCAAGCAGCTCTCTGTCTCCTTCCCAGATCTACCTTCATCGCCAACCACCTTTCCCTCTGCCCAGGGGATCAGATGTCACATGTCCAGTTCCAAACCAGTGTCTCCTCCCCTCCCCCCACCCACCCCCACTGTACTCTGGGTCCCTTTCCTTTCTCTCTAGGCTTTGTGTCACCCATCCTCCTTTCTGCCCTGATGTCTACGGAGCAGACACCAGTTCCCCATGCATGAGGCAGAGCCCCAGCACATTATGCTCTCTCAGAGAATATCTCAAAGGCAAATTCAGTGGATGATAATACCGTACGTGAATTTGATATGGTCTGGATTTAACATGTGATGATTCACCGTTGGGCATTGTGAAATTTTCTCTACTCCACCTATAAGCTGAAGATCTGAAACACCTATCAGGGCCTTCTTTAATGATTTCCAACCAACAACACAGAAGCTGTCCAGAACATGAGGAGAAATATTTAAAATCTGTGTCGAAAAGGAAAGTTAACATAGCGATACTTCCCCCAGTGTGCACAGTGCGTTTGTGGCCACTTGGCAGGGCCCCCTCTGGCTCTCTCCCTCCCCATATTAACAGGTCTTTTCCATCTCCAAAACATTGCCTCTACCTGATACCTCTAGTTACCATCTCCTCTCTCTTGTTACTTTCCCAGCCAAGCTTCTGGAAAGAATTGCCTATGCTTGATGTCTCCACTTCCTCACCCCATATTTATTCCTCAACCCACCTCATCTTTCAAACTCCTCTCGCCAAGTCACCAATAGCTTCCTAATTCCCAAATCCCTGTATATTTCATGGTGGCTTTCTCTCTTAGTGGTTTCCACATCATTTATGCTATTGATTCCTCCCTCCTGGAAACTCTCCTCTTCCACATTCCAGTCTCTTATTTCCTCCTACCTCTCAACCCCTTCCCCTGCTGCCTTCACTAGGTCCTGTCCTTCCCCTCCCTCAGAGGTCAGCGTTGCACCCTAGGCCCCCACTCTCAGAGGCAGTCTGGGACAGAGAGTAACAGCACAGGCCCTGGGTGCTGACTGCCTGGGTTAAAATCCTAGGTCCATCATTTATAGCTGTTTGACCTTGGGCAAGTTACTTACCATCTCTGTGCCTCAGTTTATTCATTTGTAAAATAGGTATAATAATAGTTCTCCCTGGCAATGGTTACTGAGAGAATTAATATACATAAAGTATTTAGAACACACAGTGCACACTCAATAAGCATTAGCCATTATAATTCCTCTTCCCATGCTCCATACTCTCTGTGAGCAACTGAGCCTCACCACGACCTCATTGCCTCTTGGTAAAAGTTTGCACGTGAGTCTTCTTTAAGACTTCTCTTCTGAACGTCAAACCTGTGAAACCATTTGCCCACTAGACACGTCTCCCTGGCCACCACTGAGGTGCTTCCAATTCAGTTTGTCTGCAAGTGAGCTCATCATCTTTTTCTGCAAATGCTGCTCTCTCCTCCTCCTCCTCCTCCTCCCCCATGCCTTCTCCTAATGAATGGCCCCACTATCCTTCCTGTTGGTTGCCCAGGTCAAAACCCCAGTCATCCTAGCCTCCTGCCCCTCCCTTACTCCCCTGCCCAATCAGTCACCAAATTATGTTGACTTTATTGCCAAAGTATTTCTTGAGTCCGTGCTCAATTCTCCACCCCTGTTACCAATGTCTTAGATAGAATAGAACCTCATTATTTCTCACCTGGATGGTAACAAGCAACAATAATATTAAAACTAATATTGACCACTATTATCACATGCCAATTACAGCACAATCACTGTAGCAGACACTTCACACACTTCATCATGCAAAATCCTGACCACCATCCATGCCATCCACAAGGGAGGAGTTAGAGTCCCTGTTTTCAGATGAGAAGACAGAGGCTCAGAGACATTTAATAAACAATCCAAGTTACACAAAGACGTTGTGGGGCTGGGATACAGACTGAGGTCTGTCTGACTGCAGAACCCAGCCTTTTTCCATCCTTTCAACTGCGATCATTTCCTAATTGGCCTCTATCTTATTCCTCTCCAATATCTACTCTATTGCCAGAGGGGTCTACTTTTATAATGAAAGTCTGACCCAGTCTCTCCTCTGTGTGAAATCTTGCAGTAGCTCTCCAGTGCCTTCAGAATAAAATCCAAATTCTTCAGGAAGGCTCTTTCTGCTGTGGTCACTCTGCCCATTTAGAAATTCACCTCCCTTCTCTCCAACCACACCTGCCTCCCTTTCTTTCTTGGAGCACACCACGCCTGCTCACCTGGCCATGCTGCACTTCTCACCAGGCCCTCTGACTAGGATGTCTTTCTCCTCTCATCAGCCTGGGTGCCTCCATCTCAGCCTCCTAGACACATGTCCTCTTGGACCTGCCTTCTGTCCAAGATGAGTTTAGGTGTCCCTCCTCTGGACGCCCACAGCACTCTGTGATTGCCTCTAGCACGGCATTTCAGAGTGGTGCAACATTCATTATTGAGTACCTACCATATGCCAGCATTCACAGTAGGCTCCAGTGATTTGGGAATCAATAAGACGTATGTCCTGCTTTCAGAGAACTTAACTTTCAGGAGAGATGGACAGCAAAATGCTGCTTACCATCTCTGATTCCCCTGTCTCCACGCTGGATTGCCGAGGTTGTGGGCAGGAAGAGTATCTTTTCATCTCTGTGTCCCCAGGGCCTAGAAGTGTGCCTGGCACACAAGGGTGTCAGTAAACACTGACAGATCAAGCTGAGCAGACACACCAAGGCCACCACGCTATCTCTGTGAGCATGCAAGCCCACCCACAGGGACTTTCACTTTCATGCGTGTCTTTTCCAGACTCTAAATGTCCAAGTGATTGTGTCTGTGTTTTCATGAGGTCCTCACAGTGCACCCTGCTTTAACATGCAGCAGGGTCTAACTGTAGAGAATTTCCAGGCTAACCATCCCTGGCCCCACCCCCGTAAACTGCTGAGAGATTAAGGGACGAAGTCTTCACAGCAAGTAAATGGCAGTGCTGACTCCCCTTCCAGTGCTCACTCCACCCACCCGCAGGCTCACTGTCGCACCTCGCGCAGCAAAGAAGGGAGCCGCTGCCAGAGGTTGCTCAGCCAAGCGGCACACAGGACGGGGAGCTCCAGGAAAGTACTGAGCACGTCCTCCAGTAAGAGGCCCTTTCTGCCCCTTCCCATAGGCTGCTGTGGCCTGTCTTGTCCTGACAAGATGAATGAGTAAAAGGACAAGCCAGCCATGTTTGTGTAGGTGCCCAGGGGAAGACAGCTTTAGGCAGCCCTTTTGATCGGGGCTCTCTGTGCAGAAACAAGATCCCCTGAAGTCTGTTCCCTGCAGCTACTGCCCGTCTGAGTGACACAGGCAGGAGGGCACAGGGCAGAGGGGAGAGGCTTAAATTACAGCAGGTGTTTTGTAGAAAGCCTTCTTTTCCTCACAAGTTTATGGTTGCTTCTCTGCTGAGTGGCATTTCCGCCTCCTCTCACTGTGGAGGACAAAGTGCAAGCTGCCCGGGGGATCAAAGAGGGGGCAAGAGGAGGAAGAAAAAGGTGCTGAACCCCAGAGCAGACAGCTTCCAACTGCCAAGGACAGGCCTCAGACATCAGGCAGGGGCGAGGGAAAGGGGGAGAAATGGTGAGGAAGTGGCCGTTCCCACCTGGACCACAGCAGCCCTCACACCTGTACTTTCCTTTCTGAAAACCAGATTTTCTAAAAGGATCTTTGATGATAATATGACCATCTGAGACTGTCTGGGGCCGTGGTAAAGGGCTCAGAGTCCGGTGGCCTGGGTCTGATCCCAGGCCTGCCTGTTGGCTGTGGTGGGACCCTGATTCCTCCTCTAATACCGACCTCAGAGGGTGGTTGTGAGGATCAATGCAATGAAGGCGTGTGAGGCCCTTAGCACGGGTTCTGGCACCTCCTCTAGGTGCTACTATTAGAATCGACCACTAGGAACCAGTCGTGGGACCACGTGCCCTGGAAAGACGACGTTCAGAAGAGACCACCCTTCCCTCTGCCTCCGTTCTCTGACCCCAGGCTGGTCTTTCTCTGCACTGTATCTCCTCTGTCATGGCACTGGTCCACTGAGCTGTGCTGGTCTATCTTCTTGTCTATCTTCCCACCCAGGCCATGAGCATCTTGAGGGCCAGTTTGTGACTTCCATGCGAGGGCATTCATTCACTCATTTGTCACTTATTAAGTGCCTCTTATGTGTCAATGGGTCACTAAGTGGTGAATAAATGAGTGAAATCTGGGGACGACCTACAGAAGCATCTATATTGGTTGTCCAGTCAACAAGCATATGAACCCATCACCTGTGATGAACCCCATGCAAAAAGCTTTGGGGTCAAAGAGAAGACTGCAAATATGAACTCGATTCTCAGGAAACGTGTCAGTCCTGACAGCTGATCTGCTGGGTGACATGCTGGATTTTATGTAAAACAGATCTGATCAATCTCTCTCTCTTTCTCTCTCTCTCTTCCTCCCTCTCTAAGCCCAGAGAAACCTAGCAATTACTTAGCAATTCATAAAGACTTTTGGATGCTCTAAAGTTAATGTTCAAAAGCCTAGACTCGGGAGGGGCCATCTGCACAGTTCATCAGCCAGGGCTTTGAAAAGAAAACAAAACCACCACCCATAACTACCGAGCGCAGCTTTGTTTGTGACTGTGGTTTCTTTGCTTACTGGAGACAGTGTCCCTCCGCTGATCCCTGGGCTCTGGTCACGCTGTTTCCCTGGAGGAAACAGGCCAGCAGAGACAGGAGGCAGAGCCACCATTTAAAGAGCTCAGCCCAGGGCCGCCCAGTGGCGCAGCGGTTTAGTCCGCGCTTGGCAGCCCGGGGTTCGGGAGTTCGGATCCCGGGCGCCCGCGGACGCACTGCCTGTCAGCCACGCCGTGGCAGCGTCCCATATAAAGTGGAGGAAGATGGGCACAGATGTTAGCCCAGGGCCAGTCTTCCTCAGCAAAAAGGGGAAGATTGGCAACAGATGTTAGCTCAGGGCTGGTCTTCCTCACAAAAAAAAAAAACAAAGAGCTCAGCCCACCTGAGTTTTAAATGCCCACGCCATTGTTTCCCAATGGAGACACTGGGATTGCTGAATATTCAGTCACCTCCCCAGGCCCATCTCCAGCTCTCTAGTCCCACTATACACCTCAGCGTCGGCCAGACCCTTTCTTGGCTCTGTGCCATGTACATGTCTCTAACACCCATGATCACTAGTCCCCCCAAACCTAACAAGCTCCTACTTCTCCGTTAAGACCCAGCTCAAACACCCTCTTCTCTCTGAAGCCTTTCCTGCCTCCTCTAGCAGAGACAGTGGCTGGTTCCTGTGAGCTCCCACCTCTCTGCTTGGATCTCTCCTATTCCACTTAATACACTCTGATGACCCGTTCACATGTCCATCACAAGTCATGGGCTGCCACCTTGACGATAAGGACCATGTCTTCTTCGTGTTTGTGTCTCTGGCACCCAGCACAGAGCTACCCATCCCACATGTATTCCAAGCCCACCTAACACCTCAAGATCCCGTCACCACTCTAGCCTAGTCTAGTCTAGACCAAATGCCCCTTACAGTACCAAACAGGATTTCACACAGAGTCAAACAACGGAGATTCACTTCACAGAGAACACAGCCCAGACCTAAACCAGGTAAGGTGTCTCTCCCCAGAACCAGACACACAAGCAGGAATCAGCTTCATTAGGAATCTGCCTGCTGGTCAGCTAAGAGGGGCTGGCTACCTAAGACGGCACCAACAAGGTGTGACGTCAGAGGTCTGAAAATCTGGCACCAGGCCTGACATTCCCCCCGGGCTAGTTTATCTTCTGGACCAGGCTCTAAAAGCCTCAGTGAAAATGCAAGCAATGCCCCAAAGATCTTGGGTCTGACTTTTACTCCAGTCGTTAGAACCCCAGGGGAATCTGTTTCTCAGATCAGCCAGCTGGTGACCCAGGAGAGGGGATAATGCCAAGAGGCAGTAAGAGTCTGGTGTCTGAACGGGGAAGGAAGTGCTACAGGGGATCTGAAGGGTCTCTGATGTGTTGATGGACAGGGAAGTTCTCCCCTGCTCCACCCTCAAAAGCAGCCTTTCTAGAGTATTTCTATGACCCCTAACAAAACCACCAAGCCATGCACACACCAGGTAACCTCATCCCACTGAAGTTTTGGGGACAATCTGCCAAAACAAGCAAACTCAGAGGGAGCACAGCTGTGCCGGGCAGCTGTGGAGGAAGCCGGAGTACACAAACGTGTAGGTATTTCTGCAAGGCAGTCAGGCCTACAGAGCAAGTGGCCAAGGGACCAGCAAGGAGGTGGCTCAGCTTTCACAGCCAGGGCTACATTCAGAGAAATAAAAGATTCCAAGTTGGTGAAGTGATCAGCTGTAACCTAGTATCCGGTGTCACACACAACTCACAGAGGGGGTCAGTGATTGGTTCCAAACCTGGTTCTCCAAAACCTCACATGGGTCATTAAATTCTCTTAATAAGTTTTACCTTTAATATATAAATATTCCTCACAGTACTTGGAGAGAAAGCATACTCTGCATCTGATCAAGTATAAGGTGGGAGACCCAGTCGGTGGCATTCATCCATCCGTCCCACATTCATTAATTGACTTAACCAATAATTATGTGCTAGGTGCACATGGAAAAGGGCACGTGCTGCGAAAGGACAAAGCTGGAGTCAGGAAGTTCCTGACCTCAGGGCTGCATCTCTCTCCTCCAGGCTGGTGTGCTGACTTCACGCCCCATCCCCAAAGAGTTAATGCTGCTGTCACCCAGACCAGGCACACTTAAGGCTTCATTTAGCATCAAGTTCAC
Source organism: Tapirus indicus (assembly GCA_031878705.1). NCBI lineage: Eukaryota > Metazoa > Chordata > Mammalia > Perissodactyla > Tapiridae > Tapirus > Tapirus indicus. The sequence goes on from CM062923.1 coordinate 63,664,621, forward strand.
TGGTGCTGACCTGGCACTGTGACAGGGGACTGACCCCAATATCCTGTCCCTCTGTGGCTGGGGGCAGGAGGAGTAGAGGAAAGGAACGGGAGTTGTAAAAATAATGGCACAGTCTTAGATCACGGGTGTGGTGCAAATGGAAAACCCAATGGACTTCAGGTCTTAATGTACACAACAAACCTCAGCTCATGTTTCCTGAGCACTTACTATATGCTGGGCTAAGCCCTTCAGGTGCATAGTGTGAAGAGTGTGCATTCTGCAGTGCAGATGTCTGTGTGAATCCTGGCCCTACCACTCATTAGCTGTGTGACTTTGGGCAAACTGCTTAGCCTCTCTGTGCCTCTGTTTCTTTGTCTGGACAGTAGGGTAATATCAGTACTAACTTTAAAGGGTCATCAGGAGGACTAAATGAGTAAAAACATACAATGCTAAACTTGAGCCATGTCCTGGCACAGAGTAGGCACTCAGTATTAAGATGAATAACTATTATCCCACTAGTTACTGACACTAGTCTGCAGAGAAAGTAGACTATTCCTTCCTATTTCACCAACAAGGCTTTGAGAGACTGAGTCAACTTGCTCAGGGTCACAGAGTTAATAAGTGGCAGAGCTGGGATTTGAACACAGGCAGCCTGACTTCAAAGCCTGTAGGCTTAACCACCGTGAGCACAGCACTGAGCTGGGTTCTAGGTACATAGAGACCAGTGGGGAGATGAGCAAGGGATCCCTATACAGTGCAGTAAGCACTACAAGAGAGATGTACTGAAAGAAAAAAAGGAGGAGGAGGTAGCAGGGAGCGACAGAACCGTCCGCAAGAAGTGAAGGTTGCTTCACCCAGAAGGAGACTTGAGCTCCATCCTCAGAGAATGATGAGGACTCTGCCAGCCAAGGAGGAGGAAGGGCATTCCAAAAAGTGAGGACCTAGAATACCGAAAGAATAGTGAATTGGGTGGTACGGCAGGCGCATAAGGTGAGGCTGGGAAGGTAAGTTGAGGCCAATCGTGAACAGCCATGTGCGCCAGTGTCGGAGGTCAGACTGCATCCTGAAAGACAGTGATTCTCGAACTTTAATATGTACAGGATCTACCTTCAGTGTTTGTAAAACACATGCAGACTTCCTCCCCTTCTGTTAGCACTGGGGAGTCAACAAGGGTATTAAGACAGTGTAGTAGCACGGCCTGCTGCGGTTTTAACAACAGAATTCTGGCACTGGAGGGAGGGGAGATCTGGGGACAGAGGCTGGTATGATCGGCCAAACTGGAGCAGATAAGAGGATGAGAGTTGGGAACAATAGCGCTCTTCGTGAACTGATACATTATACAGGGTTTCTCAACCTCAGCACTATTAACACTTGGGGCCAGATACTTCTTTGCTGTGGGGGCTGTCCTGTGCTTCATAGGATATTCAACAGCATCCCTGGCCTCTGCCCACCAGATGAATAGCATCCTCCCCCACTTACATGTGGACAGTCAAGAAAGTTTCCAGACATTGCCAGATGTCACTCGGGGGGCAAAATCGAAACCCCTGTTAAGAACCACTGCTTTCCATCCTCCCATCCCTACTTCACAGATGAGGAAATCCAGCCACAGAAAGGCCTCAGCCAGGATTCAAACGCTGGTGGTCTGGCTCCACGGCCTGGGCTCTTAGCCATCGAGCTTAACTGCCTTTTGGGGAGAGAGACTCAAGCCAGCCTTCCGGGGCAGAATTATAGATGTGGTGACAGACTGGATGACGGGAAGAGGACGAAAGAGTGAGGTTCAAAGGTGAAACCTCAGTGTTTGCCACTGAACTGTGAGAACAGTAGGCACTAAATAGATCGTTTGGATTTAAACAGAATCAAGATGTATTGGCTCAAAAAGGAAAAAAGCCTGGTCTCCTGTGATATGAGGTGGAAGGTTCCTGCTCAGACTGGGCAGAGGAAACCTCTTTAGGGCCAGGCCTGGGATGTGTGGTACAAACGACCTGGTACCCAAATCCCGGCTGGGCCCTTTCCCAGCTGGGTGGTCCTGAGCGCGTTACTTAACCTCTCTGCATTTCATTTTGTCCGTTTGTAAAACAGGAATATTAAGGCAGAGGCTTGATATGAGAACTCAGGCAGATAATAAGAGCAAAATGGCAAGCTAGCACGACGTGGTTGGCCGTCCTCTCCTAGCCACCCTCATTACCTCCACGCCCGATGTGGGTCCCCGTGTGGAGTTCTTCTCCCCACCCCACCCCCCTCAATCGTTGGGAACCCGGGACAGAGCGGCAAGGAGCTGACTGCGTCCTTCTGCATCAGCACAGCGTCCCACTGAGGCTTTAGGGGGCGCCAACAGCCTTTTCACGCCCCAATCCGCTCTGATTTGGGGGTCCCGGGGGTCGCCAAAAGCGCGCTGCGAGCTGAGTGCCTCCGAAAGGAGCCAGGTAACTGAGTTCAATGTGCCGCACGGAAATTTCAGGGAGAGGTCCGCACCCGGCAGGCCCGGGGTCAAAGCCAGTCACTGCCGCGGGCCGGCCCGCTCAGCCCCTGCTCGCAGAGGCGGAGGAGGAGAGAGGCGCCGAGATTTGGAAAGGACCTGCTCTCCGAAGCAGCGTGCAGGAGCAGGGAGCTCAGAGTTGCTGGATCCAGAAAAAGAAGCGGGGGGCGGGGGAAGCAACAGGAAAGTAGGAGGAAGAGGAGGCAATAAAGAAAGCGCTGGGAAGCAGAGTTCCATGGGGAACCCAGCCTGCAACACCTGGGCAGGGGGTGGGGAACAAAGCAGCGGCTTCAGGTCAGAAGTGCTCCGGGTGTTTCCGAAGAGGGGGCGCTCCGGGGAACCCGGGGGCCCCTTGGGATGCCTGGCGCCCCTGCGCCCTGGGCGCGCTCTCCGGCGCCGCTTACCTTCGCTGGGGCGGCCGGCACGCACTTCCGGGGGCTGCGCTCGGGGCGCGCGGGGCCGAGCCGGGGTACCCAGAGCCGATCACCGAGAGGAGGACGCGACACAGCGGTGCCCGGGGCTTGGGCCGGCCCTGGCGCCTGGGAGAGAAATCCCAGGGGAGGCGCCGCCGGGGCCGGGGCGGGGCGCGGGGTCCCGGCCTCGGCGCTCACGGGCGGCCGCGCGGAGCCCCACAGACGCTGGAGGAGCCCGAGTCAGCGGGAGGAAAAGGTTGTCTCATTTCCTTCGGTCTCCCCCTTCCTCCACCCGCTCTGCTCCGGACCTGCCCTCCCTCTCCCCCGCCCCCTTCCCCAAGCCAGCGGCCCATGTGGGCGCTCAGAAGACGCGAAACCTGAACGGCTGCAGCGTGCCGCGCCTCCCTCAGCGCCAAGTTAGTTCACGCTCCCAAACTCTTGCCTGCCTACCCGCGCTTCCGACTGTCTCCAGAGCCCCGGAAGGTCCCCCATCGGCTGTTCCACCCTGTCCCGGAGCTCGCGGCTGTCCCCATGCTGGGACGAGCCCAGATTTGAAAGCAGACCTCCAAGCTCCTGCCAGCATCCATCCTTTCATTCCTGTCCGGTCGCTTGCTTTGAGCCCCTATGAAACCACCCAACCCAGACAGGAAATAAGTACTTACTTTGTTAAATTTGACCAACTTTTTCTTTCCGGTGGGGAGTTTAACCCTGATGCATAATCTAGAAGGAATGTTCATTTTGTTCGGATGGAGAGCAACTGAGGTTTGGCCTTTGTTTGGCCTTGCCCATTCGGGGTTGGGGTTTTGTTTGTTAAATTCAGCAACTATTTATTAAGAGCCTGATAGGCACCGAGCTGGGCGCTGGATACGCAGAAACGAAACGGAAGGGCATGCTGTTCCTAGGCAATCGTCTCAGATGATCAGTGCTGGCAGAGAGGAGATCCAGAGATGCTATGGTCTCTTAAGAGATGGGTTAAGGACTGAAAGAGCTTTTTACAGGGTAAAAACAGCATAGGCGGAGGCAAGAAGGAGTGAGAAAGCCCCATTGGGAGGCAGTCTAGCAGAGAACACAGCCAGGATGGGGAGAGAATGTTGAGCCAGTCCATAGGACCTGCAGGGAACATTGGGATGGAAGTGACAAGACCTACTAACCACCAAGAGCATAGGTCAGGGATGAGGAGAGGATGAAGGGGAGAGGTAACTTCTAGGCTTCTGGCTGGAGTAATCAGTGAGTGACCAGAATCCCAGAGCACCTTCTGGAGCTGCTACTCCAAGCATGGTCCCAGGACTGGCTGTATTAACATCAACTGGGAGCTTGTTAGAAATGGAGACTCAGCCCACTTAACCTACTGAATCAGAATCTGCATTTTAATAAGATCCCCAGATGATTCAAATGTGGGTTTGAATTTTGGAAGCACTGCTCTCTGGGCCACTGACTGTATATTACAAAGACTACACTGGACTGTGGAGCCCCAGCTGTATATTAGAAACACCTGGAGAGCTTTAAAAACCAATATGAGGGCCCTGCTCCACCTCCACAAATGCTTATTTAATTGGTCTGGGGTGGGACTCCAACATCAGTGTGTTTGAAATGCTTTCCAGATGATCTAACACAGAATTGAGAACCGCTGTTCTAGACTTACTCAAGAGCTACCTGTGTAGCTTCATGTGTAGATGGAAATGTAAGGACAAGTTATCCCACTCTCATACAGAGGCAACTGGTCTGCGGAAAGGGGCCTTTTTTCTTAAATTAATCAGAGAACTAGATTCCAGCCTCAGATGGCCATTAAGTTACGGTCTGAACTTGGGCAAGTACGCCCCTCTCAGGCCTCAGTTTCCTTATCTGTAAAATACACACCCAGATTCCACACCCTGGCATGCAAGGTGCAGTGATCAGACTCCCCTGAATGCTCCAGCTTTATCAGCAGGTAGAAGGAGCGGCGGTGTTGAGAAGCGGGTTTTCCCGGTGGAATGCTCCATGGACTGGCTCCGTGAACAGCCATGCATGAACACTAGAGATCGGAGGATTATGTGCCAAGCATAGGACTACACACATGATTGGTGCTCAGTAAGTGTGTACTAAATGAATGAATAAATAAATGGGGCACAGATGCCAGTAGGTGACATAGACCTCCCATGGACTGGCCCTAATCCAGAGCCTATTCATTTGCCCCCTAAGCTGGAGGAAGGCAATTTGGAAGCACTCTGACCCATGAACCTGACTTTGGATCTGAAACTACTACTACGGTAGTCCCCCTTTATCTGAAGCTTCGCTTTCCATGGTTTCAGTTACTCACTGTCAATCGTGGTCCGAAAATATTGAATGGAAAATTCCACAAATAAACAATTCGTAAGTTTTCAATTGCATGCTGTTCTGAGTAGTGTGATGAAATCTCTTGCTGTCACTTTCCGTCCTGCCTGGGCCGTGAATCTTCCCTTTGTCCAGTGGATCCGCACTGTATAAACTACCCGCCCATTAGTCACTTAGTAGCCGTCTTGGTTACAGATCGACTGTCACGCACTGCAGCTTGTGTTCAAGTCACCCTTATTTTACTTGATAATGGTCCCAAAGCGCAAGAGTAGTGATGCTGGCAATTCGGATATGCCAGAGAAGTCATAAAGTGCATCCTTTAAGTGAAAAGATGAAAGTTCTTGACTTAGGAAAGAAAAAAATCATAAGCTGAGGTTGCTAAGATCTATGGTAACTTTTATTACAATATATTGCTATAAGTGTTCTATTTTGTTATTGTTGTTAATCTCTTACTATGCCTAATTTATAAATTAAACTTTGTCATAGGTATGTATATGTATGTATGTATAGGAAAAAACATAGTGTATCTAGGGTTCAGTACTCTCTGCAGTTCCAGGCCTCCAGTGCAAGTCTTGAAATGCATCCCCTGCGGATCAGGGGGGATTAAGAACTATATTAAGAACTGCTAACATTTGTTGAATGCTAGTACACACCAAGCTTTGCTCTGCTTAGGATCACCTTATTTCATTATAATGTTGAACCTCTGCTCTTGAACTGGTTTTAGAAACCACAGGTATGAGGGGACTGGAGCTGCCATCTGCCTTTGTTTGAGCAGGTGGACATAGGTGGCCAGAGGGCCCTCTTGGGAGTCTTATGGATCGTTCGTCAGAACATGCATCCTTGCATGGAGACCAACCTTGAGGGAAGAGCTTTGCAGTGACTGCTCCAGAGTTCTACAGAAACAGATGCCCCCAGAAGCCATCTCAGGGACCCATGGCTATGGCTGAGCCTTGGAAAGGGACCCTTCAAAGCTACTGGCCTCGTGGTGGTGTGTGCACATACTGCCTTTTATAGGTCCTCTTAGGTGCCAAACCCTGTGCTAGTGCTTTTCACATATATTTCTTTTAATCCTCTCAGAATCAGTATCCTGATGGCTTAAGTTCTCTTATTTGATAAATGAGAAAACTGAGATGTCATGAAGTGAAGCTCTGTCTGTCCCTGCAGCCCCAGTTCCTTGAGTGGCACACTTTACTGCCACCATTGTGCTGGTCCACCGCCACTCCTGGACCCTCCCCACCTCTTTATGGAAAGGAAAGCCCTCATTTCAAGTCCCATTCACTTGTTACAGTCATGGCATCATATCATCAAAACTCTGGGACTGATTTTCCCACCTGTAAAATAAGTGTCCTTGATTGCCTTTTGGTTAAAGTGCTGTGTGTGGCCTGACACCCCATCGCCTGAGAGAGGCGGAGGGGAGATCACCCCCAGACTGTTCAGAGAAACTGGAAGTACTGGGGTGATTTATCCAAGATGAGAGAGTCCTGTACTTCACTAATAGCAGAACTATCATAAAAAGGGAATCATCTATGTTCCGTCTTTAGGGGGACATAATTAAAGAATAGCATCATAGCAATTCACACTTTAGGTCAGATGTGAGGAAGGGGCATTAAGGCCCTGTGTCAGACCAGGGCAGGCGCTCTGTGGCTACCTTGTGAAGCTGCTCCCCCTGGTCCCATAGCGTCTGCTGAACTGGCCTTAAGACAGGTGGACGGGAATACACGCTGGGGTGGAGATCCACAGATGAGCCCAGCAGAGGCAGAGGCAGGAGGGAGTTCGAGTGCACAGGCACAGCGTGCTGCTCCAGTTACAGCCGGGGGTGGGGAATTAGAAGAGGAAAAGGGTTCAGCCGGGATCTGAAGTAAGCACTCCACGCCTGGGTCCAGGCCCAGGGCCTTGAGCTGGGCTCACAGTGTGAGCAGCCTTGCTGACGTGGGTGTCAGCAGGCCTGGGCCTCCCTGCAGAGTGTGCAGGGCTCCCGAGGCACTGGTGGTCAGAGCAGGGCTCCACCATCCCGCACACTGACGTCCTGGCCAACAGCACATCCAGCTCATGGAAAAGGTCTATCCCCCGGAACCCCTCCCATTAGCACAAAGGAGATGTAGTTTTCACCCTCAGTGAGGGGAGGCTGTGGCATTCTTTCAGCACAAGCATCCTGAAGCCCGGAATTGATAGGAGGGTCCCTACGTCCACGTCATCCCTGAGCCCCATCGATCACTTCCATTTGACAAGGACCCCAGACACATTCTGCTTCTTCCACTTCCAAAATGCCCATCTGTGTCTGCATGACAGCAATCTGACGATTTTACACAGAGCTTTTTGTGGCACATTTTTACTGGTACTGGTTTTTGCCTCAAACAAAAATACGACCTCAGGCTTTGATTATCCTCATTTTATTGATACAGAAACTAGAGCACAACACCCAAAGGCGGACCACACAACGAAGCCGAGCTACCAGCTGGACTAAGATGAGACCTTCAGGACCCCATGGTTTGACCCCAAAATGATGAGTTGCTGGAGGCACCGAAAGATGCCTGCAGTGACATACGTCCTCACCCTAAATCGTGTGGCCCATCTAGCCCATTTATTTACCAGTGCAGTTCAGTCTAACTGCCATTTCCTGGAGACGCCTGCCCTTCACAGAGAATTGCCATCGACACTGTAAGCAACCTTCATGTTACACTCAACTCTCACCTGGGGAGCGTTTTGACACATAGTCGTGCGTCACTTAACGACTGGGTTACGTTCTGAGAAATGCGTCGTTAGGCAATTCTATCGTGTGCGAACATCATAGGGTGTACTTACACAATCCCAGATGGTCTAGCCTACTACACACCTAGGCTCTATGCTAATTTTATGGGACCACCATTGTGTGTACGATCCGTCATTAATCCAAATGTCGTTATGCAGCTCAAGACTGTAAATATACCCATTTGTTTGAGAAGTTTGATTATAAAAAGAAATAAAGCTCTAAAAAAAATCTGTAAATGGATACAGAATGTGGTAGTTTTATTTAATAATAATTTATTGATGTGTTTTAAATGATGGAGCAGATTCAGGCATGTTCAAGGTTGAGGGGAAGGAGGCAGTGGGAAGATCAAAGACAGGGAAGAGGAAGTAGAGCGAGGAAGAGAGGTCTGGCAAGCAGTGGCTTGAAGCAGAGAGAAGACCCCTGACCTGACCAAACTACCCATGTGCCCCGGGGGGTTTGACGTCACACCTCTGTGTGGAAGCTCTGTCACCCTGCACTTCTCATTACAAGTAAACCCTATGCTTCTGAGAAGTGTAGTAAACCATTAAAAAGAAATCAAATGGATCGTATTGTAAATACATTAATCAAACTTGCTAATTTAAAGGATTCCTAGTGTGGACCTTTTGGTGAAGGAAATGAATCAGCCTTTCATTTATTATCTCTTCTTCTGTTAGAACCATAATCTTAGACTCCTTGTTCACATCCAAAATAGATCTCAAACTCCTTCAGCTGTGTCCAAACACAGGCGACTGACTGGTTGCTGGTTGCAGATACCCATTTAAGCATGGAAATCACTCCAATTTGGGCACTGGGGGAATGAACAGATTGTCATCCATTTGGTTTGATTAGATGTAGCACACCTGTGCATAAGGACGCCATGTTCCAGAACTTGCTACCAGGAAATTTATGAATCAGAGAACTGATTAAATGCATGCACGTAGGATTTTCCGAAGTTCGGGGCCCCCCCAACCATCTGTTCTGGTTAGTGCACACTCTTAAGGAAATGAATAATTTGTTATGTTTTGTCTTCTGTCTTGTGTTTGCCACTTATCTTTCAGACCAAATCACTCTCTTAATTTCTCAAGTTCACACCGTTCACAGAGTTACCGGAAACATCTTTGAGGAATCTGGAAGAGTGTCAGGAAGTCTTGTCAGGGAGTGCTGAAATAGGGCTCAGTGTTCAGTTCAGTTACGCTGTCAGGTTGAGCCACTTTAATTCAAATTTTATACTTTATTTTGAGCTCTAGTGTTTCTTATTTCTCTAAAAATGTGACTTTTAATAGTTTGCTACCTATGGAGTATAATTCTTTTTAATAGGTCATGGGACCAAAATTACCTGTAACGGGACTTCTCAATTTTACAATGAGAGTCCATGGTATTTTCAGTATGAAAATTGACATAGATAGGGGCCAGCCCCATGGCATAGTGGTTAAAGTTCCACATGCTCCACTTCAGCGGTCTGGGTTCACGGGTTCAGATCCCGGGCGCAGACCTACACTGCTCATTAGCCATGCTGTGACAGCAACCGACATACAAAATAGAGGAAGTTGGCTTGGATGTTACCTCAGGGTCAGTCTTCCTCAGAAAAAAAAAAAACAAGACATAAATATTTATCTTCTAGACAACTTTTTAGGGTCATTCATGTTGTGGGTAGGGATCTAACTTCCATTTTCTTGAAGAACAACTATCAGCCATTTCACTAGGCATGTTTCATAGTTCCATTGTCTCATTTTTTATAATTGAAACCTCTCGCTTTTACAGTGGCTTCCTGTTGGTTAGAAAGAGAGTATTTTGTACGGATGATTTATTAAAGTTCTGTTCATGCTTATTTAACCTTGTTGGCCAAGATGAAAAAAGTAAAGGAGTTGCCAGCCTGGGCATGAGAATGTCCCTATGGAAAATGAAGGGAAAAAAGGAGCAAAATTTACACTCAGCTATGTTTATGGTTTAATTGGTGACTATGTTTTGATTTAAAACCTATCATTAATCAGAGGTAATGTTGTATGGGGCAGCAGCAACTGGCTAGAAAAATATTTTGATTTCTACTCTATTACCCCAGCAAGATAAAGTGGTTGAGCCAAGAGTATTTAGACCTCTGCTCTTCTGACTGAGGCCGTGAGGAAATAATTCAATGAGAGATAAGCCTCCATTTCACAATAGAATAAAGCCAATGTTTAACTGATGTGTGTTTCTCGTCATCTCATCCCTTTTGGGCACATAACATTTTAAGAAAGGTGGGGCAGGTGAGTAGAACACTGTGGGGACTCAGCTGTGCAGCTTATAATCCATGAGCTTTTTAGTTCCATTAAAATTTCTTTGAAACCACTGAATGGTACTCCCAACATCCCCTCATATTCCTTTGTGCAGGTAAAAGTTTGCTTTCTGAAAAGGAAGAGAAGGCCTGGGGAACATGGTCTTATAATTTAGTTGTCTACATCTGGAGACTAGGACTTCAGAGGGGGCATAGCTGTCAGCACTGATTTATTTGGTGATTAAAGGCATCCATTAGACCTTGTAAAAAGTTGGTGAAAGGTTGGACTGTAAATGTGTGCTGCTGTATTCTTCAACCTTTGGCGTCCAGGAGGTGTTAGTAGCTAATAATATCAAATGACTAGTTTCATTTCAGCAGGCCGTTGTGGAATGACTGAGTTTAAGTGCCACCTGGTTATCCATGGGCCTTAACAGACATCCCATTACTATCCATGGGCCTTAACAGACATCTCATTACTTTGCCAGGGAATGTCACAGCAAAAGTGAGACAGTGGGTTAGAAAAGAAGAAAGAAAGAAAACGAAATTGTCCTGCTTTCCCAAACTAGTATTTTAAACAAGTACACATTTTCTTTTCAAGCTTACTTTTGCTAAGATGAATACATAGGAAATGACCGTGGGGCAAAGCATTAAAAAAAATTCTCGATCCCTCAAATTTCCTAAAGTGACATCATTAATGGTGACACATTGGTGTCTCTGTCTGCACATCCATTAGCCTCTCCTAGGGCCATGAGGCAATTTCCTTTGTCTTTTGTTATTCGATTTACATGACTGCCTTGCTCCGACGCTCCTGGAGATCATTTACCACTTCTGGAATTCATAAGAGCTGGATGTTTGAAGGCTTCTTGTAAATAGCAGTGCCATAGGAGAAGTGGCAAGGATTCTGTTTTCAATCATTTGTACTTTCTTGGGGCACAACCAGATTTCCTACCCTTGACCATGTGAGGATGACCTCACTCACTCAAGGCTGAGATAAGTCCAGGGACTTGGGTCCATTTGGCATTGTCTTCACATGCTTCGGACAAGGGAACGATTTCCATATTTCCCTCTTCCTGATGACTTTTGGAGATCATCCACTACTAGACTGAGCTCCTTACTGTGTGGTAAACTCCTCATCTGTTACAACTTAGGTATTGTCTCTGCATTTCCTACAGAAGAGGTTCTCAATCTTAACTGAATTTTAATTATCTGTAGAGGTTAAAAAAAAAAAGCCCCACCTGCAGAGATTCTGATTCAACTGGTCTGGTCTGGAGCCCAGCTTGTTACTGTATTATTGTCACTTTTTAACTTTCATTCAGTCCTCAACTCACATAGTCTGGGTTCTGTTCCCAACACTCCACTGAAACTGCCCTCATTAAAGTCACTAATAGCCTCCAAATTTCAAAATCCAGTGGCTGCCCCCAGCTTGTGTTGATGCCCTTTCATGGTGTTTTCCACCACTGGCCACGTCCCTCTTCAGAAGCTTTCCTCCCTTCACTTCTGCACTCCCCCATCTCATAGATCACCTCCTACCTTTGTGATCACTCCTCCTTTGTAACATTCCTTAACTGGCTTTGCTTCATAGCAAACGCATCTGTTCACATCACTAAAATCCTTCAGAGGTAACCCAGCTCTTATAAGATAAAGTCTAGACCCCTTAGCATGGGATGAAAAGCCCTTTGGGGTCAGCCCCTCCTGCCTCTCCCACCTATCCAGCAGCAACCTGTCTTAGGCTTCAGCTGTATCAAGCTCTTTACAGTCTCCGAAACATGTCATGCTATTTCACACTTCTGTACCTTTGTACAGAATGTTCTCAACTCCACCCCCATCCTCCCCTGAGGAATTCTAGCTCATCTTTTAAGACTCAGAACAAAGGTGAGCAATTCTGGGAAGCCTTCCCTTCCCCCAAAGAGAGGCGGTGCTCCCTCGCAGGTCCCCAGCATCTGTGACACCTCTTCACCGTGAGCTCTGCACTGTGTTGCCTCACCAGGATCCGAGTCCTGCGAGGGCAGTAGGTGCTTGTCCACCTCTGTCTCCAGAGTTGGACACAGTGCCTCGCACCTAGTAGGTGCTAGTATATGATTAGGGTGCAAGAAACATCACACTTCTGTCATTTCTCTAAATTGAATTTAATTTGCCCTGAGCTCTCTACTCCCTCCCTAGGGGAATTTAATCTCAGTCATTATGGGGGCATGCCCTCTCCCCAGGGTCAGGGGGGCCCTGGTGACTCGTACCATACGGAGCATGCAGAGGGCCCTCTGGACTCTGTCTACACTGGTCGCCACATCCAGGTTTATTGTCCAAGCCTGCATGGAACCAGGAGACAGGTTCCTCTGAGGCCTGGGCCTTGGGATTTTTTTTCACAGGGGCTCTCAAGGTGGCAGGCCTTGGTGTTTAGTTATTTCTACCCCACTGCTACCTCTCCTGCCCCTCAGCAGCCCCTGTGGTGGATGCAGGGTCCAGCGGTTCACACCTCATAAGACCCCCAGTGGTCCTGATCTTTCCTTCCTCTTCAGGCACTCCCTTAGCCTCTGTCAGGCTGCACGCCCTCAGAAACCCAAAGCCCCTGGCACAGAGCGGCACGATTCTCCTCAGTGAGCACAGGCAGCTAAAACAAAAACAGAAATAGGATGTCTGCTCCTATTGGAAAGTCTGTTTTCAGCCTTGCAACAAAAAAGCCCCCACAGACAAGGGCATGCCAGGGTCTTACTACCTTCTTGAGACCAAGGAGAGAAGAGTACCGACGGCATGGAGAACAAGACATAGAAGAATATCTCAATAAATTATTCTGCCACATAACCTTCAATGAATTTGTACAATTACTTAATTAAAAGCAGAAATGTCCATGAGAAAAACATAAATGAAATTGCCCTCCCAAAGAAAGACACCTCCACCGGGCAGCCCTCCTCACTCAGCCTTAGCCTCCTCGTTCCTTCCCCAAGGAGGGAGGCCTAAAATCTCTGGGATCCTCCCGGCTGTGGCCCAGGAACGCCACTCACATGGCCGAGTTTATTTGAGCTGCTGACTCGGATTGCTGACACGGGCATTTGCAGCAGCTGCACTAACCCACTTTCTCTCATGGATGATTTTAATCTCTTTAATTTTTGCCCAGCCTGTGAGAGAACTGAAAGCATGGTTGGGAGGGGGCGGGAGACAGAAGTTGCAGGTCAGGAGCTGAGCGGTGGTTAAATCCTATGGGAGGAAGCAAACGCATGTGTAATCCTTTCAGGAAAACAAGTATTACTGGAGAGGAGAAAGCTGCCAATGTAACTTTGTTCCAAGAATAAATAGCACATTTTTCCTCAGTGTTTGCTTTTCTCTCTTTGATCCCCTTGAAACCCTCTGGAAACGCCTGGCCAGCGATTTCTCTCCCCTCCAAGGCTGGGAGAAGGAGCCACAAGCACTCTCTTGACATTCCTCAAATGGAGGCATAAGTAGGGACTCCTGAGCAATGCTGGAGCCTCGAGGCCTGTGGAAGACGGGGACCAGGCGTTTCAGTGAAGTTTAAGCACCACAGATATGCCACGGTGTTTCCAAACATGTCGTCACTATGCCCAGAAGCTGTTTAAAAGGGAATAATAATGAAGAGGGTCTATGACCAAAGCCACTGGGAGCCATGGGAGTTTGAAAATAGAAAGAAAAAGCAGAGCTCAAGTGGGTTAAAGTTTAGCTTTGGTCCCAGGCGGTGGTAAATGCCTGCATGCAGCGAGGCTGACTGGAGCATGCCCTCGCCGTGGGGAGTTTATGGTTCAAATACTCTAGAAACCACAGTTCAGAGTTACATCGTTTTCCCCTCTCTTCCCAGATAGCTTCATTTCCAGGGAGTTGTGGGCAGTATGATACTAATGAAAGATGAGGGCCTTGGCATTAAACAGAATTGCATTCAATTCTGGTTCTTCCACTTACCAGTGGTGCAGTAAGGCAAGTTAAGGACTCAGTTTCCTCGTCCATTAGATGGGAATGATAATATTTATAGGATGGTCGTTAAAAAATATATGAAATGATGTGTGTAAGCTTAGCATCACGCTTGACTTTAAGTGTTCAATAAATGCCAACTCCCCTCCACCACTGCCTCCCTACAGTATATCATTCAAATCAGAAAATACTTACTAAGCACTGATTAATGATAAGATCTGTAGCAGCTGACACAGAAAGCCAAGAAGCAGAAAAACCCACTCCATGGGAAACTACATACAAAATGAGTATTCAAGTCTGGAAAGTGTCAAGTAACAGGTACATATGTTGTCATAAAACTGCACAGGAGGCACTGATTAATGGCCAATCCTGAGAGTCAGTTCTAAAGGTCCCCCAGAGGGTAAAGGTATCTGAGGGAAAGCTTTATGGAGAGGGATGGACTTGCTGTGGACAGAGAGGCGAGGAACGACTGAACATATTTTGGAAAAACTAATAGACTTACCTTGCTTCATAGGATCCCCCTAGGGGGATTTTGGGAGATATTTGGAAAGGAAATTGGGAAATGTAGTAGATGAAAGATGATGGCAAATTCTTTGTCACTATCCCTATCAAGAGGTAAACTTTACTTCTCCTATTCTTGAATCTGAGTTGTCTCTATAACTAATTAACAAATAGAATATAGCAGAAATAATGCTGTGCCAGTTTTGGACCTAGCCTTTAAGAGAATCAGTAGCTTTTACTTTCTGCTTCTCGGAACTTTTGCTCTTGAGATGCTGTCTCTTAGAACCCAGACACCATGCTGTGAGAAGCCCAAGCCATATGGAGAAGTCATGTGTAAGCTCTTCAATCAAAGACCCGACTGAGCTCCCAGCCAACAGACAGTATTAAGACCAGGCATGTGAGCAAGCCATCTTACATAGTCCAACCCAGTCAAGGCCCCAGATGGCTGCAGCTGATATCACATGGAGCAGAAGATCCACCCAACTGATCTCAGTCAATCCACAGAATTGTGAGAGATAATAAAATGATCCTTGCTATTGGATACAAATTTTGGGAGTGGTATGTTATACAACAGTAGATAACAGAAAAAGGAAAGCACTTGTGGGAGGCCTCGAATGCCAAACACCAAAGTCTACACTTTATCATCATCATCATTGTCATCACCATCATTACTGAAACCATTAGTAAATGATCACTACATGCCAGACATTATATTGTAAATTTTAATATACTTTTAAATTTAACCTGCTTGTAAACTTGTATGGTAGGTACTATTATTCATATTTAATAGTCAAGAAAACTAAAATTTAGAAAGCTTTAGAAATTTTCTCAAAATTATACAGTCAGAAAATAGTAGAGATGGGATTCAACCAGTTCCAATCTGACCACTCTCAAACCTGCCATCTTCTTTCTGCAAGAGGAGTAAGCAATGGGCACACTGATGATCTTGGGAGATAGAAACAACTCTTCCAACTAGAGATTGGCAACCAGTTTGAAAAACACAAGCTGCCTGGGCTTGTCAAATAATTCCAGGCAAGAAAATGTCAACAGGTCCCATTGTTCAGTAACTGTATAGGTACATAAGACAATTGGGGAAGAATAAGAACAAAAAGTTCTTTAACAAGGGTTTAGTCTGGAAAATAGAAGCCGCTTGTATTAGTTATCTATTTCTGCATAATCACTCCCCAAAACTTAGTGGCTTATAATAACAATAATCATTTATTATCTGTCACGGTTTCTGTGGGCCAGGAATTTGGAAGTTGGTCAACTGGGAAATACTGCTTGGGGTCTCTCAGGAGGTTGAATGGGGTTTAAGTCATCTGAAGACTTGCCTAGAACTGGAGGGTCCACTCCAGGGAGCTCACTCGCACAGCTGGCAGGTTGGTGCTGGTTGTTGGTGGGAGGCCTCAGTTCCTCATCAGGCAGGCCTCTCCAGAGGACTCTTTGAGTGTCCTCATGACCTGAAAACAGGCTTCCCCCAGAGAAAGCCTTTGGAAAGTCCAAGGCAGAAGCCACAATGCCTTTTATGACCTAGCCTCAGAAGTCACACACAGTCCCTTCCACATTCTATGGGTTATATAGGGCCAGCCCTGATTCAGTCTAGGAGGGGATTCTACAAAGGCAGGGATACCAGGAGAAAGCAATCATCATGGGGCCATCTTAGAGTCTGGCTACCACATTCCTTGATCTACAGGTACTAAAGGCTCTAACAGGACATTTGATGCTTTCACATCTGTTTGCAGGACTAGGGAGCCAAGGTCAAGGAGACTCTTTGTGATGATCTCAGCCTACACCACCATCATAAGATGTTCTGAAGAGCTTACTTGAAAGCTGCTTCAAACATCAGAAAACTTCAAGAATTCCCACATTCATCTTAGCCAGCAACTCTGCAGTGAGAGATTCTCTGGAGGCTACCTCTGGCTCTATCAGCCGCCTACGGTACCCAAGAGGTTCATTCACAAGAGAGTACCCTGAAGGTGCTAAGAACCTCACATCTGCTTCCAGAGAGTGTGGTATCTCCCACTCCTCTGCCTTCCACTCTCATGCAAATGCCTCTCACTGACTGACACCACCCTGGGATCACAGAAGGAGGGAATTCTGGGAAACATCATTCCTAGACTTGCCTTCTTGATGCAGGCAGTCTGTGGAAGCAGGTGATGTCATGCTGAGCTGACCACAAAGAATCCAGCCCAGGTGTTGGGGGCTCTTCATTCAATGAAACATGCATGATACTATGAATTTTGGCTTGAAATTCTCCCTTCCGCTCCAAAAATAGTAAAAAACGGTTTAAAAAAATTTTAAGTAAGATAGGGCATGCTCACAAACAAGATAAACATTTCCATGAGTGAGATAGTAACGAATATGGGCTGAAGGCGTGAACCTATGGATCCAGAAATGGGCAGAGAGGGTTAGAATTCTACTCCTTTAGGGATGTTATGGACTGAATGCTTGTGTCCCCTTCAAATTTATATGTTGAAGCCCTAATCCCCAATGTGATGGTATTAGGAGGTAGAACATTTGGGAGGTAATTAGGCTTAGAAGAGGCCATGAGGGTGGAGTCCCTATAATAGGATTAGTATCCTTACGAGAAGAGGAAGAAAGACCAGAGTTCATCCTCACCAAGAGCACACAAAGATCCATGTGAGCACACAGTATGATGTGAGCACACAGTATGATCCATCTGCAAGCCAGAACCAAATCTGCTGGCACCTTGATTTTGGGCTTCCCAGCCTCCAGAACTGCGAGAAATAAGTGTCTGTTTTCAAGCCACCTAGTCTACAGCGTTTTATTTATTTTTTTTGTGAGGCCCTGAGCTAACATCTGTTGCCAATCTTCCTCTTTTTTGCTTGAGGAAGATTGTCCCTGAGCTAACATCTGCGCTGATCTTCCTCAATTTTATATGTGGGACGCCACCACAGCATGGCTTGAAGAACAGTGTGCAGGTCCACACCCAGGATCTGAACCCGCAAACCCTGGGCTGCCAAAGTGGAGAACGCAAACTTAACCACTAGGCCACTAGGCCAGCCCCTACAATATTTTAATATAGCAGCTTGAGCTGACTCGGACAAGGGATTTCAACTCCTTAAAAGTGATGGGACTCAAAAGCAGCCTGTGCCTGACAAGAGAGCAGAGCTGGGATCATCTTGTGAAATAAGGTTATTAAAAGCCAAGACCAGGGCAGGCCCGGTGGCGCAGTGGTTTAGTCCGCGCTTGGCAGCCCGGGGTTCGCTGGTTCAGATCCCGGGCGCCCGCCGACGCACTGCCTGTCAGCCATGCCGTGGCGGCGTCCCATATAAAGTGGAGGAAGATGAGCACGGATGTTAGCCCAGGGCCAGTCTTCCTCAGCAAAAAGAGGAGGATTAGCAACGGATGTTAGCTCAGGGCTGGTCTTCCTCACCAAAAAAAAAAAAAAAAAAAAAAGCGGAGACCACACCTAGGGCTGCAGCCTGTTAAAGTGGAGTATCTTTGACCCTATTCCAAGTGGTTGTCACCCATCCCCATCTTGAAGAAGAGAAAGTCCTTCTGTATATTATCTCCTCACTGAAATCCACAACTTCCTTATATTAGTTTCATCTTTTTAACTTCCCCAAATTATTTCATTAGATTTATCAATATATTTTACTATCTTTGCCTTGTTTCTTACATTTCATGTCTTCTTTCATTTACATCTCTTCTTGCTAAAGTACATCCTTTAGTAACTCTTTCTCCAAAGGTCTATAAAAGGTAAATGCTCATACTTTTTATATTTCTGAAAACAATTTATTTTCTTCCTTCTTACACAATAGTTTAATTGGGTATAGAATTCTAGGTTAATAGTGATATTCCCTCATAACTTTGAAGATATTATTGTCTTCTGGCATCTACTGTTACTAATGAAATGTCTTTTGTCAGTCTAATTCCTTTTTCTTTTCTCTCTATTAACTTTTAACAATTTCTCTTTATCCTTTATGTTGTAGAGTTTCTATTAATATGTCTGGTTGTGAGTTTATTCCATCCTGTATGTTCTTAAAACTTATCTTAAAACAATCTTAAAACTCATGTTTTTCTATAGTTCTGATGTTCTGTTATTATTGCTTCTAATATTGATTTTCTGCCATATGCCAATTCCTTTATTTTGTTTGTTTTTATTTCCTATTTATGTCTTGGAACTTTTTTGCCTGCCTTCCATGTCAGCTCAATCATATTTTTTAATCTCTTTAGCTCTATAGCTTTCTATGTGGTTTCTACCATCCTATATCCCAATTCATCAATTATCTCTAAAGAGTTCCCAATCTAGAGTTTATTCTATGTATGATTTGTATTTTAAATTTCAGAGAATATGCTACATTTCCAAGATTTCTGATTCTTTTTTTTTTTTCTGTGTCAACATTTTCCCTTGTTCAGGATTCACATCTAAATTGTTTTTGTTTCATACTTCCTTGTTCTTTTTTATGGATATTATAGATATTATTTTTTACTGATATTATTCTGTCCCTTATCTCTTTGGGTATTGCATTTATTTATTTAATAGCATATATATATAGGGCTTACCATGTGCTAGATATATTAATTCCTTATCAACACTTCTATAGTAATACTCTTGTTTTCCCCATATTACAGATCAGGAAACTGAGATCCAGAAAGGGGGTTGAGCAAGTCAGCCTTCCAGAGTAAGACAATAAGAGAGAAAAGGAGAGTTCAACTTTATTGTAATGTTTGTTTTCAATAAAACATTATTTCTTTAAAATAGGTGAATTTGAAGGAAAAAATGGAAGATATCTGGTATAATATCCTATCAAATTAACCTATAAATTCTATGCAATTCTAATCAAAATCTCAATAGGCATTTTCAGTGAAATGGACAAATTTATTCTAAGTGGCATAAGGAAGAACAAAAGGCCAAGATGTAGCCAAGATAATTTTAAAACAAAGAACTTTCCCTACCAGCTATATAGGCTTACTGTAGAGTAAGACAGCAAGTAAAATAGTAAGACAATTACAACCCAGAGATAGGCAAATAGATCAGTGGAATAGAATAAAGAGCCCAGGAATAGGCCCAAGTATAAACGAATACTTGGTATAAAGTAGACGAGGCATTATAAATCACTGGGGGAAAGACAGATTGTTTAATAAGCTGAACTAAAACAACCTGATTTCCATATGGAAATTTCCATAGCTGAAAAATACCATCGGATCTCTACCTAACACCATTCAAAAAATAAATTACAGATTGATTGAAAAAAAAAAAAACCAGTATCTATATGACCTTGGAAAGAGAAAGAACTCCTAAACAGGCACAAAAAGCAGAAATCATAAAGGCTTAATTAATTCGACTAAATCAAAACTAAAGCTTCAGTACAATAACCGCCACTTTATTGAGAGGGACAAGTGTTCCTTCCTTGTATTCACAGAAGAAGAACATAAATGGATGATTTGCATATGAAATACTAGCAACAAGAAAATGAAACATAAAACAACACTGAGCTTCTATTTAACATTTCTCAATAAGACAAAAGCTGAAAGTCTGACATATTCCTGTTGGCTAGGATAAGGGAAAGAGGAATTGTCAAACACTTCAGCTGCCTTAAAGGAGTCTTCTTGTCCCCAGAGCCTACCCATCTCACACGTTGACCGTGGCCGGATCAACCATGGGCAAAACTTACGAGAATCTGACCTGGGCTGCATATGGGAGAGAGCCAAGTGGTTCATAAAACTTGCAGCCATGCTAACTCTGAAACTAAAGCATGCATTCACCTGGCAGACTTCCCTCAGAGCCAGGATCAGTAAGGAGGGGTTTTTTTCTCTAGCAAATGCTCAGCCCCAGGGGATTTCATTACCTAATCTGGATGGTTCCCAAACTCTCTCTATACTAAATTCTAACCCTAATTGTGCTGGCACTGGGAAGCTGGTTCCAATTAAGCAAAGGTATTTCTTCAGGCCCAAATCTATACTGTGCCAGTTCCCTGAAGGACCACGCAGAATATGATCGAGGAAGTAGTCAGTAATTCTCAAGAAATCAGAGTAGAGATTGATAAAATAATATTCAAATTTTCAAGTGGGAAAAAATGGATCCCAGGAATTATACCAATCAGACAGAGTCTAGAACATATTAGTGACTAAGAAAATAAAAATATGAAAATATGAATGAGAGGCATTGTTTACATGAGTTTTGGAATCAGGCAGGCCTTGAAGGCCAGCTCCACCCTTTAAAAAAAATATGAACTTGAAAATTTACTTAACTTTTCTGATCCTTAGTTTCCTTTGCTGTAAAAAGCTATTAATACCTACCTGAGGATATTAATACCTACCTGACAGGATTTTTTCTGAAGATTAAAAATGGTAATAAATGTAAGGTATTTAGCATTGAAACTGTACACACCAGTTGCTCAATAAAAAGTAGTGGTGATGATGATGATGGTGGTGGTGATTTATAAGCATTGAGAGAGAATGCAATGATCATTAGGGACTGGGGAAGATTTATTAATAGTTGTTCCAGACTGATTTCATTTAGTATTTAATTTGGGTTATTAAGTTGATAAACCAAGGAAATACCATTAACCCTAATCTGTCTTCATTTTATTAAAGCATTTAGCAGAGTCTTTCATTATAACATGTGTTTGTATTCAAAATGATGCCATGTTATCTATGAGGAGGGACCTTTGGTCTATGAATAATCACACTAAGCCACTAACTTTGTGTCAATCTTGAGGGTAACCGAGGTGTTTATGACCAATATGCTGCCTTGTTTAATATGTTTATTGTTTATTGATGATTTGGCTCAGTTCGCAGTAAGGATGTTTATACATTTACGTGCTTCCATAGAAATGAAGTTATCTTGTCAGATTGGGATTTTATTGAAGATAATATTGGTATTTTATTGAAGATAATAACTGTACAATTTTCATTATCACCTCCCATAAGGAGAACACTTTAATTTGATTTAATCTCTCCCTGAGAGAAATTAAATACTAAGGACTAGGATTTTGTTAGGTAAGACTGAGCTATGGATAGCCACAAACCATTGTAATGTAGAGATTTTTTCACTAATCATTCTCATTGAGAATGCACAGGTTAAGATAGGATAAATAACCAATGCATTTTATTGTATTTGAATAGGGAACATTCAAATTCATATTGTGTCCAAGCATTTCCTCATGTTAACACCAACTTTTTATTTGGTATTAACATTTTATTTGAATAGACATTCAGTATGAGTCAATAAAGATACACAGCTGCTCAAGTATCATAATCATGGGCTGTGTCAAAAAGCCAAGCATTGAAGATGGAAGTAGTGGAAATTCGAAGGTACTGTGTGTTGATGAGACTTCTTGAGTGTTGATCCAATTCTAGAAAGCAAACCACCAGCGAGGTCCTAACAAGCTGCAAGCAATCAGAGTTGTGCAGCCTTGCCAAATATCACATGAGGAGCCAGATCATATGAGGAATCAGATCCTAGAAGAAAAACTTGAGGGACTCAGAATGATAAGACCGAAGAAAAAGAAATGTATAAGAAACATGATAATTATATTCAAATATTTAAAGGAGGAAGACAGGGAAAATTGTGACTCAAGAATCCCACCCATGGGCCGGCCTGGTGGCATAGTGGTTAAGTTCACGTGCTCCACTGAGGCAGCCCAGGGTTCTCAGGTTCGGATCCCGGGTGCGGACCTCCACACCGCTTATCAAGCCATGCTGTGGCAGGTGTCCCACATAAAGTAGAGGAAGATGGGCATAGATGTTAGCTTAGGGCCAGTCTTCCTCAGCAAAAAGAGAGGAATTGGCAGTGGATGTTAGCTCAGGGCTAATCTTCCTCACACACACACAGAAAGAATCCTACCCACAACAAGACTGCCATTTATGAGTCAGAGGAAGGGAAAGACATTGTTAGCTATGCAAAGATCCAGAAATTACACAATTCTGCTCCTTTTCTGAATAAACTACTGTCACCACTTCTGTTCTAAAAATTGAATCCTAAAAGCAATATGGTACCGTGGATTGCATCCTAGAACAGAAGAAAGATGTCAGTAAAAAACTGGGGAAATCTGGAAAAAGTCTATACTTTAGTCAATGCATGTCACCCATGTCAATTTCTTAGTTTTGTTAAATGTACTATAGTTATGTAAGAGGTTTATTCAGATTTCCCTGGTTTTTTTCCTTTAAATATTTGAACTTTATGTTGGCAAGACTTATTCTGGAATTTGGAGTCTAATTCCAGGCAGCAAAGTACCAACCTAGGAAATAATTTTTAAAAGCCATATGCACAAAGATGTTCATTACATCATTATGTACACTCATGAAAATTTGGAAACAAAATGTACAACAATAAGGGGGTGGTCAAATCATAGTACATCTCTATGATTAAATGTCTTGAAGCCATTACAAATGTCTATGAAGTTGGTTACCACGAGAAAATGTATATGATGTAATATGAAATTTAAAAGCTGAATACAAATCTGAGTTGTAGCCCTAACTGCTATGTAATTTAAGCTAATAGAAAAAAAAATATTAAAAGGAAAACTCAAAACTAATACACACTTTTTTCTGGGTATTGGGTTCTTTTTCTCTTTCTCTATTTTCTAGCTTTCTCTAATAGCTATATATTACTTTCATAATTTAAAAAATCCATAAAAAGGTTTGAGCTAGTTTCATTATGCAAACAGTTTAGAGGTCAACCTCTCTCCTCTCTCCCCCAGGCTTTGCCTGACTATAGAATGTTAAAGGACTGAGAATGAAAGGCTAAAGATTGCACAGCATAAAATAACTCATAGGATTTTTTTTTTAAGAACAAGAGCTATGGCTTAATCCATTAGAGCTGGAGAAAAACTGTCTACGTGCTTCTAAGCAGTCACAAATGGCTTAGAGGCAAGAGGGCCAGCAAGATAGAAGAGTCTGCCAAAGATATCTCAACTGGAGATGTGTCCCATATATAAAGACGGAAAACAAAGCCAGAGGGGGAGGGATTAGAATCTGTCACAGATCTGGACAAAAAAAAAAATTACATCTTAGTGCAGACAAACATTCATAAGATAAGTGTGGCAATAATCCAAGCTGAAAAGCATGTACTTAAGCATGGCATTTATCCAGAACAAAGATTTAAGTCTCATTACCAAAAATGCTTCATGAAACTGTCAAAGACAGAGCAGAAAAAATCCAAGTCAGGGAACTGAAATGCTGCTGGCAAAACACGGAACACAAAGTGTCTAGGGATCACCTTGTATCATGGAGAACCTTTATTGGATGAGCCAATCAGTCCCTCCCTGTGAGGGCTCCTTACAGAACGCTGATGAAAATAGAACCTCATGCACAAAGATGAAAGAGAGCATCATCCCATTTACATGGGGAAAAAGGAGTCTGGCCAAGTGATACCAGCACCCGTGCCCATCTTGCACAACCATCCTCAGGTATGTAGGAATCCTGAAACTGTCCAGAGACCAGCCATGAGTCAGCGACCCTCCAATGGCACCCCATCCAGCTGTGCATCTCACTTTTCCAGTGATGGGCCACGTATGTGTGTGAACTGTATGTGAGTTTAACTGACAGTCTGTTGGCTAGCCAGACATATGGACTTTTTAGAAATATGGGCTTTATTAACCAAAGCAAATCAAAACACATTTTAATAAATGTTGCTTCTATAAAACATTTATAGGCCTGTTACTGGTCTCAATTCAATTTTGTCCCTGTTAATTACAGAACTGGTATCAACAGGTAAGTTGTTATCGAACCTATGGAATATATCCATGGTTTAGTCTGGTATGTGTATCCATGTCTCCAAAACTTCAGGATTATGACTTTTTCCCGGTGGATACAATACACTTTTAACCCAAACAGTCAGGCCGTTAGAGCTAATGTTCAGCAGTTCTGAATATCCTGAAGCTTCCATTCCAAGAACAGCTACAGAAACTTAAAGAATGGTTCATATGCATTAAAGATCTAGGAGTAATACTGTGAATTCATTTCTATCAAATATCTACAATTTCCATGAGTCTGTATTCCCACTGAACTCAGGGCAGTTTGATAAAGGAGAATATGTCCAGTTTGAATCTGATACCTTCACTTCCTTCAGTAAATTAGAGAGACTGTACTCTTGATGTTTTCTCTTGCATTTTCAAGGTTGATGTGTTCAAAAGTTTTGTCGTTTCACCAAAGATGTAGAATTCTCTGAGCCATTGAGAACCTGATAAATGGGGTCTGTCAGCGTATATTTGTTCCCCAAAATTCTTGATCTAAGAACAAAGTTCAGTAAACCTCCTCTGACTACATAAAATAAAATAAACATTTATTCTCTGTTTCCACTTATTCAAGTATCTCTCAAGGAACAGTCCTGAAGAGAATTCTTCCTTGCTCACTTTCTTTCTCATCATGTAAGAAAAATGATACAAATATTCACAGGAGAAAATTGCCTGATAGAAGATGAATGGAAACTGAGGTCACCCACCCTCTCTGTTAACATAAATGTAGATGCCAGTTCTATTTTTATTATAGTGGCCCATTTGTGACATGTGAACTAAATTTCTCCAAGGTATTGTATATATTAGTCAGAAAGGGCAAAACTCAATAGGTGTCACCCCAGGATCAAATAACACATTGACTGAAACTCACTGAGATATAGAGTTGATCTTTTTGATCCTTTCCCATTCTCATACGTGGTGGGTGATAATGGAGAACCTGTCCCTGAAAGGGAGGAAGAGAGAAAGGAGAAGTGTAGGGTTGCTTGCCAAGGCCCATGGTCCATGAGCAGGATTTTCCCTGTCTACCTACAGCAAGGCCTAATCAAGGAGAAGTTGCAAGGGCACATATTTGTCATGGGTATGAGCAATTTACAAAAATATTGCCCCTGAGCCACAAGCCACAAGCCAAGGCTGCTCTGTGAGATTTATGGTCTGTTTGTTTCCACTTCACTCAGCCAGGTTTGTTGGAGGACAATTTTTTTCCCAGAAGACTTATTAGTGAGTGAGGGCTGTAGACGTGTTGCAACTTAAAAACTGACTAAGATGTAAATATGTAAATTTTATTCAAACACAATTGACACTTGCAGCTCATAAGTCAGGATGGGGCCTTGGGGGAAATTCCAGTAGACAATACTGTCAGAGATAAATTTGAAGATAGATTTTTTTTTATACTGTCTCAGTTCCTTCCTTTTATTTACTCTCTTTAGCTTATGTAAAGGGTCTAGCACAACTATGGCTAGATGAGAATATTTACATTAATGAGACAAACCCCCCAATCTTCCTCTGTTCTTTCTTGCTCAAGAGAAACATTTAATGTTTCAGAGGTAGCAGCCTGAGCAGTGCAATATACATCAGGTAGGATGGCTTCTGATCTTCTGATTCTAGATGGCTGACAGATTTCACATGGCAACCTCTCCTTTCACCCCAAATTCTCAGAAAGGGTAATCTACTCTGGAAAACAAGAAGATGTGCCCTCAGTGGATCAGAAATCAGGGGGAAAAAAATCCCTAAAACACGGACTACAAATAGGATTGGATTGAAGAAGAAAATCACAACCAAAAGGCACACAGGAGAAGGCAGCTGCAAAAGGTGAAGCAAAGACAGGGCCCAGCCCCCCAGGAGGGTAGAGAGGGAGGGCCCTGGAGTCACTACCAGGGTTATTATCTAGAGTTCTAGCCACCAGGTGTGTAGAATCCTCCATCTCCTTCGACCTTCCCATCTTCCCACCTGTTCCTCCTACTTGGATTGATCCATTAGGATCCAGCAGCAAGCTACAGAGCTGACTGTGCTCAGAGATGAGCAATGGGCATGTGTGCTTGGACAGTAAAGCAGACTCTTGCCTTGAGCAACTCAGAACCCTCTGCAAGTATGAGGAGCTCTCCTGCCTCAGAGTCTATCAAAGCAGCACACCTGGCAGCAATATGGTCCTCCCTAGGCTCACCGTATGCATCCTGAGGACAGCACAGCAGCATGAAAGCCTTTCTCCCTCCTCTCGCCCTATCCTATCACACTTGCAAGCAGGTAATGCATGCGTAGCGGTTAACAGGGAAAAACAAAGAATTGCCCACAAATCATTAAACATTTGAGGAAAGCTAACACCGCTAAAAAGAGGCATCAAACTCAGGGAATACAAGAACTGGACTAGTGGAAGACAGAGGTAATGAGGCAAGCAGAAAAAACAACCGCAAAGTTAAAAGAGACATACATACTCATAGAAAATAATTGCAACGACTACGCCAGACAAAGGAAGAGTATGCGGAATATATAAAGAACTCCAACAAATCAGTAAGAAAAAGATAAACAATCCAATAAGAAAATGAGAAAAGATTCTAAAGAAATAATTTACAGAAATAAACATATAAAAAGTTTAATCTCACTATTAATTGAAGAAATTCAAATTAAAATAAAATACAATTTTCACCTTAGAGAGAAAAGATTCTTAATATAAAATAATGGCAAAAATAGAAGAAAATAGCTGTTCTCATGTAATGATCCAGATCCTTTGACAAAGCCATTCCATTTTTCTGTATCAACTACAGAGAAACATTCACATCCGTGCACAAAGTCACATATAGAAAGATGTTTGTGGCCACACTCTTTGTAATAACAAAATCTTGAAAATAACTTTAATGTCTTTAAATGGGGAAATTATTAAATTCACTATGGCACATCCATATTATAGAAAACAATGAGATTTCTCTATACTGATGTGGAAAACTCTCTAAGATATGTTAAGTGAAGAAAGCTATTTGAAGACAGTAAGTATAATAAATTCCATGTATGTAAAAAAATTAAAACACACAATAATACTATATAATTTTACAGGTACATATATACACGTAAATATGCGTATAAAAATTGGAAGGGCTACTCATATAATTGATAAGAGCGATCTACCCTGGGGAGGAGAATGGGAAATGGGAGGTGGCCAAAAGGGATTTCAGCATTATTTGCAATATTTCAATTATTTATTAGCAGAATCTATACACATATTACTTGAACAAAAAGTTAAAATTTCTAAATTCAGAAACCAAATTCAAATATAGCTCAAGTAGGGAGATAAATATTTGTTAAATGATAAAGAAAGCCCACCACCCAGGGTACCAACACAAGAAGCACTGGTGACCATTTTTGCAAACAAGATGAAAGAAAGCAGCCACTCAAGTCTATGTCCTCCTCCTAAAGAAAAGAATAATAATCAGTGACAGGTTGCCACTATGTAGATGCAGACCCCAAGCTGGCTCAGGAGAAAATACAGCACTTCCTCTCTTTGAATACCAGGGCTCTCAACTTCTCTACCACCATATGAGAGAAAAACAACCTCTGGAAATAAAGTCTTACTCTAGAGCACACCTTTGCTGAGTGTAGGAAATGCACACTCATTACACTGACAGAGAGATTGTCTGCCGCTACTGGCTTTTCAGAAAAATCGGAAAACATGCCTTGTAAGACATCCCTTTAAAAAGATCATATTCCATAAAGTCTTTTAAACATTTAAGTAGAATTTTCTTGAAGTTAGTTTATGTCCCAGCATTTGTAGTTATCAGAGTTCCATGTGACAGGCAAACAAAAGCCATTACCTTTCAACTGGTAGCATCCTCTTCTCAGCACTGACTGGCTGTTCTGAGAATCCAGACAGGTCCCTGACGTGTTTACCGGGGAGAAAAGTGTTCATTCAAGCAAGAATGGGAATAGAATTTTGTGATTAATAAGTCTTTAAAGTGGAAAATCATAAAAATCTAAATTTATTATAGGCATGCTCCTACCCAGTAGACACAGAAGAGAGAGGAGGCTTCAGAGTAATAAGCCTACCATTGCCGGCTCTATCAGTCAGGCTAGGCTAGATTATGCTACAACAACAAACATCCCCAAAATCTTGTTCCTTTCTTGTTAATATCATATGTCCGCTGTAGGTAAGCAGGGAGACCCTGTACATCATTGCCACTCAGGAGCCCAGGCTGATAGAAGAACCACCATCCAGAACACTGCCATTCATGATGCAAACGGAAAGAGAGAATTCTGGAAGGTCTTGCACTTGTAATAAAATGCTCTGGCCCAGAAGTGACACACATCACTTCTGCTCATTGGTCAGAGTTGTTTATATGGTCCCTCTCAATCACAGGGGGCCAGGAAATGCACCCCTATTATGTGCCAAGAAGAGGAGAGAGCCACAAATATTTAGCAAAGAATACTACTGATTGTGACATTAATCTGGTTCAGAGATATCTACTAAGGATCCCAGGCCAACACCAAGTTAAATGAAGGGCAAGTATGTTAAGAACTTGGAGGCCCAGGTTGGCTTAACATGGGAGTAGACATAATCCATTCTGCCCAGGAATCTTAACATAAATAGAAAAATTCTAGTAATGTCTAGTTCAGGATAATCTGTGCATGTAGGTGATGCTGGGGCACTTCTCCCACTTGCTCACAGATGATTTATGATCGACAGCTTCCAAAACTGGCTGATCAACAGAATCACCTGGGAAGCTTTAAAAAATAGAAATATTTGAGTCTCATTCCTAACGATTCTAATTCAATATACAGCTGGGATGGGCCTCAAGAATCTACATACTTAAACCCCAGACCTCAGGATTCTCTTCATCACTAGGTTTGGTGACTTTTGCTGAAGACATTCTGTCATCCAGCCATCCTCATGCAGGGTAATTTACTGGCCTTTCCAACTTCACAGACCACTGAGACTGGTGAGTGACCTGGATGACCCAGAGGGAGCCACTGAACACCAATGCACTAGAGAGAAAGAAACACTGGCTGAGAGTCATAACACCTACTACTCAGTCCTTGTTCTGATTATCTATTGCTGCAAGCAAACCATCCCAAAACTTAGTGGCTTAAAATAGCAACAAGCATTTAATTTGCTCATAAATCTGCATTTTGGGCAGGACTCTACAAAAATGGCTGTTCTTGTTCCATGTGTTTCCAGCAGAGGATGTTTTACTGGGGCTGGAGGATCTACTTCCAAATTGGCCACAAAATGCTTACTGTCACCAGGGCTATTGACCAGGGACCTCAATTCCTCTCCACACCAAGGGGCTACTTGGGCTTCCTCACAGCATGGCACTGGGTTCCAAGAGTCCATGTTCACAGAGCAGGAATTGGAAGCTGCCAGTGTCTTAAGTCCTGAGCCCAGAAACTGGCCCAGTGTCACTTAGCAGCTTTCTATTAGCCAAGCAGACACAGAGCCTGCCCAGATTTGGGGGGGTGGGGGATGGGGTGAGTGTGGCTATATGAGAAAAGTATCAAAGAATTTGCAGCCATCTTTAATCTGCCATAGTCCTAGCTCTCCCCTTTGGGCCTCAGGCTTCTCACCTGGGAAATCAAAGAGTCAAACTGGATTATCTCTGAGGGCCCTGCCAATCCCCAAAGGCTACGAGTCCCGGGTTCTGATGCATAATTTGCTGACTGACAAAGAAGCCCGGTCTGCAAGTCCATGCCTTTTGTAAGCCTGCGTGTGGTGACAGCTGAACCCAGCCAGCCAGACACGCAGCCTTCACGGTGCTGCGAGGACCCTGGGCACTCAGACTCCTCTGCATGTCCCACTAAACTCACTGCTGTTTTTCTCCCCAAAGCCAATGGCGTATCCTAATTCCTGGAACCTGACAGCAGCTTCCCTGAGGGCTTGCTAACCATCCACACCATTCTTGCCCCATCTCTTGGGCAATAATTCATAAGTGAAACATACAGTGAGTAGACAAGAAATTTCAACAAGAGATTGGCAAAGCTCACGAGTACAATGAAGGGCTTCAATGAATGGGCCCTAGATCCAGACAGTCAGGGTTCAAACACTCCCAACACCACCTGCTAGCTTGGTAAAGAGACCTTGGGTAAAGTGACTTCATCATTTTAAATTTCATTTTTCTGTTTTAAAATAGTGATATAAATAGCACCCACCTCACAGAGTTGTTGCAAGACTTCCTTGAGATAATGCATATAAAGCATGTAGCACAGATCCATCGCTGGCACTTGATAAAGATTAGCCATTGTCTTCATTGTCATAATGCAGTAGTCACTCTGGCCACAGCCGTGCATTTTCCAGAGCCAGAGAAGACTGATCTTGCTGGAGCAGGCAGTGTGAGGCCCAGAAAGGCCATCTGCAGTAGGCCTGGGCTCTGACCACTGGGCTCCCCGCAGGGGCAAAGAAAAGGCGACTGCTGTGTGCATCTTGGCCCTGCTCACCTGGCATCGGAGTGGGAGGCCCGCGTGAGCTCACATCGCTGCTCAGTCACTTACTGATCCCAATGTGGACGGACGTCTCACATCCTAGGCCACCCAGAGCCTGGAGATGTTTGTTATGTGTTTCCCATGAGCCCACGGGATACGGGGTACCATGGTGAACAAACCAGCCAGGAATCCACTGTCATGAAGAGCACGTTCTGTCATTCCACTGTATTTGAAAGGCACACCTTTCAGAGGCCCTTGGCTGCTCTGCCCTGCCATTCTGGTCAGCCCTAACTGTCAGTCTCACATTCTAGAATCTACAACTTTCTCTGATACCTGAAAGCTGGCTTTGCAGCCTCTTTTGGGAGGGGGGGTGTTATTGGAGGGGAAAGACTGTATACACTCTGAACAACACTTTTGTGGCCATATGGGAATATTTTGGTGTTGCAGTAAAGTGTTATTCCTCGGTGTTATTAGAAAACTGCAAGCTCCTTTCTGAAGAAATGCAAAACACAACGAGCCCAGCTTATTTGCTTTATGGATGCTGCACTGTAGGGTTGAGTTGAGGGAGGCAGCTGCCCCGATAACACCATGTAAGGTCCCTGCTGACCCCTTCAGAGATGGCTGCAGGACTCCAACACACCATGTCAAACAGTGGGGAGAGAGTCAGGAGTTAAAGAACCAGGCAACAGGAAACAAGGTCTGGGGCTCCCGTGGGCGACAGTCAGCTCTCAGCAAACGACGGGCACAGGCCGGCTCTGTCACAGCCATGCCCACAGAGTCCCTCCAGACATATACACTCTGGCCCTTCCTTCTCAGTCACCTCCTGCATGAGACCCTCTGCTCCTCGCAGCTCCTTAACCTTGACCTTTCCCAAGGTTTCTCTTCTCAGGCCACTCCCCTATTTGCTCTGATCACCCCATTCTGTTTCTTTGCTGGCAGAGTCTAAATGAAGATACACAGCCCAGGCCTCTCCCCTGAGCCCTCACTCCCATTGATCCAGAAGCTTCCTGGACACCTCCACCCAAGGTCTCATGGCCCTTCAAACTCTAGTGTTATGGGTTGAATTATGTCCCCCAAAAAGATCTGTTGAAGTTCTCACCCCTAGTTCCTGTGAATGTGACCTTATTTGGAAATAGGGTCTTTGCGGATGTAATCAAGTTAAATGATGTCTTCGGGGTGGGCCCTAATCCAGTATGACTGGGGTCCTGATAAGAAGAGGAAAATGCTCTGTGAAAACAGGGACACAGGGAGAAGGTCATGTGGTGACACAGGCAGACATTGGCCTGAGGCAGCTGCAAATCAAGGAACACCAAGGATTGGCGGCTGCCACCAGAAGCCAGGGAGAGGCAAGGAAAGATTCTACCCAGTTTCAGAGGGATGGTGGCCTGCTGACACCTTGATCTGGAACTTCTAGCCTCCAGAACTGTGAGAAAATTAATTTCTGTTGTTTTAAGGCATGCAGTTTGTGGAACTTAGTGGCCCTGGGAAATGAATACACTCAACATGGCCCAACCCAAGTTTGGGTTCTTGACTTTTCTCAGACTTGCTTCTCTTCCTGCATTTCTTTTTTTTTGGAGGGGGGGGGGTGGGTATAAATTCAGGCTCAGCCATTTATTATCCGCATCACAATGGGAAAGTCTTTTTCTCCGGTTTTATTGAGAAATAATGGACATACATCACTGTATAAGTTTAAGGCATATGGCATGATGGTTTGATTTACATATATCGTGAAATGATTACTACAATAGGTTCAGCTAACATTCATCTTCTTGTGTAGATACAATAAAAAGGAAACAAAGAAAAAAAGGAAAACAATGTTCTCCTTATAACGAGAACTCTTAGAATTAACTTTCCTATATGTCATGCAGCAGTGTTAGCTATAGATCATCTGCCGGTATTTCTTGCAATCAATGAAACAAGTTGCCAAATCAGAAATTTGAGGGTCCACTTTGACTTCCTCCCCATCTCCACGCCAGCCCGTCAGGCACTGAGCCATGTCCACTTGACCTCCTTAGTGATTCACCCACCATTCCTCTTTGGAGCCCAGTCTGCCCTGAGTCAGCGCTGATTACTTCTTCATTAGAAGATTGCAGTAACCTCCTTTCTGTTGTGCTCCTGGCCAGTCTCCCTTCATCTGGTATCACCTCCTGCCCCCACCCTAACCCCTCCTTCACATTTACTGTGTGATCTAAAACTCCTCATGTCACACCCCTGCTTAAAACCTTCCCCCGCAGTCCCCCTGGGCATGGCCTGCACCTTCATGGATGATTTGACTCCAGTACATCTGCCTCCGTTTATCGTCTTTCATATACTCCTTTCCCCAACCTTGAACTTTACGCTCAAGCGATACTAAATCTCTTGAGATTTTCAGAACATGTCATGTGCTTTCATGCCTTCGTGCCCTTGCAGGGGCTGGTCCTTGTGCCAGAAACATCACTCCATTCTCCTGTTTTTCTGGTAAATGTCCATTCATCCTTCAAATCTCTGATTAAATGTTTCCTCACTTGTGAAGCCTTCCAGACTTTCCTCAGGCAATTTTGGGAAGCTTCTGCTCCCTCCGTCCTATAACAATAATTATCTTCTTGTATTATAACTGTTTACATGCCTGTCTCTCCACCATGGAATTTTGAAAGCATAGGCTACGTTCTCTTCTTTGTATTTCTAATGCTTGGCATTCATTCATTTCATTCTTCTTTCCTTTATTCATTCAACAAACATTTATTGTGTTTAGCATTTACAATGAGCTAGACAAGGCCCTGGGGACGCCATGAGGAATGCTACTCCTGCCCTTTTGCTAATTACCATCCAGTGCAGGATAAAACTAAGTAAACAGGCGATTACAGGGGAGGCCAGCAATGCCACCAGTGACTCAGGCACAAGGAGCTATGGGAATAGGTGGGCGGGTACTCTGCCCAGTCTCAGGGATTCCCATGGGAAGCAAGGTCCAGGTGGAGGGAGGGCAGAGTGCTGTCAAGAATGCTCCCGCTCCTGCACAGGTGGGGAACAGAGGGGAAAGGGCAGAACAGAGGGGAAAAAGGCCAGTGCCACATGCAGACACCAGATCCCAGGGCCTCGTAAATCCATTAATGAGAGGGGATTGTAACCTGAGGGCCCAATGAGTTATAGAAGTGTTTTAAAGACATTGTCCTTTTTTTCCCTTTAAAATTTCTTTATCTGATTGCTTTTAATTGAAAAAGCAAAAACTTTCTTATAATAAGCAAAACAGCCAAAGATATAGAAACAAGAAATTAAAAATCACTCCCTCTCGTTTCTATGCCCTGAGGTAATTTATGCTGTTAAACTGTGCTTCCCCAAGCTGGTTTAAATACGTGCAAACACAGAACAGCCATGTGCATTGGGTTTTATTTGTTTATTCGATTTTTTACACAAATGGGATCATAGTATACACATTTTCCCACAACTCTGCACTTAATATATGAGCGTCTCTCCATGTAAATACGCTCACAGGTCTCACTCACTCATTCTTCTCTGTGACAGCTACGTAACGGCCCACAGTATGGAGGCACCATGTTCATCAGGCCATTTTATTGTTGATGGATAATTATGCATTGCCCAACATTTTGCACAGCAAACAGTGCTTCTGTAAACACCCTTGTCCATATATTCTTAGGTACTGGCACTTTTATATCTACTGACATGACAGCCCAAAATGGGGTTGCTGAGTCAATGGTGTGCATTTTGAACTTCAATAAACATTGCCAGATTATTTTTCCGCACAGGTTTTAGCAGTTCACACATCCACCAGCAAGATACAAAAGTGCCCGTTCCCCTGCATTCTCTCGAGCACAGGATGTTACTGGTCTTTTTAATTTTTGCCAATCTCATGAATAAATAATTAAATTTGACTTTCTCTGACTAATCCTTCTCTAGTCCATTTAAATCTTCATTTCCTCTTCTGTGAATTGCCTGTTCATAGTTTTTCCTATATTCCTATTGCCTTTTGCCATTTTATTACCAATATATATAAGCTTTGGGTAAATTAAAGATAATATCCTTTCATATGTGCTGCAAATGTTTATCTGAGTCTACAGTTTATTCTTTGAGTTTCCTTGTGGGTTTTTTTTTTTTTTTAATTTGTAAAAGATACGTAGAAATGTTTCGTTTTCTTTTTCCATTTGTGGTTTTTGAGATTTCTACCATTGTTAAAAATATCCCTGCTACTCCAAAGTTATACCAGTTTAGAAATTTGGAAGATGAACTTTCTACTAAATTTTCTTCAAATACTCTATGTGTTTATTTGTTTACTTACAGTTCGATCTGTAACCCAAACTCATCTGGGATTTACTGTTGGACATGATGTGACATCCCCAGATGGAGAGTCAGTTGGGTCAACACCATTTCTAGAATCAATCATAAATTTCCCACTAAACTGAAATGTCACATTTACTGAATTTTAAGCATGTAAACATGCTGTGTCCATTCCTGAAATCTAACCTATTCCATCAAGCTATTTATTCATGTGCCAAACATATTCTTTTGATGACAATCACTTTATCTTAAATTTTAATATTTGATAAGGCAAACGTCCCCTATTTTCTTTTTCACAATTATCTGTCAAAGTCTACAAGTGCTCTGCACACTATGATTATGCTTTTTATTAAATTCATCTGTGCTTCAGAGAGGGGAAGAGAGCCTCCGTGAATCCTAGATGGCTGCACCAGTGAACACCAGTGGGCCTGTGGCCTCAGTCACCCCGGCACCTTCTCGAGCAGCCTCACACTCGGGTTCCTGCCCACCAGACGACCTGCAAGTCCCCCAGAACTCTGGACCCTGATTGCTCTTCTCCCCCCTCCCTCAAGCCCCAGGGGTCCCCTCATCCAGATCCTGGGGGCAGCCTGCCCCTGCTCTCCTCTGGCGACTCTGTCCCAGGCTAACGGGCTGCCCGCTGGGGGCTTCTCTCCTCCTTCAGGTTCCTGTCAAGTCTGAGCACAAAGGCATTGAGGACAAGGCCTTGCACCGGCTAATGTAACCACCACTCCCCATTTCTGCAGCCGCCCTGGAGGCCTCCCCAGGCCCCACCGCTCTCCAGCACAAACCCTCCCCTTCCAGCAGGTGTCCCCCTGCTTCCAGACCAGCGCTTGACTTCCCCCTGTGCTCAACTCCTGACCCTCCCTGAGGTGGACTCACTTTGGCCTCCTCCCAATAGGCCCTGCTGACGGCAGCAGAAGGAGAATAAAGTCAGAAACATGGTGATATGGGTTGAACTGTGTCCCCTTCAAATTCCTACATGGAAGTCTAACCCCCAGTACCTCAGAATGTGACCTTATTTGGAATTAGGGTCATTGCAGATGTAATTAGTTAAGTCATTAGGGTGGGCCCTCATCCAACATGACTGGTGTCCTTATAAAAAGGGAAAACTTAGACACAGAGAAACACACAGGGAGAACGTCAGTGAAGATGAAGGCAGAGATTGGGTGGTGCTTCTACAAGGCGAGGGATGCCAAAGATTGCCAGCGAACCATCAAAAGCTAGGGGAGAAGCCTGGAACAAATTCTCCCTCACAGCCCTCAAAGGAGCCAGCTCTACTGACACCTTTATCCTGGATTTCCGGCCTCCAGAACTGTGAGACAGTAAATTTCTGTTGTTTAAGCCACATAACCTGTGGTACTGTGTCATGGCAGCCCAAGCAGACTAGTACCCACAACCACCCACCAAGACGGAAGGCAGGCTGTCCCCCAACCAGAGCCCCTCTTTCTGATTTTGCTGGTCTTGGGTAGGGAGCAGATGACAACAAGCTTCAAAATGTGTTTTTGGCCCCAATGACACTGGCCTCAAGAGCCCTGGCTCTCACCTGGGATAGAGACACCTCAGGCTCCCCATTGTCACCCACAGAAGCAGGCCGAGGACTGTGACTTTGCAGCGAGGAGTGGAGCTCGGGAGAGGAAGGATTGTACCCAAGCTTCAGGATTCCTCAGGAAACGAGGAGTTAACAAACGCTCTGCAAACCACCCAAGCCAGGCACGCTGACTTCTCCACTGTCTGTCAGCCTCCATCACACAGGAATCCTCACTCTGAAATGCACGGAGATGACCTGTGGGCATTTGTTAGGACAGTGTCCAATCATTCCTCCTGTTGCCCCAGTGCCTGCCTCCCAGTAAGTGCTCAATCTTTGTTTATTGGACGGACAGACAGATGGATGGATAGACTGATGGATGGACAAACAGACAAGGAGACTCTTTGGGCTAAACTGTCTGCGGTACATGATTCATCAAAGCAGCTGTGCAGTCATTACCTCGAGGAGCTTCTAGGCACTGAGTCAGCTGCCGAGGCGCTGTAGATTCCCGTTCTGGCCCTGCAGACCCCGCATTCTTTCTCATTGTCTGTGGGCTGAGTTTCCCAAGAGCCAACGACCACAGCCAGCCTTCCAAGTTCCCCTCCATTAGGGCTCCCTCCTGGCAGCTCTTTACAACAGCTTCACACAGAGGAGGTTTAAATAGCCTCTGGCAAGTCTCCCTGGAATTCACAACCAGCCCCCTCACCCCAAAGTCTACCAAAAGCTTCAGACAAAACTCAGAGGGGAAACTGTATTTAAAAACAGATCACTTTTCCTGATGCTTCAACAGCTTCTTCTCTTTAGAAAGCACAAGCTCATCTTGAGACAACTGTCCCAGGGAAGATATGTGAAGAAACAAAACCAAACCCAACCCTGAGGCCGATGTGTCATTGTATTCCAGAAACTTCCACAGATGGGAACTGCACTGGGGAGGGCGGCTGCCAGAGCTGGGGAGAGACTGCAAGAGACCCTGGGGACTTGAGAGCTGGAAATGGCAAGAAAAGTGCCCTGAACTCGGCCCAGTTTGGCTCTTAAAGAGAACCCCACCACTCATTAACAAGCCCTAAACCTGCTAAGTGAGAAAGGAAAATAAATGAGCTCATTAAATCCGGAAGGAGGGAAGACCTGGAGGTTTAACCAAGGAAATTCCCAACACCCAGTTAGGAAAACAAGGGGGTGTTGGGCACAATTAGATTCATGGCAAGGAGTGGGGGCTGGCCGCCAAATGAGGGGGCTGGGTCCTCCTGTACCACCAAGTAGGGCTCGGCTGCTTCTAGCTCTGTGAACAGGCGCCTGCAGAGGGAAGTGCTGCCCAGTGTGGCTGACCGGGATGGTTGGTGTGGTTTACCAATTCAAGTGGTCCCCGTCTTTGGTCAAACTGGTGAGCAAGTCAGTTGGAAGACCCAGGGGGAAGTTCCAGGAGCGTGATGAGTTCTCAGGAGAATTATGACTTCAACCCAGACTGTGGTAACTGCCTGTGACAAATACAGCCTCAGGTTTGGCTTAATCAAGGCTGTTTATCATACTCCCTCATTCCTCCCCCATTCATCACTGCTTACTGAGGACCCACCATCGATGTGCCAGCACCTCGTAGACGCTGCATCTTCAGGCCTGCCTTGCTGGTGTTTGTTTCCATCACCCTCTCCAAGGTCCCGGCTGCTGGCCCCAGCTCCACTCCCTGACCATGGCTCCCTTTGGTTTGGGGGTTCTGCAGACCCCCCTTCAGATCTCCTTGTTCTCGAATAGTTGGACTCTGATCATTCCTGGCATCTGCTTTTGTCTTGGGTAAGGGAACTCCCCTCCCACCACAGCAGCCCTAGGCCTAAACAAACAAGGAGTGTGCCTTGAACGATGCCCGCTGCTCTGGTGCCTGCACAAGAACAATGGGAACACAGACGAGAGCGCGCCTAACTTCACCTGAGTGTCAGGGGAGCCAGCAGGGAAAGACAGCCTTCTGCAGAGGAGACAGTCAGACTTTCCCCAAATGGAACACGGTGGGGGCAAAGGCAGGGAGACATGAAAGAGGATGCAGATGAAGAAGAAGCCCATCCATCACCAAAGAGAAGAAGTGATCACATTTATTCTGTGCCCTTTGCTCCCACCCACTCTGTCTGCCAGAGATGTAGGTCAGAATGATTTTCGTGGCTGACTCAAAGGCAAAGCAATCGTTTGTCTAAGCTTGAATTCTCACAAGGAACCCTGCAATATAGCAAGATCCATTCCCAACTACTTCCTTGTTGCCATCCTTTTCCAAGGTGGACACCATTCTTTAGAGACAACACAGGATTAAGAGAAGAGAATGAGTTGTAGAGTCCTAAGGTCTGGGTTTAAATTCCAACTCCACTAACGACCAGGTGTGTGACACCGGACTGGTTACTTAACTTCTCTGAGCCACACTTTCCTCATCTGCAAAATGGGGTAGCAAATATCTACCAGGTAGAGTGGTCATGAGGATTAGAAATAACACATGCCAAGTGTCCCCCAAATGCTTTGCATATAGCCCACGTTCAAAGATGGCAGCTATTGCTACCCCAGATTGTGGGATGTATTGTCTCGCCGTGGAAGCCTTCTGCTCCCCTCAGTGCCTGGCTCCTACTCAGTAAATGTGAGATGTGGCTTAGCCATCAGCGAGACATCCAGCACTCTGGGACTTCCCTCTCTGCAGCAAAAACACTGGTTTCCCACTCTGCATCTCCATGGAGTCTACCCTTTGCTCTTGGAAGCTTTAAAAGTAATGGCCACGCATGAACAAGCCCTTGGCATCTGAAATTACTTCCTTAACAGTCAGAGGGGCTGGACTGCGGCACTGTTTTCAAATGCGCTCCCAGAGGTCTGCTCTGAAGGTCAGGGCCACGGACTGTTCTAGGTCTTAAAGCACGTTAAATGCACTTGTACTCTTTGACACAGGGTGACTTACAAGAGGGGTGCCTGCAAAAGA
Organism: Tapirus indicus; assembly: GCA_031878705.1. Classification (NCBI taxonomy): domain Eukaryota; kingdom Metazoa; phylum Chordata; class Mammalia; order Perissodactyla; family Tapiridae; genus Tapirus; species Tapirus indicus. The sequence goes on from CM062923.1 coordinate 63,704,050, forward strand.
TTAAAAGATTAAATTTGTCGTCCTTTTCTGTCCTGAGAAAAGTGCCAACTTCTTCTTGGCCTGTAGACTGGACAGAAAACCACCCTGGCCTCCGTGGGCTGCTAACCCGAGGAAAAGGGGAGGGAAGGGAAGAGGTAGGGCAGCCTAGAATCCCCTAGGGAGTCACTGAGGGTCCTTTTCTCAGAAGTCTAGATGGATGGCAAGTAGCCGCGTTGTCTACTCGTCATAGGGAAGGTGATAACAGGACGCTTTGTGTTCTGAGTTTAAAACAAAGACTCTCTGGGATCCCTGGGCTCCTGTACTGCCCTGGGTCTCCTGGGACCAGCTGGCACCCGGACGGCGGCTGGGAAAGAAAACTGGCGGCAGAACTCAGCTGAGCTGCAACCTCGTGAGCTCAAGTGGGGGTCACCCCTGGCTGAGGTTACCGCTGAGGGAACGGGGTCATCCTCCGTTGGAGGACCTGAGCGGCTGGCCGCGCGGGGACACGGACAAAAGCCGCTTTGTGGAAGGCGAGGATCCGCTCATCAGCGCCACCGTGTGGCAGCGGCGGGCAGCGGCGAACACAGCCGACCCAGTCGTCTCTCCCTCACACACCTGGACCTTCTAGGACAGGTGAGACTGGCGACCTCAAGGAGGTACTGATTTTCTGCTAAGTAGGTGGAGGTTATTGCCATGCAATCGGAAAAACGAGAGACATATGCCCACGTTTGCACCCCAAGTTTGCACAGCAATCTTGACCACTTCCATACCCTTTGCTGAATTTAGTCCCAGCCAGGAGCCTCACCTAAAAACTGATGGCTTAAAAGTAATCCAAATTGAAGGGAATAAGGACTGCTTAAACGTTAGGGCTATCCAGTGCCTGGACTGTTTCCTGGTTCCTGACAAAGAACAGGTGCTGTGTGAGTGATGAATGAGCTCATGGGAGTGAATTGAGACTCTCTGAATTGACCCCCCCACCCTTCCAGGGTTTTCTCCCACAGTGTGACAGACCTGTTACATGAGACTCTTCCTGCCTCCGTGTCACGGGAACTCCAGGCCGGGTCGAGTGTGAGCCAGCTCACAATGTGCAGAATGCACAAAGGACATTTCCTAAAGCTGGTTCTACGATCCTCGAGCACACACCCCTACTTGAGAATATAGGAGGGTCTGTTAAGTATCTAGAGAGGAGAGGAGGAGTTGTGAAAAGATTCCTTTGGAGGGCACTGTTGCCAAGTCCCCACCTCCCTTTTGATGAGTGTGGAGAGGCGGCCTCCTTCCTCGCGCCTGATGAGGGCCCTGCATGGTTGCAGTAGGAGATTTTGCACTGTGTTGCCGCCAGCTGGGGGTCCAGGAAATGCTGAGACAGCTAAGCAGCCTGGGCAGCAGGGTATAAGAGGCTGCCTCGGAATTGGACTGCCTCCCAAAATTCGTCAGCAAGGATGTGTGAGTGTTTTCCCACCCACGAAGAGGCGGAAGAGCCCAGCTGGAGGAGTTTTAAGCCCTGCAGGGGAGCAGAGCCTGGGAGGCTGAGGGGACCCCAACAGTGAGATTTGGTGCAGAGTGGGCCATCGGCGAACCAGGGGCTCTGGGGAACGACATCCAAAGGGATAGTACACACTACCCACGTCACAGGGGCTGTGGTCAGAGGACGGGCAGGGGGTCTCTGAAGAGTCCACGAAAGTACCACAAGTGGAAGACTCAGCTTCAGGTATTTGCCTCACAAGGAGGCTACATCAGACACAGGTCCCACCACAGGAGACCCCACCCTTGCCCCCTAATTACCTCTCACCCAGCCCAATTGCCAACCTTCTTTAGCAAGTTGGGGGGACGTGAGCTGAGAAAGCAAGAAGCTGACCACTTGGCCTCTCAGACAGCTGGTTTTTACCTACTTTCTGCTCCAGCTGGAAGGCCCGGATAGAAGACTGAATGCTAATTTCCACTCTGAATTTTTTATTATTACACAAACTAGTCTTTCTAATTATTCAAGTGAGACCGTTTGCAACTAAAGTGACTGCAGGATTGTTATTACCTGAGCGTGAGCAGAAAAGTCAAGGGTCCTGGGCAAGTAAATTTTAACAGGATGGTGGAAGACCAAAATAAGAATGTGTTTTGATTATGTCCCACTTGGGTTTGCTCAACATACAGGCTGCAGTATATGCAACAAATCTTTACCCAGCACTCTCTCTGCGCCGTGCCTCGATGGGGCTTTGGAGGACAGAAGAGGAGGAGGATCAGAGCCCCCACCCTCAAGCGCCTGCCAGTGACATTGGAGAAAGGTCTAATGCCTCCACTGGAATGCTTAATGGGAACAGGAAGTAGTCCAGGGCCTGAGGGGCACTGCAGACTGGGTGCCTTGGAGTTCAGAGATCCTTGAGAGCATCTCTCTTCCTCTTCTCACTGAGGACTCCGTGGTGAGGGTCTGCCCTGTGAGGCCTCTGCCTGCCATGCTGGTAATGCTCTCCAGGGTCCAGGAAGGCTGATGTGGCAGTCCTGGGCCTGAACTGCCCTGATTCTCCCAGGTCACAACTGTTCTCTGCTCTCCCTGCCCCACCACCCTCCCCCAACCATCTGCAAGGTACCAACTCCTCCTCCACGTCTCACATCCTGCACATCTGCCCACAAGCGTCCTCCTCTCCAGCGTCCAGTCCTCTCTGGACCCTGACCTGCCTCCATACTCATTCATCCTCCCTGCTGCTGCCATGCTTCTGGGGACAGATCAATGAGCAGTAACCATCGTCTGAAGTGCCCCTCCCCGCCCTCCTCATGTCCTGCCCTGCCTGGACGTGGGACCACATTGTGATCCTCATTTTACAGATGATGGAGTCTGGGTCAAGGTGGGCCATGACGTGGACACTGAGTAGCAGTGTCAGAACTAGAAGGGATGAGCTTGTTTTTGTTTCATTTTGTTTGTTTTTTTTTTAGATTCTGCATATGAGTGAAATTATATGATATTTGTCTTTTTCCATCTGACTTACTGAATTTTGATGCTTTACGCCTGAAACTTATATAATAATAATAACAGCAAGAGTAAAAAGAACCAGAAGGGATGTCTCTGGCTCTGATCTAATCACTTAGAGAGACAGAGAACATTTCATTGTCTAAATCTCCTCTAGTCCTTTCTCCACTGTCAGCATGCCCTCCGTCATCAGCTCTAGCCACCAGCACTCTAACAGATCTTAGCACAGTGGGCAGGGGGCCTGCGGTGGGCAGCCTCTCCCCGTTTTAGAGATGAGGCCACAGAGAAAGAGACACAATTAAGTGCCTCTCCCAAGTTTCCCAGATCCACAAGGCGCTCCTGCTCCCGTGCCCCACTTCCCAGTGATGGACCCAACCTCTACACCTGAGGCCCCAAGTAAGAAACTTGGGAGTCATCGTAGCTGCTGCCTCTGGCTCCTTTACCCCCCACATCAAATTGGTCATGAGGATTATTCATTCTCTCCCATCAGTGGCTCAGGATTCCCTCTCCTCCTCTTCATTTCTGCTGCTTCTGCCTCAGCTCAGACCTCACCGCCTGGACAATTGCAATAGCCTCCAAATGACCTCCCTGCATCAAGTCCCCTCCCACCAATCTGGCTCCCCACTCACAGGAGTGTCCTATCTGAGCATTCGTCCAACACACATCGATCGAGCACCCCATCTGTCAGGCGCTGTGCATCAGCGTCCAGTTGAAATGCAGGGCCTGTGCCAGGGAGGGAATTGAGTACAGAGGACTAGTTACAATGGTGTAGGATGAGCTGAAAAGCCAAGCAGAGAACAATGAAGCATCTCACAATTAGCAACACAGGAGGCTGTTACCACCCCTAAAGTCGGAGGGAGGAGGGACAAAAGGAGGAGGTGGTGTTATCAGAGCCCTGAAGAATGAGACACTTGGCAGGTACTGGAACTACAGAGGTGGAGGTTGTCCCGCAGGAGCTGGAGGCGTGGAGGAGATACAGCCATTGTCAATGGTACTGCTCCAAGAGTACCACTGAGTACCAGAGAGAGAGGCAGAGAGACACCCTGGCCTTCTTTTCTCCCACCAGTGCCTCCTATTGGCCAAACCTAGCAGGAAGCCAGTCAGCAAGTGATCCTGGGACATGTCGTTTGCAAGGGTCGGCCTCTGTGATACAGAGCAGGGAAGCTGCAGCGACCTGAAAGCAAACATGCGTGTTTCAAGCACAGGCTCTATGCTAGGAACTGGGGGTGTAAGAATCAAATTGGACAATCACAGCCCACTCTACAAATAGTTACAGCGCAGTGCGGTAAGTGATCAGGGGATGTGTGCTGTCGACCAGAGTGCTGGGAAGGGTGTCCAAATCAGCCTGCGGGAGGGCAGGTAAGGAAAGACTCTTGGAGGAGGTGACATTTGAGCTGAAATTTGAAGGACGAATCAGAGTTAACCAGCTGAAAAGGAAGGCGGGATTGGTGAGGCCATTTCAGGATAGAGCACGCTTGAAGGCAAGGAACCGAGGAACACCACGACCAATCATGTAATTTCTGCACGAAGAATCCTCTGGGGGCTCCCTCTCCGTGTGGTACAAAGCCCTGCTCACTCTCCAGCCTCGGCCCCACCTCCAACATGCCTCCAGCGCTCCAGGTGCCTTGCGCTTCTTTCTGCGCATATAGGGCTTCTGATTTCACCCTCGGCGCCTTTGCGCAAACCTTTCCTCCTGTTTCCTGGCAAGATTTAGCTCAAACGTCAGCTGCTCTGTGAACTTCTCTGACCTCCCTAGACACAGTTATGCTCCCCTCGGACCTACGTGCGTTGGCCTTACATGCGCATTTGTGGATTTGTTTGTATAGCTCACGCCCGAGGATCTGTGAATAAATCCGCATGCGTAAGGTCTGCGTATTTCCATTATGTATCCCTAGTGCCTGCGGAGCACCTGGCACAGAGCTGGCACTCAAAAACCTGGGAGAGGGTGGGAAAAAGAGGGAAGAAGTAGCCAGGGTATGTTGATTTCAAGGTCACACTATTGGAACTCTTTGAAGTACTCATGTGTGTGTTAGAACTCAGAGAATTTTTTTAAATTCATTAGGATATCAGCACACCCCACTTCTGTGGATACAAACTCCATTTTTAAAGCAAGATTCAGTGACATGGAAATGTTCTATTGGGTTCTTTTCAAGGTTGTATTGCATTTCAGAATCTACTCCCATAACGAGCTCATCCTCAGGAAGATGAAAAATCTGTTCTCCCACGTCCACAGGTCCTAGAGGCCATTTTAGCAAGGCTCTAAGATGTCACTGCACACAGCCCATGTCGACTTCTAAGGCTCCAAACGGGACTTCTGCTTATTTGTTTTTCTTGCAAAACACCCAGATTAGCTTTTGAAATTGCAGCTAAATATAAGGCAAATAACTTACAAAAAAGGCAAGAGTGGGTCACTGAATAATTATCACCTGATTTGTCCCCAGCTGCCCCTCTCTTGGCCACATTCTCCAGCTCAGCTTGGCATAGCTTCAGAGGTGCTCTAAATGGCCTTGTTGTCCACCAACAGGGAATCAGCGCGATGAACTGTGGTGCAACCACATAATTTAACACTCTGTAAACATTAAAAATGATGTCAAAGGGCCGTGTTTACTGACAGGGGAGAATGTCCCCAACATCTTGTTAGATTGATATGAACGTGGTTCTTTATGCAGAAAAAAAAGGATACGAAATACATAAACCAAAATATTTATTTTCCTTATTCCTGTAATTTTCAAAATTTTAATAATGAACTCAAATTGTGAAAAGTAATCATTTAAAAATTTTAAACTTAATAATCAAAGCAAAAAAATTAACATGTACATTTTAGTTGGTTTACTGTGGGTCACACTTATATATATTACAAAGTATTATGCTACAAGATAGATTTTATAAAGTCAGGAGGCATAGACTCCCCAGCTTTTGTCGCCTGGCAAAGTGCCATTCCTATTTCAAGACTCAGCTCAATCGCTTCACTTCTGAGGACTCTTCCTGCCCAAATCTGTATAGAATGCCATTTCCAAGTGTTCTCCCGGTCCATCGGAGCCCCCCACATCCCAGCAACCACTGTATGATATTGCAATGGTTTTCTCGTAGCACACCCTGAGCCCTTGTGAGTGGATTATTCAGCTCCTTGTCCCCAGGTCTACTTGGCACATTGAACAAATGAATGATCCGACACGTGGATGTTTGACATTGGGCACGTCATTGCCCCTTTGTAAACCTCAGAGTCCTCATCATTAAAATGGGGATCAACGTGCCCAATCCAGGAGTTGCTGTAAGGACTAAATGAATGCTTTGTGCACTGAAGAACTTGACAGAGATCAGTGGTCCTCAAGAGGGGGGCATATCTGATAACCAGACAAAATCTCTTTGTCGGGGCCGCCCGGTGGCGTAGCGGTTTCCTCCGCGCTTGGCAGCCCGGGGTTCGCTGGTTCGGATCGCAGGCGCCCGCCGACGCACTGCCTGTCAGCCATGCCGTGGTGGCGTCCCATATAAAGTAGAGGAAGATGGGCACGATGTTAGCCCAGGGCCAGTCTTCCTCAGCAAAAAGAGGAGGATTAGCAACAGATGTTAGCTCAGGGCTGGTCTTCCTCACAAAAACAAACAAACAAACAAAAAAAATCTCTTTGCCAGAGCCAGCCTGGTGGTGTAGTGGTTAAGTTCACACAGTCTGCTCCAGTGCCCTGCAGTTCACAGGTTTAGATCCCAGGCGTGGACCTAAGCACCACTTGTTAAGCCACGCTGTGGCAGCATCCCACATATAAAGTAGAGGAAGATGGGCACGGATGTTATGCCAGGGCCAGTCTTCCTCAGCAGAAAGAAGAGGATTGGCAATGGATGTTAGCTCAGGGCTAAGCTTCCTTACCAAAAAAAAAAAAACCAACAAGAAACCCACTTTGTCTGGGGGCCAGCCCAGTAGCACAGTGATTAAGTTCAGCACACTCTGCTTTGGCAGCCTGGTCACAGGTTTGGATCCCAGGGATGGACCTACACCACTCATCAAGCCATGCTATGGTGGTGTCCCACATTCAAAATAGAAGAAGGTGGGCAGAGATGTTAGCCCAGGGCCAATCTTCCTCACCAAAAAAAAAAAAAATCACTTTGTCCAAGCAGTAAAGAGAAGTTGTGTGTATGTGTTTCTGTTTTCCTTTATTAAATGAGAATATGGTGGACCTCCAGCTGCCAGCTGTCCCACGAGGTCCCCACCAGAAGGCAGTCTAAAACAGAGCTGAACCCTGGCCTTCTAGAGCCCTGAGAAAAGTGGTTTGGAAACTGGGTTCTTCCCATAACTACAGAGTATGGTTTTGGTCAACACAACTGTTTTGTTTTTATTATTTTGAATGAAAAGCCTTCTAAACAATATTGTAAATCAACACAACACTGTAAACAGAGTTTTATAACCATTTTGTGTTGAGTTAGGCTCACCATGCTTTCTTTGTAGTTATTAACATCATATACAAATAGTAATGACAGCTAACACTCACTTTGGTCTCACTGTTGCAGACACCATTCTAAATATTGTACATATATTTGTTCATTAAATCTTCATAACAATTATAGGATATAGGGGCTATTATTATTCCCATTTTCCATGTGAGGAAACTGAGGCCAGAAAGGTTAAGTGAGGTGCCCAGAGTCACAAAGCACAACATATAAATCCCAGCACCATGGCTCTGGAGCCTACGTGCTCGACACTGCACTACAGCTGTCCAGTCAACACTATGCAAAGAAGAGCACATCATGGAGAGAGAGCTGGGTGTGGACTGTGCATTCATTTCTTATTCCATTATGAAACAAACACATACGTATTCTAGAACATATTGAAAATAAAATAGAAAAAAGGAGGGACCCTAAATCCACCAACCAGTGTAAATACTCCTCATTTACTCATAATATCCAGTAGAATAATGGAGCGATTATGCATATCAGTAAAGCCATCAGTTAATATTTGGGTGACAGTGAAGTAAATGTGGCAGGAAGGTTATTGTTGAGGAAAGTGTCTAAAGGGTGTATGAACACTTCAGCCGGACTATACTAAATAAGGACTGTGTGTCTCACTCCCCCTCCCCAGGAGCATCACCTCCATATGTACATGTGTTATCATCCTTTGAATGCCCCAAAGTTCTCTCTGATTCCCTCTCTCCCTGGGCACGCTGAGCATTCTCTCACAGAGTCTGCATCAGGCACTTTTCTACTGGGCTGCTGCTGCTTCAAAATGCTCTCAAATGTGACGGAGGATTTACAAAGCCACTGGGAATGTTTGAGGCCAATACAGACAGCACAGGGATCAGTCCTCACCTGCACTCAAGACTTCTCACTGTGCCTCAAGCTGCTGTGCATTTCTTTGGCTTTTGGTCACTCATTCATTCATTCAGTGAATATTCATTGAGTAGCCACTGTGTACAGGGCTCTCAGCCCTCAAGGGCCCAGAGCCTAATGGAAGAGAGAAACATTGAAAGGATGTTACACTGATAATTGTACAGATGCGAGGTGTGAAAATCTCTGTGAAGGAAAAGAGCAGGCAGCTATGAGAAAGACTTGCAGGGAACTCGATTTAGATGACAGGGGTAAGACCTCAAGAATGAGGAATGACAGGGGGAAAGGATGGAAATTATTGCGGATAGAGGAACAGCAAATAAAAAAACCTGACACATCTGTGGATCTAGGAACCGTCTCTGTGGCTACTGAGAAAGGGCAACTTGTCAAGAGATGAGTCTGGAACAACATGCAGGGACAGACGCCAGATCAAGGAGGGCGTAGGGCCGTGGGCAGGATGAGGGATTGTCTCCTAACTGCAATGGGCAGCCAGTGAAAAGAAGTGAGCAAGGAAGTAACATGAAAAGGAAAATATCATCCTTGCCCTCAAAGAATTCACAATGATATAATTAGATTATGAGCTCCAAAAACCTTAATTTAGCCTTGGGTAAAATGATGAGACCACAGAGATTACACTAATATTTTACTAGAGGGCTTGTGAAGATATAGTTACTTTGACAATTACTTTGATAATTCCAAGTTCTGTTCAGGAATTGACCCTTCTCAGTAAAGTTGGAAAGAGCAGGTTGGGGAATGTTTATGTTTTGAGATCTAGAGGAGCAGAATGAACAGCATACATTGGCCAAATGAGGGAGAGGTCTTCCTTAAATTTAAATGGATACAGCTTGTTTCTTATTATCATAAATTACAATTTCTTTCTTCAGCGTTTACTGGCAAGGATCAAGAAGCTTCATGATTTACTACAAAGTCTTTATTTTTCACAATAATTGTCTGTTTGATATTCCACATTATCTTTGTCCTCTTAGCCCAGGGGCTGGCAATCTACAGCCCATGGTCCAAATCTGGCCCGACCCTTGTTTTTATACTGCCATGTGTATTGACCACGTCTTTTAGCGTCTAGATCTGATGCTTTGACGTCTGGGGCCTTGCTGACCCTGGAGGAAGTGCTCCTCCTGGGGTTAGCCATTTCCTAGAAATAGTTAACAAATGAGCGTGCTTTTCAAATACAAACCAACAATCCAGAGCCCACAACCCCAATCACCTCCTTTATCAGGCTCTCACACTCCAGGTTACTATCCACCTGCCCTAATCACCTTGGGGCCAGGTACCAAACAACCAGGGACAGACACTATGCCCCAGACCCTGCCGAAATTATTCAAATGAGCCAATCCTAAACCTGCTTACCTTCCCTCACCCATCCCTTCCCACAGCAACAATAAAGGCTCTCGCCCACAATTTCCTCCTCTTCCTCAGGACTGCCCCTGGTGCTTCCCTGTGTGCCCCCCCCCAATGTGGTGTGTCCTCTCCTCTTGGAAACTGTGAGTGACAAACTATCTTTTCAATGGTAATAATCTCCTGATGCATAGGCCTTTCTAGATCCTGAATTTTCTATTAATACAGACATGCGTCACTTAACAGCAGGGATACGTTCTGAGAAATGCATCATTAGGTGATTTCATCACTGTGCAAACATCATAGAGTGTGCTTACACAAACCTAGATGGTGTAGCCCACTACACACCTAGGCTGTATGGTACTAATCATATGGAACCGCTGTCATAGTATGTGTGGTCCATCGTTGACCAAAATGTTGTTATGCAGTACATGACTATACAGTATATTTTAAAACACCATGAGCTATGAATGGCTTTTATATTCTTAAACGGTTGAAGAAAATCAAAAGAAAAATAACACTTCATGATACATAAAATTATATGAAATCCAAATTTTATTGGAACCCAGCCATACTCATTCCTTTACATTTTATCTGTGACTGCTTTTACCCTACCACGGCAGAACTGAGTAGTTGTGACAGAGAACGTATAGCCCACAAAACCTGGTAAAAAATATTTACTATGTAGTTTGTGACCTCTGCCATAACTTACAGAATGTGGTAGTTATTTTATTTGCTCATTTAAGCTATAAACTTGTGTAGTTTAAGCTATAAACTTTACCTATTGCTATCTACGTATGGCGTAGATCTACTTATAGTCTGAAAGCTTCAGAATCTCTGGGTATAGCTCTCTTCCTAGGGTTTATCCCATAACTGAGTTTCCAGTGTTTGATTTTTTAAAAAATGATTCTCATTTTTAGATGAGGAGATTTCATTTTTTTAGAAGAACACTTTATATTGTGACTCAGGACACCCACATAGATAACAGAAACAAATTCCATGAAACATTACTCATCCTTATACTACGCAGATAACTTTAATTCTTTCTGTTCTCTTCTTCTCCATTTTTAAAATATATGCTCACAATCTGCTGTTTGCACCATCCACTCATGAGTCAATGTGCACATTTTAATAAACATCATGAATCTAACAGATTCAAATCCAAACAACACCAAGTGTTTCTCTTCTACACAGTCTACTAAGGAAGACAAATGTAGAAACAGATAATAGGAATAAAGCACAAACGACATAATACAAATTTAAAAGAATGTTCTAGAAGCAAACAGGAAAAAGAGCTATTTTTTTTCTTGGAGTTGTTGGGTAGGGTTTCACAGAGCAAGTAAGATTTGAACTGAGTCTTGAAGGATGGTCAGGAAATCCTTGGTAGAGAAGCAAGAGAAAGCGGGATTCACACCACGTCAGAAAGACGTGCTCTGTATCAGAGCCTCCATGAGGCTGAGCATGTCTCACTCAATTGTTTATTTTCAGTTCCTAGCATGTCTGGCACCCAGCAGGTGCTCATTAAGTGTTTGTTATGGATTCACACAGTAATTCCCCCAGGATCTACTTGGGCCCAACTCTATCCACCTCTAAATTATATAAATTTGAGTTTTTTATGTCCTTTTTTTTCTTTTTCACCACTTTTCACATCTATCAGGGTCATTTTTTTTTTTTTTTAATTCACGCAACTAACTTTTGTTGAGGGCATACTGTGAGTAACGTTTGAAATCAAGACCCCAAGTTAGTTTCTATTGCTCCATCTGCCAAGTTTAGTTCTTAAGAAATTCATCTGGCAGGACCCACCAGTCAAATTAACACTGTATCTCTGTTAGTCTTCCACCTTGAATCCTTTGGTCTGGTCTACCATTTCCAGCCTCAAGGGTCCCCAGCACCATGAGCTTAAGGCCTAGAGAGGCTACCTTCTCCACATTTCCTTTCTCTGAGCCCACCCTGGGCCCACTTGCCTCTCCCTCTTACTACACTGAAGTCAGGAGGGAATACACAAATTTCTGCCTCCTTACACTGATTCCCACAAGGCTCTGCTCCTGTGAGGCACAACGTGAAGTCCGATGCCCTCTCCAAGATTCTTGCAGATTCTTCATGGGTCTCTTTGGCTCAGAGTCCTAGTTCTCCGTGAATTCTTAATATCACTTGTGTGATATTAAGAACTATTCTCTGTTCTCTGCCCCATTTCCATGATTTGCCATCCACCCCAACCTCAAGCCAATCCACAAGTCTTTCCCCAAATGTTTGGGGTGATGGAGAGAGTTTACACCACCACATTTCTAGGCATTCTCTTCCTAACTATTACCTGTTCCTCAGTTTTCTAGGTCAGGCATGACTCTTCCTTCGGGCATGCGTAAAGAATCAATAATTTGCTTTATTATGCAGATAACTTTAGAGTTCTCCTCCCTTCTAGATCTAGGCCTCTCTGTTTGTCCCAAACTCATCCGTATTGGACAAATGAAATGTTCATAAGGGGTTCCTCCATTTCAGTGGTGTACTATAGGAGTGACGGAGCGTGGGAGTGGTCCGCCCTGGGTGCAAGCAATAAGGGGGTGCCTTGTTGGTAAAGAATTTAAAAGCAATAATAAAACCAACTAAAAGTTGGTCTGTTTTCTGTTATCACCATGCACCAGCAATTCAAAATGATGTCAGTAATAAAATACTCCTGCCTACTGGGCCTGCTCCACTGTTAACCTTGCCCACCCCACTCAGCCACACCTTGGTAGGCACTGCTCCTTTTAGGAACACAAAATGAGCAGGTGCCTTGAAATGTCCATCTTTCTCTTTAACTCTGCCAGGGAGACTTCTTTTTCCAAGCATAGGGAACTTCCTCCTTCTTGTCATTCTTTCTTCCCTTGGCTTCTGTGCTTCCATTGTCTCCCGGTTTTTCTCCATTGCCTCTACTTACACTGCCTTAGTCTCCTTCCAAAATTCTCCTTCCCCTGTGATAAACCCCCTCCATGATCTAGGCAGAAAGCAGGCTTGGTTTGTTGATTCTAAGGAGCTAGCTACACAAGGAGCTCTTGCCCAAACTCTGCCATGCAAATGCAGCTGGAAGAAAAATAGACAAGCATCATGTTCCAGAGAGGGTTCCCAGGCCCAGGAAGAGAAGTGTATCCGACGTGGAGACTTGAAGTGAGCAAGAGAGACAAAGGGTGAGGGAGGGCAGGCTGGTCATTTATGATGTGAATGAAGCCGGCTCTCCTGAGGCCTGTGGTAGAAATACCCCACCCGAGATTCTTGTGTAGGATTTCAGGAATGAGACTAAGACAGGCCCAAATTCTGTGGCAGAATTATATTACTCCACAGCACAGCAAAATGTTTGAGTCTTGGAAAAATGGGCAAAGGATGTGAACAGGCAGTTGATACAGGAAGAAATGCAAATAACCAATAAACCTAAGACAAGAAACTCAATCTCGCTAGTAGAAAAACGTAAATTAATACAAGAATGAAATATCATTTTTCACACCTGAGATTGGCAAAATGTTTTAATTTAAAATGATTAACAAGCAGAACTGGCAAAGAGGAAGGAAAAAGGAATGCCTACACATTGGTGGTGGTGGGTGAATTGCTATAACATTTTGAAAGGTATTCTGATAATTTCCAGTAAAAATCACAAATCCACATACCTGTGGGCCTAGAAATCTCATTTTGAGGATCTATCCTATAAATACAAAGTAAGCAGTATTTAGATTCAAAACTACCATTGATTCTAGCGGCAAAAAAAAAAGTAAAATTGTCAAAGGAAAATTTTCTGCTTACACTTTTCCAGATGACAACATTGAATATCGTATTTCATCCCAGCTAGTTAATAAAGGACCATGAATTTGGTCGCTGGGAAGACTGACTCTAACAGACCTACTGGAAGACCTTTCCTGACCAACGAAAAATGGAACAGACATATGGACTCATTTAACCCTTAATTAGCACAACCTCTTAAAAACCTCCTAACTTTTTCCCATCTGCAAACTTCTCAGTGAATTTCTTCACTGGCATGTACTGCTTGCCCGGCAATTTAATAAATGTATTTTTAAATGCTCTGGTGGATTTTATTTTATTCTTTGACAGAATAAATGAAACAGGTGAGTTACAGTTTGGATGTACTGAGTTCTAGCGCTGGTGGGACGAGTCCTGGGGAGAGGCTGGCAGGCAGTTGCAGGTGGGCATCTGAAACTGGGTTGAGGTGTCTGGGAAGGAGAAGTAGATCAAGACACCATGAGCAAAGAGGTGCTCACTGAAGCCGCAGATAAGAATAGGAACCTGGCTAAGTGGAAGGTGTTGCCTGAGAAGACAAGGATTCGTGGGAGCCCTGGGGGAGTCTCTCAAAGATACTGAAGTGGAAAGTGTGAGCGAAAGTGAGATCCTTCAGTTGAAGGGTCCTCTGTTCATTCTTTTTGTTTTTTTCAATTATTTTATTGAGGTCATATTGGCTTATAACATTCTGTAAATTTCAAGTGTACACTAATATATATCAGTTTCTATATAGACTGCATCGTGTCCACCACCAACAATCTAGTGTTTATCCATCACCATACATGTGTGCCCCTTTACCCCTTTCACCAACCTCCCCACCCCCTTCCCTTTTGTTAACCACTAATCCGTTCTCCTTATCCATGTGTTTGTTTATCTTCCACATATGAGTGAACTCACAGGGTGTTTGTCTTTCTCCATCTGGCTTATTTCACTTAGCATAATACCCTCAAGGTCCATCCATGTTGTCACAAATGGCACAATTTCTTCTTTTTTATGGCTGAGTAGTATTCCATTGTATATACATACCACACCTTCTTTATCTATTCATCAGTTGATGGGCACTTGGGTTGCTTCCAAGTCTTGGCTATTGTGAATAATGCTGCAATGAACATAGGAATGCATAAATCTCTTTGAATTGTTGATTTCATATTCTTTGGATAAATACCCAGTAGTGGGGTAGCTGGATCATATGGTATTTCTATTTTTAATTTTTTGAGAAATCTCCATACTATTTTCCATAGTGGCTGCATCAATTTGCATTCCCACTAGCAGTGTATGAGGGTTCCCTTTTCTCCACATCCTCTGCAACATTTGTTATTTTTTGTCTTGGTGATTACAGCCATTCTAATGGGTGTAAACGTGATGTCTCAATGTAGTTTTGATTTGCATTTCCCTAATGATTAGTGATGTTGAACATCTTTTCATGTGCCTGTTGGGCATCTGTATATCTTCTTTGGAAAAATGTCTGTTCATATCCTATGCCCATTTTTTGATTGGGTTATTTGTTTTTCTGTTCTTGAGTTGTATGAGTTCTTTATATATTTTGGAAATTAACCCCTTGTCAGATATATGATTTGCATACAATGGAGAAAGGAAAGTCCCTTCAATAAATAGTGTTGGGAAAACTGGACAGCTACGTGCAAAAGAATGAAAGCAGAGCATTACCTTACACCATACACAAAAATTAACTCAAAATGGATTAAAGACTTGCATGTAAGATCCAAAACCATAAAACTCCTAGAAGAAAATATAGGCAGTACTCTCTTTCACATTGATCTTAGCAGCATCTTTTCGAATACCATGTCTACTCAAGCAAGGGAAACAAAAGAAAAAATAAACAAATGGGACTACATCAGATTAAAAAGTTCCTTCACGGAAAAGGAAACCACCAACAAAATGAAAAGACAACCCACCAAATGGGAGAAAATATCTGCAAATCGTGTATCTGACTATGTTTACTCTTTACTTGCGGTCAGCCTCCAATGCCCAGCATCTCCTGTTGCTTATAGTTTTAAACCGAGTGTGTTCTTTCCTTCGACATCTGTAATTCTTTTTCCAGACTTCCTTCAGGAAACAAGGGAGCTATGTGGCCATCTCATGATGGAATAAGCATAGGTGTTCCAAGAGTCTTCCCACAAATTAACATTACTGTGCAGCATTGATAAGAAAACAAGACCTATTTGTTTCAGGGAGGAATCTCAGTCTTCAGATTCATATAAAAAATATACTTTCATGTAGATTTAATTCAATTGCTATTTTAAGCACCCCCCCAACCACCAGTACTGCCACTGTCTCATAGGAAGAGTGGAAATTTAATCCCATTATATTCCAGTTCATCCCCGCCCCAACTCACAGCTCTCTGCCTCCTCCACCATTGTTGAGAATTAACCATCGACTCAGTCACAGAGACATCACTGCCTGCTCACTGACCTCAGATCCCCTAAGATCTCTCTGGAGTCCAATTGCCCTTTGCTTTCCCCACTCACCCAAGGACTCTGCCCAGACAGCATCACGCATGGGCCCTCTCTTCAGGACCCATCCAATGCCTTGGACCTCTGGGACTTGGGAACCCCTGAGAGGCTGTGGCCATTCCTTTCTGGAAACTTCCTAATTCTTCAGACTCCAATACTAGACTTCCTCCCAGCCCCACCCCACTCAAGAGAACTCTTAATTTTGATTTTAGACTCAAAGGCACTACCTCTATTGTGATATTTACCCTCAGAGGCATCTCACTTAAATCTCCTTAGTGAGTTTGGGCTTTAGCCAGTGTGAAAGATCACACGAGTGGAGCCATATTAAAATAGAGCTGGAGCAGCCATTTCAGAGGAATTGTCTTGCACCTCTTGTTTTCTTTATCTTCCAAACTGTACCAAACCACCAACATTCCAAGAAGTCAGTGTGGATGAGAATATCCTGTTTAAAGAGACTGATGAAACTAGACTTTGCTGATGACCAAATCGCTTACCAATCAATCAAGTACAAGTCTAGCCTTTCGCCTGATGACCGAATCACAAGCCAGACTATGAAACACAGACCTAGCATGACCTCACCTAGGGCCAATGAACTCTTCTTTAACACAACTCACCTCATCTTCCTCCTTTTTTTCCCATAAAACCCTGAGCCCTTCTCTTGTCATAAGGACGTTATTTGGGTTTCTACCTGAATCTGTGCTCCTGAATTGCAACTCTTTGATCCCAAATAAACACTTTGCCTCTTACACTGGTTTCTGTTCTTATAGGGTTGACACCAGAGACTAGCAGGCTGTTTTCTGCTATTGTTCTCCTCGCCCGAGACAATTAACTTAAACTGGCCCATCTTCCTGGGCAAAGGTGGTTGAAGGGAAAGTTCAGGGGAAAAAAAGAGGGAAATACTCAAGAGGAGAAAAACAATTAATATCTCAAAATATTACTCTAATACTTTTGTTTATTTGCATTTCCTCAGAAGTGAGCCCTGTCTCTAGCTCAGATCATTTCATTGTACTTGAAACTGATATGAACCGCCAACTCACCACCTCTACTTGGATATCTGAGAAACACAATGATACAACATAATTTTTGCGGTTTTGAACATTAAAAATCTTCATTGACACTGAACCCCTAACACAAAGGAGAATTAGAAATAACTTGAAATCTACACTTATGCCATACCTGGTTTTGTCCAGTGGAGGTAGCATCGACTTTCTAGTATCTCCTCGCCACAGAGAGGAGCCCCCCTGCCAGTGGGAAGCTGGTTCTTGTGCGCTGAGGAGCCACGGGGTTAGGGTCCTATAACCTCTCAGATGATGACGGCTTCTGATCGGTAGTTGGGTGGTACTATGCTAATTAGAAATTTTATGACAAACTTTTGTAAGAAATAATACATAATAGAGTCCAAAGTGCTTTGTTAAATTTGCAGAACGTAATTATAATAAATATATTTTTCTAAAAGGCGGTGGGAGTGGGGAGTGGAAAAAACTCTATCAACAACATAGGAATAGACTTCCTAGTCCCAACAGAGGCAAACGGCAGATGTTCAAGATTCTACTTTCAGGGACCATTATCTGTAGTTGGTTTCCAGAGGGGTTTCCAGACAGTGCGGGGCATTGGAAACCCTGACGAGGCGCTATAGTGTTCTCTTCTGAGTGTGAAGTTGGCAGGTGGCGCCACCTGGTGGAGCTACTGTTTGCTATTGACTGTTCCTTTGTGAAGGATAAGAGGGAAAGAACGCAAGCGGAGGGATTCCTTTCTGATGTAATTGCTAGCGCTTGCATTGTCTTCTCCTTTCAGTAAAGGGAAGGAGTAACACCGGGTGTATTCTTTTATTTGTGTTTTCTTACTGCAATATTAAGGGTGTATTTTGTAACAAAATTCTCAAAAAGGTAAACTAAAGGCTTAAGTCCTTCGTGGGTACCTACCCTTTACCAAAAATTTCCTCTATCAGCCAAAGCATTTCTTTTCTCTCTTATTTATTTTTATATAATGATAAATGATGCTCTTTTATTTTTGAACCTATATTTTCTCACTGAATGTCCACATGAGTACATACGTGTGTAATTATTTTTTTAATCTGTTGTGTAGTATCTTAAGATAGAACAAACCACACTATATTTAGCCATTGCTGTGCCATAGTATATTTAGCCATCAGTTTCTTTCGATTCAGTGCTGCGATGAGCATTCTTGTGTGTCTCGTGCATATGTGCGAGTTTTCCTTGGGAGTAGATAAGATGGGGAATTCCTGAGTCGAAGAGTGTGTGTACTTTTAAGTTCTAAGACCCTGTCAAATTTCCTTTCACTTCAGTGCTGAAATTTTATACCCTCTCAACAGCGTGTGGAGTAAATATCTTGTTTCCACTTGTATTCTCTCTCTTTCAGTGTAGAGAGATGAAATCATCTTATTGTTGCTCCAATTTTAATTCCCCTGATTACTGACTAGATGGAAATTACTTTCATATTCATATTATTTTCTTCTGTGAATGCCTATTATTATGTTTTATACAGTTCCATATTGAATGACATATGTTTTTCTCTTTAATATGGAGGAGTTCTTTGTATATTCTGGATATTAGTCCTAGGTAATACCACTCAGTCTTTAATTTTGTTTATGCATCTTGTGTTTTTCAGAAATTACCAATACTGATATAATCAGGTTTATCGATCTCTTTCATGGTTTTTCATTTTTGTTTTAAGGGGATTCTACATACCTTTTTTTCCATTTTATTTTATAACTGGAAGTTTGTGCTTTTTGACTCCCTTCCCCCACTTCTCCCAACCCCCACCCACCTAGAGCGAGGGAGAGGGAGACCACGAAGATGGTGCCCACCAGTCTCCTCCAGAGTGAGTGTTCTAGCAGGCTCTTTAGATGTGTGTGTTAAATCAGATGCCTGCCCCTCAGGCTGATGCTTTAATGTAAGCAAACAAGCTTTTTTCACTTAAAGTGTGGGCGCAATTGGCTGTTTCTGCCCTGGGCCCTGGGGTGGGTAAGTCTGAGTGCAGGAGCCCTTTAAGAGCCTTTTTTCATCTCTCTGGTCTTGTAGTTCTCCTGGACACGAGCCCTGCTGGATTTCAAAGCTGAATGTTTTGGGGGCTCCTCTCTCAGGTTCAGGGCTTAAAAGTTGGCGAGCCGATGTGGGGTTTGAACCCTTCGCTCCTCAGGGAGAAGCTGCGGGTTTTGAGCTCCATCCTAACTGTGGGTCACTGCGCGCGGATGGGGTTTGTGAGATGTGTCCCAGCCTCTCCCACCCTCTTCAGTGTGATTGTCTCCTCCTTTGCCCAATGGGTCGTCATTGCTCAGCCAGCCTTTAGGTTGTTTTCAGAGGAAATTGTTCCATATGTAGCTATGGGCTCGGTGTGTCCGTGAGGAGGTGAGTCAGGATATCTGTTGCCATCTTAAACAGGAACCATCAGAAGGTACACACCTTTTATATTTTCTTCTATGACTTTATAATTTTTATATTAATTTCTTTAATCATCAGGAACATACGTCTATAATTGGTCAAGGATCTCTCTCAACCTTTTCCCATACATATGGACACAATCTGTTAAATAGTTTACCTTTCTGAACTGATTTGAATAGCCACCTTTTCTTCATCACTGTACAAGCATTTCCAGATCAGAGGAGACATCTTGACTAGAGATGCTAGTCTGGGAGAAATCAACATTTACATGATATTTGGAGCTTGCAAGTAAAATCAGTCTCCTGTGGGGAATGTATAGAGTGAAAAGAGAAAAATAAAGAAGATTGAAGACACAGTTGAAGGAGGACAGGGCATGAAGCAGAGATGCCATGACTGCTGCATTTAAGTCCCTTGGAGGAGCCACATTCTTACTTTGGGGGGGGGTATGGAAACCCATTAAGGGCACAGATTTCTGCCTCCAAATTTGGCTCAGATCACCCCTGATAGTTTCCTATGGCTCTACTTTGCCCCTTAACATCCCTGGGTCTGTGACCAGCATTTAACTCCTTTCTAGCACCACTTGTGGGAGGAGAGATTGATTCTTACAACTAGGGAGCACCACTGACATTTCATGCATGAAGACTATGCTAAAAATCACAGTATGCTGGACCTGTTTTGCATAACTGCACAACTGTCCTTCCCAAAATGCTAATAGCGTCTCCTTTGGGAAACCCTGGAAGAGAGATTGGTAAGGAAGCTGTTGCAAATCTACTGGGGAAATGATGAGGAGCTGAGCCAGAGCAGTGGTAAAGGATCCAGAGGAGGGGATGTGTATAAGGGATATTTGTGAAGTAAAATCAACAAGACTTGGTCTCGGTTGGATGATCCAGGGTAAGCAAGAGGAAGGGGTCAATGAAGATTCCCAAGGTTGTAGGTTGGGCAGCTGGATGGCTGAGTATTTCATCCATCAGGATAAAAATACAGGAGCAGGTCTGGGTAGGTAGGAAATGATTAACTCAATTTGGAACATGGTGAATTTGAGGTCCCTGTGGGAGATTGTGTGGGGATGCCCAGCAAGCCAGGAGTCTCTGGACATGTAAGAAACAAGTATAGAGAAGAACCCTGCACGAGAGACTGAGAGGGAACAGCCAGGATGGGGAACCATTCATGGTCTACATGTCAACATGGATTAGTAGCATCTGGGGGAAACGTCTCACTAATACACACAGACCACTGGTCATTCTAGGCCAACCGTGCTTCTCCAGTGAAGCCTGCCTGTGGCCTTGAGGATCCACCATGCAGATAGTCTGGGGCTATCCCTGACTCACACAGCAGGCCCTCCCTGATGTGAGCTGAACCAAACCTTGGCAAGTGCAAATTCAGTAACACTTTATAGCTTCTGTCTCTCCTGGAGGAAACAGCAAGGGGAGGCAAAATGAATCATCAAGTTCTATCCCGTGTGCATAGGGGGTTGGAGGGAGGCATTTAAGCCACAAACACCTCTCATTTATCCCCATCCAGGGGATAAATTTGACATAGATTACAATTTTTGTCAATGTCATGTAAGGCCCTCAGCAAACACAGCTTCGAGCTCCTCCACCCTACAGATGGCTGCATCTAACTCCTCCTGCAACAAAAACTCGGGGCTGCTGCTAATCCCATCACTTGCTTCGTGGACCTCACATTCTTGTGAGGGACGTGTCAACAATGCTGAGTCCATGAGGAGGGATTCTCCAAACACCACTCACAGTTGAAAGGAACTGGCCTACAGCTGGCTGTTGGGCCATGATTTATAGATTAGAAATGTGCCCACCTCTGAGTTCCTAAGAAGTACTACTCGGTATTGTTCAGGAGGATAATTTCTTTTGTTTCTGCTCACTTGTTCTTCTGATTGAGAATCTCCTTTCTGGAACACTCTCTAGCTTTCCTCTATGTGTCCCTTGTTCACTAGCCTCCCGTATTAAGTGAGGGAGTGTATAGGGAGTCCTAAGACCTGCCTTCTCTTTCCCATTGCAGTAACGATTCTCTCTCCAACTTGAAATCAGGCTAGAGATCCAGGATTTAAGATAAGTTTTTGCTGGACCATTTAAGAGGGCTTTCCAAGGAGGGTGGCACTTATGCTGAGTGGTTAAGATTAGACCACTTCTAGTCCTCACAGCTTACGTTTATTTCAAAACATCTTTGCTCAGTTTTTCAAAATGCAGCTCTCTCACCACCTGCATCAAATTCTCCTGGGGCACCTGTTAAAACTGCAAATCTGGGGCTGGCCCAGTGGCGTAGTGGTTAAGTGTGAGCACTCCACTGCAGCGGCCCGGGGTTGGCAGGTTCGGATCCCAGGCGCAGACCTATGCACCACTTGTCAAGCCATGGTGAGGCAGGTGTACCACATAAAGTGAATGAAGATGGGCACAGATGTTAGCTCAGGGCCGGTGTTCCTCAGCACACAAAAAAAGAGGGGGATTGGCAGTGGATGTTAGCTAAGGGCTAATCTTCCTCACAAAAAACAACAACAAAAAAAACTGCAAATCCCTGCGTTTTACCCCAGACCATTCAATCAGATCTCTGAGGGTGGGGCTTAGAAATCTCCAGGTTAAACAAACACCCAAACTGACTCTTAAGTATACAAGATTTGAGAACCACTGGTATAGACTGAGAATTTTGATAATAAATAAACATCTGGTCTTCTTTAACTCAGCCTCAAAATATCTGAGTAGTGAAATGAAGGCTCATTTTTTTTCCTTTCCTTTTCTTTTTTTTTTTTTAACCAGCAAATACATTTCTTCAAATGGGCTCTCAGCCAGACACTCCAGGCACACAGTAGACAGTGGTATTCTGGTTGGGGTGGGTAGGGGTAAGGATTGGTGTTCCACCCACTGACTCCCACCTTTAGTAAATTACTCTCTTCCCTGCCCTGAAAAGCACAGATTTGGGGATTTGATAGACCTGGTTTGAATCAAACACTCATTTAGTGGAGTGACAGTGACCATGAACAAGTTATTAAACTCAGTGGTCTTTCCATAAACCAGGAGCAATAACACCTACCACACAGAGTTCTTGGGTGCGATCTTGACCTGAAGGCTCCCCCTTGGCTGACAGGGGCTGAGGCCCGTCAGACCAGGGCCTTCAGCTTCTTTCTCTCCTCAGTGGAGAGAAGGGTGAGGAGTAGGTTTAACTGATTACTGTTTAGTTAGATTTCTGTCACTTCAAAACTTTAGTCACTAAAAATTCTGTCCCTAAATCACCAGCCCTTCACTTCTTTTTCGATAAACTGATCTAAGGAATATTTGTGCTGTAGGCTGAAATGTAGTGGCTTGTAATTGGCTATTAAGTGGCATTTTGCTAATTTGGAACTAGGAGACTAAAATTTTCTTTTAAAAATGCAAATTGGTAGAGCCCAAGATGCTTTTTCTTTAGAAAAACCAAACTTGTTTCAAAGTGTCTGCTGGGAGAGTATGTTGCACAGGTTGGTGAAGCTGACATGACTCCCTTGTGAGGGATCATTTCTAAATGTGTTGCTGGAGAGGTGTTCGTGGACCCACAGCTCTTTGGGTAGCGAGATGATGAGCTGTAATGCTGAGAGCACACGGCTGGGCTGGCCTGTGTTGTCACCCGAGTGGCTGTTCTCTTTTTCCTTTGGGGAAGTGACGGGGAGAGAACACAACTTAAGTCATGGTCAACTCGGATCTCATCTTAGTTTATTCACTTAGTTGTTCAAGCTGGACCTTTTCTTCCTTTTTAAAAGATTATTGAGGTCCGTTGATGTTTCTTTGTACACCTTCTGTTTAATTCACTTTCTGTTACATTTCCTAAATCACAAGTGCATCTTTGCTAATAATATCAAGGCATCTAAATATAGTAGTTTTCTCTCAAGGATTCTGTACAGGTCAAACAATTATTTTTCCTGCATGTTTAATTTTGAATGGTAATATCTTATTTAGCTATTCAAAATAAAATCAAAAACAACCCAAATTATATACCATCCTTGACTTCGATAATAGTGAGTATTTGGTTTGTTTCCATACACTATTCCAGCGTTCATACAAAAAACAGTTGCTCGAGATTTCTTCAGTTTCAATTTCCTGAAGGCAGGAAGTTTGAACTCTCATTGCCTAGCAGAGTTCCCAGCCTCGTAGCAACTCGATGTATATTTAATAAATGGAATGAAGGATAAATAATGAGTATGTGATGGAGCAATGTAGAGAGCCCTGAAATATGATACAGCTTGAGAAGCAGGGGGTGTTCTGAGCTCAGAATTGAACGTGGATGTTCTGCTGTGGCGCTGGGTCCTTATTCTAAGCCTTTTTTGTGACTCGCCAAGGTTTGACAGCATACTGGGGAAGAGGCACGGGCTTGAAAGTGAACAATCTGAAAGAGCTTCTGCAAGGAAACTCTTACCATGTCCAGAGACAGAGGACATTAGCACCATCTCTGGGACACCTAAAGGATTGTCCTTGAGAATTTGGGAAATGGAGGCTCCTCTGTGACTCCACCTGAGAGAGTAATCCCAGTCCCAAATTGTGAGGCTGACAGTGTATGAGGAGTTTTAGCTGTCCTTAACAGGAGTGTTTGTGTCACAGTTTCAAAATTATTATCCCCTGAACTTTAAGTGTGAGTCCAGCCCATAAACCTTGCTCAAATTTGGATCCATTTTGTAGAACTAAATTAACAATGAAGTTGCTGGGAAATGTAAGCAGGAGGTAGATTTTCCTTGTTTTTTTTCCACATTTCCTATAGTAAGTACTATTGGGAGAGACAATCCTTCATGGGTCTTTTGAGCTCCTACATGTCTTACTGGATGTGGCAAAAGTACAAAGCTCTGACTGCTCTTTATCCAGACCATTTCTCAGAGTTGAGTTTGTAATGAGCAACCTTGAGGGATGAGGTCATGTCTCACCAGGACAAAGAACAGGCTTGTTTACTGTTTACTGTAAAAACAGAGGATTCACTAAGTCTAGTTGTTCCTGAGCTGCAAAGAAAACCTACTGCATGTGCACCATCCATCTGTGCTCATGGTGTCACCCGTGTGGGATTTGGGGACAAAGGGAACCTTTGCAAACATGCTGATGCTCATGCTGCTTCCTGTGTCATGAGTAATAAAGTCCTTTGTCTCTGACCCAGGGGTCTCGTGTCTTCTACCAGTGTCCGTGAAACAGCAATAGGCTTGTTCACTTGTAAGTTGGGTAAAATCAAATCCCACTTCCTTCAAGTGAATGTTACTTTTGTGATAACAAACGATCAACATTATTATAAAATTAGAAATGATCCTTTTCCAGCAAATTGTTACTTTCCTTCCATGATTCTCTAGGTAACATTGATTAAAATGCAATATGTTTCTATAAACAAATGTCTAAAAAGATAGAAAATGGGAGCCTAAGTCATTACATTTTATAAATATTTCCTTTTTGATAAGAAAACATATCTTTCTCAAGCTGGTATTCCTTAAATCTCAGCAAAATTCCATTTTCTAGTAAAAGTAATTCTGGATAGTCTGGGGCTGCTTCTTGCAATCATCTCTTTCCGTGGTTGGCGTCCTGCAGTGATTCCCTGTCTAGCTTCCAACTTGTCTATCCTGTGCACACGACTCTGCCCACACGTTGTGCATTCCTCCAACCCCCACCTCCCATTCTTTAGTAGCATCTAGATCTCTGATCTCTCTAGATCCAGGAGCTTCAACCTCTCCTCTAAACATTGGTCTCAATCCTTTTCTTCCCAGAGAGAAGCATAATCTCCTCAGGGTTCTAAAAACCACAAACCTGGACTTCCCTGTGGGTAGGAGGAGGGGAGGCCAACTCATATCTTTGGAAACACAAAGGGGCTTGTCTAGGAGTCGGGGTGGGAAAAAGAATTGCTAAAACCAATTAGTTGCATCTCAGCAAGTTACTCTATATCATCTATACTCAATGTTTGCAATTCCTCAGCTCCTACACACTCCCTAAAAAGTATGTATGTATCACATGTACATACATACATACAAACCAGCAATGTGGCCTCTCACTAAACAGCACTCACTAAGGTTGTCATTTAACTCTTTGGAACTATATCAAAGGCCAGTTGTCAGTTTCATCAGACTGGTGGACCTAGCCCACCTCCCCATCCTTATCTTCTTCTCAGGGAAAATGCAAATGAATAAGACAGTCCTGATCCCTATTTCATACATCTCAGTTTGGTGGAGGAGGCAAATGAAAAAGAAAAAAATGGGGCCACCCCAGTGGCATAGTGGTTAAGTTTGCACACTCCACTTCAGCGGCCCAGGGTTCATGGGTTTGGATCCCAGGTGTGGACTTACACACCGCTCATCAAGCTATGCTGTGGCAGTGTCTCACGTACAAAACAGAGGAGGATTGGGGCCCGGCCCCGTGGTGTAGAGGTTAAGTGTGTGCATTCCACTATGGCGGCCCAGGATTCGCAGGTTTAGATCCTAAGTGCAAACCTACGCACCGCTTATCAAGCCATGGTGTGGCAGGTGTCCCACGTAAAGTAGAGGAAGATGGGCATGGATGTTAGCTCAGGGCCAATCTTCCTTGGCAAAAAAGAGGGGGATTGGCAGCTGATGTTAGATCAGGGTCAATCTTCCTCACCAAAAAGAAAAGAAAGAAACCACTGGAAAAATACCTATCATTTACTCTAAATGCTATGAAAATAGGAGACAGGAGTGATTGGGGACTCCACTGGAAGGGTGGTTAGGGAGTTTGGTTTGCTATTTCCTGAGATAGAGAACAAGGAGGAAGAACAAGGAGGAAGATTGTGAAGATCTGTTTTTAGTAATAAGGATATCTGTAGTACATTTTTAAAGTATCTGCTGCTGGTTTTAAAATATATTTATACTGTTCAAAGCAGTAACACTCAGCTTTCCAGAAAACTTGCTGTCCAATATGATGAAGACTCCAGAACTGCCTGTAGAGCACAGAATTCTGCCTCTATCTTCTAACTGGAGTCTCATATTTGTGTGTTGGGAGTGAGGGAAGGATATCGTTCTCTAGCTCTTCTGACAAATCCTCATCTCTTCTGACTTCCTCGGTTGTATGTGTTATATCTTCAGGGCTCAGTTCAATTCTCCTTCCTTCTGGGAAACTTTCCTGACTGCCTTACTCTGGACAGAATGCATTCCTGCAGGCTATGGCAGCCGAGGGTGCACACCTCCACCCCAGCAATCATCATTCTGTATTGTAATGCTTTCTTCAGAGTAAGTTATTTCTCTATGTCCATCTCTATGACTAGCTCATAGTAGGTGCACAATATTTATTTGTGATTATTTAAAACACCCAACATATGTACTGTGTGACCTCTGACCAGTCATTGCTTTCCTGCAAGCCTCTGTTTTCTCGTCCTTCCAGGATAATACAGCCTACAACATTGCGATTAGGCTTAACTGAGTGTTTTATGCAGTTCAGTAATAAGAATAGGATTATTAAGCAAAGAGCTATGTGGTGTATCAGAACCTGGCATATAAGCTCCAAAGTTTCTTCTCCAGCTTATCTTCTGGGATGTTTGCAGAGGGTACCATTCAATTGTAAAAAGATGAGCATTATGAAGGGAATTTCTAGAAAAGCTAGAATGGACCTAGAACTTCCAGCCATGCTGTGTGGTGCTGTATCCACCAGAGGGCAGCCTAACCATCAGTGCTGTGGCCCTCGGCCCTTCAAAGCCCTGAGAATGCAAGGTTTTCCAGATAGCTCAGAAATGACGTTTTTCCCCCCAGCCATTTGGATGAAAATATTTATAGTCTTTATACATTATCTCCTTGCCATTATATTAGGTTGTTATCACTGTTTCCTGTGAGTTGATCTCACCATTTCTGTCATTGTACGTATTAGCTTGAGAGAAACCAATGCAGCATCTCAGTGATTTTGCAGAGAAAATTGTGTAAAGGAAGTAAGAACCGGCCATGGTCTGTGCATTCACGTTTTCAAAATAAGTGGATTGCTTTTCCACTGTAAAACCAAAATATACTTATTGTAGAAGATTTAGATGGAAGAATTGAAAAAGCGGGGAGACCTTCTCAGTCTCACCACCCAGTACGTGCTTAATTACTCAGGAGAGCCGCATGGAGACAGCAGCAATAACTATGTGTATCAGCAAAATTGACAGCTGGTGTTTGGGGCATGTTAATAACATGTCACAGGTTAGGGAAGGCTGAAACTCCCCTTATGTTCCGGGCCACATTATGCTGATTTGGGATTGTGAAATCCACTGCAGGCTCTCCAGTCAGCTCCTCCCACTGTACACATGCCCAGGGCTCTCACTGAAGGATCGGTTTCAATCTCCTCGATCCCAGTGGGAATCCTCCCCCTGAGCCTACAAAGACTGTTTCCTAAGGCTTCTCCCATCATGCTTCCAAACAGGAATAGATGTTGATAATCCAGGGCTGATATGAGCACAGAGAACACTACCTCCACGTTCCCAGGCTGCTCAGGGGCCCTGCCTGTCAGCCCTAGGGCTTTTGGTCATTAAGTCTTCTTCATTCAAGTCATTAAACCAACATGTGTTTAACTGAGCAGCATCTTCCTGCTGGGTGACTGGATATAGTGGGAGTGAAAAAAATGTTAGTTTCTGCCCTCCACAAATTTACAGCCTCTTGGAAGAAAGAGAATTACTAAATTATCATCAAATTGTGACAAAGGAAGCAAAGGAAAAGCCCAGGATGCTATGTAAGAGTGAAGGTAATTTCAATTCAGGGTGCTTAGGAGGCTCGTCATAGGTGACATTTACTCCGAGACCCAGAGGGTAGCAGTAGAAAAGAAGGAAGCACGTTACAGGCAGAAGCAACTATAAACCACAACACCTCCCTCCAGCCGGTGTGGTTGGAGCATGGTGAGCCGGGTGAGACGGGGAGAGATGAGCCACGGGAGGTGCAGAGAATGCAGGTCACGGAGGGGCTTGCGGATGGAGAGTTTTCTCTAGGTGCAGAAGGAAGCCAGCAGAGTGGAAGAGGAGTAGCACAAAATGACTTCCCTTTTATGATCATCATTCCTTCAGCACCTTATTTTGTCCCCTCTGCCTGCACTTATCAAAAGCTGGTGCATTGCAGGCTTTGTGTTGGGCCTCAAAAGTACAGAGGTGAGTATGCTGGTGAGCAACCCTCAGGGAGTGCACAGTCTAGTGGGGAAGGCAACAACGAAGACAAAATGACAAGCAAGCATAATGAATGCCTTAATACGATATGCACCAAGTCCTTCAAGAGCATGCAGTGGAGGCTAATTTGGCTTGAGTGATGGGAAATGCTTTTTGGAAGAAGGGTCAGTGGAGTTGGATTTTGAATATATGATGCGGGGGGAGTTGGGAAGCAAGAAATCAACAGATGAAAATATAGCTTGCTCTTTCCATATCATCTGTAGCTCAATTCTGGCATCCCCAGGAGCTTGTATTCTAAGCACTCAGCACAGTGCCTGGCACACAGTAGGGGCCTAGGAAAAATGTGTTAAATATACCAATATGAACCTCCATGATTTTGCTGGGCTACTGGTGCTCCTATAATTTTTTGTCCTTATGCTACTAGCCTCATCATTGTGTACTTAAGTTCTTGAATCTGCCTTTGTCATTTTTTTCTGTTCCGTTCTTAGTGTCATGTTGTCAGTCCCCATTTATAGGGGTTACCAAAGTATTTTTTTAATTAAAAAGTCACCCCATCTGGAACTCTTCTTAGCTGCCCCAGTCCTCAGACAAATGACATTCCCATTCCCAACTCCATGGATGCACAGCAATCTTCGCACTGTGTTCTGAGATTTCCAAGATCTTGGAAACAGCAAGTCCTAGAGTAAAGAGTCCAGTAGGACGTATTTTATACTTTTTAAAAAATTGACAAGACAATTCTACATATTTCTGTAGGCAGATAATCTTCCTATCTATGTGTTTGAAAATAGGAACTCTCTTCTCCCAGGTTTTCACACGACCTGATCCCTCCCTTCATTCAGTGCTCTGTTCACATTATCCACTTTATTCTCTCACCCTTCAGAGCATCCTCTATTGTATGACATCACGTGATCCCTATTGTCTGTGTCCCCCACATGGATGTAGGTTCAGTGACGGCAGGGGCTTTATTTTGCCCACTACTGTATCTGTGGTGCCTATAACAGTTCTTCAAACACAGGAGGTGTCCAATAAATATTATTTTGAAAATCAAAAAATAATGAGTATGAGTCATTAACTTTAGGTTTACTTTGTGATTGAAAAGTCAATATGAATTTTTTTTAAAAAAAGCAAAGATGGAGTAAGTTTGCTGTAATGTGTTGGGACACTTATTGGGACATCCAATATCATATTGGAAAACTTATAAATAAAATAAGAAAAGAAAGAAACTCAGTTGTATCCAGTCAGCTCACGTTCTCTTTTATTTATTCCAAGGAAAGAGAAGAAAATCATCCATGACAAGTAGCAGCTGCCAAACACGAAGCTTCAGTGCTCAGGGGAAAGTGAGGTGTCCCGCAGTGAGAACGAGTATCCTACAGCTTCAAGGACACTTGTCTTCTGTAGGGAAATTGAAAAGACTGAAATGGGCTCACCCATCAGTGTTACCCCTGCCCTTCATTGTCGCACTATTTTCCAACTCCATATGGAAAACTGATAGTAATACAGGTAATTCCTGTCCAGAAAAAAAAAAAAATAGGATTCAGCAAAATGCAATAACCAGCCTGTGGCATCTATTTGTGAATTCATTTCAGCACTCCTTATCTAGATATAGATGTGGGAAACTTTAAGTCTCCTTTGGACTAGTTATATGACAACCTATTGCTCTCCTTATTAATTAATGAGCTAAATAAAACATTTCACACATGTTAATTTTACATTTGTATGAGAGTCATGATTTTACCTTTCTAAAAGAATCACTTAATGCCAGCAACATACCAGAAAAATATCACCAAAAGTATCATCATAGAATACAATGCACATTTTTGGTTGAAGGAAACTTCTTTGTATTTTCCTGATGAAGAGAATTTTTTTCATTTCTCTGACTTATGGGGCCGGGGAAACTCTACAAAACACCCCTTTGAATAGCAAAAAGTAACAAGGTATTCTGAATGCTGTTGAGAACTAGTTTCTGGCCCTTAAATGTTGGGCATTCTCATGAATGTGCTACTGCGTGATAGCCAATCACAAGGTGGCCTCTTTCAGCTGTTAATGATGTTCTGCAGAAATTTCCAGAGATAGTTTATATGCTGTGAATATGCATGTGACAAGAGTTAAGAGAAGAATGTGAGTTTGCCAGTAAGAATTGCGACAAGACCCACAGCAGCCAGAACATTTCTTTTCAAGGGGAAAAGGACAGTCTCTTCAACAAATGGTGCTGGACAAACTGTAGATATACATGCAAAAGAATGAAATTGGACCCTTACTTTACACTCTGTAGAAAAATTAACTCAAAGTGGATCAAAGACCTAAACCTAAGAGCTAAAACTATAAAACTCTTAGAAGAAAACATGAGAAACACTTTATGATACTGGATTTGGCAATGGTTTCTTGAATGTGACACCAAAGGCACAGGCAACAAAAGACAAAATAGATAAATTGGACTTCATCACAATTAAAAACTTTGGTACATCAAAGGAAACTATCAAGAGAGTAAAAAGGCAACCTGTAGAATGGGAGAAAATATTTGCAAAACATATTATCTGGTAAGGGATTAATATCCAGAATATAAAAAGAACTCCTACAACTCAACAACAAAACAAACAATCCAATTTAAAAAATGGGCAAAGTACTTGAATAGACATTTCTCCAAAGAGATATACAAATGGCCAATAAGCACATGGAAAGATCTTCAACATCACTAACCATTACGGAAATGTAAATCAAAATGTCAATGAACTGCCACTTCACACCCATTGGGATGGCTATTTTCAAAAAAAGGAAAATTACAAGTGTTGGTCAGGGTGTGGAGAAATTGGAACCCTCCTACATTGCTGGTGGGAATGTAAAATGGTGTGGCAGCTGTGGAAAAGTTCAGTGGTTCCTCAAAAAATTAAACATAGAATTACCACACGATCCAGCAATTCCACTCCAGAGTATATTCCCCAGAGAATGGAAAGCAGGGACTCAAACAGATACTTTTATACCAATGTTCATAGCAACATTATTCACAATAGCCAGAAGGTGGAAACAACCCAACTGTCCATCAAGAAATGAATGGATAAACAAAATGTGGCATATACATACAACAGAATATTACTCAGCCTTAATAAAGGAATGAAATTTTGATACATGCTTCAACATGGATGAAACTTGAAAACATTAAGCTAAGTGAAAGAAGCCAAATACAAAAGGCCACATATTGCATGATTCCACTTATATGAGATAATTAGAATAGGCAAATTCATAGAGAAAAAGAGTAGAATATAGGTTACCAGGGGCTGGGGGAGAGAAGGTAATGGGCAGTTATTGTTTAATAGATACAGAATTTCTGTTGGGGATGATGGAAAGCATTCTGGAGTTGGATGGTAGTAATGTTGCACAACACTGTGCAATTGAATTGTCACAGAATTGTACACTTAAAAATGATCAAAGTTGTTGATACCGGCTCAAGAGAAGGTTGACATAAAGGAAGCCATATTGTAGAAAAGAAACTGTGTTGTAACTTTGACCTCTGATTAACTAGCCCAGACATGCTCTGTGGGTTTTGTGACCCCTCCCAGCTGCTAGCAGTTGATAACCTTGTTCTTTTGAGTTCCTCAGGAATATGATGACCCCTGGGCAGAGAATCTAGGCTGATAGCCATCATCAAGGACAACTGAAAGATCAAAGTGTAGGGCATTGCTCCAGTCTCTGATGCATATGTAGTAAAACCAAAGACTATCAGGAACTAAAACCACATATCTGCCCCCAAATAGAGGTCAGATGGTTGCCCTACGCTGAGATCTGATGCCTCCCCCATCTGGAGACCAATCCCATATATAACTGGCCTGTAGTCTTTGTTCTGTAAGATGGTTCTTTGAGACATTAGCTAGCCATCTTCCCTTTTGCTAGCAAACTGTAATAAACCCTTTTTTCCCCCACCATCTTGCCTCTTGACGATTGGCTTTTGTCTCGCAGTGAGCAGATTGTGCCCTTTGTGCACTAACATTGTGGGGGATTGGAATTGGCCACCTCAAAATATGTCTCTTTATCTTGATTCTTTTCTCTGAAGGAGGCTTTGACCTTCCTCCCACTAACTGTCTAAAGTGATTTGGAATAGAAATCTTATCCCTGGAACAGGCCATCATAGGCCATCATGGGCCATCACTGTGGATAACTCTGAATAGACTGGGAGGGTCCTTGCTAAGCCCATTCTTATCAAAGTTCTGTTTACCAAGCATTTACATTTGTAAGGGAAATCTCCATTTGTAAAGGTATCTCCCTCTCTGTACCAGGAAGAAGGGGGGTTGACTTCATCTCTAGAAACTCATCAATTCGGAAGGCGAGGCTGCATAATAACCTTACTGTGCTTTTCTGGCAATCTCCCATAACTGACCCACCCCCAACATCCTCCATTGTCTTCTGTTTAAGAGAACCTCCACCATTTTGTTGAGATACTCAGTTTCCCTGGGTCTCTCCCATGTATACATGTTATAAAGCTGTGCTGATTTTCTCCTGCTATGTGAGTGGATACATTGTCACTGGTGATAAGCTATATGCTTAAAATATTGATTTATCTATAGAAAAGATGCCTTTAAGATATTATTTCCAAAACATGAGGTAAATAAGGCACAAAAGCTAAAATACAAATTTTAAATCTGTTACAAGTTAAAAAACATGAAACCCAAGACTGTTTTTCTTTAATAACCAGCTCTAAAGAGGGAAACCACTCAGCCTGTGTTCTCTACCTCCCACTTCCCCAAAGGAAAAGGAGAACAGTCCTCGAGGGAAGTGGCGGTTGTCACCAGGGAACACCACAAGTGAGCCTCATGCTCGAAAGAAAACATTTTTTCATGAAAATCATCATCATGGTTTCTAGTACCCTTCACACTCAGAAACGCTTCTTTAGGAATGTCTATAGAAATGATCCCTAAAAGTACAGTCTTAGCCTGAGGCTTCCTCAGATTAGTGTAAAAAAAAAAAAAGACTGCACATTTTGCTAAGGTTGAGTTGTTTTTCACCATCCAAACTTTTGGGCAAAATTTTGAAACACACTTTCAAACAATTGGTCTTTTAATTGACAAGATATTTTCACATATTGAGGTATATGGGGTACCTGTTTTGGTTTAAAACTGATTTGGCTTGAACTAAAGAAGGCTGACTTATGACCTATCAAACATACATCGTACATCTCCTTTAACCATTACAGTAAAGAATGCATTAAATGTTATCTCAAAGTAAAAGAATGCACTCTTTGTCTTTGAAGATAAGAATGCACACTTCCCCTCCTATAACCAGTACTGGAAATGCCTGTGTCAGTCTCCTGAAGATAAGTTCCTTTTCCGGGACATCAGGGTCATGTTAACCTGCTGATTTGCAACTGAATACCTATTTGAAAGTTTGATGAATATGTATGCTGGGCATGTTTAATGTATGTTCTTTGTTCCATAAAGGTATAAAACTGTACTGAAAACCATGCTTCTCTGGAATGCTTTCTTCCTTTGTGAAGACTGCCTTCTGAGGTTATAGTCCTCAGCCTGGCTCAAGTAAAGGTCACCTTATCTCTCTTATCTATAGAATGGTTATTGATTATTTGCATTGACATAATAAAATGTTTCTGATTTTGGTAGGGAGTATTTGATTAAGAAAGGCTTACTCTGAACAATCCTAATTAGCATATTGCCATTCAATAGCCAGTCACAAGCCACTATCTTTCAGCTTATAATGCTAATATTTCTCATTTCTAGAAAGAGAAGTGTAAGAAGGTTATCCAGTCTGACGTCTTAGCACCAGCCATGCAAGGAGTGCCTTAGGTCAGGACCAGGGAGGATTAGCAACGAGAAGTCATATTCACAGTCCTCAGAGAGCCCCATACTGAAAGGCCCAGGGCAGCCCCAAGCTCTGTTAAAACAAAAGAAAGAAACCAAGAAATGAGCCTCCTCTCTTCCCAGGACCAGCCTCCCAGCATCCTCTCTGGAGCTGGGGATGCAGATCTGGAAAGAGCTGGACACTCAGGTCCTGCCCTCCTGGCGCATTGAGCGCCTTGCTGTGCGCCCGAGCCCAGCCCTTCACCTTCCTGTCCTGCCAACTGGGGAAGACACAGGTTTCATAAGGACTGAAGCTTTTAAAATGAGGGGGCTGTCTTTAAGAAAAAGAAGACAACATTTTGTAAATATAAAATTCAGCACAAAAGTCATCATTCGTTTGGGGGGGTCAAAAATAAACCACACATTTCAAATTTTAAAAAGTTGACAAATGCCATACGCATCACAAAACTGACCAGCTGACTGCTGCCCTCAAGAATCTCACGTACGATGCACATGGACACAAGGCCCCTCCATGCTGCGGGCACGCAGGTAGCAGGTCAAGGTACAACCAGAACCAAAGGGGGCCCGGCAGCAGAGAACTACTGAGTTAGCTGCTCAAGCATTGGAGGGATCCTATTGCCCAAAAACCTGATTCTACTGGCTCCCAAATGTCTGTATTTAATTTCTATTGATTGACTTTATTCATAGTTAAAAATTCAGAAGGTAGGGACTCTGTATACCGAAGCTCTGAGGGCCGTGGGAGGGAGGTGGGCGGTTCACAACTAGTAATCAGGTGAGGAGACCAAGGACAGGCCAGAAAGCAAAGTGCCAAGTGTGGCACCCTCCTTTTGGTTGTTTCCTCTCTTCACAATTCTCAGAGCCACGACATTTCTCTCCCTCTCATCTGCTTGCCTGAGATAAGACAACAGACCTGCTGAGCAGTTTTCAGCACCTTGAGAGGCAACGTCTCCTCAGAACGAAGTTTCTTCTGTCGAGCCTGCTTCCCTCCCCATGTTCAACCGGCTTTAGTTTTCCTCCCATTATTTCAGCAGCTTCCGATCAGGTCTCCCTGCACCTGTCCTGGCCCCGCCACAGTGTGTTCTCTGCACTGAAGCCAGAGTGATCCTGGTCATGGGAGAGCACAGCCCCCTCCGCTCAGACCCCTCTAAAGTTGTCCTTTTTACTTAGAGGAAAACCAGAGTCCTCACAAACGTTTACAAGGTCCTGTGGATCTGGTTTCCCATTCTCTCTCTGACCTCGCCTGGACTCAATCTTCCCAGGCACTCTGGCCTCTGCCGTTCCTCTCCGCACCATACAGAACAGGGATGCTCTCAACTCAGGGCCTTCGACCCTGCTGTTTCTAAGGCTGGAAACTCCTCCCCTAGAGAGCCACGTGTGCACATGGCTCATTCCCCCATCTCCTTCAGGTTTTGTTCAGAGGTTACCTTCGTGGTGAAGTCTAAACCACCTCACTTAAATTTGAACCCCCCACTGCTGCTGCCGCCGCCCTGCCTGTTCCTTCCTGCTTTGTTTCCCTTCACAGCACCTACCAGTATCTAGCACCTAATATAGTTATATATATTTTTTTACTTACTTTTGATTTATTGTCTTTGTTCCTATTAAAGTGTAAGGTCCATGAAGTAGGAGTCCTCCCTGTTCAGTTTATTGAAATGTGACACGTGCCTAGAATAGGTGCATAGTAGGGTTCAGTAAACACATGTTGAATGGATAGATGGTCAACTGCTGACTCCCCACAAAGGCTGTCATTAAAAACCTGTTGACCAAGCAAAGCTGATGATTACATATTGCAGAAAGGGAAACACCACCTTCTGGGGTCAAGGCGGACGTTAGGGAAAGATATTTACAGAGTTTGGGGGTCTAAGCTCATGTGATTTACAGCAGACTTTTCAAGGCAGGGAAGTGGTTGGGACTGAGCAAAATTCCTGCCATAATAGTTTAGGATTGGTGGACATAACAGGGTGAGGATCTTGAGGCATGTTTTTATGAGCAAATTGTTACCCTGATAAGTGAGTTATCAGTTCAAGTGAAACTGTTTTCTTGATAAGACAGCTGTTTGCCCAGATAGCAAACTGCACAGATAACTTGGTTCACAACAATTTTCTGAAGCACACAGTAAAGTTATATATTAGTTTACAATCTGATCTTCTGTTACATTTTTTTTTTGTTGTAGGAGGTCTCAGTTCTCAGAATCAATTAATGTGTTCAAATCAGTGGATTCAACAAGTTTTAGCCTTAGTACCTTTTTTGGGAACAGAATCTTACCAAGGAAGTCCAGTTCACAGCACATATAAACGTGGAGCTGCTCTGGTTGCGCTGAGGTAGGCAGCCCAGATTTGCTACATGCTACTCCCAACCCCAGAAAAATCTGAAAAGCAAATTCATATTTGGAAAGCAGAAGGCACTTCCCCTGAATACATCCTCCCAAACAGTGCTTTTCCAAACATTTTTTTTCAAGGTAATATGTTTACATAGCTTTTGTTATGAAGTGATATTAGGCCAATAGAAGCAGGTATGTATAAGAATAGGCACATCTTTTCTGATGGGGTTGATGCCCCTGCCATAAGATTGTTAAATATTTTGAAAATCATCTATAGTCATGTCTATGATTGAAAGACATTGGAGGAAGCAACATGGAAGTACGATTGGGTGTCACGTCGAGAAGATTGTGTGGAGCCTTTTTCACATGTGCTCTTCCATGAACCTTCAGTGGAGCGGGCCCTGTTTGCAGGCTGGATGCTCAGATACAACCCTCAGTTACAAGGTCTACATTGATCTCTGACTAGGGCCAAAGTGCAAATCCATGTCACAGTCCTAATCAGCTCAAGATATTCACCAAGAAAAAGAGAAAATAGATATTTCTTGCTAGGTTGAGGATGGGCTGGAGAGCTTTAGCTCACAAACACTAAGAATATTTCCACTGTGCATAAATACTTACAAAATATAAAAGGCTACCAAATACAAACTATTATGACCCTGTTGCTCAGTAGTCATTGCAGTGCAATATTGAGCTGATTGTAGAAGACAAATGTTATAATTTTGCACATTTGAATACAAAAATGGCTGTACAGTAGGCAACTTCTAAGATGACCTTCAATAATCCCTGCCTCTTGGTATTTATGGTCCTGTGGTCCCTTTTCCTTGAGTGTGAGCTGGACCTAGTGACTTGCTTCTAATGAATAGAATATGGCAATAATGATGGGATGTCACTTCTGAGATTAGATAACAAAAAGACTGTGACTTCTGTCTTGCTCACTTTCTCTTGTTCTCTTGCTGACTCACTTTGAGGGAAGCAGGCACCATGTTATGAGGTCCCCTGTGGGAAGGCCCATGTAGTAAAGAACTGATGTCTCCAGCCAACAGCCAGCAAGGCCCTGCCACCAGACACGTGAATGAGCTTGGAAGCATATCTTCCGTTAGTGGACCTGGGAGATGAGTACAGTTCCACTCAACATCTTGATTGCAGCCTTGAGAGAGACCCTGAGTCAGAACCGCTCAGCTAAGCCACCCCTGGATTTGTGACCCACAGAGCTACGAGATAATAAATATTTTTGTTTTAAGCTGCTAAATTTTGGAGTAATTTATTACACAGCAATAGAAAACTGATGCAGGTTGTGTGTGTGTATGTGGCTTATGAGGGAATATCAAGGTATTTTATCCAGGCAGGATATATACCATAAGGCCTCACATATAATTTTTTACTTTGGAGAATTTGTCACAGCCCATTGGCTTAGAAGCCCAGAACCTGATTTGTCAGCTCAGCACAAAATAGATTCATATTTAGGTCAGACTCACATTAACCAGATTTATGAAATTGATATGACAGCACCAAATGCTAGTTTTTAATTTATAATGAGACAAAAAAATCATCATGCTGACTAGCATACTAGAAGACTTATGTCTCTATGACAAGACTTTCTCTCTCTGAAGGCAAAATTAAACTCGAATAAGAACAA
Source organism: Tapirus indicus (assembly GCA_031878705.1). Lineage (NCBI taxonomy): Eukaryota > Metazoa > Chordata > Mammalia > Perissodactyla > Tapiridae > Tapirus > Tapirus indicus. Next base: position 63,742,108 of record CM062923.1, read on the forward strand.
AGTAGTTGCTTGATGGACATAGAATCAAAACAAAGGAAGTTTAATGTAGGTTTCAAATGTTTAATGGCAGCAGGCTAAAGGGATCATCTCACACTAGGGATCACTTCATCAGTGGAACCAGACAATGCCACAACTGTTGGTTATAGCTCCATGAGTCTACCTCTGTCCCAGGATGGGCTCATCAATGGGCCTAGAATTTCCCCCAAATCACTTGGCTAAGGCTCCTTCCTTTTTGGGTGATGACTGGCTATCATCTCATGTTGTGACTGGTTTTCTAGACTACCATGATGACCAACCCCTCTTTGGAATGAGAGATTTTTTTCTTTGGGTGTGTTCATACATGGATCAGGTTGCAGTCTCCTCTTGCTGGTCTAGGAGTCATTTTGCATCTTTAATACTAATTGTATTTATTAAGAATGTATCATTATCCAGATATCTACCTAAGAATTTTATTTATCTATCTATCTAAAATTTAGCAGCTTAAAACAAGAAATATTTATTATTGCACAGTTCTGTGGGTCACAAATTCAGGGGTGGCTGAGAATTTGCATTTCTAACATGTTCCCAAGTGGTACTAATGCTGCTGATCCAAGGACCACACTTTGAGAACTTTTTTGGGGGGGGTCAGCAACGTCTCTCTTTTGGAATATTTCAATAGTTTCTTGCCTCTTATCCATTTTCTAAATGCAACCAGAGTGATATTTCTAATTTTACTTGGAAATATTTACTGAGTGTCAAGCACTGTACCAGGCATGGAGGGTGCAATTAATAAGCAAAATAGACAAGAATCCTGATGTCACCATAATCTGAAGCAGGGCATTTGCCTGGAACACTTTCCTCCTCCCTTGGCTGAATACCAGGTAATCTTGTTCATGCTCTCCTTTCCATGAGTGTAAAATATAGAAGTAATATAATTAAAGTTCTACTCCTGTAATCAGCTCACAAAATGGTTGAGTCAGCTCCGTGCTCTTTGATTTTTCTCTGTGAAGTTGTTTGGTGGAATAATTAAATCTCCAGCTTGTTCTTTACTCTAAGATAAGGTCAAGTGGCCTGATGGATGTTGGGTAAGCTGGAATATGGGGAAAATGGGAGAAGATTCTTCAGGCTCATGCTTTCAGTTTTGTAAAACTCTACAAAACCATTCCTTCATCTTTAGAAGGATGAGGCAGCAGGATGGCTTGGAAATGCTCACTAAGTTCTGTCCTCCTCCTGTGAAGGTCTGTCGTTTATTTCTCCGCCCCTACCTATAAGACCAGTCCCAGCAAGAGTGAGGGACTCTTACCTTTGTCTCTCCTCCCTTATTCTCTTCTCTTAAGAGTGCAAAGTCTACTTTTTGGGTGGACAGAAAAGCCTAGAATTTTGCTGATCTGAAACTTTGGTTGTATAATTCTTTATTATAGGATAATTCCCCGTTCTAATTAAGAAAGCTAGAGTTAAAATAGAAGACTCAGTTTCTCCTCACAGTGCCTTGAATTCTGTCCTCAAAACATGGCCTTCTTTCTCAGGCTGATGTAACAGCTCATGTATCTTCAAGATGGCAAAGTAGAGTATCTGGGGCAGGCTGCAGAGGTTGGTTGCATTTTTGAGAAGTTGATTTTTATCCCAGGATTAATCAAAAACTATGGAAGATTTTAAACTGGAGAAAGACAGGACTAGGTATGCATTTCGGAACCATATTTTTTGGTTACTATGGGGAGAAAGGCTGGAGGGAAGTGGAGGCAGGAAGACCCAGAAGAAGGCAGTTGCAGTGGTTCACAGTGATCCTGAGGAGAAAGGATGGTGACCTGGATTAGAGATGTGGATGGAAAGATGAGAAAGTTTAAGGATTCTTGAGATATTTATGGTGCCAAGTGTAGTTTTAGGAACTTTACCTATGGAGAGACAGGGATGAATCAAGAATGGCACCAAGATGTTTGGCTTTAAGCAACAGATTGGATGCTAAAGCCATTCTTTGAGACAGCCAACACTGGGGAGGAAGTTTGGAGGTGAACATGATTCAGTATGGACATGTTGAGTTTGAGGTGCTTTGGGACATTAATTCAACTGGAATGACCAATAAGTAATTAAATAATCACATCACTCTGAGTGTGAAATCCTTCCAGCAGAAGGTTCCAGCGGAACCATTGCCAAGAGTTCTGTCAACCTACAAAAACAGACATCAGTTTAACAGGCAGAGTGTTTATTTAGGCTCAGAAAATTGCAATTTGTGGAGCAGAGACTCAGGTAGAAACCCAAATAGTGTCCTGATTACAGGAGAGGGGCTCAGGGTTTTTATGGGAAACAAGGAGGAAGATGAGGTAGGTTGTATTGAAGAAGAGTTCATTGGTGCTAGATGAGGTAATGCTAGGTTTACACTTCATAGATTGCATAGAATGGCTTGAGATTCAGTCAGGCAAAAGGCTAGACTTGTACTTCATTGATTGGTTAGTGATTCAGTCATGAGCGAAGTCCAATTTCATCAGTCCTTACAAACAGGTTATTCTTGTCCTTACTGACTTCTCAGAATATTGGTGGTTTGGTCCATCTTGGAAGATATAGAAAACAAGATGTGCAAAGCAATTCCTCTGAAATGGCTGCTCTGGCCCTATTTTAATATGGCTCCACTCATGTCATCTCTCACAGTACAAATTCCAAATTTCTTAACAAGACTTGCAATTACCTTTTTTGGTTTTATCTCTGTCACCTATCCCCACCTACAGTTACCCAGCCTAAATTTAATTTTAGTTCCTCAAAGGGATAACACTCTCTGTAGTCTCAGGGACTTTGTGCTACCTGTTCTGTCAGGAACTGTTTTCTTTTCCTTTTCTTGCATTCAGTAGAGTGAGGGACAGGGACATTCTAGGTGCTGGGATAAAATGGTGAGCAGAAAACGACCTCGTCGTCCATGCCTGGCCAGAGCTTACAGTATAAAGGCAGAGTTAGACACTGATCCAATAATTACACATGTAATTAAAAATTAAATTAAAATTGCAAATGATATCAGAGCTGCTAATGCATAAGTACTAGGAAGGATGAGAGCCTATAATGGGGTTTTGACCTGGTGAAGTCCTGCCGGAGAAAGTGAAGACAGAGTTGATTCAAAGACGGAGGTAAGTATTCTAGGCTGAGAGAACACCCTTGTGGAAGGGCATAACTTGGCACATTATGGGGAACGGGAGAAATATGCATTTTCCCTAGGATATCCAGGATAGGTGGGGGTTGGCGGAGGGAGGGGGGCGGTAAGAGAAGTTAAAAAAAAAAAAAAAAAGAGACTTGGCTATTTTGTTCCATAGCAGCCGCCATCCGGCCGCACATGACACGACCTCGTCGCACTGATTGCTGGGAGTTGTAGTCTCGACCTGAGCGAGTAGGCATGGCGGCCTCCATTGCGGGGGGCTGCGGAGTCGCAATGGGCCTATCCTGGAGCTTTCGAGCCGCCAGGGCGCTGCTTCCTGCTCCGGCCTCTTTCGCCTGCCGTAAGTGGAGCAGGGCTTGCTAGCCGGGGCGCAGAACGGGCTTAGGGCCGGGCTGGGAGAAGGTGAGCCTGGAAGTCCGGGGCGACCTCGGCGGAGGCCACTCGTGGGACCTCGAGTTGGGAGAGATGCCTGGGCTCCGCGGGAGCTCAGGCCAGGCCCGAGCAGCCTTGACCTCTGTTGTCTGTTCCTGCAGGGGCCCGCTTGGGGCCGGGCAGGCCGCAGAGCACTGGACCTTCCGAGCCCGGCGCGTTCCAGCCGCCCCCGAAACCGGTTATCGTGGATAAGCGCCAACCCCCGCGCCAGAAAACCAGGTGAGCCGGGGAGCTGGCGCGATTCCCGCCTTTGGGGCCTTTGCGTTCGCGAACCTGTATTCGCTTTAGAGATCTGGGCACTAAAGCGGGGGCTGGAACTCCCGCTGGAAGAGCTTGTGTGCAGGATTCGTGAGCCGCGTACCTAAAAGCGCACTCAACTCTGGTTTGTGTGCCTCGTTTCTCTCAAGCCGGCGCTGAACCTTCTCTGCAGTCTTATTAAATCAGAACTTTAAGTAGGGATTCCCGAGATTTCAAGCTCTTTCCTCCGGCATTTGGTCCGAATCAAGAATTTTCTCTGAAGTACCTTTGACTTGACCTGTTTACGTTCAGGAGCCGATCTTTTTTCGCCTTGGTGGAAATGGATTGGCCAGAGCTCACCGTGTTTTAGTTTCTTGGCAAATGCAGTACAGTAGTAAAAATTTCCGCGAATTTGTGTCTGAAATTTGCTCTTCAAAACTGTGCTTAAAAACCTGGTTCACTTACAATGAATGGTGGTAACTTGGGAGGTACATGTGAATTTAGATGACCTAGGCACGATTTGCAGAAAGTGTTTCTGTAGAACTGTGTAACAACCTTATTAAAAAACCAGTTTTAGGAGGAAAAACTTGGTGTGATTTTAGGCTTTCTGAAAGGGCTCTAGGTTGGTGATTGGGTTATCTTTGCGTGCCTGTGTGTGTTCAATATTTCAAGTATTCTATGGTTCTAAGTTGAAATAAGCTTAAATTTTTGGCACATAGAGATTCAGAAAAGATTTCCTTATACAACTTTTTTTTTGAGGTGGAAAAGGAATATCTCTCTTAAGTGGCAACACTTAATACAATTCAGTTTAATAGGAGTGTAAATTGTGTAACTCTTTTGAAAACAATTTGACAAAATTTAGTAAGTTTGATGTTGGTATACTTTTCCACCCAGAAGGTATACAACTTAAAGAAAGTAATATGTACAAGGAGACATGTACAAGAATGAACACAAAAAACATTGTAACAAAAATTTAGAGGTAGCCTGGATATCCATCAGTAGGTGAATAGGCAAATACATTCATATAATGGACTGTTATACAGCAGTGAAAAATGAAGGAACTGGTGCTAACACGGATGAACTTCACAGATATGATGTGTGGGAAAAAAAAAAAAACCTTCTGGGGCCGGCCTCGTGGCATAGTGGTTAAGTTCGTGTGCACTTTGGTGGCCCAGAATTTGTGAGTTCAGATCCTGGGCGTGGACCTATGCATCACTTATCAAGCCATGCTGTGGCAGGTATCCCACACATAAAGTAGAGGAAGATGGGCACGGATGTTAGCCCAGGACCAGTCTTCCTCAGAAAAAAGAGGAGAATTGGCAACGGATGTTAGCTCTGGGCTAATCTTCCTCACAAAACCAAAAAACCTGCAAAAGAATGATATAGTATGATAGCATTTTTATATTGCCCAGACATGCATGCATACGTACAGTATAAAAAAAAAATGTAGAGGGGAAATTCTTCACTTTCACAGAGCAATCAAACCTAGATTTCCTAGTAGCAGTATAAGCTGACATGTGCCTTTGATGTGACAGAATAAGATTACATCATCAATTCTGTAATATTTTTATCAAAAATGCTTATTCTTGGTCTAGGCATGTGGAAACAGTAAAGAAGTCCAGAATCCAGGGATGGTCTATAAGACAATAGGCTTTGACTCTTCAGAGAAGTCAGTGTTATAAAAATACAAAGATGGGGAATAGTAATAGTTTAAGAGACAGACAACTGGATATAATGTGTGAAGCTGGATTGTAGCTTGGGTTGGGCAACAAACAGCTATAAAAGACCTTTTCCAGGACAATTAGGTACATTTAAATATGAACTATAAATTAGATTATTGAATTAATGGTGAAATTCTTAGGTGTCATAAAGGTATTGTGACAAATGTTGGAGACAGTAGTTACCTTTACCAGAAGCCTTCTAAAGTATTGAGGGATGAAATGCCTTGCTGTTTGACATTTTCAAATGGTTCAGGAAAAAAATTAATATGTATATATAAAGCAAATATGGCAAAATGTTGGCAATTGGTGAAACTAAGTGAAGTATAGGTGTTCATTGTATTAATATTTCAACTTTTTGGTAGGTTTGAAAAATTTTAAAGTAGGAAATGAAGAAAAGGAAGAAATTCATAGGAATAATCACCAAATTTAGTTAATTACCCCATAGTAATTAACTAAATGGGGGGTAGGGAGGAGTACACGGTGACTTCGGCTATATTGATAATTTATTTCTTGACATGGGTGGTAGGGACATGAATTTTGATTGTAGTGTCATTTATACTTTTCTATAGATTAAATATAATGAGTTTAAAATCAGTTAAAGAAGAGAATAGTGAGATTATTTTTAAAGTCAGTTTGCAATTGATGATTTACATGTTTATATCTTTTCCGACATAATTTGTTATAACATGTACAACTCAACATGAGGGCGGTGGTTATGGTCATGGGCTTTGGGGTCTGATAGACATGCCTACATTTGAATCTTGACTTGATAAATTTATAGCTAATATAATAATAGGTCAGTTTTTTTACCCTCTCCAAGCTTCTTTATCTTCATCTTTGAAAAGGAGGTGGTGATACCAATCCACCTGGTTGTTGTAAGGATTAATTCATACTATAGATGTTTAATAAAGCTTTTAACACAATGCTAGGTGAGTGTGCAGGAGTTGTTAGCTATTTTCATGAGCACTGACAACAATTTTAGAAATAAGATCAACTTTTCTTATTTAGAGAAGGAAGAATAAAGCACGTCAACATCATAGTTTTTCAGGGTTTTTTTTTTGTAAAGCAATAGTTTCTCTTTTAAGTTTGCTTTTAATTTTTTTTCCCCCACAGGTTCTTGAGTCCTGAATTCATTCCTCCAAGGGGAAGAACAAATCCTCTGAAATTTCAATTAGAAAGAAAAGATATGTTAGAAAGGAGAAAAATACTCCATATTCCAGAGTTCTATGTTGGTCAGTAAGAGCTGGATGCTTTTATTTTTATGAGTTGGAGGGTTGGTTGTCTTTGACATAGAGAAGATTGTTTTTCACATATCTGGGTTTTGCCCGAATGAGATACTTATTCCTAATATTATATTAAAATATTTAGAGAGTTATGAAGTTACCTAGAAACGCTATTTATTTGTTTCTTCATCGCATTCAAAAGCTCACTTCTCTTTTGAATTTGTAGGAAGCATACTTCGTGTTACCACAGCCGACCCGTACGCCAGTGGAAAAACCAGCCAGTTTCTGGGGCTCTGTATCCAGAGATCAGGAACAGGGCTTGGAGCTACTTTTATCCTTAGAAATACTATCGAAGGACAAGGTAGGTTCCATTGTTTGGATTTTTCTGGGAAATATTATCTCAGGATTCTATTTTGTTTTCTATGTCCTGAGATAAGACATCTGAACTTGAACGTGAAAGGGGGCTCTGAGGGATGACATGGACCCTGTGGCCAAAGAATGGTATGAGAATTGAGGTTGCTGATTAAATCCAGTTGGTGCTCTGCTTTCTCTTGAAAACTTCTTTTATTACGGGGACAGTAACTGTTAGAAGTAGACTTTCCAAACTCTGGCAGCATCACAGAAGGAGAGAAGTGACTATAAAACAGTGTGGAGACATTCATTTTACGAGTAAATAACCCATGAGAACATCAAGATAAATATAATGATGTCCTTATGAGTTACTTTTTCCTAAAATGAATGCTCCCATTTTGTTTTATTTTATGACAGTCACTACAATTGCTACAATTTTATAAGAATCAGAGGAATTTTTACAAAGGCAAATTCTTTTTGCTATGCCTAATAAGGCAGAGGCACAAGTGGTAAAATTCTAGAAAGATTATAAATCAAAATGGCAGGAACAGTAAAGTTTTCATACTTAAAAGTTGTGTGCTTCATGATCCCCAGCAGTGAGTTGTTATGTTCAAAGAAATTGAACACACGAGAGCAGCTGCTCTCTCCTTGTCCTGTAATGATCTCTGGTGCTGCGCACACAGGAGCTCAGCCAGACTTGACTGATTATAGAAACTTGTGCCTCCAATCAGGTCGTGTACTTGTAGGAGCCTTGTAGTAGAAAGACATGAGCATAGGTGTAAGTCAGATGGACCTAGGTTTGATTTTCTTCTGTAAAATTGAGATAATAATAGTTTTTACCTCCTAGGGTTGTGATCAATTGATTATGATATTGTATATGAAGTACTGGACACAAAATACTCAAAAAATGTTAGCTCCCTCTTGCCCTTCTCTAAAGTATGTTTTGACTAAGATAACCTGCTTCAACCTTCCCCATCGATACTCCCTTCTTTGGTGGTTCTTAATAACTTCGCAAATTTATATCCCGAACTTGACCTTTTCCAAGTTCCAGAATTGCACATACAGCTACCTATTTGACATCTCCACTTGGATGTCTTATAAGCATAAGAAGAGTTCAAGACAGAACTCTTTATTTCCCCTCACCATGCGTTCCTTTCAGTTTTTGTATTTCCAAAAATGGTACCTCTGCCCACTCATTCACCCACTCACTCGTTCACTTAAACCAAAAATTTAGGAGCTATTTTTAATTATTCTCTTTCACACATCTAGTCAATCAACAAGTTTTCTTGGCTTAATCTCTAAAAAATATATCCCAGTTTTGTCTGTTTCTCCATCTCCATTGCTACCTCTCATCCACGCCACCATCATCTCCTGCCTGCCCCTGTGCAGTATCTCTGGTTTACTTTCCTAGCTCACCGTGTTACTCTACTCCAGCGAAATGGGCCTTTTTCTGGTTCTTCCAACAAGTTTGGCAAGTTTGTTAAGACCCCAGGGCCTTTGCATTTGTTGTTCTTTCTGCCTGGAGCAGTCTTGGCCCTTTATAGTATCAGTTTAAATGTCATCTTTTCAGAGAGACTTCCCCTGATAGAGTATTTAAAGTTGCCCCCTCCTTAGCATGCCATCACCCTGTATTATTGTCTTCACTATATGAAATTTCCTTGTTGGTTTGTTTATTTGTTGTTTGTCATCCCCTAGAATGTAGGCTTTATGAGAGGGGAAGGATCTTACCTGTTTTGGTTTTGCTATAGGCACAGTTCCTCAATGGGTGCCTGGAACAGAATAGGCGTACAGTAAATATTGGGTTGAATCCTAGTATTAAACACTAGGTGCGAACGTTAATCATATATATTTGCATTTCTCTTGGCATTATTCCAGGAAACCTCAGAATACACTCTTGCCCTTAAGTGTTTGATGATACAGATGATATGTATTAAACTATTACTTGGAGCATCTTGGAAACACTCAAAGCTATTTCCAGCTTGTTTCATGTGGAGGGCCCCAGCGTGTTGTAAAACCTAGGCCATCCTTAAGAGGAACTTCTAAACCAAAGTTAGAACTTTAAAAATTTACTTACACTTTTTGCATCATTGATCCTATTGCTCTTAATGTGGAAGATGAGGTTTTATGTAAGTAACTGGGAACATGACAGAGTGAAGAATTTACTCACTTTCTCCAAGTTAATGCTGTCAGAATTGAAGAGACTTGTGACTCAATGTATTTAAAGAAGACATTTTTCTTTAGACTCTATCATTCTAAATCAGATTTTCTCACTTTTTAATCTACAAGAATTTTAGTTTATTTCCTTAAATAATCTTCATCTTAAAAATTACAAATTTATGGGGCTGACCCGCTGGGGTAGTGGTTAAGTTCGCGTGCTCCGCTTTGGCGGCCTGGGGTTCGTGGGTTCAGATCCAGGGCGCGGACATACGCGCCGCTCATCAAGCCATGCTGTGGCGGCGTCCCATATATAACATAGAGGAAGATGGCACAGTGTTAGCTCGTGGCCAGTCTCCCTCACTAAAAAAAAAAATTACAAATTTATGTCACATTTCTTACGTGCAAACCCTGTGCTAGTTCTCTTAGGAGATAGCTTTTACTGTCATATGAAGCATATTCAGGCATCTGGATTTAGATTGTAAGAATACGTTTTCTTCTCTTTTTAGGTGTTGAGATTTGCTTTGAACTTTATAATCCTCGGATCCAGGAGATCCAAGTGGTCAGATTAGAGAAGCGACTGGATGATAGCTTGCTATACTTACGAGATGCCCTTCCTGAATACAGCACTTTTGATATGAATATGAAGCCAATAGCACACGAACCTAACCAAGAAGTTCCTGTTAATCAGGTATAAGTTATACATTTAGAAGTGAAAATTAAGTCTAAAACAAGAAAGAATCTCCTAATGAAAACTTTCAGAAGAATTTTGCTGATGACTGTGAGCCTAACGTATTCCTTCTCTTCTGTCTTCCTTAGCTGAAAGTAAAGATGAAGCCCAAGCCCTGGTCCAAACGCTGGGAACGTCCAAAATTTAATATTAAAGGAATCAGATTTGATCTTTGTTTAACTGAAGAGCAGATGAAAGAAGCTCAGAAGTGGAGTCAGCCGTGGCTTGAGTTTGATATGATGAGGGAATATGATACTTCAAAAATTGAAGCTGCAATATGGAATGAAATTGAAGCATCAAAAAAGTCCTGATTCTGAGAATGAATTCGTCATTTGCAGAGAATATACTGACTCTTAGGAATTTTTGTAGAGACCAATTTAATTTCATATATAAGGACTTAGTCATTAAATCAATTAGGCATTCGTTATTTTATGAATACTGTTTAAAAAAAAATAAAATTAGCACACCAATTTATTACTTTAAAAAGAGAAATGTACATGCCAAGTGGTCTGATGTTCATTCTCTTACTGGAGGCAAAACTACAACAGAGTCACACCATTACCAGAATGCTCTTCATTGAGCCTGGAATCTGAGTAAGGAAGTGGGCAGCATGATTTTTTAAATTTGTGAAATCATAAATACAGAAAGTGTATCATTTAAAGAGTAATAAAATGAACATTCATGTACCCACCATCAGGTTAAGAAGAAAAATATTTAGTAGTATTAAGAAGGTTAAGAAATAGAACATTTACTAAGATCTAAGAAGACTGCTGTGTGTCTGCAGTTGTCCCTCCCCTCTCCCAGATGTAGGCACTGTCCTGACTTTGTGTTAATCATTCCCTTGTATTGCTTTTAGTTTATTACATATACCTTCTTTAACTATATTATTTAGTTTTGAAAAAGCTGTTGGCAGGTATAAAAGGACAACATTGTCATTACATGAATGCTTCAGGGAAAACATAAAGTCTTTGGGTCATAGTCTGGCTTCAATTTCCCTGAGAGTTTGCAAAAATTACTTTTGAGGAAGTTCGTGACTAAGGTCATGAGTGAGTCCTGCTAAATAATAGAATGCTCACCACAGGGCATCTGGCGGGGCTCTAGAGTGGACTGGGTAATTGACGTCTGGCAGAAATGTTATTGGAGAGAGTAGGCTGCTGTATATTTTCTAATTCTCAGCACATGATGAATCAAACTTCTCGTAGGAGTAGGTTAAAGCAGTACTTCATAGGGTGATGTGAGTGTCTTGGGTGATCCACGTAGCTGAGGATGGAATGGAAAGGTGACATGTAATCACACATGGTAAAAACCACCCCACAGGTGATTTGGGCCAGGCTCACCAGGGCATGTTGTTCCTCAGCTTGAAAAGGGTACGGTACTAGCATGGGTCTTGAGGGCAACCCTCAACCTGTCCATCTTTTATCCTGCTGCTCAGACTTACCCTCTGGTGCCTGGCTATTTGGGGATTTGCATTCAGTTCTTTCCTGTGCTGATCTTTCTGGATTCTTGTTTTTCATTTTATTACCTGCTGACTTGCTTTGGTGGAGCACATCCTTTGGTAGCTTCTAGAGAAGGTATGTATGGAGGTAAATTTTTGAGACCTTGCATGTCCATTATATTGAATTGGAATTTTATAGAATTCTAGGTGGGAGATAATTTTCTTTCAGAATTTTGTTGATACTGCTCCATTGTCTTATTTCCAGTTGTGTTGAGAAATCCAAAACCATTTTGATTTCTGCTCCTTGAATGTGACTTGAAAGCTGGTAAACTATCTTGGTATTCAGGGTAATGAAATTTTACAGTGATGTGCCTTACTGTGGGTCTATTTTTATCTATTATGTTGGGCATTTGATGAACCCTTTTAATGTGGTAACTCATGTCTTTCAGTTCTGGGAAACTGTTAGGGTTCATTGATTTCCTCTGCTCTGCTCTCCCTCTGGAACTGTTGTTATTTTGTTGTTGGATCTCCAGGACTGGATCTCTATTTTCCTGCCCCCAACTCCTCCAACTCTTTAGTTTTCAACTCTTTAATTCAACCTTCCAACTCTTTTTTGCTGTCATAATTTTAAATCTCAAAGATCCCTTTTTGATTACTGAAAGTTTCTTTTAAGTGCTCTGTTTGTATTTTTTATTCTGTGGATTTGTTCTCTTACCATTGAGGATGTTTATGATACTGTTTGTGTTTTTTCTTTTGAAATTGTTTTTCTGCAGCATCTGTTTCTTCCAAATTTCTTCTTTCTGTGTGTATTTATTTCTTTTTCTATGTTTTAGGCTTTTCCAGGACATGGAGCAATCCTTGCCTGTCTGCTTATGGTTGCATAGTGGACTAAACGGCTGATTAGAAGCCTTGGACTTGTGGGAAGGGCTTGTCTTTAGGGTTTTCGGGGTGGACGTTTTTTGGGAGTCCCCTCCTCCACATGAATGTCTTGTTTTGGTCAGATTCTCCAGAGCAGAGGTTTCCAGTCTCCTTTCTGGAGGGTAAGGGTCTGTGTGCCAATGTTCTGGGAGCCCTATAGGGGAAGAAGGATGAGATTTCTGGCATTCTTCATGTATATGGCCATCTTGTCCACACACCCCTCCCCCCCCGCCCCCGCACACTTTTGGCTTACTACCCAGTGCCTGCGGTCCAGAAAACCGTTTTAACTTCTCTGGAGAATAAACCTCTGGACTTTTGCTGGTGTTGAGAGGGCCAGACAAGTACTGGTGGGGAATGGGGGAAGGGATATCAGGGATATAACCTCCATAGTTTTCATCAGGTTCTCCTTATTTTAGCCACTGTCCTTCACCCCCAGTTGCAAGGTACTGGATCTGCTGATTGGACAATTCTGAGGGGTGAATTGGGCTGCTTCTCACCTTTCTCCACTGCTGGCTTGATTTGCCTTTCTTGAGTCTGCCAATCCATCCAAATGCTTTTTCAGCTTTTAAAAACTTGTTCTGGTTGTTTCTTGTCCTGTCGTTTTATGTCTCATCTATATGCTTTTCAACATTTTGTGCTACTTTCTCCTTCCTTGTGGGTTTGTCTTTTTCTCTGTGGCATATTTTAATGGTCATTTGAATAATTCATCTGACAACCTAATTAGCCACTTTTCTTCTAATAGATTTCTTCTCCAAAAGAAAATTTCAGATATTAACTCTTGGGGTTCTTAACATTCAGTGCTTCCTTGATCTTTTTCACTGATGGTTATTACACAGCTGTCTTAACTATTTTCAAATAGCAATGGATATACCATCATTCACTTATTTAGATTACTTGATAAGAGGCTCTCAAAATTTTAACAAGAGCCTATATCCTATATTTTTCTTCTCCTTTACTTCTCAGAAGATAACCATTAAAGCCTGTTAATTTTTCTTTTTTTTTTTTGCTGAGGAAGATTTGCCCTGAGCCAACATCTGTTGCCAATCTTTTTTTTTTTCACTTGAGGAAGATTAGCCCTGAGCTGATGTCTGTGCCAGTGTTCCTCTACTTTATGTGTGGGACACTGCTACAGCACTGCCATTGAGCAGAGTGGGTCTGTGCCTGGCATCTGAACCTGTGAACCCGGGCAGCTGGAGTGCGCAGAACTTTAACCACTCGGCCACAGGGCCGAGCCCTAGCCTGGTAATGTTTTTAGCTTGAAAAACATGCTTCCACCTTCTTGGTAGAAGGGCAGATGAATGATACCCTTCAAGTTCTAAAGCTGTGCAAGCTTCAAGTTCTAAAGCTGTGCAAGAGGTTGTGGAGAAACAGAAACTCTCATACACTGCTGGTGGGAATGCAACCTCTATGGAAAACAGTATGGAGAATCCTCAAAAAATTAAAAATAGAAATACCTTATGATCCAGCAATCCCATTACTGGGCATCTACCCAACTGACACGAAAGCAACTATCACAAGAGGCTATGTTCACTGCAGCATTATTCACTATAGCCAAGAAGTGGAAGCAACTCAAGTGTCCCTCGACTGATGATTGGATAAAGAAGATGTGGTGTATATATATATATATATAATGGAATACTACTCAACCATAAAAAATGACAAAATTGTCTGATTCGCAACAACATGGATGGACCCAGAGGGTATCAGTTAACTAAAATAAGCCAGAGAGAGAAAGACAAATACTGCATGATTTCACTCATATGTGGAATATAAACTAACACATGGACAGAGAGAACTATTTGTGGTTACCAGGGGCAAGGGGGTTTGGGGGGACACAGGGGTGAAGGGATGCATTCATATGGTGACTGACAATATGTACAACTAAAACTTCACAATGTTATAAATTATTAAGACATCAAAAAAAAAGTCCCTAGACTATATCAGAATATGATAGGAAGGTGAGGGATGGATGTTAGTGTTTTAAAAAGCTCCTGATGTGATTCTAACGTACAGCTAATTTTGAGGACTATTGCACTTAACATCCTGCCTCGTATAGGAACAGCAGAAAAGAGGTGAAAATCAAGGCAGGTCATTTTGCTCTAAATTAGGCAGCTAACCAAAATACCCAGGTACTGTTTCAATGAAGGCACTAGAGTGACCAACTTGTCCTAATTTGCTGGGGACTTCCCCAATTTTAGCACTGAAAGTCCTGCATGTTGGGAAACCCCTTAGAGTTCTGGCAAGCCAGGATGGCTACTCACCCGACCAGCCAGATACTTATAGAATTTAATTATCTGTAATAGCGTTTTATGACCTAAAAATTCTAGATGTGTTCCCAAAAATTAGAGCACAATAGGGAAGTGTTTTTCCTATTTCTTGATGACTAGCCTTAAAAAGTCCAAATGCATCTAGGAACGTTCTGCATTTTTCGGTGAACAAGCTATCAGTGGTTCTCACTCTCTCACTTCACAGAGCCCTTAGTTTTGCAGAAATTTTTAAAGGGCACCCCCTAGGCCAAAAGAAATACTTAGTGCCATTTAGGTCCAAATATTTTAAAATAATACACAACGAATTTAATATTTTGTTACATCTGTTGCCAATCCTTTTTTTTTTGCTGAGCAAGACTGGCCCTGGGCTAACATCTGTGCCCATCTTCCTCTACTTTATATGGGACGCCGCCACAGCATGGCTGACAAGCTGTGCATCAGTCCGTGCCCGGGATCCAAACCTGCAAACCCCAGGCCACTGAAGCGGAGCATTTGAACTCAACGGCTACACCACTGGGCTGGCCCCAAATTTTACATTCTTTGTGAAAAAAAGCTGAAAAAAATCCAGGGAAAAGAATTGAGATGTGAGATGAGTTGCTAACTCAAGGTTCTTTTCTTGCTAGTTGTGTTCCTCTCCTTCATTCCATCCATTTCACAGTAACAGGAAAAAAAAGAATCCTGCACTGAGGATTAGGCAAGCTTCACAAATGTTTTCTGAATATCCTCAATTATAGTACAGTCACGTGTCAGGTAACAATGTTTTGGTCAATAACAAACTGCATATATGACGGTGGTCCCATAAGATTAGTACCATATAGGCTAGATGTGTAGTAGGCTATACCATCTAGGTTTGTGTAGGTACACTCTATGATGTTCACACAACGACAAAATCACCTAATGATGCCATTTCTCAGAATGTATCCCCATTGTTAAGTAATGCATTATTGTGTATGTTGGGTAAAAATCTTGAGGTTCAACTCCAAGCATTATGAAATTTAGTTGAAAACTATGGGAGTTTAAATTAATTTGTAGCTTTGAAAGCAGTTCTCATATTTCCAATTTTATAAAAAGAGAAATCTCTCTGCCCAATTTAAAAATGTAAGGGATGGGGCCGCCCGGTGGCGCAGCGGTTTAGTTCGTGCTTGGCAGCCCGGGGTTCGCGGGTTCGGATCCCGGGCGCTCGCTGACGCACTGCCTGTCAGCCATGCAGTGGCGGCGTCCCATATAAAGTAGAGGAAGATGGGCACGATGTTAGCCCAGGGCCAGTCTTCCTCAGCAAAAAGAGGAGGATTAGCAACGGATGTTAGCTCAGGGCTGGTCTTTCTCACACAAAAAAAGAAAAAATGTAAGGGAAGGGCCGGCCCAGTGGTATAGTGGTTAACTTCAGTGGCCCGGGGTTTGCAGGTTTGGATCCTGTGTGTGGACTGATGCACTGCTTGTCAAGCCATGCTGTGGCGGGGTCCCATACAAGGTAGAGGAAGATTGGCAATGGTTGTTAGCTCAGGGCTAATCTTCCTCACAAAAAAAATTTTAAAAAGTAAGGGAACACATCCAACATATGTTTAATTAAAAATGCAAAAGTCAGAGTGAAATTTCCAAATACGTACTTTAATAGTAAAAAAAAAATTTACAAATTTCATATGCAATAAAATATCTGCCATTTATGTAAAAAACAGAGCTATATATGTATACAAACATACATTTTTGTAAATAGAGAAAAGGTTTGAAAGAATAATATTAAAATGAAAACAGTTACCTCTGGGAACAGTAATTGGGTAGGAATGCTAATGCTTTTCAGCAATGGACTGAATTTTCTAGATGAGATCCTATTCCTGTATAATTTGTGTAACTAAAAAAAAAAAACTTTTGTTAAAAAACTGTTTATACCAGTGAATCATGAGTCTTCACTGCAGCAGAAATAACATGGCAATCTGTTAAAATATATGCAGCTTCAAAATTAGGGGTGATAATGTCAGAGGCCACACGCTCAAATCCTACAATATAATCAATCTTTCCTTGGTTATCTTTTGGGCAACAATTTGCAAAATATACATTTAGGGTTGCCCTCGAGTTATTTAACAAATAGATTTAACAAAAATTATTAGTAAACTCTCGCTTTGAAAATTTTTCTCAATTTCTTTTTGATTCAGTTACCTTGCCTCAGACTTTAATTATGCAAATATTTTATCAGAAAATGAAATCACATGTTCTGAATATTTAAGATACCTGTTTCCTGTCTAAGCCTACCACCAATGACAAAAATCATACCAAAAAAGAGTAGTAACTGCCTAAGAACTAATGACTTAGTACACCAAAACATCATACACAAAATTAAAAGAAAAATGGCAAATGAGGAAAACAGGACAGATATCAATATCTTTATAATATAAAGCTCTTACAAATTCATAGGAAAAAGATGAATGGATATTTCAAAAAGAATTACAAATGGCCAGAAAGAGAAATATTCACTCTCTAATAGTCAAATAAAGTAAGATTTTTTTTCAGCTATTAAATTTACAATGAGTTAAAAAAATGATAATACTAATTGCTGCTGGGGATTCACTGGCCTCTCTTACACTTGTGTTGGTACAACACATTGATACAGATTTCTGAAGGACAATCTGACACTCAGTTATCAAAAGCCTTAAAATGCCTGAATCAGTTAATATCTAACAAATAATTCATTCCAATTAAGATTTCCATTTTAAAATGAAGAGAACTAAAAGATGTTTTTACGGATCAGGAGAGAAGACTCACCAAAGCCAAAACAGCTACACAAGCAAGGTTTCTCCAACTCCTCTCAAGTTGGAAAAGAAGTCAAAAGAATCAAAGGGAAGTATGTTAAACTCTTACTGCTCCTGTGTGCTTAATTAATTCCTGCAAACACTGCAGAAACAGAGGGGGAGCCTTTCAAGATTGCAGAAAGTGCAGGATGTGGAGTCCTTTTGTTTTTTTTGGCAAACCATCCCCCTAATTATTGGGAATAAAGGAGAGGCACTAGCTTTTTGTTTTTCAAGCAAAGGAGCCCAGTGTGACTATATTAAAATCTCATTTTAGTACTTTCCTATAAAGTTTACTCAAACTTCTTTAATTACTGATTTAAGATGGTCTAGGTGATATTCTTCTATGAAGGATTCTGCTTGATTGAAAGCTTTTATTTTCATCAGAATAAGAATTATTTCTTTGACTTCATCACTGAAAAACAAGACAAAAAAAGCATTTTCCTCCTTAAAAATGCAATGTTATGAGAACACAGTGAATCATTAGCTGCTAATCTGAAAAAAAAAAAAACCAAACTTTACCTTAAGTCAGTATCATTTTTAAATAGCATGAAATATTCAGATGCTACCTTCTCCACCTAATTATAAGGTTTAAATACAGACTATTAGTGATATTTTCTGGCAATTTTTTTTCTTTTTTGGTGAGGAAGATTAGCCCTGAGCTAACATCTGTTGCCAATTCTCCTCTTTTTGCTGAGGAAGACTGGCCCTGGGCTAACATCCGTGCCCATCTTCCTCTACTTTATATTGGATGCTGCCACAGCATGACTTGATAAGTGGTGCGTAGGTGCACACTCGGGATCTGAACCTGTGAACCCTGGGCCGCCAAAGCGAAGTGCGCGAACTTGACCACTATGCCACAGGGCTGGCCCCTATTCTGGCAAGTTTTAACGTGAGTGACTGTAAAAAGCAGAAAAGTACAGAGCAAATTTTTCATCAGAAATCTGAGTTACGGTGTGCTGCTACCAGCCTATAGGGGCTATTATGGTGAGAGCCTCAGTGGGACTATTTACCCCACAGAAATCATCAAATACTACAAATCTGGGCTTTTAAAATGTTTTTTTGGAGAAGTGGTTTACCAGAACATCACTGTACTTAAGCCCCTAAATGTCTAGTACTGTGAATGAGACATTCAAAACCGAGATCTAGCTACTGTTGGGTAAACACTAGACTACAGACCTGTACTTAACAAGTGCTGAGACTTTAAAAATGTCCAGGAAAATTAAAAATATGCTTAAAAAGAGACTTTTGATTACAGTTTTAATTCCAAATTCCCCTCTGCTACAGTTTTCTGAAAGTGCTTTTTTTGGAAGAGATTTATTTAAAAATATGAACTAATATGCACATGAAAATACCTACTAACTCTACAGTAATACAGGGTCTCAAGAGATTTTTAAAAGTACAAATCTTCCTAAAAATTGCTGAGAATAGAATAGAATCGAATCCTTCAACTATGCTTATGGAGGTACAAATAAAATATGCATTACCTGAATTCACTTCTGGATAATTTATGTGCAGACTGCAATAAAAACTGGATGAAGTTTTCTAGCTGGGGAATAGATGTTCTCATGGCAGAATTTTCGAACCACTCTTTTGGTAAATATGCTGCTACCTGTTAATCAAAACACATGGTTGGTTTTTAATGACAGTTATCATCTAAGGACTTTTGCTGACACAATCTCATTTAATCCTCATAGTGATCATGCATGTTGCATATTATTCTTTCATTTTATAGTTTATGGTTAAATAAATTTTGAGAATTTTCCTTTGTCAAGAATTATATACTTAAAAAGAATCGTATTTTAATGGCAAAAGCTTAAAATAGCCTCATCTTTATGAATACTCTCTAGTGGTAGTTGTAATACTTCCTATATTCTGTATTCCTGAGCCATTAAATCTGTACAAAACATAATTTACAACTAAATACCAGAAATGCCTAGACACAAAACACTTTTAGTCAACACAACTATAAAATATGTACATTTAGTATTATTTCACAATAAGAAATTGGATGACCTACCGTAAGATCTATATAAACAAATTAAAGTTAAGGAATCAAGTAGGTGATTCAAAGACACACAGAATAAAAAAAATTAATTATGGTTTTGATCTTCTAATTTATACATTGCTTTAAATATCCATGGCAGCAAAAACAGTCAATGTATGTGCATTCAATTTTTCTTTTGGGGAAAAAAAAAATCATCATTATGCTAAAGGTAATACATGATTTGGAGGAAAGTTTTGGTAAAAACAGAAAAATGTTAACAAAATAAAAAAAGAAAAGAAAAATTTCCTTATAGCAAAAGGAAGAATAAAAGGAAGGAGAGAGAAGAGGGGGAAGGAAAAATTTGAGATCATACTATTCAAAGAAATTCTTGGACAAACAGGTTATGCTACAGTTTGTAAGATCAAGATCAGTACTTACAGAAAGCAGAAAGTTGGGGGAAAAATGCACCACATATATATTATAAAAGTGTTAGATGAAAGTTCTGGAATGCAGTCTTTCTAAAATAAATCTGATTGGACAGCATTGAAAACATAGTTGAGGAAAAAGATTTATCCTATTCCTTAATCACCTTTTTCAATTACCCAGAAAAAAATGCAGACATACTGGGTGCCTAAAGCAGCAAGTCCTACAACTTTTGTTATGAAAATTGTCTCTCTCTTTTTTTGCTGAGGAAGATTCGCCCTGAACTAACAACTGTTGCCAATCTTCCTCTTTTCTGCTGAGAAAGATTCACCCTGAGCTAACATCTGTTGCCAGTCTTCCTCTATTTTGTATGTGGGTCACTGCCACAGCACGGCCACTGACGAGTGGCGTAGGTCTGCATCCACAAACCAAATCTGGGCTGCCGAAGTGGAGCATGCTGAACTTAACCACTAGGCCAGTGGGGCTAGCCCTTGTATCTCTTTTTTAAAGTCTTAAAATCAGCCCTTACTGGCTTGAAATTCAATGTCATTTGTACTTGCTTTCCCCTTATTTTGTATCACAAGTCTCAATAAAATTCTCACAGAACCATCTAGCTTCTCCATAAATGATCTCAGGACTTAAAGCCACCTTGTCTTGGCCTGGTTTTCTAGCCATAAGCTGTGGAGAGAATGTCAGGTGTCCTCTTCTCTACTTCCGCATAAGTAAACCGTTATGGTCAAAGGGTTAGACTAAACCGAACCTCAAACACATAGCATGGATGAGGATTTAAATTTTTGGTAGATAATGTAGTTTAAAACTAGATAATATAAAAACCATAGCCAGAAAAATCATGATTGGCTAGAACTGCTAACATTTTATATAAATTAAAAAAAAAACTTATAAAGCAAATATTTTCTCATTCTTAAAAATTCTTCAACAACGTGCCATTAATTTATGGATAAGCAATAATGTTTCTCGATATTTGGGTCATTTCCAACTATATTCTATTATAAATAATCCTATATTAATATTCCTTGTACTTAAAATCTGTATGTGCATCTGATTTTTAGAATAAATTCCTAAAAGTAAAACTGTTAAGTCAAAGCGTATGAACTTTAAAGGTTTTGTACCCATCATGCCAAAACAGCCTCCAAAATAGTTGTGTCCCTCCTTCCACTAGTGCAGAGACTGTTCCCAGGACCCCCACACCACATTCTAGGTGAAGGGTGACCCTGGAATGATGTGGGGCTTGTTGCTTCCCTGTGCTTATGACAATACTGAGAATTATAAGGAAAATAATAACAGCAAAAAAATTTGGCAACACAATAGGTAAAATAATATCTTTACTGTCTCACTTGCGTTTCTCCATTAGTACTGTTAATCTTTTCCACACGTTTAGAGGTTATTTTTGCATATTTTCTTGGTGAACTACCTATTGCATGTCTTTTGGCCATTTTTAATTGGAATATTTGAATTGTTTACTGATTTGTAAAGAGCTTTTTTAATGTGGACATTAATCTTTGTTATAACTGTTTTTTCTCAGTTTTTCAACTCCCTTTCTTTTTATTATAGAAAATTGCAAACATAAACAACATGAGAAAGAATAAGTATAGTGAGCCCAATGGACCCATCCTCCAGTTTTAACGATGATCAAATAATTGTGATACCTTTGTGGTTACTTTTTTTGATCCACTTATGTTTGATATTTTTGTCAAATCTATCACTTTTCTTCTTTTGCTTTTAAGTTCAGACAAGCCTCCCTTACCATCAGATCCAGTCACCTATCTTAATATTTTATTGTTTCCTTTTCTATACTTAATTCTTTATTTCACCTGAAATTTATATTGGTATTTAGTGAGAGGTGAGGATCTAACACTCTCTTTGTAAACAGTTAACCAGTTGGCCAAGCATTATTTATCAAGTAATTTCTCCTTGCCTTACTGTGATATTTCAAACTAGTATACTGATTTTCTTAAATACTGAAATTTTCTTAAATACTTTTGGGTTTCTAGTCTGTTAAATTGATTTGTTTGTTATTATGTGAGTACCTTAATTTTAATTAATTTCCTACAAAATAGATTTTAATAACTAAATTTACAAATGATAAAAATTAGAATCAGTTCCTGTACAACTTACCTGGTTGCACTTCTTAACAATATCTGGCCCAGGTACGGCATTAAGAAGAGCTATAATAAGGTAACGATTTAGCAGCTTTCCTAGTCCTAGCTCTTGCAAGGTGTCATCTGGGAGAAGTCCATTCCAAAGAAGAATATTATGGAAGAGCTAAAATAAAATAAAATATCAAGTGGCTATGTACCTTTTCTCTCAAAGAAAACTGCAACAGTCTCTAACAAATATAAAAAGTTGGTCCAACTCTTTTAAACTCACTACAGTTAGCACTGTTGGAACTGTCAATTTTAGAATAGAAAACATTTCTGAATAACCACCTGCTGCTTTCCAACCTTCATATATGTGCTCATCCTATTTTCATATTTTTAGGACAACCACCCAAAATCCATCTCAAATAACTTCACTGGAGCCTTTTCAGATCAATAATCTTCCTCCTCAATCCATACTCTCCAGAGCCTGGGGCCGCCAGGTATAAGACCCCAGGGCCCCAGGATTCATAAAGAACTGCCGTTAAGGTCAGTACCACTGTTACTAATGTGTGACCTTAAGAAATCAGTCAAACCTGAGAACCTCATTGCTCTGATATATAAAATAACAATAATAACCTGTGAGTTTGGAGATAACCTGGGTAAAAATACTCATAAGAAATCCTAATAAAATTAATATTGGCTGCCTTTCCCTCCTCTAAATCCAGATCTGTGACTTTTATGGTGTTTCCCACTTTCTTTCCAGAACTGTATTTATTACTCTCAGTGCTAAACTGCACGCAGTTGTACTAACATGCAATGCTCTTTCACACTTTGTCATTGTTGATATTGTTCCCTCTTCCTGGAAAGCCTGATTCAACCACATGACAAATACTGATTCATCCTATTGGAACTATTCTTGCTGAGGTCACCTATGACCTTCTAATCGTCAAATCCAGTAAACACTTTCAGTCTTTCTCCTATTCCCTTTGGCAGCATTTAATACTTTGTCTTCATTCTTGAAAACCCTTTGCTTAGTTTCCCTGCCACTCTCCTATGACCATTCTAAGTTTCACAATTCATTCAAGGCTTCTTTGAAGACTCCACTTTCTCTGCCCATTTCTTCTCTTCTTAGCCGCCTTCTCATGCTTTACTCAGTCTCCTCAGAGGCTGTCATTCATGACCATGTCTCCAAATACTGCCTACATGTGGTTGACTCCCAAATCTCCAGCTCAGATCTGTGCCCTGCAATTCAGACTCACACATCCAATTGCCTCCTAGATCTCTATTCCTATATTTGTCCCAGAGATACCTTCAATTCACTATATCCAAAACATATCTTATCTTCCCCCCCAAACCATTTCTTCTTCCTGTACCCCCTCCAATGCCCTCAAAGAATGTCATCATAAGTTTCCAAGTTGCCAAAGTCAGAAACTTGGCTAGCACCCTACAATCTTCACACGTTAATTAATTAGTCATCAAGTCCCTTCAATGGTTCATCCTAACTATCTTTTGAACCCATCTTCTCCTTACCATCCCTACTGCCACTGACTTAGCGATGACTTCATCCTTTATCTTTTAGAGCTTGTGGGTTAAATCCAGCTTGCTGCCTATCTTTGTAGAGCTGGTGAACTAAGAATGGTTTTTATATTTTTAAATGATTAGGGGAAAAAAACATTTTGTGACATGTGAAAATTATATGACATGCAAATTTTCAAATTTCAGGGTCCGTAAATAATGTTTTATTGAAATACAGCCATTCTTATTTGTTTACATATTGTCTATGACTGTTTTTGCACTACACTGGCAGAGCTGAATAGTTCGACCAGGACTATATGGCCTACAAAGCCTAAAATATTTACTATCTGTTCCCTTATAGAAGAAGTTTGTTGATCTCCACTCTACAGTTAACTGGATTTAAAGGAAAAAAAATTTATTTTTATTTTTGTAGTTTTCTGCTTACCTTCAAACCTGACCAGAACTGTCTTTCTTGGAACTTTGAATGGAGTGATGTTTTGTTTTCTATAGTGCTAATTTGAAACAAAAGAAAGAGAAAGGAGAAAATGCAAATGACTGTTAATCTTTCAAAACCAGAGTTTAAAAAACTAAGTGTCTTTTTCTTTTAATCAATCAAACTAAGCCTTAATATAAATGGAGGTGCTCTGATAGTATTTATCAAAATTACAAATGCATGCACTCTGACCCAACAACCCCATTTCTGAGAATGCCTTCTGCAGATGTATTTGCACATGTACACAATGTCTAAAATTATTCACAACATTGCTAGGAATGGTTTACCACTTACATGCCCATCAGTTACAGTACATTTATATGACAGCATATTATGCAGCTTAAAAATGAAGGAAGAAACTACTTATGTGATGACATGAAAAGATCTCAAAGATATACTAAGTCAAAAAAGTAAGGTACAAAACAATAGTTACAACTGTTTACAATATACTTCCTTTGCTATAGAAAGGAGGAGAAAAATTCTTGTATATGCTGTAATCTTAATTCTAATTGCATGAAGAAATTCTGGAAAGGTAAAAGTAACTACTAACAGTTATTATTATTACACATACAATATTGTATGTGTATAGAGGAGGGAGGGCAAAAACCAGATAGATGCAGGTCAGGAGCGGGAGGAATAGGGAGGAAATAAGACTTTTCATTTTAAATATAAATTCATTTTTAAAAATGCGCACCTATACTTTTGAATGTTGTGAATATATTACTTATATAAAACATTACAAAACAAGCCTTAACAGTACAGAACTTTTACATGCAGACATCTCTTCATGATTCAAATTAACCAGCAAGCACAGAAGTTCCTTTTTTTCCTCTCCATAAAGCTCTCCAGTCCTGTGAGTACTTACTGGATAGCTTCAGTTCATGATCCATTATTACTATAATGATGCCTTCTTAGCAAATGCACGAATATGCAACAAATACTACTTGTTTCATAACTTAAAGTAAATACAGAATTCACAGATGCAGTTTCTGGCCCCTCAGTGATGTTTCAGGCCTTATGCTGTGCCTTCTCTGTGCCAGGCATCATTCTGAGCACTGTCTTCCTCTTCACAGTGTCCTGTGGGGTAGGCATTAATTTAATGCCCCATTTTACATATGAGGACACTGATGCACAGAAAGGTCCAAGGTCAAATATGTAGAAATGGCAAATCTGGCTCCAGAATCTGTGCTTTTAATCACTCTGCTATGCCATCTGTCATGTTCTTAGGAATAGCATAAAAAAAATCTATGTCCAAGTGCCAGGCATCATACATGGCCTATAAAACTGACTAAGAAATATTTGTTGAATTCTCACTTTGCATCTTAATAGGTGTATATATGTTTTGAAAACACTTAATATAGTTTCTTTTGTATTACATTCTTAAACAAATCTGTATTACATGATTAGCTATTTCATACAATCTAGAAATTAACAGCTCTTACCTCTTTGGATACAGAGGAATAAAAACATCATCTTCTATTGCCTTCTTCATTCTTGAAACAATGGATTTAAGTAAATCCTAGTATTCAAAAATTTAAAAGCATCAGTGATAGTCATAGGTAGAAATATATTTACCAAAAGAAGTAATTTTAACAGTATAGTGCAAATGTGTACACACTCACAGAATCCAGTGTTATAAAATAGCTATCAACTAAGTACTAATTAGGTACAAGAGAACTTTCTTCATCCACGTTGTTGCACATGGCTGTAGTTGCTGCATTTTGACGGCTGTATAATGTTCTGTTGCATGAATACTACTGATAGGACATTTAGATGGTTTCTAAGTTTGGGGGCTTTTGCAAATAATGTTGCCATAAAAGTTCTTGTACATGTCTTTTAGAATGCATGGGCATAAGTTTCTAATGGGTATACACATAGGAATGGAACTGTTAGAAGATAGTTCATGTCTATACGTTCAACTTTGTGCAGAATTCCAAATTGTTTTTTGAGTTGGGGTAACCCATTTATGTTCCCACCAGCTGTGTATGAGAAATCCTGCTTCCCTATACCCTTACTAAAACTTGTTTTTTAATGTCTGCAATTTTGGTGGGTATGTAGTCATATTTTATTATGTTTTAATTTTTATTTTCCTGTTGAGTAACGTGATGACGAGCATCCTCGCATACTCTTATCTGCCATTTGGACATGTCCTTTAGCCAAGTACCTAATTAAGCTGCTTGTCTACTTACCTGTTTTTAAAAATTTTTTTATTAGGTTCTATCTCTTTCTTGATTTTCAGAAGCCTTTTATATACTCTAGCTAGGGGTCCTTTGTAGGTTTGTCAATGTCCTTTTAAGCAGTAAATTCACTTTGGCAAATGCATCCCATTGTTTGTGTATCAAAAATTAGAAACCAAAATATTCAATCATAGACTTTTAAGGACATCATGTTATATCCATCCATTGCATGAAATATTATTTAGCTAGTTGAAGTTTATGAAGACTAGTAACATACAAATTTAAATACTTAATGAGATAATGTTAAGGGGAAGAAGTAGGATACAAAAGTACATGTCCATCAGGATTATAACTTCGAAATAAAAAGCTGGATGAAAATATCCTACAATTGTATCAGTCCTTGTACTAGGATGAAAAGATAAAGGGAGTTTAAAAATTTTTTTCATGTATTACCAAAATTTCTATAAGATATTATTAAAAAGAAATCAATAATTGAAAAATGAAAATGGCATACTATACACTACAGTGAAAGTTATTTTTTAAGTCAGTGACAATGTGTGTAGCACAAATTAAGCTGTCATAGACCCTAAACAAATTATTCATAAAGTAGAATTCAATCAAATAGTTTTCTGTAAAAAGTATACCTAACTTAAGTCCTGTTTCTTCTTCCACTTAAATATCTGTGACATATTCCTCAAGTGGCCACATAACAATATTTAATTAATATTAAAAACAAATAAAACCTCAATTTTCTTTTAATCCATTTCTACAACATTTTGAATTCTTTTAAAAGAATAAAGATCATTTTCTTAGGCAGTATCTCCACAAAGTAGCATCTAAGCTTATGTAAATTACTGTAATTGTTTGTGCTAGAAAAGATAGTTATGCTTTGATTTTTTTTTCCATTTAAATGACTGTGAATGCCAGCTTTGAAAAATATTCCCATGTTGTTTAAATTTTTGTTTCTTAAAAATAGTTCTCTAAAAAATGCTATAAAGGTCAGAAATGGAATATGGATGGTAGATTAAGTATTGTTAAATTTACTGAAACTGACAATTGTACTATGGTTACATAACAGACTATTCTTATTCTTAGCAAATATGCAACTTTACTCTCAAAGTGTTCAGGAGAAAAAAATTGTGTGTATACACATATATAATGGGAGAGCAAATAACAAAGCAAATGGGGCAAAATATTAACAATAGGTGAATCTGGGTAAAAGGGCTTATGAGTATGCTATTTTTATTCATGAGACTTTTCTGTAAGTTTGACATTAAAACAAAAGAAAACCTAAATACACATATTTTAAAACTCTGACCTCATAAACTTTTTCAGGTATTAAAATACATTTGGTGGAAAAAAAAAGTTCTCCCAATGGTAAAGTTTTAATAATCACATGCACACACCTCTGTATACATACTTTAAAACAGCTTTGAAAGGCACTTACAAGCTCTACCTAGTAATTTTTACGCTGCTCTGTATATCCATGGAGATAATCCTGGGTGGCTTGGCAGATGCTGAGGCCCTCAGGCAAGAATGAGGGCAGGTGGTCTCTACAGCAAGAGCAGCATTGCTGGTGTGTTTGTGTACAAGAGTATGTAAGATTTTATGTGAAAAAGCTTCTGTTGATAAAAAAGGAAGTTTGAAAACCACCATCTATCTGAACACCCAACTGATGCCATTTTCACATTTCCACTACCTGGTTAACCAATTTATGCCTGAAAACATTTAGTGATAGGGAGGCCGCCATAACTTTGGACTATTTGATTTCAGTTAACAATGAGAAACAAACTTCTCTCCCCCACACCTTCCACTCCTTAGTATTAGGTTACTTCTTAGGATCATACAGAACAAATCTAATCTCCCTTCCATATGACAATTCTTCATATTTTAAGATTGATATCTCACTTTTCTACATTTTCTCTTTCCCATACCATCTTAAACACTCTCCATTTAATACACTTACACACAGAATTAAATGCAACATATCCAGAAAAGTCTTATCTATGGGCAGACAACATATAACATTTTTACTCAAAACAGCACACACCTAGTAGGATGAACTCCTATTAGTCTGCTGCTCAAGAGACAGTGTTGACTCATACTGGGTTTACTGTCCATTATAATCCCTCTGTTTTACCTACGCTGCTTCAGAGCTGTGTCTCACCCATCCTTTAGTTATGCAGTTGAATTTTTGGGCACAAGGGTAGGACATATGCATATTCCTTTTACATTTTATATTTTGAGAGTCAGTCTGTTTTCTCAGTATTTTGAAATCCTTTTGGATTCTAATTCCACTATCCATAGGTCTATAATAGAATTCCTAGCTTTTTGCCATTGACAAATTTTGTTAGCATGTATTTTATATCTTCACCCAACAGGGCAAAGCTGAGACGATATCTAATACTAGAAGACTCTCTGTAGGTAGCCACATCCCTATTGGTCAGTATTCTTTAGGTACACTCTACCAGTTTCTTTACAGCTAACTGTACCACTGCTAAGCTTATCTTTCCCCACTGGATCCATAAGAACAATCATAAAGTACTTAAATACATTATCTACCCTACCTGTACAGTACCTTATTTATCTGTGAAAGTAACTGAGATAATATGGGAGAATTTGTTTGATAAACAATCATTTGTATTAGGAACTGCATCAATAATATATTATAGAAATCACAGCTTTTTTTTTTAAAGTGTTCATAAGCCACCTCTATAATAATCTATTTTAGAACCTTAACCAGATTCAAAACTATTCTCACCAGACGTTAGCTTACAGAATCATCAGCTTCTCACTTCAAAAACAGGAAATATGCTGTCTGGCTCCTTCTTCTGGAACCTTTCTCATTCTCTTCAATTTCTTACACATCACTGAAAAAAACAGTGATCTCACTGGCAAACTGTCTTAGTAACCTGGAACATCAGGTAGCTTAGTGAGTCTCAGCTAGGAGTGATTCTGCCACACCAAGGGAATGTTTTACAACGTCCGGAGATATTTTTGGTTGTCAAGGCTGGGGAGTGCTACTGCCATCTAGTGGGTAGAGGCCAGGGAAGCTGCGGAACACACTACAATGCACAGGACAGACCACAACAAAGAATGACGTTCCAAAAGCCAAAAGTGCCAGAGCTGAAAAATCCTGATGTAATCCAGTCTTCTACTAATAATGCAAAGAACCCATTTTCAACATAGTGAGAGGGCTTCCAGAATAAAAATTACCAGTATAAAAACTTCAGGAGTGAATCCCTAACATTGCTGAAAGACTTCAGTGAACACAAAGTGCCAGGCCTGACACTCAGTATCCAAGGGATCTTTTACAAATGACTTGGCCCCCTGGGCCCCAGCTGCTTCTGTAAAATGCAATTCAAGTCAACACATTTTACAAGGCTGTGAGGATCAAATGAGATAATATGAAAGTGTTTAATAAATTGTAAAGCACTCTGTACATTTAGGTTATTATTACATAATCCTTTGGAGAGCAAATATAGGATTACATATCTGTTTCCTTGTAGCTTTTAGCTACTAATCCTGGTTCTACGCCCCGTAACAACACAGAATAAGTCTATTTCTTCTTCATATATAAACACTATCTCCATGCACACTTCTTCTAAGTGAAATATCTCTAATTCCTGCAATGGTTTTTATATCTTATCTGTGTGTCTTTACCCTGTTGGAGGCAGGTGAAGAATGCCTTTCTCCATCAGTTGCTACATGTTCAAATCCCGTACCTTCCTTTAGTCCCAGCTCAAATGCCACCTCTGACATAAATTCTCTCACTGCAGTAAGTAACTTCTCCCTCCTGCCTCTCCTTTGAAATTTCATAGCACTTTATCTGGGCTGCTCATGAGGAGGCAATCTGGTCAATGAGATGAACTTGGGCTTTAAAAGTAAGATTAACCAAGGTTCAAATCTTAGTTCCAACTCAAGGTATTACTGTGAACAAGTTTTCGGGACTGTTTCTTCATGTGTAAAATGAAGCTAGCACCCATTTTTATAGGGCTGCTGGGACTAAGCAGGACGACAGAGGGACAAGACCTACAGAGTGCCTAATACATGGCAGGAATTAAATACATGTGTTCCTTGTCTTCCCCATTTCTTGCTTCCTATTTTACATAATAGTTTATATACATCTTATTTCCTCTAAGAGTACATGCTTCTCGAAGGCACAATCACGCCCTTTTACTTCTCACAGCTTCCCTCCTTCATGATAGCAATTCCAAGTGATAACATTTAATAGTGTTCAGAATATAAGTAAGACAGGCCTCCTTGCTTTTCAACCACTTCAGTTATTCTACTCTGGGTGCTCTCTAGTCTGTCAATCTCTCTGTTACTTTCCTTAAAGCTCAACATAAAACTGGTTTACTTAACTGCACGAGTATACAACATTCTCATCAACAAACAGAATGATAAAAAACAGACTACCACAATAAAAGTAAGACTCAACAGACTCTCACAGGCCTCTAAAGAGTTCCTCTTTATGTCCTATATTCAGGAAAACTCAATTCTGAATCACAGTAAGAGAATCTATCCTATTGAACTTTGAATCTCCAAAGAGATTACTGCTCTTAACTTTAGCAGATTACAGATAACTAGTTAATATAACGAATGTCAGTCTAATTTAAAAAATCCCTGTTAAAGTGAGGTCACAATACTAAAAGCGTTTTGCCCAAAATATAGAGGTAGTGAGGTTTTTTTTTTATTTTAGAAGGAATGAATTTGTACTAATGTATTTATGCCTGTTCATCTCTTGCAGGGCCAATGTATATTCACAAACCTGAAAGATGGCTGGGCCATGAGAACCCAAGTCAGACCACTGAACAGAGAGAATAAGCTAATAAAAATGAAAGTAATAAACTGGGTCTTATTATATATATGTGTATATCCTTTGATTAATGATTACCATTCCTGTTAGACTATTCAGAATTATTAAGGTGTGTTCTTTCATCTTATTATTATGAATAGGAAAGATGGTCAATCCTAGTTTCTATAAATCAAAAGTAAATATATTTTTACCCAAATAGTTATCTATTTTATTTTTTTATTGCAGTAACATTGGTTTATAACATTATATACCAAATAGTTTTCTAATAATTACTTCTTCTGCATCTTCTGTAAATAAAGATTTCTAATAAACGTATTGATTTATAAGTAAATCAAGAAATTCATCACCCTGGAAATTATTACCTGTTTGCCTTTACTAACTTCACTTTCACAAGTGGAATGTTCCTCAAGTACCGTTCTGCAGTGCGTTATTAAACTTGTTGTCTGTGAGGTCGACAAGGGATCCCAAATGAATTCTATGAAGTCTGTAACAAAAATTTCAGTGGTGCACAATTTATTTACTAGATTGCTTTGCTTATCATATATAAACAACGGAGGCCTTCAGCAAAGACTACTTTCCTCCGTGTGCAGTTCAAAATCCAAGCCAATTATTACCATTATGCATTTGCACACATCCTCAATTTCTTTGTCCTTTTCGGGCTTTGTTGAATTTGTCTGGCTAAACCACAATCCTAGTTAAATCCACCTTGTCACCAAGTCTGTGCCGGCGACCATGCAGCTCAAATGTGGCTGGAAACAAACACACTTTAAATTCATCACCACGTAACTCCAGTGAGCCCTTAACGCTGCCCAGCAATCATATTCTGTTTCCCTGGTCCAATCCCTCTCCCTCTTGCCTAGACAATTATTTCCTCTCTTCTCCTTCCTCCGTGCTCTCTCACTTAATGGGCTTTACTCTTCTAGATGACTATTTCTTACCTTTTCTTTTCTCCTCCCTTGCTCTCACCCTCAGCTGATTACTTCCTAACTTGATGAGAAAATAGAATCAGAAGAGAAGCTCCATGAGCTCCTACCACAGCATCTGCACACCTGACCGCCTCCGTCCCACATATTCTAACTTGTCTCCCGTTCCTATGGACGAAACACCCATGCTCCTCACTAGGGCCAACCTTTCATTTGTGCAAAAGATCCCAGCCCCTTTGGCTTACTTGAAGATCCTGCTCCCAGAATTCTGCCCTCTCATTTCGGTATCATCACTTCTACTGGATCCTTCCCATCAGTCTACAATTATTTCTCTTATATTAAAAATAATCCTTCTCTTGACCCTACTTTCCCCTCCAGTACTACCCTATTTCTTTTCTTCATTTTACAACAAAATTCTTCAAAAAACTGAATAAGCTTTTAATCTCCAATTTCTCTCCTCCCATTAACTCTTGAATTCACTTCAATTAGGTCTTATCTCCAACCATTCTACCTCAACTACTCTTATTAAGTCACAGATGAGCTTTGCATTGCAAAATCTAATGCACGAGTTGATCATTCCCCCTAGAAAGTCTTGCTTTACCTGGCTTCTAGAATACCCCTCCTGGTTTCCCACGCACCTTTCTTTGGTCTCCTCTGCTGGCTGCTCGTCATCTCTGACTTCTAAATGTGGAGTACCTCAGGACTCAGGTCACTTACCTTCTCTTTCCTATCTATATTTACACCCTTAGTATTTCAAGTCAGTTTTGTGGCTCAACATGTGTCAAACTGAGCTCCTGATACCGCCCCCACACTAAACTTGCTCCTCTCAGTCTTTTCCACGTCAGGAAATGGCAGCTGTCCTTCCAGTTGATCAGGCCAAAACCCACCAAGTCATTCCTGATTCCTTTCACTCTTGCTTCACAACCAATCCATCAGCAAATTCTGTTAGTGCTACCTTTGAAATATGTACAGAATTCAACCACTTTTTAGCACCTCCACTTTTAACACCCTAGCCCAAGCCACTATCGTCTGTTGCTTGGATTATTGCAAAAGGTTCCTACCTGGTCTCCCTATGGTTCATTCTCAACACAGTAACCAGAGTGATTCTGTTAAAATGTTAAGCAGATCATGTCACTGTTCTGTTCAAAACTCTCCAACTGCTGCTTCTCACTCTTTCATTTACAGTAAAAGATAAAGTCATTACAAATGATTATAAGGCCCCTATGATGCAGCCCCTGTCATCTTTCTAACCTCTTCTTTCTTTCCCCCTTGCTCAGTCCACTATAGCTACACTGGCCCAAGTGCTGTTTCTCAAGCAAATCAGGCTGGCTCCTCCCTCAGTGCCTTTGCACTTGCTGTTTCTGCTGCCTTAGATGCTGTTCCCCCAGATATTCATGGGGCCCACTTTACTTCCTTTCAGAATCTGCTCAGATGTGACCTTCTCAGGAAGGCCTTCCCTGGCCAACCTATTTTAAATTGACCTCCTCTTTGATAATTTGTATCCCTTTCCCTTTATTTTTTTCCTTTGCCCTTATAACTAACATGCTCTAGATTTTATTTGTTTATCATCTGTCTTCTTCACAGAATGTAAGCTTCATGAGGGCAGGGCTTATTATATTGTTCACTGCTGTATACACTGAAGCAACAACAGTGCCTGACACAGGGTAGACCCTTCTAAAATACAAGTTAAATAATATAAAAAATTGAGTAGGTTAAAAGAAAAACCTTAAGTCAAAAACAAAACAGCAATTTCTCAAGCATCTAGGTTAGACTTGTAATAACCTTAGAAATATTCAGTCAACCAATACTGACAGCCTACTATGTGCCTGGCATTAAATAGAGGAGACACAGCAATAAATAAGGCTAGGTGTCTGCCACTGAACATCTTTGTCTCATGGCAAATACAAACGCTTATATAAGCAATTACAATTCAATGTGTAGGTGCCGCCATAGGTGAGTGCAGAGTACTACAGGAACCCGGAGAGGTATGCCTAAACCAGTTCCTAGAAGTGATGTCTATACTGAGTCCTGAAAGATGAAGAGGAGTTAGTTAGCCAGATGGAAGAGGTGGGGCTGGGAGGTTTGTCAAACAGGGAGCATAGAAGACGCAAGGGCCTAGGAGGGTACAGATGAAGTGCAGTAGAGACGGGGATGATGGGAAGATGGAGTAGAACTTGGCAAGAGGTGGGGCTGGAGAATTACTGAACAGAGATGTGATTCTGAAAGGCCTAGACAGCCATGTTAAAAGAGTTTAGACTTTATCCTGAAGGCAGTTAAGAATAATTAAAGTTGTTTTAAGTGAGATATGACAGAATCACTCACATTTCAGACAGATCACCATGGTTGCAGCATAGAAAATGGGTTAGAAAAAGGAAAAAATAAGACTTATCAATTCCTTATATAAGGAGATAAGAAAGAGGGAGGAGTGGATGGCTTGAAGGTTCTCGTCTGAATACACGGTAGATGCAGGTGCTATTTTATAGGTAAGCGATGTAAGATGAGCAGGTCTGCAGCAAAGATGACAAGTACAACTCTGCATGTGGAGTCTGAGTGGCCTGTTAGACATCCAAGTGGATGTACTCAGAAGGTACTTCGATAGAGAGATCTGGTGCTTTAAGAAGAGATGTGGACTTGTTCCTCCAGTTCTTTTGGATTTAAAACTATGTAGAGCAGCACGAGCCAAAAGAACTTTCTGTGATGATGGAAAAAACATCTTATATCTGCACTATCTAGTATGATAGTCATGAGCTACATATGGCTAATGAGCATTTAAAATGTGGCTAGTGTGAATGAGGAACTGAATTTTAACTTTATTTAGTTGAAGTTTATATTTTAATAGCCACATACAGTTAGTGGTTACTAAAGGAGAGCATGAAATGACCCAGGGAGTTCATGAGAGTAGGAAGAGGGTCCAGGATATGACCTGAGAATAAATATACAGTATTAATTTCTCATAATGCTACTAATTTGAGGGACTGTTTAATTGTAAGTGAAGTATTTGGAGTTTTCAGAAGACTACTTAAGTGAGGCACACATACTCTATACTATCATTAATAGAGCTAGTTAAAAGTAGTAACTTTCTACTATACCCCACAATTGCACTGCAAGTTACACTGAGAAAATCTTTAAAGTATAATCAAGTTGGCTAAGAAGCAATATAAAGCTGGTTGCTTCCTCTTTTAAAAGAGTTCTGCAGACTCTGCTGTCAGAACCCATTCTCAGTGACATGGTGAAACAGGTTCTTATCAAGTAGAATTTCAGGTAAAACAAGTGTCTTCATACTGAAGCACGAACATTAATGCTAAGTGCTCTGACTGCCAGTGGCAGATGTGAGGGAAATGTAATAACTTTTTTTATAAAGAAAGAAGAAATAAAAACAAACATGAGGGGAGAAGTTAAGGGAAAGAAAGACATATGTAATGGAGATGGAAGTGTGCCACTAATAAATGACTTAGGTGTTATAAAAGCAAGGCTAGTGTCACAAATGCTAACAGCTAGAGGATCAGCAGTTTGGTTGCCAATCACTTGTGCAAACAAGCATTTTTTAACCAGCCTAAAGTATGATATCCATTGCTTTTTACTGCATATTACATTTCCCTGTGTTCAAAAATTTCTGAAAAAAAAATTGTGACTGTAACAGAAATTAATGATCTTATACTCTGCCAAAGAACAATTTAATTTTATCAAGATTACAGAGCAGTACCTGTAAGCCGAGGAATAATTGTTTTGTTGATGACAGCAGACAATATTTTCTTATCAGAATTATCTTCCCTCGTTGAATCTTCCAGACTGTTATCCACAAATTCTTCTATAGATGTGAACCATGGCATCTGTTTTAAACCTATGGAATCGAACTTATAAATAAAATTATCAAAGTTATAAATAAATTCTTAAACATTAGTTTATTTTAAAATAATTAATTTTTTCAGTCATCACCAGAGCTTTTCTAAGGATCAAAGGAGAATTCATGTATACAGCACTAGACCACCAAGACTAGGCAAGGTGACATGACTAAGACATGATGTCTAATTAATATGACAAGAAACTGCACTTCATGCATTCATTTGTAAGACAAATACTCCAAAAATGCCTACTGTGTATTTAGAGCCAACCACGTGCAACTATTGTTTGGAGCAAAATATGCATTTTTAAAAACGCACTTAAAATAGCCGTGGAATTTGTTTACAGAAACTCATTTACGTCATGCAAAATTCACCTCTGGCTTCAATTCTCCTAGGCACAATTGTGTATTCTGCATATGGTTTAGCTTACTAGGCAAAGAGCACATGGCCAATTATTTGTTGAAGAATGAGCAGATCTCCACTAGGTGTAACAGAGTACTCCTCAGCCTGAGTGGTTAACAACCGGGCTGCTGTCTGACGACTTCCTACCACTTTCTTAGGGATAAGCTTGGTTCCTGCACTGTGAAGACTGGCCCTGAATCTACCATAGAGCCAACAGGCCTGCCTTCAGGGCAGAGAAAGATGAAAGGACATGGCTCTATCCTTCACTTTGCTAAATCTTTATCTTCAGTTCTCCTCTCTTCCTAAAACTTCATTTTCTCACTTCTGTTTGCTTACCAGGCATATCCACATGGATGCCCCACTATTATTTCATTATTTATAAAGTGAAACTTCCTTCAAAATCTTTTCTCTCTGAAAAATCTCTATTTCTATTAATGGAACTACCATTGTTCTAATAACCCAATACCCAAATCTTGGGGTCTTTGGATGTGGTGTGTTAAGGTTATTCTCACCATTTTACTGATTCTTACTTCACAACACCCCTTGTAACCCACCCTTTCTTTCTCTTCCCTTTGGCACTATTACCCTACGTGAGGAATTCATCACCTCGACCTGGGCTACAGCAACAGCCTTCCAGTATGTATCTCCACCTCTTACCTCCCTTCCCTCCAAGTTAGCCCGCTGCTAGAGCTTCCTAAAGCATTACTTTCACCATGTCACTCCGCCCATTTCTTACTAAACCAAGTTCCTATCTCTTTATTTAGGATCCAAACATCTGTGCAGTCTCTAGCTCCTGAACTAATATTTCTCCCTAAACACCTTTAAAAAATACCTTTCCCTTTCTTCTCCTCCTGTTTAAATCCTATATATCCTTCAAATCCTCATTTAAATTCCTTCTCCTCGATGCAGCTTTCCTAACCAACTCTTCCCAGTATGTCATCTCCAACTTCAGAACTCTTGGTACCTATGTCGAATTTCCCCAAACAGAAATTCTTAAGGTCTAATACTACCTTTACCTTTTTGTGTGATCTTAAACTTATCATAGAAGCAGCTAAAAAAAAAAAAAGTTTCCTTTACTGATGTGTAGTGCCACTCAGCCTTAAAGTGAGAACCAAGAAAAGATGAATGTAGATGATTACTTCACAGCACTAATTATCAACTCCAACTCTAAAGGTGAGGTATTGTATAGCTAACCTGATAACAGAGGAATTTTAGTCACTAATGTGATCGGGATTAATTTTTTTTACATGTTAAGCTTAAATACCTTAAGAGGATTCCAATCAATCAACTGAACTCGTATTAGGGGGTTTAAAAGTTTCGGTATGCATAAACTAATGAAAGCTTCATAATAAGAATCAGGAAACTTTTCTCGCCATTGTTGAAATTTCAACAAAATATTCTGGATATTACAAAAATCATCATGCACATCTTCAAAAATCTTCTTATGATCCTGTAAAATGTCACCTGTGAACAAAATGAATCTCTCTGTATTACAGACTTTAAGTTTGCTTCCTATAAACACAATCATGTATGACTATGTAATCAATTGAACTGAACTTTCCTTTGATATTAACATATAGTTTTTACTAAACAGTCACTTTAGCAGTAACAGTAATATCGACACTAATAAAATCTACCATCTCCTATATTCCAAAACATGATAAATACATTATCTCATTTCATTATCATAACTATCTTCCTTACAAAGTAGGTGTTACTAGCCTACCTATTTACAGACAAAAACAGGCAAACAATAACATCAGATTTAGGGAGGTCAAGGAATCTGCCTAAGATCACACAGAATAGAACCCCTCTTTGAACCCATCTATTTGACTGTAAAGCCCCCACTCTCCATATATGTTTACCTTCTCATAATACTAAAAATGGCTTTACTAAATTCAATTGTTTTAAATTAAAAATGAGGGTCAGCCTGGTAGTGTAGCAGTTAAGTTCACGCATTCCGCTTCAGTGGTTTGGGTTCACAGGTTTGGATCCCATGCGCAGATCTACTCACCACTCATCAAGCCATGCTGAGGCAGCGTCCCACATAGAAGAACTATAACTCTACAACTATGATACATAACTATGTGCTGGGGCTTTGGGGAGAAAAAAGAAAAAAAGAGGAAGAGTGGCAACAGATGTTACCACGGGGCCAATCTCTCTCAAAAAAAAATAAATAAATAAAAAATGATAGTATAGAAAGTATGCAGGAATACTCACAATGTTCCTCCATTTTATCCCATTTTTTCAGAGGCAGGAAAAGTCTTAAATGGGAGAAACGTGTTCCTTCTTTCCTGACTATAACTATTTTATATAGCTTATGTATGTAAGGGCAATCACAGCAAAGCATTTCCCACCATTTCAATACTTTGAATCCAGACACATTAAAAACTTAGTAACTGACCCCGGCTTTTTTGGAAGTCAATCACGTCTGCTGAAGATAGTTCATCATCACTAGAAGTCCCTTCCTGATGATTACAATTCCCAGAATGCGCCCTTGCTTGTCTTCTTTGTGCCCTATACTTTGCAATAAACCAAAAGTAAATTAAAAACAAATAGCTCCTGCTGAAAATACATGCTTTAAAACAAAAAGTAGAAATCATCATTTATTTAAAATGCCCAGAAATACACCATCATATTAACACACAATTTAATGTTAATATTTGACATTTTAGCTTCATTAATCTGAACTGGGGGTTCTCCCTTTTTTCTTAAAAGTCACTGCCATTTAGGACATTCCCACAGGCTACTCAGATTTTAAAGAAGTAGGTAACAATATAATTAGGACTGAATTCTAGCTATGAGCAATTTCCAGCCTGATAAATGTCATTTTTCCCATTCCTTTGGGTAAAATGTATTTGGACTGATCCAAATACACCTGTGTGTCCTTAAACCCTGGGGTCCAGGATACTTAACTAAATTTTGGGTTTACATCATTCTCACAAGTTAATATATTAGGTTATGGTTAATTATACCACACAATTAATTACATTTAAATAGTGAAAAATACTTGCTCAATGATGCTTTAAGTCTTCACTTTATATAGCTACCTTCGAGATTCAATCTCTTCTAAAATCCATTGAGTTTTTTCATCTATAGCCAAGGTTTCATTTGTTGAGGTCTCAGCTTTGCCTGTTAATGAATAAAATTGATTTCATATTGCAAATTCTCAAAAGAAATAAGGTGAAACATTTTGAAAACAAAAGTTATATCTTGGGTGTATATACACCCATGTAAATATAAACACACAAATATACAATATGCTTAAATTACATATTTCATCACACAATGAAATTGCAATGTTAACTCCCTATTGTAATATTAATAGGCATTGAGTTTGCTAGCCTAAGAAAATGTACCTTGGCTGGTGAATAGTTTTTTTTTTGAGAATTTTGACACCAAAATTCTATAAAGTTTCTTTCCCTCATATTCTTTTTCAGCAGTTTCCACCAGTTTTTTTCTGTCCCTGTAGCCAAACACTAGAAATATTTGCATTGCCAATATGTTATTTATATTCCTTCCTATCTTAGTATGTACCAAAATTTATGACCAACTAAATGTCATGTGTTTGAAAGTCACTTTGCTTTTGCTTTTATTGGCTAGTTGGTTATGGTCTCATCTCTTTCACTGCACTTTAATCAAAGGAAGACATCTCTGAAAATACAAAACCGGAGTGAGAAGTAAAAGGTACCATCCAAATCTTACATAATGAGATCTGACAGATGATTCCATACTGAAACACACCAGAATTTCTTTAACCTCCATAACCAATCTGTGGAAAAGCCATGGAAACTTTATAAACTTAGATCTCTGATATAGCCTTTAGATTTATTCATCTCAAAACAGTCATCAAATGGCCATATAAATATTTTGCCTCAAATACTAAATGATTAAAAGTAGTAATTTTTATTTTTCAGTCTTAGATTTAATGTAAGACATTTTAAAGCCCTAGCTCTAAATGTTTTGGGGTTTTTGGAAGGGGGTGGGTGAAAGGTTAGTGGGAAAATACACAAAAAGCATTTTTTATACAAGAATAAAAATATTTTTATTCTCCAGGTGATAATTTAGCTTAAGAATAAATCACATTGAACATGAAAAACACTAACGTGATAGCTGTTGTAAATACGCTGATTCATGTTTTAATTCATCTTGCCTGCGTTTCATAAAGGTCATGGCTTGTTTTAAAAGGAGTGCATGCATGGATGATTCTATTTCTTGGATGCTGATAATCTGAAATACATATATAAGTAACATTTTGTGGGTCAATAATGAATTATAAAAAGTGGTATTTACATATAAGCATATGTGTATGCTCAATTCTCATATAAAGAATAATTTTCAATACTATCACATCTCAAATAAATAAACATTGTCAGGAACAGACCTAGCTGCCAATACATTTAATAAAACCAGAAAATCAACTTACTGTGCTAGAACAGCTATAAATATGATAAATAATGAAAACAAATGGGCTGGAGTTGGGAACATGGATAACATTGAACAGAAGAAGATTCTTCTTTGAGAAAAAAGGGCGGGAGGAAATGACAGGTGCAGCTATTTTTCACAGGATGAGGGGGCAGAGTGTAAGGGGCACTTGAGGAAACTGGTAAAATTTGAAAAAGTGGAGAATGGAAAAGACCTAACCAGGCAGGTAAGAAAGCTGGGAAGCAGAAATGAGTGATTAGCTGAAACTGGCATTCTCATACTTCTCGGGCAACAATTCTCCCCCTACTCCAATGATGTTTCATAGCTGCTGCTATGGATACATCAATTGAGTATGCTGACAAGACTCTAACACGGTAATTCTTTAAGATAATGATGAAAGAAAATTACACTGTAATAAATACTTCAGAAAGTAACTACCAAGTGATATTAAAAGGCAGTCAACTTAAAACAATAGGGGAGAAAGCATTCAATTGTTTGGTGACATTTTAAATGTAAATAAAAAGTAATGTGGAAAGTATAGTATATTTTTTAAATCGTTAGTTTACTTTACAAAAAGGACAACTCAAGATCCCAATATAAGTAAAATAAAATGTGTAAAATAAAAACAGAAACTGTAAAGGGAAAGAATGATTCATAAATCTGATTAACACAAAAATTTCAAAACATCTGGATGTCAAAAAACCATCACAAACAAAATCAAAAGACAAAACAAACTGGAAAGTTTATCTACATCAAGCAGAATAAAGCATTAAAAATTTTAAGCAATCAAGAATTGTTCATCATATAAAGAAAAAAGTAAAAACAATCTTTACTATGAACCAAAAAGATTACAGGGCAAAAGAGACAAACAAATCACAAGAAAAACTACACATAGTTAATAAAACAAAGGGCTTGAAATCAAAATAAATATATAAAAACAAAACCCATTTTTAATGTAGTAAACTAAAAATAAAACTGATACAATCTTTCTGCAAGATAACTTCAATATTTCCTAAGTCTTAAAAACATTCAGACCCTTTGACTTAATAATTCACTTTCTAGAAATTTTTCCTAAACGGATGGAATTTTAACACAAAATTTTAAACATAAAATTTTATAATGTTATTTATAATAGCTAAATAATTGCAAAAAACCCCTAACTGTCCAACTTCAAAGGAATGCTTAATATCGCAGTATGTAAAAAATGTGTAAGAAAAACACTAGAGGAAAGTATTTAGTAGTGAGATTTAGACTTTTTTAATCGCATGGTAAGGGGATTTCTCTATAAAAATGAAATGATATAAATATTTACAGTGACGTACCTTTTCATTAAGACAGTCAATTAGATTTTCCACATACATTTTCATACTTTTATAGAATTTAAAATTTAGAGCCTGATTTGATGAATTCTCTAGGTTCTGGATGGTGCTTTTTGAACTCTTGACATCTTGTATATATTTTTCATATTCCCTCAGGTGTGAGCGGTGAGTATCCTGTAATAATGTTAATCTAAATAAATAAAATAAAAATAGATAAAAATTGCTTTAGTTTTCAAACTTTTATTTCTATTATAGCAGTAAGTAGCAGTCTAATAAAAAACTTTTCAAAGTTACCTTAAAGAGACCACCAAGGACACTGACAATTATATAAACCTGGGTTTACAAGACTTGCTGAGCAAAGAAGAGTAGCACAGTGAGAGAGGTCTCAGATGGAAAGGTAGGAAAGGACACTCAGAGGCTTTCAGGTGCTCGAGCTAATCACAGGGTAGTTGTAGAGTGGAAGTTAAGTGTGGATTGATCAGAGTTTGTAAACTAGGTGAGTTGCTAGAACAATCAACGGTCTTATATTTCAAACATAGGAGTCCAAGTGGAGTTACTGTTAGATCAGTTTGTGGTCTTGGCATATAGGTATCTGAATGAGCTGGTATTAAAACCACTTGAGCATGTTATGATTTGTTGTAATTTATCTGTTTTGTGACTCATAACGGTTTGTTTTATTTGTCATTAGAATCTGATGTTCCTTGAGGTGCATTTCCTCTACTGCTGCTGTAGCCCCTGTACACTGCTTTACTGATGTGAAGACAGCCTACTTTCTTTCAGCTCTCATGAATATCACGTGTATCAACTGATGTAACATGAAAAAAACTGTCAAATATAATTCAGTGTCTGCTTATCTTAAAAAATTCAGTTATCCCTCATATATACATGCCAATAGAATAAGAAACACTTTCTATAAAAATATCTGAAATGTGTTTTCCAATATTTGACACTGTGAGCATATTAGAATTAGAGAATTAGCTACAAATGCAACAACAAATTCATAGTATGCAGACTTGAATCAAATTTATTTATTTTTATTCAACTCCTCCTGCTAACCTGCTCCACAAAGGAAACTCTGTAGCAAGCCTGTCCGTGCTTAGGCCAAAAGACCTCTCTCCAGTTTCCCTGGAACAATGACTACTGCATTTGTTTTTCAAAGTCTTTCCTTGCTTTATGTAAAGAATAGAGGCAGTTAAGAAATAAATCAAGATAACTGTGTACAGCAAGCATTATTAATAAAAAGCTTTAAGTAGAATATAATTGGTTACAGTGGTAAACACCTAAGTATTTATTATGTGAAAAAAGCAAGGTACAGAACAGGGCATCTAGTGTGCTTCATTTGTGTATAAAAATGAGGCAATATATAAGTATATACGTACTTGTATAGACATACATATAGACTACTTTTGGAAAGAAACAGGAAACTGGTAACAATGGTATCCTCTGGCGAAAGTGATTTCCCTTTCTCTGTATATATCCCTTTGTACTATTTTTTTTTTCTTTAAACCATGAGAATATATTTTCTTTTTAAAATAAAGAACTCAGTTAATAAAAAATAAAATACAGTAAAGTTAAAAATAACATCTATCCAGATAAAGTAAAACACTAATTTATATCAGTGATTTGCTACCTTTTTTCTGTTCTATTACTCAAGCAAGACAATTCTCTCAAACAGAATTGCAAAAAAAAAAAGTTCTGAGTTACATGCAATAGCTGTAATTCTAGCTCTTTTCTTCCAACGAAGGAAGGAAAATCAGAAGGACAGTAAAGGATAGCGAAGTTACTACAAAAATAATCTTGAATCAAGGCAATCTTATCGGTTAACATCACTATTGAAAAACAATGATCCAGAACAGAGGTTGGCAAACTTTTTCTGTAAAGGGTCAGAGAGTAAATATTTTAGGCTTTGGAGGCTAGAAGGTTGCTGCTGCTGCAACTGCTCAATTCTGTGTTGTAGCATGAAAGCAGCCAGAGACAATACACAAATGCACAAGCATGGCTGTGTTCCAATAAAACGTTATTTACAAAACAGGCAGTGGGCTGGTAGTTTGCCAATCCCCTAGAATACAGAGATAACCTAATATCAAAAACTGGTACACCTAAAGATTTTCATATATCTATTTCACTATAAAATACTACAAAATGTTCTTTTCTGCATTAAATCATTTAAATGAACAACTATGACCAACATATTTTAGCTGCAATGTGATTAAGGAATGAAGCGACTTTAAAGCTGATTTATATAAAAGATACAGGGGAAGAAAATTTTGAACTTATTCTCAGGTATTAGAAAAAAATTCCCAGGTATTAAAAAACAAGAAATGAAAATGTTCTTTAAAAATACTTGCTTTGGCAGGAGAACCAAGCTCTCTCTTTTATCAAATGTTATAAGGACTAATTAGACTTTTACTGTCACTTATTCTTTCATACACCTAAGGATGCACACTAGATCCTGAAGAGTAAAACAGAAAATATAAATATTTAAAGCAAAACAACACATGGGGTTTACCTTATTTTTAGCAAAAAATACCATTTATATTGAGATTACTACCATCTAAGAGATAAATATTAACAGCAGTAGAACACGGGTTAGCTGTGCTTCAGAAAGGCAATCTGTATCAAGAAGCATAAAAATATGCATAATTTTTGCCAAAGTCAACTTTCCCTGGAAATTTATTTTAAGAATTAACATAATAAATTAAATGACCTACAGGAACAAAATGTTCATTATCTGGAGGATTATCTATAACA
This sequence comes from Tapirus indicus, assembly GCA_031878705.1. Lineage (NCBI taxonomy): Eukaryota > Metazoa > Chordata > Mammalia > Perissodactyla > Tapiridae > Tapirus > Tapirus indicus. Next base: position 63,786,646 of record CM062923.1, read on the forward strand.
GAGAACATTTAGAAATCACAATGTCCAACAGAGAAACACTTAAGTAAATTATATCAACTATATGGATCACCTATTGGGTGCTGCACGACTTCTCAAACCTTGGAATCAGATTGGACACTGCCATTCTCATCTCCTGTTCCACAGTGCTTTGCAGTCATTGCTTGCTTTTTATCATATCATCTGCCAAAAACCCAGCTTCACTAATAAGACTTCATCAAAACGAATGCAGTACAACCTAATGTGGCAACTGTGAACTAATTAGAACTAGTAGCCCAACAAATGTGTAGAGTATTACTGTTTCCCTAAAAAATTAAAAATATCTCACAGCACCCCTTTGGGTTCACTGGAATGCCTTGGCACACAGTTTGGGAACTAGAATATGCATATAATTTTGAATTCTCATTTTTTTGCTTGATATGTTATACATATTTTTTTATCCATTCAGCCACTCTGTCTTTTGATTGTACAGTTTAAAGCTTTTACATTTAAAGTAATTACCGATATGGAAGGACTTTCTGTTTCCATTCTGTAAATTGTTTTCTGTCTGTCTTATAGTTATTTTGTCTTTCTTTTCCTCTATTGCCTTAGTTTGTGTTTTGTTGATTTTTTGTAGTGATATCCTCTGAGTCTTTTCTCGTCTTCTTTTGTGCATCTCTATAGGTATTTTCTTTTTTACCCTGGGGTAAACTTCAATCACATATAAAAACTCCATTCCTCTACATCTCCCCCTCCACTTCTTGTTACTGACATCCCAAATTACATTTTTAAACTTTGTGACCATTAATATAGTGTTATAGTTATTTTATGTGCTTTTGTCTTTTAAATTCTAAAGCTGAATTAAAGGTGATTTTCACACTTATAGTATCACAGGATTCTGTATTTGTCTATATATTTACTTTTATCAGAGAGCTTTGTATTTTCATATGCTTCATGCTCCTGTCTAGTGTTCTTTTATTTCAACTTGAAGGAATTCTTCCAGCAAATTTTGTAATTTTGGTGATGAACTCCCTCAGCTCTTGTTCATCTGAGGTCTTTATTTCTCCTTCCTTTTTGAAGGACAGTTTTGCTGGATATAGTATTCTTGGTGGGCAGTTTCTTTCTTTCAGCACTTTGAATATATCATCCTACTCCCTTCTGGTGTGTAATGTTTCTGCTGAGAAATCTGCTGATGATCTTATGAGGCTCCCTTGTACGTAATGAGGTGCTTTTGTCTGCTTTCAAAATTTTCTTTGTTTTTTCAAAGTTTGTTTATAATGTGCCTCAATGTGAGCCTCTTCGGGTTCACCCTTGTTGGAGTCTTTTGAGCTTCTTGAAGTTGGATGTCCATTTCCTTCTTCAGATCAGTTAAGTTTTTGGGCATTACATTTTCAGATAAACTCTGTGCCCCATTCTGTTTCTGTTCTCCTCCTTGGACTCCCACAAAGTATACACTGTTCTTCTTGATGGTGTGTCATAAATCCCTACACTTTCTTCATCTTTCTTTGTTCTTTTTTCTTTTTGTTCCTCTGACTTGATCATTTCAAATGACCAGTATCTGAGGTCACTGCTTCTTTCTTCTGCTTGATCAAGTCTGCTGTTAATCCCCTTTAGTGAATTTTTCAGTTATTGTATTCTTCAGCCCTAGAATCTCTGCTTCCTTTTTTTATTTTTTTAAATTTTTTTTGTGAGGAAGACCAGCCCTGAGCTAACATCCGTCACCAATCCTCCTCTTTTTTGCTGAGCAAGACTGGCCCTGGGCTAACATCCGTGCCCATCCTCCTCTATTTTATATGGGTCGCTGCCACAGCATGGCTGACAGGCAGCGCGTCGGCGGGCGCCCAGGATCTGAACCTGCAAACTCCGGGCTGCCAAGTGCGGACTAAACCGCTGCGCCACGGGCGGCCCCTCTGCTTCCTTTTTTTGTCAGCAAGACTGGCTCTGAGCTAACATCCACTAACAATCCTCCTCTTTTTGCTGAGGAAGATTAGCCCTGAGCTAACATCCGTGCCCATCTTCCTCTATTTTATATATGGGAGGCTACCGCAGCATGGCTTGATGAGCAGTGCATAGCTCCATGCCCAGGATCTGAACCCATGAACCTCAGGCTGCTGAAGCGAAGTGTGCCAAACTTAACCACTACATCACAGGGCCAGCCCCAACCGAGGTTTTTTAAGAGGATTATTTTGAATTCTTTATCAGGTAATTCATAGACTGTTTCTTTAGGGTTGGTTCTGGAGATTTACTTTGCTCCTTTGACTGGACCATGTTTCCCCATTTCTTGTGTCTTATTTTTTTGTTGTGTTTTGTGAATCTGAAAATGCACTTAAGGGAAACAGCTTCATACAGGGGAGGAACCTCTCCAATCAGCCTAGCTAGAGATTTTGGGGGTGGGGGACAGAGAGGAAGGTGTATTCTCAAACTGTTTATGGGGATATATCTTCTCTGGGCTTCTACATGAAACTTGCCAGTTAGAAAGGTTTGTGGGTTTCCTTCTCAGGAGTTTGTAGTCTCTTGCTCTCTCTGGTGGCTGTCTGCAGTACTGCAGGCTTTCTGGCTCTGCAACAAGCTGCTGAGCTCTCTTCTGTTCTCTATCACCCCCAGTTATCCAAGATATGACAGTCCCCCATCAGTGCTGAGACAGACAAGATAGAAACCAGTCCCTCCAAAAGCCAGAGTGTTAGATGTTCTTTTTTCTTCCCAATGGAGAAGCTGTGAGTTGGGCTTTTTCTCTCCATTTCTTTCTCAAGCACTGCTGGCTTGCGGGAGGGGCTGATGCAGTTGAAATAAAATGGCTTTTCTTACTCACTACAATGTGGCTATTCTTGGCTTTGAGCTTGCCTGGGACTGTGCATTCCTAACAGGTTTCTGGAGTTCTCATCAAGGCTTTCTGGACTGTGCATCGTTGTGAAGTTGGCATCTCTGTGGGGGAACAAGGTCTGGGGCTTCCTATTCGGGCATCTTGCTGCCATTACTTCCAACATATCATCTTTAAAAATTAAAGGCTATTTAACAATGCAGATCAATGCTAATGAAAATATTAAGTAAAAAAAGCAATTATTGATTTTAAACATCTAAAATATAAAGACTAAAAAGACATACAAAAATGGAAATCAGTTGTGTTAGTTCACACGGGTGATGATCTTTTTCCCTACAAATCTGTTTAATATTAATATTCGTATTTAATAATTAAAAAGAATACAGTGCCATTTTTTTCACTATTAAATGTCTATGAAAAATGCAAATTTTAAAATGAATATTACTTACCTAGTATTTAATTGCTTCTTTATAATTTCTAAATTTACTGGTGGAAATGAAATGGAAGTATCAAACTTCTTCACTGTTTGAGAGTCACTGCTGTGGGAAAGATCTATGTCTCGTCCCTAAAAATAATATGAAAATCTGTGTTGTTTTAAATATTCACTAATCCTACAAATATTAATAGCATGAAAGCAGACTGGATACTCTAAGGTCTTACCAGCTCAAAATTCCAAACCTTTGACATTTTTCATAGTTACAATAAAATGTTTTTAAAATTCTCACAGTTTTAAAATTCAGAACTTTAAATTCACATGCAAGAGGCAAATTACAATATCTTATTTTTCACAAAAGCTTGATTCTCAGTGTTTTTAAAGTTAGTTTTGCTTATGATCTAAGGTACTCTCAGAAAACTAAATACCTGTTTTCCATGACAGAAGTAGCCACCTAACTCCAGTCTAGTCAAAGAAAAGTAAATGGAAGTCTGCTGGAGGGTTTCTATGTAAAGCTTTTAGTTTTGTTTAAGCTACTGTTATTTGGGTTTTCTGCTACTTGCAGAGGAATGCATCCTAACTAATACATCTTATAACATGATACATTTCATGTAATGTCCTCTGGCTAATCACAGCTCACCACACCATGTTCAGAAGTTGAAAAGGTTCTGAAGAACCTGTGTTAGACAAGGACATGTGAAGAAGTGGATCAGACAATCAGCCAACTCACTGGCTTAACTATCATTTTTATATTTTCATGAGGCATCATCATTTTTCATATCAATTCTTACCAAGCCTCCCATCGAGCTTCAATCATACCTGCAAATCTCCACACTAAGCAAACTATTTCAAATCTTGTCTTTACTCTTGATATCTTTTGTCTCAAATCCCTCACACCAAAAACATCTTCCAAAGACCCATTCAAATAGGACCATTTCTGTAGAGGCTTTTCCAAACCTCCCTATTCACCTCCCCTCCTATAAAACAGACCACTCACTTGCTCCTTTGTGCCATCTCAGGACCCTGGACAGAGTTGTGTCACAGAACTTGTAAAATTTCACTATAATTATTTTGTGTAGCTGTCTCTCCCCTGCAAAGACGATACATTCTAGTGCCTATCACTGTTAAACAGCTGTAGAGGCTGAATGGTGACCTCAAAAAGATATGTCCGTGTCCTAATCCCTCAAACTTGTGACTATTACCTTATATGACAAAAGAAGTGATTAAGTTAAGGATCCAGAGAGGAGGAGCTTAACCAGGATTATCCAGATGGGTCTTAAATGCAATTACACACATCCTCATAAGAGAGAGGGAGTTTTGGGATGCAAGAAAAGGAGGTGATGTGAAGATGGAGCAGAGAGTGATGTAGTACAAGCCAAGGAATGTCAACAGCCACCAGAAGCTAGAGTACCCAAGAACAGATTATCCTTTAGAGCTTTTGGAAGAAGTGTGAGAAAATAAATTTCTGTTGTTTTAAGCCACCAAGTTAGGGTAATTTGTTACAGCAGTTACAGGAAACTAACACAGTAGCATATGGTAGATCTTCAGTAAAGGAATCAGTAGATACACCCACATTAGTAATAAAAAATGCAAATCAAATAGGACTGACATTCCATTTTTGCCAGCTAAACGTCCACCTAAAGCTGGCAAGACTGTGGTGAAAGAGTCCCATAATTTTGGTGGCATTACAGACTGATCTAAACTTTCTTTAGAAAGTAACAGAGGAAAATGTAGTAAGTGCCACAAAAATGTTTATCTCCTTTATTAGTAATACCACTCTTGGTCATTATCCTAAGAGAATAGTTAAAAAATACACCTCTAAACAAAAGAAAGAAAAGGAGGGAAAAAAAAAAAGGTAAGCAAAATATTTACCAATTCTTACTAATAGGAAAAAAAAATTCAGATTGCAAATAACCTAAAATGTTTACCAAAAGGAAGAGGAGGTAAGAAAGTTGATTCATTGACTCCAATAAATATTATGCAGCTTCTAAAATTAGTTACCATTATAACTATGTAGAAACGGGAAAATATTTATAACATGTCAAGCAAAGAAATCAGAATTCAAAATTATATGCATATTGTGGCCCCCAAACTGTGTGCCAATCAACTCAGAGGCGTGCTGTGAGATATTTATTTTTAATTTCTTAGTGAAACACAGTAGTACTCTACATTTGTTAGACTACTAGTTCTAATTGGTTCACAGTTTCAGCATTAGGTTGTACTGCATTCGTTTTGATGAAGTCTTATTAGTGAAGCTGGGTTTTTGGCAGACGATATGATGAAAAGCAAGCAATGACTGCAAAGCACTGTGGAACAGGAGATGGGAATGGCAGTGTCCAATCTGATCCCAAGGTTTGGGAAGTCATGCAGCATCCAACAGGTGCACACATCCCATTAGTAACTGTGGTTATTTAAAAATGAAACTAGGGGCCGCCCGGTGGCGTAGCGGTTTCGTCCGCGCTTGACAGCCCGGGGTTCGCCGGTTTGGATCCCGGGCGCCGGCCGACGCACTGCCTGTCAGCCATGCTGTGGCGGCGTCCCATATAAAGCGGAGGAAGATGGGCACGGATGTTAGCCCAGGGCCAGTCTTCCTCAGCAAAAAGAGGAGGATTAGCAACGGATGTTAGCTCAGGGCTGGTCTTCCTCACACACACAAAAAAAAGAAACGAAAAGATTGTTTTATCTTTTTTTTTTTCCCAAACGGCTACTAAGTTATTAGGACACAAATCTTATTAAATTCTTTGGACCTAACTACTTAATAAATGGAATTGTTTGGTACTTTCTTTGGCCAAGGGGCACCATGATAAAAGTACTGAGAAACTAAAGACTCCATGAATAAGAAAGTTTGGGAACTTCTGAAGTACACTATGACTGCAATTAAACAAACCCTTCAAATAAGAAGGAATTATGCAAACTTGAGCAGTTAGAATAAGGACTGCGGCATGTTTTTTCTCAAAGTATTTTTTTTTTTTTTTGTGAGGAAGACCAGCCCTGAGCTAACATCTGTTGCCAATCTTCCCCTTTTTGCTGAGGAAGACTGGCCCTGGGCTAACATCCGTGCCCATCTTCCTCCACTTTATATGAGACGCCGCCACGGCATGGCTGACAAGCAGTGTGTCGGCGGGCGCCTGGGATCCGAACCTGCGAACCCTGGGCCGCCAAGCGCGGACTAAACCGCTGCACCACCGGGTGGCCCCTCAAAGTATTTTTTTTAATACTATTGCTATACTGATTTTACTAAAAAAGGGGGAAAAATCTAAGCTTGTTACGGTCAGAAAAATAGTCCTCTAAATCATTTCTTTGGTCAGAAACTTCTAAATTACAAAGGCTCACCCTTACTTAGCTTTTTAGTTTTAAGACATGAAGAGCTTACACTTTCTTACTTAAAAGAGTAAATAATCTTTCAGAGCATTCTTATTACAAAGATTAAAAAAGAAAGCCTTATAATTGTATACTATTATGAAATTTACAAGCACTTTGATTTAGATCATTATAATTTTGAGCCTTACAGCCACCTACTCAGGTAGGTAACATTATCATTCTCACTTTACTGATGAGAAAACTGAGATTTAGAGCAATTAAATGATTTGCTCAAAGTTGTACAAATATTATGGAACACTCACATTACGCACTGTGGGATATAACACTGAACAAAACAGTTAATAATTCTTGACCTCACGGAGCATACATTTTAGTGTTAGAGCCAAAACCCAAATCCAGGCCTTTGACCCCAAGTACAATATTTTGTTTCTTAGTTTTGTTTTAAATCTCGCTTTTTATTTGTTTAAACTTCAGATTTAAACACCTATCATATAATATATACTGTTACTGTAAGATTAAAGATAAAAAAGATATGATCCCCTCAAGTGGCTTATAATATGTGGCAGGTGTTTATAATTTAGTGGGAAAAAAACATAATATATATGGTGTAGTGGGTTGAATGGTGACCTCCCAAAAGATATATCTATGTCCTAACCCATGGAACCTGTGAATATTACCTTATTTGGTAAAAGAGTCTTTGTAGTTGTAATTAAGTGAGGTGTCTCAAGAAGAGATCATCCTGGATTATCCAAGCGGGCTCTAAATCCAGTGACAAGTGTCCTTATAAGAGACACACAGAGGAGAGGCGCGGAGAAGATGGCTATGTGAAGAAGGAGGTCGAGATAGGAGTTATGCAGTCACAAAGCAAGGAACACCTGAAGCAGCCAGAACTTGAAAAAGGCAACAAAGGATTCTTCCCTAGGGCCTTCAAAGGGAGCACAGCCCTGCCAACACCTTGATTTCAGACTTCTAGCCTCCAAAACTCTAAGAGAATAAATGTCTGTTGCTTTAAGCCATCAAGTTTGCGGTAATTCGTTAACAGCAGCCACGGGAAACTAATACAACGTGGTATAAAGAATTATTACCTCTGTAATTTTAACTGCTTTCCTCATTTGCTGCTGTTCCCAAATATCTTGATTTTCATCTTCCTGACTTTCTTCACTTGTTTCTTCATTTCTGATTTCTAAGAAGAAAAAGTTCATGTATAAATATTCAGTATTTTTTCATTCTAATAGCAGCAGTTAACATTTTTAAGGGGCTCATGATGCGTCAGCCTAGCAGCCCTTTACATGTGTTAACTTATGTTTCACAATAACTCTGGGAAGAAGGCACTATTATCACTCTCATCTTATAAATGAGGAAACTCAGATATCAGGAGGTTAAATAACTTGTCTGAGGAATGTGTTGAAGCTGGGACTTGAATCGAGCAATCTGACTCCAGGATCTGCTCTCATCACCAAACTGTCACACTCAAAATGCTAGTCGCACATATGGAAAAAACTTGGAAAACATGAAACGTGGTTTTCCTTATCAGAGATTCTCAATTCTATCTGAAATCCAAATATGTAAAAATAATTTCTGGGTTATAAGGAACCAAAGTCTCATTTTGAGAAAACATTATTTGAAGTGAGAAAAATTTTGGTAAAACATATTATTGTTTACAAATGGGAAATGTGAAAATAGTCCTTTTGAGTCTTAAGGATTATTAGTAGAGGAAAATGTTTATAAGAGCCAGTAAGATTTTAATACATGACACCTAAAATCCCTGTAGATGCTTCCATCTTAAAAAAACAAATCTTTATAAAGGTGACAATGAAAACCTTCAATATCAAAAATAAGATACTGTACAATTTTTTTTAACCTGTCAAAAAAGATTCAGTGGAGGTCAGGTAATATTAAGCATTATTACACATACCCTTTGATAATAACATTTTGATCCAGACACGTCTTTTAGAGGCCATGTCATTGACCAAAATGGTATTAAATAAAAACCAACTTCAACACCCTTTAGAATGAGACACTACGTTTTTATGGAGATTTTATCATAATATTACATTCTAATGAAAAATGCCTTAATATATCACAAATAAATTAAATACATACTTGTTTCTTCAGCCATTCTTTGTCTAAGTGTTTGAGGCTTTGGGGTAAATGGTATTGTCTTTTCATGGTCATCAGGCTCACTCTCGGGATCTTCATCACTGTGTTTCTTCATAAACGAGGTGGTGGAGGTATGTTTTACATCCAAAGAAATATAGTCATCTTGGGCCCTGGCCAATTCACGCTTCCTGCGGGCTGCCTGAATAAAAGCTGCGTCAGGGATATTTACTGAAAGAAACAAAGAGGAGGACACTGAAAACCAAACACCCACAGAAATAAACATTCCTCACATTTAAATAAAGAAAAAAGGCACTGTTTTTCTACTTTCTTCATTATTTTGATATGAATGTAAATGGCTCAAAATCTACATCAATAACGGAAGAAAATTATTTTGAGATTAAATATAAATTAGAGAAATAAACCAAATTTAGACGTATTAGAAAATATATTGAAACCACTCCAATTTATCTTTTAATTCTCTTATTCATCAGATGTTGTTGCTGACTTTTTGTTGAGGGCTAGCTATTTCTTATTTCCAGAAGCTCTGAGATTGCCAGGGTAGGGATGTGAGTCGCTCAGTGAGTGAGAACCATACAGGTTAGAATGATGGGCGATAGACTAGTCTGACTGACAAAGTAAGAGGGACATTACTCTATGACCTGCCCCTCCCCTTTGGGCATCCAGGTATACAGGAAGTGAGAAACAGACTAATAACACCAGCACACAGCCAAATCAGCCTCCAAAGTCCTGTGGTGATTTCCACGTGAATAAATGTGAAAAGTTAAAAAGTCTAAAGGAAATAATCAGGTTCACTCAGCAGGTGAAAAATATTTAAATGACATCATCTTTTAATACAACCTTGTTTTATTTTTTCATTTTACACAGTGCAAACTTCATTAATATGGACTCTTTTTTTTGTTTGTTTTTTTGTGAGGAAGACCAGCCCTGAACTAACATCCCGTGCCAATCCTCCTCTTTTTGCTGAGGAAGACTGGCCCTGGGCTAACATCTGTGCCCATCTTCCTCTACTTTATATGGGACGCCGCCACAGCATGGCTGACAGGCAGTGCGTCGGCAGGCGCCCGGGATCCGAACCCGCGAACCCCGGGCTGCCAAGCATGAACTAAACCGCTGCGCCACCAGGCGGCCCCCATTAATATGATTCAAGAGCAAATTTCTTTACGCATGATCTAAGCTGAAATTTACCTTTATACTCTGGTAAAAAAATGGTTTCTTAAGCAAAATACTAAGGCAAACAAAATGGCAAGAGAAATTTTCACCATTTCAAGCACTTCGAAATATTAATTGGGGTGTCAAGCCACCGAGACTCAAGTAATATTTTGGAAACTCTCCCACAAACTGATCCCAATTCTTTGAGAAATAAATAGAAAAGATGTCATATGCCTAGAGATGAGGAAATATTCCAACTTTTGAAACCGAAAAAAGAGGTTTCAGAGATAACAGACCAATATGCTTGACACCAGCCCCAAGGAAAACAAAAAGTGCTTGAATTAATTATGAAGCAGTAAATGGCGATTACTAGAAACCAAAATATGCTCACTAAGAATAAGGAATACCAAAGCAAGTGATTTACTTTTTATAGACAAATACCTATTTACAGATCAGTATCAGGAAAATGATGCATGTTAGATGTCTCTTCATCCTCCCAAAGCATTTAACAGTTGCATGTTTTCCTTGTCGATAATGTTAAAATATGTGGGGAAAAATCACTCAGTGCACTGGATTCTTAACTGGTTGAATAACTATTCCAAAAAAATTTCGATAATGAAGCAATGTATGGATCTGCCAGAGGGCTCTATATTTTGTCATCTGGTTTAATGATTTTACTGTGATGTAAACGATGACAAGAAGACCTGTCTTTAAAGCTGGGAGTATATCTAAAATAACCTAAAGCAGAATTAAGATTCAAAACCATCACAACGGGTTACATTAGCATTTCTCGACCTTGGTTACACATTAGAACCACCTGGGAAGCTTAATCATCCACTGGTACTTGGGCTCCGATCCCAAAGATTCAGATGCAGTTGATCTGAGGTGGAGCTGAGCAACACTATGTTTTTATAGCCCTCAAGGGGATTTTAATGTACAGCTAGTGTTAAGACGATACACTTGGGTTCAAATACTCAAATGTATGAATACAGAAACAGAAACACTTGAATTGGAAGTGATTCACCTGCAAATGACTTTTGTTGTTAGTGCCGTAGAACCAAGTCGATTCCAACTCCTAGTAACCCTGTGAACAGCAGAGGAGAACCCTGCCCGGTCATTTCGCACCATCCTCTCACCTTCTGGCGCTGTATTGGACAATGCTCCGCTGCTATTCATAGGGTTTTCACGGCCAATTTTTTCAGATGTGGGTGGCCAGGTCCTTCTTCCTAGTCTGTCTTAGTCTGGAAGCTATGCTGAAACCTATCTACTATGGGTGACCCTGCTGGTCTTTGAAATACTGGTGCCATAGCTTTCAGCATCACAGCAACATGCAGCTGCCACAGTTGGACAACGGACAGACGAGTGGTGTGGTTCCCTGACTGGGAAATGAAGCCGGGCTATGGAAGTGAGAGCACTGAATGTGAACCACTAGACTACCAGGGCTTGCGCACAAATGACTTGGGGGTTAATCACAAGCAATGGACTCGCTAGTGAGATACTAGTGCTACATAAAGCTAATCCTCTCTCGAGCTACAATAAAGAAGTAAAGTTTCAAGGAAGAGAAGAGCACTCTATCCTGTCCTGTCTAAATCTAACATCTAGCTCAAGGGTCCCCACATAGCAGATGCCGGGCAGACATGGGATGAATTAATAAAGTTAGCATATTACTTTATAATAAGAAAAACATGTTTTAACAGATTTATAACTCATAATTTATTTTCACATACATTATGCTATTTAAGGAGTAGATGGTAAATGGTAACAAGCTGTACCTGCAACAGTGAACATCTCAAGGCAGGTATTCCATTACTGGATCATTCTAATAGTTCATTCATCTGAACAAAAAACAAATGCACTCCTTCATCCACATACCAGTCCTCAAACTTACCACATGCTTTCTTCATCCTTTCTTTTCCAGAAAAAAAGAAAAAAACAAGTATTCCTCACAGGACAAGTTTTCAACTTTCAACCAGTGTTTCTCAAGGGAGCATCTGAAGAAGGACAATTCTTCACCGTGCTGAACTGTCCTGCACTCTGAGAGACATTTATCACCTCTTGCCTCCAGGGCAGTACATGCCAGCAACACCTCAGTCACTATGGTAAATAGAGCTCTCCCACACATTTCAAAACATTGCCTTCTCTTAGGTGCACAGAGCTGCCAACATTCTAACACTACTGCCTTATACTGTCTAATCCACCATCTTCTAGAGCAGCACTGTTCAATACAGTAACCACTAGTCGTATGTGACTATTTAAACTTAACCAAATTAAAAATCTAGTTCCTTAGGTGTACTAGCCTCATTTCAAGAGCTCTATAGTCACATGTGGCTAGTGGCTAATGTACTGGACAGTGAAGACATAAAATTTTTACATCATCTCAGAAAGTTCTACTGGACAGCAATGTATCAAGAGTCTAGACAAGGCTTCACTTGTTTACTAGCCTTCAACTCTTAACATTGGCTTCATCACTAAGTACTTTTGTACTCTTGAACATACGGTATAAGAAAAAACTACAAGAGCTACTGGTTCTTGTTATTTAATAAGTTAGTAAAGCATGTATTACTATATTACAAGTCTTTTAAAATATATTTTAACCATTATATTTCAAATTAAATTGTTTCCTTTATAAAGCTATGTATTTTACTTAATTTTCTCAGAAGGGGTCTTAGGCTTCATGAGACTGAAAAGAGTCCACAGCACAAAACAAGTTAAGAACCTTGAACTACAGTAAAAGGCCAGATAAATATTTTTGGCTTCGTGGGCCATAAAGTCTCTGTCGCAACTTCTCAACTCTGCCAGTGTACTGCAAAAGTAGCCACAGACAATACATAATTTAATGAGTGTGGCTGTGTTTTAATAAAACTTAATTCACAAAAGCAGGTGGTGGGCCAGATCTGGCTCACAGGTAGTAATTTGCCAACCTCTCAACTGGACTGATCTAAAACATAAAGGCAGTCATGTCATCTATTTGCATAAAATTTTCAGTAGTTCCCCCAGGTCCTGTATTATCTGACTTCAATTTGTCTCCCTGCTTTCTTTCTTTTTGTTCCTCTATCTTAAACTCCAACCAAATATTTTCAGTCCAACAACTGTTTTCAGTTCTCTGCACGTGCTATGTTATCTTCCTTAAAATTTTATATACGCTACATCCTGTACCCGAAACATCCTCACTGACAAATTCTTACCATCCGTCCGATTGGCATGAATCATCCAGTAGAGCACAGTGGTTAAGAACACTGGCTCTAAAGCAGAATTGCTTGGGTCTGAATCCTAGCTCTGCCTCTTACCAGCTGTCTGACCTTGGGTATGTTATGTAATGGAAATGTGCATTCAATTTTGGCACTTTAACAATCAGTAATAATGACTTACTTGCCCCATACTTCACTAGAGTTTGTTATCAATAATAAGAATCACTGGTATAGAAAATATTGATATTAGAAATAAATTTCTTAACCAAAATTACAAAATTTACCAACCTATTGATGAAAATTCTTCTTCCACAGAGCTAGAGCTGTCAGAAGATGAACTCTGATTGTCCTTACTTTCCGAGGAATGATGAGTTCCATCCTCTTCATCTGTTGAAAGATCAACCACTCTGGGTTCTAACAAGACATGTTTTGAATACAACAAGAGAGAGTTAAGCTATTGCAATCAATAATTGAAATTCTGAACAACACATGGTATATGTATAATATGGTGTTTTAATTTTGCTCCACAGATTTAAAGTAGATATACAGTTCTTTCTCCAACTTCCATTCTTTCTAAAACCAATGGATGGTCTAATAAATGTATTTACCCTATTGTACTATCTATTTATCTAGTAAATTATTCTCTTAAAGGATGTAATGAGAAGAGGGAAGGGAATAGTAGAGGAAAAAAATGATAAAAAAATGAAGGAATATTTAAAACAAAAAATAGTGGTAGTGAATAAGCAGAAAGAGAAATATTTAACGTACACTTACTATGTGCTGGGCACAATGGAATCTGTTTTACAAGGTTTCATTTAATATTCACAATTCTATAAAGTAAATGCTATTACTCATGAGGACACTAATGGCTGGAGAGGCTAAATAACATGACCAGTGTCACAAAGTTAGTAAGTGGAGAAGCAGGGCTTTCAACCTAATTTCATCCAACTCTGGAATTTAGACTCTCCTTATATTATGTCATATTTCAATGGCTGGTGGCAAGAAGTACTGCAATGAGCATTATGGTCTCAGATAAAATCATGGATCTCTCTTATTTCCATTGTGTGATTTTGGGAAGAACACAGTCTGTCAATCAACCTATGAAACAAAGATAACACTAACAGATAACACACATAGGGGTGCTGTGAGAATTGACTGAGCAAAATGTAAAGGAATTCATGGTATTATTGACAAGAAAGGACTTGTTAGTTCACATTTCGTAATTTTTATGAATAATCTTAGAACTTAAGACAACAAATAGTACTCTTTATCTTAAAAATTTCTCTTAATTAGAAAACCTACCTACAGTTCAAAAAAAAAATTTGGAATAAGATAAAAATTTAAAAGACAAAGAAATATAGCTACAGCTTACATCTTTCTTAGCTACTTTGATTTATGATGACAACTACCTCTTCCCAAACTGGATTGACACCAGAGCAGTGATTGTCAGAGCATGGTCCATCAACCTTCGGAGGTCCCTGGGACCCTTTCACAGGGTCTGTGAAGTCAAAACTACTTTCGTCACAATGTTAACATGTTATTTCCCTTTTCACTCTTTGATATTTACATAATGAATGACTCAAAAGCAGTGGCAGCTAAAACTGCTGGTCTCTTATTATGAATCATCACAGCGACACCAATGTGTAGTAGCAGCCACTGTATTCTCCACCACCACGCATTGGCAGGAAAAAAAAAAGCCAATTTCACTTAGGGTCTTCATTTAATGAAGCAATAAAAAATTATTAATTTTATTAAGTCTTGACCCTTGAGTACACATCTTTTTAATATTTTGTGGAACAAAATGGAAGCATGCATAAAGCACTTCTGGGGCATACTGAAACACAATGGTTGCCTCAAGGAAAAGCACTTGTGTGCTGAGTTGCAAGTTGAACTAGCCACTGTCTGCAAGGAGGAACACCATTTTACTTAAAAGAACGACTGACAAACTGTAGTTACTCAGACATGGATATCTGACAAACGTTTTCTGAAAAATGAGCAAAGTTGTGTCTGTCACTTCAAGAAATAGAGATTTCAAGTGAAAACTGGAATTTTGGAAAACATATCCTCCACTCTGAACTTGATAGCTTTCCAGTACTTAAAAGACTGATGATATCAGCAGTAACATTAACAGATTTTTTTTGATATAATAAAACGTACAAACATCTGCAAGATCTGCAAACTCAGTGAACCAATACTTTCCAAACAGTCAATGCATGATGTTATCAACCATGCACAGGTAAAAGATCCAAAGTATAAAACAGACCAATGGATTTTAACGTAATGGAGTACAAAAAACTGACTGATATGGTTTCAGCTTCTATCTTGCAAATTAACCTTTAAGAAACTATGACTTGTTGAGCTTTGCTTTATTAAAGCAGAACACCCTCAATGATCTAAAAAGGCTAAGTACTCCTCTTAACCACATATCTGTGGTTTTCTTCACATACTTCAAACAAAACAACATATTGCAACAGATTTAATGCAGAAGCAGCTTTGAGAATTCAGCTGTCTTTCATTAAGTGAGACATTCGAGACTTGCAAATTGAAAACAATACCACTCTATTTTTTTGGAAATAGTTATTTTTCACAAAAATGTTATTTATCGTTGCATGCAATGAGTTAATTTTAAAAAATGAATTGATAAAAATTTATCTTAATTCTTAATATGGTAAATATTAATAGAGATAATCCACAGAAACAAAAGCTCTTTGGGATCCTTAGTCTTTTTTTTTTTTTTTGGAAGATTGGCCCTGAGCTAACATCTGTTGCCAATCTTCCTCTTTCTTTGCGTTTTTTTTTTCCCCCAAAGCCCCAGTAGACAGTTGTAAGTCACAGTTGTGCATCCTTCTAGTTGCTCCATGTGGGACGCTGCCTCAGCATGCCTTGATGAGCAATGCGACCGTCCCCGTCCAGGATCTGAACCAGCCAGTCCTGGGCTGTGGAAGCAGAGGGCTCAAACTTCACCGCTATGCCTCCAGCCCGGCCCCTCCTTAGTCATTTTTAAGAATGTAAAGGGGGTACCTAAGACCAAAGACGAGAACCACCCTTTAGGAAGGCAAGAGAAAAGGCAACTCTTGGCCTCAATTCTCCCTATTAAAGTTTAACCAGATGACTTACACACAGTAGAAAAATATAAAAAGTCATCAAAACTTGATAAACAGAAAGTCATAACAATGACTAAGAAATCACCAAAATCACTTGTACTAAAAACAGTGGAGAGAAAATGTTTTACCTCAAGACAAACCAAAAACTGTACTTATTAAGCTCCAATTCAAACTAGAACACATTTTATGTAAACAACTTTTTGCTACTTGAATCCTATGTTTAAGAAACTTGCAAAAGTACTTCAAAATCACTACATCGTATTTAACGCCATTATTGGTACAGTCTACAGTGCCAACAATCTATTATGTCTGAGTGACATACATTGTTATTTTTATCTCAGTTTTTGCAAATAACTGATGAAAAGCAAAAAAACCAAATGTCCCAAAGCCTGTCGCCTAGGTTCTTCTCATGTTCTATTCTGGTTAACTGTTTTCTAGAAAAATAATTGGGGGCTTTAACAAAAGGTACATATAACTTTTGCCTACCTAAGAGTATTAGAAATTTTTAAATTCTTTTGTGACGATTTAGGTTCTTCATAAATATGAAGTACTGCACTTAAGCTATAATCAGTGAGGGTTCATCTGATGGTGCAAACAGTCGAGCCACAAACCATACAGGATTCTTCCTACTCCCCCGGGGAGCCCAATACAGAGATGCGGACAGCGGGCGAGTGCTCGCAGGCGGGCTGTCCTGCTCACTATCTCCTCGAGTCAGCGCTGCTCGAGTTCAGCAGCAGATTATAGATACCTCTAGAGAACCCTGCGGGCCTCTTCAAGCCCCGCCCCGGCCCCCGCGTCCCCTCGGGCGCCCACCCCGCTGCCCCGCGTCACCTGAGCCGCCCGAGCTGCCGTCCACGCGGGCAGCAGCTCCTGCTGGGCGCCGGGAACTCGCCCAGACCCGGGCCCGGGCCCGGCCCCGGCCCCGAGAGCCCCGGGCCCGAAGGGGCCTTTTCGCCACCTCTGCGCGGCCTCCTCCAGAGGGCGGCCCTTCCTCCGCAGGGCCCGGGGCCGCCTGCTCCCCTGGCGCCTCGGGTTCAGCAGACGGTTCCTCGGCGCCGTCGCTGTCACTAGAGTCGGCGCGGCGCTGCCGGAAAGTCCTCTTCGGCGTCTGTGCCATGGCCGAGCCCCGAGCGCCACGCGCGCGTTCGCTTCCTGCGCACGCAGACCCGGGTCCCGGCGTCCACTCCAGCGCGCGCTCCCGCCTTCCGCCTTGACGCCGCGTGCGCGCGCCCGTGCCGTCGACTCTTGCCTCCCTGTGCGCATGCGTGCTTTGCCTCCCTCGAGCCGGTCGACGGAGTCCTGTTCCCAGGACTGGGGTCTGAGAATGCAAAGTTCTTTTTGCGAGGCCAAGTTGTGCAGAGAGTCGCCGAGAGCGTCCCAGAGACTCCCGGAGCTGAGTGCCACGGAGAGCAGCACTCACAGGCTCTTCCTGTGCAAACCATGTTTAGGAATCAGGCGCTATGCCCTGATTCTGGACTGGAACCGGGTGCGCTGTCTTCTTTCTGGAGAGAGTCAAGTTCTCCAACCGAGAATGAAAACAAAAAGGAGTGGCGGGGGGAGATTGCCTCTGAAAGCTAAACAGTAAAATCTACGCATAAATTACAGGCACACAAATAAGCAAAATAAAATGATTGTTCCCAGGCGGCAAAGCTTCAATGGAACCTGGTAATATGCTTTGGCCCATAAAAAAAAAATGTATCTGGAAAAAGGGAGTGTTTAGAAAGTGGCGCAGAGATAAGAAGGATGGATGAGGCAAACTTGGGCTGCAGCCACTAAGCACCATCGAGAGAGAGGAGGCCTTCACTATGGACTCTGAGTCGTTAGTCCTCCTGGTAAAACCCATTCTAGTTTGGATGCCTGTAACCATATCTATCTGGAGCAAACAAGTAAACATTCACTTCAGTGACCTCTTGCTGAGGTCCGCCCCATGCTCCACAACTTTTCAGTCTCTTCTTTAAAGTTCAAGACTTTCCAAGAGGTTCATAGAAAGGATTACTTTTTCCAGACACTCAGCTCCCACTATATTTGGTCTGCCTGAGAACCCCTATATTTACGCTGCTCTCTGCCAACTAGTCCCTCCACCCCCTTCTTACGAAGGAGAGACATAGTTCTCTGTCCATCCTAAATACACTAGTAGTTCATACCCCCACGTGTAAAAACTCCTGCAACATCTACCATTTTATTGTCAGGATAAGAAAGTAAAGTCTTCATAACAATCCTCTGGTAAATCAGACCATTTCTAATGTGTTGCTTCCTTTTTTTTTTAATGTTGTGACCAGAGGCTTGCAGGAACCTAACCTTATTTCCCGTAGGAGCAATGACTAAGTATTCACTAATTCAGTGTGCTCAGCAACTTAAAAAAAATTTTTTTTAAGATTGGCCCTGCGCTAACATCTGTTGCCAATCTTCCTCTTTTTCTTTTTTCTCCCCAAAGCCCCAGTGGACAGTTGTATGTCATAGTTGTACCTCCTTCTAGTTGCTCTATGTGTGACTCCATGTCAGCATGGCTTGATGAGTGGTGAGCAGGTCTGTGTCCAGGATTTGAACCAGCTAACCCCTGGCCTCCGAATCGGAATGTGTGAACATAACCACGACACCACCAGGCCAGCTCCCTAATGTGTTACTTTCAACAAAATTGAAGAACCAACCCCAGCTGTCAGCTGACCATTCAAAACAATTTTTGATGATGGCTCACCGATTTTTGCATTTGATTCAGTCAGAGTTCTACGAATAGACTGATAATGAGAAAACATACCCCTTCATATGTGGAAAGGTTTCTCAGTGCTTACATAATGTTAAATAAAACTGTAATAATACAATTGACAATGAACACTACACCGTTATAGCGATAAGTAATAGCTATCTATGGATGCATGAACTAATGTGCATGGACAGACTATTTGTTATTAAGAGATGCATTTCCAACAAAATGTTCTCTTTGGTAAAAAAAAAACCTGTGATGTATTTATGTTGTGTTGATAAGTGTGTTGAAGTCCACCAGCCAAAGGCTACCAGAAACACACTAAGTCAAACAAAGTTAAGTTTATTTAGCTTGTCCCAGCAAAGGAGCACACAGGCCAAAGAAACCATGGTGTATCTTGGTAAGCGGGAGTTGAGTGGAGCTTACTGTAGGATTTGAGTGTGTGCCAGGAGATTTTTAAGGAGAGATAAGGGAAGCAGGGCCAGATGTGGATTGCATAATGTCAAGAAGCTGGGACAGTTCAGCAACTGGGTACCTCAGTAATCCTGTTCAAGAAGTGAGAGGAGCAGGAAGAAAGTGGAGCTGGGTGTCATGAGCAAGAAAGGAGTAATCACTCAGAAGTAACTCTTGCAGCTGCAGTATGGTCTTGACTTCCAGCAGAATTGATTTTCACCGTATTAATAATTATAAAGACAACTCAATCTAGGATAAAAAAATCATTTAGAGGTTTGTAATCACAAGAAATTACATATATATTATGCTTTTATATATATATCACACTTTTATAGGGAAATATACATTGATCAACAAAAGACTTTCAAGCATAAACTATATCTCATTAAATAAAATGTATGAAATAGAAATATAAATTCAAGGAGAAAAAGCAATGGTGTAAGTGTCTTGTGCATTTTTTAAATGGATGATGATGAGTATTAAATAGGTTTGGTATTTAGATTACATTAGATGTGATGAGTGACATAACACATTTATTTTGAGTGCCAATATGCACAATACACCATAAATGACATCCTTTGCAACTGTCAAAACTTATGCTGAACCTTATGATTGTATGCCTGAAAATGTTATGAGGTAATGGATGTTTAAAATTTCTGAAAGAATATGCAAAGAAAAAGTGTGAAGTCTACCATTACAGATGACTATTACCACCTCTGGCTTCTACTGCCTATGGAAGCCCCAGTTGCTCAAAAAACAGAAAAAAAAAATTTTTGCCTGCACAGTCTCATAAGGATTGTATTTTACGAATTGGTTGGAGGATAGAGTCATAGATAAATAAATTGGTGGTATACCCCAGCAATAAGCCAATTCTCTTCTAGAAATTTCTCCCCCCATCAGGTTTCTGTAGCTATGTCCACCTCCTGGGACAAAGCTAACAGGATCAGAATAGACATCTAACCGTGGTAGACCAATAAGAGCCTTTGTCCAAGATACTAGCTTTGAGAATAAGCCACAGTTTATTCTCTGCATGTGGCAGGAACCATAGCCTATGAATGTCTGAGCTGTGAGACAGCTCTTTCAGTGGTGTGCTGGGGTCAGCTCCTGTGCGTCCTGGACAGCTGATTGCAAAATGTTCAGGAATCGTGTGAGCCAGTTGTTAAACACAGTCATCATTAAAAATGAAATTATATAACTCAATCAAAGAAAGTATATTAAGAATAAAGGTAATAATCACTCAAAACTCATCACTTCCTAATTTTCACTAGCTTTTACTGTTTTCTTTGCTGTTGAGGTTATTTATGTCTACTGTATCTGTCTGGTGAAAATACTGTATAATGTGCTACTGCACATCTATTACCCACTCTGTGTTTAGTGATGTCATTTTTGTAGCTAGAAATCCATCATGGTGGGAATATTAATGCCACAGAAATTGACAGATCTTAAAAATCAGGACTTTCCCCCCAGAGAGCTAGTTTTTAAACACTTACCATATTCCACCAAGGGGTTAAGGAGGAGCAGAATTTCCCTGACTGATTTGGTTCCAAGAACCCCTTTTCATGGCTCATCTTGATGAACTAGTACTCCCCAGAACAGGCTTGGGAAGTGCTATAGTAAGGGATTATTAGTTATTCATAATTTTTAATAACTTTTTGTAAAGAGAACTTCTTTTAGCAAATCCAGGTAAAATTAGGGCACTGCCTGAAAGATTTTTTGTTGGGGTGGTAGCAAATAGTGTGAAAAGGATAATTCTTGAAAATAGAGATATTTGTAATATTGGAAAGAACTGCTTCCCAGCATGAACTGAGTGCTCCTTACAGCTGGAATGAACTCCAAAGACTGGAGGTGGGGGTGGGGCACCAAAGACTGTTCCGTTTGGCCCAGTGCTTTTTGGTGCAGCAGACATCCATGCAGAATTCCCAAGTCCTGCAGTGAATGCTGCTCTATTCTCCCTTTGCAGAGGAGAATGTCTTTCTAAATCACTACAAAGCAATTAATGCAAAACCAGTAAGTAGACTATGATTTTAAAATGGTGAGGAGAATGAGGAAGATGATTATGATTGTGATTAGAAGGAAATTCAGTGTTCTTTTATGTGCTGTGTGAAGAAACATGGTCACGCATTGTACAAATCAACCAGCATTTATCATGCATCTACTAGTTTAAGTACCATGCTAGGCTCTAGGCCAGTGTTCCTCATATCTAATGTTCTCCAAAGCACTGGGGATCATGTGAAAATGCAGATGCTGATTGAGCAGGTCTGTACTGGGAAGTCTTCACTTCTAGCAAGCTCCCAGGAGAAGCCAAGGCTACTTGTTTGAGGACCACACTTCAAATAGCAAGTTCCTAGGGCAGATGTGAAGAAAAATTAATCACCCTTAAGAGGTTTAAAAAAATGTGCTGGGTAACAATCATTGATGAACTTCGTATCAGATTGTAACAGCAAGCAAATGCCATTATGTACCTCAAAATTTGGAAACTGAATAATCCACGAAGAGGAAAGTGAATAAGAAGCTGTTCACAGTGACTGAGGTTATCTCTGTAAGGATTATCTGTCTCCAGCTTCACAAGAAGGATTCTCCACTAGTTTCCAAAATTGTTTTAGGTATTTGTCTCTGTTTGAAAGGTGGTCAGCAGGACAGAATTCACTCCCAGTGTGGCTCACAAAGGGAGCAGTTTCTTGAAGATAATCTAAGTGTGATGTTGGTGTTCCAGAAGGCTGTCCTTTTCCTTTGAAAGTCACCGACTCACAACCAAAATGTGAAAACACTAGGCAGACTTCAATGTTTGCAACTGAGTTTGGAGCCATCAGCTGATGTGGGCTAGTTGCTTATTTCCTCATTTTAAACTACACTGCCTCACCCAGTCAGGGCCCCCCTCTTACTCACCTCAATATCTCTATATCCAGTATAGTGTCATAGTAGACACTGAATTAATGTGAATTCAATGAACTGAACGTGTCGATGAGGTGATTCTAAAACACCTGTGTTCAATCATGATAACAAAACCCAAAAACAAATCACTCCATTTAGCTTGTTGGATGCAAACATGTTAACAGACCGATGATATACTAATGGGACAGAAAGAAAAACTGTGCTATTTAAAACATAAACCAAATATTTGTTCCAAGGGAGAGAAGTGAGATAAATGATTTTCTTTGGGTATTGCCTGGATGGGAGAAGACAAAATAGAGAGGACTTCTTCAATAAAGGGGGAGGAATCCTGGGTTTCCTCTTCTGACCCCAGGGAAAGCAGAGTAAAGGCTCTAGAGTAGAGTTGCTGGACTTAGAAAGAGTACAGGATGCCTAGTAAAATTTGAATTTTGATAGACACAAGGAATAGTTTTTTAGTATAAGTATGTCCCATGCAATATTTAGGACATACTTGCATAGGACCTATTGGAAGCCTAGTCTAGGATAAAGAGAGACGTGAAAAATTTCAAAGGGAAGAGTAAGGTTTTGCAACCTGGAAGTGCTAGTGGTTCTGGAACCTGAGGAGAAAGGGTGGCCAGTGAGAAGTTTCCAGTTGCAGAGGGTAGGGCGGACAAGGGACTTTTAAGATATGGTGCCATGTCCCCTCAAGCCTTTAGTAAAAGCTTGCTCCACACAGTCTTGTGAAGACAATGCTTTTGGGACTGAAGGACATGGCAGCTGAGGTCAGCGTGGTGGCAGCACCTTTGTGATAAGGGCTGGTGGCTCTTCAGTTTCTAAGCTGAGTGTTGGAGGAGTCATAGTGGATGACAGGGGAAAAGCAGGCTGCTGAGCACACTGGTTTAGGAGTGGCTATGAGATAGCCCCTTTTCCCAAAGGTACCCAAGAAGGTGCAACTATAAAGGGAAAGATGTCCCACAGTGTTACCCGTGGAGACAGGAGAGCAAAAATTATACTTTTCCAGTCTTTCCAGATACCCATAATCATCACTGCCTTACATTATTTGTTCTTTCTCATGAATACTAGGATTTTTTCCCCCAAGAGGGCAAGGATAATGAGAATCTCTTATTTGCCTCACACCATACTTACTTAGAACACCAGCTTATCAAATTAATTGACTGATTATTAGGAGACTTTGTGTTATTTACTTTTTATATAATTTAAAATTGCAGAGGTTAATAATTGAAGAAAATTAGCAAATGAAAAATCCCCAGCTTGTGAAAATCAATGTCATATTTACTTAGACTCTTTTTTCCCCTGAAGTGAAATGTTTTATTCAGCCAGATTTTTCCATTGATCGGTGAGTTCTGAGCTCCCTCTAGTGAGAAATGTGTTCCTTACAGAAGGATTGTGTCAAATCTCTGGAAATTGCCTCTTTTCTTATCATAGAGATATTTTTTCCATTCTCTCTTGTTATAAGTAATTGATATATTTTTATTTTTAAGCCAACCTATGTCAAACTTTCTCAGAGGACAAAATTTTGGGAAGTCACATTTATAAGTAAAGTATCACTCTCTCCTTTGGGAACTAAAAAAATATATATTTTGGATATTGGGGCAGGGGAAAAATCCCTTTCTACCTTTCTTGTGTTCTTGTGACTGGACTAATAATAAAATTGACAAAAGACCAGATTAACAGGAGAAAAACTCAGTTTAATCCATACATATTGGAGATCATAGAGAAATGATGCTCAGAGAGTGAAAAAAGCAGCCAGCATATATATCTTTTACATAAAGAAACAATAAATTTATGAGAAATGACGGGACAAAGAAACTTAGGTTTGGGGTACATAATTAGTGAGGAATTTAAGCAGAGTTTAGGCTTGAGGTAGTAAATTAGCAAGGTTGTTTATATAGGCTTCTTGGCCCTGAATTCCCTAGCTCTGGTGACAAGGATGCAGGGAGAGCACCTTTCACATGGGAGATTTATTTCCTGCTTTCAGTGGGAGCAGAGACAGAAGGGTCAGAATGCCCTTTTTGCTTCTCAAGTAACTTTAATTCAAAATAATCAATATGCTAGTGTGGGATATTTTGGGGTGAATTGCCCTGGGCCCCAACATAGAAATGCATCCATAAAAGTATGGACCTAGTTGTGGTTTCATTTTTTCAGTATCTGTTTTTTGAGCACTTACTATGATGGGAGTTTTGTACTGGGAACAGAGGGTCACAACACACATGGGGTCCTGATCCCCATGGTCAGGTGCTAGTAGCCAAATTAGTCCTATAGATTGGCTTATTAGAAATTCCTCTTTTTTTATTATTGTGGTAAGAACACATACAATAAGATCTGTCCTCTTAACAAATTTTTGAATGTACAGTATGGTATTGCTAATTATAAGCACAACGTTGTGCAGCAAATCTCTAGAACTTTTTCATTTTGTTTAACTGAAACTTTATGCCCATTGAACATCAACTCTCCATTTCTTCTCTTGCCAGCTCCTGGCAACCACCATGCTCCTGTCTGCTTCTATGAGTTTGGCTATTTTAGATACCTCATATAAGTGGAACGAGGCAGTAATTGTCCTTCTGTAACTTAGCATAATGTCCTCAGATTCATCCATGTTGTTACATATGGCAGCATTTCCTTCTCTTTTTAGTGCTGAATAACCCTCCATTGTATGTGTATACCACTTTTTCTTCATCCGTTCATTGAATGATGTACATTTAGGTGGTTTCCACATCTTGGCTGTTGTGAATAGTGCTACAATGAACATGGGAGTGCAAATATCTCTTTAATTCTTTTGGATAAATAACCAGAAATGGGATTTCTGGATGATATAGTAGTCTTATTTTTAATTTTTTGAGGAACCTCCATATTGTTTTCTGTAGCAACTGCACCATTTTACATTCCCACCAACAGTGCGCAAGGGTTCCAATTTCTCCACAACCTTGCCAACACTTGTTATTTATTGTTTTTCTTTTAGTAACTTTTTTTATACTGGCCATCCTAATTGATGTGAAGTGATATTCCGTAGTAGTTTTGAGTTACATTTTCCTGATGATTAGTGATGTTGAGCATCTTTTACCTACCTGTTAGCTTCTTTGGAGAAAGTCTATTCAAATCCTTTGCCCATATTAAAATTGGATTATTAGGGGTTTTTGCTGTTGTTGATTTTTTGCTATTGAGTTGCAGTAGTACCTTATGCACTTTGAATATTAATCTCTTATCAGATATATAGTTTGCAAATATTTTTCTGTCTTTCCATAGGTTGCCTTTTCACTATGTTGAGTGTTTCCTTTGCTTTTTAGCTTGATGTAGTCCCACTTGTCTATTTTCGATTTTGTTGCTTGTGCTTTTGGTGTTATACCCAAGAAAACATTGCCAAGATTTTCATTGCCAATCATTGTCATGAAGGTTTTTCCCCATCGTTTTCTTTTAGGAGTTTGACAGTTTAAGGACTGAACGTTTAAGTGTTTAAAATATTTTGAGCTGATTTTTGTGTATGTGTAGGATAAGGTCCAATTTCATTCTTTTGCATGTGAATATTCAGTTTTCCCACTACCACATTTAGAAGAGGCTATCCTTTCCCCATTGTGTATTCTTGACACCTTTGTTGAAGATCAGTTGACTGTGTGTGTGTGGGTTTGTTCCTGGGTTCTGTATTCTCTATCATTGTTCTGTATATCTGTCTTTATGGCAGTACCATTCTGTTTTTAATTACTGTAGCTTTGCGATATGTTTTAAGATCAGGAATTGTGATACCTTCAGCTTTGTTCTTTCCTAAGATTGTTTTGGCTATTTAGGGTATTTTGTGGTTCCATTTGAATTTTAGCATTGTGTTTCCTATTCCTGTAAAAAATGCTATTGTGATTTTCATAGGGATTGCATTGAATCTGTAGATCATTTTGAGTAGTATGAACATTGTAACAACATTAATTCTCCCAACTGATGAACATACAATGTCTTTCCATTTATTTGTGTCTTCTTCAATTTCATCAATGTTTTGTGGTTTTCAGTGTATGTTTTTCATTTCCTTGGTTAAGTTTATTCCTAAGTATTTTTTTCTTTTTGATGCTATTGTAAATATAATTTCTTTTTTGGATTGTTCATTGTTAGTGTATAGAAATGCAATTGATTTTTGTGTGTTGATTTTGTATTCTGCAATTTTGTTGAATTCATTTATTGGTTCCAACAGTTTGTGTGTGTGTGTGTGTGTGTGTGTGTATGTGTATGTGTAGTCTTTAGGGTTTCCTACATATATATGATCATATTATATGCAAATAATGACAATTTTAATTCTTCCTTTCCAATTTGAATGCCTTTTATTTCTTTATCTTGCCTGATTGCTCTAGCTAGAACTTTCAGTATGATGTTGAATAAGAGTGGTGAGAGTGGGCATCCTTGTCTTGTTCTTGATCTTAGACGAAAAGCTTTCAACGTTTCATAATTAAGTATAATGTTAGCTGTGGGTTTGCCATATATGGCCTTCATTATGTTGAGGTATGTTCCTTCTATACCCAATTTGTTGAGGGTTTTTATTATGAAAGGATGTTGTATTTTGTCAAATGCTTTTTCTGGATCTATTGAAAGGATTATATGATTTTTATCTTTCATTCTATTAATATGGTGTATCACATTTATTGATTTGTGTATGTTGAGTCATCCTTGCATCCCAGGGATAAAGCCACTTGATCACGGTGTATGATCCTTTTAATATGTTGTTGAGTTTGGTTTGCTAATATTTTGTTGAGAATTTTTTCATCTATATTGATCAGGGATATTGGTCTATAGTTTTTTTTTCCTTGTGGTGTCTTTGTCTGGCTTTGGTATCAGGGTAATGTTGGCCTCTTACAATGAGTTTGGGAGTGTTCCCTCCTCTTCAATTGTTTTGGAAGAGTTTGAGAAGGATTGGTGTTAATTCTTCTTCAAATGTTTTGTATAATTCACCAGTGAAACCATCTGGTTCTAGGCTTTTCTGTGTTGGGAGGTTTATGATTACTGAGTCAATCTCCTTACTTGTTGTTAATCTGTTCAGATTTTCTATTTGTTCATGATCCAGTCTTGGTAAATTGTATGTTCCTAGGAATTTATCCATTTCTTCTAGTTTACCCAATTTGTTGATATATAATTGTTCATAGTAGTCTTTTATGATCCTATGTATTTTTGTGGTATCAGTTGTATTGTCTCCTCTTTCATTTCTGATTTTATTTATTTGATTTTTCTCTTTTTTTCTTAGTCTAGCTAAAGGTTTTTCAATTTTTTTATCTTTTCAAAAAACCAGCTCTTAGTTTTGTTTTTTATTTTTTTTTGTAGGAGAAGATTCACCCTAAGCTAACATCTATTGTCAATCTTCCTCTTTTTTTCTTCCTCCCCCCCACAAAGCTCCAGTACATAGTTGTGTATAGTTGTAAATTCTTCTGGTTCTTCCATGTGAGCTGCCACCGCAGCACGGCTTCTGACAGACGAGTGTTGTGGTTCTGCACCCAGGAGCCAAACCTGGGCCGCCGAAGTGGGCCACAACAAACTTGACGGCAAGGCCATCAGGGCTGGCTCCAGCTCTTAGTTTTTTGATATTTTCTATTTCATTTACTTCCACTCTGATCTTGGTTATTTCCTTCCTTATGCTAACTTTGGGCTTAGTTTGTTCCTCTTTTCCTAGTTTCTTGAGGTGTAAATCCAGGTAGTTTATTTGAGATCTTTCTATTTTCTTAATATATGCATTTATTGTGATAAACTTCCTTCTAAGAACTGCTTTTGCAGCATCCCGTAGGTTTGAAGTGTTGTGTTTCCATTTTCACTTGTTTTGAAATATTTTTAAATTTCTCTTTTGATTTCTTCTCTGACTCTTTGGTTGCTCAAGGGTGCGTTTTTTAGTTTCCACGTGGTTGTATTTTTTCCAGCTTTTCTCTTGTTGTTGATTTCTAGTTTCATATCACTGTGGTTGGAAAAAGTACTTGGTATGATTTCAATCTTCTTGAGCAAGCTGTTAATCTTGCTAAGTAAGCTGTGTTTAGTTGATTCACAGTCTTTTCCTCCAGGAGCAGGCACTTCTGGTAACAAACATTTTTGTTCAGTCCCAGTATTATTTAGTATGACTAACAGGCAAATATGCTTCCTTCCAGAATTGTTTAGCATAGGGACAAGAAAGTATATTTGAAGTACATTTGATCCCATTATTGTTTAACACAAGGACAGGGAATTCCTTTGGTTTCACTTCTCATTAGAGTGAAGTCTTAAAAGCACTGATTATTTAGGCAATGAAATAATAATGCATTCAAAATTTATGGAACAATTAGTCTGTGTCAGTCACATGACAAGCACTTAACATATATCAACTCATTTTATGTTCACAGCAACTTTATTAGGTTGGTTATTATCCCTGCTTTACAAATGAGGAAACAGGAACACAGAGAGAGAAAAATTAAGAAAAGCTTGCAAGTCAAAGCTAGCAAGTGATGGAATAGAGATTCAAGTGCAGGCAGCATAATCTGAAACCCTTAGTCTTAACTACTACATAACATATTACCAGGACAATTCCTCTCAAGGAAAAGGAGTCATGTGAGATAAATCATACTATGCTAATTGACCACAACTTGTTTAAGAAGTAGAAATCAAGTGGTCAACATACACAGCAATTTAGTAAGAGGAAAAGATGTTACAAAGGGACAGTGTCAAGGGTGATCACGATTTCTTGATTTTGAATCGTTTGTCCCTTAGTTCTAGGAAAATTCTAGAGCTTTGCTTCTATTCCAAAAAATCGGTTTTCCAACTAGTCCAAACTTCTTTTCAATGCCTCCCCTGGATTTTTCATTGAGGTTCCCCCCCCATTATGAAATGTAACATACATACATAAAATGCACAAAAAAATGTGCTTGCAAAACAAAAATTTATTGCAAAACAAATCCCTCTGTAACCACCACCAAAGTCAAGAAATAGAACATTGTTGCACCCCGGCAATTTCTTTTGTGCTCCCTTTCAGTCATTCCACTCTCACTGGCCCCCAAAGTAACCATTTTTCTGACTTTTATAGTAATCACTTTCTTGTTTTTAAAAAAAATGGGTTTACCACTTCAGCATGCATATTTAAACCCTATGGTGTAGTTTTGTCTGTGTTTTTGGACTTTATATAAGTGGAATCATACTGTGTTTATTGTTTTCTGCCTTGCTTTTTTTTGCTTAATATTTCTATGTATTATAATTCCACATTGTTCTGTGTAACTCTAGTCCATTTTTATTGTTGTGTAGCATTTCATTGTTTGAATATACCACAATTTATTTATCTATCCTAATGTTGTTGATGTTTAATAGTTTTTAGGTTTTTGCCATATTAAAAATAATATTATTGTGAACATTCTTGTAACTGTCTCTTGGGGTGATGTTCACACAATTCTGTTGGGTATAAACCTACAAGTAAAATTTTGGGGTCAGAGAGTATGCATATCTTTAACTTCAGTGGAAAATGCCAGCTTTCCAAAGTAGTAGTCACCTAAATTTCTACTTCTGTCAACTGTGTATAAATGTTTCCATGACTCCTTATCCTTGCCAACATTTGGTATTGTCAGTTTTCTTAGTTTTAGCCATCCAGGTGTATGTTGTTTTGGTTTAAATTTAAATTTCTGTGATTACTTATGAAGATGATCCCTTATTCATACACACACACACTTGTTATCTAGAGTTTCTCTTTTGTGAATTGCCTGTTCAAGTCTCTTGCCCATTTTTCCATTGAGTTGTCTGTTTTTTTCTCAGTGGAATATAACTATCTTCATGTATTGTGTATATGAGCACTTTGACTGATATATGTGTTGCAAATATGTTCTTACACTTTGGTTTGCCTTTTCACTCTCTTAATTTTATTTATTTTTTTGGTGAAGAGAAATTCTTAAATTTTTGATGTTAATATAATACAAGTTATTTAGCCTTTATCTTTTGTGTTTTTTGTGTTCTGTTTGAGAAGTCTTCCTCAACCTCAAGGTCAAGAAGATATTCTCTGATAATATATTATAGATATAGATCTATAATATACCCAGAATGGATATTTTTGGTATGGAGTAGATGGCAGTCAAATTTTATTTTTTTATATGGGTACCCAATTGATCCAATTTAATTAAAAATTACATTACGGAAAACTTCCAAACATATGTACTAAGTACACAGAACAGTTTATGATGAGCTCTCATCTCTCAGCTTTGATGATTTTCAACTCATGGACAACTTGTTTCATTGTTACTGTCCACTTCTCTCCTCATACATTATTTTGAAGTAAATTACAGATGTGGTGTTTCATCCACAAATATTTCAGGCATATCTAAAACATAACGACTATACTATTTTGAAAAATAAAACATAATCACAATACAATTGCTACACTTAAAAACTAATTAACAATAATCCTTAACATCAAAAAATATCTAATTACTGTTCAAATTTCCAATTTACTCGTAAACATATTTTTTTACAGTTTGAATCAGGATTTAAATGAGGCTTAAAAAACTGTAGACTTTTTCTGTAGTCTGGTTGGGTTTTGCTGATTACATTTACACAGTGTCATTTTTAACATGCTTCTCTGTCCTCTATATTTCCTGTAGGTAGAGGCTTGCTCAGATTCAGGTTCAAGTTTTGTGGCAAGGATACCTCATAGATAGGGTTATTTTCTTCTATCGAGAGGCACATAATGTCTAATGGTCTCTTTGTGTGTTTGTGTGCGTGTATATGTATGATATTAGCTGCTGTTAAAACATGATATCTAGATCCAATAATTCATTAGTGCTTGAAAATGGTGATATTCTAGTTCTATCATTCACTTTTTGGAGGGGGGGAAGATTGGACCTGTGCTAACATCTTTTGCCAATCTTTCTCTTTTTCTTTTTTTCCCCAAAGCCCCAGTACATAGTTGTGTATTATAGTTGTAGAGCTGTAGCTCTTCTATGTGGGACGCCGCCTCAGCCTGGCGTGAAGAGCGGTGAGTATGTCCGAGCCCAGGATCCGAACCCACGAACACCAGGCTGCCAAAGCGGAACGTACAAACTTAACTGCTACGCCACTGGGCTGGCCCCACATTCATTTTTTTATTTACTAGCTGGGATACTTCTTAAAAAAGAAACTTTTCATCTAATATTGGGTATTCAGAATCTCCACTATCCTCATTATGTACAAACTTCAGGAAAAATTAAGAGAATGCAGGGAATTCTAAAACTATAACTATCAAATATTTAAGACGCCTCACATTTCCAAGGGCTAAATTATTACCATTAGCAGTAAGACCAATTTCCTCTTGGAACCATAAGTTATCTCCTTGTGATTTAAAAACAGGTCGCTTCATGCATTTGGGCATTATTTCCAATCGTAGATTCTAGTCTATTATAAGGTGATATGACTGCACACTACAGGAGATTCATGTGATGCCTCCAGCTTTACCACCAACAAGCTGCATTTCTAAAACACTCACCCAGGTAGACTCTACCTGATCTGAAACCTGGATATTTAGTCTTCTAAGTGAGGCATTAGTGAAAACACTGCCTTTGGGCCTCAATGGAATAGACCTTACCTGGTAATGTTGACAACTGGCATCCTAGTAAAACTCCAAGGTATTGATCTCAGTTTAAAAGACATACCACACTTTTTTTTCTGACTACTGGATTCTATTCAGAGACCTTAAATTTAGGATTCTTAGGAATTGTCCAGAAGCCTCTGATTACAGAAATCTTTCAGCCAAGTTGATGGAACACGTTGCTGATTACAGACAAAGCAGCTTCCACCCCCCAAAAGATTAATTTTCTAATTCATCACTCATTTTATTTTCCTTTCTTCTACCATTAATCTTACTTATTATTGTCTGTTGATGCCCTCTGTCCACTAACTAAGAGGCTTCTCAGTATGATCTCCCTTATCTTTATTCTATTACTTTTGACTCTGTATGGTCTTTGGCCACTTAAGAAAAAAACCAAAACTTTCTGATGTGTTTTCCTCAGATCATAGGTATGGCTATGAATTTAACTGTCCGCTGAGAAATTTAATAACTCTTCCTTCAAACACTTCAAAAGGTAGATTATCTTTTACAGGACCTTCTATAACTTAAATTTCCTTCACATCATTAATCTCAACCCTTTTTGAGTCTTGTAAAAATTAAACCTTGAACTCATATTAGCAAAACGCTTTTGCTAAAATTGTTACAACTGCATCAGCAATACTTAGCCTTTCAGGAATGAGAACTAATACCAGGGCCATTCTTCTCACAGTATTCTCTTCAGAGACACACCAACCTGCTTTGCAGAAACTATTTAATTCCGTTCAAGGAATCTGCCAAACTTGAGGGACAAAAGTCTGGCCTGCTCCTGTTGTACTATACTTATACTCTTAATATATTGTACCTCCTAGAGTGAGATATACCTTCCTGCCACACACTTAACCTGTGTATTCAGGGTAATTGTTGGAGATTTTCAGAAATTTGAAAGTACCGGGAAATCATGTTTCCCTGGAAAAAAAATGCCCAGAAACCTATAAAAAGAGGCAAGCATAGGCTATTTGGAAAAATTCCCTGTAAGGAAAACTAACTTCCTCTTTATGCATACTATATGGGCTATAATTCCCACAGTAAACAAACAAAAAACTGGAAAAGAATGTCAAAAACTTGCTTTTGAATCTAACAAAATTTACGAATTGTACAACTTTGTCTCTGGAAGCCCAATAAACCAGTTTAAATTTAAATTCATTAGCTAGAGTTATCATGGGTAGCCACATAGGCTTTTAATTATTCTTAACTAGTGAAGGAAATATTTGTGCTATAATAATCACTTCTTGTTGCGCTTAAATAGTAGAGAGCAAGTAGAACAGTCCATGACTAAGCTAAAAGAGAAAGCTACCTGGCTTCCTAAAACAGACACAGGCATTTTCATTGCCTGGGTTTTGTATTCTAGGCCTCTGGCTTTGAGATTGATCACAAAGGTGAATGAATAAACATTTTGTTTCAGGTACGTATTGCTTTTTTAAAGTTGGCCAATGTATCTCATCCAGAGTTCTAAATGTTACTGCATAGCCGTTGTCATGTCAGATGATTCAATAACTCATCCAACAATAGTAGAAGGAGGGATTAACCCTCTAGAACAAACTATAGGCTTTGTTCTCTGGACACCCTTTTGACCTTGATCAGCAAAATCTTACCAATGGTGAAAATCTGGATATCATCTGCTTTTGGTCAAGAAGGGGAACTGAGAAGACGAAAAGCAGTCCCTAACACCTAGAAGTTGGCCTGATACTGTCATCGAGCCATAATGTTGCTAGGTGCTGACCCAGCACTCACAGCTAGGCCATGATGTTCTTCTGTTGAACATAAACAATTGTATAGAACATCAACACCAAACAAAGTCATTCAGTGGCCATGACAGATCAAGACAAAACCAGACTACTCTGTAGTTGTGTCCATGAACAATTGCCCAAAGCACAGAAACAACCAACATCCCCTTATCCTGGCCGATATGAGTAGCTGCTGCTTCTTTGTCAGTTACAGCTTTAGCTTCACTCTGGTCTTCCCTCCTAGATTAGATTTGTCAAGATACCCAATTATAGAATTGCTTCTGCTTCCTAAGAGCATCCACCCCAGAGCAAAGCCCTTCTTCCTTAACTCCACACTCCCCGCAGTCGTCTAAGGCAAGCCCAAATCCTATAATGTTTTCTAACACCCTCCTACTGAGGCACCACACAGTTCCCCATAGTATGCATTCTCCTTCATTGCAAGGAGAAACAAACCCAACTTGACCAACTGCAGGTGTGTTCCTAGTAGTTTTTGGCTAGAGGGCATTGATAGATTGAATGATATAAAATTGCCACTTTTATAAGTCAAAAGTGGTTGCATATTGGCCATTTCATACAGTTCAAATTAAGAGATCAAACATGGTGGTTTTGAGGGTCCATCTCTGAGGGTCAATGGCAATTCTAAGAAGAAGCCCTTTCTACTACTAGATGTTAGACTAGTTGTGAGAAGTTAATAGGAAAATGTGGCATTAATAGTTGACTAGTTTTCAAATTAATTTTCTCTAGAGAGAGAGAGATAGGAGGTAACTAGATATTGGATAGGCTTGAAAGGTTTATATACCAAGACTGAGATGAAAGTAGAAAAAGAGAGCTGAAAATCCTGCAGAGAGAGAAAAATTACTGGAGTTCCAGAAGCATAGAAAGGGTTGCGACTTAGTCGTTGAGTAAGAACAAGCCCAGGAAGTGATACTTGAAAACAGTACACTCACAGCCCACTTACATGTGCCAGAGACTGTTCTAAAAGCCTTCAAGTTGAAACTTGAAGAAGATTGTGCTAAGCGAAAGGCACCAATCACAAAAGAACAGATAGTGTTTGATTCCATTTATACGAAAGGTACAGAATAGGCAAATCTATAGAGACGAAAGGAGTGGTTTTCAGGGGCTATAGGGAGAGGGGAATGGGCAATAGCTGCTAATGGGTACAGGGTTTCTTTTTAGGGTGATAAAAATGTTCTAAATTTAGATTGTGGTGATAATGTACAACTCCATGAATATACTAAAAATCCTTGAATTATAACTTTAAACATGTGAATTTTATGGTGTGTAGATTACATCTCAAATAAAGATATTTAAAGAAAAGGCTTACGGGTGTGTATTCCATTTATTAAGTGATGACATTTAATACTTACAAATACCCTATAGGATCAGTATTATTGTCTCTATTTCATAGATGTGGAAATTGAGGTACAGTGAAGAAAGAAGGAAAAGTTCAGAAATAATTCTTTAATTGAAGTAAGAGGAAGAGATATAAGATAAAGTAGATATAAGTATTTTTGGTGGCTGACCATCAAGAATTTGAGAGAATTCCTGCACTATGGCTTCTATTTAATTTTTTCCCCTTGAGGTAGGAGATGAGATTACATGCAGAGATTCTGTGTGGGGAAGGGTGAAGGAGAAAAATTAACTTTGGGAAAGTGGGTAAATTTTAGAACAGTTACGCTGGTCAAGCACAGGTAGATAGATTTCCGAGAAGCACTGAGGAGACTGTGAGGCTGCTATACCACAGATTTAAGTGATTCCAACACTCAGGGCTATGACATTTTCTCCAGCAATGCTTGGATGCCATTAGGTAAGAGAAAAAGGCATAGATTTGTTGGAGTCGTGGTTAGGAAGTTTTAGGTGGGGTAGGGCTAGGTTGTTAAGAGTGCAAGCAACAGAGTGGTCTGATGGAACAGGGAGTCCAGACTGGATGTGGAAGGAAGTGAGGCCCAGAGAGGGTTCCCAGACAGGGCAACAGGACAGATGAAAGAATGAAAGTCTACTTCTGATGAAGAGTAAGGGTAGCAGGGATAAGAGCAGGACAGAGCTGAAAGAATGGGAGACTAAACGATAGGAGCAGTGGCATTTTGGCAACCTTTTAACAGCCAGCTGTCTAGGAGAAAAGCCTTGATTTGTGGGTTTGCTTCTTTCCAAGGTAGTGGTCTAGATGCTGTCGCACTTATGTAGCCAGCAGGACCCTATGCAGCTGCTGGAGACCAGAGCAAGACTCCAGTTCCATGGAAGTTCAGACCCTCCTCTCTCTTCCTCTCAACTTTGCCTCCTCCTTTTGCAGGTGCTGTGTTCAGGGGACTGAGCAAAGATCTGACTCAGTGTCCAGTGCCTCCCAACACCATTGCTCCTGCCACTCCCAGAAAAAAAATCACGAGGGAGTTTGCGAAACCATGCTGCTCTTTCCTTGCGGATGGCTATGCCTTAGGGCCCAGTGGAAATAAGTGGTTCTCCAGGGGAAAATTAATAATTGGACACCCATTCAACCTACCTTTTTTTTTAATTCACTTTTATTTAGTGAGGTCAGGAAAAATGGATTTCCTAGATGTTCTGTTTACTTCTTTCTTTATATTATAAATAAGCTGTTTGGTTTTGTTGAACCCTAGACATCTTCTTGGGTTTAAATTTTATATGATAAAGTTAATCATGTTTTTTTGCACATAATACTTTCTCATTTAACATTTGACTTCAGGATTTTCGCCACCTTGGTCTGTGGAGGATTGTCAGCTGGCTGCTCCCGACTGGTGGAGTGTAACTAGCCTTCGGCATATTTCTGAAAAATACTTATCAGCAACAGGTCACCTAAAGGAGTTTATTTTCTTAAAAAATTTTTCTCCCACATGAGGGCACTGTCTACTTTGGCTTTGGCAGTTCTGTAAGGACACATTTCCTATTTTGCCCACTAATGTTGTAGCACCTGTTCTAGGTCCATTCTATCCCCACTGCACCTAGAAATGTCAGGCTACAGTTTTATGTTGGAGCTGAGCATGGTGCATTTCCTTGCCTCGTAAAAAAGGAGAAGTGGTAGTATGTCTCCTCCAGCTCTTGTCTGTTGCTTGAAAACAACCCGGACCTCCAACCTGAGCCACGCGATCTGTTTGGTGGCCTGGTCTGACATAGATGTTCAACAATGTCCTCCACAGACCCTGGCAGGGCTCGGGTGACTGGCAGTCTCTATGGGCAGCTTCAAGGCTCACTGGGTGACGTGCTAGCCAGAGTTTCTGAGGCCTTGAGGACTTCTGAACAGAAATATTTTCTGCAAATAGTGGAGCACATCTGGTACCAAGTCCACAACTTCCTGTGGCTACTGTCCTGGGACCCTTACCCCACCCATTCTAATTGCTGCCAAGCCAAGTGGCAAGCATACACTCCAGTGGACAGACCAGTTCCTCCAGGGGTGCTGGGGCTACAGATGGACGTTCATTCTGCTGCAGGACTTAACACTCCTGAACTTTGTGCTACATTAAATAGATTGCTCACTTTGGTTTTTCTTTTATCTTGAGTCAATTTTGCTAATTTATATTTCTCTAGGAAATTGTCCATTTTTTTCAAGTTTATAATTTGGGGAGGTAAAATTTTTTTCGACTACTTTCTTATATAAAAATCTCAATTCTATGTGCAGTTTTTTTGTTCTTAATACTTTTTACTCTTTTAAATATAATTGTGCTAGAGATTTGTGAAGCTTATTCATATTTTCAAAGAAATTGTCTTTTGTTTTATTGATAGTCTTCATTGTTTCTTTTTGTGTGTGTGTGAGGGAGATTAGCCCTGAGCTAACATCTGTTGCCAATCCTTTTGTTGCTGAGGAAGACTGGCCCTGGGCTAACATCTGTGCCCATCTTCCTCTACTTTATATGGGACGCCGCCACAGCTTGGTGTGACAAGTCCCCGGGATCCGAACCTGCAAACCTCAGGCCACCAAAGTGGAGCCCGTGAACTTAACTGCTTTGCCACTGGGCCGGCCCTGCATTGTTTCTTTCTTTAATTAATGAATTAATTTTTGAGTCTTTACTTTCTTTAGGTTTTATTTCCTTTCACTTTTTTTTTGGCTTTTGAGATGAACAGTTAGCTCATTTAATTTCCAACTTTTTGGTTTTTTTATATATACATTTAAAGGCATAAATATAAGCGTTACTTATATTTACTTAACCTAAGCATTACTTTAGCTGTATCCACTAGTTTTGATACACAGAACTTTCATCATTATTCACTCTTTATTTAGCAATTTCTATTATAATTTTGTTTTTAACCTATGAGTTATTTAAGAGACAATTTTTTCTAAGTTTTCAAGTACATGAATATCTTAAAAATATTTTTTTTTTACTATTGATATATAATTCAATTTCATTGTGGTCATAGAATGTGGTCTGTACGATCTGGATTTTTAAATTTTATTTTTTTGTTCAGACTTTCTTTGTGACCCAGAGCCTGGTTGATTTTTGTAAATATCCCATGCATATTTGAATTCTTGTTGGATGCAGGGCTCTTGAATATCTAGCAGATTAGTTTTTAAATTTTATTGCTCAGATAATCCATATCCTATTTTTTTCTTTGCTTAATATACTAACTTCTGGCTGTTGTAATAAGATTGTGTATGTTTTTAAAAACATTTCTTCATATAATCCTGCCAATTTTTGCTTTGTCTATTATAAAACTATGCTGCCGGGTACACACAAGTTCAAAAGTATAAACTTTTGTAATTAAGTAATGTCCCTCTTAAATTATTGAATTCTACTCTATCTGGTATGAGTACTGTTACACCAGCTTTTTCTGGTTAGTAGTTGCCAGTGTGCCTGTCAGTTTCCCTGCCTTGTATTCCCCATTTTCTTTTAGGTTTTATTTTAACACAATTATGGAGTCAAATATTCTATGAGGCTTGTTACAAAAAACTACTAAGACTCTATTTCCCTTTCCCAAGATGAAACAACTTTAAATTCCTTAGATGAGTCTTTTAGTATTTATCTTTGTCTCTGTAGTATGCTAATATTGCTACTTCTCCATTTCTTGGTAGAATTATCTAGTAACTTCTCACTGTGGAGTAATAACAGCAAACATATATAGAACCCTTGCCTTGTGCCAGGCACTTCTCCATGTGCTTTACATATGTTACTCGTATAATCCTCAAACAGCCCCATGAGGGGATCTGGGGAACTGCTTCTTAAACACTTTCAGCCAGTCTATTTTCAGTATAATTTTCATTATTTCTCCCCATTCCAGAGATTCCTGGTGCCACCAAACCCTAAGCATTTTGAGTCTGCAGTGTAAATCAGGTTGCTTTCTTGCTTTTTTTTGACTCCCAGCTAGGTCAATTACCAAGAATCCACTTACTTTGCAGCTTCTATAATTGTATGACTAACATCTCTTTTACCATTGTCTTTGTTTTTGTAGATGTAGGCCTTAGAAGCATTTACTGGCATTTTTAGAGGGATTTCAGAATGAATCATAAGTAAGTTCATGTGTTTCATTTGTCATTTTTTTTCACCTGTAAGACATTTTTTTACCTGCAAGCTTTCTATCCATTCATTTTCAACCTCTCTGTATTGTTTTTATTTAGGTATGTGTCTTAGATATAAAGTTGGAATTAAAAAAATGCCTCTGTTGGTTAACAGAGACATCTAATCTGTTTATATGTGTTGTGAATTATTTCTAACCTTTTATGTTGTGTTTTCTCTTTATTATCCTTTTCCCTTGCTCTATTTCCCTCCATATACTGGAATGTGAAGCTTTCAATATTCTCTCCCTGTTTTTTTTACTATGGAGGTTTGGAAACTATAGATAGTATTTTTTAGACTTTTAGTATTTATCCTAAAATATTTAATATACAGTTCTTCAATACTTCTATCCAACTCCTAAAAAAGACAAAGGCCATATCAATAGTCTCTTTATCATTGAACTCCCTCTTCTTTTTGTTGTCTGGAGTTTTAGTATCACATTTTAAATGTAAAAAAAATAGTTCTTGTTTTTTTTACTTTTACAGTTGACAGTTAATTACATTCATCAATACATTTTATCAATTTCTGAACTACCATTATTTTTTGTATTCCATGCAATCTCTCTGGTTTTACTCTTCTTCTAAGAAAGTATTCTTTAGTAGTTTCTTCAATGAGGGTGTGTGGGTAATAAACTTCCATAGTCTTTGTCTGAAAAAAATCTTTATTTCCCTCCCTTTTGAATTATAGTATAGATGTTTCATGCTTGCTTCCTTTTTTTTTTTCATTCTTTTAACAAATATTACAGTGGTGTGGTGGAGCCAACTTGTACTGGTTCATGAGAACCAATTGTCCCTATTGCTTCCCAAGTCCGTGTTCAGGGACACATAGCTTGAAATTGGATGTTGGGAGTATATACGCCATGGAAGTTGGCAAATGCTACAAATCAGAATTTTGTTTTTGTTGTTGAGAGCTAGTCATTAAAAATTTACCAGCACAGCACTGTTTAGTGAGCACCTACAGTCTGCCAGGCCCTCTTGTAGGTAGGTGTGTGATACACCAGGAAACAAAACAGATAAAAATTCTTGCCTTGAGGAACTTACACTCTAGTAGACAGAGATAGCGAGACTTAATTAAATAAATAAATAGATAACCAAATAGTATTTCTAATGATCATAACTGTTGTGCTGAAAACATAAAGTGGAGGAAGGGATGAGGAGGGGAACAGATTGCAAGGGAAGACTCACTGGGAAGGTAATATCTGAGCAAAGCTCTGAGGAGGTGAGGGAGCAAGGTCTACAGATATCTGGTGGAAGAGTGGCCTCAGCAGAGGAAACAAGTGCAAAGACTTGGGAAGTTTGTTATGCAGCAACAAGTGGGAGGGTATCCAATATCTGATGTGTTCCAGGAGCTTCAAGGAGTCTATTGTGCTTGGAGTGAGATGAAGATTGGGGAGATGGTGGGGAAGGATAATTTGAGATGCAGTCAAGAAAGGAACAAAAATCAGATTGGATAAGGAAATGTCATTCGGTGTAAGGACTCTGGTTTTTATTCTGAATGATATGGGAAGCCATTGGGGGGTTTTGGGTTACTTTTAAGAAGTGACATGGTCTGACATAGATTGAAAATAATCACTCTAGCAGATGTGTTGAAAATAGACTCTAAGCCTTAGTGGCTTGCTTAACCAATAGAATGTGGCAGAAGTGACATTCCAGGACTTTCAAGGCTGAGTGATAAGAACCCCTGCAGCTTCGGCTTGGGTCTCTTGAATATTTGCTCTGGGCATCAGCCACCATGTAAGAAGATCTATTAATTTGATACTGCCAAGCTGTGAAGAAGTTAGAACTCTTTATGGAGATGGAGGTGCCTAACTGGCCTCTAACTGTACCAGTCATCCTGGTCTAGGCACCAAACCTGTAAATGAGTAAGCCTTATATGCTCCTGCCTCAGACTGCCCAGCTGAGCCTAACTCCCAGAATAATGAGAGATAATAGTCAATTGTAATTTGAAACCACTAAGTTTTTGGGAAGTTTGTTATGCAGCAACAAGTAACTGAAACAGAATTCATTGACATATAGATGACATTTAAAGCTATGAGGCTAGATGAGCTGATGAGGGAATGAGGAGATGAAGAGCTCCAAGGACTGAACCGTAGGATGTTCCAACATTTAGATATTTAGATGTTGGAGGGATTGTGAAGAACAAACAAACAAAAGACTGACAGTTATTATCCCTCAGAGCTTTTAAGATTTTACTCATCTTCTGAAATCTTTTTCTGGAAAAGAGAAATCTGCTGTCAATCTTAAGGTTTTTAAAAAATAATATGTCTTTTCTCTCTAGTAGCTTTTAAGTTTTTCTATTTTTTCCCTTGGTGTTTTGTAATTACACTCTGTAGCTTAGTATTAATTTATTTTTATTTATCTTACTCAGTAGTTGGAGTCCATATTTACTCTGAGTACACATGCTTTCAATTCTGGAAAAATCCCAGCCATTAATCTGTCAAAAATTGCTCCTCTACTTTTCCCTTTAGTTTGTGGGACTCTTATTCGACATGTATTGACATTTCTCTATTTCTTCCTCCATGTCTCGTACTGCTCTATTCATACATATGTATGTATGTGTGTGTGTGTGTGTGTGTGTGTATGCACATATGTGTGTGTGTATAATTATTTTCTGTCTTCACTTTTGTGCTTTTGGTGAATAATCAGACTATTTTCTGGTTAACTAGTTCTCTCTTCAACTGTGTCCTTTCTAGGATTTATCTCATTCATTGATTTTAAAATAATTTTAATGATTATTTTCATTTTTTAAGATTTCTATCTCTTTTTTATATCTACTTGTCCATTTAAAAATTTCTGCTTGCTTTTATTTTATAATTTCCTTTTCTTTTTTTATGGCTGTATTTCCTTCATTTATGTCATTGAAGGGGCTAACATGTTTACTTAAAAGTCATTCAGACTGTTCTATAAAATTAATAGCATTTGGAATGAATTCAAGATCACATTGAATTTGTTAAATGTCTTTCTTAGCATTAGATGTCATCATGTTATTTGGAATT
The DNA here is from genome assembly GCA_031878705.1 of Tapirus indicus. NCBI lineage: Eukaryota > Metazoa > Chordata > Mammalia > Perissodactyla > Tapiridae > Tapirus > Tapirus indicus. The sequence goes on from CM062923.1 coordinate 63,828,560, forward strand.
TTCTTTCGTCTGTGTAGTTTGGCCTCCCATGGCTATAATCTGTGGTCCTAGCCAAAGTTGGTAGCAGTTTTCTTCAGCCTGCTTTCACAAACTGGAGATCCTTCACCAAATCCTGTCTTAGGCAGTGGGTCTTGCTCTGATTCCCTGCCCACCCTAGTGAATCATTTGTATTTCCTATTACTTCAAAGTAACTGAACTTCTAATTGCTCTTGTTTGTTTCTTGATCCAGAGCCCAGCTCCCATTTTGCATTTCTTTTCCATGTCTGCTCCCTGAAGGTATTCATCTCTTGTTTTAGAATAATTTTTACTTTTTTTCATATTTTTTTCTACCACTGCAGTGTGTTTGGAGCAGGAGTGTTTCAAAGTGTGGATTTACTGCTCTATCTTCCCTGAGCTCTTGCTTTACACCCTTTCGTTGGAGATTTAGTGAGGCTTGTTGCCTGAATCCTATTAATTGCTCCTATCCCCACTTGGGTTGTTGCAGATAAAGTAGAGTCCCAAGCTGAGTCAAGGAGTACAAAGCGTTCTAAAGTACAGTCCTATTAAGTAAAATGGGTTGGAGAACATGGCGGGGCTTCCTTTCCTCCTTCCAATCCTAGACCTTGGGATCTGCTAACTTTGACTTTCTACTGCCCATCCCCACCTCATTCCACTTACAGGTCATGAAGCTTAACACAGCAGTCACTCCTTGCTGGGGTGGTGGTGGAGGGAGGCCCTGCCCCGGTGATTTTTCTTCAAGAGCTAAGTGAGCCAAGATGTCAAGGGATGGAATGCACTTCACAGATACCTATGCCAGAGGGTATCAGCTCTCTCAAGTTCTCCAACCATATCAGTCACTCTTCCTTCCTATGAGAAGATCAAGTTCAGGGTCTACACAGGGACTAGACATGTTTGCATCTAGCCTGTCCTTGCCCTGTAAAGACACAAGGAGCTGAGAATATAGTATTCCCTTAATACTTCTGATCCAATAATTCTATTTCTGGAAATCAGTCTTAAGGAAATAATCAGAGTTGTGGTCAAGATTTATGCATAAATTTATGTATGATATAAAGATTTATGCATAAATATATTTATATAAATATATTTATAAATATATTAAATATATTTATAAATATAAATTGCCTTTTTACCTATAATAGTGAAAAATTGAAGGGAAAAAACCTAAGGTCCAAACATTACAGTTGATCTATATGATGGAACATTACATAGCTTTTATATTCAGAATAGTTAGTGACTTGGTACATGGTCACAATATAATATTAAATTAAAAAAGCAGAATTAAATGTTACAATGTATGCTATAAATTTAATTTTTAAAATAGAATAAGAAACAGAAAAAAGTTCTTAGAAGAAAAGAACTAGAAAAATACATCAATGTATTAATAGGTTTCCCTTCTGTATTTCAAAGGTTTCTTATATAACTATATATTGCATGTACAACTAGAAAAAAATACACTGTTAAATTAAAAGACATCTGTCCCCTAACAGGTAACAAATTTTGATATATAAAGTGACAGTCTAAAATTGAGGATTAAGCTATTATCCAAACTCTTGCTGCTTTAAAGAAGTTTCGTTGTATGTAACTGTATATACCTTTCTGTTCTAGATAGTCAATGTAGAGATAAGGAAAAAAATAAGAGTTGTTGCATATAAGTTTTAAACTTTGCTTGCAGGCGTTTAAAAAAATCCCTAAAGGAAAATAAGATCACATACAATCTTTTTATAGCAGGATGACAAATGTCTCATTAGGTAAAGTGCATGTTGGCATAAAAATGAATGTGATTTATATTTGAATTTTTGGCTAATCAAATGACATATGTTTTATTGTCTTGCAGTTATATTAATGAGCAATATTTAATTAAAAGCTAATTGAATATTCCAGGCAGCAATTATCTTGCAATAGAGATGCCAAATCTGACACGAAGAGGCAGGTGAGCAGAAAGCAGAACTTGTGTAATTATTCCTCTGGGAGATGGAAAAGAAGGGACCACACCAAGCACTGCCACGGAGAGAGATTTGTGAAGATCTGTCCTAAACCGCACTCTTTCCTTTGTCAACCTTTATTTACATTTTTTTCATCAAGTAAACTATGTTCAAACTAAAGCAAATGCCGCCAGTGTTTATTAGTGCACAAATGCAATTCATAGACATCCTTTGAACCTGAGTCAGGGAGAGGAGAGTGAGTCTCACTCACTTTCATTAATTTGGACACAGATTATGTATAAAGTAGCCTGGGTAGGTGTTCTTTAGCACAGGGGTAGAAGACAAAAAACAAAACCAAACAAAAAAACTTTTAAAATCAGAAGAAAATTGGGCAGAATCCAATATATATATATAATGTGTATATATATTATGTATACACCCGTATGCGTGTGTATATGTTTCCCTGATTTGTTGTTGTCTAGTCTACAGGACTCCTAGCGACTCTGTGAACAGCAGAGCAGAACGCTGCCCAGTCTTTTTGCACCACCCTCTCACCTTCAGCGCTATATCAGACAATGCTCCAGTGCTATTCACAGGGTTTTCATGGCTAATTTTTTTCAGAAGTGGGTGGCCAGGCCCTTCTTCCTAGTCTGTCTTAGTGTGGAAGCTCCGCTAAAACCTGTCCACCATGGGTGACCCTGCTGGGATCAGAAATACTACCAATGGCATAGCTTTCAGCATCACAGCAACACGCAGCCAGCATGGTATGACAACCAACAGACCGGTGGTGTGGTTCCCTGACTGGAAATTGAACCCAGGCTGAGCCAGTGAGAGTGCTGAATCTTAACCACTAGACCACCAGGGCTGGCTTTCCCTGATTTGCTGAGGCATAATTTACATATGACAAATTCACTCGTTTTTAAGGGTACAATTTAGTGAGTTTTGGCAGTTGTACACATCTACAAAACCATGAGCACAATCAAGATTTAGAACATTTCCATCACTCCAAAAATTTCCCTTGGGCCTCTTTGTAGTCAATCCCCACCCCAGGCCCCCAGCCTGAGGCAATCATTAATCTGTTTTACGTCACTATACTTTTGTTATTTCTAGGATTTCATGTGAATGGAATCATACAGCATGTAATCTTTTATGTTTGGCTTCTTTCTCTTATCATAATGTTTGTGAGATTCATCCATGGTGTTGCATATTTTGTACAAGTTACAGTACAATTGTTATTAATGAGACTACATAGTTCTCCCCCATTCATCTGCCCACCAGGAAGAATTCAGTCTTCGCCATCTCAGAAGAGGTAATTATCTCTCAGACTTGTGTTTTTGGTACTTTTGTGGCAGAGCATTGTAAGAATGGAAAGTGGGAAACAGAATTACATATACAGGCAGAAGGAAAATAGGAGGACACAGGCAGAGACGCTAAGATGATTTACACCCGCACTTCTCAAAGAGTGATTTCTGGACCATCAGCATCACCTGGGAACTTGCTAGAAATGCAAATTCTTGGGTCCCATCCCAGACCTCCTGAATCAGAAACTCTGGGTTGGAGCCCAGCAATCTGTGTGTTACTAAGCCCTCCTGGTGATTTTGATTCACATTAAACATGTTACATAGTAACGTACTGAGGAAAGAAAAGAGGAAGAAGACAGATAAGTCAGGTGAACTGGGGGTGAAGAGGAGTTTGAGAGAAAGGCCCAGGAGCAGCTGTGGCATATGAAGGAAGTAAAGATTTAATTTCGCATTTCTGTGAATTAGGTGCTAAGATTTCTTTCTGGTTTTCAGGAAACACAAGTAAAGGTTTTGAGTCATTTTGAAATTGTTGCTGTTGTTGGTGTGTGTACATGTATGTTTAATAGCTCTTTTCTGAGGCTGAGTCCACGTGACTGAATTTATGAGTATATCTGTTCATCTTCCACTCCATAATTGTCCAAATAGAAAAATTGGCACTATTGAGTAATGACATTTGTACAGCAATTAGAATTTTGGCTAGAACTTGTCTTTTAAGCTTTGACCCACTACTTTTTCAGAGTCTTTATGCAGTTTTTCTAGGCTCAAGAATCATTGTGAGGAAGAGAAGAAAAACTTTGCAAGGTTCTGACATTAAGGAGGAGGGTGATGGAAGTTTTGAGTGAGGGGCCTGAGCATGTTGCCATGAACCATGGTTTCACAGCACTGGGCAGATGTTTTGTGGAGAGGCATAGAATGACGGGTGAGCAAGACACATTGTGTGAACATTCAATTACTCACTAAGACAGTAGCTGGAGTGTTTAGTAGGTGGGGAGGACAGTTTGCACGATGGCAGGCTGATGTTGCATTGATTTTATTTTAATCCTCAATTAAAAAATCACCACTGTATAAACTTGGCACCCCTGTTAAAGATCTGTTGGCCATACATACGTAAGTTTATTTCAGGATTACCTTGAATAGTGATGGGGGAAAGGACAGTCTCTTCAATGAATGGTGTTGGGAAAACTGGATATTTACATGGAAAAGAATAAAATTGGACTTTTATACCATACACCAAAATCAACTCAAAATATGTTAAACACTTAAACATAAGACCCCAAACTGTAAAATTTCTAGAAGAAAACATAGGAGAAACTTTTATGATATTGGTTTTAGCAATGATTTCTTGGCTATGACACCAAAAGCACAAGCAACAAAAGCAAAAATAGACAAGCAGGACTACATTGAACTAAAAAGCTTCTGCAGAGCAAAGGAAACAATAAAGAGTGAAAAGGCAACCTACAGAATAGGAGAAAATATATGTAAACTATATACTGATAAGGGATTAATATCCAAAATGTATAAGGAACTCCTACAACTCAATAGCAAAAAATGAAAAAACAAATAACCTGATTAAAAAGTAGACAAATGACTTAAATAGACATTTCTCTAAAGAAGACATACAAATGGTCACCAGGTATATGAAAAGATGCTTACCATCACTAATCATCAGGGAAATGCAAATCAAAACCACAATGAGATATTTTCTCACAACTGTCAGAATGGCTCTTATCACAAAAACAGAGAAGTGTTGGTGAGGATGTGGAGAAATTGGAACCCTTGCACATTGTTGTTGGGAATGTAAAATGGTGCAGCCATTGTGGAAAACAGAATGGAGGTTTCTAAAAAAATTTAAAATAGAACTACCATGTGATCCAGTAATCCTACTTCTGGATATTTATCCAAAAGAATTAAAGTCAGGATCTTGAGGAGATATGTGCACTCCTATGTTTATTGCAGCATTATTCACAATAGCCAAGATGTGGAAACCACCTAAATGTCCATCAACCAATGGATGGGTAAAGAAAATGTAGTATATACAATGTGTATACAATACATATAGATATATACAATGAATATTATTCAGCCTTTAGAAAAAAGAAAATCCAACTGCCATATGTGATAACATGGATGAACCTTGAAGACATTATGCTAAGTGAAATTAGCCAGTCACAGAAGGACAAATACTGCATGATTCCACATATATGAGATATCTAAAGTAGTCAAACTCATAGAAACAGAGAGTAGAATGGTGGCTGCCAAGGGCTGGGGAGGGGGAGAAATGGGGAGTTATTGATCAATGGGTATGGAGTTTCTGTTTTATAAGATGAAAACGTCTAGAGATCTCTTGTACAACATTGTGTCTACAGTTAACAATATGGTATTATGCACATAACAATTCGTTAAGAGAGTAGATCTCATGTTAAGTGTTCTTGCCACAATAAAAACAAACAAACAAACAAAAATTAAAATCTCCAACACACAAAGGAAGAAAAAGAAAACCAAAAAAGAGTGAAAGCTCAGCTAATATGTGTTGTAGACCTCTCAAATATCACTGGGGAAGTCCGTGACAACCATACAAGCCAGTTTACTCGTGTTCTTGCAGACAAGGGAAAGAACTGCTATGAACAAAATCTCAGCAGTGTTTTGAAAAGAGAATTTGCAGAAAGGTTATTATCAGCCTAGGATTGGAATTAGATTTAGGGCTTGGGAGATTTGGGGATGGAATTTAACGATTCAGGAGCAGGCAGGTTGCAGTCATTTTTGTTACAGGGGCACAGAATGGGGTTTTCAAGCAGTTTGTTCACTAAAACCTTTAGGGTTTTAGTTTTTTTCTCCCAGAGCAGTTTGTGGCAAGGGGGACTAGGTCTTGCTTTTTCAGTCTTGGTAAATTTCCATTTTTAGTTTTCTAAGTTCAGTTCCATTTCTCGGTCTTTATTTCTCACAAGAAACCGTAACAACAGACTATTTTAAACTTCTGTATCTTTAAAAAAAATCCATTTGCACATTATCTAAGAATAATAAGTGTATGTTAAATCCATCCATTCCAGTGCTTTCACAAATCTTAATCCGGGATTATCAATGACCTCCATTCCTCTTCGTTCATCTCTTTGTGATGCGAACATCACCGAATTCTGGAATTTCTGGGACAACTCCTTGGACACTTTAATCATGGGGTTTCTGATTTCAGAGGTTTTAATTGTATTGTCTTGTCTACATTTGCACTGTCAAGTTGAAAACAAATATAAAAGAATTCCCATTCTTTTTTGTCTCTTCTTACAAGGCCGTTGTCAATCCCTTTATTATTCACTTTACCCATCCCTGGACCTTTAAGAGATCTATGAACAGTGGAATATTGACAAATATATTTCGCTGGCTGCTTTACTGCACACTCTACCAGTTATCTCTGTGACTTGAGAAGAGACTGCAAAGAAAAACGTCTCTCTTTTGTAGTACTGATGGCCTGTCCAAGGAAATTAGCAGCTAAAACAGCGTTCAATATCTAATCTGGGGATAAAGCCAAGAATTAGGTGGAAAATCTTGCAAAACAGATTAGATTGCAATCTGAAAGCCCCCACAGCCAGCTGGGCAAATAAATATTAATCTTGTACTGAAATGTGATTTCTGACATTTCTCTTAGTTTTAGAGCTGAGCAATGAAAACATGATCCTCTTTGAGCTACAGAAGAGCTTATAGTAAATTCCAAAATATGAAAAGAGATGTGGTCTTTTTATTACCACTATATCATTATCTTGTATTAATAGCTGTAATTAGTCTGAGCCAGACTATCATCTACTATTGAATTATATGGAATTAATTAGACATGAGATAAGTTACCAGAACAAGACTGGGAGACTGAAAATTTACACAAATGAGGCCTTCTGAAATGATGAACATAAGTCATAATAATATTTCTGGAATAAACCAAAAACAAGACCAAAGAGAGAATGAAATCAATCAGGTGGATAGAAATCCTACTTTTCCTACATGCAGACTAGGTAAAAGATGCCAGAGGCAGGGAGAGGGGATGGGAGAGGGATACAAAGACAGGAGACCATAAGATCTGGAGATTGCAATGAGCTTTCAAAGGACCAATGACCCATTGCTAACATCAGGATCCAGTGGGTGCCCCGTTGTCCGTCTCGTTGCTATCTGGCATATGTATAAGGGTGGTTTTCACACTGTTATTTATAATAGTGAAAAACTGGATACAATTTTAAGGCCCCAAATTAATGAATTATAAAAATTACATTTGGTGTCTTCACGTGGCAAAATGCTAAGCAGAAATTTTAGAAAGTATTTATTTGGGAAAATATTTATAATGTTTTATGTAATTGAAAAATGGGCTTCAAAATCTTACATAGAGTATTATTCCATTCATTCACCTAAATAGGAAAAAGATTTGCTGACAACATACATAATTTAATATTTAGTGCTGTTTATCTTTGGGTGGTGGTGACATAATATGAAATTTTTGTCTTTATTTCATTTGTTCATTGTTACATTTTTCAAGATTTTTTGCTTCAAGTATGTATTAATCCCATGATTAGAAAAAAATATGGTAAATCCTATTTAGGAAAGAAGAATTAAATGTAAAAACCAAAACCATAAAGGAACTAGAAAGGCACATAGGTGAATATTTATCTCATCTCTATTTAGCAAAAAGCTTTCAATGAGTAAAAGCAAAGGAAGAATCCACAATTTTCAAAACTCGACATATTTGCCATTATAAAAAATTTCATACAGAAAAAAACACAAATTTCATACAGCAAGAAAGAACCTGGGATGTGGTTGTCAGTTTTGGACTTTTCCATGCCCTGTCTGTGCCTTGTGATTACTTGAATTCTCTAAGTTATTATTAAGACTTACAACTGGATTAGATCTCAGTTCTTGTGAATATGATTTGATGATATGATCCTCTGTGTTAGCTTGTGTTACATTCACTACCAGAAAAAAATGTTTAAAAGAACACAAGACAGGTAATGAACTCACAGGAACACGAGGTGCATGCTAGATTCAAGAAAATATAATCACTGTGATGATTTACTTACTTGGCTTCCAAATTTATAAGTGGTTTGGAGGGGTAATGTTGAATGCAATACTCACAAGAAGCTCTTGGACAATTCTATGATCTACATTACTATGATCACTAGTAATACCATTGACATCTATAAGACTATCAATCCATTCCAAACCTTACTATTACCTCTTAAATACATGGCCTCAGTCAGTTGGTTGACTGCACGGAACACTGGTCTTAGTTAGAACAGTTCTTTTCTCCCTTCAGCTGGAATGGCTTACTCTGCATCCCTGATGAATAAATCAACTGAGCCAGTAGTTGGGAGATAAAATGGTATATTGGGCTCTGAGGTTAAGATGCCTGGGATTGAATCCTGGGTACAAAATTTACCAGCTATATGACTTTGAAAATTCAATGGACTTTTTCAAGCTTAAGCTTACTCATTTGTAGATCAGAGATAATTGTGTCCCTTTCCTCATACAGAGGTTGTGAGAAGTAAAAGTGTATAGAGGCTGGTGCTATGCCAAGGCCAGAGGAGGTGTAGCTATTAGTTATTTTAATGAATTCAATATTTCCTAAAAGCTTAGCTAATTACTTTCTTGCCCTCACTGAGATAGGGTCTTCACAAAACCTTCTAAGTTCCGCCATGTTCCTCCATTCCTTTTGGCACATGGTCTTTCTCAAGACCCATTGAAAGCCTGTAGGTTAGAGTACAAATGAAAAACAAAACAAAGAAACTCCCTGTGAAGTTTTAAAGAGTAAAGCAAATAGAAGGAAAGTCATTTGTGTTGATTGAATTTTGGGTTGCAAGGATGTGATCCCAGATAAGTTTGGACCCACACTGAGATCGCAGTTATGGATTTTGAATATTTATTGATTTTAACCTAATCATCATTTCATCATCTTGTCCTGTTTTCAGAAAGCTCTGTAATGTCAAGAAACTTACTGAACTGCCAAAGGTCTATTCAAATAACATAGTGAGGCAAGTACCCATCATTGCCAAGGAAAATTGCTCTATTTCCTTCTTAGTTCCATGACTTTATTTAATACTTGCTTGTCAAAGCTGATGGGATTCGACAGCTCTGATTCCTGTCTGCTAGTCTAAGACTGACATTTTCCATTTCTACAAATCCTGTGGTAGTAACAGAAATAAGAATTCTTTATGATTTCCACCTAAATAATTTCCTCATCTCCCTGTGGAGATGCTCATCTTTAACTAGTTAACAGAATAAGGCAAACCTAGTTCTCATGGGTGCCCAGGACATAGAACTGTGAAGTTGGACTGCTGATTGGGTCCTGCTTTGCTTGACACATTCAGAATAACCCTTTTCCCCACCAGAGCCCTATGCTTGACTGCAGCCTGGAGCCCTTATTGCATTCTGTGGATGTCATGGAACTTTGAGAATTCAACAGTAATGACTCTGAAGTCACATTTCTTTTCAATGGATTCATCTCCTGAAATTCATCTTTCTAATTTCTGCTGTTCCAAATCCCAGCAGAGTTATGATGAGTTTAAGTGTTCATCAATTAATGTCAAAACTCAATGTAACACCTTCAGAACTGCCTTTGACAACCACTAGAAACAAAATGAATTCACAAATGATCAGTTCTTGAGCAGAAAGAGTCTTAGGAATTTGTGATGATGGGACATTTTGGCTCAGTTCATAAAATATGCATGAGTTTTTAAAATGGAGATTGAAAAAAATTTGAGCACAGAGTAAAATGAGGGCTCAAGGAACAGTCACATGATACAAGGACCCTGGAACTATTTTTTTTCCAAATTTAGAACTTTTCTCTTCTTTTGGTTAACTACAGTTTATCCTGGCACTTGTTAGAAAAATTCAGGGGACTCTCTGAAATCTCAACTCTCCCTGAAGTCATATTTTCTTAGTATTTATTTTATGTTATGATAGAAAATATGGGCATTTCTATTACTTGTAAGTGCTTCAAATCAATTCTATATGGACGATCTTCAACGGAATGGGCTTACTTTCTTCTGGGGACAAAGCAATAATGCACGTGTATTCCCGTGCAAATTCTCATGTGCTCCATTCTTGCTTTATTACACCCATATCATGAACTGATAGGGACTTACAACTATCAATTTGGGCCCAACCCACTCAAGGGAGGTTTCCAGTGCTCCTATAGTGAGTGTTTGGGGCTCATTTCCAAGCAGGACTGAATGACTCTTTGTTTCTTCTACACGGGAAAGTGTACCATCTGTTTTTTTGGTATGAAAAATCTTTACTTTTTATTTTGACACTTGGGTACATGCATTACTGTTGTGTTATGGAGCATGTATTGGTACAAATTTAGTAGATACTGCCCATAGCTTTTTACATTGTTTTTCCAACAAATTCTTCAAATGGCAGTGTATGCACATCCTCACCAAGATTATCTTCAGAACTCTTATCAATTGTTTCACTATGTCTGGCTAGTTCATTGGGACCCCTAAGTGAGTACACAATCCTTGGTGTGCTATAGGAAGCCCAAGGGGATCTGACTTCTGTCTGTCTTTACAGTCTCCTCCCACCATGAACTCTAAACTAGACATTACTATCAGCCACAACTTTCTGAGTAATCTGAGGTCTTTCTTCCACACTTCCAATCTTTTTCACACAGGGTTCTCCCTGCCTGGAATGCCCTTTATCTCCATGTCATCCTGAGAGACTCCTTCTCAGTGTGAGGCAAAGTCAGTTCTTTCTCTGTGATTATACTTAGCACTTAATACTCTTACAGCCTTGATCACATTCATTGATGTTGTTTCCACACCTGACTCTTGCATCACTTTATCCTCAGCTCCTAGGAACAAAACTAGCGCATAGTGAGAGCTCAGTGCTTATTTGTGAAATGAATGAGTGAGCAGATGAGTGACTTTGTGACTGAGAACTGGTGTTATACAATCCTTGCCTCCCCCGTGCCCCACCCCGTCCCATTTTATTCCTAGCCTCACCAGGGCAAATTGAGTTCTTATGGAGCTAATTCAAATTTACAGAATCCTATGGCGGGAAGAGAACTTATAGAGTTTCACAGATTATTTCTTGTCTCCAAATACGAGTGGAGTCTCCTTACTATGCTAGATAGAGCCAGTTATCCGTGCTTAGGGGGTAGTTAGTTGGTAAACAATGATTTTGGATTAACTTGACGATCCTTCTGCTCTCTTCTCCCCTCCCCAGTAACAAATGCCTAAATGTCTCTACCTACAGGCAAACTTAATATACAGATATATTCACTAATTTCCTAGAATGTGTTGTGTGGATTGTGTCCCATAAGATGCTTCCTGAGAAAGGGACTCCATGGGCAAACTAACGTTGTGGGCTATGCCTGACTGTACCAGCCCGTGTCAGTTCAGGACTTCCAGGAAGCAGATGCCAAAATGGGAGTAGACACACAAGAGATTTACTAGAGAAACACCCAGAGGATAAAGGGAAGAAGCAGGCACAGGCAGAAAAAGAGAGGGAGGAAGAAGGAGGATTAGGTAGGGAGAATCTCAGATTACAGTGCAGTGCTAAGAAAGTTTCAGCGAGGATGGGAACTCGGAGCTGAAGTCACCTGTTAGACAAGTCTCATGTCCCACAAGTACCTATACTGTGCACTGCCAGAGAGAAAAATGTGGCCTCAACACAAGTGCAGCGGTGGATCCAGAGGGCTGGCAGCTGGGGCTGTCACTCAACTTTGCTCCCTGCAGCAGGAGATCTGAGAGGCACATCTTCATTGCTGTCACACAGACTCTATTCTAAAGGTACTTTGTGTGTATCATTTCACTTAACCTTTATGACCTACCTATGAAAGTGGCATGTTCTGTTATTATCTCCATTTACATGGCATAGGGAGGAGAAGTAACTTGCCCAAAATCCTAGTGACAGATCTGGTATTGGAACCTAATCAATCTGGTTCTAGAGACTGTAAGCTTAACCATTGTATTATATTGTCTCACATTATCTCCTTTTGGAGAATCATAATGTACCTTCCCAATACCCCACCCCAACCTATTGTTATATCCACTTTTTATTTTACAATATGCATAACCACACTCAAGGCTCTGAGAGGTCCTGCAGTACATCTTGAAACATATGTTTAAATTTGTTTAGCCCCCGCACTGAGTGCTTTCCAAATTTATTTGCCTATGGAACCCGTGGTTCATAGTACCAGCATTCTCTAGAACACATTTGGAGAAATACACTGAGTTTTAAATGATTGACAACAAATTCTTTCCAAAGAACAAAGTTCTATGGGAGTTGAAGGAGACATTGTGAAGGCTGAGCACCTAGGTGGGCAGAGATATGTTGTCATAAAGGCAAAGGGAGCAGAAGATTGAGATTCACCATAGCAGAGTTCAGGCCTCAGTTCCGCTACTTTCTGGTGGGGTGGCTTGGTTTGTTAACTACTTAGCTGACAATCATGGGTCATAGTGCTGAATTCCCAGGGTTGATTATTCAAATTAAGTATGAACTTATACAAAGGTGTTATCCCAGTGCCTGGCACATAACAGCTGCCATCAAATATCAATTTCCTTCCTTGGTTTTCCCTCATAGAAGGACTAACTGCACTTAATTTACTCTTTAGCTGAGGGCTGGTCTTCTCAGTGACGATTGTGCCTGCTGGGCCATGTGCAATGGCTCTTTGCTTCAGGATATTCCCTGGGAAAATTAGTTGGAAACAGAATGTTTTGAGCAAGGAATTAGGGGAAAATGTTGTGGATTTGAGGGAATATCCATATTTGGAATTCCATAAAATCTAAGAGGATCTGTCTTTTAATTTACTCCTTGGAGGACAGGAGAGCTTGGAAGACTAGTTGTATCCCACCCTTGCTTTCCCTTTATCGTAAAGATAAATGTTGGACACCCAGGAATGAAAGGGGAGAAAAGGTGGAGGAACTCTTAGCTCTGAGGGGAGATGGGCAGAACCAGGTTGCTGTGTTCCCCTTCTTTCCTGGGAAGGAAGTACTGGGAAGGAAGCAGAGCCCTGTGCTAATTGCCCCTGCTGCTCCTCCCCCTCCTCCCCTGCTTTGGGCTTCAACGGGCAGCTCCAACCAATGGGCTCCTCACTTCTGTGGTATGGGTGGTTAACAGGCTCTGAGCATTAGAACTTTCTACACAGAGAGGATATAGCCCTGGAGGCATGATCACTCACCACTCTTCTACTTTTTCTGTAATCCCAATGGTATCAAATAGTCCGATGCCCCTTCACTTTCTCCAGGGAGACTTTGCTCCCTTCTCCCTCCTGGGCTCACAATGGTCTCTCTGAGAAGGGAAAGGCTCCTCCTTCTCTGGCCCTTCCTTCCTCATTCAACCCTCCACATTTTCATCTCCTTTTTGTCCCTGGGTTGGCTCCATTCTTCATTCTGACCCCTCCTCTTTGTCCCTTCTCCACTCTGCACAAGTTATTCATATGACAGTCCCACCTTCTCCCTCCTTCTAGGATTTGGTGCTTTCCCAGGGTTCCTCCTGCTACACACGTGCTGCTATTTGAGCATCTTTCATCTTTAAGGGCTGGCCAGGGGCAGAGATACTCCCTGCCAGAAGGCAAGGGCCGATTGATTCTGAACACGTGTCAATCTGTAACTGGCCCTGGTCTTTATGTCTTTTCTGGTACAAAGAGACAGATACCGAAAAGAACAATAGGTGGGCTGCTAGCAGAATTGTGTGACCAGTCCCTTCCCTCCAATCTAAAGAGACCAGATTTTATTTTTGAGCCCTGCAGACTCTCTCCCTTGATTAAAAATCTTTTATTTTTTCAGAAGTAGCAGGTTTATCTTAGTAATTTTTGTTTTGAAATCCCACTGATCCTTCAAGGTTCAACACACATGCTGCGTCATCTGGGAGCCTTCCCAGATCTCCCTGTCAGAGGGAATTACTCCCTCCTCCCTGTTCTCAGGGCACCTTGTTTTGGTCTCTCTAATGGCTTTCTGCCTCAGTGTAGTTTGCATGGCAGGTGGTTTTCATGTCATTCTCCTCTGCTAAACTGTCAGCTCCTTAAGGGCACCTTCTTTGAATCTGCGGCACCTGGCTCAGCTGGGTATTTTGGAAAGAGCAATGATTCTCAAGCTTTAGCAGCTGAGAGATGGAATATACAAACTGACAATGGCCGTACTATACATGACAATAGAACCTGAACCACAACCTCTGCAGCACCCAACCTGGGAAGCCAAACCACAGCCCAGAATAGCTAGAACTGGGTCAATAACTGCCAGTGTTACCACATGAAATTGGGATTCACTTGCCTGGAGGCACATAAACAAGCCAATTAATTATGGCATCAGCCTTTGGGAAAAGAGATCAGCTTTATTCTGCAAGATCGATCTGCAGGGAGAACAGGGGGCATGTGTCCTCAGATCTGTCTCTCTGATTGAAGATTTGGGGTGAAGTTTAAGAGGTTAGGGAGAATTGGCTGGCATGTGGAAATGCTGCTGGGACAGGTTATGATTGGTGGGCTTCAGGTATTAATGGTAAGGTTTTAAACATTTATGACAGGGTTCTAAACATTTATAATGGGGTTCTAAACATTTTTGATGAGGTGGAGAAGGAATTTTAAGTGAGGGACCCCTCACTTCTGATAAGAGTCCAACTTTTGAGTTCCAGTTGTGTCCTGTGGGGAGGAGGATCTTTGTGGTTCCTCAGTCATTTCAGGTCAAGATTTCTTCTTTTGCAGACAAAGATTTCTTCTTTTTCTCTGACTATGTGACTTTGCAGATTTTCTGAAAGGCAATTCTTAATCACTCTGTTGATAAGAGATGGGGTCAGTTGAACTGGTCCTGGGGGCCTGTGGTTACACCAGCTTCACTAACTTTTGCTCCTACTTCCAATTCAGGACCAACCAGAGAGAGGAAATATGTTCCCAAATCAATCACATAGGACACCTCACTTCTACTTACTATCCTACAGCTCCCCCCACATCCATAACCTCCAATCGGGGCACACCGGGCCTTTCCCTTTCCACTAGAAAGCTTTCCCACTCCCCTGGCTCCCTTTGAGTCTCTGCCAAATGTATGTGATGGTGGCCGGTTCCCTTGCTATAGCAGGCTCTGAATAAACAGCCTTTGCTTGTTCTCTTTTGGATGGTCTTCATTTATTTCTACATGGCATAAGAATCACCCAGATATCTTGTCAAAATATAGATTGCTGAGTCCAACTGCCAAGATTCTATTTCAGAAGCTTTGGGGAAGGACCTGAGATTCTGCATTTTTTCTTTTTTGCTGAGGAAGATTTGCCCTGAGCTAACATCTGTTGCCAATCTTCCTCTTGTTTTGTCTTGAGGATGATTAGCCCTGAGCTAACATCTGTGCCAATCTTCCTCTATTTTGTATGTGGGTCACCACCACAGCATGGCAGACAAGTGGTGTAGGTCCGTATCTGGTATCTGAACCCATGAACCTGGGCTGCCAAAGATGAGCGCATGGAACTTAACCGCCACTCCACAGGGCCGGCCCTGAGATTCTGCATTTTTAATAAGCCACCAGATAACCTTGAGTAGCACCGAGATGGGGTGGTCAGGTGAAGGGATACTATTACAAAATATTAATTTACATTCTCCTCCCAACAGATTTCCTTTCCTGTTGCCTTGTCCCATTCGTATAGGGAGGCCATCCTGAGTTCAGCATCTCCCAGGAGAAATGAGGCAGCAGGAAGGAAATACTCAGGGACTTTCCTCCTGGTTTTTGTTTCACAAAATGCAAGCTTTTAGGGCAGTTGTTCCTAAGCTGGGACTATTTTTCTCCCTGCAGGAAACATTTTACATTCTGGTTGTCACAACTAGGGCGTATCTAGTGGGTATGTGTAGGATGCTGCTAAACATCCTCCAATCCACAGGACAAGCCCCCGCTACAAAGAATTATCTGGTCCAGAATGTTAATGGTGCCGAGGTTGAGAAACCCTGGTATAGAAGAGTAGAGAGGCACAGACAGAATGTTTGAGAACAGTGAGGGCTTTCCCCATCTCCTGAGATTCTCTGGGTCACAGGAGCTAGAGTAAAGACAGAGAGAAAGAGATGAGAGCAGAGACGTGTGTGGGGTATTTTCCTATATAGAGGGGCCTTGTACCATGTTCTCTGGGTAGACATGTGGGGAGACAGAGGACTTAGAGAGGGAGAGCTGCATGTTGAGTCTGGACCAAGAGGGACAGTGGGACAGCCTCAGAGATGACCACACCCAATCCAAAGCTACAATCATTCCTTAGCCCAGAGAATGGAAGTGAGAGAGACAGAGTTGCTGTAGGATGAACATGCCAGGTGAGAGGGAGAAGGGATACCTTAGGGATAAACAATGGACTGATAACCAAGGGCCAGACGGGAGGGCTCCTTGGAGAACAGATGGCACAGAGAACCAGAAATGGCTCCCTCCCCTTGCCTTGTACTTTGAAAGCTCCTGAAACCTAGATGCAGCCCTGGGAAAAGTAGCTTGATGGACCCTAATGGACTGAGATTAATTGTCCAGTGTGATCAAGGCTTGAGGGAAAGTAAATCTTCTGCATTTTTCCTTGTTCATAGATAATCTGCTCTGTGGCAGAAACCTTGTGTGTGTATTCAGGATAACATTAATAAATACGGATATTGAAAACTTACAGGGTCCAAAATAGAAAATAAGCTGAGTGAGAGAAAAACAGGGAGAATATTTCCTGCACATCTGAGTTTTGGCCTGAGTCCCTAATAATCAAAACCATCTACCCCCACATTCAGCCGGGACATTGAGAATTAAAGCCAGGCCTTACTGTCTACATTAATATGACTTTGTGCTACCCCTCTGTCTTCATTAGCACAACTTTGCTCTTTGGACAAATGGTTTGATTTCTCATTATGGGAACTTCCCCAAAGACCTATCAACCCTTCATTGGAAAACATCAACAGACGGTTTAAGCCTTAAGATTCTTTAAATCCTTCTCAAAATCCTCACTTTACTGTTTCCATCAATCCTGGACGATTGTATTGTAATCCTTACACAATCCTAATCAAGCCCCAAAGTTGCCCCCATCAATCCTCCTTGAAAGATCTGCCTTAAATCAAACTTCCAGTTCTCAATACATTCTGACCTCCCCTTCCCCCTTCTCAGATGCTGCCAAAGCTATGCTAGGTGCTTTTCTCCCTTATCTGTGGTAAGCAATAAACTCAGCTTTGTCTAGCAGCAGGCTGTCTTGGTGATATTTAGGGAGCCAACTTTCCACATTTGGTGATTACAACAATCAAGGGATGCCATCTTTTTCCCAATGTTTCTCTTTTTCCTGGGCCTCCTTGTGTCCTAAGTTCTTCTGAGCACACGCATCAGCCCACATACATTACTGATCTAAGCCTACTGTATGCTTGGCATGGGTGTGTTACCAAACCTCTTAATGTCAAGTTCATGTGCCCCAATGCACAGGAAGCCAAACACTGCAGCATCGGTGCTTAGAAATGGAGAAAGATTTATTTGAGTTAGCCAAAATGAGTAGGTGGGAGCCTGGGTTTGCTCAAATCCACCTCCCCAAGGACAGAAAGCAGGGGGGGGGTTGTAGAACTAAGGGGCTTGGCAGGAGGAGCTTCGGGGAAACAAAGGGTCACTCCTGATAAGCCCCTGGGCAATCTGACTTTTGGGCTTCAACTTGACTTCTGGGCGTCAACCGCTGCTGAAGGCTGGCCATTTGGCAATCACAACTGTTACCGCACCAGATCTGTTTTTTCCTGCTGCCCAGAAAGCTAAACACTGAGACAATGAGATTTCAGCAGAGAGAGAGTTTGATCACAGGGCAGCCATGTGAGGAAAGGGGGGAGAATGAATCTCAAATCTGCTTCCCTGAAAATAGGGACTCAGGGATATTTATGGGGTAGGGAGCAAGGTGGTCTGAAATGGTTGGAAGTGAGGAGAGATGAGGTAATTGATGATCTGCATAAGCGTAGTCAGGCTTCATGCCTCCTTGTAGGGCACAGATCCACAGAATGGTGGCTCCTGAAAAAAAACCATTACCATGGTGACCCTGGCTCCAGGGAGAGGTTGTCTATAGGAACCTAGTGGGAGTCAGATAGCATATTGCCTGGACAGCACAATTAACAATGGGTAAGTTTATCCTGCAGATTTAAGTCCTCTCTGGTCTGACAAGTTTCTAGGTAAGGCCATCCCGCCCCTTTCTTCCTGGTACAGGGAAGACGATACCTTTGTGAATGGAGATGTCCTTTACAAATGTAAATGTCTCTTACAAAGGGTAACCAGAATGAAGAATGGCTTAGCAAGGACCCTCCCAGATACCCGGAGATGTCTATGGTGATGGCCTGTTCTGGGGGGAGGCCTTCCATCCCAAACTCTTTTGATCAGTTAGTGAGGGTGGGGGTCAAAATGTCTCTCCAGCAGGCAGAGGCATATTTCAGGGTTGCCAATTCCCATCCTCCCCTGTTACTAGCTGCTTAATCATCAATGGCTAACTGTTTGCAGGTTTCACAGCCTTCCAGAAAGCATTCTCTTTCTGCTGCAAAACAAGCTCACAAATCCTCTAGAAAACAAACTCATAAGTCGTCAAGACCTCTGAGTTACCCCTCAAGTTAAACTGTAAAAACAGCAAATTGGTTTAATATCTACAGTACCCCTCAGGTACTTGGCTTCAGGTGCAGTCTGTTCAGTGGTCTTTTGGTGATTGCAAAAGGGGTCCACGTTGTGTCTGGAGGCAAGGAGGCAATGACCAGCAGAAGCAAGCTTTTCAGTTCACAGGATTCTTATCTGGCAGCATGCTTCTGGGATTCATGGTACACGTGGATAGGTTGGTTATTGCTGGGGAAATATAATTAAAAACAAAATCTCACAACCCAGAAAACCTCTCCACAAAGGTAATAGAGAAAGAAAATGGTTTTATTATTGAATAAGTATTGAGCCAGAATGTGATGTGCATCACAGGCAATCCACTAAGAGATTGGAAAGACAGAAAGGAATCTCACCCACTTATATAGCTCTGGACATATAACCTATTCCATACATGTCCTCAAGGTAAACAACTAGTCTTCAAGTAAGAGGACTTGACAGTACCCTTGGTCACACACAGTTCATCCTAACTTTATCTTGTATGGTCATGCACCGCATAACGACATTTTGGTTAACGACAGACCATGTGTACAACAGTGATCCCATAAGATTATAATGGAGCTGAAAAATTCCTGTCGCCTAGTGACGTCATAGCTGTTGTAATGTTGTAGCAAGAGAAAAGGAAAGTGCAGGAGACGAAAGAGAAGAACCCTCAAGAAAATTCACAGCGAAGGGTTTAGCAGAAGCTTTTACAGACCTCAACAACCTCCTTAAAAAGTTTGAAAACATGGACCCCAACACTGAAAAGTGTTTGTTAATAGAGAGTCATGTTCACGGTGCATTATCTGCTTACAAGCAAATCTTTGATGAAAAAAAGAAATAAACCAAGCAAATTCACCATGGGCACATTTCTGAAAAGAGTGGCACCTCCTTCAGAAGAGCCTCAGGCAGGTCCTTCAGGAGGTGTTCCAGAAAAAGGCATTGTTATCACAGGAGATGACAGCTCCATGTGTGTTATTGCCCCTGAAGACCTTCTAGTGGGTCAAGATGTGGAGGTGGAAGGCAGTGATATTGATGATCCTGACCCTGTGTAGGCCAAGACTGATGGATATGTTCATGTCTTAGTCTTTAGTAAAAAATTTGAAAAAGCAAAAAAAATTTAATAGAAAAAAGCTTATAAAGAAAGAAAACATTTTTGTACAGCTATACAATGTGTTTGTGTTTTAAGCTAAGTGTTATTACAAAGAGTCAAAAAGTTAAAAAAAAATTAAAAAGTTTATAAAGTAAAGAAGTTATAGTAAACTAAGGTTAATCTATCATTGAAGAAAGAAAAATATTTTTTATAAATTTGTGTAGCTTAAGTGTACAAAGTCTACAGCAGAGCACAGTGACGTCCTAGGCCTTCACACTCACTCACCACTCACTCACTCACCCAGAGCAACTTCCGTCCTGCAAGTGCCATTCACGGTAAGTGCCCTATACAGGTGGACCATTTTTTATCTTTTGTGTGATATTTTTACTCTACCTTGTCTATGTTTAGATACACAGATACTTACCATTGTGTTACAATTGCCTACAGTATTCAGTACAGTAAAATGCTGTACAAGTTTGTAGCCTAGGAGAATAGGCTATGCCATGTAGCCCAGGTTTGTAGTAGGCTATACCACCTAGGTTTGTGTAAGTACATGCTATGATGTTCGCACAACGACGAAATTGCCTAACAACACATTTCTCAGAATGTATCCTGGTTGTTAAGTGACGCATGACTGTAATCGGGGTGATCATCTGTGTTAGCTAATTGGCTTTATCCAGATGAAAAGCAAACTTCTCTTATCTTTATGACTAGAGGTAGTTTTGCAGCTTGGAGCAAGGCATCCACCGCAGTCAGGCTCCCAGCCTCCCACAGAAATAGGAGTGCTGTCTCCTTCGATGTTTGCATTTCAAAAGATGGCTCCTAGCTCCTTGAAATGGACATTCCTGGGTCATTAAGGTGACAAAAGGCCTATCTCATTTTCAAAAAGATTTATAAAGATTTCAAAGAGAGGACAAAGCACTTACAATTTTAAGTTTTCTAAAGTCAATGCTCTAAGAAAAAGGAAGGGAGGGGAATCTCTTCCCTCATTTTTAACAGGGAGAATTAAGCTTTTTATTTAAAATTTTTCTTTATCCTTACATATGTAGAGATCTGACTGAAATGACCAGGTCTGTCATGACAGTTACTTCATCTGTGTGGGAAAAAATTTGTGTTTCAACAGAAAGCCATGCACTTTCTAGAGCACATTTTCAGTCATTGAATTCTAGACTTCCAGGGTCTTTGTGCTATTTTGCCACTCTGTACATTGTAGATAACTGACAACAATGCCAAATAATTCCTGTATATAGACATGCAAATTCTGTCCTATTCGGTAGAAGTTCAACAGACTCCTCTCTACTTACTGTGGAAGAGGCCAGTATTGCCTCCATTTGCACATTTATTTTAATATTTCCGATCTATAGATGTGTCTTTTCTTTGGCTTCTCATTTGAATCAGTTTTTCCATCTTCCTAGTTCGCTCACTGAGGAATGAGCTAAATAAAATCTTTCACGTATGTTTGTTTTATATCTGTATGAGAGTCAAGATTTTTCCTTTTTCAAAAGTTACTCTTTAACACCCAGCACAGATCCAGTCTTATTGACATTCCTACATTCCATTCTCTACTCTAAATTTGGCTGTATGACTTTGGAGGGACTCGTGTTAACTTATTAACTTTTTAGGTGCTTGTTAGGAAAAAATAGTAGAAATGGAAACTGATCAGGAGTGGAACCTGGTGAGATGCCTCCGACAGCTCCACAGATAACTACTGTGTAAGCTAGTTTATCCAGTCAGGAGAGAGGGATTAATTTCATTCACCTGTTTTTCATCAGTAGTTCTCTGTGTCCTTTGTATTCGATGGCCAGCCTTCTATTTATCTAATGCACTTTATTGTGATATGCAGGGGAAGGTGATATTTGTTCATCTCCTTGCTTTATAATGTTATGGGTTGTTTGCTTTTTACTGTTCTCAAAATGGCATCAGGATTTATGGTACGATCCTGCTGGTTCAGTGAACCTCATATCTCCCGTCATTGGCAGTGCTCCAACGCCTGGAGCTTCTGAGGGAGCCAAATAATCATCATGACAATCATGATTTGCCCAGGCATTGTAAGATGCTCTACATGATGGGGGATGTTTTTTCAGACACCTTCAGAGGAGAGGCATTTGATCTGAAGCACAAGATGTGACGAACTCACCAGCGTAATAATCGAGAACGAATTTTTCATTATTATTTTCCATGGGCTCCATTATTGGAGCTCTGGTATTACACTTGTATTTGACTCCTACTTTCTCACCTACTAGCTGCATTGCCTTACACAAAGTTAGTTAATCTAAGCATCAGTTTACCCCTTTGTCAAATGGGGATCCAGATAGTATTTATCCCGCCAAAGCCTTTGCCCATTCTCTCGTCTGCAATGCTCCTCCTCCCACCAGCTGCCAGATAGAAACTTTTGAGGTGTCGGCTCAAAGGACGTTTTCTCAGGGAGGGTTTCCATTCTCTCTCTTCCAGTTACACTCTCCCAGAGCATCTTAATTTTTTTTTTTTTTAAATCACACCATTTACAGTTTGTAATCATTTATGGATGAGTGTGTTTATTCAATTTCTGCCCCCTGTCTAGGGTGTGTGGTCCATGAGGGTGAAGGAGAGGTAGGATTTTACCACTCTCTGCCTAGTACCTCATACTGTGCCAGGCAAGTAGTTGGTGCTCATTAACTATTTATTGAATGAATAAATGAAAAAAAGAGTACCCCAAACAGAGAAGCAATTAATAAATGTTAGTTGTCATTGCTGCTGCATTCAGAGGAAGAAATTCAAGACATTTAAAAAGTGGCACATTGAAAATGGCCTATTTTGGATATTCAGATAAACTAGCTACATCTTTCGGCAGATCCTTATTCTATACAATATGCATTCCCTCTTCCCCACTATCTATTCAAGAATTATATTCCACCCCAGAAAGCTCTGAAATGCTATTAATGTTCTGCCTCAGCTTCTCAGATCACATTCTATATACTGAGCATCTTGTGTGCTGATGGTATCCGGTTGATCATCAAATTAATTTTTATCAAAAACTGCAAAGGCAATTGAAATGGTTTCTTGACTGAGATTTGCAAAGCTCCGTGCCAGAGTGCTATTAATTCTGTAAATGATACTTAGTGAAAACAAACAAAAACGATTATTTAAATGGTTCTGCATTCTCTTCTGTTGCATTGCATCCCAGATCATTATCATGTGATGAGACAAGCCATACAATGAAAACAGAAACACTGGGAGACCATCATTTTGAGAGAGCTAATTCGCTAACACCAAGGTTTCTAATTCTATTTTCCCCATAAGGTGAAATGTAAATGTTCTCAGGGAGGCAATAAAATTGGGATGTTTTATTCCTTCTAAAATCAAATTGGTCTGTTCAAAAGGCAAGCTTTAAATTACAGCCATAGTTTTCCTTTTGGCTCCAGACCGGGGGTTTCTGAGGCTTAGCCACTGCTCCCAGCATTGACGTGGGCACACAGGTTCCATCAATGTTGGTTGCAGCTCCAAGTGTGTGACAAGCTTAGATCTGCAGGTGGAAGCTCAGCGTTGCAATGCTGAGGCTTGGCGCATGGCTCTCCCATCCAGAGGGACACAGGCAAACACTCCAACTCTGCCAGTATCTTCAAGGACCTTCCCAAGTGGCACTTCCTGTTGTCTTTGCCCACCCACCATGAAGCTTCCAATCCATTACTGTGTTTGAGAGGCTCTGTGTTAGAATGGAAAAGAGTTGATTTGGAGGTCATTTATTCCAATTTATTCCTTCATTTTCTAGAAATGGGAGGTGTGGCTTGGAGGGATTAAACATCCTGCCAGAGTCATGCTACTGGAAAGTGGCAGTGCTGGGCAGACAACCTAGACGGTCTAGTTCCTGGGTGAAAGTTCTAGTATGCAACACTGCCTTTGCCAATGAAGGCGAAGAGGTTGTCTTTTCCTTTTGTTTTTTAAAGTATCTTTTCTTTATGCTCAGAGTTTGGAACCTGCAGAGAGGAACGTCTATGTTTTACAACCCTTCGCAGCTGTTAATTGTACTTGGCAAGACAGTCTGTTCCCAAAACAGCTCAACAGAGGTTCTTGCAAAACAACTGAGGTCCTTGCAACCAAGAAGCTGGGTAAAAAACTGATTAAACATTCTTTTTAATCAGAATCTGCCCATGTCTACACACTGGTGACTTTGATCCCCTTCAAAAGGTTTAATAAAAATTGCCAAAATATTCCTTCCAGTACTCATATCATTATTACAGTTTAAGCCAGGAAGTCTAGTAGGATCATCCAGACTTTCCACAGAAGGGCTTATCAAGCCTCACTTTTCGGTAGAGCTGTTTTTCAGAAATTATGATTATTTTCCTTTCCTCAGTACTGCAATTTCACATTGTGCTCCTTTTTCTGTCATTATACCTAGTGCTGTGAATGGAATAGCTTCTACCTCAGACAATAGGCTGCCTGCCTTGGGTAAAGCCCTACAATCTCCTTATTTCCATTCATACTGTTTATACTAACCTGTCTCAAGTAAGCAAGTCTTTTGACAAATCATCTGTATTGTAGCCCTTTAAGGCAGAAACGAATCTTCTGTGTTCTTGCAAAACACCATGCACACAGCATGTAGAATCCTGGATTATTTAAAACACACCAGATATATATTGGAGCATTAACAAACCCCTTATCCATGGGGTTTCTGAAATAAGCTAGAGGGTTGGTTTCTTTTCTCAGAAAATTCATCAGAGGCAGCTAAGCTTGTAGATAATCCTCCAGGTAAGTTGGGAGACCAACACACTGAATTCTGTGAAGTGAGCATCTTCCACTGATCCCTTAAATTTGGAATTACGTTCACCTTCTTTTCTTGGATCCTTTGATACTAGATTTGTCTCATGTGGTATTTTGATGTGTGAAAGGAACCCTAACATTTTCACTTTTCAAAACCGAAGTCTTAGATCAAATAAAAGCTGCATATCCCTTAACATTTTAAATTCTTATTCACAGCAGTATTCTGAAAGTCTAGATGAAGAGAAGGCATTCTACTGCCTATGCCTGATAAGTACCAAATAAATATGGTTGCTCTGGAAACATAGATTATTATTACTTTTTGCCTGTGTTCATATCCATGGTCACAAAAGGAGTCAAACATCTATTTCTTCATTCTAGTTTGTCAATATTTACGTGCTGAACTCACTATCATCTAGAATTTCTTCCTAAATGTGAGCTCCAGGATCCTGGTATCTCTTCTACTCTTTATGTGTCTCTTCTTGCATCATTTTGGGGCCTCCCTTTCTAGCCACCTGAATCCTAGGACTTCTAGACATGTCTGGCTAGTAGTGCCAAAATGCAAGGTCTGGCAGCTACCCATGTGCCATATGCCTCACATTAGATGAACAACATGCACATTTGATCAAGCAAATGACTCTTTGCTTCTTGAGGATGCCAGATTCTGTTCTTTCCGTCTTCGTGGTCACTGTACTCATTCAATCCACAATAGCCTTTGTCTTAGACAATAAAAGAGTCTCATTTATTGTCTCTCAACCTCATCTCTTGCCCCTTGCCAATCTTTTCATGACTTCTAGAGAAATATTTTTCTAAAGTAACGTGAATCAGACTATTATGCTGGTAAAAAACATTTTGATATCTTAACAATAAAAACATCCAAACTCCTCCCTGTGGCCTATAATAGCCCACAGATCTGTCCCCTTCCTACCTCAACATCAGTAAATTCCTCTTTGTCCATGCTCACTTCACTTCAGTCTCTTCTTTCTGACCTTTGAACACAGAAGACTCTTTCTGTGTTTAGGTCGGCTTTCCCATATCCAGTTCCTTCTGGCTAGACTCACGCTCCCATAGCTCTTCACAGGTCTGACTTCTTGTTATCCTTCAACTCTCTTCCTCAGTGTCTTTTTCTCAGAGAGAAGTGACGGCAGAGATGGCCAAAATTTGTGTTCCCTTTCCATAGTGTGTTGTTGTCTCCAGGAAGTGACTGACCAATCAGGAACTACAGTTCCCAGTTCCCGTTGTATCTGGATGGGATCGTGTGACCAGTTTTCACCAGTGGAATGTGTGCAAAAGTGATGTAATCACTTCTGTGCTGAAAGGCTTAAAAAGTGGCCGTGGCTGTTCTATCCTCTCTGTTTCTGTCCATTGGCTGAAAACAAAGGACTCTGAGGTTCTAGGAGATGACAGAGACAGAGGGGATGAAAGGGTCTCTGAATCACTATATTGACGGCTGCCTACTGAAAACTGATTAGATTGTATGTGAGTGAGAAATAAAAATCTATCATGTTAAAACAGTGACACTTTGTAGCTTATCTACTGTATCAAAGCAGCTGCTAGCATTATCTTAAACTAGACCAGAGGCCTTCCCTAAACACTAAGTAGGCATGTCCTCTCACCCACCCCATTATTCTCTATCACTGTACCTTATGCATTTCTTCACAGCACATGTGACAAGTTTTACTTATATACTTGTTTATGTTAATTCTCCTCTCCTGTCTCCCCCCACTAGGCTATATATTCCATGTGGGTAGGAAATGTATCTATAGCCAGGTACTAAACTCAACTCAACAAATATCAGTAGAATGAATTAATAAGTGAGAGGAGAGAAGAAAAGATGAAAGTGATGGTAAAGCTAAAATAGGTACAAAGAGAATAGATATCACTTCCTGGGCTCAAGAGTAGAAGCTTGAGGAGTTAGGTGGAAGTTCCAGAGGTGGTAATGACCTACTCCTTAGCTTGCATACCACTAAAAATTATGTTAACAACCAGAGTGACTAAATCTTGTAACAGTATGAGTGGTTACACGGGATATAGAAATAACTGAAAATAATCCTGATACTCTTTGCTTGTGTAGTTCTCTACTGTTTAAAAAGAACTTACATGAACACTAGTCCCTTGAAAATGGACTATTAGTTAAATTAGATGCCTCAAAGGTAAATAAAAATACTCTCATATTTTTAAGTGTATCTCTCTTAGGATTTATGAAAACTGAAGTAATATCTATATCTATATGGTGAGCCCAGATGTCTTAGTTTGTTAGGGTTGCTATAACAAAATATGGCAGACAGGTGGCTTAAATAACAGAAATTTATCTTCTCACAGTTCTGAAGGTTGGAAGTCCAAGATCAAGGTCTTGGTAGATTTGATTTCTCTTGAGTCCTCTCTCCTTGGCTAACAGATAGCTGCTTTCTTGCTGTGTCCTCATGTGGCCTTTTCTCTGTGCGTGCACATCCTTGTTGTCTCTTCCTCTTCTTATAAGGATGCCAGTCGTATTGAATTAGGGCCCTCCTCTTATGACCTCACTTAACCTTAATTAAAGGCCCTATCTCCAAATACAGTCACACTGGGAGTTTGGGCTCCAACATGTGACTTTTGGGGGGACTTAATTCAGTCCCTAACAGCAGAGAAACTCCCCAGATGAGAAAAGCTAACTCCAAAGATTTTAAGGTTAGAGCCATCTCCAGAAAATCTAGGCCAAGCTTTACCTTGAACTTTTGAGCCTCATCTTTATAAAAGAATGTCAACATATTTTGGTGAGGCCTCCAACTTTTTTATTAAGGTCATGGGTGCTGTATAAAAAAGGGCCTGTAGATGCTACCCAATGCCCAGAGATTTATCTAGGCTCTTCCTCCAACAACCCTCTGAAAAATTTCTTGTTCTTGTTTGGTATCCTTGTTGCCAGCTCCTAACTCTGCCTAGTCTTTTTGCATTGATCCTTCAGAGAGGCTCCGTGGTTGACTTTTAAATTTCCTCTCAACATAGCCCTAAGTTTCTCGCACTGCAACCTCAGGCCATTGAAGTCTGCTCATGTCAGCCCAATCTTACAACCTTGGCTTTGGCTTATCTGGAAGAGACATTGGATGTTGCTTTGTTTGTCACGGAGAGTAAAATGTAGCTATTTTGTACGTACCATAGGAGAAACAAATTTGAATTAGATTAGTGAAAGACTATAATTATAGATCATTCATGGAAAAACACCATCTTATTAATGTGAGGTTTGCATAATGAATGACAAAATCAGTGCACAGTCTATGCCATTTCTAGGCAGAGTGCTGTCAAGAACTCAAAATGTTGGATTTGTACTGTTTGGTAACAGCAGCAGAGGCCTATTCATACCCAAAGGGTAGTTAGGTAAATATTTTCTGCCCCTTGAAAGTGAAATTAAGTTTTAGCAAATTGATACAATGATAACCTTGAGGAAATGAAGAAAAGAATGATAAATTTCATGCCACAAACAGTATAGTTTGTCAATTCCATGCTCATATCACCTATCCACTACTTATATGTTGCTGAATAAATAGAAGCCTTACCTGTTTCTTATGGAAAGGACATGCAGACATTGCTTCTAGCTATAGCAGACAGAAAACTTGCTAATGTTTGAAATACCCATTGAAGTTTTGTAGAAGCAGATGGTTATAGATGTGCTACATTTGAACTTTAAAATTGCTTTGAAGAAGCATACCTGTTTCAAGTGTCCGAAGACCAGAGATTTGTCTTAAGAAAATTGGTAGGAATGTGACAATTTGAAGTTCAAGAAGTTCTGGACAGATGAGGAATTAACCATAATCTAGTTGCTATTTAACATACAAGTTAAACCACTGTGGCTATCTCTTTAGATAAGCTTCGTAAATTTCCAGAGATATTAAACTCTGAGATCCTAAATGCCCAAGGCAAAGAAAGTAAAATAACTAATATAGTTACAAGGTCTCACAGGAAGCTAAGTAGATTATTAACATTCATAAGAAAATTCCCAAATTAATGACCTAGAGAGAATAATATTTGAGTTTAATGATTCTAACAAAAGACATGTCTCTAATAATGAGTAAATAATGTCCATTTGATTTTTACCTTCTGGTGGGGCTGGGCGAAGATTTGTAAAGTAGTTAGCACCTTTTCTAACCTTGAAAAAGCACTGTGTGAAGTAGCCTCATTATATCTGGCTTCAAACACCAGAACCCATTGTAGTGACATCTCTGGATGTTTGCCTCTGGTAATTTACGACTCATGATTTGGTAATTATAAATGTCCTATTATCTCCCACCATCTGAAATTGACACTTTTTTCTAAATCAAATGTGGTCAAATATTGGCAAATATTTCAGTGTTAAACCTAATTACAATGTGAATTTAGTCATTCTCCCTGTTATTTTGTTTGAGTTTGAGTTGAAAACCCCCTCTGACAGTTTTGGAGAGGAGAAAAATTGAGAGTTTTCAGCCAAAGTCTCTGGCTACTGCTCTAGTTTAATAATCAGGCAAAACTGAAGAGTTTCCCCTGCTTATTGAAGGGACCTGGGAAGAGAGAGAGAGAGAGAGAACATAATTTTAATCTTAGGCAATTATTAGACTTACATGCATGTAAGGTAGCACTATGTGAAAAAAAAGTGACTACAAAGTCTGGACAGAATTTTACACAAATTGATTCAAAAAGTAGCAAACAGAACACCTAAAACTTCTCTAATCTCCTTGAGAGACCAGGAAATGTTCTTGTGACATACCTGTGAGAGGCCCTGAGCTAACTCTGGAGGTGTTGACAGTTTCAAGGTCAGAAGACCCGCAAACATGCGTGGTGAAATTAAAAGGTTGAGGCTTTTAATCAGGACTGTTATGCTCAAGAGGAGGGAAGGGTGGGTCATCAGTGGCCTCCTTCCTCAAAGAAAATGTCATTGTTGTACTCTTACAAGGTCCTGCTGAGAGTGTTAAGTGATGGTTACATTTCCAGTGATCAGCTTGTTGTTGTGTATCACAAACTTAAACACATTCACATCCTTTGACCCAGCAATTCAAGTTCTAGAAGTTAATTTCTAATAAATATTTACATTTATCTTATTTGTATACAGGGAAGTTCATCTCAGAATAGTTTAAATATAAGAGCAAGAATTTAGGAACAATCTAATGTCTATCAATAAGTATTGAAGTATTGGTTAAACATGGTACATTCATGTCATGGGATATTCTGATGTCATGAATATATTTAATGACATGGGAACATGCTCATAATATATTATTAGGTGAAAAAACCCCTACATGGCAAAATTTTGTATATATATGATCCCAATCTTTATACCCAGACACATGCAGGAAAAAAGTCAAAGGATTTTAATAGGGCTTATGTCCATAGGATGTATGAGGGATAACCGACATTTTACTTTATGCTTTTGTCTATATTTTCTACAGTTAACATTTATATATATCATTAAAAAAAGTTACCAGAAACAAAGTGAAGTAAATTGTAGTGAACTAGCATTTAATAGTAGTTGCTGTTCAAGGATATCTAATCATTTTTATAAAAATTCCTTTTGAACTCTCCATTTGTGCTGTAGAAGGACATCTGTTTTCATATCTCTGTAGCTGTATTTCATTTGTCCATATTTTCTCTGAGTACCTGGGGTCTGCCTTCATAAGTGCATTTCTGCCACAACTCCTTTTGATCTTGAGGAAGAAGCGTTCCGACCAGAAGCTGTAAATCTAAATCATGATTCCAGCTCTGTTATGATCTGGTGATAAATCTGTAGACACATTTATTAACTTCCGCCCACGCTGGTTTGTCCGCCATTGTACAGAAAACGGACAGAGGAGCCCAAACCCTCAGCGCTCAGCCAGATTCACCTAAGTGCAGCTGGTGGGTCAGGAGATTCCAGACCTAGGAAGGAGCAGACGCTGAAGGCTGATGTGGGTGGAGGAAGAGAAGGAAGCTCCATCTTTCCAGTCTCCCCCTCTCCAAGGAAGAGGAAGACTTTTTCACCTCTCTGTAGAATGAAATCCCGAGTTGTTGCTCTTCTCTGTAATGGAAGAAGTGGGTAGAGTTGCCAAAGCAGATAGAAAACACTGATGAAAGGTAGTCAGAAGGGCTAAGCTACTTTCGTGGTTTAAAAATCTGTCTTTCTAATTAAAAACTTATGCGGAATGCTCCAATTTGTCTCTAATATATAACAGAAAAACTAATTATAAGGATCTTTTAAATGCTTTTTGATTGAGAAGTTACAAGAGTGTTTTTCAAAAGGATGCTCAAACCTATATACAGGATTATTTGAAAAAATTATTTATAGTTTTTGAATATTGGTAATTCACATATGGCAGATATGGTGATTCTCAGGTAAAGAGATTCTTCCATCATTTGGAGACCAGACTATGCTTTTTAAATTAAGCTTTATTGCATTATTTTTAACATTTGAAGATGTACCACTAGATGGCACTTAAAATCCATGCGACTCAGAGGGATGCTTCAGGTGGGAGGGAAAAGACACAGGACAGGATTACAACTTGAGTTCTCAGAACAGTATTATCTACTTTGCAGGAAAAGAAGAAAAGCAGCCCCCAAATTATTTTGAGATAATTGAAGGATAGGATTCTTAAAGTGAACCTATAAATGATAGAGTATTTCTCTTTAAATATAATTTCCCTTCACTTAGATTGCTATTGATGAGCAGGTTTTTAGTATTAAGACAACAGGCTGTTGGACTAATGAGGGTTTGGTGTAAATAGTGAAGGGCTGTGTTCTCTCTGAAGAGGTTTGGTGCATGCACAGGGAATCTAAATGTGGGGTTTTAATCCCAGCTCGGTGCCTGCTCTGTCGTTTGGCACCAGGCTAACTGCTCTTTTTGCCTGTGGTTAATTTGGTTTGTGCTTCTCTTATACATCAAGGGAGCAAAACCCAGTAGAAGGACATCGTGATGCACAAAATGGAGCGTCGGAGTGTAACAATTGATTTCAGAGACGTGGCAACAGCCGACCAGTCTCACTGGATGTGGCAATTGGATATGGATGGAGTGGCAGGTGGACTTGGAGGAGCAGTTGGGGTTCATTTTTAGCCAAGGCATTATGCAACACCACCAGGGGAAAGCAGAGACAAGTAAACAACAGCAGACCTGCAGTGCCAGCCACCA
This sequence comes from Tapirus indicus, assembly GCA_031878705.1. Classification (NCBI taxonomy): domain Eukaryota; kingdom Metazoa; phylum Chordata; class Mammalia; order Perissodactyla; family Tapiridae; genus Tapirus; species Tapirus indicus. The sequence continues at coordinate 63,860,242 of CM062923.1, forward strand.
GGCAGTGTGTGCAGCCGGTACACAGAGAGGGGAAAGATGGTTGGATTGGGAGTCCGAGTGAGGGATTTGGGGCCTACTCTAGAGGCAATCACCAATGTGACCTTGGGCAAGTTAAGGTGTCTTTGGGCCTCTGTTTCCTCTCTTAAAAATTGAAGCATTTGGTTTATATGGTTTCTGAACTCCCTGGTAAATTTCTAGATCATGTCAGGACACAATTTTTTTTAGTCATTGTGACAACTTTTTCACGTGAGCATAGCAGAGAATTTATTATCCTCCCTGTTTTCCACAACAAGACCCAGAGGCCAAGAGAGCCGGTCAACATCCTGGCTCTAAGTCGAGACATCATCTACTCTTGCTGCTCAAAGTGTGACCTGGACCTATGGGAAATGCAGACTCCCAGGCCTCGCCCTGGACCTAATGAATTAGAACCTGCGCTTTTGACAAGATCCCCAGGGGATTCATATGCACGTTAGTGTGGAAGCACTGGCCGTACCACACTGCCTGATAAAGGCCCAGGCTGCCGGCCACAGGAGAGCTGACTCAATAGCCATGGTTTCTCCTTTCCTTCCTTTCCTGTCTGAGGACATCCTCCAACTGAGGGTGGGATCTATTCATTCCTTGGACAAATCTTTATTACGTACCTGTCACAGTCTCGGTCACTGTTACTCTCTAAGGTCACGGACAAAAATGAGAAGATCTGTGTCTTCATGGATAAGTAATTACTTGTAGGAGTCCTTCTTTCTCTTCCTCTTTTTCAATCTTCTATTTCAGAGTACAATTTTAGGTGGTAAGATGAGGCCTGCAGTCTCCAGCAGCTTTTAGTTGAGGGTCTTTTTTGACCCTCAACTAAATTTAACCTTCTGAAAAAATCTAAGACAGGGTTCCTCAACAGCAGCACAATCGACATTTGGGGTCGGATAACTTTGTTGTGGGGGATTGTCTTGTGTACTGCAGGACATCCAGCAGCATCCCTGGCCTCTATCCCTGAGATGCCAGTAGCAACCCCTCAGTTGTGACAACCAGTAGTGTCTCCAGACATTGCTAAATGTCCCTAGAGGCTTTATCGCCCCCAGTTGAGAACTACTGATCTAAGAGGAGCTAGGATATAGGCAAGGGGAGAGGCAGCCAGAAGTCAATTAATGAGTCTAATTGGGTACAAGGTTTTCAGAAAAAGAGCGGTGAATGGGAACTTGAGCTTTCTGTCTCATTGTCAGTCCCCTTCTCCGTAGGAAGGAAGTAGAGCAGAAGATCTATTCAGAATTAAGGAGCGTCCATGTACTTGAAGTTTGTTTAGAATTGTCTCTTAGGGACATGAAGAAAAATAGAAGGGGAGAAATCTTTTACAGCTTCTACACTCAAAGCACTCCCCCAAATTAGAGTTGTTCCTCTGGACAGTCAATAGTCAAGATTACTCCTTTTTCTTCTTTAGGTGACAAGTACAGTGGCATTGCATATTACATACTGAGCCAACCAGAGAATCTGTAGATAGGTTTGTACTTCACTGTAGATCACCAAACAATGAGATGCCTTTTCCTCCTTTGGAGTCAGTATGATTTAAATAGTATGCCCGGAAGACTCCTTAGCCACTAGCATTGTCAATTTCCTGGCTAAATTTACAGGTGTGAGAGGATATACTCCTGAAGTGATTTTAGTCCAAACAAATACCACCAGAATGAAATGAAAGCATTTCTCTTGGACAAAAGCCAAGGCAGAACAGAGTTGTACGAACCCTCTGCGTTCCCATTTTGTGAGTGGAGGGAGACGTAACCTTTCCACAGTTCTGTGTAAATTCCAGAAGGCTAGTCTGTCTTGACTGGATTGTAGCTTGACCTCTGTCCTGTAGGGACTAGAATTGATTTCCTGAAATCCCTCTTCAAACTTAAAATCTGCTCTCTTGACTCATTTGTTTAACCCCTGTGACATATGTTAAAGCTGCAGACTTTAAAATGCTGAAGGAATGCTGAAGGTGGGCACGGGCAGCAGGGGGAAGTCTCGGGCCCGCACACAGCCTTTCTCCCGACTGGCAATGTGAAGTGTGTTATTGAAAAAGGCTGGCAGCTCAAGGCATTGTTTGGCTTTCTTCCTTGGCAATGGCAGGCAGCAAACTGTAGGGAAGTTTTCCCCTAATCTGCTGGCACCTTCCACCCTGGTGAAATGCAATATGTAGTCTGCAGCACACTGCACACCCTAAGAAGTGAGTAATTCACTTGAAGTAATTCCTCTGCTACCACGTTCTCAGGCATTTTTGCCTGCTGGGGAGAATATCCACTTGATTTTGATAACCATCTTCTCTGGGGGCAATTAAGACAAGGTATTTGGGGGTCCCCAGGTGAAGGTGCTAAACGTGAGTACAACTCTCAGGCAGGTTACAATGTCTGCTTCCTTGCTGCTCAATGAGTGGACTGAGAACCACATAGCATCACCTAGGAGCTTGTTAGAAATGCACAATCTTGGGCCCACCCCAGATTTACTGAATCAGAATCTGCATGTCAGCAAGATCCCCAGGTGATTCATGTAGGTACACGTGTAAGTTTGAAAACCAGCACTACTCTAGATCAGCAGTTACCAACCTTGATGGCACATTAGAATCTCCAGGGAGTTCGGAAATCTCTTGATGCCCAGGCTAAATCCTAGGCCAGTGGTTCTCAACTGGGGGTGACTTTGCCCCCCAGCGGACATTTGGCAACATCTGGAGGCATTTTTGGTTGTCAAAACTGTAAGGGTGCTACTGACATCTAGTGGGTAGAGGCCAGGATACTGCCAAGCATCCTACGATATAGTAGACAGCCCCTCCTGACAAAGAATTATCTGGTCCAAAGTGTCAATAGTGTCAATATAGAGAAACCATGTCCTAGACCAGTTAGATTAGATCTCTGGGGATGGGAAATAGTAGCCGTATATATTTTTAATACTTCCCAAGCGATTCCAATATGCAGTCAAGGTTGAGAATCACTGGTAGAAGATTTGTAGATAGAGAGCCATCGGGACAAGCAGCTGGGATCTGAGAGGTCCAGGAAGATGATTTGGTTTTAGAATATAAGGTAGGTTGAGCTGTGGTGTGTGTGCAGTGATTTCAGCTGTGGGACAGGAGCAGATGGGACTAGTTAGAAATTAGAATATTGTGTGGACCTTAAATAAGCAGATTCAGAGACTTAATCTAGATCCAGCAGCAGGGAACTAAAGGGTGTAAGTCAGGACCAAAAGTCTAGTCATAGGGACTTTTCCAGTGATTTATTTCTGCACAAAAAACCACTCCAAAACTTAGTGGCTTAAGACAACAATTTCTTATTATCTATCACAACTCTGTGGCTTGACTAGGTTCAACTGGACAGTTCTTGTTTAGGGTCTCTCAGGCAGGTGCTGTCAGATATTGTCTGGGGCTGCAGTTCTTGTCTGTGCTGGACATCTGAGATGGCTCACTTTCATGGCTGGAAGTTGATGCTGGCTGTTGCTGAGAGCTCAGCTGAAAGCTCATCTAAGGCTGTAGACTGGAGCACCTCCCCATGTGCTTTGGGCTTCCCTCATATAGTAGTTAGGGTCCCAGAAAGAGCAGCCCAAAAGCGAGCGCTCCAAGAGGCTAGAGCAGGTTGGACCCTTGTGAGTGAAAGTCATAGGGTCTGAAGGTGCTAAAGACTGTTGGTGTTTTCTTAGGAGTTTTATTTTCTGAGAACTGAAACTTTTATGTGATTAAATTCATATATTGTTAAATCTTGTTGACTTAAGCTCCAGCAATAAGATTCAGAGATAATCCTATAGGTATCTGAATAAAATTAATATTGAAATATTTGTGAAACAAAGAACTGCTGAGAAAATATAAAGTGTCATCATGTTTTCTCTTTTTATGGTGATAGTAGGGGTAGTGGTCAGGGAGCCTTTTTACTAAGAAAATAAACTTTTAAAAAATTTAAACAAAATTATTCTTAATGCCCAGGCGTACTGCTTACTATAAAATGGCTCATTCATTCATTAAGCTAATCATGCAGAAAGATATGGTTGGTAGTTCCAATTTGTCTATAATATATTTGAAATAATATGAGATAAGACTATTTTGCATTTAGATTTATTGATAATCAGACCCATTTTCCCTAAATGAAAGTTTTATTTTGTAGCTGTAAATCACAGTCATCTCTCTGAGATAGTACGCATCCCTTTTGGATGGTAAAAAAGGTTATAAACTTGATGGGAGTGCAAATGTGTTGTTTATATTTTCTGAAAAGAGCCAAAAAAAAAAGCTCATTCAATAAAGTTAAAATCCACTACAAATCTTGGGGTATTATTTTTTTTTCTGTTGGTTTTCATAAGATTTTGTGAACACATAAGCATTGCTTTCTCTCAAAGCAACTGACTCCCTGGGTTCTTGCTCTCTTCTATTAACAATATAAGTTCCCAAATTTTGATTAAATAAATATGTTCATGATCAAGAAGTAATATTACTTTTTGACTAGAACTAATGACTGACTCTTTTACAGTAATCCATTGACTCTGAACTTAGTTTACAAAAAACATTTTACCAGTTCCTTAAGACTGTGTTTCAGCTTTTCCATCATACAAGTGGGAATCATATAATTATAAGGATGAATAATTCCTACCTACTTCAGGGCTCTTCTTAGGAAAAATTTTGCTATGTGCTTTTCACAATTATACTACCCTCAAAAAGGTGTTACGCAAAGAAACCTGGCCTATAAAATGATGGGCTACCTTTGACAGAAAGGAAATCACAAAATCTCAACATGTAGACCAAAGAGTATGGGTGAAAGAGGGAAGGATATTGTGAAAAAAGCAATGGACAAGGATTTAAAAGGTTTAAAATGTTGAGATCTAGTTCCAACTCTGTCACCACTTAATTATAAAGCCTGGGAAAAGGATTTGACTTCATAGACCACCCCCAATACCTCCCAAACTTAGAGTTGGTCAGGGAGAGGGGAGAGTTAGCTCTGAATTGGCCTGCCCCAGGTGAGACACTATGCACAGTGCTTAGAAGGGGAATAAGTGCTGTGTAATGCGAGTGTCACATCCCCATTCCATCTGCTGTGGTGTTCATCCATCCCTTCCTGGAGTTGGCAGGAGCAGCTTTCCCCTTGAGATGAACGGGAGTCCTTTGTTCATGCAGTTCCACAAATAAAGGGCTGCCAAATAAATAAAAGCACTGAGACAGTCTGTTCCCCAACAGAAACAGAAAGACATGGAGAATCCTCTGAGCTTGGAGAGACCTAATTAATAATAAGACTTTACTTCAGGCAAAGTTTCTTCTTTTCTTAGGCTTCAGGCCATGCATATGGAAGTCAATGTTCCCATGAGAGAAGTAGATAGTGATTAGACATAAACTAAAAGAATAAATAACTCTAGGCCCAAAGTAATCCTTTCATTTCTGGTCTGTGGTGCAGAAGCATCATCCACCCCTGCTATCCATAGATTTATTCTAACACCGAAACCACAAAGTATTTCTCAAGGTATTTTTGGTGGTTTATGTTAGGAATAACATACAGTATCCCTTCTCCTTATTCAACCCAGAGCGTCTGAAGTTCTGACAATGCTTTCTCATTCTGGGACAGGGAAGAACAGTAAAGGTATCCTTTACCAGTGAAGTATTAATCATAAAAGAGAGCTAATAAGACACAATCACTAAGTGGTGATACCTGGCATTTAGTGAGAGCCTAGTAAATAAATTAATTTTGTTAACGATTTGTTAAATAAATTAATGAAGAATATGGGAGCTGTTGGAAATCAAGAAGAGGATCAGTTATACTTGGTGAGAGATTTTGTGAATGTCATGGTTTTTGTTTTATGTTTTTAAACACAGAGTCTTGTTGATTGTGTTATGCTTCCAACCTCTCACTAAATCACGCCACCTTTGCATTAAGATTCAGGGAAAGAATTGGAAACCTGTTACATGCTAATCACTTTCACATATATTTTCTGACTTGGACTTCCCAATAGCTCTACAAGGTCTATGTTGCCATATTGCTACCTATTCCCATTTTATAGATGAGAAAAATTAAGGTCAATGAGGTTAATTAACTTTCCCAAGGTCACATAACAATAAGCAGCAGAGCCAGGACTTGAACCCAGAGCTAACTGCAAGACTTTGATCATTTTTGCAACACCCAATCTATCCTTTCAATTTTATCCCCCATAGATTGCATGCCTAGTGCTTCCAGGATCTGTACTAGGGAGAACACATCAGCACCTTTGCCAAAAACTTTTACTCATGCAGTCACCACATTTATATCAGTCTCCATCTAAAAGTACATCTGGTACAATCCTATCATTGCTAAGAAAATCAGTGATTTAATTTGTTAATGAGCCTTGTTAAATTATAGCCCTAGACACATGTAACCAAATATAACATGGCAGACCTATAAGCTATCTCAAATTTTATCTTCCAGTTGGAGGTCGTTTTTGGAAGAATTGTAAAGTAAGTAGTTCATAGTCACTCATCCATTCATTTTACAAATGTGTATTGAGCTTCTGATATGGAAGGCACAGGTCTAGGTGCTGGAAATACAGCAGTGGACCAAAAGACAGAGCTCTTTCTCTCATGGAACTCATGTTCCAGTGGCAGGCAAGTAGTAGGAGATGGCTAATAAACAAATAAATTAGTAAATGTATAATATGTCAGGAGGTAATAAAGGTTGTGAGGAAAAATGAAGCCAGGAAAGAGGACAGAAAATGGGAGGGATTGGAGCGATCGATGGTGTGGTGCTATTTTATATTGGATGGTCAGACAAGACTTCTGTGATGAGGTGACAATTGAAAGAGGTAAAGGAGGGAATCATGTGGATCCCTGAGCATTCGAAGAAGAGGGAACAGAGAGTGTGACGGCTTTGAAGTGGGAGCATTCACAGTGTGTCAAGTTGCTGCAGGGAGGCCAGAGTGGTGAGAATAGAACAAGTGAAGGGGGGACAGGAAGGAGATGAGGCTGAAGGTAGGAAAGTTGGAGGGCAGATCATATGCAACAGGAAGGGCTTTGTCCCCTGCCCCCTCCAGCATGCCTTCACGGTTCTTAGTTTCAGAATATTTACCACTCTTTCTGCTATCTCCAGACATCCAGGGAGACCCCTTACTCGAGTGTTGCACTCTGGAGGCCCTGCAGTGCAGTGTGTGTGTTCAGATTCTGTAATCAGGCTGTGTGAGTTCAAGTCTTGACTCTTGCAGTGACTTTGGACAAGTTACCCAACCTTTCCATGCTTTACTTTCGTCATTTGAAAAATGGAGATAGTGATGATGATGACGGTGATAATATCATCTACATCCCAGGGCTATTTTAAGGATCACATGAATTAGTATGTGGAAGGCACTTAAAATAGTACCTGGCACATAGGAAGCACCACATATGAGTTATCGGGTCTTATTAACAGAGAGGACAAAGATCTGTTCAAGTACATCAGTGTCCACTATGTCATTCTTTCCAAGGATCTTTTCCTTCTAAGAGGCAAGTTTTAATAGTGGAATCCTAGGGATGAGAGGCACCTATCTAGGGGAGAGATTTTTGATTAGGAAAGCCTTCCCAGCATTCTTCCCACAGCATACCACCACAATTGACTTCTATTTATGGGTAGAACAACCCTTCCCTCCACCAGAATTCTAAAGGGAGTCCCTATGCCTTAGTTTTTTTGTTGACCCAATATGCCTATGACTTTCAGTATCAAAACTTTCAGTTTTATTTTATGTTAAGTTGTAAATGTTATGTATCTAAGGATCCACACTTGCATAAAAAATGGGGCCATCACTCCACTGTGCACTCGGAAAGGAGAAATTGCTTCAAGCTGCAGGAGAGATGGTTCATCTTGCACATCTGAGAGTCAGAGGCGGTGGAGGATTGAGCTATAAGGGGAGGGCCATTGTAGCATATGCTCATGAATAATGAATCTGACATTATAGCTATGCAAATGGAACACAGCAAGCTCTAAGCTAAAACTTGGTTTTATCATTTATTCACGGCCTCTTGTGTTCAGCACCTGGATAGAGCTTGGGATGGCAAGGGAACAAAGCAATCTGCTTGCTGTACTTGGAGTGGAGAAGGCCTGCACGAGGAAGCCAGCTATCTGAGAGAGTGCGATTTTCATTGCAAGCTCTGAAGGTAAATGAAGGTGAACAAAATCTTAGAGGCAATGCATGCTCCACTGCCTAAAGAGTGGACAAATGTGAGAGCTTATTAAAGCACAGAGTGGCAATAATTGCCGATGCTCAGCGTAATGGACAAGTTAGAGGCTGAAGGTAATCCAATGCATTTTGTGATCTTTACATTTTAATATTTAAATTTGCATGAAAGAGACACTACAATCAATTTTATCCCTCTGGGGGGAGTTCTACATTTTCTGGCAGTCTTGAGTTTACCTTTAGAGTAAACAATGTATTTTTCAAAATCGAACATCAATAAAATATTGCAATTATGGAGAGATGAGGAATTTGGATCACAAGGCGTCTAGGTTTGTTTACCTATTTTGCACAGGGACAACTTTTCATTTCTGCCCCTTCACTAAGAAAGGATTGCCCAAGGAGAATTTCTGATGTTGGTGGGACTCTTACTTCTATGATTGGTTGGGATTGCAGTGTAAACCCACAGCATGAGGGAGGACCTGGGCCTAGCAACTGTCCATCTAAACAGCTGCAGAAAATGGGATGACTCTGGCTTGTTTTCACAAGCTCTACAGAGGAAGATTTCATTGTTCCCTTGTGTTATACCGTGATTTCCTAACACTGACAGTCAGGAGATTCTTCCTTGTATTGCAGACAAATCTGAATTGATCTCAATATAATAAGATTAAAAAAACCCATGTCAGCACTGAAAAATAGGAAACATTGTCACCCACATGCCAAAGGCTATGAGGGATTTCTGCAAGATGAGACTGAATTGAACAAAAATTGGAAAAGCCTGTGAGTTGCCCTGCATATTAGAATTGCCTGGAGAGTAATAAAAGCCCAGATGTCTAAGCCTTGCTTCCTAGTTGTTTGGTTGCAATTGGTCTGGGGTGAGTCTCAGGCATTGGTGTTTCAAATGCTCCTCAGGTGATTCTGATGTGCAACCAGGATGGCGATCCAGTGCCCTAACGGAAGCTTGTTGGTGGGTTCTAGCTTAGAGTAGAAGGGGCTGGGGCTGTGGCTGGAGAGAAGGGCAGGCTGAGGGGCAGAGTGTGGCAGACATTTGTGGGTCAAGGACATGCACCAAGGGCTCAAGTCACCCTGAGTGGGGACTCCCCAGTGGTGCCCAATCTCAGCAGCTCATGCTCAGTATGGACAGCACCTCCCTGCAACTTTCAGGAACAGAATTGGAGGAAGCTGTTCCTGAAGTGGAAGGCTTGCAGGCACGACTTCGCATCTCAGCAGATTCTTTGGGTTCAGGGTGATGGGAGACCGGGCCTGGTAGGTGGGGAGGTGTGTTGGCCCTGCTAAGGTGGTGGCAGGGACCTGGGAGGGTGTCCTGAGGTAGCAGGGACTTTTCTTACCAGGCCTGGTACCTGGAGCTGCAGTTGCACCAAATGGAGTGAAGTTGTCTGAGACCCTGCCCCTCTTGCTCTCTTTGTGATGCTGGATCATGAAAAAGGCAACTGGAGCTCAATGTAAAGATCCAGCAAGAGGTCTCTACTAAGCAAACAAGCAGAATTTGAAGAAATCCATGAGAGATCCACATACCCTGTGCATTTAAACAAGCAGCACTTGATGAGGTCCAATTATAAAGTAACTATGCAAGTCCACCATATTGGTTCTTCCTCTTGGTCTTTTGAGTCATCTGGCTGGTCCAGTTGCTCTCAGATGATAGCTGCTCTGACCACATAGAGTCACAAAAACAGTCGCATTTCAGTACTGGGTAATAGTTAAAACCTCAGCGTAAAGCTTTTCTTCTGTCTTCTCTATGCTTGATCCTAGACCCCACGCCCAGACCAGGAGGCAGAGGCAGGAAAGGCATTCACCATCTGGTGCGTTCCTGGCTTGGCAGACATTTAAGGCTGATTCTGTTTTTCACAGGGGCACTTGTCCGCAGAGATTTCTCCCTGGGAACACTCTACTGCATTTCTTCAGATGAGGGTGAGGTTGTTCTGTCTCTGCCTGCTTACAACTCCTCCCTGTGTAAAACTCTTCAAATCTCCCCAAAGCCATGTTCTGTGAGGAGAGGGGTTCTTACCACACTGATGCTTCACTCTAGAGAAATCCTCCAAATTTCAACTCACTCCTCAGCCCCTTCAATTCAACCCTTTAAATCTAGGTGGATGAGGGGCTAAGGTTTGAAAATCCAGTTTACAGATGCCTCCTTATAGTCATACTTGGTGGCCCAGCACTCTGCTTTGGATGGTGAGGGTCGTTCTTTCTCAGGACTGCCTTCACTGGTGTATGACCTTTGCAGTTACATGGGGTCCCTCACTCAGAAGGGCCCTGTGCTTGGATTAGCACGCTGCTGTCACCATATTTAACTTCTTAATAATTTTTGAACAAATTTTTGAACAAATTTTGAACAAATTTTGAACAAAGGACCTGTGGACCAGGTCCAGGAAATTGTGTAGCTAGTCCTGGTTGCCCATATCAAAGTGGGGGCTTTCACTGAAACTGAGAAAATGTCTTGTTTTTAGCATCTTATTACCCCTGTTTCTGGAGGAGATTTCAGGCCTCTGAAGAATTCTCATCTTTGAGTACGGGTAAACTGGAGGAAAAATCCACACACGTCAATTTGGGGCCTATGAAAAGACTTTGAAGCATAAAAGAAGAACAGAATTCACAGGAGGCAAAGGAAGGACATACTTGAAAAGTGATTTACCGTAGGAAACAAAAGTAATTTAAGGCAGCATCTGCTTGTACTTTCGAGAAAATTCAATTAAGCCTGGATTCTATGAAACACGAGATTAAAGATGAGATAAGACAATAAATATCAAAAGTAAGCTTGCTTACAGGAAGGCAAAAATAAAAAAAGAAGCCAGACAGAAACAAGAATGATGGCTTTGAAATAAAAAAATGAGTTGGCAGAATCTTGTAATGCATTAGGAGTGTAGAGTAGACCCCGTGGATAATTGCATCAGTCACACGGAGAACTAGCTTGAGAGAGTCTCCAAGTGCCTGAAAAAGCAATGAGACGGAAATGACTACACAGACGAGGAGAGACATCAAAGAGAGGCAATGGAGAAGAAGCACACAGGTCAGTGGAGTTCCTCCCGGAGATAAAGGAACCAATGGGACAGAAGCAATGTTCACAGACAGCCGACGATTGCCTCGTTACCTCCGAGGGCGTAGGCACATGGCGGAAGGAGTGCGGGCCCCCCAGGTTTTGTATTAAATGAATCTTTCTCACAAATAAAAATACTCACCGTAATAAAGAGGGATATTAATGGCAAAGTTCGCTGACTTTGAGAGTGTTTTGCTGAAAGCCCTGTGAATTGCCTCTCTGGCTTTTTGACCAAGTACCAGTCACACATGCAGTTAGAAAACATCCTCATCTTTCCCTGTTTAGGAGCTCTATGCTAGGGAAGAGGGTAAAAATAGTAATAATGCCGCTTATGCATATTATGATTGAGACTTTACAAAATGCTTTCATTTATAATTCGAGTCTTCCAACAGTGCTATAGGCAGACGGTATTATCAGAAGTTACAGGCCACCAGATAGAGGTGTCACTTGTTAGTGCCAGGGTCTGAATCCACTTAAAGGTGTAGACAGAGCTATATTTACGGCACCAATTAGAAAAGAAATATCCTTGAGAGTTCGGGAGTGGTTGAGAAAGAGGGAATCTTTCATTATTGTGCTTCAGAGAACTAGCTGTCATACAGTTCTGTGACTGCACCTGTAGGGCCGAGGACCCTGATGTAAGGCGCAGGGCATTTGATCCCTCACTTGGGTATTAGAAATGCTGTAAATATGACATCTGAATCTACCAAGAAAGAACTAATAAATCTGGCTTGAAAATAAGTTCTGTCACAGTCCAAAATATTCTAGACTCTATTTGGAGCCTCATATAGTTAGTAAAGAATGCAGTTTCAAATATCTAAAGGCAGTTTTTACAACCAATGGTCTATTTCCCTAAATGGGATGGCTATTATAGAAGCCTATTAGAAAGATAAACAGAAAAGAATAGGCCTAATTTCTGAATAGAACCACGGAGGTAGTGATGTCAGATCCATTCATTTCCGTAGTAAAAAACTAATGGGATTTGGATGAAATAAGGGGTAAAAATAACTATAGAGCCTTTTACTGGGCCAAAGTCATAAGGTATGACAGGATGATAATGCATTAAATGAATCATGGAATGTTCTAGTTCAGAAGTTTAGAAATGGTAAACACTTAGCACTACTGTTTTCCTGCCCGTGGCAGACATTGTTTGTCTGTTACAACAGTCTTGCTTGCTCAGCTTGGACAGAGCCTCAGAAACCTTTTCAACACAGCATTCTGAGCAATCCATCAGAGCTGGTATTTAAGATGCCATTCCTAATCCAGTTCAGCTCTCTAATTTGTCAGGTATGGTTACTGAATCTCAGGAGGACAAAGTGATTCAAAGGTCACACAACCATTTGGAAAAAGAGCCAGGACTATAACTGGGGTCTTTGATTCTCTAATCAAGTCATCTTTTTATTATATCTTATTAGAATTCAAAATTGGGATAAATACAAGGACTTTAAGATTATAGTCCAAAACCATTCGATGTGTGTATGTTATCGCTATGTGACATAACTTTGGTGTGCATTATGTGTGTGTACCACAATGTGATAACGTTGGGGTATGTATGTTTGTGTATATGGCATATATGCTTGTTATCACTATGTGATATGATTGGTGTGTGTTTGTGTTATCACTATGAATCAAAAGTTCTTTCCCAGATATCAGACCCCAGCCCCAGAATTTACAAATTTTTCAAACTCAAATTTCTTCAATTTTGAAGTAGAAAATTTGCTCCCATTCTAAAACAAACAACTGAAAAAAAGCCTTCAACCCCTCTCATGAACCATGTCTTCCTTGAGCCACTGTCCTACCCACCCTTCTCTCTCACCAGCCTTCTTTGAAGTGAATAAATTTACTCTCTCTACTTTCTTCCTTTTACATTATTCTTCAATCTCCTGTAATTTGACTTCTGAAGCCAATACTCTATTGAAACAGCTACTGAACAGGCCACCAATGACCTAATAGCCAAATCGAATGGACTTCTGCTAGTCTTTCTTTGTGGACCCCACATCTGATGATATTAACCACACTGGTTCTTGAAACCCTTCTTCATTCCTCACCAATATTTTCTCTTGACAGTGCTTCACTTCATCCCAGGCACCCTTCCTTCCCCTCCTCAGCATTCATCTTTGGGTCATAGCCTCTTTCTTCCTATACACTATCCTTGGGCAGCATCTATTCTCATAATTTTAATGTCCACCTGTGTTGTGATGACTCTCAAATCTGTCTCCAGTCCTGACTTCTCTCCTGAGTTTGAGATTCGTACATCCAAGAGTTTGCTGCATCAGTACACTCGGTGGTTATTCTCTGGGCACTTGCAAATCATCCTGTCCCAAAGTGAACTACTCATCTTTCTCTCCAAGCCCAAGACCAAGAACACTGACTTTGGGGAGTGTGTGTTTACAGTCTCTTTTCATAGCATCATCACCTATCTTTTCACCTGAGCCCAAATCCAGAGAATCAGCCTACATTCCTCTCTCTCCACACCTCCCCACTTTCAATCTCCAAGTGGTGTTGATTTAATTTCTCAAAGGTTTCTTGAAGTCTTCTAATTCAGATCTGTATCACCTGTTACTGAGTGATGTAAGAACCTGCTAACTGGTCCTGCGTCCGGTCCTGCTACCCTTAAATCCTCCCTTCCTTCTGCATCCAGGGTGGTCCCTTTCCAACCAATTCTTGCTGTGTTACTTTGTGACTCAAAACTTTGCATCAGTTTCCTTTTGCCCTCAGAATAAAGTCCATGCTCCTTAAGGTGACTTCTATGCCTTGGCGTTGCCTTTTCTTTACTGTTCCCCACATTTTTCTCTGCTTTCACTTTATGTGCTTACTGGACCACCAGCGGCCCACTCCTGACACACATGCTCCCATGCTCATGTCAATCTCCTTCCTGTAGAGTTTCTCTCAAACATGTTTCTCTGCCTTGTTGTGATGTACTGAGTCCCAAAGATGTTAAATGTCATAATATGAACAGAAGTGCCTGCCTGAGACCCTGAACACTCTCCGTGGGGACAATCCTACAGAAATCCCCTAAGCTGCCAGGTGTTCCTTCACTACAAGGGGATTCCTTCAGAATCCCCTTACTGACAGGAAAGCAGGAGGTGAGTTGCAAGCTAATCACTTAGATTGAGCCATTGGCTAACCAGACCTAAATGCCACCTTTTTTCCCTCTCAGGGAACTCCAGAGTCCAAAGTGGGGGTCCAGAGGAAAGGGGGCAGGGCATACTGAGCAGAAGCCTCAACTTTGGGACTGCAGTTCTGGCAGTCCAAATCTCGGGTTCAACATGCGTAACTCCCACTCTGGGTAGCTGCTTGGCAATGTCTTAGTAAATTATACATCATATGAATTCCCAAATCAACTTTCTCTGATTTGTTTCCTCCAGGCATCCATAGTAGAGGGAGTAGCCTTGGGCAGTCTGGAATTTTTAAAATGCAGTGTTAGCAGCTAAGAAATCAGATCTTCCCACACTCGGCAGGGAGATACTGGAACAGCCTTGGGTGAGTCTTTTAATGGGCTGAGTCCCAATTCCTTCCCATCCTTCTTCACCTGGCCAACTCTAAACAGACCTTTGAAACTTCTCCACTCAAAGTGTGGTCCACAGAGCCTCAACGTTGGTACCACTTGGGATCTTCTAAGAAACACAGAATCTCAGGCCCCACTCCAGACCTATTAAGTCAGAATCTTCAGGTTAACAATATCCCCAGGTGATTTGGTGCACACTCAATTGAGAAGCGTTGCTCTAAAACACACCTAATATATCAGTTCCCCCAGCAGGCTTCGAATATCCCAGTGGTACACACTGTCCCTAATTTGACCTCCATATATTACCTTGTTGATAATTAAAAAAAAAAAAATTCTTTCTTGAGCCAGCCCTGATGGCCTAGAGGTTAAAGTTCTGTGTACTCTGCTTTGGCAGCCTGGGTTTGGTTCCCAGGCGTGGAACCACACCACCCGTCTGTCAGTAGCCATGCTGTGGCAGCAGCTCAAGTAGAAGAACTAGAAGGACCTACAACTAGAATATACAACTATGTACTGGGGCTTTGGGGAAGAAAAAAATTTTTTTTTAAATTCTTTCTTAACCCACACTATTTGGAAATAATACATTTACTATCTGCCATTCCCTTTGGACCATCTCTGCCCAATAGAAATATAATTCAAGCCCTAAATGGAAATGAAATTTTAGTAGCCACATTAAAAAAGTGAAAATAAATGAATGAAATTAATTTTAATTAATTAATTTAATTGTTTAACCCAATATATCCAAAATATTATCATGTCAAAATAGAGTCAGTTTAAAAAATTATTGAGGCAGGTTACATTATTTTTTCATACTAAGTCTTCAAAATCCAGTGTGTATTTTGTACTTACTGCACATCTCAGTTTAGATAGCCACCCTTCCAGGTGCTCAATAGCCACCTGTGAAAGGGTAGACATTTGTAGACGTAGATTCTAAGATCCTTTATCCACTGAATTCTGTTGTTGAACACAGTTGTCTGGCATATAACCTGCACTCAATGAATTCGTTCATTCAACCATTTAGTCATTAAACAAATACTGAGTGCCTACTAGATGCCAGGCTCAGTTCCAGGCACTGCGGATTCACAGCTGTGAATGAAATGCATGTCCTTGTCCTTGTGGAATTAACAGTCCAGGTAAGAAAGGCTATAAACATGTACACAAATAAATATGTTGCATATTAGGCAGTGGGTTACTTTGAGGAGGTGACATTTGAGCAGAGATTTGAATGCAATAATGAGTGAGTCTCAGAAATACCCGGGGAGGGGGAACGGAAGCATTCTTGGCAGAGGGGACAACAGAAGCAAAGGTCCCAGAGAGGGCGTGTGCTTGGCAAATGTGAGGAAGACAAAAGAGAGTAGTGAGCTGGAGTAAAGTGTGTGAGGGGAGGAGGGGCAGGAGAGGAGGTAAACTAAGGACCCAGGGGCTAGATTATCTTGGGATTTGCTGGTGATGGTAAGAATTTTGGATTTTGTACAATGCGTGATGAAAGCCATTAGAGAGTTTTTGAGTAGGGGTGGGACATGAACTGGTATAGGTTGTAAAAGTTTCACTCTGGCTCTTGGCGGGGAGCAGACTGTGCAGGAGTGAAGCTGGGATACTAGTGGTACTGAACCTGAGTCAGAACATATGAAGTCATCCTCTTTACACAGGTACAACGGAAGCTCATCTCTGGTTTCCCAGGGGAGTTTGCTTCGGGCGAGGTACACGCCACTTCCTGAGGTGCCTTTTGTATTTTCCTTCAGTGTGCTGTGTCTCAGCTGTGTACGAGGCAGCCCTCGACAAGTGTTTACCTATTCCTCAAACTTCTTACGTCTCATTGTTGTGCTTGCTGACTGACGTGCCACACTCTATAATTTATGCCTGGCTGAGTCCTACTGCCATGAATTTTTCATCCTTTTAAAATTACAAACAAGTATATATACATCTACCCTATGTTATTTTATGATGCTTTCCTGCTCAGCAAAGTGTCAGTTTGACAGCTGCGGTGCTTCTCCCCGTACCGGAAGCCTGGGTGGTGTTAGGAAGGACCCCCTTGGGGGCTGATTAACATCTCTGCCTGGTGTCACCTGCCTGAAACAGAAGCCTAGCGCCTTCTGCCACCAGGCAAAACACTTCCAACACTCAACATGAGGCATAGGGTTTCATTCTTTGGAATGAAATTTAAAACTGCATCTGCTGTAAGGTGTTTGGAATTTAGCCTAGTTGTCAAATTGAATCTAGCTTCAACTGTGGCAAAATTGTGAAGGCAGTGAAGTTTGGTTTTGGTGCCCCCTGATTACTTCTACCACTTCTACCACTACTGCTACAGACATCTACAGGAAAAAATTACTATCACTGCATCACCACCACGATAATAATAGCTAATTTTTAATTTTGTCAGGTGCTGTCTATTCATGATTTCATTTAATTCTCTCAAAAACTTTATGAGATGGGTACTGTTATTATCACCATCTTACAGAGGGGAAAATCGAGACTTAGAGAAATAATGTGCCCAGGTAGCTGGAATACTTGAGATCTAAACTTAGATTGGCTTCCCCGAGTCCACGTTCTCAAACACTACTGCACTACTGCATCTGACTTCCTGTTTTTCCCATTTATTCACTCAGTCATTCCACAACATCCTTCGTTTCCTTGTAGTCTTCTGTTTATGGTCTTCAGGAAGTTATCCAAGGATAAGAATGTTCAGACAAGTTCATGGTGCTAGAAGTCAAAGAAGAATATCTATTTATCAAGGGCCTGCTCTGTTGTTATCATAGAACTTCTTCCTTGTTATGCCCATAATTGTCATTTTGTAGATAAGGAAACTGAGGCTCCCTTAGGTTGGGTTCTCCAGAGGCAGACTCTGAGATGAGGATTCCTATGGAAGGGATATTAGGAAATATTCCTAGCTGGGGTGGAGAAATTGGGATGAAGAAGGGTAGGAGGCCAAACAAAGGTGTTCAGTTTTGACTCCAAACCATGGGAAGCTCTGTAGTCACTGTGGGTCTTCAGGGATGTTCTTATGGGGGGCGAGGTGACTGGGGTATTTATACCCCTGTACCCATCATTTACTGGCCAAGCGTTGCCATCCTCAGTACTTTGGCCTCTCTGTCAACCTGAGGGTGTCTCTGATAAAGAGATGCTGTGCAGGCCTTTAAGAAGGAAAAACATCATAAGCCAGTCTGCACAGAAACGAAAAGGAATCAGAGGGGAAATAGGCAGAGTCCTGGCAGCATCTTCCAGAGGCCTAATGAGAGGATGTGAGTTTCTCCCAAGTGGCAGAGCTGCGATTAAAACCAGAGTCTAAATTCACTTCAATCCTGGATCATTGTCTTTCTGGTTACAGGTAATGCTGAGTTGCCCTGGGCAGTATTTGCAGGTGACTTAGAAACTTTTTTGGAGCCCCTGAGGTCATAACCCCAGGAAGCTACTTCTATCTACAAGTAAAACCAGTTATCTACATAAAGATGAGATGCAGAAAAACTCAGCCTTGGTTCCTAGGGAAGCTTATACTTTTTTTCTTTCTTTTTAGTTCATAAATTTTGTTTTTAATAGCTTTATTGAAATATAATTCACATATCATATAATTCATCCATTTAAAGTGTACAACTCAATGACTTTTAATATATTCACAGAGTTGTGCAACCATCAACTATATTTAATTTTAGAACATCTTCATCACCCCAAAAAGAACCTTGCCCATCAGCAGTCACTCATTATTCTCTTCTCTCAGACCCTGGAAACAATCATTTACTTTCTGTCTCCATGCATGTGCCTATTCTGGACATTTCATATAAATAGAATATATAATATGTGGCCTTTTGGGTCTGGCTTTTTTCACTTAGCATAATATTTTCAAGGTTCATCCATATGTAGCATGTATTAGTACCCCATATGTTTTTATGGGTAAATAATACTACATTGTAAGGATATGCCACATTTTGTTTATCCGTTCATCAGTTGATGGACATTCGGGTTGTTTACACTTTTTGCTATTATGCTATGAATGTTTGTGTGCAAAGTTTTGTGTGAACATTTGGTTTTAATTCTCTTGGGTGTATACCTGGGGAGGAATTGCTGGGGCATATGCTCGCTGTAGGTACAACTTTTTGAGGAACTGCCAAACAGTTCTGCACCATTTTACATTCTAACCAGAAATGTATGAGGGTTCTGATTTCTCTACATCTTTGCCAACACTTGTTATTGTGTGTCTTTTTCACTATAGGCATCCTAGTGGGTGTGAAGAGGCATCTCACTGTGGTTTTGATTTGCATTGCCCATTAGGAATGGGATATTGAATCTTTTCATGTGCTTTTTGGCCATGTTTATATCTTCTTTGGATAAATATTTATTTAGATCCTTTGCCAATTTTTTAATTGGATTATTTGTTTTCATATTGTTGAGTTGTAATAGTTATATATTCTAGATACTAGAGCCTTATCAGATAAATGATTTGCAAATGTTTTCCTCCCTTCTGTGTATTGTCGTTTCACTATCTTCTTTTTTCCTTTGAAGCACAAAAGTTTTTAATTTTCATGAAGTCCAGTTTACCTATTTTTTTTCTTTGGTTGCTTGTGCTTTAGGTGTCATATGTAATAAACAATCACCTAATCCAAGCTCACAAAAATTTTTGCTTAATGTTTTCTTCCAAGAGTTTTATAATTTTAGCCCTTATGCTTAGGTCTTTGATCCATTTTCAGTTATTGCATATGGAGTGAGATGAGGGACCAACTTCATTCTTTTGATGGGGATATCCAGTTGATAGTTGTACTTTCTGGTTCCAGGCCCATCCCTTCCCTTTTCTCCTTCTTCCTACCTGGATTGCAGAGGTGATGGCTGTTGACACAGCAGCCAGCTTATGACTATGAGGGAAAAGCCAACAGAATTTTGGAAATTCTGGTACTGAATGGTTGGCTGGACTTCTTATCATGCAACCCCCCCCACCAAAACAAACAGCAACCCCCAAATCCCCAAATCCCCAAACCATTATTATTTCAAGGTTTTCTGTTATCTTGTAGCCCAAAGCACTACTCTCTGGTTTATCACTTCTCCCTTTTTTCCTGATGGAGGTATTTCATGTACTGGTTGATGTTCCATCTCACAGTGACTCCACCTTGACTGAAAATTTTCCCTGAACAAAACAGGGTGCCATTTTAATCATGAATGGTCTATAAGACCTCCTGTTGCTGGTCAAATGTGAATAACCCAGGGCTGGACTCACCTAAGCTGAGCCAATCAGATCCTTTCCCTTAGAAATATGGAAGGTTGAACTGAGACAACTTTTGAGAGAAGGTTCATTGTTTTCTCTAGCTGAGGTCTTTGACGCCACAGTGGCTTCTGTCTTTCTGAGGGCCTTTTCTTTCTTTCTTGGATTCTGTGCAACACCCCTCCTGCCTCCACCCCACCCCCATCTTTCAAAATTTTATTTTTGGCTAATTTGCTTTTTGTTTAAGCTAGACAGAATTGGTTTCTGTTATGTGGGACCTAAAGAACTGTAGCAATACATTTTTTATTTGTCATGGTCCCATTCTTTCTCTATCCAGATGACCATCATATAGTCACTTGGGTATTTTCTCCACATGGAGTTGGTATGTGAGGTGCTAGATCCAAAACTGCCCTCAGGTAGCCCAGGAACTACAACATTCTTTTCTTTCACAAATATAACTAATTTTCCAAAAAAGGCCTTGATAATCTTCCCTATTAGGTCATAGACAATTTAAGAGCAGTAAAGGTAAAATCCAGGGCAGGTTAGAACTGTCATATGTTTAAACACTCTCTTTATTTTTCCTGAAAGAGTTTGTGGTCCACCATATTTGCCACTCTGGTAGACAATATCAGGCAGAACTACAGAATATTGACCATTCCTTCACTTAGGAAGACTAGTGGATAACTCAGACCTCAGGTGTGTGGGTTTTGGCTACAGCAGGTTTGCAAACACCCAGGCATTTCTTTTCAAAGATCCATGGGATACTGGGAAGGACCCTGGAAACTCTTGTTCCAATGAAAGCAGAGCATCTTTAAAATCCATTCTGGTCTAGTCTGTCTTAGGTTTGATCATGACTCTGGTTTTATTCTGGTTGGGCTGAAACAAACCTTCTGAGATTATGGTGGGGGCTTTTCTATTAGAAACTTCTGGCATCATGCTGCCATCTTTCAAAAATACTTTATTTCAGGGGCTGGTTTCATGGCCTAGTGGTTAAGTTTGGTGTGCTCTGCTTTGGCGGCCTGGGTTCAGTTCCTGGATGTGGACCTACACCACTTGTTGGCAGCCATGCCGTGGCAGCAACCCACATACAAAATAGAGGAAGATTGGCACAGGTGTTAGCTCAGGGTGAATCTTCCTCAAGCAAAAAGAGGAAGATTGGCAACAGACATTATCTCAGGGTGAATCTTCCTCAGCAAAAAGAAAAAAAAAACTTTATTTATTAAATAACTTAGTGTCCAATGAGTACTAGACATTGTGCTAAGTGGTAGAGATATAAATATGAATGAGATAAGCATTCTGTCTGCAAAGCTTTCACTGTTTTTCCCTATTACATAGTAAAAGGAACTCTGCCACACATTCTGCAGAAATGGTATCATCTCTTCCAATTATTCTTTTATTGACTACCATAGCTTATCTACATATCTATCTATGCATCTATGTATGTATGTATATATGTATCCATCTGTCTATCAATCCATCTCCATCTATCCATCCATCCATCTGTAACAATATAAGCTATGTTGTGCTGTGGTAACCAATAACCTTAATATCTCAGTGACTTTAAGCAATAGAAATTTATTTTTTGGTCAAAATAAACTGCAGATTTTTCCATGGGGGAGTACTCTGTTTCATGTTGTTCTCACCCAAAGATCTACTCAGGTTGTCGGAGCCTCCACCACCTGGTCACTGCAGTAGTCTGAAGGGAGCACTGCAAGTTATTGCACTGGCAATCAAAGGCTCTGATGTAGAAGTGACACATGTCTCTTTTTCTCACAACCCATTGCTAGACTATTCAAATAGCCACATCTAAATCTAAGGAACAGGGAAGTGCTCTCCATGCCCTGAAGAGGGTGAACTGGAAATACTGGTGAGCAGCACAAGTGTCTATCATTCCACCTCTGTCTCTCAATCTCTTCCTCCTTTTTCTCCTCTCCTCCTTCTCCTCTTCCTTCTTCTTGTCCTCCTCCTTTTCCTTTCTCCTTACCTGTCTTTACTCATCTATCTTCCTAAATTCAATTTGTCATATAATTTAATAAAGCACAGTAGTTAAAAAAAAACCCCTCCTATTGTAAAATATGTGACAAGTAGGTGAGAGGAGATTTCTCCTTATTATCATATAGCCAAATGTCCATGAACCCAAGTTCTTTTGTATTAACACTTTCAAAGGTAAAAATAAAAATAGACAAGCAAAACCATGTATCCCACTAGCAATACAAAAACAGAAAATTTGATAATCAATTGTATTAGTTTCCTGTGGCTGTTGCAACAAATCACCTCACACTTGGTGGATTATAACAGCACTCATTTTTTCTTACAGTTCTGGAGGTCACGGTGAAATTAGCATTCAAGATATTGGAGGGGCATGGATCCTTTGGGAAGTTCTGGGAAAGAATCCATTTTCTGCCTTTCCTAATTTCTAGAGCTGCATTCCTTGACTTGTGGTCCTTTTCTCCATCTTTAGAGCCAGCAGTAGAGCATCTTCAGATCTCTCGCTGCTTCTTTGATACATCACTTTTTCCTCTTCTGTCTCCTAAGTCAAATCCGCCTCTGCCTCTCTCATATTGGGCCACTTGTGATTACATTTCAGTCCCACCTGGATGATCCAGGCTAGTCTCCACATCTCAGAATCCTTAACTTAATCACACCGGCAAAATCACTTTTGCCATATAAGGTAACATTCACAGATACTGGAAGTTAGGACCTGGATATCTTTAGGGGCTATTCCTCAGCTTACCACACTAGTTATATGCAAAATAGTGAAACTGCATCTCTAATGTTGGAGGCAAAGATTAAGGATATTTTTTATTGATCTATCTCTGTACTTAATTTTCACAGTGGTTACCAGAGCACAACTTACTACAAAAGAAATGGGATCTAAAATAGTACAATAACTAGTCATAGTAGATCATTTTCTATTGCCGCTCTTAGATATGTTTTTGATGCTGATTTGGAATTTGTTGCACCCAGAGATTACATTTCATATTCAGAATCCAAATGCATTTTGTTTTATAAGTATGGTGACTGGATCTGCTGCATTTAGTAGAAAATTCATTGCTTATACCTCCAAAATGAAACTTGTTGGAAACATGTTGTACATATGGGCCTATGAATTACGATTTTCCCTTTACAAGATATTTGCAAGTCAGAAAAGCAAAATCATTGCTTTCTCCCTCCCCCAACTCCTTTGGGAAGTGAGCAGTGAATCTCATCCTTTGGCAGGTCAGAAACTCTCTCTCATATTCAAGCAAGCTTGTGCAGACACCCAAAATTAAAGACTCAATGCTCACAAATGTCACACACATCTAAAGAAGATGAGACCTAAATTGAATATTAATGAGTAATGAAAGCTGAAAACAAAATTACCCATTGGGGATGTGCTCCTGAGTTATGAGAACAACGTCCAAGTCTTCTCTTCCCTCTTCATTTTGAAAATAGCTGTCCATGAGGTGGTTAAGTGAGCCCTGGGATCCTGATATATTCTTTTCCAGCATGACTGCAGACTCTTGAGCGAATAATTTGTTCCATATTGCTGAATTCTTTAGAAATAAAATTGCTCACCCTAAAAAAAGCCTTTTTAGCGCTCAGGGTAATTTCTGCCTAGTGTGTTCAGTGCCTTTTACCCCCATCTTTTGGCTATTAGACTCTTACCGAGCTAATGCAATAATTCCTTGGCACTTTTCTCTTGCAGCTGCTGACAGGGTGAACTTTTCCTTGGGCCTGTGGTGCCCAGCTGTCAGGAGGACTGTAACTACTTTCACATTTTTATTCATTAAAGGAACTAAAGTGGGAATACTTCAGGGTCTCCTGTGGCTTCCATTGAATCTTTGAGGTGATACGAACCTGATCTCATCTAAATTAATGGCTTATGGTCATTCACACTGTTACTGTTAATGGGGCTGAGCGGGCATTATTCCCTGCAGAAATGGTGCTTATTTGGGACTTATAATACAGCACGGTGTGGGAGTACGGTCGACCGAGACTTTGACCACCCTGTACAGTAGGAATTTGGAAGATTTAGCAAAGATAATTTCCAAAATGAATGTTGCAAGCATTGGCTGAAAATTGCTGCTGTTGCTCTAGCAGTTTGTGGTGAAAGAGAGCAATGATGTTTAAGGCTATGTTTAAAAAATGTATTGGTGTTAATGAAAAAAAGCTATCCTTTAGACTCTGTAATGTAAGAGAAATTGTTTTTCTTTTAGTATGGGACACGGTAAGGCTAGCCATTTCAACCTGTGGTGTCCCACCAAACACACCCCCTTCCAGAAGAGCAGAGGATCAAATACACTAGACTTAACTTTGTTTAGTTTCATCTCCTTCCATTTGTCCAATATTCTCAGATAGCCAGTGAGGTAACAAAGCTTTGTTAAGGCTGGTATGGTTCAGCCTCAGACTGAGGCAGGATAAGGCTGGATCCTGGGGCAAGCATAGGCAAAGTTCACCATTTAGTGTGAGGAGCAAAGGCAGTACTGGAAGGAAATTAGGGTCACATGGATGTTGATATTGCAGGAAATATCAGTCAAAGTGGGGTCGGGAACCAAAGATAATAACAAAGGGACAAAGCATGGGAACTGGTTCGGGTATAGAATAGTTCTCACGAATTCACAAGAGATTATGTTGCATTAGAGATTATTTTAATGGCTCAAGGTCGCATCTCTATAATCAATTGGCACCTAACATCAGCCACTAGTAGGAGTTTACATAACTATCCATCCATCCATTCATCTATCCATTCATTCACAGGTATGTTCCAAGTAATACAGAGTTAGCCTTTACTTGGGACTCCAGGCTTCTGGCATGCCTCCCCTTCCTGCCAGCCCTATGCCAAATTAATATGGAAAGATGAATGTTAAGGACATTTACTGGGCATAAGTACTGGGGAGTCTTGGTTTATCACCGGGCCAGTACAGTAAAAAGGGACTGGAAGTTCTTTACACTTGGACACAGTCACACACTCCAGGAAAGCCTGGGATCTGACATGGACACTCTTTTTCTCCTTCTGTTCTGTGTTTAGCTTTTTCTTACTACAAAGTACTGAGAGTTAAGGCTGAGTTAAGGCTATAGGTCTTGGGGGAAAGAGAAAGGCAATCCCATAGGCTGATCTTCTGCTCAGGCAGATGGAATCAGCCATACAATCCTGCCCAACTTACCAGGGGGTTCCTTGGTGTGTGGAGTAAACCTCAGAGTAATAAAGGGTGTTCCTTTGCCTGGCCTTGAGCTTTTTGCATCTCTTTGTCAGAAACCTCTTCACACGTGGCTGTGGAAGGGTAGGATTTTGCTATTCAGTTCCAGGTTTCTAACTGTGGCTTTGTCAGTTTCTTCCTACTACAGAAGTGACAGACTCAAATGGAAGGCAGGAGGTGACGTCATGGCTTGGGGGAAGGTAAGAAGTTTCTCCAGATAGAGGTTTGGTGCTATAGTGGGAAGAATGGCAGGGAAGGGTTGTTTGAATGGACAGAGCAATGAGGAGGCACCGGGTCACCAGGGTTGGCTTGTGAAGAGGGGTAGGAAGGGAAGAACTTCTGGTGAAGTAAGGCCCAGCAAACCAGCAGGTTAGGCATCTGGGATATCTGGTAAAACAAAGAAAGTGCAATTTGTTTTTTAAAAGAAACACGAGTGTTCTTGAGAAAGGAGCAATAGGGAAGTGCAATGAGGTACAGAGAGGTGTGATATTAGCTTGAAATGGACACTGAGTTGGGTTATTACTCAAAGGACAGTTTTAGCCACTTTATTTGTGAACAGTGCATATGAGTAGAATGGAACAGGAACCGCTTTCCTTCCTAGACATAAGGTCAGAATCCAGGATTTATTCTGATGGGGCTGATGAAATTAACTGTTGTATGGTTGTTTGTCATAGTTTTTTAATGGTCAAGAGTGCCTTCATGGTAGTTATTGGACAGACATAGGGAAACTGAAATTTAAGATCCTGACAGTTCAGACTCAATAATCTCACAATGTATGATTGTCCTCTTAGAATGTGTTCACAGCCTCCTTATCCAGTTATAAAAGGATACATACTCATCGTGAAATTTTTTTTTAAATACAGAGAAGTATAAAGAGTAAAATTAAAATCTCCCACCTACAGATAATCACTATTCATAATTTAGAGCATACTCTTTCAACCTTTAACTGTACATTAACACACACACACAAATTTTAGGAAAAAAAGATTATACTATGTTTATTCTTTCTGTAATCTCCTCTTTTCACTAATACATAGCAAAATTTTTCCAAAGCCATTAATTATTCATTTCAATATCATTAATATTCTATTTATCTAAGTAATTGATTCAATTAATTTCCTACTGTTAAGGGCTAAGTCACCCTCCCCCCAAATACTTCACTATTATTAACAGTGCCGTAATGCACATCATTTGATCAATCTCCAAATATTTACTGAGTACTTAGTATATGTCGAGACTTCTACATGGCTGAATATAAATATACAAAACAGACTTAGTTCCTACCCTCATGCAGGTTAGTCTAGTAAGAGATACAGATAATAAACAAACAAGCCAACAAGCATAAATGTTTTGTGGTTTCCCCACGGAGGACAGGATCAGCCCACACCTAAGATTGATTTGGATATCAAGACTGATGATGCCTTAAGCACCAAGGGGGTATGAGAAGGTTTATTACTCATGTAATGGGACATTCTAGGAAGAGCAGGGCAGGTGCCAGTTGGCCCAGATGGCATGAGTGAAGCAGAAATAGTGGGCTGGGCCTTTATAGTGGCCCGGAGATGGGGAGTAGTGAGGTTTGAGCTTCCTGCTGGCACAGAACAGGAAGGATTTGAGACTAATGCAGGCGGGGAAGAGGGGCGGGGATCTAAAAGTTGTCAAAGGTCAAACATCAAAAAAAGGTGTCAGTTTCTTTTGCAACAGGTAATTACGAACTGAGGAAATGCTATGAAGACAAACAATAATTTGGAGGAGGATTATTGAGTTATTAGACTGGGGTGGTCAGGGAGGGCTGTTCTGAGGGGTGACATATAAATTGAGAGGTGAAGAGTGAGAAGAAACTAATCGGGTGAAAAGCTGGGGGAGGAGCTTGTGGAGGGAACAGCATGTGCAAAGTGAAAAAGACCTTGTTACGTCTAAGGAAGGTCATGAGAATGACGAAGGGGGCACTAAGATGAGACTGTCAAGGTAGGAAAGGGCTAGCTCCTACAGGGCCTGGTATTAAGATGTTTGTATTGTATTCTGAGTGCAAGAGGAAGCCATTGATGAATTTTAAGCAGAGGATTGACAACATCTGACTACTTCACCTGTTATGTAGAGACTATTGCAGGGACAAGCATGGCAGGAGGGAGAATATTTAGAAAGTTATTGCTGTAGTCCAGGGGAGATATTGTGGTGGTTTGGGCTAGAAGGGTGGCAGTGAAAATGAAGCAAAGTGAATAATTTAAAAAGATATTTAGGAGGTAAATGATGAGCATATTGTGGCTGAATGGAGGAAGTGACTAGAGATTTCCCAACTAACTTCAAACCTCCTGGCTTGAATAATTGGGCAGATGTTGGTGCCATTTATTGTGATGCAGTCAGAAGTGGAGGCAAGAGAGTTGGAGGGGGAGTGGGTGGCAGGGTTTGGGTGTGGGATGGATTCAGGAGTTCCATGACAAGTTAGCTTTGATAGGCTTGTGAGATATCCAGGTAGAGATGTTACATTAGTCAGGGTTCTCCAGAGAAACAGAACCAATAAGATATATATAGATATATAAGAGGAGATTTATTATAGGAATTGGCTCATGTGGTTATGGAGGCTGAGAAGTCCCACGATCTGCCATCTGCTAGCTGGAGAACCAGGAGAGTCAGTGGTATAATTCAGTCTGACTCTGAAGGCCTGAGGATGGGGGTGGGGATTGTTAATGTAAGTCTCAATCAGAGTCCAAAAGCCCGAGAACCAGGACTGCTTCTGTCCGAGGGCAGGAGAAGACGGATGGCTCAGTTCATATAGAGAGAGCATATTCACCTTTCCTCTAACTTTTTGTTCCATTTGAGCCCTCAATGGATTGGATGATGCCCACCCACATTGGGGAGGGCCATCTGCTTTACTCAGTTTACCAATTCAAATGCTAATCTCTTCTAGAAATACTCTCACAGACATACCCAGAAATAATGTTTTACCAGCCATCCGGGCATCTCTTAGTCCAATCAAGTTGAGACATAAAATTAATCACAGATGCCAAACATTTAGTTGGACAAGTGAGTCTGGAGCTCAGAGGAGAGGTTTGAGATGGAGAATAAAGTTGGGAGTGGTTAGTACGTGGATGACATTTAAAGCAAGAGACTGGTTAAAATCATCAAAGGAGGGAAAGAGGTTAAAGGAGAAGGTCCCAGCAAGCAATAAGATAAAGAAATTGCTGGAATAGTAGGAAGAAAATGAAGAAAGCATAGTGTCATGGAAGCCAAAGGGAAAGTACAACAAGGAGGATGGAGGGGTCAACTTTGTTGAATGTTGCTGAGATGTCGAATAAACTAAAACCTCAAAATGTCTAGCGGATTTTGTGATGAGGGGGTCACTGGTGAGTTTGAAGAAGACCTTCCCAGTAAAGTAGTGGATGTGACACAAGCCAGACTGGAGGAGGCTGAGGAAGAAATGGGAAGTGAAGAGGAGACGAAGTATGCAGACAAGTTTTTCAAGAAGTTGTCCTGTGAAGGAGCAGAGCAATTTGGTACTAGCTGAAGGGGAATATTGGGAAGAAGCCTTTATAAAGACAGTTTGAGTGCTGATGGGATAATTCTTGTGGGACAACTTTTGGGAATATTCATCTTGAATTCAATAGGTTACATGAGAGGCTGTATAGCACAGAGTTTAGAAGCTTGGGCCGTGGAGCGGATGCCTGGGTTCAAATCCGGGCTCCACCCCTTAGTGGCTGTGTGACAACCTTGTGTGAGTAATTTAACCTCGCTGTGCCTTACTTACCTCATTCGTAAAGTGGGGATATGACAATAGTACCAACCTCATCGGGCTGTTGTGAGGATTAAGAGGGTCAATATTTGCAAAGTCCTTGGGACAGAGCCTGGCATGTAGAGCATATTATACAAATGTGTGCTAAATAAATAAATATGAAATTCTACAGGTAATCATAAGTAGAATTTCTAAGGCACGGAGTAGCACATTTGCAAGCCTTTGCCAATGACGAATTGCTTTTCACAAAACATCACCAGCTTGTGTGTTCATGGGCAGTGAATAAGAAGGTTAGTTTCTGGATGTCTTTACCAACATATTTTAAAATTTTGCAAGGCAAAAGAAAAAGATAGTTCATTGTTACTTAACTAACTGCATTAGTTTGAGTAATAGACTGAATTGTTTTTGTTTTTGTTTTTGGTGAGGAAGACTGGCCCTGAGTTAACATCTGTTGCCAATCCTCTTCTTTTTGCTTGAGGAAGATTGTCCCTGAGCTAACATCTGTGGCAGTCTTCCTCTATTTTGTATGCGGGATGCTGCCACAGCATGGTTCGATGAGCAGTGTGTAGGTCTGCGCCTGAGATCTGAACCCACAAGCCCTGGGCCGCCGCAGTGGAGTGTGTGAACTTAACCACTATGCCACTGGGCTGGCCCCAGACTGAACATTTGTTGAAAGCTTGTTGTCATTTAAATTTTTTCTTAAGTAAATTATCTGTTTTTGTCCATTATTTATTTTTCCCATTGGAGTGTTTTGCTTTTCCATGTTGTCTTTCAAGAACCCTTAAGTCTCTCATAAAACTTGTAATTTTTTTCTCCTTTTGTTGTTTGCCCGTTAAGTGGTGGTTGGAGGCCAAAAAAGGTCTTTATTTGTGGTCAAACATATGTACTTTTCCATATATTTTCTCTCCATCATTCAGAAATGAGATATTCATCTATTTTCCTTCTTGTATTTTTATAGTTTTATTTTCTGAATTATAATTATCATCCAGGTGAAATTTATTTTAGGGTGTAGTATGAAGTAGGCATGTAATTTTAGTTTTACACAAAAATTGAAGCGGTCTTACCGACATCATTTATTGAATAATCCATTCTTCTCTTACCAATTAGACATAAATCCTTTATCATTTGTAACCGTCTATAAATATTTGGATCTATTTCCACTCCTTCTAGTCTTTCCATTGTTTTTCCCTTTTGTCCCAATGATTTGTTCTATTTATTTCTGTTTCAGTGCAGCACTCTCAGTTTAATGACTTTAAAATGAAAAATTTAAATAAAATATATAAATACAAGAATAATATAATTTTATATCTGATTCTGCAAGATCTATTAATTTTTTTCTTTTTCACAACTGATTGCTTGTTTCTGCCTGCTTTTTTTTCTTTTTTCAATTTGAAAATTAGTGTGTTTTAAAGTTCCACCTGAATATTCTGGTAGGATTTTGATAAAATTTGCATTATCCTTATGAAATAATTTAGGGTTATTAACTCTCCCATGGTATGGTTTCCCTGTTAGGCAGGCTCTTGCATTTGAGCAAGACCTGTGAATATTATGGGATATCAGTCCCATGATTAGGTTACTCATCAGTTGACTTTGGAGTTAATCAAAGGAGAGATTATCCAGGTGGGCTGGTCCTAAGCAGGTGGGCCCTTCCTGAAAGAGAGATTTGAAGTTCAAACGGGGTTCCATATAACGGAGATTCTCCGTTGCTGTCTTTGAAGATGGAGGGGGATCACGTGGACAGGACCAGAGAGTGGCTGAGAGCACCCCTGACTGATAGTCAGGAAAGAACTGAAGCCTGCCATCAACCACAATAAGCTTGGAAGAGGACCCCAAGACCCAGATGAGAACACATCCTTCAACACCTTGATTTTGGCCTTGTGAGACCCTGAGCTGAGAAGCCAGCCGTGTCATGCCTGGACTTCTAGAGAACTGTGAGCCAGTAAACAGGTGTCGTTTTTAGCTCCTACATTTGTGGTGACTTGTTACACAGCAAAAGGAATTTAATGCAGTTTTCATTTATTAAAGTCTCCATTTTCGTATACCTCAGTAAAGTTTTATAGTATGGATCCTATATGTTTATCGGTAAATGTATTCCTGAGTGTTTTGGCCAGGGCTGTTACTTACAGATAATATAATTCTCTAGCAAGTGTCAGCAGAAAGAGTGTTGGTTATTAAAAAAAAGACAGTAGTTTACCGAACCTCTGAGAAAGTTGTAGAACCAGGCTTAGATGTCAGACATCCAGGAACAGAAAGGCCAGGTGGAAACTGGCTGTCTACACCATGGGGCCATTCTAGCAGAAGCATGCTGCTGACGTGTCACTGCCATCAGCACCTCTGGTACATTCTGGATGCCCAAAGCCCTGCCGCAGTTGCTCTGAGGAACAAAATTCCTCAGCCACCAAGCTCACCGGAAGATCTGGTTTTCCTGCCTGCGGCTGCTGCCTCGTGTTACTCACTTTCTCCTCTGAGTTCCAGGCAGGTGCTTCCGCTCAGTGGAAACCAGGCCACATATCAAACCTTACCTGCAGCAGAGATTGGAACATGTAGTTTTAAGGCTTATACCCTCTGTAGTACAGGAAAGCAAGCTGGAAAGGGGTAGAAATATGCTAAATGAGCCGGTTTATAATATCTGTAATTCTACGCATTTAATATTTTGTTGCTATTGTGAAAATGATCATTAACTCTTAAATTTTAAAACTGGTTGTTACATTATAGATTGCTATTAATTTTTGTAAAATCCTCTTGTGATCTTGTATCCTGCTAAACTTTC
This sequence comes from Tapirus indicus, assembly GCA_031878705.1. Taxonomy (NCBI): domain Eukaryota; kingdom Metazoa; phylum Chordata; class Mammalia; order Perissodactyla; family Tapiridae; genus Tapirus; species Tapirus indicus. The sequence goes on from CM062923.1 coordinate 63,891,758, forward strand.
TAATAGTTCTTGTAAATTTTCAACTCATTCCCTTCTGATTTCAAATCGTAATATTGGCAAATAGTCAGACTTAAAAAAAAATCCCAATATAGAGACAGATCTTGCTTTGCATGGCTTTGATATGCATGAATTTCAGTTACCATGGTTTAGTCAAATAACACCAGTCCCCAAACAACACAGTTCAAATTTTGGTTCCCACGAGATATTAACTGTGAGTAATTGTATCAAGTACACATTTTCTGCTAGCTCTTCAGTCCAAATCACCACCTAATACCAGATGCACATCATGATCAGTGACCAATCACATCACTTCTTTTAAAGTCTGTTGGTGATTTGTCCCTCTGCATCTTTTACTCAGTTCATGCACAGACGGTAAAGTGTATAGTTGGGCTGTCTCCTTGTCTCCCAGTGATAAACCCATGTGACATTTTACAAGAATGAATAATTGAAAGAAGGAATTATCCAACAAAGATGAAAGTGCAGCAAAGAAACAAAAAGTGGTAACGCTGGAAGTAAAATTTGAATCAAACATACACGGTGTTATAGAAGAAATAACTGACCATGGGAATGTAGAAACTGCTACTGTTCCAGCAATTCTAGATGTGCAGCCAGAGCAAGTTAGTGAATGCAAACTTACTGACATAAATGAGGAAAGTGGTTGTCATGAAAAGAATGAAGATGCCCTAGAGAAAGTGACACTGAGGAAAAACTTCACATTAAAAGAACACTCAGAGATTTTTCATGATATTAAAAGTGTAAAGGATAAAATGTTGGAAGATGATCCAAATTTAGAAAGGACCATAATTTACCAAAGAATAGAGAAGATGCTCGCTCCGTATAGCAAGGTATGCCATGGGAAGAAGGTAAGCGTGCTTGAAACTACTCCATAAATTTTTTACAAAGAAGTAAAACACTTTAATTCTCAATGCTTCTGAAGTTTTAAATTACAGTATATCAAACAAATACTAGTTTTATTATTTTTTTTACTCCCATATACATTTATAACTGACAGGAAGTGAGTTTTTAATGTCTTGACACAAATTTTTAAAGGTCTTGGAACAAAGACCACTTTGCACAGTTTCAGCTTGTACGGTCATTTTTATGGTTCTGCCCTACCATGCAAAGGGAGGACCGTCTAGACCCCTTACTGTTTCACATCAACTGAAACTTTCAGAACGAAGATAAATAGTATTGGCGAGAGGAGGCATCACTTAAAGGATGACTAGGCTAGATATAGACTCTCGGGACACGGTAATGTTTTCTAAAAAATTTGCACCCTTATATTCTGAAGTTTAGTGTTGGGGAGGAGGCGTTCCAGGCTGATTTTATATTCTTTCCTTTTGTGGATTTTTATTATTTTATTTTCTGTTTACATATGTTTTGTAGGAGTGTTTGTGAGCTTTAAGAGGATTGCTGCTCATTTGTCCCACAGCCTGTCCTTATCTCCTCCAAGTTTAATTGTTCAAATTAAGAATATTTGTGGTAATGTGATAGCTGCTAGAATCTGTTCTCTCTTCCTGTGAAACATGAGTGCTGCATCAGGAAGGACTGTTGTGAGTTGCTCTCACCTTGGACTGAATCCTCTCCTGTATAACAACACCAATTTAAGGATGCTCCAATTAAAATATATATATATATATATACACACACGTATCTATCTATCCATCTGTCTATGTATATATGGCCATGTCAGTAAGCTTCTTAGAAGGAATCAAGGTTTAGTTATTATGCTTAAACTCTCATTTTTCCCAGAAATTCAAAACTCTTTTTGTAAAAATTATTTTTTTGCTATACTGAAGTATTTAATCTTTACAGCAAACATAAGAGGAGTCTATTGTTCATACATTTTTTATTCAATAGTTTAGTGCATGATTTCACCATAGGGAGAAGGAATTGGAACTACAAAGTTTAGCATCTGATAATGTATTTAGGAGATGAGTTATCTGTGTAATTTCCTCAGTTGTTGACTTTACTTGATCTAGGCTGTTTTCATGTATTGAAGAAAACAAATAGGATTAAAAAGGGAAGCAAAAGTGTGAGAAATTATGTTTCATTTTGGTTGACTAGTGTTTAAACAGTTATTCTAAGTTATAGGAATCCCATATCCAAGGCATCTAAACATGATGAGAAATGGCTCATTAGAGCAGTAATGGCTGCTGAAAAATTAGTAGTGTTGGCTTTGAATGAAAAAAACTCCCCTCCCAGCATAGATCACTGGATTCTTGCATTATTAAAACTGGCTAAACTAGCATACAGGTCCTAAAAGGGTCTGATAAAGAGTGGGAATATGAATTGATTTGGACTTCTAACCTGGAGCAATACTTTACATAATTTAGATCCTGTCTGAGGATACACAGAGTTTTATCAAATATTGACTTTTGGCAAAGATCAAAGTGAAAACCCACACTTCTTTACTTTAGTCTCCTTCCAACCTACTTCTTTCCACTGCTCAGTGCAATTGTTCATTTTTATCTTTCCTCTGCTATTGTTTTGTTTATTTTAATATCTTTTTCTCCCCAAAATGATTTGGATAAATTGTCTTCATGAAAATACAATGAAAACCACCCTGTGATTGTTTCTTGAGAAAACGATTTTAATTTGTGATATGAAGGCATTGGGCAGCAAATGCAACTCAGATAACATCCATGATTGCTGCTGTAATTATATCCATCGTGATAGCAGAATGGGGCTCCCTTTGTCTCTTTCTTCGTATAGTCATGCCGCTCAACCTAGATTTATAAACAGTTCAGTCCTATGTAGATGATGTATCAATGTATAAATTGTTAAATATGTAGTGCTCCAAGGTTTGAAATAATTTATGGCAGTCTGTTTTGTTTTAAAAGTACCTATTTTCCCTAGGAAATAAAGTCTTACAGGTAAACTTGAGATATACTGAAGGAGAAAGAATCTCACTGCATGCTAATTATGAATGGTATAGCTCACTGTAATGGCCATTTTTATTTTTAATTACATAAGCAATGCAAATTAACTTTAGAAAAATAAGAACATACAAAATAAACCAACAAAAGCCTCCCATTCCTATACTCCTGAGATACCTTTTTGGAATCTATCAGAAGAAGATGTCCGCCTTTCCTCACGGAAAGGGGATAATACAAAATTTTCCCTTTGGAAACTGCATTTTCACTTCACAATATAACAGAGACATCTACCCACAATAGTATATCCACTTTACTACATTTTAATGATTCCATAGCGATCTCGTGAATAGATGTATTGTGTCATTTATATATTAAATCTATTTTTGTTAGACATATATGTGGTTTCTTAATTTTATGTTGTAATAGAGCTGGGGTAAATATCATTGTACTAAAATATTTTTACAGATTCGTAGTTATTTCTTTAGTATAAATGCCTAAAAGTAGCTTTTCATAGTTAAAGGGTATAGAAAATTGCCAAAGTATACTCTAGAAGAGCTGTACCAATTTGCATTCACACTAGTGGAAATGAAAGTATCAATGCCTCCAAATTTTTCCACAGGATTGTGTCATTTTATTTTGATATGTGGTAGCTTGCTAGGCTGTTTTAATTTGCATTTTTTTTTTTACTTACCTGTAAGTATGAACATTTTCTCATTTGGTTTATGAACTTTCTTCTGTATTTTTTTTTTTTTTTTGCCAGTGGTCTGTTTGTGACCTTTTGCATTTATCTACCAGATAAAAGCAGACTTAAAAAGCAGTGACTTAGTAAAAAGAGACTTAAAAAAATTAGGTGGATTAAGTATATTAAATACTATTAAAAATACTGGAAACAATGGAGTTACATTCAGAGTACGGACAGCAAGGGGAAGGTTGTAAACTAAAAAATTATTCCTGAATCAGGGTGACCTTCATGTGGAAAGGCTATAAAAAAGTCATTTCCAGACATCAAAAGACTTGGAAAATAGAACAACTATCAATATAAAAGATTAGTCAAAATTTTAATCCCTCTGAAAGATGGAGGAAAATACATGTCTAACGCATAGTGCCTGGAATGTTTGAGCCATTAAGTGCTTTACACGTATTAACTCTTTAACAGTCACAGCCTTCTGGAAGGAATAATAATTAACAAAAAGAAGTATTTACCCTAAGAAAATTATCACTTTGTGGATGCAGAAATGTAACAGTAAGGGTTATCATAACAGTGTTTTAATTTAATAAAAAAAGATATAAACAAACTAAATATCCAACAATAAGAGTCTCAGTATTACACAGTGGGGTGAGATATTTACCATACAGGCATTATACGTAATGTTGAAAAATATTTAATGACAGCTGTCAGGCACTGTGCATTATGTTTTACATTCATTATCTTCCGTAGTTACAGCAACTTTATGAGGTAGTTACGTTTATTAAACCTCTCGTACAGATAGTGTAACTGAGGCTTCAAGAAGTTAATTTGCTGAAGGCCATATAGGTAGGGGTCAAACTGAGGTCTGTCTGACTCCAATGTCTTCATTCATAGCCACTAGGACCTGTTCTAGACACAGGGATGCATAGATGGCTACCCGGATGTGTCAGAATAGAAATCATTATGATTATTAATATTGAGGGTTTCTTTTCTTTTTTGTCTTTTGACAACTGCTACTTATCACTTCTGAACTTAGGGAAAAAAGAATAGTGAAAAATGAAGTACATTTAAGGAAATAGTAAAAAAGAAGTTTTTGAAATAAAGAAAGAGTGGAGGTCTGGAAAGGAATTCTGGGCACAGTTGAAATAGACTATACTACTTTCTCACAGGGAAGACCTCGGGGATAAAAAGCCTCATCTTCTTTGGCATTTTCCACAAGTCTAGAACCTCAAAACCCAAGATCAGGTCTCCTGTGAAAAGTGCCATTTGTAACTTTTAATGTTTAAAGTTACACCCAAGAGGGCTGGCCAGTCGCCAGAAGCTACAGTGGTGTATCAATCAGAATTTAGTCAGAAAATCAGAAGCCTCTCTAGGTATTTCAAAGAGAGGGAATTTAATGTAGAGAATTTGTATACATGGGTTGGAGTGACTGGAAGAGCAAAACAGAGGAAAAAAGAAACTGGAGCAGGAAGCACAAATCAAGATGATACCCAGAAATTAGAAGCAGCTAGTGTTACTGGGAATCCACGTGTCTACACATACTGCTTCAGTGTTACTCTATAGCCATCGGTTCCACATTTGCTGAAGGTTTATAGAAACCCTGGTTTTCTCAACCAGGGCTGGAACCTTCATGCTGTCATCAGTGCTGTAGATGCTGCTTTTGCTGCCAAAGATGTTGCTAATAACTGGAGACAGATTTGCTTCTCCCCTCTTTCTCATTCCATTATCTCATGATGCCTCCCACTGGCAGAATCCAACTGGAGTCCAGTTGGCAAATGACACAGAAAAATGTAGTTTTCAGTTTCTAAGTCTTCTATCATACCTAGCAGAGCAAAGAGGGATGAGAATGGGGGTGAGAACAAAGACACAGATGACTGACACTGTCTACCCTTTGGTTATGCAGCATCCATTCTCATCCTTTACCCACATTTAGTTTCCATACAACATTCTGCTTCTCTCTGTTATAATGCACACATCTCTTTTATAAACAATGATGCTGTTTCCTTATCTAATTCATTGAACAATTCCTCCTGAATATTCCATATTTTACAAACTAAATTATAAAGTTACCTATCATTAACCCTCTTTGAATAAAAAAAAATGGGGCAGAAGGGGGGAAGTAAAATTGCTCAGTATATACAAATTTATCCACCTAAAAAAAAGGCAGAAAAATATTGACAGTCGTTATAGTTTTCACTTCTGTAACGTGTCACAAGGCTGTGTTGATATTTATAAATTTCTCCTTTTACTAACATTTCATTTTTTGTATTGCGCTCAGCCAGCCTCTCTTCTGATCAAACTTCTAAACTTTCATTCCAGAAGTGTCTGAATTACTAATAATTTTCTTTCTTGGTCTGCTATTGTCTTCTTTTAGCCTTTATGATTGGAATAAAATAATAAGATAAGCTTTAAGAAATCCCAAGGGTTCCAAACAGTCTTCCTTGTCCTTACTGTGTGACGGCAATACAATTTCCTTTTGATAATTAACTATACTTTTTGCCATTTGATTTTGTAACATGACAAGCCTGAAATATCTGGGTGGCAGTCTCAACTTTCAGTTCAGTTGAACTATTGTTGTATTCCTTAGTGGAACCGTTCCTCTCCTGGGAATGAGCCTGTAAAATAGCAGAGCCCAATATTATGGGGGCCATGGCAAAAATTCTGTGAGTGGGCTATTGGGTGTAATAGAGGAGCCACTACCAATTCTACCACTTGGTTTCATAACCCATCTTTTCTGGTCATGGCAGCAACAGCATCATTTATTGGTTAACAGTTCAAAGCCTATGCCACACCTTGAAGGACAGCACCTCCCTCTTGCAGGTCATATAACTGAGTCATTGGTAGGCCACTGTAGTATTTTTTCATGCCAGCTCTTTCCGGGTACAGGGACACTGTGGTAATGATAGTGGATTCTCTGGATATGAGTCCTTGTTGCACTCTTTTGATGTAAAATGAGCCCCTTGGTAAGAAGTAATATTGTGTGGGATACCATGATAGTGAATAAGGTACTGTATTAATTTCCCATGGCTACTGTAACAAAACCACACATGGGGTGGCTTAAAACAACAGAAATTCATTTTTTCACAGCTCTGGAGGCTAGAAGTCTGAAATCGAGGTGTCATCAGAACCATGCATCTTCCAAAGTCTCTAGGGAAGAATCTTTCCTTGCTTCTTCCAGCTTTTGGTGGCCCCAAGCATTCCTTGGCTTGTGGCAGTATAACTCCAACCTTCAAACTCCAATAACTCTATCTTCACATTTCCATCTTTTCCCTGTATCTCTCTCCCCTTATGAGGACACCAGGCATTTAATTTAGGGCCTGCCCTAAATCTGGGATAATTTAATCTAGAGATCCTTAACTAATCATATCTGCAAAACCCCTATTTCCAAATAAGGTCATGTTATGAGATTCTAGGTAGATACGACTTTTGGGGGGACACTGTTCAATCCACTGCAGGTACCACTGTGAATGAGCCATGATGAAAAGGATCCATTGTCATCAATCTGCCACTAGTGTCTGGCTGAGTGCATATTGAGGGATCCACATGGTCCTCTGCTGTTAGTAGGTAGGGCATTTAGCATTGGTGACAACTTGAATAGGCTTAATGAGAGAAAGTCCATGTTGCTGGGTCCTCCTTTCTTGTTATGCTAGTCACTTTATTGAGCAAGCACTGTGGTGTCTGGAAAAGGGATAGTTTACATTTACAGAATGTGAAATTTTGTCCTTCTCATTATCGAGAGACTCTTCTGTAGTGGATACCCTTTAGTGAATATTAACATGAGACTCAAATTTTCTTCTAATCTGTGCCCATTCTAAGCCATACATCCACATGCCTCTTCCTAAGACCTCCTTATCACCAATCAGCTTATCTTGAATCTTGCAAATCTCTGCCCACCTTGTTAAACCAAGGCATTCACTGCCTATGAGTCAGTGAAGATCCAAACATCAGGCTTTCTCTCTGTCCCTGTAAAGTGGACAACCAGATAGACTTTTAAGTTCTACCCACTAGGATGGTGTGCCCTTCCTCTCTGTCTTTCAAGGACTGTAATGTTATAGCAGTTCACTTATAGCACATACCAGCATGTCACGTCACTCCATCTGTGAACCAGACCCAAGATTTTTCTTCCTTAGCTGACGTGTAATATAGAACACTCTATAAGGCAGGATTTGTGGGTTGAGAGAGAAGCAAGAACGCAGCAGAAGAAGGTGCTGAGAGAATTTTATTTGTGCTTGACAATTTGCTCAATTTCAGTCTCATTTTCATTTGATGGTGGGATATTGTTGCACATGTCTAACTTCACAATTTTGTGGAAAAGATAGCACTCAATTCCTTATGTGTAGGTTAGATATCTGATCATGTCGTTTCCTTTGGTCAGACACTCAGCGTGTGACAGGGCTCACTAGCAAGCCAGGAGCTGTTCTTTCAAAGGGTAGTTACATGCATAAGAGGACACGGCTTTACTCCAAAATCCTAGAGATCTCTGCTCTGATGTTTTAATTGGGGCCTTCCAGAGTCTTCATAAGGCATTCCTAATTTGCCACAGAATCTCAAGCATTGTTGAATCTCCTGGGTCATAAGGTCCTGTTGCAGGCAGAATAATGGTCTCCCAAATGTATTCACATCCTAATCCCCAGAACCTGTGAATATGTTACCTTCCATGGCAAAAGGGAATTAAGATAGCAGATGGAACAAAGGTTGCTAACCAGCTGACCTTAAAATAAGAGATTATCCTGTATCATCTGGGTAGATCCAGTGTAACCACAAGGGTCCTTAAATGTAGGAAAGGAAGGCAGGAGAGTCAGTGTCAGTGATGTGATACGTAAAAGACTCAATCGATCATTGCTGATCTGTGTGGTGTTTTGTGGAATGTCAAAATGATTGAGGTCCCTGAGTCCTAGATTATTGTAGAAAGCTATAAAGTTAACACAACCTAGAGGTGAGCCAGGGAAGGTCTGTTGTTCCTGCCATGTAAACCATACTACTTTTAGTGGCCTTTGCTAACTGATATAGATAATAAAGCATTGCTGTGTTGATTTGCTTCAGAAAATAGACCACATATCTTTTCGCAGCTAAAATTGGAACCACTACTTCATTACATTTATGTCATTCTTCAAGACTCATTGACCTTCTGCACAGATCAAATAGGGGAGTTAAATAAGGAGGTAATAACAACCACAAAACTCAGACTTTCAAATCTTTGATGGCGGCACTTATCCCTGCAATTCGCCCATGGACGCAGAATTGCCTTTGGTTTACTGTTCTGATAGGTATGGGCAGATGCAGGGCTTACCATTGGCTCTTCTTATGACAATAGCCATCATTCTGTTGATCAAGAAGCCAGTGGAAGATATCATCATTTTTTGAGTGTGACTGTTGCAATCAATAACTAGGAAAATAAACAGGGGTGGTCTATAGACCCAATGGGCTCACAGTGAGACAGGCTAGGGCCATACCACTTTATCACTTGACCACCATAAACACCTATTAGGTCAGGTGGACAATATAAATGTTTTGGGTATCCAGAGATCAGCATCAGCTCAGAGCCCATGTCTAGTTCCAGATAATCAGGTTACTTCCCCTTCTCCAGGATACAGTCACCATGGTAAATGGCTACAAAACCCTTTGGGGGAAGATTTAGAGGAAAAGTCACAGAATATACTTTGTAACAGTGTAGCAAGGCCCTTTCTCACCAGGGCCTGTCCTTTACTTTTATTAGGGGGCTCTGGGTTTTTGAATTGGCTTAAGACTGAGAAAGGTTAAGAAGCTATGACATGTCAAAGTTTCTACTCACTAGACCTAGAGTTTTTCTTTATATCTATATACATATAGATAAAATAATATTTAAGTCGATCTCATCTGTTTAATTCCTAGAAACACAATGATCAATTAGTCATCCCTAAAGATCCCTGTATGACAAAGCATTCTTATTGCCATTCTGTCCTTGCTGCCCATTAGGGTAATTGTGCCTACCTTATCTATGCCAGTTAAGCACTCCCACCTGGCTCCATTGAAATGAAGGGGGTCCAGTACAATGGCAGCATCACCAACTGTCAGTCCAGATATAGTGAAGACGGTTGCCAGAGCAACTGCCAAGGATATTCAAGGATGCCAGAGCTCCCCTTACTCTGCAAAACTCTAGGCTACAAATGCATTACTCAGTACCCTAGAGAAGGGAGTATCCTATGGACCTTGTCAGGTAATATGAGTATGGAATCTTTTCTGTAAATTATGTCAGGGAAGATAAAGCACCTCAATAACATTGAATTTAGGCCATCATTGAGTTCAGATTTGGGTCAATTATCCAAGAAAATGGTTAGAAATACTCTTGATATTTCAAACGAGATGTTGGATACACAGGTGTCGGAAGGGCTGGAAGAACAAAAGGGAAGAGAATGAGGATAAGAAGAGGGAAAAAAGGAGTAACCCTCAGAAATCAGAAGCAGCTATTGTCCCTGAGTGGAAGCCCGTGCTCCTCTGCCTGCTGCTGCACTGCTGGAGACTGACAGCCTGTTCCGGACCCATCTAAGAAGTGCCTCGTTGACCACAGATGAAGTGTGCCGCTAATAGGATCCCTGCCGTTGCTGCAGCCTGCAGAGATTGTCTCGGAAAACCAGGGGAAACTTCACTAAAGAGGTGACACTTGGACAGGTCTTGAGGGGTGAATAGGACTTTTCAGATACTTTTTCCAGGAGGGAAAACATTTGCAGGAGCCAATTTTCCTCCATAAGTTATAAATAGCTTTTAAAAATAAGGAGGAAATATCTAGGAGGATGTTGATTAACTTAAGGTCCACAGACCACATGTTTCAGTGTTGGGGCACCCCAGAAGAGATGAAATAAATTAGAATTTTCCCAGCAGGACCTGGCAATCTATCTGTTTTAACAATCACACTAGGTAATTCTTATATGTAATAAAGTTTGAGTCAACTAAAATTTTAGGAACTTTAGCAATTATTCAGTCAACTAATTATGACTCAAGAGGAGTAGGAAACAGCAAGAAGTTTTTCCACCCACATATGCATTTGGTTTTGGCTTAATATATCTGTGTATGTGTGTAGATAGCATGGCACTGAGCAGCAGAGGATACACAGTGAGCTTATTGCGTGTATTTGTTACTTGAGCGTGCTTATGCATATGCAAGTATGTGGGCCATTTTCTGTTGAACTTTAAAAATAATAACGAAATGCTCACTATGATTTTGGAAGATAAAATCATCAAGGAGTTCTGTGAAACAGAGATGTAGTTTCTTTAAAAATACTAAAAAAGTTTTTTCTTACTACTTTATTCTATGTGTGAAGGGAAAACGTCCAGACTAAGGAATATAAATCGTTCATCATTAAAGAGAAAGTACATCTAATTATATCATCTTCTGGAGCTTTTCTTTCTAAATCTCATTTCAAAGTTGGAATGAAGAGAAATGATCAGTTGCTTTTTATTCGCATCAGAAGTTTGGAAATTTTTCTTTGAGGTCTCAGGACAAAAAGAAATGTAATTTCCCTAGCATTATTATATTTAAGGTATTGAAGAAGAAATTGCAGAGAAAGAGAACGTTTATACATGGGTGATTTTAATTGACTAACAAAATTAAATACTGAATCAGAAAGACCTAGTGATAATCTACCAATAGCAAAAAGATAAAAAATTTCAAGCATGCTGATTTTTCATTGGACTGAGTGAAGTAAAATTTCCTGACATATCTTGATCTCCCATGTGACTCTTATAGAGGGATGGATTCTAAGTTATTAAAGCTCAAGGCTTCAGAAAGTGAAAGTTTATAACAGTATTTTCATCTTATTGAGAATGGTAGCATCATTTTCCCCTTTGATCTATTTATTTAAATTTGAATTTCCATTAAGCACAAGATTTTAAGTGAGCAATTTGTAGAAGGGTTTTCAGGTTTAATTATCAGTTCACAGAGTTTCCACTAGAGCTAAATATTTATCCGTAGGCTGGGTATACTCAATGCGTTGAATTAAGCCTTGCTGTTTAAGAGCGGGAGGAATTAAAAATTTGCCAAAAAAAATTACTCAATTTGTTCCACCTGTAAAGTGCACTGATTTACTTAATCTCACTCTGTCAGTTTTTAAAAGCATGATGATAATTGCAAATTCTAAAGCATCTGCTGTCCAAATGATGCGATTGTTGTTAAAGATGAAAGGAGAGAAAACCCAAGACATTTAGAAAAAAAAAGGAATCTATTTATTGTTTTGCCTCATTTTGCTCTCTTCAGAGGTACTGGGAAATTTTGTACAGATCAAAGGAAATTAAAAATACACAAGCCCACTGAAAATATCATAGAATCAAAAGTTTCCGAAAGAAAAAAGAAGGTTGTAAATTACACAAATGAAAGAATCAAATTAAACTCAAAATACCTGTTAAAAAAGAGTAACAGAGAAGCAGGTAACCTAAGTAGTTCTCACTCTTTGATGGGAACCACATGGTGGCTTTGCTAATGTCAACCTTATTGGTGAGACATAAGTTTAGCTATTGGTCCTTAGGGAGCATAATACCTTCACATTTTGAGGGACTGGAGTTGGCTTCTTATGCAACATACCAGCACATACCATTTGTGTGATGCTGGATAAATCACTGGGAAGCATATCAAAAATGTGCTTGGAGCTGGCATTTCTGTTCAATTCCTCAGTCAGATTTCCGCTATCACCACAAATAGAATCTCTTTGCCTGTGAAGCCTTCTTAGGGGGAGGGAAAGGTAAGGCTGTCTGTTACACAGGTTCTTGGTCAAATCTAGGAAAGTTTTGGGCTTTTTGTGATTTTTGAGGAGGAGACCCCTTCTACTCTAAACCAGTTTACAGTAGAAGATTGGGGATTCAGTGAGAACTTGAAATGTTAAATGAAAGTTGGTCTGTTCCAATTTGTTGCCAGTTGAGACAAAAGAGTAAATGAGTTGACAAATGTGGTATGTGTATAGAAGTTGCTATGAGAAGTAAATGACTTAATGCATATGTATAAAGACACTAAATCCAGTTCTGGCAAATAGTGAGCACTTGCTATTGTTCAAATATACAATTAGATTTGTATGGATTGGATAACCCAATAATGATATACAGCATTGTTTCAGTGGAGAAAATTACAGCAAATGGTTCTCAATATAACATTTTAGTGCATGGCAAGATCGTAACTAGGGCCACTGAATTAGCTTTGCAGTATTATCATTTTTCATAACTGCTGGAGAAAAGCCTTCAGCAGAGCATTGCTTTGCTTCTGGGAGATAGCATGCTTCAGTAGACAGACTCCTGTCTTTGTTATCAGATGTTGAGTTAAATATCTCAGTTCTGCTACTTATTAGCTGGGTGACCTCGGCCAAGTTGCTTAGATTCTCTCAGCCTCAATTTTTCAATTTACAAAATGTAGATTGTGATCAGCATGAATTGAGCAAATTTTGTATGGTTCCAGGTACACAGTAGATGCTTAACGTAAGTGCAAGTCCTCTGGTTCTTATTCTCTTGATATTGTTTCTTACTTAAGAATATTTAGGGTTTGTGCAGGAAAAAAATTGCCTGCCAACTTATATGGCAGTGCAGACTCACCTGATGTTAAGGAGAGATTTTATTTTCCAAGTGTAGCTTCTTTTATATCCTTGTTATCAACTCTCTTTTTGATATGAGCCTTAACTAAGTATTGTTATGCCTTAGGATTCCTTAAAATCAGTCTTTTGGGGCCAGCCTGGTGGTATAGTGGTTAGGTTCACAGGTTTGGATCCCAGGCATGGAACTACGCACTGCTCGTCAAGCCATGCTGTGGTGGCGTCCCATGTACAAAGTAAAGGAAGATGGGCACAGATGTTAGCCCAGGGCCAATCTTCCTCAGCAAAAAGAGGAGGATTGGCAATGGGTGTTAGCTCACGGCCAATCTCCCTCACCAAAAAAAAAAAAAAAAACAAAAGAAATCAGTCTTTATTTAACAGTCATAGATTTTTGGCTTCATCTGGTATTCTTAGTTTTCAAAATGTAATTTGCATTCACAGATAATAAATGATCAAATCTGAGACCAATAAAACATTATTTTTTCCTTTGGTTAAAAAGAATTGGAAGAAAGACTCCAATTATTTTGTTTAAATCAGGAAAGCAATGCATGTGCTTCTGTGTTTCTGATTTTAGTAGACCTTCTGCTGGGTAAACTTCCCCTGGTTCTCTGCGCTTTTGAAAGATTAACTGCAGACAGAGGTCTAGACAGAGGCCAGCTTTCTCTCTACCCTTTGTTAAATTAATTAAACAAGGAGGCCATTAGACTGAGGTGGTTCTGATGCCTTTACAGCCTATGTAAGAAAACCAAAACCTAAGCCTGTAAATGCCTCTAGGTTAAGAAATCGAAACCTAAGGAGAGCTAATCATGAACAGCTAACCCGTCTTTCCCAAATATGGCAACCTCTTAAGCTATAGCCAAATGCTTTGCTTGCTTTGCTTCCATGTCTTCTCTATAAAAGTCTTGCCGCCAGCTCCTGTTGGCGGAGTGTTCCTAACCACTTCTGGTTTAACGGTTGCCCTATTGGAACTGATTTTTGCTCAAACTCTTAAAATTTTTGATATGCCTCAGTTTTTCTTTTAATACCTTTTACCTTCTAGAGTGGCGGTACAGAAACTTTTAGGTCATGCACCCTACCAGTAAAAAAAGAAAGTTTGAGCCTTCACCCTTTTATGTATATTTACTTATTTATACATTCTGTATGGCACATTAGCATACACTCTAGTACATACTATAAAATGTGCCCCAAAACAGAAATAAAAAATATTGACAGAAAGATTAAGTAAACTATATTTAAAAAATATTTTGGTAAGCATGATAGTTTCAGACTGTTGTAATTTTCTAATTTTTCATGGCACAATACACATGTAGGGTGACTTTTATCAGGAATGACTGGGGATGTAAATTTGTATTTCAAATAGTCTTCTTAAGACTGTTGACTGATCTGAAGTGACTTTTTGTCAAACCTGTTTAGATTGTCATTATTTTACTTAGCATCGTAGTTGACAAAAGTTTGTACTTGAATAAGGAGGTGTCAACTCTATTATTTCCTTGTTAGTCACTTATGCTTGCATGATTGGAATCCTGTTTGGTTCCTTTGCAGGAATATTTTAAGTGACCAGTCCATTTTGTAAGAGTTGAGTGGATAGATAATAAGATTCTTAAATCCACTGAATTAGTTACACATAAAATGTACCATATCACCACGAGTTGGAAGTGAACAAGTGAGAGAGGATGCTGGACAGACCCCTTCCATCTGTGGAACTGTAACTGAACTCAGTGGGTCCATCTCTTGGTGAGTGCAGAGCCAAAAAGCACAACCAAGACTGAAGTGGGTGAAGAAAACGTTTATTCCTTGCACAAGCAATGGAGAACACTGGGGATAGCTCCTAAAGCAGTGTCTCTCCGAGCTTAGTGCCAGTGGAGACTTTATACATCAGAGTGCAGAGGATATGTTACAACTGTGTAACAACTGGGCCCAATCAGGGCACATGTGCAGGCCATTACCTAATGAGTTCAAGGCACTATTATGTAACAAGGTCAAGGTACTACTACATAATGAGTTCAATGCAGCATGCCATTACATAATAAGTTCAAGGAACATATCATTACGTAACGGGTCCATGGTATCTTTTGGACACTTAGAGCTGGAGCAATTTGCAGGGATCTTGCTGCAACTGTGTAAGTTTCACCGTAGGATGGCAACATTTGCAAAAATGGGGACATCAACCTCTGAAAAACTACACATTTAGTTACCTCCTTGTCTGGAAAACATTTGACAGATTATGTTAGTTATGGATCAGATTCTCAGTGACTCTTTCCTTGCCTGATTTCTGGTCACAGAACCTCTTTCCCTAGGACACTTCATCCACATTACATAAATGTGACCATCTGATCCATGGACAAGCAGGGGATATTTGGTTAATCCATGCGTTGAATAATTGTAAAGTGTAATTTCTTATTTGTTTAGAGGGAAAAGTTAAGTAGAAATAGAACTGTTAATATTTTATTTCACATTCCAATGGATTACCTCTTCAGCCCTTGGATTGAATTTGAGAGATCTCCTGTCAAGAGCAAGGGACAGGAACCTTTTTCTGTGAAGGGTCAGACAGTAAATATTTTCAGCTTGGTGAGCCACACAGTTTGTGTTGCAACTTCTCAATATTGCCATTGTGGTGTGAAGCAGCCATAGGCAATACATAAACAAATGGATGCAGCTGTGTTCCAGTAAAACTGTATTTACCAAAACAGGCATTTGGTCAGATTTGGAAAGGAGACCATAGTTTGTCAACCTATGGTCTAGAGAATTGTGAACCTGCTCATCAGTAATAAAATAATGAATCCCATGTTTACAAAGAAATTGCTTGGTGGGAAAAAGTCTCTCTTTAAAGTGGATGGCTTAGTTTAATTCCAAAGTCCCTTACAGATCACATTGGGCTGCTGGTAATTGATGAATTTATGTAGCCTCTCTGTCTCTGATTCATTCTGCCTCTCAATCACACACACACACAACCCCACACCCACACACATGTAGTAATGAGGTAGCAGTCATGTTTTGAAGTTAATGAGAAGATATAAAGGGAGATTCAGATGTGCTCTGATTGGGCAGTTGTAACTTTGGGACATGAGAGATAAAAGAACTTTCCCAAACTGGGAGGGCATCTTTTTTCTTTTAGCATCTGTGGAAAGCTTAAGCAAATCATGAGAGTTTCAAGGAAATATGGACAGAATTGAATGAGGACAAATAAACATCTGAAGTAACAAGTGGTATTAAGGGAATGAATAGAAGTGTTTCTTTCACATGGTGATGCAGGAGGGGGTCTTTGCTTTCTGTTGATTCTTCCCATGCTTTCACTTCCGCTGTATTACATCTCCTTCTACCTTTCTGACCCACTTCCTCAATTGCCTAGAGTCTTCCAGACACCCAGAATTCCCTACAGAGGGACCCCGCCTTGGCCAGTTTTGCCTTCAAATTGCCCCTTCTCCTCATTCTCCTATTCCCATCATACAATAGTAAGCATAGAGATAGCAACCATTTTCATTAGTGATCTCATAATTATAGCATGATAAATGCAAGACTTGGCTAATAAAAATATCAAGAGAAATCAGAGGTACAGAGTTTTTCGATGTACAAGGCAAAAATCATTGCTTGGGCAGTGTTTCACATTCGCTCAACTTTCCAGTTGGGGTTAGGCGAGCATGATAAAATGAGCCAAATCACTTCATCACCTTGGACTTTGGGCTCAATTGACAATTTTATGTAAATCTTTCTACTAACACCAAGAGTTCCTTGTTCATGTGGCATTTTAGTAGAATAAGTTGTTTCCCAAAAGATGAATTTCCCAGATAACTAAAATTGACACTTTTAAGGGAAATTGAAGAAAATTCTCATTATTGTGTACTGCTTGCCAGGCATGGTGTTAGATATGTAATAAATCTTGATTTATTTAGTCCTTCAATAACTATAAGAACTAAGTATTAATATATGAATTTAAAATATTATGGAGAAGAAACTGTAGCTATGAGAGTTTAAGTAACTTGTCTAAGCCTACAGGGGAGGAAGGAGCTGAAGCTTCACTCAGACCTGAGCCTGCCTCCATTGTCTGATGCAGCCCTTAATTTTTGCCATTTTGCATGGTCCTATTTATACGTATTGTCATAAACTGTCTTAACAAAGGATATTAAATGTTTTTCAAGCTGTTCTTGATAACCCATTGTTGTCACATGAATCATAGCCCCTCTGGGACTTCTGAAGTATGAAGGATATTTGTCCTGGAGCCCCATCTGTGGTGTTTTTGAGCTCTCGTGTCTATTTTTGATCAATTTTCCATCTTCGTGTTCATCAAAAGGCTTTCAACTGTCACTTCGTATTCCTCTCTCTGTGACTGCCTCTCTCAAGCTAGCTACTACTACCCATTTCCAATTTCAAAGTCTAACGTCCTGATGACTACAAAACCAGACAACCAAACTGCTAGAACTATGTCTAAAAGTGGTGTTTTTAGGGTCTGAGGAGTAGGGACTGTGAGGTAATTATTTCAGCTGGTCATGGACATTTTTGCTTCCTCTCTATTTTCTTAACTGTCTTCTGTAGAATTGACATCCCTGGATAAGTGAGCTGCAGAAAATTGAGACTTTATCACTTTTATCTTAGGTATAATTTAGGAAAAAAAATCCATAACCTAAATTTTCCTTATTTTCTTTCATTCCAGCTTGCTAAACTTGTCTCTCTTTCTACTCCCTTTGTCCACTTATTCCACGTACAAAGATTAAGAGTTGAAGAAATGATATCCCTCAATCTCTGAGAAATAGAGAAAAATACAAGTTGAATAGAATGTTGACTGTGAGGGAGATCAGAGAAGTTCTAGCTTTGGGGGGAATTTGGCCTTGATTTTTTTCGCTGTTGTTTTTGACAGAGTAGAACGTGTGACCTAATATTCCTTCAGAGACTAGAGTTAAAGGAGATGCTAATAACTACCTCATGGAGCTTTGTGACAACTAAATGAAGTTACTTGAGAAAGTAGTTAACACGTTGTAATATTTTAACAAATATTACTGAATAGTATTGAATGTTGTTTATGAAATATTATGAACTTGATCTGAAATTAGAACTTTCTCAGAGGAGGATGAGGGAGTGTTTATTCCTGAAAGTTTCTTGCATCCACAGATAGTTGTACATAGGAGAAAGAGGCTGTATATTTGAAAGGCTATGGAATGTGACTATAATGTGACTATAACAGAGCTATTAGATGGTTTATGTATCTGTACCCACCCCGCCCCCAATAGATCTTGAGCTACTTGAAGGCTGGTAACATCTGATTTCTTTCAGTATCTCCAGGTTCCAGCACACTCTTCACTACATATTTGATACACAACAGGTGTATTTTTAATGAACCAATGGATGATTGGATGAACGGAAGTGGTGAAGAAATTTGTTGTTGCTGGAAGCCAAATGTGCTCATAAGAACCAGTCTCTTGTCTAACAAGCTCTCCTGTGAATAAGACATGGCAAGAATGGTGAATTCAGATGTGTTTCAATGAGATGCTTAGTGCCACAATGATGGATTCTGGTTTGCTTTAGGACTCATGATGGGATCTGTTTTCTTGACTTCACTTTTGAAATTTATTTTTATTTCTTTCAAGGCATTACTTTAAAATAAAAATGAAGTACAACATTGTAAAGCAGACTTATTACATAGATTGAGAGACAGAGCTGCCTAGTTCCAAACCCCGAAATGTAACAACTACATGCAATAAAAAGCCAATAGAACTGCCCTGAAGGCTAGTATTAGTTCTGTCCCTCAACCTTAGAATTATAAAAAAAATCTTTTCTAGAATTCTCTTCTCTGCAACAGAGGATTTAAGCACCAGTGTAAAGGACTAATGCTAGCAGGAGTTTTATTTTATTGCTGTTAGCCTCATTATAAATAAGAAATATTTTATTGCTTCCTCTAGATACAGCATTTTAGTATATGTCACCTTTGTCTCATGATGTAACCTTTATAAATTCAATAAACTAATGCAAAGTTGAAGTCATTAAAACTGCTTAATAACTCCTGAGATGTATATATATCTACAAGGTTTACAGTATGCATGAGATTTAGAAACATCACAGATGTTCAAGATAGTGGTAAACTTTTTTATTGGGAGGAAAAAAACTTTGTGTTATTGAATGATTTCTAAGTTGCTCCCGATTTATTTTCTCTCTGCTATTTTCTTTACATCTTGCAGAGTTTTAGGAATAACATCCTTTTATTACAGCTAAAGGAAGTCCTAGAATTTTTGCAAACTATGCTGAGTTAGGCAAGTACAGCAGACACTGGTAGTTATCTACTCAATATCCATTTCCTTTCTCTTACTTCCTTGCTAGGATAGCCCTAATATTGTTTAAGGTAAAAATATGCTTCATTAAACATTCACTTCTCTGCCCTTGTACTAAGGTCCATGTGAACCAATGAGTTCTTACCAATGAGATTAAGTAGAATTCTGCTGAGTGTTCCTGGGTAAGCTTTTGCCTTCCTGACTGTTATGGCTGGATGTCTGTGTCCGCCCCCCCCCATTCATTTTTGAAGCCCTAGCCCCCAGTGTGATAGTATTTGGAGGTGGGGCCTTTGGGAGATAATTAGGTTTAAATCAGGTCTTGAGGGTGGGACACTTACGGTGGGATTAGTGCCATTATAAGAAGAAGAGACCCTCCACCAGCATGCATGAAGGAAAGGCCATGTGAGCACACAGCAAGAAGGTAGCTGTCTACAGGTTAGGAAGAGCGCTCTCACCAGACATCGAATCTGCTGCCATGGTGATCTTGGACTTCTCAACCTCCAGAACTGTGAGGAAATGCATTTCTGTTGTTTAAGCCGCCCAGGTTATCATATTTTGCTACAGCAGCCTGGGCAGACTAAGACACTGATAAGAAAGGATAGATGAGGCTGTTGCTATTCCCTTCCCACCTACTTCTTTTTGCTTTGAATGCAGATATGATGTCCAAAGCTAAAGCAGACATCTGGTAATTGTAGAGTGACAAGTGTAGAATAAAAGCCAACATACTAAGGATGGAAGAGCAGAAAGACAGAGAGAACTTGGGTACTTGACGGCATCTTTGAGAGGCTAACTTGTTGTAATCATCTACTTTCAGACTTCTTGTTACTGGGAAGAGGAAACCCTTATTTATTAAAACTACTTCAAGTTGGGTTTCCTGCTATTTGAAGTTTACGTTCATAAAAGTGAGAAATGGCTATGGTTCACTAGTACTCAGCTTTTCTGTACCCACATGGCTTATTCAATTCTTGTTTCTTAGCAATTTCACAAAGCAGCTGGATGTAATACCAAATGAGTATCTTCATTAAGTCAATCTTCTTAACAAACAAATTTTTAAAGGTGTAACTAGGTAGAATCTCATCTAAAGCCCAAATATTCTTTACTAAACTTTCTAAAGAACTCCTTTTATCTGGAGAGATCACTGAATTTAGTAACAACTTTTGTAGAAGCATTTCTTTAGGCTTTTTGTTTATTTGGCTACTCATTTGCAGATGATACTTGCATGAAAAAATATACTTTTATCAGCACCTGGGAGACTGTATTTTCAGGCAATCTTCAGCCACTATGAAGAGTTACTCTCTGTAATGAACCAATAGGATTGGATTGATTTTGTTAGTTGCTTTGAAGGATTAGACATTAAGGTGTCTGAAAATGCAATTTAAATACCTGGACTTACAAATTATTGGTAGTAGTCACTGAAGAACTGCATTTCACCAACTTCTTACCTACACTTTCGCCTGTCTTCCTGTAGATGACAGTTGCATGGCTATTTGTTCATGGGAGTCTTTCATTTTCATAACCTGGAATTCTCTTGATATACGTTGTTCATTCTTAATATCTTCACAGCATTTTCCCTGGTTTAGCTCTAATCATCTCATATTTCCCAAATCCCCATCTTGTCCTGTATGCACCTGGGGCAAGGACTGAGGTAACTAGACTTGGGGCTAAGGAACAACTATACTCTTTGAAAATTTTGCTTTTCTCTCTTTAGATCACACTGGAGGTAATTTTTCTTTAAGTTGTAACTACTCAAATTCTTGAGCTTTTAGATCAAACTCTGCAAATACTTAGTACAGAGGTCTGGGCTGTAGAGAACCAATCAACAAACACCAAGCAACCAAACAAACAAAACCCTTTGGCTTATATAGACAATCGGCCCAAAGGAAAGCTATGAAATGGGGCACATTTCTTGTCAATGTTTTTTCCATTGACCTGTCCTGTTTCTCGCTTTCCTTTCGGAAAACTGCAGAGCTCAGTTACTCAGTTTCTTCATGTCGCCTGCGGCCTTATATTCTAAATCTTTCTACACATTCTGTTCCCACCCAAGCAAACATGACTTATGTCCTATTCCTTCAGCATTCCTCTCTTGACTAGGTGTCATGTTGAAAAGGAACTGAACAAGCCATTTTAAATAAGGCCTTGATATATTTATCTTCCAAAATTATTTGAATTATAAAAGAGTGTGATTCCTTATTCAAAATAATTTATAGCTATTGGAGTACTAATGAGGGTATTAATAGATACTCATAACTGGTGGAAGCATTTGGGGAATGAAGTACGTTCTTGTTTTCTCACAAATATTTGACAGATAGGCTGTTGTCTAAATCACCTTAAAAATGGCTGACTTAACCTTAATGATTTCACACACCTCCTGACCAATGGGAGAAATAAAATTATAAAAACTATTTTTTAAGATGATATGTAGAGCCACAGAGCAATTGAGCTACTCTCTTCATTTTTTTCAATGTCACACAATGACTTGTTGATATGACTAGAACTGAATTTACCCCATTTTCAGTTTAGCATGTTCTCTGTAAATTACTACAGACTTTATGGTTCTGTTTCCTTGCCATGACCAATATTTATTGTGAAATAGTCAAGGCCAGGTTTTCAATTCAATCAGTGAGCAATTGCATGGAAACCAACTGGATTGGCTAAGAGGTGAGCAATCAGAGTCAGACCCAAACAGCCACATTGACCATGCAACGATTTCCTTTTAAAATGTGATCATTCGTAGCCTAGCTCCTGATAAATATAAATCAGTGTTATTTAAATAGCATGCTGAAAGAACCCTGGATCACCTTCTAAAAACATTTGTCTTCAGCTAGATTAACTAAATGACCACATACTCTGAATAATAAGACCATTGGAAGGATTGTCATAGATTTTGGTGTGCAAACAGTAACCATTTGAATTCACATAACGTATATACTTTTTCTTAAAAAACCCTTCTTTTAACTGAAAGCCAGATAAAAAGAAAATAATTCTAAGTTATAGTCCCAGGAGAGCAGTAGGAGAGTGGGTGGGCAGAGTAGGAGGGCCATGTGCAACTTGAGTAGGTGGCCTGATGCTAACGCTCTGATACAGATGTTTCCACTTCTGTTGCTATAAAGAAGAAAACCAAATGTGACCATTTGTCAACACCTGGAGAAAACTTTAAAGAGGTGATTGTGCATGATATAAAAGGATTTTCTAAGCAACAGTCTATCAAAGGAAAAATTACTCAATTTAAGAAAGGGAAAAATTAAATGGACATGCAGAATTGCACTGAAGGTTGAACAATCCAATTGGTTAAACTTTTGCAATATATAAAACTCCATAATTCCTCTCTTCAAATATTTTTCCTTTTGAGGTGGATTTATTAGGAAAATCCATAGGTTATCAAGGCTATTGTCATCAGTGGTAAAGTGCCTTAGAAGGGCTGAATCATTCTTCTGAACTCTGTGATGTTATTTTGAAGCTGGGATTCATGTACAGAGGAAAGGATCTGAGGATCTCTGTATTTAACCTTTACTCCCTATGATTGAGAACATGAAGAAAACGGGTGTCCAAACTAGTACTGTACTAATCTCTGCTCTTCTCTGGTTAGAAGATCCTGTAGAGGATCCATTTTTCACACTTTGTGGCTTTCAAATTTCAGAAATAAGGAGCGAATGGTCTTTATTTTCTCTTATTGCTGTAAAAAGTGGAAGATCTTTGAAAAGCATTTTATCTAAGCAGGAGGTTTTGTATTCTGGATGTTGTTTGTCTTACACAATAGGGTTTGAGGATGTTGTGTGTTTCCTGATTAGTATTTCTGATTAGGACATAGATAATCATCTGAAGTAAGTGCTGCTGGATATTTTTGGAGTTCACATAAATATACATGAATGTGGATGGCAGGAAAATAGTAAATGACGACGCAACACTGAGTGATTAGAGTCTAATATGCTATGTTGTCAGGGAAGAAATGTGGGTTCAATTTCCAGCTGTAGCTTTTTATAACTCACCCAGATCTTAGTGCAAAAGGGACTGACCCTGTAGAAATGTGTGTTTGGTATTTTGCTACCAAACCAGAAAAAGAGTCAGATTTCTAATTCCAGAATCATCCTTCCCTTTCAACGTTCATTTGTGTTTTGAAGTATGTGATCAATTACACTGATGCATTTCTGTACAGTTGGATGTTTTTAAAGGTCTTCCTAAGAAGGAAGGAAGGAAGATAGAAAAATAATACGCAAATATATAAAACTAGATTGTGTTCATCAGACTGAGACATTAATCATGTCATAACTTTGAAAATGAGCAAACATTTTAAAATTTTCCTTCTTTTTCAATATGTCCTTATGCCAGCTGGCAAACGACCTCTTGTGCACTCATGATTTTGCCCATTATTCTGCATGCCCATGTTGCCTTTGCCCCTTCCTCTCCCCGTCCACAGCTGTTTTCCTATATGTGGTATTTGGGACTGGATTGTACATTCCTCTGTTTACCTTATAGGTGGTGAAGCTGAGATGTGGAGATGAAGACGTTGGCTGTGAGTTATGGCCTGACTCAATGCCAAAGACGAGAACTCAGGGCTTTCTAATTCCCAGTCCTGTGAAATACCAGCTTTTATTTTCTCTTCATCTCAGCTTCATAGTCCCTACTGTAAATCAGCCCCAGTGGCCTTACCACAATGCTGACTGCCAAACACCTACACTTGACACCCTGTAAATGGGCTGTCAGGACTCACAGGAGAAAAGTCTAAAATAAATGGTCTGAAGCCTGCTTCAAGAAGACAACTGACCCCATGATTTTAATTCCTGTTCCCTTCCCAAATTTCATTGACACGGCCAAAGGAATGTAAAAACACGGAAAAATCTGTATGTGTTGCAAAACAAGAAAGAGTGCCCTCCACATGCCAGAGGAATCTTGGTTAAGTTACACTGCAAGTGACAACAAGCTCCAGAATGGGCTCCGATCAAACTGTGACTCACTGCATAGGCTAAAGCTGGCTTGGGGAGTAAGTGGATGCAGTTTTAAGTAGACGACTGCACTGAGAGCTGTGTAGGGTGAAGACAGGGGCAAGCCTTTAAGAAGTTAGGGTGGAGAGTAAATCTCTGTTCTTCCAGAAACTGTGAGGATGCACAAGTGTCAACAAACGGTGGCAGGCATCTGCATGCATTCTCAGCTAACATTTGATGAGAAAGGATGAGCTTTAGGGACCCGCTAACAGTGGGAATGTTACCCTCTCAGGGCTAGACCATATACCTAGTACCTTTTATAGAAGTGAGAGTGAAATTTCAGGGTTGCAAAATCAGAGCCTGTCTAGCAGTTTTCATATACACTTGTATCTCTTACGAAATGCAATGCCTACACAATATTAAACCATTTCCTCTCCTTTTAGTCCTCAGCTTAAAGGTGGGAGTCTTTACTTGTCTGAAGGTTCTTCGCCCCAGAGCTGCACGCTCCCACAGTGCTAAAAGAGAGATGGGAGTACTGACAGTAAAGGAGTGTCCAGGCCTTACGGCTGAGTCTCAGTGGACTGGGCTGGGCTTCTCTTCCAGCAAGTTGGAAGCACTGCTCTGACCTTAAACTCCTTTGCTCAGGGCACAAGCTATCTATTCACAGCCTTCCAGTGCTGAATACCAAAAGGCCTCTTTTCAGGTAAAGATCTGGTAAACCTGCCTGCTTGGATCCCATTTGATTTCAACAAACTTCAGCTTCTCTCTTGATCCATAAGGAAGTCATCAACATCTGCAAGCTTCCGAATCAAAGATACAGCATGTGTAATGCACACATGCTTCATTCTTTCTCAGTCCATCCATGCAGCCCTCTTATAGGAACTTTGTCATACCTTGTTTAGGAACAATGGTTTTTACACGAAACATAAAAACATTTCACATAAAACAATTTTTAAAATATTTTTCCATAAAGTGGAAAAATCATTCCATGGATGGTGCCAAGGGAAACTCATGGCTCCTTTTGGTATTTTCCTGATGATACTCAATAAGGGTGAGTTAAGTATGGCAGATGATCCTGCCCATGTCTCGCTTCTAATAGAGAATTCCTATCTGCTAGAAAAAGGAAGGCAATACTCTTGCTCATTTAGAAACTGAAGGGCAAACTGAAAAGAAACTCTTTACCTCAACTGTAGAGATCCTGACCTGAGGTCACCTCTGCCCATCCCCACCGCTGCCTCCTCACAGACAATCCAGTTCTGATCTGTGGAAACAGGCACAGCAAAGCTGAAGGCTGCCTTTGCCCCCTTATATAGAGCACAAAGAATTCACAAAAAGAACAAGACAATCTTTTTCAAAAGTCTGTTTTCCTAATTCTGGACAATAGACTATTCTTTCCTCCCATCCAATCACCAACAAGCACCCACACTTTAAGGACAAAAAA
This sequence comes from Tapirus indicus, assembly GCA_031878705.1. Classification (NCBI taxonomy): domain Eukaryota; kingdom Metazoa; phylum Chordata; class Mammalia; order Perissodactyla; family Tapiridae; genus Tapirus; species Tapirus indicus. Next base: position 63,917,486 of record CM062923.1, read on the forward strand.
AGTAGAGAAAAATCAATAGACACAAGAAAAAGTCTCAGCCCTTCATCAGAAAGGAATTTAAAAAATCAGAGCAAAATCTCCTTATGAAGCAAACTTACTACATGGGGCTGGAGATAACGGCAGAAACTTTATTTTGTATTTTTGAAAAGGTTCAAAAGCAGATTACATCTATGAAAAGGCAACACGTTAAGGGAAAGAATGGTAAAACAAAACAAAACAGCCTCATGCTCTATAATATAAAAATACCACAATGAATCTTTTCTGTTCTTTAAATTTTATCAAAATAAAAATTTTCCCCTCCCCAGCATACAATACAGAACAGATACAGCAATTGTATGCCATGGAAGAAAGGTGAATGTGAGCATCAGAACATAGAGGAAGAAGCTAACAATGATATAGGGATGTTTGCCAGGAATTTAAAATGAGCTGTGATGAACTTATTCAGGAGATCTAATATAATGCAAGTTTCAGAGGGAGAAATAGAGCTGGTACCAGAGAAACAATAAAGTAGAAATTACAAAATTTCCTGAGGCTCAAGAGAGACTTGAATCTTCAGAGCAATTATGTAATTGGGCAAAATTAATTAAAATGTTCCATATTTAGAAAATCTTATTGAAATTTCTGTATCAAGGCAGAAAATTCTGGTGGCTGGCAATCAAACTTTTCCCTGAAAATGTTCAAGTCCAGAAGACAATGAAAAAGCACTGCCAGAGTTTTGCAGCAAAAATCATTGTGACCCAAGTATTGTATGTCCAGCCAAAGATTATTCATGTGCAAGAGTAATAGAAAGGCATTCTGAGAGATGGAAGAAATCAGAAAGTGAATTACCAATGTGCTGTTCTTGAAAATATAAATCAATAAAATATTTGTAACTAATGAAAAATGCGTTGAAATGAAGAACTTATAAATGAGAAATACGGAGAAAAAAATAAATGGCAGTGAGAAACAAAGCCTGTAAAACACAGAGGTAAAGCTAAATAACTATTGTTATTATGATTTAGGATTACTGAAAAAATAGAAATGTAATGGAAGAAATAATATCTTTAAATTATTCCAGATTATTCCTACAAAAGCTAGGACATGGGGGTGGCAGGGTGAAGATTGTTCACTGTCCACTAAAATCCATTCGGCCCTTCTGCCACAGAAATGGAGTTGAGCCTGGGTGCATGGTTAGACTATACTTCACATTCGAGGATGTGTGGCTATGTGGTTATATTTTTTTAAAAGAATGAGAGCAGAAGTGATGGATTCCATTTCCAGGTCTGGAACTTAAGACATCAGGCATGCTCTTTCAGACATGGAAGTGACCCAGCTTTAACCATGAAGATGGCAATAATTCCCAAGAGCACGGGGGACAATGCCTTGGAAAGAACTTGGGTTCCTCATTAAATAAGGAGCATGGCTGTTCTGCCGACCTGGACCATTTACATGTGGATTGTTATGTGAGTGAGAAACAAACTTCTTTCTTAAGCCGCTGTGCCGTGGGGGTCTTTGTTACAACAGATTAGTTTTACCCTGACTTATATAGGTCATGTGAGAAAAAGAAAAATTGTGTGTAAAGCAATGCACAAAGCTATTTATGTGGATAGAAGGAATGATCCAGGTTGCTTCTGTATCTTGGCTATTGTAAATAATGCTGTAGTGAATGTAGGGGTACATATATCTCTTTGAATTAGCGTTTTTGTTTTCTTTGATAAATTCCCAGAAGTGGTTTTGCTGGATCATTTGGTAGTTCTATTTTTAATTTTTTGAGGAAACTCCATACTGTTTTCAATAGTGGCTGCCCCAGATTATGTTCCCGCTAGCAGTGTACGAGGGTCCCCTTTTCTCTGCATCCTCTCCAACACGTGTTATTTTTTGTCTTTTTGGTAATAGCCATTTTTGACAGGTTACCACCTCTTATTGTAGTTACCACCACTTATTGTGGTTTTGATTTGCATTTGCCTGATGATTAGTGATGTGGAGCATCTTTTCATGTACCTGTTGACCAACTGTATGTCTTCTTTGGAAAAATGTCTATTCAAGTCCTCAGCCTATTTTTTAATTGGGTTGTTTGTTTTTGTGATGTTAAGTTGTGTAAGTTCTTCACATATTTTAGATATTAACTTTTTATCAGGTGTATGATTTGCAAATATCTTCTCCCATTTAGTAGGTTGCCTTTTTGTTTTGTTGATGGTTTCCTTTGTTGTGCAAAAGCTTTTTAGTTTGATATAATCCCATTTGTTTATTTTTGTTTTTGTTGCCTTTGCCTGAGGCAACTGGTACAAAAAGATATTGTTAAGGCTGATGTCAAAGAGCAGACCTCCTATGTTTTATTCTAGAAGTTTTATGGTTTCAGGTCTTACATGTATCTATCAATAGATGAATGGATAAAGAGGATGTGGTATATATATATCCAATGGAATATTAGTCAGCCACAAAAAAGAATGAAATCTTGCCATTTGTGACAACATGGATGGACCTAGAGGGTATTATGTTAAGTTAGATAAGTCAGAGAAAGATCAATACCATATGATTTCGTATGTGGAATCTGAAAAACAAAATTAATGAATAAACAAAACAAAACAGTAGCAGACTCATAGATACAGGAAACAAGCTGGTGGGTACCAGAGAGGGGAGGGGTTGGGGGGTGGGCAAAATAAGTGAAGGGGATTAAGAGGTACAAACTTCCAAGTATATAATGAGTGAGTCATGGGGATGTAATGTATGGCATAGGGAGTTTAGTCAATAATATCATAATAACTTTGTATGGTGACAGATGGTAAGTAGACTTATTGTGGTGATCGTTTTGTAATGTATATAAATATCAAACACTATGATGTACACCTGAAACTAAGATATTATATGTCAACTATGTTTCAATTAAAAATAAATGAATAAAATTTTAAAAAGGTACAATCTAAACATATAATTTTTTACAATAATAGAATCGTTTATACATATTGTTATGCAAACTGATTTTTACAATATGCAATATTTTTTGGTCATTGTTCCATGCCAACATATAAAGAGCTGCACATTATTTGTAACTTTCAAATAGTACTCTATAGTATGGTGATTTCATGATATATTTAATTCTACTTTCCTCTATTTGGGCATTGAATTTTTTCCTAGTATTTGCTATTACAAATAATTCTATAGTGAAATGTCTTATGCACATGTGCAAGAATTTCTGTAGAATAGGTGTTCCAGGAGAGGAATTTCTGGTTTTAGGGCATGCACATATGGGATTGCAAAATTGAACTCTGGAGACTGGAAGATTCAGAGACAAGTGTTCTAAGCAGTCCTCCTTGCAGCAGCTTGCCCCGCTGATACTTATGGCTGCCTGGAGTCTACAGCTGGTGTAACTCAAGATTTTCTGTCTTGACTTGATAGGGGCCCAGTGGGGTCCCTGGTTGACTTAGTCCTATTTCAGATCCCATCAGCTGCAGGCCCCTTAGTGAATGCTGCACTCTTTGTCAGTCTACTGGGCAGATTTCCCCCCAGCTTCTCTAGCAGGGCTACTTCATCTGGCTATGGTGGCTTCCATGGAAAGTCTGGTGGTTATTAACTCAGTGTCTGCACCAGCTGGGACTTGAGAGTGGATTGAGAAGTCTAAGCCTCCTGTTGGATAATGCCGCACCACCAGATTGCGTGGGTGACATGCAGGGAGAGTTGAGAAACAGCCTGAGAGGTTGTCTCTGCGTTTCTAAATAGGCGTGGGGTAATAGCTCCCCTTTCGACTTCATTATTACCACAAATTACAGAATATACCTCCTCTGAGCTAGAGCCTAGAAATGGCAAAGCAGGCCACTCATCTGATCATTTTAACCCATGCCTCTTCCTTTCTCTCTCTCTCTCTCACTTTCTCTCTCTCCCCCGGACATTCCTGCCTAGAGAGGGCATATTTCCTTTCATTTGTCCTGTGTAATATCTTCCCTCTTCCTGACTCCTGCTAACCCTTACCAGAGGTCAGGTAGATCTCCTCTAGATTAGAAAAGAACTTTATGAATGAAGTTCTCCAAACTTGGTTGTTTATGCTAAAGAGGGAGATAGAGGAATTTGGGAAATACTTAGCAGGACAATATCCTGAGTTGACAAACTATTGTCTTTTGTATTTTTATTTTGACAAGCTTTCTTTTCTTTTAAAAAAAATGTGAATGTGCTTCCAGGCAGATAGATGCTTAGGAAGGAAAGAGACAAAATTCTTGTATTTGGAAAGGCAAAAAGAGAAAAGCACACTAAAAATTATATACGTATGTGTGTGTCTAGCTCTGATTTCCTTTGGAGAGTTCCTGCCAATGTGCTCTAAAACCATTTTTCTACTTTGGAGTCCTCTTAATAGTATGTGTATATGCCTCTTTTTCCACGCTCTTGTCAAACTATGGACGTTACTATTTTTTTACTTTTTGTCAATCTGATAGAGAAAAATTATCTAATTAGTTTTAGTTTTTATTTCTTACCACTAGAAAGACTGTAACTTTAAAATTTTTTTTGTCATTTATATTTCTTTCTTCTGTTAGTTGCATGTGAATATCCTTTCCTAATTTCCTACTGGCTTGTTTCATTTTTCTTATTGATTTAAATCTCTTATTGATTATATGAGTGTGTAGGTACTGAACCAGGCTTGTTTTGCCCGCCACTCCGTATGCTGATCACTGAGACAAGGAGTTTGCAGCAGAGAAAGAGTTTATTCATGAGGTAGCCAAGCAAGGAGACAGGAGAAAAAGTCTCAAATCCACCTCTCTGAAAATAAGGATTAGGGATATTTATGGGATAGAGGGGCAGGGTGGTCTGAAGTGTGGGGATAGATGACTGGAGGTAAGGATAAGTGGGGTAATTGATGATCTGTGCAAGTGTAGTCAAGCTTCATGGATCTTCATAGGACTCATGTTCACAAAATGGTGGCATTAGCATGACCTGAGGGGGGAGTTTTCAGCCCACCCCCCGATATCAAAGAGTCACCAGTTGGACACTTGCACATGCCCAGTTGATGGGCCGGTGGTCTCAACTGACTTGAACTGGACAAGGAGTCCACTGTCAGTTCCTGACAAACAACTGAAGCAACCGTTACCATGATGGCCCATGTGTCAGAGATATTGTCTATAACAGTCTGCTAATATATTGCTCATCTACGTGACTTTTAAGAATAATCATTAAGGGCTATCTCGCCACCCATTTCAATGTTAAACATGTTAAACACTCAGGCCAGGGCCTAACACACAGTAAGCATTCAGTATGGGTTGTGTTGGGGAAATATAATTAAAAACAATATCTTCTCCCAAGCCAGCAAACCTCTCCACAAAGAGAAAGAAAACAGTTTTGTTACTGAAGAAGCATTAAACCAGAATGGGATGCACATCACAGGCAACCCAATAAGAGATTGCAAAGACAGGTTGCACCCCCTAACATAGCCATGGAGATGCAACCCATTTCTAGGTGTTCTCAAGGTAAACAATAAGTAAGTTCTCAAGTAAGCAGACTGAACAGCACCATTTGTTATACAAGGTTAATCCTAGATTCACCTGGTAATTGTGGCGACCATCTACATTAGCTAATTGGCTTTATCTAGAGGAAAAACAAACTTTTCATATTCTTATGACAGGAAGTAGTTTTGCAAGTTGGAGCAAGGTGCCCATCAGTTAGGTGCTTACCCTCTCAAGGAAATTGGGAGAAGGGGTGCTATCTCCCCTGATGATTACATTTCAAAGGGATGGCTCCCAGGTCCTTGAGAAAGAGTCCTGGATCATAAAGCTGACAAAAGCCCTATCTAGTTTTCAAAAGGATTTATATGTATTTCAAAGGGATGAGACAGTACCTTACAATAGCAAGCGTTTTAAAGTAAATGCTCTATGAAAAAAGGAGTGGAGGAAAATCTCTTTATTTTCAAAGGGGAGAATTAAGCTTCTTAGTGTTAATTTGTATTTGTCCTTACGGTTGCAGTTAATATTATTGTTATTATTTGTTTGTGCTTTGTATATTAAGAATGTTACATTTTAGTTTGCTGGATACTCAGTAAAAACTAAACAAAACAGAAACCAAACAAAAGAATACTAACACTGGCCTTCGAGGCCTTTCCTAATCTGGCCTATTACCTCTCAGACCTCACCTGGGATGACTCTCTGTGTGCTTCCTTCCAGCCACAGGGGAACACGCACCAGGACCTTGTTCTGACTCTTGTCTGTGCCTGGACCACTGTTCTCTAGATGTGTGCAGTTTTCTTCCTTCTCACCCCTTAAGTTTTTTCTTAAATGCCCTACTTTCTTACTAAAGGTTACCTTGACCAGTCTGTTTAAAAAGATGTACTCAACCTGGCCCCACCACTCCCACCTCGACCTCCCCTTCCCCCCTTGCTTTATTTTTGTCTATAGCACTTACCACCTCTTAATAGACTAGACAGTTCACTGTGTATTTTGTATGTTTGTCCTCTCCCTCTCATTAGGAGGCAGTGTCAGGGGTACACAAGATTTAGTCTATCTTGTTCACTGCTCTGTCTCCAGGGCTGAGTAAGCTCTCAATAATATTTTTGGAATGAATGAAAATGTACATTAATAAATAGACATTGACATTTTCATTGGCTTTTCATTATGCACACAGTTTTTCATATAGAAACATTTTAATTATTATGTAGCCAAGTGGATCAATCTTTTCCTTTATGGTGTCTGAATTTCATCTTCCTTAGAAAAGTTTTTCCAACGTCAGATTTCTCATCAAATGAAAGAAAAAGGGCAATAGTGGAAAAATGTAAAATCTGAATGAAGTCTGGTATAAGTTGATAGTAATGAACCAACGTTTCGTTAGTTTTGACAAAGCTGCCATGGTAATATAAGATGTGAACAACAGGGGAAATTGGGAGAGTGGGGTACAGTTTACAGGAGTCCTCTATATTATGTTTGCAACTTTTCTGTAAATTTAAAATTATTCGAAAATAAAACGTTTATTTAAAAATTTGTCTTTTCTAAAATCATGTTCACAGTTTTGATTTTAGTTTTCGTTTTTAAGACCCTACTGGAATGACTTTTTTGTTGTTGTTATTATATTGTGTGAAGTAGAACATCTTTTTTCTTTTTCCCTTGTGGACAGTCAGTTGTTCTGGTTTAAAATCCTGCTATATAATATATATTCAGTAGGGAAAGTGCACTCATTTTTTCAAAAATGTTTCAACTCTTCTCATATATTTATTCTTCCAGATTAATTTTATAATCAGGTCATCAAGTTCCATAGAAATTCCCATTGTGATTTTGATTGAGATTGTATATGTAAAGGATAGATATTTCTGTAAAATTTTACTGCATTAAATTAATATACTTAATATCCCTTATATATGCAAAGCTATTATAATCAATAATAAAAAAGAAAGAAAATACGCAAAGTACATGAATTGGCAAGGTAGCTAATGAGAAATCAAATGGCCAATGGCATACAAAACTTATATAAAGCATTTCAAGCTAAAGAATAATCAATAAAATACAAACTAAAGTAAGAGGAGTCAGCATTGTTCTTTTTTCCAAGTGGCAAAGATTAAAATGAGCGATAATGCCTGACTTTAGCAAGGATCTAGTGAAATAAGGTCTCATAGACTGTTGACAGGAGAGTAAATTTGGTAGAATCTTTCTGGAAAACAAATTCATAATTTCTTTCAATTTCTCAACATTTTGAATACTCATTTGTCAAGTGTATCCATTTCTAAAGATTCCTCAAAGGAAATAATCAGGGAAAATAAAATATAATAATATTTTCCACAATATTGCTTTATAATAGTGTCAACCTGCAAAAACAGAAAGCAGTTTAAGAGGCAAAGCGTTTATTTGGGATCAAAGAATTGCAATTTGGGGAGTACAGATCCAGGTAGAAACCCAAATAGTGTCCCACTAGGGAGTAAAAGTCAGGGGCTTTAAAGGCAAAGAAGGGAGGTTGTATTACAAAGAATTTCAATTGGAGTTAGAGGCAGAGAGCTAGTCTTGGCTAAACATTGATTGACTATTGATTCTCTCTTTAGAAAGTCCACAATCCTCAGTCTTTGTGCTCAGGATGTGTGGTCTGCTAACTTCTCAAACAATTGCTTGTAAAACAGTTGTTGTTTTGGCCCAGTCCAAAGTTTTGGACCAGTCCAAGGTTCAAGACAGCAAAGCAGTTTCTCTGGAAAGGCAGCTCCATTTTTAAAATGGCTCCACTAAAGACAATTTTGACACTAGGGAAAGAAACCTAATTTTACATGAGGGCATGGTTGAATAAAATTTGTTATATATGTCTATATATCATATATGTACATATATATATACACATATATATATCTTCATACTATGATAAATTGACCATAATATACTTGGAGTGCCATTAGGTTTACTCATATATGAGGAAGAAACATGATACATAGATTTTTCATGGACTAAAATGAGGACAAATTTAAAAAGACAAATTTGCCTATGGTCTCTGGAACAGAATCTTTTCTCTCCACTTGGGTCAGCTGAATGACTGAAAGCCATCAAACAGGGCTGTTTGTCCTTGAGCAAACTGACAGTTATGAGGAAAGGCAATTTCAATTATTTGTGGCTTTTCCAAGAAATCTTGTGATTCAGATATGGAGCATAAATGATGTATTTGTACTTTTTGGCTGCAGACGTCCTTCCGTTGACACCATCACCTCAGTTAGTTGAGCCAGATCTACACCCCTCTCTGTTATGACTTCTCAGTCTCCCCTTTTAGTCAGTCTCTACTCCCAGTGATACTGAGTTGGCTAAGAACTTCAGTCCCTTTTCAATGCACCATTATTAGGAGGATGGCATGTTGGGGTAACAACTATTTAGTAACATTTAAGTACTTGGGTATCAGAAAGTAGAGAAGCAAGAAGTAGAGGGATAACAACAACAGAAACCTTGGAACCCACTTCATATCCAATACGCTCGTTGGACTAGGCCTAACCAGAAATTAGGCCCCATGGGTTAGCTTGGCCAATCTTAGATAACTAAGTGGCTTTTTCTTTTGGCTGACTGGTTGAATTTCTTTCCATGAAGTGTTCATCCAGGCACAACAACATTTATTATTAATTGTGCAGATTCTGCATTGATTGGCCAATAAGTAGTCAAGAACACATCTATTATGCAGGACTTTTTTAATCAATGAGTTTATGCAGGTCTGGCCTTTAAAGTTTGAGCCCCTTCATTTGCTATCTGGGTGGTAATCAGGGATATACTTCAGCTCATACATTTCTGTTTATGAATTCCTTAGTATAATCTTTTTATAACCTGTGGAAATTAAAAATCACAGAACCTTCCTATTGAATTAATATGTTGGGCTATTAATGAAAGATGAGCAGCAATAGTAGGTGGTGGGTGGGTGGTAGTGGTAGTTCAATTGTGTATGCTAAGCATGAAAGGGCCATCTGATTACACCAGAATAATATTCCCTGGGGTACACATTGAAGGGGCATACACGTATTGTTTATGATAACAGGTCAGTGCCAATTACTCTCTGAACTTAATTAGTCTCATTGTGGAGGACAAATACGTTAGATGAAATTAAATAGATCATGTACTGATTTCTAAATAGCTTCTTGATAAAATAACTGGACTATAACCATTCTCATTCCTGATGTTTCTTAAGTTCCTCTGAGGCTCTGGGAGATATCAGTACCAGCGGTTAATTGTAGGGGACTGAGGTCCAATTAAGATGTGTCAGGGTTAACAATATTCCTGTGCTGAATATATAAGGGAATGTGGTAATTAGTTTTGGGGTGAAGTGTAGCGCCATTTGGACTTCTGGGTATGGCTATAAGATTCTTACTAGAGAGATTTGGGGCTGGATGACAAATCCAGCAGTTGAAAAAGTTGGCAGCCATTCTGATTGGGAAAGGTGATTGGGGAGTTCAGAGTCTTTACAGGAATAAAGACAAGCAAGAGAGCAGCAGGAAAAACTGGGGGAGGGGAATCATAACACTATCTTGAACCCACATAAAGGAAAGAGGCAGGAAGTAAGAGAAGAAGACAAATTAAATGTAAGCCCTTTGTCCTAAGCATACATTTTGATTTAAAAGTCGTTGGATGAAACTGTCTACAATCTACTCTTGTGGCAGCTCTCTATTTTTTCATCTCTCAGTGAGCTGTAGAGTTTGACCTCCAGAGGGAAAAGACACCCAGATTGTAGAATCTTGAACAGTGTTTACATCAGGAAACAAGAATCCGCAGTTGTATGACCCACAGCTGTAGTTTAAGAGCAAGATTTGTGGTTAAAAGTACTTGAAATGGTCCCTTTAAGGCAGACTTTTATTTCTCTTTCAATATATCCTCTCTCCTTATTTGGTATCATGCAGGGGTATGTCTGGGGATACTTGGAAGTGCAGCTTATACCTCTTGGGCATATGACTGTGATATTAATTTTTGTTAGAATCTTGAAAGGTCAGAATTGAGCAAGGTAGAATCTGTCAGAGTTTGAGTCAATGCAAGTCTCATAGGTTTTTTTCTGCAATAATTACATATGGTGAGAGTTTAAGGGAATTTTGTGGTGTAAGTCACAGTTTCTTTAGGGTAGAGTTAGAACTTTAGGCCAAGAAAGGTTAATCGCTTTTGAAAATTTTGACAGTTTTATTTAAAAAATTATCATACAGTAAAATTGACTTCTTTTCCTGTTGTGTATAGTTCTATGAATTTCAACGGATGCATAGATTCATGTAAAGGCCACCACAATCAGGATGCAGAATAGTTCCACAACTCCAAAAAATTCCCTATGGTATCCCTTTATAGTCACATCTTCAACATGCCCAACCCCCAGCAACTACTATAATTCTGTCTTTTTGAGAATGTTGTATAAATGGAATCATACAATATTTTTGCCTTTAAAATTGCCTTGTTTAACTCAGCATAATGCCTTTGAGATTCATCAAAGTTGTTGTGTGACAATAGTCCATTCCTTTTTATTGCTGAATAGCATTCCATGGTATGGATGTTTCAAAGTTTGTTTATCCATTCACATGCTGAAGGATATTTGGATTGTGTCCAATTTGGGGCAATTATGAAAAGAGTTGGTGTAAAAACTTATGTACAGATGTCTGTGTTGTTGGAAACTGGAAGACAGGCTATCCTTGTTATAAAGTGACAAAAGATCTTGACTGACTTGTATTCTTGTGTTTCGTGGAAAGTAGAAGGGGTGAATGACGAACTTGGATATTTAGCTGAGGAGATTTCTAAGCAAAGTGTTGAAGACATGGCCTGGTTTCTTCTTGCTGCTTATAGTAAAATACAAGAGGAGAAAGATATATTAAGGAAAGAATTGTTAAGCAAAAGGGAACCGGAACTTGAAGATTTGGAAAATTCTCAGCTTATTCATATTGCAAAATATAAAAAAGTGTGTTCTGGAGAGAACATCAAGTGTGTAGCAGACAACCATTTATTAAAGAGATTACAGGTGTGACTGATGGATCCAATCAATCAGCACAACAGAAGCCATGAATAGAGATGTGGTTATCCAGGAAAGATCTATGGAGGACCTTCTTTTTTGATGGCTTGAACCCCTGTGAATTGCGTTGGAGACCAAGAAGAGTTTTGAGAATTTTATACCAGCAGAAATGCTGCCAGTTTAAACTGCAAGGGACAGAGACAGGATGAAATGAAGAAAGGCTGCCAGATTTCTGGGATTCTACAGAAGTATAGGACAATAGAGCTATTTGGTTCTGAACATGTATTATCCTTCAAAAAAGGGAAGAATAACCCTGAAGGTGTTTTAGAGGTCAGCAGGGTGGCCACTGCCACCATGGGCACAGAAGGTGCAGGACTGGGGGGTGGGGCTGTCTCCTCCTTAGTTCCCAAGGGCAGGGCCACCTCCTAGGTTTCAGAGGTTGGGGTCATCTCTTAGGTTTAGGTAGACTAGGCTGCCACTGCCCAGGGATGAGGGGGCAGGGCTGCCACTCTTGTGCTCCAAGGAGTCAAGGCTACCCCCATTGGCCTGAAGGACAGAGCACTGGGCCAAAGAGAATTATTCTCAAACCTTAAAATTTAATGGGATTTTCCCTGCTAGGTTTCAGACTTGCTTGGGACCTGTGATCCCTTTTTTTCCCCTGATTTCTCCCTTTTGGAATGGGAGTGTCTATCCTATGCTTGTTCCACCATTGTATATTAGAAGGAGATAATTTGTTGTCTGTTTTCATAAGTTTAAAGCTGGAAGAAATTTTGCCTCAGGATGAATTATACCCCAAGTTTCACTCACAACTGATTTAGATGAACTTTTTGACTTAGAGTTGATGCTGGAATTGGTTAAGACTTTTGGGTCTGTTGAGATGGAGTAAATGCATTTTGCATGTGAGGAGGACATGAATTTTGGGAGGCCAGAAGGTGAAGTGTGATGGGCCGAATTATGTCCCCCTCAAATTTATCTGTTGAAATCCTAACACCCAGTACCTCAGGATGTGATTATATTTGGAGATATGGTCTTTAAAGAGGTCATTAAATTAAAATGAGATCATTAGGATGGGCTGTAATCCAATTTGACTGGTGTTCTTTTAAGAAGAGACAATCTGGATGTATACAGCACAAAAGGAGGGCCATGTGAAGACACAGGGAGAAGATGGCCATCTACCAGCCAAGGAAAGAGGCTTTAGAAGAAACTAACCCTGCTGACACCTTGATCTCAGACTTCTAGCCTCCAGAATTGTGAGAAAATAAATTTCTGTTGTTTAAGCCGCCCAGTCTGTTGTATTTTGTTATGGCAATTCTAGCAAACCAATATAGTAATTTTTCATTACTCTGGGGTAAATACCCAAGGGTGGAATTGGTGGGTCATAAGTCAGGAGTATATTTTACTTTATAAGGAATTGCCAAAATGTTTTCCAGAGTGGTTGTATTTTTGCTTTCCCAACAGCATTGTATGAGAGTTCTAGTTGCTCTGTTTTCTTGTCAGCATTTGGTATTGTCAGTATTTTTTAAAATGCAGCCATTCTAGTAGATGTGTTGTGGTGTCTCATCATGGTTTTAATTTGCATTTCCCTAATGGCTAATGATGTTGAACATCTTTTTGAGTGTTTATTCTTATATCTTTCTTGGTAAAGTATCTGTTCAGATTTTTGGCCAATTTTTAAGTTGAGTTGTTCATTTTTGTATTGTTGGGTTTTGAGAATTATTCATATATTCTGGACACAAGTCCTTTGTCAGATATGTGATTTACAAATATTTTCTCCCAGTCCATGTCTTGTTTTCATCCTCTTAATAGGATCTTTTGAAGTACAGAAGTTTTACATTTTGATGAAGTCCAATTTATCAATTTTGTCTTTTATGGATTATGCTTTAAGTGTCATGGAAGAACTCTTTGCCTAACCCTAGGTCATGAAGATTTTCTCCTATGTTTTCTTCTAGAAGTTTTATAGCTTTCCATTTCACTTTTAGATCTTTGACTCATTTTGAGTAAGTTTTTGTACAGAGTGTGAGCATATACAGACCTTCTCCTAGTTATTAAATCAAACACTAATCTAGGTGCAGCTGTGAAAAAATTTTGCAGATACACTTAAAGTCCCTAATCAGTTGATTTTGAATTAATCAAAAGGGAGACTATCTTAGGTAGGCTTGACTTAATCAACTGGAAGCCTTTTAAAGAGGGACTAAGTCCCTCCATAGGAGATTCAGGGACTCCGGAATGCAGAGGGAAGAGAAAAGTGTAGAATCTCTCTGCATTCTGGGACCCTCACAATCAACTTGCATTGCTGATCTGCTGATTTACCTTGTTGGTGTGAAGTAGCAACTGGGCCTGCAATTGCTATCGCTTCCTCCTGGCTCTTATCTTAAGTTTCTCTGACTCCTAGACCAGTTGTGTGTGCTCAGCTCCCTGATGAAGTGTCCTAGTTTTTGCAGGACACTCTTATCACCAAGGTCAGAGGCAACAAGAATGGACACTGGCTTCAGTCCATCCTTGTAGGGTTCCCATTCATGTTTATAGGGTTCTAGACTACATGTGATCTTTCCTTTCTGTCTGCCTGTGGACTTGCTTATCCAGCCCACCAAATTGCATATGACCAATCCTTGTAATAAAGCCCTACATAGATAGATAGATAGATAGAGACATATAGGTAGATCTACTGATTTTGCTTCTCTGGATGAACCCTGACTAATATAGTTACCCTTTTTCCATTTAATTGCTTTTGCATTTTTGTCAAAAATTAGAATCACAGGTGGTCTGTGGGACAAAAACCTTTTCCCTCCTCAGGTAAAATAAGTGGCTAAAAGCCATCAAAGAGGGGAATTTGTCCTTGAGCAGATTGACAGAGTCATCAGGGAAGGCAATTTCACCTATTGGTGGGTTTTCTAAGAAACTTCATGATTTCGGCTTGGAGTGTACATGATGTGCTAAAGTCTGTGTAATGGTTACTGGTTTCCTTTTCTTGGTCTCTCCACTTTAGGCCATGTCTCTACTATTTCCTTGGTTAAAATTTCTTAATATTATTAAATGAAATAAGCATTTGGAAAGTATCAGCTTCAATATAATACTATCAAAAATATTTTTGTATGTATATAGGTTAAAAAGAAACCCAAACATAAATATACCAGAATATTGATAGTGGGTATCACTGGGTGCTGGGATTATGGTTAAGCTTTTCTGTCTTTTTGCTTATTGGGACTTTCTAAATTTTCTTGAAAGAACATGGTATTATGGACTAAATGTTTGTATCCGCCCCACCCCCGTTCTTATGTTGAAGCCCTAACTCCCAGTGTGACTGTATTTAGAGATGGGGCCTCTAAGGGAGTAATTAAGGTTAAATGAGGTCACAAGCGTGGAGCCCTGACCTTATAGGATTAGTGTCCTGATAAGAAGAGACCCCAGGGAGCTTGCTCTCCCTGTGAGGACACAGTGAGAAGGTGGCCATTCATAGGACAGGAAGAGAGCTCTCACCAGAAACTGAACCCTATTGGAATCCTGATCTCGGACTTTCCAGCCTCTAGAACTGTGAGCAAATAAATTTCTGTTGTTTAAGCCACCCAATCTACAGTTGTGTCATGACAGCCCAAACAGACAAAGACACATGGATTATTTTTGTAACAAGTATATACGACATTAATAGTATTTTAAGAAAAAAAAAAAAAAAGCCTGGCTTCAAAGGTAATAAAAACAAAAGTGCAAGATCTTTTGATAATTATGTAAGTTTCCAGGTATTGCTAATTATATCTTAAATTCCTTAAAAGAAACATATAAGACAAAATGTTAAGTAGAGATGCTGAGAAATATGTTATTTGGAGAGAGCTTAAGTTTATTGGCGAGAGCTGTTAAAATTTCTTTTTGTTGGAATTAGCCAGGAGTAAAACTTAGGGCAACTAATTTTACATTTGGTGAGAGAGTTCAGCTACAAGAGTTTTGCTTGCTCACACAATCTCTGCCTTTTCTCCATCACACACACGCACACAGTTGTTTAATCTTCCACACTAGATTGATGGTTCAACATAACATATTGTAAGACTACAACTCTATCTCCTCGATAGTGTATAATAAATTGCAATCAAATTTAATCAATTATATCACAGCTTTTCCATCGTTTGGCTTCATATCTGATTACTTTTCTTTCTTTCTTTTTTTTTGTGAGGAAGACCAGCCCTGAGTTAACATCTGTTGCCAATCCTCCTCTTTTTGCTGAGGAAGACTGGCCCTGAGCTAACATCTGTGCCCATATTCCTCTACTTTGTATGGGATGCCACCACAGCATGGCTGACAAGCAGTGCACAGGTGGGAGCCCGGGATCCGAACCCGCGAACTCCAGGCTGCCAAAGCGCGAACTAAACTGCTGCACCACCAGGCCGGCCCCCTGATTACTTTTCAAATGGCTTCTTTGACAACAGGTGATGTCAATTTGGTGCCCTCCTCTTTCCTCTGCTACAATAATCTTTTCTATTTCCCAGTGCTGGTGTTCATTTGATTTTGAGGGAGAAAAGTCCTAAAAGGATGTTGACATACTCTAAAGCAAAGCAGATGGTTAGTGGTGTGCTTGTGGAAGGGGTGTGCTTTCGTTTCATCTTTCCTTGAGAATTTTTTCCTTTTTCCCTCTGAATTTCCATTTAATATGTTTCTGTGGATTTCCATTCCAATATGTTTCACATGTGGCAAAGACATCTTCTAGAATGAATTCATACTCTTATTCTCTCTCTGTTGCTGTCTCACTCTCGTTGTTCTCGCTTCTTCTCCCTTAAGCTCGTTTAGATGTTGTGGTGAGCAGTGACTAACATTTTTTTATTAAGAGAAAATTTGGTAATTAATGTGAAGTGAAATCACATTTATTGATCTAAAGTGCTGTTCATTATACAGTATAGGAAGCATGTTCCTAGGAGATATATTAAAATAATTCACTTATGTTACTTGTGTAGCATAGAGATGATCACCACATCATTTACATAGAATTTCATGCTGTTCTACCGAGAACACATTCTAGGATTTCCTGTTTCCCATGATCATTGAACTAGAGGCATCAGCAGCATTTGGCGTACACAAATGTTGAATTATAATGCTGTACACCTGAGACTTATAGGATAATTAAAAAAAGACACAGTGTGTGGCAAAGAGGGAGAGTAAACAACTGCTGACCATACTATATACTTATGTACCAAAATGGGATCTTATACAAATGACACTGAAGATAAGAAAAGTCTGTGTCTACCTGCCTAAAGGGAATCAGAGGAGGCTTCTTGTGGGAGATGACACTTCTATTCAGATGTTTGTCATTGGTAACAAGAGAATGAGAGTGTTGTAGATCCATTCAAACTTATTACTTAACAACAACAGTAATGACTGAACAGTAGACAAAAATAGTTTACATTCTATAATGTTCTACCAGCAACAAAGTGGTACAAAAGTGATCTGCACAACACAACAATCAGATCTTGCTGATTTGTAGGACTGCACATATTCTTTAGGTCAGGGTACCCTAAAAATATGTTATTCCATAATTATTTATTGAGTGCCTACTCTGTGCTAGTACAGCAGATACAAAATGAAGAAGAAAGACAAAGTCCCATCTCAGTGAGCTTGCATTCTAGAGGGGGGATGTGGTAAGTAAATCAATGGGAAAGATAGATCCAGATATTGGTAAGTGCCATGAAGAAAGTGAAACAGGATGGTGAGCTACATTGTGATAGGAGTAGGGAGAAATGACTATAATTTAAACTTTATTTCGATAATAACAAAATGACCAGAACCTAAATATGTCATGTTTTTAAAGATACATATGGGGTGGGAAGAGTGAAATCAAGAAGGCTAGGGGATGTTTTTTCCAAGGGAAGTTTTCACTTTCTGAGATTAGCATTTATCTTGAAACTCTCAGGTTTCTATTTTTGATAGATTTTAAGGAAACCTGCTGTCAACTTTAGTAGAACAATAGCCTGAATCTGCAGTTTTTGTAATGATAGGAGCATCTCCTTATGAGAAAGGGGCAACTCTATAGCTGATCCTTGTCCATCTTGGGGAATTTCTCTCCATGATACTAACTTCAGGGGGATGCTGATTTCCCTTTCCCCATTCTGGAAAGTGTGGGCATAAATACTTCCCTTAATTCCTTTTTGAACAGCTGAGAAGACCATGGTTTAATGTTTAATGAAGTCTTTACTTAAGGTCAGGGAAAGATGAAACAAGAGATTCAACGTACAAAGTAATATGCAATACAAAATTCTGGCTGTCTGATGTACCTGGACCCTGACTCATTCTCATCATGTCCCTCAAAGGGCTGCTTTCCTGCCTAGATACCAGGTGCCACTCCACCTGGCTCCCAGACCTCCTCAAAGGGTTAGCAGTAGCTCTCTCTTCCACGCCTTCTGAGAGTGCTTTCAACCCTGCCTAGACTTTGTGAAGTATCAGGCAAAGAAAGTGACAGCAAAACACTTGGAGAAACAGGAGTCTCATCTCCTTCCATCCCAAATGTGCTTCACAGATTCTGGTTTTCTGTCCCAGGCTTTGTCTCTTCCTAGAGTGATTCTCCCTGAAGGGAAACTCCCCCACCTCCCCAACTACCTGTAGAAGTATTGTCTTACATGGTTTAAAAAAAAAATCATATGTGAATTACCACAATTCAACATTTTCACAAGACACACAAAGAGTAGTAAGGTTGGATTATAGGATTTGTCTGTGACTGAGATAGGCATGAAGCTAGATATGAGCTGGGAGCAAGGCCACTCCACCAAGTGCAGTGGCCTCATTACCAGGCAGTGTCTGTTTGGACATGCAACACTCCCTCTGACCCTGACGGAGAGTAGCCCCTAGCCTCATTATACCCTCATCTGCACTGTGGTTTGATTCTCCTTGTGGGGGATCACCGCCATGACAGTTCCGGAGATACCCATGTAAGGAAAAAATCACCCCCTCCCGACGTGAAGGTGGAGACAATGATGGGATTGGTCTGTGTTCCAGGACCCTCACCACCCCGGATCCAATCTTCAAAGACACTGCCCTCCACAACTTCCAGGCAGATGCTCACCTTGAGCCTGCCCACTCCCACCCTTCTCTTGGTGGTGGTGGTGGGGGGTGTACTCTAGCTTTACTAATAAATCTTCCTCTGTTAAAACTTCCGCTGTGTGTCTGCTCTCAAATTCTTTTGTGTCTGTGGACCAAGAACCAGGACCTCACTGCACCGATCCGACCGGTGCTAGTAACATGACCACGGCTGAAAAACATTGTGGACATCAATTAATCTTTATTTTGTTTTTTTTTTTTAAACAAAGATATAGTTAATATACCATAAAATCCACTCTTTTAAAGTGTATAATCCAGTATTTTTTAATATATTCAAGTTGTTGTGCAATTGTTACCGGCACCGGTCAGATCGGTGTGGTGGGGGTCCCAGGTTCTTGGTCCACAGACACAAAAGAATTTGAGAGCGGACAAACAGCGGAAGTTTTATCAGAGGAAGATTTATTAGCAAAGCGAAAGTACACCCCCAAGGGAAGAGTGGGGACGGGCAGGCTCAAGGTGAGCATCTGCACTGAAGTGGCAATCGGCGTTTTTGGAAGCTGGGGGTTCCGGGGCCGGTAAGGGTCCTGGAACACAGACCAATCAGGGCATTGTCTCCACCTTCACATCGGGAGGGGAGATTATTTTCCTTACTTAGGTATCTCCGGAACTGTCATAGCGATGACCCCCCGCGGGGCGTCCAAAACCACAATGCAAATAAGGGTATAGTGAAGCTAGGGGCTACTCTTGGTCAGGGTCAGAGGGAGTAGCATGTTCGAAAAGCCTTTGCCGGGTAATTAGGAAGCTGCACCTGGTGGAATGACCTTGGGTTGGGGGAGGGCTGCACACTGAAGAACCGCTGCCCAGTAATGAGGACGTTGCATCTGGTGAAGTGGCCTTGCTCCCTGCTCATATCTAGCTTCCTGCCTATCTCACAACCACCACTATCTAATTCCAGAACATTTTCTTCACCCCAAAAAGAAATTCCATACCCATTAGCAGTCACTCTCCATTCCCCACTCTCCCCAAACCCTGGCAACCACTAGTCTGCTTTCTATCTCCACGGATTTGTGTATCCTGCACACTTTATATAAAGTGTGGAGGAGGTCATGGAGAGGACGTGACCACATGTTGACCCCAGAGCTGTACCCTGGCAATTGGAGGCTCCTCATCCCCTCCCCTGTCCTTGGAATGTACATTCTGCTTGCCTTCCTCCCACTAGAAGCTGCCTTGAGGACGCAGCCTTGAGATAGTAATGCATTGTTGAGATCATCTGGACGGTATGTGTGACTGAATCCAGTGAAGGCCTCTATATAAATGGTCAAGATTCTGGCGGGCAGGTGTGGAGATCTACTTGTCTTGCAGCCGCTGAAGTCAAGCCTCCTAAATTCTCTTGCTTATTAAACGTGCCATCCCTCACTCTGGAGTGGTCTGTCTCTTCCTTTGGTCTCTCCTTGCCCTCCGTGTACTGGAGCCGGTTTCAGATTTCACTTGGGAAGTTCTGGAGGTTGCAAACCAACGATGAAATCAAATAATGTGTCATTTTGTGTCTGGCTTCTTTTACTTAGCATAATGTTTTCAAGTTTATCCATGGTGGAGCATGTTTCTGTGGCTTTTTATGGCTGAATGATATTCCATTATATGGGTTTAGGTTTGTTTATCCATTTTTTTTTCTTTCTTTTGTTTTTTTGGTGAGGAAGACCAGCCCTGAGCTAACATCCGTTGCTAATCCTCCTCTTTTTGCTGAGGAAGACTGGCCCTGGGCTAACATCCGTGCCCATCTTCCATCTACTTTATATGGGACGCTGCCACAGCATGGCTGACAGGCAGTGCGTCGGCGGGCGCCCGGGATCCGAACCAGCGAACCCCGGGCTGCCAAGCGCAGACTAAACCGCTGCGCCACTCATTCATCAACTGCTGGGCATTTGGGTTGTTTGTACTTGTTTGCTATTCTGAATAATGTTGCTGTGAACATTCAGGTGCGTTTTTGTGTGCACTTTTCTCTTGGGTGTATATCTATATCTATGAGTAGAATTCCTGGGTCATATAAACTATTTTCCAAAGTGGCTACATCATTTTATACATAACAGCAGTGTATGAGGATTCCAATTTCTCTATAATCTTGCTAACATTTGTTACTGTCCATCTTTTTGATTATAGGCATCCTAGTGGGTGTAAGTGGTATCTCATTGTGGTTTTGATTTGCATTTCCCATTAGGAGTGGGATGTTGAGCTTTTCATGTGCTTATTGGCCATTTTTATATCTTTGGAGAAATGTCTATTCAGATCTTTGCCAATTTTTTAATTGGGTTGTCTTTTAATTGTTGAGTTGTAATAATTCTTTATATATTCTGATTACTAGATCCTTATCAGATATACGATTTACAAATGTTTCTCTCATTCTCTGGGTTGTCTTTTCACTTTCAGTGTCCTTCAAAGCACAAAAGATCTTAATTTTGATGAAGTCCCATTTATCTATTTTTTTCTTTGGTTGCTTGTGCTTTAGGTGTCATATCTAAGAAACCATTGCCTAATCCCAGGTCACAAAGACTTACATTTATATTTTCTTCTAAGGGTTTTTAAAGGATAAGGAGTGGTTTCTTCAACCAAAGAATTGAAAAAGATATTTCCAGACAGAAGGAGTGGCAGGTGAAAAGTCAGAGTTGTGAGAGGTTTTGGTGATTTTTATAAGATAGAGGTAGCTGGGGCATAGCATATAATTTTCTCATGTAGTGTTTCATTTTTGTACAAATTGGCGTTTTTACTTTCTACCAGCAAAATGTGTATGTTTTATTTTATAATGTGTTTTAAGAGGCCTTAGATGGACTGCTTTTTCTGAACACAAAGTGTTATATATTAGCTTAAGGTTGCCTGCATGTTGGATGGTTCTACCACACACGTTGCCAATAATAATGAGGGAGAAAAAACCCTAGAGGAAGAGCTCATTTAATTTTTATTGATCATCTGATATCTTAAGAATTTCATCAAGCAAAGTGACAACATGCATAGAACCTGTGCTGAAGGTCTTAGTTGAGTGAACAAGAATGAATCAACACAGTAAATAAAACATTGTTTTTCTTTTCTTGGCTCGCTACCTCAAGGTCATTGTTCAAAAACTTGAGTACTCTAGAGTATAGGTCGTTAAACCTGGCTGCACATTAGAAACATCTGGAGAGATTTTTGAAAATGCAGATCCTTAGGCCCCATTGCAGACCTAGTGAATCAGAATGTCAAGTTTTGTGTGTGTGTGTGCGTGTGTGTGTGTGTGTGTGTGTGTGCGTGTGTGTGTGTGTGTGTTTTTAACACATCCCGTGATTGTTATACTCAGCCAGGTTTGGGGACCAGTGCCCTAGGGGGCTTTGCCTTGCTCCACAGCCGTCCAGCTGTATTGATGGCTTCGAGTCAAGTTAATCAATACAAATAAGAATGAATGAATATTATTTTCTAGAAAAATACTATGCTGTGTCAGAAATATTTTCTTAATCAATTAGCACAGGTACAGGAGAAGGAAATTTAGAGAGTTAATGAAACAAGTGTGTTTGACTGGAAAGAGAAAAAACCATGACCGTAATATTGTACAGAAATCAGTCTCTCAGAAGTCCATAAATTTATGGTGATTGCATTTAATGATCATAACTCAATAATGAAATCAGCCACAACACTGAGACTATCTACTAGATTAACAAAACATGCATTTGTTTTGACTCTGAGTATATTACCATTTTATTGAATAGGCTGAAGCCAATGGAGGAATAATCAGAAATCGTATTCGCCCATCACTGCCTTCAGACATTCTCTGATAAATTTCCCTTCTCTACCCCTGGACAAAAACTCTGGTAGAGGTCTTAGCTTTTCAGTCACTATTATGGGCATAAAAATACCAGGTCACCTCCAGTTCAAAGCTTCTGTCTTCCCAGCTCGGCCTACTTGAGGCCTGGGGACTTGACGTTGTGGGGGGAGGGGAGGGGGAAGAAGGGAAGTTTGGTCAGTTTTATCCTTAACTACCAGTTGGTTTGCTTCTAGCTTCTGCAAGGTAGGGGTAGGGCGTCAGGGAACCTTAGGTAAACTGGGAAGTATTTTTATCTTTTAGCTATCCATTATAAAACATTTCAGAAAAAAGGTATAAAGAAAATTTCAACACCTATGTACCAACTACCCAGCTTAAAAAATATAGCATTACCAATATAGACCCACAGCCCTTATTTGAAACCCTTGGGGTAAGATGTGTTTTAAAATTCAAAATATTTTAAATTTTGGGAAGGCTAATACTGTGTATACACCATATATTATATAATGCTTTCAGTGAGGGCTGGGGCCGTACTTCTAGGTAAATATATTAATATTTCTACAGGCTAAATGTATGGCTATTTAGCCTAAGTGGGATAACTTTGGGCTATAAATTCTCATTGTCAGGTTAGCTCAGGGCAAGTTTTTTTTTTTCCTCTAAATGAGATTTGGGATTTTGCAGTAGAGGCTATGGATCTATATAATGAAGGCACTCTGTGTCCCCTCCCTGGTCACCTTTCCCTTCGCTGCTACCAGAGCCGTCTATCACCCCTTGTTAGGAGTTTATAGTTCTCAGGCCTCCTTTACAACTTCACTCTATGTGTTTGTGCTCTATATATTGTTTTGTGTTTTAATAATTTGAGAGGCAAATTTTCACATGACAAGTGTTGCTGGAATCTGGAAATTGCTGTCCACTATCGTGTCCAGTGTCCAAATGCAGGCTCTTTAGTTTTTTTTTGCTCTTTTCCCCTCAGTTTTATTGAGATATAGTTGATATATAACATCGCATAGGTTTAAGGTGTACAACGTAATGAGTTGATATATGTATGTATTGTGAAATGATTACCACAGTAAGTTTACTTAACATCTATCACCTCAAGAAGTTACGATTTTTTTCTTGCGATGAGAACTTTTAAATCTATTCTCTTAACAACTTTCAAATATACAATACAGTATTGTTGACTATCGTTATCATGTTGTACATTACATCCCCAGAACTTACTTATCTTATAACTGGAAGTTTATACCTTTTGACCACCTTCACCCATTTTGCCTACCTCCCATCCCCCACCTCTGGCAACCACCAATCTGTTCTCTTTTTCTATGAGTTTGGATGTTTCAGATTCCACATATATGTGAGATCATATATTTGTCTTTCTCTGTCTGACTTATTTTACTTAGCACAATGCCCTTGAGGTTCTTTAATTTGGGGGCATATTTGTGGGGATTCTTCAGATAACCTCTGTGAGGAACTTCCCAGTGCATTCTTCTCTTTCAAGGGAGTCATGTTTTCTGGCCTCATGCACTCACACCTCCTACCGCTAATCTGGATCATTCTAGATACATGATGTGGCTTTCTTATTTTAAAGATTTCCAGGGGTTAAAATGACAACATTGTACTTCAGCTAATGCTGGTAGTGGCTTATTTACTCCCTAATATTTATTGAGTGACAAGTCAGCTGTTTCTTGTTTGGATGACTGAAGAAGAGGGTAGATATTTGACTAAAGTTAAAATTATCCAGATAATATTAAAAACATTCCCTTCCCTCATATAATTTTTATATCAGATTTATTAAGGTATAGTTCACATATAGTAAAATTTATCCTTTTAAAAACGTATAGTTCTATGAGTCTTGGCGAATGAAAATCATGTAACCACCACAATCAAGAAATAGAAATGTCCATCACCTTAAAAAGTTCCCTCATGTCCATGAATAGTGAATGCACTTCCCACATTCTCAGGCTCTGCCAACCACTGATTTTATTTCTGTCCTTATAGTTTTGCCTTTTCTAGAATGTCATATGAAGGAAATCATACACTATATAGCCTTTTGTGTCTGTCTTCTTTCATTTAGCATGATGCTTTTGAAACTCATCCATGTTGATGATGTGTCAAAGTTTCTTTTTATTGCTGAGTAGTAGTATTGTACTGTATTTGTCCATTTAGCAGTTGATAGACATTCGGGTTATATCTGGTTTTGGGCAATTATGAATAAAGATTCTGTAAATAGTGGTGTTTAGGTCTTTGAGCGCATATTTTCATTTCTCTTGAGTTGTACTTAGTAGTATTCGAGTTCTAATTCATTCACATCTTTGTCAGTACTTGGTATTGTGAATTTAAAAAATTTTAGCCATTCTAGTAGATTTGTAGTGTTATTTCATTGGTTTTAAATTGCATTTCTCTAATGATGTTGAAAATCTTCTTTGGTAAAATGTTCAAATTTTTTGTGAATTTTTAAAAATTGAAATTTTTATCTTCATAGTTTTGGTGGTCACATCTTTTTCCCATCCTCTGCCCAAAGTGAAATGGTTGTTATATCAAATCTCTCCTTGGAAGGACTCTTTGGAATTTGGTTTACTTGGTTGCCTTGCAACTTCAGCTTCCTAACAGGCTCAAGAGGAGTTATGATTTCGTAGGCTATCTGGATTTTTCTCATTGTGAAGGTAGAAGTGATGTAATATTGTGGCTTTCTACATCCAAAGTAGAAGTGGCACCCTCTCATATAATATTTGTTTTTAATAACCAGGTTAGTTTTAAAACCTAACATTCATTGTATTAAGATACTCCAAAATACATAACAAGATATATTTTTCTTTAGCAGGTTTCTTCAAACAGTCAGTTGGTGTGTTTTAACAATCAAAAATGGTACCTCTGACATAATGCTTACAAAAGTCGTTATTGACTATATCAATTAGGAAGTTTAAGCATACCTCCATGTGTTAAATTCTGTTTTTAAGTAAACTTTAAGGGCCACAAACTCAAACATCATCAGCATAAATTAATAAAATGGGCAAGTTGTAAAAGGTTAGGGAGTAGTGAAAACATGTCAGGTTATAGAGTTCATGCTCCAAGTAAAAGTACTTACATCATTTTAAAAAATATCATAGGGCAACAAAACATGTGTATTGGTCAAATTTGGCTTATTGGCCATTAGTTTTCTACTTCTGATCTAGACAGTATGTTTTAAAAGGAATTCAAAATACTTTTGGTTCTTTCAATTCATTGAACCATTTGTTTTTGTTTTCTTCTGTTAATACAGCACCGAGGTATTTCGAGATTCTACTAATAAGAAACAATCTCTTTTGTTCATTTATGTAGTCGTTTAATACCTGTTGAGCATCTGCTCTCTACGATACTAAACCTTAGAAATTAAACTACAAAAGTAGGAAAATAATTGATATGGAAAAACTGTTGCAGAACTTCTCTTAAGGAAATTGGAGAAAATATCTTGATGGGTCAGATATGAAAGAGGAAATATTCTTTTTCCTGTCCTGGGCATGTCTATTTCTCAATCTTGAGCTTCGACATATATGGTATTATAGTTCTCTTCTGTCTTTCAGTAAATAGGACCTCTGATAGACCTCTAATAGACCACTTAGGTCCTCTGATGAGTAAGTCAATCTCTTTTCTGTATCTCGTCTCCATTAAGGCTTACCACTGAGACTAGAGTCAGGAAGGTGGCAAATATGCCATAGAGAAAGCCCAAGATTAACTCATTCTGTCTTGGAAGAGAGGGAAATTAGAGAGAGAGAGGCAGATATAGAATTAAGGTCAATTTTCTGTTTCCTCATTAGGGGCTTAAAACTTGGCGGGAGACAACTTTAGAAAAGTTCAGAAAGTTATGAGAACATTTCCAGTGGGCATAGGTAGAGACTGCAAGCCTCCCTAGAAGCCAAGCTCATAGACGTTTCCACCACGATACTAGACAGTAGTGCATCATCTTTGGTGAGAGGTGGCTGATAGGCCTGGTGGCCCATCAGAGCATGGAATCAGGATGAGGAGACCACCATGCACAGGAATTTTGAGACTGGAGGCAAATGTCTAGAGTCACAGACTTTAAGCCCTAATTACCAGATGGGTCCAGTTGTCAGTCTGGTCATCTAGAACAGGGAGTGTCAGTCCATGAACTTGGCAGCAGAGATTAAGCAGGAAACAGGACACTAAGTGCATATGAGAGTCTCTTCTTCCACCATTCCTCCCTCTGCCATGAGTATGTTTAAATTTCTCTCTTGTATTCAGATACCATCTTGGGGAAGAGAAATGGGAAGGGTAAAATCTGAAATACTGAGCATTTTTTTTTTTTTTTTTTTGTGGGGAAGACCAGCCCTGAGCTAACATCCGTCGCCGATCCTCCTCTTTTTGCTGAGGAAGACTGGCCCTGGGCTAACATCCGTGCCCATCTTCCTCCACTTTATATGGGACGCCGCCACGGCGTGGCTGACAGGCAGTGCGTCGGCGGGCGCCCGGGATCCGGGCTCGCGAACCCCGGGCTGCCAAGCGGGGACTAAACCGCTGCGCCACCGGGCGGCCCCAGAAATACTGAGCATTTTTGTAGCTACAAAACAGGACTTGACTCCAGATTATATTAATGAAAACAGAAATGTGTGTTTGGGGTTGGAGGGACAAGTGAGGAGGAAAGAGAGAGAAAGAGGAAAAAGTGTGCATTAAAATCTTTTTTTCCAGGGAGGATAAGGAAAAAGAGATACACTGTTACTCATTTATTTAATTATCCTTTTTTTAAAATATACAAATGCTCTAAGCTTATTAGAGACAATTTGGAAAATACAGTGTGGCACAGACTTGTGAGTTGCTTACCAGATATTCATCTCTCTACTTTTCAACTTCCTGGCTAACGAAAACCTTATTTTGTCTGCTCTTTGTTTTTGGTTTTCAGCAACCTAAAGAACTCATAAAACACACGTGCACGTGCACGCACACACACACACATGCACTTATGAAATATTTATTGCAGACAAAAGGTACAAAACAGCAATGGCGAGAAGGCATAAATTTACATTACAGAGGTCCAGAATATCCATACACAGATTCTAGAACCCTCTCTCAGTTTCGAGGTTCTACTTCACTCTCAGCTCACAGACCACTAAAATCTTTTGATCTCAGGAAAGCCACAGTCTGATTTAAGTAGGAATCGTTTATACTCCTCTGGTTACACGGCTGAAATCATGCTATGTGACTAGGTTCAACAGCAGAAACCAAGAGCGCATAACAGAAACCAGGTGCAAACCATCCATCTGCACATTTTCTATAAGAAATAGTGGCAAGCTATTACAGACTTCTCTCTTGTACGTTTTGGAAAACTATATTAGCACAAAACTACATGAATCCCTAGTTATTCTATTCTATTCTATCCTATTAATTCTATTCTATTCCATTCCATTCCATTCCATTCTGGTTTGGCCAAGGATCAGTGGCACGGCTCCAGGTATCCCTGGAAATAAACAGAGGGTTTCAATACACCAGTTGAGAGTTACGGCGCAATTAC
Source organism: Tapirus indicus (assembly GCA_031878705.1). NCBI lineage: Eukaryota > Metazoa > Chordata > Mammalia > Perissodactyla > Tapiridae > Tapirus > Tapirus indicus. The sequence continues at coordinate 63,945,154 of CM062923.1, forward strand.
ACACAGTGAATTAGTGTTTTTCATCAGGTTTGGAAAATTCTAAATCATTATCTCTTCATATATTGCTTCTTGCTCATTTTATCTCTTCTCCTTTCTGAGACTCCAATTCTACATGTTAGACCTTTTCACTATGTTCCATATAGTATGTTTTTTCTGTATTTTTCTCTCTCTGTACTTTAGCTTGGAGATTATATATATAATTAAGAGGCCATTTTCTCATTCACATATCCTTTTATCTTCTCTTCTGGTGGGTCTTATCTGCTGTCATACCCATCTATTAAGTTCTCAATTTCATTTTTTTACTTATAGAATTTTAATTTGATTTTCAATTTAAATTTTTGATCTTGTCAAATTTTTTTCCATTATTGAACTTATTAATCACAGTTACTTTTAAATACCTGTTATGGCAATAATTGAATCATCTATGAATCTGTTTCTATTGTTTATTTTTTCTTTCTGCTTTTGTAATTTTTGTTTGAATGTCAGGCACTGCATATGAAAAATTGTAGAGGCTCTGAGTGATAATACCTTCCTCCGAGAGGGTTCACCTTTTGCTCTCGTAGGCAAATAGAGAGGGGACAGAGTCTATCAGTCTAATCAGGGATCGAGCTGACTCGCGGCCGAGTTGCAGCTTTTGCAAATCTTCATTTATTGCCAGTTTTCTTCTGTTCTTAGTCTCTAATCCTCCAGAAATTTCAGTTGGACGCCTCCTTGGTGGGATCTGATACTCCAATATTTATCTCCTCTGATCTGTGATGTGACTTCTAAAAAGTTTTCTCTGCTCTTCAACAGCTTTCTTCTTAGCCTCTTTCCCTGTTCATTTTAAGATTTCTGTAATGTTGGAAGAGAAAGCCACCAAGATGACTGCTCAGAGATTACTTTTGAATCAGGATCTTAGCCTCTGAAGTCTTGGCTGTCTTGTCAGCCATGAAGCTTATTTTGCTCTTCAGTTCTGTGGAATTGACAAAAGTTCTGGAATATTCCATGCCTTGTAGCCACAGCCCTATTCCTAAATTTTCCTCTTTTTTGCTACCAAGAATCTGCAAAAGCCTAAAAGGGGGGTGGGGCGGGTGGAAGGCTCATACAATGTTCCCACATTCTCTATGGTCCCCTTTTCTTTGTGATTTTGGCTTCTTATGATCTGATTATCTGAACAGCTCTCTGATATCTTCAAACAGATTTTTTTTTTTTTTTTACTTTTTAGAATTTTATCTAGCTTTTCTCAATAGGAACATAGGTTTGCCTCAAGGAACTCTGTTGCAGCCAGAAGCAGAAATCAATTCAATGCTTTAAGTTTTTTCTCATTTACCAGCAAGAGGTTGGAATTTGGGTGGGACAAATAGGGAAATTGCTAGTTGAATTCAGACTAAATAAAGAAATTCCATGTTTTCCCTACCTCAAAGTTGTAATGTTATTTAAATTTATAATGCACTAAACATGACTGTTATAATGTGGTATGTGCAAATTCCTTATAATAAAAGTGATATATACTATGTAAAAATTGGATAATACATAAAATTTTAAAGAAGAAAAGCATCTCACAGAGCACCGCTATCAGAGCTATCTGCTGTTAACATGTAGGTACATATCCTTACATTCTTTTTGCTTTGCATGATGTCCTTTCATTGTCAAAATTATACTATACAAATTGATAGTTTTCAATGGGAAAGGATATGAAATGTTGTTGCATAACTGTTATTGGTAATTTTCCAGTTAAAAATATCCATAATGAATCAGGCACTCATTAATGACATTTAAATGGGCAGAAATACTTACTCAAATACTTTTGTTATAAAAATGGTCGCTGTTCTGCATCTTTTGTTCTGTGAAGAAAGAGAAAAAACCTCCCACAACTTTTCATTTAGTGATTCTTTTAGCACCATGACCCAGTGAAGACTATTTCAGCGGCTGTTGGCAAGTGTTCTGTGATTAACCACGGCCAGAGATTGTGCCTGAACTGTCGGGCGAAGGCTGTGGCTAGAGAAAATTATTGTTTTATATTTGCAAAGGAGAAAAACACACTACCTAAGAGAGCACTGGAACTATTTCACACTTGACTAAGAGTTAAGTAAATGACTATATGTTAAAGAATTATTTAAATAAATCCTTAAAAGTAAACAGTATTTAAATTTAGTTTGGAACTAAAGACAGATATGATATATATTTCCTAAATTAGTAGAGAAAATACAAGCAAAATTAAATGATATATATTATCATTTATTATGATTATGATAATATATATTATCAGATATATTAAAAGATATAAAACTGCAAGAAAATATTAAAGATGTCAGAGATAGGACCGAATATAATGTAACAATAAGTAAAAATAGATAAACTTATCAAAAGACAAAATCTCTTTGCTCAAAAACCAAAATCTATCTATATTTTCCTTACGGAAGAGATTACATTTAAAACAAAGTGACACAGACTATTTATAATAAATGCTTGCCAAAAATAAGTTTGGTGAGTGCAAGCAAAAATATTGAAACATGTAAGATAAATTTTGCAAAAAAAGTGTTAGACAGGTTAGGGAAGATTATAATAAAGAGTAAAAATCATAATAAATGAAGCATCATGAACCTTTATTCCCCAAATAAGGTCACAATGAAACAGAGAAAGCAAAAAATGTGCATACAAGAATAATTTGACAGAAATGCAATAACTGGGGATGCTCTAAAACCTCTCTCTGAGTCATTGCCAAATAAAGTAGACAAAAATAAATCTGGATGTAGAGTATATAAATAACATTGGATGCTAGAACACAATGGAAAAATGCCTTAAATTATTTTTAATATATAAACATCTATCCAGCCAAACTACCAATCAAATGGTAAAATAAGGTCATTTTCCAATCTCAAATACTCAACACATTTCCCTTTCAGGCTTTTTTTCTGAGGAAGCTACTGATGTATGTGCTTCAGCAAAATGACAGGGAAATCCAATAGAGTTGATTTAATACTGTTGACACAAACAGTCCTTAATCAATCTATAAATCAAAATTGGGGTGAGTTTATTATGAGCCAAATTTGAGGACCCTATAGCTCGGGGCCTTCCTTCCCCAAGGAAGGAAGGGCACCAAAGAAGTGGGGTGTACAGAGTGGTTATATACCGTCAAAGAGCATATATCACATATGATTGGAATGTCCCTTTTACAACAGTCACAAGATTTCCTAGCCTGCCTAGTAGGCACAGCAATTAATGGACACAGCATGTATTAGGTCTGCTGTCTCGATGGGCACAGCAGGTAGCAGATCTGTTGTCTCAAGTTGGGTGGTCACAGGATAAGCACAGCAATCAAATCCTAGCCTAGGGAGAAATGCTTATCCTTAAGGAAATGCCTGTGTGGAGAAGGTTGCATCCTTATCTCAAGGGCATTTGTTCTTGTCTTTGGGATATGATAAGTGCTTATAGCAGATATACATGTTCAAAGGCCAGTCAGACCCTTTTGGAAAAACAAGGTCAGGCCGAATTAGTTTTACACTAAATGGCTTCCTCCTATACTCTAATATATCCTATTGCTTGCCATTTATTTATCAATACATACATCTAACCGTGGACTCTACAAAGAGAGGAGATATTTTTTGAGCTCTTATGGCATATTTAGAAAAAAGACCCAACTATTTTGGGTCACAAAGAAAGTCTCAAAGAGATTCCCAAATCAGAAATCAGAAAAACCACATTCTCTGATCATAATGTAATAAAACTACAAGTAATTAAGAAAGTGTCAACTAAAGAATTTTAACACTTTTGAAATTTAAAATACAAACAAAACTTTTCATAAATATTCTCAGGTCAAAGAGAAAATCAAAACTTCATTGTTGAAGACTATTTAGACTATTTGCAGACTATTTAGAAATAAATGACACAAATAATACATGTAGCCTTAAATGCCTCTATTATTAAATACGAGAGAATGAAAATAAATAAACCAGGCATTTTACTAAAGAAGTTATAAAGATGGCAGTAAAATAACCTTTGGAAAAGTGGGAAAAATAACTTGATTTAAGCTAAAGTTAACTAGAAAATGAAAAAAAAAGTATATGTATTTAATTTAAGACCTAGTTATTTAAAACATCCAATAAAAATACAGGCCTTTGACAGAGCTAATTAAAAATGGGGATAAATGTACATGAGAAATATAAATCAGGAATATATTATATAAGAATTGTGGAATTTCAAAAACTATAGCACAATGTTATACATAGTGCTATAATAAGATATTCAAAATTGTTGAAGAAATGGAAGACTTTCTTGGCAAATATTAATAAACAAAATTGAATCAAAAGCATAAAATCTAAATATATAAATGGAATAGAGTGAAACAATTGTCAATGTGTCTAGGCCCATAAAAGACATTGGCCTAAATGATGCAATGGCCAATTTCTGGCAAACTTTCAAAGAAAAATTATTTCTCATGGTATTTAAAAATGTTCCAGGAGATTTCAGGTTAAACTAAATAGTTGAACACATGCATCTGTATCTGCTCCCTCTCCAGATTCCAACAAAATGATATTAAGGAATAACAATAAGAATAAAAACATAGAAAACCTATGAGGAGAGAGAAAGGACAGTAGTGGAATGGATGGGAAATGTAAGCTTGTATTTAGAAGATGGAGCGTGGCCAGAGGGGAAACTGTCTTGGCAGAGCAGAGGAAAGCTCAAACCTTAGGACTTGGCAAAAAAGGAAAATGAAAAGTTGCTTAGCTATTTGCCCAGCAGAACTCGGGAAAGGCTCTGCATCCTGCAAAGCAGTAGAAAGTTTAGTGCTGAATACCTGCTGATTGGCTGAAGGTCCCTAGAGCAATTACAGTGGTTTCATGCCCATTTAACAGCCAGTAACTACTTACTACCTGATTGCTACCTCAAGACATCAAATCTTGATATAAGGAGAAATAGAACCAGAGACGCTTTGGACTCAAGAACGCTGGGAATAGTCAAGAGCTGGAGATAGATGCTATACTAAACACAGGACATGTGTGCATTGGTGACTTCTCCCTCCTCCCCCTCCTCTGCTCCTGCCCTCCCCTCCCCACCCCAGTCTCCAGAGTATACACAGTCAGGGTCAAAGCTACTCTTTGCTCCTCACACAGGAGAATGGAGGGTTATCCTTCTGAGAACATGAACAACCCCAGAGAAGGGCCCGAGAGACTCTTAATAAAACATCTGGAATATTGCCTCATTGCATTATAGTGACCACCACTCAGTAAGCCTGCCCGCGCCCACAGAGCTTCCAATCAGCTTTTTATCAACTCACACGTAGAAGAAGAGACAGCCAAAGAATACCAGCTATTTGAGGAGTGCTTTTAACAGTCAAGACAGAACAAAACAAACACAAGAGCAAACAGGGAAAATGACCTTGGAGGAAATAAAAAGCAAATCGGGGAGCAGAAGAAAACTATGCTGTGCCCTCAATGTATAAAACTCATTAATACACCCAGAGAGATAAAAGAAAAAAATTCATGATAAAACATTGTGTTCATGAGCAAATGGACGATGTTATACAAAAGGGATCATTAGAACATAGGGACCTCTTAGAAATTTCAAATAGAGCAACCCCACCAATTAATTGAAGGGTTGAAAGATAAAGCTAAGGACTCTGTTAAATTAGAACACAAAGACAAAGAAGTTGACAACACGGTGGAAAAGATAAAATTTGTCAATCAATGTATAAAGTCTAACATCCAAATAACAGGCAGTTTAAGAGACAACTGGGAAACAGAGAAGAAATAATACAGGGAAAAATTCCCAGAAGGGAAGGATCAAAGTCTTCAGACAGTGAGGACCCATGTCCAGCTCAATGAATCAAGGAAACTCACCCTAAGCCATGTCATCGAGGCACTTTAGAACAGTAGTGGTAAAGAGCAAAATCTTAGGCTTCTTCTGAAAAGAAAAAAAAAATCACCCATAAATAAATGGTAATCAGATGACACTAGAATTTTCAAAAATATAACTGGATGCCCGAAGACTGTTGAGCAAAGCCTTCACATTTGAGTGAAAATTATTTTTAGTGGATAATTGTATACCCAGACAACCTACTAATCTAGTGGTAAAATATGGGAATACTAACAAAATCTCTCTCTCATATACTCTTTTCAGAGGCTGTTGAATTGTTCTTTAGCAAAATGATGGGGAAAAAACAAGACAGAAGACACAAGATAAGAAACAGAGCATTAATCACAGAGGAGTAATGAAGGTCAAGTCCACAGGTGACAGCTGTGCACCAGGCCTACAAAGAAGTACATCATGGAAAAATTATTGGTAGGTCAATGGGTATATTAAAATTTAAAAATGAGTGAAAACACAGAGAAAACTATACAAATGAAAAAAAGGAACAAGAGTTACTGCTACCATGAAAAATTGTATTAGAAAGTAAGCATAATCATAGACCACTCTGCCTCAGCTATAAATAACATACAATCATAAACTCTTTATTTAACCAACTAATTTTGCTAAAATTACACTGAGAGTTGAGGGGAAGGGAAAGTTGGAGGATGTGTAGAGCAAAATCCTCATAAATAGTAGTTTATAAATAATATCTGCATTTGGTAAATCATGAAACAACAGTATAAACAATGATATAGAAATGTGGAGGTAAATAGCAGAAAAAATAGCTAAGAAAGGAGGAAGTAGGAATGAGACCAAGCAAACTGGTTGGTCAAAGGGCTGCTTTATTTCATTAGAAGCCACCATCCTTAACAATGACACACTAGAAGAAGTACCTAAAATTAGGCAAAGGTAACTATGATTATCTGTATTGTTCTGGACATTTTGAGCAAAACAATAAGGCAAAGAAAGACATAAATGGTGTAAATACTGAGAAGATAGCAAATTCTTTTATCTGCAAATGATATGTTTGTCTACCTGGAAAGCACCTGAAAATAAATTTAAAAGCTATTAGAATTTATAATAGAGTTTATTAACATAATTTGTTATTAAATAAATATACAAAGAGTAATAACTTTTTATGCCAATAACAACTAGTTAGAAATTGTAATGAATGTAAAATATCTTAATTACGATAGCAAACAACAAAAAAAAACAACACTCAAGAGTGAACTTAAAATAAGCATGGAGGAATTGTTTAAAGAACTCTACCAGGGCTGGCCTGGTGGTGCAGTGGTTTAGTTAGCGCTTGGCATCCTGGGGTTCGCAGGTTTGAATCCTGGGCGCCGACCGGCACACTGCTTGTCAGCCATGCTGTGGCGGCGTCCCATATAAAGTAGAGGAAGATGGGCACGGATGTTAGCCCGGGGCCGGTCTTCCTCAGCAAAAAGAGGAGGATTGGCAGTGGATGTTAGCTCAGGGCTGGTCTTCCTCACACACACACACAAAATAAAGAGATCTACCAACTTTTTCTGGAGGGTTGGATCTGGTTGTATATGACAACAAAAACAAAAGTTGTTACTTTGACTTAAAACAGCAGTTCTCAAACTTTTTTGGCTTCAGCTCCCTTTAGCAGATGCCATAAGAAAATTCTGGAATAGACACAAGTAAAGTATACTGTCTTACTTTTCTAGGGCTACTGTAACAAATTACCACAAACTAGGTGGCTTAAAGCATCAGATATTTATTCTCTCACAGTTCTGGAGGCTTGAAGTCCAAAATCAGGGAGTCTACAGGGCCGCACGCCCTGTGAAGGCTGTAGGGGAGATTTTGTTACTGGTCTCTTCCAGCTTCTGTTGGCTCCAGATGTTTGGCTTGTGGTCTCATGCCCCCAATCTCTGACTTCCTTTCCTTCTTTACCTGTACACATGTCTCTCTGTCTCTCATAAATACACTTGTTATGGCATTTAGGGCCCACTGAGATAATTGAAGGTAATCTCCTCACCTTGAGATTCTAAATCTAATTGTACCTGCAAAGATCCTTTTTCCAAATCAGTGACATTTGCAGATTTGGGAGATTTGGACTTGATATCTCTGAGTGGCAACTACATACAAATCTACTATACAACTGTGGGGATCAAAATTCGCCACCTCAAAATATCTATTTTCTCTGAAGGAGGCTTTGACCTCCCCCCTAACTGTCTAAAGGGATTTGGGATGGAAGGCCTGTCCCTGGGATGGGCTTTCACCTTGGATGACTCTGGGTATCAATAGACTGGGAGGGTCTTTGCTACACCCATTCCTATCAAAGTTCTGTTTACCAGACATTTACATTTGCAAGCGAAATCTCCATTTGTTGTAAAGGTATCTTCTTCTCTGTACTGGGAAGAAGGGTGGATGACCTCATCTCTAGAAACTTGTCAATGTGAAAGGCAAGGCCTTAAATCTTCATAATAACCTTACTGTGCTTTTCTGGTAATCTCCCATAGCTGACCCAACCCTCAAAATTCTCATTTGTCTATATAAGAGGAGATCCTCTGCCATTCTGGTGAGAGAGACTCAGTTTCCCTGGGTCTCTCCCATGTATACATGTTACAAAACTTTGTTTGATTTTCTCCTGCTATTTGGCCTCATGTCAATTTAATTTGTAGCCCAGCCAGAAAGGACCCAGAGTGGGTAGAGAATGTTCTTTCTCCCCTTCACAACCTACTATACAAACCTACTGTGGAAAAACCAGGAAATACATAAAATTTTAAAGAAAATATAGTTCATCCAAAATATACCACAACTCAGATACCCCCTGTTAAAATGTGTATATATACATTTGCTTTGCACTTTTTATTTTACCTAGTTGAATGCTTGAATGGATGGAGAGAAAACTCATGTTTTAAAAATTCTCACTATCATAATATATACATTTTATTTGATCAAAATTAAAATAGCAATGATATATTTTTTGGAGGGAGGCCCATCACATGGGAACTTTGCAACATTTTTCTAAATTTAGCCTAAAAAAATTAAACAAATGCAAATAGCCAAAGCAATTTGAAAAGAGGATAAGAGGGTCCTTTCTCTGCTAGGTATTAAAATATGTCCTAAAAGCAAAGTAATTAACATAATGTTATACTGCTGCAGGAATGGATGGGTTAATCTTAATAGAACTGAATAGGAAACCCAGAAACAGATTATACACACACATAAAAACACACCTCTGTCCTCCATCCCCCTACTTCTCTCTCTCTCTCTCACACACACACACACACACACACACACACACTCCTACATCCATATATTTATATTAGTTTCCTATTGCTCCTCTTACAAACTATCACAAATTTGGTGGTTTAAAACAATACAAATTTATTGTCTTACAGTTCTGGGGGCCAGAAGTTTAAGATGAGTCAGGAGGTCTGCATTCTTTCTGGAGACTCTAGGAGAGAATGTATTTTCCCGTCTTTTCCACCTCTTAGACACCAACAGCATTCCTTGGCTCATGGCCAAGGAATCTCCATCTTCTCCCTCCATCTTCACAGCCAACAGCATGCCATCCTTGAATTTCTCTTTCTCTGACCCCTGCTTCCTTGTTGCATCTCATTCTTTCACTTGGCTTCAGTCATCACATCACCTTCTCTGACCCTAACCATCCTTCCTCCCTCTTACAAGGATCTTTGTGATTACATTGTGCTCTCCAGATTATGATCATTATTTTTATTCAGTTATTCAGTCAGACACTAATCTAGGTGTTGCTCTGAGCATTTTGTAGATGTGACTAAAGTCTGTAACCAGTTGACCGTAAGTAAGAGAGATTATCCTAGATGATCAGGAGGAGCCTGCTTCAATCAGTTGAAAGGCTTTGGAAGCAGAACTGAGACTTCCCTGATGAAGAGAAATTGTACCTTGGACAGAAGCTTCACCCTGTGTGCTGAGTTCCATCCTGGACTTCCTGACGGCTTGCCCTATGAATGTGGGACTCTTTGTGCCAGCTCCCACTATTGCATAAGCCAATTTATTGCAAAAAATTTTTAATATATATCACCTATTGCCTCTGTTCTTTGGCTGAACCCTGACAGATACATGCATAATTCAGAATAATCTCCCCATCTCGAGATCCTGCAAACCAGAAAGCGGGCTGTCACCAGACACCAGGTCTTCCAGCAGTGTGATCTTGGACTTCCCAGCCTCCAGAACTATGAGAAATAAAATGTTCGTTGTTTAAGCCATGCAGTCTATGGTATATTTGTTATAGCAGCTCAAACTGACTCATACAGATGTCTGGCAAGCACTTCACACTTATCATGTCCAAACTGTGTTTCTAACATCTCGTCCTCTAAACCTGCTCGACTTGTATTTTTTTCCACTTCAGTACATGGCAAATCCAATTTTCAGGCTAAAAATGTTAGAGTCATTTTTCACTACTCCTTTATCTTTTTCTCATCCTTTGTCCAAACTGTCAGCAAGTCTTGTAGGCTATACATTCCAAATATAACAAGAATCTGGTCCATTCTCATCCTCTCCCCTGGTACCACCTGAGTCCAAGCCATCATCATTTCTAGGCTGGCTTAATGCAATAGCATCTCACTGGGTTTTCTTGCTTTTATACTTCTTTCTTCATTTATGCTCAATCCAACAAACAGGGTGATCTCATACAACATAAGTAAGATGTCACTTTTTTGCTCAAAATGGCTTTCTGTTTAACTGAAAAAGTCCAAGACCTTATAATGGCCTACAAGAAAGGCAGCGCTGTAATGTATCACTCCATCTGAGACATATTGAAGAGTGAAAGTGGAGCACTATCAGTAATCGTGCCAGGAAAACAGATGCAAACTGTCCCTTCATCCTGTTCCCCTACTAACTTCATCTTCTACTACTCTCTCTTGTGTTCATTCAGCACTAGCTGCTCTGGCCCTCTGTCAGGTATGTTCTGCCTCAGGGCCTTTGCACTTGCTTTTCGTTTTCTTGAATGCTTTTTCCTTAAATATTCAGATTGCTTCCTTATGTCCTTGAGGCCTTTTACAAATGTCTCTTTCTCAGTGAGACATTCTCTGGCCTCCTTTTCTGTACTCAAGTTTATTTCCTTCCTCTCTTCCTTGCCTCTTTTATTATTCTTCTTATCACTATCTGATATACCATATATTTTATTTATTTATCTTGTTTATAGTCTGTCTTTTTTCACTGGGATGTAAGAATCTCAAGGGCAGGGATTTTTCTCTTTTTTTTTTTTCCCAATTTACTCACTGCAGAATCTCTAGAACGTAGAATCAATAAATATTTTTTGAATGAATAAATAAAGGAATGAAAGAATTACAATATTTTTATTTATAAGCATGAAAAGTTAGAATATACTTACATGTTCAACATTAAGAAGTTAATTAGTTAAATTATGGTACATTTATATGGTGGACTATTGTGTAGCCAGTAAAAATGATGACAATACATTCATTTACATGGAATGTTACATGAATAAAGGGATTGACAAAGCAGTGTGTGTGGTCTGCTATTGTTTGCATACAGATGTGAGCAAACATGTACGGTGATAATGGTGGTTACTATCAGGCTATGTGATTATAGGTAATTTTATTTCCCTCTTTTTGTGTTTCTGAACATCCCACTTTGACTTCACTGTGCAGGTAGGATTTGCCTAAGGAAAAAAAGAGAAAAATTATGAAAATTGATATCACTATTGGTTAAAGTTGAGAGTTTCCTATTTATTCCTTGTATCATTTTGGATATGATCTCTCATTCTTTGGGCCACAGTTTCATGAAAAAAATAATAGTTTTTAAAACTTTTAAAGCCACAGAAACTTATCTTCAAAAGAAATTTAAGTAACTAAAGCTGACACAGGGGAAGCTTCTCTAGCTGAATTGAGAGTCGGGAGCACAGGTTCAGGACCCTGAGGAACTCGTTCTGAGAAGCTCTGAAAGAGATGATCTCTGAAGTTCTGTGGCAGAGACAGCTGGCTGTGATTTGGGTTCCCCTTCCACAGAGTTATTGCTGGGGTGCAGCCGTACAGCCGTGGACTCCTCTTTTCAGCTCCTTTTACATCTAGGTAGGGTGTGCCACTGGGCTCTGGCCCATGCATTGTAGAGTGGGAGGGATGAGTACCACTCCCAGGCCCGGCCCATAACCAACACCCCTCACCCTGCGACCCTCCACAGTCTCTTTTCCCATCTGTTGGCCAGTTGTTGATGCCCAGGGTGCCTTTAGGAGCCATGCATTGACGATGGCAGATGTCAGCCTGGGGCTCTGAATGCAACACAGCACACCCCGAAGTACTGCCCTTGGCCTTATGACTTCCACTGCATATGAAATTTGGGGATTTATTTGTTATATCAGCTAAACTTTCCATAACACTCAAATACTGCACAGTTCTATATTTATTCACAAGTTGTAGTAGAAATTAAGCAAAAATTATATTTATATTGTTTAGATACATTTTTCCTCATGGGGTATAATTTGAAGAGTAGAAATGGGAAGTAATGTAATAATTCATATCCTGGACACTTTCAAGATATTCATGCATCTACACTTGAGGCTTTTTTATAGCGCCATCTTGGTTTTTTCTTTGAATGGATATCTCACTGCAAGTTGTTAATCTCTCTAGTTTAATATTTTATTATGACTTTTTATTTACCAACCAAACTGCATTGCTCGGTTAAGTTCAGGGAAAGTGTGAAGTCCAAGATCTTCCCTGAGGTGAGCATGGGATGCAGGTAAATGAGACTTTGTGCTCGTGCTTTCACTTTTTAAGCCCAAACACCTTGAAAGGGTCCCCTTTTGACCATTTATCCTCTTCAAAGTTGTGTTTGTTTTTACCCAGGTTCTACTGCATATAGACATACAGGGTGTAGGAGGAGGGCAGGGCAGGGGTCAGAGAAGGAAAGAGAACCTAGGTTGCTTAGAAAGACCCTCTCTTCACTCTTTGGTGCTTGCTCTGCTCCAAAATACAGTCCTTCAAGGCAGAGTGTATATGTAAAAGACAATTCTGTTTGATATTCCCAAGTAACAGAGGTTACTGGGGCTTCTGGGCTAGTTATAAGATATGCATAAAAGCTTTACATTATCTCCTGTATCAGGTCTCAGAGCCAAACTTCTCCCCATCTTCACCTCCCTAGGTGACTGTCCAGCTGCCTGCTTCTTGAAGTCACTTGACTTTGGCAGGAATGCGCAACTCCCCCTCAACCCACTCCCCTTCCAAGAAATAAAAATAACACCACGGTGCTTGGGCTGTCACCGGTTCACTGTACCCCAGGGAAGCTCCTGTCTGTGATGTCGCATTCATTTCTGAACACTGGCATTGTACTTTGAAAATGCATGGAGAAACACTTGATGAATAACAATGAAACCAGCAGCATTTATTTCAGTGCGTGGCAGTCTCAGTTACATTTTTTTTAAAGACCTCTTTGCCAAAATTGGTTTAGGTTTCAAGACACGTTCTACCCTTAGTCAGATATAAAGGTCACTCTGTGAACAAAGGGGAGAGTGTGTGTTCCTGGTGATCACAGATGAAGCTGGAAAGGCAGCCTCTTTCAAACAAAATGAGGTAGTAAGTGGAAAATGAAGGCGGCAGAATTCTATAGAGCAGCGCTCAGCAACAAGGGATGCTGGCATTTTTTTCTTGACATAAACCCAATAACACATAGAGAAAAGCCTATCAGACGAGAGTGACCGAGGTGCCATATAAACAGATTTTAGACAGCCAGTTGGAGCCCCTTGGTATCTTTCGTTTCTCCCACTCCCTGCTACTTTATCCTTTGTCAGATTCAATACAGCCTTCAAGGGCACTGGAGGCAGACGAAAGAGAAAAATGTCGAGGGAAGGGCAAGGGAGAGGGGGAGAAAACAGCTTCCTCTCCTAGCCTTTGTTAAGGAATGAAAGCTCACAATGTGTGAAAATCATTTACTCCCTCTCCAACAGCGCCAGCGTGTTTGACACTGGTTTGCTGAGAGCTTATAGAGAAACTGTGTTGACATTTTATTCACATAAGGGTTTTGAATTATATAAGGCTTCTTTGAGATGTGCTGTTGGATATGATCTGAATAGTCAAGCTTCAAGGGGAAAAAAAAAAAAAAACACCCAGCAACTCTTAAATGTTCCCGTGAATCCCGAAGTGGAAAGAAAAGATGAAATGGTGAGAACAAAAATATTTGCTTACGCTTAGACAGCAACATAATACACCTATGTCAAAAAGAAAAAAAAGTTGCACTTTGATAAGGACATTCAAATGTACAACTCCCCTGCACCCTTTTAGGCTAAAGGAAGTAGGATCTGACTATAATGACCAAACACAGCAGGATTCTAGAGATTCTGTGGTTTTGCAGATGATATATTATTTTCACATGGAAAATACGCATATGTTTTGGTTAACAGATACATATTTTCATTGCAGTGAAATTAGAAAATACAGATGAAAGAAAAAAATATGAACACATCTAGCCCTACTTCTCAGAGATAAGGATGGTAAAAATATTCTATATTTTTAACATTCTCTGCACATATGTATGCATAATATATATATACACAAATACCATAAAATGAAGATAATTATTCTATTTATGCTGTTTTGCAATCTGTTTTGTAAAATATGTTGTAAACTCATTTTTATGTCACGTATCTACTACATCATTTTTAATGATTGTGTAATATTCTATCATATGAATGGACCATAATATGTATAAGAAATGCTCTATTTTGGGATGTTTAATTGGTTTTTAACTTTTGTCGTCATTAATAATGTTGCAACAAATACCCTTATTTTCCTATGATAAATTCCTAGAAGTGAATTGCTGGGTGAAAAATCATATCTAATTGCTGATGACTTGTTTACCTATAAATTCATAAGATTTATAAATTTATCTTTGATATTTAAAGTTTTATCAGAGTATATCTTTATTATTGACCGCATTCTCTTCTTTTGGAAATTCTAATATATACACACACATATATTAATATATATGAAGTCAGTAGAAGAAAAGCAATAATTACATAACCATGTATTTATATTTATAATATATATGCACATACATACCAGATATCTATCTATCTAGAGAGATATATTTTTTCAGTGTGTCTATCTCTAATCTGTTTCTGTCTCTATTTCTAAATCTATCTCCAATAGAAGAAAAACAATAACCAAGCTGTAAGAAAGATACAGTCTGATAAAAATTCAATTTCAGGGATATATTGAAAAGTCCTGTGAATGTATAAGCAAAAGAAAACAGGTCACCAGTGATCAAATAGCACTTTTTTACCCATCAAATTAACAAAAATTGTTATTGTTGAGGATGTAGACAAACAAATATGTATGTGTATGTATATATATATATATATATTTACATGTATATCTATATATCTGTATCCATATTCTTTCTGGATATTTTATCATTTTCCCCATTGTTTTCAATCTCTAAAATATCATAATGGCACTTTTCTTCCAAATTCTCAGAAAATTTCTTGCGCTTATAATTTGCTGAGCCAATTCCTGTGATATTTAATCTTTTTGTTCACCAGCTTTTCTGAAATATTAAATTTTGCATTTATGTTATTCATTTCCAAACAATCCTAATTGATATCCAGTTTTCCTGGCTCCATGAGTGCTTGCTCTTGTCCCATAGCTAGAAAATTCTTTGGAAAGTGTTTGAGAATATGAATCAGACATTTTCCAAAATTTTCTCCTGTTTCTTGTAGCAACACTGTTTAGGAGGAAAAGTGTTCTAATTTCTAAAATTGGTCCTTTTCTTTGGAACTTTTTTCCTTTTCCTTTGGAACTGTTGGATCTTATATATCTGATAATTTTTTCCTTTTTGATTTTTGTTTTGCTCATTCTGACACAGTTTAGTGTTTGGTTTTCAGTTTGATTACATCAACAGTTGTGTAGGTTACACTTTGAGTATTGCAGGTCCGGACAAAGGGAGACAGGCAATGCTTAGATGCAGCTCAGTGATCCTCGGCCAGATCAGATGATCGGATTAGCAAGAGGAAGAGAGCGATTGAACTGCAGATGGTGGTTTTGGTGACAGAGAGCATCACCTCTGTTGAATGATTACATTTCTGTGACTGTTGTGGCCGCCTAAAGTAAGTTAGCTGATCCAGGGCTCACAGTTCTCTGACTGGAACAGCACTCAGTGCTCGTTAGGGGTCAACATCTGTGGTGCCTCTGCATCACCTACCTCTGCTTTCTGGGCAAGTTGTAGTCAGCAGTAAGTATCAAGGATGGATTCTGACCTCGTGTTGTTTTGGGTTCCTGTAACTAACTCTTCTTAGATGTGCTCATACGACTTATGTCTTAAAAAATATATACCTTTAAGGGGCCGGCCTGGTGGCATAGATGTAGCGGTTAAGTTCACCTGTTCTGCTCCGGCAGCCCGGGGTTCACAGGTTCGGATCCGGGGCACTGACGACGCACGACTTGTCAAGCCATGCTAAGGCAGCGTCCCACCTAGAGCAACTAGAAGGGTGTACAACTATGACATACAACTATATACTGGGGCTTTGGGGAGAAAAAAGAGGAAGATTGGCAACAGACGTTAGTGCAGGGCCAATTTACCTCAAAAAATATATATTTTTAAAATTTTGGTCTATCTTTAAGTTTGCAAAATTTGTAAAAATAGTCATGAGTTCCTGTATACACTTACCTAGCTTCCTTTAATGTTAACATTTTACACAACCAAGGCACATTTGCCACAGCCAAGAAATTGATATTGACATAATACTATTAACTAAACTACAGATTTTATTTAGATTTCATCAGTTTTCGAACTAATGTCCTCTTTCCTTTCCAGGACCTAATCTAGAATATGACACTGAATTTAGATATAATTGAAATTGACCTCCTAGCAAAGGCCACCAAACATTTCCTCCCTTTTACTTCGGGAAGTCACTTGAGCCTGATTTCCAAGCAGGTGTCTTCTCCTGAAGTAACTTGTGGTTTGACCATCCCTTTTATCACTTTAATCCCTGCTTCTTTATTTTTATAGAAATTTATAAGTTTCTTGAGAATGTATGGGCCTTTTTGTAGGTTCCAAGGATAATCCAGATTACTTTCTATTTTTATTTCTCTTTTTCTCTATTTTATTTCTTGGGGGATGTTAAACTCGGGGCCCACATCATCTTTTTAAGCCAGAGGCACCAAACATGTCTCTCAAATACCATTTTCATTTGTGAGCGCAGAGTTAGCAAATTTCTAATACAGTATATAAAATGCATCGTGTGCGCTGGAATCTGGAATGGAATCGCTAGGTGATTTATTTCCTTTCATATCCAAATGCACTGAGCTCAAATGAAAAGTCTGTCTAACAGAGAGCCTACACTACTGCAAAGTCCATTCTGAAGGAAGAAGTCTGAGGCTTCAGTTCAAAGTCCACCTTTGTTTGCCCAAATCTTCCAAATCCTGTCTTTGAAGGCACACGGAGAATTCCTTATATTTGATCACAATTCATCTTTTCGTTTATTATGTTGTAATATTCATGGATCCCTCAAATCTGATACCGAATATCTTTCTCCAGCACTCACGTGGCTAAGTCATGGTAGTAAATCTCTCATGGTTGTGATTCATGGAATTGGAGCAGTTGTATGCTCCACCGTATGTTGCATTTCCTTATGCTTTTAGATAGATACCTCGTGTGGTCATTGATTTCCTCACACACTCTCAGAGGATGGAATGTCCATCTCTCAAGTTCGTATTCGTATTCCACCATATCCATCTGAACAGAATCCTAGCAGAAACACATGCAGGCACAGAATTGCTGTTTCTTTGGGTTAGTCCACTCTAGGTGAGTATACCATCTATTGCCCTTCTACTCTGCTGTGGTTATGGGGCTGGATTTGGAGTCAGCATTATCCTAATTTCCTGTTTCTTCCTTCTTTCTGGGAGTGTGCACTCTGACTTGCTGTAACCCTTCAGACAATTTCTCTTTATACTAAGGTCCATTAAATTATAAACACATTAGATTCCTCAATCTATTTTTGCCTGCAGGAAAGACTAATGTGGTTTACAAACGAGAATTAATGTACAAATGAATCCCAGGGCATACCCTGAACAGGGGGGCTGACAGGCAATTATGAATTAATTTTTAATAAATCTTGCAAAGTGTCTCAGGATTGATTCAATTGGTGTTCATGTTCATGCAGCATCCTGCAAATGTAATAGCACAAAATAGCAGTCTACAAAAAAATAAAAGAAAGCCCAGCCTTTCCCCCAAGAACACATAAAGTTTTCAAGGACACAGAGAACCTCCCAAAATATTAACTTTGGGGAATTGCCAAAATCTTGCTCTCACTTTTCTTTCAGAGATGGGTGGAGAGTTGTACAAACCAAGCCCCTCCTGTTGGAAACTTGCCTCTGCATTTTCCTGTTTTTTCCTTTTCAC
Organism: Tapirus indicus; assembly: GCA_031878705.1. NCBI lineage: Eukaryota > Metazoa > Chordata > Mammalia > Perissodactyla > Tapiridae > Tapirus > Tapirus indicus. Next base: position 63,963,346 of record CM062923.1, read on the forward strand.
TGGTGGCATTTCTCACTCCTCTGTCATAGGATGTTCTGTTACTGACCCCATTTCTCCTTTGGAAATCTTCTTAGACAATCTTTGAACATTTCTCATTCAATTCTTTTCTTAAGCAAACTGCATTCAGTGGAGCTAAGCTATTCCTGGACATAGTGTTTTTTTCCCCTTGTGTTTTGGGATTAAGTATTATATTTTTCTTGGGTTTCTGGTCCTTTGAAGAAAGGAATCCTGTAAAGGTTAAAATCTATATCTCAGGAACATATAAACCAGTTTCCTCTGTAGAAGTTTTCAGGAATCAGAATGGGCTGCAAAGGGTAATAGCCAGACACCACCCCGAGGACTCCTTGAAATGGTTCCTCTTCGGAATTAACCAACAGCGTGGATCAGACAAAAGACAGAGGAATTTGTAGTGGATATTAAGTGTTTATAGATAAATTTCTACCACTACTCTAGTTTCTTAGAGGGCTCTGGGAAAAATACCCTTATCTCAATTTAGCACTCTTGTAAATACTTTGAAAGATAAAACGATAAATATTATAAAATGTAACTTTGGTACACGGAAGATGGCTGCAAATTCTTTGCTACTCCTTCCTTTTGAGAAGTGGACTCAAATTCTCTTCCCCTTGAATATGGGCTGGCCTTAGTGACTTGCTTGACCGATACAACCTGACACAAATGCTATTCTGGGATTTCTGAGGCTCGGTCTTAAGAAGCCCTGCCGTTCTGCCCAGGTATCCCGGAGGCCTGTAGGAAATGTCACTATCCTGAGATCACCGGGCTGTGAGAAGCCAGAGTCAATGGAGAGGCCCTAGAAAGATGAGACACCATGTGGAGACACAGCGGCTGAGGAGCAAGGAGACCCCAGACACATGAGTGAAAAAGCCAGAGCGGAATTGCAGCCTCCAGCCCATTAATGACATATGAATCAGAGATGACCTTCCCAGCTGAGTCATTCCGGAATTTCTGAACTGCAAAATTGTGACCAAAATAAAATGGCTGTGTTAAACCACTACAGGTTTTGTAGTAGTTCTCTATAGGCAATAAACTGAAGTAGTAACTAAATCAAATATTAAAAAAAACAAACAAAACATGAGTAGATATTTAATGCACTGAATCAGACAGAGTAAGTTGGACAATTTGTGCAAACCCATGCATTTTTCTTTTAATGCTATCACCCAGATCGCTAAGGGTCAAAGCGTAAAATTTAGTTAAAACTAGCCTGGAAATCTCATCCTTCAGAGATCACAGATGCAGCTGCAATCCAGACCCGAGGCGGTGTGCTGAGCCAGCATATCTGCCTCCTGATTCCCAACTCACATTACATTTAGAAATCACCCAAGACCGCAGTGAATAATTCCTAGTCCAGCTTGGCATAATCCCAGAAATACTGGCCAAGCAAAATCAAACACCAAAATTGCAGCTCAGCCATTATTTAGCATTTCTTAATCAAGTCCATTGCAGTTTATGTGCACGTGATCATAGGTTTAGCATGCTGTGCTGACATCTAAGCCTTAGATTCTAAGGTAACTGCACACCTTCCCCTGAGAACATATATTTATCAATAGAAAATTCTGTACTTCTTAATGAACACCAACAAGGAAATCCCTAAAAAGGACAGAAAGAAGAATTGTTTAAATATTAGCCAATTTAAAGCTCCCAATTTAATTGCACTATTCCTTCTATTGTTTCCCACGTTTTTGTACAACATAAGCAGTGCCAATTTTAAAGTCAAAAAGTATGTAACAATTGGCTTTCAATTTCCAATATGCAATTTCAGCTTTTACTATACTTTAAAGAAGCATTCTTCTCCATGTGACTTTTTGATTGCATTTAGCTACTGCCTTGACCTGCGAGGGAAGAAACACCCACTTATTGGTCAAACAGGTCAAAGAAAGTAGATTGTTATTTTTTTTGCTCTATGCTAAGCACAGGAAAAGTCCCAGGAAATAGCCAGATCTCCAATCACCTCTTATGCTCTGACAGTTTACTTTAGTTATGGCTTTGGAAATTCAGATTCCTTTTTTCCCCCCAGTTTAGATCTCTGCTAGTGGAGGTTTCAGTCATGCTACAGCCTCCGTCTCAGCCTTTGCGTTCTTATAGTTGAAGGATTTATATCAGTTGGGGATTCATTCTGATCCTCTTTTGACGTTTGTAGGAAGGCTTTTTCTGTCCTTTTGGGTAGGTGAGGGAAAGATTACTCACACCAAAGGATAATTATGGGTTAAATTGTAGACATTTGAAAATCTACTGATGCCATACTAGTTTTTAGAGGAAATGTGTGTTGGGACTCATAGAAGAACAAAGGGTGTTTTGGATGCTTATCGTGGACATGCTTTGAGAAATGGCTCTGTGTTTGTGGATTTGTTCCACTTATTTATTGCTGCAAAACAAACCACTCCCATAACTTAGTGGAGCAAAACAACAGCCATTTTATTTATTTATTTATTTATTTATTTTATTATTATTATTTTTTTTTTGTGAGGAAGACCAGCCCTGAGCTAACATCCACTGCCAATCCTCCTCTTTTTGCTGAGGAAGACTGGCCCTGGGCTAACATCCGTGCCCATCTTCCTCTACTTTATATGGGACGCCGCCACGGCACGGCTGACAGGCAGTGTGTCGGCGGGCGCCTGGGATCCGAACCCCGGGCTGCCAAGCGCGGACTAAACCTCTGTGCCACCGGGCGGCCCCCAAACAACAGCCATTTTATAATGCTCATTAATTTATGGGTCAGAAATTTTTTAAAAGCTTGATGGGGCCATAAGACTAGGCCTCAGTTCTTTTGTACTTTATATCTATTGAGACTGGAATGCCCAAGATGGCTTCCTCACTGACATATATGACATCTGTGCAAGGATAGCTGGACATCGTTCTTTCTCCATATGGCTTCTCCATGTAGCTTCTTGGACTTCCTTGCAGCATGACTACCTTGGGGTGGTTGGCCTTCTTATATGACTGCTGGCTTCCCCAAGGGCAAGCATTTGAAGAACCCAAATGGAAGCTACAAAGCCTTTAGTGACCTTGGCTTGGAAGTCCTAGAACACCACTTCTGTAGCATTCTTTTGGTCAACCAAGTAGCTAAGGCCAGTCAGATTTAAGAGGAGGAGAATTGGATTCCACCTCTATGGGAGAAGTAGCAAACAATTTGTGGTCTTTTAAAATCTGCCATGATTTTACATTGAAGAGGGAGGTACCAGTTGCATTGGGAGCCCAAGCATGACCACATGGGATAACTGTAGAAGAGGGTGACAATGAGGATGGCTCCCTCTTCCTCCCTTTGGCCCCTGGGCCAGGAGACATTCCTCAGACACTGCCACAAAGGGACCAGGAAAGTGTTGCACTCAGTGGGACTCACTGGTATGACACCAACCTGATGAGGCAGCAGCACGAACAGTAGAGAATAAGAACTCTTGGACAGAGCCGGTATCTTAGTTTCTCTGGACTTATCACCATATTGGCAGGGAATCTTGGGGGAGGAAAGAAAAAATTCACATTTTAGCAAGCTTAAGTGTAGAGATTTAAAAAAAAATATTTTAAAAAGACATATGAAGGTATTTGACAAACCAAGTTGGATGGTCATCACCGTCTTCCAGTCAGAATCTCTATGCCTGTGTCGTTTGGTCACACATCTGTATTACCAGCCAGGGAGCACATTAAATAAACATATCTTTGTTCTCATGAAGATAGAACTCTTAATAGCATTTTATGTTCAAATAGTCACCAAGATTTCTTTTTTCCTGGATGTTTAGCAAAACATTATGGACTTGGAAAAGCACCTAGAAAGGAGCACATCAAACACTATATATATATTTGAATGTGTGTGTGTGTATGTGTCTGTGTTATAGCAACACATATATATGTAAAACATTAACATCAATACCAGTGTGGATACAGAATGAAAATTCTCATAAGTTTTTCTAAATGCTCATTTTTCTTTAACATTTTTTCACAAATAATATATTTTTGAAAAAATTAAAATAATGTAGAAGGATATAGAGTAACTGATTTCCTATTATGACTCCTCTACCCCCAAATCTCTGAGTTTGCTATGAACATTTCCAGACATTTTCAGGAGATCATTTTGCTCAATCACATACTTCTGTTATCCGTTTAATGGGATATCAAAATCGTTACCATTGAAATAACTCTTGAGCACAGATTTTTTTTATTTTATTTTTTGTGAGGAAGACCAGCCCTGAGCTAACATCCGTCCAATCCTCCTCTTTTTGCTGAGGAAGACTGGCCCTGGGCTAACATCGTGCCCGTCTTCCTCTACTTTATATGGGACGCCACCACGGCGTGGCTGACAGGCAGTGCATCGGCGGGCGCCCGGGATCCGAACCTGCGAACCCCGGGCTGCCAAGCGTGGACTAAACCGCTGCGCCACCGGGCGGCCCCAGAGCACAGATTTTTATATTCAGCCAAACACAATCATAAAATTTTATTTTCAGTCTTCTTTCAAAGGACAGATTTCTTCACTTGAAATTTTCTAATCCCATTTTTAAATAGAAAATAAAATTATTTGGATATTTACAGAAAAATTTACAGTTGTGTGATCCCTGATATTAATCATTCTTCGAAAATTTATTTTTCCCTCTGCCTGCCTTTCACATGGGTAATGTAAAACTTTTTGTAGTTTTCTTCCTCCTTCAAGTCCAGGGATGGCTTCCTTCCTAAATTGAGGGTAATCCTTAAGCCAATAACAAGCAGAGTCAGGATTCTACAGAGAAGTAAAGAGTACATGGGTCTGGTAGAAATCTTTTGGCCACTTGATTTTGTAAATTATGTGAGTCAAATCAAATTTCTAAACTAGATACTGCCTTTTCTAATGTGGTGCCATTCAGTTTCACAGTAGTTGACATCATTTCTCTGTGGTTGATCCCTCATGTTAAACCACCATCTTTATGAGGGTCTCAGTGATAACCCACAAGCTCCCACTGTGGGAGCAACATCACTCTCATTTATTATGGCCAGAGGGATCACTTCTTTCCACTTGGCTTCACAAAGTTTCCTCGTACTATTCTCTTCACCTCGTAGTCTATGAAGATTCTCCCAGTCACCCTGAGCCTCTCATCTGGGGCCTCTCACTGGGATTTACATTTCCTTTCTCTAAAGAGATAAAGAAAAGCATTACCTGGTCTGAGAGCCATTTCAAAAGTGTTTTCTACCTCTGTTCTTATTTCCAGATTTGAAATCTGTGCTCTTCTGTCACCAACTCTAGGTCAAATGGGTTTGATGACTTTCTCAGGCATCGCTCTCCTGGGGGAGGGGTTCCAGGATACTCCCATTCTGATGCTAAGTTGTTAGTTCTGATTTAGAAGTGGCTACTGGACTCAGGGTTAGTAAACTATAGCTGGTAATAATTAGATTAGAAAAGTGTATAGATAGACTCCGGAGGAGAAATCATCTCACCCAACTCTAAGCCTACATTTATCCTGAGGCTGCCCCTGAGACTGGTTCTCATGATGCTTGCAGACTTCCTTGCCTTTATCACATCCCATTGCACATTAATTGTTCAGCAAGCATGGTGGGTCTTCTTAAAGCTGCTTTTACATAGTACCTTAGTAGAGAATTTCCTTGACTTAAATCTATGGTCTCTAGGGCAAAAATGCAGCCATTCTGTCACAACCTAGTTGGGGTTAGGAGTTGCTTGCATGATGCCAGTTTCAACCTTCAAACTCAAGTTCATATAATAATCTTAGTAAATAGAACTGATTCATTCTATAGTAATTTTCCTATTGGCTTAATGGGTGCCAGAAAATATTATAGAGTTTGTTGGGTTGCTTAAGAATACTGTGAGAAGGCTGCATGGAACAGTTAGGGAGATTTTTAAGGAGTTAACACATGTAATGAGCAAAGAAGAGAGCCTGGAACATAATGACTCAAGAAATATCAACTATTATTATTATTACTGCTGTGATCATATCTGATTGGTGCCAAAAGTGGATGCTAATTATTTTCCTTCCTTATAGCCATACTGAGTTTGGGCATGCAAATACTGAAATACAGTTCTCAACAGGAGCAAACCAGACACAGATTCTAGTGAAATTTGCACTCTATTCTTTGTTAGCACTGGCTGTATGAGAATACATCAAAATTCTGGCAGAATACATAATGATCTGGATCAATGATTAATTATCAAACAATGTTTCTATGTGGAAATGGTATACAGGAAATACTAGAGAAAAAAATTAAATGTCAGTTTGTATTCAGTGAGTGTAAGAACTTCCTCCTACTGTGAATATTCTTATACATTTGACAAAAACAGAGATTGAGTATTCACTGATTTAAAGAAAAATATTAGATCTGCCAAATGAAATTTCATGACATGTTTGTGAATACATTTATATTAGCAAACCTTGATTCAAAAATATTCTATGAATATGCTATTAAGAGGACTTTGAGGGTCAGAAGTTCAAAATTTACTTAAAATTTAGATAATTGGATATGGACATTTATTGACCCTCTAACAACATGTTAGACTATATATATATATAAAACATCCTACCAAAAAATAACATGTACATAAACTATGTGTATAACATCTAATTTCTTTCCTTTAAGCCTTTTAAAAATGTGTTTATCAGGCAAAACCATGGAAATGTTATGTAACAATGCCTGGACAAGTGCTCAGTTGTGTATGGCGGTAAACACTGCTATAAATGACATCTCTAAAGCAATTCTGAATACTGTGGCTAAAGGGCATGGAGACCTGGAACATTTTCCAAACTTGAAGCTGGGTATTGCTTCACAAGGTATGCCTTCTTAATGAGAGTGTTCAACCTAAGCTTTTATGAAAATTGTTCCAATTAATAGTCTTATATGATGGATATGGGATTGTGGTTATGAATTTCCATTCCAGTTCACTTTGTGCAAGAGCAATCATCCTTAAAGGCTCATAATTTCTTTTAATTGGATATTTCATTACCAGGCAAGGGTACAGAGAGCAAAACTAATTTTCCTTGCCTTTTATTTAGCCCATTTGATTTGGGAGTAAGCACTTATGATGTAGGCCTAAAAAGTAATCATTATTCCTGCTTCTAACATTAATTTGCTGAACCATGGAGAGCAAATTATTTTGTGTTTTGTGCCTCAGTTTACCTGTTGACAAAATGGATTGTTGACAATTACATTTCAGAAATAAAAAAATGAGACATTAAAGTGAACAGGTTCTTTCCCATTTTAAGGCTAAATATATTTGTTATTCCCATCAAGAAAATCTATACATGTTTCGCTTCTTTGATCTCCCTTTCCTGTCTGGGGCTGGCTGCACTTCACTCCGTAAGGTTTAAGATGGTGGAAAAAACAGCAGATTAGTATAAATAACTTTCAAATCAGTCCTGATGCCATCCTTTACTTGGCTGTGCAACCCTGGCCCAGTCATGGAACTGCTTCAAGACTTCTTTATGTGCCCTTGGGTCCTGTTGGCCCTCACAGGCCTCTAGGGAGTTGCTGTTTATTATCTGCTGCATCGTCAAAGAAGCATTCTATCCCTGGCCATATATCTAGTTGTGAGGCCTCCTTAAAGAGAAATGAGGACTAGCCCTGCCATGCATCATATCTGTGCTTACCTTGGTTAGTCACTACCAAAGCCCAGGTCTCCTCTGTCATGCACCATCATTCTGACTCTCATTCCTAGGCTACTCTTGACCTTCCCCAATCTCTCCACTCTGTACTCCCAAATCTCCCCTCTCTTCCTTCCGTGACTTGCAAGAGCTCCAATCCTTTGGTCACACCATTTTTCACTATCTACCCATTCTCTCCTGAGTTCGTTTTTCTCCTTGCTCAGATTAAATTCCACTGTGCCATTAGAATCATTCCCTTGCAGATAATCATAGTTCTTTTGTATCTTTTTTCCTCTATTTTATCTTTTGAGAAAAGCTCAAACCTTGGGTAAACATTACTGTATATTCTTCATGTCTGCACCTATGCAGGTTGAACATGGCTGGGGAAAAATCACATTATTAATGTTTCGCTCTATATAAATTACCTCAATTCTCAAATTGACACCTAATATACCCCCCAAATCCGACTATGTTTCTTTAATACGTTCATTTGTCTACTTCCCAAAGGGTGTCTATCTGCTCAAACCCCAAAAACCCATTTCCTACTCTCATATTCAGCTGAAGACCTTGCCTCAAACTTTGTGGTGAAAGTAGGAGTCATAAGAAACAAACTCTCATATTTTCCCACCAGGAACCCTACAAATCTTCCTAATTTACCTCCATCTTCTCTTTGTCCCCATCTCCTATTGAAAGCAAATTCTTCCTCTTTTTCTCTACTGGATCATTTAATTTACAACTTCCATATTGCTGAATTCAATTGACATATTTCTGTCCTCATCTTTCTCCATCGCTCCCAGAATTCAACATGGGTAACCATGATCTTCCTCTTGATACGCTGTCTTCTCGAGGCTTCTTTTACACCTCTGTCTTCTGGTTTCCTTCTATCTCACTGGCCATTCCTTCTCAGGCTCCTTTGTCAGCCCCTCTTTCTCCATCTGACCAATGTAGGAATAGTTTGAAGTTCCATCCTCGTCCTTCTTCCTCACTTATTTTTCTCATTAGGTGATCTTTTTCCTTTCCTTGCATTTATCAACAATATTTATGTTGAGAAATTCAAAATCATCAGCAGGATTTCTAGGTTTACATAGTCAACTTCTTGCTTTTCATTTCAACTTGGATGTCTTAGAGATACCTATAAGTTCACAGGAGCATTAAACTCTAAATATTGACCAGGAAAATTGAACTCTTGCAACTCATCTCAACAATCCTATAACCTTGTAACTTCCCTTCCTAGTGAATAGCAATATCATCTTCTCTGTTGCTCAAACCAAAACCTAGGTATCATATTTGAATGTAAGCCTTCAGTAAATCCATGCCACTCTCTTGCTGAAAAATTTTTGTTGACTTTCATTGCACCTACACTAAACTCAAATTTTTTAACATGGCCTACATAAATCAACATGATTAGCTCTTCGGCTGAATTTCTCACCACTCTCTTCCCAGCTCCAGTCATGCTGATGTATTTCCACTTCCTGGATCCTGCCAAATTCTTTCCTACCTCAGGACCCTGGCATGTTCTGTTGGTTTAAAATCCCTTCCATCACTCATTGCGTAACTAGTTTTTTTCTCTTACTTTAGATCTCAGCTTAAACAAATCTCCTCAAAAGAGTGTTTCTAGACACCATATCTGAAATACTTCTAGTAGTCCCCACTCCATTATTCTCCATCTCAGCATTTCCCTTTTATTTCATGGGAGTTAGGATGATTGTTTTGTAATTATTTATTGGCCCATTAACCCATTTTGGGTATCATTTCTCCTCTAGTATCTATGGTTCTTGAGGCAGGAACATGTTTTTCTTCTTACTCTTTCCTCCTGAGTGCATGGCTCATTTCTTGAGCTTAACAGTCACTCTATAAATATTCATTAATGAAAGAATTAAATAATGAATGAAGAAAAAGGCCTATATAAAGTTAATGTAAGGGTCAAATGAAATTATGTAGGTCAAATCACCTTGGACAATATTAAAGTGTTAAAGCAAGGCATTTTTATTCCATTTTTTCTATAGTGAGTGATAGGCCTAGGACTATTTCCATCCTCCTATCTTCCAAGGCACCTTTCTGCCCTCATTCATAAATCTTCACAAATTCCATCTTATGCAGGAAGCCTGTGCAGACCAGGTGGGTTGGGAGAAAATTCTCACCTCCCTCACATATTTATGCTTAGCAACTGTCTTTCCCATATGTCCAATTATGTCTACAAGATAAAAAAGTTGAAAATTATGTGGAAAAAACCCAAGAACCTTAATTAACTCGAAAGGATGAATGTTAATTTTTTCATTTGTGTATAGATGTCAATGCAAATGTGCTGTACATTGGTTTGCCTCATGGGGTTGGGGTGGGGTTAAGCTTGATGACTTTTAAGGTTCCATCTACCCTATGATCTTGGTTCTTTCAGCATTATGTGGGATGCAGGCTAGCCACAAGACAAGCTTAAATGTTTAATAATGGAGGGCTTTTCCTCCTGTTCAATAGGTTAATTTAAACTAAGGTATCCTGCTTTGGGGTTCTTCAGTTCATACTTTGGTTAAAATCCTTTCATCATTGTTCCTTGTTCCTAAAGGATAAAGTTTGTTCTCTTGACATAACACACACAAGGTCCCTTGTGAACTAGAAACTGACTTTCTATTATCTATTTCATTTTTTTTCAAACCTCTGTTCAGCCCATCCCAAACTACTCTGGATACTTTGAAAAGCTTATGGTTTACTGGCTATAAGTCTCGTGCTCTCTCATGCTTCCACTATTTTGTTTATTCCATGCTTTCTTCCTGAGACCTCTTAGCCCTTTTGTTTGTTTGTCTTTTTTTTAATCTACAAAACATGTATCCATCCTCAAGAATTAGTTCAAATGTTACCTCTTCCATGAAGCTTTATTTAACCTCCCTAGAAAGAGACACTCCCTCTCCTGAGATGTCACATCTTCAAGATGTTCTTTTGGGATATCCATATCCATATTCACCCTTATAACTCCAAGAGTATCACTCACATCTTATTTTGTGTGAATTACACTCCTTGGAGTACACAGTGCACAGTCTTCTTGGTCAGAAGTCATGATTCTTTACATTACATTTTTATGTTCTTCTATACATGTTATGTGTATCTCTTCACATCACAGCCTTTAATCCTAAACACTATTTTGGTCTTTTTGGCACATACTTGATTATCTCTATTGTTTTTATTGCATCTTCTATATTTACTGGTTATTTTTATCTTTGTAAGAGGAAGAACCATTTTCCTAGCCTCATATTTAAGTATGGTGGAATTTCTAGAGTGAGGTACCTGACCTCTCTACCTATTCCTGCTTCTATCTCTCAATTGGCTATAAATTTCGGGTAGAAGACAACTGTTACTTATAGGTCCTCTCAAATCTCAAGACTAATCCACAGCTTAATTTTACTCTCAAATGCAAACATTGCTTTAATGGGTAAAGTGTCATGGGTAAGATTCGAGGCAGTCAGAGTTAAAATGTGGCAATTTTGCTAATAAACATGTTTCATTTTTGCATATTGTAAACTTGTGAACCTTTTTAGTTCAGCTTAGCCTGCAGTGGTCCAATTCTGTTGCTTTTTCTCACTGTAATGTTATCTATAATTTAAAGCAGTGAGCCAAGATTTAAAATAGAGTAAAGCAAGTGTAGGTCTTATGATCAAGATTTGGAGAGCGTTTGTATTTTATTGGAAATCATGTCACTTCTATTAAAAAGCAGAGTCCCTTTATAAATTCAGAAATCAATAGTTTTTTGCCTCTGGATTTAAAAATCCTATCTAATAACAGTTGTTCTTCTGCTGGGTTTTGAATATTAAAAACCTAAAGAGGATAAATACTTCTCTCACATAATTTGTCTGAGTTTAGCATTGCCAGTTGGCTAGAGGGCAATGTTAATGAAGCCAAAAATCACAGGTTTGATGTGAATCTCCGCCAGTAACTTTGCTCTGGTAAATGGCCTCAATTACACTTTTAACCCTGGAGAGTTGACCTGAGATTGTGAACCAATTATCTCAATAAACACTTAGAGGGGATAAGAATATATGGATGCAAAATCCACTACCACTAATATAAAAACAACTCATGGTTTAACTTAATGGAATTTACTCCATTTATCCACAAATTAGGTGAACTCTACCAATTCTGTGGCATTAAGTGTAATTTTTATGTTGATAGTGCTCCAATTTACGTCTCCTCTCTTGACTCCAATTCCAATTCACATATCTGTTGATATCTTTATTTGGTAGCTCTTTAGCATTTCAAATTTATAATGACCAACAAATCAAAACAAATGAGGCCATCTAAACAAAACAAAACAACCCTACTGCTTTCACTTTCTGCCCAACCTATTTTTTTCTCAAGTCTTCTCCATCTCAGTTAATGTAACCACCAACTACCGAGTTGCTCAAGCTCTAAACCTAGAAGTCATTCTCAGTTTCTCTTTTACTCTCATCCCTCAAATCCATCCATCAACTAGTTCTGTACTTAACCCACCTATGCATCTCCATTGCTATGAATCCAGCCTAAGCCACCTAGATTATTGCTACAGACTTCCAACTAGCTGTCTGCTTCCACATTTGCCTCCTTTCAATCTATTCTCCGCAGAGCAGTCAGTTACTTTTAAAAATGGAAACCTAATCACACAAGTATGTAGTATCAAACTCTCCAGTGACTCCTCTTTGAACTTAGGATAAAATTCAAACTCCTACGCATTGTCTATGTTGGGGCCCAGGGCAGACCACTCCCAAATATCCCACAATGGTATACTGATTATTTTGAATTAAAGTTACCTGAGAAGCACAAAGGGCATTTTGATCCTCCTGACTGTTTCCCCAAAAGCAGGACATAAATCTTCCATGTGAAAGGTGCTCTCCCAACATCCTTATCACCAGAGCTAGGGAATTCAGGGCTGAGAAGCCTGGATAAACAAACCTTGTTAATTTACTACCTTAAGCCTAAACTCTTAAATTCCTCACCACTTATGTACCTCAAACCTAAGTGTTTTTGTTCAGTCATTCTTCACAAATTTATTGTTTCTTTGTGTAAAAGATGTATATGCTGCCTGCTTTGTTTGCTCTGAGCATCATTTCTCTATGATCTCCAATACATACATGTTAAACTGGATTTTCCTCACGTTAATCTAGTCTTGTGTCAACTTTATTATGAGTCCAGCCATAAGAACACAAGAAAGGTAGAAGGGGGGATTTTCCCCCTCCCTGACACCTACAAAGCCCTGAGCTGATCTTTGCTTTTGGGACCTCAACTCAGCTTATCATTCTCTCTCCCTTGCTCAATGCGTTCTAGACACACTGACCTCTTTCTGTTCCTCAGAATCACCGATTCCTTTCCATTACAGCCCTTTTGTCTACTGCTTCTTTTGCTTTAACTGTTCTGTCCCCAAATTTTAATTCCTTGTGGCTGTTTTCTCATCATTCAGGGCTTAGTTCAATGTCACCTCCTAAGTGAGATGTTCCTTTGAAGGTCAGATCTATATTAACTCTCCTATTTCTCACTCAGTCTCTATTACATCACTCTATTTTATGGTCTTCATTAGGACTTATTCTTATCTGAGATTATTTTGTTTATTTATTTGTTTAGATGTTTATTTCCTGACTCCTTTAGTGAGAAGGTGAGCTCTATGAGAGCAGAGGCTATATCTGACTTGGTCATGCTTCTGCCGCATATCTAGTATTCAGAGTAATGTCTTAAATCTAATGGGCCTTCAGTAAATATTTGTTGAATAAATGAATGTCAGTTTGTTGCAGGAAGATTATGGATCATCAGTGACAAATATTGTTCCCCATTTCACAGCCTGATACCTTGCTTATTAATAGTTCTCTTCATATATTCAACTGTTTAATTTAGAAAGTTGAGGTCCCAGGTTGAGTCTTCTGAATAGAAATGATGAAAAAATTAATATTTTTTGAGAAGGTAGGTGGTCCAAAGTGAGCTAACGTAGCTCATGATGAATTTCATGAGAAATATCAGCTGAAGCAATTATAATTGGAAGTCAGTAATAATAAATATTGTCATAAAATTGTAAGAGACATGAAAAAGATATGAGATCAGAAAAAAATTGGAAAAGCTTAAAAAGAGATACTGTGGGATTGAATTAAGTGAGAATGAAATAGGAAAATGATTAGTTGTTTGAAGATTATGGGCATTTGTCAGTTTTGTATGGTGGAGAAAACGTTTATGGTTATTCTTCTTTGCAGAGGGAGAGAGAGAGAGCAGATAAAAAGTGTCACTTTCTCTGGGAAGCCAGTGACTTTGGTGGTGTTTTCTTTCTCTAATTTTTTGTAGAATATTTGCCTAAAATTTATATTTTCTTATTCTCATTATCTGTTCAGTGCTTGGTAACCCCAAGAACACCCCAAGGGCAAAGCTATAACTTATACTTGCCCTTCGCATCTATTTATCGGCTAGTTCAATGTTAGGTATGCAGTAGGTGCTCAAGCCATCTTTCTCATGGGGAAGCATAACAATATTCTGTGGTGATGCAAGAATAGGTTTGGTATCGGGACATCTATGTTCTACTCAGATGTCTGAGTAGATGCTGATTCTGCCCCAGTCAGCACTGTAACTCCTCTAAGCTTCCTCTTTGCACCAATTTTTACATACAAGTTTGGACTATTTGGTAGCTACAGAATCCCCTTTTCCCCAGGGAACTTGTAAGCAGAGGCTTGCGTCTAAAACTCAATTGGCTAAGTTTGGCTGCAGAAGCTCCTAATGTGCTAAAGAACACTCTGAAATTGAAGGTCTTCAAATTTATCCAAATTCTGACAGTAAGAATTCTAGATGTAACAGGACTTCAGTGAACTTTGCCTATTATCTGAAAATTGTGGCCAAGGCATCGTGCAGTAAAGGATTAACCTTGATCAAAGAAAGATTTTCCCCCTGCCTCTTGCCCCCGCCCCCCGCCCCCAGCTCCTTGGAGGTAATCTCTAAGCCCTTGGAATATTCTGCTTAATAAAAGTGTCTTTATTTACCTGGGGACCATGGGCCATGCCAGATAGTCTGTGCTAAGAATATTTATGGTGAAACCCTTGGGCCACAGGGTATTAGCTTGACCTCTGGGAGGGTTGGAGACTAAGGTCAGCCATGTGTACACGACCACCCCTAACAAAAAGTTTGAAAACCAAGGCTTGAGTGAGCTTTCCTGCTTGGCAATACACTGTGCATGTTGCCACACATCTTTGCGGGGAGAAGTAAGCATTGTCTGCATGGCTCTATGGGAGAGGACAACTGGAAGCTCGTGTCTGGAACTCTTTAGACCCTGCCCTTTGAGCCTTTTCCCGTTGCAGATTTTAGTCTATATCCTTTTGCTGTGATAAACCAGAACCACAAGTATAACAGCTTTGCTGAGTCCTGTGAGTCTTTCTAGTGAATTATTGAACCTGAAGATCTTGGGGACCTTCTCTACTACAGGCATAAAGCCCCCAATAAAAGGCACTAGTACTGCCCTGCCAAGCTGCCAGACACTTCCTTTGCAGGACTTACTGAGAGGTGAAATGTAAGTCTGGTACTGTTTACCACCATCCAGCCACCCCTCCCCAGTCCACATAAGGAGATGTCTGAGCAGCAGGTGATATGGGAGTGTGTGGGAGAGGGGAGACATTAGCTTATGTAGAGTTCAGTGCTGTGGTGAGAGATCTCTCCAGTCCCTGAAGCAGCAAAGGAGGTTCTTAGAGAATCAGTCATAAAAGTTGAGGGTGCTGCCAGATGCAGAGATTGGCAACTACCCCAGCCAAATGCTTTTGTATGGATGGTTTACTACTCACTCAGTGCTGTCTTGATAGTCGTAGACTAGGTGGGAAGACTCCTGAGAGAGCCTGACATGAGTTTCCTTACAGTTTGGGAATAAATGTGATTGTATAGATTGATGCTGATATCTTATGACCTAAATAGCCCCGAAGGAAAGATTTGTGCTGAGTAGCTCACAGAGCTGGACTTAAAAAGATGGTTGTGTACTGTGTCCACTCCCTATGGCTCTCAGAGGGTGGTACAGAGGATTCCAGCAGTTCTAACTGGTCCATGTGAAGGAAACTAGAGGTTAGAGAAGGGGCTTGAGAATGGGATAGTCTGGTTGGCTGTCCGGGGAAACAGTGGTATTCTCAATCCCAGAGAAGATTTGTGGGTGTATACCTCTGGCAGGGCTGATGGAAGATGTAGTGGCCTTTCTCTAAAAACATCCCCAAAGAAGGAGGAAGCTGGGATGATACTGCACATCATCCTAAGAAAAATATCCACATCCATACAGAGGCTACCACATCACCTTGGGCCACCAACAGAACATGGAAATAGATGTACCAGAGGGAACCAGCACCATCCTGCACTCTCATATGTTACACAAGACCACCCTGCTCTGTCCTATTTCCTCTCACTGGCCCTTTCTAACAACAGAGGGGCACAGGCTACCAACAGGAGTGCAAGTGTGCCATGAACAGTCATGTCCTCTTCCCACCTCAGGCTTTAACCAGCCATATGCCTACTCTGCACTGGAGGGTAGGAAGTACTTTGGAACAAATTGGAGACTAAAGTTTTAAACTGAATTGGGCACATTCAGTAACTGAATTTAATTGGAAATGTATGTAATCCAAGAAGTCATTAAAAGAAACATAAAGAGGATCCAGCTTAGCCAGTGAAATTTGTGACTTAAATAAAATTTATATTTATATTCCTCAAATTGGAGACTTCTAAACAAATCAGATTGCCCTCCCTCCCTCCCTTTCTTTCTCCCTCTCTCTTTCTTTCCCTCTTTTACCTATCCTTATCTATCTATCTATCTATCTATCATCTATCTATCTATCTTCCATATCTATCGCTCATCTTTCTCATGGGATCCTTGCTTCTAAAACTGATGACCAGAGGTAGCAAAACACATGTCATATGAGAATTTCCATTTCTGCTAGCGATTGAATGACAGAAACTTTGTTTTTCATTTTTTTTTTTTCTGTAGGCATTTGTTGAAGAACAAAAGAACAATGACTCTACACTATTCTCATTATATTGCTCTTTAAAAGGCATGCTTAAATTCAAGGAGGCAAATGATCCTTTGGATGTGTTAGCCTCTAATAGCACCATTTTGAAGGTTGCAGTGTAGATTTGACATCAGGATGGATTTCTTTCAGGTTTGCTTCATCGTGGTGTTCAGTGTGAAAGCTTTCCAGCGTATCCTCTCGATGAGGAAGCCCAGACAGGTGGCCAGGGCCATGGGTAAAGAACTCTTTGCCTGGGTGAGAATGATATTTGTGAGGTGGTGTGTAATGCCGTGATCCACATGGAACTAAGGCCGTGAAAGATTACACATATCTCAGGAGGTACTCTTCTGTCTCCCTTGAAATATTACACTTCATGTAAGAAAGATCCTGAATTTTTCAACAAGTTTCACTCACTATGAATCAGGTTGTATTGAGATCCCAAGTGTCTTTAACCCCTAAATTATGTTTGTCAAATAGAAACAACCTAGCCTTGGACGGTCTCTGTGTCCTTTTTTTTTTTTTTAATGCTGGGATTAGGTCAGATGATCTATCAGAGCTTTCAAATTCTAAAGTCTGTGATTATCTGAGACAGGTAATGATGGGAGCGGCTGGAACAGTTCCCTTCTGGACCAGCCCCATTATGAGCCTGTTATATCAACAGGACACCAGCTTAGCTACGGCGGATTCCAAAGGACTCACTGGCTGGGTGGTTTCCTTGTAGATTTTGGTCACCAATTCTCAGACAAGAAATCACAGATAAATCATCTCATCATCTTCACAGTTGGAGAGAATTATTGTACTGCCTAAATTAGGCCAAGGACTGAGCCACAGTGGGGACTGAACTGCCTCTTTAAAAGCTGCAGTCTCTCCAAGTCAGGGTAAAGGGCATCATCAGAGGAAACCCGCATCAAGGCTAATGAGGACCTTACTCAAAGCAGCCAGGGGAATACTTTAGAAAAACTGCCTTCCTGCCAGTGCCCAAATCTAAACTCTACCATTCTCTAGGAAAATACTTTACTGGTGCCTCCTACCTGCTGCCAACCCCCTAACTTAATTCAGAGGGAAGAAGAATTGGTGCTGGCTGTGTCTGTCCCACCCTTCTTTCCCCTTTCCCCTTCAGGGCGACACAGCAGGACTCGCTGCAGACCAACAGAAAGAATAAGCTGCCTGTAGACATTACCTTGGAACTCCACGTGTGCTCTGAACAGCTTCTTGCTGGCCACTGCCTCCGAGCAAATGTCATTCTTGTTTGGTTGGTTGTTCGGTGATTCTACACTAGACTGTAAACTCCATGAGGGTAAAGTTCATGTCTGCATTTTTGTTTTTTCCCACCGTTTACACTCAGTGTCTACCACGCCCCTGAGTCATCATTGTAACTCAATAAATTTTGGGTTTGTTTGGGTAAATGAATGGTCTCCTCTGGTATCAGGTAGCATTTTGCTAACCTAGAAGGTCTTCTGTATATCATTCTTTCTTTTTCATTGAACGAATATTAATTGAGTACTGTTGCAGGCCAGGCAGTAGTCTAGATGCTATGTATACAGCAATGAAGGAAACTGACACAGAAATCCATGTCCTGCTTGTATTCTAGTGGTGGGAAACAGGTTTTTTTTTTAAATGATGTTTTTTCGTTTGTTGGTTTGGTTTTCTTACAGAGAAAGATTTGCCCTAGGCTAACATCTGTTGCCAATCTTCCTCTTTTTTTTTTTTAATTCTCCCCAAAGCCCCAGTGTGTGGTTGTATATCCTAGTTCTTTTATGTGAGCCGCCACCACAGCATGGCAACTGACAGACGGGTGATGTTGTTCCACGACCAGGAAATGAACCTGGGCTGCCGAGGCAGATGGCACAGAACTTTAACCACTAGAACATCAGGGCTAGCTCTTTTTGCTTTTTAACAAATAAAAATTGCATATATTTAAGGTATACAATGTGATGTTTTTGATATTGTGAAATTACCACAATCAAGCTAGTTAACATACCCATCACCTCACATAATTACCAATTTTTTTGTGGCAAAAATAATTGAGATTACTCCCTTAGCAAATTTCAAGTTACAAATACATTATTATTAGCTATAGTCACCATACTGTACATTAGGTCTTCAGAACTTATTCATCTTACAACTGAAAGTTCATACCCGCTGATCACCATCTCCCCATTTCCCCACCTCCCTAGCCCCTGGTAACCACCGTTCTACTCTTGGTTACTATGAGTTCAACTTTCTTATATTCCATATGTAAGTGATACCATGCAGTATTTGTCTTTCTGTGTCTGGCTTATTTCACTTAACATAATGCCTTCAGGTTTATTCATGTTATCTCAAATGGCAGGGCTTCCTTCTTTTTTAAGGCTAAATAATATTCCATTGTGTATACCATTCTTGACAGAGAGACAATGTTGTAGGCCAAGGCACAGCAAGAATTTTGTCTAAAGGGACAGATAATAAGTATTTTTGGCTTTGTGTATCACATGGTCTCTGTCACAGCTACTCAACTCTGCCATTATACCACAAAAGTAGCCATAGACAACATGTAAGTGAATGAATGTGGCTGTGTTCCAATAAAACTTTATTTGCAAAAACAGAGGGCAGGCCAATTTTAGCCCATGGGCTAAATGCTACTGTCCCCTGTTCTAGGTGCAAATTAAGGCACAGAAATTACCTGGTTGGAAATATGGAAAATGCACCTAGGTACACTCTTTCATTTTATCACAGTTGTGAGCAAATATTCAAGTCCTATATATGGCTTTCCTCAAGCCAGAGACATGGGATCTTCATATCACAATCAAGACATCAATTAATCAGTCAGTCATGCATCGATTATTTATAAGTGTCTAGTCCCTACCTTGTGTTACACTTTGGAAAGAAGTTAGACTCTATACTGAAGGGCTGAGAAACTAATGTCTGATGAGAATTTCATTTCCATTTGAAAAAAGCCAAGATTTTCCAGAAACCTATAAGAAATCAAATTCTTAGGATCTGTCAGACATGGTTTACAACTGTGAAGTTCAGTTCATAAAATCCTTTTTTAAACCCATTTTTTTCTCCTGCCAAAAAGGGGTATGAAAAAACTCTAAGTGAGTCAGATACAATATTTGCTAAACCTGAAATTAAAAAAATGTTAAAAATAGTGGGATTTTAGGCTGAAAGGGATCTTGCAGATTCACCTTGAACTGCATGTCCTAATAGTTTCAGACTTTTATAAGCAGGAAGCAGTGTTATAGCATGGCAAGATATGTGATAAGAAGGAGGGACAAATAAGAAATTCAAAGAGAAACCAAAGGAATTCTGTTTCGAAGGGTGATTCTTCATTTCCTTTTTGTTGTCATCAGCAGAGGAAAAGGGACAGATTAGGAAAAGACATTGGTGCTCTTATATGTCTTTACTAAGCTGGGTCACCAGATAGAGTTAGCAAAAGTTTCTACTTATGTTGTAAAGGAAGAATTAATGTATAAAATAATTAAGAAATGGAGACATTTTTATTTAAAATTATCTTCATTTTCTTGGTTTTACTGACAGTTTTCCAAAAGCTTCTCTAATGAGTACTTAGAATATGATAAAAATTGATTACTGAATAGCTGCCATGTACATGGAATCATGACATCATCAGATTCTTCCTTTTGCAAGCTACAGCCTAGAAACTTTAACATAGTAGTTCTTAATGTTTGGAAGGAAGCATATGTACTTTTGAGAATCTGATTGATTTCTGCAAATCCCTCCCCAGAAAATAAATATATATGGTGTATTAGGAAAGACTTTTAGTTGTAATCTACAGGCACCAACCCTAAGTAATGAGAAAAAAAGAATTGGCAGGATATTGGCAGGATTATGGAAGACATGGGCACCTGAGAAAGCAGGCACTCTGTAGGTGAATCTGTGGAGCCAGCAAAGATGTTAGAAGCATTACAATGGCCTTGAGGCTGAGCATCTTGCCAGGATGCCACTATTAGCATCATTGCTTTATTGTTTCTGCTGCGACCACTACAATGAATAACTTTCAACTCTTCTCTCCATCTTTCATCACTGGATCAAGATTTAAGCCCCAGGAGGAAGCATCCATTTGGCTAACATTAGGCCATTTGCCCTTGCTCAGACACTTCCAGAAGGAGCAGAGAAGCCAAAATTTTGAATTACCTATCTTTGAAGACTGCATATAATGCAGAGGTGATTCCCCAAACAGAATCAAGGTGATAGTAGGAAACTGAAGATGCAGAGTAGCCAGATAATGACAAATGCCCCTGTATTTAGATACCTACAATACCAGTAGAATTTTGGAAATGTTTTCAGAAGTTTATAGACTAAAAACTACCTATAGATCCTTTAAAGGTTCATTTTCTCATCCTTTAACATATGTACTTAATTCAGCCAAGTCATTAAACACCTATGAAGAGTGAATCACTGGGACTCAAAGTCGAGTCAGACACAGTTCCTGTCTCTAAGGGATTTCTGGTCTGGTAGGGGCAAGAGGAAATTTATACTAGTTATTATATAATAAAGTGGGTAGTGACAGTTAAATTCATGGTAAGTAATCATAGGATTACCTAAAAGAAAGATAGTTATTTCAGTTGGGAGGTTCAATGTAGGCTTAATGGAGGAGGGCCTTTGAGCTGGATCTTGAGGCTAACATTTCAACAAGTGGAAATGGAGAAGAAGGGTATTCTAGGCATGAGCTAAGATAAGAATGTGGGGAAAAAGGTAAATCCCATGCGGTGCATTGTATAGCTAGTTAGTTACTTGAAAATATGCATAGTGGGAGGAGAGGGCACTAGGACTGGGAGAGTTAGGGTGGGAACAGAACGCAGGGACTCGCCGCCAGGCTAAGGAGCACAACCTGCATACTCTGGGTGGTCAAAGGCAGGTCAGTAACAGTGTGTGAGCAGAGGAGGGGCCTGTTCATCAGTGTATGGAAAGAGATTTACTCTGGCCTATTATACAGGATGGATTGAGGCTGAATTTGAAGGCAGGAAGTCTTTCAATGAGGACACTGCAAATACTTGACATAGTGATGGAGAACTAAACCAAGACAATGTAACCAGGAAGGAGAAGATAGGTATGAGAGCTATTGTGAAGAAAGTTGGCTGCATTGGGTGATGGAGAAAGAGATATTCCAGGAGGAATGCAGATTTGGAATCAGTAAGAATGGGTGGTTAAAAGTACTGGCTAATAAGCCTGAATTCCTGAGGCAAATCTTCTAAGTTTAGTTTTGGAGGTGTTGAGTTTGATGTGCCATAGACATCTAAAAATATTGATATCTAATAGGTAGTTGAAAATGTAGATCTGGAGGTTAAAAAAAAAGTGTCTGAAACTACATATATGGTTAAAGGAGTCAGATAGGTAACATAAATAAGTGATAAAGGATGCAAACTCAACACCAAAATGTATGAACTAGAGATTTTTTTAAATTCCAAAATGAAAAATATAAAGAGAACACCATAATCATTTATTAACTTTCATAATTTGTTATTTCTTTGATTTGGAACCCAAACCCTTACAGCTTTTTTTAATAGAATGAAGAAATGACTGTTAGTCTTGCATTTTGAATTTCAATGTGCAATAAATATTCAACTGTAATACTTGAAGTGGGGCAATGTTTAATGTCATAAAATTTTCAAATAAAAATTTCAAAAATTTTCATAATTTGCAAACAACAAACATAGGGAATTCTGAACATGAAAAGTATTTTAGCACAGTTGCTTTTGCATTTAGCATAACTTCATCTGAGAAACTTGTAGAATTCTGATATTTTAATATCATCAAATTTGGTTTTCCAGTTTAGTATCTTCTGTCTGTTTCCTCATTCACAGAGAAAAGCTAACTGCAAAATGTTAGGTCACTTTTGTAAAATGTAAAGTCAGATAACATTTCTTGGAATTCAGTCCTCAACTCCACAATTTTGAGAATGTAGTTGAGGCAATACTGTCATTTCTAGAAACCAATTTCAGGGTAGGAAGCTTGGCTAGTTGTTATTCCTTGCCCAAGAGCTTTCCAAAGCCATGAATTTTCTAGGAGTAGGTGAATGGAATCATACATTTTTGTGTAAGTACATATGAACACCCATTCAAAGAAATATTCAGGATTTAGATGGGCTGCAATGTCAACCCAAAAGATGAAATCTGATCCAGTTTTGACTGGTAAGCTAGCCTGGGGGTTATCCTTGGATGATACAAGCAAGTAGATTTTTTTGAATAGTTCAAAAAATATCGTCAGCTCCTTGTCACCACTAAGCTAGATATTTTCAAGCAGTATGTAATTCATCAAGCCAAGAATTGCATTGTCTGAGATTCAAACAGTCTGTGTGGTAATGGCTACTTTGACAATGAGTTTCATTTTTAACTTTAACACAAAGATCTCCCTGGTGAATGGTGCGATGTTCTATATTGAAGGAACATGTTGCGACCTTGCATTAAACTTGTACAGCACTGACCGTTATAGGACCACTGTCTGTAGCCTTGACTACTAATTTTAAATTTGTTCATCATGAACATTTTCCTATCATGCCCAAAAAGTCATTTCCTGATGTTATTCCTATCGTGGGCATTCTGCCCAAAAGTCCTTTGGTCACATCAAAATTCCTTTTGACATCATGAATAAATATAGCTAACTGAGTGGTGTTATTTATATCTGTGCTTTCATCAGCTGCAATAGAATATGCCACAAAAGATTTAGCTTTTTCATGCATTGTGTCCTATAAGTGCTTAGCCAAGTCTACAATACACTGAACTATAATATTTCTGGCTAGATACGTTTTTGCAATTGATTATTTCTGCTTAATGCATGTAATTTCTGATGCATTCTACAGACATTTTTTTTTTTTCTAATAAGCTCACCTCCTGCAAAAGGTTTTAGGGCCTGAGGAAATTTTCACCTAACACATAATGGCATTGCACGGTAGCAATGCTTATTTTATTTACTTTAAAAAGTTTAGAAATTTCACTTCTTTAAAGTTCATTTATTTTTCATTACTCATCTTTTCTGTATGCTAATCATAGCTCTTATGGTTTGTCTCATAATGATGTATTAAGTCATATTCTCCTGACACTTTCTTTGCATAGTGAACACATCATATACACATTTCTCTTGAAATATTCCCATTGAATTGTCTCTTCTCACCCTGTTTTAGATAGTGACATGGATATCAGAAAAACTGTTTACAAACCAACAGAACTAGTGGCATGATGAAGAACAGCCACTTCATTCTGGCCTCAGTTTTGGGCTTTAAGTAGGGAGTAGTGGGGACTGTGGTAAACTAGATCTGGAATTCCCACATAAAGGAGATTCCAAGCATTTATGATTTCCCCAGTTATCTTTTAGTTACTGATTTCTTGGTTATTTGCATTTTGGCCTGTGTGATACCAATCCTTTAAAATGTAATGAGACTTGTTATATGTGTGGTGCAATAATTGGGGAATTTTTGTAAGTATTCTGTATGTTTCTCATAATAAGGTGTATTCTGCAGGTATGGGGTGCAGTATTCTATGTAAGCTCACAGATCAAGCTTGCTAATGTTGTTCAAGTTTCCATGTGCTTACCGACTCTTGTCTGCTTGATCTATCGGTTTCAGAGTGATATGTTAAAATCTCTCATTTCAGTATGAACTTGTCTATTTCTACTTAAGGTTCTATCAGTTTTTGCTTTATATCTTATGTTTTGCTGCTATGCAATTAGGTGCACATATAAATTTAGAACTGATGCGTCAAACATCTTATCACACCCCCTCCCTTATTTCTTGTAATGCTTTTTACCTAACACTTCCTTTATTTCTTATTAATGTACCTATACCAGTTTGTTTTAGTTAGTATTTGTCAGACATATCTTTTGACTTTCAACATTTCTGTGACTTTATAGGTTAGATGTATCCCTTGTAAATGGCATATAGTGGAATAAATATAAAACTTGGTGCTTGCTGCTTGCACCAGGAATTCGTGCTGCCATTTTATAACAATGAATTTGACATTGCTCTCTCTCTTTTTACTTTTTATTTTGAAGTAATTTCCACATCACAGAAAACCTGCAAGAAGAGGACAACACTTGCATCTCTTCACTCGGATTCCACTGTCGTTAACATTTGACCACATTTACTTCTTTCTCTCTGTCTTTGTCTATCTAGCTTTCTCTGTATTTTCTATACCATTTAAAAATAAGTCTCAGATATTATGCCCCATTATCTTTAAGTTGTTGAATGTATATTTTTCTAAAACAAGGATACTCTCCTACATAACTGCAGTAAATCCATCAAAGTCAGGAAATTAACACTGGTACAACACCTTATCCTCAAACTCCATTCAAATTTCTTTCCACTATCCCAATGACGTCATTTATAGCAAGAGTCAAACAAACAAACATAAAAGACCCACTTCTCTTTTTCCTCTTTCTTTTCTGGTCCAGCATTCAATCTGCGATCATGTACGGGATTTAGTTGTCAGTTCTCCTTAGTCTCCTTCACTTGGGAACAATTTCTCAGTCCTCACTTGGCTTTCATGACTTAATACTTTTCAAGTGTAGAAGCCAGTTAATTTCATTGCATATTTGTTACCTATTTCCTCATGATTCAATTCAGGTTGTGCAATTTTGGCAGAAATATCACAGACTTGCTACTCTATTCAATATTAGGTTGATTTGTCCCATTACTGTTGATATTCACTTTTATCACTTGGCTAAAATGGTGTTTGCTAGATTTCATCACTGTAAGGTCAATTTAAATTATTTTTTACTTATTAAGTACCATAATTAATACATATTTCTTGGAGAGATACTTCGAGATTATGAAAATATATTGTTCCTTATCAAACTTTCACCGACTGGTTTTAGCATCCATCGATGAGTCTTCTTTTTAATTTATTATGTAATTGAAGAATAGGGGGGTAGGAAAAAAGTTGAACAATTAGGATCCAAATGAATTTCTTGTTTTTCTCTTTAAAAAATAGGTGGATGAAGAGTTTGTTATTCTCTGGGATACGGCGTCATCTGGTGGACCACCTGCTTTTGGAGTCACTTCAGGTGTTTCTTAAATATGCCCCGCCTTAGATGCATGGAATCAGAATCTGGAGGGTGGGGAATGGGACACTTCATTTTTAACAGGTTCTCAGGTGACTTCTAAATGTAGAGAAACACGCTAATAAGAGATTCAAGGGACCCTTGCTTTAAGGATTTGCCTAATGCTTGCAAATTGTGGACAAAGGACACAGAAGTTGCATTTAATGTAATAGGTTATAAATACTACATCAGATACAACATTGAGACAGGATGGATTTATTCAGTTTAGAAAGCTCACATTCTGCCCCCAAATAGATGAATGTGCAGCACACCATTTAAGCAGAAGGCTGCTCTGTTCTACATAATCCAATAAGTGAAGTGGAAAAAAAGATATCTTTCTCTGTAGTTCTAAGGTCTCCACCTTCAGTCTAAACTTTTTATTTTGCTTGGTGCATATCAAAGCACATAGCGTTTCAGTCCTATCTAGTTTATTCCAAGCATCCCATCTTCAGCTCCTTATTTCCTCTGCTTTCTGGTAGCAAACACACCATTATCCATTGAGTTGCTATAGGTTCTTTGTCTCTTGAAAGCCTCTGCTGCTGTGAATCATGAAAGAAAATTCTATCTTTGTGTATAACGCCTTTTTAGTGCTGTTTTACCTTGGAAAATTTATCTGAACCACAGTCCCAGGCCTGTTACTTCTGGCCACTTTTATTATAGTCGCTGGTATGAATTGGCGCCCCATGAACTTTTCACAATTATAGTCCTATTTCAAATCTCCCCCAAGTGCCATAACTTTGCCCAAGTGGATTTATTAAGTGCTCTCTAATCAGCTAAAACCTAAATCTCGTGAATAAAATGCAGTCTGGGCTTCCTCAGTTAATATTAAGGCCTTTTTCCATCCACGGTTTTCTGTAATTCAACCATAGGGTATTCCATCACAAAGAAACTTCCTCCCCAAAATGGTCACGTGCAATTTTTCCTGGTTTTAGGTAGACTGGCGTTTTTTTGAAGTACTATTTATTTAATATGACAGACAGATAGCTTCAAATTGTTTTTCACCTGAAGACTATTCTTCATAATTCTGAGTAGAAATATTGTTGTCTTAAATCAAAACATAAAAGATGGAAGTATAAGAAAACCTTCTTAGAATACAAAAATAAGAATTTTGAACACAGAAAAAAATCTGCCATTTTTTGAGTTTTAATCAAAGACCGAATGATGAAACAGATAGCAAAAGTAGTTTGGTTAAAAACTTTTTTATACCGGCCTGAGTGTTTATTAACACATTAATGGGTTATCCTTTACTGGTTTATATACTGCTCACCAAAAGCTGGCGTTAACATATGTATGCAACGTCATTTTGACACAGCTGATTTTATAGATGTAAACAGATGCTCTGGAAGGCTAAGTAACTTTCCTTAACATTAGAAATAAACACCAGTCTAACTCTAAAATCATGCCTTTTCTTTTCTGTCATCCTACTCATTATAACTCCCATCACATTAGGTACAGAAATTTTGGTCCTTGGTGAAGCCAAATATTGTCATAAATCTCAACCTGTTAGGTTAAGTGGCAGAAAATTTAAATTTTCTTAATTTCTAACAAAAAAGAGTTATTGCTAGATTTCTCTTTGCACGAAAAACAAAAGATGATTCTTTGCAAATGAGACATTTTCCATTTATTCTATGGGAGATTCTGATGAGAAAATTATGTCTCTTAGGAGGATTTGTAAGCTTAAAAACTCTATGTGCTTAGAGTTTTATCAGCAACCCCAAGTGCTTATTGGTTTTCTTCCTACTTTGATGAATAAGAGCAATGTTAGCAAAACGAAATAAAGTAGAAAGGTTTTAAATGTTCCATTATTTTGAGGCATTGGCAATTTGTGAATCTTGGCAGTATGTGTGACCAGGCATGTGTGTGCCTACTACTTGTGTGCCAAGATACCTGATTCCCTTTTCCCCTGCCCTCCCCTACCCCGTTCCTCCCTTCTTGTCCACTTCTCTCCCCTTCACTTGTCTTCTGTCTCTTGTTCTGCATTAAATTTCTAGTGTTCTTGCTCAACATTTAAAAGTCAATTTCTACCTACATTCAACATGCATTGTGCCCACTCCAAATACCTTCATCTCCTTTTAAGATATGTATATACACACACACACACACACACATATATATATATATATATATTTAGTCACTTTGCCAGGCCTTGGCAAATGAAAAATAATAATGTATTCAATTTCAACAAAAACCATGATTCACTTGACACTTAATTTACTAATTACATCAGAACTTTCTAAGATAAACTGAAAAAAAATCATCTTTTTATTTTGAGGATTGAAGGTCTTTCAAACAAAATACATTTGTGTTTGCTGAGAAAGAAGCTATACTATAAAAGAAAAACTATTTTCCAGTTGTTCGTTATTGTATTTTATTTTTACATGTGATTTTCAGATTATAAAAGTAATCCGATATACTGTTTGAAATTATGGAAAAGCATATTGAATAAAGGAAAAATTTACCTCCATTCCATGAATGAGAAAATTGCAGTCTTATTTAAGGTTTATTTCCTTCTTCTAGTTAGTTCTCAGTTACCCCTCAGAGTTGTCAGCTACAAAATCAACGGATTCTTCCTTACTTCCTTTCCTCAACCTAACTGAATTGTATCCTAGTTATATGTTATCATAATTCTCTGTGCTTCTCTTTCATAGCTCATACACTTTAAGTGTAATGGATTATTTATTATCTGTCTCCACCCGAGGCACAGACTCTGTCTGAGTTGTTTGCTGTGATGGCCCAGCTTTTAGCATAAAGAACAAATAAATATAAGCATACAAAATTTTGAATGATACTGTCTTAGTTTTATAATCTATTTAAAAATTGTGAACAATTTCCCTGGTTATTAAACATTTTCTGAAAATGTTGAAGGGGAGGAAAAGGATCCTCTACCCACTCTGGGTCCTTTCTGGCTGGGCTACAAATTAAATTAACTTGAGACCGAATAGCAGGAGAAAATCAAGCAAAGCTTTATAACATGTATACATGGGAGAGACCAGGGAAACTGAGTTTGTCTTGACAAAATGGCAGAAGTTCTCCTCTTAAATAGACAAATGAGGATATTGGGGGTTGGGGGTATAAACTATGGGGGATTACAAGAAAAGCACAGTAAACAAGAATATGCAGATTTAAGTCCTCACCTTCCACACTCATAAGAGTTTCTAGAGATAAAGTCATCTGCCCCTCTTCCCTGTACAGAGAAGGAGATACCTTTACAAGTGGAGATTTCCCTTACAAATGTAAATGTTTGGTCTTATCAAGGACCGTCTCAGTCTACCAATACCCAGAGTAATCTCTGGGTATTGTATCATACATACTGCCAAGATTCACAAATTGCCATCCAGGGGACAGGACTTCCATCCCAAATCCCTTTAGACAGTTGGTGGGGGAGAAGGTCAAAGCCTCCTTCAGAGAAAATAACCAAGGTATAGAGACATATTTTGAGGTGGCCAATTCCAATCCCCTACACTATATATATATATATATATATATATATATATATATATATATATATATACACTTTATCTATATCTATATGTATAACTATAGGTAGATACAGATGTAGATGTTTTCCATTTTATGTAGTCAAATATAATAATTTTTTCCTTGATGGATTCCACCTATATTATTATGCATTAGAAAGACTTAGACACATGTTTACCAACATTTTCCCCAATATTTTATGGGCTAATTGTTTATATTTAAACTTTAACTCTCCTAGAATTTCTTTTTTATACTTCTTGTTATGAAAATGCAGAAAAATAGTATGAGCCCTTAAGCGCATTATAACCCAGATTCACAATTATAAATTCATGGTCAATCCTCTTGCATTTATACCCCTACCCACTCCTCTCCTCTTGGTTATTTTGAGGTGAATCCCAGACATCATCTTATTCACCTCCAAATACTTCTTTGGTTATCTATAAAAGATAAGGGCTCTTTAAAATGATATAATCACACTATATCACATCTAAAACAATGAATAATTATTCCTTATAGTACTAATTTTTTATGTAATGAATGAAGTAGGAATCTCTACCATTTTCCCTCTGGATTCTTAACATATGTCTCATCATCAGTTTTTGAGTGATCTGCACTTTTCAGTTTGGTTTTCTCTCTCTCTTCTAGGAACCTCAACAGAAGAGACCACCTTGCTTTGTCTTTCTTTCTGTCTCACCTGGGGTTCATGCATTTGGCTATACTAGTTTGCTGCTGCTTCCTGCTGTCTTTTAGCTTACAGGGATAGTTTTTACAAATCTGGGGCCTTTCTGCTTCTTTTGAATGCTGCTAATAAGCTGTTACCTAATTGCTTTATCTAGTACAGAGTTGAATTCTAAGTTGAGCTATTCCTTCCTCTACCATGGTCAAAATTCTTCTCAATGCACAACTTCCAAGCTAAGAAAGTTTAGATCTTCCAGTTTCCTTGACAGCTTCCTCTACCCTGCACAGCTTTCTCAGGAGGATGAAATACAGATTGTATCTGACAAGAGATTCTCACATATTGAGGTATATGGGGTAACTATTTGGGTTCAAAACTGATTCAGCTTGAACTAAAAAGCCTGAGTTATGCCCTATCAAACATACCTTGTACATCTGCTTAACCATTAAAGTAAAGAATGCGTTCTCTTAAGATAAGAATGCATACTTCCCCTCCTACGCCCTATTGGTAACACGCTATGGGTAACGCCCTATTGGTAACACCCAGATTAGTCCTTTTCCTGACATCAGGGTCATGCTGGTTGACCTGCTAATTTGCAACTGAATACCTTTTGAAATTTTGATGAAAATGTATCCTGGGTGTGTTTAATGTATGTTCTTTGTTCTAAAAAGATATAAGACTGTACTAAAAACCATGCTTCTCCAGAATGCTTTCTAAGGCCTTCCCGGGTTATAATCCTCACTCCGGCTCAAGTAAACTCACCTTATTTTTCTTATCTATAGAATGGTTATTGATTATTTTGCGTCAACATGTGTCACTGATTTTCTTCAGTCAGTTTCATCTGCGCTTTAACATACACTCTTCAGAGTTTCCTGTTTGAGGCTGCATTTTTCCTCCACTTCTATGTAAGATTCATGCTTTACCCTGTATTCATATTCTGCTGGCCATTTTAATAGAATCTTGGCATGAGGAGCTGGATATTGGAACCCACATGGATGTTACTGGGAAGCCCCCTATGGACTTTCTTGGGAGAAAATACCATACGGATTATTTCTGCAGAGGTCAAAGGCTAGTAACTGTCCAGTAATTCAAGAAACTTCATGCCTTCACTTACCACGTTAAGAAGTACATTTGGCAACTTAGTAATAAGAGCTAAAATAGCACTCTGAGGTCAGGTAATGATTTACATTAACAAATGGGATGCCAGCTCTGCTCAACCTAAAATATTGATTTTTTTTTTCCTCTTGTTCTACCCCACAAAACTTCCCTTTTTCACCCGGCCTTGGATGCAAATTCTTTGCCAGTTAAGGTACATCCACACGCTCTGGCCTCTGACTCTATAGAGGCTACTGTCACTAGTGAGAAGGAAAACACAGTTGGAATTGGAAAGAATTGATTTTATTTTCTTATCCCCTCTGTCCTAGCTGGGTGGCCTAGGGCACATCAATTCACCTCCTTCATGTTCAGGGTCATTAACTATAAAATGGCTTAATAATTGTTTTACTCATAGGATGGTTGTTAAGATTAAAAGATACAATAAATACAAAATCTTTTATAAGTTTGAAACATATACTAATATTAGTTCCTATTATGAGTGACTGTTTCAAAAATTAGGATGGTTGATAAGAGCTGGTCATCACTGTAAGATTTAAGATAAATAAATAGGAGAATATAATCATCCACTAGTCTTTTTTTTTTTTTTAAAGATCATCTTTTTATTCATTTATTTTTTTGGTGAGGAAGATTGGCCCTGAGGTAACATCCATTGCTAATCTTCCCCTTTTTGCTTGAGGATGACTGTCCCTGAGTTAACATCTGTGCCAATCTTCCTCTATTTTGTATGTGGACTCTGCCATAGCATGGCTTGATAAGCAGGGTACAGGTCTGCACCTGGGATCTGAACCCACAAACCCCAGACTGCTGAAGCAGAGCACACAAACTTAACCACTATGCCACCGGGCTGGCCCCTCCACTAATCTTTTTCTGTGGGAACCACTGGCCTACTTAATTTCTGCACTCACTTGCGTTTCTCAAATTCTTAGATTCTACAAACTGGAGAATTTTCAATGCTAGTGTGATTCTTGTGTAGTTTTCTCAGGTTAGTTGTTAATTACTAGACACTATTTTTCTGAGACTTGAATTGGACTATTGTTGTAGGTTGTGTTCCCTGGGAAACAGACCTTGAGGAGAGATTTGCACATAGACGTTTATTGGAGAGTGCTCTTGGTGACAATGTCCTGAGGGGCAGTGGAGCAGTTTGAGCAGAGGGACTTGTTGACCTGAGAGGTACTCACAACAGGGGCTTCAGTCAATCCCACCAGGAGCCTTGGAGGTTGTGTGGCCCTTCTGAATTGTCCTGCCTGAAGCAAGAGAACTTGACCTTTGTATTTGCCCCCTCCCACTACCATGGGCTGCCCCAGGGGAGGGGGGTGACCTTAGTGAGTTGGTGCTCTTTGTCCAAGGGTTTAGCTGTGAGTCATCAGCCATCAATATTCCCAGCAGCTGGGGGTTTGAATACCTCCATCCTGGAGGAAGATCTGTAGAGTGAAGCACACCATTCACTACAACTGTCTTTATCTTCGAAACACTGGTACGTTACTGGGGTCTCAATTTAACTCCATAAGTTGCATTTTCATTTGTTTTCTGTGGCTTGACTCTCTAGCATTTATATAAACTTGGGTAAGGTAAATTCACTCTTCTGAGTCTTAGTTTCCCTGTATAAAGTGTATTCTCACTGTTTTTTGTGAGGATTACATGGGATACAATTCATGTCATAGATAAGGCAAGTGGCAAATGCAAGGGCACCATGGTCCCCTCTAATGGGAATGAAAGTCTTGGGACACGACTTTGGGTTCTAGGACACGAGAAATTACAATGCCTGGTTATAAAACATTCTGATCTGATTGCAAGGTCAGAATGGTAGCAAAGGCTCCTCTTTGCTTGGATTTGGATAATTTCAAAGGAACACCCAGCTACCAGAGGACACATTTTAGGAATTAGACTGGATTTAGAATTTGAGTTTTCCAGAAAAATAAAAAACTTCCTGCATGGCTTGTAGTCCATTGTTGGCTTAATTGATATTCCTATTCCTGCCTTTTGATCAGCAGTTCAGTGAGATGTGGAGGGGATGCCAGAAATTTAGGGGGCGAGGTGGACGTTATTTGTATTGACTCAACTCAGTCTGATTAAGGAAAATCCTCTGCATTATTTAAAGGGAGATCAGTAAGGGTTAAAGATTAACACCTAAATGAGGGCTTCCTCCTGAGAGCTCAGATTACCAAGTGGCCACAAAGTCTTTATGATGCTGCTTGGATAGACCTGTGTTATCCTCTAGATTCTCTGCCCAAATTTAAATTTTCCTCTAATCTCGTAGTTGTCTTCTCTCAACTGGAAGATATTAAAGCAATCTTTGACTGTTGCTTTTAGATCTTCAACTTTAGTTATAACACATTCTCATGTATATGGGCCGTGTTAATGTCCTGTGAATTAACAAGGATGCTGCTTTGGATACAAACGCAATTCGCTTGTATTGGATTACTCAAGTATTTTTCTAGAGAAATTCTTTTGAATGGAAAGATATTCTCTTAACTGGGCTGGAGGACCTTCTAAATCCACTCAGATATATTTATGGGCCTCAGTTCTTCCTCTCTGAGGAGACAGGGGCCAAGGTGAGCCATATACCTGGGTGCTGCCAACAGATGGCCATGTACCTCCAGCACTGGCCAGCTGTTGGCATCTAAAACACCAAAGTTTTCTATTGTTTTATGGGGCTAAATAAAGTTCTTTGTTACAATGTAAATACCCTAGAGCTAAGAGTACAAAAAATGCTTTTCCATTAATAACATTTGTATGAATCTGTTAATTTTCTTTCAATCAGAAAACTAGCTTAAAGCCAATTTTGAAAACAGAGAAAGGGCACAGATAAGAGCAAAATAAAAGCTGCTTGAGATTCCATTTTTTGAAATAAAATTTTCAAATGTTCAAAAATTTGTGTCATTGTGAAAAGAACATTGCATTAGCATTTAGAGGCCTGAGTTCTAGAAAAATCTCTGCTCTGTGTAACTTTGGCAAAAATACTTTTATTTTTTCTATGTCTACATGTCTCTTGTTAAAATTCAGGACTTTGGACTAGATCAGGACTCGAGAAACTTTTCCTGTAAGAGTCAGATTGTAAATATTTTAGGCTCTGCCGCCGGACTGACTCTGATGCAACTACTCAGCTCTGCTGTTGTAGCAAGAAAGTAGCTGCAGACAATAGGTAAATGAATGGGTGTGGCTGTGTTCCAGTAAAACTGTATTTACAGAAACCTACAGCTGGCTGGATTTGGCCCAGGATCTGCAGTGTGCTGACCTGTGCACTAGATAATGGTTTCTAAACTTGAGTCATTGTTGGAATTCCTGGATGTATCAGGTGTCTATTGCCTGACATCACAATATGTTGTGACTGTAGTCACAAACAAAATTCTCAGTTGCTTAGAGCAATAAGCATTTATTTATCATGTGTCTGTGACTCTGTGACTCTGCTGAGTTGGTCCTGCTCGTCTTCATGTGAGCTGGGGTTATTTATCTAGGTTACAGAGGCTGGGGCAGCTCTGCCTCCTGCTGCAGATGTGTGGGTCAGTTGGGAACACTGGGATGGTTCTCTGACACATATATTCATTCTACAGGTACTCTGAAGGTAACATCGAAGCTCTCTCTGTGTTCATGGTACAGGCACAAGAGTGCACATGTAAACTTGTGAGGCTCCTTAAATGCCTAGGTTTGAAATTGGCACAATGACAGTGTCAATTCTGCCCATGTGTCATGATCCAAAGCAAATCATAAGGACTGGCCCAAAGTCCAAGCGGGGAGAAGTATATTCTATCCACAATAGTGTGGATAGAGGGTCATGCAACCAATCAAACTGGGATTTTTTTTTTTTTTTAAATCACGCTTTTGGGCCCCATTGCCAGAGGTTCTGATTCAGCA
Source organism: Tapirus indicus (assembly GCA_031878705.1). NCBI lineage: Eukaryota > Metazoa > Chordata > Mammalia > Perissodactyla > Tapiridae > Tapirus > Tapirus indicus. Next base: position 63,998,028 of record CM062923.1, read on the forward strand.
GGTCCTTGGCTGAGTTTAGAAATATGTAGGCGCTTGACCATTTTGATGATCAGTCGTCACAGAGAACTACTTAATTAGATGCTTTCTCAGGCCACTTGCAACTCCATTTCATTTGATTCTGTGAAATAAAGAGATCTTATTTTTTTGAAAGTGCACTTTGTTCTCAGAAAATTTTTAAAATTTGATAGCCAGTCTCTGCAGCCGTTTGGTATTTCAGGGCCACAAAGCAGGCTGACCATGGCCTTGATGGAAACTGTGCTGTTTGCCCCACACAGAGCTCTGACCTGCTTAATCCTCATCCACTCCTCCACCTCTTCCCCAGAACTCTTCTGTTGGGGCCGACTCATCAGGCTCGTGGAGGGAAGCTGATGATAACCGTCAGTCGGCACAGCTGGACTAAAACCAACTCATTTCACACTGCAGTGGCCAGTAATCAAATGGTACTGCACGCTTTATTAATTTGTAGTCACCCTTAACCCCTCCTTTTTCTTTTCTTTTACTCATAGGTCACTTAAAAATTCCTTGATTGTGCAACAGTGGGGAATATTCCTTCTCCAAAATACGTGGCACTTTCATTACGCAATTGCTAAACTCAGCATCTTGGGGGCATTTCTCATAAATATTTAATGCTGCATTTTAAAATTTATATTTGGAGTGATTTTTCTTTTCTCATTTGAAAGAAGCTTTTAATTGTGGCATAATGGCTGGCCCTGTCGCCATGAATAAGCATGGGTCAATAGTATATTAATGGGGAGCTGTGGTTAGGAGGAACGTGGATGCCCGGATAAGCTCTTCCGTGAAAGCTGATATCAGCATGCCGTTGCCAACCACAGAAGAATTATATTCATCATTTGGCTTGCTGAAGTAACATGAATTTCTTTTAAAAGTCCATACATTTAAATTGCCAGCATATGATTTATGCAACACCAGAATTTGTCAGCTGGTTTAAGCCTACATAGAGACTTATGTAGGCAGTGGGTAGGAAGAAAATGTGATGCAGAACTTAGAAGTACTTTTTTTATAAGATATTACTCATTTTTATTAACACATTACATTTATATGGAAACTTTCTTTCATGTATCACGAAACTCCTTACAAAACTTACTTAATGAATCCTACTAATATCACCCAGAGTAATTGTACTTCATCCTCTAGAGATGGTTAGACTTAGAAATGTGTCGTGTTAATACTATTTTCTTGAAGTGGCCCTGTGTTGGGTTGATGCTATTTTTTAAGTGACAAGTAAAAACATATTTACATTGTCTCCAATATTTGCATCAGTTGGTTTGTGAATTCCAATTTGGGGAAAAAGAATCCACAAAAACCAAACCATCAGGAATCACTTAAAATATGAGAGACAAGCAATAGAGGGCTGTGATCTCATAAGTGTCAGCAAAATTTTGGGGGGAAGGGCCAGAGAGTAATATTTTCACCTTTGTGGGCCATATGATCTCTGTTGCAGCTATTAAACTCTGCCATTGTAGCATGAAAGCAGCCATAGACAACATAGAAAAACGATTATAGCTATAGTCCAAAAAAATTTTATTTACAAAAACAGGCAATGAAATACACCAATTAAAATGCAGAGATTACCAGAGACCCAACTATATATTGTCTACAAGAAACCTACTTTAAACACACAGATCAAAAGTTAAAGGGCTGGAGAAAATATACTGAGCTAACACTAATCAAAAGAAAATGGGAGTAGCTATATTATTTTCAAACAAATAGACCTTCAGAACAAGGATAATTATCAGGGATTAAGAAGGGCATCACATAATTGTAAAGAGGTCAATTCTCCAAGAAGACATAACAATCCTTAATGTACATGTGTCTAACCACAGAGCATCAAAATATATGAGGCAAAAACCGATAGAACTGCAAGGAGAGATAGACAAATCCACTATTATAGTTGGAGGCTTCAGTACCCCTCTGTCAGTAACTGACAAATCCAGCAGGCAGAAATTCAGTGAGGACAGAGTTGAACTGAACAGCACCATCAATCAAGTGGATCTAATTGAAATTTATAGATTATTTTATCCAGCAACAGCAGAATACATATTTTTCTCAAATTCGCATGGAATAGTCACCAAGCAAGACCACATTCTGGGCCATAAAACACATTTTAAACACATTTAAAAGAATAGAAATCAAACAAAGTATGCTCTCGGACCACAATGGAATTACACTAGAAATCAATAACAGATAGGTAGCTGGAAAATGTCAAAATATTTGGATATTAAACAACATACTTCTAAATAACACATGAATCAAAGAATTCTCAAGAGAAATTTAAAAAGATTTTGTACTGAATTAAAATGAAAAATACAATTTATCAAAATTTGTGAGATGTGGCAAAAGCAATGCTCAGAGGGAAATGTATAGCATTGAATACATATGTTAGAAAGAAGAAATATCTAATATCAAAAAAGGCAGTGGACTGCTTTAACCCATGGGCCAGAGATTGTTGACCCCTGATCTAAAAGGTGATCAATTTGATCCTAAAATAAGTCAAATTATTTCTGTCCACTCCATGTTTATAAACCATTGGGGCATCCATCAAAACAGGAACAGGAAGATAAATTAGACAAAATAAATACAGACCTTTGTTTTTACTAGAATAAAGCCCCCCAGCTTACATCCGTGGATGATTGGCATTAGTGCCATCCCTAAGCAGTCCAGCTCTTACCACTTTATCTAACCCTCTCCTCTGAACCTATATTTCCAGTTGAGAGCCCCTTTCCTCCAATAGTCTCAAACTGGTCTTCCCTCTTGCCTGCATTACAATTTATATTCTTCGTACAAGAGCCAGAGTGATCTTCAAAAAATCATTCACCTGTTTAAAACTCTTTATGTTTTTCACACTGCCTTTATGATTAAAAAAAAAAAATCCTTAACACCTGCAAAGCCTGGTATGATCTAGTGCTGTCTTCTCTCCCCAAACTCATCTCATGCTTTTTTTCCCATTCACTTATTATTCCCCCCAAACATTGAATGGCAAGCATTTTTCTCTGATGCACTGGCTATCTACAGTTCCCTAGAAGGTGTCTCCCTCTCTCTACCTCCTTTTCTAGATAATCCCTCCTTGTATTAATTTCCTCTGGCCACTGTAACAAATTATCATGGCCTTGGTGACTCAAAATAACAAAATTTATTCCCTTACAGTTCTGGAGTCCAGAACTCCAATCAGTTTCACTAGACTGAAGTGAAGGTGTAGATAGAGTCGACTGCTCCTGGAGGCTCTGAGGGGAGGATCCATTTCCCGGCCTTTTTTGCTTTCTAGTGGCCTCTCATATTCCTGGCTTGTGGCCCGTTCTTCCACCTTCAAAGCACATCATCCAAACTCTGCTTCTGTCATCATGTCGCCTTCTTGTCTGACTCTGTTCCTGCATCCCTCTTATAAGGATGCTTGTGATTATATTTAGGGCCCTTCCAGATAATCCAGGATGATCTCCCTATCTCCATATCCGTAACTCAATTACATCTGCAAAGTCCTTTCACCATCTAAGGTAATATTCACAGGTTCTGGACATCGGGATGTGGACACATTTGGGGGACATTATTCGGCCTCCCACACTATTCATCTTCCCGATCTTGGTGTCTATGTCTTTCCCCCAGAGAGGACAGCCTGACCCTCCAATCTCCATGTGCTCCCTCAGGTTGTCTCTTTCATCAAACCCTCTTTTTATTTCATCTCAGTTGCTCTTCAGCTCAACATCTGCCTCTTTCACCAGACTTTAAGCCAGAAGAGGTCAGAGAGCATGTCTGTTTTGTTGATCACTGTTGAATAAATGAACTGGTGATATTGGGGTGAGTTTTCACATTTGCCACTTAAGCAATTTAAATTTATGATAAGGACATTACATTTTTCTTTTTAGTTTCCTTATTTTTCCTGTGTGCTTTCTTTTAGAATAAGCTTAAGGGAAGCATTTTTAGGAAATTTTTCTTTCTGGTAAGAGAAAAAAAAAATTAAAAGCCTATTAGCATGTAAGTTAGTTATCAAGTGCTTTCATATTTAATGCACTCTGTCCTCTTCTTAAAAAAATAGAAACTCTAATATCTGTACAACAACAATCCTTACTAATTATGAGTTTTTACATTTGCATTTTTATTGAAGTATATTTAACATATAACAAAATGTGTAAGTATTAAGTGTTCACCATTCAAATTTTAATTAACAACTGAATGCGTGAAAGCTAAGTCTTTGGAAGATCTATAAAAACAAAAAATAAATGACCTTTAACTTTTAATTACTTTTTTATGGCTTTAAGCATTATATCTGTTTATGGTAAAAAATATGAAGTAGGAAGAACCCAAATAGGAAAATAACAATTATGAAGAATCCCACTGCCGAGCAACCACCTGTCTTAATCCTGAGTGTCCAGGCATCATTCCTGGTCTCTTCCATGGCCTCTCCTCACTTTTCTCAGGTAGGTCTATTCAGTCCCAGCTGTAAACACTCTCTATATGTAAATGACCCCCAAATCTATTAACTCCTCTTCGTTACCTCTCCCTGGCCTGCAGACCACTTGGCATCTCTGCTTGAATATCCAGTAGACATCTCAAATATAACATCGCTGAAATAGAATCTTTGACTTTTGCTCCTTCTCATTCTTTTCCCCAGTAACTGTATCATCATCACCATGCACTTAGTTTCTTGGTCTAAAAATCTAGGATTTGTCCTTGAAATGAGGATACCAAAAAATCACAAAAGTAATTTAAATTAGTGAAGAAATCTTATTAAACAGGTTAGAATTTAGAACCCAGGAAAACAACCAAATACTCTACATGCAAGAAGTTAGTGAGGTCAGAGGGTGGAGAGAAAGATGGTTTTGCAGTGATAGTGATATGCTAAGTAGCTAAACATTTGGGAAAAAATGTAGGTTCTCTAGCTCTCTGTCTCTCTCTCTCTTTCTTTCTCTCCTACCCTTCTCCAAGTTTAAATTCTCCAAACCTGTGAATCTGAATGATTCCACCAGTTATTACTCAGTATAGAGCATCTTATTGAGTAGAGCATTCACATCAGCTTTTATAGGGACAGTCCAGCCTAGATCTTTGGTCTTTGGGTCGAATATCTCTGATCAGTTAGTTGTAGCTGGGCCTGGGCCAACTCCATGGGTATGTGACCTAAGCATGGCGCCATGCTTAGAAAGGCCCCATGCTTGATTTAATGCTCTGCTTTGGCTGTCTAGAAATTCTTAATAATTTTTGAACAGGGGACTGGTTCAATTTTTATTTTTTACTGAGTGCTACAAATTTTGTGGCCAGTCATATTTTACTGAGGATAGTCAATGGGGGTTAAGGATCTTTTCAGAGAGGGGCTGTGGTGTGCAGGGGTTCTCAGGCTTCCAGAAAAGGATGATGTAACTTCAAGAAATCTTGCTTGGATTCCCAGAACACCAGTACAAAAGTAGAAACAATAAATTAAAAATGATTAAATTTGTCCCTAAAATTTATATTTGCTCTGCTAGTAAAAATAACTAGTAATACAATTAAAAGACAAATGAGAACCTTAGTGGCATATGTATTCTTTCTGTGGTCATTCTGAATTTTTGTTTTCTTTTGCTGAGGAAGATTCGCCCTTGAGCTAACATCTATTGCCAATCTTCCTCTTTTTGCTTGAGGAAGATTAGCCCTGAGCTAACATCTATTGCCAATCTTCCTCTTTTTGCTTGAGGAAGATTAGCCTGAGCTAACATCTGTGACCAATCTTCCTCTATTTTGTATGTGGGTTGCTGCCACAGCATGGCTGATGCTGTAGGTCCACGCCTGGGAAATGAACCTGGGCTGCCAAAGTGGAGTGCAAGGAACTTAACCACTAGGCCAGGAGGCTGGTCCCCTGAAATATTTTTCAAATGTGAAATTTAACAACTCACCTAGAAAAAAATGGTCAAATGATATAAACAATTAATTAACATAAAGGAAATATAAAAGGTAAGTAAATATATGAAAACATATTTAGCCTAGTTAGTCATCTACAGAAGCCCAAATTTAAATGACATACTATATTTACTTATAAAATTGATAGTGTTTAAAAGTAAAACTCAGTGTGATCATCAGCAGAAGAAAGAGGGTTCTCTTATCTGCTAGGAAGAGGGTAAATTGGTGGAATCAATTTGGTAATAACTACTTTTTTAAAGTGTATGTATTCTAGCAACGTTACTTTTGAGTATTTGTCTTAAGAATATAATTACTTTTATATGCAATGATATACCTATAAAGCTGTCTTTGAAGCATTGTTTTATGTTTGTGGAAAATTGATCCTACGTGTACAAAAATAACTAATATATTTTATATCACATATTTGTATATATATGTATAAATATATAAACAGTACATGCAATGTGTAGAATATATATTAAAAATTTGACTAGTAGTTGGTGAGGTTATAAGCAATTTTAAAATTTGCATTTAAAAATTAAAAGTAGGTATTATATGAGCAATTGTAAAAGTTATTTCCAGAAAATGTAAGTGGTGAAAATAGAAATCCAAGGACAATTTTATCAAGGAAAAGGAAGCAATTTCCTCCAAGGCCCAGTTCCAAGTTTAACCAGGTGATTCACCTCCAGGAATAAATTCAATCCATTCCATCAATCTGCTCCTCAGGGCGGATGAGAGGGCAAGGGCCTTCAGATTCCTTCTGTGTGCGGGAGAGAACCACAAATAGTGCCTAAAGTCTTAAAAATATTTGTGATCAATAATTCAGTAATTTTACTTCTAGGACTTACTCCAAGCCAATAATTTAAAAATGCACAAAATGATTTACATGTGAGAAGGTATATCACTCCATGATTCATAATGAAAAATGGGAAATTTCCTGAAAGTCTAACAAGATTGTATTGCTAAATAAATTATGGCACATTCAATGCAATCGTTTAAAATCCCACATCCAAAGAATATTTTAGAATATATGAATACTTTAGCCTTCCTAGATTCATTTTACAAAAATTTAAGCCTGTTAAGGATACCTTGCTATGTGCTTCTGGTAGGTAGAATAATTGCCCTCTAAAGATGTGTGCATCCTAATCTCCAGAACCTGTGAATATGTTACCTTACATGGCAAAAAGGACTTTGCAGATGTGATTAAGGTTAAGGACCCTGAGAAGGGGAGACCATCCTGGATTATCTGGGTGGGCGCAGTGTAACTGAAGGGTCTTTTTAATTGGAGATTCTTCCCCAATTGTATTTATAAAGAGATTGTGCTAGCCTTGAACATGGAGGAAGGGGCCATGAGCCAAGGAATGTGGGTGGTCTCTAGGATCTGAACAAAAACAAGGAGATGGGTTTTTCCTTAGAGCCTTCACAAGGGAATACAGACTTGTTGACACTTTGGTTTTAGCTTGTGTCGGGCTTCTGAACTACAGAACTGTAAGATAATACATTTGTGTTGTTTTAAACTACTATGATTGAGGTAATTTGTCACAGCAGCATAGAAAACGAATACAGTTCCTCTTTATGAAAGAGAGAGAGATGGAGGGAGAGATCTTCTCTAGACTGGAAATATAGTTCCTGGGTTTGGAGAAGACATGGAGGTTATGAGGACAAAGAGAAGTTAGGTCTAAGAGAAGAAGATGGCAAGATCCTGAGGGGAAGTGTCTGCACTGAGTCTAGATATATGGGATCAAGAATGGGCCTGAAAAAGAGCATGGAAACAGCAAAAAGCTATCAGACTTGAAGGGACCTTGCAGAGTGGAATAAGGAATGTCACAAGGTGATGCTAATGTCTTATCCCTTACTTCTTTCCTCTGACACCTTGATACTTCATAGACTCACCTAATCCTAGAGAAGGAAGAAAGAGAGGGGCTCTGAAAAGACTGAGGTTAAAGATGAAGTTTTCTTGCCAAGCCAGTGAGAAGGGGGCTCTGATTATATGTTGAATAAAAGAAAATTAAGGAAATTATATTCTTGCACAGCTGAGTGTATGGCCTGATGAGGTGACACAGAGAATCAGATTGTCAAATTAGACTCCTAAGAACAAGTGATCTAACACTGCATCAAACTTTGCTAATAACTTCAAGTGTATAGAAGATCGAGAGACACAGACAAAGCAAGGGGAGATCTGAGACTTTCCCATGTTGAAGGTTGGCTTCAATGTACTCCCCCAAGTACTTTCCCACGCTGAACACACTCTCCTTAACTAGAATAATAGATGAGGTCCCCAAGTGAGGTTTTGACACAATAGGCACTGTGTAGATAAGAAACATTGCCATTTTATACCCAGCTATTGTATAGCTAATGTGACATTCTTAAGGGGGCCATGACTCACAGATTTATTTATAGTCAGTAAATGGGTTTATTTGTTAGAAGTAATCCTTTAACCATGGACATCCTGCTACGAGCATTGTGTAGATAGGTCTTTTTCTCTTAGGAAATATCATTAGTCTAATTCCCCAAAGATCCAGTTGACAAGAAGATTAGGTATCTTTTTTCTTTACCTTGGGGGCACTGTTCCAGTAAAAGGAGCGAATGGCTCCTAGGCCAGTGGCTTTAACTGCTTTCTCTCATCTGATAATTTGTAACAACTATGGTAACTGTCTTTATTGACATATCCCAAAAAGGAAAAGGGCTGTAGAAGATACTAAAGTCAAGCTGGAAGGCAGATGATAATGTGGAGCATAGTTTTAAGTAGGCTTCTCAATTTTTAAGGTGTCCTCAATTTCCATACCAGGTGTACAAGTTATAATAGTGTACAAAGCTTTAATATCTGTGACCAATTTAAAGTCAGGGGAAAATCTGGGATTGACCTTGTTCTATAAGTGATTTGTAGGATTGCATAATAGATTCCTTGATAGCACAGATTTGAAATGTCAGATGGAATAAAAACCTTGCTTATAGTCCATTCTCCCACCAGAGGTGTGTGAGGAGGGCGAAATGGAGAAATAGGTGGTCGCTAAGTCTTCTGTGTCCTGAGATATTCCTATGGGGACTTGGGAAGGAAAAGTTAGGGGACAGGAAGAGTAGGGGCAGTATATACTGTGGCATGGGTTTAGGCTTTCTTTGTTGATAGAAGTGAATTCCTTTAGGGAGAGCCACTGATATCGCTTAAATAATTTTCTTGACCTTAGGAGTAAAGAGATGTGGTTGAGGCCAGAGGGATGGATTATCCCCTTCCACTCCCCAGTTTAACACACATACACACACACACACCACATTCAGTTCCTTTCTCCCTCTAGATTCTAGGAGAATAGAGGTTGGGTTGGGCTTCATGCCAGAGATTCTCCCCTGGGTCAATGGGAGAGAAGTAGAGCTCTAACAGGCTTCTAAATAGAGAAAGCACTGGGGGCCATCACTTCAGGGCTCCCTCAATAGCATCAGTTGCTACCATGTGGCAAGAATATTCCCTGAACTCCATCTTCCATCTTTCTTGATGCAGTGGACCAGAGTAGTTTATGTCCAAATTGATGATGCCTGCAAGATCATCTAGAAGTGATTTTCCATTCCAGAATATGGATTGAGAAAAAAGATATATATTCATTCTACTTTTTATTCGTTTGTAGTCTCTTTCTATTTTAAATGCAAACCTATAGTCATTAAGCCACTATTGGTAAAACAGCTTTTGCAGGTGAGTCTGAGACTTTAAATTCTATTTAATTGCATTGTTTCTATGCATTCTGAGTTCTCAACCAGTCACCAACCTGCCTACGAACTTTTGGAACATAGCCCATTTGTAGCCTGGAAATATAAATAAATCCCAATATAATTATCAGACCCACTTATTTGTAAGTGTCGTTCCCTGGACTAATCTACACGTTCATTCTTGTTGGCAGCGCACACCCTTTAATGACCTGGATGCCCCCATTAGATTGGCCTGTTTTGCCCCAGCAGGCCGTGACACCCTGAAACACTCAGCTTAGAATTAATAATCTACCATAGTAATTAGCAACCCAGTAGAAATGAAAAGATCACAGCTAAAGTCACAGCTATTTATTTAAGAGCAAATTATTAAGTAGGTGTTCAAGATTGTTTCTGTGCTTTCAACCTCAGGGGGGGTTCTTGTAAATTGCAAGTTTGCTCTCTCTGACATCAAAAGATCCAACAGCAGCAATAAATACATTCTTTGGAGGGAAAATATAGACACTCAATTTGGATGGTTGACTTGATCAAAAAGTGTTGTCTAATTTGTATGTGAACAAACCACACACACATGCACACACTCATGCAGACTCACAAAATGCGTATACACACAGTGGAAGCAGTGGCAGGTGGTGTTTTTCAATTGCTGACTTTATTATATCACCGAAGATTCCATGGCACATAAATCCACTCTAGAAAAATGCAAATTTACAGAAAAAAAATTAGTTTATGGATGAGTACAATCCTGACTCTGATTTATAGCCGTATAATTGTGAAAAATATGGTGTTTAAATACAAATAACTCTATCATTAGTATGGGTGATGGTTAAAGGATGATAGTCTCTAGCACAAAAAACAGACACGCAGACTTTAATGCCACATTTAACTGGGACCAGGCTGTTTGACATTGTTCTGCTTACAACGAATATAATCAGCCTTCTTTTAGGAGGGGAATGTCCCTTGCAATGTAGAACAGTATAGCTAGAACAGAAAATCTCGCAGTTTAAATCAGATTTATTAAACAAGTAAGTTCATTTTCTCAATGGACTAATGTTTTAAGAGTCAGACATTTCTGAATTTTGCTAATCCAATTCTGTCTGTTATTACCCCCAGATTTTCTTTCCATTCCCTCTGAACAACGTCTCTGTTCAGCCATATATAATTCTTAGATTTCCTTGGTCTTGTCCGCCTTGCAGTCCTAGCCACAGCTGCCAGACTCTGAGCAGGCCCATGCAGTTCTACATTTAAGGCTGGAGCAGCTAGCCTTATTAATCCAAGTTTGGAAGTTTTTCTTATTGTTGACTTTAACAGTATAATAAGAAGAGGAAATGAAAGAGAGAGAAAAACAAAACAAACCTCAATCAGAAGTCGTATTATATTATCTTCGGCCAAGAGAGGACCTCTCTCCAAGATTTGTCCTGTCTTCTATGCTGCAAGATGAGAACCAAACCATGTTTTGGTTTTTCTAAATTATTTCCCTCAGAAGCAGATCTATATCATGGTTTATTCTAATGGTTTTTACAAAATGCTACTCATTTTTCTTGCTCGTTCTTTCTTTTAATTTTTTTTCTTAAGAAAAGATCCCCAGGACTGTTAGAATACTTGATAACTGCTGTTTGTCAGAAATAACTTACTCTTTAAGCTAGTGGTTGGAGAGGAAAATAATAAGAAACACACACATAATGAGTCTTTAAAACCTTTTGCCTGAAAAGACCGAATCTCCCAACAGGATATTATTACCCAGCACAATGACAGTCTTTTCTGATCCGATTGCACAGAATTATTTCCTTCTGCTCTATTCAAAACCACCCATTGGTCAAAGAACTTCTTATCTTTTGACAGAATAAGCTCTAGAGAAAGTACACTTGATAAAAGAAGTTCTGTCTAATGGTTAAAGCTGAGAATTAAGTTAGAATTTCTTGGTGTAAGTTGGTCATACAGAGATTTTATATATCTCTTGCTCCTCTCGATTTAGTTATCACATCTGAAACGTATTGCTAAGCCATGAAATAGGATGACTGATCTTCTTACTATTAGTGAATTATTTTTAATCTCCAGAGGGCTATTTTTGCACAGGGATAATAATTTTTTCTCACATTTGATGATGATGTTTTCCAATTCATTATTTAGTTCAGTCTTTTATACTGTCTCTGAATTTATGTCAATATTTCTTGGTTTTCCAACACAAAAATTAAAATAAATTACTGTAGGGTGGGAATCATATTTCTCACATACATCAGTTGTATTTCCTCAAGTGCTTGAGGGAAAAATACTGTACAAATTGATAGTTATTTAATAAATATTTACAAGTTGGGCTGACCAATTGGGAATATGTTGTATTACCAAATAAGCCTACCATTCTTCATGCTTCCACATGCTGGAAAGTGAACACTCTTACCATACTTTCACTAATTCACCACAATTTCTTCCCACCTACTATCTTTTGCCTGAATTTTCTCAGTAGTCACTAAAAGCTTTCTTAATTTAGATCTGATAATTCTGGCATTGTGAAAACTTTTCATTTCCTTCAAATGTAACTTCAGAATACAGGAAACTGTTGGTGAAGTTGTTTCTCTAGGGAAAAGGCCCTGCTGTTCCTTGAATGAACTCCATTTCTGCACCGATTTGCTGGAAGGGGAATAGTGATGCAGTGTACTGTAGAGGACTCCTGAACTGAATTTTAAATGACAACATAGCAAAAAGAGGTAACATGCCCTTTGTTTGGTTGTCTGTTGATGTTTTAAGAACAGAGCTGAATTAGTCATAGCTCATGTTTAATAGCACACTGTTGCAATTTGTCCTTTCAATGTTCCTTTCTTATTTTACATACATATCACACTCCCATCCCTATTCGAAGGTACCTAGTCTATGTGTTTGCTGCGTGTACTAGGATATTTATGCATCTTTGAAAAATATATTGTGTTATTTGGCAAATATTTTAATTTTCTCTAAATAGTATTATATTGTAATTTCATGCTTTTTTTTTTTTTTTTTTACTATTTTCATTCAACGTTCTATCCATTTTGCTGTGTCATTGCTTAGATCTACCACATAGTATTATATAGTATGCATCCATCACATTTTACTAGTCATTCCCTGAATGATGGGTATCTAGGCTACTCCCAACTCCTTGCTACCACAAACAACACTCTGTAACATCCCCACATACAGGCTTTTTTGAATGTCCTTGACAGTATCTCAGGGCATATACCCAGGAGTGGAATTGCTGAATCATATTATGTAAGTAATTCACACATTTATCAAGTATTGCTATACTATCCTCCAGCGTGACTGCACAAGGTGACATTTCCACTGACTGTGAAGGAAGATATTCATTTCCCCATATTTCTCTAATACTTGGTGTATTAGTTATCTATTTCTCTATAACAAATTACCTCAAAACTTTGTGTCTCAAAACAAAAACATTTATTATCTCACAGTTTCTGTGCATCAAGAATCTGAGTGTGGCTTAGCTGGGTTTCTCTGGGTCAAGGTCTGTCATAAGATTGCAGTGAAGCTGTAAGCTGGGGCTGTGGTCTCATCTGAAGGCTCAAGTAGGGGAAGATTCACTTCCAAGTGATTCATGTGATTGTTGGTAGGATTTAGTTCTTCATGGGCTATTGGGCTGAAGACCTGAATTCCTTACTAGCTGTTGGTTGGAGGCCTCCTTTAGTCCCTTGCCTCATGGAGCACTCCATAGAGCAGCTCACCACACGTAGCTGGCTTCTATGAGAGCAAGCAAGTGAGAGAGTAAGAGAGAAAAATGAGACAGAAGCCACACTCTTCACAATCTAATCTTTGCAATGACATCCTCTCACTTTTGTTACACTATACTTGGTACAGGTTCTCTGTTTTCTGCCCCAGTTCAATTGTTAGGAGGCAATCATGCATAGCACTTAGAGAAGTGGGTTTGGAATTAGTCAGCCTTGCATCTGGATCCTGGTTCTGCCTCTGCCTCATTATATGATCCCAGGCAAGTTACTTGGTTGCATAAAACTCAGTTTTCTCATCAGTAAACTGAGAATAATACTAGTATCTATCATATGAATTTATTTTGAAAATTTAACAAAATGAAACATTAGAAATGCTTAGCATAATGTATATGGTATGTATGAATTTTTCAACCAATATTTTCTATTAATATTTTAATTAAAGTATGTCTTTGTGTTGGGATTTATATTGAGAGAATGATGGCAAAAATATGCTATTTTAGGGTATATATCCTGCAAAAATAGAAAGGAATGGAAATAAAAAAAGACTTTGGATATTAAGGAGAATATGCAACAAAATCCAGGAAGTCATAAAAGTGAGCTTGTCTGGAGGATGGTCAGAATAGAGATTTTGTTGTAGGATTTGAATATTTTTAAATGTATCGTTTGGAGGAAAAGATCCCTGAATAGACATGTGTTGTTTTAGAAGATGAAAATGGAGTGTAGGTTTCAGTTAGAGAAAACAGAGTGAGTGGAAAGTAGGAAATAAGCTTGATTTTAAGAAGTTAAACAACTGGCAGAAATAATCAATTTTTATGATATTAATTCTTGGTTACCTGGGATTATTCTACTTACTCAAACTTCTGTTATACTAGAAAAAAAGAGATATGAATGAGCCAATTAACTTTTCTGCTCTTCATTGTAAATGAGTGATAGAGGCTGCATTTCAGCATGAAGACATGGATGGTAAAGTAACAGCAAAAGCACTCAGACTCGCATTTGAAAGCAGTAAGAATCTGGTGCCAGAGCCAACGGAACTACCCTGACAATGCTTTCAATGGTAGCGCTGGCCGACTGGTGCTTTGCTGCCATGCATTATTCATCTCAACATAAAGGATAAACTCAGCTCTATTAACCACTGCCCCAGGGCCCTCAGAGTCAAGAGGGGAATATGTGGTTTTGGAATTGTGTTTCTTTATGGGAATGGAAAAAGCAGACTAACCATAAGCACTTGCCTCTACAACTCGGTTAGCAAAATATGTGTAGTCGAAGTAGGATTGAGAGGTTACTTATTATGGTCTCAGAAAAATTTCTAGAAAAGACCAGAGCAGACACAATTAATTTCTACTTCATTTCTATGCAAACTTTACTTAGATGAATTCTATTTCTTGACAAAGTATATTTTTTGAGCTGCCTAGTAAGTAGAAAAGGAAAACATGAAAAATGCTAAACTATGTCAAAAATCTCAAAGCATCCTGTTTGAAATCTCAGCTTTTGACGGGCAATGAATTAAATAGTAATATAATTAACATCTCTCAGAACCATATGAAAATAAATTTATGTGATGAAAATAACTAAGATTATCAGTTATCACCTGTACACACACAGACATGTACTTATACACACACACACACACACACACACACACACACAGAGAGAGCAAGAAAGGAGAGATGAAATGAGACACATTAAGTTTTTTAACTATAAAAATTTAACTCCCTGTTAAAGCTGTAATATAAACCAGCATTTGCCAAAATTTTCTGTTTTTTTTAAAGCAGCTTTATTGAGGTATAATAGATATACAAGAACTGTGCATATTTAATGTGTACAATTTGATGAGTTTGAGGACATGTGCAAACACCCATGCTACCATCACCAGCATCAAGGTAATAGACATATCCAACATCTTCCAGAGTTTCTTTGTGCCTCTTTGTTTTTTCTTTTTTTGTGTGTGATAAGAATACTTAACAAGAGATCTACCCTCTTAACAAACTTCAAAGTGCACAATACCATATTATTAACTATAGGCACTATGTTGTACAGCAGACCTCTAGAATTTACTCATCTAGCATAACTGAAACTTTATGCCCATTGGACAATAACTCCCCATTTCCCCAATCTGCAAATCCGGGGAAATCACTATTGTATTTTCTGGTTATGTGAGTTTGAATATTTTAGATACCTCATACAAGTGGAATCATGCAGTATTTACCCTTCTGTACTGGCTTATTTCACTTAGCATATTGTCCTCCAGGTTCATCCATGTTGTCACAAATGGCAATATTGCCTTCTTTTTTAAGGCCGAATAATATTCCATTGTATGTGTGTAGCACTTTTCTTTATCCATTCATCTGTCATTGGACACTTGGGTTATTTCCATATCTGGGTTATTGTGAACAGCACTACAATAAACATGGGAGTCCAGGTATCTCTTCAAGGTCCTGATTTTAATTTTTTTGGATATATACCCAGAAATGGGATTCCTGGACCATACCCAGAAATGGGATTGCTGAACCATAAGGTACTCCATATTGTTTTTCATAGCTGCTGCACTATTTTACATTCCCACCAATAGTGTACAAGTGTTTCAATTTCTCCACAACCTTGCCAACGCTTATCTTTTTTTTTTGTAACAGTAGCCATTCTAATAAGTGTAAGGTGATATCTCATTGTACTTTTGGTTTGCATTTCCCTGATAATCAATGATGTTGGGCATCTTTTTATATTCCTGTTGGCTATTTGTATGTCTTCTTTGGAGAAATGTCTGTTCAAGTCCTTTGCTCATTTTTTAACTGGATTATTTGGGTATTTGCTGTTGAATTGAAGGAGTTCTTTATATATTACGGAAATTAAACCCTTATGAGATATATGGTTTGCAAACACTTTCTCCCATTCTGTAGGTTGCCTTTCATTCTTTTGATTTTTATTATTATTATTTTTTTTGCTGTACAGTGCTTTTTAGTTTGATGTAGTCCTACTTGGTTATTTTTCCTTTTGTTGCCTATCCTTTGGGTGTCACATTCAAGAAATCATTGCCAAGACCAATATCAAGAAGATTTTCCGCTATGTTTTCTTCTAGGAGTTTTACAGTTTCAGGTCTTATGTTTAAGACTTTAATCCATTTTGAGTTGATTCTGTGTAAGATAGGGGTCCAATTTCATGTTTTTTACGTGTGGATATCCAGTCTTCCCAACACTATTTGTTGAAGAGGTTATCCGTTTACCAAAATATTCAAAATATTAGTTCAATAATTACACTCTTTAGTTTGTAAGTCAAATATTTGAAGTAATATGTGTTGCTAAATTTTATATTTTTCTTTATCATAAAAGTAATACATGTCCATTGAAAGAAACTTAGCAAAAGGAAGGAAAGACATCATCCAAAAATAACTTGCATTAATATTTTTGTGTATACTCTTTGTCTTATATCTGTATCAATACATGAGTTCATATTGTTTTGTGCATATTCCTTTATACCATTATAAAAAACACAATAAACACTAAATAAAATGAGTTCCTGTTGTTTTGCATATATTTCTTTGTGATGTTTTTAAAAACATAATAAATCAGTATCATTTACTATGTCAGCAAATATTCTTTTTCCATATTTTAAAAAGCTTTTTAATAGGCTATTTAATATGAACATTTTTGTAGCTATATCTTTATGCATATTCGTGATTGTGTCTTCAGAATAAATTCTAGAAATTGAAAAATTAGATTAAAGAGATTTAAAATTTTGAGACATTTAGTGAACATTATAAAACTGCTTCCAGAAAGGTAGTTCTACTTTGTATTTTGTGAAACATGTTTGAAAGTATTTTCTTGCACTTGCACCAACACTAAGGGATTAATATTTTGATTTTAATGTTATTTTATTGTACTTTTATTCATATTCCATTGAAAACTGAACATTATGTGAAGTTATTGATCATAAGTGTTTGCTTTTTAATACTTTCTGTTACATGATCTTTGGATTTTTTTTGTGATGAGTTATCTTATTTTTGTAAATTTGTAAATCTATATTTTGCTGATTTTAAGTCATTATCATATAATGCTGCAAATTGTTCCTGTAGCCTGTAGTTTGCTTTTAAATTTTCTTTAGGATTTTATTGGTATAAGACAGTTTTTGATGTAGTCAGATTGACCAAATTTTACCTTGATATCTTTTTTTTAGTATCTTCCTCCCCAAAATATTTACCTATTTTTTCAGTACGTAATTTACTTGGTTTTTTTACATTGAAACATTTATCTGGATTTTATTATTATTATTATTTTTTTTCTCTATGGATTGAGGTGAGGATCAATGTTTGTTTATTAATTATCCTTTCTCTACTGATTTAAAATGTAATTATTATTAATAAATAGTGATATTTATTCATCTTTGGATTTCTACTTATTGTGTTGATCTGATTCTCCTTCCTGTGGCAATTTCACACAGTTTTAATTTTGTCAGGTTTATAATATATTTTAAAATCCGAAGGTAATAGTCCCTGTAATTATTCCTCCTTCTTCCCTTATTTATTTATTTATTTTACTTTTGGATTATTCTGAGTGCTGTATCATTAAGCACACTGCGGGATTTTGACTTAATATAGATATTCCTTATCATTTCAATAAGTATGCTTTTATTGTCAGTTTACAAATACTTTTATTTCTGGGAGTTAAACTTGTTAATTGATTTTTTTGAGAAACTCGTAGTTGATTATTTGTTTCTCCTTAACCATTTATCTGCCGACAAGATATAGATATCTATAGGTTTCCAATGTTAAATTGAGGAGATTCCTGGCCATTTTGGTCATGTTCTAAAAATCTACTTTAGATGTTCACACCCGTATTAATAACTGAGTCTGCTTTGTGTGTGTGCGTGTGTGTGTGTAATGTTTCTCAGGGCTTTCTCTCAGTTTTAAGACTACTTTAAAAGATGAGTTGCGGGCTTTCGGTAGTCTATGCATTTTAAATAATATTGGAACTGTTTTTTGAAGGTTGGAGAGAAATTTCCCCCTGTACCCTCTTCTAAACTGTCTTTTCCTGATACTTTTTTGGACAATATTTTAAATTTCTTCCACAGTTATTTATCATTTCCTATTTTATCTCAATAATTGAGTTAATTCTGATAATTTATATTTTTTTCTATTAAACTATCAGTTTTATTATGACAGTTTTAATTTTCTGGTTTATATTTAAATTATGTCAGTGTAATTCCAGTGATCAAGAAAATATGATTTTCTTCCTTTTATTGAAAAGATATGATTCAATCTGGGTAAACTTTATATGAAATAAACTGGGAAAAATATTTTTGACCTCACATCAGTCAATGTGAGCAACTCAAAACAAAAAGAGAAACATGTAATTTTCCTGTTCATTCCCGCTCCCCCCCTACAAATTTTCCCACTGCACTTGAGATAAAAGTACAAAATTCTTCTCAAGAGGAAGGTTCTGCATAATCTGAACCTTCCAGCCTATGTCAGTCTCAGCCTTATGTGATTTCACGGTCTCACCAGGCTCAAGGCAGACAGACTTCTTGTGTTCTTCTACACTGGAAGCTCCTGCCTGCCTTACAGCCTTAGCCCATGCTCTTCCCTCTGCCTGGAACACTCTTGGCTCCCTGCTGCCCTTAGCAAAGTCCTACCAACCTTCAAGCCCCAGCTTAAAGAAATGCCACCACCTCAGTGAGACCTTTCTGAACACTTCCAGTCTGCTCTGTATTGTCTCCACGTTATACTTTCTGATAAGGCTCTAGCTAATCTCGAACTCGGGGCAGAATGGGTTCAAATTTTGGATCTACCATTTATTAGCCTTGTGACCCTGGGCAAGTTACTTAACCTTTCTGTGTTTTAGTTTCCCCATTTATAAAATAGGGACAAAAATAATGCCTACTTCCCAAGGTGATTGTGAAGATTAAATGAATATACATATGAAGAACTTCAAACAGTGCTAGATATGTGTAAATATTTTGTGGTTTAGACATTTCTATTATTATCATTATTTCTTTTATAGTATATAACCTAGCTTACATAACTATGCATTTGTGGGCATGCAGGTTCCCTCTTTATTTCACCCCACTAGACTCCAGGCTTCATGAAAGCAGGGTCTGGGTTTCTTCATCACTATATACTATTCCCTGGCATAAGTGTGTGGATATATTTGTTGGATGAATGATTATTTATTGCTCCATTTCTTTCTGTTCTCATTTCTTTAGATTTTTTATACTCTTGTAGACTTTGTTAATACTTATCAAGAGACATTTCCCTTTCATTTCATAGGGAAAAATTACGGTTCTGACAATTTTATTCCTTTTTTAATGATACAGTTTAATATCTTCAGACACCATTTTCCTCAAGCACTTTCATCAGACATCCAGTTTTATGGTGCAGGGATTGGTTTAATACAATGAAGTGATTTTTATCACATAATCTCTCACTGCAACACCTTTTTATTCTTTCTTTATTCAAGGTCCTCATCTTGAATCCTTTTCTTTCACAGAGATGTTGGTTGAACAGGATAGGGAAGAGGTGATTTCTCACTGTTGACAACATTCAATATCAAACACTGCAAAATGCTTCAGTTTGCAGTGGTGTGGCTCCCCTCATTTTGCCTCTGGCATTTCCTCATCATGTGGGTGCATTGGTCATACCTTTGGACGTGTCCACGTTATTTAACCTTTTAGCACATACAACATTGGTGACACTTTCAGCCTCTGGGAACCCCTGTGATACATGTTTGCCACAGTGCACTTTGTGAAACATTCGACTGAACACATGAAAAATAGCATATGGAAGAGTGATCCTGCTGGAGCACTTTTTCATAGTTATTGGGGATGACAGCAAGTGGAAGAATTCCAGCACTGCTGTGAGGGCATGCCACCTGCTACATAGAAATGGAGTAGTGTCCCTGTTAATTTGGGTGCTCCCACAACAAACATGGAGAGGGAGTTGTCAACAAAGAGGCAAATTTCTGCCTCAGCTTCCTCTGGCTGTAGCTCCCTCCCTGGTGCTCATTAACTGTCAGCCTCCTTCCCTGGCCAAGTGAAACCATACTGCACAAAACTTGTCCTTTCTTCCTTCTTCTGGGCCTAAAAGATTTAATATGAACTCAGACCAACTCTGACAGAGCCTATCTCAATTCCCAACGTGAGACAAAAATACTTTATTCTATAAAGATGAACAAACGGAGAACAGAAACTGGAGAAGATTTAGCAATTCAAAAAAGGATGCCCGTCTGAGTCAGTGTCTTCCTGTGAAGCACAGTTTCCATGGGAAACACAACTGTGGAACATGTCAAATTTGTATCGCCAATGAGTGCTGAGAGAACTCAGCATCTATGAAAGCAGAGAAGGTCATCAGAACAAAAGAAGAGAAATCTGGAAATATTTCTTGGACCCCACAAGCCACTCTTTTCCTAAGGCCATGATAATTTCCAGTCAGGGTGAGATACTTAAATGGCAAATCACTGCATTTATTGAAGAAGCCACCTTCTTCATCCCTCTGTATGTTTACTGTAATTCTTCTTCCGACTTAGCGCAAATACTTTTCATCTCTAAAACGAGAATAAGAACTTTAGCTCATTTCCAGAAACATTGGTGTCTCAGGCATAGATGCCAAGTGGAAAGATCTGACAACTCCTCTTGGAAAGTATTCACATTACATGCATATCACAGAACTAACAATGCCACTATATCAGTTTCCTAGGGCTGCCATAACAAAGCACCATAAAATGGGCGGCTTAAAACAACAGAAATTTATTTTCTCACAGTTCTGGAGGCTAGAAGTCCAAAATCAAGGTGTCAGCAGGACCATGCTCCCTCTGAAGGCTGTAGGGGAAGATCCTTTCTTGCTTCTTCCTAGTTTCTGATGGTTGCCAGCAATCTTTGGTTTTTCTTGGCTTGTCCAATCTCTACTTTTCTCATCATGTGGCTTTCTCTCTGTATCTGTGTGTCCAAATTTCCTTCTGCTTATAAGGACACCAATCATTGGATTAGAGCCCACCCTAATCTAATATGACCTCATCTTAAATTTATTACATCTTCAAAGACCCTATTTCCAAATAAAGTCACATTCATAGGTACCGAGGATTCGGACTTGAATATATCTTTCTGAGGGACACAATTCCACCCACTACAACCACTTAGTGATAACATATCTGGTAGTCATCTGACAAGGCATTTTTTTGATCCCCATCTTCTGTTCAGCTAGGTCCAGGAATATATTTATCACCCAAAGTATTCCTTAAACACACCCTATCAAAACACATTTCTAAACTACTTCATTTAAAATCTCCTCCAAAACTCTTATCCAGATTTGCAAGGATCTAAGCCACTGCCAAACCATCTAATACATTGTTTTAGTAAAGACTTACTCCTAGTATTTTGGGTGGTAAATATACATTAGTGTAATTTGTACTTCTGTCTTTTACAAATCTCAGTGTCGCCATTTAGGCCTTTAGTGGACTGATGATAAGAGTCCAAGTGTAGTAACCACTATATTATTCATGATGTGTGTTGTGATTTATTCTTGGATCTCCCGAACCTCAACCCATCACAGACCACAGCCTCTGGTACCCACCCATTTTCAGCAGTTTGTGTAGCAAATTACCTCCTAAGGTAAAGGGTGAATGTTTGACAGCAAACATGCATTTTAGTATCCACGTCACCAACGGATGCAGTAGAGTTGTTTTCCTGAATGGATTAGCGAGGATTCATTTTTTACCTAAGGGCCTCCATATCAACAGCTGTGGGTCAGTGAATGCCAGATTTCTCTTCAATCTTGGAAGCTCTCTTGATATGCTGCTGGACATAAATTAGGATCTTAGGGCAATAAAAATTAGCTATTTTATGATCTGTTATATTGCCATAGAACAGGTGAAATGCCTCGAGGATATCAGCTATTCCCAGGATTGAGAGACCAATGTACCCATTAGGTTGCATTGCACCAGTCCATCATGCTGTCACTGAAACAAGGTTCCTGTCACCCAGCTCTGGTTAGACTATATATTTGTTCTGAGGCCTGCTCCACAGGCCTTGCTCACTACAAATGCATTCACCTACTGAGGAATACAGTCTATTAACATAAGCCAAGTATTACAATTCTGCATCTTGGTCTCCATAGACCACGTTAACCCAAAATTTGGTGGGGATTCTTCCCCATTAAACTCCCACAGTCCCTCTGGGACAGGGTAATATCCCCTGTGTTACAGATCTCCTCTGCAGGACAATTTCAATTGTGTGAAATTCTCATCGGTGCACTTCCCCACTGTGCTAGTGCCTCAGTTCTGAGATGACAGGGGAGAATGCAAAAGGTCCTGGAATACACTAGAGTGGTGTTAAAAGATAATTTTCAACAAAGAGTAAAATCATGACTCTCATATAGGTGTAAAATGAACACAAGTTAAAGATTTTATTTAGCTCATAATTAATGAGGCAATCGGGCAGATGCTAAAACAGATTCAAAAGAGAATCCAAAGAACAGACAAACTTATAGATCAGGAATATTGAAATGAATGTGCAAACAGACAAAACTGGATTTCCCGTTGGGGAGCACTGTAAAGATGAACCAATGGAGGAAAAGAGAGGAAAAGAGACGGTAGAGAAGATTTAGTATCAAAAAAGGATGCCCATCTGAGTCAGTCTCAGTCGTACCTCTACTAGACAGGACAGAATTTACATGCATATAGACAAAAATTATTTGTGCTGCTGTCAGTTATCCTCAATTTAAAGAGTTGTAAAATAACTTCTATAGAATCAGAATCAGATAACCCAGAGAAGTCCTCTAGAGTCTAGACAATGCACAGTTTTCCACTGAAGCACACATTTTCCCCTACAGTGGCAATACCCAGCTAAGCTCAGGTTTAGACGTCTTTCTGATGTTTTTGCTATATTAGTCTATAACATAACAATTAAAATCCTCTACACTTGTGTGGAAGAAGAATTACAGAAGGTGAGGGAGATGTACTTATGGAGATGTATAATGGGCAGGGAGAGAAGGAAGAGTGACTGGTGAGAGAATGGGGGGTGGAGGAGAGGGAGAGAATGACAGTGACAGAGAGAGAAAGAATCAAGAGGGACCATCTGCACTTAACAGGTGCTGGTGCTAGACCATCAAGGTCCAGACCAAACCATTACAGTGCACAGATCTTTGGAGACTCACAGGTGAGCAAACTGTCTCAGAGGTCTTCTGTATACAGCAAGGCTCTGTAAACTTAACCATGCATCCCATGGGAAGGGGGGAAGGTGAAGAAATCCTCTTGAAGGAAGATACAGATCTGATAGGAAGATTAAATTTTGAATTAGTTTCCCCCAAATGATTAAGCTAGAATAAGTGTATGGAGTAGACTAGAAGAGGCCAGATTTCTTTTTTTTTCTTTTGGTGAGGAAGATTGGCCCTGAGCTAACATCTGTGCCAGTCTTCCTCTATGTTGTATATGGGATGCCACCACAGCATGGCTTAACGTGTGGTGTGTAGGTCCATACCCGGGATCCGAACTTGCAAAGCCTGGGCCGCCGAAGCAGAGTGTGTGAACTTAACCACTACGCCATCAGATCCACCCCCAAATTTCTTTAAATTACCAAGTTTATTTCTTCCATCATCATCATCAGGAGTGGGTTCTCAAGAACAAGATAAGATCAGTTATAAATAATGTAAGATGCGATTTAAAAATATACATTTAGACATGATGTTTATGTTTTGATCCTCCCATTGCACACTCCAGAGACATATAAGTATATCTCCCTCAACTTTCATAATTTTTTTTCAACATCAGTAAATACTTGAAAGTTGCAAACAATGGATTTTCTTTTCTCTCCAGTATATTGGAGTTGGTTTGATAGTGATTTTATTGGAACTACACTGGTTAAAGACTAAAAGATTCTGCAATTTTATATGTATCTCATTATTGCTAGTAATTAGTAATTATTAAGATAATTAATATAACACAATATGATTAATTTTGGTGTGTTTATTTTATAAATGGACACCATTCTGAACATACTTATTGGTTTCAATATTTGTCCAGTGATTCTTGAATTTTCAGGGTAGACAGTCACATTTGCAAACAGTGATGCTTCCTTTTCCTTGTGAATACATGAGCCTATTGTTTCTTATCTTAAATTCCAGAACAACACTGACTAATACTGTTGCATTTAGGTCAACATCTTTGTTTCTTTTTGACATCATTGGAAAAAAATCAAAGGTTTTACCTTTAAGTATGATGTAGTTGTTTTTTGATATCGATGTTATTCAGCAGATCACAAATATGTTCTTTGACTTGTCTAAAGCTGTAAAAAATCAGAAATGAAAGTTGAATTTTTTCCTTGACTTATTGAATTAATGAATTATATTGATAGTGTTCATAATATTGAACCATTTATACTTCTGAAACAAAACCCCTGTGGTCAAAGTAGGTTATTCTTTGGAGTGCTGTATTCTATTTGCTATTTTTTATTTGATTTCTTTGCCATTGTTTATGTTTTATTGCATCGATGTCAGCAAATATAAACTGTACAATTTCTACACTTTGAAATGTATTGAGGTTTGCTTTATGCTGAATATATGAGCTATTTTGGTAAATGTTCCATTGACATTTGAACAGAATGTAAATGTGATATGTAGAGGGTATATATATACTTTAATGTAGATAAATCTATTAAGTTTAGTTCGTAGTGTTATTATTATAGGCATCTAATTATTTTTGTTCTTAGTTTGTCAAAGGCCAAGATATGTCAAAGTCTCTTTTTGTGACTATTGCTTTGTCAGTTTCCTTTTGATTACTCACAAATTGACTAAACTTCTATTGCACATTTAGGCTTTTCTATCCAATTTAATATGCTGTTTATATTCATTTATGTCTACCTGTCTGGTCTTTTTCTTTCCCTAACTGTACCTAGGACATTGCTGTGTTCACATCAGGTGCTCGATAGATACTCACCGATTGATTTTATCATATTCCCTGAGAAATGTTCTGGACAGGAATTACTTGAACTGATTTCAAGTTTAGTATTTCAACCATTACAGGATTATTCATGTGATTTATGCCTCACTCTATTATCACTGATAATTTACCAATTGCAATAAGTCATCTCTTATTCCCACTTAAATAAGCCTTTGTTACTAATTAATTAATATACTCCAAAGAAGAAGTACAGCAAAAGGTGGTTTCTAATAAATTATTTTTGTATTTGCAGTTGGATTCTGCAAAAATTCTGCTGTGGCAGGGATTTCTTAGGTCCTCTGAAAAGAGAAGCAAACCAATTATGCTGAGAGAATTTAACATCAGCTTTATTCATTTAGCTAACATTTGCCCTTCCTTCAGCATCTGTATTCTTTCCCAGAAATTCTACTTTGCAAAACCTAGTGTGAATGATAAGTCCTGAGTGGAGCTATAGTTAAAAATAACTCCCTGTTAACTGTTAATAAGTATTAGTGCAGCAGAGGCCCAATGCTGTAGTGACCTAATTTAGACGGAATCAAAGTGAGTTGTGCTAAAGGACAGAAGATTTTAGAATCTTCTCCCACTTCCTCTTTCTTGTGTCTTAATCAGAATTAGTATAAAGAGTTGCCCTTTCTCTGAGGCTGAGTAGCTCTGTGTGCATTTTGGCTCTCCTCCTTTTACTAGTCAAAAGTCTTTATTCAACTGTGGCTATTTCCTCAGATTCTATATTTGTCCTTATCACCAAGACAAAGTCTTCATGCATTAAAGTTTTGCTTGTGACTGGTTGCAACTACTGTGATAGATAAGGGGAAGGTAAAGAATGCTTGCTTATCTGTTATACAAAAATCTCTGTAACTCTGGAGTTTGATATATATTCTGGCCAGTAGAAGGAAAATAAAAGGACTCAAAATTTCCTGACAAAAGAAATTATAAATTGCCTGATTGGTGGTGGTGTAGATCATGGGGTATAATTTTAAGGTCCTCGCAAGTGTCAAAATGGAAGGGGAAATGATGAGAGGAGATTGGAAAATATATTGTGGTATTATATTTGTTGGGTTGTTTCAGGAATTGCCTCACATCAGGGGTGCTCTTTCCAGATGAGACTGTATCTTGATTATCTAATTGAAATCAGATAGAAGTTTTAGAACCCCAAGAGAACTGGCGGTGGTCAGAGGTATTCACATGTCCTTTTTCTCTCTAGTAAATGCAATACCCAAAGAACATATAACTATTACCAAAGCTACTCTTAGACCTGCAGGTGGAGGACTTAACTCTGTTAAATGGTCTTGTGTTCTAACTACTTTTCCTTCCTTGGTAATTGGGAATGAAAGAGAAGAGAAGTACCATGATCTGAAGGGCTCTGAGTTGCAGGATCTGACAGGGTAGAGAGAGTGGGGCAATGATAAATCTATCTCCATCTTTCCCAGGCTTAACCTCACTATTATGGGAGGAGGGGGTCCTTGCCAGGCAATGTTACAAAATCTTAAGCAAAGCAACAAGTTTCTCCCTCTATAGGTTCAGCAAATACACATTTCATAGGTGTAGGGAGCAGGACCCCTAATGGCATAACACACTTGGGAACAATGGTCTCTTATTATCAACAGAGGGACAAATCCAACATGGCTGACACCAGAAGACTTTCATGGATATAGGGAGAATTTTCCTGAAGATTCCCGAAACTGAATCTCATGTAGAAATTCTGTGTGAATGTTGGCTTTTTTGGGTGAGGAACTGAGGCAAAGAATACTCTGCTTCCACATGCTGGGAGGAATCATGAGGTTAGTAAAATCTGTATTCTGTAAATTAAACAGTCTTCTAGCTTTTGTATATTATGTGGGAGCCTAAAGGTCATGTTTAGAGGGAAAAGTTTGGGCCAGTTAAATTCCACTTCTGAGTATTTATCTGAAGAAAACAAAAACACTAATTCAAAAAGATATCTGCACCCCCATGTTCATTGCAGCATTATTTACAAGGGCCAAGATATGGAAACAACGTAAGTGTCCATTGTTGGAAGAGTGGATAAAGAAGATGTGGTATACACATGCACACACACACACATGCACGCATGCACACACACTGAAATACTACACAGCCATAAAAAAGAATGGAGACTTGCCATTTGCGACAACATGGGTGGCCTGTGAGGGCTTTATGCTAAGTGAAATAAGTAAGATAGAAAAAGACAAATACCATATCATTTCACTTACATATGAAATCTAAAAAAACAAACCAAACAAAACCAAAAAACCCAAGATCATAAATACAGAGAACAGACTGAGGGTGGGAGAGGGAGAAACAGGTAAAGGGAGTCAAAAGGTCTAAACTCCTAGTTACAAAATAAATAAGTCATGGGGATGTGATGTACAGCATGGTGACTATAGTTAATACTACTGACTGACATATTCAGAAGTTGCTAAGATAGTAAATTTAAAAAGTGTCATCATAAAAAAATTATGCAATTATGCACAGTGAGAGATGGTAACTAAACTTATTGTGGTGATCATTTTGTAGTGTATACAAATATTGAATCATCATGTTGTACACCTGAAACTAATATAATGTTATATGTCAATTAGACCTCAATTAAAAAAATAAGTTACAAAAAAAGAGGTTGGGTCAGCTAAATAAATATGTAGAATGGATAGTACTTTTGAAACCATTGATTTGATATACATAGTTCATATGTAGCAATAGAATAAAGAACGTCACTACAAAAAGTTGAATGAAAGATATAAAAGAAAAAGTGTGACACAGGATCCAGAAACCTTGTTGGGTACAAAGACCAGAATTTTGGAGGAAAAAATAAAAAATAAAATTTCACGTAATAGCTGATTGATTAACTAAAGCTAGTAGCACTTTATATTGGTTTTTATGCATATTTATTTTAATATTAATTAAAGATTTCAAAATTATTGTTCAAAATTTGGGTAGTACAAAAAAAGTGTGAAATGGATGCTTAATCTCACTCAGAGTTCTCCAGTCAACAGGCAATTATGATTAACATGTGATATATTATCTTTCAGTATATTTTTCTATGTAATATATAATTTTAAATCCAGATGATTTTTACCTCCCATAAAATTATAGCATGAGCATTTTCCCTTGTAATTACTAACCTTTTGTAAAAATGATTTTGCATTTCCGATATTAGCATAGCGTCCTTTAAACAAATGAAATGCTCACAAAAATCATCATTACCCATTTTAGAGTAAGGGTCCAGTTGTCAAATGCAAAGTAGGCACCCAATTGATGTGAATTCCATCCACCCTCACTTCTGCACCTCTTAGGAGAGTCCCAAGCAGGCAACAGACAGTAAATAAATGGTTGTTAGATTTAAAATTGTAGGGATGCAGAAGAGGTCTGGCTTTTTGGAATAGTATAAGATTGATGGCATACTTTTAAAAAATGACAAATGCCTGGCTCAGCTGTTAACTATGGCGTAATTCTCTTAAAACAGTCATGTCTGGTATTTATGCTTTTGTATCAGGCTGAACATATCAGAACAGGATTTTTATGTGTTAGGAAACGTGATTTGATGGGTAGTATTTCTAAGCTGTGTTACAATGGGTTATTTTTCTGGGAATACCAATTCATCTTTAAAACCCAGTTGGTGTTACAGGTAGGTGGTACAGGACTATGCCATTTTATTCAGTTCATACAATGTTTGTGGTAAGGTCTAATGAGGTGATTCTTTCTGAAAAAAAGTTTCTCTCTTGGTTGCTGGGGTGCACACTCCCGGGGAGGAAAGGCTCCACTTGTGGATTAAACTTTACAGATCATTCATTTCACCTCAGAAGTTTATTTACAATGCAAATTCTAGGGCCCCATTCCCAGAGGTTATGACTTAGTGGCTCAGGTGGAGAGGAGCACTCTGCATTTGTAAACATCACCCCAGGGGAGGATTGTGATGGGCATTGTCAGGGACACACTTTTATTTTTATTTGTGCTAAGTTTGGTATGTTGCATAAGAATATGTCCACAGAAATTTAGCAAGGGCTGACAGGCAAGAGATTTTCCTAAGGAATTTTCATTGAGTCTCTCTCATCCTCCTTTTCTTTGCAGCTGGGTTTATAGTTTGTCTTTTTTTGTGTGTGTGTGAGGAAGACCAGCCCTGAGCTAACATCCGTTGCTAATCCTCCCCTTTTTGCTGAGGAAGACTGGCCCTGGGCTAACATCCGTGCCCGTCTTCCTCTACTTTATATGGGACGCCGCCACGGCGTGGCTGACAGGCAGTGTGTCGGCGGGCGCTCGGGATCCGAACTCGCGAACCCCGGGCTGCCAAGAGCGGACTAAACCGCTGCGCCACAGGGCGGCCCCTATAGTTTGTCTTTTTAACTTTCATATATATATAAAGAAAAATGACTTCAGCTCTGCCTCATATTTTGAACCCTGTACAAGACAGTTCTAATTATCCATCTACTTAGATGCCTTTCCCTGCTAACCAAGGACCAATAGCTTTCAGAGGGTCTCTGAGGCATCCGGTCCTGGCATGTCATGGTGAGAAAGGTGAGCACCAGTGGATGGGGGTCCACGAAGCATCACTTTCCCCTCCCTTTAGACAGAACAGTGTCACTTATCAGTCTTTCTAGTAAGCTGTCCTTTGAATCACAGTTCCCATGATTCTACAAATGCTTGAAAACCACTATTCTAGATGGTGCAAATAATTCTTATGAAGTTTCTTTTTTTTTCATTGAAAAAGCGATTCATGAGGCCAGCCCAGTGGCGTAGCAGTTAAGTTCGCGCGCTCAGCTTCTGCAGCCTGGGGTTCACAGGTTCGGATCCTGGGTGTGGACTGACACACTGCTTGTCAGCCATGCTGTGGTGGCTTCCCGTGTAAAGTAGAGGAAGATGGGCATGGATGTTAGCCCAGGGCCAATCTTCCTCAGCGAAAAAGAGGAGGATTGGCAGTGGATGTTAGCTCAGGGCTGGTCTTCCTCACATACACACACAAAAAAAGCGATTCATAAATATATTCACTATAAAATATTCAAGCAATATATTTGTGCGATGGATTAAAGTGATGGGGAGAAAGAGCATTCTCTACCCACTCTGGGTCCTTTCTGGCTGGGCTACAAATTAAATTGAGGCCGAATAGCAGAAAATAAAAGAAAGCTTTATAAAGCATATATACATGGGAGAGACCAGGGAGTGTCTCTCAACAAAATGGTGGAGATTCTCCTCTTATATAGACATACGAGGATTTTGGGGGGAGTTGGGAGTGTCAGCCATGAGGGATTACAAGAAAAGCACAGTATGGTTATTATGCAGATTTAAGGCCTCACCTTCCACACTGACAAGTTTCTAGAGATGAGGTCATCCACCCATCTTCCCAGTACAGAGAAGGAGATACATTTACAAATGGAGATTTCCCTTACAAATGTAAATATATGGTAAACAGAACTTTGATAGGAATGGGCGTAACAAAGACCCCCACAGTATATTGATACCCAGAGTCATCCAAGGAGAAGGCCGGTCCCAGGGACAGGCCTTTCATCCCAAATCCCCTTAGACAGTGGGGACGGTGTGTGTGGGGGGGGAGGTAAAGATCAAAGCCTTCTTCAGAGCAAGGTAAAGAGATACATCTTGAGGTGGCCAATTCTGATCCCCCACAAAAGAAAGCTCTCATTTCCTTAGAGTGACTGTATAATGTGTTGTTTAAACAAGGACACTTTTGAGAGTGAAAGAATGGCTGTTAGTAATTACCCTGCCATAAACTGAGACTCTTCTGGACAGACTAAGACTTGTGGTGATCCTCTAGTTTCTCCACCAAACTTGTTCTTTTCCTCTTCTTTCACCACCAGTTACACCTTTCTATCTATTCTTTCATGGTTAAGGTTGATGAAGTTTGTTTTACCACTTCCCTTTACACTTTACATTTTCCCCTGTTTTTAATTCTTATGAGCAGTGCTGCAATGGCAATGTGCACACACGTGTGCAATTGCTTGTTGCACTTTTTATTTTGATCATTTATGTTCAAGACAATCTAAAATATATTACCATCATAACACAGAGGCTATTGAATATTTGAACTTTACTTGATGACCTGATATCATGATTAGGGATATTGATTCTTGCACTGTGGGCAAATAATCAGGCTCTCAGGGACTATCTACCCTTACCCTGAATGGCCCCTTTGAGTTATTGTACTTGATTATAGTATTAATAAAATCATATAATTAAACAATTAAAAAACTGTGCAGAACCTAAGAAATCATCAAGTGTAATTCCTTTCCTATACAGATGAAAACACTGAGGCCTGTAAAACTAAACTCAGCCGTGCAAGGAGACCCAGCAGATCTGTGACTCTAGTGAAAGCCTGCTGGGAGTCAGGCTAGTTCTGTGTTTTTCTTCTCTTTGCTTGCTAAGCTCTCAGCTAAGCTTTACGTGTCTATCAGCACCTCTCCCTGGACTGTTGGGATCACTCTTAATTGCTGACCTCTACGTGTATGAGAATGCCACAGTTAAAAAATTTTGGTTCTAAATGACAGAAGCCCAAACAAAATTGACCTAAATAAAAAAGAAAATATATTGGTTCGGACAATGGAAATGTCCAGTAGATTTAGGGATTCACAGGATGAAGGGGCTCCGGGTGCAGTTCTCTGTGATCCTCCCTCCTCCTCCTCTCAGGGTTGCCCTCCGGATGATTCATGGAAGCAACATGGATGAAGTTTTCCCAGAACTCCCATTGTCTCTCCAGACTGTCTAGAGGAACCAATCTCTGATGACGGCTCCCAGAGGAGCCAGGAGAAATATTTTTTCCTGGAGACCCCATCAAGACTCTCCACCTGCATCAGTGATGGGAACTGTGACTCATGCCCTCCTGAAGCAGTCACTAGGCTCAGGAAGAGGGGATGATACACTGATTGGCTTAAGTTAATTAGAGTCCACTTTGGGGCTGGCATTGGGATGAATCTCACTGAAACTACACGGCTGAGAATTTGGAATGGGGGTTTCTCAAAAGAAAATCTGGGTGCTCTCGTTAAAAAATTGGGTTATAAGCGGTGAGGAAGCAACCTATAAATGAGCACACTATCTGAGAATTCACAAACAATGTTTATTAGACCTGTCTATTAGGCAGAAAAAGAGAACAAATAAGTGGTGAGTGAAGAAAGTAGGACTGTTTTTTCTATGATTAAATTTAGTGATACTATTTTGTGCGATTCGCCTTGCTTATCAGAGAATCTTTTAAAGCTTTTCTGTTTTGGATCATTATTTTACTAGTTGAGATGTATGGATAAATAGAGTCCCCCAAACAATTTGAAGACATAAAGTAACAGCTTATCCTGGGGGAGGAGGGAATACCAGTGATGAGCAGGAGTGATGGGAATTGTATAGAAGCCTTAGAGACTTTTTTGTTGCTGTAGAATTTCAGACCATTGAGTTAATTTGGGCAATAACTTTTTGTTGAGAGGTTTCTGGCATCCAACTCCCACTGAGCTCCCTGGGTTTTTCTTTCATTTAGTTTCATTTCACCTCAATCTGAGGTTTATGTGAAAACACTCTCCGAGAGCTAAAGAATCCAGAATGACAGAACGAACACCAAGAACAGGAATCTCAGAGGTACAATCAAAACTCTTTATAGTCTTAGAAAGACTGGAAAACACACCCTTCAGGGTTTTTTCCAGAGTAGGGAGTTAGGTGTGGCCATGGGACTTGCTTTGCCTATTTCTGAGGGAAGCTTTAAGAGTCAAGAGTAAGATCCAATACACTCTTTCACTGCCTTGGTGATTTGGGGGACATTTGTCAAGAATGAGAATTTAATAGCCTGGTGACCTCTATGATATGAGTGACCTCCTGATCTGTGATGGACATTGAGCGTGAATGAGAAAAAAACCACTTTTGTTATTGTAAGCCAGAGGTCTGAGAACTATAGAAAGAGTTTAACCTGTGTTAAATCACTGGGATTTGGGGTCATTTTTTTACTAGGGTGTAACCTAGCCCATTCTGACTGAAAAAAAATTGAAATGGGTTGGCCCCATGGCATAGTGATTAAGTTGGACACATTCTGCTTTGGTGGCCTGGGTTCATGGGTTCAGATCCCAGGTGCAGACCTACACCACTTATCAGCCAGGCTGTGGCAGCATCCTATATATAAAGTAGGGAAAGATTGGCACAGATGTTAGCTCAGGGCTAATCTTCCTCGGCAAAAAAAAAAAAAAAAATTGAAACAAATATTTTCTTTGAAATTATTAAGATGTAAAATAGTAAAAAAGAAAACACAAAGTAATTTCTCTTGTTGCCTATAATAGAAGGCAAACATTGAACCTTTAATATTTTTAAGCCTCTTGGGTTATGTGGTTAGTACTGCCTTGGGCAAAAGCCATGGGGTGTCTGAGAGTTAGATTTTCAGAGGTAGTGTGCAAAATAACATCTTACATCTCATTCTTGGGCAATGTAGCAACCTTAAAATAAAAGCAAGAAAAATAAAATTATGAAAAAAGACATTACTTTTAATGGATTGTTTCTCTCTCTTTTCATTTTTAATGCACATAGGATTCTGAAGATTATGACTACAATCACATGCTTCTTTTCTAACTTTTCTGAAGGCCTTTAAGTTGTGATAAATATAAGGAAAACACCAAAAGTGCCAATTACATTGCCTTTTCCAAAAAAGATATGACCTTTAAATTAAAATCAATAAAGCCCTGGCATCTCTTATTCACACTTTTGGGTGACAAAACAAGAGTGACAAAGAGAAAAGAGAAATTTAAGATTTTGGCTTAGTGCTCCAAGCCACCTACTTAAGAATATTCACTCATTTTCTCATTCATTTCTTTAGAGATTTAAAATTTCCATGATTTTCCAAGATCGGGCTGATTTAGGTTTATAGATCCATTAATCTAAGGTACTTTTCATTTTAGGGACAAAGGAGTTCAGATACAGATGTGTATTTGGACTAGCTAACATAAGTGGATGACGGGAGACCAGAGGCTAAGCCTATATATTCTTTCTACTATATCACGATATGCCAATCTATCCTTGCTTTAGTGTTTCAAATACCACAGCCAAAGAGAAGGATGTAAACACTATGCAATCTCACCTCCTGCCTTGCCAATTTCCTTTCCCTTATCCTCATCTCCTATTATGCTACCTCTTGTTTACTTTAGACCAGCCTCACTGGCCCTCTTTTGTTCTTGATCCCACCATAGAGTATTTGCACTGGCTCTTCCCTCTTCCTGAAGCACTCTTCCCCAGATACCTGCATATCTGCATGCCTCATTCTCTTACCTCATTCAAAACGAGGCCTGACTCTATCTCTGCATTTAAAATGAAAAGACTTCTCCAAATATCCCTCCAAATATGTACTCCAAATATCCCTTATGTGTGCTGCATGGTTTTTTTTTTTTTGTTTTTGGTGAGAAAGATTGAACCTGAGCTAACATCTGTGCCAATCTTCCTGTTTTTTGTACATGGGACGCTGCCACAGCACAGCTTGGTGAATGGTGTGTAGGTCCACGTCTGGGATCTGGGCCTGTGAACCCTGGGCCATCGAAGTGGAGCATGTGAACTTAACCACTCTACCACTGGGCCAGCCCCATGTGCTGGGTTTGTTTGCATAGCATTTGCCAGTTTCTATCATGCTTATTATGCTCATTATTACCTCTCTCCCTCCCAGAATATAACCTTCATGCAATCAAGGATTTTGTCTGTTGTGCTCATTGATATATCCCACATGCCTAGAACAGCCTGGCACATAGTAGGGATTCAAGAATATTTGTTGAAAGAATGAATGTAAAAAGAGATGAGAGAAAAATAAATCCACATGTAATTAAAAGGGAAGGAGCACATTCAATTCAAAGACTTATTAGATGGGGTGTAATTATGTGTTTAACATTGCCTATGCCTGGCTTTTATGAATTCTTCTCAATACAGGAGAAAAAAGCTATCATTTGTTGAAGACTCATGTTACAGGCCTGGGCCTAGGAGCTTTACATACAATATATGTTTCGATTTCATATGAACAGCAATCATCGTATCCTCAAGGTAGGCCTGTTACTTCCATTTATAGGTGAGAAAACTCAACTGGAGGTTTGAGTAACTTGTTCAAAATACTATAGCTGTGACATGTGGATTTGAATTCACATCAGTTTGGCTGCAGTGCCCTCACTCCTTGCTGTTTCCATTCTATTATGGTTAAGGAAGGAAGGTAGAGAATGAATAAGATTTTTAACATTCTTTACACAGACTTACATATTTTGGACAGACATACCATAATCTTCTATCCTCTCAAATAGAAAGAATTATCTCCTCCTTCTTTATCCTCAAAAAGCCTTAGTCATTGCATATAATCCTGTCCGTGATTCTAATTCATTCTAAGTTAGAACTTTAATTTATTTTACAATATTGGCACTCACATACAATACTCAATTCATAAATATGATTAGCTTCTGCCTTTCACCTATGACCCCAAATGAGAGGCTAATATCTTCCAGGAATCACACGTTTCAAATGTTAGTCAAGCTGGAGATAAAAGAAGGAAAAAAAATACATACTTTTCTTGGCATAATTCCTTGGGCAGTTTCTGCACATATGAAGAAAATGTCTTTTTATTTGGAGGTAGACATGCATGCAGGCCTTCGTCTGGCAATGTATTTGATAATAGTCTGAAGAAGTAGTAGCTGACAGAGGTAATGACAGTTGACTGGTCTTCCAGTTGTCACTCAGGGCTGAAGGCTCTTGCTGTCTCCATGAAGATGGTTAAGGTTTTCCTTTCTGGGTAAGGAAAGCTTGGTCCACTGTAGTAATAAGCAGACAAAGGCAGAATGGTTTCATGGGAAATAATCTGAATGGGGACCCTGACAAATGGGTTTCTGTGTCAGTTCTGCTGATGTCTAAATTTGTACAAGTAATTTTTTCCTCTTTCTCAGTTTCCTCACTTGCAAAATTAATGCATTGGGCCAGAGATCTGTGAAGCCATACTTTCAGGTCCAAAATTCTAGAGTTTTCCGTAAATTTATTTGCTAGAAAGTGATAGGGAAAGGACAATAAGTTCATCTTTAATACGTTTTATTATTTTAGACCCAACTAAGAAAATATTTCTGAAATTGGATGGGCACTACTGCATTTTTTCCCTCTTCTGGTACATGCTACAGGCTGTTTTCAAATAAAGAAAGGAAAAGCTATTTCTTACTGGGCAGAAAATTGATGGCTTTTAAAATATTTTAGAACAGACATCTTAAAAAGTTGATTAAGTGATCTTTAGAGTGTAGAGTTTATCGACAACTTTTATGGCCTTACTCTGTGGGAAAATGGGCACAAAATGCACAGATTTTAGAAAACCTCTAATTTTTACTTAACTTCTATTTCTGGGAACCTTTATTTACAGCTTTCAACATCTACTCAGAGAGAGTAACTTCAAGTAAACTACAGATTAGGAAATTGAAAAATACTGTGGAGGTGTGCGATTCATCTTAAATAAAAAGTGCTCTGTGTAGAGGAGCAGGGGAAGATATGGAGAAGGTCTGTTTACAGTTTATACTAGGAATTAAGTTTTGTTCTTCTTTTTAAAATTTTTCTGTGAGTTTCTATTGTCAGGAATCCAGGCAATAAAAACTCCAACAGAGTTTCACTGAACCAAAGTCTGCTAGAAATTGTGAATTGGGTTTAGAGTGAAGCACATCAAGCTTTTAGTCATCTGTTACCTGAGGAAGATACAGAAACAATCCAAGTGCATACGAGGAGAGGGGAAACAGGCAGTTTACTGGAGAGAGCTTTGCTTCATTCAAAGAGAGTAAGTGGAAACCTCCTCACGTACATGAGGGAAACTACCACAGAACAGAAGAAAGTGAATAGTATTCAGAAGCCTCAAAGGAAGAAGTTATTTTTGTAATTGATCTACTGAAAAGTGTAGATATCATTTTTAAGCGAGTCCTTAGTATCTTCAGAGTACAAAAAAGCATTGTCTCTAGGAAAGAGAAGCAGACCTTCATTAGGAGAGGAGAAAGGGCAATGAAAAAGCAGTAGAATTAGAAGGGAATGTGATGATAAAAGAAAGACTGGCCTCAGAAAAAATAACAACCCGATGACAGAAATAAAATCCATATTTTCAGCTATAAAGAATTGAAGGTGCAGAAAAATCAGTCAGGGATGTAGAGGGTAACTTGAAAAGAGCATCAAGAATTTAAAGGGAGGATGATAAAGAGGAAAATGATGAGGCAAAAAAAGTTGAGATAGATGACAAAAACGATAAATAAAAGTATGCCTGAAGGGGAGAACAGAACAAATAATTCAATGAATTCAAATAAAAGAAAAATTGAAGGATTTTTCCAAAGACTGGTATACATGGATTGAGAAAGCTCAATATATTCTAGACAGAGCCCATGAAAAGAAACTCAGGCATAGATATTTCATGGAAAATACATTTAGATTTTTAAGGATAAAGAAAAGATAACCCACAAGGATTTAAGCAGAAAACTTTATTTCATCCAAAAAATAAAATATCTTCAGTCCTCAGTTCTGCACCATCAAAGGCAGGATGTCGGTGCAGCAATATTTACAGAATTTTGATGGTAAAAAAACTCACTCGCAACCCAATAATTATATTTTATGTGACACCTTTTTCCTATTACATATTTAACATAATTTTAACTTCTGGAAGCATAACAATAAGTGGTGGATCATAGCCTATGTACTAGAAAATAGACTGTAGCATGTGAGAGCATGAAGGGAGGGAGTGAAGTGATTAGGTGAAAATAAAGATTCATTGACTGAGGTTCTTAATAAAATAAAATTATACAGTGGTTTGAGAATACAGAGTTTGACTTGAGAATACTAGATTAATGGAAGTTTTGGTCAGAGAACAATATATTGGCATTTGAGCCATTCATTGTTAAGAAAGACCATGTATACGAAATAACAAGATCCAAGGAGTGTACATAACAGTTGGAGGCAAAAATAATGAGCCAAAAAGAAAGAAGAGAAGAGAGTGGAAGATATTGGGGTTAAGTTCTGAGAAGTTAGTGTCATTTGGACTGTCCAAAGGATGTTCAAGTTACCTAATACATTAGTAGGACTTGGTGAGAAGAGAAAGAATGTGGGATGGAAACCAAAGTAATAAAAGAAATGACATGGTTAGTGGATTAGAGCAGTGAGGAGTTGATGACTCTGAGTGGAACGAGCTTCAAGGAACAGAGGAATTCTATAAGTGGGTAGGAAGAAGGGAACCTGAAAGTAGATTTAGGAATCAGGGATAAAGTACACACCAGCTTTGAATGCCAAGATATTTAAGGCTGGTAGAGTGAGGAGTTTACTTGAGAGGGCTACCCATAAGGTCGTGTTTTCAAGAAAGAGCCTGGAAATGGAGAACATATTTTAAGAATAGCTTAAGTATTTAGAGGATTTTGTTTACCATGAAATAGTTATTCTAGGGGGTACAGAGAGTTTGAGAAAGCAATATAAAATTAATGAATAAATGAGAATAAATTCAATCTTACTTAGTAGTCAAAGACATTCAAATCAAAGCAAGACAGATACCATTTTCATCTCCAAATTGGCACAAATGTTACTCAATATTATTGATACTGTGGTTAAACTGTCTTACACATTCTCTGTAGAGATGTAAATGGTGCCATCTTGCTGGAAGGCATTTTGGCAAGATACAACAACATGTTAAAATTGTATATACTTTTGATGTTGTCATCTCTTTCTTTTATACCTAAGGTTTCAGTTTAGATATTATATATTATAGATAGCATTTCCTAATTCTCCAAATCTATGTTTTATGCCTTTCCTTTTTGCTCACCCAATGCCCTGTACTTCCTCTGTCATAGCACTTATCATAATCTGTTATAATTGCCTGTTTATTTCTGTATATTTGTCTCCTGACTTTAAGTTCCACCTTGTTTGTCTACCCTTTCTGTCACCGTTTATATATATAGGTTTTTAGGACTTAAGATGTGCTCACTCACTGTATAAATGAATAAACAGATACATAAAAGGATGGAGGAGGGGATAAAGGAAGAGAGGATGCACCTATGTTTATAAAAATATTTTAGAAATGAGAGAGAGAGAGAGAGTGCAAAGATGAAGGAGAGCAAGAGTGAGAGAGAGAGAAAGAGAGAGAGAGAGAGAAAGATTTGAGACCATAAATACCAAGATGCTGAGAATAGCTATTACTAAGGACTGAGTTTACAATAGTTTTAATTATCTTGATTTTGCTTGTCTGTATTTTTAAAAATTTGTTTTATTTTAATAATAAAAACAACAAAACTATTTTGAAAATAAAATAGATCTCAAGCCAACATCATTCTTTATGGTTAACACAAGAATCAAATAACTAAGAAAAAACTGAAGTATCTTCATTCAGGGAGTAGATAATGTAAATAAGAGAAATAGATCAGGTGTAAAGCAATAGAGAATGGCTAGTACTGTGATAAACTGGAGAGTAGAAGCCCATTTATAATTGACTTAGTTTTAAAATTTAAAAATTTGGGCAGGCTTAGTAAGACACATTTGTGAGCTCAATTTGACCTTCTGATCTCCAGAAAGCAACCTCTGCTTAAAGCTGGGAGGAAGGCAAGGTTGTCTCCTATCATCAGGATTATCAGCTACTACTTGGGAAGTTTTATCTAATACAATAATGTGGGGAAAAAGTGCTTTACTAAAAATAGGAAGAAAAAAATCATTTGTGTTTATAGTTGGTGTGATTATTTCTTGAAAAAATGAAGAGTCATTAGGTGACAAACTAGTAGCATAAGAGTTAGCAAGATGGCTGCAAGAAAGCAATGTCAAAAATTCTACAACTTTACTACATGCCAAAATTTAGCAGTTAGAAAGTATAGTAATTAAGATAGTGTACTAAGCGCACTCATCGACCCTCTCCCTCACAAAGAAGCTTTTAAGAGAATAATGCTGTGAAAGTACATAATAATACAATCTACAGAGGGGTTTTGAGAAATTTCTTTGAGAAAATTCTTGATGATAAAAAATAGAATTTTTTTTCTGGTCCATGCATTGGCTTTAATTATTTAAAAGTATATTTATACTCTTAAATCTCCTGCTTAAGAATGAAAATTAGATAGTGGCCAGCTAAGTAATAGCAAATTGTTTAACTCTCTCACTGATTGGGATTAATAATTTTATTGCCTCTGTGTTTACATTTGTTTTGATTCAGACATTAAATTACATTGTAATTTCTCCTGGATCAAGATATTTCCTGCTTTTCAATTTGATTCTAATCTTTTAAAATTTAATTTAAATTTTTTTACATTGAGGTAACTGGTTTATAGCATTATGTTAATTTCAGGTGTACATTATTGTATTTTGACTTCAGTATAGATTACACTGTGTTCACCATCAAAAATCTAGTTTGCATCCATCACTGTACAAATGTCCCCCTTTACCCCTTTCACCCTTCCTCC
This sequence comes from Tapirus indicus, assembly GCA_031878705.1. Classification (NCBI taxonomy): domain Eukaryota; kingdom Metazoa; phylum Chordata; class Mammalia; order Perissodactyla; family Tapiridae; genus Tapirus; species Tapirus indicus. The sequence goes on from CM062923.1 coordinate 64,038,591, forward strand.
CATCCCCCTTACCCTCTGGTAACCACCATTCTGTTCTCTGTATCATTGTTATTGTCATTATTGTTGTTTTTATCTTCCACATATGAATGAAATCATACTGTATTTGTCTTCCTCTGACTGGCTTGTTTTACTTCACATAATACCTTCAAAGTCCATCCATGTTGTTGCAAATGGCAAGATTTCATATTTTCTATGGCTGAGTAGTATTCCATTGCATATATGTAGACCACATAATTGTTGAAAGAAATCAAAGACACAAAGAAATGGAAAGATATTCCATGCTCATGGATTGGAAGAATTAACATAGTTAAAATGTTCATATTACAAAAGCAATCTACAGATTCAGTGAAATCCTTAGCAAAGTCTCAATGATATTTTTCATGAAAGTAGAACAAAGAATCCTAAAATTTATATGGAACAACAAAAGACTCTCAATAGCCAAAGCAATCCTGAAGAAAGAACAAAGCTGAAAGCAGCACACTCCCTGATTTCAAAGTATATTACAAAGCTATAGTAATCAAAACAGCATGGTATTGGCAGAAAAACAGACACACAGGTCAATGGAAGAAAATTGAGAGCCCAGAAATAAACTCACACATTTATGGATAGCTAATTTTTGACAAAGGAGCCAAGAACATACAATGGAGAAAAGAAAGTTTCTTCAATAAATGGTGTTAGGAAAAGTAGGCCTCTTTCTTACACTATACACAAAAATTAACTCAAAATGGATTAAAGACTTGAATGTAAGGCTTGAAACCATAAAACTCCCAGAAGAAAACATAGGCAGTATGCTCTTTGACATGGGTCTTAGTAGTATCTTTTTGGAAATGTCTCCTCAGGCAAGGGAAACAAAAGAAAAAATAAACAGATGGGATTATGATTAAACTAAAAAGCTTCTGCACAACCAAGGAAACCATCAACAAAATGAAAAGACAGCCTACTGATTGGGAGAAGATATTTGCAAATCATGTATCTGATAAGGGGTTAAATATCCAAAAAATATAAAGAACTCATACAGGTCAACAACAGGAAAACAAATAACCTGATTGAAAAATGGGCAGAGGATCTGAACAGACATTTTTCCAGAGAAGCTATACATATGGTCAACAAGCACATGAAAAGATGTTCAACATCAGTAATCATTAGGAAAATACAAATCGAAACCACAATGAGATAGCACCACATGCCCATCAGAAAGGCTATTATTAAGAAGACAAAAAATAACAAGTGTTGGGGAGGATGTGGAGAAAAGGGAATCCTTGTACACTGCTTGTGGGAATGTGAATTGGTGCAGCCACTATGGAAAACTGTATGGAGATTCCTAAAAAAATTATAAACAGAAATACCATATGATCCAGCTATTCCACTTCTGGGTGTGTGTCCAAAGAACATGAAAACAATAATTCTAAAAGATACACACACCCCTATGTTCATTGCAGCATTATTCACAGTAGCCATGACTTGGAAGCAACATAAGTGCCCATCAATGACGGATGAATGAATAAAAAAATAGAATTTGACTGATGGAGAAAAAAATCCAGCAGAGTAGTTGCATGCAACATACAGAAGAAAGTTATAGGAGGAGTAAAAGCAAATCTTAACCCACCAAATCCTAGAAAAATTCAAGCTTGAAGTCAATATTCATAAGCAGAGGGCCATGGGAAAATTGTTGGTGTAAATGATTAAGGAACCGGGTCAACCAAAGCTGTTCCTTTCCTAAGACATTCTCAGTGTCTCATAACAGATGCATTTTCCTCTGGGTTAAAAGTCCTGAGACTCTATTCTAAACTCAGTGAAGGCTCTGCCTGTGGGCTCCAGCTGTGGGAATTCTCATACATTTCAATGTAAACAGTGGTTCTTAGTTGGAGGTTGGAAGGATTTTTGGTTGTTGAAATCATGGGGATTTCTACTGGCATTTAATAATCAGGTTCCGGGAATGGTAAATATCCTATTGTACACTGGACAGCCTGGCACAAAATAGTATGATCTTTACACAAATGATCTAGATCGGTACTCTCCAACAGAAATACAAAGCAAACCACGCATACAATTTTAATTTTTCTAGCCATATTAAAAAAGTAAAAAGAAACAAGTGAAATTAATTCTAATAATATATTTTATATAGCCAAATATTTCCAAAATATTATCATTTCAGCTGATAATCAATATAAAATTCATGAACTATTTTATGTATTTTTTTATTTGTACTAAATTTTTGAAATCCAATGTGTATTTTACACTTGAAGCACATCTCAGTTCAGATACTAAATTTTCATTGGAATGGCTTGATCTGCATTTATATTTCATAAAATTCCTAGTTGAAAAAGTACATTCACATCATAGTTGTTCCAAACATTTAATTTTTTCTAAACAGGATAATTACAATTGCTACTTACTGTGAAATTTGTGATATACCTTTTTCAATCCTTTTTTATTTACTGTTTTGATTGTAATACTAGCTTTCACATCTCCAATTGATTCTGCACCAGTATTATGCTAAAAATATATATATGTATTTATTTTTGTGAGGAAGACTAGCCCTGAGCTAACATCCGTTGCCAATTCTCCTCTTTTTTGCTGAGGAAGATTGGCCCTGGGCTAACATCCATGCCCATTCTCCTCTACTATATATGGGACGCTGCCACAGCGTGGCTTGACAAGCGGTGCATCTGTCCTTGCCCAGGATCCGAGCCTGCGAAACCCATGGCAGTGGAAGCAGAGCATGTGAACTTAACCACTATGCCACCAGGCCGGCCCCAGTGCTAAAAAAATTTTAAAGTAAAACATAATTGTCCTTATTTATTTTTTAAACTAGAAATATAATTTAATCATGCTATAATTTCAGAAATAAGTATTTCAATTTAATCACCAGTTACATTTTACATATCACTGTAATCATGCAATCTGCCTAAAATATTCAAACAAATATATTCAATGTTACATTAGCGTATAGAAAAAATATCACTCACAATGGACAGTCTGTTGACACTGACTAGATCGGTGGAGTATTTATGTGTAATACTAGAAGCAATGGATGTGCTTGACACGCATGCCACAATACAACAGTACTGTATTACACAATGCAACGGTTATAGTGAAATGTAGAATTAAACAATGACAAATTTGTGTTTAATGAAAAATATTTTATACTGCTTCAGTTTATAAATATAAATCCAAATTCATTAAAACACAAAGTTCTAACCATTCTGACATCTTCTTACCTGGTTGGCCTCAGCTCCTGTCACTATTTCTCTAGCCACCCTGGTCTCACTGCTGTTCCTTGAACTTGCTGGGCCTGCTCCCAACCTCAAGGATTTTGAATAGGTTCCCTCTTCTTGGCAGGGCCTCCCCAGATGGCTGCAGTGCACCTTCTTTAAGAATGCTGCTTATAGCTCCTCCCCTCCTCACTCTCCTTCTACCTCCCCCTGCTTTACTTTGTTTCCTAGCAAGTATCTCCATCTAATCAACTATGTGATTTGCATGTATCTGTTGCCTTTCTCATGCTTCCTAGAATATAACCTGCATGAGGGTAAGAATTTTGTCAGTTTTGTTCACTGACCTACCCCTGGAAGCAAGAACAATGTCTGGTAATTGTTGAAGCCCAATATATATTTGTTGAATAGATGGACTTATACAAGTAATTATTAATAAATAGATATAAGATATATAATTTTCAAACAAGGAGGGGGAAAAATAGAACAAAAAATAATCAATTTAATAAAAGGCAAAAATGAATGAATGAAAAAGAATTTTTAGTTAAAGAAAACATAAAATAAGATGGAAGAATAAATTCAATAAAATCACCAATTATAATGAGTGAGTTAATTCTTCCATTAAAAATAAAGTAAAAATCCAATTAAATTATTTCATAGTTTCATTAAAGAATAAAAATAAAATATAAGAGAATTTGTAGAAAATTGAGTCTGTACTTATAGTGGAAGAGTTTAACATACCTAGTTAAATTTACATATAAAGTAGACCCAATTAATGATACGGAGGATTTGAATAATAAAGGAATAAGCTTAATATTGCAGATAGATAGAACCCTTAGTCAATTGACAGAAAACAGAATAATTTCAAATACCCAGGGGACGTGAGACACCACAATACCATGACTAAGTATGAGGCCCCAAAGAAATCATCTAGATTTTATTGGAGGGAAATTTGAAAAAAACTCACACAATGTGTAATTTATATATCTGTCACCCTCGCTATTCCACATTCCTAATTCTATACTACAGAAACACTCACAAATGAAAAGAAAATTATATGAATGGACATGTTAATTGTGGCATCATTTTCAATAGTGAAAAACTAAAAATAACCTTTGGATTACCAATGAGAGAATGATTAAATAAACAAAAGTTACTTCATTTTATGGAACACTATACAGCAATCAAAAGTATCTCCAAGATTTCTAAAATGTATTGCTAAGCATAAATGTTACAGAATAGTCATATAGCTTCATCCCATTTGTTTAAGCAATACATGTAAACATGTAAGTGAATAGATCTAGAATTGACAGATTTTTTTAAGCCATTAACATAAGTTAATTCTGTGAAGAGGAATCCACAAGGGTAAGATTAAGTGGGGAACTTTATACTTTAACATACTTTTTGTGGAACTAAAAAAAAAAAAAAAAGATGATTTTGGTTTCTTCATTATACTTCTATTTTCATTATTTTCTAGAATAAATCTTCTGTAATTCAGAGAAAAATAAATTGAACAAACTTTAAAAATTAAAGAAAATTCCTTAGAAATATAAAAGAAATCTAAATCCATTCATCATAATTCCAAGAAGAGCAAATCACTGAAAACTACATTTATTGAGTGTCTCATATAAAGAGGATAATTAACAATGAGATGAGCAGTCATCCTGACAGTTCAACAACATTTTACATAATGGAGGTCAAAATCGATACAGAAATTGTTCATGTAGCCTTAAAAAAACCTTGTGAAATATTCTTCAGTGATTGTATAATGTTTGATGGGAGCTCATGGTCTAGAAAATCATGCCATTTTAGATCAGTTGATCATTCTAATGAACTCTACTTCATTTCTTGACATCATTTTAAACGTATTTCAGAATGGTAAAGAGGTTTCACTGGAAAGTAGAAAAAGGGATAGGATAATTGACTAACAAGTCAACTAGGATAGTTGACTAACTTTCTCCAGTGTGTGTTGTAATCATCATATTTCTTTGGACACATTCCTGTTAAATACAAGAGCAAAGACATATTCTTTCTTCACTCTGTACTCCCTCTTTAAAAACACACCTTCCTCTCCACAGTGAATTTTCTTTTTCTATCAGAATCTATTGAGAGTTGCTGTAGATAGTTTGCTCCCCACCTCACCATGAATAATAGTCTTTTAGTACTCAATTGACGTGGTTGTAAAAATATATTCTTACTAGACACACAAGAGCATATTTACTTCTGGGTTACTGGACAGATACAGTGCTCTTCTTTCAATACAGAATAGACCTGATGAGGACAGAAGGAAGAATGGATTAAGGTCTCAAGTGCCAGTAAGTGTGTGCTAGCAATGCTCGTGTGTGCGCGTACATACACACACACACACATGCATGCCCCACACAAGAACTATAGAAAAAAACTAAGTTAAGGGTGGGAGAGCAAAGGGAAATCTAAATATTTGGACTGGAAAAGTAGTGTGGAACAAAGACAGGTAACTGTATGAGTTCAGCTCTGCCATTTTTGGGGGGGAGAATAAATCTCTTATGAAATTCCTCATACTAGCAGCCTGTGGAGGACTCACTTGGGTGTTTGGACAGCTCATGTTTCTTGCGTGGTGGGCTGCTAACTTCAGTATGTATATTATGCATATCTGCCAGGGCAAGGCAAGGCAGCTTCTGTTTATAAATAATGTAAGTTAATGTAATGTATCAAATGTTAAATTAGATAAAGTTTTACTTGAATAATAATATCAGGGCACTGGAGCTTTTTGGTGTCACCCAAATAAATGACATCAAAGTAGAGAGCACATAGAAATGCCACCCTAGCATTAGGGATGGCATTTAAGAATCCCACAGATTTTGAACAGTTTTCTAGTGTTTCTCTATTTTAAAGACCCAATTTCTATTTAAAAAAAAAGGAAAATTCTGGTACTATATTTTTTGTTCTCCTATATATCCCCAATCAATATTAGACTTAAATATTTGAAAGTAACTAGTTAAACGTTTGATGCTTCATTAAAAATTATTAATGAAACATTTAGAGTTTTAAGAAATTATAGAAATATATTTATATGTTTCAAAATATAGAAAATATTTAATTTCTTAATACAATGCCTATCTTTATCATGAAACTAATGAAAACTAAATATATACCCTGCATCCCTGCCTCCATCTTATATCAACTTCACATCCAAACTTCTTGATAGGGTTGTTTGTATTCTCTGTCTTGATTTTTCTCCTCCAATTTTCTTCTCAACTCTCTCCAATCTAGCTTTTGTATCATCCCTCTTTTGAAATGGCTCTTTCTGGTCATCAATGACTTCATATGACTAAATCCAAAGGAATTTAAATTAACTCTCATTTAACATGGGTTCTCAGCAGCACTTGAAGCTGCTGACCACTATCTACTCTTGGAGTCCTCCAACCTCTTCAACTAGTTTCATCCTAGCCAAGTTCCAGAACTGGATATCTCACTGATAATTTATATTCCTACTAGACTATCTCAAACCTACTTTAAAGTCTGCTTTCTCCAAAACTGGTCTTTTTTTATTTTAAGTAAAAAATTTGAAATCATTGTTGTGTACACCAGAAACCAGAAATCATCACTGAAACTTCCTTCCCCTTCAGCCTAGATCTGATCTATCACAAGCACTGCCCATTTCTTTCCTAAATATCTTTGAAAAGTTTCAAACGCTTTCCTTCTATAAGCCATCATCCCATTCAAGGTATTGTAAACCCTCACTTGGACTTTCCTTCCAATGGGTTTCCCACACCTTCTCTTGCTCAGCTTGCCTCACTCTCCTCATTTCAGCCAAAGTGATCTTTCCACATAGATATGGCCCGTGTCCTTGAGCATCTGAGCACCCATATGGGAAGAAATGAAGTTGAGATCTGAAACCAAGGAGTCTGTTTCCACGACTCATGTTCTGCATCTCTGCTTCTTTGGGTATTGAAGAGCTGATACAATAAACTAATCATATTCCTTTTGGGCCTGCCTTTTTCCCCCAGCTCCCAGCCCTCCCCCAAACACACTTAGAAGGAAAGAAGGAGAGGATGACGGCACTGTAGAGATATCATTACTTCCCTGTCTTCTTCCTCACATTAAATCCAGGAAAAGTGGGATAGGATAGTATAATAAATTTCAAAAAGCTTCTGATGAAAATTAAATTTTTTTACTATAAAAGGTGAATTAAAATGATTATTTTAACATTAGATTTTTGTAGATAAAGTATGAGTTTTGAAATACTTGTAATTAAAATCTATTAACAAAAAATAGATTGCACTCAGGGGTGACATCAGCTTCATGGTGGCATAGGACATCTCTCCTTTTAGTTCCCCTGTTCAACAACAAAAATTTGGCATCCATCCATGAAAAAAAGTCCCTTTGTGGGAGCTGTGGCATCCAGTACCATACACCGAGGATCTGGGAGAAGTCTTGCCCACCTGTGCATTGGATAATAGGCAGACAGACCTCAGTCCTGGCTGTGTACTCTGCAGTAGCCCATGAATTGGTCCCAGACCCTCTCAGTCATGGTCTGGGAGCACCTGGAGAACACTGACTTGGGCAGTCACGCATGGATGTTCAGTTTTCCAGAGAAGAAATTCCAGAACTCTACTGTAGCAAACAATTACAAGTTTGGCTGCATCAGAGTAGGTAAAAGGAACAGCTTGATTTTGCCCACATCACTCCTCGCCTAAAGTTTAGCACCAAGAGAGATCTTCGTGGCCAGTGATTTCTCTGATGGGGGAAAGGGAGAGTGAATGAATGAGCACCTGGCTTCCCCAGTTGTGCAAGACACTGCCAAAGAGACTCATTTCTCTCTTGCAGTATCCAGAGTACTAAATCAGGAGTTCCACGCCTGGGGGGAAGGAGGAGATTGGGAAAGTGGCAGATAAGTTTCTTGGAAGGCATTAAGAGGATATGGTTCATACTGACTCTGTTGTGGACTCTATCAGGAAGTCCACCTGTTAGCCACTGGAAAAGCCTCACCTGCTATCCCCCAAACTGTCCTCTGGGCACCCCAAGTGCCCCACATGCCTGCTTCACAACTACCCCATTCTGTGGCCAGTTCCCTGTGAGTGGTCCCAAGGGCAGCAGCAAGAGCAAACTTTGAGAGAAAGCTAGGGAGCACATGCAGAAAGCAGGTCAGGATCTACAGGCCAGGAAGAAACCATAAACTTGAGCTGTAGCACCACCTTTGGGAAAACAAGGGAGAGGCTGTCAGTAGCCATCCTAGTGCATTGTAGGAACAAGAGAAGACATACAAGCTTATGAATTCTTCCATAAGAAGGAGCAAGAAGTGTGGAGCAGGTGTATCTATAAAAGGCTTGAGAAAGTCCCAGAATCACTAGCACAGGGCTGCTGGAAGATATTTTTCCCTCAAAGGCAGTTGGTAAATATTGGAGGAGGTGACTGCTACTTCAAATGTGAAGACAACAATGCAAAACTCCAAAGAACATGAGAAATAAGGAAACATGACACCACTAAAGGATCACTATAATCTCCCAGTTAGTGAATGCAAAGGCATGGAGATTTATGATTTACCCAATAAAGAATTCAAAATAGCTGTTTTAAAGAAACTCAATGAGCTATAAGAAAACACAGAAAGACAATTCAATGAAATCAGGAAAACAATACATAAACAAAATGAGAAATTTAAGAAAGAGAAAGAAATCGTAGAAAAGATCCAAACAGAAGTTCTGGAGCTGAAAAATTCAATGAATAAAATGAAAAAAATGCAATAGAGAGCATCAGCAGCAGAATAGACCAAAAGAAGAAGGAATCTATGAGTTAGAAGATAGGAACTTTGAAATTTTCCAGTCAAAGGAGAACCAAGATTAAAAAATGAGAGTGAAGAAAGCCTATGTGATCTATGGGACACCATCAAAAGAACCAATATGTGAATTATTGGAGTTTCAGAAGGAGAAGGGAGAAAGGGGGCAGAAAGCTTATTAAAAGAGATAATGGCTGAGAATTTTCCAAATCTGGGGACAGTTCATGAAGGTCATGGGATGCCAAACAAAATTAACTTAAAGAAGTCCTCTCCAAGACATATTGTAATAAAACTGTCAAAAATCAAAGACAAAAAGAGAACCTTAAAGCAACAAGAGTAAAAAGATTTTGACTGACAGGGGAACTCTCATTAAGCCATTGGTGGAATTCTCAACAAAACCTACAGGCCAGGATGGAGTAAGATGATATACTGAAAGTGCTGAAAAGAAAAACTGCCAACCAAGAATACTCTATCTGACAAAGTTATCCTTCAGAAATGAAACAAAGACTTTCCCAGACAAACAAAAACTGAGAGAATTCATCACCACTAGACCTGTCTTACAAAAAATGCTGAATGGATTTCTTCAGGCTGAAATAAAAGGACACTAATTACTAAAAAGAAAACATGAAAATACACAACACACTGGTAAAGGTAAATATATAGTTAAATTCAGAACACTAAAATACTGTAAATAGGTGCCATGTTAACGACTTAACTATAGTATAAAAGATAAAGAACAAGAGTTTTAAAAATAACTATAGCTACCATAATTTGTTAATGAATACAGAATACAATGAGATAAATTGTGATATCAAAAACATAAATGAGGGGAGTAAAAGGATAGAGTTTCTGGATGTGACCAAAGTTAAGTTGTATCAGCTCAAAATAGACTTTATATGTAGGCTATTTTATATAAACCTCATGGTAACCACAAGGCAAACACCTACAGTAGATTCACTAAAGAAAATTCACAAAGAAAGGTAGCAAGAGAGGAAGAAAGGGAACTAAAAAATGGCCAGAAAACAATGAATAAGATGACATTAGTAAGCCCCATCTATCAATAATTACTGTACATGTAAATGGATTGAATTCTCCAATCAAAAGACATAGGGCAGCTGGATGAATTTAAAAAAAAGAACCATTTCCTGCCTGCAAGAGATTGCCTTCAACTTTAAGGACATGCATAGGCTCAAAGTGAGGGGATGGAAAAAGGTATTCCATGTAAATGGAAAATAAAAGAAAGCTGGGGTAGCTATATTTATTTCAGACAAAATAGATTTCAAGCCAAAAACAGTAACAAGAGACAAAGAAAGTCATTGTATAATGATAAAGGGGTCAATCTATCAAGAATATATAACAACTATAAATATATGCACCCAACATTGGAGCATCTAAATATATTAAGCAAATACTCCATAGATCTGAAGGGAAAAATAGACAACAATACAGTAGTACTAGGGGGCCTCAGTATTTAACTTTCCACAATGGATAGATCATTCAGACAGAAAATCAACAAGGAAACTTTGGACTTGGATCATACTTTAGACCAAATGGACCTAACAGAAATATACAGAACATTCCACCCAACAGCAGCAAAATATACATTCTTCTCAAGCACACATGGAACATTCTCCAGGATAGATCACGTGATAGGTCATAAGAAAAGTTTTAGTAAATTTAAGAAGATTGAAATCATACCAAGTATCTTTCCTGACTACAATTGTATGAAACTAGAAATCAATAACAGCAGGAAAGCTGAAAAATTCACCAATATATAAAAATTAACAACATCTCATGAAGAACCAATAGGTCAAAGAAGAAATCAAAAGGGAAATCAAAACATATCTTGAGGCAGATGAAAATGGAAATACAACATAACAAAATATAGATGATGCAAAAGTAGTTCTAAGAGTGAAATTTATAGCAGTACATGCCTATATTAAGAAAAAGAAAGATCTCAAATAAGAACCTAACTTTACACCTCAAGAAACTAGAAAAAGATCAAACTAAGCCCAAAGTTTGCTGTAGGAAGGAAACAACAAAGATTGGAGCAGAAATAAATGAAATAGAAGCAAGAAAAACCATAGAAAAGATCAATAAAATTAAGAATGGTTTTTTGAAAAGATAAGCAAAATTGACAAAACTTTAGCTAGCTTAACTAAGGGAAAAAAAGAGAGAAGACAAATAAAATCAGAAACGAAAGAGGACGCATTACAACTGGTACCACAGAAATACAAAGAATCATAAAATCCTGTTATCAACAGTTATACACCATCAAAATGGATAAGCTAGAAGAAACGGATAAATTCCTAGAAACATACAACCTACCAAGACTGAATTATGAAGAAATAGAAAATCTGAACAGTCCAATAATGCATAAGGAGTTTGAATTGGTAATCAAAGCTTCCTAACAAAGAAAATTCCAGGACTAGATGGCTTTACTTGTGAATTCTATGAAACATTTAAAGAGAATTAATACTGATCTTTCTCAAACTCTTCTAAAAAATCATAGAAGGAAACACTCCCATACTCATTTTACAAAGCCAGCATTATCCTGATACCAAAGCCAGATAAGGACATCACAAAAAAAGAAAATTACAGACCAATATTCCTGATGAATATAGAGGCAAAAATTCTCAACAAAATATTAGCAAACCAAATTCAACAGGTTAAAAGCATCACACAACATGATCAAGCAGGATTTATCCCTGGGATGCAAGGATGGTTCAACATACACAAGTGAAAAATGTGATACACCACATTAATAGAATGAAAGATAAAAATCATACAATTATCTCAATAGCCACAGGGAAAGCATTTGACAAAATACAACATCCTTTCATGATAAAGACTCTAAACAAATTGAGTATGGAAAGAACATACCTCAATATGTTAAACGTCCTATATGACAAGCCCACAGCTAACATCATAGTGGTGAAAGGTTGAAATCTTTTCGTCTAGGATCAGGAACAAGACAAGAGTGTCCACTTTCACCACTCCTGTTTGTTATAGTACTGGAAGTCCTAACCAGAGAAATCAGGCAAGATAAATAAATAAAGACTTCCAAATTGGAAAGGAAAAATTGCATTGTCTTTGTTTGCAGATAATATGACCTTATATATAGAAAATCCTAAAGTCTCTACCAAAAAAACTGTTAGAACTAATAAATGAATTCAGTAAAGATGCAGAATTCAAAGTCAGCATACAGAAGTCAGTTGAGTTTCTGGACACTAATAACAAAATATCTGAAAAATAGAACAATCCCATTCACAATAGCATCTAAAACAATAAAATACTGGAAATAAATTTAATGAAGGAGGTATCTGTACACTAAAAACTATAAGACATTGATGAAATAAATTGAAGAAGACACAGACAAATGGAAGGATATCCTGTGTTCATGGATTTGATCCATAATACCCAAAGCCATCTATAGATTCAGTGCAATCTCTATCAAAATTACAATGGCATTTTTCACAGAAATAGAAACAACAATCCTAAAATTCATACGAAACCACAAAAGAACCCAAATAGCAAAGCAATCCTGAGAAAGAAGATCAAAGCTGAAGACATCACATTTCCTGATTTCAAACTATATTATAAACCTATAGTAATAAAAATAGTATGGTGTTGGTATGAAAACAGACACATAGACCAATGGAACACAACAGAGAGCCCAGAAATAAACCTTTGCATATACAGTCAACTAATGTTTGACAAGGGAGCCAAGAATACTCAATGGGGAAAGGATAGTCTCTTCAATATATGATGTTGGCAAAACTAGATAACCACATGCAGAAAAATGAAATTGGACTCCTATTTTACACCACTCACAAAAATTAACTCAAAATGGATTAAAGATTTAAACGTCAGACCTGAAACCATAAAACTCCAGAAGAAAATATAGGGAAAAATCTCCATGACATTGATCTTGGCAACAATTTTTTGAATATGACACCAAAAACACAAGCAACAAAAGCAAAAATAAGTTAAGTGGGACTATATCAAATGAAAAAGCTTCTGCACAGCAAAAGAAATAATCAACAAAATGAAAAGGCAATCTATGGAACTGGAGAAAATATTTGCAAATCTTATATCACATACGGGGTTAATATCCAAAATATGCAATGAACTCATAAACTCAATATCAAGGAAACAATCTATTAAAAATGGGCAGAGGAACTGAACAGACATTTTTCCAAAGAAGATATGCAAATGTCCAAAAGGTATCTAAAAAGATATTCAACCTCACTAATCATCTAGGAAATGCAAATCAAAACCAAAATGAGATATCACCTCACACCTGTTAGGATACCTATTATCAAAAAGATAACAAATGTTGGTAAGGATGTGGAGAAAAGGGAAACCTTGTGCACTGTTGGTGGGAATGTAAATTGGTACAGCTATTAGGTAAAATAGTATGGAGGTTCCTCAAAAAGTTAAAAATAGAACTCTGATGTGATCCAGCAATCCCACATCTGGTTATATATCCGAATAAATGAAATCACTATCTCATAGAGATGTCTGCACCCCCATGTTCATTGCAGCATTTTCACAATAACCAAGATATGGAAACAACCTAAGTGCCCTTCAATAGATGAATGGATAAAGATGTGGTGTACATATATATATATATATATATATATATATGGAATGGAATATTATTCAGCCAAGAGAAAGAAGGAAATCTTGTCTTTTGTGACAACGTGGATGGACCTTGAGGGCATTATGCTAAGTGAAATAAGTCAGACAGAGAGACAAATACTGTATGATATCCCTTATATGTAGAATCTAAAAAAGCTAAACTTGTAGAAACAGAGTAGAATTGTGGTTACCAGGGGCTTGGGGTTGGGGGAATTGGGGAGATTGGTCAAAGATTCATCTTCCAGTTAGAAGATGAGTAAGTTCTGGGGATCTAATGCACAGCATGGTGATTATAGTTAACAATATTGTGTTACATACTTGAAAGTTACTGGGAGAGTAGATCTTAAATGTTTTCACCACAAAAAACAAATGGTAATTATGTGACATGGTAGAGGTCTTAGCTAATCTTATGGAGGTAATCATTTTGCAATATGTCAGTTTATCAAATCAACAGTACAGCTTAAACTTACATAATGTTATATGTCAATTATATCTCAGTAAAACTGGTAAGAAAAATTTTTCAGAATGCTATTCTCACTTGAATAATGCTGAAGAAGAGAGTTCAGCACAGCATTCCAAAACACAAAAAGCAATTAAACTTGAGGGACAGACACAAAACTAAAAATTCTTCAGTTTAGTACAATATTAGAAGTGTTGGTTAGAGTGAACTTTTGATGAATTTTGATAGCAATTGCTAGAGAACTCAGGAAATCTTCAATCCTCTCCAATCACCCCTTCTAAACATGACGTTCCCAAGGGTGCTACGCACACAAGGAAAAAAAGCAAAGGGTAATTCGAGTAATTCTTGATCAGTCATCTAGCACCATGCTAGGTCTATAAGAGAGATACAAAGGGGAAAATGATTCTTCTTCTAAAAGGGATTTGGGCTCCAAATTTCCATGTAGTCTTATGCTGAGCCAAACTGGACCGCATGGAGAGGAAAGACACACTCCAAAAGTGGCAGATGAGTTGGAGATCTAAAGCAGAAACAAACCATATTCCCTCCCTCGGCCCACTCCTTCACCCTGGGTATGTTTCCAGTGTGTCAATTTATTTATTTCAATCACACTATTTCAACTTAATGAAAATATAATCTACAGATAAAGCACATCAAGGGAAAGAGTATGTTGTCCTTCAAGGTATAGCGCAGCTTGTCAAAACTGCTCATTCCAATTTTCCTGTCCTGCGGGCTCATAAGAAGCCCCTTCCTAAGTGGGAGGAGGATCTGATGCTAATACACATGCTGCATGGGAGAGAGGAGAGTGAGAGAAATTCTCGCGATAGCCTTTGTTAAACTGGACTTTGCCAATATATTAGCAAACAAGGGGTGGGATGATGAGGTGGGATGGGTGAGAGGAAAGGGATCTTGAGTTTACCTAGGGAACTGATGCAATAACAAAATGTGAATAAATGCTCAACTATTAAAATATAAAGATTAACATATTGGACCCCAAACTACACCAGAAACAAAACCCTAACCCAACTACTTCATAAAATCTAAAGCTAGCAAACCAAAAAAGTTTAAAATTTTGGGGAAAAATATCAAGGAAATGAACCTAGAAGAAAGAAGGAACTACCAAATTCTTAGTAGACAAAATGGAAAGAAGGCACAAAAAACATTAAAAACCATGAAGGGTCTTTTCTTTTTTAGTTAAAGGGCAATTATAACACACAAATAAAAAATATTCTAAAGTACTTTGTACCCTTAGATCAAGAAGAAATGGAGAGAAAATAATAATAATGATAGGGGATTCTAAAGCATATCTTTCAATCTTTAAAAATCAGATACAAAAAATGAACATATGGAAGATACCAGTAATATAATTTAAAGGCTCATTAATTCAATATATTTCAAATTTTGTATACTTAAAAAATGACACTTTCTTTTCTTGGCCACATGGAACTTTTGCATGAATTTATTATCCCCTAGGAAAAGTGAATGATAAATTGCAAAAGGTAGAAAGACCTTTTTTTGAACTAACTATCAATATCAGAATAAAGGAAAAATCACAATATAACAAACAAAAATCAGAAGGGTCTGAAGGAAATGGGAGGAAGTATGAGTGTTAATTTTCTAATATTTGTTCCAGGAAGTCAATAGGTAATTTATGAAGATAGTGAACCAAGGAATAGTGGCTTAGATATTTTACTAAAAGTTATCTAAGTAATCATCAGAAAAACAAAACATGAGCAATAAGCCTTCCAAGTTATCAGAAGCAATACCTGAATTACACAAAAATAAAGAAAATAGAAACCAAATATCCAGATAAAGAAAACAAAGAGAGCTTTAAAACAAAGCATAACGTAAATGATGAACTAAGACCACATGTATATATATATATATATATTTATTTATTCCATATCAATACCTATAAAAGTGGCAAACTCTCTTATTCAAAGAAAATTTCTTAGAGGATTTGTTTATTCATTCAACAAATACTTCAGTTCGAGCATTTCTAGTTGCTTTGGATAAAGCATTAGATGAGACAGAGTCCCCCGCTTCATAGTGCATATATTCTAACAGAGAGAGGCCAATAATACGTAATCTCATGAAATTAAAAAGGAAAGTGGGCTAGAGGTTATCTGAGGATAGAGAAGTGGCTACTTTAGCTACACTGCTTAGGGAAGGTGTCTTTGGAGAGGCGACATTTGAACTTATATTCACACAATGACAGTATCGCAAGGATCTGGGGAGAGCGTGTGAGGTAGAGAGGAGTAAATACAAAGGAGAACCTGGAATGAATGCAGTGTGCTAAGAACAACAGAAGGCTGGTGTGCCTGGAATTTGGGATGACAGCAGATTAGTTTAGAGTGTCTTAGCCCGAGTTCTAACAAAAGCGAAGCCAGAGGCTGTTCGCATGTGAGTGATTAGCTTACTTAGGAATATGATTCCAGGGACCAGGTGTGAGGGACGGGGACCAGGGAGGGACAGGAACGGAGGAAGAGCCAATACAAGGGCACTTTATGAAACTGGCCACTGCTAGGGCTACTTAATTATGAAATACATCTCACAACCATCTGTCCCAGGAAGAAAGAGGATACAGTATCCACGAGCTCCAGTCCTAATTGGTCAAGGGTTGTCTCTTTGGATTTTAACTTCCCTGTGCTTCCAGGTCACACAACTGTGAACATGATTAGACCCCAGGAGTGTCTGTGGCATCAGAGAAGACTTGGGGCAGAAACTGAGACAGAGTTTAAGGTGCTGTCATGTTGCCCTTGTAGGAAAATGGCATAAGCCTGAATGGAACTGGTCACTGCAGCTGGGGCTGGAATGAGAGAACTTGAAGTGGTGCATGGGATAAGTCTGATAGATAAAGGTAGATGGAATTGGAAAATAACACACAACTAGATGGAATATTCCGGAAATGCATGTAAAACAAAGTGCCTCAGACATATTGCAAGTAAAAGGATACGCAACGAGATACTTGCTGGTGCAAAGAAAAAGAAACAGAGGTCAAAATATTAATATCAGAGAGAGTTGAATTCAAGGCAGAATTATTTTTTAATGATGAAAACGATCTTTACCTAATAGCAAAGTTCAGAGTTCATTACAAGGCTGTACTCTGAATCCTTATAAATAAAAAATATAGCATACAATTTAGAATTTATACAGTAGACTATATATATGTGCATTTATATGTAAATATATCCTTAAAACAGAGATTATACCTTTTTATTAAGTACATATAAAACATTTGCAAAAGTTAAAATTGATTATATATTAAGCTACAAAGAAAGCTTAAACAAATAGCAAAAATATAAATAAAGCAGACCATATTTTCTAACAACAATTTAATAAAACAAAGAATCAAAATAACAACCACCTGGAAGGGCAGTAACTCTATGTTAAACAAAGCTGTATTTTAGAATATTTAGAAAATAATGACAATGGAAATGTGTATTAGTATATATGGGATACAGCAGACAAAAATTGATAGTCTTAAATATTTAAATTACTAAGGAATGAAAATCAACACATTAAGCACTCTATTCAAAAAGTGAAAGAATCAACAAAGCAGAAAGAAAGAATCAAGAAGAATAAAAATAAAATAATGACATAGAAAACAGGAAAAATACCTCAATTCTTAAGAAATCTCTGAATGTGTTTTGGTTTTGTGCTTTTGGAAAATAGGGGAGAGGAAAAAACCACCACTCAAGTAAAAAATTAAATAGAGCAGAGGTTCTAAAAGTCGAGCGTGCATCAGAATCACCTGAAAGTCTTGCAAGCACACAGGTGGTTGGGACCCCACTCCCAGAGTTTTTGATTTAGCAGGTCTGGGGTGGGGCCCAAGCAATGCATTTCTAATGATTTTCCAGATGAAGCTGCTACAGCTGCACCAAGGAGGACACTAAGAGAAGTTCCAAGACAGAGAAACCACTAGCTAATATAAATGAAGGAAAAAAGAAAGAGAGAAAAAACAAACCCTCAAAGAAGTGAACAAAATCCATTTAGGTAAATAACCACAGAAACAGAGACATTAATTCAGTGGTTTTCAACCTTGACTGCCCACTGGAATCACATGGGAGCTTTCACAAAAGCCTGACACCCAGGCCCCTCCCACAGTTGGGTTGAATCAGAATCTTTGAGGCTGGGGTCTAGGCACTGCCACTCTTGAAAAGCTCTTGGAGTGATTTGATACCCAGCATGTCCAGCTGTCTTGGTTCCTTAATCAACTCATCTGGACTTTTTAAATTGGGAGTTTAGGAGACAGAGCTGATCATGCTGTATTTAGTCCCTCCCGCAGGTTTTTGCTTTCCTTCTGCCCGCTTGCGGCTAGAATGCTTTCTGGGCATTCTTCATACTAGGCTACTAGGCAGAGAATGTTCTACTTGTGATGGGAGGCCTGAGATCTTTCAGCTATGCCTGGGTCTGAAAGAGAAATATTTTTTTAATAGTTCTATTGAGATATAATTCACATACCACAAAATTCACCCTTTTGAAATGTACGATTCAGTAAATTTTAGTATATTCTCTAGCTTTAGAATATTTTTATCACCTCCAAAAGAAACCTGCTGCTCTTCAGCTATATTCTTCTGTCGTCTTCAGGCCTAGGTGCTGCCTAGGCGTTTATCTGCTTTCAGTCTCCATGGATTTCCCTTTTGTGAATACTGAAAGATTAATTTTTAAGTCATCTGAATTATTAGAAAGTTCATTATGTTCTCAAACCACAGACATGACTGATCAAGTTTTTATCTAAAAAAAATCTGATAGTTTGATATTCATCTTGGGGTCAATGGGTTTCCAGTCAAGAAGGGAAATTCATGTCTCCGTAAAACTCTACCACTGGATGAAATAAATTATTTCTTAGAAATAAATATTTTGCCAAAAATGACTTCAAAGTGATAGAAATATTGATAATCCATAACAAAGTTGAAAAGAGCTGTCCTAATGCCAAAACAGAAACTATAAAGAACAAGATTGATTTATTAGACTATCATAAAAATTAAAACTTCTGTGTCTCAAACATCATCATAAACCAAGTTATATTAAATATACAATGGGTATGCAGGATAGTTAACTTATAAAGAGTTTTACAAATCAGTAAGAAAAAAGACAAATACCATAGGAAAAAAAGGGCATTGGACATGTACACGCAATTCAAAATGAAGAAATAAAAACAAATTAACATAGGAAAAAATGCTTAACACTATTGGAATTGAAAAGATACAAATTTAAACAGTGGGCTATTTTTCACATACAAGCAAAGATTAAAATATTAAGTGTTGGTGAAGATGAGGAGAAATGGAAATAGGTGGTTGAGAGTGAAGGTTATTTGTGAAGGTAATTTGGTGACTTATAACACAATTTAAAAACATAATCACAGCACTTCCATATTTTAAATTTAATCTCAGAAAACAGACAAGTGCATAATAATGTATTTCTAAGTATGTTAATTACAACAATATTTATAATAAGGGAATTTGGAAAGGCATAAATGTGAAATAAATGATTATTGTAATGTATTTGGAAACATTCGTGTGTTGATTTTATATATTTATGTTTATTGACAGAAAATGAATCAATGGGATATTGAGAAAAGCAGGTTATGAAATTGCCTATACAATTATCTCTTTCTGTTCATTGAAAAATAGCAACACTAGCAACTACAAAACAGATAGAAAATTGCTCTTTCTAAGGATTTTTAAAAAGACTAGGAGGGAATACATTTTAAAAATCATGGTTAAGGGTGATTTTTAATTATCTCTATATTTTTCTGAGCTTTCAAATTTTTTACTAGCTTGCCTCTTTTGTGATCAGAATTGAATATTATATCAAAGAGAAAAGTAAGTAGACTTTGAGATCATGTATTTGCCAGAGGCCAGCTTGAAAATTTCACAGAAGTCATGTAATTTGCTGTACTGAGTGGTTATCAACTTCTGTGGAGAAAGCATTGGAAATGAGGATAAATACATGATTTGAGAAGTAGAGTCAAATGCTTTTATCTGAGTGCTTCTCCTGTGTTCTGACTTCTGCCATATATAGTTGCCAGAGACACACCCTATCTTTAAAATAGTAACTACAATATTTGAGGAGGGCACGTGCCTCTGACCTTGGTGCTGAATTATCCTTGTATTCTAGGGCTTTAGGTGTAAATCTGAGAAGCATCAGAATCACTGCAGGAAGATGCCCAATCTTGCACTCAGAGATTCTGACTGACTAGGTTTGGGGTGGAGCCTAGAAATGTGTATTTTTAACAGATGATGCTGAAAATGTTGCCTGTCACCTACCGTTAGGGGCCCAACTCTCTTGGCGCATAGACATCTCAGGAATTTTGAATTAAATAAGAAGAGAAGAGAGAGAGACTTTGAGGTATTGACTGGAGGAAATTAGGAGACTTGATCTGTTTGGCTTTTGAGTGAGTCTGGTTATTGAGAAAG
Organism: Tapirus indicus; assembly: GCA_031878705.1. Lineage (NCBI taxonomy): Eukaryota > Metazoa > Chordata > Mammalia > Perissodactyla > Tapiridae > Tapirus > Tapirus indicus. The sequence continues at coordinate 64,059,081 of CM062923.1, forward strand.
AAACCAGAAGAGAAATGTGTGCGCCAAATATGCAAAACCATTCAAGTGTGCTCATGAGAAGAAAAACTTTTTCTTTTACGGTAGACAAGAAGAAAATCAACTGGAAAGAAACAGCATGAATAAGACATGTGTGATTTTTCATTATTCTAATCTTTTAATACTTATTAAATATATTTAATTTTTATTGTTTATATTGGTAAAAAATTTTGTGACTTTTACATCATAATTGCATTAATGATTTTGTGATGGTTCTGTTGAAGTTTTAAAAGTTATTAAAATATTTTCTCTGGTAGAATATGGGCAATGTGCTCACCTATACATTCTCTATTCTCACTTTTCCAACCAGTGCTAAAACTTTTTGAACTGACCAAGTAACACTTCTTCAGGTAAACAGCCAGGTCAACTACATCTCTATACGTATATTCAGGAAGCCATTACAAGAGAGGACCTGGACGCTTATATCAGGGATTGCAAAGTACAATAGATAATGTGGCCAGAGAGACAACAGAGGTGGTTATAGGAGCTTGGTGGACACTGTGGCAAAATGCCCTTTCTAAAGATGACAGCTGCTAATCAAATCCTTCCCACTGTTTCCATGCCTCTTGTGTCTGGCTCTTCCATATTTTAAGAGCAGTCAGACGTCTCAATATCTATGTGAATCCCTAATTTTTATATTTTAGGAACTATCTTCAAGTAAATCATGGTGTGAGCCTAGCAAACACATAAATGTGTCCCTGGGACAGCCACCTCTGGCTTAGATCAGAGCAAATAAAAAGACATCCCCTTCACTCCAATTCTTTCCCTCCAGAGTTTATGGAGGGAACCACTAATCATTGCAAACAAGGTCTAATTTGGCAGCTTCCGAGAAAGATCAACATTTCCGTGGGCAAGTTATTATGAGATTTATGGGTTAGAGGACTTTAACATGCTTTACTTGGAGAAATGGGAGCAAGGAAGATAAATGAATGAGAACCAAAGACATGGATATGTAATCTGTATTTGGAGAATGTTGCTTGACCTCTGAGATCCTTTCTTTTCTCTGTGTCAGTACTTACCCCTTCTCCAACTCCTTGCAATTGCATCAGGTTGTCTGCAATATGTTTTTCCACATCATTTGATGAACATAGCTTGATAGTGTTTGAAAAACTGCACCCTGCTTAGATGCTATATCATATCATTTGAATTGATGAATAAAATGAGAATTCATTATCTTCAAGGCATTGAAATGCAGCTTGGATCACTCAGCTTTGCATCACTTGAAGAGGATGTTTGCAGCATAATCTCTCTTTCAAATGTAAGATTTCTTTAGAGAATGAGAAGCAATATACATGGCATGGTTTCATGTGTGTAAATCAGTCAAAAGTAAGCAAACTGCAATATCTGAAGAGCTCCATAGATTTGTCAAAAGTGAGGAGAAAGGTATTGGGGAGATATGCATTATACTTAGCTCCTCTTTTATTACATTCTAGTCTTAAACCAGTTCTGAACTTGTAGGCAGATGGCAATGGGTAATTAAAATGCTAGCAAAATTGTGGAAGGTGAAAGTAACTTATATGTCTCTGTAATGACAGACAAGAAAAAAATAGGCACACAGTTTGCAATGAAATGATGTAAAGATGAGAACTAAAATCAAATACGTTGCTGGGTAACGTAGCATCCATCAAGGCACTCTCTTTTCCTTTGTGTTGCATTTGAGAAAGGAACTGATTTATACCTGAGGACTACAAGGAGCAATGCAAAATTTTTCAAAGTAAAATGGATACATATATTTCTGGATATTATACAAGCAGCTTGGAAACATAACTGTTGATTGCTTGTTGTTTTTATTCCTGGGGATAAAAGGTGACATCCATCAAAACCGAAGGAAAATAATCACAATAACTTTTGGTGCAAGTTCATTAATGCCAACTTGGGAAATTACACTATTACCTCCCATAAACTAAATTAAATGTTAAAAGTGGAGAAATGAGATATAAGCTCTGCTTTCCACTTAGGGCTTTTTCTCTTGCTATATTATTTTAAAATTATTGTCAAGGTAACACATTTTAATGATAAAATTTTGAAGACCAGCTAAGCCGAAAGAAAACTAAAATCCTTTGTAATCTCATCATTCAGAATAACCATAGTTAATTTTTGAATAGTTATTAAATTCCATATGGGATTGCAATACTATATACTGCTTTATAACTCAATGTTTTTCTATTTTCTTTAAATAATTTTTATAGAACCATTTAAAATCATCAAATTTTATTCCATTGTATGGATGCACCACAGTTAAGTAAATACTTGTGGTTGTATTTTGGGTGGCTTCCAATTTTTGTTATAATTAAATTATTTTAAAATTTAGACAAATATTTTAACTTTATGGCAAAGTGCCAGAAGTGATGCTAAAGTATATCTTTAGGATAGTATAAGAAGTAAATTGGGGTTTCTGTGTTAAAAGATTTGTATGCTATCATGGTTTCTTGATACATCATGCTGAATTGTCCCCCAGAAAGTCTGTGTTAATTTAAACTCCCATTCCCAGTGTTGGAGAATACCTAGTCCCCTCCATCCTCCTTAACATTGATGATTTTTCTTCTTCTTAATTTTCATCACTCAAAATGTGAGGTATATTTCTATTATTTAATATAGATTTCTCTGATTAATACTGAGGCTGAACATGTTTCTGCCATCTATTTTCTGTTCACTAGTTATTTCTTATCTATTCATTACTTTACCCATTTGTTAATAAAATTTAATTTCTTTTTTTCAATTGTGGAAAAATACTTAACATGAAATCTATCCAAATAACAAAATTTTAAGTGTACAGTACAGTATTATTAATTATATGCACACTATCGTACAACAGATCTCTAGAACTTTTTCATTTCAGGTGACCGAAACTCTATATCTATTGCACAGCAACTCCCCATTTCCCCTCCTCCAGCCCCTGGCAACCACCATTCAGCTTTCCACTTCTATGAGTTTGACTATTTTAGATATCTCATATAAGTGGAATCATGCAGTACTTGTCTTTCTGTGACTAGCTTATTTCACTTAGCATAATGTCTTCAAGGTTCACCCATGTTGTCACATATGATAGGATTTCCTCCTTTTTTAAGGCTGAATAATATTCCATTGTATGTATATACCACATTTTCTTTATCCATTCATCCATAGATGGATATTTAAGTTGTTTCCACCTCTTGGCTATTGTGAATAACGCTGCAATGAACACGGGGGTGAAAATATCTCTTTGAGATTGTGTTTTTAATTCTTTTGTATAAATATTCAGAAGTGAAGTTACTAGATTGTATGGTAGTTCTATTTTTAATTTTTTGAGGAATCTCCATACTGTTTTTCATAGTAGCTGCACCATTTTATGTCCCCATTAATAGTACACAAGGATTCCAATTTCTCCACATCCTTGCCAACATTCGTTATTTTCTATTTTTTCTCTTTAAATAATGGCCATCCTAACAGATGTGAGGTGATATCTCATTGTGATTTTGATTTACATTTCTCTGATGATTAGTGATGTTGAATATCTTTTCATGTACCCATTTCTTCTTTGGAGAAATGTCTATTCAAGTCCTTTGCCCATTTTTTAGTTAGATTGTTTTTTTGTTGTTGTGGAGTTGTAGGAGTGCCATGAGTTTTCCTACCAGCTTCAATGGGGCTCGTTTCATGCTGGCATGGGGTGCGGAAGCCTCAACTGGTTTCTGGATTTCTCAGAAAGGGAATTGATCTGTTTACTGCTGTTGAACTGGTGTCTCAATGGGAGAAGGAGGGTCTGGGGTTTCCTATTCTGCCATCTTACTGATATCACTCCATAATTTTAATTTCTTTCATGTATTCAATTTTAAGCTTTTAAAGCTTCATATGTGTTGCACTCTTACCCCCTTATCTGTGTTTTAATTTTTTTATACACAAATGCATATCACTTTTATAATTTTCATGCAGAAATATATCAATCTTTTCCTTTGTGATTTCTGCTAGTGTTATGCATAGAATGACTTCCTCCATTCCAAAAGAAAATGTTTACTTATATTTTTAAATTGTTGACAGTTTTATTTCAACTTTTAATTTATGAAATTTATTTACATATAAGGAGGATGGTAGACATCAAACTTTGCTTTTCTCAAATACAATTTAATAATAATCAATTCATTTTTTTGTAGATTTAATGAGCCATATGTACCATGTCCTAAATAAAGACACTTGTTTCATATGATTAAAGTCTTCTTAAATTTGGTAAGATTTGTTTTGTGACCTAACATGATCTGTCCTGGAGAATGTTCCATGTATGCTTGAAAAAATGTGTATTCTGTTAGATGGAATGCTCTGTATATGTCTGTTAGGTCGATCTGGTCTAATGTGTACTTTATGTCCAATGTTTCCTGTTGATTTTCAGTCTGGGTGATCTATCCATTGTTGAGGGTAGGATATTGAAGTGCCCTGCTGATATTGTATTACTGTCTATTTCTTCCATCAGATCTGTTCATATTTCCTTTATACATTTAGATGTTACAATGTTGGGTGCATAAATATTTACAAATGTTTTATTCTCTTGATGAATTGACCCCTTTATCATCATACAATGACCTTCTTTGTCTCTTATTATAGTCTTTAGCTTAAAGTCTATATAGCTATCCTGCTTTCCTTGGCTTCCATTTACATGAAATATCTTTTTCTATACCCTCACTTTCAGTCTGTGTGTATCCTTAAAGCTGAAGTGAGTCTCTTGTAGGCAGTGTATAGTTGGGTCTTTCTCTTTTTATCCACTCAGCCACTTTCTGTTTTTTGATTAGAGAATTTTGTCCATTTACATTTACAGTAAATATTGATAGGTATAGACTTACTATTGCCATTTTGTTAATTGATTTCTAGCTGTTTTGTAATTCTGCTTTGTGTAGTCTCAGCTTATTGTTAGTGATGATTTCTGCTAGAAATGCCTGGAGGCACTCACCTGGACCCATGCTACTTGTGGAGAGCCCCCATAGACATTTCCTCAACTGGAGCCAATGTTGTGGCTAGACTGGCCCTTGTGGTTCTTATCATGATTGCAAGATGCACCTCAGCAACAGCTGTCGGGGAACTTTGAAAAAACAAGGTTTATTGCTCACAGGTCCTGGAGGATACACAGCACACTCAGGGCCACACAGGGAGGTTGTGGGTAGAGAGAGAGAGAGCACAGACCTGGGGTTCTGCCTTTATTGGGGTTAAGGGTAGAATGTACAGGGTTTCATAGGTTTACTCTTTATTGGTGAATTTAAAATTATAGTCATATATTATATAAACTTTCAATTTTAGTATGTTTTCTGACAGACAAAAATTATAAAATAAAAAATAATCTGTAGTCTCTTTAGCCACTATCAACATTTTGATACAAATCCTACCATATTTTTAGTCTATGCATTTATATATATATATATATATATATATATGTTTATGCATGTGTACATATACATTCTTTTTTAAATAAAATTGAATTATATATTAGTTTTTGGGGTAGTCTATTATATCAGTTTAAATTTCATTCAATTGATATTAACAGAGATAATAATAGTTGCTTGAACAAATTAGGAGGTGTTTACTTTCACGTAAAGAATTTCAGAGGTGGCTAATTCATGTCGGAATGATTGATGGCTCCACAGACTCTCAGGAATTCAGACTCCCTCTATCTTTTTTCTTCACCATTTTGTACATGTGGCCTCCATTCTCTAGGTCACAAGAGGGCTACTGAAACTCAGCCATGAAGCCTGCTTTACAGGCTAGAATTAGAGGAAAAGCAAGGAGGCAAAAGCAGCTTCAGTATTCTCTAAAAAACTCTCCTGGAAGCTCATCAAACAACATTCACATACATATCATTGGTCAGCCCTTTTAGTTTTCAGCTGGTCTTTTTGCCATCCCAAATAAAATCGAGATTTTTATTACAGGAGAGCAAGGGATCATGGATACTGACAATTAGCAATCTATCTTTTTCCATTTACCATTAAATATTTTTCTACAACCACATATTTTTGGCTGTTTATTATCCAGTTATGTGGACACTGTCATTTAGTCCGTTGTGTTGGACATTAGTTGTTTCAAATCCTTCACTTCTATGAAGAGGGCCATGATGAACCTTCCTGTAGTTATATTTCTGTATCTCTGGGATTATATCCTCAGAATGTATTTCCAGGAGTGGAAATGATATGTGAGAGGATATGCATCATTTTAAGACTTTTTGATGAGAGTTGCCAAAAATCAGGCTTCCGATCTTTGTGTGGTTATCATTTCTTGACTTGTAATTTTGGACAAAACCCTGTGATTTAGAATGGTGTTTCTCAAATTTTGTCTACTGCATCTATTTCCTCCTGCCATTAAAAAAATTCTTGTCAAAGTTAATGGGAAGATGAGCACAGTTGGTGATGAAATTCCATTGAGGTAGTGTCTAGTTTTGATTAAATATTATGAGTAAACTATTAAATCCTACAAAGAAAAGACATCTGCATTGCCGTGTACATTAACTTGGGACATAAACAAGGCTGCAGATAAGCTGGGGAATTGTTAGTGCTTCATGGAACACACTTAATCACCACTGTAGGAAAGGAAGAGACTGTTTCTTATAACCACTAAAATAAATTTCTTATAAATGTTAGGAGTTCATTCTATGATATACTGGGCTTAGTTTTAAAAACATAAACATAAACATTTAGCTTTTACACACATACACACAGATGCACACATAGACACACATAGAGAGCCATTAAACTTGTGGGTGCAGTTCAATACCAATAAAACATTCCCAGAGGAGCATTTTGAAAATGTGGAGCGTGAGGCTTTACAGAAAATTTCATCACACCGAGATGTTACTCTGATATGAAATTCTATTAAGATGAAATCCAAAGAGAAGGATTACTCCTTTTCTGTTCTTTGAAATTAATTTTGGCTAGACGTCTAGGGCAAGAGGGAGAGCTGTCCCTCTTGGTAGGTGGAGATTTTTGGCATGCCACTAGGAGTGAATACAGATGAAAGCAAATGTTAGAATCAGGAATCATTCAGAAAGATGCAGATCATCATGTAAATGAAATTAAGGCAACAAATGCTTAATTTTGGAGCAAATTGAGGAAGTAAAGCAAAGCAAAACAATTATCAGACAAATAATGACTGAAATAATATGCACCATTTTAAATCCTCGACAAGATAAACAGATAAATATATCAGCGAGACAAATCCGGATCCAGTGGGAGCATTGTTAAATCCTCTCTCACTCATCTTTATCACTCCTGGCCTATTTCTTTCCATCTCTTCTGTTATTAAAGGCTCGAAAGACCAAAAATACATTTATTGGATATGATGAATTTAATCTTATAAAGAGCCTTTCTATACACAAGTGGCTTTTTGTAATCTTATGAACATCATTTAAATTTCAGTATTATATTGCTACATTTTTTCTTTATATATTTTTTAAGAAATCCACAATAAATGTCAATTTAACAAAATTAAATATTTTGGAGATGGACAAACATATATGAAACTAAAGTTTACCTAAACTGAGAAAGAAGGAAATGTAGAATCTAACCAGTTAAAAAAATATTCAGTTTTATGTATGATTCAGTGTAGGACTTTGACGATATCTACTTTATTTTCAGTTCTGATTACTTTGCCTCCTTGACTCTCTTTCCTGCCTCTACTCTCTGTGATCAAGCTCCACACCATCTCCACTCCAAGGACGTCGGTAGAGTATGGCAGTCTTTTAAAGGAATACCTCCCAAGATAAACCAGAGAAGCCTGAGATGACTCTGCAAGGTTGCAGAGTATATGATTTTGTCTGTGTGGAGGAAAGAATGAAATCAGACATTGGATAACCTATATTTTTTCTTTTAGCTTATTAGGAAATACTTACCACTGACAAAGAGGTATAATGCATAAAACAGGTAACACCTGTGCACACACACCCAGTTTGAGAAGTAAAACATTAACAATATAGTTGAAGCCCCCTGTGGTATATTCCTATCATGGAATAGTAAACAGCAGTAAAGTAAATGACATGCACATATATCAACAAGAATAAATTTTAAAAGCAAACTGTTGAATTAAAAAAAAATCAAGTTGCAGAAGAATAGTACAGTAGGATATTAAATTTGTATAGCATCCTACTGTAATATATATCATATATTATATATTATATATAATGTATCATATGTTATACAGTATACACATTATATATGATATACATATTACATGCATACATTTCATACAAATATATATTACAATATATATCTGTATAGTATCTCTATTACATATTTATAGCCTAAAATATGAGAAAATTACAAAGTACTATATATTACTTAGGGGACACATATAAGCAGGTAAGTATTAACAAATATCTGTCTTGTTTATAGGCATATCATTGTCATTAAAGGAAAAGTAATTTTAATACAAGTAGCTAAATATGGTGATGAAATGCCAATATTTGAACTCTCTAGGTTTTGAAAGTGCACATCAGGACTGATAGTTAAATTCCTGTGAGTATACTGAGATCTACCTAACTTTTCTTGCTTGCTTACCACGTGCTCGACCGTGAGATAACACTGTTTTCACATTGATCCTCACAATCACCCTAAGAGGCAGGTATTACTCAGAAATCACAATCCCATTACCCTCCAACCTTTGCCATTTCACCTCCCCATCCACACTCATTCCCTTTACTTTCACCCATTGCTCCTTCCTGTACTCCCACATTGCATTCCAACCTCACTGTTTGCCTGAAAGGTCCACACAGCCTTGGACTCTATTTTCCAACTTATTCTTTTCTTAACCAAGTCCAGTCCCTCACCACCTTCATCACTTCGTCACGATGAGCAGAGTTAATTGTTCCCTCCTTTGGGTTAACTCACGTGTACTTCTATTTTGGTTCGTATTATAGCGGTTTAGAGTTATTTGTGTCATGATATCTTCTCTTAGACTGTCTGATTCTTGAGTGAAGAGACTCTATTAAAGATAGACTTCTAGAAGATAGACTTCTCTGGACTTCTAGAAGTTAGGTTTCTCTTTAAATTTATAATGTATGTTTGTTAAATTGAACTGAGCTCTTTTCCTCAGAAGGCTGGTTGGGGTAAAAAAGCTGCAGTAAAATAGGGAAAGAAGACGTTCCTTTGAGGACATAGCTTGCAACCTTTCATCACACAGACTATAGGGATTTGGCTTTCAGGATTCACCCACTCTCTGCTGAGATCTGAGGAGACGGAGGGGGTGGAAGGAAGGGCAAACTGGAAGGGAATCAAGAATGCATATGCCAGAAGCTCACCTAGAATTAGCCAGTCAGAAGTCGAGAGAATTCAAAGAATTGGGAAACACTGTTCTGTGACTTGTAATTAAAAAGGCTGTGAGAAAAGAAAAGAAATAGAAGAAAATGGTGTTGAAAAGTAATAAGATAAACATAAATCCTTTACATCATTGCTCACATTTTCATTTCCCTCACCTTTTCTTTGTGAATTAATAGATGTGGAGAAAACTGACAAATAAGCTGGAAAATCAGGGTAAGTTGCCTTCTAAGATAGGAATAAAGTCGGTTAGAATAAAATTGACTATTGAAAACACTAAGGATAGAAGTTAGGCAAGAAATGATCCTTAACTACTCATTTAGTGCTTATGACTGCTTTTAAGGTTGCAAAAGATTAAAGAACAGTAAGTCAAGGTCCTTGTTCTTCAGGTGTTACTACTACTTTGTTAGGAAGAGAAGGTTTGTCTGCATGAAATAGCTAAGAAACAGCATGGAATTTTATGGTGGCAACTCTGTGTGTTGTAGCATTCCAGAAAGAAGAAAGCCTCTGCCAAGTGTCATACTCTGTTCTTGGAACATGTGTGAATTATTTGTTTGCTCTCTCAATAACTGAGGAGTATAGGCTGTTCCTTGTTTATGGATGACGATGCTGAGTGTCCAGGAAGTTAACAAATAGTAAGTAGTAAAGCAAGGTCCTACCAACAGTCAATCATAAAATGTCTCTCACTTGCTTAAAAATATCAGTTGGCATCATATTTCCTACCAGAGCAAATCTAAACAGCTTAGCCAGGTAATCAAGGCTCTATTGCAGGATGTAACGGAAGCCAGGCCACCCAGGTTCTATTCGAGGATCTGTGAGTAACTAGCCATGTCCTCAGTCAAGTCACTGTACCTTAGTTTTTGTTTTCTTTAATTGAGGCAAAATTCACATAACCTGAAATTAACTGTTTTAAAGTGAACAATTCAGTGTCTTTTACTACATTCACAATGTTGTGTAACCAACACCTCTCTCTAGTTCCAAAACCTTTTGATCACCCCAAAATAATATCCCATACCCATTAAGCAGTTACTTCCATTCCTTCCTTTCTCCCACCCCTGAAAACCACCAATTTGCTTTTTGTTTCTGTGGATTTACTTATTCTGGATATTTCATATAAATCGAATCAAGTAATAAGTGATCTTTTGTGTCTGGCTTCTTTCACTTGGCATAATGTTTTCAAGGTTCATCCATGTTGTAGTATGTATCAGTACTTTATTATTTTTTATGGCTGAATAATATTCCATTGTATGTATCTACCATAATTTGTTTATCCATTCATCCATTGATAGACATTTAGGTTGTTTCTACCTTTTGGCTATTGTGAATAACGCTTTTATGCACCTCAGTTTTAACATCAATAAAATGGGTGTATTGGACTAAATGGTCTCTGTCACCACTTCCATCTCTAATAATGGTTCTAGGAATCATTTTCAGGCTTCAAGTCTTCATTTTACCCCACTTGATACCAGATAGACTAGACCTCAGAATGCGCATTGATTTTTCCTCCTCTCAATCTTTGCTTAGTCTCCGCCTCAATATGAAATAATTCTTTTATTTTTAAAAAAATATTTATCAAATTCCTGCTCAATAATTAAGATTAAGGCCAAATTTTACCTTTCACAATCAGGCTTTATCGATGTCCTTGATGTTGACTTTTTGATGAGTCCAAGCCAGTTTGCTTGTAGAATATCCCGCATTCTGGATTTATCTGATTATATTTTCTCTGTGAAGTCTAACTTAAATGTAGAAGCTTGCTTATATTCCAGTTAAATACTTCAGCCAGGAATATTCATAGGTGATGCACATTTTATATTGTATCACATCAGAAGGCACATAATGTCAGATTATCTCACTAGTAATGATGCCAAGTGTTATCATTTGGTTAAAGGAGTGGTCGCTGGATCTCCCCATTGCGTAAGAACATTACCCATTTTGTAATTAGGAAGTAATCTGTGGGACAAAATGTTGGCATTGTGTAGGCGACTTGTTCCTGAATAAGCTTTCAATAACAGCTTTAGCGTCAGTTGATAATACTTGCCTGAATCAACACCCTCTTCTATTCTCCCCATGAGAGACATCACCAGATGCATATAAAGATACGTAAAGTGCTACAGGAGATACAGAACTTCCAGATCAAAATGTCATCAGGCCAGCACTCTCCCTTTCAACTTCTCCTAGTTTCCTCCTAGAATAACTATAAAGATAAAGAAGAAAATAAATACAATCAATTATTATAGCAAAAGGAAAATTCAAACCAACAACCAAACTAATGTCAGAATCTGAGAGGAATTCCTATTAACTATACAATGAATTAAACTTAGTTGAGAAAAAAAATCTATCCAGGTATATAAGTGAAGACTTAATTATTGTAAGTGACAGGAACCACACTAGTCATGACTGGCTTCCCTTGTGTTTCCCTGGATACGTTTGCATACACTTTCCAAATAACAAGGTGTTTAGTTTCTGTTGGAGCAAGATTCATATTATTCACCTTAGCATTGGCAGAGGAAAACAAACTTCTGTCTCTAATATATCCAAGACCCACAGGACTTAGATTAACCTTCTTGGGTCACAGGGTCACCCTTGAACCAATCATTTTCCTAGTGTGTTGGAGTACTATGATTGGCCCAGTGGAGGCACCATGTCAATCCTGAGGCTAGAGTAGAGAAAGACACTATGATTGACAGTTACACTAGGAACAATATGAGATGAGGGGGAGGGAGGCAGGTCTTAAAAAAAAATAGAGTTGCTAGATGGACAAAGACAACGGTTATCCACTACTCTCAGCTTCGCCTTGTGCTTCATCTAGAATCAGACCCTCCTTAACTCCAGAGATGTTGATTACTGAGATGTGTATCATTTCTCTTCTTTGCTATCTGGCCACTATTAGAGCTAGAACCTACCAGAAAATAAATCTAAAGTATAGAGGGATAAAGAGATAAAGACAACTTCATTCGTGTTTCAGATGACTTCAGGGTAGTTAACTAGGGGACGCACAAAGGAGAGAGCTGACTTAGGGGAAAGATGGTTAACCTGTAAATAAATAGAGTAGCTCTTAAATGAAACAGTTACTATGCTTCCCTAAACTCAGGAAGAAGTCTTCCTGATCCTAATTTTAAACTTCGGCACTGAATAGAGAGTTACACACAAATACAGGCGTCTTTGAGTGCTCTCTGCATCCCTGGTTTGAGGTTGGCACTGCAGCTTTGCAGTTTTGGCAATTCCCTCCCCCCCCCTTGGATCTTTATAAGATTCCTTCTTTAACAGCAAAGTTCAAAAGTTTTATGTAGATATATCTGGGTATTTCTACTTTTTTTCACGATTTATTTTTAGTATAAGAAGACCTTGTTTAATTTCAGACCTGAGTTGTAGCTCATTTTCTTTCACTAGGCCAGAGATTCTTCACCTGAGGTCCATAAATTAAATTGTTTTCTTTTCTGAGAACCCATGAACTTTGAAATTTTATGCAAAATTGTAAGTGTTGTGGTTTTTCCTGGGAAGAGGTTTATGCTTTTCATTAGATTCCAAAATGGGTACTTTGTCCTATTTATCTGCATTTTGGGAAAAGTTCTGACTCTGCTTCTGAATAGCAGAAACACTTTTCAGTACTGTCGCTAGTACTTTTTATAATATTGTGGTGGCATTTTTAACTTATTTAAAACATTTTTTATCTCAACCATCTTACTTTTTCTCTTCCTGCCTACATTACATCAAGCTCCCTTTCATCTCAGTTTGCTTTCTTATTTCATCTGTCATCTCTTATTTTATATTTTAAATTTTATTGAGAACAAAGGCAAAGTAGGTCCTGTTTAAAATGTACTTTTGTTTTCTGTAGTAAATCTCCCCCTTTGTCCAATTCTTCCTTATTTCCTTATCCTTTTGAGCACTACATTAATAATGCCTTTTAAAAAAAATTATTTCCAGAGACTTGATGTCAATTTTTGTCTGCTTTTCATCTGCTTCATTTTTGATCTGGGTGCAGCTAGATTTCTTCTCTTCATTGTAAGCAGGATCATATCACATTTAACTTCCATTATTCATTCAGAGGAATGGGTATGGCCCTGTGGCTAAGGAAAGTCACAATATGAAGGTTTAAATTTTTGTAAATTCTCTAACTGAATTTAACCCCTGTTGTAGGCAGAATAATATCCCCCACAAAATATTCATATCCTCCTCCCTGGAACCTGTGAACATGTTAGATTCTAGTTACCTGGCAAAAGGGAATTAGATCGTACATGGAATTAAGGTTGCTAATCAGCTGACCTTAAAATAGGGAGGTTGGGCGGGCCTGGTGATGTAGTGATTAAGTTCGCGTGCTGGCTTTGGTGGCCCAGGGTTTGCCGGTTTGGATCCTGGGTGCAGACGATGTACCACTTGTCAAGTCATGCTGTGGCGGCATCCCATATAAAGTAGAGGAAGATGGGCATGGATGTTAGCCCAGGGCCAGTCTTCCTCAGTAAAAAGAAGAGGGTTGGGAATGGACATTATCTCAGGGCCAATCTTCCTCACACACAAAAAAACAAAAATAGGGAGATTATCTGGGTAGGCCTATTGCTGGCTTTAAAGATAGAGGAAGGGGACCATAATCCTAAGACTTGCAGGTGGATTATAGAAACTGGGAAAGTCAAGGAAACGAAATCTCCCCTAGAGCCTCCACAAGGGAATGTGGCTTTGCCAACACCTTGGTTTTAGCCCAGTGAGATGTGTGTCAGACTTTTAACCTACAGGACTGTAAAATGGTAAATTTGTGTTGTTTCAAGTCACCAAGTTTGAGACAGTTTGTTACAGCAGCAATAAGAAACTAATGCAACCCTCTTTATTTTGGCCTGGGCTTTCCTCCAGGAATACTTTTTGTGGCTCTGTCCAGACTCCTTCCTGGTGCTATTGTTGCTGCATGGGAGAGGAGTCCTTCCTCAGCAAGGTGAAAAGTCAACTTGCCATTTGACTTGACATGATTACAGTAATGACCTGACCCCCCAGCACAGTTGCTTCTGAACAGTGTTATTATACAACAAAGAAAGGAAACCTACATGTTCTACTGTTGTGACCTCATTTGTCCTATAGGCCAGCCTCATCCTTCAGCCTTCCCTGTAGTAGAAGGTAATTATGACTTTTGCTACTATCTCCTCTCTGTGTTTCCCTTGACACCTTCTTTTTTTATGTGGTCTTGAGAATTTTCCTTGTTTGTCTTTCTTTTGTCCCCACTTGCACTATACTAGAATTCCTCTATGTTTTGAGGAAGGAAATGACCCCGGTTATTTCTTCTCTCCTTCCCTCTTTGATCCTGCCAATTATAATAATCAGATGGGGGCTTTAGACATCTCTGCTCAAGTAACCATCTTACTTAGATGCCACATTTATTACAGAATATAAACTTTCATTTTAATTAACAATATCAGTTTTATATAGAAGATTCCTTTATGAGATTTTACCTGCATGGCAGTTCTGCTTCTGATAGGATCATATTAATAGAAATCAGTGTGCCTGTATAAACCCATTTGGGGACTGCTATGGACTGAACTGTGTCCCTCCTCCCCCAAATTCATATAATGAAACCCTAACTGCCAATGTGACTGTATTTGTAGATAGGGCCAGTAGGAGGTAATAAGGTTAAATTAGGTCATATGGGTAGGGCCTAAACTGATAGGATTGGTGGCTTTATAAGAAGAAGAATAGAGAGAGATTTCTCTCTCTGTGTTTACAGATAAGAGACCAGGTGAGCACACAGTGAGAATGTGGCTGCCTAGAAGCCAAGAGAAGAAATATCAGAAGGAAACCTACCTGTCTGGTGCCATGATCTTGGACTTCTCAGCCTCCAGAACTGGGAGGAATAAGTTTCTATTGTTTAAGCCACCTCATCTATGACGTTTTGTTATGCTATCCAGAGCTAACTAAGATAGGACAATGGGGGACTCAGCTAAGTCCTCCAGGCACAGTCTCTGCAAGGTAATGCTATGATCGTTTATGATGTATAGGTTGCGTGTATAGGCAGGAAAAAGATTGTCTCAAGAGACTTCTTTCTGGAGATCCAAGAGGCCTCTGCATGGTAATTTCTTTAGGTTTCTATCTTTTGGATGACCTATTCTTTTCCCAGGAAAGAATTCTTCCCAAAGACTGACATTGTTCAGGATTTTCTGCTTATGGCACTTCTCTGCCTTCATAACTCAATTTTCTATAAGACTGGGACTGTAAGGGTGCTCCTGATGATAATATTTGAAATTCTTTCATGTTTCAGATGCTTCACTTCAGCCTTCACAGACAATACTAAGAAAGTAAGTATTCATCATAAGACTGCTTCCAGCCAATGCTTCTGCAGTATAATGAGACAGATGAGAGCAGGCCCTGCAGTAAGGTAGAACTTGGCTGCAATCCTGGTTTCATTGCTTGCTAGTTTTGCAAAATTGATAAAGTTATTTAACTTCTCTGAGCTATGGATTTATCGTCTATAAAATGGGAATAACTGCTGGCTTATTTGAGGGCTAAAAGAGATAATGCATTTTAAATCATTTAGCACAGTTCCAGGCACATATTTAGGGCTCAATAAATAGCAACCACATTATTTTATCTGGAAGAAGCAGTCAGGATATGTTTCACCACCCTCTGCCTCCATATATGTTACTCTCAGGTAAACTCTCTCTTTTCCCTCATCTTGGATTTATAAAGTGTCTCTTTCCTGCAAATACCTAATTTGGCCAGGTTTAGTTCTCTCTTTCAGACAAACATTATTTTAGCCAGTTTTGGGGAAATATAAACTAAAGAAATCTGTGAAATAATAAGAAATACATATATAGTGGTCTTTGCCCCCAGTTCCTGATGCAGGGCTCCTAAAACTTTGTAAATTCCTAAGTGTTAAGAACACTAAGAGCATCTTTTGTTCTAATGAGGTGACTCCATGTGGGCTCCTGGCTGGTTCCTGGATGGGGGCTGGTCACCAGAAAGACCAAGCCATGATTGGAAGCTTGGAATTGTTAGCCCCATCCCCCATTCTCCAGAGAGGAGAGAGGGGCTGGAAATGGAATTAATGATTATCATGCCTATGTGATGAAAAATCCCAAACTACAGGGTTCAAGGAGCTTCCAGGTGGACAAACACATCCACATACCGGGAGGGTGACACACCCCAACTCCACCTGGACAGAAGCTTCTGTGCTAAGGACCCTTCCAGACCTTGCCCTGTGTATCTCTTCACCTGGCTCTTCATCTGTATCCCTTATCATATCCTTTCATAAACTGGTAAACATAAGTGTCCCCCTGAGTTCTGTGAGCTGTTCTAGAAAATAATTGAATCCAAGGTGGGGGTCATGGGAACCTCTGATTTGTAGCCAAATCAGGCAGAAGTTGGGAGTGACCTGGGGATTTACTATTGGTGACTGGCATCTGAAGGAGGGCAGTGTCATGAAACTGAGCCCTTACCGTGTGAGATCTGACACTACCTCCAGGTACATAGTGTCAGGATTGAGTTAAATTGTAGGTTACCCAGCTGGTGTCGCAGAGAATTGCTTGTTGTGGGGAATACCCCCCATACATCTGTTGTGAGAAGTGTTCTGAGTGTGGTAGTAATGTGGGAGTAAAGGAGACACAAGAAAGGATTGGGTTTTCCCCTGTACAAAGCAGAAACAATGATAACACATCAACATTTTCTCTCAGCCTGGAGCGGACGCTCTGTGCAACTGTCGGTTTTTTGATTTTCATTAGTTTTTATTTTTTTCCACAAAAAGAAACACTTTTTGACTTGTACTTTTCTTAGCTCTCTGTCTGCCATTTCTTAATTTTAAAAGCCTCCGTCTTGGTCTCATTTGTGAATTTTCTTCATCATCCATTTTCCTAATGTGATAAAACCAACAGTAATTCAAGATTGTCCATGGCAATTGATTTTGAAGGATGTAAAATTTATATTTATGTAATTCTCCGTTACATTATCTGCCTGCCATGATCAAAAATTAAAATATTCCATATACTCCATAAACATATATTTCCAAATATTCAAAGTTTTCTCTTTAAGCTTCAAGTTATTTTCTAGTCATTTTTGGGGAAATATTTCTAAAGCTTAATACATACTACCCTGTCCTCTTAAACAGAGCACATTTTATAGAATTTAATACTTTTTTCATGGCTATAGTTCTTTGTTATAATAATAAAATATTTTAATGATGTAGGCCCTCAGGGTTACTTCAGAAGGTAGTACTCTTTATCCCTTCACTAAAAAAAATTCATAGTCTTCTTTTGTTACTCTTATTTCTGATTCATTTGAGGCATTGATATGCAAGGTGAGGCTTGCTGAGTGCATTTGGGAAAGAAGTTTCCTCCTCCTTAAGAGAAATCCAAAGGAGGAGAGACTCTCTTTCTTTTTCCAAATGTGTTTGGTAGCTAGTAAATATGGAGCCTTGGTGAAGTATGGCTGAGTACTGCAGACCCTGGGAAACTTCAAGGAAATAGAACCAGAGCTAAAACCTGCCCTAGTTGTAGAAGTTTACTTATTGCCTTGATTATTAATGAATGTGATTTGAATCAGATTTTCTGTCACTTTATAGCAAAAGATTTCTAACATATATTACAGGATAAAGTGAATAGAATTTATGACATCTGTTTTAGCTGCTTAAAAAGATCACTTTTTCATGATCTTATCCATTGCTGATCTTATCCATTGCTTACTTTTGGAAAACTAACTGTTCCGTAAGGGCCAGGTAGCCATAATATATATGATATTTCTTCCCATTATTTAGTTTGTATACCCAGACCTTCTTTGCAATTTCAAATATCAGCTATCCATATCAATATCCATCAATAGTCCAGCATATTGGATCATCTTATGAATCATCAATACTGTTATCTAGATAGTTATTTAAAAAATAACATTTTCTAATTATTCTTGATTATTACCTTTATTAATAAGAATTCCCAAGGACTAAAATAGGGATATATATTTATCCAACATCTTATATTAACTGCGGGCCCTCCAGGACCAGTTCAACTGACCCCATCTCTTATTGAAACTGGCAAACAGTTAGTCATTGATGATTAAGCAGATAGTAACTAGGGCAGATTGGAATTGGCCACCCCAAAATCTGTCTCTGCTGGAGAGACACTTTGACCCCCCCCACTAACTAACCAAAAGAGTTTGGGATGGGAGGCCTGCCCCCGGAACAGGCTATCACCATAGACATCTCTGAATATCAGGGAGGGTCCTTGCTAAGCCATTCTTAGTTCTGCTTACCTTTTGTAAGAGACATTTACATTTGTAGAGGAAATCTCCATTTGTAAATGTATCTTCTTCCCTGTACCAGGAAGAAGGAGGGGATGCCCTTACCTAGAAACTTGTCAGAACAGAGAGGACTTAAATCTGCATGATAAACTTACCCATTGTTAATTGTGATGTTCAGGCAATATGCTATCTGACTCCCACTAGGTTCCTGTAGACAACATCTCCCTGGGGCCTGGGTCACCATGGTAATGGGTTTTTTGAGCTATTTTTTTCAGGAGCCTCCATTCTGTAGACCTGTATCCTATGAGGAGGCATGAAGCCTGACCAAGCTTGCACAGATCATGAATTACCTCATCTCTCCTCACCTCCAATCATTTCAGACCATCTTGCCCCCTACCCAATAAGTATCCCTGAGTCCTTATATTCGGGAAAGCAGATCTGAGATTCATTCCCTTCCGTTTCCTCACTTGGCTGCCTTGTGATTAAACTCTCTCTCTGCTGAAATTTCGGGCATGCACATAAAAAGAAATCTTGACCTGAAATAACCACGGAGCCAAAGATCCTCCTTCCCTTGGAACCCAAGAACCAAGTCATTACTGGAAATTTAAAGTTGGACTCTTATGAGAAGTGAGGGATACCTCATTCAGGAAGATCCAATGTTAAAATTCCTTCCCTATCTCATCAGTAATGTTTAGAACCCTATCATAAAAGTTTAGAACATCATCAAAAATGTTTGAAGCCCACCAATCAAAACCTGTCCCACTAGCATTCCTGTATGCCAGCCTGTTCTCCCTAACCTCTTAAATTTTGCCCCAAATCCTGAACTGGGGAGACAGATCTGAGGGCACATGCCTCCTGTTCTCCCTGCAGAGTGATCTCACAGAATAAAGCTGATCTCTTTTCCCAAAGGTTGATGCTGTAATTAATTGGCTTGTTTATATACATCAGGCAAGTGAACCCCAATTTTGTGCAGTAACATTATATCTAAAATTATCTCCTACATCTCAACTTTTGTGAAGCTGACTAATGTGAAAAGAAGATAACTAAATAAAATTAGATATGCTTTGAATATAAGTGGGCAACAGAAAAAGTTCTATGAGAAAATGAATAGGACAACGCTTCCATAGGCCATTTCATCCTGACTTGGTACAACTCCAATTTTGAATATTGCAAGATATACTATAAAATGTTAATTTCACTCAAAATTAACTTTAAATTTCATCTCAGAAGAAGAGTAAAAGGTCGTTGAGAAAAAGGATTTGATGCATAACGCTCTCTGAAATATTCATTAGAAAAAAATGGGTTGCTTTTTCTAATAGTTAGGCCCTTTCCCCAACTGTAAGTCCACTGATGTTCACAATTTTATTTTAAGCACTTAAACTTATGACTTTGATCTTTCTTAAAATATACATGTTTCTTGGGAGGATTAATATACTATGGTCTGAGAAAAGAAGTTTCAGAGTTTTTACTGATTTCTGTTGATAATGGTGGAAAGAAAGATCACAAAGCACTGGCCCCCACTGAGGAGGAAAGAGTTAAAAAGTGAGGATGCTGGAAATCAAAGATAAATCCAACCTACGCTCTTTCAGTTTTGAACAATGGTTATGAGTTTCTGGCAGCCACTGTGTACAAATTTGAAAGGCTGTGAAATTTTGCCCAAGATTGGAAAGATTGCCAATGGAGTGAGAAATTGGAAAAGCCAGTTGGGGTTTCCTTCACACACACAAGAAAAAAGTGGAGTAGTATTTCAGACTTTAGAAAGACCTCCTATATCTAACTTGGCCATATACTTGCCTGTGGATTAAAAGATTTGGTTAAGTCACTCCCCAGTAGTATCTGAAAAGCCAGTTAGATTAGATTAAGAATGAAGATCTAAAGGACAGACTGATACTCCACAGAGAGTAGATTCAACTCGCTTCTGGTTCAAGAGAGAAAGGCCTGTTTTCCAGGATCTGAAGATTGTTACTACAGCTTGAGACACTGCTTACAGAAGGACTGCTTCTATGACTTTGCTATTATTTATAAGCTTCTTAAGAACATGCTTGCTGACATTTCCTTGCTTGTATGCCCACTTCTTTAAATACCTACAAGGCAGTTTAATGGGTCAAAGATATGAAAATTTTAGTGTTTTGATACACATGGTCAAATTGCCCTCCAGGAAGTGGGTACCAATTTGCTCACTCACCAGTAATGCTCCTGGTAACACTTTGGCAGGCACTCTGAAGGGTTTCACTCACTAGAGCGTGCATTTTATGAACATCTACTGGTAGATCGGTAGTCATTCTGAAAATATGACAAGCCATAACAACCAATTGACACGAATTTAAATTATCTTGGTTTTCATTGTTGTAAGTCCTGTCAAATCATAAAAATATATCAGTGACACTCTCAACAGAAACTTGAGCCAATGTAGGGTCTCCCTTGGATATAATTGTGCCTGAGATAATAGAGTACCGGGCTTGCTTCACTGAGCACGTCACATTGGAACTGAATGTGCATAGCTCAGCAAAACAAAAGTCTAGGTGTCATTATTAACAGTTTTGTCAGTTTTACTGCCTACACATTTCTTAGATTTCTCCCCCCATGCTCCCTGCAGCACACATCTAGGCTACCACCTTTCCTCACCTCTATCACTGAGGCAGCACTCGTAGCTCATTCTGAATGTACTTTTGCCCTCTCAAGTCTTTTTTCAATCCTGAAGCCAGAGTGATATTTAAAAAATATAAACCTGATTGTGTCAACCATCTGCTTAACTAAAACTCTCGATGAAATCTTGTTGCTCTTTAAATAAAGAAAATGATCTTAATATTGCCTTCAAAACTGCGTGTGACCTGATGCTAAAGTACCTCTGAAGCTTCATGTTGCTCCTTGCCCTTGCTTTCTGCTTTTCAGTCACACAGAAATTTTGATCTCCCAAACCTTCCATGTCTACTTCTATCTCAGGATATTTGCACATGCAGTTTCCTTTTCCTGATACACCATTCCTTTCTTCCCTCTGTCTGTCTCATAGTTGATTCCTCACACCCTTTAGCTATCATCCCTAATGTCATTTAGAGTTTCCTCGATCCTCAGAGTATATCAGATACTTTGCTTGTGTTCTTTCAAAACACTGTGTCATTTTTCCCATAGTACCCACTGCAGTTTGGACTTACATATTTGTGTTACTATCTGATGACTTTCTATCTCTGCTGTGTGACTGTAAGCTCTATGAGAAGAGAAAATGTCTCTGTTTATTATTATAACTTAGGGTCCTAGAAATGCCTGTAACATAGTAGATGCTCAGTAAACATATGTGAAGGGATTTGATACAAGACTTCAGAAGATCTACTTCTAAAGGAAAGGACAACCAAAGTGATATTATATAATTGAAAGGTTTGAGATCCACCTCTTGTACCTGTAGATCAGTGATTCCCAACCAGGAGTGATTTTGCCCCCCACGAGACATCTGGCAATGTTTGAAGACATTTTTGGTTGTCACAGCTGGGAGATCCTCCTGGCATCTGGTGGATACAGGCCAGGATGTAACTTAAAGATCCTCTAATGTACTGCTCAGCCAAAGTTGAGAAACCCTGTTGAAGAGTAAACTCTCATTGAAAGAGAGTTCTGTTCACTCAGAACAGTTAGGGAAGACTTTAGTAAGTTGACCTTGGTTGTTAAAATCTTGAGTTCTGCTAACAAAGTCTGCATGGTGCTAAGCATTGAGACACTTATACAAACATACAGGGGTTATATTCAAATTACTTAACTACCATTATAGCAGGGGCAGTGACTAATGAGAATGGGTGTTGTTCAGAAAAACAAAACAAAACAAGATGGCAGTACTAGCTGAATATCAACCCTGGTTATATACCACTTGCCATTTTGTGGTTTTGTAGAATGTTAACAAAATTTAAGACATTTACGTACGAAATAAAAATAAATAAACTGCTTTGTGAGCACCAACTCTCATATGAGTGCTAAATTACATGGTAATGATCATTTCATCATGTTGTTTCCCATCTTGCTTGCTCATCCTTATCTCACCATGATTCAGTAAGTGGTTCAAATTTATTTTCTCTTTAAGCAGTGTTTCCATTGTTTGAAGCAGAGGTTGTAAGCATGTTTCTGAGGATGAGACCCCACACTATTCACTCTAAATACAAATTCTAATGAGATCTCAAGACTGATCTTTCTTAGGAGGCAGAATATCTTGCAACTCAAGAAGGTGACTGTAACAGGGAAATAGATGTGGGCAGCTGAAGAAAAGGAGTATGAAAAGACAAAAGTTTGATAATAGACAGGCCCTTTTTGTTATAGAAAAACAGAAGAAGAATGATACTATTTGGAATCAACTAGTGCAGGACAAGGAGATTGAGGGAGAATGTGGAGATGCCAGGAGAATAACCATTCATGAACGTGACACCAGAATAACGATTGTCTCAAAACACAGGCAGACAAAAGGGTATGGTGCATTTAAGAGAAAAGGGTAAGAATGGCGTGAGGTGTGGGTGGGTCATAATGGCAGAGAGAGATGAAATATATAGGAGAAAGAAGAGGCAGAAGAGAGAGAGAAGAGGAAAGTATGGTTGATTTTGTCCCTGCTTGTTTTGGTACATTTTCTAGTTGACTCATGGGTCTGCCTTTGCTGCCTCAGCATCAGACTTAATTAAGGGATTGGGGACAGTTCATTTAACTGAGCTCCTCTCTGAGACCTCAGTCTTGATTGTCTCAAGGCAAATTCCCCCCTTACATGGAGAAAAGGGAAGAACTTAAAGTTACACCTAACAAATCATGTCACCCTTACCATTCAATTTTTATTTCTTATTATGATAATACATAAATCCATTATAAAAATCGAAAAGGACAAATCAGAGCAACAAACAGCATTCACCCGCCTAGCACTTCCTCAGCCCTGAGTTCATCACCCCACACATAACCACTTTCAACTTATCAGCTCTTTCTCCTTGTATCTAAGTCCCTAATTGTATTTTTAAGTTTATATTCCTATTTCTTAATTTTTCTATTTTAGATATCATCTATTTACTTCTCACTTTGGAAGATAAAGTTTTATCTCTTATATTACCCCCTATCCTCCCAATTTTATTACCCCACATTTTTGGTTAAATCCGTATTCAATGTGTAATTTGTTATGAATTGGTAAATGTTATTTATAGCTGAGCCAAGTAGTATATTATTATGAGCATACTTCCTTTCTTGTATAATTTGCTGTGTTTCTTTTTGCATTTGATACTGATCTCATTTTATTACTTATTTAGTTTACTTTGAATCTTCAGCTAAACAAGGGCTATCTAAAAAAATATAATAAATAAAATAAATATATATAACATATATATAAGTATATATTTTATATATATATATATATATATATATATATATATATATATATATATAATTTTCTACATTGTTGACCTGTCAGAGAATATTCATAGATTCCATTTTTCCCTTGGAGACACCCATTTTGTACTTCCTGACCTTTGCTCCAGTCCAGGCTTGTTTCTCCCTGACCCTAGAGCTCCTCCTGAGATTTCCATTCGCCGTCATTCTTTACATACCTTGCACCCGTCCATTGTGTTGGCTCCCTTCCTGAATCCCATTCTTTGATTACTCCTCTGATTTGTTGGGGGACATCCTCCAGAAGATTCCTGAGGACGGATGCATAGGAAGTAGGTTTTTGGGAATTTACTTATCTGAATATGACTTTATTGTATCATCACAATTGAATGATAATTGGACTTGACATAGAATTTTAGGTTGAATAAAATTTTTACTCATAATTTAGAAGTCATTGCTCCATTGTTCTCAAGCATCTCTTGTACTCTTGAGAAGTCTTATGATATTAAGATTCATATCCCTTTTAGGACCTACTGTGTATCCCAGGCACTCTCAAATTGCACAATGATGAACTCTTTTAAAAAATTAACTTTGCTGGACATTCAGTGGGTCTTTCAATTTGGAAACATCTAACTTTTAACTATGGAAAACTTATTTTAACTTAAAATTTTTTTCTTCAATATTTCTTTTGTTCTCATTTTCTGTAAATATTATTTTGATGTTGGATCTCCTGGATAGATGTTCTAATTTTGTTATTTTCCATCTCTCAGTTCTTATATTTTTTGTGAGATTACTTCTTTATCTTTCAATGCTTTCATTAATATTTCTCATTTTTCTACTATGATTTCCTTTTTCAAATAACATGTTTTGATTTATTTTCTATCTTTTTGAAACTATTAATTATAATTTCTATAATAATATAAACATATTATAACTATTGATTATAGGTTATCTTCTTGTTCCAGCATTATGTCTGTTTTCTATGAGCTCCTTTTTTAGATTGTTTGTTTTAGTCTGTGTGTTTCATGGTAGAGATTTCCTTAAATGTCTGGTGACGAATGTAGACGACTGAGGCAACTGAAATGCCTACTGGAAGCTGTGTGCAGGGATGGGATTTGTTAGAGGTGTATTTTCACATGTGCTTTCCTCAGTTCTGTGTGTGCCTTCTCAGTATGACAAAGTGCCAAGGAAAGTACGCCCACTCCTTACCACATTCTGTGGCAGGTGGGTGGGAAGGCACAGTCACTGGGTTGCATGGAACAGGGGATCTGAAGTTGTCACTGATTCTTATAAAAGCTTTCAAATGATCTTATTTTCAGTTTTTTGCCAAATCCCTTTATGGCAAGTATTCATTTGCTATTTCTCACATGGCTCCTAGTTGCCTCACCAGCCTCTGTTCTCTACAAGGTTAGGTTTCTGCTTGCAACTCCTTACTGAGTCAGTCACCCACTTTAACAAGTGCTTTCCAATTTTGTTGACTCTTCTCGTCTGCTGTCACTTGCTGTCCCATTGTCTTTATCCTTGTACATTTAGACTTTTGTTTATTTGTTTATTCTCGGTATGTCATTGAGAAGAGTTTTCTTCATAAACAAACACCAATGTTCAATCTTATGTGTTTACCAAAACTCAACCTTAATTTTGTTGATTTCAAGATAAATATATAGGTTCCCTATAATATGTAAAAGCAAAGTGGAATTGAACCACATTCATTTCAGTTACACATATTCAGTTGTAATTGTTTCAGGAAAACAAATAACACCAAACAAAACAAGGGAGAATGAATTTAGATAGTCAAGTGATTCTGCGCATCCAACAAATGCAAGCTCAATGACATGGCCAAACCTTTTACTCAACTGTAGAAATAAGAATGTTTCCCATTGCTGAGAAAAAAAATCTGTCCATGCTGGATTTATTGAAATAATACTAGGTCCTTTCCTAGGATATTTCTTGAGAGTTATTTTAACCAAAAAAGTTTCTGCCTTTAGAATTTAATTTCAGTGTATGAAACAATTGCATTGCTTAGGAAGTTTTAAGGAGTCTTAATAATACTTATTTGGGGGATTGTTTATCAAGACAGTAAAACATTATAACTCTTTCATGAAACCTAGACATTTCTTCGAGATTAAGAAATAAATAGGAAGAAAATAGAAAAAAAATCTGACTTCTCTGATATTTTTAAATTTTCTATATAAGTAAAAAACAAAATAGCTTGCTAAGTGGAGAGAAATAAAGACAAACACCACCTTTAAAACATTTTTTATATCACTATTTGTTATCTTTATCATGTCTATTCATTTCTCTCTCTCTCTCTACATCTTTATATGACCCTCTTTTGGATCCTTATCAGAGTAGGATCAAGTGTGGGCTGTAGTCTGGTTCAGTGCTGTCTAATCTGGGATTTTTTCCTCATCAGATACCAGCATTCTGAAGTTAGGAAGGACCATAGGGGTCTCTAATGCAGCCTCTGTTCTGATTTAATAATTTCTTCCAGAGCACTTGAGGCTGGGTTGCCAGCTGGCACAATTCAACTCAAGAGAGATACCATGTTTTCTCATGGGAACCCATTCCACAGCTAAAGAATTAAACTACTCAAAAGTGGTTCTTTATTCCCAACTGAAACCAGAACCATTTTTTTTTAACTCTTCTTGTTTGTAATAAAAACATTTAAGACTATGACATTTTCCTCTGAGTTCAGCTTTTGTTATGAATCATCATAACATAAGCAATGGAGAACTCTCTTTTAACCATTACACATCCTGCCTTCCCTAGACTTGATATATACTTGAAATGATATGTTTTTGAGATTTCTGGAAATCAGGAATGTTTATTTTTTTAACTAAGAATACGGAAAACAAGGAAGAAAAATATAACAAGCACCCATATTCATTTCTTTTTGTATTAATAACTGCTTTTTTCACATATACATCCTTTGCATGTACATACACTTACACATGTACACACACACACAAACACATATTCTGTTTTTAAAGAAATAAAACCATACTAAAGTCCCCTCTAACCAGCCCTGCCATCCAATTTCCTTCCCTGAAGATGAACATTATTATGAGTTTGGTGTATATTTTTCTTGTCCTTTTATTTTTCTATTTTAATGTTCTTATAAATATCCATAAAAACACAGGTATTATTGTGTTTATTTTAAAGTTATCATAAATCAATGTCATACATTATATACAGGTCTACCTTTTTATTTTGTACTCAGCATTAAGCATTTGAGATCTATCCAGTTTGATCTGTATAGAATGAATTCATTCATTTTATCTGATGTAAAGTGCCCCTCTTGTGAATATTCAAAATTTTATATATTCATCAGCCTAATGATGGGCATTTAGGCTGTTTGTAAGTTTTATCAGTGGAAAAAAGGAATGAGTGTTACAATGAGCATCTTTGAGGGCACACAAGAGAGATTTTCCCTGGGGAATATGACTGGAGATGGAATGGTTCACTGGGATTTGCCATTATGTCATCCACTGTAGAGTATCTATCTTTATACATACAGGTTCCTTACATCCTACACCTGCATTAAAGAGACTTTGCTTGTGGGAATGTAAATTGGTACAGCCACTGTGGAAAAAAAATATGGAGATTCCTCAAAAAATTAAAAATATACCTACCATATTACCCAGCAATCCTACTTCTGGGTATGTTTATCTGAGGGAAGTGAGATCAAGATCTCAAAGAGATATCTTCACCCTCATGTTCATTGCAGTATTTTTCACAATAGCCAAGACATGGAAACAACCTAAGTGTCCATCAACAGAGGAATGGATAAAGAAGATGTGGTATATATAAGCAATGGAATATTATTCAGCCATAAAAAAGAAAGCAATTCTGCCATCTGCAGCAACATGGATGGGTCTTGAGGGCATTATGTCAAGTGAAATGTCAGGCAGAGAAAGGCAAATATTGTATGATCTTACTTATATGTATTATCTAAAAAATATCCTGAACTCATAGAAACAGAGAGTAGATTGGTGGTTGCCAGGGTTGGGGTGTCAGGAAAATGGGTTGAGGTGGTAAAAGGATAGAAACTTCTAGTTATGAGATGAATAAGTTCCAGGGATCTAATGTACAGCATGGTGACTATAGTTAACAATAGTGTATTGTACATATGAAAGTTGCTAAGAGAGCAGATCTTAAAAAAAATAATAAAAATGGTAACTATGTGAGGTGATGGATGTCTTTAACTTTATTGTGGTAATCATTTCACAGTATATCAAATCATCACATTGTAAACCTTAAACCTACACAATGTTATATGTCAATTATATCTCAACAAAGCTGGAAGAAGATAAATTCATTAGAAGGAATTGAAAAAAAGAAACTTGGGGGGCTGGCTGTTGTTGCAGCAGTTTAATTTGTGCTTTGGCAGCCTGGGGTTTGTGGGTTCCAATCCTGGGTGCCCGCCAACACACTGCCTGTCAGCCATGCAGTGGCGGCGTCCCATATAAAGTAGAGGAAGATGGGCACAGATGTTAGCCCAGGGCCAGTCTTCCTCAGCAAAAAGAGGAGGATTGTCAACGGATGTTAGCTCAGGACTGGTCTTCCTCACACACACACACAAAAAGAAACTTGGTTCTTTCACTTGTGTCAGTTGCCATTTTTATTTTATTGAGGTTATAATAGTTTATTACATTGTGAAATTTCAGTTGTACATTATTATTTGTTAGTCACCATATATATGTGCCCCTTTACCCCTTATGCCCACCCTCCAACCTCTTTCCCCTCTGGTAATCACTAATCTGTTCTCTTTGTCCATGTGTTTGTTTATCTTCCACGAGTGAAATCATATGGTGTTTGTCTTTGTCTGGCTTATTTTGCTTAACATAATACCCTCAAGGTCCATCCATGTTGTTGCAAATGGGACTATTTTGTCTTTTTTATGGCTGAGTAGTATTCATTGCACATCTTTATCCATTCATAATTTGTTGGGCACTTGGGTTGCTTCCACATCTTGGCCAGTGTGAATAATGCTGCAATGAACTTAGGGATGCATAAACCTCTTTGAATTGTTGATTTCAAGTTCTTTGGATAAATACCAGTAGCGGGATAGCTGGGTCGTATGGTATATTTCTATTTTTAATTTTTTGAGAACTCTCCATACTGTTTTCCAGAGTGGCTGTGCCAGTTTGCATTCCCACCAGCAGCATATGAGGGTTCCCTTTCTCCACATCCTCTCCCACTTTTGTTGTTTTTTGTCTTGGTAATTATAGCCATTCTAACAGGTGTAAGGTGATATCTCATTGTAGTTTTGATTTGCATTTCCCTAATGATTGGTGATGTTGAACATCTTTTCATGTACCAGTTGGCCATCCATATATCTTCTTTGGAAAAATGTCTGTTTATATCCGCTGCCCATTTTTTGATTGGGTTGTTTGTTTTTTGTTGTGTGAGTTCTTTATATATTATGGAGATTAACTCCTTGTTGGATATATGATTTGCAAATATTTTCTCCCAGTTGGTGGGTTGTCTTTTTGTTTTGTTCCTGGCTTCCTTTGCCTTGCAGAAGCTCTTTAGTCTGGTGTAGTCCCATTAGTTTTTTTCTTTTGTTTTCCTTGCCTGAGTAGACATGCTATTGGAAAAGATCCTTCTAAGACTGATGTCAAAGAGTGTACTGCCTATATTTTCTTTGAGGAGTTTTATGGCTTCACATCTTACCTTCAAGTGTTCCATCTATTTTGAGTTAATTTTTGTATATGGTGAAAGATAGTGGTCTACTTTCATTCTTTTGCATTTGGCTGTCCAGTTTTCCCAACACCATTTATTGAAGAGACTTTCCTTTCCATTGTATGTTCTTGGCTCCTTTGTCAAAGATTAGGTGTCTGTAGATGTGTGGTTTTATTTCTGGGCTTTCAGTTCTGTTCCATTGATCTGTGTGTCTATTTGTGTGCCAGTACTATGCCGTTTTAATTACTGTAGCTTTGTAGTATATTTTGAAGTCAGGGATTGTGATGCCTCCACGTTTGCTCTTTTTTCTCAGGATTGCTTTAGCTATTCAGGGTCTTTTCTTGCCCCATATGAATTTTAGTAGTCTTTGTTCTAATTCCATGAAGAATGTCATTGGGTTTCTGATTGGGATTGCATTGAATCTGTAGATTGCTTTAGGTAGTATGGGCATTTTAACTATGTTTATTCTTCCAACCCATGTGCATGGAATATCATTCCATTTCTTTATATCATCACTGATTTCTGTCAAGAATGTCTTATAATTTTCATTGTATAAGTCTTTCATATCCTTGGTTAAATTTAATCCTAGATATTTTATTCTTTTTGTTGTGATTGTAAAGGGGGTTGTATTCTTGAGTTCTCTTTGTGTTAGTTTGTTATTAGAGTATAGAAATGGAACTGGTTTTTGTAAGTTGATTTTGTACCCTGAAACTTTGCTGTAGTTGTTGATTATTTCCAATAGTTTTCTGATGGATTCTTTAGGATTTCCTATACATAAAATCATGTCATCTGCAAACAGTGAGAGTTTCACTTCTTCCTTGACAATTTGGCTACCTTTTATTCCTTTTTCTTGCCTAATTGCTCTGGCCAAAACCTCCAGTACTATGTTGAATAAGAGTGGCAAGAGTGGGCATCCTTGTCTTGTTCCTGTTCTCAGAGGGGGAGGGCTTTCAGTTTTCCCCATTGAGTATGATGTTGGCTGTGGGTTTGTCATATATGGCCTTTGTTATGTTAAGGTACTTTCCTTCTATACCCATTTTATTCAGAGTTTTTATCATAAATGGATGTGGGATCTTGTCAAATGCTTTCTCTACATCTATTGAAAGGAACATGTGGTTTTTATTCCTCATTTTCTTAATGTGGGATATCATGTTGATTGATTTGACGATGTTAAACCATCCCTATGTCCCTGCAATCCCACTCGATCATGGTGTATGATCCTTTTAATGTTTTGCTGCATTTGGTTTGCCAGTATTTTGTTGATGATTTTTCCATCTATATGGGAGACATTGGCCTGTAATTTTCCTTCTTTATGTTGTCCTTGTCTGGCTTTGAGATCAGGGTGATGTTGGCCTCATAGAATGTGTTACGAAGTGTTCCATCTTCCTCAATTTTTTGGAATAGTTGGAGAAGGGTAGGTATTAAATCTTATTTGAATGGTTGGTAGAATTCTCCAGAGAAGCCATCTGGTCCTGGACTTTTATTTTTTGGAAGGTCTTTCATTACTGTTTCAATCTCTTTACTTGTGATTGGTCTACTCCAATTCTCTTTTTCTTCTTGATTCACTTTTGGGAGGTTGCATAAGTCTAAGAATTTATCCATTTCTTCTAGATTGTCCAATTTGTTGAATTGCCATTTAAAAAAAAAATCAACTACTGTTACTCATGTGGCTGCATCACAATGTTTTAAAATCTCCCATTACTTCTGTCTTCCTATCAATTTCTTATTGTGTTCTTAATAGTTTCTACTTTAGATATTTTGACACTATGTCATCTGGTATGGCATCAATATGACAACTTGATTTTTCTTATAGAATGGATTTCACTTTAGATTTTTCTGATTTTTGATTTTACTATAATATTATACTTTCTTATCTATTGGCATATCTTTGCTCATTCTTTCATTTTAAGTTTTCTCAGTCACATTATAAAAGAGTACCTTTTATTAATACCCAGAAATCAATGTCCCCTTTTGAAAAAAAATTTCTTAGAGAAAACTGCATGCCTTTTATATCTGTTGCCAAACAGACACAGTCATGGCTCTTTTGATTGCCTGATGTTTTTGTTATAAGCTTTATGTCTTTTTCTATATGGATTGATTATTTAAAATTTTTTTCTGTACGATTTGGACTGTTTAAAGTCTGCTTTAGATTCCAATGATGATTTTCTTATTTTTTTTTAAACAAATGCTTTTACCTATACTTCTCTGATAATCCAGAGCAAGAAAGAAACTGCAATTCATGAAGATCCTTTAAAAAAGGTGTACTGAACTGTATACCTTCATTTCTTCCCCTCTACTCCTTTCCCATTTTGCCTATATGATCTGGGATTTTTGTTACAGTTTATCATTTAGAAATACATTATACATATTTTTACTAAAAAAATCATTTCTGACATTCCCACCTCTCTTTTGTATCTCTATGTACAATAACTATTTGGATTTACTTGTAAATTTAAACAGTTTATATGATCCTGGTAGTTATTTTATGTTATACTTTTTGCCTTCGTTAATTCTTTCATTTGATCTCTTTCTCACTTTACTGGTGAATATCTTCAAGTAACAGAAAAACTAAATTTTGAGGGTATTTAAATGCCCATGAATGTATACCTATTGTTTTATAAGTGAAGGTCAATTTTTCAGTATAAAGAACTCTTAAAGTGCAATTTTTTCCCAATCATATTTCTCTTGACATTTCTCTATTTGTTTTCTATTATCTAATGTACAATTAGAATTAGATGAGAATTAAGAGTATCCTGATTTTCTTCCTTTACAAGTAAATGTTTAAATTGGTATATACAGGAGTTTTTATCTTAAGATTTCAAAACTTCTATGCTATATTTGGTGTTGGCCATTCTTTTAAGTTTAAACTCAATAAAATTGACATTTTGTAGGTCAAAAACTGTTGAATAGCAGCAATTTCATATGGTTCTCCTTTTGTATGATACAGAATTTTGATCTGTAGATTAAGATCTTCCTCCATCTCCAAGAAGTTCTAGGAAGTTTTCTTTTATTGTATCTTGCAATATTGTTCTTTTAGTCAATTATTTGTAAATTGAATTTATTATTGTCTGTAACAAAAAGCCTCTGCTCTTTGATTGCTGTATTCGTGGATGTTGCCCATTTCTTTTACCTTTGAAGAAAAAGTATTTTTTAAACCATATTCCATTTTCTGTTTCAATTAGTTTCCTTGACTTTTTTTTGTTAACTCTTATAGCACCATTTTCATTGCAGTTCATAAGCTTGTGATCCTTTGCTTTATAGAGTATATGTTTCATTTAGCATCTGGAATGCAGAAAATAGATGCTGTCTAAAATTTACTTATATTTCCTATGGTGATTTACCTTGCAAAATATATTCCTATTTTAGCTTAAATTATTCAGTTCTTTCTCATTCTCCATTTATGAAAAGGGACATATCTATCCTGGTCAATTCTTACCCAAGCATATGAGGTCATTTTTCTGTTCACTGTAGGGTGGGAAAGAGTTAGAATCCTTATTCTCCTCCTTCTTAGGCTAGATGCATGGATATTTCAGGTTTGTACCTCTAGATTTCCAGCAGACTGAGTTTAAGAGCAGGAAACTAAAAAATGTCAAGTTCTAGCAAGGAAGCTGCCTCTTTACAACTTTGTCTCAGTGCTTGGTAAAAATTATATACCAGGGATGAAATTTTCCATGTCTGATTTCATGTTTGGTCTAGACTTTGTTCTGGCATTTGATAGTCAACTCCAATTTCTTTCCTGATGTTATTGCTTGCTGAGTAGGAAAAGTATCCTGCCTCATTAGAGGAATGTCCCCTCATTTCAACACAACATGTTTTAAGCCAATGTGTTAGAGAGAAACTGGGTCAAGGAATATTCCTGCTGCCTGTAGACTTTTCTTTGGGAGTCCCTGCACCTGGACTTCTAGGCGTGGTAGAGTTGCCACAAGTACAACTGACTCAAGGGAAAGTACTCTGCATTGACTTGTCTTATCTCTCCCACTGCCTATTCGTGGAGTCAGCCTCCATACAAGGTATTGCTTAGGGTAAAAATGGCTTCCTTTAATTCTTTTCTGAAACAAGCGCACTATTTTCTCCAAAAGCAGCGGAGTATGATGTGGTATGTAGCTACTTCCTTCAATTCTGTCCCAGTATATACCAATTCCTCTGCCACAGTGTTCCTGGAAGTATCTCTTTAATTCTTTTGAATTGAGTATGCTGTGTCTCTGAAGGGTGAATGATAGCAGTCCTAAGCATTTGTGTTGGAAACTTTACTGGAAATGGAAATTACAGTGATGTAACAGATGAGACCACCTCAATCTTGACACATAGAGATAGTTTTTTGGAAACCGAGATTTTATTATGAAATAATAATTAGATTACTGTTGTGTGCATTTTTCTAATCCATGAAATGACCATGAAATATGTCAACTTTTTCCAGGAAGTCACCATGAAATCAGCACAAAACTTCCATCAAAAATGGACCACTGTCAAGATTAGAGCTAGGATTGCTAGAGGCATTATATCTGTACTGCTCTAATTAAATGTTTCTTGTCAGAAGAAAAAGCTTTTATTAGTTTTTTAGAGCTAACTTCATGACTGCTTGGTCTGTGCATAGAGGTTTGCTGGAGACGAGATGAGAAATATGATCCTGTAGGGTCTTGCTGCACTATTAGTTAGGATCTTGTGACTATAAGTAAAGAGACCTTTAATTTAAAGGACAGAACCTGCCCTATGCATTTATAATGCAATATGACTTGTCTGTTTTTACTTCCCCCACACAATCTGTTTTATCGAATGTGGGCTTCCTTTAGCATTCCCACACTTGAAACCTACTACTCCTGTGATTAGGTACGTTTGCATCCCCCATTGTGTGGCAAGACAGATATTTAAAATTAAGAAAGATATAGAATTGCTGGTCTGACCAATCATGCTAAGCAATCCACATGTCAATCCATTCATTCATCTTTAAATTCAGCTAGAAACACAAATTCCAAACTACTTTAGTCTTCAGTATTAGAAACTATCCTAGAGCTATTTACATTAAAATTTTAAAGCTATTTGTATTTAAAATATTTACCTGAAATTGGTGGCAGGAACCTGCACATATTAATAAAAGTATCCAGTAATTTAAATTTGATTAGTAATTTAAAAATTAGTGTCTGGATACGAACAATAGATACATAGTCAATATTTAGGGAGAAATATTAGAAAAGTCACCTTGTATTGTTATGTGAAAATAAAATCACTTAGAAAAATTTATGTAGAGGATTTTTGTAATAAATTTGGAGAATATATACCAACAAGTTAGCAACACTTTTCTCTGGGATGTAGAATTATGGGTGATTTTTATGCCTTTCTTCTTTATGTTGATTTGTAGTTCCAAATTTTTCTATATAAACACGTTTACCTGTGTCCCAAATGTAAAAGGAAGAGAAAATTATACGTATTACATATATTTTAAAGCATTTCTAATTTAACTGTACTTGCTGCTAGCAATTTCATATCATTTGGCTTGGCTCACTGAACTTCTCAAGAGATACCAGGCTGTTTATATTAGAGAGTACTACAAATTGGATAACCAAAAACCTCCTAGAGAGAGCTCATAAAATGACATGGTTGGATGGAAACCTGAACAGATGGGCTAACTCTACCATGTGCTATATTAACCCTGCTGTTCTCAGACTTGTGGCAAATAACACATTGAAAAAGTACAATTCTAAAAATAAGTTGGTGAAATGGAAGATGTTTAAGCAATTTAATCCATGAGTTGGGACTTGGTGGACAGGCAGTTGTTGAAATGTTTCGCTCTTATTAAGACCATTTTTTTTATGACTATGAAAATACTTGAGCTTCAGAGGAGTTCTGGGAGGATGGACTCTAATGAGGGGTGAGGGACCAGCAGCCCAGTGTGTTTCCAAGCAGCTTGACAGAAGTCAGTATATTACATTGAAACGAGTGTAAGTGGTGCCTCATTATGTATATGATGATGATAAGCAAAGGGAGAGTGGAGTTGTAATTGGCTAAATAAAAAAAATAGGATGGTTTCCTGATCTTCTGCATGTTCCAATCACTGGTTAGAAATCGGTGGCAAAAACACACATAGTACTGTAGGAAAAAAATAATTCTGTTATCTGCAGAGAACTCAGAGCTCAATCTTGAGTGCTCTACCTGAATAATACATAGAAAAACAAAGAATTTAAAGAAATTCATCATCAGAATTCAAAATAAAACCATACAAATAGGAACCTACAACTTTTGGAAATATTTCTTTTAAGTAACTCTAGTTGGTGGTCCATTCAATCTCAACAGAGATCTAAAGAGTCACTTAGTAGCACAGAAACAGATGAAAGGCAGGTAGGTCCATTTTGAATAGAGTCTGTGTTGTCAGAAAGCCTGGTTTCTTGTCACAAATCTGTCATTAATGAGGTTTATGACCTTGAAAAAATATCACTTACGCTCTACGAGACAGTGTCCTCTTATTTAAAGAATGGAGCTGAATAGATGAAATCTGAGGGCCATCCCAATGTAGTGATTCTGTAAAAAGCATACGTTTCAGAATTAGTTACTTCAAATTGAAGTTTTCTAGAAGGAGCTTGTGTGATAGAAGAGGAAGCTGTAATGATATTCTGTCCTCAAGCCTGTTTCTTGAAGGTATTTTGCAAATTTAATATTCAGTCAAATAAAAGTGGGTGAGCTGGAGAAGTTAGGATAGAGAGTCTCTTGTTTGAAGTGAAATTAAAGAAATCACCCTTCTTTGAGTCACACTTTGTGTTTAGTCATGGTTGAAGACCTGTGTGGGCCTCAAGTCCCAAACTCTGATTAATAATTCAGCTCTATCCAACTCGCTTTTGCTTTTCCCTGCCAAAAATCAGACTATTTCCAAGTGACTAATTTGACATTACTGTTGGTGAGAAACTAGTGCAGATTATCTGGAATTTATTTAAAGACTAACTAAAGTCTTCATTTAACCCCAAATCGAAAGCATAAGCACAGTCGCATTTAGAATAAAACAATACCAGAAACTAACTCAGGGTTTCTTAGAAGAGCAGCGTTGAAAACCAGTGGTTTCCAGACCAGTCTTGGGAACTATATTTAGATGATCTTTCAAATTTGTAGTCTATGATTCTAAAGAATTTCAAGACTGCTATTTTATGACTATAAGGATTTAATTGGTTACTGGAAAACTGATTGACTTGCCTAAAGTAACTCCACAGGTGATAAACAAAAACAATAAAATATACTGTAGTTATAATATTCAACTTGTGTTGTTTAAATGTTAACTAGTATAATAACAAATCAATACCATTTCATGAATGCTTGTTATGAAGGAAAGATGAGAGAATGCAGAAATAACTATGAGAAATACAATAAAATAAAATAAAATGATCTTTGGAAAGA
The DNA here is from genome assembly GCA_031878705.1 of Tapirus indicus. Classification (NCBI taxonomy): domain Eukaryota; kingdom Metazoa; phylum Chordata; class Mammalia; order Perissodactyla; family Tapiridae; genus Tapirus; species Tapirus indicus. The sequence goes on from CM062923.1 coordinate 64,095,968, forward strand.
TCATTAAAATTATGAGTGTTTATTGGTATTAAAAATAGCAGAGATGGCATCATTGGGCTTATACAAAGAAAGTTCACTGAAGCCATAGAAAGCAGACTCAGTGACATGGTAGGGAAGGAAATTCTGTTTTAATTATACACTTTGATATGACAAAGAATATCATTGATTTATAAGTTGGATTGGATGGGAGATGGTCAAAAAATGAAAAACGTCCCCTGGAAGATGCTGGTGATGTTAGTGAAGGATGAAAGTGAGATTTGTAGATCATAGAATAAGGTAGTTATTGCTGGAAGATATTTCTAGCAGCGAAGTGACAGATCCTTCCAGAAAGGAGTAGACCAGGTGCTGATAATAGAACAATATTAAAAATTTCCCTCAAAATTATATATTTTGTAAACATCAGAAGAAGGAAAACATAGTGAGATCCACAATGAAAAGATAAGAGATAATGACTGAATGGGGAAATCATAAAACATTGAGAGATGAATTGACACTTGAATCTAGACTAGGCCAATAGATTCTGCAAATTGAAATCGGCAAGATGGACAGCCTGAAGAACACAGTTATGAGGAAACTTTTTTTAAGGAAAAAATCCTAAATTTATCAGGGGAACACATCTAAATCTCCAATTATCCTACTCATTTGATGACCCCAAATGAGTCATCCCATTCTCTGTTAAACTGGTAGTTTTAAGTAAAACTTCAGGGTAAAGTGATTCTCTAAAAATATCTTTATTTCAGGGAATTTATCTAACTATTAGTCACTTCACAGTAACTGTGAGCCTGAGGCTGACACTACTACCTTTGACTGATGGGAATAAAAGGATTACAGTTTTACTCCCCACTATTGAAGGGAGAGGTACATTTCTAAAATCTCTTCCATCCTACGAACCCTTGTCTGCTACTCCTGACTATGAATTTCCATTTCCTGAACACTTTGTATGTGCTAAGCATTTTGCTTATGGCTGTCAAATCCTATAATTATTTACAAATTAAATAATTAAACACTAGAGGGGTTAAATGACTTCTTTGAGTCACACAGATAGAAAATGCAAAGTAGAGATTCAAAGTCAGTCAGCTTGATACTGAAGCACCTGTTCTTCCACCTTCTTGTCCTGTTGCCACACCCAAGCGATGTAAAGGATTGATGGCAGATGTGGGAAACTCCCCATCTTCTATTTAGGGTTCATTAGGAAAACTAAGACGTGGAGAAAAGCAGAGACAAACCAAATTTCTACTCTTAAGAGTTTTAACATTCTTGTCCTCAAAGAGACTTGAGGTAAGACAATGAAGTGGTCCCAAATCAGTTTAAGTCCTTACGTTCCTGCTTAGGGTTTTATTTCCTTCCTCCAATCCTATGTCTCAGTTACCCCCAAGAACTTCTTCAGTAACTGCTAAGCTGGAAAGTAACCAATAGCTTAGATCTGATGTTGCTAACCCAACATGTTTTACTTTACAAAATTTCTGAAGTCCTAAATCATCCAAAACTCCAAAGGGGAAACCCAAGGGTAAAGGTCCTGGCTTCTGAGGAAGGGGTATTTTGAGGTAGAGAAGTTTTCTCTGAACTCCTCAAATCACACCATAGAGGCCATCAATCGCATAAATACAACACTGACTCAGTTCTTGGACTGTACACCAAGGCATCTCTTTTCCACCCTTGAAAACCCTTCAAACCTTGTGTGTGTTTCTTCCCAGAGCTCATCCTCTCTACAACTTAAAAAAAATGAATTGCTGTGTGTCTATGTCTTTTTAAAAAATATTTTCAGTTGATGTACTGACCCAGAAGAAGAGGTGGAAACTTTTAACTTCTACATTAATGAAACTAGGAAAACAAAAGACTGTTTTCAAGCAAGACAATTTCTATATAGATCCCTTAGCAATTAAAGAAAGCCAATTTTAAAACAGAAGTTACTTGCTCTCCATCTGTATCCCATGAAACTCCACACCTTAAAAATCCTTGCAAACGGTCCACTTTATGTAAGGATGCAGCAACAAAAACAAAATTTCAAAATTATTTAAACCTTTGCCCAGAATATTTGTCCTTGTTATCAGTGATTTCTTCTTATTGAATGACTAGATTATCTCCAAATCTTTGTTTGGAATAAATATGAATGGAATGGTGACAGATTCTGTAATTTTTCTAAAACTTAGTTTTTACGTTTTGATCCAATTATAAAAGTTCTTAGTTTTTCCAACATATGTGTTCATGTTTCATTATCTTGACAAGACTCTATAGTAAAAAATTGTAGCCTTAAATGCCAAACAAAGAATATCAATGGCAAATTACTAAAGAAATTTATTTCTATCATCCCATGTCTCTTCAGTCTCCCTGAATCCTGCACCTGTGAGGGAGATTTTGGACAAAGTGTTTGGAGCCATTTGGGGATTCCCTCAAATCCAACATTTTGTTGGCTGTGAATTGTTCCCCATTATGTGCTACACTGCATTTTATTTCCCACATTTGGCACTTTTAGTGATAATTCCTCCAAACAGACAGGAGAACCATGCTTGGTATTCTTTAAAGGGAACAAATAGATGAGCTAATTGTTTTAAATGCCTCCAATGAGATAAGTGGCAGGATGCTGGAATTGATCATCTAATTACCTATTTGCTATTGCAGAGAAGAGGAAAATCCAGCTATAATTAATGTTTGGGGAATGCAAAAGTTGTCATCTTAAATCAAGGTAAAATATAATAATCACACTGAGGTCTTATTGCAAGAATATACAAATAATTTGCTAGATGGTGGGGGCTTGGCTGCTTAGTTTTTTAGTTAATTGAGTGCTGGCATCTGTGATATGGTATTACCAAAGAATTAGTCAGGAATTTAGTTCTGATTTATATGCGTTTTCATTTACAGAACTTTGGATGCCATTCCATTTGACGTCAAGAGAAAAATGGCTATAGAGTCCTCAGTCCAGGGCTGGCCACTCATCCATTAAGTATGCAAGTTACTTGCCAGAAAAGGGCAATGGCAAAGCACTGTTGCTGACTAAGCAAGTTATGACATTAGTTGTAAGAAAAGTATGAAAGTGTCCTATGAGATATACACAAAGAAAGTATCTATGGGATGTACACAAGCCTGAAGAACAACATACCTTTGTTTCTAGTGCATACATTATTTATTCCACGTATAGTCATATTGTGATCAATTCAGGAGAAAGACAAAAGTTGTCACAGACCAAGAAGAAGTTTAGAGGGGAAATTTCTACACGAATTATTTGTTCATTTTCTTACTTTTTGCCAGTTGCCCTGACAAATCTGATGAATCAACTGGCTGATGTACTGGGTAAATGTTAAATAAGAAGGTTTCTACTACACGTTGGTAATACTCGCCGCTCTTTCATCCCTGCAAGACCTTCTATTTCCCAGTCCATCACTAAATTACTGAAGTGGAATGCTTTTCCTTGGGCTCACCTTTGCTCTCCTCTAGAGTGATTTAGGTGTGGTCTACAGAGAGGGTGGCCAAGGGGGAAACTTAGAGTATTTATTTCTGACACATAGGCTTCTGTACCCAGGGGAAGTTGACATTGCATCTCAATGTGGACCAGTGCAACTTATGAAGAGTCGGGGGTCTATGTAATATAGCATCAAAAACTCAACACTTCTGAAAGCTAAAGATGTACAGATTTATTAATTTCCCGGGATGAGAGCAGTCTCAGGCAAACTGAACTGTATGCTGACATTAACCAGGACATTACATTAGCATTTGGAGCAGTAATGAAGTGTTTATTGTTCCTTCCCTGTCCTCTTTCTTGCACATAACTCCCTAGGATGAACTTGGAAACCTTGCTGGGGATGAGAGTGGTAGAATGGAGTTTGAATTTTAGAGTGCTTGGGTTCCAGCCATCTGTCAGTCTCTTTCCACTCAGGAAAGAGCTAACTTTTGATATATTTTGCCTACCAAGACTTGGATATACATACTAGGGAACAGAAAGGGATGGGAGACCAGGACTTAGGTGATGGGACAAGCCTTTAGTAGTTATAGTCCAACTCCCGGTGCAACTGTAAGACTGCTAAACTAGATCCTACTTAATCAGTGAGATATGGTATTTATGGAGATAAGTCTCCTTTCTACAGACAGAGCCAGCTCACTCAGCAACTTCATCTGTAGGAGCACCTGGCTTATGTGCTCCAAAATCCTGCAAGGCGGCAAAACTCTCAAACTGCAGTTATGCCTATGGCAGATGGAATCTGGTATTAGTGGGGCTTTGGATTTGTTATGAGAGCCAGGTCAGGTATATTCAGAACTTCAAATTGCAAATGAGGCTTCAAGTCTTGTTGAAAACATCTCAACTAGGTGACTAGGAATGGGTAGAGGCAAAGATTGGGATTCATTTCTAATGCTAGGACAGACTACAAATTTCTGCAGCCATTCCAATTCGAGTAATTTTCAAAGTGGGTAATTTTCATGTTTTAAAAAAAAATTTGAAGATGTAGGAACGATGTGACATGCCTAGGTGTCCTGTTGATGTTCTAAAAACACTGAAAATGTGAGACATGAGAAATTTGTACTGAGATATTTTAATTTTGGAGGTTCTGAAAAATTTTATATTCCTGGTAGAAGATAGACCCAGTGGAAAATTGTCACCAAGTAGATTACTGAGGGGGTCCTTTCCGTCTAGGACCAGAAAACATTTGAAGAATTTGGGGAGAAGACATGTTTTACATTTACTTTGGGACTTCAGTTTCTATCTTTGTATAGTTAAAATAAGTATCACTAAAATACTACAATAAATTTATTTTCCTAATGAAAATAATTTGTTAGGACAAAATTGCTTTAATATGTATTTAGTAAGTGGTAAAATTAATCTAAGATGCCAAGAGGTTATCAGTAAATAAGCTAGTGGTTTGAATGTTCATTTTTGGTCAATTTGTCTTCAGAAAAATTGCCTCATCAGAGAAATCATTGTCTATATTATGTAATCACAAACATGTGGTTAAACAAGCAGAGCAGGCCCATTTGGCTAAAAATAAATTAGAAAATAAAATTCTGAAAAATAAACATTATTGCTGAAAGGTTTTAAAATATGCTATCACCTAGGGTTCATAAAAGTTATTTCCTGGGGCTGGCCCTGTGGCGTAGTGGTTAAGTGTCATGCTCCACTTCGGGGGCCTGGGTTCACGGGTTCGGATCCTGGGCACAGACCTACATCACTTGTCAACCATGCTGTGGCAGTGACCACATACAAAATACAGGAAGACTGGCACAGATGTTAGCTCAGGGCAAATCTTCCTCAGCAAAGATAATAATAATAATAATAATAATTTCCCTTTGGATGAGTATTTAAAAAATCTATAAATAAAAAAATTACAGTCAGCCCTCCATGGGTTTCTCATCTGCAGATGTGAAACCTGTGGATAGGGAGGGCCAACAGTATTCATTCTACTAAGTCATTTCATATAAGGGACTTAAGCATCTACAGATTTTGGTGTCCGAGGGGTTCCTGGAATCAATCCCCCCAATACCTAGGGATGACTGTAATTTCTAAAATTCTACAAAGTCACCATTGAGAAATGGGGAAGATTTTTCCAGCCCCACTCTCAATTCTTGACAAATAGGCAAAAATCACCTAAAAGGACATAAAAAGCTATATGTATCTGCCATTCCATCCAATTTTTTAAAATGTTATTTTATTGTGGTAAGAATACTTAACATGAGATCTACTCTACTTATAAATTTTTAAATGTACAATACATTATTGACTATAGGTACAATTTTGTATAGCAGATCCCTAGGAATTATTTATCTTATTTAACTAAAATTCCCTTTTTTTGTAACTTCTCATTTCTCTCTCCTCCCAACACTTGGCAACCACCATTCTACTCTTTGAGTCTATAAATTTGGCTATTTTAGATAGCTTGTATAAATGAAATCATGTGGTATTTCTCTTTCTGTTACTGGCTTATTTCACTTAGCATGATGTCCTCAAGGTTCATTCATGTTGTTGCTTATTGCAGAATTTCCTTCACTTTTAAGGCTGAATGATATTCCATTGCACGTGTGTATCACATTTTCTTTACCCATTCATCTGTTGACAGACATTTAGATTGTTTCCACATCTTGGCTGATTTGAATAGTGTTGCAGTACACATGGGAGTGATAATATATCTTTGAGCTCTTATTTCAGTTCTTTTGAATATACTCAGAAGTGAATTTCTGGCATATGGTAGTTCTATTTTTAATTTTTTGAGTAACCTCCATACTGTTTTCCACAGTGACTGTATCATTTTGCATTCCCACAAACAGTGTAAATGGATTCCAATTTTTCTGCATCTTGCCAAAACTTGTGTCTCATCTTTTTGAAAATAGCCAGCCTAACAGGTGTGAAGTGATATCTCCTGGTTTTGATTTGCATTTCCCGGATAGTTGGTGATGTCTTTTGATTGAGGAATTTAATCCATTTACATTTAAAGTAATTGTTGATAGAGAAGGATTCACTACTGTTATTTTGACAGTTGTTTTCTGTTAATTTTTTAGTTCTTTTGTCTGTCTTTTCCTCTCTTGCTCTCTTCCTTTGTATTTTGTTGATTTTTTATATTGATATGCTTTGACTCCTTTCTCTTTTTCTTTTGTGTAATTTCTATAGGTACTAAAATAAATTAGCTATAATTTTGGTGGGGATTTCAAACACCTGTGAGTAAATGGAAGATTAGGTAAACTCATGGGGTTGCATGGGGTTTTTGTGGTCACAACAAGTACATAAAGTGCTGAAACATCCTCTCTGGGCTCAGGAAAAATTGCTCTTGAGGTTTGCAGCTTTTGAGCATTGAGAAGTTCACCTCAGATTACTGGGTATGGTGAATTAGTGGGTAAATGTGTTTTAACTTTGAGATCCTTTTAATTAAGGACAGAAATAGTGAAGATAATTAAAAAAAACTTAGTATTAATATTTTCTCTTAACTTTAGGTATAATTGGTATATATTCAGTGCTTAAAATGTAATGATTGAGAAAATTTTGGTATATTCAACTACCTACAAGACTAAATTTTTTTTTTTTTGGTGCGGAAGATTAGCCCTGAGCCAACAGCTGTGCCCATCTCCCTCTATTTTATGTGTGAGCACCTGCCACAGCATGGCTTGAACCTGCGAACCCCGGGCTGCTAAAGTGGAGCACATGAACTTAACCACTAAGCCACCAGGCTGGCCCCCAAGACTAACTTTTTGACACCAATTTAAAATATATACTTGAGTAGATGATGTAGACTAGTGATTTTAAGTTGAAAGGTGTAAGGCACTTTTACTAGTGTAAATGTTGAAATGCTAAGAGGAATGAAGTCATTATATTTATAAGCTTAATTGGTGAGTTTTATATGAGTTACCTAAGTATTTGGGGAAGGTTTTGTATGCTAGGTAAACAATTGCAATACCAAAAAAAAGGTTGATTATACATGTAAATTTAATTTAAAATCTTTAAAGGAACTTATTTAACTAAGTTTAAGGCCCTCTAAGAAGTGTTTTTCAAAATTTAGTAGATTTATAAAAAGAATAAGATCTTTAAGGTATACTTTAAAGGTTAAAGAAAGACTATGTTTTTATATTCATAACTTTATATAATTGATTTTCAATATTTAAAAAATAAAAAAAAAAAGCCCAAAGTCTCTTTTTTTTCTTGTGCATTAAGGTTACTTTCAAGGATACCAAAAAATTCATGTGGTAGGTAAGAGAAGAATAAACACCTTGAAAATGTAAAAAAAAAAAAAGAAGGCAAGATATGATGCACTAGGTGTCCCAATGATAGTTGATAGCCAAATAAATCATACAGACAGTAAAACTGTGGGTTTAGAAAACAGACAGTTCACTATGGTCTGAATTGTTCTGGTGAAGCTCAATTAAAATGTATTAAATGATCCCCAGCGTCATCCTCATGAACTGAGTTGAATAGATCTGTAAAATTTGCAAAATGTGGTGGTGATAAAGAGACAGAGGTCACTTAACAATGCTTTGTTTAAAAATGAGATGTTCTCTTATGTGAAAGTTTCCGAAAATGTTACCCTTCCTTTAATGTAGATGTCAGTGTGTTTGATTTATATTTTTGTATTTATTGTTCCTTAAGTGTGGAAATGTGTGCCTTTGACTGAACAACGTTTCTTGCTCAGTATTGAAAAATGATCTCATTGTCTTGTAAGTATTAGTCACATTTTAATGGGGACATATTCAACGTTTGTACAAGAACTCCCGAATTTTCTGAAAGCATTATCATCACACATGGGTGAATTTCAATTACCAATGGTGCCGCCAATTCAATGTTATTCTTACATTATGATCACAGATGAAGGTGAGTTTTAGATGGTCAGTGACTAAAGGCATTGAAGCAACTGATGCCGTTTGCTTTCCTTTTGTATCTTTTTTGCTCTTAATTGTTGCTGCTCCTAATAAGCAAGATGTGTTATTTCAAAATATGCTGAGCTTTGAAAATGTAAGATTATTTCTGTAAGTGACTAAGTCAATGCATCATCATTACTTCTTTTTTGGTACATGGGGAACAAAAAGAGCCAGGGTTTGAAGTTAAATTTCAGGGAAGGGAAACAGATTTAGCTCTTTAATGGAAAAAAAGAAAAAGTAAAGGTTGCAAACAAAACAAAAAGAACTCTTGAGTTATACTTGGAAAATGGCTTCTGGAGAAGTAGAATTTCTTGAGCACTTGGACTGAAGATGGTTATACGATATGAGATGTTTTGCTTTTTCCATTGGGGCAGCATGAAGTTGAAAGTAGATGCTTTTAAACGTTATTCCAAGTATGGCAGGGGTAGCAGATCAAGCAAAGGCTTTAGAATCCATTAGCTCGCTCTTCAGACCCTTCACTTTACCTACCTGGAAAGTTTCCTTCCCTGTAAATAAGAGATAAAAATATCTATCTTGTGTCAAGTACTGCTCACAGTTACAGTGATGAGACAGAGTGGGCACTCAATAAAAGGAAAAGATTTTGAATGTTAATGAGAGAAGTAAAACCTGCTTGGTCAAGTAGGGATCATGTGGCTCAGAAATTCAGGATATGCCTATTCTATGGGGGAAAGAATTGCATCTGTAGAATAGAAGGAAAAGAACCTGAGAGAAAATACAATCTACCATCTATCGATTAACAAAGTCTCCAGTCTTGGGCAACATGATCTGGTAGACAGAGGTGTTAGCTGGCGACTCTTGAAAAAGCCATTGGAATAACCTGTTGATCAGCAACGCCAAGTTTATTAAGCCTATTATAGTTAGGGAGAGTACTTCCTTGATCAAGTTTAAGTAGTATTTGATTGGGGGTGTTTTATAAGATTTAAAGATTCTTTCAATGGCAGGGCATAATACAGTGACACTAGGATAGACGAGAGGCAGAACTTTTTTTACTTACAACTTCAAATGAGAGAAGGCTGCCAGGCAGGGCCACACATGCACCTGCAGATGGGGTAATAGCAAGCTAGAGCTGTAGGGTGAAGCTTAGATTTTGTGGGCTCCCTGTGGGTTGGCTAATTTGAATAATTTCCTGGGATCCAGGGCATAGGGACTGTCTAGTCATCTATTACCTGGCCCTGGGATGATTAGGGCAGGTGCATAATGGCCAGGAATGTGAGAGCCTGATAAGGGAAGTGGTTGGGGTGTGGACTTAATCAGCTGTCCGAGAAGGGAAACTGTCTGGACTCTAGCCATGGATTCAAAAATGAGTCAAGATAGCATTTAAAACAAAACAAAAGAAAACTATATTGTAGAAGACTGTCAGGGAAAGAAATTTATCCTGGGTTGGAGTCTGGGCTCACATGGTGTAAGGTAAATCTTTCATGGCAGGGGGTGATTGGCACTGGGCAAAGCTCATCACATAATAGTTTAATATTGGGGGAGCACAGAGAGGTGAGGATCTTGAAACAAATCTTGCTTGGTAGGGCAGCTGACTGCCCAGGTGAACAATTTATAGTCTTAAGAAGGGGGCTGTTTGGCTAAAGGAGGAAATTGTTTACCTGGACACATTAGTCTTCTGAAACAAATAGTGAAGTTATTCATTAAGTCTTATTTTCTCAGGCTAAACTTTCTTGGAACAAATAGAACAGTCATCTTGACACAGGTAGTCTCAGTTCTGAGTTCTGATAGTTAAGCCACGTGGACTCAGATGGTCTTAATTCTCGTAGGAAAGAATATGACTTGGTTTCTTATACTCTCGGAAGAATATAGAGTGTACTTAGGGAGACTATGAATACATATGAAGTAATAGCAAATGCACAAAACAATAATAGATGTGCTTATGAATATATAGGAAAATATATTTGAATATTCAATATTTACACCTGTTACTATGTGCATTCATATATGATACCCTATAATACAAAGCACACATCTTGAGGATTTAAAGGAAAAGTGGATTAGACAATGTGTTGTAGTTGACAGAGAACTGAATGAGGGAAAGGAAGCAGACTTCTAAGCCTTAACTTGACCTTAACTTACCACTAAGGTGATGTTTCTACTTGGTGAGTCACTGAACTTTAGGGCAAGAACTGTTTTGTTTTTGTTTTAGTTTTTTCTTTGCAACCATGTGCAGAACTTAGCCCAAAATTAATAATCAATTAATTGTTAAATCAAGGAATGAGTGAATTTGATAGAGAAATGTTCATGGAAAAAATGGGTATTGAATTGGGTAATAAGTGACGTGGAACTGGGGAGAAAGAAAAGGTGTAGAGTGTGAAGGGGTAAAAAAGAGATGATACTTTTATAGGATGACAAAATATTAGTTCTTCCCAGATACTGAGAGGAATTAATAGTAGGGCTAGTGAGGTGAGGAGATCGTAAGAAATGAAAGGCTTGAAAAACCAGGATTTTATATTTGATGTGTTGACAGTGGTTCTTTAATTTTTTCCATGAAGCATTCCTAATGACAGAGGGAAGCAGCCAGCTTCTGTAGTCCCAGGACAAAACCTGGAGGGATATTGTTAAGCCCAAAATGTCCATGATCTTCTGTTTTATCTTAAAATTGTATGTGAAATTTACATTCTATCTCTGAATTTGTGTGTGCTAGTTTTGTTGGAAGAAATACTGATTTCTCCCAAACCCTTGAACAAAAATACCTTTCCAGGAATATACACTATGTTCTCTTGGTTACATTATTGTGCCTACCTTACCTTCCATGCCCCAGGGTCATGCCAACTTCTGTTTGAGGACCACTTGAAAAAATTTAGTAAAGGAACAACATAACGGAAACAATCCTTAAAGAACATCAATCAAACAGCTGTTTGTAGACAAATATGCATGAGAGAGAACATTTTTCAGGCAAGGCAGCGAGATGTGATCCAGTTATGTGTTGGCAAGGTGGAGTGCAGAAGATGGCAAAATACAGCCCATGCAGCAAATCCTGCCAGCTCCCTGTTCTTGCAAATAAAGTTTTATTGGACACAGTCACGCCCATTCATTTAAATATTTTCTATGACTGTTTTGTGCTACAGTGCAGAGCTGAGTGCTGAAACAGAGACCAAACACCCTGGGAAGATGAAAATATTTACTCTATGGTCTTTTGCAGAAAAAGCCTGTTGACCTCTGCTTTAGTGTAAAGTGGTGCCACAGGGGTTAAAAGGAAAGCAATTAATATGGAGGGAATTGTGAGGAAACAGTTGTCCCCCCAAAACCCACAAAACAAACATCTGCTTTGTGATTTACAGAATAAAGTGTTTGAAGGAAGCAAGATACTTACACTTTATCTGCTTCAAAGGCAGCTTGAGGTTTTCAAGCCTGGGTGACTCTGAAAATTGTGGTGTCATTGGCAGACATGGGATGATGGAGAGAAGAACCAGTTTGGAGGAGCTCAGTCTTTTACATACTGATTTTCAGGTGACAGATTAACTCCAAAAAATGTCTAATGAGATGCTGGAAATATTGGATTTTAACTTGAATGCAAGATGGTGACAGAAGATTTAGATTCAGAAGTCATCAAGAGAAGATATAGTCGTGGTCATTATAACTGACAGTAGAGCAGTCAATATACTTAATGAGGAAAGAAAAAAGAAGGTAAAAGAGCAGGTGCTGAGATTCATGCACTGAACAGGGTGACAAGAGAACTAAGTCCCTGTTTATACCCTTGACAACCTCCAGTCTGCCAACTTATCTGTCTAGCTGCCCTTTGATTCTCTGTCAATTAAATATAAAAATAAAATGATCAACCCTTATGAACTGTTGCATGAAAACAGAATAAAGGATTTGAGACACTTTTAACAGCTCTGAAAAAGTAGGCACTACTGGCAAGTTCTGGGGATTATGAGTATTATCCAGGAAAACCTGCTATGCTCAGATATTACAACTGTAATATTATGGATCAAATTATGCCTTTTGTGAATGCAGTGAGGTGTATACTATATGGCTTTTAACTATATCTTGATACCAGCATTAAGAATGAGATTCTACAACATTTCCCTGGGGGAAAAGGAGTAGAGGGCATATCACAAGGGCTTATAGCTTGTTAGATTTTTGTCAGACTTTCATTTAGTTATACAGCTCAGATGTCTGTCTTATATGATAAATGAGCTGTAGATTATCTTTCTAATATTTTAGGGAGCATATAAATGGACTGTTTATATTATCTTTAACTCAGAACTGGGAAAATCATAGTGGACTGAATTAACACCCATTCCTCTTAGCGATGTTCATCCTTCTTTTTTGCGCCATGATATAAGCAATTACCACAACCTATCCTCCCCAACTCTGGCCAATAATTTGTTTCCTCTGAAATAACACTGATTTGATCAATTACTTAATACGAGAGAGTAGGGAAGTGAGAACCATGGTGGAAGACCTACATTCAATGCTTTCATTTGCTCTGTCATTAATTATGATACTCAAGATCTATTAAGATAAAAAACCCGTCAGCTATTTTGGGAAGGAGGATAAGCAAACACAAACTCTTTGTGTCTACAAGGTTGTCATTAATCAACCTACATAGCCTTGAAGGCCAATACATGTACTTGTGTGATGCGTGATGCTCTTACAATAAGCTTTTGGTCACTGGCATTTTTTTGTGTGCGTGAGGAAGATTAACCCTGAGCTAATTTCCGTTGCTACTCCTCCTCTTGTTTGCTGAGGAAGATTGGCCCTGGGCTAACATCCGTGCCCATCTTCCTCTACTTTATATGGGACTCTGCCACAGCATGGCTTGACAAGTGGTGGGTCGGTCCGCGCCCGGGATCCGAACCTGCAAACCCCAGGCCGCTGAAGAGGAGCTCATGAACTTAACCACTGTGCCACCGGGCCAGCCCCTGGCATTACGTTTTCTTAATGTTACAAAAATAAACAGAGGTGAAGTTATGGAGAGGGGAGAAAAGACTTGAAAAAATTGATGCAGCTTACAAAGCCCCCTGGGAGAAGAGGCTTTATTATTTATCCACCAAACTTAATTCTGAGGAGAAACAATGCCATTAGCACTGTTTTAGGTAATCAGTATTTACCCCGATTCTTCCAGCCATTCAGAAAGAAAATGAATGAACAGAAAATAAAACACCAATTCCAAAATATAACTCAGTGCTGTGGCCATGTCTACGTGGTTTTACTGAAAGTCACTAGGAAAGGTGCTTTAGTCACATGCAGAGAAACAGAGCAGAGAGGGCATCTATCTTCTTCAGGCATCATGAGGTTTGAAACCCCTCCACTAGCCATGGGAAAGACAACAAAAAGAAAGACATCATTTAGTCTATCAGGAACTGTGTTCAGCCATACATAAACATGACCTAACATAGTGACTTCAACAAATTAGAATTTTCTTTTCCTATGTAGTGAGAAGTCCGAGTTATCCGTTCTGGCTGGTGTGCAGCTCCACAGTGTCATGAAGGACACAGATCTCTGCTTCTCTTCAGCCATTGTGACATGGAGCTATTGCCTCATGGTCACAAGAACAATCCTCTTCTCCAGTCCTGCTCTTCCCCCGTCTGGTTGCCTCTGCAAGCATGTTCCAGGCAGGACAAAGGGAAAGTGGTGTGGGGAAAATGGCCTGGGCTAGCTCAATTTAAAACACTTTCGCATTGTTTACATCTTGTTGGATAGAATTGTGACTGTGTCATAAGACAACCATTAGCTGCCATGGAAGGCTGAGAAATTGATTTACACTAGGCACGTGGCCACCCTGCATAAAATAAGGATTCCACAGAAAGGAAGGAGGGACTAGATATTGGGTGGCAGCTAACAGTCTCTGTCCAAGGTGCACATTTCATGTCTCCAAATACTCTTTCAAGATGGTACTACTTTGTTCAAATGCTGTTCAGATCTGTGTTTTATACCTATAGGTAGTCTGTAGATAAAGAACCTGGCATGTTATAAGTTCATACATAGAATGTTTTCTCTTATAAGATCTGTACTAAAAGGTAATATAAAGAGTTCTGAGATGGAGGGAAAAAAAGGGATGGAAAAAAAGAAATGATGTTTAAATCTCTTGCTCAGCTAATGCTACAATCATTCTTTCCCCTGATCCATTCCTTCCACCTTTCCTCATTAGAAAGATCTGAGGTCCAACCTGGAATGAGGAAAAAGTGGATAACATATCTGTTCCCATCTCAAATATGAGATATTCCAGAGAGTCTTAAGCCCTTCTTTCATTTTAAGGCAAACTTATACTATAATATACTTCCACTTTCAGACACTGCCAAAAATTCTTGAGTTAAATGAAGTTGCTACTTTTGCTAGAATAGAGAAATTACACTTAAATTTTTTAAAATAATTTTTATTTCTTATAACAGCTTTAGAGTTATGTAAAAATTACAAAGATAGTACAGACATTCTCATATACCCCATACTCAAGTTTCCTCTATTATTAACATACATTAGTGTGGTATATTTGTTATAATTAATGTATCATTAATTGGTTCCTCTTGGCTGTGGTAGTTTCTTAGACTTTCCTTATTTTTGTTGATCTTGACAGTTTTATGGAGTACTGATCAGGTACTTTGTAGAATGTTCCTCTATTGGGGTTTATCTGATGTTTTTCTCATGACAAGAGTTATGGGATTGGGGTGGACAACCACAGAGGTAAAGTGCCATTTTCATCACATCACATCAAGTGTGTACTACCAACATGACTTATTTTAATAGATGTTGATGTTGATCTTTAACAAGCCAAAGTAGTGCTTGTCAAGTTTCTCCATTGTGAATTTACTCTTTTTTTCCCTCCTTTCCATCCTGTGCTCTTTGGAAAAAAGGCACTATGCACGGCCCACACTTAGGAATAGGCAGTTGTGCTCCATCCCCTTGAGGACAAAGTAGCTACATAAATAATTTGGAGTTCTTCTGCATGGGAGATTTATCTATTCTCCCCAATTTATTTATATCAGTGTAACTTCATGGATATTTACCTTACAATTTCAGTTATGATTTAATACTACTTTGTTTTTTCACTCAAATTGTTCCAGCTGTGGCCATGGTGAACTCTTTCAGTGACTCCTGTGTCTCTTTCACATACCTCACCATTGTGGGGTTTTTTAAGTGCTTACTTTCCTTTCTCCAGGCTCATCCTATATATTTCCTGTCCCTGTCCTAGAATCAGCCATTTCTCTAAGGAGATTTGGTTTCTTTTTTTGGAGAATGATGTTGGAAGCAAAATCTGGACTCCGAGTGTACTCACTGCTACTGGGGTGGTGGAAGTGGGAAAATGTCACTCAAAGGGTACAAACTTCCAGTTAAAAGATGAATAAGTTCTGGGGATCTGCGGTACAGCATGCTGACTATAGTTAACAATACTGTATTGTATACTTGCTAAGTGTATATTTGCTATGCTATATAAGTTGCTAAGAGAGTAGATCTTCAAAGTTCTCACCATGGGGCCGCCCAGTGGTGCAGAGTTCACGCTTGGCAGCCCGGGGTTCGCCGGTTCGGATCCCGGACGCCGCCCGACACATTGCTTGTCAAGCCATGCTGTGGCGGCATCCCATATAAAGTAGAGGAAGATGGGCACGGATGTTAGCCCAGGGCCAGTCTTCCTCAGCAAAAAGAGGAGGATTGGCAACAGGTGTTAGCTCAGGGCTGGTCTTCCTCACAAAAAATTAAAAAAATAAAGTTCTCACCACAAAAAAGAAATGGTAATTATGTGACGTGATGGAGGTGTTAACTAACACTACTGTGGTAATCATTTCTCAATATACAAGTGTATCAAATCATCACATTGTATACCCTAAACTTACATAATATTATATGTCAATTATATCTCAATAAAGGTAGAAAAATATTAAAAATAAAATAAATTTTTTTTCCAGTGCAGGTATGCCAGAAATAAAGTTGTTAGCTTTTGTTTTGTCTGCGAAGTCTTTAAATTTTGAGTCATTTTTTTCACCGGATATCAAATTCTAGGTTATTGATTTTATTCTTTCAACACGTTTCACTCCATTCTTTTCTTGTTTGCATGTTTCTGACAAGAACTCTGATGTCATTCTTTTCTTTCTTCCTCTTTATATACAAGGTCTTTTCTCCCTCTGGCTTCTATCAAGATTTTCCCTTTTTGTCCCTTTTTCTTTGTTTTTCTGCAGTTTGAATATGATGCACCTAGGTTTAGGTCTTTTGTTTCTTATTTTTCTGACATTTTGCCTGCTTAGTGTTCTCTGATCATCTTGAATCTGTTGTTTGCTATCTGTCATTAATTTAGTTAAATTCTCTGCCATTGTTATTTCAAATATTTCATCTCCTCCATTCTTTCTTCCTTCTCCCTCTGATATTCCAATTATACCTGTTATACTTTTCTTTTTCTCTTTACATTTCAGTTTCAGAAGTTTCTGTTGACATAACTTCAAGCTCAGTGGTTCTTTCCTTGGCTATGTCTAGTTTAATGATGGGCCTATCAAAGGTGTCCATTTCTGCAACAGTATTTTTGAGTTGTGTTCCTTTTGATTCTTTCTTTTTTGGCGGGGGGGAGGAAGACCAGCCCTGAGCTAACATCCGTCGCCAATCCTCCTCTTTTTGCCGAGGAAGACTGGCCCTGGGCCAACATCCATACCCATCTTCCTCTACTTTATATGGGACGCCGCCATGGCATGGCTGACAAGCAGTGCATCGCGGGCGCCCGGGATCCAAACCCGCGAACCCCGTGCTGCCAAGCGCGGACTAAACTGCTGCACCACTGGGCGGCCCCTTGATTCTTTCTTAGAGTTTCCATGTCTCTGCTTACATTACCCCTCTGTTCTTGCATGTTGTCCCACTAGAACCCTTAGCATACTAATCATACTTATTTTAAATTCCCTGCCTGATAATTCCCAAATCTGTGCTATATCAGAGTGAATCTGGTTGCAATGCTTGCTTTGTCTTTTTAGATTCATTTTTCATTTTTTTTTTTTTTACTTACCTTTTGATTTTTTTTGAAAGCTGCACATTACCTATTAGATAATAGGAACTGGGATAAAAATTAGTTGATAGTGGGTGGTTTTATGTCAATCTGGCTAGAAGTCAGGAGTTAGACTATGTTTAATGTTTGCCTGTAACTGTAGATGCCAGGGACTTCAAATGACTCAGGTGTCCTTGTTTTTGTCTTCTCTGTTGTGTCTGGTTTCCCTAAAAACTCCTCCTCAGGTATAGTTTGTATTTGCACCTCTTTCAGTTGTAACCCACTGTTACCATACTGGAGCCTGTTGGTGTGGTGGTAAGGTATGGTGGAGGGGAAGCATTCTATAATCTTACTATTAAATCTTAATCTTTTCATGGACTTGTTTCCCTGGACTGTGAGCCTCACTTTTATTGGGCCGGTGTCCTTGTGCTGTGGATTTCACAAGTGTTTCTTAGCATTTTTCCCCTCTCTTTGGTGAAACAGATAAGCTAGAAGAAGTCGGAGTTAGATAAATACTCTTCTCCCAGGTGAAATAAAACTCTGGTAAAGTCTTTTTCCTTTGAGTGTAGGTGTTGTTAAGAAGAACTCTCTTGGCAGAGTATTTCTCAATGGTTACTTTTTCCCTCTTCTGTTTAAGCCTAGAAGGAATATTTTCTAGTTCTTCACTGTGGCAACCTGGAGACATTTCTGGAGGCAAAATGCGCACAATTTTGGCCCTCAGGAATTTCTTGGTCTGTGCTAGTCCATACTCAGCCTCCAGTAGTTTGTCAAAGTTACCATTTAAGTGTTTCTATTAGTTTATGGCTCCAGTAGCATCTGGTTCAGGTAAGCAGATCTTTGCTGTAACTCTGTATTCATGTGTCTCTGAAGATGTCTTGGTGGTGGTTTACCCTGCAACTTCAGCTATCTAATGGGTCCAAGGAAAGTCTTTCATTTTTTATTTTTTTCATTTTTCTCTTGTTGTAAGGGCAGGAATAATGACCTCCAAGCTCTTCATGTGTCAGAGCTAAAACTGGAAGCCAGGAATTTGTATTTTGTTAGCACCAAAGTATACCCTGGTAGTGAGATCCTATACAACTTTTTTTGGTAAGTGTGGTCCATACCACAGGAATTAGTACACTTTCTTGGCTACACATTCTCACCCTTGTGATTCATCAAGACTTCCTTCATTAGCACATCCCCTAAGGAGATTCTAGGCTCAGAATATGATTGGGTCATGTATCACAGCAGCCATAGGAGAGCTTCATCTTCTGGAGCATTCCATTCTGCCCCTGCAGGAGTCCTGGGTGGAGCAGCACTGATGTGCTTGTGTAGTCCCAGCTGTACGAAGATGAGGGCCTTCCACAATCCCTGTCTTGTGTTTTGAGACAGGATTTATTTGATAATGTCCCAGAGTAGCAAGAGTCTATTGGAAAAGTAATTCCAGCTGCTCAAGAGGCTTTTGTCAACATAGCTACCTTTGAACCATCATCAGGATGAGTTTGATAGGAATGGGATGAGGAGCCAAATTGTAAACTCCAGTAGGTTTTAACAGGTATTTATCTTCACTGATGTCTGTCGCTCTGAATTAAGACGTGTAATCTCCTTTCCTCCAACAAGGCTGGGTTGGTGGTAGGAAGGTTGCTGTTTCCCCAATACTGTTTGCTTTCTTTTGACTCGCCCTTACCTAGTATATTCATTTTCCATGGCTGTGTAACAATATTACCAAAAACTTAGTGGCTAAAACAACACACATTTATGGGCTCACTGTTTTTGCTGGTCTGAAGTCTGGGCACACTTAGCTTGGTTCTTTGCCTAGGCTCTCAAAAGGCTGCAATCAAGGTGTTGGCCAGTGCTAGGGGTCTTATCTCAAAGCTCAACTTAACTCAAGGCTGAACTTATTTCAAGCTTATTTGGTTCTGGCAGAATTTAGTTTCTTGTCGTTGTAGGACTAGGGTTTCAGTTTCTCTGGCTATCAGTTGGAGGCTGCCCATAATTCCTTGTTCTATGGACCTCTAGACATGGCCACTTGCTTTTTCAAAGACAGCAAGGGACAGAATTTTCTCAAAGGACAGAGGTCACCAATCTATGTAATGTAATCATGTAAGTGATATCTTATCACTTTTGTCATTTTCTGTTGTTAAAAATGGGTCACAGGTCTTGCCCACACTCAAGTGAAAGAATCACACAAAGGCATGGATACCAAGAGACAGAGATCATGGGGACCCTCTCAGGGTCTGTCCACAACAAGTAGTTATCCTTTGACATGATGCTTGCAGTCACTGGCTATATCTGGTTGAGCCGTGGGATGAAAGGGAGACTGTTGAAGATGAGCCTCACAGAGAAGTGAGATGTTTCTTTCACAAATTTGACAATTGAAATATTAAAAAAAGTGTAGATGACATATACATGTAATTACACAGTTCTTCGTTATTGATTTAGAAATTACATGAGGAGAAAAAGTCAGTATGACGTCAATAGTCTTTTTTTTAGGGATGTTTATTTTATTATTTATAACAGAATGTACATATGTTTGGAAAACAGTGGTATATTCATGTAAGAGGTAGTGTTACTAATTTTATAAACCATGGTTGGATTATTTAGAGATCCTTTGTCATAATTCTATGGATACTCAGGGGATAGTTGTGTTCAGCATGAGAATCATTTCCCTAGAGAGAAACAGAGAAATTCTTTCCCAGAAAGATAAACTCTGAATAAAAAGGGAAATACTTTGAGTTTCAACTATAATATACATAAATAACACAGTGGGGGAAATAGATATAATTTTTTTGAAAGATTGCAAACAGAATATCGATTCAATAAAACAGAAAAATGCATAATTGTTTTCCAAATGTCACATGCATTGTGGGACATGCATTATGTAGGGCTTCAAAGGCACAGAAGATATTCACCAAAATGATATTGTGTGGATATTCCCGGCCAAAATTATTTTTGAGATTAGCTGGTGCTTACACCTGATCATTACTTGCTGCTATTGAAGCACCTTAGGATGCAGAGGAATAAACAAAGCAGCAGCAAACCAGGAAAACTAAAGAAATCCACTTCAAATGGATTAACATAATTACTTCAGCCAGGGAGTGACAACAAAGTGACAAAACACTCTTGAAACATAGATGTTTTTGTAGCCTACCTTCTGCTTGTACACACCTGTGCACTTTGTAAATGGCTCCATATGCTTAATCAAAAGAAATCTAATTGCCTTAATTTACTTCATCCAAAAGTAGAAGAGTAAATTATATGTTTAATTATAAACTTTCCACTTCGGGCAGCTATAATTAATGACTCAAGGAATTGTGCAATAAGCCAAGAGCAACCTTTTATTACTCCTGAGGTACCTGAACAACACCAGCGTTTCAGAGCCAGTCAGGTTCTATTAGTACAGGAATCAAAATGCCTACCTGAGGCATTAATCACAGAGCACTTCTAGGCAGAGAGACTTTTAATTATATATGCTGCATGCCATCCACATGGATCGTCTGCACCGGGGGATGGTAATAAATGTTCTAGCCTAAGTAATGATGACAAGAGGGTTTTTTATTTTTTAAAAATTTTAGTGAATGCCATCTTAAATTTCTACAACCTTACCAAGATGTGGCCTCAGGTCTGGAACATGGGGAATTTCTCCCTCTAAATCATTTTTCAGGAAGTCAATGCCTTTCAAGATTGGAGTCTCATTTGTGTTTTCTACTAGAATTGACAAGTGCAATGACAGCGCCTCTACACCTAGAAACCCAACTGGCTTTTCTATACACATTCAGGATTGCATTTTTGAGAGGAACCATATGTATCTACCAAATGGAGAGAGTGACTGTATAGTTTATTATCAAAACCTGGACCATTTTATCCATTCTAGGACAACATGCATAAACTGGGACTCTGCTGGGAAGATCAAGAGTCACCCTCCATATGAAAAAAAGGCAATTTAGTTCTTGAGCACAATCCATGGATGGATTAAGCAAGCATAGCTTGGCTATTTTTGCATAAGTAATACTATTTGTCATGGAAAGAGAATGGGCTTTGGCATAAGAAAAGATCTAGATTTGAATCTTAACTCTGTCACTTACTAGCTAAGAGACTTCACACAAATTCCTTAATCTCTCCAAGCCTTCTTCATCTTTAAAATGGGGACCCTTAAAGTATTTTGTAATTATTAACTCAGATGTAGTAATGGTAAACAAAGCTTATGGAACAGACAATGTCTAGATTCTCAACAACTGAGATTTGTAGTAATGATTTATATATGTGTAAAGGCATAGTAAATATACTTTTTTTTTGAGGAAGATTGACCCTGCACTAACATCCGTTGCCAATCTTCTTTTTTCTTTTTTTCTCTCCAAAATCCCAGTACATAGTTGTGGATCATACTTGTAGAGTTGTAGCTCTTCTATGTGGGACACCACCTCAGGATGGCTTAATGAGCAGTGAGTAGGTCTGTGCCCAGGATTCGAACCAGCAAACCCTGGGCAGCTGAAGCAGAATGTGCAAACTTAACAGCTATGCCACTTTTGATAATCTTATCCACCCCCCCAGAATCTAACTAGCTTAGGCTGCTAATGAAAACATTAATCTTGACAGATAGAAATAATATAATTTAAAAGGCAAGTTTCTATTGAATGCTTGTTCTATTGATTATTCTTTAGCTGCATCTCTCCACCCCCCTTCCATTCTCTGCCCTGCTCTGTGCCCTGGGAAGTTGACATCCAGAAAGTACATCCCCTGGGCTCCCTTGCCTATTACTTTCAGTTAGTTTGGCCAATGAGAAGCACTAGCAGATGATGTCTGGAAGAGAAAGTTTTCGGGGTATCTATTATTCTCCTCTCTCCTTGCTTTACCGCCATCCTGACTATGGCTGTGTTGCTCTTCTTAGATAGTTGTTCTCAAACTGGAGCATGCATTAGAATCACTTGGTGGGTTTGTTAAAACGTAGGTTTCTGGGCCCCACCCCAAGAATTTCTGATTTAGTAAATGCATAGTGGATCTCAAGCATTTGCATTTCTGATAAATTCTCAGGTAATGGTGATGCTGATCCAGAAACATCTGTTCGACAACCAATGCTCTTAGACAGCAGGTCCATAGGTCAGCCTCTCCTTCATGGCCACAGCTGTCTCTGGTCTCTGGTAACACAGTTCACTTCCCTTCAGGCCTAGGGATGGTAACAGCGCCCCTCTGTTGCTATGCCTTGGGTGGTGCCTCACCATCCCCTAGTAGTCCCTTACTAGGCGACCTGTACATACTTTCAGAAGTTGCTCCTTCACTATATTACCTTTCATTAGCACCTTTAAGTGTACCAATGTTTTCTTCTTGGACCCTAATACAGTGGGTAAAGAGATTACTCAAATTAAACATTAAGGATTTTAGAAAGTAACTGGAATAGTTGCATTTTAACTGTTCTTTTAAGTTATTTTTAGAATTTTATGTCACCTGTCATTTCCATAATAATTCAGAAAAATTTCCAGATTCAAATCAGAGACAATATTGGGTTTGAACTCATTGCATCTACACGGTCACGTTGAAAATATCGGTGAGACAAAATAACCACAAAAAGTGCTACTCTAGAAAACTTCTGTATCAAATCTATTAGAAATTACTCAGCATAGATAATTGTATTGTTGTTAAAAACTATTGCAAATTTAGTATGTTTTCCCCGCATATTCCCTAAACTTACTAAATAATTATGATTAGAAATGTTTTGAAACTTCAAGATCAGTTCTAAGTCCCTAAAAAGATGACTTTTCAAATCTTCCTGTTCTTATCTTTTGTTTCTGGGTAAGGGGTTATTACCTGTGAGAATTATTTTTCCCATTCCAGGAAGAATATCTATTCACTGTTAAAAAGGTTCTTCTTAACTGGTCTCTTGTGGACTCTTCCAGACAAAAAATGAGTAAAGTGCAAGGAGGGAAAAATTCCTTAGATACAGTGAAGATAGAAACAATTCATCTAGAAGTTTTTAAAAATGAGTCAAAAGGGACAGAGGGGACAACAGAGGTCAGCTGTGATGCCTATGAATCTGAAAGCTCAATAGGCATAGGGCCAACTGTTCCTATTATAGGATCCTAACGTCTCCACACCTAAGACTGGTGTCCTGTATGCCACTTTGTGGAACTTTGAAAAATGAAGTCCCAACCATCAAAATAAAATCTAAAAAAGCAATCTCACATTTTTCCAAAGTAATGTCAAAAAGTTCTCTCCATTCCCAAGTCTTGGATATAAACAATCCACTCTGTCTAGAATTTCTCAGAGCAGCAAATGGTTCAGTGCTATACTGTGCTGGGAACTACATGAAGGTTTCTGAGGCAAAAAGGGTGTTGTGATGATACGTAAATTTCAAATTTGTTAATTAGAGACAACAGAATTTAAATACCAGTGAAGAAGAAGGCCGAGTACATATATCTGGAATTTTAAAATATGTTGTGAATTTCTTCCTCTTGGAGAATAGCATTAAATTTTTTTGAATTTTATTTTGTTTTTATCTGTGGAATTGGCACTAGCACCAAACTTTTATTTGAAGTCTCTTAGAGGGATAGTGAGTAAAAGTAACATCAAAAATATGTTGCCTAGGGGCCGCCCGGTGGCGCAGCGGTTTAGTCCGCGCTTGGCAGCCCGGGGTTCGCGAGTTCGGATCCGGGCGCCCGCCGACGCACTGCCTGTCAGCCATGCCGTGGCGGCGTCACATATAAAGTGGAGGAAGATGGGCACGATGTTAGCCCAGGGCCAGTCTTCCTCAGCAAAAAGGGGAGGATTGGCGACGGATGTTAGCTCAGGGCTGGTCTTCCCCACCAAAAAAAAAAAAAATATGTTGCCTAAAATCCATAGTGAAGCATCCAATCTCAACAACTAAATTAGCATTTATTATTGTAGGGATCAGGTAAACAAAGCAAATATATGAGTACACTGTCATTTTAACCATCTCTTTATGACTGATTTCAAAATTAATTGCACTGTGATGGTAAAATGTGGTCTATAGAGTCTTGCCTTATGGTATAAGTCACTTGTGTTCATGTTCCATGAGTGCTTAAAAAAATGTTTTGTGTATTTGTTGGATGTGGAATTCAATACAAGACTATTAAATCAGGTTTATTTATTGTAATTTCATATTTTATTAGCTTTAAAACTTGGTCCTGCTAATTCTATCAACTCCTAAGCAAGAAGTGTTAAAATGACTATTTGTGGGTTTGTTAATTTCTCCTAGTAGTTCTCTCAACTTTCGTCTTATATATTTGGATGTTTTGTTATTGGATCCAGTCAGTTTCAGGATAGTTATTCCTTTAGTAACTTTTTTTTTAATCACTCACTCATCTCTTTCTCTTATATACCATTTTTTATCCATCAGCAAATTCAGTTTGATCAAACTTTATAGTATGTGTTGAATTCTACCATTTCTCATCACTATGACCACTGAGCACCTGGTTGCAGCCAGTGTTGTACCCCATTTCTTCTAGATCACTGGAATTGCCCCTACATCTTCTGCTTCCACTTTTACCTCGTGGATCTAGTCTCAACAAAGTTCCTCCAGGACTTCCAAGAGGCCACCAAGTCTTCCACAGTCAGGGCACCATCCACTGTGAAAGCGACCCTTCAAAGCAACCCTACATTTGCACTTCTTGGGGTCCTGTGGGTGTTAGTAATCCTGGAATTGTTTTCATGTCAGATTCTCAGCTTGTAGCTTCTGCCCCAGTATTATGAATATTATAATGGTGTTATAAATTTGGACCCAAATCTATTTATGGTGAGGGCCTGAGGTTTGACGTGTTGGAGGGGACTTTTTTAACATCCACAGAGCACTGATGAGATGGCAAACACTTTGCTGCTCCCCAGGGATCAGGAATGAAGTTATTCTGTTGAAGATGAACCAGGGGAAATTTGAGTGCAGTACCTTATTAAGGGTGGTAGTTCTCCTGCTTCATGTAGGTCTCAGTCAAGTCTCCAGCCTCTGAGGATGGTAGAACTCTAGCGCTTAATCCACAAGGTCTAAATCTATAACTAAATCCTTGTGGACTGCCACACCTTCAGGTTTTCCTTAACTTTTAATTCATGTCAGAGCCTAGAGAGTTACCTCCATTTGTTTCAAACTAGACTATGTATTTTGGGGGGGGATGTGTGTGTGCATGTGCATGTGTACTTTTAGATATTTTTAATCTAGAGTTTCTGGTCCTAGTTTGTAGTGAGAAGATAGCCTTTGGCAACAACTGAATCTACTCTACTCTAAATTCCATAATTATTTCTCATCCATGTTTTTAGCTGTATGTGATTAGATTAGGGTGAAATTTACAATTACTTCTCAATGTTATTCTAATCAATTATCAAATCAAATCCTCAGCAGACGTGTAGTGACAATTTTGTGCCTGAACATATGTTAGACCATGAGGATTCTGTAATAAACAAAACATATCTGTTCCTTGTCTCCATGAATTTTAAAGCATAGGGAAAGAAACTGATATTAAACGACAAATAAATAAAGAAGTAAAATTACAAATCAAAATGAATGAGTCAATGCTATGAAGGAACATCTTGGAGTGTTACGTGTTGTGTGTGTGACATTTTTTTACAAACTGCCCTACCAGGGTTCCCAGAAACATACTTTAAGAAGTTTTTCCCTATATTATATATATCTTATGTTAATATTTTTTCATTCTGTCATGATATTGTTTTTTCACTTAAAAAAATAGATGAAATATTATGAGAGTAAAATCAACTTTTTTTTATAGAATATTTCAAACACCATAATCGTACTTACAAAATCATTATTGTCTAATAGCTAAATGATCATGTACCCTGATTTGTCTAGGAGAGTCCCAATTTATACTTCCCAGTTTCACTCTCAAAAGAATCCTTGTTTGGATGAAAATTATGTGCTCATCATACCATTATCTCCAATTATAATACCTGCAAAATGTAAGACAATTACATACTCTGTAAAGGGGCTACTTTCCACCACTAGAATGGCAACTTATCATCCAGTTTAAAAACGGAAGTGATTACTTTTGGAAAACAAATTCAGGACCTCAAGTACAATGAGAGCAAGAGCTCAGTCATAGGCCTCCCTCTCTCAGACCCTCATTTAGGAGAATAAAATAAAATGCAACAATATAAAATAAAATGGAACATAGAAAGAAATAAAAAAGAAAAACTTGCACCATTGCTGGGAAGTAGGAATGTGCATCCTCCACATGCTAGGGTCCTGGAAGTTATTTTGCATGTGTCACAGTTGGGACTAGACTGCATGACACCAAGGGCTGACTCAGCCTCTGCCAACTCAAAGAGATGCATTAGCCACAAGTGTGGGAGAACCCTAGCAGGGCCTGTATTAATTTTCTATTGCTGCTTAACAAATTACCACAGACTTAGTAGCTTAAAATAACACAAATTTATTATCACAATATTTCTGTGGGTCACAAGTCTGAGCCTGTGTAGCCGGGTCCTTAGCTTAAGTTTTCACCAGGCTGAAAGCAAGGTGTTGGCTGAGGCTGCCATCTCACCTGAGCTCAGAGTTCTCTTCCAACCTCACTCAAGTTGTTGGCAGTATTCAGTTTTTTGTGGTTGTAGGACTGAGGTCCCTGTTTTCTTGCTGGCTGGCAATGAAGGGTTATTCTCAGCTCTAGAAGATGTCCTTAAGTTCTAGCCACATGGCCTTCTCAAAGCATGGCAGCTCATTTATTCAAAGCCAGTGAGGGAGTCTCTTTTTAGTCAGAAAGATGGAATCTTACATAACATAATTTTGGTAGTGACTATTCTTGCCATATAATGTAACCTCATCATGCGAGTGATGTCCCATCATATTCACAGGTCATGCCCACATTCTAAGTGAGAGAATTTTATAGGGTGCATACACTAGTGGGAAGTTTACTTGGGGGCCATTTCAGGATTCCACCTTGCACAGAGTCTCAATCCCCTCCCTGATTTGGAGGGTGAGGGCCTGAGAAGAGGGTGAGCTTCAAGCATTATAGCAATGAGTGTTCTTCTTATAACATCTACAGGAGAAATGAATTGAATGATTCATCACTAGAGAAAGAAAATCTTTACAGAACTGTATAAGTGAACTGGTACGCCTCTGTTACTCCTAGAAAGTATGAAATGATCATTTGTTTTCCTTTTTTGTAATAGAGACAAATTTGAAGCCAACCTACATATTGTGCTTTTCTTCAACTTTTTTTTTCTGTCTCTGGATGACACTTTTGAGGATGAAAATTTATAATTTTGAAGTCAGGCTTATGGGGTTATGAGGAAAAGTGAATTATGTGCTTTAGAATCTGCTTCCCTCATGTTACAAAGCATTCTTCTTTTCTTCCCCAGAAGTAGGGTTATAGAAGAGAAGATGGAAAAAAGATGAGAAAAAAGGAAAGAAGAAAGAAAAATCAAAGCAAATAAATAGAAGATGAATAAAATGAGAAAATTGAAAATGCATTTAGTCCTGGCTTGGCATAAGGAAAGTTATTCCCCTTCACTACTACCCAGGGGTAGGGTACAGAATGAAGCACCCTTAGAAGAGAATGTAGATACCATTCTCTTCACCTTGTGCCTCATTAGGAGTATGGCCCAATGAGGTGAACTAATTCTTACTACTTTATGGAGAATGCCTCCTAGACTATGATTACTACTAAAATTTTGGTATAGATACTCTAATTTAAAAAGCAAAGAGAATTGAGGTATAGGGTTAGAGTTTTGAGGTTTAGCTCAGGTTTCTGGGATTGCATATCATTTTTCCATTCCCTTATTTCACTAATAAATATCTATTGAGCTCTTTGCAGGCAACGGGGACTCAAATAATAATGACATGCCCTTCCTTGCAAGAAACTCACAGGAGATAGAAACGTAAATAAAAAAATATAATACAACGTGATACATAGTAAAATAAAATATAATGTATACATACTAAAAACTAACACACAAATAACATATAATGTAATACACACTAAAATATGGGAGGCCATTGGAGGGAGTAACTAATGTTTTGAAGGGGTGAAGACAACTACCCAGAGGGTGATATTTTGTCCTATGTCTTCAGGAATGGAATAATGGAAGGTAGAGACTGGGATGGAGTGGAATGGGTAGAAAAGAGATGAAAGTTGGTGAGTTTAGTACCCCTTTACAGTGTGATGTCTCAAAGCTCAGGGGTAAGGAATCACCTTAATGAAGAGAAGTTTCATCAAATAAATTAACAAAGGCAAGGTTAATTTGAGCCATTAAGAGTTCTTTGTAGTAGCCCATTTTTCATGTCTTAATCATAAAAATAGTTGCTAGTAATAATGAATAATCAATTGGAATGAAAACAAAGTACATGTGAGAGAACGCGTTCCCTTCAGTTGGTCCCTTGACTACTCTGCAAAAGAAATGAGAATAGCTTTGTAAAAGCAGTCTCTCTCTCTCTCTCAGGCATGTGTGTAGTAAGTATTTATACATTTCATTGCAGACACAGCTTGTTTGTGGCTTGCACGGAGCAGAGCCACAGGGAATGGGGATTCTTGCACCTGATGCCCCTTTTATGCTCATGGAAATGAGTCCTGGGAGGCTTCTCTGTCTTAAGTAGGCTCTGCTAACCTAACAAGAACCCTTTTAAAATCTGGATGATAATAATGCATCTCCTCAGTAAATGTACGATTGCTCTACATTACTTATTTTAGAGTCAAAGGAGAAAGATAGTACTCTGAATGCATTATTCCACTTGATACAATATCTTTTTATCAAGTTGTTTATTGGTCTGATTGATGGAGTTAGTTTATGAAGCCAATATGGGGTAGGCTCTTGACCAAAGTTCTGCAAGCACCATCTTGCAAGGGCACAGTATTATTATTATTATTAGTCTTCACATTACTATTTTATTCATTTTTTTGGACACCGCACTAACAAGCAAGTTTACTATAAGTAGTTATTGGCAGAAAGGATTTATTAAAAAATCCCCTGTATTCCCAGCAGTATCTAAAAATAAACATAATTAATATTTTATATAAACACAAAAATTGTTCATACTCTACAAACTCATTTGTTAATTGCTGATGTTGCTTAATAAATAATTTTCCATGTATATAAGTATATATCTAAAGAATAATCCTTTACATTTCTGAAGGTCATGGACTACTTCTGAAATGGATATATGTCCAAGCATGGAAAATTTTGCATGTAATTTTAGAGAGCTTATGCAATCTCTAAAGTGTAAGGGGTTTCATGGATTTCAGAATAAGGACCCCTGACTCAATTCATTGTTTTTGGTTTCTTTGGATATAATAGACATTTTCTGTTGTTCCTGAGCCCCCATAACTTTTATCTGGGAAGTCTTCCCACTCATGGCCTTTTCTGAAAGGGACAGTCTAGGTAAGTATGCTTAATCCTCTCCCTCTTTTCCAACTGACTAGACTGGGGTGGACATGTGACACAGGGAATCAATTCACTGGCTGGCTAGGAATCCATTCAATTTGTTTGCTGTAGGAATTTTGAACTCAGAAACATCTATATTCTAATTAAAGAAAGACATGAGATCTCTTCTTGAAAGTGTCCTCTGAGTAATACACAATAAATAAAGGTAAATCTACAACTAAGCACCTAGAAGTGAAAATGTAAATATGAGAAATAAAAAGAAGGTTAAATCTACCCCCAAAAAACATCACCCACAGAAGAATAATAAGAAATGTGTGGAGAGACATTTCAGTGGCGGCAACAGACACCAGAAGACATTGGGTGGAATAGCCTTAAACCAGAAGCTTAGAATTTATTCCAGCAAAACTAAAGACATCCAGGTTTAGTGCAATTGCAGAGTTTTTGATTCAAAAGCCCGCTCACCATCTGTCACTCTAGAGTTGTCACTTGCTAGTCAACACATCTTGTCTGTGCATTCAGAGCTCCTACTGGCTTTGTAGGGCCAGATATTTGAGGATAACCTCCTACATGAAGGACCAAAAGAAACAAACACATAGAAGAAAGGAAGCCAGAGAAAACAATAGCAAACTGGAAGCAGAAGAAATCACCAAAGAAAAAAAATTAATTTGATCAGGGATAAGGGACGGTCCTGGAATCCTCAACAAGAATAGGATGCTACAAAGGAATATTCCCGCAACAAATAAACACTCTTAAATATTAAAATTATGATATTAGAAATGAGATATGTAATAGAGAGTTTGGAAAATAAAATTGAGAAAATTGTCTAGTAAATAGAATTAAAGAAAAGATTAAAAAAATACAGTAAATGAGATAAAAGAATTAGAACAATTCAGAATTTTTAACATAGAAATAGAAAGAATTCCATAACAAGAGAACAGAGAAAGTAGGGGAAGGAATTCTCCAGGATGGAAGGACATGAATTTGGAGATTTAAAGAGCAATTAAACAAGTAAGAACAAGCTTTGTCCTACAGTTGTTGACTTAGAAAGTTATAATTATTAAGACAGTATAGCTATTATGACAAAAATGGAAGTGCAGCAAAGGACCGAGAAATATATGGAGAGTTGATAAAAGGAAAAGGTGATTCTAGAAATCAGTGAGGAAAGATTAAACTTTTTAATAAATATTTCAGAGATAATTTGTTATTCATAGAAAAAAATAAAATCAGATTCCTACCTCAGGTCATACAAAGAATAAATTTCAGGTGGCTTAAAAATCTAAATATAAAGAAGCAAAACTTTAATACATGAGAAGAAAAAAATTATAGCCCTGGATGAGGGGTTATTTTCTCATACAAACAAACTGAAAAGTATACTCTATACAGGAAAAAATCAAGAGGTTTGAGTATGAAACAATTAAAACTTTCTGTTTAAAAAAAGACACCATAAGTAACATCTAAAGACAAACCAGAGGGAAGATGATTACTATATATATCTCTGTCAAAGGATAGTATCCGAGATTTATGTTCTATAGACAAATAGACAAAAAAAAAAAAAAAAGAACTATGAATAAATGATATATAGAGGCAAAACCAAAGAGGAAACTTGAACCTAGTAAGCATTAAGTAGTCGCTCAAATTTAGTAAAAATCAGAGACATGTGACTTCAAATAACAATGAAATGTAGTTTTACACTAAGCAGACTAAAAAAAATTATATCTGAGAATACTGAATGTTGGCAAAGATGTGGTTAAATGTTGATATCTGCTACTCTGAGTGTGAATGTAGATAGAATGCCTTTTTAAACATTTTTCTATACTTGCCTGTTTTTGAAACATAATTCGTCATTAAAATGTTAGAAATGATATTTTTCTCTATGTTTAAAACAAGTTAAATATCATAGGAGTTATCTATCTTTAGAAAGTTGTAAAGAACTCTCTTTTTCTGAAATTATCTTTGGCTTTTTATTTAGACGTAGGTTATTATTATTGTTCTTGTATTTATTGGCAGCTTTCTAATTTTTTTCTAACACTTCAGTTTTGGCATTTTTTTTCCCCTAGAAAATCATCCATTCTGGTGATATTTTAGTATTTTTTTAAACTAGAGTTGACACTGTAAATTCTAATAATTTGAAAAACTCCATTAGTATCTAGGGTTACATTTCCTTCCTCACTGCTGTTACGGACTCACACTTTTTCGTTTCTATTACCCTTGCTAGATGTTTACTTGCTGGTGTTTTCAAAAAGCCAGTCTTTCGACTTATGAATTAATTCTATTCATTTATTTTTCTTTTAATAGTCTTCACAGCAGTGCTAAACAATACTTCTAAAATGATGCTTGTTTTAGTGTAACTGTAGAGATCCACAGAGAGTGGAGAGTGGAGTCTTTCTTTTCTTTACTCTCTACCTTCTGCTAGGCCAAGCATTCTTTTCCCTATTTGGAGTGTCTCAAGACTTTTGAAAAGCAGGAGGGGTTCCCATGCAGAGCAGTTCTAAAGGGGTTCAATTAATCTCAAGGTGTGGATGAGTATCAATTTTTCTAGAAGATTCATGTGTGGTCTGCACGAAGCTGTAGATAGATGCTCCTCTCCAACAGGAATGAGAGTTGCCCACATGGCTATTCAGCCAAAAGCACCCTCTTCTTCAAAGAAAGGAT
This sequence comes from Tapirus indicus, assembly GCA_031878705.1. Lineage (NCBI taxonomy): Eukaryota > Metazoa > Chordata > Mammalia > Perissodactyla > Tapiridae > Tapirus > Tapirus indicus. The sequence goes on from CM062923.1 coordinate 64,128,180, forward strand.
GACACGCTGGCTTTGGCACTGGATCGAAGAAGCCTCTTGACTAGCAACAGTCACCACAATGCTTGGCTGTCTCTACACAATGACTCCATTTATTTTTTTAATCCTGAGTCGCAATCCACCCCACCACCCGCCATGTTCACCGACGGGGCAGGTTCTCTTCTTACTTTTCCTTCAACCTCTCCTGAGATCATACTTTACTCACTCTCCTTAACTACTCTTGGGCCAGGTGACAGCACAGCCTTCTAGCCTCTAGCCATATATTGTCATGGTAACAAACACCGAACCTTACCTTCTTCAAGACTTTTCATTCTTAATTCTAAAAAACTTTTCCTTTTATTAAAAAAACCCACAAAAAGACCTTTTGGAAATAAAAAAAGTTCAGAATTTCAAAACAATTGTTTTCTCTGTGGGCACTGAGAACCTATTTTGGATGTCAAAAAATCATCCAAACAAAAATAACCATATTGAATATTGATGATTCTTGTTTTTTCTTCTTTGCTTTCCTGCTATTTACAGTCTCAATTCTTCTGGAAACCACATGGGTTTCTCTGATTGAAGGATCATGTACAAGGAAGCAAAGGGAAACTAAGGAAAAAATGAATATTTCAAAACATGAGTTTGTTACATTGATATTTGTAGTGTTCTGTTTCTCTTTCTTGAAAACTTTTCCTTGTACTCTCACCTTTATTAACTCATGTAGCCTCAGGCATGAATGCTAATGCAGAGGCACTCTGAGGTCAGATGCTGGGGTCGGTTACACATAGCTTCTTTTCCATGACTTTGGGTGAAAGCCGCGCCTTGTGCTTAACCACTCTGAGACTCAGTTTACTCATTTGCAAATTTGGGCTAATACTAGTCCCTATTTCATAGGGTTATATGAAGGTTAAATTGTACGCTTATGTAAAGGACACAGTGGATTGCATGTAAGCACTCATCCTCTCTCATCTTTATCAATATCACCTTTCAAGAAACATTTCCTAATATCCCTACTTCAACTTGAACTTTTCCTTGTTCCTTTGCCACCGTGTACTACCCACTTTTAATTTTTAAAAACCAAATTTGTTTGCACCTATATGTACTCTCCTGGCCAAGCATATAGTTTTGAGAATGTGAGGTAGGTGTTTTCATCTGTGTAAATCTCCCACTCCACCTGTGAGACCTCCCATGCAAGCATCTCACCCTAGAGTTTATTTATTTTAAAGCTCTTTACTTTTTACTAGCTTGTCCAGAATATAGATGATCACAGAATTTGCGTGTGTGTGTGAGGAAGACCAGCCCTGAGCTAACATCCGTCGCCAATCCTCCTCTCTTTGCTGAGGAAGACTGGCCCTGGGCTAACATCCGTGCCCATCTTCCTCTACTTTGTATGGGACGCCGCCACAGCATGGCTTGTTCAGTGGTGTATTGGTCCGCATCTGAGATTCAAGCCTGCAAACCCTGGGCCACCAAAGTGTAGTGTGCGAACTTAACCACTACACCACTGGGCCAGCCCTGATGATCACACAGTTTTGAGGAAACAGGAAAGTATAAACCAGAGACAATCAACCAGAATTATCATTTTAGTGTAATCACTGTAATAAAATCTTTTAAAAATTGTTTTTTAAAAAGTGCACACCTCATATGTAGATATTAAATATCATCAAAAAAAAAGCACAGGTTAATGAATCTCCACAAAGAGAGCACCCTCATGTAACAATCTCTCAGCTCAAGAGATTGAACAACCAAGAAATCCCTCTATCCCTTCTCCCAGTCTCTACCCCATTCTCCTCCTCAAAGGTAACCACATTACTTTCTTATTTCTACCATAATAATTTATTGCAAATTTAGTGACTTAAAACAACACCATTTCTTTCTTTTACAGTCCTAGAATTCAGAAGTCTGAAAGCAACTATTTGGCAGGGCTGTATTCTTTCTGGAGGCTTCAGGGGAGAAGCCATTTCCTTACCTTTTCTAGCTTCTAGAGTCCATCAGCATTCCTTGGTTTGTGACCCCTTCTTCGCTCTTCAAAACTCATCACCCAAGCTCTGGTTCCGTTGTTATATTTCTTTCTTCTAACTGACTCCTCCTGTCTCCCTCTTGTAAGGATCCTTGTGATTATATTGGGCCCACACAGATAATCCAAGATAATCTACCTATCTCAGAGTCTAGATTAATCATATCTGTAAAGTTTCTTTTGCTATGTAAGGTAACATATTCACAGTTCTGAGGATTAGGACATGGACATTTTTAGAGGGATATTATTCTGTGTACCCCATAACCATTAACCTGACTTTTAATGATATAGATTAGAATTTGCTTGTTTTTGAATGTTATGTAAATGCATTCTTTATAGAAATGTGTCTTTTTGTGTCCAACATCTTTCAATCAACATTGTATTTTTGAGGTTCATCCATGTTGCTGTGTGTGGCAGTAGTTTGATAATTTTCATTGCTGTATGATATTCCATTGTAGTAATATACTATAATTTATTTATCCTTTCTGTTGTTGAGGATGTTTTAAAATTTTATTGCTTTTAGCTATTATGAATGATATTGTTATAAATCATCTTCCATGTTTCTTCTAATACCTGTATTGTGTGTTTTGGGGGATATATAAAAAGGAGGGGAATTTCTGGGCCAGAGAGTATGCATAGGTTCAACTTTAGTAAATGCTTCCAACCAGTTTTTTAAAGTAGTATACTAATTTAGACCTCCACCAATAGGGTAGTAGAGTTTCACTTACTCCACATTCTCAGTGACATATAGTATGCGTCAGTGTTTGTAATTTTAGCTATTCTGGTCGATATATAGTGGTATCTTATTCTGGCTCTAATTGCATGCCCAATACTGCTGAGTATAAGTTGATATAATTTAACATGACTCCTATCAAGGACTTCCTTAACATAACAAAAGAATTTATCTCAAAGCAACAGCCTATATTATAGTTAATGGTTAAAAATTAACTAGAGAACACTTGAAAGTCAGCCACTGAAAAATGCTAACATTTAGAGGTACAATAGAGGAGAAACTAGAGCAAAAGAAACTTCTAAGGAACAGAATATGAGGTAGAAGAAATACTTTGGTGGGGGGTTCTTCTAGAATCTAAGAGAAAAGAGCATCTCAAAAAGCAGAAAATGGCCAACTTTTAAATGCTTCTGAGAGATCAAACAAGATGAAGAAAGAAGTGTGTGCATTGGATTTCTCAACAGGATGATCACTAGTCTCTAGAGTATGGTCAGTGTAACGGAGAAGTCATACTAGAATGAGCTGGATATGAGGAAATAGACACGGTGTGTGCAGAAACTCTGCTAGGGAATCTGGCTATGAAAGATAGTCGGGACTTGGAATGATAGCTGGATGAGGCGGCATCAAAGAAGGTCGTATTTTTAAATGTGGAAGTATAAGAGACAAAATTAGCTGCTAAATACCAAGTATTGGCAAGGATATGGAGCAACTGGTACTCTACTACTCTGCTTTCAGAAGTGTAAATTTGTATATTACCCTCAAATTTGGGCGAGTTTTAAAATTTTCTTATAGATTTCATTTATAAGGAAGAAATCTTTCATTTTCTCCTTCTATGGTTTTGAACATAGATAATCAAACATAGATATCACACTTTAAATATGATAATCAAAAATTTTTAAAGTGTATGTCTGGTATGATAATATCAACATAGGAATATCCTGTGGATCTGTTTCTAATAGTTTCAACTGGGATCTTGGGGTTTCGACAAGGTTTCCTCCTTATTGGCAGACCCTCATCTCCAATTTTGTCTCAAAAGCACTGAGTCTTCCCAAAGCTCTGCTTGATTTTTAACTTGTTAGCTGCCACTCTGTTGACTTTGTTTTTGTGACTTATGCAGCTTACAATTCAGCAAATTTTTCAAGCTATAAAATGGTACAAAATGTTATGTCACTGTTTTTTCTTTCTTCTTCATGGGATCTTGGCCCTTTAAGTCCTGGCTGTTGTAGCTTCAAGCTCCATTTTTTGTTTTTTGCTTTTTTTTTGTCTTTCCGGCTCGACAATTGCTAAAAATTCTGATTTGGTTCTTTGCCTCTTAGCTGCCTCTTTTTGCTCAGCTTTTTGGACACATGGACTTGTTATTCTTAAGAACAAGCAAATACTTTGAGGGAAAAGGGAGCACACAAGGTCAGGCTCACATTAATATGTTTTTCTTTTTTTCAGAATTTTGGATCTTCAAATCCTGGCTGCCTTGGTGGATTTCCAATGTCTTCACATAGCTTATCTTTTTCAACCAGATTTTTATTTGTTTTTGGTGGGAAGGTCTGCTGCAAGCTAGTTTGTCAAGCTAGTTTCTCATAGAATCGGAAGTCCTCAACTTATTTTTTATGTATTTTTTCTGAACCTAATTGAGGTGTATATTGAATGTAAATTTTTATATCCTGCCTATTTTCACAATTATGTCACAAGCCTTTCTCATGTCATTACAAATGTCATAAACATAATTTTTAATACCTGAATTATATTGCATTATATGGATAACCCATGAATTAACTATTTCTTCAGTGTTAAACTTTTTGCTTGGATTCCAAAGTTTAACTAGTAAAACTAATTATAGGAATAGCATTCTGCAATTGTAAGAAATATTCATGAAATGTTAGGTTTGAGTCATAGTCATGATGATCAATAAAACTTGCATATCTGCTATGAGCATAGGTCACTGTTAATTGCTGCAGGAGACACAAAATATATAAAATGATCCTTGTCCTTCAGACAAAATATTTGGAGAAGTGAAGCGTAAATTAGAAAAATAGTATAGACTAGCTTTCCTTCAGAACTTCATGAATGGTAAGTATAATAAAAAGGGGATATTCAAAGGAGAAACAGATCATTAGTCATTGGAAGGGCAGAAAAACTTTATGAAGACAATATAATCTGAGATGGACAAATTTTATTGAATGGAGTGAGAGAGGAAGACATATTTAATTATTTTCTAGTTCCTTTTCTTTTTACCTAAGGTTGTTTTGGAGGCATTATTTCTAAGACATGTACATTTGCATTTTCGTCTGTCTGAAAAAAAATTATCATTGATGGATATTTCATGGTCCATAAACCTGTTTCAGTTGAATAAATACATTTAACCTAAGATACTGGATCACAGGAAGTTTGCTGACAAACTGCATAGCTGACAACTCTCTATATGCAAATATAAGGGCAGTGTTTTGCTTTGCCAATTTGAAATAAAAAAGTTTATGATCCTTATTTTCTCCCTTGCCCAGAGACAAAGGCAGGATATGCACATGAGCAAATGACTAGCAGTGGTTTAGAGAAAAGATAGTGCACCAAGACAGAAAATCCCCAAAACCATCAGCCAGCAAGAATGTATCAAACACTTGCATATATATTATTTTACTAGGCAGTATTATTCTATTTTTAAGGTTGGAAAATTGTTCAAGTTACTAGGAAATATTGAATCTTTATTTGGAGTCTGTTTGCAATAAAAACCATGTTCTTTCCACTAAAGTATTAGTAAATCAGTTCTATTAACAAAACCGTATCTAAAATAAAACCCAGGGAAAGTTTGTAAATTTAGAAAAGGTTGCCACATACATAAAATATTCATACCACTAAAGGTTAGCACACTAATCATCTCATCATGCATGTTTATCCATACAGTTAAAACTCGGGACCTTTGAGTTAAATTGGTTTTCTAAATCCTTCCTAAGAAAGGCTATGTAAGTCCTACAAACGGTCCTGGCAAGACAAGCCTAGAGCCCGAGACAGAGTACTTCCCTTTACTCAGTCACCATAGTAGTAACCAGAGTTAATAGCCTCCTAGTAAGGCACAATAAACATACAATAAATATTTTATCTTTGCTAATATCTAGTGTGGGTAAGGTTGCAGATGCACACACTTTGCTGGAAGCAAGTGAATTGGTTTAGTACTTATAGAAAACATACATAAATATTCTGTCAAGATACATAAAAGTGTTTATTCTTATTGACCCAGTAATTATACTCCTGGGAATTTATCCTAGCTAAATAATTTAACGGATGGAAATGCCATGACATAGGCTCTTTTAGATTGCAAAGAGGAGACATACTCAGTTTATCTAAGGTGATGGGGGCTGTTGTAAAGATGTGGAAGCAAAGAAGCCCAGAAGACCCTCTCCGCAGCTGGGAGGCATAGAGAACTTCATCACTATTCTCGACAGAACCTCTAGTCACCTAGAACAGCCCTGGTGGCCTGATATTCAGAAGGTCTCAACCACTGCTCCCCCTTGACCTCAGTTTCTGTCTCTAGCATCATATTTGCCTTGAAGTCTAACATTTCCTCTGCTAAAGTGTGCCCAATACTGTATTTTACCTCATTAATTTCACTTATATTTATTGAGTGGAAATAATATTGACAAGGCTCTAACAATAGTTAGCCTCTTTGGACAGCTTACTTTGTACCAGTCATGGTTCTAATAACTTCACATGTAATGATTCATTTAATTTTCACAATACTCTTATGAGGTAGATACTTTTATTATTTTCATTTTGTAATTGGTGAGGCATTGAGAAGTTAATCAGTGTGCATACGTCCCCCTGCCCTGCTAGACAATAATGGTACTAAGGTTCAAAACTAGGCAATTATTTAATGTGCTACACTGCTTCTCGAAGGAGGATGCAGTTGAGAACAATACAAATATATTTGAGATCCATTAGCACTAGTGTGGAATGTAAATCCGTTGGGATAAATGAGATCTGTCAAGAAGAGAATGGAAAGAGAAAAGGCACAATAGAGGAAAAGCAAGGGCAAAAGAGACATAAAAGTAGCAGCAAATGAGGTAGAACAAACACTTGGGAGATGGTTCTTCTAGAAACTAAGAGAAAAGAGCATTTCAAGAAGGAGAAAATGGTCAATTGTTTTGAATGCTTCTTATGTATCACATAAGATAAAGAAAGAAATGTAGCCATAGTATTTTTCCACAGGGTGATCACTAGTGTATAGAGTATGGTCAGTGTAACAGAGAGAGAAGTCATAGTAGAGTGAAGTGGAGATAAAAAATGGAAATAGTGTGTGCAGCAACTCTACCTACAAATTTGGCTGTGAAAGAGAGTGTAGACTTGGAATGGTAGCTGGAGGAGGAAGTGACATCAAAGGAGGATATATATTTAAATATGGAAGGGAGACATTGGAGTATGTTTGTGTGCTCTTGGGAATGGTACAGTAGAAGAAGAGGGCCAAAGGTAGACACATGAGAGAGAAAGGATGACTGAGAATTTAAATCTTTAGAAGACAAGAGGAGAAGGGAGGCAGAGCCCAGGTAGAAGATCTCCCTGTGTTAGGAGGAATAACATTTTCTTCAGGGTAAAGAGATGAAGGAGAAGATAGACGTAGGGGCAGGTATGGGAAAGTGAATGCTGCGGTCTTCTTATTTAATCAATAACACGTGAATGAAGTCATCCATTAAGGACAGACACAGACACTTTAAGAGACTGAAGTCAAAGAATTATAGCAATGAGGGTAATTAGCAAGGAAGTGCTAGGAATAGGAATTTGCATTCAATCAGTATGATATTTGAAATTGGTATTTCAGCTGTGATGCATTTTCTACTTCTGACCAGATCAGGTGTATATTCTGATAATTGGTCTTTGGAAACTTTGTTAAGTAATGAGGTGGTGTAAGAGGAAGGAGTGTGGGCTCCAAGAACTGGAATGTTCTGGTCCAGATATTGGTCTGAAGTGTGTGTGCATCTCCTGCTCTACTGTGCAAATAAATGATCGCCAACTAGGATAGGCTGAGCCTACAGGCAGATGGGGCTATGGGAAACCAAGGAGGGAGGACAAGATTCTGGCTGGAGTTTGACAGCCTCTTGCTCCTTGCTTGAAGTCTGGGAGTCGTGTAGAACTGTAATGCACTCTTTGTCCTCCAAATTCCTCTTTTGTTTTTTCTTTGAAATGTATCTATGCCTGTAACCATGTTTGAAATTCTGGAGCTGCAATTCTAGTCTAGACATCAATTTACTCCTGGAGAACTGTGAGTGCTGAACCAGCCTCTTTGCTCCTCTTCCTCCTTCCACTGCATCCTGTACAACATTTTCAGGATAATATCCTTAAAACTTCATATTTATCACATTCTTCAACATTTATAACAATTTCCAATTTGTGTCAGAATAAAACAGAATTTCTCTGGCCTGAATTCAGAGCCATCCATAATCTGGATCCAGGCTGCCGATCCAGTCTCATTTCCTAATTTTGTATATGACATTTTCCTAGTGAAGAATGGCTTGGGAGGCAGCCAGCTCCACGTATGAATTCTGCTTCTTACTTCCTATGACCGTGAGAAATTTACCTAACTTTGTAGATTTCAGTTGCTCATCTTTAGTGTGGTTTTACCCATTGCCTGGAGTGGTATTGAAGATGAAATGAGATGATATATTCAGTACACTCCATGGAGTTCCGGGTATATGTTTAGCCCTTAAACAAATGGAATCTATTTCTTGTTCAAACTACTATTTTTGATAGGTATGCTATGACTTTAATTCATTTACTGTTCGTTGGTGAATTTATCCATACTCTCTTTGTATAATTATCATAAGTAAACATTAAATATTTGCTTTCAATTGACTTCTATTTCAACATATTTTTCAGAAAGATCTGAGAAATTGATGAGGATGATGTTCTTTTGGAAGCTTCAATTACATTAATTAACACTCCAATTGAAATTCATTTCCTTAAAACCTTTTAAAATAAATTTAGATATTGAAACTTGTATGTACTACTTCACTTCATTCATTCATTCTCCTATTTATTAATTTATTCAACAAGAATTTACTGAAAGTCTATTTCACTAAGCACTGAGAAGGGTGCAGGGAACATGAAAAACAAAAACAGAATTTGTGGCTGAAGACAGCTGGTTGCCCCCAAAGTCTATTCTCCATTCTTCCATAGAAATAGAATTCTAAGCTGACCATATGTAAATAAAGATTTATTTCCAAGCCTCCTCTGCAGCTAAGTGCTTGTTTGACTGTGTTCTGGTCAATGTGAAGTACACTAAAGTGATAGTTGACAGATTTCTGGAAACTTCTTTGTAAGAAAGCCTGAGGGTACTCATTGCCCTTTTCTCCCTCCCTTATTTCTCCAAATAGCAGTTTAGATTGTAGAGTGAGTCTAGGTCTCCATCTTGGACCATGAGGATTGAAGGCCACACTCTGGGGAGGGGGAGACCAAAAGCTGGAAGCAGATTGGGTTCAGAGACATGCAGAGGCATCAGGTCTGCCTATATCTGGACTTGGTCATGAAAAAAAAAGACCCCATTTTATTTAAGCCCAAATTTTTGGATCTCTGTTACTTGCAGCTGAGCCTAACTTTAATTGATACCCACTCCCAGCCTTCCTTTCAAAAGTTTACAACCTCTTGGGACAGATGTATTTATATGTAAACTAATTACCTACATCAAGAGGGTTTAGGAAGCTAAACTAATATTACTTTCTTTACAAATGGATTTTAAGATTTTGTTTGTATTTTCAATCAGTAATATGAGTACCATTTTCATTGAAATTATTGAAAATAAGATTTATAAACTGAGTTTTTTACTTAAAAGGATCATATTAGCATTTTAAAAAACAAATCATAGTTGTTTTGGTGTTATTCAAACATACCTCAGGGGTAATAATTTGAATATTTTGGCTGAACATATTATTGAGTATCTTTGTCAGCCAACATTGTGAAATTAGTTTGTGTCTATAGTCACATATAAATTCAGGTACTGAGACATGAACTTCATTCATAGCCACAGCCTTAATAAAAAATCTTTTACAAATTCAGGCCCTTTAATGTTTAGCCTACATAAAGATTTTAAGTATGGCTTTCATGGCGCTTTTCCATCCTTGCCTGAAAAACATTATATTATGCCATTTAGTTTAAATGCCAAATACTTAATTAACATTTGTATAAATATTTTCACTCATATAGCATTTAGCTCGTTCTTGTTCATTTAATTTTGTTCAAAGGTTAATTTCTTCTTTGCTGTTTGCTCAATGGTGACAGGTAATAAATGGTGAATTATATCCATAATTATTATTATCAGGAGAAATTATTACATTTATGGAAAGCACATGTAGCAATAATTTTCATCTTATTCTAGAGATTCACTATAAAAATTCATAATAAATCTGATGACAACTTTTCAGGTAACATTTGCTGTGCATCACTCTCATGCAGTAACTACAAGTAATTTATGAAATCATCCTAAAATAGCTTCAAAATGAGGACAAAAAGAGAAAGTCACATCATTCAAAAGAATCCTCTTTGTAAGCTTATTTTTAAAAATTCCAGGAACTTCAAAAAACTATTAACTACAGCTTTATCATAAATTCTCACTGTCTATCAATAAAACCTGAAATTCAATTTCAAAAGACTGTAAAGATAAGGTTATCCATTGTATAGCACATGTTTGAAAGGTAATTTTTCACTGGGAAACAAAACTAAAATTCAACACTATACACTCTGCACCCATTTCCCTATCCTATTTTGGGGACATCTGCTTAGCCACTTACAAGTAACTGCCACTTGATATTCATTCCTAATAAAATTTGGCAAGGAAAACCACTTGTTTTTGAGCCCTTTGTTCAAAATCTCAGTGTGGTAGATTGTGGTAGATTATCGTATCAATGCCCCCTTCTCACACTAGCTATGGCTTAGCCGTGTGACTGGTGGGACATCAGCACACATTGATATAAGCAGAATCTATACAAGTGCTTGTATTTCATACCTAGCTGTCTTGGAATGTTTCCACTATTGTGTGAAGCAGGCCGGGTTGACAGAGGGGTCTAGCCATCCCACCCATTCCATGTATCCCAGCAGAGATCCTGGACATTTGTGAAGTATCAGATTGGATCATATACTCATAACTGAGCATCCAGCTGACTGAAGTCAAATGAGTGAGCCCAAGCACAACCAGTTTAGAACTGCCTATTCAACCCACAGAATTATGAGAAATAACAAATTATTATTGTTTTAATCCAAAGGTTTGGGATGATTTGTTATGCAGCAATAGATCACTGCTGTAGAAATTGGCCTTCAGTAAGCCAACCCACTCTTCTATTGGGCCAATTACTTCTAGGTGTTGCAGTGTATGGTCAGGCCAGCGAATTCTGTGGAGGTAAGCCCATTGCAGCACATCTTTCTTCATAAAATGAGTTCCTTGGTTGGAGGCAGTGTTGACGGAAATCTCTGGGCTGAAGCTGACATTCTATTAGGCCATAGGTGGTGATGTTGACAGAAACATTGCCAGCAAGAAGGGCAAATCCATATCTCACGAGGACAGATCACTATTCTCTCCATGATGCAAGGGATCTAATATAATTGACATTTAACTCAATCTTCTAGAATAAGTAATTTTTTGTATCCATAAAATTGAGTCACTATTCTTATTAAATAATCTAAGTAAATATTAACTAATTATATGAGATTCCTAATTAACATTGAAAAGGGAAATATACATGTTCTATCGCAATTAAGATGGACTGAGAAGAGGGCTGACTTCATGCCATCTCTTGTGTATAATAGAAAATTGGATCCAGAGTTGCAACATTCTTTCCACCACTCCAAAAACAGTCTCAAGATCTGGAGGTAGAATATGTATTAACACACAGGACATGGAATTGTAGTTCTAAATCTCGGGTTTTGTTTGGTGGCAAGGCTGTGCTCATCATGAGGGAATATTTCATAGTGGATTTATAATAAAGGTAATTCTGTTGGGCAGGCAGAGGTAAAAAGGTCCAGCTGTCTTTGGGTTGCTACAAAATTAAAAAAAAAATAATTCTGGCACAGCAAGGAAATTCCCTGATATAGCCCTGTGTCTGGATGATGTTGTCAGTTACTCACAAATAACTGTAATCTAGCAAAATAAACCACAGAAAATATGAAAATTTTCACTTCCCAATGTGGTGGCCAGAATCCATCTCTGTCAGAATCCATCAGAACAGTCTCTGTCGTCGAAGCCAATAGCGGAAAAGCACTAGATACGTGAAATGCTTCAATAGTTCAAACAAGTGGCTGATTCATGAAATGTCCCATGTGAGACAAGCTAGTTTGAGAAACAGTACAGGGTTCCAGAGAATTTTTTTTTCAAATTCTCACAGATCTAAGAAGCTAATATATCTAATGTAAAAATATGAGAGAAATAAAAGGACGTACAGTCTCTCTCCTTTCTCATTCTCTCCATGTGTATATCTATCAAAAACTAAGAAAAATTAATAACGATAAAGAACTCAGATATAAGTGGACATGATATAAAGCAGGGGCTGACAAATGACAGTCAGTGGGCTAAATCTGGCTAAGTCCGGAGGGTTTTTGTAAATAAAGTTTTACTGGAACACGGCCACACCCATTAGTTTATGCATTATCTGTGATCGCTTTCACACTACAAATGTCAGATTTGAGTATTTGTGATAGAGGCCTCCTGGTGTATGAAGCCTAAAATATTTACTATCTGGCCCTTTACAGAAAAAGTTTGCCAACCCCCTATCTAGGCCAACTTCTGTCATGTGGACTCTGGAGGCTCTTTCTGGTTGATCTGGGTCACTCTTTTGGATGGGCCATCTACAGATTATCTTTCCCTATCCTTGGCCTGCCTTCTTTGTCCCTCTTCCTCTTGCCTCATGGCTGCTGCAACCTCTTTACTAGACCATTGCGATTTGTTAAGCTCTTTGATCTGAAGACTCTTGCCTTTATTTAGCAATTTTCACATATTATAATTTGATTTTTTATATCTCTTCTTTGGGAAATCTAATTGTCTTTAAGATAAATGAGAAGACACCTATTTAACCAGGTCCTTTGTTTCTGCACTATTAGGATAGGTGGAGTATTTTTGGATTTTCTTATTATCCCTTTGGAAAATTTTCTTTTAATTAAATATTACTTGACAAATTTTATTCATAGATTCACAAAGAGCAGAGTACTGCATATTTACTTCCATATCTATCTATCTACCTATCATCTATCTATCTGTCTGTCTATCTATATATCTATCATCTACCTACCTACCTATCTATCTTTTTAAGAAGCTGTTAGACTGGGCACAAGTTTTATGTATCTAGCTTTCGGTTTTGCAGGGTTTAAAGGATGGTTGCTTTCAACCTCTTTAAGGGAACTTCTGTCTACCAAATATCAAAAGCAATTAATATTTACTGTATACCAGACATATAAAACTAAGGATTTTATGCACATTAGCTTATCATTACCTACAATATCCCTACAGAATAGATCCTATTATTATTAGGTCTGCTTTATAGGCTTTGAGAAGTTAAGTGACTTGCTGATGGTCACCACGCTGGTAGAACAAGGATTGAACCTAGGCCTACTTTTTGTCTGTTGTGTTGCTTTCTGTGTAGAGTGAAGCTTGCCATGTTTCCTAATTCAAATCCTTCACTTTGCATATAGGAAAAGTAAGACTCAGAGAGTACAGTCACTTTTTCAAAGTGAAGCCGTGAGGGACTAGTGGATTGGCATCTAGATCTCATGACTATGAACTCTGTAACTGTCTTTCAAACACTGGAGGTCTGCTGTCACATTTTGTCCCTAGAAAAGCCATTAATTTTTATAGCTATTATTTCTATGTATCTGTGTGATCCTGCTCAGACATGCTTCTGGAAAGCACTCAGGGTACTTACTTGTGAATGGGTATGTCCTGTGCCTAGTTATTAAATAAGCAGTTTTTCATTTGGTGGGAGGGTGCCAGTGACCATTTCCCATTCAGGAAGTAAATAAATGTTTCTCATGGTTCGGATGCTTTTGTAAACCCATATTCTTTTCATAGCACTTTATGAAAGAAATATTAATTTAACAGAGAGTGTGTGTGTTTCCATGCTGTTACTGCTCAGTTAGGTTGATTAGAGTCTTGGTTGGACCACTTACTATTTCAAAGCTATCCTTACTTGAGACAAAATATGTGTGTGCAGGTAATTTGTTTGAACTGCCGTAATATGAATTTGGAATACCTAGAACAATAGGTCTTTTTAAATGTACTGCTAATAAGTCATCTTAATTGCAACTCAGCAGATCTTGACAACACTTTACACTTTACATGGAGGGATTTTTTGTTGTTGTTCTTCATAATCTGTCATTTATCTTTGGAATTTCTAAGTTAATATTGTGATTTTTCATACCCTTATTTGATAAATTACTGAAGCATCAATTGTACAGAGGAGAGATATTTAAATGAATTTCTGTCTACTATATTCTAGGGGCCAACAAATGGCATGCCACACAGGCCACAGGCCAACAAGCCCACAGTTCTGATCTGGCCCACTGCTTGTTTTTGTAAATAAAGTTTTACTGGAACACTGCCATACTCATTCATTTATGTGTTGTCCGTGGCTGCTTTTCTGTTACAAAGGCAGAATTGAGTAGTTGTGACAAAGACCATATGGCCCCCAAACTAAAATATTTACTATCTGACACTTTACAGAAAAATGAAAGTGATCTATTCTATTTAATAGACTATTACAAGAAGGTATTAAATGAACATTATTTTCAATTGGTCAGGAAAAATTAAAATTTATTTGGGACACGATGACATGCTCCCAGACTGAATTTTATTGGAAGGAAAACTAAGTTTTTCTCTTCATGCAGAGCAACCATTTGACTAAGATTCAGAGTTACCTTGTACTGAATTACATTGTGTGTTATGTTAGATTCTTTCTTCTTCTAAACACTGAGCCCATGAGTTTAAAGTGGACTAGTAAAGAGGAAATTCATTTAATAATATACTAATGCTATTTGTCTCCTATGTAGGGAAACTACATAATTTATAATTCCAACTGGAACTCTTTTGAAAGGGACTACTGGGATAATTGGTTTAAATTGAGATAGTTTGCTGACCCTTGGAATAGATAGTTGACAGAAATCTAGTTAAATATCTCTCCCCTACAAAGTTGTTGCTTCAATAATTTATAAAGTGGTATATTTGGTCACCAGACCTGGATGTCTTATCATATCTCTCTTAGAATTATCCAGTTTCTTAGCTACCTTTAATTACTCTAATATATTAGAATAGTAGTCTTCAGAATTATTATTAGCAAAGCTCTTTCTTGAAATGAATTCTGGTGTAGAAACCCATTACATAAAGCTCATGAGATGGAGATGATCTGGTTGTTGAAGGGACGAGAGGCAGGAGCCCCAAATGTTCAGGTCCCCCTTCTCCTCTTCTTAGTTGTCTCTGATCCACCTCTGTGAAGTCTCCAGAATTCCAAGGGGCACAATTCAAAAAATATTGAATTATAAGAAAATAATTTAAAATAAATTTGTTCATCTCAAATACCATTCGTGGCATTTAGAACATCCAAGGGTTCTCACTAGAAGGAGATGCCAAGACATGGGTGTTATGAGCTGCATTACAGAGATTCTCTAGAGAAATAAATAAAAATTCTCACAATAAGAACATACTGCAATCTTTTCAGTTGCACTGAAAGTATAGTTATGAAAATTCAGTACTTTGTGGGTGACGCTATCATGCCACAAAGATTGGGTAAGCAGGGCAACTAATCCTGACTACACCTACTCCTGGCTTCACCTTGCACAGGTCATTTCACTCTCCAAGTTTTGTTTTTTTCTATGTACCAAATCTTAAAATTCTTTCTGAGATGACCTTTCTAAAGAAAATTTAAAAAATAATAATAAACTGATTGCTCCTAAATTCCCATTTTATGGGTTTTAAAAGTTAGGTATCAAGTTTCCAGAACACTCCAGCAAACCTGAGCTGTGATGTATTCCTTTTAGGTAGTGGGATGACTTGAGTGCATGGTGTAGACACTCATCATCAAGTCATATATACAAATAGATGAAGATCTCAATAAAAATTTTTTTAAACATTGTGCACTCCTAAATATGTCTTAAGAATCACATATGCGTTCGGTACATAAATTAGCCTGCATCTATATACGCAGTCTATGAACATATGGGTTACTTGGAAATTGCTCTGGAATTTTTTTAAGCTACATTTGCTATACTTTATATATTACTCCAATTTTATGATGGACAGTGCTAACCCTTTGCCATTAATGTGTTGCTGAAACTTCAAAGAAGGATTAAACAAATCTCTAGCAACTTCCAAAGCCTCAAATAGCCTTCCAGTTTCTGGCTTCTCCACACATGAAGTTTTCTGAAGTGTATCGCCAAGACTCTGAATTTTGATACCAGTTATTTATGGGAATTAACATGGAGAGATGGAACAGCAGGTCTGTGTGGGATGGTGGCAAATTGGAGTCTAAAAATGAGTGACGTTTGTTGTAATGAGGTACATACATTTGAGACAGAGGGTGGTAGAGGCAGAGGGAGAGAGAAGAACATAATATGATCTGGTTTATTTAAAGACTTTGGATGAAAAATAAATCACTCAAATATGCTCAGGTAGAAGGTCTCCTCTTTATTTTTATACAAATGTCTTGTCATTCCAGAGAGACACAGATAAGGCAACAAAAACATAATATATTTAAAGGAAAAAACCACTATTTCTTTTTCTTTATAGTTGTGTCTCATTTCTATTGCACTCAATTCATCTGTGTCTTTCTTGTTTAGATAGATCTGGATGTGAAGGCAATGGGAGCCTGGGTGCTATGTTTCACTTCAGAAGCAAGGAAGCCCAAACAGATAAATTTTACTTTGCCATAAACCTGGACACCCGCTATGGTATATTTGTTACTTATAGGCAATTTACAAGAGAAATTAAGCTCTAATCAGTTGAAAAATTACAACCAAATGGCAGGTCTTTACAAATAGTATACCGTGGTAACTATGCTGGGATTATCTAATTCATTAAGTGCAATATATAAAAGAGGACAGATCCTCTCTTTAATTAGCTAATAACACTAAACTCTCAAGCGGGTGGGCAATAAACTTCCCAGGTTGATTACCTAGTGTTGTACACGAAATCACTGCCCTAATGTGAGTACTCTTGCTGGGTTGAATTGGGGCTCTCTTTTCCTTTGAGAAGCCTAAAAGATTGATGTCTACACCAGGAACTTTTCCTTGAACGTAGTTCTATAGAAGAAGTAATAAAAGTAATGCGAAATTGATACTACTGTAAGTACTTGGCTGGACAGAGAAGTCAATGCCCCAGACAGAGAACCTCTGAACTGAGAGGTCTGCAGAAAATGACTTGCCCTCTTGAGTGGTGTTGTGGTAACATGGTAATGATAAAAAGATCTCTCACATAATGCTTGCTCTAGACCAGGTATGTTACATACAAGCCTCAGAGATACTATTCTCATGACCATTTTGCTGGTGAAGAAATTGAGGCCTGGATAGATTAAGTGAATTGTCCCTGGTCACACAGCTGGAGAAGGACACAGCAAAGATGCAAACACAGCCAGTCTGGGACTCAAATCGAGTCTGCATGTTGAACCACCACACCAGCGGTTCTCAAACTAATGTGCATTTAACTTACCTGTGGATCTCACTAATATGCAGATTCTTATTCAGTTCATTTGGGATAAAGCCTGAGATTCTGCAGTTCTAACAAGCTCCTAGGTGATGATAATGCTTCTAGTATCTGGGTACACTTTGAATAGTGAGGAACTAGATTATGGAACTTGTCGCCATCTATGAAAGAAGGAAATCTAGGAGACATTCAATCATCTTGCCAGAATTACTAAGGTGAGCAATTTTCTTAAAATATGCTTGCTTGGCTCAGTGTCTATCTCTCCAGGGTTCAATGTCCTCCCCTTTAAGTGAGGACCCTTACCCCACCTCATAGGAGGGGTATGAATGAGGACTTAGTGCAGACATCCATGGGATAAGCCCCATGAAGGGACTGGCAACATTGGGGCTGAATGCTTCCTATGAGTGGCTCCATCTCAGATGGGAAACTGGTTGGTCCATGCCTTATGAAGGGCCAGGGAGAGGGGAGCAAACAAAAATCAGGAGTTAAGCCTTTTCTCTGCAGGGCATTTCAGAACAAATTTTCCACTTGTCTCCTGATTTTCAGCAAATCTGTCTCCAGCAATTCTCTAAGCTTCCTAGCCAAACTCTTTTAGCACTTTTCTGGGAATCTGGAAAAGTTTGCAGAAAGAAGGAGGTTTCAGAGTCAGCACTGGCAGAGGTCTGGTTGTGAGGAGCAGGTGCTCTGCTGCTTGCAGTCTCTGCTCTGAGAAAGCAGCAACTTGACCACCTCGAAGATGAACCTTGAAGATAGGAGCCAGGACTGCGTAGCAGAAGCTGCATGGTTTGGGCTTCAGTGATCCACCCAGTTCATGAAACATGAAAACTTGAATTAATATTTATAACAAAAGCTATCATTTTGAAGTTTTTCTGCATAAGGTGCTATGATGAAGATTTTATATGCTTTTGATTAGTGCCCTGCAACCTTCATTTTAAATAGGAGGCAAGTAAGGATCATAGAGGTGAAGCAATTTACTCAGACAGCATGGCCCGTGAGTGGGAAAGCTATGGTTTTGCTCAGGGAACGTCTGTGTCCTGAGCTCATACTCATAGCATCTTGCTCTGCTGCTTCACCATAACTGTATAGTTAGTGGTACCTGAACTAGTGGGTTTTTTAAATTGATGTCTTAATAGTTTATAACAATGTGGGATTTTAGTTGTACATTATTATTTGTCCATCACCATGTGGATGCATCCCTTCACCCCTTGTACCCACCCCCCACCCCCTTTCCCCTTGGTAACCACCAATCAGTTCTTTGTGTCCCTGTTTCATTTATATTCCACATATGAGTGAAATCATGCAGTGTCTGTCCTTCTCTCTCTGGCTTATTTCACTTAACATAATACCCTCTAGGTCCATCCATGTTGTTGCAAATGGGACAATTCTGTCTTTTCTTATGGCTGAGTAGTATTCCATTGTATATATATATACCACATCTTCTTTATCCAATCATCAGTCGAGGGACACTTGGGTTGCTTCCACTTCTTGGCTATAGTGAATAATGCTGCAATGAACATAGGGGTGCATAAGCCTCTTGTGATGGTTGATTTCATGTCCATTGGGACATGCCCAGAAATGGGACTGCTGAATCATAGGGTATTTCTATTTTTAATTTTTTGAGCACTCTCCATACTGTTTTCCATAGAGGCTGCACCAGTTTGCATTCCCACCGGCAGTGAATGAGGGTTCCCGTTTCTCCACAACCTCTCCAACATTTGTTGTTTTTTGTCTTGGTGATTATAGCCATTCTAACGGGTATCAGGTGATATCTTAGTGTAGTTTTGATTTGCATTTCCCTGATGATTAGTGATGTTGAACATCTTTTCATGGTCTATTGGCCATCTGTATCTCTTCCTTAGAAAAATGTCTGTTCATATCCTCTGCCCATTTTTTGATCGGGTTGTTTGTTTTTTTTGTTGCTCAGTTGTATGAGTTCTTTATATATTACAGAGATTAATCCCTTGTCAGATAAATGATTTGCGAATATTTTCTCCCAGCTAGTGGGTTGTCTATTCATTTTGATCCTGGTTTCATTTGCCTTGTAGAAGGTCAGTAGTCTGATGAAGTCCCACTCATTTATTTTTTCTTTTGTTTCCCTTGTCTGAGTAGACATGGAATCTGAAAGGATCCCTTTATGACCAATGCCAATTAGTGTACTGCCTCTATTTTCTTTCAGGAGTTTTATAGTTTCAGGTCTCACTTTCAGGTCCTTGATCCATTTTGAATTGATTTTTGTATATGGTGATAGGAGATGGTCTACTTTCATTCTTTTGCATGTTGCTGTCCAATTTTCCAGGCACCATTTATTGAAGAGACTTCCCTCTCTTCATTCTATGTTCTTTGTTGAAGATTAGCTGTCCATAGGTGTGTAGTTTTATTTCTGGGCTTTCAATTCTGTTCCATTGATCTGTGTGTCTATTTTTGTACCAGTACCATGCTGTTTTGATTACTATAGCTCTATAGTATATTTTGAAATCAGGGATTGTGATGCCTCCAGCTTTGTTCTTTTTTTTCAGGATTGCTTTAGCTATTCGGGGTCTTTTGTTGCCCCATATGAATTTCAGTATTTTTTGTTCTATTTCCATGAAGAATGACATTCTGATTCTGATTGGGATTGCATTGAATCTGTATATTGCGTTAGGTAGAATGGACATTTTAACTATATTTATTCTTCCAATCCATGTGCATGGAATATTTTTCCATTTCTTTATGTCTTCCTCGATTTCTTTCAATAGTGTCTTATAGTTTTCATTGTATAGGTCTTTCACCTCCTTGGTTAAATTTATTCCCAGATATTTTATTCTTTTTGTTGCAATTATAAATGGGATTGTCTTTTTGAGTTCTCTTTCTGTTAGTTCATCATTAGTGTATAGAAATGTAACTGATTTTTGTAAGTTGATTTTATACCCTGCCACTTTACTGTAGTTGTTGATTATTTCTAGTAGTTTTCCAATGGAATTTTTTGGGTTTTCTATGTATAAGATCATGTCGTCTGCAAATAGTGAGAGTTTCACTTCTTCACTACCTATTTGGAGTCCTTTATTCCTTTTTCTTGCCTAATTGCTCTGGCCAGAACTTCCAGTACTATGTTGAATAAGAGTGGTGAGAGTGGGCACACTTGTCTTGTTCCTGTCCTCAAAGGAATGGCTTTCAGTTTTTCCCCATTGAGTAGGATGTTAGCTGTAGGTTTGTCATATATGGCCCTTATTATGTTGGGGTACATTCCTTCTATACCCATTTTGTTGAGAGTTTTTATCATAAATGGATGCTGGATCTTGTCGAATGCCTTCTCTGCATCGATTGAGATGATCATGTGGTTTTTATTCTTCATTTTGTTAACGTGGTGTATTACGTTGATTGATTCGTGGATGTTGAACCATCCCTGTGTCCTTGGTATAAATCCCACTTGATCATGGTGTATGATCTTTTTGATGTATTGCTGTATTCGGTTTGCCAATATTTTGTTGAGGATTTTTGTGTCTATGTTCATCAGTGATATTGGCCTATAGTTTTCCTTCTTTGTATTGTCCTTGTCTGGCTTTGGTATCAGGATGATTTTGGCCTCATAGAATGTGTTAGGAAGTATTCCATCTTCCTCTATTTTTTGGAATAGTTTGAGGAGGATAGGTGCTAAATCTTCTTTGAATGTTTGGTAAAATTCTCCAGGGAAGCCATCTGGTCCTGGGCTTTTATTTTTTGGGAGGTTCTTGATTACTGTTTCAATCTCTTTACTTGTGATTTGTCTATTCAGATTCTCTATTTCTTCTTGATTCAGTTTTGGGAGGTTGTACGCTTCCAAGAATTTGTCCATTTCCTTTAGGTTGTCCAATTTGTTGGCGTAAAGTTTTTCATAGTATTCCCTAATAATCCCTTGTATTTCTGTGGTATCTGTTGTAATTTCTCCTCTTTCATTTCTAATTTTATTTGTTTGAGTCTTCTCCCTTTTTTTCTTAGTGAGTCTGGCTAAGGGTTTGTCAATTTTCTTAATCTTCTCAAAGAACCAGGTCTTTGTTTCATTGGTCCTTTTTGGTTTCAATTTCATTTATTTCTGCTCTGATTTTTATTATTTCCCTCCTTCTGCTGATTTGGGGCTTTGTCTGTTCTTCTTTTTCTAATTCTGTTAGGTGCAGTTTAAGGTTATTTGGGATTTTTCTTGTTTGTTAAGGTGGGCTTGTATTGCTATGAATTTCCCTCTCAGGACCACTTTTGCTGCGTCCCATATGCGTTGGTATGGTGCATTTTCTTTTTCATTTGTCTCCAGATAGCTTTTGATTTCTCCTTTAATTTCATCAACAACCCATTGGTTGTTCAGTAGCATGTTGTTTAGTCTCCACATCTTTGTCCCTTTCCCAGTTTTTTCCTTGCAGTTGATTTCTAGTTTCACAGCATTATAATCAGAAAAGATGCTTGTAATGATTTCAATCTTCTTAAATTTATAGAGGTTTGCCTTGTTTCCTAATATATGGTCTATCCTTGAGAATGTTCCATGCGCACTTGAGAAGAACGTGTGCTCTGCTGTTTTGGGGTGGAGTGCTCTGTATATATCTATTAAGTCCATTGTCTCTAGTTTCTCGTTTAAGTCCATTCTTTCCTTATTGACTTTTTGTCTGGATGATCTATCCATTGATGTAAGGGGGTGTTATGAATGCCTACTATTATTGTGTTATTGTTAATATCTCCTTTTAGGTTTTTTAGTAGTTGTTTTAGGTACTTTGGTGCTCCTGTGTTGGGTGCATAGATATTTATAAGTGTTATGTCTTCTTGGTGAAGTGTCCCTTTTATCATTATATATTGCCCTTCTTTGTCTCTCATTACCTTTTTTATCTTGAAGTCTACTTTGTCTGATATAAGTACAGCAACTCCTGCTTTCTTTTGTTTGCCATTAGCTTGGAGTATCATTTTCCATCCTTTTATTTTGAGTCTATGTTTGTCTTTAGAGCTGAGATGTGTTTCCTGGAGGCAGCAAATTGTTGGATCTTGGTTTTTAATCCATCCCACCACTCTGTGTCTTTTGATTGGAGAATTCAATCCATTTACATTTAGAGTGGTTATTGATACATGAGGGTTTAATGTTGCTATTTGATTGTTCATTTTCTGGTTCTTTTGCATTTCCTTCTTTTCTTGTGGCATGTGTTTCAGACTGTAAATTCAGTTTGGTATTTCTGCTTGCTGATTCTCTTAGTTTTCTCTTTATTTGTCATGTGTGGTTCTCTTCTGGTTATTTGTTTAGTGGTTACTGTGAGGTTTATATAAAAGATCTCCTGGATAAGATAGTCCATTTTCTGATGCCTCTTGTTTCCTTAGACTAAGCCAATTTGATCTCTTTCCTCTTCCCCTTCTAATTTGTTGTTATCACTACTTATTCCACCTTGTGTCATGCATGTGTGTTTACAGTGACGAGCTTGAATTAATTTTTGATGTTATCCAACTGTAGTTTGTTCTGGTTTAGTCTCCTTGCTGAAATCTTTGTATCTCTTTTCTCTTTTTTTTTTTTTCCAGGCCTAAGGGCCTTCTTGAGCATTTCTTGTAGTGGGCGTCTTGTGGTGATGAACTCTCTTAGCTTTTGTTTATCAGGGAGAGTTATTATTTCTCCTTCATATTTGAAGGATAATTTTGCTGGACAAAGTATTCTTGGCTGAAGGTTCTTGTCTTTCATGATTTTGAATATATCATTCCAGTCTCTCCTAGCCTGTAGAGTTTCTGTCGAGAAATCAGCTGAGAGCCTGATGGGGTTTCCTTTGTATGTTATTTTATTTACTTATTTTTTTTTTGTTTAGCTGCCCTTAATATAGCTTCCTTGTCACTGAGTCTTGTCAACTTAGCTACTATGTAGTGTGACGATTGTTTATTCCTGTTTATATATTTAGGTGATCTGTTGATTTCATTCACTGTTATTTCCATCTCATTCCCTAGGTTTGGGAAGTTCTCAGCTATTATTTCTTTGAACAAACTCTCTGATCCTTTTGCTCTTTCTTCTCCTTCTGGAATTCCTATTATACTTATGTTGCTTTTTCTCATTGAGTCTGATATTTCTTGAAGAATTTCTTCATTGCTTTTTAGTCTTAGCTCTCTCTCCTCCTTTATCTGGCGCGTTTTTGTGTGTCTATCCTCGATAATGCTAATTCTTTCCTCCATATTGTCAGTTCTGCTCTTTAAAGACTCCATTTTTTCCACTATCTCATTCATTTTGTTTTTCATCTCCAATAATTCTGATTGGTTTTTCTTTATGGTTTCAATCTCTTTTGTGACAAAATCCCTGAATTCATTGATTTGTTTCTGTGTGTTCTCTTGTATTTTGTTGAGTTTGTTTATGATAGCTATTTTGAATTCTCTGTCATTCAGGTTATAGATTTCTGTGCTTTCAGGGTTGGTTTCTGGGTATTTGTCATTTTCCTTTTGGTCTGTAGACATAATAAACCATTGCATAGATCCCACGGCTTTACCTTTTCTTTATATCTTGAAGTTGGTCCTGCAGTTTCCACCTGCTGCCACTGGATGGAGATCATGAGCGGTGTGCTCTGAGCTCACTGCAGTCCCCGGAGTGATTATGCTGAAGCACAGGGCATGTAGGGGGAGGGGTTCTCTCTTTCTCCTGCTCGACTGGGGGAGTTTCCTTTCTGGCTCTCTTGGGGTGTTTGCCACACCCCCAAAACAGTCTGTCATCGCTTCCCAGTGGGGATCTCTAGACAGTGTGTGAGAGCACCTGGAGGGCGATAGTTTTCCCCGCAGAGGGGCACCCCTCCCCACTCTGTCTGCGAGCCACACTGTCTTTGCCGATCAATTGGGGAGGGGGAGTAAAACTCCTTACCTCTCCTCACATCCTTTGGGGCTTCCCGTGCCTTCACTGTCTGATGTATGGCAGCAGGGCTTTCTTAGAAGTCCTTTGTAGTGTTTGATTGACCTCTGTTGGTATGTGAATGATGTTTTCATTGTGTTTTAGGGGGCCGAGATTCAAAGAGGCAATCTCACTCTGCCATCATGCTGATGTCACACTGAACTAGTTTTTTTCAGCTGTCTTTTAAAAAATACAGATATCCTGAAACCACTCCCAGAAATCATGATTCAAAATATCAGGTGGGACCCAGACTTGGGCATTTTTAAAAGACTTCCAGGTGATTCTGGTGCACACACAAAGGTGAGAGTCACTGCCTTCCACTGTGCATGATGTGTTACAGTCCACAGTGCGCTGTCCTTGTTCACCGTCTTATTCATCCCCACGATAACACAGGCCTGGATACAGGCACAGGAATGTTCATAAACTCTGGCATGGGAAGGCTATGGCATGGAGAAGTGGGTGGACTGGACAGGGATGAAACAGGAATGCAGGTCTTCTGGCCCAACCTCGAGTGTACTTTTAAATATAAAGCTGCTGCCTCTCTTCTAAAAAAATGAGAACTCGTGCAAAGTAGTCAAGACATTGTAAGAAGTGACATATTTTAGGAGGTTACATCAGCCCAGCCAGAATATTTGATGTTCAATTTATAGAACCAGCATCAGAAAACTGGATGACAGACAGGAATAAATAATGAGTTGTGAGCGTCCACCTCTCTCTTTTTCTTGTCAATGAAATAAGGATAATGGTGGACCTTATGGGGTTGTGCGATGCAAATAAAACATGTGTGAAAGTGTTTTGAAAACTGTAAGGCACAAAGGCACTATTAAATAGACAAATCTTTTAATAGTGAAATCTGTGAGAAAGGAATCTTGGTTGACATAACAAATTCAGTCTACCCTGTTTGATGCCAGAAGAGGGCTAAATTCAAATGGGGAACTCATTCTTTTGCTTTCCCAGATTAAGGTAGAAGATGGAGGTGACTGTTAAGCTCTCATAGCAGCGTTCATTACAGTACTAGGGTCCAGGTGTCAGCAAAATGGGTCTTGCTTTGTTCTCTGAAGTGGGTCTTCTGTATTTCTTAACTCACTTTGAAAATTGCTTGGTGGCTGGTCTGACACATATGTCAGCATGTGAGGGAAAGAAAAAAAGGGGGAAGAGATAGGAGAGAGTGTGTCATAGTCTCTAAAAACCTGATTACCAATGATACCAATTGGCCTATTAACAGTCACCCTCTTCCGTAATCTTTTCCTCACACTGGCTTTGATGATCATCTAGGTCTTGATAACCTCCACATTCCTGCTCCCAACCAGATCTCTCTTCCGAGCTCTAGGTCTATGTATCCAATTTCCTACTGGAATATCTGCAAGGCAGCCCCACTGGTGCCTTAAATTCAATGTATATGAAACTTAACATCTTCCTTCTATGTGTGCTTCACTTCCTTTAGTTCCTATGTCACTGGAGGGTGCTGTCACATATCCAGTTTCCCAAGACAGGAAGCTGGCTGTCAAGCTTGCCTCCTCGCTTTCTGTCAGTGCTAAACTAAATGCTGTCCATTGTCCCTTCTTAATATCTTTCTACTCGTTGCATTCCCCCATCATGTTGACTCATCCCTAATTCAGGCCACTTTCATCTCTTGCCTGGTTACCTGTGAACACCTTGTAGCACATCTTCCTGGCTCCAATTTTCTAGTTTCTGTCCATTCTCCACATTGTACCCAAACTGGTCTTTTTAAAACCAAAATGTAATCTCAGAATTCTCTAATGGCTTTGTGTTGCCCTCACGTGGAGTCCAAATTTCTTAAAATGACTTCCAAAGACATTTTTAATATGCCTCCTGTTGATCTAGCCTGATTTTTTTTTTTTTTGGTGAGGAAGATTGGCCCTGAGCTAATATCTGTGCCCATCTTCCTCTATTTTGTATATGGAATGCTGCCACAGCACGGCTTGATGAGCAGTGTGCAGGTCTGCACCCGGGATCCGAACCCACAAACTCTGGGACATGGAAGTAGAGCACATGAACCCAACCCCTATGCCACCAGGCCAGCCCCCTGACTGATTTCTTAGACATACACCCTCTTTATACTCGGGAGTATTCAGTTTCTACTAAACTAGGTTCCATTTTGTGAACACATTCTACCTTTTTGTACCCATGCTTCTTTCTCTGTCAGGGATTATTTTCTGGGAGCTTCCTGAACTGCCTTTTCCTGGCTTCACTCAAACACCCTTTCTGGTACACTCATATTTCATTTCTAACCTTCTCTGACTCCCTTTTGTCCTGCACTGGGTACTATACTTACCATTTTTGTAGAAGCTCTCACTTTGGGTTGTAAATAGCTGGTAATGTATTTCATCTCTCCTCTATCAGAATGTTTTTTTTTTTTTTTTTGTGAGGAAGACCAGCTCTGAGCTAACATCCATTGCTAATCTTCCTCTTTTTGCTGAGGAAGACTAGCCTTGGGCTAACATCCATGCCCATCTTCTTCTACTTTATATGGGACGCCGCCACAGCGTGGCTGACAAGCAGTGCATTGGCGGGCGCCCGGGATCCAAACTGGTGAATTCTGGGCTGCCAAGCATGAACCAAACCACTGCACCACTGGGCTGGCCCCAGAATGTTTTTTTGAAGACAGAGTCTATCTCTTGTCTAATGTGTGTTGTTTACCCTAGTGCCTGGCACAGAGTGGGCACTCAAACTATTTGTGATGAATGAAGTAATAAGTACATGTCAGCTGCTGCAAACCATAGCTGCCTGGGAAAAAGTGGAATGTTTCTGTTGCATTATTTCAATTAAACACTAGGTGCAAATGTCAGGAGTTTAGGGTGAAAATAAAATTCAGAGTCAATGAGGTGATATTATTATTGGAACCTTATAAACTCTGAAAACCCTTAGGAGCTAGATTTAATAAAAATATCTTGGAATGTTTGCCCATCCTCTGTCAGTTTGGGGACTAAGTTAAAAAATTCTTCCATCCTTCCAATTGTTCTATTGGTCTCCTCAATTTACATCAGAATGTTCTGCTTTTAGTGATGTTACAAAGATAATGTGCAAAAGTGATCCAAATCCTGGATCTAGAGCTTGGGATTTTATGTGTGTAAATTCACCACTCATGAAATAATATAGTCTTATGCTAATTTCATTTTTTTAAATTACAGCATCTTGTATATTTTGATCAAAGAGAAAGAAATGGGATTTGGACTCAGACTGAGCTGATGTTGATCTCTATCTCCTGCTCTAGCATATATTAGATCTGAGATCTTCAGCGAAGCATTTAATTTTTCAGTAACCCAGTTTTCTCATCAGTAAAACGTAATAAAAGCTATCTACCTCCCTCACAGAGTTGGGAGAGGATTACATGGAGTGTGTAATGGTAGGCACTGAACAAAATATACTTCATTTCTCTGTAGATTATATTTATTTTCAACATAAAGGAAAAAATAGTTGAGCTTTCATGAGTATAACATGCCCTTGGGCCAGCAATTCCTCATCTAGAGATTGTACCAAAATACTCATAAAAGTGTTTAATATATATGTAAAGATGTTACTCTTCAAGTACTATTTTTTATTTTCTTTTGTTTGCTTAATAAATATTTTAATGAAGAACACTATGCACACATAACAGTTTGGCAACTAATAAAATTATTGCAAAGTGAACACACATATCTAACCACCACACAGATTAAAAAAATAGGATATTATCAGCACCCTAGAATCCCCCCTCCTGCCACTAACCTTGCAGTCACTAACCTTATCCTTTTCAAATATACCTTTAACCTGCTTCTAATACCATCAATTATTTTTGCCAACTTTTGTATTTTATATGGGCATCATACAATCTGTATTCCTTTGTGTCTGGCTTCTTTCATTCAGCATTGTGTTTGAGATTCATGTGACAAGTTTTTGTGTCATGTATTATGAGATGCTGCTGTGCTGTATGTAGCAATAGTTTATTCAGTTTCCGGTTGTAGAGAATTCCATTGCATGAATGGAGAAAAATTTATTTAGCCCTTATACTACTGACAGACAATTGGGCATTTTTCTGGTTTTAGGCTATTATAGATAATGGCTGTTATAGCCATTATTATGCATGTTTTTGATTTATGTAATACATATCTCTTTAAAAGAATATACAAGTGGAATTGCATGGTTGTAGGTTACGTACATGTTCATCTTAAGTGGGTACTTCCTGTTTTCCTCGGTGCTTGTACCAATTAACATTCCCATCAGCAGTTATGAGAGCTCCAGCTGCTCTAAACTTTGCTAAAATCTAGCATGTCTTTTTTAATTGTAGTAGCTTTTAAGTAGGTAGTGATATCTCACAATCATTTTTATATCACATTTCTATAGTGACTAATAAGGTTGAGTAACCTTTTGTATTTTAACAGTCTTTTGAATTTCTTCTTTTGTAACATAACTGATAAAAGCCTGTTTGCTCATTCTTTTTTCTGTTGGATTCTTTTTTCTTATTGATATGTAAGAGTTGTTTATAAAGTCTGGTTTGAGGCCTTTGCTGACTATATTTATTGCAAATATCTTCTGCTTGGTGTTTTTGACTTTCTTATTGGGCTCTTAATTTTTAATGTGTTCCAGTTGATCAATCTTTTCCATAGTGCTTAATGCTGTTTAGCACATCATTGCTTATCCAAAATTAATGAATATATTTTCCTGTTATCTTCTAGAAACTTATCATTTTACTTTTGAAATTTGATCTCAATTAATTAGCCTAAAATTGAGTTGTATGTTATGGACTGAGACAGGGGTCAAGATTTTCTTCTTTATTTTTTCTAGCCAGTATCCAAATATCCAGTAGATGCAAAGCAATTTAATAAAAAGATCGTCTTATTTTCACTGTTCTGCAGTGCCACCTTTTTTACAAATCAAGTGACCATATATATGAACAATCTACTACATTACTCATTATTCTGCAATTTTAGTCTATATTTCTGTCCTTGCCACTTTACTTCATAGTGCCTGACATTCAATATATATATTGAGTTGAATATATATAGTCAATAAACATCGATACAGTAGTGCATCGTTGACTGGAAAGACATAGAATGTTTCTTCTAGATTAATTCAAGTAAGCATAAGTTAAACAGATATCAAGCATTTAGAGCGCAAAAAATCCAGAGCCAATGAGGTGAGTTTATTATCAGAATAAATAACTTTATGATACGTCTGATATCTGGTGATTTAAGTCCTCCAACTCTGTTCTTCAAGGATTATCTTGGCTATATCTGGTCCTTTGTATTTTCATGTACATTTTAAAATCAGCTTGCCAATTTCCACAAAAATTGCTATGAATTTTTAGTTAGGATCACACGGTATCCACAGATCAGTTTGGGGAAATAGATATCTTTACAACATCGAGTCTTCTAATCCATAATATTCTATATTCCTCCATATATTTAGGTGTCTTTTAATTTCTCTCAAAGATGAGTTATAGTTTTATGTTTTGAAGTCATATGTTCAATATCATTGTCATCAATTCTAGATTAATTCCACTGTGGTTGTAAATCATTCTTTTGTTATTTTAGTCCTTTGAAATTTGTTGAGACTTACTTTAAGACCCAACATATGGTCAATTTTAGTCAATGTTTCATATGCACTTGAAAATAATGTGTGTTATGTAGTTGTTTGGTTCAATATTCTAGATACAGCAAATGGTCAATTTTGTTAATGATGCTGCTCAAATTTTCTATACATTTACTGAATTTCCCTCTACTTGTGCTATTGGTTATTGAGAAAGGTGTTCTAAAATCTCCCACCATGATTGTGGATTTATTGACTTCTCCTCTTAGTTCTATTTTTATTTTATAGCTAAATTTTTAGTGCCACATATTTAACATTGCTCTATTTTCTTTTCTTTTTGTTTTGTGAGGAATACTAGACCTGGTCCACTGCCAATCCTCCTCTTTTTTTGCTGAGGAAGACTGGCCCTGGACTAACATCTGTGCCCATCTTCCTCTACTTTATATGGGATGCCCCCACAGCAAGGCTTGACAAGTGGCACGTCTGTTTGCACCTGGGATCCGAACCTGCAATACCCCAGGCCACGGAAGCAGAGCGCAAGAACTTAACTGCTATGCCACAGGGCCAGCCCTGTTATATTTTCTTGGTGGATTGATTTTTTTTGTTCTTATGAAGTGTCTCGTTGTTTTTATTAATACTTCTTAACTGAGCATTTTTTGTTTATTTGTGTAGTTACACAAGTTTTACCTTGGTTGATGTTTCCATGGTATATTTTTTTCCTTCCTTTAACTTTCAACTTTTATATATTTAAAGTTTATATATTGTAAGCAGTGTGGTAGGCAGAATTCTAAGAAGACCCTAGATGACCTGACCCTTGCTTTGTACAATCTTCTCCCACTGAGTGAGAGTGGAAGGTTGAGTATAATGATAACACTCTCCTAATTATGTTATGTTATATGGCAAAAGAGATTTTGCACAAGTCATTAGTTACTTATTAGTAGATTTGGGTTAACCAAAAGGGTAACTATCCAGGTGGGCCGAATCTACCACATAACCCTTTAAAAGCAAAGAGGTTGCAAGTAAGTAGCAGAGGGGAAGTCAGAGAGAATCAAAGCATGAGAAGGATCAGAGCAAAAAAGATCTTCCATTAGTGGCTTTGAAGACAGAGGTGACCACCTGGAAAGGCTTTGAGAGCATCCTCTAGGAGCTGACAGCAGCCCCTAGGTGACATCCAGTAAGAAATGGGGTCTTCAGTTCTGCCATGGCAGGACATTGGTTCCTACCAACAATATCAATGAGCTTGGAAGCAAAGTCTTTCCCAGATTCCCCAGATGAAGATGCAGGTTGGTTGAAACCTTGATTTCAGTGTTGTGGGACCCTGAACAGAGAATTCTATCTACCCTGCACATACTTCTGGTATGTGAGCTAATAAATGAAGGTTATTTTAAGCCACAAAGTTTGTGATAATTTGTCACCCTTCAATAGAAAACGAATGCAAAAGAATATATATATATTTTTAACTCCTGCTGGATAACCTTAATTTTTCTCCAATTATTTAATTTGTATTTAATGTAATTTCTGATATACCCTGAGTCTAATTCTCCTTTGTTTCTAATTTATTTTCAATTTTCTCACATGTTCTGTGTTCTTTCTTACCTTTCTTGCCTACTTTTAGTGTAAAGAAATGTTTAGTCCATTTTCTCCTCTCTCAGTTTGCTAAATACAATCTTTTTCTCTTTTTCAGAAGTTGCACAGTAAATTACAATATGTATTCTTGACTTACTAGAGTCTGATGTAAAGTATCCCACTTTACTTTTTCCCACACAGTGTAAAAACTTCAATTCCATTTACCAACTTCCTGTCTTTGGTGCTATTGTTGTATTCTAATTTTCTCAGTATTTTAAACCATACAAAACATTACTAATAACATTTTATGAAGTCAAAATTCAGTTAGATATTGCCAACGTATTTCCTCTTCCTTTGTATCCATCTTGTATATTTTTCCTTTTCTCCCAAAACGACCTCTTGTTTTTAGTGTATGCCTGCTAATGATTAATCTCCAAGTTTTTGTCTGAATAAAGTGTCTTTATTTTTCCATCATTGTTGAAGGATATTTTTGCTAAGTACAGGAATCTAGTTGGCAGGTTTTTCCCCTAACACTGTGAAGATATTGTTCTACTGTTTTCAGTTTCCGCTAGTTATATTGAGAAGTCACTTGACAGTATTGTTATTATTACTCCTTTGGAAGAAATGTATCCTTTTTCCTCTGGCTTATTTTATGATTTTTTTTTATTTTGCTTTTTGATTTTCAGCAGTTTTTTGATGCTGTGCTCATGATGATTTTCTTTGTATTCATTCTGCGTAGGGTTCGTAGTGCTTCTTGAGTCTGTGGCATCAGGTCTTTTATCTGTTTTGGAAAATTCTTGGTTGTTGTCTCAAAGTATCACTTCTGCCACATTCTCTCTCATCTTTCCTTCTGGAATTCTAAGAGGGTGGATGTGCATGTGTGTGCTTGTGTGTGTGGGTATCTGTGAGAGATGATCTGGTTTACCATTACTCTTAGAGTGTAGCTCTTCAGAAATCTCTAATAAAAATCCTCTGATGCTTGTCAAATTCTCTACTCTTTGGCAACATGGGACTCAGTTTTTTCGTACCACCTGTCTTATAAGCTCTCAAAAGTTCTGTTTAGCTTCCTAGCCTCTCAGCTACTGTTTTCTGCTCAGCATCTCAGCATCTTAATTACTCTTCCTCTTGAATCATCAATTATTCTGAAGAGAAAAGAAAATACTAAATGTCAGGCTAATCCCTCTGTTCTTGCCTTTCCTCTGGTACTTGGTCCCTGGAAGTCCTCAGTGCTTTGGAATCTTTCTTATGCCTTCAAATATCTTTCTATCTAGCTAGCTCTAGCTCTAGATTTAGATCTATAGCATCTATCAATCAATGTCTAGATCAATTCTATCTATTGATTGATAGATTTCCAGGTTTTCTAGTTTTTCTCAGTAAAAGTTTAGCCAGAAAATAGCTTGTCTACTATTGCTGGAGGCAGAAAAAAATGTCAAACATTATTATAATAGCAAAGTATTGAATATAACATAAATATTCTTTTATGGAAAGGAGGATGGCTAAATAGTTTATGATACTATCAATCAATCTTCTGTAAGTGATTTTAAAAATGACTACATTAACCCTGTACATATTGACAAGAAAAGATGTCTGTAATATAATGATAAGTAAAACAATTCAAGATTTAGAACAATAGGCATATTATAACCCTGTTTTTATTGGCATAAAAAATAATATACTCTCCTAAAAATATGTGTGATAAATGTGTGTGTGTTTGTGTGTTTATATGGGCATATGGGCATATAGATACTTTGGAAGAATTGATGTATACTCACCAAATAATAGTATTTAGTTACTCCTAGGGAGTGGAATGAAATGAGTTGAGATGGATACTTTTTACTTTTTCTCTGTACTCCCGGAAAGCATATGAATTTTGATGCACTTATGTTACTTTTCAATTATGTTTATTGAAAAATAAAATAAAATATTTTAAAAGGCATAAATGAAAATACCTGCCCTTGACCCAAGTCACTTTTGCTCACTTCTATGTCTTGAAGAGATAACTATATGTAAACCTGCTTCACCTCTGAGACTTTACCTGGTGCACCTAGAAGCTTTTCTTCTTCATCTGATTAACAGAGTCACCAGCATCAAAACAGCTCTTACTGTTTAGCTAAACAATATTGATATCTGCATCCAGTATATTGATCCAGTTTGGATAAACAGTATTGGTGTCTTTCAGTCAAACCCAAATACTGACTATGTTCTACCAAATCTGGTGAACTTTTTATAAGTACCAGTTACTAGCTGAGAGCAGTGCTGGAAGTGGTCAGGTGCATTGGGAATGGCCATCTGGGTAGCCTTAGCTTTAGTTGTCCACTGCTGGGATATTATCCTAATTCAATTCCAATTTCCCCTCCATATACCAAAGTTGTGCAGATTCAACCACACCAGGCTGCCATTCCACAGGTAACAGGGGAGCCAATAGGAGGAAATCATTTATGTAAATATGGATTCAACTTGTTAACAGAACTCATAACTCTATCTTACTATAGCTCCAGCTACTTCTTGTGCTAAGAACATAAGTTCTTTATTAAAATTAAAAAGTCAGATGAGTATTGTTGCAAAAGATAAAGAGCATTCATTGTATTTTATATTAGACTGGAATGGACACTTTCTATTTATGCTCCCTGGAAAATTAGTTCCAAATGTAGTTCAGTATACATAATCTTAAACCATAAAGAGTGTCTTTCCTGTACTACAAAATGTATTGTGTAATTTCTTTAATAGTAAGCTTTCATAGTGAGTTTCATATAAAAATCAATATATACAACAACTGAGCAAAATATAACAAAATGTATATTATTAAAAATACAGGATATCTATTGTCTAAGCAGAAAATTCTTGTATCACTTGGGGATTGAATTTGGCTGGTATTATTTTTCTCTCACTTAAAAGAATTCCAGAATTAGTCAGGCCATGGCTGGTGCAGCCACTCCAGTCACCAGAGACCCAAGCACCTCCCAGCTTTCTGTTCTGCCCTCCTAGTCTGTGATCTTGATCCTTTTGTTACAAGACAGAATATGTCAGTGTTTTGGTAAGATGAAGGGAAGAGTGAAGGGCAAAGACAAAAGGGAAAGGCCAACCAAATTTATCTCTTTATCAAGGGCTTTTCTATAAACTAGTCAATATCTTCTGATTCTATCTCAGTGGTGAGTATTGTGCCATAAGACACATGTGCAGGAGAGGCTGGGCCATGGTTTTTAGCTTGGTATGTTTTCACCACTGCTAAAATTTGGACCTGGGTTTTTCTTAGTAGAGAAGAAGGAAAAAATGCATATTGTGTAGGGAATCAGCAGTCTCTGTCATGTTTTTCTTCTTCATAAGACAAATGTTTTAAATTACTTCATTCAGTTCAGTACTTAGTGCCAGGAATGAATTCAATCTGGGGAAGAGAAGGTGTTTGAGCAGTTGATCAGGATTCATAATAATAACTGCACCTGACATTTTATGTCTCATTTCTTGGAAATGTTTTAATATTACGCCATTTGAATTCTATAAAAACACAGTGAATCTGGTAGGAATGATATCATAATCTAGTTGGGCTTAAGAGGAAACTGAAGACCAGAAAGATTAAACCACTTGACCAAGACTTTACAGGAAATCTGAGAATTTTAACTTAGATTTTTTTACTCAAAATAGGATGAGGAAACTTAATTATTGTTATTTTGGTACACACTCATTTTAATTAGGAGTATCTTGATTTTTTGAGTCACTGTTAAGCCTTTTTTCAGAGAATATTTCATTCTGTATGCTTCCACTGATGGACCAACTCCCACAGGGAGAAAAATGGCACATCCTTATGCTCCAGAAGTGTGAAGTTTGGATCAATTTCATGCTTCTTTCAAACCCTTCTGGATGGCACCTGTTCCCTAAAGACTGCCCTATTTATCTATATTCTTATGCAGGTGAACACCATGTGGGCCTATAAGTGATGTGAAAGCACCACGTTTTCTGAATAATCAGTTTTCCAGCTGGGAGCAGATGGCTTATATTTCATACCATCATGGGCCCATCCTTGACAGCTGTTAGAATATGGTGAAATAACCATAGCTGCCATTTGGGTAATCTTAGAAATGTAGAGTAAACAGGTTGCTTAATGTTGAGAAACAGCTATTTGTCTCATCTTTTATATATATCCAGGATAGTCTGGTTGTATTACTCCCAAATAGAAGGTGGTAACATTCCCAATGTTAGGCCTGCTCATTTAACTTTTTAAGATCTTCCTTTGCCAAACTCTCTTCTTTGTGTGTGCGTGTGTGTATATGCAATCTATCACGGTTTCATAGCCAAAAGGTATAAACAGACCCTAACACTTCTCTCTCCAAAACCTTACCCCAGAATTTCAGGCAGAGTTGAAGCACAATCATCCCATCCCATTCAGATAAGAGTAATTATATTTTTACGGTCCTCCAGATAAAGAGTGTCATCTACAGCCTCCCAAATAAATATTTTAACATGCAACAAATCTTGTTGTGGGGAGAGTATTATGTAACTAAGTCAAAATACCTTTATTTACATTTTAAATTCATGTGTGCATGATGTGAGTTTGCATGTGTGCACCTGTGTGTCACGGAACCTAATCAAATTTAGTGAATATTCTCCATAAGGATTATCAACTCTTACCCTGGAGGTAACTGAAGTTTTAGAGATGTTTGCCCCTGATCAAGCAGGGTAGTGGTAATAAGCAACTTTAAAGTCAGTAGCTTTTAACATCCGTGGTTTTTCTCACTAACACCATGAGTTCATTGAGAATCAGCTGAACACCCTAGTCTGTGTCACTGTTGTCCACATTCTGGACCTGGCTCTTAAAGCAGCCGCTATCTGGAACTATGGCAGAATGAAGAGGCAACATGGGGAAGTACGTACTAAAGCTTCTGACTGAAAGTGCAATACGTAACTTGTGCTCAAATTCCATTACCCAAAGCGAGTCGTACGCCCATGCTTGAGTTCCACAGGGCAGAGAAGCACAAACCTGCCATAGAGAACCAGGTATTGCGGACGCTCAAATGACTAACCCGGAGCATCTCTCCTGTCACCAAAAATTTTGTCCACTCTCCTTTGTACACAGAAAATACATTACCCCTTCCACAAGGAGTAGAATCCCCTCTCCAAGGCTTTAGCCACCAAAACAAGCTCCAAATCCAGGTCCTCTGAATGACGCCTCGCATTCTGCTCATCTGTCTGGAGGCAGCCCCTTTTGTTCAGGAGACTGGTGCATTAAAATGACAAGTTATCTTCCCTGTCACAGGCTCAGTATTCAGTGAAGGAATAGGGACAGGACAAGAGCTATAAATACTCTCTTTAAGAGAGGGAGATGCAGAATAGTCACTGTTTTTAACAAATTCTGAAATCTCACTGTGCAGACATTATGAGGGGACTCTACCCAGCACAGGCCACATAATTTTCACGAATCAGTGCAAGATGAAAATGCAGGACCCCTTGTTCAAAGTTTTTAACAAGAGCATTCAATCAAGCAGGGTGTCCTTCTGAACTTGAGGCCCTGGGCAACTGCCCGGGTCATACAACCATGAAACCACTAGGTAATGTTCCTTGATGAGGCCCTGACTCCTCGTCTGGGTGTAGCTGTAGCTGCCTGGAACTTTGTTCTCAGTAGCTTTTGGCCTTACCCTTTAGGACTTCCTCCCTATTTCAATATCTTTTTTGGCTAAATTTGAAGAGGACATTGGGGAAAATGACCTCTTGGGAGCTGAAGAGATTTCTCAGTCTGTTTCCTGTTCATAAAGTTTAGAGGCCCAAGGTCATTTTAAAGTTTGAAAAGTCAGTCTTCCTTAGTCCAGGAGAGAGGATTTGGGGCAGTCTAACTATTGTATTCCTGAGGCTACAGTTTCTTGGGGCTGCTGTAACAAATTACTGCAACCTTGGTGGTTTAAACCAAGAGAAATTTATTATTTCACAGTTCAGGAGATCAGAAGTCTGAAATCAGGTGTTGGCAAGGGTGGCACTTTCTGGAGATTCTGAGGGAAAATCTGTTCCAAGTCTCTCTCCTAGCTTCTGGTTGTTGCTGCCAATCTTTGGCATTCCTTGGCTTGTAGATGCATCACTCCAGTCTCTGACTCCATCTTCACCTGGCATTCTCCCCATGTGTGTCTGTCTCTCTGTCCAAATTTCCCTTTTATAAGGACACCAGTTATTGGATTAGGTATGTTTATAAGAATTGGATTGGGTGTCCTAAATCAGTATGACTCCATCTTAGCTTGACGACATCTGCAAAGACCCTATTTCCAAATAAGGTCACATTTGCACATTCTAGGTGGATGTGAATTTGGGGGTGGAGGGTACTATTCAAAATAGTATAACTGTCAAAGATTCAGGTAGGTTCCAGGCAACTCCAAGTGCTTAAACCAGACTCACAGTTCTATTCAAGATTTTTTTTCCATCTTGACTTTATTATTGGCATCTTGAACCTTATAGGGATTTTTGATATTACCATACCCTTAGTTAATCCATTCAGAAATTTTAACAATAAATGTGAGGATTGTATCTTTCATTTGCTACCTTTCATGAAGCTAAGTTTTAATCACTCATTGTCACTACAAATCTTTCTCATTTTCTTTTGTACTCATTTTCATTTGCTGTTGAGAAGCACGTACCTCTCCAACCCTGGAAGTCATCGTCGTAGTCTGCTCAGACTGCCATAACAAAATACCATAGACTAGGTCGCTCAAACAATAGAAATTTGTTTCTCACAGTTCTGGAGGCTGGGAAGTCCAAGATCAAGGTGCTAGATGATTTGGTTCTTGATGAGGGCTTTCTTCCTGGCTTGGAGATGGCTCTCTTCTCACTGTGTCCTCAACCGGAGAGAGAGTGAGCAAGCTTTTTGGTGTTTCTTCTTGTAATGACACTAATTTCATCATGAGGGCCCGCCCTCATGACTCTTCTAACCCTAATTACCTCCCAAGGGCCTCATCTCCAAATAACATCACGTGGGGGTTAGGGATCCAACATATGGATTTTGGGGGGAGGTGTAATCCAGTCCATAGCAGTTCTCAAATTTTTGTCCTCTATGTTCCCTTTTATTCCTATATACATATAGTCAAATCTTATCTTAGATATCTTTCTTTCAGTATCTTGTCAAATGCAGTTAATTGTGGGCAAAAGATCATACTGGATTCTAATTTTTTATTTCTTCGCCTGGAGCTAAAAGCTTAGTCAGTACATTACTTCTTTGTAAATTATGAAGGTGGCTATTTTAGCAAAGTTTGACTGCTGCATAAAAAAGATTGCCATCTACCCAACCTCCAATATCACTTTCTTAGCTACCCACTGTCCAGTTCCTCATTCAATGCCACATATTTTAGTAAAAATGTTATGGCACAGTGCCAAGACATTTCAATGCTAAAAAAGGGTCTTTTCAACAAATGGTGCTGGAATAATTGGATATCCACACGCAAAAGAATGAAGTTGGACCTCTACCTCACACCATATACAAAAATTAACTCAAAATGGATCATAGATGTAAATGTAAGAATTAAAATTATAAAATTCTTAGAAGAAGACAGGAGTCCATCTTCATGACCTTGAGTAAGGCAATGGCTTCTTAGATATAACAACAAAGGCACAAGTGACAGAAGGAAAAAAATTAGGTAAGTCAGAATTCAAAAATTTGTTAAAGTTTGTGATTCAAAGGACACAATCAAGTAAATGAAAGACAACCTACAAAATGGGAGAAAATATTTGTAAATTGTATATCTGATAAGGGAGTTATGTCTAGAATATATAAAGAACTCTTAAAACTCAACAATAGAAAAACAAATAATACAATTAAAAATTGGTATAGGATTTGGATGGATAGTTCCCCAAAGAATATACACAAATTGCCAATAAACTCTTCAGAAGATGTTGCCATCATTAGTCATTAGAGAAATACAAATCAAAACCACAATAAGATACCATTTCACACCCACTAGGATGGCTAGAATCCAAAAGCATATAATTACAAGTGTTGGCAAGGATGTGGAGAAATTGAAACCATCATATATTGATGGTCAGAATGAAAAATGGTACAGCCACTTTGGAAACAGTTTTTCAGTTCCTCCAAAATGTAGACATAAAACCTAGCAATTTCACTCATAGGAATATGCAAGAGAACTTAAAACATGTCCACACAAAAATATAGACATGAATCTTCCTGGAAGCATTATTAAAAGTAACCAAAAAGTGTAAACAACCAAAATGTCTACCAACTGATGAGCAGATAAACAGAATGTGATATATCAATACAATGAAATAGTATTTGACAATAAAAAGGAATGAAATACTGACACATGCTACAACACTGATATACCTTGAAAACATCATGTTTTATGATTCTCTTCACATGAAATGCCCAGAATGGGCAAATCTGTAGAGACAGAAAGTGTGTTAATGGTTGCTAAGGGTGGAGGGGGAAATGGGAAGTGACTTCTAGTAGGTATGGGATTTCTTTTTGAGATGATGAAAATGTTCTAAAATTGGATAATGGTGATGGTTGCATAACTCTGTGAATATACTAAAAATCACTGAAATGTACACTTTAAGAGTGAGGTTTATGTTTTGAGAATTATACCTTAATAAAGCTATTATTTTAAATACGGTATTTT
Organism: Tapirus indicus; assembly: GCA_031878705.1. Lineage (NCBI taxonomy): Eukaryota > Metazoa > Chordata > Mammalia > Perissodactyla > Tapiridae > Tapirus > Tapirus indicus. The sequence continues at coordinate 64,168,080 of CM062923.1, forward strand.
AAATCAAGCTATTTAATAAAGCTATCATGACAGTAGTCATGATAGGCTGTTACACTGTGAGAACAAACTTCAGAATCTCCATGGCTTATAACAACAATTTATTTCTAACTCATGCTATATGTTGATCATACGTTGTCTGAGGATTCTGACCTGTTTCATTGTTATCCTCACTCTCAGACCCAGACCAATTCAGAGACACTGAAAGAGAGCATGACACAGGAGAAGAAAAAGAGAGCATGACAAAGTGTACACTGACTCTTGAAGCTTCCACCTGGAAGTGATACACATTGATTTTGCTCCTGTTGACTGTTGGCAGATTACTTGGTTATGCATGAGTTCTATTAGGCAGGAAAGTATAAGCCTACCTTATTCTCTGCAGCAGAGAGAACAAAATGTTGGTGGACAGCCCTAATAACTATCTCTAGCTTTGCATGAGAAGACTGCAGGTTGTTCTACTTGTTTCATAGTTACATCTAATTTTTCTAGGCTTTTTTCTTTTTGTTTCTGGTGTATTGGTTAATTATCACTGTGTAACAAACTACCTCAAAACACAGTGTCATATAATAACAAGCATTTTTTCTTGCTTATGTGTCTGTGGGTTGACTGAGGTGACTCAGCTACACATTCTGAGGCCAGGATAAAGGTCAGCTGTTCTCTAGGGCTTGTCTTTCTCATGTGGGAAAACCAGAAGGACAAGAGAGTCAGGTTGAACTAGGAAGTGTTTTTAAAGTCTCCGCCCAGACAGGTACACTATTACTTCCACCCACGTTCCATTGTGACTTTGTGACATTGTATTCAAAATAAGTCCCACGGTCATCAATGGAGCAGATATATAGTCTTTGCATGGTGTGTGTGGGTGGGGGAGGGGGGATCTTTGCTAAATAATAAACTACCTCATTAGGTTTCAGGTCTTGTTCTAAGTATTTTACACATAGGCACTCATTTTATTCTCACAACAAACCCAAGAGGTAGGTAACATACGTTACTTTCCCCCATTTTACAAAGGAGCAGATTGAGGAGCTTAAGTAACTTTCCCACTGTTGGCTTATAAATGATGAAATTATAATATGAACTCAGGCAAGCTTGTGTCATTTTTTCACGCTCTTTATTTCCTATATTTTTATATCCATCAGTTTCTAGTCACTTTACCATATCTCTCACTGAATAAAGTCCAAAATGTAGATTAATAGTACTTTAACTTTTTAAATAAAGAAGATATCTCCTTTTAACAAAAAAAAAGGGCAAAAATGCTACTTATCAATAGTTGAACTTTCAATATTCAGCGAGTGAGGAAGTGCAATATAGGCAAAAGCAACTACAAATTCAGTTTTAGAGTAATTTGTATTTTATTAATCACAATGATGTCTATAACAATTTGACAAAAAGGGAGTGTGTGTGTGGTTGTGCACACACACAAGACATTATTCATTCTATAAACAATACGTTAAATCCATTGGATTTTTGAACCTTCTCCAGTGTCTGAGTTCTACTAGCTGATAATGAAAGTTTCTAGCAATTTTTCTACAGTATTGGGATATTCTTCTGTATATCTCTTATCAGTTTACATTAGCCTGACTCTATTATATAGAAATACACAACTAATGGCCCAGAATGAAATCGTGTTACCCTACAAACATTTGATATATAACATCTCCCTTCCCTTGGCTCATACTGCCTAACTGTTCAAGATGTGAGCGGATGGGTACAATAATTCCTGCCCTAGTACTGAAGAAGTAAGGAAACAAAGGACATGATCTGACTTTTCTTTTTAAGTCATTATTTATTTTTCCTCAAAGGTAGTCAAACAAAGTTCCCTAGGTCAAAGTTTATTTTTAGTCAACAGATCTCTTCTTCTCTCTTCAACAACAGAAGCAAAGCTTTGAAGTATTTTTTGTTTAAAAAAAGACAGAGAGGCAGCTAGATGTATTATATTTAGGAACCTATTTCACAGAGGGTTCTTTAACAAAACTTGGTGGAGAAGGTGGTTAGACAGAATGAAATTATGAGGCATACAGCAGGCAAGATCCAAACTTAGCCTTCTGGCATCTTTCAATTAAAACGGAAGTCCACACTGATGGTGATGTTAAAAGTCAATGTAAAATTTTTCAAGAACTTTTTTGGTACATAGTTTTCTCTCTCTCTTTCCAACCTCTGGGTATTTTAATTTCAACTGGTATCCGAATCCGTAGTTAATTTTAACATGTATATGAGGCAAAGAGTATGTGTGAACACATACATGTGCACTCACTTATTGGGGTAGATGGTATGTGGATGTGGTGAACTTAATTGAGACACTTGGTTTCCAAATGTGTTTAGAAGATGCATAAAAGTTGGGCCATGCCTTTAAAAAATATCATGTATTCAAACTGCTACACAAGTAATACATGTTCAATTTATTAACTTTTGAAACCACCAAAAAGCAAAAAGAAATAAAAATGCAGATGTATAACACTTTGATCCTATAATCCAGAGTTAACACTATTAATAATATTTGGGTGTATAACCTTCTAGATTCTTTCCATGCAAATATAATTTATAAAGGTTTTGCGCCCCCAAAATTTGCAAAGTGGTTTGGTTTTGTTTTATTTTAATATGCATTGTTTGGGTAAATCCTCCATATACATTTGTCCAGTTAGTTCCTTAAGATAATTTTCTGTAAATGGATGGAAAGAGATACTGGAACTGGAGCTAGACCACTGGTGCTCACTGTGTGGTCCCTGGACCCTCATTATCAATATCACCTAGGAACATTTTAGAAATGCAAATTCTTTGGTCCACTCCAGACCTACTGAATCAAAAACTGGAGTGGCACCAAGAAATCTGTTTTTAAAAGTCTTCCAGGAAATTTTGGAACAGACTCAAGTTTTTGAACCATTGAGGTAGACTAAATAGTCCAAAGCTTCATCTCCTTCAAGTCTGTCCTTAGTCTACATGACTTTGAATTTAGCAGCTGAACTGTCTAGCTCTCTAGTAAAGAATCACTTGAACTTTATTTAGCGCACAGTCTATGTATGTAGGGGTGTGGGTGTATTTCAGAGCACAGTTTCTTCCAATGCCACTATTTTTTTCTCTGAGGTCATTTTTCTAGTTTGTTTGGGTATTTATTTCATTGTAGTTGCTTTCATCAGTATCTAATGATCCCTCACTTTCCTTTCATATTTAAGACTGAGACACTAAAAAGCTGATTGGAATCTCTATGTGCATCATTGACTGGTGTGCTTTACTCTGTGTCCATGCAGCAAGGAGCTGCAAAATAATACCTCCAACATTGGTATGTATAGGCACGCTAGCTGGATTCTCACAGACGAATTCTCCAGAGAACTACGTGAAGGGAAATGACTCTGGTTGACAGCATTTTGTAAGTTGAGCAGAGGGAGGACCAGGGGTTCTCAGTCTTTGGTATGTATACTTTTGCTTAATTCCCTTTTCTTCAGGACAATGCCTAATCTCCATCCTTAGCTGACTCAAGCTCTCCTTCAGTCTTTCTCTCCAGAGAGCAAACCTGTTTTCTGCCAGGTTGGAGAAAGTGTAGTCACATGGGTGCATAGACTCTGGGAGGATATCTTGACTCACAAATGTTTCTTTTGTATGCATATAAATTCCTGTCAGAGAAATTTGCCATGTGAAATAATTCATTCTTCTGGAAAAAAAATCAGAAAATTATAAGTGGCATCTCCGGTCCCCAGATGGAGAACTTGAAACCCTACTCATCCTTTAGCATTAAACATTCATCTATCTATCTATTTATCTATCTATCTATCTACCTATCTATCTATCTATCTACCTACCTAACTATCTATTATCATCTATCTATCTATCTATCTAGAACTTTGATATCTCTTTTTATCAATTATTCACTTAGTCCTATTAATGATAAATCAGTTGAGGTACTGTCTAAGAAAAGACATATCTCTCATTTTTGAGGAAGTATACCCTAATTTCCAGCAGGAAATATTCATGGTCTAGTATTTCTCACAGTCTCATTCTTTCTTTTGGTTTTTTCATAATTCCCCAAATCTAAAGAAATCTCAAGGCTTTTTGATTGAGTGCTATCACAATTTGTTCTTGGATCACTTAACTTAGGAGTAATGTGAGATTCCAGAAGTCCTCTGCAATTTTTGCTGCTCCCAAATGTTTCTTCCCCTGTTTTTAATTTCTAGTATTTGATACACTATATTCCTTTCGGTCACCTATTTGTCCTAAATAGAGTAACCTGACTTTAGTTCTCCTGGGGTTATGTGCCAGCCTCTCTGGAGGTTTATCTATTTATTTTTCTGCAAGATAAAGTACCCACATGGAAAGCTCTAGAGTTGGAAGGATGACCTGAAAAGCTTTGAAAGAAGCATAATCCTGGAATTATTATTACATTTAACCAGGCTATGAGGATAGGAGAAGAAGCTAAAAAGCTACATCAGAGATAAGTATGTTAAATCTTGATAACACTCAGAAATGGAAAAAAAATAATCAGTCTGTCTAGAAGTAAATCTGAAGAGATGGACCTTATTAACACAATGGAATAACCTTCAAGGATAAAGACAGTCCAAATTCTTCTCTGTTGAAAAATACTTGTTCTTGCCTTGTAGGTGATGAGTAATGAATAAAGTAACGAGAAAAAGAAAAATGAGGGACTTTTAAAAAATGAAAACAAAGCATGGAAAGGGAGTAATAGTTGCAAGACTCAGAGGAAGAACACACTTTTGAGAAATACCAATTACAGGTTCAGAACAAAATTTTTAGGTGTTTGAAAAGATCAGTAAAAGGCAAGAAAAGAGCACATTCTAAAACAGAAACTAGAAGCCGCATGAAGAGATCCATCTGCGATAAAAAGGCAATGGTTTGAGAGAAGACAGCAGAAGATGAAATGGGAGATGGTAAGAAAAAGGAGTATTGCAAGAAAAATTAAAAAACAATAGTACAATTCAAATCCAAATATGGGGAATTAAAAAGAAAAGTTAATACTGTGGAATAGGGAATCATGATATCTAGGGAAATTTGGTAATCTCTCAGAATGTGATGGAGACAGATAATGGAATAGACATTATTAGAAACTAAGAGATTGTAAAGGAAAGAGAACACAAACTTACACATAAATATTTGGCAATTTTAAAGAGGGTATCGGAACAAACATAATAGGATCAGTTATTAACAATCTAATAGAAGAAAAGTTTCCAGAGCTGCAGACGTGCCCAAATGTCATAAAGTGCACACACACGTGCACACACAAACACCTATATATACTAAAAAATAAATAGGAGTCATACCAGAAATATGAATGCCCTTTAATATTCAGAATTCCTTAATTAATTAATATCAATTAAATGAAGATTTTATTTATTGTTAAAAAGAGCATTTGATATTATTAAAGAGTATCCTGTTATATCAGGAATAGATGTGTGTTTTCTAACAAAGAATATTTTTTTTCAAAGGAAGAACATTCTTCTGAAAAATACCAAATGTAGGGTCCAACGTCATACTTAATGGTACAATTTTCAAAGCATTCTCATTAAAATGATAAAAAATAATGATCCTCATAAATATTCATATTAATCAAATTATGTTCTGGAATTTCTAGATGATATAAGACAAAAAATAAGTGAGGTATATATAATGGCAAAAAGTTAAACATCTAACATCATCTATAGACAACAGATGAATCAGAGTACTAAGAAGTCTGTGAACATAAAAAAACCTGCAAATACGTATGTAAGAACATGTGTGTAGTCCTCTTATTTGTGATTTTGTGGAGTTTATTATTTCTTTAATTTCTTTGAGCATTTTGAATGATTTTACATTTTAATGCATTTCAGATTTTATCAATAGATCTAATTCCTTTGGTGTGAATTCTCCCACTTTTGAGTTCTGTAAACGGATTTTTTTGGCACTGAATTTTCCTCAGATGTTCTATCAACTCATCCATATGCTAATTTTACATGGAGTTTAGCTTCTATGGGATTTTTTTATTTGACACATTTCCTGGACTGTGTCAGAGCCTATTCTGGACGTGTGTCAATCCACCTTCTACATAGTCCCCAATTCTGAGCCTGTTTGTGAGTGCCTTGGTTTGGGGTTTCCTCACAGGATGATCAGGATGAATTCGTCTACAACAATGGTTGCAAATTCTGATTTTTGAATGGTGAGTCAGCTTCCCCCAGCAGCCTGGAGCAAGGAGCGGGCTGCTGTCAAACAACAGGGCTGGCAGGGGAGATTTTCAGGTCGCATTTTGGAGCAGGCAAGCAGAGTGCTCCCCAACCTTGGCTCCAGGTGGGATCCTAGCGAGGCTGCCCAGCCAAAACTGTGTGTCGTAGACTCAGCTTCAGCCCTGCGTGCAGATCCCAGGTCTTGCTCTCATCCCATGGGCCTGCCAGTTCACGTTCTTCTCAGCGTTGTGGGTTTCTTGTTTTGTTTCTATGAATTGTTCTAAAAATATGTGTTTTCACCAGAATTTCTATATATTTGGTGAAGGAGCATGATATCAGTGAGTGGCCCATATTTACCCAGAGGTCAAAATTTGCTTTTCTCTTTGGCTTTCTCGTATTTATTACAGCTAATGAAAATACACTGAAAATACAAATCTACCATCTGTCTGGTAGGTTCTGCTCTCTGTCCTACTTTCTGTATCTAGGGGCCCCAAAAGGTCTAGAGGGCTTCATAGCTTTTTTTTTCTGACTTCAGTTATCAAAGTTGTAGAGAATATTTGGAAAGAGGAGTAGAAGGAAAAGACAAAATTGGAGTGTCTACACAAAATAGGAAGTCACTAGTGAAAAGCACATAATGCACTCTGATTTAATCAGCACTGAGAACAAGGAAACATTCAATGAAAATGCAGGGTGATGAATTTACAGCAGCTAAAATGAAATATGTGCTTTTGCAGCACGCAGCAAGTCTGTTGAATTCTTCTTTGGGAAATCACGGATGCAAATAATACAATATCCGTTGCTCTGATTCTCTCTGCCACCTGCGTCTTCCCTTCAGTTTGGGTCGGTACATTAGTCAGGAGATGAGTGTCCACGAGTCTCTGAGACTCCAGCACTGCATTGGAAGGAAGATGAGACACATTTGTCAAACCCACTCATCAGCACTTCTCCACTTCCTGTGGGTTTTGTGAGGAGTGTAATCACAGGATTGTTTGTTTTTGTGTATATGTGCCAATATTCCCCCCACAAACCTTAGTTTATCCTAATCTTTGTGGTTAGAGTTTTTTTTTTTTTTTTTTGGCTTTATAAATCCTGAAAATCCTCAAAAACACAACTGTGCTTTCATTTACTATTGGAAAAGTCAAATCATAGATTTTTCTGTACTACTTCTTACCATTAAGACCTGACGTGACCTGAGAAGTTGTGCAGGGTGAGGGCAGTGGGAAATTTGCTTGGGAATCTATGTTCTTGATTTCCTATCTTTTGCCTTGCCTGCCTCTTATCAGATATATTGCGCAATTTAAAAATTCCTGTTTAAGTGAAATTGTCTGTATGGATTAATACCATTTTTGTTACCGCTGCTGGAGGCTCAGAAATTTAATCTTTTGCATTAAAGATCCATTTCTTTTTCTTTAAGAATGGAGCTATAATTGGCTAACAAAATACAACATTTAACCTTTCACATTCAAACTTTTGTGATTTGAGAACAAGGTAAATAGGCGCTTTTAATTTGTTTTGAATTTTAAAACCAACTTTAAAGGTTGAAAATATTTAGGAGTGAGAAATACTACTTCATGCTGTTTTTCTTTTGCTATACATTCATCAGAAAACTATAAAAGCAATTCATCTGCTTGGAAATAATTAAATATCCATCAATAGGGGATTCGTTCCGGGGTCAGCAAATTGCAGCCTGTTTTTGTAAATAAATTTCATTGAAACACAGGAAAGCCCATTTGTTTACATATTTCTGGCTGCTTTTGTGCTGCAATGCCAGACTTGAGCAGTTACAATAGAGACAATATAGCAAGCAGAGCCAAAAATATTACTATCTGGCCCTTTAAGAAAAAGTTTGTCAACTCTTGGATTGGTTATATAAATTATGATTCATCCAACAATAAGACACTGTGTTGTATCAAAAATGATGGGCATTCATGTATATGAGTATACTAGTTTCCTATTGCTGATATGAAAAATTACCACAGCTATAATGTCTTAAAATAATACACATTTATTATCTTGTGGTTTTAGAGGTCAGAAGTTCAACAGAAGGGCTAAAATCAAGGTGTCCTCTGGGCTGTGTTCCTTCTGGAGGGTCTAGGGGAGAATTTATCTCTTTGCCTTTTCCAGCTTTTAGAGGCCACCTGCATTCCTTGGCTTACGGACCTTTTCTTCCATCTTCAAAGCTAGCAACAGTGGGTCTAGTCTTTTTCATGCTGCCATCCCTCTGATTTCTCTTTTCTGCCCTTTTCTTTCACTTATAAGAAGACTTGTGATTACGTTGGGCCCACCTGGGTAATCCAGGAAAATCTCCTCATATCAAGGTCGACTGATTAGTAATCTTAATTCCATCTACAACCTCAATTGCTCTTTACCACATAACCTAACAAATTCACGGGTTTCAAGGGATTAGGATGTGAACATCTGGAGGAGGGGCATTATTCTGGGCATTATTTTGCCCACCACAATACGTATTTAAAAATATTCACGATATTCTCTTATTTGCTAAAATATAAAATAAAACATCAGATGCAATATGGTTCAGCTTAAAATTTTTGTGTTTGTGTCATAAATAGAAAAATAATTCTCAAAGGATTTATGACAAAAATATTACAATTATTTTTTTCTGGGAGATGAGATTATGCATGATTTTTCCTTTATATTTTTTTAAAACTCCGAGATTTTTAAACACTGAGGACTTGTCACATTTATAACAGGAAAAATCTAAATGCAAATGGTGGTAAATCAGAGACCAATTACAATGGAAATTTTCGAATAAGCAATTTTGTAAAACAAAACCATTGTTCCTATGTATATTTTTGCAGTTTTTCCTTTACGATGTTAGTCCTTTAACAGAATCAAATATCTCTTACTTTCGAATTTTTGGTTAAGTTCTACTGCTGCCCTAATGCAAGTGTTTCTCAGAGGGGTTTTACTTCCCCGAATCATGGAAAACCCAATACTAATCTCCTTGGACTAGGACATCCCCACCTGCAGAGAATTGGAACTGCTGGAGTTTGCACAGAGAAATCATTCCTCTAGCATTGTCTTCATTCTTGAGCATTCAATACTTCTATGTCTCAATTAACTGATTTATAGCTTTTGAAATCCGTTTGCATACCCCTCACAATGATCTACAAGTCATTCCAATGCATATTATACTTGAACAAAAATTGATTTTCAAATTCTCACTTCCTTTTTTACTTGAAGCTCCCTGGGACAAATAAAAAAGACCATTTTGTTGCAAGATGGTCTCTCTCTCTCCTTTTTAAAAAAATAACTCAATTACCCTTTTCTTTCCCAACTATTTATCCTATGATGTCTAGTTTTGGTTTTGATATAATTGCTTCTGTTGTTTGATATTAATCTGTTATCCCAGATGACCTTAGAACTTTACAATTTCTTCCACTTACGTTATGAATTCAACTTTATTTAGTAATCAGTAAGCATTTATGGCATATATACACCCACTACATGTATATCTTGAATACTATTTCTTTTTTGATGTGCTCTTTTTGCATTCTTTTGGAACAGTTGACTCATATCAGAATATTATCAACCAGGGCAATTGTGCTACTTGAAATAAAAGCAATGAATTTTAAAAACTGTCAGGTTAGCGATCAGTAGAATTTTTAAAGGATTTACAATAAAAAAAGAGAAAAGTTAAAATGGGGGAAAGAACAAAGAAGCAGAATGCCCTAGTTACTTAGAGTTTAGTTTTCCCTTGCTCATTTGCTTTAATATGGCTTGAGACAATCGTTACTTTCACACCTTTACCACAGAAATTAACTGAAGAGTGTGTGAACCTTGTCTTTGTATTCTGTACACTAGCTAGCACATTATGGGTCCTTAGAAGAGACTACTAAGGAGATTATTAATAAATATGAGAATGATGTTTTTCTCTGATAGTTGGAAACACAGGTGGCAGCTCTGACCTAAAATAAGAATAAATGTAAGTGAAGAGCCAGACGCTTTGGTCAAACAACTAATAAAGAAAATGTAAAAACTCTACATGTAACTTGACTGAATTAGTTTTGTATGGTCAGCCTAGCAATAATGCATTATTAACAATGTTTAAGCTGGGAAAGTCATATTTTTTAAATAACTTTAAAAGTTGCAAACAACAAAAATTTCTCAAACCTCTACTTATGTGCAAGAACTTGGATACTGATCTCATCAACCTTATCATCTCTTTAAAGAGACAAATCTTGACACATACTTAAAAGAAAAAAAATCAAAGAATCTAATAGCATCTATTCTAAGAGCTTTGGTGTTCAGAAAATCAGGAGGGGCTGGAACATCAGTAAAGACTCAATGGCTGAGAGGAGATAAATGCTGAGCTTCAAAGGATCTAGAGGATCAGGGAGGGATAAATGCAGGATGAGATTTGAGGGCATGCATGGTGAAGGAATTTCCATGAGCGAAATCGAAAGGCAAGCAAGGGTACAGCAGGTTATCCCAATGGCTTACTGGAGCATGGGTGAGGTTGGAAAGACATGAAGCGTCACACGAAATAGAAATTTTTAACTTTGTACTTAAGAAGTCTCATGGACTTATTTTGAAAGAGATTCCCAATTGCTCAAATATAGTAAGAGACAAACACCTGTAAACACAACTAAAAGGCAAAATCCAAAGTTAAAAGAGAAAAAGAGGTGGAATTTGTACCCAAGAGTTCTATTTGCTGAAAAGAATTGAGCTCTGAGCTTCCTAGAACATAAGAAAAATAAAGAAAGCACAAATGGTAAGGTATCTTTTATTGTTAAAATAAGAGTCACACTCTTTTCCTTCAGCCCTAGAGGAATTTGTAATAAGAACATTGAGTAACACAATGGCCTTGAGAACAACTGTAAAATTCAGGCATTTTGTAGGTGACAACTGTTCCTTTATTCACACTGGGTGAGAACAAAGGGCAGTGGGGACTAGACAATGAAGGACACCTTGAATGCCAGGCTTGTTGGACCAAAGGCCCTGGCTCTTTTCCTATTATATTTGTTTTGACTTTAGGTCAGGGCTGCTATGTCAGTCTGGCTAATAGAGAACAATAAATTTCCCTTAATTATTAATAATTTTCTCATTAATCTCTTCCAAGGAAGCATAATGTGTGAATTAGTGACCAGCACATGGAGACAAGGGTCATACACCCTTCAGTTAATTTTCCTAATGCAGGTGGGAAAATAAGTACTGGATCATAAGCCATGTTGGAGCTAATGAGAAAAAGAAAGCTAGACTCAAAGCAATTAATTGTTCTTTCCTCTTTTAAACAGGTTTATTGTGAATCCTTGTGTGATTCTACCGGTCTCTGTTCTGATATTTAAACATGTATTGTTTCATTTTTAAGTGTTACCATTTATTTAATTGACAATATTGTGATAAAATATTGTCAGTTATAAAAGAATGCCAAGAGCATATTGTAGACTTTTCCTATGTAATGACACTGTCCTGACATTGGTGACAGCTAAGTATATCTGCATAAGGGTGGGGTCTAGAGAACACCTTGAAAGCCAAGGAGATGAGATGTGGCTTTTCCTTTTATTAAGCAGATAGACTTAGAACATTTAAGTGACTAGAGAACAAAATCATCTGTAATTATTTCAAACAGTTTTCTAAAAAGAGATAGATTCTCCTTTTTATTTTTCCTTCCAATTTGGAAGAAGGCTGAGGGTGAATAAAATATAGTTAGAGCTGTGATTTCATGATATGCCAAATAAGTACCAAGAAATAGCTACATTTATGGCGTTTGTGTTAAGGCCTATTACTGGTATGCAAATTCCCTGCCGATAATTGTTTTCACAATCAGGCCCAGAGGCATTACCACGAAGGAAGTAATTATAAAATGGTTAATTAAAAGTAATTATAAAATGGTAAATTACTTTTTATACATCCTCATACATTGTTCGGTTATAACTTAATCTTTGAAATACTGGAATGGCTGCCTCCCAAGAACACAGCACCCTTCAGGGAGACGTGGCTCATCAGCCTATAACAACTGCTCTTTTTAAAAACTTTGCAAACTCAGATTCAGGGATGTTCCAGCTTGACAGCTGGCTCCTCATCCTGTGCTGTGGTCAGTGTTTAATGCACTGCAGCAGATTTTTCCAAAGTGTGGCCTGAGCTCCCCCGAGGGCCCTCCATGTCCAGATGGGAGAGCAAGATGTGCTGGTGATGTGCATACTGGACAGGCTTTGCAGAGGAGCGGGTACACAGCAGCCAGGGCTGTGTGAGCAAGCAGGTGGGTATTGGTTTGAAGAAGGGGAGGATGCTGATAAACTTTGGCCATTTGAAACAGGAGGCCTGGGAAATCCAACTAGATGCCAAAAGGCCTCAGAGGGCCAAAAATATGGAAACTAATTTTTCCACACAGAATTAAAACTTATTTTAATTACTACAAGTTATATTCCACAATTTAGCTGCAATTTAAAAAGGACGATAAAGGTTTACAATACAGATTATAGTGAAAATCATTGTTGAATGGTGGAGCCAGTGAATATGTCTACCGAGGAGAAGTGTCATCAGCTCTGTGACCTGCACTCTGCTTCTTCAAGTGACATTTTATACGTCTGGTCTAGCGTATCTAGATAATTCAGAATGCCCAGTTAAATTTGAATTTCAGGTGAACAATGAATTTTTTAGTATACATATGTCCCAAATATTGCATGGGGCATACTTACACTGAATGAAATTTTCATTTTTTATCTGAAATTCAAATTTAACTGGGCATTCCAGATTTTTACTTGCTAAATATTGCAACACTATTCTGGTTGCTGTAGTAAATAGTATCTTTTTATTATCATACTTCCAAACTGGTTATTGCTAGTAGAAGAAAACATTGGTATTTTGCATATTAACCAAGTCACCTTACTGAATTCTCTCATTAGTTCTCTGGGTTTACCAGGTATGCAACCCTACCTTTGGCAAATAATGATATTTTGCCTTCTCTCTTCTAATATTCATATGTGGCATTCCTTTTTCTTATATGATTGCATTGAATAAAAGTATAAAAGCAGAGTTAAATAATATTACAGATACTTATCTTTATGAAGCCCTATGTCTCCAGGTTATTGTTTTCTTTAATTTCCCAATTAAACATCTAAGGCTCCCATCCCAAGTTCTATGAGAATTCCAGCTCCTACTATGCTATTTCTGAAGACTCCAGAGCTGACATTCTCAAGGTAATTTTGTCTCATTCTAAATTTTGGCTGATATAGTGTAAATACACTCTCATGGTCTCTGCTTCTGTGACTCCCCTCCCTCCTCTGCATCCTGAAGTAGTGCCTATGCAGTGCCGGTGTGCAGTGGACACAGAGAGAGGAAGGAAGGGACATGCATCTGAAAACAACTTAAAATTCACTATTAGGTGCCATTCTCATTAACTCCCCCTGTGGAATATCTCCCAGGGCCTCTCACTCTTCCAGATTGCCGTCTACAATCAAGTTGCTGCACTCTTTATTCCACTCTATAGAGAGCTCCTCCCATAGTCCCTTTTTCTCTTCACTTGAGTGCACTCGAAAACTCTTACATGGATTGCCACTCTCCCCAAGCATGGGAAGACTTCAAATTCATGTTACTTCTTATTGTCCAAAAGTTTGGGCTACTTGCATAATTTTGCATGTACAAAAAACTTTGTGTATTCATTAAGAAGTTAATTTCACCATAGGACCATCTTCCAGTTTCTCCACTATTAGCAATGCAAAGTACTGCCAAAGAGTGAGATTACAGATTTTATTTAATTTGGGCCAGATTAGATTCTAAAGTAGGTCACTTCTGGGAATGGGAGCAGTAATTGGAAGATGGGTTCTTCCATTTACAATTGTCTTGCTTCTGACTTTCATGTATCCTCTATTTTTTAACTATTAATTATAAAGTAGGCTTGTGCTTTGAGATAAATACTTTTGTTATGATAAGGAAGTTTGTGAGAGCAGTGGTGTTTAATTACATCAAATTGCTTTCTGCTATCTATCAAAATAACCAATATTCTCCCACTATCATCTTTGATCAATTGGTGGGTTAGCTTAATGATATTACATATTTCCTAATACTAAGCCATTCTAGCTTTCCTGGAAAATACTTGTTTTAGCTGTATTCTTTTAATGGAATGCTTTAATATTCTTATATACTGCTAGGGCTCTTCTGATACAGCAAGGTTTCCCACACTGTTCTAGGAAATAATCAATGTTTCCCAAACAAAATTTCCTGTAATCAAATAAGCTTGAGAAATCATTCCTAGGAAAGATACACAAAACATGTTGTCATATTAAAGCCTCAGAGAAATACAAAGTTTAAATATCTGTTTTCATTGTTTAAATGATTGAATTAACTTATTTGTACAAGGAAAATACATTACATAAAATCAATTGAAAAGTTTCCTTTCTTTTTGTAAGCTCTGTAAGAGTTTGTATATCAGGTGAATTTTATGGTTTCATAAATCTTTGAAAGAATTCTTTAGTCAAACCATTTATATGCAGTGCTGTTTGTGTGTGCATGTGTGTGTGTGTGCAGTGCTGTTTGTGTGCACGTGATTCGTTCCTGGAAAACTTTAAAATTAGAGTTTCTAATTTCTCTGGAGACAACTATGGTAAGCTTTATTTTCATAGAAACATATCCATTTCATCAAGGTATTCACACAGAGCTACACAGAATTATCTATGTAATATGGAATGCTTTTGTAGCTTTTAACACATTGTTATCTATATCTCTAGACTTAGGTTGAGCCCCAAGCATCATGGTGGACTGAGGTGTTCCCTTGGTCTCTCCCTGCTAAGATACAATGGAAAGGACATTCATTGACTAACAGATGATGTCACACAACACAATAGACATCTGAGAGATCCATGCCCCCATATGTCTGAAGGTGGGAGTGCTGGATCCTGTGGGAAGCAGTGGAAGGAGGTAAGTGGATCTCTTCTCCTTTCCCAGCAGCTGCAATCTAAGGTGTGGGACCTCACACAGCAGCTAGTGTGCAACTCTGGGAGGAAACAGGGGAAAAGGCAGCCTTCCATTGGAACACTTTCACTCTCAGAGCTGCTTCTTAACCCCTGGGAATGCTCCACACTGGCAGCCTAGTCACCACAGGGGTGCCCACACCAAGCTGAGCAGTCCAGGCAGCCCACCAATGAGTTCAGAGTGGGAGCACAAGTGGGAAAGAGAGCACCACCATCCTGTCTGGTGCAGCAGCTCGACCAGTCTGCTAGGGTAGGGGATCCCCATTAGAGTGCCTGCATATGTGTGTGTAAAGCAGCAGCAGCCAGACGCTGAGACCCCTATTGGCACAACTTCCAACAGACAGGTACAACTGCTAGGGCACGCGGCAGGCTCAGAAAACACAGCTCCTGCCTGCCCCCCAGTGGTGGCAGGTGGAATCAGTGACCAGATACTACCACTATGCACTGGTAAAGGTCCACCCCATTGAACAGAGAGAAGTACATTAACACTCCAGACCAGAAGGAAAATGACAAGAGTCCAGAAACCAATACTGAAGTCACAGAAATTTGAAATCTAAATGACAGAAAATTCTAAATAATTATCATAAAGGAACTCAATGAGTTACAAGAAAACTCATAAAAACAAGTCAATGAACTCAGGAATAAAAATAATGAGCAGAGGGAATTCTTCACAAGAGAGATTAAAGCTAAAAAAAAAACCAAACAGAAATGCTGGAGATGAAAAACAATGAATGAGATAAAAAATAAATTCTAGAATTGTTAAAAAACAGAGCTGACATTATGGAGAACAGAATTAGTAATTTAGAAGACAGCAAGATAGAAATGCTTCAGGTGGGGGAAGAGAGAGAACTAAGACTAAAAAGAAATGAAGAAATTCTCTGAGAAATATTTGAGTCAATTAAGAAACACAACGTAAGGGTTATAGGTTTTCCAGAAGGAGAAGAGAGGGAGAAAGGAACAGAGAGCTTGTTCAAAGAGATAATAGCTGAGAACTTCCCAAACCTGGGGAAGGAGCTGGAATTACATGTAAATGAAGCTAATAGAACTCCTAATTATAGCAATGTAAAAAGACCTTCTCCAAGGTATATATTAGTAAAACTGGCAAAAGTCAATGACAAACAAAAAATATTAAGGGCAGCAGGCAGAAGAAAATAATCTACAAAGGAACCCCTATCAGGCTTTTGGTGGACTTCTCAGCAGAAACCTTATAGGCTAGGAAAGAATGGAATGATATGTTCAAAATACTGAAAGACAGAACTTTCAGCCAAGAATACTCTATCCAGTGAAAATATCCTTCAGATATGATGAAGATATAGAAACTTCCCCAGATAAACAAAAGCTGAGGGAGTTCAGCACCACAAGACACCCCCCCCCCCCCCAGTACAAGAAATGATCAAGAAGGACATCATACCTGAACAAAAAAGGAGAAAAGGTTTACAAAGCCTTGATTAAGGAGATAAATAGACAGACAAAATCAGAAAACTGCCAACTCTCTATCAGAACAGGTTAGCAAATGCTTAATTATAACGTTAAAGATAAAGGGAAGGAAAAACATCAAAAATAACTATAATCACTTTGTTTTAATCACAAACTTACAACACGAAACAGAATAAGTTGTGACAACAATAACTTAGATGGGGAAGAGGAAAGGGATGGAATCTTCTTGGGCTAAGGAGATAAGAGGCTATCAGAAAAAACACTGTCTCATCTATGAGATCTTTTTTACAAACCACATGGTAACCCCCCCAAAAAAAAATTGGAACAGGGACACAAATGATAATTAAAGAGAAAACTGACAAAGCCATCATAGAAAATCACCAAACTGAAATGGCAGTTGGAAATACATAGGACAAGTCACAAGGGAAATACAGAACAACCAGAAAACAAGAGACAAAATGGTAGTATTAAACCCTCATATGTCAATAATCACTCTCTAGATTTAGCACTCTTTATTATCTAAAATCACCATTTCAATTCTTTCCATTTAACTTACACCTCTAAATCTACCACCTGTTGAAAGACCTTTAGCAAATGACCTCACTACTTAACACAGAGTAAATAGATGCTAATATACAGAAATGTCTTCCACTTCATCTCTGCTGGATATTCCTATCAGCATTTAAATATTTTCAAATCTCTTTATCTTGAAAATAAAGTCCAAGTGGTTCTAAAACATATGTCCACAAAGTTTTTTTGATACTTCTCCTTTCAGAATGGAGGTTACTTCCCTTCCGCTTGGGCATGTGCTGGACTTAACAACTTGCTTCTAAAAAATAGAATTCAGCAGAAGAGATGGTATGTCACTTCCAAGATAAGGTTATAAAACCACTGCAACTTCTGTTTTGAGTGCATGCTCCCTCTTTCATGCTCTGTTGTGCTGTCTCTCTCTTTCCCTTGAACCAGTTTCTTGGAGGAAGCCATCTTATGAGCAGTCCCATGGTGATGTCCATGTGAGGAGGAACTGATCCTCCAGCCTAAAGTTACATGAGTGAGCTTGGAAGGCAAACCTACACCCTAGTCAAGCTTTAGAGACAGCAGCCCAGACATCTTGACTGTAACCTCATGAGAGACCCTCAGTTACAGTCCAGCTCAACAGCTCCAGGATACTGAGCTCAGAAACTGTGTATGATAATAAATGTTGTTTGTTTTAAGCTATGTTTGGGATAATTTGTTATACAGCAATGGATGATTAATATGCCTTCTTTCAACCTCCCATCTTTCTATCACTACTATCCTGTATCTCTATCTCCTTTCACAGAAAAAGATTTGGAAGAATTTCAATTGGCTTAAGGACATTTATTATCTCACATAACAGACAGTATTCTGGGTTCACATATCAAACGCAGGTCAAGGTCTGGCTAACTCAATGGCTCAGTGATGTTATTATGATTCATTGACCATTTCTCTTTTCTTTGCAGTCTTTAGTAGGTTAGCTCTTAGGTGGGCTCCCTTCAGGATTGGAAAATTGTTGCTGCAGTTCCAGACATTACCAGTAGGTGACAACCTCACAGCCAAAATGATTCCATTTGATTTCTTTTTTTTAAAGTGAGGAAAACCCACTCAGAATCCCTCTAGCAGACAATCTCGCATCTCATTCGTCAAAGTTTTATCATGTGCCCATGCCTAAACCAAGCCCTAGCCAAAGGGAGCAGGGCTATCATACTTAGCTTAAAGTAAACCCTCTTTGCCTAAGGTTTGCCCAACTGTTTAGTGATTAATTTTTTTGCATGTGTGCGAGGAAGACCAGCCCTGAGCTAACATCCATTGCCAATCCTCCTCTTTTTGCTGAGGAAAACTGGCCCTGGGCTAACACCCATGCCCATCTTCCCCTACTTTATATGGGATGCCACCACAGCATGGCTGACAAGCAGTCCATCAGCTGGCACCCGGGATCCGAACCCACGAACCCCAGGCTGCCAAAGCACGAACTTAACTGCTGCGTCACCTGGCTGGCCCTGTGATTAAAAATTTTAACTGGTATTCGTATCTACATTATACCAGTATCTATGTAACTATAAGTTGTGGATTTATGTAATTTTTCTTCCTTGAAGCTCTGTTTTCCTTTTTGTTCCTTTGGATCCCATTTATCAGACCTCAAAATTGTTTCTTTTTTTCTTTTAGAATTCCCCAAGAATTCATCCTTGTTTCCTCCACATTGCTCAATATTTAATGTCTATTAGAACTGGGCAATATTATCTCACATCACTGAAAGGATGACTGTACAAAATGATCCAGAAAGAGTATTAATTAGAGCAAGTTTGCAAATTCTACCATATGAATTACTGCCCTGACTTCAGTCAGTTTGAAATTTTATAAAATTAATGTATTTAAAATGATAAGTACCCATAAATGATGTCTTTCTGATTCTGAAAGCATCTAGCTGGAGTCAGCCAGAAGTTAATTTTTATAATGAAATTGTAAACCCTTGACATGGGGAGTTGTATTTGACCAGCCAACCAGAGTCTTTTTCAGCTCCTGTGTCATGTATAAAATGGCTGCAATATATTGTGACAGAGAAATGTATTTGCCTGATGATGTACACATTAATAGGTTAGGTTGAATGAAGGATATCTGACAAAATTGACTAGTATATCTTCCAATGAGAAATATCATTCATAGTTTTAGAACTGACATTCTTGACTATGCATTAATCTAAGAGATGGTGGAGGAAAGAAACATATAGTCCACAATGAGTCATGTAGTATTATAAAAAACGAAGCCTTAAATTTAACCTTATTAGAATATAATTAGAATTGGCCCATATAGTCAAATTGTTAGACATTTTCTGCAGTCTGAAAACCTCAAGTCTCTCATTATTCTCTGCACTAAATTTCCAGATGCACTAAGTGATGTACTTTGACTATGCCCATTAAAGGCTTTAGTACTAGTTATCGAGTGTAGTAATGGATGCCAGGAAGGAGAAGGTAAAGTGTAAATGTCTGGGTTGTGGAGCCATAGTGTGTGAGCCCTAACAGAACCATAACCTTTGACTTATAATGGATTTGTATCATCATTCTTGGCCCACCAATGGACACTATTTGTCCTTTACAAAGCGTCTTTTGATACTATTTTGTGTTAGTTTTCATTTTTATTCAGTGATACAATATATTGTCACCATTTTCCTATTAGTGACAGAACAAATATTTGTAATCTTATCCTGTTTGAGTTTTAATGGCAATTAATCTGATGAATTCATCTTATTAAAAATGAAATTATCCAGCATTTACCTTCCCTTACACTTTTTTCAGTTAGATGGTAGTCCCCACACCATCTACTTTTATAGAAGTTTCTAAAATGACACTCCACATTCATCTCTGAATCCCTGAAAAATATAATAAAACTAGAAATTTAGAATGAAATAAATAAAAAAGTCATTTGGACATTACGTGGCTTAAATAATTTAATTAGATATGACCATCTATATTTGCTCATCCTAGAAATAATGAAAACCAAATAACTGTATCCGTCTATCAGAAAGTGATTTTCTAACTGTCTTCTGAAGAGCCCTAGGATGCTGTGGAAATATCTCAGGAGCCACCAGCAGAAGGGGCTCCCACCTAAGGATGGCAGGTGGAGAGAGAGAGTACTATCTCTGACTGCATAGGTTTTATCTACGCATATGCACATGCATGTATGCGTGTGTGTGTGTGTTTAATGTTGTGCATAAATTTTCGTTCAGTGAAGAAAAGGGGAGTTGTACTGTATTGACAAACGAAAACAAATTAGTAAACCAATTATTCAAAGACTATAAATGTAATTTGTGAGTATAATGGAGAACATTTAAATAGTATTTGTTTTGGATTATTTATTGGTATTTTCAGACTAATACCTAATATAGTACCATAAAGATGATTCAAGGTCTAAAATGAAAACAGATCTTGGGTGCTAAACCAACATCTGAATTTTAAGGAGACATATATTTTTAAAGTGTACTTGATTCTTTCTCTAATGAGATAAAATTTCAAGAAAAAAGTATAAAACCAACTTTTTATAAATTGGGGAAATCACTGAAGAAGAACACCTCAGAAATGAAACATTAAAAATATTAAGCATTAAAGATATTGTGGTATGTTTAAAATTTTTTAAGAGAAACTATTTTTATCCACATTTTTTTTTACCCATTGAAAACTGAAGAAAACGTGTTATCTTTTCTTTGGAAGAACATTTCTACCTATAGAGATTGAAAAATTGCTAATATTGTTTAAGCACATCATATTTTCAAAAGTCATAGCTATATTGTTAAACATGCCAAGAGCTTGAAAGCTATGCCTTTTTAAACTAATAGGTGCACATCACTAAAAATATATGTGTGAAATAAGTGAATTTTTATGTTTATTTGTACTTATGCATTCTTGTGAAGGTAGTTGATGTGATTTTCATTTTATTTTTCAACAATAAGTTCTTTGAGGCTTGTCACCTCCTGATGGATGATGATATAATTGGACATGTTTTATTATAATGGACGACTAAAGTGAAAAATATGTGAAGTCAATTGAACAATGAAATCTTTTATGTTTTTCAAATTTACCTGGTTTAGTCCATTCCTTCCTATGAGGGTATTGGAGAATACAGAATTGGCTGCATGAGGAGTCTAAAAAGGCTTTCAGAAAAATGGCAACCATGTAGTCATACTTTCATAAACTTTGGAACTGGCCCACATGCTTCAGTTGCTGCCACAGCCTGCCTGCTATGATGCCCAAGCAGGAAGCAGCCCCCCAAATGGTATGCTGATGGAGATCTGGTGCCTAGATGGTGGCTTGGCACAAACTCTGCCCAACATACCTGATCTGTACTGATTAGTTGCCATCTGTTGTGGGAAAGTAAAATATCAGGTGAATAGAGAAGACAGGTTTATGTGAGTTCACAAGACAAGGTAACAACTTTCAGTTTTCTAGGAAGCGTTGTATTCCAGTTGGTAATTCTGGGACCTGGGGGACGATTTTGGAGTTCAAGATATGATTTTTAGCTTTATTACAATTTCCCATGTCATTTATATTTCTAGATCAGATCTCACGTGGAAATCTAGTCTCATTTTTCTAGTTGCCTATTTACCTGAACTCTTAATCTCACCCCTGAAACTCCTCCTTGTCCAAGTTTTCTCATCTCATTTAATTGTATCTTCATCTTTCTGGTTGCTCAAGACATATGACTGCTATCTTGAATACTTTTGTTCCTTTCCTGGATTAAATCTGTCATCAAGTTTTATTGAAAGCTCCCCTGTGAACAGACATGGGCCTACCTCTCCACTTCATCTAACTCCTATCTCCCACTTAACTGTATTTCAACTATCCTCTGCTTCTTTTAGTTCCTTGAATATGTCATATTCTTTCCCACTTTGGGCCCTTTGCTCATGCATTCTTCCTGGAGTGCTTTCCCCACCAAGTTCACCTGGCTAATCCCTCCATATCCTTGTAGGGATCTCTTGATTTTGGTTCTCTCCCTGCATGTGTAATCTCTATGGGGGCTGGAATCATGTCTTTTTATTCCATGTATTATTAGTGTCTGTCACAGTGCCTGGAGCCCCATTGATATATATTAAATATTTGTTAAATACAAGATTGGATCTTGCCATAAATATATCACTATAACTGAGAAATGTGTATGCATACTTTCCATTGGATCCCATGTGGACTGATTGGTACACAGATGAGTTATTACTTAATTATGAGGAAGGAAAATGTCGTCATCACAGGTTGTTGTAACGTTCATATGTTGTAAAGTTCATGTTGTCTTTAAAATTGATACTCAACAAATTTTCATTGAATGAATGAATACGTATATACCAGTAAGTTAAGGCCAAAAGTTTTTAAAAGTCTCCGTCAAATAAATCCTACAGAACATTCTAATGACCTAGTTAGAAACAAAGTGCTTGGTTTCCAAGACATAATCTGATTTTCCTCATCTGTCTAGTCAATATTAATATCATCTATGATTAATTTATGGCATTTGAATTTATTTTCTTTCCCAGAAAGAACATATAAAGCCATATTATTAGTGTAAGAAATGATTATGCAAAGAATTCTTTAATTTTAAGCTTTAATATTCCCCAAATAAATGTTCATGGTGAAAACATTTAAAAATAATAATAAAAATAAAGAGGAAGTTAAGGATCACTTAACTTTAATCCACTTTGGATGGATTAAACAATGCATCCAAAAAGCAATGTGAAAATTTTAGTATATGTATTTCTATAGTCTTTCTTTTTCTCTCTGTTTATATGGTATTTCTACCACTTTTTTTGTGTGTGTGAGGAAGAGTAGCCCTGAGCTAACATCTGTTGCCAATCCTCCTCTTTTTGCTGAGGAAGATTGGCCCTGGGCTAACATCCGTGCCCATCTTCCTCTACTTTATATGGAACGCCTCCACAGTGTGGCTTGACAAGCAGTGCGTCAGTCAGTGCCCAGGATCTGAACCTGTGGACCCTGGGCCACCGAAGCAGAGCACACGAACTTAACTGCTACACCACCTGTCCGGCCCCTATATGGTATTTCTTATAAAATAAATTTTTAAAATAATAAATAATGTCTAAATAGAATTTTCTCTTTGCTGGGCACTGTTCTAATTTCTTTCCAAATATTAACTAATTCAATCCTTGCAATGACTGTTCGATGTAGAAACGATTAATGTCCGCATTTTACATTTAAGGAAACTGAGGCTTAGATTTGCTCAAAGTCACATTACTAGTAGGACAGAAACTGGGATTGTTTTCCAAGTGTGTGTTCCATGATATTTAATTTCATGGGTCACAATTTATTAAGAAAAGTATTACACTATTATGGATCTTTAGACTTCCTCCAATTTTTTTTCTCTCTTTTTTGTGAGGAAGACTGGCCCTGGGCTAACATTCAGGACCACCGTCTTCTACTTTATATGGGATTCTGCCACAGCATGGCTTGGCAAGCAGTGCGTCTCTCCGCACCAGGGATCCGAACCTGCAAAACCCTGGGCCACCGACGCAGAGCGTGTGAACTTAACCACTATGTCACCGGACCGGCCCCTAGACTTCTTCAAATTTGTAATTGCTATAAGCAATGAGAAAGTAAATATTTTCATACATATTTACCCATACAATGTCTTTCCCCGTGGATATGGTGGCCTTCTGCGCCCTAGATAACCTAGGAGAAGTGAAAACAGAAACCATGTTGACTGTCAGCAACAGAGGAGAGAGCAGCCAAAGCTCGCCTAAGGGAGCAATAGAGCTTACAGTGCATGGAGATCACAGAAACCTCTATCCGCTTGTGCTCAGCCAAAGAAGTTTTTTTACTTTATCTTTCCAGTGACTTGTCTTTTTGTTGATATAAACTTGAAGTAGTTTGACTACTCAAATTCCAAACATTTCCAATTATCCCACTCTTTGGAATTAAGATGGGCATTTTGTTTTTTTTTGTAAATTAAACAATTTTAATAGACTTTATGTTTTAGATCAGTTTTTGGTTCATAGCAAAACTGAGCCAAGGGGACAGATATTTCCCATATATATTCTGCCACCACACATGCATAGCCTCCCCCGTTATCAACATCCTCCACTACGGTGTATATTTGTTACAATTGATAAACCTACCTGAACACATCATTATCACCCAATGTCCATAGTTTACATCAGGGTTCCCTCTCGGTGTTGTGCATTCTATGCATTTAGACAATTTTATGACAGTATCCACCATTATAGTGTCATACAGAATGGTTTCATTGGGCATTTTAGTTTTGAAGATTCTAGGCTATTTAAGTTTACATATTCCAGAAGATTTGGGTTCTATCAAAGAGCCTTAAAGTACATTAGAAAAGAAAGAAACTGCTGGAGAATTGTCAGAGATATTCTAAAGTAATTAGCTAGAAAAGACACAAACTAAAAACCTTTAGGATATGATTTTGTCATTTGAGCTAAACTGTTTTAAGATACTGTGAAACATATGTCTAGCAATGAGGGAATGGTATTCTCATGTTTCCTAGTTTGACTGAATAGTTTACCATATAACATGCTGTTAGAAATATAAGCTTGTTTATCCTCAATAATTGCTAGTATATACTTTTTTAAAAAGGCTTATTTTTTTAGAGCAGTTTTAGGTTCACAGCAAAATTGAAAGGAAGGTGCAGAGATTTCCTATTTACCCCCTGCCCCGTGCATGCATAGCCTCCCCGACTATCAATATCCCCCACCAGAGTGGTACTTTTGTTACCAAGGATGAACCTAAACCAACACATTCTAATCACCTAAAGTCCATAGTTTATCTTAGGGTCCTCTCTTGGTGTTGTATACTCTATGGATTTGGACAAATGTACAATGATATATATCCATCATTATAGTCTCATACAGAGTTTTTCACTTCCTTAAAAATCCTCTGTGCTCAGCCTGTTTATTCCTCCCCCTGACTCCAAGCCCTGGTAACCCCTAATCTTTTACTGTCTCCATAGTTTTGCATTTTCAGAATGTCATAAAGTTGGAATGATACAGTGTGTAGCCTTTTCAGATTGGCTTCTTTTACTTCGTAATATGCATTTAAGGTTCCTCCATGTCTTTTCATGGCTCGATAGCTCATTTCTTTTTAGCACTGAATAATATTCCACTGTCTGGATGTACCCCAGTTTATATATCCATTCATCTACTGAAGGCCATCTTGGTTGCTTCCAAGTTTTGGCAGTTATGAATAAAGCTGCTATAAACATTCATGTGCAGGTTTCTGTGTGGACATAAGGTTTCAACTCCTTTGGGTAAATACCAAGGAGTGCAATTGCTGGATCGTTTACTAAGAGTATGTTTAGTTCTGTAAGAAACTGCCAAACTGTCTTCCAAAGTGGTTGTACTATTTTGCATTCCCACCAGATATGAATGAGAGTTCCTGTTGCTTCACATCCTTGCCAGCATTGGTTCTTGTCAGTGTTCTGGATCTGGGCTTTTCTAATAGATGTGTACTGGGATCTTATTGTTGTTTTAATTTGCATTTCCCTGATGACATATGATGTGGGGCATCTTTTCATATGCCAATTTGCCATCTGTATATCTTCTTTGGTGTGGTGTCTGTTAAGGTCTAGTATACACGTCTTTTAACACTTAGGATACACTCCCAGTATTGAAATTGCTGAGGCATGCTGGATGAATCTTTCTTAGACCCCTGTCCCTCCTCTTTTAAAATTGAGAAAAATTCACATGCAATAAAATTTTATGCATACAATTCAAAGAGATTTTACAAATGTACATTCCCTCATCTGTAAAACGGGGACATTAATAGTATCTCTGTCAAAATATAGAATATTCCATCACCCAAAATGTTCCCTTGTTTTCCTTTCCAGACAATTCCCCTTCTCCTGCTCCCCTTTGTCCAGTCCTCAAATCTGCCAGAGGAAATCACCATTTTCATTTTCATCACCATAGCTTTTTTTTGCCTGCACTGAACTTCATATAAATTGAATCATACAAGAGATATAACTCTTTCTGGATTTTTCACTCAACATGTTTTTGAGCTTCATCCAGGTTGTATATATATATGTTCAGCAGTACAGTCCTTTTTATTGTTGAATGTTATTTCTTTGTATGACTATACCAAAATTTATCTATCCATTCACGCTGATGGACTTTTTTGGCTATTATGATCTAAGCCTATTGATACATATTACAAACTTTCCCTGGAGAAACGTAGTCTCAGTTTACACTCCCCCAACCCAAACTCCCCCTCCCCTACTAGCAACACAAGAGAAGATGTTTCTACCACAGCTTATCTGCACTGACAGACTCTCATTTTAAATTGCATTTTTAAATATTGGACTAAAATTTTGGTTAAAGTTTACTGGCCAAATCATTTTCTTGTTTTGTCAATTGTCATGCATTTGTCTATTTTTCTATTGGTATGTTTATTATTTAAAATTTTATTTGCAAAGTGTATGTATATACATTAAGTCTGGGGCCACTGGGGCTCCTTTACAAACTTCCTCACTATCACCACCAAACTTTCCCCCAGCTGTGCTCCAATACACAAACACTTGTTATCCCCAAGGGGAGATATTATTGTTGTTAAACCCATTTTAAAGATTAAAAACCTTTAGGCACAGAGAGTTGAACTATTTTGCAAAAGGTCACAAGTAAATGATAGGAAGGTTAGTACTAAAACCTTTACTTTTAATCCCTTTGTTTTGCTTCTTTTCTGTTCAAAGCAGGTTTATACAATGAGAATAATAATAATGACCTCCTTGGGTTGTTTCAGGGATTAAACAAATATATATTTAAAAATAATAATAACACTATGTGTCAGTGCTCTGTGTACCCTATGTATATTAACCCATGCAATCCTCACAACAATCCCATGATAGGAACTATAATCTCTCATCCAAAATTTACAGATGAAGAAGCTGATGCACAGAGAGGGTAACTACCTAGCCGACATTATATTACTAATAAGACAGAATTGAAATTTGATTCTAGATATATGGCTTTAGAATCTGTTCTCTTTAATACAAAGCTAACAGCTGAGAATAACTCCTGGCAAATAGTATGCCCTAAATAGACGCTAACCAAATCATTACTAATGGGAATTTTGGGGGTCACAGTTATGGAAATAAGGCTTTTTCGCTCAGGAGTTCCAACATCTTGAGGTTGCCTCCTACACTTCACCCATATTGTTGCAAAAGTGAAACTGAGGGTGGATACTTGGGAAAGGGTTTTGGAAGAGACAGGCCTATTGCCTCTTTCATTTTAAACTTTGAGGCCCTTAGTGTGTGTTAGTCAATCTTGATACAGTAAAGCTGTATAACAAACAACTTCTAAACCTCAGATGCTTAAAATAGCAAATATTTATGTTCCTCATTTACAGCTGTCACTCTGCTGAACTCAGCTGGGCTATTCCCAACTCCAGAGAGCTGGTCAGGTTGAAATCTGCTCTGTATATCTTTATTCATTCTGGGACTACTGGGTCCTGGGACCCAGGGCCTGGGTGTGATCTTCTTATGGCAAAAATAGGAAAGCAAGTGGGTAAGCCAAACTGTGCAAACACATTTAAACTGTGTTGCATTATATCTAATATCCCATTCAATACTGTTGGAAGATAAATAAGGGAAAGAGATGACAGAGTAAGATCTGAGTGTTTGGAATCTTGGGATCCTATCCAAATATGGTCTCAGAATTAGATTCTTATTTTACTGAAGTAGTATTAATCCTTTGTCACATTTAAGCAAATATTTCCTCCAAGATTTTTTAAATTAGATTTTAAACATCATTTATGGCATTTTGACTTACTGAAGACCTTAATTTTTATGTAGTTAAAAAGTCATATATCTTCTTTTATGGTTTGTGCCTTTGGGTTGTTGTATGTAAAGACTCTGCCATAAAACCCTACCCAGATTTTACCACGACTTTGCTTCAAACTTTTCCACAGCTTCCCACATCCCTTAGTGTAAAAATACAAGTACTTTCAACAAAGTCCTTCACAATCTGCTCCCCGCTCCACCTCTGAAGACTGTCTGACATCATTTCCTGCTTCTTGCTCTTCTCCAATTGGCCTAGTGTCCTCACTGTTCTTCAAGCACACCTAATGTCAACACAGAATTTTCAAAGTTAAAAACAAGATTCTCATATGAATATGTAAAGAGCACACTCCAAATATTTATTTAATAATTATTGAGGGAACCAGCAGAATGGTAAAACTGGTTCAAAGGAGGATAGGTAATTAGTACAGAGTCATTGGAAAAAGAATGTTGGAATAAGATGGCAGAGTTTAATACAAAACTGGTTAATATCCTACAGTGCAATGAAATTATAACACACACTTGTGTATTTTTTTCTGTCCTCCCATTGATCTGTCTATCCAGGCACCAGAATTATATTGTTTTCAGACTTGTGATTGTCAGGTTTTCATACCTACCCCATCATTAATCTTTTTTTTTTTTTTTTTGTGAGGAAGACCAGCCCTGAGCTAACATCTGTTGCCAATCCTCCTCTTTTTGCTGAGGAAGACTGGCCCTGGGCTAACATCCGTGCCCATCTTCCTCCACTTTATATGGGACGCCGCCACGGCGTGGCTGACAGGCAGTGCATTGGCAGGTGCCCGGGATCCGAACTCGCGAAGCCCGGGCTGCCAAGCGCGAACTAAACCGCTGCGCCACCGGACGGCCCCCCATCATTAATCTTTTAAAAAGTTTTCTTGGTGATTCCTGACTTTTTAGTTATAGATACAAATTTTTGAGATTTAAATTAGGATTTGACCAGTTTTTAAATTAACTTTTAGAACACCTATGCATTTTCATTGAATCTTAGTTGTAATATCTTCAAATTATGAAGGTATTTTAAATAATTGGGTCCTTAGCTGTATCTAAAAGTGGCTAAAAGTATGTCAAAAAGTCAATGGATATTAAGACAGGTAAAGACCCTAATTTAATCTCTGATGACATTGTGGAATGATTAATTCATTAATTAAGGCACAAGGCTGCCAAATAGCGTACATTTAACATAGTACATTGATCTTCAAGCTGTTTCTCAAAGTTTAAGGACATGCATAAAACATGTGCTTTAGATATATACAAGCGACAGATATGCTAATCTATTTCTCTCCATTATAACATTTGAAAAAGGAAACTGATATTATTGCCAAATGAGGGAGCATTAAATTACCTTCAATGATTGTACTGATAGTTAAAGGAAATACATCAAAGTAATATAAGAAAACTCTTAGAGGTTATAATTAAGAGTTTTTTAAAGTAGAACTTGCTAAATACATCAAAATATTGTATATATTTCTGTTTAGTATAAACTTATTCTATGAAAAAATTGAATTAGGCTGTGTAATTAAGCCTTGGAAAAATAAAACGCAGTGAGAATACAAAGTACTCAATTACTTAATCTCATAATTTGATAATTTATCAATCAGAGTAGGCTATTAGGCATTTTTATAATCCAGCATAACTAAAGGAATTTTATATTCCAAATTTTCTAGACAGTCCTCAATGTTCTCTAGTGCATCCACCCAACTATCTCCACCCTAAGTTTCAGGGTTCATACTTTCCCTTTTGAGGCCCTGATTCTAAATTAAGAGGCCTGCAAAGGATAAGAATTCAGACTCTTTCGAAGCTCTGCTTCGAAACCATCAAGTCGTGGGCCTGATATTAAGCATAATTCACCCTCCAGGTATAGGTGAGGAGAATCTGTTTAAATGCTACCGTGGAGGCCTTCTGATTTCATGCCATGCTCTGAATTGGTAATTGATTGAAAGGAGTTTGCCATTTTCATTCTTCAGTCATGAAGAGGACTTTAGCATCAAACAATCAACTCCACAGTCCTTATAATTACCATTACCCCATATCTCTTAAACATCAAATACATTTTGTAAGCCAGTGCATCTCTTTCAGTCTATACCCCATCCATAAACTAGAGTCAGTTGTAATGCACGCCACAAGTTATCAACCTCTATTTACTAACAAAATGGGGTCTTAATTGCCATCTGGCTAGAGAATGATCCAACTCAGAATCCCATCCTGAAGGTCTGTGTCCTGGGACTACTTCTTAGGTGGTAGTATTAAATTGGGTTCCTCAGACACGACCCCAAGGCAAAGTTTTCAGTAAAAATATTTACTTAGGAAACATCCTCAAGTAAAATCAGTAGGGGAGTGAGGAATAAACTGGGAAGAGATGGAGGCCAAGTGGGGAGGTAGTATTTAGCAAATTGTGATAGAGGGTGACTTTAGCTCTGTCCTGGAGTGGAGCTCTGGAGAAGGCGTAGGTCACACCTTCTCGTACTTGTCAGTCATTGGTTAAGGGCTGAATTGGGGGAGGCACTTCTGACTTTCCGTTCATTCAGGTAAAGTGGGATCCAGCAATCTGAGTGTGGTCCACTGACAAAGAGACAGAGGTTCCTCTTCTTAAGAGTTATACTAATCATCTATTATCTGCATAACATACTACCCCATAACTTGGCAGCTTAAAGTAGCTACTTTCTTTTTCATGGTTCTGTGGATCAGCAATTTGGGCTGGGTTCAGCTGAGTACTTCTCTTGGCCCCTCCTTGAGTCACTCATGTGGCTGCAATCACCTATCAGGTTGGCTGGAGCCTGCTAGGTTTAGGCCCCTGAGCAGATAGTTTGTCTCTGCTCACTAGTCTCTTCCTCTCCTAGCTCAGGCTTCCTTACTTTGCTGTTTCAACGCAGCAAAAGTGTGAGAGCAGAAGGTGGAAGATCTCTTGAGGCCTAGACGTGGAAGATGTATAGCACTGTTGGACAAAAGAAGTCACAAAGCCAGGCCAGATTCAAGGAATAGAGAAATAGACTCCCATTCAAAGAATCCGTGGTTGTTAACACAGGAGTGAAAGCACACAGGGAGCCAGTGTGCAGAAATGGGAAATGTAGCTAGTAGCTGTCTGCCACTAGATCCTCTTTAAGTTCCAAAATGCATGATGGTATTTTTGGGCACCTATAATATGCTTCCCTTCCTCATCCTAGAGCTTTTTTCCCTAAATGCCGACTCATTTGCACGTCATGTAGCATAGTTTACCTCAATCAGAGACTGAATGGGAGCATGTTTTGTTCCTTTGAATACAGGCCCAACAAGAGAGACACGTCAGAACAAAATAGTCCAACCTCAATACATTTCTCAAAGTCTGCATTAGTTATCTCTATTCCACACACAGGGCATTCCTGGTTTGATTTCACTCTGACAGGTCCAGTTCTTTTGTTTTAATCCTTTCTTCAGGAAAGAGTAGACAAACTTGTACGTCTTTTCTCCAGTCTTCTCAGTCCTCTTCTATTTTTCTGCAAGGAATTAGTTAAACTGGGCCATGTAGGTACATACACACACACACGCACATGCATACAGTCCTCTAGTTTAACAAACCTGAATCTCCTTGCACAGTGCAGCCTTACAGGTGGTTTAAAAAGAAACATTTCTCTAAAGGGAGAATAGTCTGCAGAGTTGCAACTCTGCATAAAACATCCACAGCCATTTACATTATTGCCCTGAGCAATTGAGCTTCTTCTAGACAGCATTCAGACATCTTTTTCTGATGCTAATCTCTGCCTTACATTTGCATAACTGAAAGGCCTATTGGAAATATGTTTTTCTGAAAATGGGTTGCCCCACAGTTGTTTTTAAGTTTCCACCCCTTTAAAAGCTATGAAATAGCTATAAAACATTTTTTCCTACTGTCTTTCTAGGTTTCAAATATATTTTTTTAAACTTTTAATTTGAACTAAGTTTAGGACAAAGAGTTTCCTTACATCCCTGACCCCGCATCCTCTAATGTTACCATCTTACATCACTATAGTACAATTATCCAAACCAGAAAATTAACCATGGTACAATATTGTTAACTAAACTATAGACTTTATTCAAATCTCACCAGTTTTTCCACTAAAGTCTTTTTTTCTGTTTCAGGATTCTCCAATGCCAATATTCATTCAGAGTTCAAGCTCACTAACCACTTATCTCCTCTTCCTGTAACAATCTCTAAAAGAATGAAGATCTTTTTGAGCACTTAGCTAAAATGGGAACCCAGCCCTAGGATAATGATTCTAATTCTGGTTTCTGGATGGAGAGGTCATCCCTCATCCAGGAGGAGTTAGCGAGAACACTGGGTGTGGCAAGAGGCAATCTGTCTTGCTGCTGAAAGTGAAAGTTGAGAGAATTTCTGCAGGTTAAGTTCTCCAAGCCCTGAGGTGAGGATTTGTGTAAATGATTATTAAGAATGTTCCCAGGAAATACTAACAGGGAAGTAAGAAAGTGGGACTGGGAATGCCAAGTAGAAGATGCCAACCAAGGATGCCATACTGTGCATGAGGAATTGAGAAAAGATGGTCTCTCATGTTAAGGCACTAAAAGGAAGCCAGGCAGACATGAGGAGAGGAACAAATTCCTCATTCAGGATGAACTCTTGAACTCATTAGATGCCTGAAATGCATCTGCAAGTCTTCTCAAGGAAAATAAGATTATCTGGACAGAGACCTCATTCCTGTCAGGGTCATCTTCTACATTCCTAAATTTGATGGCTTGTTTCAACTGATCTTCACCCCATGACTAACTTGTGCCTGGAGTCTGTTAAAAGACATTCCTTCCTTTTTTTTTTCCTTTGCTTTTGTTAGCCACAACTATAAAACCTTTCCTCTTCCTTCAATGGCTGGAACACAATTCAAGCGCGGCTTGAGTCTGGGTTCCTGGGCTGCAGTCCTAACAAACCTTGAATAAACTTCTTTCTGTTCAAGTCTATCAGAGTCCACCTCATAATAGGCTGACAAGCAAAGTCTCCCCAACTTGATCCTGTAGTGAAGTTCCAGAAACAGTGTGGGTCGTATCTTAGAATTTTCCTAATTAGGGAGCCAGGAAGCTGGAGTATTTGTACCCTTTACACCCATCGGTCATTGGTTACTAGTTGCTCCTGGAGAGTTGAACATTCTCAGGCTTAGCTCTGCAGGATTGTAGGCCAAGCAGTTCTGGCAACCTGAACCCACCTACAAAGAGTCCCAGGTGCTGGCTATTATGAGTGAAAGCATATAAGGAGCCAGTATGGAAGAGAATATGGGTGGAGCATGTCTTCTATTGAGTCTGAAGAAAATAGACTTCTTCTCTTAAGGAGAGTGTAAAGCGCATGAGGGCTGGGGCTGTTTTGAGGGCAAAAAAGAAATTCTACCTGAGGAAAAAAATAGAGAAAATGTTTCATTATGGTGAAGGTGTTGAGGAAATACAATTAAAAATACAAAATCTCCCAAACCAGAAAACCTCTCCACAAAGGTAGGAGAGACAGAAAACAGTTTTATTACTGAAGAAGCATTAAACCAGAATGTGATGCATATCACAGGTGATCCACTACGAGATTGCAAAGATAGAAAGAAATCTCACCTCCTAATATAGCTGTGGAGATATAACCAATCATATACATGTTCTTAAGGTAAACAATAACTTGTCCTCAGGTAAGAGGACTTGACAGCGCCACTGGTCACTCATAATTTACCCTAACTACCTGGCAATTGGAGTGACCATCTATATAAACTAACTGACTTTATCCAGAGGAAAAAGCAAAAAGCAAACTCACACTAGTCTCTTTATGACAGGAGGCAGTTTTACAGCTTGGAACAAAGTACCCACTGAAGTTAGGTTCCTACCTTCCCACAGAAAGTGGCAGATATGGGCACTAACTCTCTAGATATCTATATTTCAAAGGGGTGGCTCCCAGGTCCTTGAGAAAGACATTCCTGGGTCATAGAGCTCACAAAAGGCCTATCTAGTATTCAAAAGCATTTATATATGTTTCAAAGAGAGAAAGTACTTACAAGTTTTCTAAAGTAAAGGAAAAGGAGGAAGAAGTCTCTTCTCTTATTTTCAACAGGGAGAATTAAGTCTCTTATTTTTAATTTTTGTCTTTACCAAGGTTATGAGTCTTACTGGCTTCAGTCCTAGTTTACATATTTTAAAATATATACAATATATATATATATTCAGTCTTTCAAGACACCATTATGAGCAATGATACTCTAAAGTCGATTATTAAATATATTCTCTTTTTACAAATCAGTAATTTGTGATACCTTTAATGAAGATGCTATGATTAATACATTTGGAAATATACATTTTCAACATTTAGCCCATGAATTAAATTGTTCAATTGTAGCTGATAGACCCAGTTACTTGGAAATTGTTAACAATCATAACACAAAAGAATCTGAAAGTAAGATTCAGAGTTAAGGAAAGTGCATTGAACTCTTGTGGGACAGGAAGAAACATAGCCTTTTTATATTTTCAAAGTGCTGTCAATTGTTTAAGGAAAATATATTTAATGGACATAAAGAATGCTAGAGAAGAGGAAAAGTTCATTTTCTCTGACATACTAAAAACCAGATATATTATAGACATAAAAAATGGAATTTATCAAGCAACAGGGTCTGGGCACATTTGTGACTGAAGTTCAATATCTAGCAGCTTTTAAATATGTAAGATTTATCTCACTATTTCATTGAGATTAAATCTTTAATGAAAATTTGGGAAGGAAAATACCCCTACAGCATAGAATGAGATCAACTATCCACCAGTGTTCTCAGTTCCCTGGAATGATTGTGAAAGGAGGTGTTTGACACTCTTTCCACTTCCCGTTTCCAGGAGTTGCTCTAATTTACTTTAATTTATAGATCCCCAGCCTGTCACATTTAGGCATTTGTTCCTAGCAATGAAAAGAATGTTAAATGCAGTCAAGCTGCAGAAAAGTTGGCCGAGCATCAGCCAACTTTGATTCTTAGAAGCATAGAGTGATGGAATGCGAGACTAGACAATATCTTGGAGATCAGACTGTTCCTGTCCTCACTTAACAAATGAAGTTTAGAGAGAAGGTGAAGTGACTTGCACTTTAGTTTGAATTAGGGCTAACACAGATCACCATATGTGCTACTGCTTAGTGACTTTGCTTGAGTTAATTTCCCTAATTCCCAAACTAACATTTTATAATGCAAGTTTGCTATTTTTTTTGTCCTACCATGTCTACAGATGCTAAGGATCTGTCTGGGTTTTTCAAACATTTTTAACCCTCTCTTGTACACTGACCCCCAGGTCCAACTTTCACACTTGGGTTGGGTGTCCCTCCTCTATACTATCCACTGCCCTCCAACGTTTGTTCCAGGTCATTCCCAGTCCCATCACTTCCAGGTCAGCATTTACTCTGCATTCATAGCTTGCTTTTATCACATTCAGAAATAAAAAGTGATGTGGGATAACTGATTTTGGAGCATTAAACATTATATTCTTATTTAGTCACTCATGCTAAAAAGCTTTCTAAATAGATAGGTTATTTTCTTACCTTAATAAGTCAAGTTTACTCAACATAATTTTTCATCACTAATAATGTAAAACACACAAAAGTGGTTGCATTGTTAACTTAAAGCAATTATTCAAAAATGCCTGTCTGTTATTAATCTATAAGTCACAGGATGAAAGATGTGCAGCACATCCAGGACTTTGGGATTTTGAATAAAGCTGTGCCATTATCTTTATTTCCTGTCTTTTCAGTTCATATCATAAATTATAAGAAGCTTTATGATCCCCAGTCTAATAAGTGCAGTAAATTTTGGAAGCAGAAGATGAACCATCCTATTTTTGTGTTTTCCCCATCATTTAATGTTCTTTTCCATCTCTATCCATGTTGACATTTCAGTATGCATAACTTTAAAAAAAATGTTATTCAGTAAAAATATATAACACATCAACTTACTGGTGGCTTTGGCCCACTTCTATTTCACTTTCATTACAAATTTTTATTAGCTATAAAAGAACAGCCTTCTCAATTTCAAGAAAATTTTGGTAATATATTTTGTAAAATCTCTTCATAAATATACATGCTGCAGGTGCACAAGGTTAGAGGTTTTATGCCTTCAGAATTCCAGGTGTGCATCACAACAGTTTTAAAATTACAAGCGTATATTATAATAAGATGAAAATTTCTATAGAAAAATCAAACACTTTCTCAGCAATTTCACTTTTTAGTATCTCCCCTGGAGAAATACACGTACAAGAACATATGTGCACAAGACCATATGTACAAGGATGGCCACTGCAGAATCTGTTGTAATAGCAAAACATAAAAAATAATTGCTAGACACCACAAAGTGTCTAGCAATAGGAACTATTCACAAAATTAAATACTATGCATAGTTAAGAATCACAAGTAAAATAAGGTCAATATATACTAACACAGAAAGATTTTCAAATATATTGCTGGATAGAAAATAAATTTGAAGAAAATTCCACACAGTAGGATATTAGTTCTATAATTTGTATTTATATAAACATACTCCAGAGAGCAAAGCTATTGTATAGGAATATGTGTTGTGTCTGTAGATATATATACACACACACATTGCATATTGTACTGTGTGTATAGTCTACTTGATAAATATTGTGTGTCTGTCTTGTATAAGGCACTTTTCTAGGATATGATTTGCATTTGCATATATGAGTATAGGATTTAGGAGTCAGAACTGAGGATAAAATTTGGAAGTCAATAGTATACAAATGGAGTGTAAAGCCACTAGGAAAAGCATATAGGAAAAACAGAAACAAGTCTAAAATAATCCAAATAAAGAAATAGCAGTGGTCTTCTTTGGAGAAGGAATAGGTGGGTTAGTATGGAGAGATTAGTAGGAAGATATTTAGTTTTATATTTGAGTGTCCCTTTCCCTCTTTGGGACTATATTCATTTATTACTTGTGTAAATAAATTTGGAAGTTCATATTTTACTTTATGGGAGGAATATGGTTTGGTGGCATTAAAATTGGATCTCAAAATAGCATGGTGGGTAGCAAAAGTAGGATGTAGGATGTCAGAAGGGAACAAATATTGATACCAACATTCTCCTGGGACACAGACAGATTTCAGAGATTGCTTAAACATGACCCTGACTTCTGGCTTCCTCTCAGTCTCCTTTGGGCTCACAGAGAAGGAAAAGGTAGACCTGCTTTCCTCTTCTCCATTCATCAAGGGCAGAACGCTTTAACAGGGGCAGGTAAAGCCCCCCGAGAGAATACAGTTCAACTCCAAATTATGGAAAAAAGCATGACTTTTTGTAAGGAGGAAGAAACTGAGGAAAATCACTACATCAGACAATAAGCACATTAAAAAGATAGAATTAATATAAGAAATGAAAACAAATGCCTCTGCAAATAACTGGTAACATTTTTGAGGAATTCATACTAAACGCTATGTTAAGATTAAATGTGGAAGGCACACATGCCAAAGGGCAGAAAAGAAAATATAAAACAAAATAAAACCCAAACCTGAGATTTAGAAAGATTCCCCTTAGATGAAAAGTGTGATCACAAAACTTAAAAAGTAGATTAATAAAAAGAAGACTGGATAAAGAACAAAATGGCAAATTACAAATAAATTTTACAAACAACCTCAGACTCGTGGAAATAGATGACAAAGAAAACTTAATTTGAGGAGCAGGATTACAGTCGAAATATATATTAGAAAATACATAGTACATAATATAAAAGAAACCAATTATGAGATCCAATATCACAAAATAGATACCTCAGAAGGAGAAAGGACATCACGTGAAAAAGAAGTAATAAAAACCATTAGAGATGAATCTTTTCCAGAGCTGACTAAAGAGATTTGGGTCATCAGATTGAAAGTGTTTGCTGAGACCAAGAAAATGAGATGCATGATAAGACTTATCAATTAAGTACATAAATTCTAAGAGTAAAGAAAAATTTACTAACTCATCCAGGCAGGAAAACGGAGAAAAATGTCAATCCATGTAGACATAGCTTTTTAAAAAATAACTTCTTTAAAATTCGTAATTTGAAATTATTATAATATTTTAATAATTTTTCACTTGGGGATTTTCAAGGCACATATCTTTCAAGGTCAATGGGTAGGATAGTCTAGAGAAGTGTAAGAGAATGGTTCATAATAGACCCACCCACAGAACTCAGTAGGAGGGGTGATAAGATAAGTCAGGGCTGATGATATGGGGAAATCTGAAGAACTGAGAAACTGGAGATGCTGATGAGGTGAAAGAAAAAGTATAATTTTGTATTGTTTGACAAAATACTTAGTGAACATTTGATCAATCTATTTTGTATAAATAAACTACTAACTAAAGTCTTAATGACCTTCATTTTTAATAAAAGTAAGAAATTAAAAGAAAACTCTTTAGTAAGATCAGAAGTCACTTTACATAAACGCATTTAGAAAAAAATATGACCACAATATCTAATTCAAGCAGCAGGATTTAGTTCTCTTTTACTCAACCCCTACCCAGTCCACGATTTTAGAGAAAAATCTCCACATGTAACAAATATTATGTTAATTCAAATTACATC
Organism: Tapirus indicus; assembly: GCA_031878705.1. Lineage (NCBI taxonomy): Eukaryota > Metazoa > Chordata > Mammalia > Perissodactyla > Tapiridae > Tapirus > Tapirus indicus. The sequence continues at coordinate 64,206,426 of CM062923.1, forward strand.
ATTAATTTGAATGACAATTACATATTTACATTCCTTTTTGGTGTTTTGATATATTTAGCACTGTGATTGCAAAAATCTTTTAATAGAAATTAAATCAGGACTCCAATTGTAACTTAAGCACATATTTTTTTCTAATGTGAAACACAATTTCAGTTCGGCATTTTTGAGATATCTTTTTTTGGTAGTTGTGATTCTTCACATAATAAGACAATAATTTAGTTCATTACCAGGGTACATGTTCACAAAATGTTGCTGTCTATAAGAATAATAGTTTATTTTAAGAATATTTTGTGATCCTTCATTTTAAAATTCACATTCCAAATAATATAATAATGTAAAGCAGTTTTTCTTGTTTCAGATTTTGCAATTTGCGTCTCCACATACAAAATTCTCTCTCTATAACATTTGCATTCAGGAAACTCTGATTGATGCTTTCTTTTTTTTTTTTTTTTTTGGTAAGTAGAAGTTAAAAAATATTTATACTTTTAATAAACTCAAGAGGTTAGAATCAGTACTATTATGCTCACTGTAGCAGCAGGGTACGAAATATTAAAAGAACTATGGAATTAAAATGATTTAGAGGCTGCTTTAAAATTTAGTACTTAAGAGGAAACAACCAAAGTGTCCATCCATGGCTCTAAATAACATGATCAAGAACACTACTACTTCTTGATTGTTTAGTTTTCGGTGTCATCCATTCACTTCCCATTAGAGAGGAAAAGAATCTCTCTGTGATTCCACCCCACCACATCCATCCATCCTTCCCATTTCCATTCTAATACAGTTATAATTTGATGATACTATTATTTACATTCTTATGAGTATGTAGACACTATTCATAGTTGAGCCTTGATGGATTATTTATTTCTGTGCTACTTTTTTAAAAATTAAACTTTGCTTTATTTTCTATGTACTTATCATTTAATTCAAACTCAAACCCTTGGAAAGTTGCCTAAATCTCCTCTAAAATGGTCAGGCGGATTAGGTGAGCTGTGCATTTTACCTTCCTGAGACAATTTCCCCCCAGCCTTCTGACCTGCTGTGATCTGGCTCCACTTGTCCCGTATGCTGGCAAAGGTCTCTCATTCTGGGGCAATCTTTTCCTTCATCCTGGGAATCCAGCTGCTTTTCCCCTGTGCTAGATGATTCTGTTTCTACCATAGAGTCTTTTTTTTGCTTATTGTTCCGTGATGTTGACAAAGTAAATCAAACATTAGCTTCCTGAAAACAAAAAATACAAGAAGGAAATTTTTTAAACCCTGGAACACGTGACAATGACAGTTGGTTGGTAGGTTGGCTGGATAGACTTGGTTGGGTAGAGAATTTGGGGTTTTATTTGATATTCCTTCAGATTTTTTAAGCTGCTTTTCTACTGTCTTCGACCTTCAAGTCTTTCTGTTAGGTCTGTAGCTAGTATGATGACTGATCCTTTTAAATTATATGTGTTATTTTTCATTCTGAAAACTGGTGTTTTTGTTTTCCCTATTGTTCTAAAATGTAATAAATATGTTTAATTGTGTAAACAAATTTCCATATATTGTACTGGGAATGCTTAGGACTCTTTCTATTTAAAATACACTGTATTTCATTTTCAGGGAAATTTCCTAAATTTATTACATCTCTTTTCTTTTCTCTAATGACTTTTCCTGGAATTTGTCTTAATTGGATATTGAACCTCCTGGACTTATCTTTTAATTTTTATATCTTTTTTCATCCTTTTTTGAAACTACTTTATTGAAGTATAATTGTCATGTAAAGGCTATGCATATTTGATGTATATAACCTGATGAGTTTGGAGATAAGTGTACACTCATGAAACCATTACCATTATCAAGGCCATAAACAATCCATCACCTTTGTCTTTCTTTGCCATTTTGTTCTATTTTCTCTTTCTAGTAAATTCCTTTCAACTTTTTTGTAAATTGCTTTCAATTTCTGTCAGAATGTTGAATTTCCAAGTGTTTATTTTTCTTGTCTGAATATTTCTTTCTTACAATATCCTATTCCTTTTTAAATTGAGATATAATTGGCATATAACATATTAGTTTCAGGTGTACAACGTAATGACTCAATATTTATATATTTTGTGAAATAATCATCACGATGAGTCTAGTTAACAACCATCACCACATGTAATTGCAAATTGTTTTTTCTTGTGATGAGGCCTTTTAAGATCTACTCTCTTAGCAACTTTCAAATATATAATCGGTGTTATTACCTATAGTCACCATGCTGTACATTACATAATATCCTATTCCTAGTTCATCATTGTCATGGCTTCTCTTATTTCTGAGAATACTAATAATGTAGGGGTTTTTTGGACATTTTCTTAATCCTGCCTGGTTAGGTTTCCTCCCACATTTTTTTCTTCTTTGTTCATTCACGTGAGCTGCTCTTCTTGGGTTCTGTTAGTTCTTGGTTGTCTACTTATGTTTACGACAACTAAGCCGACTGGAAGCTCTAGCCTGTAACAGTCATCTTTTGGCTGTGAGCTTCACCTGGAATGATCTGGCTAGGCTGTTTGGTAGGAGAACCACTGACTCAGTGTTTTTAGGTCTTTCTCGTTTGACTGGTCATATTTTGCAAAGAATTCTTCAACCCAGTCTGAGCAGTGAAAAACTGGCTGTTATCACAGAGTGAGCAAATTGGGCAGATCTTTCTAGGGGGTCTTACATCTAGTAACTGTTGCTCATTTAATCCAGTGATGTGCTGAAGCTGGCTCATACTGGCACAAGAGAGCCAAGTGTGGTAATTTTCGGAATTTTGTAGCCAGTTGTTAAACATAGCCATTATTAAGAATTAAGTTATGTAAACATACAATTAAACAGATTATATAAAAAACAAAGGTAATAAAAACTCAAAACTCATCACTTCCTAGTTATTTTACTAGATTCTATTATCTATGCTCTTGAGATTATTTATTACTATTGTATCTGCATGGTGGAAACACCACATAATGTGTTCCTGCGCGTCTCTTCCCAGTTCCACAGGCAGTATTGTCATGTTGGTAGCTTTAAATCATCCATAGAAAGAGTATTTACACCACAGAAATCAGCAAACCATAAATCAGGGCTTTGCTTTATTGTTTTATTGTCTAGACTTAATAAAGTAAAGCAGAAAATGCTAATAAGGCACATTAAACTGAAAAATGTTTGGATTTGTAGCTGTTACATTATAAAGAGCATAAAAAGTGAAGAAATATTCTTCTAGTACTTAAAAATTATCTAATTCAGCAAAGAAGTCACTTATGTCACTGACAAATGAGTGAAGGGCTTGTAGGTATCTTCATAATTTCACTTTGTTTCATGCCTTAAGTAAACAAAAATAACCAGTATTCATGTTGGAACTACTCTTATCCATCAATTGCAATCATAGATTGACTATAAATACAAGAGTTCGGCAAAAAAATAATAATAATGAAAGCATTCTGTAAGAATCAATTGACTCTGTGGAATTTATAGAAAAGAGTACTGTGTATTTAATTATGATTTTTTTAAAAAGACTTTATTGTTACGAGCAGTTTTAGATTCACAAAAAAATTGAGAGGAAGTTACAGAGATTTCCCATATACTTCCTACACCCACACATGCATAGCCTCCTCCATTATCAACAGCGGTCATCAGAGTGGTACATTTGTTACCAAGAATGAACCTAAATTGACACATTGTAATCACCCAAAGTCCATAGTTTACCTTAGGGTTCATCTTGGTGTTGTACATTCTATGGATTTGGACAAATGTATAATGACACACATCCATCATCATACTATCACACAGAGTATTTTTACTGCCTGAAAAATCCTCTGTGCTCTGTCCATTCATCTTCTCCCTTCCCCTCCCCTGGCAACCACTGATCTTTCTACTATCTCCACAGTTTTGCCTTTCCAGATGTCATGTAGTTGGAATGATACAGTACAAAGCCTTTCAGATTGGCTTCTTCCACTTAGTAATGTGCATTTAAGGTCCCTTCATATCTTTTTATGACTTGATAGCTCATTTCTTTTTAGTGATGGATAATATTCCACTGTCTGGATGTATTACAATTTATCCATCCAGCTACAGAAGGACATATTGGTTGCTTCCAAGTTTGGGCAATTATGAATAAAGCTGGTATAAACATTCATGTGCAGGTTTCTGTGTACACCTAAGTTTTCAACTCCTTTGAGTAAACACTAAGGAACACAATTGCTGAATGTTTTGGTAAGATAGTGTTTAGTTTTGTAAGAAATTGCAAACTGTCTTCCATAGTGAATGTACCATTTTGCCTTCCCAAGAGCAATGCATGAGAATTCCTGTCGCTCCACATCCTCGTCTATTATGATTTTTAAATTATGTGCTACACATCTTTGTATCAGTAAAATTCATAGTAAATTTATTTTTTTCACAGAGCCAGTTGTGAAACATGTACCAATTTCCCCTGACTTAACCCTCTGTTTTGTCCATTCTCTCCATTCCAAATTGTTTCTGTTGTTCATCAGTTCAAAAACCATCTCTTTAACTAGTACAGTGAACAAATCTTTGACCTTTTTCCAAAGTATGGATGTAGCAGTCTCCATGCAACTCAGAGTAGGGCATATTAAATGGCATTATGAAATTCAACCACTCATTTTATTTTAGCTAATTTTAATTTTTGGATTTCTCTAGTGCTATCTTAGAATTTACCTGAGTAAGCTAGATTACATACCACTTCTTCATCTACTTTCCAACTTCTAAAATTTTGTTACCATTATTTTCTCTTTTGTTCTCTCCTCCTTTGAATATGCTTTATTTAAAATAATTTTCTGTTCTGATATTTTAGCTGGATTTCAGGAAGGAGTGAAATTAGATGCTTGTGTTCAATATAGCATCTTAGCCAGAAGTCCATAATATATTCTTGATCCCCTCACTTGTGAGGTCATCTTTATTATATAATACGCCAATTTATATGGACTAGTTTCTAAACTTTCTGCACCATTACCACAGTTTTATTTATTTTGGCTTTGTAATATTGTGGTAACATGCTCTTCATATATGATAAATTGAAGGTCCTCTACTTTTTCAAATTGACTTAGCTCCTCATGACATTTTTTTGAAGTAAATTTTAGAGGCAGTTTTAAAAGTTTTCCCTTAAAATTTTACTGTGATTTTAACAGGAGTTCATTTATTTATGAACAAGGACAATTGATGTGTTTATGCTACTTAAGGATCCCTTCATTAACTTAGTATATATGTCCATTTTCTTCACGTTTTAACATTTTTTCTTTATTAGAGTTTTGCAGACATGCATTCTTTACATGAAAGACACTAGATACTACATATTTTTGGCTACTGATATAAATAGTATCTTACTTTCTATAATATCCTGTATTTTGGCTATTACCAGTTTAGAAGAACACAATTGAGTTTTTATATGACCTCATATCTTGCTCCCTGCTGTGGTTTTCCATTTTAGTTCTGATAGTGCCTATTGATTTTCTTGGTTGGGTTCTCTATGTGAATGACATATCTTCATTGCATCAATTTAAAAACTTTAAAGATCTTCTCTTTTTGGCATATTTTAAGCATCAGTTTTCAACCAGATTTATTTAAATTTTTAGATATTTGTATTTTAATTGATTTTAGTATGTTCTACTCTTGCACTCCTAATTTATCACCATGCACTCAACTGAACTTCATTTTTGTGTAACTTTCATGTGTGCTTTTAAAAATTATTTCAAGATTGATACATGGATTGTAAATATCACATTATTTGAGTTTTCTTCTTATTGTTTTTTGGCTCAGGATAAAAGTCGTGGATCATCAATTTTTCACTCAGAATTGTATAGGTTTACTCTTTTGCCTTCTGACCTATTTTACAGAAGAAGAATTTATGACCAACTTGCTTTTTAGGCCTTTGTAGGTAATTGATTTAAAAAAATACGTTATGCACTATTTCATAACATAAGTAGTCTTAGAGCACACATACAGAGAATTATATAATGAACATTCTTATCATTTAGCTTAAGAAATAAAATATTCTTAAATTTTGACTCCTTGTGTATTTTTCCTCAGTTATGACTCTGCCGTGGTACTCCCAGAACAAGAGGTAAACACTAACCAGTATTTTATGTGGTTTTTTTTTTCTGTTTTGGATTTTAATTTTATAAAATATATATATGTTGTAGAGTATTTGTTGCCTACAAATTTGTTGCCTATGGGGAGTAGAGTAGTCCTTACCCCCTCCAATTTGTTCATGCTTTTCTGAATTTACATCCTTGGACAATCCCATTCTGAACTGACTCTGGGCTTGCCCATGTGACTTGTTTGGGCCAATGGCACAACAGTAAATGCCACACAGAGATTTGCAAAGTGCGGGAGAATTGGGACTTGCTCTCACTTGGTGATGTTGTAATCTCCCAACCCCTGTGAACAATACTGGACAAGCCTGCTGGATGATAAAAAAAGCACATGGCCCAGTTACTCCCATCACTCAAATTCATATAGATATTTTCTTCCCATGTTTTAGAATTATGCTTTTCACATTTAGGGCTTTAACTAATCTAGAATTGATTTTTCTAAGTGTTGTAATGTAGAGATAGAATGTCATATTTTCTATATGAATAATCTTTCAGATTGGAACACCACTTATTAAATATTCCATCTTTACCCAAGGAGCTATCATGGCATTACTTTCATATGTCAAGTCTCCATGTATTTTCTCAATTACTTTCATTATTCTATTTTGCTACCTCTGGGTCAGTAAAATATTGTGTTAATTATTATAGCTTTATAATAAATTTTGGTCTCTGATAAGACAAATCCCCTTATCTTGATCTTCTCTCACTTGTGTTGCTTTCCATGTAAATTTTAGAATCGGAATGCCAAATTCCAATAAAAACACGGATAGGGATTTCATAGGGAATGTGTTAACTATGTGGGTTAATTGTGTCTAGACTTTACAAGTCTGACTCTCTAAACATGAATACAACACGTCTTTCTATTTGTTCTATTGTTTAGGTCTTCATTAATATTCTTCAGTAAAGTTTCATAAGTTTCTCCATAAAAGTGCATCTATTTTGTTATTTATTACAAGTACTTTTACACATTACAAGTACTTTTATTGATGTTTTAAGTGGTATATTTTTAAACTGCATCATATAGCCATCTGTTGCTTCGGTGTAGAAATGTTGATTTTTATATTTGATTTTATATCCACAATCTTAAACTTGCTTGTAACTTCTAATAACCTGTAACTTTTTGGTTGCTCTATACAGATAGTAATGTTAGCTGCAAAGAAGGAATTTGATTTCTTTCTTTACATTTCTTAGACTTCTTATTATCATGCTTCTGTACTGAAGAACACAGTTAGTACAGTGTTGAATAAAAGTGATGATAGTGGGCATTCTCCTATTTTTCCTGATTTTAAAGAGAATGCTTCTACTATTTCACCATTATATATGCTATTTGCTGTAGCTTTTGTTTTTTTGAAAATACTCATTATCAGGTTGTATCACTATTTAAAAGTTCTATTTCTCCTTGAGCAAGTACACTCATTATTTTTCTAGAGAAATGTCCATTTCCTCAAATTTTTTCAAATTTGGTGTAATGTTCTTCATTATAGTCTCTTTGATCTTCTTAACTGTGCTTGATCAATAGTTTTATCCTATTTACATTCCTAATACTGTTTATTTGTGCCTTCTCTCTTTCTTTTCCTGGCTTATTTTGCCCAGATACTTGCCAATTTCATTAATCTTTTAAAAAATGCACTTTTGCCATTGTTAATCCTTTCTACTTTTCTTTGTTCTTATTTTATTGTTTTCTGCTCTTTTACTTTTATTGGGTTTATTTGTTCTCTTCTAACTACTTAAGTCAGTGATTAAGTCATTAATTTTTAGACTTTCCTTTCTGACTTGAGCATTTAAGAGTATAAATTCCCCTCCAAGTACTGCTTTAGATGCAATAAACAAATTATCATCAGTTCTAAACATTTTCTACTTTCATGGTTTATTTCTTGACCAATGAGTTATTAAGAACTATGAGAGTAAATTTATGTGTTTTGTATATGTACATTTATTTCCAAATGTGCTGTTTTCAATTTCTAACTTAATTATATTGTGATTAGAGAATAGATATTTATGATGATACTAATTTTTTTAAATTGTTCGTTCTTTTATGGCCTAGTACACAGTTTTTTTTTTTTTTTCTTTTTGCTTTCCACATGTACTTGAGAAGAATGTGTGTTTTCTAAATTCTGGTTCTTGGTTCTAAATATAGTCATTGGATCAATTAGTAATTGTGAATTCCAAATCTAGTATAGTTTTATGGATGTTTTACTTAAGCTACTATTTACCATGAGAAAGTTGTTAAAATATCTCAATATAATAGTGGTTTGTCAAATTTTCCTTGCAGTTGTGTTAATTTTGTTTCATATATTTTGAAGTTTTTCTATTAGATTCATACTGTCAAATCTTAGAAGTGCTACCATACAGTCAATATAGCCTTGTGATTCACATCATCCAATAAACTGTCATTTACCTTTACTTGTCACTGATTAGGAAGAATGTAGTAAGATTTCAAAATAGACTGAACAGTATATAGCTAACTTTACTCCAATCAAGTACTGTAGCTGCCCAAGTGAAAGAGATTCTAATCTAATATGAAAATTAACTTATGACTCAAATCCTAGACTGTGGGCTGGGTGATCACTGCCAGGCTTTTGTTCTGGAATCAGTGTTATAGGGCTCAGCCTTTAATCAGTATCAGAGATGAGAATCTGGTTGGTTACTCAGCTGGTGTTTCAGGTAATTAAAACACTTCTTTAAGCTGACAAGGCAAAAACAAAAATGTTTGGAAGGTAGTTCCAAACAGTCTGAGATGAGATAATCATTTCCTTAGAGAATTAGTGTCTTTTTTTCCCAGAGAAAATTTGGAATCATTTATAATTATTTTCTAATATTTTTGCATTATGGTGAAAAAACCTTTTTAAATTTTGTTTAAGAGAATTAGACCTATTAGAGTAATAAATTAACCTTGCAATTACAATTGCCAACTGTTTGACTGGGTAATTGATTTAGATGTCTGATGTTAAAATAAAATATTATTATTTTATATACATTGTTAGAATAGAGATTTTAAGAATATATTAAATTTATGAACACAGGTTAAGATTTACAAGTAACTAACTTTGTAAATTGGAACAAATACTAGTTAATGTTCTCTAGTCTCCCCTTCAGCCAGTTTTCCTCTCGTTCCAGACACAAGGCATGCTTGTACTTCTGAACCTTCTAGTGGTTGGTGGGGCCATGTGGTCAATTCTGGCCAATGGGCGTTATTTCCAGGTTGAAGCTTTTAGTCTAGTGCTCCCCTCTCTTGCTGCAGCACACCCAAAAGCTTCTCACTGAGATGGCAGCATCAAAATTGGAGATTCCACCAGCCTGGGTCTTGGAGTGACTATACAGAATAGAAGTCCTTTAGCGACGTTAAGTTTGACTTATAGTGTGAGGAAGAGATGATCCCTTGTTTATTTAAGCCAGTGAGATGCTGTTTGTCTCTGTTATTGAAGCATAATGTATCCTGTCTTGACTGATAGAGCTACTGGTCCTGGGGAGGGCAGAGCCTGAAAGATGTGGCTTTTCCTAATTAGTTCGGAGGCAAGTGGCAAGAAAAATTATATTGGGGCTGGAAAGTTGGTAATACGTGTTTTTCTGTGGCAAAATATTGGCTAAAGCTTTCAACTGTGGTAGTCTGAGAGGCATACTGTGTGCTTATTGCATTGTGTCTGTAGAGGAAGGGGTGGTAAAACAGTAGTATGTGCTATTCGGTACTGGCGATATGTGGCAATACATTACAAGAAAGACGTGAGCTCACTTGGGAAATGGCAGTTTTACAAGCAGAAATGAGAGGAAACAAAGATATTCCAGAAAGTGGAAAACTTTCAATGTTGCAAATGCCAACTGACTGTATATTCTAAAGAGTAAGAAATAGAATTGATGAAGTCTCTGAATGATCAAGACATTAAAATTCAGACTTGAGATAAACACAAAACTAAAATTCTCTCTTTTTGAATGGTTCTGGGCACCTGATAGATCCCTGAGACCCTTTTAGGGGTCTGTAAATTAAAAACTATTTTCATAATAATTGGAAGACATTATCTGCCTTTTTCACTCTTATGTCTCACAAGTGTGTAGGATACCAAAAGTACACTGACATGATTTCAGATTCCACATTGCAAGTAGCCTTTAAGATACTTGTTAAGTATCAAAGTATACCCACAGTTATCTGAAAAGACTATTAAAATACTTTTTCATTTTCTAAATTCATGTATGTGTTAAGCCAAATTTTCTTCACATTCCTCAACTGAAACAACACAGGGTAGCAGATTGAATACAGAAGCAGATATGAAAATCCAAGAGGATTGTGGTAGATTTTTACTGTTCCCCAATATCCAGTCTCCTCTTCCACCTCAGTAATAGATAGCAGAATAAGTACCACATTTTCCAGACTTGTTTTAATTTATGGACAGTGAGATGTGAGAAGTAGTGAGCAACTTTTGTGAGTTGTCTTCAAGTGGAGGGACTACTGTCTTATTCCTTTTATTTTTCCTATTAGCTAGAACACTCATGTGATAGCTGGGGCTCCTGAAACTACTGTATACTGTGTCCTAGACTGATGACCTTGAAGCTATTTGCTGGAGAGAATAAAATCTTGTGAATTTCACAAATGTTAATTTGAGTTTTCTCTAGCATGGAGCTACAACGAATGCTAACTAATAAAATAACTTCTGTAGAAGCATTATTTATATCTTTTTGTTTATAAAACATTTTCATAATAAACAAATTTAAATACACATGCACACAGTATTAGACTTTCTAGGAAATATTCCAAATCATTATCAAACATAGTTAAAGTAAGTCCCTACTGCTACTTATCCTGGGACAGGATACAAAGGGTAGTCCTTGTGAAGAATAGTTCAATTTCAAATCAAGTGCCTATCTTTCTGTTTTTCACTTGGGACTCAAATGTGAAATGGATGCTTGTTTTCGCTGTCCGCAGTGCTTAATGTGCATGGCATGATTTGTCTATGCTGAGGTCTCAAGAGCCACTTGATGTGTCCCTGTTTTAAAGGCTTTGAAAATAGCTTCCCACACCTTTCAGATAGTTCCTAAGGCACTTCAAAGCAGAGTTCATGTTTGCAGCACACATAGCCTATACATTGTCTGACCATCTCCAATATATCCTTCAAGTTGGGTGATGATCCATGCAGCATTTTTTACTTGATGTGATAATAGACAAACAGACAAAAATTAACTTCTTTGTGTGTATATATAAAATTGGAAAGGATATTAAAATGTCAATATTAGTTATGTCTGGGCAGTTGGATTATGGGTGCATATGTATATTTTCAATTCATTCCATGATGAGCATCTATTACTTAAGTAAGAAAAAAAAATGTTAAAAACAAAAAATTAAAGTAGCAAATTAAATGACACTAAATTGTTAGAAATGAATACATTCTTTAACCTATGTGCAGAAAATCCAATTACAATAGAACTGTGTCATTTTATACTTCACCAGCTGAAAAGCTCTAGAATCTGACAGTTTCTAAGATGCCTCTGGGAAAAAGTTCTCAATCGACCCTAACCTAAACTAAATCTAATTTGAATAGAACTAAGCTGGGATTTGGAATGAATTTGCTGGAGGTGTGCTACTCAATTCTCTGGATGATACTTTTGATGAAAAATTATGTTCTTCTTCTTTCAGACAAGGCTGACAGGCATACAGCTGTGGTTTACACATGTAAATTATTGTCATATTAGAATATAATAGAATGTTGATGCTGGCAGGAAACTTAAACATTAGCCAATACATGAAAACTAAAACAAAAAATAAATTTGTGAGAGTGCAACACCTCTAAATCTTCCACCCCAAATCAAGTAACTATTATATGTTAAAAGTAGAAGCTAGAAAAAAATACTACAAACAAATATTGAAGTCTAGTTAATGATATGCATGCAGAAGTGTTTAGGGGTCAAATGTACTGACATCTGAAATACACTTTGAAATGCATTTAATAAATAATATGCATTGATGGATGGATAGTCAAGTAGACATGTGATAAATAATATTTAATGATATATTATTTGTAGCCTCTAGCAGAGAGTATATGCGTGTTCACTGTATGATTATTTCACTTTTTCTGTTAGTTTAAAAATTTTTTAAATAAAGTATTGGAAAAAGTAGAGGTAGAATATAGGCACCTTTAAATGTTCAATATATATTTGTTGGCTTACAAGGAAGTCTGAAATGGAAATATATACCACAATACTACTCACATTGAAATACTTTGGGCAGGCACTCAATTTGTCTTTGATCATGAGATAAATTTGTGTATTTAAACTTATTTTTAAATTTTACTTAATTCTTACTCTGTGCTTCACGTTGATTATTTAATCTTCAAAAGAAAAAAATAAGTACTATGATTATTCTGCTTTTACAGGTGGGCAACGTGAGGCTTGTGGAGGCTAAGTAACTTGCTCACAGTCACACAACTAGTGAGCAGAATTGAGAATTTAATCCAAGCAGTCTGGATGCAAGTCTGCATGATTAACTATGACGTTATTGTTCTTTTTTGCATTAATAGGATGCATACAAGTTAAATGTGTATTTGACTTACACCTTCATATTGACAAGGCCAAGTACAACCCTTTCTCCTTTTGCAAGAACTTGCTCTGATTTCAAAAACAATCCTAGTTGTGAATCACTTCACCTATAACTTGTCTACTCCCTCTGTAAAAATCTAAGGCGAAATCACCCTATCAGATATTCTGATTGCTGGATCTAGGATTCTCTCTGTTGCAATAGCCTGAATAAAGTCAATCTCCTTACTTATCTGGTTTTTGTCTTTGATAATACCTAAATGATTTTCTCTATTAACATATGACATAGTGGAAAGAAACGCAGTTGAGTTCGGTGATATGGTTAGTCATCTCAGTTACTGCCACTAACTAGGTGTATGGCTTTGAGCAGAGAGCAAAACCAATGAATGACAATCTTTTGAAAGAAATCTAGACAATGATAGATTGCTCAGATAATTGCATAAAACCTTTTACTATAGGGAGTTTACTATACTTATATTTTACTTTGTTAGTTTTTTGTGTGCCTGCTTTGCTAGGTTCACAAATAATATCAGTAGACCCTGTTCAGAGAACGTTGAAAAAGAAATCACCTGATTTTGTTATCCAGGGAAGCAAACAGCTGTTTATTTATCTAGTCTTTAAGATAAGGATATCCTTAATAGCTGCTGCAGAATGGTTAATAGGATGCATACATAAAAATATGCATAAATATAAACACATTATTTTCAATGATGGAGTCATAGTGTGTTATATGGAATGTTCTTGAAATTAACAATGTTTCAGAAATACCTTTTCTTTGCTTTTATTTTTATTATGAAATATCAAGTAAAGAAAATAAAATGATGGCAACTGATTTACTTATCATCCCTATTTAACAAACGCTAACCTTTTGTTGCATTCCCTTCAAAATTTTAGGACAGAGGACCCTTCAGGTAGACTTTACACTCTCTCCCCCACATCATACCTCACTCCTTTTTCACAATCAGCAGAAGTAGGAACTCTCCTATATTGGGGTAAAACTTTCTGATCAGTGGTTTTACATTTTTATAGCATCTATTTGTTTATATCTTTGCTACTTAAGTCAAGCTTTCCTTATAGTCTTTTTACCCCCTGCTAATTTAGAAGTTATATTTTACTGCTCTATTGTTTTAGAATATGCACATTTTGACCTAACCAAATCCAAAGTTAACCAATATCTTTCTTCTGCACAACACAAAAAACCTAGAAAGTTTGGTTGTCAATGCTCTCTCCAACAATCCATGTTATGGTGTCCAATATTTTAGTTTCAGGTTGTGTGTTTACCTTTCCAATTTAGTAAAGATTATTTTGGAGCTAATAGTTATTTAGATTGGACAAAAATTACTTTGCTCACCTTTTTGTCCTCTGTCACATACTTTGTTTCTATCTTCTTCTTATCAAAATATTTCTCCTTGTATTTCTTTCATCCTGAATGGCAAATTCAGACTTCCAAAATGACATTTGTATTTTTCCTTCAAGTTCCTTCAAACTGGCTAAGTTAGCAGTTAATTTTTCCTCAGCACTTAGAGATATTATCCCAGATTCCTTTTTGCTCTATTGATGTTTAAGAGAAGTGCGACTTCAGTCTAATTATTCCTCATCCATGGGAAATCTGACTTTTTCTATAATTGTTTAGCAGATGTTCTCTTTGATTTTCATATTCACAAATCTTGGCATGACATATCTAGATGTGGGTTATTTTTATTATTCTGCTCAGGATTCAGGGTGCTTTAATGACAGGAGGCCTTATATCTTTCACAAATTCCAGAAACTTTTGGCATTATATTTTTAAATATTGTTTTTTTCACTTTCTTTATGTTGTCTTTTGAAAATATTCTCAAATATGTTAAATATTTGTTTTCAATCTCTGTATCTCTCAAACTTACTTTCACACTTCCAATATCATTATCTCTTTGCACTGCTTCCTGGTAATTTCTTCAGATTTATTTTCCAGAATAGTATATTACACTAACTGTATCTAATGTATGATTTAAGCTATTTACTAAGCATTTAAGATCAATGACAGTATTTTTCATTTCTGGAAGACTGTTCATCTGTTTTTAAATTTGTCTGTTCTTGTTTCATAATGACCTATTACTTTATGCTGACTCATTTTTTTAATGCTTTAAATTATTGAACTATATTCGTATTATAGATCTTCTAGATTTTCATATTGTATATTCTAGATGTGCTAATTTTCTTTTGTATTGGTGTTACAATGAACTTTCATAATGGGTCTTTTTTGTGTGCTTTGTGTTTTTTATTGTAAATTTAGTTGTTTTTGTTTCCTCTGTGGTGGTACTTTGCACTCTGGGTTTTGGAATTCTCTCTCCAGAGCAGTTTTGCATTTGTTTCTGCTTAGGTTAAGTCATTTTGCTCTTCTCTAGACCAGTTGCTAATATTAACTTCCCATCATAGGATTTATGCCCTTCACATAGTATAACTTCCAAGCCTGAACTCATGCTTGGCTCAGACTTGGGTTTTGACTTCTCATGAGAGACAGCCACCATCCCTTTCCACCAAAATTCTGGGCTGAGGCAGTTTCCTTATGACTTTTCTGGGCTGTGGGTATAGATTTTCTAGTCCTCTCTACATGCAGGAAGCATGTCTTTGAGAATCTGGGCTTAATGTAGAATCTCAGTTCTAGTGCCTTGTCTCAAGTGGACCCAAGCCCAAGTCTCCTCTATCCCCTCCATGTGGGTATGAAAACTTCAGCCCTTCACATGCAAGATCCCCCTGGATGAGAGCCCCTGGGGCCAGGGTATCATCAGCTCTGTGCTTGCTGTATTGGCTTTGTTAACTTAAAAAGCAAACTCACTTGTTATTTTATCCTCAGAATGAGTTTGTTTGGGAACAGCCAAAAGAGTTGCAATTAGGAATGTGCAAGCTATGGCAAACCATAGGCAAATCCAGAAAATAAAGGAGGGGAGATGTTTTTATAGAGAAAAAGGGGGAGTAGGAAGGGGCTGTTCTAGACAAAAGTCCATTGGGGGAAAGTAACAGTTCAGAGTGGCAACAGCTTCTCATTGGCTGAGCTACAGTGTTTTTCATTTGCTGGGCTGTTGCTGAGTGGGGAGAGAAATCTTCCTTCAGTAGCAAAGTAGTTTTACTTCCTGCCAAAGATGCAAGTGTAGGTCTTTTCCTGTTTAGTGTAATTGATGATGTACAATAGGGCATGAGAGGCACCCTTGCAGGCCCTCCCCAATCCAATTTAGTTAAGGTTTCTTTCATTAATCTCCACAGCTTTGAACTCTGGTGCTTCCCTAGCCCTCAGAGATTTTTGTTTTTAACTTTGAGCTTGGTTATAAACTTAAATGATTTTGTGTGTTATAGTTTGTCTAGTATTTTTAACTATTTGAAGTAGAAAAGAATTCATATCAGCTCAGTCTATTGTCTTACTAAAAGCTGAAAATCTCATGAACATCATTTCAAGTCAATAAACATTGTGAGGGGCCGCCTGGTGGCGCAGCGGTTTAGCTCGCGCTTGGCAGCCCGGGGTTCGCGGGTTCGGATCCCGGGCGCCCGCCGACGCACCGCTTGTCAGCCATGCCATGGCGGCGTCCCATATAAAGTGGAGGAAGATGGGCATGGATGTTAGCCTAGGGCCAGTCTTCCTCAGCAAAAAGAGGATTGGCACAGGATGTTAGCTCAGGGCTAGTCTTCCTCACCAAAAAAAAAAAAATAAATAAATAAAAATAAACATTGTGACACTAATTTAATGATTGAGAACTATTCCTTAAATAAATAAGTGATTCTTAAGATGCAGTTTGAGGGCTACACAGAATTATGTATTTTTACTAAAATGACGGTTTTTGCTAAAAATGATCATAGGTATGGATAAATCAGAATCTGGGTCTTGACTGGAGTAGAAGGAATGATATGAGGTTAAAAAGTCAGCATTTTAACACACTTCCCCAGGTAGCTCTTAGGCAGACTAGTTTTGGAGCCACAGATTAAAAATGTCATAATTATTTAAACACTCTTTTACTGTTGGACTTTCAAATTTTGTATTTTTCATTCTTATAACATTACAATAATGAACATCCTTCTATATAAATACCCTTATATTGATTCCTTGGTACACATTATGAAAAGATGAATTACTGGTCAAAGAGAAACACTGGTTTAAAGGATTTTAATGTGTGTTTCTAATTCTGAATATATTTTCTCAGTTTATAATGTATAGCAGGACTAAAGAAGTACATGGTTTTAAAAGCATTCTGAAATGATGATTATTACTGGTATTTTCGAATTTTATAAGAAAAACATTTCATTTTTTTTTGTTTTTTTAGTTCTCAATGTTTTTCTCAAAATAGGATTCAATAGTTTTCATCTGATTTTTTGACAAACTTTGTTTATTATATAGTGATTTTTTTCTTTATGTCTTTTACCTGTTTTACCAATGGAGTGTTAGTCTTTTAGGGGAGAAAAATATTTTTTCCTCTACCCTTCTAGGTTGTTGGCTGAGACCCCCTGTAAAAAAAGACAGATTAATAGGAGAAAAACAAACAGAAGTTTAATAACATGTGTACCTCTTTTATGCATGGGAGAGAACCAGGAAAACTGAGTAACTCTCCAAAATGGCCTAAGCCACCACCTTAAATACCATCTCCAGCTAAAGAGAAAAGAAGATGTAGAGAGAGGAGGCCAGTTATGGGAGGCCATCAGGAGAAGCACAGTGAGTTAGGGTATGGTCGTTATTCAGATTTAGGTCCTTGCCTTCTCCACTGATAAGAGTTTCTAAGGATTTAGTTATCCTTCTCTTATAGTACAAGAGAGGGAGATGCCCTTACAAATGGAGATTTTCCCTTATAAATGTAAATGTTGAAGGAGAGCAGAATTCACCACTCTGGAATATGTCTTTTTGGCATAAGGATTATTTTAGGCTGATTATTAAAAAAAAAAAAAAAAAAGCAGACATGGGAGAAGCTCTGAAAACCAAGTAGAAGATACCCTTTTGTATGAGACATTTACATTTATAAGAAAAAAGGTTATGAACCATTTGTCTGTCATATTTTACAAAAATTCCCTCGGTTTTCTCTTTATCCTTCATTTGCTCATGGTATTTCATGCTGCACAACAATGTTATTTTCATATAATTAACTATCTCATTGCATTTGTTTTTGTATGTTTAGAAAGACCTTCCCCATTTGAAAGTTATATAAATGTTTACCTATGTTTAATTTTAGCACATTTGTTATTTCTGTTTCTCTAAACCATTAAACCTTCAATTCATTTTGAATTTTTCTTACTATATGGCTTAATAAAGGAATATAGTGTTATTTAATTTCCTGTGGTAGCTGGTAGTCATATGTAATTTTAGAAACAATCCAACATTTCCCCTATTGGTTTAAATTTTATCTTTATCAAATGATAAAATTCTGTCTGAACTCTATGTTCTGTAACATGGTTCTGCCTATTATTGTACCTTTATTACTCCCTAAGAATTTTGTAACTGTATGCCTCTCAATATACTTAGAGTAAGTTTCACCCAGCTATTTTTCTTTTTTCAAAATTTCCTTTCAAGCATACGTCCAAATGACTTTAGATTTATTGTGTCAAGTTCCAAAAGATAATCCTTGGGAAAATTTGATTGGAAACATTTAATTTTTCTATTACTTGGAGAAAAATAGAATTTTAATAATATATTATCATATTTTCTCATCAAGGGGCATAGTTTATCTCTCATTTATTCAAATCTCCTTGGTCACATTTTGTTTTGTTTTACCTTCTTTTTCTTGTTTCTTATCTTGTTACTTATAATTATATTTTCCCCTGGGTTTAAAATGGATCAATATTCTTTTGATTGGGACGGTTTTCCATTAAATTGCTAATCCAAAATAAAATTTGATAGGAGCCACTGATATGACTGTTCTGAAATTGTTCATTAAAATATGCCTGAAGTAACAGAAAAAAGTAAAAACTCATAGCAACATGGAGAACAAAGACCGACAGGCTGGTGTCAGAATCTGGAAGGAATTGTCACTAATTATAAGGTAGATGGAAGAATAATAAGGAAATATCTTTAAAGGCTCGTCATATGATGTTCTCTGGCTTTGAGTCAAGAAACAGACACCTTCTGAAAAGTAGGAGGCTTGATGGAATTGATGATATAAATAGTAAAACTTTGTCTCGATCCTGAGTCTGTAACACTCAGGTTTCAGGTGGTTATAGCACTGGTTCTTCTCCTTCAACTCTCATTCTTTTCTTGCTCTGTCCCTCTGCTCAAAGTTCATCCAGTTAGAGGTTTACAGTGTTGGAAAAGAACTTGTCCACGTGTGTATGTGTGTGTATATGTACGTGTCTGAGTGTCTGTGTGTGAGTGTATGTATGCATTTTGGGATTATGGGAAGGCCTTGGCAATGGTACCATTTTGGGAGACACTGTCGACATGACTAAAGTGTTGTTTTTGTGGCTAGTGAAAAAGAACCATCCTGCTCCAGGGAGTGATAGGAAAGTAATTTTTCCTATGTAAGTCTTTTTTAAAATTGCTCTGTAATGGAGTTTGGGGAATAATAAAGTAAGAGCTCTAATCCATCATTTAAAAAACAGAATAATTCAATGTGCTGAAGTCTAAAAACTAAGCCTTTTATAAACAGACCATGTTGATAAACTAGAAAAATCAGTAATTGGACATTTTCATACTGGATTATCTATGATATTATTGCATTTAGCAACATAACATATTTTTCATTCCTAAATGTAATGCAAAAGAAGGTAGCAAAAAAGTTAGAGCAAATAGTCTAACATCCAAATAAATACAACCACCACCAACAGTCACCATGGTCAAATTTTTTTATTTTTAATATTATCTGCTTAAAATGCATGTGGGCAAGTGCATATTTAGAAAGGGAGGGGAATATTGCTATACCTGGGATTTTACTGGAACAAGATACTAAAGGGGCTGAAAAACAAAAGATCGTCCAAGTGGAAGGGTGCTTTTAAAATACACAGCCCCTCTCACCCCATACTTAAAAAGGCATAAACATAAACAATAATTTAGGGAGCCTGGGACTTAAGGGAATTCTAAGGTTTCATAGGTGCCAGGACTTAATGGAGGTGTCATGGGCACATGGGTAGCTCCTGAATCAGCTAGTAAAAGAGCATCTATCCCTCACTGGATGCCACTTGGTTTCCCTGACAGCAGAGACAGGAGAATTGTAGGTGTGTGCACCTGTCCGATAGCAGCACAGAGCTATGCAGTGGTCTTAGTGAAGACTGCCCTAGTGGTTGTAAAGGGCATACAGCATACTCCCTAGTCTTCAGCCTCATTATTGGCAAAGGCTTCTGGGCTTGTTTGTTGCAGTGTAAATCTACATCTTCTCAAGTTTCCTCAATGGAGCCATGGGAGACAGAAAACTGATTCACTGGAGCATAGGATTTTAAGCACTGTTTGTCATGACAACTTTTTGGAACTTCATGTCTTGTGCCAACATCAGTCACATATTGGGGCATCCTCTGCCTCTAGCTGTTTTTCCTTGGTGAAAGGATGAAACAATCCCACAGAGACACCTTCTCCAAGCAAATCCTTTCGGAGATGGGCAGGGACAGGCTATGAAAAAGCTCAAATGTTGTGGAGGGATACCAACAGGCTTGCCAGCAAAAAGTGCAAATATGTTCACATGCTTGACATGTGTTGCTCCAGATTAATGGTGACTCAAGTCATCAGGATTTGGTCCTTCCATGGCACCTGGAGATTGTGCTGGAATCTTGGCCAGGATTTTGGGAACTCTGTAGTCTCATGTCATTGGTTGATTTCCACATGTGGCTATCTAGGAAAACTTTGGAAATGTAGGCATCCTGTTGGCTTTTCTCCAGAGAAGGGATGCATTCCTGGAAGACAGCTTGGAAATAGGCAGGATTCACAGCCTTGCAAGAGTCAGAGTGCTACAAAGACTATGATCAAAAGGCTTATTGAGCCCCAGTTTCTGGCTTTCCCAGCACCTCCTGCTGACAAAAAGTCCAGAAGAAGTCAAGGGCTGCTCAGACTCTGTGCCGGTTATTAAGGTATTTTCTTTCAGGTTCCAACCACTCTTTTATACTCTCATTTTTGATGCTGGGACAGGTTTTCTGCAACCACATTTCTGCTGTTCCAGAAGTTCCCTCTTAGGCTCTGCTAATCGGGGCAGTGCAGGGAGACTGAAAAGCCAAAAGAAGACTCCGGTACCTTCCTGTCTGCTTCGTATTCCTTTGAGAGCATCTAATAATGCTTCCTCACCCCTGCAGCAGCAGTTCATCACTGTAATACCAGGGATTTCAGTTTGCAATTTCTCCATCAATTTTCAGAACCAAACTCATTGTGCCCACTGCACAGATACCATCACCCAGCAAGAAGCACTTCTTTCTCAGAGATCTGGGTCCCAGATCCACAGGACCTCATCTTCAAGCTTCTAAATTTTAATAATTCAAAACTCTTCCCTTTGTTCTACCACCTCTAGAGCTGGAAGCTGCGTCTTATAGTTATTATACTAAATTCTCTTTGTTAAACAATTAGATGGTTTCTGTCTTCTGATTGGCCACTGATGGATACAGACCCTGTGGCATGAATTCAGGGAGCTCACTTTCCCACCACTTTCAGGATAGCATAAAGCAGTGTGTTGTGTGCCATCTTTTAATGGGCTAGACAGACTCAGAGGGCTTGGCAAGCATTATAAAGAAGGATTATTTGGGATATAGAGGACTTCATGAGCATGCTAAGCAGGGTGGGGAGTCCAGGGAAAGCCCCAAGGCTGGGAGAGAGGTGCTGCACCTCAATACGGGTGGCTCAATGAAGCGTCCAGCTCCTTGGCACCGTGGTACTCCCCAGGCCGCACCCATTGGGTTCAAGTGCCCACTGCTATCAGAATATGACTGGACCAGGCTTGTTCAAATGGGCAGAGGCAGAGCCACATGTTGAGATGCTGGGCAGGGGGTTCCTGGGATTTAGACTCAGTATTTCTCCCCCATCTGGCTGCAGTTCTTGAACTGTTAATGGGAGGACCCAGAAGAGAAGGCAGAGGTTGAAAAGTGAGGTTGAACCCAGGTCTGGGAAGTGGTGCTCATGACTGCAGACCTAGGGTCAAAGGTATCCTGACTTCCACTCAGGTCTAGCCTAGGTGGCGCTTAGAGGTTTGGGCATGATGCCCCACGGGCTGGACCCATCTCCATTGAGGAGGTAGGGGAGGCTGGTCAGGCTGGTTTTGCAGCTGCCCAGACTGCTCCACTGTTCCCGTCTTTGTCGTCCCACCTCAAACCCTCAAACATTTTAATTCATCATTAACTCAACTGAGGTTGATTTTGGTGAACAGAAGTTTTAATTTTAAATAGAATGTAGACTGTATAAGATTTTAAATGAAATGAGCTTACATTAGAGTTTAGGCTTTTGAGATGGAGGCTGGGTTTTAGTCACTACTCTGTTTCCAATGCATAAAATAGTGCCTGGATATTCCCTGAAATAGCTGTTGGATTAGTTATCCTTGAATATATTCAATTTCAAACATCTTTTTCCTATAGCTTCTTCAATTGACCAAAAGTATTTATCTTTAATATTGATAGAGAAAGAAACAAACAAAAATCTCATACCACAATGCAAAGATATTGTAATACTCTTTCATATATATATATATTTATAAATACAATTTATATATAAATGTATCTAAAATATATATTTAGTAATATATTTAACAAAATTGGCTACTCTCTATTTTCACTTAGTATGTCTTAATTTTTTACTTGATGGCATTAACATTAATTTTATATTATTTTTAAAGATTATGTAGGATTCCATAGTACTTAGATATGATAACTTGTTAATTACTTAGGTATGTAGGATGTTCGCATATATTTTTGATATCATAACTAATTATTCAACAAATAATCTTGTTAATTTTTTTTAAACCTTTGTGCATATTTCTTTTCGGATAAATTCCCAGAAAGGAAGTTGCTGGGTAAATAGGTGTGGAACTTCTTAAAAGGCTATTGATATGCCCTATAAATTGTTCCCTGCGATGTCTGTACTACCTCACTCTCCTGTGAATAGCATATGAGAGTGCCTGGTTTGGTGCCTCTTGAGCACTGGGTCTTAGAATTTAAAAACACAATTGCCAGCTTGAGAGGTAAAAGACACTTTGTCTATTTTGTTTATATTTCTTTAAATTAAAAGTCTGTATACTTTCCATCTCTGATGTCACCTCATTGACCTTAAACAAATAGACAGCCACTTATTTCTACAGCAAAAATAAATTTATTTGGGATCAGCAAAGAATTGCATTTCGGGGCCTGCAATCATTGCAAGCCAGGGGCAAGTCCCTGAGCAGCAGGGGAGAGGAAACTCTTTTATAGAAGGGAGGGGAAGTTGGGAGGGCTAGTGTAAACAAAGAGGTTGAGGTGTAGTAGCTTTTCTTTGGCTGAGCTGTGATAGTCTCTCATTGACTGAGCTTTTCACCAGTCAGGAAGAGGAAGTCTTTCTTCTTTTTGCTGGGCTTTGCTCTCCACGTATGGTAGCTACATTGGGAGCTAGAGAGTTCCCATTTTGGCCTCTTGACTCCAATTTAATAAGGTTTCCACTAATTAATTTTCACATTTTCCCCTTTAGATAGAGATCTTTTTCTGAAAGCATCGCTGATGAAGAGTCAGGTTTTTCTGGTTTCATCGGCCTTTTGTTCCTTGATGCCAGGAAGGACCTTTCCATGGTGTCATGCCCCACACAGGAGGGGAAGCGCACAGATTGGAAACCAATTGTGACCACATTTGAGCAACAAGGAGGGGTTGGAGGGAGAATTCTCAGGCATTTTTCTTTTCTAAGGTCCATGTTATAAAGATCATAGGCATTGGAGGTCATTTAAAGTGTAATGTCATCATCAAAGGTTTGGCAGATAAATTTCCAACAGGCCTCATCCAGACATCTTGGGAAAGCTGTCTCATTAGATGTCATCTGCATCAATTCTGGGAAATTTTTCCTTTCAGGTCACCAGATGTGTGCAGTTTCAGTCAGGGCTTGGTGCTTTCTGTAGGTGTGTCATATGAATTCCAGTCTACTCCCTGGAGTTCGGCATCTCAAGGGTTAGTTATTTAGTATCTAATAGGGACCTTTCCAATGAGGTTGAAGAGAGTCCTTTTGGAGGTATCTTCCAGTTGACAACATCTGTTGAAAAGTGGGATGCTTAAGGTTTTTTCTCCCTGGAGAAACTGTGAAAAGATTGCTCTACCAAAACATGGTTATTTTTAAAAGAAGCAATCAGGCCTTTGCAATATTGGAGTATATTTCCTTTGATCAGCTGTGGGTCAAAAGAGGCAGGAGCCAAGTGCATTGGGTGTCCTGTGACTATCTCAACGGGTGAGAGTTTTTGAGTTCCAAAGGGGATGGATGAAATGGATTTGTATAAAATCCATTTGCCAAACCTCAAGTGGTCCCCTAGGAAGTTTAAAATGTCTGGGATCAGTACAAAAGTCTTCGCAGGGTTCTATTTTGGACAAGAGGGACAAGTGAGTTAACCAATAATTGTTGAATTTCCAATCATGTTTTTCACTTTCTGAGGCCAACTGTTGGGCTTCTCTACCCAGTTTTTCTAAGTTATCATTTGGGGAAATATCCCTTTGGATCATGACAGGGGTTTGGCTGTTGCTGGTTAATTTAAGGGCTGTATTCCTTGCAGTAATGTTAGCAAGGTGATTTCCGTTAGCTCCCAGATATCAAGTTTAGAATGCCTCCAAATCTTAATAACAGCTAAAGTGGCAGGTGAAAGTATAGCATCTAATAACTCCTGAACATAGGGGCAATTTTAAATTTTATTTCCATTGGAAATAAGGAAGCCATGTTGCTTCCACAACATTCCAAAATCATGAGCTACTTTGAAAGCAAATCTATCAGTAAATGTTGGTAGCTTTGCCTTTGGCTAAAGTACAAGCCCATGTAAGAGTATATAATTCAGGCTGTTGGGCTGAAGTAGCCATAGGCAAAGGCACTGCCTCAACGATATCAAAAGGAGTTGCAGTAGCACACCCAGCACAGTATTTGCCATTGTCACCTTTTAAATGAGAAGCATCAGGGAACCATGAGAAGTCAGTGTTACCCAAAGGAGTTTCCTACAGATCATCACGAGGAATTAGGAGGTGACCCGTCAGCATTAAACAATGGTGAGGGACTTCGTCAGGAACAGAGGGGAGAAGAGTAGCAGAGTTAAAGTTATTAAAACATAACAGAATCATGTGAGGAGCAGTTAATAAAAGAATTTCCTAGGAGGTGAGGCAGCTGACAGAAAAATGTCAAGTGTGATGAGAAATCAGGAGGGCCCCACAGCATGAGGTACAAAAATGGTTAAAGGGGATCCCACAATGATTTTCTCTGTGGCCTTAACCAAAAGAGCAGCAGCAATAAAGGCTGTAGAGCAAGAGGGGTATCCTCGTGCCACAGGGTCCAGTTCTGGCTATCATACCCTATGGGTGGATGGTGGTCCCCATGTTTTGGAGTGACTACTCCAAGGGCATTCCCTTCCTTTTCATATACAAAGAGGAAAAGGGGAATCTGATAACTGGGATGTCCAAAGGCAGATGGGTTCATCAAATTCTCCTTTAAGGCCTTAAAGGCTATGTCATCCTGTTCTTCCCATAAAATTTTGTTGGAGTTGTTCTTTAGTAAAACATACAGAGATTTGGCCATAAGACAGAAATTTGGGATCCAATTTTGGCAATAACCAACTAGCCCAAGAAAACCTCACAGTTGGAGCTTAGCTTTGGGTTTTGGGAAACAGGACACCATGAAGCCCGTCTGGATCCAGGTGCAGTCCTTGTTCTGATATCAGATGCTCTAAATGTCAACCCTAGGTTTGCGCAAACTGCAATTTCTCCTTGGTGACCTTATGTCTCTTTAAGGCTAAAAGCTTCAGCAAGTAGAAGCTGTCTTCCTGTGAGGAGGCTTGGGAGGCAGACAAAGGAGCAAATTATCCATAAGTTGCAACAAAGTAGAACCCCTAGGGAACTTTGTGTCAATCAGATCTGCCTTCAGGATTTGTGAAAAAAATAAGGCCTCTCAGTAAAGTCCTGAGGCATTACTGTCCAGATGATTTTTTTTCCTTCCCAAGTGAAGGCAAAAGGTATTGATTACCTTCATCAATTGGGATGCTAAAGAATGCACTACATAAATCAATTACTGTAAAGAATTTGCTTCCAACAGGCTGTTGAGGGGTAATGATATTGTTTAATACTCAGAGGTCTTGGACAAACCTCCACCCTCTGCTCTTGGGTTTTCTCACAGGTAAAATAGGAATATTACAGGGACTAGTACAAGGGATAATGAGGTCTTGTTCCTTGTAATCTCTATTATGGGCTTTATACCTTCAAGGGCTTCTTTTCTTATAGGATATTGATTAATTCTGGGGAGAGGTCTTGAGGGATCTGTTTGAATCTTGATGGGAGGTGCACTGTGAACGTTACCAATATCAGTTAAAGATTTTACCCATAAAGAAGGTGGCAGCTGATTCAATAGAGATAAATGATCAGTGTTCCCAGAATCAGCTCTAGTACCATCAGAGACGGAGCAAATAAAAGATGTCAAAGGGTCATTTGATTCACCTGTTTGGCTGTTTTGATGACTACTGTCAAATTCTAGAATTATTTGTCCCTTTTGGGAGGCAGAAATTCTGGCCTGGTACTTTTCCAAGACCTCTCAGCCTAATAAATGAATAGGGGCAGAGGGACTAAGGAGAAAAGGGTTTGTATCTCTAAGCCCATTAACTATTCAGCCCATTAATAAAGAAAGGGCTTAAACAAAGGGAATAGATTCAGAGACAGGCACCTCTTGAGGTTTATTAGAACTGCTTGAACTGTTTTAGTACTATTTTGAACAATTTGAACTGTTTTAGTTCTTCAAGGCAGGGACTGCTTTACAGTAGTAGGGTTGAGCATGGAGAGTGTGGCTCCAGTGTCAGTTAGGACAGAAAAGGATTCATCTCCAATCTAGAAAAATCCTTCTCCAAGCCAGTTGAGAGGAAGGATTGGGACAATCCCCTGTAGTTTCTCAGAGCCCCATCACTGGGAATTTGGAGGACATTAGAGAGGCTGGTTAGAAGGCTGAAGGCATTGAAGCACTTAAATTTGTCACAATCTCTTTTCCAATGTCCTGGATCTTCTCAATAGTAACAGAAACTAGGAGGTTTTTGGTTTCATTTAGGGGCCTTTGTTTGCTGGAGTTAAAGATTAAGAATTTTAGCTGTCTTTCTTTTATATGACTCATCTAGAGTGCAAGAGAAATGGTTTTCCAGATTAACTAAAATGAGTGGACATAGTTTCCCATTCTATCCTTTTTACTAGGAGGGAAACGTCCCGGGTCAGCCTATTGATAAACTCAGAGCTAAATGCTACCCAGGTGGAACCAAGATCTGAAGGAAGAGCAGAATTTTCTTTAAAAACAGTCTGAAGTTGATTGTAATAGTCATGAACAGGTTCAATGGGTTTTTGTGCACAAGCCTGAATTTTGTTCCGATCACTAGGCTTGGGAAAGGTCTAGGAATTGCCCGATGAAGTCATCTGGTGATCGCCTGAACCTGATCATACAACAGGTCAGTGGGTTGGTCTCCTGGTTGTAATTCTAGAGACTTCTCAGGATTTCCCCAATTAGCAGTTTTCATCCAATGCTGGGCCTGGCTTTCATCGACAAACATATGAACTAGCTGATATAAGTCAGGGGAACCAGGTTGATAAGTTTCAATGACTACATTAAATTCCTCAGCACATCTGTGACGATCTTCAGTTGCTTTGGGAAAATCTTGAACTATGGCTCACAGTTCAGCTTTAGTCCAGGGAGGATAAGAAATGAAGCGTTTAGCCTTTGGATCCTCAGAAGGCTTAATTTTAAAGGGAGAGGTTCTGATAGGTTCAGAGGAAGAGGGAGCGTGGAGGGGTTCAGGGAAAAGGCAAAGTCTGGGGAGAGTGTTAGCATGGGGAATCTGAGGGTGTAGAGGAGGTGTAGGTGGTAGAAGGGAAGGAGGAAGATGGCGCTGGAGGCCAAACCTGAGCCCAAGGAGCTGGGGGAAGATGAACAAGATGGCTCCAGAGAGAAACATGAAGTTTTGGAAGCCATTCTATCTTTCTTTAATTGTTTGTTTGCCTCGGTTAATCTTAGAATTTTATCTTGGAAAGAGGCAATTTTAGACTCCTGATAACGTTTGGAAGCCTCAAAATACCAATCGAAGTAGGCATTCTATCTGGTTTTGGAAATTACAGAGCTGTGGTTCTCCAATGCAGTTTTAAGAAAAGTACGTTTGGGGAGTTCAAAAGTTTCCCAAAATAGCCATTGATATTCTAAGTTACTTTTGGTTAAATTGGTCCATTTAGTTAGAAATGTGCATGAGGAATGACCATAGGTTTTAAACACAAAATCAGCTGGGGTCCCTGGAGAGGGGTGCACCCTCAAAATATTTAGATAACTGGGACCCCATTTCTTAGAGGTTTTTTCTTTAGAGCAAAGGAATAATTCTCAAACAGCCTAAACAGCTTAAATAGCTTGAAACTCAAACAGCGTGAACAACGCAAACAGCCTGCAGGCTTAATACCAGCCAGTTCCGATAGAACAATCCAATTTCATCAAGGTGGACTGAAGGTTGAATTAACACAGTTCCAAAGAACAGTGCAGTTCCAAAGAAAAGTCCAATTCTAGGGGGAATTGTACAGAAAGTTGGTCAACACAGTTCCAAGGAACAGTCTGGTCCTAAAGGAGTCAGGCCAAGGCTGTACTGGCACAATTCCAATGAACAGCCCAAAAGTCAGACCGAAGGCTAGCACAGTTTCAGTAGAAAGAGTCTGGTTCCAGAAGGAATTGGACTGAAGGCTAGTGTGGTTCCAAGGAACCGCCTGATTTAAAAAGTGAGGCTGAAGTGCCACCTGAGCACTCGAAGACAAACAAGGCCTTAACCAGAAAAGGATGAAGCCTTAAAATAGATCTTGAATAAAGCATGGAGAGCCTCAAACGTGAAGAGGACAGAAGCTTAGATCCAGGAGAAAAGACTTACCTTTAAACTCTAGGGTTGGGTGAGCTGATTGGCTCCTTTGTGGGGACCGCACCTGTTTGCTCACCAGCCTCGAGTCATTGGGGGTCTTCTCTGGATCCCTGTAAGGGCCACCAAAATGTTGACCTTAAACAAATAGACAGCCAATTCTTTCTCCAGCAAAAAAGGGTTTATTTGGGATCAGCAAAAAAATTGCAATTCAGGTTCTGCAACCATGGCAAGCCACATGCAAGTCCGGAGCAGCAGGGGAGGAGAAACTCTTTTATGCAGGGAAGGAGAAAGTCGGGAGGGCTAGTGTAAACAAGGAGTTTGAGGTGTAGTGGCTTTTCATTGGCTGAGTTGTGGCAGTCTCTCATTGGCTGAGCTTCTTGCCAGTCAAGAAAAGGAAAACTTTCTTTTTCCTGTTGGGCTCTGCTATTGAGGTAGGGTGTGAGAGCTCCCCCTTTTGGCCTCCTGACTCCAATTTAATGAGGTAACTGTTTATTAACTTGAGACCTCCTTATTTCTAACTATGGCTTTACTGAGATAAAGCTTATTGATTACTATTTTCATTGTTTTTTGCCTCTTGAGACTTCATTCTTAATTTGTATCTTCTCTCTTATCACTGGCTTATCTTCAACCTACAAAAATCTACATTCATGATCTTTTACAATCTCATGTTTCAGTCATGCTTACTTATTTTTTAAAAAATAACTTTGGATCCTGCAATGAAGGAAGATGTAGTGTCTATAAGTATAATATAAGTAAGTTTGAGATAATCAAAATGGTAAGCCAAATAGAAAATTATAGTAGAAAAAAGGATGAAACTGTAAGTGAGGTCAGTATCAAAACGCAGGCTGAAAATTTATACACATGTCCTAGAAGGAGGTGAATAATTCACTTTTTACTTTCTAGTGTGCATTATGAAGAGGGAGTTATAATAAATTACTACATTTGCAAGGCTCATAAACAAACCAGTTAATTAGCAGCTGCACAAATATTCCTAAAATGAGAGTTCTCTGCCCCTCCTTCTCCAACACAGGCTGGGCTCTTATGAAGAAAACAACATACAATATAACCAATTCCATTTTCAAATATATCCTGCAGGAGATACAATGAGGTTTCAGAGGCTATCACTTATTAACCTCAAAGGTCAAGATTACAAGCAGTGCCTGACTCCAAATCCTGGGCTCTCAGTTGCCAGGCTCTGTAGGGTCAAACAAAAATGTTTTATGGTCAAACCATTTACATGCTGTAAGGGACAACTGAACTAACTTAGCTACATTGTTTCTGGGATGTTCTAGCTTAAGTCAGAGATACATTTTACAGAATAGTACTTGGAGGGCACCAGTTGGTAAAGTCACCTGTTCGCTGAACACTGATAAACCTCAGTTAGGAGTCCAAGTCCTTCTTATTCAATGTTTATACCCTTTAAATGTAGATCTTTTAGAAAATTAGAAGTTTTTCCCCTTAATATCAATTATTTAACAAATATTTTTAGAGTGTCTATTATGATCCTGGCAACATATTGGTTGCTGGAACAAAACAGTGATAAGTATGGTTTATTTTAAAAGCACATAAGTGGGATCTAAGCGCATGAAGAAAGTCAGGCAAAGTTCCCATGAGGGAATGACACTTTAGCTGAGGCAGCCTGAATGACGGGTAGGGTGTAGATGGGTCTACAGGTGAAGAATGCATTCTAGGCAAAGAGAACACTGCATGAAGAGGTCGTGGGTAAGAGGGACCTGAAAGAGGTTCCATGTGGCTTCAGTAAATGGAATGAGGGGAGATGGGTATACACTGTGGCTGCAGAAGTAAGCAGGGGCCAGGTCATACAGGATCTTATGTCTCAGGCTAAAACTTTCAGACTTTTACTGGTAGAAGAAGGCATTAACATACTTGAAGTAGAAGCATTTTGTTGTGATACTTGCATTTTAAAAAACATGAATGTGACAGCTGTGAGGAGAATGGATTGTATGGAGAAGAGAGAAGACTGGTTGATAGGAGCTGAACTGATGGGTCGGGAAAGAGACTATGATGGCTTGTACTAGAGTGGTGGGAACAAAAATGGAGAGAAGTTGATAGAGTTTAGATATATTTTGGAGGTACAATCAAAGCACTTGGTGATAGATAGTTGAATTTGGGAGAGGAAGTGACACGTCTAGAGTCCCTCCACATGGTTCTGGCATGAGCAAATAGATAATGACACCAACTTCTCATGTGGGAAACACTAATGGGGGAAGAGAATTTGAAGAGGGGGAGATAACGAGTTTCGTTCATGATATGATTCGTTTCAGAAGCTTGAGGGACACTTGAGTGAGATGTTAAGATATGAAGTATATGTTGATTACAAATCAGGCATCAGAGATGAGAGGCATAAATGACTTGTGGTGAGTAGGAAGAAAAAGTTTAACTATGAGAGAGTACAGAACAAGTATTGAATGGGAACAGGACTAGAATGAGAACAACCTAGGACTGAACACAGAGTCTCAAGAAGGCATGGCCAGAAGTAAGAGGAAATCTGGAGAGTGTGTGATGATGGGTGCAAAGAGAACAAATTTCTCGAGTGTGCTGTGGTCAACCAAGTAGACTTCTGAGGAGAGAGAGAACATAGATGGAGACTAACCAGGGTCCGTTATCTTTGGCAGCATGGAATTGTCCATGATTCTGGTAAGAGCAGTCTTGGCAGGTTCAAAGTAGATGGAGGAGTATATGGTTGGTGAGGACGTGGAGTCAGCATACATAGATATTCTTTGAGAGAGGTTTCACCTTGGAATGGAGTTGAGTTATTGGCTAAGTAGCTTGAGGGGATTGTAGGATTCAAGGAAAGCATTTTTAACTTGGGAGATGCAGAGTATACTTGATATCTAATTGGGAAGATTCCAAAGACAGTGGCAGGAGATAGAAGGAGTAACTGCTGAGCGATGTCCCTAAAAGGGTGGGAGAGTGCTGCATGAAGCATCCTGGCCTTTGATGGGAGGAGGGAAACTTCTTGTCCACAAGAAGGGATGGAGGAGAGGACGGATGAAGCTTTTTAGATTTGGTGGAGGGAATGTGAAGGAGCTCACGTCTGTGACTTCCATCTACGTTATAGAGAAGGAGGCAAGGTAATCTGCTGACACAGTAGGAGGAGAAAAAAGGCAGCAGGATTGGAAGATTTCAGGAAAATGGAGAATTGTAGATACAATTGTTTTCAAACATTCTGGAGTTCAGGTCTCTCCAGAGAGCCATTTTATGTAAGTTTGTTTTTCTTTTTTCCTGAACTTCATTTAATTTATTCAACTTCTAGAAACAAACTTCCATTTAAGCTTGAGGGGCAATATAATGACTATTTGGAAAATATTTTTAGTTTTATAGTATGGCCACGGATCCAAAGTGATAGTCTTCATTTTCACTTTTATAAGTAAATATTTCATTCCACGATTTTATTTTATCTAAGTTTCTATATCATCGATCTATCATCTATCTATCTATATTCATTCATCCATTATACCTATTTAAATTTTAACAAACTAGAAGCAATTTTGGAAATAAAAAAAAAAGAGTGTAGTAGAAAGTAAAAACTTCTTATAATCAATCAGTGAAATTCCTGAATATATTTTTCCTCTTAACACTGAAGACTGGTGAAACACTACGGAATTCTCTCCGTTTGTTTTAAAATTGCCATCAAAGACCTAAAGGCTCTCTTGACTGTTTTTCTAAATTTGTGGGGCTGTACTCAGATTGTTTGCTGGTAATTCAAGGTTAAAATTTCAGCACACTGATCTCTTCAAGAAGTTAAAACAGTTCTTTCCCAGGGACCATGCCACGAAACTAACTAGTTCGGGGGCATAAGTGTTCCCTGTTTACCTGCAAAAGAATCCTTCTCTGTCTTCCAGCGACATTTATTTATTTTTTAATGGTAGTCATATTTTAATTTATTCCTGACTGAAAGCATTAGCAGCAAAATGCAAAAGCATTTGCCGCTAGGATTGGCTGAGTATCCTTTTTAATTAGCCAGATTAAGAAGATGATGGTAAATCGTCTGTAATTACACCACATAATAAAAATGCTGAAAAGCCTGATATAAGGATGATTCCTATCTTTTGAAGTCTTTCATCAGTCAAATTCCTTCTTACAACCAGCACTCAGTAATGTGCCTTTGTTGCCAGTCCGCAAAGATGGCAAGATCTTTAATTCTATTGAATCGTAGAGTCAGACTGGGCTTTAGATGAGATGTAGTTCAAATCTCTCAATTTTTCTTCATGGGAAAACTGCCAATTTAAAGGATATGAGTTAGTAAAGGTCATAGGGTGGATATCGGTCTCACTGATATATCTTAAGCCTGGCATACAGTAATTACTCAATAAATAATTTTGAACCTCCATACTGATTTCCGTAATGGCTGTACTAATTGGCAGTGTAGAAGTTCCTCGAAACAGTAAAAATAGAACTGCTATGTAATCCGGCAATTCCACTTCTGGGTATATATCCAAAGGGATGGAATTCCGAATCTCGAAGAGATATCTGCACTCTCATGTTCATTGTAGCAGTATTCACAAAGCCAATATGGAAACAACCTAAATATCCTTTAGAGAATGAATGGACAAAGAAAATGTGATACTCACACACACACACACACACACACACACACACACATATACACAGAGGAATATTATTCAGCTTTAAAAAGAGAAGGAAATTCTGTCATTTGTGACAACATTGATGAAGCTGGAGGACATTTTTCTAAGTGAAGTAAGCCAGACCCAGGAAGAGAATTACTGCATGATCTCTCTTATATGTGGAATCTAAAACAGTCAAGCTCATAGAAGTAGAGGGTAGGATGCTGGTTGCCAGGGGCTGGGGGGAGGGAGAAAGGGGTGATGTGGTCAAAGGGTGCAAAGTTTCACTTTGCATAAGTTCTGGAGATGTAATATATACAGCATGGTGACCATAGTTAACCGTACTGTATTGCATACTTGAAATTTACTAAGATAGATCTTCAATCTTCTCAGTGCACACACACACAAAATAGTAACTGTGTAGAGGTGATGAATATGTTAATCAGCTTGATTGTGGTGACCATTTCACAGTGTATGTGTATATACAACCATCAAGTTACACACCTTAAATATACATAATTTTTATATGTCAATGATTACTCACTCAGCTGTTAAAAAATAATTTTGATCTATCTGCTGCAAACACTTATATCTCCTGTCTTCCAGATGCTGTGATGATGGTCAGGAGTTCTTTGATTTTCATGTCTATGCTTTATGACCACTCCTTTGGTATGTGCGATAAAGTGTACAAGAATGTCCACATTACATCTGAGGTCAGGGAGAATTTTCCTGTAGACTGGTTTTATCATGAATATTAAAAAGAGATGTTGGACAAAAAATCTGAAGGCAGTGTATAAATCCTTATTATTTTAATTCTTGCCTCTTTTGAAAGCTTGCAAAAATTGGTAAGACTCCTCTACAAAATGAATATTCCAGGAGCAGATGGCTACAGACACAGGCTAGCAGGCTCTCCTGATCTCTCTTGACCCCGCCAAAGTGCAAACATTCAGGCTGTAATATCACTGCCTTTCAAAAGAACATGCAATATCTAAAGTCTATTTTAAAAGGATTATGCAGTACTAAAGATTAACCAAACTTTAATTCATTCTCATTTAAAAACAGTGCATACAGGGGCAGAGAATTACCTAGACGCAAAATATCATCATTTTGGTTGTTTCTATGCTGGAATTAAATACAAACTAGTTAAACTGATTTGGAAACTAAGCAGGAGTCAAACTGGGGCTTTTTTAATACTGTTCTAGGAGTTGGGTCACTTTTTGTTGCAAGAAATTAAATTCTGTGGTTTGAGTGAAAGCTTTCAGATTTGCTTCCATGATGCGGAAATGAAAACATTTTACACAGACTGCATCTAAATGTGGGTGAGTCACCAATCCATATCTGGCCTTCACCCATGTTTGTGTCAAGCTGACACACTGAAATAAATCCCAGCTGGTCCCTGTCTCCTCTGAGTGTTTCCTTTCCAGTTTTTACTTGAAAGCATTCCTTGGGGCTGGGCACAGGGCAGAGGACTATACTGGAGTTTCTGCCAATCTCTTAATTCACATCAGAGATGACTGAGAATGTCAGATATTGGATAAATAATAAACACGGGCCTTCATTAAACTCCCAATTTTCAAATCCACTTGCAATAGAAAATTTCTCCAGAAGTTATATCCTAGCCTTTCTGACTCCCCTCGGGAAATCTGTGCGGTGGATTTAGCTGTAGGAACTTTATTGGCAACTCAATCTTGTTTTACATCACCCCCTCCCATTCTCCCCTTCCATATCTCACTCTTCAGAACTGTGCAACTTCCAAGGACTTTCTTTCTTAAACCTACTTGCCCTTGGGAACTGCATTCACACTAAAGAATACAAAGCTGTGGTCCTTGGACCACTTGTATCAGAAAAATCTGGATTCCTGGGCCTCAATTCATCCTTACCTACTGAATCAAGAGGTAATGCTCAGATATTTGAATTTTTAAAAACAAGTTATATAGCTATATCTATGCCCTTATATAGGTATAAAATTCTTGCTTTCTCCAGTGAACTTAAATAAAGATTTAAGGGAATAAAGATTTCAGCTGAAGAAATATAATCTCTGCCAGAGGGCAGAGCGGTAATTTGTCAGATGACACGGTGATATCCTAAATTGCACCATATTATCATAATTGAAATATCCTTGCTCCAAGTAGATGTGCTCAGGTGCTAAATGCTGTTAGAGAGCAGAAAACAGAGTCTTCTCGTTTGTCCTCAGTGCTCTGGAGAACTGCCGTTGTCCTCCTTCTTGTACTGGTACCGTATCTTGTTCTGGGTTTCCGCAGCATTAGGAGTGTGTTTTGCTTATCTTTGCTTCTTCTCATTACCTGTGCTGAATGGCAGCAGCGCTGCCTCTGCAGGTGACCTTTGGCCTGACCCAGACAGCTCCCTTCATGGAGGCACTTACTGGCTGGCTGCTCACCCTCCTGTCTTCATTTTCTGGCACTCACTGCTGACCTGCTGCCCGCTCCCAGTCACAGAAGAGGCCCGACCAAACAGCGGCCTTTCCCCGGGAATTTGGACTGAAGATTGAAAGGGTCAAGAAATCTGTGTTTCTGTGCATGGCTGGACTGGCAAAATGAAAATCCAGAGCATTCACATTTTATACCACACAAACTAGACAATAAAGAAAGCCAGTTTTTACTTTCCTTTGTCTTTTTGTAAGTTCACCAACATTCGATAGCAGAATGGGATGCATTTGCCTAACTGTAGACCTTGTGAACTAGATCTCAGATTTCTCGTATTCTTGTGGTTACTGCCAAATACATTGATGAGAATAGGATGTAAAATGGCCATGGCACAACACGATGGTACTAAGCTTCCTGAAGTCAGAGAAGATTGCTTTCCTTTGTACATACAGCTTCTCAGTCTATGAATCCATCCAAAGATTACTTGCTAACGTCACAGATATCTGTCAGCGTTTGTTTCTGTATTGTGTATGCTTCAGCCTAGATATGTACAGGTGTAAATAAGGGAATGCTTCAGTAAGAGTAGGAGTGGATTAATCTAACATAACAATAAATATGACCACAGAAGATTAGAGGGTTAATGCACCAGCTCCTGGCTTCTCCATCCTC
Source organism: Tapirus indicus (assembly GCA_031878705.1). Lineage (NCBI taxonomy): Eukaryota > Metazoa > Chordata > Mammalia > Perissodactyla > Tapiridae > Tapirus > Tapirus indicus. Next base: position 64,242,649 of record CM062923.1, read on the forward strand.
AGCGTGTGGATGGCATCTCTCCCCCAGGCTATGAGATGACTGTCACAGCCCCAAGCTTCCTATTCTCAGACTCCAAGAGGAAAGAAAGGGGCTGGGAGCAAAAATGGCTTTCTCTTCTTGCTGTTCTCATCATTTGTTCATTTTTGTTCAGGAAGGAAAATATTTCCCCTGTGTCCTTCTAGATCCTTCTGGATAGGACCAGGTTAAATGTCTACCCCATCATTGATGGCAGCATCCTTGACATTTCTATACTTTTGATTTCCTGAAGGCCAGCAGTAGCCTCCCTGACATTTCTTCCCTAGCCCTTCCCAAGGTTGCCTTAGACTCTTGATTCTCTGCATTAAATCCTGTCCTACAGGAGTTTCTGCTCTCCTGACTGAATTTTACTGATATCAATTGCCTTCTGTGTTCCCAACTGTTTCAAATGTGTTTGTTCCTCTTTATGAGAAAAGAACCTGAAAAATTACCTTGCTCTGTTCTATTATGTTTTGGGCTTCATCTCATCTGGCAGAGTGTAAGCTGGAATAGGTATTATTGTGTTTAGAAACAGGCGTGACATGCAATAATGCTCAATACACACCTGTGTGTGTGTGTGTGTGTGTGTGTGTGTAGGTGTGTGTAGGTGCCTGGTCAGCAGCCCTAGTTGAGCCCAGCCTTTGAGTCAACCCAACCAGACATGTGAGATATGTGAGTGAAGAAATCTCCAGATCATTGCAGTCTCCCCACACCTTGAGTCACTCACAGCATTCAATGCTAAGGCTCCAGGCATTACAGAGCATAAGCAAGCCATCCACCCAGGGCCTTGTCTAAATTCCTAACAGAATGTATGAGAATTATAAAAAGGCTGTTGTCTCCCTCCACTTGATTTTAGGAAGTTTTGTTACACAGCCATAGATAACCGTAACCCGAGGACAGGATTGAAGGTTCCTGGGTCTGCTCATCAAATGACATTTTAATGTTTCCCCTTTCCGTCAAGGTTAATCTTTCCACAACTCATCTGTAAGCCCTTACAGCTGTGTTTTAGATTTATACTGCGTTTCCCTTGGAACTGAACACACAACTGGGAACTCAGCAGGAGCTTTCAAAAATCTGCATCGGCTCACAGGCAGGGGTGCCGGACTCTGCCACGGGAGCGAACACTGAACCACGGGCTCTGAGAGTTTCCAAAACAATTATTTTGGGATGGAGCATGTGGGATCCAAAAGTAGAAGAGTCAGACAGAACTTTCCCGAGCCAGTATTGTATGCTTGCAGCAAATTTTGTGATGTGTATGTGGTTTGCTGGGTTTGCATTCCTCTTTTTAATTGGAAAACTATTTATCATTTCATCTGACCTCAAAGAATATGGAAAAGAAAATGTTGTCTCAGAGTTTGGCATTACACATTAGATAACATCCTAACTGTTGAAGTTAGGAAGAAGATGAACCAGACCTAGAACTACTACTACGATAATACTGGCAGGACATGAGTCACTTAAGAGACTCGAGGAGTGGCCTTGTCACCACTCTTGGTCCCTATTCCCTGATACTTAGGAATCGGGATCATTGCACATTTTGCCTGCACAGGGGTGTTTATTGGATTAAGTAAATTAATGAGTCCAAAATGACTCTGGAATTCAAAATGTTATGTAGACACTAAATATTACTATTTGAATGAATTTTTGTAATTGTACCTAACTGCTGTCCCATAAGACACCTTATTAATTAAATAAATGGAATACTGCTCTAAGGAAAACTTTGGCACCTATTTTGATATATTAAAAGAAAAGGAATAATTCAAAAACCAGACTTAAATTACAATAGTGAGATGATTTTTCTGGTCATCTCTCCTTCTTACCTCTTACAAACATCTCAGTAGTGGGCCCTGCCCTTCTGGCTGTGGATGTTCACTAGGTGCAGCTATAGAGTGCAGGAAACAAATGCCAAGCACGGAAAGAGTGATTATCTCACAAATAACATCTGGCACCCTCACTGGGCATCAAAGGTAGATGCTCGTGTGCTAATGCCAACATTTCTCAAGTGGTCCGCCCAGAGTGCACCTGCTCTCTGGCTCAGATGCCACCCCATTCCCAGATGTCACAGTGCTTCCTATGTCACCTCCCTGTGAGTGAGAATGGAAAGGATTTCGGAAGTGACCAGTGTTCTATGCCTTCATGTTACGGGAAAGGCTAACCATCTCAGGTATGTTAACAACCAGGACTTAGCACCATGCCTGAACTCTAATTTCACCTCTGCCTCTGCCACACAGGCCCTCATTTGCTCTCTCTTTGATCTAGATATGCAAACATTGACCGCCTCCTGTGCCACCAAGATTGGGACCACGGTGGCTATATCTCAAGCTTTTGTGCATTCTTCACAGTAGGAAATGAATAAATGCTTTTTAATTAATTGTTCAACCTAATTGCGATTCAGTTCACTTGGAGGGGATAAGTGTATGTTGGAAAAAGAAACTGATACACTTGTTTTCTGAATACAAAAGAGTCAGTTGAGAATTGTGTTTTATATAACAGTTGAAATCAAATCAAATTCCAAAAACTAAGTGATTTCTTCTAATTACTAAGCCATCTTGAGTGTCTTTCAAAAGAGTAGATGGGAGGCTTCCAAGCAGGGATTAGCTTTATCCCTTGGAGCTAATGGAAGCTCTAAACAATTGGATTAACAAAGAGTGCAGCCAGAAGATCCTTTTGGCCTTAACTTGAGTGAAAGGGGAGGGATGGGCTCAAAAATCATTTATTCTTTTTAAATCTGTTTCACACTATCACCTTTCCAAGAACTCCAATTGAGAATTGGACAGTCTGAGGTCAGAAATTGCCACAGTATTTGACACCATAAAGCTATCGTCTTGGATGTGTAGTGAGACGAGGAGGATGCTTTATTTAAGTGTAACTTAGTGCTGCCTGGCCCACTTCTGTGTACCCATGGTTTACCCTCTTCTCTTCTCTTTAGTGGCTATGCCAGTCCTCTATTCTTCTTAGACTTCCTTCATCACCTACCTGTCTCATTTCTCAAAAATAGATGCCATGCAACTGGAAATCCCTTATGGTTTGCATCTGCACCTAAACATTCTCTGAATTTGTGCCTTTGTTTTTTCTCTGTCCTTGTAATAGTGGATGAGGCAGCCAAATGGCACACAAATGTTGTCGTGTGGCAACAACAGCAACCCCAGAGTCCTCAGCTGAGTGCATCCTTTGCTCCAGACCCTGCCTTTGGGAGGCCAAATGAAGATTGCAAACACATTCCAGCCATGGTGACAATATGCCAATCACCAAAGAGCTAATTAAGGCAACACCAAAGAGCAGGACAGACTTCTGGGGACAACAGTGATTAAGCACAAATATGTTGCTGCCTATACCTATGATGATAGTTAAAATGACCAGAGGGGAATGGGTGGTGCAGGTGGTCTGGAAATAATGCAGGGAGCATTACACTTAGTATCCCTTTTGCAACTGCAAATCAGTAGCATTCAGAAATGGCTGCACTAGGAGACCAAAAAGCAAATATGAAACCATATTAAATATGTGGACAGTGCATCCTTTTATAAGGAAATGTCCTTCTCTTTCTAGAGGAGGCCAAACTAAAAGAAGAAGGAGGAGGAGGAACAGAAGCTTTCACCTGTTACCTGAAGCAGAAGCTTCACCAAATTCAGAGAAAAATGCAATTTCTCATGGCAAGGATCACTTCCCACCCCCCCATGCTGCTGAGGAAATGGGTTGGTAATTGAAACTTCTATCAACCATCCAGGAGAATTCTCACAGTATCCAAGTGGAAACAGAATGTTTGTGGAAAATATTAAGACTAATAAGACCTAAGTACTAAAGAGTGGGAAATGAATGAGACAAAGGTACTGGCAGAACCATCTAGAATATGTCAGACTGGGAAGGCAGGCTTATATTCTGGCCATGCACATTTTCTTCCTGCTTGCTGAATTCTCACATCCGTGTCTCCCCCTTTGAAGCCTCCCTAACACTTGAGAGTAAGGTTTGTTAGAGGCTGGATCTGCTGGCCAGGAAAGTAGGTGTCTCTTTCTCTTGAAAATCTTCAAGACAAGCTCATCCATTCTGACTGGGGTGATGCTTTTCTGTGAAGTAACAGGGTGAGGAGCAAGACAGTCCATGGCAGTTTCTTTTATAAACACGATTGTCAGCCTGCAAGCGATGTTCACAGGCCTGGTCTCATTCGTCCAGAGTCACCTACAATGTGTGATTTTAAGGCCTTGTGAAACTCTTCTCCTGGCTGGTTCTCTAACACACCATGTTTTTCAAGGCCCCCTCCCCCACAAGCACTTTTCATATGCTCTTCCTTTGCAGGGGTGACTCTTGCCCTTCCCTCACCTGGCAAAGTGCCTACATGTCCTTTAAGACCAAGAATCTGACACATTCTAACTTCCCTGGTGAGAGTGAGGTACTTTCTCTTCAATACTTCTTCTGTGTCATTTTTCACATCTCAGTGCTGTGCTGCACTCATATTTATGTCTCTGTTGTTAGGCTGCAAATACTATGAGGCAAACTCCATGTTATTGTATTTCTAATAACATGTAGAGTCGATTCAAACACGTTGAAGGCATTTAGTTGTTGAAATAATGAACTCCACAAAGTGTATCCTTACCTGAGACCTTTTGTCTCCATATTAAAGCTTTGATGTCTGTCAAAATGCTGATTCTCAAAGAATGGCTAACAAATAGAGTGGTGTTTTTGTTGTTGTTATTTCTAACGTGGATGGGTATCAGATTATTTCCTGAGAGTCAGGTTAGATAAGGAGAACGAGGCGAGAAGAAGGGTGCTGTGTAGTAGTGAAGTGGGAGCAAAGAACCACAGAGAACAAGGAGAGAGAGGTGACAAAGACAATCAACACAATCAATGAACACCTCAGTCCCCCCCAGGCCTGGCCTCGCTCAATCAGCCTTCCCCAATCCACTGCACAAACATGAGCGCCATTACATGCCCGGGTTAAAGCACTTCTCATTAAATAAAAACAGGGGAAAAAAAAAGAATAATAGTAATAATTCCCTCATCAAATACTGCATTCATTGCAGTACTTGGCTGTGAGTCATTGGTTTTAGCACCATGAGACTGTTAGCTGTACGCCCATAACTTAAGTATATGTGTGAGGTTAGACATTGTTCCTTAAGCCTCATGCATCAAGACCCGTGATCATTAAAGATAAAGGACCTGACACTTAGGAAGCCTGTATAGGTAACATATAAATAATATATATATTTTTAATAGCATATTACATGATATGACTTATTTTTAAATTAGAAAAGAACAACTTTCCAGGTATGTCCGGAGGGAACCCTTTCTGAAGAGAAGGTACGCCCTTCTGGCCCTCTCTACTGGTGCTATTGAAAGGAATCTGTAGCCTTGGGAGCTATGGAACATTGATTTATGCTGGATTAGCTTCCGGTGGCTCACCTTTCATTCTATCTCCAGTGGTGTGATTTAGTACAAAGAAGAATATCTTTAGGGTGAACATTCTTCCCTCTGCCTGGCCTTCAAGCTGTTGACCTTCTGCTGCTGGCCTAAAGGCATAGACTTCCCCATCCCTCTCCTTTGTCATTTCTTTTCCTTCTAGCATATTCTTTGGCTGGTTAATTTCACTTTAAATAGCACCCTCTGCTGCAAAGCCTTATTTGGCTACAGTAGATTCCCGGAAAACTCATAAGTCCATTTTCATTGTGCCTCAGGCACTAAGTCATTCAGAGAATCCCTTGCTAGGCAGCAGCACTTGGGGGCTAAACTAACATTTATTTAGCCTGCAGCATAGAAAAATCCTCAGAAGCTTTTAAAGGAAAAAAATGGCAAACAACAAACAAAAATCTGACCTGTTATGGTCAGGCGTTTTTACTTCATTTTTTAATCCAGGAACCCACAGCTCAATGAAAATATGAAATTGCAAATGTTATTCCCTTCATGCTTCAACTTTAATATTTTCAGGAGGGGCTGTTGTCAGCATATATGTCACATTGGGTTTTGAATTTAGCAAACTCATTTTCACACCCGTCACTCTAGGGAGCATCAGAGTCTTGTGGGAACAGTAAATAAGTTCGTTTGTACCACATCCCTATGTGTTGGAGGCATGCGTGGTCAGTTTATTAGGAGGTGAGGAAAATCAGGCTCATAAAGCAATGTTGGTGAGGGAGTGGGTGAGTCAGGGATGAATACAGACTCAGGCTACCAATCACGTGTCTCTACAGTAACCCACTGATGCAGCTTGATATGAAAGATTAACGGGAACAGGTAACACTTGAATAGCATCAGCTAGATGGCAGGCACTGTTCTAAGCACCCTTTTAATTCTCACAACTGTCCTATAATGTATATACATTCTTATTCTCACTTTACAATAAGAAAACCAAGCCACAGCAAAGTTGAACAATTTACCCACAGTGAGCAAATACTGAGTGTTCTGTCATGTTGGGGAGATATTTTATTTGGTGCTGTTTTGTTTTAAATCAGGAATCTTCCACTGGGATCTGGAGACGAAACAACGTCTCGTCTGTGAGCCACCATGTCTGGCTTCCACAGTGGTAACTGATAAGATTCTTGGATTGTCTTCTTCCTCACTGTGGAAAATCAAAATCTTTACAGTCACATTTATTTTGGGATGATGTGACACTGGGTAATTGAGGGACTGGCATTGATTGCCATTCGACTCTCACTTTTAGGTCAGAGCCCAAGCAGATGAAGATTGATGATGGCTTTAATTATTTTGGTGCAAGATCTGAAAAAAAGGCCCAAGACTTTCTGAACCCACATTCCGTTCCATCTTTCCTGGTCATACTGTGTGTGATGGGATGCAGCCAGAGTCCTCAATTTCTCTTCCTTCTGCAAGGGCTGGAAAAAAGAAGTTGCACATGCTAGGCACCTTCTGTGTATGGTAGCTGGCATTTCACAACGCAGTGGTCGCTGTGACACGGCCCATCAGGCATATGCTGGGAAGGCCTCCGTGGAATGATCTGGCACCTGCTCCCCTATGTACTTTGACATTTTCTTTAATTGTTCAAGGCAACTGGAGAAAACCTTGAAACACCATGAGCCTTTCAAACCAAGAGCGATAAGAAACACTTTCTCCCAAGAAGTCTCAGAATTTATTGCCCTGGTCATCATTCCATTGACAACATGTTCTGTGCTGTAGCTCAACAAAATGGACCTCATTGTTGCAGGGTGCAGTTTCTACTACACCCTCCCCCCACCGTGGCTTTTGACCAACCCAAATCTATTTTAATAGATTACGAATAATATTTTTATTTTAATAATGAGATTTCCTGTGAAATGCGCAGCAGAGGGATGCAAGGGACAACCAAATAATTATGCACTTCCTTTGCTTTCTGAATAGAACTTGAGTAGAACAGAAAAATCACACTCTTTCAATTGAAAGAGGAATGAGAGTAGAGCTAAGACAGGCAAAGACAGATTTCCTCGGCACATATATCACTGGTGAGTCAGACGGGCTCCAGGAACAAATGCTCTTCAATCTAAGGACGTTTAGCATTTTGGGGCCGTGTACAAAACTATTTCCTATCCAGGGGAAGGCTAACGAGTGCTCAGGGAAGCAGCAGTAATGAGGCAGAGATAGTGTCTCTAAAAGGGAGTAATTTCACTCAAAGAGATGCTGCCATTCCTTCACAGGAGTTAAATTAAGATCTATATTTATAGAATCTCCAAGGTGTGGATCTTTTGCAAAGAAAATGAACTCACTTTACTTCAGAATGGAACAGAAGGCATTAATCAGAAATGCATTAATGGCAAAATCCATTTTTAACCGCTTGTTACTCCAAATCTACTCCAGCATCCAGCATGGTGAGTGGCCTGTAATATTCTGATTGCCCACTCATGTCCTGCCCCACAAACCTCTCCACCCTCTCCTCTGCTTTTCCACTGCCCTTGCTGCCTGTCCCATCCTCAGTTGCCCGCCACCCAAGGTCTGGCTTGAGTTGTAACTGCCAGAATGTTAATAGAGCATTTTGATCTAAGTTCCATAAGGAAATTAGTACAGGTAGGTAGTATACTGCACGGAGAGCATTGTGGGAATGGAAAACAGACAGGACTGGCTCTGGGAGGGCCTCAGCTGCACTAATTAATAGCCCTTAACTTTGGAACTGATGCTTTCTCTCTGAGCTTTCATTTCCTCACCTATACAATGCGGATAATAACACCAACACTGAATGCCATTGCTCAAGGTAGATGAGATGATGCACATAAAGTTTGCAGCCCGGCACCCAGCATGTGGCATGTGCCCAACCTGATGCTATTTCCCTCATCCTTCCCTTAGCTGTGATATTCTTTCCAGGAGTAATTGCTTTGTAAAAGAGGGCTGAGGGGAAACACAGTCCTTTCCTTGGGAGCATTAGCCTATATTTGTGGATTCCTGGGCCTCATGACATTTCTCCAGCCTCTTGGATCTCCCCCCACCCATGGTGGGTGGCACAGTCTACTGACAACATTAGTATAGCCTGGTGCTAAGGAGGTGGGGGAAAGGGCTCTGCAAAGGGACAGTCCTGAACTCATGTCCCATCTCTTCCATTTATTAACTATTGTATGATCCTGCTTACCAGAATTTTTAACATTTCTGATACACAGTTTCTTCACCTGTAAAATGGGAATAATAGTGCCTACATTTTTTTGCATCCTTGCTAAGATTTGAGAGCTTCCAATGCATCAAGTCTTCTTCTAAGTTTCTTAAACGTTCTCCTATTTACCCCTTACAACATCCTATTTAATACCTTCTTTAAAATCGTCCCTTATCACAAATGGGGTACAGAGGCTCAGAAGGCTTACCAGGATTAGGCAGAGCTGGGATCTGAATTGGGGCAGTTTCACTTCAGAGACCACGGTTTTGACAACCACACAGCCTCTCCTCAAACATTTGGTGCATAATTGGCACTCAAAGATGTTATATTGTTTCCTTCCTATAGACGCTGCACCGCCGTCATGGAGATGAAGCAAGCACCTGTGGGAACTGAGAACTCCTACCTCTCCTCAGCCTACCTGGCTGGTGCTGTCCACACCAACCGAGGAAGCGAAGAACAAAACCACCTGCAGGGGCCCTTCCATCCTTGAACCTGGGAAAGAAAGGACTCAGAAGGGGTTGAAAATGACCTTAGGGTCTTAAACCTAATGTAAAAGATTAGCAAAAACTGCTCTCCCACTGGAACATTCATCCTGTCGCAGCTTCATAAATCCTGGGGAAATGAGGTGTTTGGGAGGAGAAACATTATTGCTGCTAAGCAACTCAGTGCTCATGTCACAGAACAGAACTTATCCAGAGCTTATCTAAATCCTCCTGGGGTCAGAAAACTCATTGTAAGGTCTGGTCCCCGGAGAGTCTGGTAATTGGTGACTTTGGCTAGATCTGAAACACAGTCAGGGAGGGCTCTGCTTCTTAAGGTAGTTGCCTGTTATTAAATCCAATACGCTATGGGCTCTCGCTATCAAAATATTCTCTCCATATAGAAAGAATTTGATTTAGGAAAGAAGTTGGAATTTGTCTCATGTCATGGGGTAGGAAAGCTTGCCTTGGAAAAGATGCTCTTATTGTTTAGATGACTGTCAAAGATCAGCAAGTCCTCTCTCTTCATAACCTGTCATTTATATCAGTAACTATTTTATCCAACACTTATAATAATCAGGCAGTAATAATAATAAGGCAAGGCTGTCTATATGTCTAGAATGATAGCATTAGAGAATAGTATCTTTATCCAAAAAAGAATACTGAAGAATGTTTTCTATGAATCTCAAATAGCTCTCTTATTAAACTCTGACACCTTTGGGAAAAGATCACCCTTGAATATTAACCAGCCAACAGTAAATTATCCTATAACACCTCTCTGAATTCAAGACCTCACCGGATTGGATCAAAAAAATAAATGGCTGGCATGGGGACTTGGTGTTCTAGGAGGGCATGAGGTGGGGCTGAAGCAAATATTTCCTTTATTTCATTTTGTTTTTAGCATTTCTTTTTTCTTTGAGAGTGATGGGTTGGAAATCTCCTTTGATGGTAGCCCACACAAATGTATCCTTTTCTTCTCAGTGATTGAAGCACTGTTTTTATGACAGCCTTTGCAAGTGGCTTTCTTAGGTGTTCATAACAGTCTGTTTCATCTTTCTAAGGAGATTATCACTGCAAGAACTCAAAGTAGTCTGCAAACATTAATTAACCAAGCCTGTATAGGTAAGGATTACTACATCCTAATTCTCTTGCTGGGAAAAAGTAACTGTTCCCAGATTTTATTGGCACTTTTCTTTTAACTACAGACATCAGTATTCATTTAAAATATGCATATAGATGTAATTTCCTACTTTATTGGAATGTTATCCCTTCAACATAAAATTAAATTGTTCTTTTCAACTAGTTCACTTTTAAGGTGGCAAATTAATTTAAAATTGGTTATATCTCCTCTAGTAGATTTTTAAGTGCAACTTTTCTGCGTAAATTTGTTTAGTTAAATCACATGTCCCCCCTCTTAGGCACAGTTTATGTGTCATTTTAATTAAATTACTTGTGGATTACTCCAAGATCGCAGCTTCTTGCCATTTTATCCTGTGTCCTGGTGGAATACACAGGGGATGTTAGTACCAAAGACTTTCTCCTTAGCCAGGTTAGATATACCAGACATGCTCTATCACTTTGCAATATTGGAGTGAGAGAAAGACTGACATACAGACCAACACAGGGATAAATCATCTTAACTACGCATTTTTTTGTGTTAGGTGATAGAAAAATTAATTTTAAGAACTATTATATATGGGAAAGCCGTAACTCGATGAAGAAATGAGTATAACTCACAGCCAAAATTAAGTATGTTGTGCAAGACCCCAAGATGGCCTTGCAGCACATTTGTGCTTAGTTATCTTCAACAATGGAATAAAATCCCTAAGTTTGACTAAGGAAAAAAAAATTAGGATTGCAATTATTTAGGATTAGAAAATTCCCTAATCTAATCTAAAGCAGATATAGACGTTTGAGTAAGTGTACTGGAAAGTTCATTTTCTTCCCTGTATTTTAGCAACCTCTCTGAGAATAGATGATTTACTCAAGTTCTTGGACAAGACAATCAGAGGGAGCGATTCACTTCTAAAGTGCTAGAATGAGCTGGCATGCTACTTTGGAAGAGAATATTGCATGAAATGGGTTTTTTATAGTGTTTCTAAGGAATGATGCTTCTTCTCAGACTTGCTCCATTCAGATTTGGTCTAATGATGTCACATGGCTTAAGATTATTGCTGGGTGCTCTAATAAAAGTACCAGATATTCAAATATATTTTGTCTTTCCCAAGATAAGAAATATGAGGGTAGAATGCACGGGGCCTGTGTCGATTTGGCCAAATAGTGATTTTCTGACTATTCTTAGTAATATCTTGCAAAATATTTTATTGCTTGTCCTTTAGATAATTTGAGGTCAACTTTTTAAACTTTTAACATAGTCTCTAGTTGACAGAGACTAAGCAAAATTTCTCATGAAAAGAAGAAAAAGGAAAGATTTGTATATAAAAAAAATTAAGAAGATCACCTCAAGGTATTATTGATAAAAGCATAGTTTCAGTCCTTCTACACAAGTGGGATCTACAGTCAAGAAGACACTGTTTAGTAAATTCTAGAATAAGCCCTCTTATTCTTGCCCAGTGAAGTCATCCACAGCAGACTATTTATCAGAAAATTTACCATAAAACATTTATCAGAAGGAAGTTTCTCCAGAGGATGCAGGAAGAACACAGTCTATGAAGCAAGACCTGAATTCGTGTTCTGATTGTGTTCAGTAGCTTTGGAAAATTACTTAACCTTTCTAAGCCTTGGTTGTTGCTTTTGTAAATGGGGATTATTTACCATACTTGCTGGAGCAGATGCTTTTGGTGCTCTGCCCAGCACTGTCTCTGCACCTCCCACATGCTCCTGTAAGGTTTGGCTGCTAATGATTCACAGCTGCATTTTCTCCAGAGAACTTCCCTTGGCAGATGGGAGCCAGCTCACCCAAAATGCCTGGAAGGTGACATCTCCTGCTCCCGGTGACTGCCACACAGCCAATAACTGGCTAATGTAGGGGCACAAAAGCCTGGCCCCTTTGCTTACATGTGGGAGAGCTCTGTGATGCTTTTCACACTCCAGAGCTCTCTGTGGGATTAGGCTGAGACAAACTTTCACTGAAACCACATCTTTACTTGGCTTTTTCCCCTAAGATGTCTTGCATCTCTCACTTTCTATGTGTTTCTCCTCAGAACCCTCCCTCAATAAATTACTTGCACAAAATTTTCATCTTATGCTCTACTTTTAGAGAATCTTACCTCAAACACTTGCCTGACCTCATGAGATATTTATGAGGGTTGAGGAGATGGTATATTTGAAATCATGATGAAAATTATAAAGTGACAGCCATATGCAAAAGAATGAAACTGGAACCTTGTCTTACACCATGCATAAAAATAAACTCAAAATGGATTAAACACTTGAATATAAGACCTGAAACCACAAAACTCCTAGAAGAAAACATAGGGGGCAACCTCTTTGACATTGGTCTAAGGAATGATTTTTTGGATTTGACACCAAAAGCAAAGGCAACAAAAGCAAAAATAAACAAGTGGTACTACATCAAACTAAAAAGCTTCTGCCCAGCAAAGAAACCATCAACAAAATGAAAAGGCAACTTTTGGAATGGGAGAAAATATTTGCAAATTATATATCTGATAAGGAGTTAAGATCCAAAATACATAAAGAACTCATGTAACTCAATACCAATAAAAGAAACAGTCCAATTAAAAAATGCGCAGAGGAACTGAATAGATATTTTTCCAACGAAGACATCCAAATGGCCAACAGATACATGAAAATGTGCTCAATATCACTAATCATCAAGGAAATACAAATTGAAACCACAAAGAGATATCACCCCACACCTGTTAGAATGGCTATTATCAAAAAGATATGAGATAAGCATTGATGAGGATGCTAAGGGAACCCTAGTGCACTGTTAGTGAGAATGTAAATTGGTAGAGCCACTATGGAAAATAGTATGGGGGTTCCTCAAAAAATTAAAAATAGAACTACCATATGATCCAATAATTCCACTTCTGGGTATAAATCTGCAGAAAACAAAATCACTATCTTGAAAAGATATCTGCACCCCCATATTCATTGCCACATTATTTACATTAGCCAAGATATGGAAACAACCTAAGTGTCCATCAGTGGATGAATGGATGAAGAAAATCTGGTGTGTGTGTGTGTGTGTATATATATATACACACACACAATAGAATATTATTCAGCCATAAAAAAGAAGGAAATCCTGCCATTTGCAACAACATGGATGGACCTTGAGGGCATTACGCTAAATTAAATAAGTCAGACAGAGGAAAACATATACTGTATGATCTCACGTGTATGTGGAATCTAAAAACCCTGAACTCATAGATACAGAGAACAGATTGGTGGTCACCAGAGGTGTGGGGTGGGGAATGGGCAAAATGGATGAAGGTGGTCAAAGGTTACAGACTTCCAGTTATAAGATAAATAAGTTCTGGGATGTAATGCACAGCATGGGGATCATAGTTAAAAAGTAATTAAAAGAAGAAGAAAAAAGAAAAAAATCATATTACACAGAAAAATGTTATTGTTATTAGAAAGCAGTGGATTTATTCTTAAATTTTTCTGTGTTTATAAGACTTTCCCTAGTTTCTCAGGCTTCGAGCATGAAAGTAATCAAGGACTTTCTAATCCTGTAGAAACCATATCAAGGATTGCAAAGGAAACATTACTACATATATAAAATCAGGTTTTCAAGGGATTTTTCACAACTATGCTAGAAGAGAACATGTGGCTGCAATGTGTATAAATGATCATTACCCCTTCTCTGTTGTTCAAGCATTATCATAATTACTGTTATCATAAAAGTAAAAATGGCAATGGCTTATGGTAGAAAGAACACAACCCATAACCACATTCTAAAGCCACCTTTTCTTACACTTGGCCTCTGTGTATTGCTGTATTCCAGACTAAAGAACACTCTGACTTAGAGCTCTTGACAAAAGACAGAAAGACTATGTTTTGTGTAGTGAGCCCACCACATAATCATTGTTGAGGAAATTAAGTCTCAAAAATTCTCATTTTTCAAGGGACATTTATTGGTTGTCTAGGTTCTGGGCTAGATGATGAGGTTGTCTCATTCTTTGCATCCAGAAGCTAACATTCTTATGAAGGATGACAGACTCTCAAATCATTAGTTATAATACAATATGAAAAGTTGAATTGTAGAAGTAAGAGACTTTACTATGAGAGCAAAGTGGCAAAACTTGCTAAATATCACACAGATATTTTGTGACTATAGTGGGTTGAATAGTGTCCTCCAAAATTCATGTCCACCTGGAACTTCAGAATGTGACCACATTTGGAAATAGGGTCTTTGCAGATTTTATTAGTTAAGTTAAAATAAGGTTATCTTGGATACAAGTGGGCCCAAAATCCAATGACTGGTGCCCTTATAAGGAGAGGAGAGGACACACAGAGACGAACAGAGATACATAGGGAAGAAGAGGATGTGATGACAGAGACAGAGATTGGAGAGATGCAGGTACAAACGAAGGAACTGTCAGCAACCACCAGAAGCTGGGAGAGACGCATGTAACAGATTCTCCCTCCGAGCCTCCGGAAGGGCTCAACCTTGCTAACACCTTGATTTCAGACTGCTGGCCTCCCGAGCTGTGAGAGAACAAATTTCTCTTGTTTTAGTCCATTCAGTTTGTGGTAATTTGTTATGGCAGCCTGATGAAACTAATACAGTGACTCTGTGTCCTTCCTCCTAGAAAAATAGTCCTTTTTGCTCTTGCTAATCTTACTTAAACTTTGGGTCTTGGCTCAGATGTATATCCTCCAGGAAGCCTTCTCTGATTCTCTCAAATCTTGGCTCAGAATCTCTCCTGTGGAATCCTGTGCTTCCTCCATCTTAGTTTTGGCCAAACTCTATTATAATTCCCCAGTTACTTGTCTTTTTTTCCCTCCCACTGGGAGAAAGACATGAGAAGTCAGACCTGGGCCATGGCATTGTTCTCTCTAAAACTCTCCTCTTCATATGTTTTCTATATTTTTTTGTTATTGTTAAGAGATTATTAATGGTACTTACCAGTTGCCTGGAGATTCATTACCAGAACCCGGCTAAGATCAAGAGACTTTAAGCAAGCCATCTTTGATGGTACCTGGGCCAGAAACTTCCCTAAGAATTTACCAAGAGGCAGCAGGTCTGGCCCTTCCACCACATCTCACCATGTCAAACCCTCCTCACCTTTCCCGGTTGGTATTGAGGAGGGATGAGTCAAGAGAGAAGGGAAGAGTAAGAGTAATTGGACTGTTCGACTTAACAGGGAATGCGGTATTCATGGTAAAATGAGATCTTTCTGCCCTTTCCAAGATGTAGAGAGCACATCCATCCAAAGCTAAGACAAGAGCTCCAAGAACTTCAGTCAGAGCAACTGAGGGTGCTTTCAAAAGGCGGAAACAGGCATTTATATTCATTCTTAAGCATTATTTGTCATTTATTTTCCATTCTTAGACATTCTTTCTTTTAAATTGAGGTATGATTTACATAGAGTGAATACTCAGATCTTAAATGTATAGTTCAATACACTTTGACAAATGCATACAGTTGTGTAGCCCACACCTCTGTTGAGACGCAGTTCCAAGGCATTCTTAAGTGGCCAACTTGCTGACTTAGCCTGAGTAGGAGACAATGGGAAAGAGATGACAGTGGAGATAGGCACTCCATTGTTTGATATGCAAAGATACTGATGCTCAGTAATGACTAGTAGCTGCATGAACAGTCTCCCTGAGCCTTGCTCAAGGGGGCTTCCTCCGGTCAAGGTCAACAGCAGGAAGCTATGAGGAGATCAACCATGATGGAAGCTGAGGGGGGCAATGAAGAGGTCAGGCTGCAGTTGGGTGTCCCAGGTCAGGGAATTGTGTGGCAAGGAGCTCCTGCAGAGCTTTCCAAAAGACCCACATAAACACACCCTATGAATGAGACAACATTTGAATTGCTGCACACAGCCTGCATTGATGTCAGCCAGTGCTGAAAGACACAAGGACAGCCAGTAGAGAAAGACTGGCTAAGAATTAAGATGTTTATCCCCTTTTCCTGTCTCAAAGCACCAGAGAAACTAGCCGTTGCAGAGGAGGAGGAGGAGGCTTCTCAGAGCTAGACTCTATCAACCTTGCTGGGGAAAGGGGAAAAGAAGAGATTGACATTAATTTGTGATTGAAGTCAGAAATTAAACCGAATTTGTTATAACTGAAAGAGACTGAAATTATAGGATTTCCCCAAACTGTTAAAGCTTGGAAAAGAATGATTCAACAAAACATGGTTAAAAGTAACGACTGGAGAAAAAGAAAACCATTTCATGTTTATACGCTCACGGAATTGAACCTTTCCAATAAATCAGTTACATGAGAAAACAATAGTTCCAAGCCTGTGGATTACAGACCCCTGGGAATAAGCAGGGGAGACTGCGGGTTGCTGAAAGTTATTGCAAGGGGTCTGTGAAGCAATACATCAAATAAGCATGGTCTCTTGGTGCAATAAATAATGTCTCACATAAACAGGTAAAATCCTTTGTCAATGTGTATTGATTCAGTTTTGGTTATTAAGTGCAAATTTATTTATAAAGGTGTTACTCAGTTCTTAGTACATTTTTATTACATATACTCTGAATCACAGGATACTCAGGTATAGGAGCTCTCACAATTATTTTTAATATGAGAAAGCAGTCGTTGTCAGCAAAAACAATTCCACACCACTGGAGAATGTGGTAGATTTAAGTGGCCTCCAATGTCTTGGCCATCTTGGAGATTCTATGATATTAACCCCACATGGCAGCCACTAGCTACTTCTTGACAGCACAGCACCCCAGCACCTTCCTATTTGTGGAGTCCTCAGGGAGCTATCTTGGGAGGAAAGAGGGCCTTGCCTCCATTTCCAGGATCCGAAAGGGGTTAGATCTTCCTTCTTCAGCTCCCTGAAAAAAGAGCTTGCTCATGAGACCCAGACTTATTGAATTGGATGCTTCTTCTGGGGACTTTGAATTTCGAGAATGAGCAAGGATAGTAGGACTGGTTGTGGTCACGTGGTAGGGAGAATCAGTAGTAGTAGTATTTCTTTAGGGTTGCTGTAACAAAGTGCCACAAACTGGGTGACTTGAGCAACAGAAATTTATTGTTTCACCGTCCCGGACACTAGAAGTCCAAGATCAAGGTGTGGGCAAAGTTGGCTCCTTCTGAGGGCTACAAGGAGGAATCTGTTCTATGCCTCTCCCCTAGCTGCTGGTGGTTTGCTGGCAATCTTTGTCAGTGCTTGGTTTGTAGAAGCATCACCCTAATCTCTGCCTTCATCCTCACATAGCTGTCTCCCTGTGTGCACATCTGTGTGTCCAAATTTCCCCTTTATATATGGACATCAGTCATATTGGATTGGGCCTACCCGATTGAACACATCTCAAGTAATTATATCTGCAACAAATAAGGTTACATGCTGAGGTACTGTGGGTTAGGATTTCGACATATTAATTTTGGGAGGACAGAATTAACCCCATAACAGAGGGGATGTTTCCAGAAGACTACACAGGAGTGGTGTCCTCGTCAGACTATTCTGATGGCAAGAACTTGGCTGCTCCTGTGCTGCCCAGCCTCCCTTGGCTTCTGCTCATTTTCTATGCTTAGTTCTCCAGCCTTTCCATTGATTTCTGTTTCTGGTTAATTTAGGTAGAAGTGTATCTCTTGCTTGCCATTAAGAGCCTTGTCTGAGACACTGTACTAAGCCAAAGTAGTGTCCGCATTAAAAAAAAAATTACATTTGTAAAGGCACAATATTTCTCTAGGGCTCCAAACATATTGTACTGTATTATTATATAAAACTGACTATTTTCCAACTAAAAGAGTGTAAGAGGACATTTTACGGTATTATCTTTCTCTAAGGAATAAAAGGACGTGATATCATGTAGGTCAGTAGGCCTGATTAAATAAGGATAATAAAACAACTTAGTTTAGAAGATTAAAAGTTTACTTTTGCATGATTTGTTGTGGAGAGATATTGACCATTATATAAAACAATTGAAAATAGATCTTTTAAAAAGTCAATGGTTTTCATCAGAGGCAATTTGGTAAAGTTTGTGGTTGCAAAGGAAACCAGGAATGAAAATTTTCTTTCCTACAGGGCTCTGAAGATGTTAAAAAAAATCAAGTAGAGATCATTTTAATTATTTTTCATAAAAGTGAAAATGTCACAGACTCCTGAGCTTGAGGAAGTAACAGGAATTCATGTAGGTGAATGAGGAGCAAATTACTGTACCTGTTCTTTTTCTGTACAATTACTATCTGTGAGGGCTGGGATGTTCACAGCTGATGTTAAACTTTCTTAGGGATTTTAGTCAACAGTAAGCGAGTGTGGCTATCAACATCACAATATTCTGTAAGCCTTCATTAACTGGAACATAATACAATCTAGAACAAAGGATGTGTTCCTCTGTATTACTCTGACACCTTTCAAAATTTAAGAGAAATTTAACCCTCTATCAATGGATGAATGGATAAAGAAAATGTGATGTATACACACACATATATATGCATACACATATACATACATGCACACAAGGGAATATCATTCAGCCTTGAAAAAGAAGGAAATTCTGCCATTTGCGACAACATGGATGAACCTGGAGGGCATTATGCTAAGCGAAATAAGCTAGACAGAGAAAGACAAATACTGCATGATCTCACTTATATGTGGAATCTACAAAGAAAAGAAAAAAGTCAAACATGTAGACTCAGAGTAGAAAAGTGGTTGCTAGGGGCTGAGGGGTGGAGAAAATAGGGAGAGGTTGGTAAAATGGTAAAACATTCAGTTATAAGATTAATTAGTTCTGAGGATATAACGTATGACATGGTGACTATAGCTGATAACACCGTATTGTTTAATTGAAATTCGCAAAGAGAGTAGAACTTAAATGTTCTCACCAAAAAAAAAAAAAAAAAAAGAGCAACATAGATGGGCTAGACTGGAGTCCATTCAGGAGAAAGCCTGGGAAGATAGATGGGCCACCAGAACAATGTCACATAAAAAGGAACTCGCCCTCTCCCTCACTTCTCCTTTCCCTTTTTGTTCCCACTGTTTTCAACAAATTAAACATAGAATGCAAGTCAGGCATTGTGCTAGGCTCAGGCAAGTAGTTGATGAAGATACAGCCCTCACATGGAAGTAGAGCTCAGCAAACTTTTTCTGTAAAAAAAGCCAGATAGTAAATATTTTAGGCTTTGTGGGCCACGTGTTATCTGTCACAACTACTCATCTCTGCAGTGGTAGGGCCAAAGCAGCTACAGACGGTGTGCAAAGGTGTGGCTGTGTTCCAATAAATATTTATGAACTCTGAAACTTAAATTTCATATAATTTTCATGTGTCATGAAATATTAGTCTTTGATTTTTTCAACTATTTAAAAAAGTTAAATTTTTTAGTTCCCAAGCCATATAAAAAGCAGACAGCAAGCATGCTCTGAAAGACCCTGAAGTCTAGCAGTGGAGACAGATATATAAACAACTGCGACACTGTGTAAATATGGCCAGAATGCTAGGTGCTATAAACATATGAACAAGAATCATCGGAGGATTTTTCATAGCCAGTAGCACAAGTTAAAATACAGGTATGTGCCACATAAAAGTGTTTTGGTCAACAGTGGACTGCATATACAATGGTGGTCCCATAAGATTAGTACCATAGAGCCTAGGTGTGTAGTAGGCTACACCATCTAGGTTTGTGTAACCACACTCTATGATGTTTGCACGACAATGAAATCATCTAAAGCCAGGCATGTTTCTCAGAATGTTAAGCAATGCATAACTGTAATGGCTTTCACCCTCTTTTCCCACCCCGACACAGGAAAGAGTTATGGTGCATTTCAGTCTGTATTAATTGCTCATTACTGATATTTTCTCAGCCAGGAAATGCATCCTCTGAATTTGAGGAGTGGGGAGAGGGGGACAGGGTGAGCAGAAAAAGATGCCAATTTTTAATGTGTGCCTCTAGTCGTGGTAAGTGTACTCAGATTAAAAATAATTATAAAATATTTTAAGTTAGTATTATTTAGTGATCAGGGTCATTCCTTTGTGATATTTAAATTTTGCTATTCTACTGTTCTCCTTTTTAAGTGTTACCTTTGTCCTTCTAGCAGTGAATAATTAGACATGCTGTAATGGATGGTTATATTTTAAGAAAAAAAATGGAATATGTGTTTGCTAAAAGTTTTTTTTTTTTCCAAACTTGCAATGGAGCCAGACAAACCAAAAAGTGCTCCCACTGGAGTTACAGTGATCCTCGTGGCTTTGTGGGTACATGGCCTGTGTCCACACTTAGAAGAACCCCACTCTGCTGTCATCATCTTGGAATTCTTAATAATTTTTGAACAAGGGGTCCACATTTTCAACTTGCACTGAGCCCAGAAAATTATGTAGCTGATTCTGGAGACAAATGACAAGAACTCTGTGTTATATTTTATATCCTAAACTTTCCATAGCAACATGGCATCTATGTAGCCAGCTATCAAAAATATCCAACGAATGCCCAGCATTTATGAAATTCCTATATTTGCCAGGTGCTATTCAAGTTACTTTGCATAGAAGATGATAACATTTACTTGATTCTTGTGGAGTTGATTTGTGTGCCTTGCTTAAATACACAAATGATGCATGAATAAATAAATAATAGGAGAAGAGAGATATAAATGAAGTGAAATAGATAGAGTGGAGAGGGAATCTTGGGAGAGCACAAAATAACAGAGAAAAGGGAAAGCTTGTTGCATAGATGGATGGATGGTTGCGTGAAATGTCGCCCAGTGTCTTGGCTACTCTGAAACATGAGGGATAGATGGATGACTGGCATGCCACAATTCCTGGCAGCACTTTTTTTTTTTTGTAAAAAGGAATTAGGCAGATAATGAAAAGTCACAGAAAGTGACATACTCTGTAAATAACCTCGGCAGCTACAAACAAGCGACAGTGTTTAAATAAGTAAATGGAGGACAGCTGGTCATGATTTGGTGGTAATAAGGGCCCACATCAGTGAGCATGCCAGATCTTTTCAGCTGAAGTCATGCATACAGAGGGCAATCATCCTTAGTATTCAGAAAAAAAATCATAGATTTTTTTTTTGAGCTTAAAAAAACATTATATATCATCTATTCATTTTCATATTAAATAACAGAGAAGGAAAAGACATCATATATAGGAACTCCTGAATTCCTAATGCCCAATTTTAATCTTTATAAACCATAATTTAAATATCTTAGTCTTCAACAGCCTGTGAATACAAATTTAATTACATTACCATTTCAGCCTGCATCTCAATCATTGTAAGCTCTCATCTTTAGGAAGATGGAGTCCTGTTTCTTGAAGAGTAACCTGTCCTCAAGGATTTTTCAGAATCCCCCCAAATCATCTTAATATGTGCATGAATCAGTCCTACCTATATAAATTAGTCAGGCAGGTCGTGGCCACTAGCCACCTATGCAGGCCCCTCTTTCTTGCTAGTTGCTAGAGACATGTTACCAGAGGCTAGACACCATACAGCATCCACCTGAGAGTTCGTGCTTCTTGAAATTAACCACAACCTCTGAAGTTTTAGTGTTTCAAATTTTAATTTGCATATGTATCATCTAGGGATTCTGTTAAATACACGTTCTAATTCAGCTGGTCTAGGGTGGGGCTTGAGTCTGCCTTTCTAATAAACTCCCAGGTGTTGCTGATGCTGCTGGTCCATGGACCACACCGTGAATGGCAAAATGTCAGAAAACTGTTTCTTCAAATATGCTCTTTGTACTACTCGATATTCAATCACCACAAATACTTTTTATTGTAGCCTCCTGGGCCCCTGTTCCTATTGAATCAGTATTTCTAGGGCTAAGAAACTCAAAATTTGTATTTTTAACAAGCTTCTTCAAGTGATTCCTATGTAATCAGTAGCCTGGCGTATAGACACTGTGGCTTCCACATCCTGTTACCTACAAAACTAGAAAGAAAATTGCCCTTCTTTATATCTTTACTAAATTTGGGGCATGGGAGAGGCCCCAGGGCCAGATAACTTGGACTCTAATACCTTGAGAATTTAGAGCCCTACAACAAATGCAGTTCTTTTTCTTCCTGGAGACAAATACACATCTGAGGCACTGGGTTGGGATGTGTTCCCAAAATCACACCAAATATCTTATGCAGAAGTGTCATGTCCCTGTGATACTTGCTCCTGCTTTCCAAGTCTGCTTTAAAATAGTTTTTTTTTTAATTCCACCTTTATTGCAGATTCTCTCAAGGGCCCAGCTGTCTCTCCTTGCATCCTGGCCTCCACCATACCCTCTTGCTCCCATCTATTAGGCCTGAACCTCCAGTTGTGGATAGGATTCCTGTCTTTATCTCCAAGAGGCCCCTGAGTCCTATTTGATCTGGTCAGTAAGTAAATATCTAAGTGGCTAGGACATCACTTGACTCCACATCCTGGACATACCTGAGGCACTTTCAGGTCAAGTTCAGCTGCATCCAAGCGTTTGACCACAGGAGGCTTTTTATAGCTCCTCTACCTGGCAGATGATACCATGGGCCAGAATGAGCCAGATAAGTAAATATCTAAGTGGCTAGGACATCACTTGACTCCACATCCTGGACATACCTGAGGCACTTTCAGGTCAAGTTCAGCTGCATCCAAGCGTTTGACCACAGGAGGCTTTTTATAGCTCCTCTACCTGGCAGATGATACCATGGGCCAGAATGAGCCAGCATGTGTCTCATCAGTAGTGGCCAGAATCACCCCAAATATCTCAGTGTCGTATTAACCAGGATAGACATCCCAGAGTATTGTTTGTGCCTAAGGAGCACTGCCCTTATTCTTAAAAACAGAGCCTCTACTACTTACAGGGTTACAGAGCGACTAAACATCAGAGAGTGCAGAGCTTCTAATCTCATCGATAGCACCCCTATTTTAGAAACGAGAAATGTCTCAAGCAGGAAGGGAGCCCAGGAACTTGAAAAATATCATGCATGAATTTTTAATGATATCCTAGGACCTAAATACAGGACTCTTAAAAACAAGAGCTTTTCAAAAGCTTTGTGGAATTATTAGTGGGGAAGAAGGGATTTTTCTCTAACCCTAAGTAACTAATACATATTTTAATCACCCCACATCCCAAGTTCCTTTGTTTCATGGGCCCTGGCTGTCATATCTGCAACGTCCTCCAGACACCTCTATACTGACCTGAAGCCAAATGATAGCAGAACCCATGTGAGTTCACAGAGTTCTCCTTGAGAGCATCTGCCAACAGCAATTCTTCATTTCCCCTGTCTTCAACATTTCACCTAGCATTTCTAAACTTGACAATACCCACACTAGTATTGTTGAAAACATAACCACAAGCTGATTTTAAGTTGAGATTTGACTGTTATACATTCACCAGATATTTCTGAAGTGTCTTCTCTTTGCTACTCTATTAGGCACTGGGAAGATGCAGAGAACAAGACAGGTAAGTCATTGGCTCTCTGAGGTTAAACATTCTCGTGGATTTCATTTTCAACTCTCCAACAGTCCTGTGTATGGCCAGGCTAAGTAAAGTAGCTCCTGCCACCTGGACAGATATCTTCTCAGATAATGAGTCAAAGAGCTTTAGAGCCAAACAGTTTTAGAAAGAAAAGAGTCTAGAAAACAGACAACTGTTAAAGTTGCAGACAAACAGATACACAAGTGGGGCTCCAACTCTAGGAGGCACATGGGGCACCAGGAAAGAAAATACAGGACCAATGGATATCTAGAAATCCAAACTGGTGAGCAAGAAGTTGGCATCAATTAAGAAAACGGTGTGAATCAGGAAGAGTTACTTGGCTGGGTGTAGGAACCTACCCACCATCTCTGGCTTTTTCAGACTTTTAAAGGATAGAAGCCATCCATTGGTCTTAGGAACCAAAAACTGGAGCAACTGCAAATAAAATTAATAAATTAGTATGTGGAAGTCCTAGCTGTAGCAATGTTGAATTCAGTCCTGAAAGGATGGAGGGATTGAGCCAAGAATAAAGCCATAAATTGAAGTTTTGTGGCTGGAGTTCAAAATTATACCTGGATCCTGAAAGAAAACAAGGACAAAATACCAAGCAACAGAATTGAGACTCGATTTAGAGTAAGAATGTCAGTATGAATATTGTTTGTTGTGGTATCACAGAGTATTGGGATTAGAACTCCATTTTCAGCTGATTTTGTCAGGTTAAGAACTGATCTAAAAGCTGAGTTGGGAATCAGTAGACAAAAGCTATCTGCACTAACTAGCACTTAGGGAACAATGTTGACTAACAGCAGTGAAAACAGGCGTCTATATTATTTCCCACTTTAATTAGTAAATATCCCAAAGTATTTCATATTTTTAAAGTATGATGTGAACTGCCCTTTTGAGATTAATAAGCATTAGCATGTTTAAAAAGAGCCCTTTGGGGGGCTGGCCCAGTGGCATAGTGGTTAAGTTCGCGTGCTCTGCTTCGGTGGCCCAGGGTTCGCGGGTTCGGATCCCAGGCGTGGACCTATGCACCCTTACCAAGCCATGCTGTGGCAGCATCCCATATAAAGTAGAGGAAGATGGGCGTGGATGTTAGCCCAGGGCTGATCTTCCTCAGGAAAAAGAGGAGGATTGGCAACAGATGTTGGCTAATCTGTTGGTAACAGATTAGCTCAGGGCTAATCTTCCTAACCAAAAAAATAAAAAGAGTCCTTTGAATCATAGTTTACTAAACACAAACTTTTTTTAACCAGGAATGAATCATACAAAAAATTTAAATGCCCTTTTTGACTATCTCTGAAGATGATCATACTTCCTATCCTGTTATATCCTCATTTCTTAAATAAACCCTATTTGAGCATCATGTTATTATAGCACAGGGCTGGGTTATATTTGTCCATGTTTTATTTACATTTTTGGCAGCTGGGCTCATAAATGAGATTACTTTATGATTTCATTGGTTATTCTTTGCAGTTTCAATAGAACTTACCACTAAAATCTTCTCTGTTCAATGAAAGGTTTGAGGCAAGTTTGTCAACTTTTTTTTTTAATGCTTGACTTGGTTATACTGTCCTTCAGGTTTTCTATGGTTTTATTGAATAAATTTTGGTACTTTTCACGTTTTTAGAAAGTGACCACTGGAATGATAATATTCATTAGTGGAGTTGTGAAGAGCCATCTGGTAGATGCCGTGATGAGCTGCTGCAGTCCCCGTTCAGGATGGAAGGACTTGATGCCCCCAGCTCTTAGCTCTCTTTGCCTTGGCTGAAGAAAGCTGTTTCACCCACGGCCATGCCCTCTTCCTAAGGGGCCCATGTTTAACGCCTGACCAACGTGGGAGTGTGAAGGCCCAGCCCCCTCATCTCAACTAGAGACAAATCTGGGTGGTCCTCCCAGCTTCAGAATGCCCTGTAGGGTTAGCTGGGACCTTCATCAAGATGACGTTGGACCTCCACCTCTTCCTCTGCCTAATCTCACTTTTTCCTTCCCTTTCATGGGTATTGATCCCAAGAGCATTCCTTCGTGATTCCTATACACTCATCTCCATCTCAGAGTCAGAAGCCCAACCTTCAACAGGAATCTCTTGAGATTTAAAAAAATTTCCTCTTTGCTATTCCTTGTTTAAATTCCTATGTTGTTTTCTTTTAATTTACTTTTATAGCTTGATTAAAAATAAATAGCTAGACTTAACTATAAAATTTACTAGATTTATTGTTTACTGTTACTACTTTTAAGGTATTCTTAAATATTTTGCATTGATATTTGTTTATCTAGTCTTTTGCTTTTATGAATATCACTAAACATTGCCCAATGGCAGTATCTTGAGGCATCACTGTATACTTTGCGTTCATTGTGGGCTACACACTAGAGCCAATCATTTCTTAGGGCTCAGGGGCCCTGTAGACTGATAAACTAGACTGGGATAAACAGGTTCTTCTAGCAAGCCCAGAACATTCTTATCACATGTATGGCACATACTCAGATCAGGTTTGCTTTTGCCAGGATTGGTTCCAGGTCGATTTTCTTTCTGTTCTGGAGCATTTAAAGACTGTTATGAAACTCTAATGACACACTATATAGAAGGTTTCATCCTCAGGAGGCATGGTAAAGAAGCTGTGGTCTGTGTTAGGTGTAGCAGAGTTGGTTCAGATGACCTGGGTGGCTCTCCCAGACACGAGTGAGCTTCATAGGACTGCTGTTATTTTCTTCAGCTCAGTCCTCAGTCCCCGGGAAGCTTTCTAGGGAGAACATTACCACAGAGAGAGAGAGAAAGAGAGAATTCTTTTAGGGTCCTTCTCAGGTTCTTCGACATGGAGGTCCAGGTTCTCTTTTATTTGCTAGATTCTTGGAGAGTACGCTGCATCTGATACTCAGCTTCCTCACTAAAGTAACTCACTTTCTCCTTTTGCTACACAGCTAAGGTGAATGTGAAGGGCCAGGGGAAGACTGTTTGGATTCCGGAACCCTGTTAACTGATGATTTGGGGATTTCTGATGGGCAGTGTCCAGGGGGAAGGAGGAAGCTCAAGCCAAGACTTTCCTGAGGAGATAGTCCTCTGGGTAGGACAGAGGCTGGCTATGTTGGAGGGCCTTACTTGTTGGAGAGATGATAGATGCACTTTGGACATTAATTAACAATGCAATGCAGCATAAGGGAAGTACAGCAAGCATTCAAGGGGTTCAGAGAGGTTTAATAACTATTTGTGATTTGAATTGCACATAGACAGTTGCCCACAGTGCTTCTATCCAGCAATTACTTTTCTATTAACCTTATCTGTGGGTAGCCAAGTCCCTAATACTGTTCCCACATCACCCCATCACCTCTGACTAATCTCACTACTTCTCTTTCAACATATGGTGATTGGTGATTTTTGGAGAACGACTTATTCAAATGGCTTTTTTCTTTAGTAATCAGGACAACAGCCTTTCACCACTTATTCCTATAATCTTGGCCTACCACTTAATTTTGCTCTTGTAGTTATGACAAGGGAATCTCAATAACCCACACAGACTTTCCTAAGAGAGAAGTATAAACTAACGAGGCAGGTTTCATAATGTCTCTGAATTTCAGTTTCCTTTTTTCATAATGGGGATAATAATAGCCTTATAGGATTTTTCTGAGCCTTAAACAAGATAAAGCATATTGAAGTATCTTATAAAAGTGTTTACAGTTGGTTGAATCAGATTTTAGTTAAGGTAGTCCGTGGAAAACCTCAAATAAGCACATTGCATGAAATGTTCTTTTTCTTCCTGTACATGAAGTGCTTGGCACATAGTGAAGAATGTCTATTCCTTTTCTTGCCTTATGCGTCACGTAGGCTGGATCCCATTTATGCTAACCTACTATTGATATCTGATATAGTTATAGGAATGCTAAATAATGACCTTATACTTGTATTTGCTCTACAGTCTTAAGTGTGCTTTATGCTTTAATTAGCACGGTATGCAATTAAAATAATCCTGAGAATGTAATGCCACTCTCGTTATACAGATGAGGAAAATAAGACTCAATAAGTTTAAGTGACTTTTCCAAGGTCACATAGTAAGAAAGTAGAAGAGCTGAAATGAAATATGGCCTTGTAATTGGTTATAGCTTCATTCAATTTTCAGGATGGCCACTGCCTCACCCTTGTGCTGTATGATGCATCTAGAAAGGTAATATTGGAGAAAACCTCAAATGAACCTAGGTTTTGATATCACCCTCACTCAAGGTCCAGTTCTCAATGTTACAGGATTTCTAACCTCCTAGGACTCCAGGCTCTTAATATTAGAGGGCCACAGATCCTGTGCTCCTGAGTGCATCAGACTTGCTCAATGATGTACCGTCATCATCTGTCCTGGACAGGCAATGAGAATAGGCATTACTGGGAATGGGTACTCTCAGCTTTGGACCAATTCTCTCAGGCCCAGGAAGGAAGGATCAGCTGCAGGGTAAAGGACAATAGAAATCCAAGGTAAGGTAAGTGAGCAAAGATGACTCTGTGCCCAACTTGAGAAAGGGGGACAAAGGAGGTAGATTTGTGTCTTTGTACCAGTAATGCAGTACAGAGATACTTCTGATGGAAACATGTGAAGAGTTCTTGCTAAAAATGGAATCTGAGTCTGATCCAGCTTCTAGATCTAACTACAGTTTATAGAAAACAAAGGAGACAGAGGAACATGTTAGAACATAGCATGGAATCTTGATAGGACATATGAATCTGATTTTCTCAGAAAACAAATTGCAAGGGAACAGAAGGGAGAGGAAGCCCATAGATTAAAAGAAACTTGAGAGACATAGCAAGAAATGGGTGCAAGGGCCTATGTAGATTTTATATTAAACTCTTCAAATACAAACAACATATTTATGAAGAAATCTGGAAATTTGAAAATTAACTGTCTATTTGATAAGCTGAAGAACTCATATTTAATTACTAAATAGAGAAAGGAGATATATCTATCTCCTCATTGTGAGCGTGTGTCGAGTTGAGTTGATTGAGCAAACAATTTTCAAAGCTGCCTCCATATCCTGCACTCGGTGAAATCTGTGACACTCCTTCAGAGCTGTCATTCATTAGAATATATGTGGGCAAACTGCTCTGGTAAATTACAGATGCTGATAAAGCATTGGGGGTTGGGCTATATAGAATGGTAAGTTTTCTTGCTACATGACAGCCTCTCAGATAGGCTCCCCGTGATTTTCCCACTACACTGGACTCAGAATACATACATTTGTAACTTTTTTCTCTTTGTTGTCCATGTTCTTTGTTTTGTATTTTGTCTTCCACTCTTTTTTTTCCTTCTCTGGTTTCAATTGAGCGTTTTCTACAATTCCATATTCTCTTCTCTCTTATCACACCAATTATACTTTTAAAAAAAAGTTTTTAGTGGTTGCTCTAAAGTTTACAATATACATTTACAACTAATCTAAGTCCACTTTCAAATAACACTGTACTGCCTCTTGGGTAGTGAGGTAGATTATAACAGAGTATTCCTGTTTCCTCCTTCTTCTCACTTGTAATATAGCTGTCACTGATATCACTGATCCATAAGCTATAATCAAGGAATACATTGTTGCTATTATTATTTTGAACAAACTATTGCCTGTTAGATCAATGAAGAAGAAAAATAAAAGATTTTATTTTACCTTCGTTTATTCTGTGGGGGATCAGAATTGGCCGCCTCAAGATGTGTCTCTTTATCTTGCTCTGAAAGAGGCTTTAACCTTCACCGCCCCCCACCTCAAAATGGTCTAAAGCGATTTGGGATGAAAGACCTGTCCCTGAGACAGGCCATTGCCTTGGATAACTCTGGGTATCAATAGACTGGGAGGGCCTTTGCTGTGCCCATTCTTATCAAAGTTCTGTTTACCAGACATTTACATTTGTAAGGGAAATCTCCATTTGTAAAGGTATCTCCTTCTCTATGCTGGGAGGAGGGGCAGATGACCTCATTTCTAGAAGCTTGTCAGTGTGGAAGGTATGGCCTTAAATCTGCGTAATAACCTTACTGTGCTTTTCTATTAATCTCCCATAACTGACCCAACCCTCAATATCCTCATTTGTCTATTTAAGAGGAGAATCTCTGCCATTTTGTTGAGAAATACTCAGTTTCCCCGGGTCTCTCCCGTGTGTACATGTTATAAAGCTTTGTTTGATTTTCTCCTGATATTCGGCCTCACGTCGATTTAATTTGTAGCCCAGTCAGAAAGGACCCAGAGTGGGTAGAGAATCCTCTTTCTCTCCTTCAATTCCTTTTCTAACACTCTCTCTTTATGCAGATCCAAATTTCTGACCTATATCATTTTTCTTCTTTCTGAAGAACTTCTTTTACCATTTCAACATTTATAAGTAGAAAAAAATAGTGTCAAAATTTTTAATATTTAAAAATTAGGGGTAGCTCCTAATAAAATAAATTGGTGCATATCTGTCATTACATAAAAGGTATTTTACCTTTTGGTGTGTGTACGTGAGTTTTAAGCATGAGGAAATTTAGAGCACAAAATAAAAGAAAAGTCAGAGAGAAGAGAAAGAACAAGGAAACCTAAAATATAAAAAGCAGAAGATAGGAGAAGAAGACCAAAGGTATTTGCTATGTGTCTATGTTCACTGGGCTACATTCTGACTGGACGTGGTTACAGAAGCACCTTAGGTACTGCCAGTCAGTCTGTCTTTCCATAGCTCTGTTCTGCTCAGTTAGGCATCTGTTTCATTTTTCCACATCTTATTTCAATTCCTTCCAGAGTAATTTATGTACCACCCATAGGAGAGAAAAAGTCTACCCAGAGGAGAAGCTTCCTATGAATATTTACCGCATGCAAATAGATTTGGAGTAAAGGGGTTCAGAGAACACTGAGTAAGTAAAAATACAAACATTGAATTTTAGTTCTTAATCCTCCCTTTCCTCCCTCTAAAAATGTTTCACAAGTTCTTAAATCTGTCAGGGTCATACAAGCCCCTTCAATAAATTACTAAGATGATCTCTTTGGAAGCGATTGCAAATGATTATTATAATTTTTGAATAGAACTATTTAGTGTGGCTTTACTATTATGGTAGAATTCATTTATAACAAACTTTGATATGTTGATAATTCAGTTTTAAATAAAGTTAAACATGCAAATAGTAATCTTTTAAAGAGTGAAATATCTGGAACTTGCAGCCAAGTTTCTTTCTTTCTTTTTCTCTCTTTCTTTCTTTTCTCTTTTAAAATACTTTCTATAGAAGAAAGTTCCTTATTTCTAACAAAGTGTTAGATGAAGTAGTAACTCATTTTTATTACTAAGCAGTCAGATGAAATTTCTCTCATCTCTTTCAGTCAATACCACTAACCTTTCAACTTCAGTGGCAAATCCAATCATGGAAATTCTCTCACTGTAAAACTAAACTCCGCAGATAGCACTGCGTAGTTCCGCAGCTCTTGGCCGCCATGTAAATTAGAACAACGATTCCTTGGCAAACTGGTCTGAAATGAGAATGCTTTTGCTAACAACAACTTCAATTTATATGTTACTTTATCTCCTGAGGATTTAAAAAACCCAATACATTATTATTTGCAAAAGGCTGAAAAACATGAAAGTCTATGCCAGTATTCCCACAAAATATTAATGGCTAATCTGTGAACAAAGTGGAGAACTCCTACATCTTACTAATATTCTGCATTTTTAATATGCCAAGGACGCATTTTGGAATAGATATTCCTGATAGTAAATGTCACAACTGGGATCAATTGTTTATGGGCTGCCATGACAGATTTCACCACTGAACTCTGAAATAACCAGTTCCCCTTCCTACATAGCTGACCCTACCCATTTGCTTCCAGTTATCAGGTTATCAGTTTATTTGGGGCAGGCATCCAGAGGAAATGTTTGACTATGTGTTTACTAACGAACCACATTTAGATGCTTTTTTAGAGATATTTGTGTCTTAACAACTCTATGCCAAAGGGTAGCTAATTAATAGTGAAGGGAAGAGGGGGTAAGTCAGCTGGGTGTAAATGTTAGAACGAAGAGAAGCTTAACAAAGAAGAAATAGAAAGTATAGTATACGTTTCATATGTACATTTGAAGAGAAAAATTCTATCATTTTCTTAATGTGATTATCTCAACATGACAAATCAAAATTTGTTAATTACTTCACAGGGCATGGACAAAATGAAAAAGTTACTTGACCACAATGGAAAACCAAGTGAGAGCTGTCTTTGCTATCTCACATGATTCTAGTTACAGAGAGATCTGAAAACCTCAGGTATTGTAGAGTATTCATTCACATCCATCTATTGTAACACTGCCTTGAATATTTTTCAGATCCTTGGTATGGCACTGTTTCCACCCTTGTATTTCTTATAATGAACATGAACTCACTCAGGGGGTGTTTTTAATTCAATAAGCTTATTTAAAAAGTAAAGAAACACCTCCAACGCTGACCCCAAACTTGACGTATTTAATCTTGAAAGGCAAACAGCTCTGAGGAGTCCTTCTTTTTCTGCTTTATTTGGCCTCTGGAGAGCAATTCACTCTTACGGAAGTGACAAATTTTAGAAACATTACAAGTAGAAGACTGATTGCTGAGAAGAGTAGATACCATTTGAATGATTGTAGATTTAGAGTAGATGTTGCTCTTGATTTATTGGTATCTAGATGGAGCTAAGAGAAGTGTATATTTGGCATCATAATCAACAGTGCACAATGAAATCTTCCAGTAAACAAGATAGCAGCTGAGCCAGAGTCTTCTCTACCCCCACCCCTCTTCCTACCCAAGTTCTGATGTAGGAAACATTGGAAATAGGGAAGAGTTTGTATTATTTCTGGAATCCGAAGAGGCTGCAATAGAAATAAAAATCACTCAGGAATTTTTGTCCAGCACAGTGCAAATGGGGCTTTTTCAGCAACAGGGACAATAGCATAGTCAACTCACGATGCAGAGGGTCTGAGTCCCCGTCTGCGTCTATCACTAATTAATGGAGTCCAGGCAAAATATTATCTTTATTAGGACTGTTGTTACTGCTATTATGATTATTAATTCACCTCCCAAGAAAGGAATTTGGTCTCTGGTCTCTGTGTAAAAGAGATTCTGCATTATGTGAACAGACTGCAGTTTGCAGGACGCAATGGTAGACAAGTAGACAAAATGATGGCATAGGGAATGATGTCTCTGATGTAGCAGATACTTCTAGAGAGATCTCTGCACTGTGACAAGTATCTCTCCTAGCATACCAGAAAGCTACACCTGGAAGGGATGAAGGATGAATTTAACAGAGCCCGTGCTAGAAGATGCAGGGCAAGGATAGCTACATAAACTGGGGGGCAACTATGGCTGAAGTGGAAAGAAGTTTCCAAACAGCAGTAGATATTTCCTGTACTGGGCAGTAGCACTTGGGAGACCAGATAGAACTAGAAAGCTCTGTGTGTGCGAGCAGGATAGGGGAGTTGGTATTCATAGACATAAAAGGCTACAACAAGGAGAGGGTCAGTTACACAATTGGCAGTAGGATGAAGCTCTGGCAGGTCTGACACTTCACTCAGACGTTTCATCTGACAGATAAAGATGCATCCTATACAGATTCTTCCAAGGTATAATACAGCTGGTAGCCATTCCTTAGTTTCATCACAGTTTCATGCTTCCCTGTTTTTTGAATCCTTTTGTTAATTTCAGCATGTTTCAGGGAAGGAGTTATGTAAATCCATATGCCCTCTGCCATCTTTCCAGAAGTTTTAATATCTCTCTTTTGAGATCCAACCAACAATAAAATGTTTCTTGCATTTCCAAGATGTTCTTTCATTCTGTCGTTTTTGTTCATCATTGAACACACAGACACTTGACTTAAATTCAATGGTCCAATTTGCCTGCAATTGAGGATTCAGATTTAAAAATTTGCTACACTTAATGATTTCCATATTTTTCTCAATTGTATTAAATTCATATGCTTCTTTTCACTACTAACAGAATATTCATTTTTCTGTTTTGCTTATGAAAATTGTAAATAAGAGCAAAATGTTATAAAAGAGAATTCTCAAACAGTTTTCAACATAGAACACTTTTTCAAATAAATTTTATCCTAATGAATCATTAACTCAAGTGAACTTGAGAGGCCATATAGACATCATAGTGGTTAAGACGCTGGAGATAGTTTGCATCTTTCAATTTTTGACTGTGTGACCTTGAGTAATTTATTTAGCCTCTCTGTTTCTCAGTTTCCTTATATGTGAAACAGGAATGATAATTGTAACAACTTATCTCATAGGGTTGTTGTTGGGATTAATGAATTAATATATGTCATGCACTGAGAATAGTACTCTGCTTATAGTAAAAGCCATATTATTATTTTTTATTAGCATTATGCAAACTCCAATGATTCCAGAAATAAAAATGAAGTTACTTTGGTTGATGGCAGGACTTCAGGAATTTATTTTGTGTGGGTGAGAGGTAAAGTTTTAACTTTTTCTTCTTTTTCTTTTTTGGCTTCCAAATGGTTAACTATTATCCCAGTAATGCTTACTGGAAATTTATTTCTGATAACTTTTTATATTTGTGTTGATTCTAAGTTTTTTACTTAGAATTTGCTTACTATTTAATACTGTTATAAAAGCAATCATTTTTAAACTTTGTGAATAATGTATGTTCATTTTAGAATAAACACAAAATGCATGTAAGGTAGAAAGCATAGCGTCCATGTTTCAACTTTAAGAAACATGTATGTGTATCTCTATATCAGTTAGGATGAGTTAGGTTATTCTGTGGTTAAAAAAATACAACTCAACAACTTGGGGCTTCAACACCACAATGACTTATTTCATCCTGTCACTATACACCGTCTCTGATCAGCTGGGGTCTCTGCTCTGCTATGTCTTAGTCTCCTACTGAAGCGGCAGAACTCAAAGCTTCTATTCCCATTCTTCTCAAATGAACATGGAACATTCTCAAAGATAGACCATAAAAAATAGAAATACCATATGATCTAGCTATCCCACTACTGGGTATTTATCCAAAGAACATGAAATCAACAATTCAAAAAGATTTATGCACCCCTGTGTTCATTGCAGCATTATTCACAATAGTGAAGACATGAAAGCAACCCAAGTGCTTACCGGCTGATGAATGGATAAAGAAGATGTGGTATATATACAGAATGGAATACTACTCAGCCATAAAAAAGACAAAATCATCCCATTTGCAACAACATGGATGGACCTTGAGGGTATTATGTTAAGTGAAATAAGCCAGAGAAAGACAAACACTGTATGATTTTACTCATATGTGGAAGATAAACAAACTCATGGAAAAAGAGAACAGATTTGTGGTTACCAGAGGGGAAGAGGGTAGAGGGGTGGGCAAAAGGTGTAAAGGGGCACATATGTATGGTGAGCATGATGCAGTCTGTACAGAAACTGATGTATAATAATGTAGACCTGAAATTACACAATGTTATAAACCAATATGACCTCAATCAAATAATTGAAAAAAAAAGTTGTATTTGCATTATTTAGCTCAAAGGTTAGGAAGTGTAGATAATGTCAACTGGTTTGTACCTGTCTCATTCAGTTTGTGCTGCTATGACAAGAAAACCATAGACTAGATGGCTTAAATAACATATGTTTATTTCTCATAGTTCTGGGGTAAGAAGTCCGAGATCAGGGTGTCAGCAGATCAGGGTGTCAGCCTCTTTCTAGTGTGGCCCCTCTTCCTAGTGTGCAGACAGCCACCTTCTTGCTGTATCATCACCTGGTAGAGAGACAGAGCAAGCTCTCTTGTCATATCTTATAAGGACAGTAATCCCATTATGAGGGCTCCACTCCCCATCATCTTTTGGGGAGACACAAACATTGAGACCATAGCAGTACCTCATGTCTAGCAGTAGTTCCTTTTGATCCACAGACCCCACAGACAACTACAGTTATTTTTTTGACATACACCTTATAAATTTGTGCTGCATCTTTACATTCTCACTCAATCCTCTGTCTCTTTTGTGATTTAACTGTGGGTGCATTGAGTTTATTGAGCTTCAGAGAGAAATCTACTCTTAGTCACTTCTCTGTTGACCAGTTTGTCAAATTAACAGACTTACTGGTGCCACATCCTTTGGTAGACATTTACATTGAGAGAATTTAATGAATTGAGAGATTTGAATGAGGATGTAGTGGTCATGCCCTTGACTTGATCCTGGGATTTAATAGGATTTCTCCCCCAGAACATTCTCAGCTTCCCTCTTCCCCCATCACCAGTTTTGGGTTGAGAGGCACTTGCCCCTTTGAACTCTGTAAATCTCTGAATTTGTGAACTCTATGTTCCCATTAATTATCTGTTTACCAGCTGATTAATTATTTTCTGAACTTATCTTTTGCTTGTGTTACTTTTCCAGATAAAGCCTGCTCAACCAGCACGTATCCTACCAACATTTTGTTTTCTATCCCTTCCTCCCAGAGCCACAAGTTTGTTAGGAATATATTCTGCCTTCCAAGAGGTATAGATGACAATTTATCAAATGTTCTGCCTCTGCATCATGTGGACCACCATTTTCTCAGCCTCCAATATCAGTTTCCTCACTTCCCACCCCCTGAGCCCTAATGCAATGCCACAGATGTAAATGCTTTTGGTTGCAGCTCTCCTCACTGTTGTTACTCATTTATGTCAGTAAACAGACTATGTTATGCTGTGGTAATAAGCAGCCTCAGTGGTCTAAACTGGAAAATCATACCACATGTCAACCACAGGTCAGCTGGGGACTCTCCTTTACATTATCCTCACTCTTGCACCCCGGCTGCTGGGCAACCCTCCCCGGGAGTGTTTCTAATCACCACGGAAGAGGGAAAAAGAGAGCACGGCATATTCACACTGGCTCTTAAACTTGCCTCCAGGCAAACACAAAGAAAAATAACTACCCATCATTCCACTGGTCAAAGTAAATTACATGGCTGTACTTAACTTCAAGGGGATGAAGAAGTAAAATAAATCCATGTGTCTGAAAATAGAACTAGAATTCTTGAATTCATCCTCTCTCATACTCTTCCTCCCTCTCTCTCTCCCCCTGCCTTTGATCTGTATACCATTTACTCGTGTACAATAATTTGATTGAATATTTTATTGCAATGTGTTCCCATCTGTGTTCTGCTGAACCACAGCAATAGCTCAGAAATTGGGATGGAGTGTGGGATAGGGAGGTACCAGGCTTGCAGGGCTTTGACCACCAAATTCACCCCAAGTAGCTTAGCCACAATATCTTTCCTTTTAGACACAATTCTCAAAAAATGTGTTCCAAACATTTCATGTGTGTTTACTCATTCTCGTCTTTTCTTCTTGATTAACCTCAGCCTACTGGGGTAAGTCCAATGAGCTATGGATGAACAATCCATCAAAATGTTACCAATGATTACTTCTGGGAACTGGAATTATGGATTAATATTTTCTTTGTATTCATCTGTATTTCCTAGGAAACTTGGGCCCCTGGATTGAGCAACCATGAGTCACTCTAGACTCCTTTTTATACCTGAAAGTTAGAAAAAATAGCTTTGTGAAATGGCTTAAAAGAGGCAAAGGAAGAAGCATTTAGACCAGAAATTACTTCCAAATTAAGCTTGAGATACAAGTATTGGAGTGGGAATGCACAAATCCCATCTGGAGAATGGAGTTCTAATATCTTACACTTATGACAGTGGACTAGCTGGGGCCGTGTTTTGAGTAAATATAAATGGAATTCTTGCAGCAGGCAGGTCACTGTATCTGCTGATGCATAATAAGGATGCTCAAACTTAGATTGTTTATCCCCTAGAGTCTCATTAGACTAAATATACTCCCTTAAGCCACCTGCCTTTGGGCAGTTGCAATAGAAATAAAATCAGATTCATTTCCCATCTTGATAAATTGGCATTAACTACTACTTTATCTGAAATAGGCTTGATAATTAGTGTCTCTGATTACATGGAGAAAACTGTTGAATCTTTTAGAATGCTTTAAAAAATGCAGGCTTTCTAAATTTGCTGCAGTTGAGGGAGGAGATTTGAAAGCCCTGAGCCAGTCATGACCATGATGAGTGTCATTAAAATAGCGATCTTTTTTTGGTAACACATCTTGTCCCAAGTAAGTGTGATTTAAGAATATAAGAACACCTGTTCTAGGGTGGCAATGTTTACCTCACTGCTCTGATATCCGTCAAGGCTGTGAGCTGGGGAGACAGATGTGGATGTTAAGTGTGAAATGTCTAATACAAGAATTAAGAGAAAGGATCCCTAGGAAATGGACTGTCACTGGACTGTGGTCCAGTTCTGTCTCTAGTTTATCCATCACCAACTGTAAGTAACTCACTTCAGTCATATTTCAGTCAAAAACTATTGATCGCGTACAAGGAGCTAAACACTGTGCCGGCTCTGGGGCACCTCAGTGCTGTGGGCTGCTGTTTCTCACTTGGGTCTTGCCAGCTTTCCAGGAGGCAGAAAGAAAGCAGAGCCAGGTCCTTGCTGCCCCGGGTTCCACACAACTCTCTCTTCTGGCTTCCCCTCTACTGGCCTAGTTGGAATTTCTCTTTAGACTGTAGGGAACCCTTCTTGTGTGCTTCTTAAAGCTTTGTTCAACACCACATAAATTTTCCTGAGGCCTTAGACTTATGTTGAGAGACTGGCCAGATAATTCTACTTTCCTGCCCACCATACACCTACCATCGTGGGGAAATAGGCACAGAGCTATGAATGCAAGAGAGGCACTTTGCAAGCTGGGAAGAAGAAATAATTTGCAAGTCCCTTGAGTAGAGAAAAAAAGTAAAGGAAAAAAATAATGGTAGGGAAAAAAGAGCCCATGTGGATTTTTTAAAATCAATGTAGTATTAATAGTAATGATAACAAGAGCTAATATTTCTTGAAAGCTTACTTTGTTCTTGGCTACTGTGAAAAATGCCATAAGTAAAGCGTTTGATGAAACCTTTGTATCAATCTTATGAGATAGAGTTTGCCTGTGCTACCTGGGCCCAGGAGAGGCTAAGTATCTTCCCCAAGGAGCAGCAGAGCAGAGACTGGAATGAAAGTCCTGCCTTGGCCCCAGGGGTGGCTTTGGTCTCCGAATTTGTGGTTACACCATGATGTGGCACGTGGACCTTGTTCTGAAAGAAATATGGAAGTTTGGTAGGTAGACACTTCAAGAGTGTCTGTAGTGTGGTAAGACTGATATTTACCGTGGTAATTGTGTGGACAGTGGTTTAGAAGACGTTGAGGGTAGACATGGGATCTGTTCTCTCAACAGCAAGCAGAGCCATCAGAGCCTGAACAGAGAGAATGAAGGAGGCTCCTGCGAAGAGTGGATTGATTTAAAATATATTTGTAATGCAAAAGCTAAAGGATCTGGTAATTCATTTGGTTTGTGGGCTGAGGGAGAGGGGGAAATTGAGTATTTCCAAGACCACAGCCTTTGCAGAAAAAACAGAGATAGGAACTACTATTTAATTCAAGATGGCAGACTTTTGAAACTATTCACATTCAGTCTTCTAGACTAAAGCACGGTGCCTGAAGTGCCTTTAATCTCTCTTTGGGTGGGGGACCATGCTGTCACAACAGTTGGTCATGTGAATCTGAAGGGCCGGGAGACTCAGGAAATCCTGCAGAAGCAGGCCTATTTACTCTGTTGCAATGCTTGCTTTATTTGGGAATTGTACAGTCTTGTGTAACTGACAGAGCAAAGCTTAGACCACTCTCTTCCCATGAGATTATTTCTTGAGCTACAACAAAACAAGGGATCAAGAAATAGTCTTTAGTCTAAATTTGGTATTCGGTGAGATTTTTTTTTGCTTGCTAGTTTATAATATTTCCGTTAGAAAATAGTGAAAGCTCATTTCTGAGTCCCAAAAAGGAAAGGACAAGTTGTGGTTGGATGCCATTCCTGTCAATCATCTGGATATAAAAGAGAGGGAACGGCAGTGAACCAGATCAGGTCCACAGGGTGTCAGTGGAGATAAACTTCTTTTTTACAGTCTAATCTAAGGTGGGGGCAGAGGATGTAGTTTTCTCAGATAACTACTTGGACCTCACCAATGGGGTATGATAGCATTTAATTATTACATAATATTATTTTAATGAATAAATAGACTTTCTGAACCTCATTTTTTTTTTTAGTTAGGTCTGTCTTTTACTATTGTGAACTTTTCACTCATTGACTAATAAAAATAATCTGTTAATTCATTTGGAAAAGGCAGAATCCTGTTCTATGTGGCAACACGGAACAGTACCAGGAATAAGGCACCTAAGTTGGAAGAAAGAACTGTCTAATTAAATGACCATTCTGAACACACTGCAGACTCCACTATGACCTAAGAATGTTGTTTTTATGTTCTGCTATCTGAAGACAATAAATCCGACTTCTGCCATTTTATTAAGAGGTAACCAGGATTATGAGGAGAGAAATTGTGTCAGCACTGTGTGTTATGTGTTTATGCTTCTTTGGGTGTTTTGTTCTATAAACTAAAGGAAGATTGAAATAGGTTTGTGTATTCTGCTTTTTCCACAATATGAGCTAAAACAAGAATTATGAAGGGGGTGTGATAATGAAAATGGAGTCTGAAGTGTTCTCATGAGAAAAATGTGGGATCATTATGTGCAAGCCAGGGCAAGGGATAACGTATCTCCCTACTTTAGACATCTGTATGGTGATGAACCGAAAATGCTTATGAAACCTCTTCAGTCTGAAAAGTCAGCATTGGAAAAACCCACAGGAATAGAATAGGCTTTTTTTAGTACATTGTTTTTACCAGTTTTCTAATCATAAAAGTAATAGGTTTATTCTTAAGTCTAGGAATGTAGAATTTTGTGATAAAGAGAAAGTGCTTTCACCTATTAATTTCCCATTTTCTTCAAACAGCGGGTTTTTAAATTTTTAATATTTTAATCTTTGTAAATGCTTATATTTATATTCTAGATTGTATGCATCACAATAACCCTCCAAGATAAGTGAAGAAGACATTTTTGTGCTCTTTTTGGATGGAAAAACTGACACATAGGAAAAGATAAAATGTCTTGGCCAAAGTCGGGGATGTTTACAACCAATTGTATATTTCTTGTTTAATTGTTGCATATTATTCCATGGTAGAGAAGTATTAAGACTCATATAACCACTCACTATATTTGGACACTTTGTTTTCAATTTCTTAGTAGATACTAGAATATAAATCTTTATGAATGAATATTTTTGGGCCTTTTTTGGTTGTTTCTTTTTAAATATTTTCCTAGAAAAATTTCTGAATTAGAAAAAAATTCAAAGTCATTTCACAATAGTTTGAACATAGCCCTTTCAAAATATTTACATTTTTTATAATATATATCTCCATGTCAGGCTGTGTCTTAGGATGTGACTTTATTACTATCTCCTCTGTATTTCCAGATATTGCAGAGTCCTTGGAACATGGTGATCCTCAACAATTATTTGTTGAAGTAATTAATGTTTATTCCTATTTGAAACTTTTGCTTACAAGTGAGGGTATCATTATGTTATCCTTTGGGAAAAAATTAATCCACTCCTTTTATACCTTTTTGGACATAAAATACTGAATCTTTTCAATTGTAAGTTGATGCTAAATATGAAAACACGGATTTTTGGCTTATTCAAGTGGTAATCAAATGAGTTACGTTTATAGAAAACATTTCATATGGTAGTTTAATCTCATCCCTATAATTAAGATCACATCATTACTTCTATTCTGTACGTTAATTCTAAACTCTCCATTCTCTCTGCCCTCACGGCTTTTTGCGTTTCGGAATAAATGTTTCCTCCAGCTAGATATTTGAAAAATGGTGCATTTGTTACCAAGATTTATATTTGAAGGGTTTTAAAACTAATTAAACAGTTAAAAATGTAACATCTTTTTTCATTTTAGAACAAAAAAATGAACAGACTCAATAATTTGAGACATAAATAAGAAAGGGAATTAATGTACTGTATTACCTTGCTATGGTGTAACGCTCACCAGTATTTTCAGTGTTATCTTCCACCATGTTGGATACCCCAGGAAAGATAAATGTATTAGCATTTTTTACTGGCTAGATTTTCCTTTTGTCAATGCCCTTCTTCCTTTAGTGCCAAGAACTAGCTATGTGTAGTTATATGCTACAAATTGTCCCCTCATGTTTTTTGTAGAGGTAAAGCTTCTATACAGTGAAATGTACATGTATTATGTATCAATTTGGTGAATTTTGACAATATTAAGACATAGAACATTCCAATTACTCCAAAAAGTTCCCTCCTGCATCTTTTGAATCAATCTCCATCACCCGAAAGCAACAAATGTTTGATTTCTATAACAATAAATAGGTTTTGTCTGATTGTGGATTTCATGTAAATGAAAGCATACAATATGCACTGTTTTGTGTCTGTCTTGTTTGCTCATCATGATATTTTTGAGACTTATCTATGTTTTTGTATGTATCATTAGTTCATTTTTAAATGGATGTGTATATTCTATTGTTTGTTTTTTACTGTTGAGTATATAACAAATTTGTTTATCCATTCTCTCTTAATAGTCATTTGGGCTGCTCCCCGTCTTTTGGCTAATATGAGTAAGGCTACTATAACTATTCTTATACAAGTCTTTTTGTGGGCATATGCTTACGTATCTCTTGCATATACACCTAGCATTAGAATCGCTGGGTCATAGGGTAGTGTATGTTTAACTTTATAAGAACTTGCCAAAGCATTTGACATTGTGGTTATACCATTTGACACTCCTTGCAGCAATGTATAGGAGTTCTGGTTGCTCCATAGTCTAGTTTGGTATTATTCACCTTTTCTTAAATCTTAGCCATTTTCGTGATTGTGAAATTCTCATTGCAGTTTTAATTTGCATTCCCCCAATGACTAATGATGTTGGGTATCTTTTCATGTCCTTGTTTGCCACTCACACATCTTCTTTTTCTTGAAGTGTCTGCTCAATTCTTTTGCCTAATCTTTTAATTGGTTTATTTGTTTTCTTAAGAGTTTCATATGTATTCTGAATATACAATATATCAGATACATAGTACTGCAAATATTTTCTCTCAGTTGGTAGTTTATGTATTAATATCCTTAACAATATTATTTTATGAACAGAGTATTTTAATTTTGTATGGTCTAATTTATTTATTTTTTTATGGGTAGTATGTTTCATGTACTTTTCAAGATCTATATATCCCAAGATTAGGAATATGTTCTACCATGTTTTCTTCTAAAAGCTTTATGGTCTGGGTTTTCTGGTTATGTGTATATTACATCTCAAATTATCGTTTGTGTATGGTAAGAGGTAGAGGTTGAGGCTTATTTTTCTTCCCTATATATTTAGCCAATTGTTACACTACCATTTGTTAAAAAGACTTTCCTTTCCCTGTTGAATTTACTTGATGCCTTTGTTAAAAATCAGTTGAACAGTGATTCTATTTCTAGAACCTCTATTCTATTCTTATGAGACATAGTTTTCTATCCTAATGCCAATACCCCACTGTCTTGATTACTGTACCTTTATAGTAAATCTTGAATTCACATAGTGTGAGTCTTCCTATTTTGTTTCTCTTTTTAAAGATCATTTGGCTATTCTATATTCTTGAATTTCTACATAAATTTTAGAATCAGAGTGTCTTTTTCTTCAAGAAAGCCTAGTGGAATATTGAGAGTGGTTGTATTAAATCTATATACCGAT
This sequence comes from Tapirus indicus, assembly GCA_031878705.1. Taxonomy (NCBI): domain Eukaryota; kingdom Metazoa; phylum Chordata; class Mammalia; order Perissodactyla; family Tapiridae; genus Tapirus; species Tapirus indicus. The sequence goes on from CM062923.1 coordinate 64,285,802, forward strand.
TTAGGGAGGATGGATATTTTAATAATACTTAGTCTTCCAATCCATGAATATAGTCTTAGTTGTTCTTTAATTTCTTTAGCCATGTTTTGTAATTTTCAGTATAGATACTTTGCACCTATTTTGTTAGGTTTTTTTTCTAGAATGTGATGTTTTTGATGTGAGTATAAGAATTTTTTTTTCTAAAATTCCTTTTCCAATTGTTTGTTGCTAGTATATAGAAACATAATTGATTTTGTATATTGACTTTGTATCCTGTGGTTTTGCTAAATCCAGATAGTGTATTTTGTAGATTCCTTAAGGTTTTCTATGTAAATGATCATGATATATGCAAATAAAACTACTTCTTCTTTTTCAAATTTTTTGCCTTTTACTTTTTTTTTGGTCATCTCATTGCACAGGTTAAGACTTTCAGTATGATGTTTAACAGAAATGGTGAGAGTGAACGTACCTTGTATTCTTCCCAATATTAGCAGAGAACTATTTAGTCACTCAAATATACTATTAGAAGTAGATTTTTCATTGATGCCTCTTATAATGTTGAAAAAGTTTTCTTTTATTCCTAGTTTGCTGAGAATTTTTGTCATTTATTGAAGTGATCATATGGTTTTCCTGTTTTATTTATTTTTATTCCGACATTCCCTTACACCACACAACCTTCGACACCCCCTTTCAGCTCTCTGCTCCTCAGCGCAGTCTCTGCTATGAGTTGTGCAGTCCCGCCCTCCACCCATACCCATACCCAGCTCCACCCTCTTATACCCAGCTCAGCCCCAGCTCAGGACCTGCTTAGTGAATATCCACTCATACTTCTGCCCCAGTCTCACCCTGGACAGCTCCTCCTCTCCAGGGTCCTGCTTTGCACATTCCCGCCCCTTCAGCATCCTGGGACTCCTTTTTCTACCTCTTCAGCTTTGGGAGACTCTGGCTCTGCTTGGGTCAGTAGCAGTAAAATGTCCCAAGGCAGAAAGCTGGAGCAATCTTGGGGCTCACTTTGTGTGTTTCCTTTCACTCCAGGATCACAGTCCCGTGCTGCATGTTGTTCAATGCCTTTCAAGAATATGACCATTAGTGGAAGAGTGTGAAAGGGAAGGAAGTAAAGTGGGCCCCACACATTAAAAAAACATGTGAACATGCAGACAAATGTGATGTTTAATTGACTTTTTATAGTATAAAGCACTTAGTTAAGGGTATGTTGAACTTGATCATCTCCATGTTGTCTAGTAATTTTAAAAAAATAGCAGAATTTCATCACATGTGGTTTATAACACTAATGCTATATTATAGAAGCAGCTCAGTGTAGGAAAAATTAATTCTGGTCTTAGAAGCAAATAGACATGATTTGAAGGAGTTGCAAACATGATTTAATATGTTGAATTTCAATTTTATTATCTGTTAAATTAAGATACCATTATTTGCCTTTCAAGATTGGTGTGAGTATTCCAGATGTTTCTAAAACACTCAGCATTAAACTTCCTCTGGAATTTCACAGGAGATAATTAGATGATGCTGATAATAATAGCGGTGATGAAACATGTTTTTTATCTTATAAGCTAAAAAACAGTGAACTTTCTGGGAGTATCTGCTCTAAGGAAGGATCAGTAACTTATTTACAGTTTTCCTGGCACTGCATAAAACAGGCTGGTAAAAATGCTATCTGGATGAGATCCATGGAAATCTCTTTAACTCTGCTCCTGGCCTATTTAATCAATTCATCATGGAAAGTGCTTTATGGAAAGCAGCATGTACTGCCATTACCCCACATGCACAATCCTTCTTTCATATTTTGATTCCATAAATGTCACATCTTTGATGACTTTAAAAGTAATCTTTATGGGAAATGCATTGCTTAATATACAGTACTGAAGAAATTTCCCCCTCCCCAAACCATCATACATTTATGGTGAAGGAAAAAAATAAGAATGCTCTTTCTCTCTCTAAACAATAAGGCAGCAATATCAAAGCTGAGGGGTGAATATTTCTAGAGAAGTGAGGTAATTAGAACAATTAGAAGCAAATGCAGAGTAATTGCAGTGCATTTTTCTTTTAGCTATTTATACAGTGAAAGTTCTGGAGCAAGAACTATGCTTTACATGTGCTAGCAGCAGCACGGACTGTACTGTAGGTACCAAAAAAAAAAAAAAAGGGAGAAAGAGATCACAAGTAAATTTTATTAATATTTCCAAAGAAAATTCACTAGGGAAAGGACATTGCACTTAAATAGCTTAATAAATATTGTAATTTTTAGAACATTGAAAGGCTAATTTTTAAATCCTTAGGCTCTTCCATTGAAAAGCATAATTTACTACACTGAAACAAATCGTTTGCTTTCTCTGAGATCCAGATGTTTGTCAGACCTTTGATGTGTGGTGTATCAGACAACAGGAAAATAAGGAAAGATAAAGCATTATATGTACCTGTGTGTGTATCCCTATCTATCTATAACTTATATGGTATGGTTTATATAATACCCTCTTCAGAGTACATTTATATCATTTATTTAACAATGAAAACAATAGTAATACAACAAAAGAGAAGCAATAATATTTTACAAACTACTTTTAGTTTTACAGAGGTTTAGAGAGACAGTATAAAAGATTGACTTAAAGGAAAACAATAGATATTATGTTTCTTTCTATAACTTGGCCTAAGATAATTATATCATTTAAGGCAAATGAGTAAGACGTAGATAAGATTTCTTAGGTAGTAGTTGAACACATATAAATGGACACATGAATAGTATTTGCGGTAGGTCACTTCCATCAGGTTGGTTATTGATTCTTCCTACAACATCATTTATGCTATTAAATTTTTTGACAAATAAAGAGGAAAAATAATTCCCTGCAGCTAGCTGTTTACATAGTTTTACATGTATAATTTATAGGAAAAAAATCCCATTGGATATAAACTAGTTTCACAGAAAAATAGTATTGACTGATGAGGTTTGGGAATTTCAAGTTTAGTGAGAAATTTTATCAGCTAAATAGGCTACAACATAATCCTCCTTTGCATTCCAGCTGAGTCAAATTAGCCGGAAATGTTTTTTAAACAATAGTTACTATGTAGATGCTAAAGGTGTTTATTGTCTTGCAGAAAAAACAAAACAAAACAAAACCCAACAACTTCAATATTTCAAATTGCTTTAAAATGCCAAATGGCAATTAGGCCATGTTATGAACTGATCCCTTGCCAAAATTAGTATCTTAATTTAGCTATGCCCTATGAGAGAAGTAACCCAAGCCAGTAAATACTGGTTTTAATATTTACGAAAATGAATCTGGCTAAAGCAATCATTTTGATTTGCAAAAAATTCCCTTTTCACATTGATACTTCATCATATCAGCCAATTCCCATCTCAGCTGTATATTAGTCAAATTTTAAACTATGATCCAAATGTTAAAATATACCAACTGTCTCAGATGGATTTTTTAGGTCATTTAGTGAAATAAATCAAATCAAATCTCAACTTCCTCTTAAAATAAGAAATGCCTCAAAAATCCTATTTTTATAATGATTACTACCTGATATAGAATTTGTGAAAAATACCTGGCTGGTGACATGGTAGGGAGAGTGTCAAATTTTAACACATATTTGGGGACAGAATGAAAAGCGTGGCTTAGTCAAGAGCTCAGGTTTACACATCAGGCAGATTCAAGATTAAATCATGTCTCCACTAGCTGAGCATGTGATGTAGTCATTTAACTGTGTGTGCCTCTGCTTCCTCATCTGAAAAATGAGGACTAAATGGCCTTTGGCCAGGGTCAATGTGGGAATGAGAGGGAACTATATACATATATATGTGTGTGTGTGTGCGTGTATAGAAATATATATGTATATAACACAAATATTATATAATATAAAATATTATATATAATACAAATATATGTATAATACAAATATATATAATAACCGATATATAGTGGACACAATAAGAGGAGCACTTATTAACTCATAGCCATGAAGTAGTCTAACTTATTTAATGTTTCTAACAATATCTTTTCATTTATAATGACTATGACTAAGACCTGTGATTGATCCATATAAGAAAAAAGAATTGCCATAAGTTTTTTATAATGGGTTCAGGTAAACTTTAGCTTTGTCTATGTTCACACTTTTTAATAAATAAACAAATAAATAAATAGAATAAATATATACACACATATATATGTGTGTGTGTATACATTAAAATTAGCAACACATATGCAAAAATTACTAAATTTCCCAAAAACCTAACCTGTTAATTTTGGGTGGTAAAATATGAGTGATTGTTAGATTATTTTTTGTTCTTTTTTAAATTTTAAAAATTTTTCCAAGAATTAAAGTGCCAGTATTTAATTTTGTCTCGGTGTTTTTTTACTGCTCTATATATTCAGCAGTGTTTGAAAAGTTACCCCTGAAAGACTGGAGGTTCTTATTCTTTGTATGGGTGCTGCTAAATCCACATTAAGCTAAATTTACTTTGAAATCAAGAAATTAATTAGATTAACAAATTTGCCAGAAAAAAGACAAATGGCAAACAACATTTATTGAAGAGTCAGAGGCAAGGATATATCTGGACACTTCTTGGAAGGCGTGGGGCAGAGCAGCAGACCACTGGGGTGGCTGGGGCCAGCAGTGAGCCCTGGCAGGCTCGGGGTGAGCAGCCATTTGAAAGAGGCAGATGGGGAGGCCACAGGAGGAATGACTTCTTTTCGTAGGCGTTGCCCTCGTTGATATTCTCCTCCTCCACAATCTCCAGATGCTGGGAAAGCTAGAGAAGCCTATCTAATTGAAGATCATCTGTAGGATCTAAGAAGGCAAAGGAGACCATCTGAGATGCTCAGTTGTCTTGGTACCAATTCTAAGCTTCAATTTGAGTTCTGGTGTTAACTTCCTGTAACACATATCCACACAGATACGGAAAGATGTAAGTACATGTGGAATAAACAGAATAAACACACATATGTGGTATCACTTATTTAGTCTAGCACCAAACATTTTGAGAGACACAGGAAAAGTAATGAATTTCTAAATAAACACAAGAGCCCAGACAAAGGAGACTGGCAGACGGAAGAGCTAAAAGATCGTGCTAGTAGAATCCTACCCATTATACCCCAAATATGTGATGCAGTGTTTCACGTAAGGTTTGTGGCTTTAAGGAAGCTTTAAAAATACAATACAAACTGCCCAAAGTGTCACTGTGCATTTGGCAAATTGCACCCCTCTCTGAGAACTTAGCCATAGATAAACAGGATTTGATTTCTATTTTTGACATTACAGCCTATCTTTTTTATTATAAAAAAAAGTCGTTAGACTGTAAGAACTTTCTGAAGTTAGCAATGTGCAAATGCATAACAATTACGTCTATCTTAATATAAGAAAAATAATCAAGTTAAGGTTAGAGTTTAATTGGTTTCAGATTCAGTTTATTTCTTTGGTCTATTGTTTATTGACACTCTGATTTGAAGTCCTTATAACAGGAACGACTTGTGCAATGAAGGATTTAGGAAAACTCCAAGAAAGTGTTGTGCAAATACTCTTTTCATTTAATTGGGCTTAAGTTGCTTCCTTATTGCTTCAAGCTGATTGCTAACTCACATGCACATTTCATTTTAGTTCTTTTCCTCTGGATCCTTTATTAATACAAATCCTTTATTAATACAAAAGATCATTAACCTTAGAGTTTAAAATTTCTTTAAAGATTTTTGAAATGTAACTTCTGCTGGCATTTAACAATATATAGCAAAGGTGTTTTTTTTTCTCCCCTCCTTTTGGAAATGTAACGTTTTCAATCTACAGTGAAAAATAAAGTGATTGCACTTTGATCTTTCCATTTGATCACCCTGAAGAAAAGGTAAAGGTTTTGTATACATAAATTAGTAGCTCTCTAGATATACCAGGTTTACACATATTATTTTCATGCTGCTGGACATCAAAGAAACTACATCATACTATCTATGTAAATCAATCGAAACATCCAGCAAGTGGCATCATTTTCTTGGCGAAGATGCTTCTATGTGGTCAATATATGCCAGTGATGGATGAGTGGAGGCAGGTTATCCCTTTTCTTTGCAGCTCAGACTCATGCAGCCTTAATCACTGAACACAACAGATCTGTAAAGATACAAGCATGGCTCCGAGTAGGAAAAATCCTCATGTAAATCAAGAACTTTGTTTTCTCCAAGTCTGGCAAAGGGAAAGTGGGAGAAACATTCCTGAGCTTGACATTGATTGTGCCAAGGTGTGGAATGACAGTGAGGAGAGAGACAAGATAGTTATAAAAATAATAAGATAACTGGCACTTTGCCCTTGAGCCTTTAGTGAGGCTGGTTTCCCTGAACATAAGCCCAATATTAATTGTCCAAATCACCAATCCCTTAGTCATCAGTTATGAGGTATAGTGTGTTTGCATGTATTCAGTTTAATAAGACTGTGCTCTTTTGAAAATTCCTATCTCAAATGACTTAAATACATGCTTTGACATTTAAAGAACTAAATTTGAGTTCAACTGAACACCACATGGCCTAAGGAAAGGATGAGAAATTACTATGCATTGTAATAGTTTTACAGGTACTATCCACATTTTGTAAAAATCCTTCTTGGCAATGAAATAGAAAATGACTTTTCCCATCTTTCTAGACAAACCACCCCTTCATTCAAGCTTAATTCTTTCTTAGTCCTTTTACTTTTTTTGTAGAGGTAAACTGTGGCTAAACAACAAGAAACAAACAAAAAACAGAAATAAGTACTCCATTTTATCAATTCAGGTAAATATAGCTAATACAGTAAAAAAAAAATTGTTTTTGTAGAATTTGTCATTTAGATGAAATTATTTATCGAATCATCACCTGGTTTTATTCTTGGCTAGGTATTAACTTAAAATTCTCATTAAGCCCCTAGATGAGAATTAAGCTTTGCGCCTTTCTAAGCATATTGTATTCTAGCAAGGAATTGTTAAAATTAAAATACCTGAGGAAATAAATAGAATGATAGTTAAATCAGTGTTTCTAAAGAAGAAGAGGGGTGAAAGCCAAGTGTGGGGTGAGAGCTGGGTGTGGGGCTGCATAACCAGGAACACCTAGAACATTCTTCAAAGTATACCCACCTAGCAACATCCTCCTATGTCTCACCCAGACCCTCAAAACAGGCACCCTAAGATGAATCAGAATCAACAGTGATGGAGGGGAAAAGGCTGGGAGATGTATATTCTGAAATAATATTTTATAATTAAAAAAAATCAATGTGAAGAAATCCATCGGTGGTTTGTGGTTCAGATTCGTTGGTCAATCATCCTCCAATCCTGTCCCGTGTGAGATAACCTGCTCAGGTGGATTTCAGACACGGTGGTAACAGATTGAAGAACATGAAAACTTCAATTCTTCTCATTTATCATTGTCCTTAAATAGCAAATTCTTAGCAATTATTATTAAAAAATGAGCACTTATAATGCACCAGGAAGTGAGTTCGATGTTTTACAAGGATTGTCTCATTGAATGTTCATGCACGTAACATAAGATGGGTGTTTTTACCTTCTTGTTTTATAGAAAATGAATCTGAAGTTCGGAAAGGTAACATTACTTTTAACCTCAAAAACAACTAAACCCAAAGTATTCTTCCTCGGATTTTTCTATAGGGCCAAAGAAATTCCCATCAGCTCTCGGAAAACAGCTGTGTATATGTTAACAGGTATCAATTCATACATGAGGATGCTGAGATGTGACATGTACTTGGCTGTGCCCAACAGCTCAAAACCTGAATTACCACTAGAATATATTCCATTAGGGGTGTTGGATTTTGGGTAGCACTATTATTATCCCGTTGTTTTTGCCGTAGTATAATAGATAGATATTGGAAATTAATGAAGATACCATTTTTTCTTTTGCATTATTAAAAAAACATTATCTGAATATCAATTTTGTAAGATGGAATTTCTTAATGCATTTATGCAGCATGTGATATTCACCATTGCTTATCCTTCACCTCAAATCTATTTTCTTTTTGTTGTAATCATTTACAATTTATTCCACATGTATTTATTGTGTGCCTGCCATGTGTGAGGCACTACACTAGGTGCTGGGAATCCCTTTTTGAAGAAAACACAACCTCTCCTTTTAAGTAACTTGCATTCTCATGGAAATAGATTGAAAGTTAAAACAGCAACTGGATATGTGTTAGACTTGCATTTTGCTAATGAGGCATCGTTATTTTTGGATCATGAATTTAACTGGTACATTGAGTTCATTTTGAACTCAACATTTGAAATAGGTTGGGTAGACAGAAGGTTTTAATTGAACTTGAAAATATATTTCTTTATTGCTAGTTTTTGGAGTAGAGAGGGATCAACGTACCACTTCAATATGATTCTCCCTCTATCTATCCTCTGTCCATCTATCTGTTTATCTATCTACCTACCTATTATTTATATACTTATTTATTTTGTGCAGGAGATTTTTCTATAATAATTGCAGTAGAATATGGTTTAGAGCATTTGTTTTGGAGAAAGACAGACTAAGAAACTGGAAGTATAGATTTTTCATTTACTAAGATGGGTTGGGTGACATAAAAAGCACATTTGGGGAGCAGAAATCAGGAGTTTGTTTTTTGGAAATATTAGGTTCATGATGCAATGTTAGATTCAGGTGGGTTGTCCAGTGAGCAATTAGATAAATGAACTTGGAGTTCCTAGGAGAACCCTGGGTTAGTGGTACAAATTCGGAAGATTATAGAATTTAAAATCATGGGCATAAGTGTATACAGAGCAGAGAAGACATGGGAATAAAAGAGTAAAAGCCTAAGGACCAAGTTAATATAAAGCGGTCAGGGTTGGGAGGAAAGGAAGAGAAACCAATGAAGGACATTCAGAAGGAGGAACCAGTGAGGCAGGAGGAGAGTTGAGAGAGTGGCAAACCAGAAACCAAGGTAAGAAATTGTCTCAGAATGAGGGAGTGATTACCCACACCAAATGCTGGTGGTTTCTTCCATAACATGGGAGCTTGACCAATGGATTCATGAGGAACCTTGACAAGAGCAGTTTCAGCGCACTGAGGTGAAAGCCTGCCCGGAGTGAGTTCTAGAGAGAATGGGAGGCAAGAAATTGAAGCAGAGAATGTAGACTGCACTTTTGTGTTCCATGTGCTCTCCCATTAAAACTTCAATGATTACAGTGAGAATGATTTTAGTGGGCTTACGCTAACGAGCAATAAAAGCAGACATTTTAGAAATGGAAACAGAGCAGATGGATACCATCTACTCATTTGGAGATCCATTTTAGTTCCATTGAGCTCAATTACGCCTCCCTAGTAACATCTCTCAAAATATACATTCCATGACATTCTTATCAAAGTGAAAAATATGTTTTCTATGAGGGAAAAATCCTGTAACCTTTTTTCAACATCTAGTTACAGCACATTTTTGCGTCTATTTTTGTACTCCTTATAATACAATAATAATTAATCTTGAGAGGCAGCATAGTTTCATAGTGATTAAGAACACAGACTGGGGGGGGGGTTCAAATCCCAGCTCAGCTTCCATGGGCTCTGTGACCTTGAGCAGGTTTATGACCCAGTTTTTTCTTTACTAAATGAAAATAATTACAGTGCCTACCTCATAGTGTGGTCTCAGGGGTCAAATGAATTAATAGGGTAATGCATTTAAAAAAAATCTAGAAAAGTGCCTGGCATGTAATAAATATTCAATATGTGTTAGTTATTATTAATATTAATTAGTAAGTGTTTTCAAATGATGATACTTACACATAATAAATTTGCAAATGAATAACAGGTAGACTGGGCTCTAAAGTTCTGAAATACAACTCAACTAATTTTAAATACTATGTTTTAGAAATTGAGAAGTTCTAAAAAAAAGAAATTCAGAAGTTCATTTTATGTATATTTTGGGCTTGTCAGACTAACTTCAAAATAACTAACTTCAAATAACTAACAAACTTGCAATAATAAATTAGTGTCTATCCCTGTAAATTGGAGAGATGGAGAGTACTGCATGACTTACCTCATAGAATACCTGGGACAATTAAGAGATATACCAGATGCAAAGTGTTGAGCACAGAACTTTGAATATAATAAGCGCTGAAATCTTGGCTACTATAATTATGATTATTTTGTCCTTCTATAGATGATTTTCTCCTTGGTCTTAACAATTTTATAACACCCTTACCTATAGTGTTGTGGCAAAGCCTGCTAAGATACCCCCAGTACTGCTATTTCCCCTTTTTTCTTTTGGTAATAGAACCACCTGAGTTTTAGTTAGGCATGCATCTTCCTAGCTGGAGACTATAGTTACCATTGTCTCTGCAATTAAGTGTGGCTGTGTGACAAAGTACTTGAATAAGAGATATGAGCAAAAACATATCTCTATCTATCTATCTCTATCATCTATCTATCTATCTATCTATCTATCATCTATCTATCTATCTATCTATTCCAGGTCTTTCCATTAAAACAACTGAGCAGATGCATTTCTCTTTATTTTTGTCCCTTTCCGTGAGCTGTACATGATGGACCATGCTGGTGAGTAGCTTGCACCAGGCAGAATAGGCCAATATTCCATAACAGTGGTTTATAAAATGTGGTCCCCAGAACAGCACCATGGAGACTAACACATGGAGACTTTCTAGAAATGCAAATTCCCAGGTCCCATCCAAACTTATTGAGTCAGAAACTCTGGGGATGGATTCAGACTGTTTTGACAAGTCTTCCAGGAGATTCTGATGCACATAAAGTTTGAGAACCACTTCCTTAGGGCATAACAGAGCAGCAGGGTCTCTGAATGACCTCATGCAGCAGAACTACCTGCCGTCTATAGACTGCCTACCCTTACATGGGAGAGAAATAAATTTCTGTTTTGCCTGAGCCACAGGATTTTCGTGACCTTTCTTGCAACAGCTAGGCAAGCATTCTATTTAAAGCTATAGAGTACTTTTTGGCTTCTCAGTTTATAACCAGCCAACTTTAATGGGAACTAAGTAAAATTTTACATGAACAGATATTAATAATCAAACACTATTTATAGAAGAGTAGGGAAAATTGACTGGCTTTCAATTTGCTGGACCTACTAATCGAAAACACACATATACATAAAGTTACTCACAGACACACATCACACACACGTTTTTTAGTAGTGGAAACATCCTTCTCAGAAGTAAAGTAATCCAGAAGCAAATCATATACAATCAGAATGATGCTCACTTAAATTTTTGCAATTAATCACATCTTAGAACTGGAATTCCCATTCTTATTTAATTCATTTGATTCAGTGCAATTCAATAAACTGCAATAAATATTTCATAAGAGCATATTATGTTTCAGAAACTGCAAAAGGCAGTGGGAAAACAAGATGATTAAGACATGAAAACTGCCCTAAAGGAGCTTACAGTCTCATGAGTTAATTCGAGTTGCATTCCCAGAAGCATGTCATGAGTTACGTGCTTCACAACATGCTCCCTAGCCTATTTGAAAAAAATCTTTGTCAAAATAATATGTAAAAAAAAAATTCTTAATTTTCCTGTTAGCTTTTCTTTAATATTTGGTGATGCTACATTCTTTTTGCAAGTTGTTTCTATATCATATTGCTAATTTGTTAAGTTTTTTTTAATCAAGGTGTAATTTACATACGATAAAATGCCTTCATCTTCAATATACATTCCTACGCTGAGGTGATGCATGAAGGTGTAATGTAATAGGTTTAAATGAATTTAGCAAGGATTTTAAATCCCAGCTCTGATATTTAGTACGTGGTCCTGGACAAGTTACTTGACCTCCATAAAGTTTAGTTTTTCCATCCCTAGAATGGTGACAAGAATACCTACTTGCAATGTTTTTTTGTGAGAACTAAACTCCCTCAGTTGCTGCCCCTTGATGTTTCCATTTCCCCCCTTCCGTTCCCTCCAGTGGGTCTCATTTCCCTCACCACACTGAAACTCTCCCACTAAGGTCACCCTGCCCTCCAGGTTGAAAGTCAATGGACATGTCTCAGTCTATCATATTTGAACTTTCTACAACACTCCTCACCAAAGTCATACCAGCTTTCAGATTTTTAGAATAAATGGACGTATCTCAATCTTGCTGTTTGAACATGTTGCACCACTAGGGATCTCCTTCAAAAGACACTCTTTTCTCTTGAGTTTTTGGAAGCACACTCTCTTGTTTTCCTACACATTATCTGAATGTGCCTCTTAGTCTTCTTTAATAGGTCCTCCTCCTCCTCTCCCTGCCATTAAATGTCTATGACTGGAATTTTTTCCCCTCAAGTGTTCTTGTCTTGTCTTCTCTTCCCCCACCTTCTTCTCCCTCCTTCCCTTCTGTCTCTCTCCTTACTTTAGTCTAATCTTAGAGGATCTTATCTACTCTCATAGTTTTTGATACAGTTTATGAAGGAGACTGTATATTACTATCACTAACCCAATGCTCTGTTTTGGATAACAGATCTGTCAATTTTATTGTATATCTCTATTTTTTAAAATAGGGTATTCAAATTCAACATACCCCCAAATTAAATATATCATCTTCCTCCTAAAACTGTTTCATTCCCCAGGTTTCCTTATTTCAGTAAATTGCACCTATTGTTATCTAATTGTTTAAACCTCAAATGGTGACCATTTCATTCATCTGTCTCCTCTACCCTGCAGACTCTTAGTGGGACTGTGGCAACACATCTGCTCATTGTTCTCCCTAATCTACTCTTATCACCATTCTAATCCAAGCTCTACTCTGTAGCAAGAACGATTTATTTTTAACAGAATTAAATCATGTGAGATTTGTACTCAAAATTCTTAAATAACTTTACCATACTTGTTAGTTCAAAATTCTTAATATGTGTAAACTAGATGGCACCTGAAGTCTTTGCCCTTTCAGATCTGGGGATTATTAGATTGTATCAACATTTGATTCCCTCTGGGAGTGTAAAGACTCCATGATTGAAAATTCTCCAGGTTGGGGTATGGATGTATGCTGTCGAGTCATGTGGGTTCCAGGTCTAGTTCTGGCAGTGGCTTTTTCTTTTTCATCTTGGGTCACTCGGATGTGAAAAGTGAGCCTTTACTTAATTCCCATCAAGGGTGTGTGTGTGTGTGTGTGTGTGTGTGTGTGTGTGTGTGAGACTGTGATTGAATTTACTGAAGAGTCTCATGAGTAAATGTGAGAACATATCAAGGTTTATATTGTAGCAATTCATAGCAATTAAAGGTGTGTATTAGACTTCTGAATTTTCTAAAGTTGTCTCCCTTACTTCATACCTGAGGTTCTCATGACTCCTTAGTTTCCAACATTTTATCATTTGTTTGATTCCAATAGCAGATACTTCTGTGTCCTTTGCCACATCTCCTCACGACACCTGATTTCATGCAGGTGTCACGGAAAGTTCTATGTGTCTTTCCAAGATCTCGCCTTTTCTGCCTTAGGGCTTTCTGCAGTGCCTTGAGAAGCTGCTCAGTCTGCATGCAGAGCAGGTGAAAGTGCAGGGGTGTTAACATCCTTGAGGGAAACTTTAATAGAGATCATCTGAGGTAGATTCTTCAAGGTTTCTCTGAGAATTCTGGTAGGATGGAATATGATTATCCATCATAGCTACCAGGTCAATAACACTCCCTTTATTGGCTATCCTTCTTTCTCTAATCTCATACTCTCTACTCCCTCACTCTGCTTCCTGAGATCATGTCCCAAATAAACTCCCATGTCAATAGAAAACCATGTCAAGATCTCTGTTTTGGGAAAATGCTACAGTTTTTCTGCCCTCTCCTACTTCTCTACACCTTTCCTCTCATCTCGTCCCCATTTGAGCAGAAGGAAAAAAAGAAAGAAGTAAAAATAGCCCAACCTCCCTCCCTCAGGTGGGGCAGAATTGGGAATACTTCTGCCTTCAGTAGCTCCATCTCCACCTCAAATGGCTAATCAAGGATCTTCTACAGACAAAGATAGTTTCTTCCCCAGAAGACACTCTGGTACCAGTTAAGTAGAGTATTATTCACCTTTTCACTCAAGGTTGAAAAGCAAATTTGTAATATCTCCTTGCTTCCCTTCTTAGCTTCATCTAAAATACCTCATTCCTATGATTGTTCTGCTCCAGCCAGACATGTTGATTTAGTTTATTCCTTTAAATGTTGATTTAGTTTATTTCCTTGTCAGATTCTGTTGTAGGTGCCTGTAACTCCTCTCTGCTTGGCTAATTCCAACATTTTCTTCAGATCTCTTTTATATTTACATCTATTTTACATCTCTTTAACATTTATTAGATGTCACTTCTTCAGGAAGTTATTCCTTGACCTCCTTACCATATGCTTCCATATTACATAATCTTTCATAACCCTCATCCCGTTTTTAATTACAGTCATGTGTTGCTTAACGACTGGGATACGTCCTGAGAAATGTGTCTTTAGGCTATTTTGTTCTTGTGTGAACATCAGAGTGTCCTTACACAAACCTAGATGGTATAGCCTACCATACATGACTGTATTTCTTTCACGCTAGAACATAAATTCCATAAGGAATAATCTCATGTGTACTCTATATCCCATTTCCTGATATATAGCAACTACCCAGCAAACACTTGTTGAATGAAAATGCATTAATCAGCTTGAATTCAATTGAAAGAGAGAGGGTTAGGATTAAGACCATGTTTGATGGTTGCAAAGGTAGTCTTTACTTCACAGTTTCTGGTGACGTTTGTTAAAGTAATACTCAAAAAAGAAAATAATGAAAGCAAGTAATGGTGATGTCTGCAAAAGCCAGCAAGCAAAGAGAACACTGCTAGCAGGAGTAAGGTGAAGGACTTTATCAGGAGGTTGCCAAGTAGCAACAATTCTGTTCTCTAAGGAAAATCTTTTTATTTTTGATTATGTGAAAACCTGTTTCCCTGTTATCTACTAACCTTGTTCCATATCCCTTTATTTCTACCAATAGTTTCTTGCAATTTAAACACTCTGAGGCCCGGGAAACGATTACCTCAAATTGTAGGACTCTCATGAAAACTGGTTACTTAGGAAGTCAGACAGAAAAGAGGAAGAAAATAAAGAGTTGTCACACTATTTAAAGTTCTATGCATCTGATTTACCTTCACAAGTAATTTTTCTCTGCTAGAAGCAGTCTTTCCAGTTAGAGCAATGCTTAATGAAAACTATGCCTTGAACAAATTATTCTGAGGATTTGGACACTGTAGCAAATAGCTGAGGTGACGAGACAATGAGTGGAACATTTGCTTCCTTCTGGAGTGGGCAGTCATGGTAAATAATATCCATTTCCCTTAACCAAATATCTCTTTCATTTAACGCATTATGTTAATTGCCACTGATCCTTTGGATTTTGCCAGTAAATTCTAAGCATTAACATCACACTGTGCAAAACATTTCCATTTCAATTCTTCAAGGTTATTAGCTGGTTCAGGCTTCAATTTATGCACCTTGCATTTTTCAAAATAACATGTAACTTCTTGTTAATGATACACTGAGCATTGAAAATGACCCAAAGGAGTATAAAAATCACCAGAAACGTTCATCCTGAGGAGCAAGTAAAGAAGTATGCTCTCAGTGTGCCAAAAATTGTTAGGGAACTGTATGCAAATTATATTGCAGGAAAGGCAAGAATGAACTGTGGGGCTTCTAGCAAGTGACATGCCACGTAAGGAATGTCTTGGAATCAATATAAAAATGTCCATAACTATTTTTAAGAAATCTGCCAGAAATGGGATTAGAAGAATGAGATGGTAGCAGGAGGGCAATGTGGGGTTAAACAGGGTTATGCAGATGATCCAGCGTAGAGGGAGGAAAAACAATGAGGCAAAAGAGAAAGAGGGAAATAGTGGAATAAATATTCCTGGCAGAGCAAAAGGAGATACAGCCCAGTGTATACGTGGAGGAGTTAGTCTGAGATAGGCTCGAGGGCAGTCCATTCCTTGCACAAGAGGAAGACAGCATAGAGCTATAGGTGCCGATAGGTAGGTATCTGTGGTGGGAGCTGACGGAGGCTCCTTTCTCACTGTTTCCATTTTCAATAAATAAGAATAAGAGAAAAAGTGTTAGGTGTTTGAGAAAGAAGTGGTATGAGTTAATTGAGTTTAGCAGTGGGAATGTTGGAAAAAAGTTGGAAAATGTTAAGAAAGTTAAAATGATGAATGAGATGTATATATATTAAAATGTAAGTAGAACTCAGAAATATAAAATTAGGTGAATAATGCAGGTGCAGAATGATACATAGTATGTTATTTACATAAATTTAAAACATTCATCCATGTTTATAGGACGATGTATATGTATGCAAAAGTATTAAACAAAACAATAAAACCTCTTGCAGAATACAGAGCAGAATGACGGCAGTGGTTTACCAACTAGAGGAGGGCAGCTGGGGAAGGGACCGGGCTGGGAGGGAAGGTGGAAGCAAAGATGGATGGCTCAAGAGAGATTAAGCTTTTTCTGAAATGCTGTTTCTTTAAAAAAGATTGGCAGCAAAGATGACAAAGATGAACAATTATTAACTCAGAATGATGGCAGACATAGAAGTTTTAGGATATAATCCATTTTATGTATTTTGCTATTTTTCAAAACAAAATGCATATAAAATGGAAAGAAAAGTTGACAGAGACACAGAAAAAAGTGCAAACTGTACACTGAACCCTTAATCTTAAAAATACCCAAAGGTCAAATATTAAAGTAGTATTTAGTTATTCGAAATAATATGGTTAATACTGTTAATTTATAAAATAGTCTTTTCACATGTCCTTGGTTTATTTATAACAAATGCTATACCCTTACTAAATTCTAAAGGTCTAAATATTACAGACCACATCTTCTTGGACAAATGCAAATAATATATAAAAATAATGACACTGCAATAAACAACAATTTAAAAATTCAATTACTCAGAAGTTTATAAATGCTTTCCCCACAAAAATAAGAGAAAAAAAATAAAATTGTTGGGTGAAAGAGTAAGACAAATTGTGAATTATAAACTGTCTAAGAAATCATGCTAATGGAGACAGTTCCATGTCAAAATGTTTGTAATTCAGCTACATTTGCACTTAAAAGCACACTAATGGCCTTATTTTGTTTTCTTTTTAAATAAGAAAGGCAGGGAAAAAAGGAAGGAAGGAAAGAAGTGAGAGAGGAACAAAAGAAATAAAGGAGGGCAGGAGGAAGGACTGGCTTTTCATCTCAGCTCAGAAAACAAGGAACAGTGAAACAACCAAATGTGTTCATATCAATAACAATTTCACCTTGATGAATTATAAACACAGAAAGACTGTAAATAATGTACATTCCAAGGTTCATAACATCAATATATTAATAAAAATCGACAAATCTTTGTTAAAACTAATTAAAAATAAAATAGCTAAATCATGAATATTAGAAATGAGACATTATATTTCATTGAAATTTATCTCCATGACTGTGAGAATTTTTGTCTGTTTCATTTACTGTCCTATATCCAGACCTCAGAGCAGTCCTGGCACATAGCAGACCTTAATACATCTTTGTTGGATAATTGTGGGTCAGATTCAAACCATATAAGAGAAAACTAACATCAAATCTTTACTAATAACTGTTAAAATCTGGATGTAAAGGGTAATATTCCAGGAAAATATAAATCACCAAAAGAAGTAAAGCATAAAAAATAATTGCAAAATGTATTAAAAAATTAGTTTCATTAGCAGAAATTGGGCTGAGAAGATCTTAGGGTCTCCTTTCTTTCAAACTTTTAGGAAACACAAAATTTTCATGCTTTATATATGGTTACAGGACTTTGAAAAAAAAAGGAAGGCTTTCTAATCCCTTCATGAAAGTAGCATAATCTGGATACCAAATCCTAGAAAATATTGCATGAACATGTAAGAGTAGATATCAATTTTGCTATAGTATGTAAAGGCAGTTTTTCCAATTAAAATATTAGGTTTTTAATGTCAAAATAGAAAAAGAAATGAAAAGAATATTTCAAAGATGGGCTATTCTTTTCCCAGTACCTCACTTGAACAAATATGCTCCAAACCTTAAAGTAATGGTCCTTTATGCAAATTGATTGGCCAGTTAAAGAAAAGTAATCTCTGTATTTTTCTCTCTCTGTCTCTGGGTCTCTCTCTCTTTCTTTTTGTGTCTCGTGGACAACCTCAATCTCAGTGGTTTAGGATGCTGAAAAGTCTTCTAAGCCAACTTGGAGGGTTGGTGGTTGTGCAGAAGGAAAAGCTCTCTCCACTCTCACCCCATATCTGTTTTTCCAGGTGACTAAACAGACCCAGCTTGAGATCATGACAGGGCAATGTTGAAGCACACACGACAGAGAAGAGAATAGTGGCTAAGATGCAAGTTCAAGAAGATTTAATTTCAAATCCCAGCACTACCACGTACTAGATGTGTGCAAATGTGAAAACATTACCTTTCTCTACCACTGATTTTTAATCTAAAATGGGAGTAACATAGGGTTATTTTTAGAATAAAGTGAGTAAAGCACTTAGAACAGTGAGTCAGTTCTCTTAGAATGTTAACTAATGCCTTGTTATGCTTTTTTTCATTAAAATTATAATACACAGAGTGCACTCTGGCTTTACTTTCCCTCCAGATTCCTATGTACACTTTTTTCTGAATGACTATAAAGTAGAGATGAAAGAAGTAATTTATACATGGTTTTTGCTTTTATATATTTCTCTCTCTTACCTGCAACCTGATCTCTCAGTGGTATTATTGGGTTTCTGCCAGAGTTCTCCCCTTCCAAAGAAAACACTTGTTTTTTTTACCCTGAGAGTTTTAAGTTAGTCTGTTTTTTTTTCTTCACTTTGGTTGTATCTGCAGAAATTCCTTAAAGATTTTTGGAAAATCATGTCATTTATTTAACAATTTTTTTTTTTTTGAGTATCTACTATATGGCTGGTACTAGAGAATGACGACTACAAAATGTTACCGTCATGAAGCTTACACTACAGTATTGGAGAGAAACAATAAACTAGTTAACAAATATATAAATATGGAAAAGATTAAATAATTGTATGGGTAACATAAAAACTTTGTTGTGATAGAGGATAGATTGATTCAAGGGTAGGGTGTGTGAGTTTCTTAATTGGATGAGATGGTCAGAGAAAGCCTCTTTAAGGAAGTGAAATTTCATCTGAGAACTCTAGGGAAGGTGGGTAGTCCAGATTGCAAAAGCAGATTATCAGCATTTACATATTACCAGAGGTGAGAAAGAGTTTGGTGTGCTGTAGGATCCAAGGCTGGTATGAATGGAGCACAGTGGGAAAACAAGAGAATGGCTCCACTTGAGGTTAACAAGGTTGATGATTCAAGTCACATAGGGCCCTATAGTGAACTGTAAGGAGTTGGATGTTTTTATAAGTGTGATAGGAAGTCACTGAGGGATTTTTATATTGATGTGATGTCATTTAATTTATATTTCAAAGAGATAATGCTGGCTGCTGTATGGTGAGTGGGTTATAGGAGGACATGTTTGGGCATCTACAGTCTTAGTCTGGGAGAGAAGGGATGGTGTCTTAAGATAGTATGATAACAGTGGGAGAGAATTGGATTTTTGACATCTATAGAATCAATAATATTTGGTGAGGGATTGGATGATGGACAGAGAGAAAGGAAAGAATCACTATTTCCTCCTAAATCTCTTGTTGGGTCAAGTAGATAGATGGAGATATCATTTAGAGAGATGGGAAGGGTTGGAGAAGAGCATGTCTTCTGAAGAAAGAGAAATAAATATTTAAATTTTAGACGTGTTAACTTTGAGATTCTTATTAGATATTTGTACCAGATTATATTAATTGTTTTCAACTATTTGCTGACCTTTCCTGTAGGAAGGTTATGTTCTCCTGCCCCATTGATTTCAGGCTTCGCCATATGATTTGCTTTCACTGATGAAATGTGAGTATAAGTGACATATGCCACTGCTGACAAAAAGCTTTAAGAGTTATTGTGGTTTTCCCTTTATTCTTTTTCCTCCATCATGAAAGCAGCATACCCCAGACAGGACTTGTCCTTTCAGCCTTGTTTCAAGGATGAAAAAGGCACAGGGATCAGAGCTCTCTCCTGACAAAGAAACAACATGTAATGAGAGAGTAAATAAACATTTGGTGTAATGTGCTGAGGTTTGGGGGTTGTTTGTTACAATATTATAACTTAGCCTAAGCTAACTAATACAATATCCTAGTGATATGTCATGTAGGTGGTTGGAGATACAAGTTTGGGTCTTAAGGAAAGGTCAGATTTGGAGATATGAATTTGGAATTTATTAGCAAAGAGATTTTACATAAAGCTAAGGAATTGGATGAAATCACCTCATAAATGTGTGTTCATGGAGAAATGAATGGCTGGGGAACTCTATTAATCAGTTCAAGTTGCTATAAAAGAACACCATAAATGGGGTGGCTTATAAACAGAAATGTATTTCTCACAATTCTGGAGGCTGGGAAGTCCAAGATCAAGGCACTGGCAGATTTGGTGTCTGATGAAGCCCTACTTCCTGGTTCAGACATGGTCTTTTCAGTGTGTCCTCACATGGTGGAAGGGATGAGAGAGCTCTCTGGGGTCTCTTTTATAGGGACAATAATCCCAATCACAAGGGCTTCACCCTTATGACCTAATCACATCCAAAAGGTCCCACCCATCTCCTAATACCATCACATTGGGGATTAGATTTCAACATATGACTTTTGAGGGGACACAAACATTCCATTTGTAGCAGGAACTGAGTCTGGTGCCACTCCAACATTGAAGTTTTAAAGAAAAGAAGTGACTGCAAAGAAGGTAGAAAAGTGAGAACATAATAAAAAAGCAAGAGAGAAGAGAGGGAGAGGTCAGCTGGGTCTAAAGCTGCAGAGGAGTTAGAAGAGAAAGTGATTCTTAACCTAGAATCTTGGAAGTCATGTCCTTTGTGACCTTGACAAGATCAATTTCATTTGAGAGGTAGAAGCAGATCTATAGTGGAGTGGACTGAATGTGTGATGCAGATTTCTCCTATTTTTACGTATCTTTTGGTCACGCTGGATTTAGGAGATGAATAGGTATCTGTTCAAGCCTCCACTTAAATTTACCATGAAACAAGGAGTTTTAAATGCCTTAGCAGGGTAGTATAATAATCTTTGAAATCTATTTGTCCATATTCTATACATGCATTTTTTCTAAACAAAAATGGTTATTAGTTTGAGACTGAGGGTTTTTTTCTTCTTTTTTCTTTCAAAAATGCTGTTACTGGGGCCGGCCAGGTGGCGCAGCGGTTTATTCCGCGCTTGGCAGCCCGGGGTTTGCTGGTTCGGATCCCGGGCGCCCGCCGACGCACTGCCTGTCAGCCATGCCGTGGCGGCGTCCCATATAAAGTGGAGGAAGATGGGCACGGATGTTAGCCCAGGGCCAGTCTTCCTCAGCAAAAAGAGGAGGATTAGCAACGGATGTTAGCTCAGGGCTGGTCTTCCTCACCAAAAAAAAGAAAATGCTGTTACTTCCCGGGATGCTAAAGGTTAAACCAGTCTACATAAATTCCCTCAGGGCCACTCCTTTCATCTGGAAATATTGTTGTGGACATTTCCAGACTTTTACTTAAAGTAAAACTACAATTTCAGAAAAATCTCATTATGTGGGATATGTCCATCAAACAATTTTCTTGTCACCAAGCACTCCATAAATACACTTAATGGGCAACATTGTAATAGCAGTAGAAAACCTAGCACATAACTGGTTATTTATGCACTTATCTTGCAAAAATGTTTTCTATTAGGTTTCTCTCTTCTTGAAGAAAGAGCTAATAAAAAGTCCCTATTACAATTTGCAGTGTAGTCTTTGATGATAATATTGTCCCTACCTTGAATCTCTCTCTCAATTGGTAAATAAGCCCAAATGGAATTTTCACATCTTCTATGGTAACATATTCCTTTATGACATTTCTGACAAAAGCTTTGCAGGATTTTGTGTTATGGATTCCTAGTTGAGAAGACAATAGGGGCACAGAAAGCAATAACAAACACACCTCCAGGAGGAGGTAATGGCTTAGAAAGTGTGCTATATTCTTTTGAATGGAGATTATGCGTGTAAACACTGCAGCTCAGAAGGCAGAATCAAAAATAACTGCAATTGAGGACAACAGAAGTAAGATGATTTTTGTAAACAAAAAATAAGAATTTTTTTCACAGAAGATGGATATCACAGTAGATAAAACCTATCATGTAAATACTGAAGGTACTGGATGAAAAAATTCCCCCATATCATTTCTTCTAAATGCTTCCCAGGGAACTGTACATTTTATAGGTCGTAAAAATTGCCAAAACCAAAACCTTAATTATAAAGCAATCTCAGCAGTAGAGGACAGAATCAAGAGCCTAGAAAATTCAGGACACCTGCAAACAGCAGAGCAAATGTCATAAGCATCACATATTCATTCCACAAGTGTTGACTGCATACCTACTATGCGACTATCAGTGTGCGAGGTGCTGGAACAGACAACTAATCAGAGACGATTTGTCTTAAGGATCCCACCACCTACTGGGGACTAGGGAACAGATATGTTAATATAATTACAAATATTGACTCAGGAATAGGTTGTAAATTTATTCAGACAACATCCACTCAAGAATTCTAGATGTCACTTTAAAGCTACTTTCCCCTAAAACTAATTATATTATTGTATGATTATTTTTATTATATAGGTGAATGTTGACATTTAGAGCTGAGGCTTCGTGGAGACAATAGCATTTACGATACAAATGAAGCTAGGAAGGACATTCTTTGACTTTTTTTCACATACAGTGGTATAATAGAAATACAATAAGCTACATGTGTTTCAAGTCACCTTCAAGTTTGATCAGTTTTGATATATTTATAGCAAAACCGTGAAGATAATAAACACTTCCATTACCCCCAAAGTTTCCTCGTGTCTCTTTGCAATCCCTTTCCCTCTGTACTCCATCCCCAGGCAACCACTGATCTGTTTACTGTCACTATGGATTAGTTAGCATTTTTCTAGAGTTTTATATAAATGGTGTCATACCATATGCAATCGTTTTTGCCTTCTTTCACTCAGCATGATTTTGAGATTTATCCGTGTTATTGTATGTATCAATAGCGTATTCCTTTCTGTAGCTAAGTAGTAAGTAGTAAGTAAGTGGTACGTTCATTACCGATGTACTCCAATTTCTTCTCTACTCACCTAGTGGAAGACATTTAGGCTATTTACAGTTTTTGGCTAAACTTCTATGAACATTTGTTTACAAATCTTTCTGTGGACATATGTTTTCTTTTGGGCAAATACCTAGAAATTTAATGGCTGGGTGGTATATATTTACTTATTATGAAACCAACAAACCATCAGCCAAAGTGGCTGTACTATTTTGTATCCCCACCAGCAGTACATGAGTGGTCCAGTTATTCCACATCCTGGCCAGCGCTTGGTCAGTTTTTTCATTCTAATAGATGTGCGGTTATTTATTATGGGATTTTAATTTGCATTTTCCTGACAATAATGTTCTCCATCTTCTTTTTTTCACTGAGAAAGATTAGCCCTGAGCTAAATCTGTGCCAATCTTCCTCTACTTTATATGTGCGTTGCCCCCATAGCATGGCTGCTGACGAGTGGTGTAGGTCTGTGCCCAGGAACTGAACCCAGGCCACCGAAGTGGAGTGTGTTGAATTTAACCACTACGTCATGGGGCTGGCCCCTCTGCATCTTTTTAAGTGATTATTGGTCATTTGTATTTCTTCTTTCATTAAATGTCTTTTCAAATCCTTTGCTTGTTTTTGATGGGTTCTTTGTTTTCTTAATATTGAGTTGTGGGACCGGCCCAGTGGCATAGTGGTTAAGTTTGCACACTCTGCTTCAGTGGCCTGGGGTTCACAGGTTCGAATCCCAGGAGCAAACTGATGTGCCGCTCATCAAGCCATGCTGTGGCGGCATCCCCCATACAAAATAGAGGAAGATGGGCACAGTTGTTAGCTCAGGCCCAATCTTCCTCACCAAAAATAAAAATAAAAAATAAAAATAAAATTAAGTAGTAATGTTCCTTTATGGACTATGAATACAAGCCTTTTGACTGATACATGCGTTGTGCATTCTTTGATTTTCATTGAAACCATTTGAATAAAAAGTGAAAAAAGAGACTTGGGGGGAAAAAGAGTAATTCTAGAAATAACTGATTCAAAGTTGATGGCTGTTGAATAGCTTCAGAAAAGAACATTCTCTAAGGAGAGAAAATAGAAACGTGATAGGAATTCAGGGTGCAGAAACCAAGTAGAAAGCATCCAAGTTCTTGGAATCAATTATTCTATTGGAATGTGAATACATTTGAACCTATGAGGGGCTTGCTCAGTGGGATAGTGGTTAAGTTCACGCGCTCCGCTTCGACAGCCCAGGGTTTGCAGGTTCAGATCCCGGGCGCGGACAGACGCACCTCTTGTCAAGCCATGCGGTGGTGGCATCCCATGTAAAGTAGAGGAAGATGGGCACAGATGTTAGCCCAGGGCCAGTCTTCCTCAGCAAAAAAGAGGAGGATTGGCAATGGAAGTTAGCTCAGGGCTAGTCTTCCTCACACACACACACAAAAGGAAGTTATGAGCATTCAAAATATATAGGAATTACTTTCTTCACATAGATTTAAAGTGTGTATTCTACTGTGTTCAACCTTATGCAAAATCATTTTGCCACTTTTTTTTTCCCTCTGGAAGATTCACCCTGAGCTAACATCTGTGCCAATCTCTCTCTATTTTTTAGTATGTGGGCTGCTAAGAGAGCTGTGTGGGTCCAAACCCGGGAATCAAACCCAGGCTACAGAAGTGGAGCATGCTGAACTTAACCACTAGGCCACCGGGGCTGGCCTCCTTTTGCCTAGTTTTGATTGAATTGACTGTCCAGAGTAACCATGTATGGATGAAAGTGCATCCTCTCTCCCTCATTTTATTTCTAATGCTCGATTTGTATACCACAAACAAATTATACTTTAATAAATTTAAATTTAATATTGTGAAAAACAGAAGGGTAAGCAAAAGCTGCTTTAACTTGTTAAAATAGAAAGAGTTCCAAATAGAAAGGGTAAAACATAATTTTTCCCCTTTTCCCCAAATTCTTTGATTAAATCCCTTTCTAAGTTTTGCTTGACCCAGATTGCTCCTCTTGTCTTTTTCACGAGCTTCCCTGGTGTTCCCCAAAGCACATGATAGAAGTGTGTGGGTAAACATAGACAATGATGTGCATGAATCAGAAAAGTATGGAACATGAAAGAATACTTAGACAAAATATTTATTTTTTGTTCTCTATTTCAAGATCTGACCATGTATGTATGTGTGTGTGTGTGTGTGTGCGTGTCAAACACCAGTACAATGTAATCATCCACCATTCCTGAGATTTCTCTTTCTGTCTTCCTGAGTTTAGATTCCATGATTATTAAAAGCAATCAGTGTTATATACATCTGTCCTACTTGCTTGGCCAGTTCTCAACCTGGTTCACCCACACTATCTGTCTTTTCTGAACCTACAATAAAGAAGCTGGACTTTGAAGGAGAAAATAACACGACTGGTTATGCTTTAAAATCAAGACTTCAAACTGCAAATTCACTATTGTTTGGAAATCTTACTATATTCCTGTGGTGGTTTTTGGTACCACACTTTTTAAGAAAATTATGTGAAACCATTTTCTGTTTTCTCAAAGCCTGCAGACACCTTGCTGAACTACATACTTTACTTTAATAATTTACTGCTGCTTATGGATTTTTTATATAGTCAGTCTGCAAATAATGACAACATTAGCTCTTTCTTTCAAATCTTTCTAAACCTTCTTTCTTTTTTTTTATCTTAGTGTGATGGCAAGACCTTATAAATGATGATGATAAAAAATGTGGTATCATTTCCACTATGATGTCTTTTGTGACCCATGACATATAGAAGTGTATTTCTGAATGTCAACACGTATAGATAGTTCATGTAGTTGTATTCTACTATAATTTAATTATGGCAAGAAAAACATATCATGAATTATTTAAATTGCATATGTGGCAAATGCTTTACGCTTATAATTTGTGGTCCATTATATGGTCAATTTTCATAAATGTTATGTGCAAGCTAAGAAAGGATGTGCATTCTGCAGATATTGGAAGTAGAATTCTGTATATGTCCTTTAGTTTAATTTTCTAGTGGTGTTGTTCAAATGTCCTATCTCCTTCCATCATTTTTGTCTGTATCTTCTATCAATTAATGAAAGACATGTGTTACGTGTCACCCTGTGGTTTTGAATTTGGTTATTCCTTTTTTAGGTCTCTCAATTATTACTTTAATTACTTTGAGGCCACATAGTTAGGTACTTACAGATTTAAGATCACTGTGTCTTCCTAGTGAATTGATTCTTTTATCACTTTGATGTGATTTAGTATGACTTTTTGCCTTAATGTCTATTACATGTAATATTAATATAGCTATAGAATATCAGCATGCAAATATTTATCTGAACAGATCTTCATTGTCCTCTTACTCTTGAAGGATAATTCATGTGGTATAAATATTAGTTTAACAGTTCTTCTCTTCAGCACATTAGACACTTCATTATCTTTTGTTTCCCTGCTTTTCTTTATTGTCTTGGGTAAGTCAAGGTGAATTTAACTGTAGTTTCTTTGAGGGAAATCTGCCTTAATTCTCTGACTAATTTTACTATTTTTCCTTTCTTCTTTAGTTTTCTATAGTTTCTATGTGGTAAGTCTAGATGTAGATTTCTTTTTATTTTTTCTGCTTGGAGATTTGTTGAGATCCTTTGAATCTGTGGATTTAACAGTTTTAGATAATTTCTAGCCATTATCTCTTCAAATATTGCTTCTTCACCTATCTAGCTCTCCTCTCTGATTAGCTCTGATTAAAGGGTGTGCCAAATGTGTCACTGTAATTTTCATGTCTTCTAACTTCTCTTTTGCAATTTTTTTTTTGTGAGGAAGACTAACCCTGAGCTAACATCCATTGCCAATCCTCCTCTTTTTTTTTTTTTTTTTTTTGCTGAGGAAGACTGGCCCTGGGCTAACAACTGTGCCCATCTTCCTCTACTTTATATGGGATACTGCAACAGTATGACTTGGCAAGCGGTGCGTTGGTCCGCACCTGGGATCTGAACCTGGGAACCCTGGGCCGCTGAAGCAGAGCATGCAAATTTAACGGCTATGTGACTGGGCCAGCCCATCTTTTGCATTTTTAATATATATATATTTTATATTCATGCTCCACTGGCTAATGTTTTGGTCCACCTCCCATTTCAAAAATTCTTTATCATAAGTAACCAATCTGGAAAATCTATCTACTGGTTTCTTAATTTTAGTTGTTATATTTTTTATTATTTTTAGTTCTAAAATTTCTATTTGATGTGTTTAAAATCCATTTTATTTATAGTTTTCCTGTTTCCTGCACATATTTTTCAGACTAATCTTTTATTTTTATAAAAGTAAGCCTAGCTTACTTTTATTCTGAGCCTGATAATTCCAATAACTGAAGTTTATTTTTTCTGATTGGTTTCACTCATGGTGTCTTATGTTCTTCTATGTCTGTTTCTTTATTTGTAAAAATAATCTGAGGCTAGGACAGTGGTATACTTCTGGAGAGGATTTGCATTTGCTCTGTGGGCACATAGGGGCACTATCAGTCTCTGGCCACCTTAAGCCAAGTGTAAGACTTGAAGTTCTCAGGATCACTCATACCATAAACTCAGGACTAATTTTTTTCTGGTTCACCTTACCTAAGAGGGTAGTGCTTCATGGTCCCTATTTAAAGTATAGGGTTTCATCGTATTTTCACCTTGGGTGGGTCCTGGGGTTTTACATTTGCCCTCTGTTATGGACTGAATGTTTGTGCCCCCTCTCCCCTAAATTCATATGTTGAAGCCCTAAGCCCCCAGTGTGACAGTATTTGGAGATGGGGTCTTTGTGAGGTGACTAGAGTTAGACTACGTCATGAGCATGAGGCCCTGGTCTGTTGGGATTAGTGTCCTTATAAGAAGAGACACCAGAGAGCTTGCTCACTCTTTCTGTCCATATGAAGACATGGTGGGAAGGCAGTCATCTTCCCCCCAAGGAGAGAGCTCACACCAGACCCTTCCCTTCCTTTCCCTTCTCTTTTCCTCTCTTCTCTTCTCCTTCTTTCATCTCCTCACTTCTTTTCTTCTCTACTCTTTCCTTTAATTTTTTTTATTCCAGAAAAATGATTAATTAGCTGTATCCCCCCGGGCATGTTTTTCTCTTCACTTTATGGATTCATCTAAAACTGGAATGATAAGAATAACATACTATATAGGGTTATTATGAGAATTTAATGAGTTAATATAAGTAAAGTACTTTAAATTTTACCTAACTGGCAGTAAGTATTCAGTAAATGTTTACTACTTTTCTCTTTTCTATGCACACTCTCTGGATGATAGCACATAGTTCTATGTAATTAAATACTATATTTAGGTAATGTTATGGACTGAATGTTTGTGATCCTCTCCAATTCATATGTTGTAATCCTAACCCCCAATGTGATAGTATTAGGAGGTGGGGCACTTGGCAGGTGATTAGCTCATGAGGGTGGAGCCCTAGTGAATAACATTAGAGCCCTTATAAAAGAGACTCCAGAGAGTTCTCTCACTCCTTCTGCCATGTGAGGACAAAGTGAAAAGACCACAGTTTATGAACCAGCAAGCGGGCCCTCACCAGATGTTGAATCTGTCATCTTGATCTTGGACTTCCCAGCCTCCAGAACTGTGAGAAAAAGTTTCTGTTGTTTATAAGCCATCCTGTCTATGATATTCTGTTATAGCAGACCAAACTAAAAGAGGTCATATTTATGATGATTCTCGGTCTTATGTCTACCAAGTACAACCACTCTATTCAGCACTAAATTCATGTATACAGCAGCCTACTTCACATCTCACTTTGCTCTCCACTGAACATCACAAATTTAACATATATACAGGGGAACTCATCTTCCAAACTCCCACCACCAAGCAAACAACACCATTCTTTCCATTTTTCCTGATGTGGTAAATGATGCCTTTATCCATCCTGTACAAACCAGAAACCATGAATTTTCTTGGCATTGTTGTTTTTCCCTCACATATGCAACACTCAACCCATTGCAAAATCCTGTTAGTTCTATCTCCCCCAAATTTATCCATTTCTTTCCATGTCCACTGCTATCAACATCATGCAAACCATCACCAAGTCTTATCCCAAACATAACCACCTATTGGTCTACTCATTCCATCTTTTGTCCTTCCCCTCAAATTCCATACAACTGCCAAAGTAATATTTTATTATTATACATGCCTCATCTCCCTCTTCTAAAGAAATCTGTTGACTGGATTCTAGTCTAATTTAGATTAAGATAGATAGAACTTCTTACCATGCCCTCCACGATTTTCCTTTCGTCTCAAAAATCATTTCATATCATTTTATTTTTTCCTGGCATTCATTGTACTTCAGCTATATTGACTGTCTTTCAGTTCTTCAAACATGCCAAGTACTTTCCAGTGCAGAGAGAGACTTTACACACACTATTCCTTCTAAATGGAATGATTCTCCCCAACTCTTCACCTGATGAACTCTAACTCAGCCTTTATATTGCAGCTTAAATATCATTTCTTCTGAAAACTCTTTCTTGACTACCTGATATAAAGTAGGGCCCCCATAACTCCATAAAGACATCAACTTTTTTTCTTTACAGCATTAGTCACAATTTGTAACTTTACAATATTTATTTGTGTGTTGTTTAGTGACTATCTTTCCTTAATGTATAGGGAAAGCTTGAGAAATAATAGATGATATAGATGGAAAAAATAAATTAAATGAAGGAAATTTAATGTGAGGAGAGACAAAGGTGAACAGACATAGGTGTGATTTGTTTTCCTGAAGTAGAGAAGCCAAACAATGGGAGAGAAAAAAAATGGATTAAAAGTTGTCATGAAGAAAAGTTCTTCTGAAATGAAGGAAAATTATTCTAAAAATGAAGAGAGCATTGTGTTCTTTAAAAAAATCAATTCAGAATTATCAACATTAATACATGGCCTGGCAAATTATTAAATTTCCAGAAAAAGAGAGAAATGCTTGCATACTCAGGAATAAAGACACATCATCTACAAGGGTGAGAAGTTCTGGCTGACTTCTCTACTACGACATAAATGCCAGAAGACAAAGAAATGACGCCTATAAGATTATGTGGAAAACAAATGTGACTCAACAATAATATACCTGGCTGATATGAGTTTCAAGTGTGAAGGCAATGGATGGACATCCTCAAGCATTACGGAACTAAAGGGAATAACACCTAGTGATGGTTGGAAAATTTTCCCAGTGGCCAAATGCAGCTAATTCAGTGTTGAATGTGAATGCAGAACCTTGAAAAGGAGAAGCTGTGGTAAAGGGAATGATGATGAGCATTTCATTAATTTACACATAGAATTGAGACTAACCACATGTGGGAATTGAGATTATAGAACAAAATATAGTTGTATTACCCCTTGACAATATAAAAATAGTAATATAAATAATAATATTTGGCAGGATAGGCGAGGAGGTGGGAGGAAGTATAAGAGCACTAATTACTTCCTTTTTTATGGCACTCAGTCAATAAATACTTAGCATTTAGAAATGGTGCTATAGAGTTTTG
Organism: Tapirus indicus; assembly: GCA_031878705.1. Taxonomy (NCBI): domain Eukaryota; kingdom Metazoa; phylum Chordata; class Mammalia; order Perissodactyla; family Tapiridae; genus Tapirus; species Tapirus indicus. The sequence continues at coordinate 64,316,365 of CM062923.1, forward strand.
TCTTCAGGAGAACTACATTCTAGTGAAGGAAGACAAAGAGCACATTTAAAATGTAAATAAATAGTTTTATTTAGTGGATAAATGCCTTAAGAGAATCAAATGAGAATAATGAGATAGAGTCACAAATATGGTAAGGGAGAGATAAAATAGCCAGAATGTCCAAGAAGGCCTCTGTGGGAAAGAAGTTTACCGTCTACATGTCTAACATACTGTTATAAATAATAATGATTCCACCCTCTTAGTGTTTTAAAATATATCTTCCCTTAAGTTTTTAAGAAATACTATGTCTTGAGATAAAGACATATTTAAAAAAGTAAGTCATCAAATCATTCAATTTACCTCAAATTCACTACATGTTTTCTTCTGTTAAATTCAGCTAAAATTATAATAAATACCATTTATTAAAAATAGCTTGTAGAGAGTGAGACCAATAAAATATCTTTACCTATTCATCTATCTCTGAGTATCTCTCTATTTATCTATCCTTCTAGGTGTGACAGAGTTACCAGCTATCACAGAGAATATTGGGAGTATTGTTCACTTATTTTAGAAATGTGGCATATGGATTGTGCTAGAATTCCTCAGAAGCAATTTTGTAAGACAAAAGATTGATTCTATTACCCACTTTCCCTGAAAAAACCTTTTATAACCCTTTCCTGTTTGCTAAACATCCTATAGAGCTGCTAACACTTTAAGTCCAAGTAGCTGATTTCATCCCGTATTTTTCTATCTTTATTCATCAGGGTTAACCTCGCATGGTTTGTTTGTGAGAGGAAATGGATATTTCTTTTAGACGTAAATTGTTTTTTTGTCAGGAAAATAAGTTTGAGGAAAGCAATTGACAGAACTTTTTGAGCTCAGTTGTCCTATACTTGAACCAGTTTCATATTCATAAAAGACTTGGTTCTAACTTAAAACAAAAAGTGGCAAATGGTCACATAATGATAGAGAAAAATGCTCGCCTTAGTATGTGCTCTAAATAGCAAAACAGTCATTGTAGAGTAAAAACTTACTTCAGCCATTATGAAATGCTTTATATTTTCTGTGCTAAGCAACCTTAGAGTGGATGTCTCGTGTATAAGGTCACTCAGTAAAAGTGGTGTTGAATAAAAATGCTGGGTTTTTCCATACACTTAATCTTGTATATTTATAATGTGGACAAAACCAGGTGACTCTGTTCTAATGGAAGAAAATAAATCAATCAATCATAGATTATGAGATAAAACTGGGTTTATTAAGCAGTTGTGTGTTCACGTTATCCTATTAAAAAGCTTAAAATGCAAACAAAATGTAAGTCCAAAGCTAAAACTCTTTCCTGGATACCTTTGCAAAAAAACAAAAAATTGCACAATAGGCTGAGAATTAATAATGGTAGGAAAGGCATTAATCAAAAATAGTCAATAATGAGTAGGACAAGGAAAGCTGGGGAAAAAATTCTGCATAACTAAGTCGGTCCCTCCGGATTCCAAAAGTGGTGAAGTAACAGTCTATTTGTGGATACTATTTGCATCCCGTCTGGATGGATTTTTAGGCTTCTGAAGTTATACAGAGCTGGCCCTATAAATAACCAAAAATTATTAGCATCAGGTGGTAAGGAAATGAGTAATCAACAAGTAGCATATTGACACTGTTGAGATGACAGGCAGTCTATAGATATTGTCCCTGTTTTCTGCCCAAGTTTGGAACGAATTTCCAGAGAGATAGAGTCAGACTAATGGAAATTTAAGTGTTAGCTTTATTGTTGACACAATCTAGGTTGGTGGACATGTCTTGGGTATGCCACTAAATGGGCTTACTGATATTTTCTACTTCCAATCACTCCCACGTCCTCAGTCTATAACTTGGGACCCCACATTTGAGGGAAAATTTGGATTTCAGAACAGACACATTGACCCCGAACCTGAGTGAAGAGAGAAGAAAAAAATGTGAAGCACCAATGCTTGTGGACTTTTAATTGGTTGACTTCACCAGATTGAGAAATATAAATTAAAAATGTCACCTCTTTATTGGGTAACTCACTTCTTTTCTGTGAACAGCAGTCAGAAATGTGTAAGAGAGAGAGTTCATCTTAGCTTCTCCTTGGAAACTTGAAAACTAGGAAGTAAGTGTTGCCCCATTATTTTATAGTCTAACACTTTTAATTTAAAACGTTATTTGAAACTATGGTGTGTATCTCTATTAGAATCTCAGTTGCTAAGACGGACATACATACTTTCTTATTAAAATATTTTTTTAAAAAATTATTGGACAAATATGTCTTAAATGACAAAATTCAAAAGAAAAGATATATGAGAAATGAAAGATGAAAATAAGAAGTAACAAGAATAACTGCTTTATGTGGTTGTGTCCAATTTTCCAGAAATGTCTTGGTCAAATTTTGTTCTCCCTATGGGTTTTGGTTCAGTTTAGAAAAACACTCTTTTCATAATGTGACACATTTTTCGGTTGCAATATATAACAATTAAATGGCTTGTCAATAGAAAAGTCATAAACAGGGAATGGCAGTTCATTCTGATGTTATTAATATGTGAGCCCCTGAATCAGTTGATTCTGTGATTTTTGTCAGCCTAAGTGACATAATTGATTGGATCTACTCAATTTTTGGAATGTGTTAACTTGATGACTTAAAAAACTGGGCTTATTATGTTTTCCAACCACAGTTACTTTTTATACAGGTGTTTGCTGAACTAGACAGCTTCAGCCCCTCTGAGGCAGGATCGGCACTAGAGCAGCAAGTTGCTCAGGAGAAAGGAGTTTGCTTGGGAAATCAAGGGTGGGGGACACAAAGCCATGACCTGGAGCCAGAGACAAGTGTCAGGAATTTCATATCATAATGGAGACAAACTGTGGGGACAGTTATAATATCCCCACAGTTTTTTGAATAAAAGGTGTCTGTCTTACCTGAGGCTAAATTTAATGGGTTCATTGGCATATACATTCGCACTGCGTTGTTTCAGAGAGACATAAAATGAATCCTGTGTCAACTGACCCTTTCAGAGAAGGGAAGCATTAGTATAATGATCGGGAATGAAATCTGATACAATAATATTGAGTAAAGCTTTTGGTTTCCAGAGTAATTTTTAATATTTTTTGTTAATTTTTTACAGTGGCTGGACCAACGTTTGGTATTTATTCACATTAAATGAACAAATATATAAATAAATGAGTGAATGAATACAAGATAATATGAATACCCTTCCATGCTGTACCCTATAGAGAAAGTGCAACTATTTCTTTGTTTTTAGTGGATCTATGAGTGAACGATTCCAACCACAAGAGGCCCCATCTGTTCTTGAAAATTCTGGACAAATATGTGTTCTCTCCCTGCTGGTTCATTACCTATAGTATCTTTCCTCATAGCTCCCCAAACCATTTGGTCATATCCAGCTAGTTAAGTCTTTTGTCAGACTGTGGTTCATTTGCCTCTCATCGCTAAAAAGGGCTAAAGCATCTATTATTCACAATGCTCAGCAGTCTGCTTAGTTTTATTCCAAAGATTCTTAGAAGTAGGACTGTGGTTTTGGTCCAGGTGTTTCCCTTGCAAACAAAATCCTTTATCATCTTTCACTGCTCTTTCACTGGTGTTCACGGCACAGTTCTGAACAACAACCTCATCAGCCGTCATGAGGATTTGATAGCTTTCTGACAGTGCTGTGATCTCAAAGCTTGGAAACAAGTGCTGAGGATTCTGATTGCTGGTTTGGAGTGCAGTCTACAGACTCCAAATGCAAAGGGCATATTAAACCTTGATTTCAACTTAATACTTTGGTGGGAGGTGAGCACCTTTTATTTATTTATTTTTCTTTTTGTTACACTATTGCTAAAATGTTTATTACAGAAAATACAATTAAGCCCCAAATTTTGAACTTGGGTACAAATGACTGAGATGTTAACAATGGAACAGTATCATATTAGCTCATTAAAAGTATTTGGATAGATATATAGATATAGATGTGGATACAGATATGGCTAAATATATGACTAAATTATTCTCTTGGCAGTATTCCAGAGTGCATAGTACCCCATACTCTCTCTGTATGCTGGACTTTATCATTGATTTCATTATTTTCCAATCACAAAAGATAAGAATGCCATCTTATTTTTAAAATGTATAGTTCTATGATTACTAATAAGAGTAAATATTTGCAACATTTGGAATAGCCTTCTCAGTTTTTTATTGGTGACTTGTCTTTTATATCTTTAGATTATTTATTTTATCAAAGTCATTTTGTCTTTCAAGTTGCTTTTAAACAATTCTTTATATATTAATTATAATAACAATTTATAGTAAATGTTTCCATTTTCTCCAGTTTGTTTTAAGGGGATTTTGATAAACAAATGTTTTAAACTTTTAGTAAAATCTGGTAACACTCTTGTTTATTTCTACATGTGTGTCTGTTAATACAAAGACCTTACCTATGTAGAAGAACACAATATTAAATTACTTTTCCACTGTTCTGCCTTTTAATTATTTAATATAAACATTTATCTATATGAAATTTATTTTGGGGTAATATGTGGTATAGGATCTAAATTTATATTTTCTCCACATCGTTTGTTAAATGACACCCTTGACAAAGATTTGAAATGTTATTTTTTCAGTAAAAGTGTTTATACATGTTTGAATTTGTTTATGGACTTTCTATTCTGTTTAACTGATTTATTTGTTTATTTTACAAAAGCTGTATACTTCTAACACCTAATTTTCTGAAACATCTAATAGGACAAATGCTATTTCACTATTCTCCTTTATAATTTTTCTATGGTAAAATTAAAATTATTGCATCGAGTTCCAAAACAAAACCATTATATAATCACCAGAGTCATTACAGTTAGAGTAATTTGGAATCTATCATATGTTCCTTTTATTTATGCAAATTTTAAAATGTCATTAAATAACATTTTTGCTTTCTGCATAATTTTTAACAAATAATAGGGATTATTTATTTTTGTGAATAGGAACTTTATCTCATTGTATTTTCAAATAATTTTTGTTATCATGTAGAAACATTAATTTTGTACAGTTAGTTTATAATTGGCCACTCATTGAAATTTCTTATTCAAAGCATTTAAAAAGAAATAATTCTCTTGAGAGACTATCATGTCCTTTGCAAAAATGATAATTTTTTTATATCTTTCTCACTCGTATTTATGCTGCTAACTTATTTGTTTTTGTTTTTGAAGTATTATATTGCCCCACTTCCAGAATAATGTTGAATACTGGCAGTGATGAAAAGCATCCTTTTGTTGATAGTGATTATGTTAAAAGGTTCCTCAAATCCAGCAGCAAATAAAACAAGACCAAATAGATTTAGTTCAGGGATGCCAAAATGTTCTTATATCAGAAAGATCTATTAATTTAAATCGTCATATTAATAGGTCAAATGAAAAAATTATCTCAGTAAATTGTAAAAAGTCCTTTGAGGAAATTCAATATTCCATTCAAAACTCCTAATAAACTAACAATAAAACATTAGGCGAAGCCAATAACCAGTAGGATGCTTAAGGATAAACACTAGACTTAGAGTAGACTCCTCCCAGAGGAAGGTTCAACTTCCTATCTGTGGGTCCCTAAGTCCATGAATGAGCATCAGGGAGTCTACGTGCTAGTGCAAGTAAATGTAAAAGTAAATGTGTGTGTGTGTGTGTGTGCCTGTGTGTATGTACGTACATATATTTTTTGTAGATTTAGATTTTTCTGGAGAACAGGTTTGTAGCTCTGACCAGATTCTCTGGCAGATCCAAAGCCAAAAGTGTTTAAAAATGAAAGAAATAAAGATACAATCCATTACTACTTTTTAAATATCATTCTTGCTTTGAAAGGGCATTGTAATTAGACAAGAAAATCAAATAGTATGATCCTTGCTTATTTCCCTCAGGGACCTCAGCTTCATTTAAGGATAAAATGAATGGACTGCAAATCTGTCAAATTTCCATATTCTTTTTCTCCTCTGGGCTTTGGATACAAGTTTGACAGCAGATCATCTGAGATTATCTTTTCTGAAGAGAATGTGGAGTGCAGCATTCTGATCAGAAATCCCTATGTTTTAGCAACTATAGGAGCAGGTGGTAAATCGATAGCCTTCCATAAAATATTAGATAATAAAATAAACTATGACTCTTGGTTAGATTTCTTATAATGGAGACCAAAAACCACCATTCTTTTTTGGGGATTACTTAAAAGTAAGATCGTGCCTACGTTATCTACAGAATGTTGACTCAGAAATCAATGAATACATATACCAAAGTGTATTTATCTATATCTAATTACATATTAATTACTATGTGTAAAAACTAATGTATACCAAAAGGAAAGAGATCTTTTCATACCACAGCTAATAAAGATAATAATGTTTCCAGTAGTTTCACTCACCGTGCAATTAACATATTTATTGAATGGCTGCTATTAACAGTAACATTTTCTGTCTTTTTAAATTTACAAAATACTTTCACATAAACTATCATTATCAGCTTCAGATTAGATGACTCATTGTTATGATAAGTGTACATCTCTATAATTTACATCTCTGCAAAGTTTTCCCCATTAATGTGAATTAAACAAATTACAAAAAAAAGTTTAATTTCCTTTACAAAATTGTTTTCTGGTGAAAGTTTGCAATCTTGTCCACTTTCCTGCACCTCTGTAGTCTACTCCATGCACTGAGATGATTGCCCTATGCTTGGGGGCCAACCAAGTCTCAGAGAAGAATGTACCTGGAATGGCCAGATTATATCAGGTCAGACATCACTTCATTCTCCATCGATGGTAGCACATCTCACTTTAGTCTTCTCATCAGAAGAAAGTCCAAAACAAGTGTACCTGAAAAAATTCCTCATTCTGTCTTTATTCTGGAGGAATTCCTGGGACCTAGTTCAATCCAAGGAACACTTTGGGTGTTGGTTTCAGACTTCAGGTGATTCTAGGGTCAGTGTGATGAGAAAACAGCTCTTTTGAGTTGCTGCCTAGGCGTTTTACAGTATGACAACCCTGCTCACTCCCAGAGTCTGGACAGTTAGATAAGGACCAGTCTTAGAATTCCCTCGGCAAACTCTGGCTTTGTTTTTCCCAGGGCACCTTTTAAAATAACCACTCAGAGTTGAGCCCTCGAAAGGTTAGTGACCTCCGCCCCAACCACCTTATAAGAAATAGGTGCTTGCTACCTGTTTTCTACCTCCTGATTGCTTGTGACCTGGGAAGAGAACTGCCCTTCCCCCAGCTCATTGTGTGCCTCACCCTCCTCACAGTCCCCCTTCCTTGGTGCTAGTGCATTGAAACTGCATCTTCAATCTAAATGACCCCTGGGTTTTTACTTCTTCAAAGTGGGAGCTTGGATTCTGAGGGAGCTACCTGTCAGCCCCATGTGGATGACTTGTGCCTCCTCATTCAGCAGGTCATAATTTGCATATTCTTAATTAAGTACACCAGCTATGGGCCCCTTAAGAGATAGGAGGCCCCTTCTTCAGGTCTTTATAAGATCATCTCTAGTGTGTTGATTCTCAAACAGTGAGGAAATAAGTGGGTTGGCGTTTTCTATGGTTGGTAGTCCTACATTATTTTTATTTCGCCCTGTTAAATCACCATCTGTACAGAGAGACCCTTATGACCACGTCTACCCTCTCAGAACTCTACTGTACTTGGGATCCTTTTTGCTTATGCCAATATTTTCTACGTTATGTTTACCACACCAAAGGAATGAAATTATTCCAGTTTTGACTTTCTTTTTGCATTTTAAGTATTACTTATTGCTTCTGCTACCACATAACATTGCCAGAACTTTTGTTTTTGTTATCATCTTTAAGGGCCATAAAGCTTAAGGGAACGTGGGAATTGTTGCCATTGCTTAGGGTGCAGACATATGATGTATATAGTGCACTTAGCAGCTAGCACTGAATGGCTTGTTTGGAAAGGCCTATCACCCAAAGTACAATTCAAATGAGACTGGATTCAAGCAAGGCCCTTTTGGTAGAGTCTTCTGAAAGCAGATTCTGAGATGGAGTTTAGTGGTGGAATACGGGAGAGAGGAAAAGGAAAGGAAAGATTGGGCAGAGGGAAAAGTTAAGCTAAGATACAGGTCAGACAGTATCTTGGCCTACGTTATAGGGAGTGCTGGGGTAGAAATGGCTTGTTGGTGTTATATTGGGCCAAAATGTACAGGCCTTCATAACCTGACCTCAATCAGTTATTGGATATGGATCACTTTTGGGCAAGGTGGCTTTTCATAGCCAAGGCAATCCCTGAAGGGGCTGACAAATCTCCCAGTAGTTGAGATGATAAGTAGTTCCTTCAAGTAGGAATCTGGGTAGTGCATCTCTATGTCCATCCATTGCGATCCAATTCTAGGTAAAGACATATATCATGGCATTGTTACTCCATCGGCGGGGAGGAGGAGTAAGGGAAGGAGAGATAGGTGGAATAAAACATATGCAAATGAAAATATAGCTAATCTTTTAAGACTGAACCTGTGTCTTTGTATCCCATGATTTGTATCCCAAGTTCTTAGGCAAATGATGAGGAATGAATGGATTATTTGGCCTGAGAGTTGTTACTTTTATTTCAGTCTACTACAGTATTTATAATTCTGAAGAAAGATCAGTTGAAATTAATCTAAGAAACATGCTGTTTACAAAGGTGACCAGTAGTTCAATACTCTTATCTCTGAATCAACAAAGAATCAATGACACAGATAATTATGAGAAGACCATGACCCTAAAGTCAAAACTATAAAAAGCATCAATAATTCAAAAGTTAAAGGCAGCGGAAGTCCAGAATTAAAAGACCAGTGGGAGATAAATTATAATAATAACAGTAAGCGAAGGTTGTGAATATTCGGCCAATATAAAATATTTAAATATATCTATTGACGTGCCTTTTTGAGTAAAATTAGATCAAATGAGTAAATAACATGCACCGATCATTTTTTCTAATACTTAAGGCAGTAGAATTCAGACCTGCTTCTGGAGAAATACTTTATGCATTCATTTTGTATATTTCACTAAAGCAAATTATAGCCTTAGCTTTCCACTCAGAACTCCCATTGGGAACAGTGGGCTTCACAGAAGAAAAAATCTGTATGTCTTCAGAGACAAAGCAAGAGGATGAAAACAAGTTCTGTCTGTACAGTGAGCCAAATCCCGCCTTCACAGGCATTGCATGACCACCATTGCTGCCAGCATCAATGGGGCCACTCCAGAGCCCTTTCTTAGGCACGCTTCTGCAGGGGAACACCTCCAAGGGAGGGTCTGCCCATTGCTTTCAGGAAGACTGCAGCTTCTGTGTGTGATCTGAATAAAACTAAGGCTATCTAATTATGCAGTCACATGTTTTGGTTAAATGCTTCACTCCTTGTTCTAATTATCACCTATCTTAAAGGGGAGAGCTTCACTCTACAAACAGCAGGGAGAACAAGGTTAACTTCCCCTCCCCAACCTCTTCATAGATGAGAAAATACGCAGCTGGAGTCTGTACCACAGAAACGGGGGCATTTAACTGCAGTGTTTATCAACATAATTTGTTGTTTTTCTCAATAGAAATTCACTCAAAACTAACAAACACCCTCTGAGAAAAAAGACAAATACATTTAGATGCTTTGAATGCTAGCAGTTTGAGTTAATGGATTTGAGTTACCAAAAAAGAAATTGCTAGTGAATCTCAAATTGGTCAGAGATTAAATTTAAAATTTTTTTAACAAAATTAAAAATTATTTAGTACCTAATTAAATTATTTCTTATGTGTCCTGATACAAATTAAGGCAGTAACACCTTAATGGCTGTCTCTTGCATGCTAATAAACATTACAGCTCCTATGAATAGATTCAAGGGCAGGCTGTACTTTTAATTCCAACCTTCAGCTCAGTAGCTGCTTAAATGCTTTCCTGCACTGTAATGAACTCCAATTCTTAAAAGTATTCGCTTGACCCCCCAATGTGATTTTCACAAAGCTTATCTTGTATTCTAATTTGGCCAGGAGATAAGGTTTCTTGTTTGAGTAAATTCTCTACCTCATCCTCATTTTTACTTTTTTATATAAACCTGCAATTTTGAATTGGTTAAAACCTACATTCTTCTGAGACATTCCCTGATGCTCTGCTTTATGAGTCCTCATGACATCTCCTGTACCAATGTACTGTAAGCTTGGTTAAATTTTTGCCTTTTCTGAAAAAAGATAATTACATCAATGTGCTATTTTTCATATGTAATTATATGCTATTAATATCCATTATCTCACCCAAGAGCCTATCAATCCTCAAGAATTCTACAAATCTAGTTCTCTCAACACAACAGACTTCGCTCACATGCTTCCAAGTGCCTGCTAAATAAAGTCACTTTAATGTCCTTCTGTCACTGCCAACTCACCATATTTGGGATCATTGTTACATTTCTCCACATCATTAGATGTTAGTGATAATAATTACAGGTTTTTTTTATGTCTTTCAACTGTCATATCTTGATCTATGCCAACTCGTGTTTATTTTGCTATAAATGACCTTGATTGGCAAGATCACAGTTCAAAGCAGAGAGAAACAATATTGAAAGTAGATGGGTCACGAGGATGGGACAGGCACATGGACACAAACAACTAGGGGTGAGAGGGGCCTATGAGATGGTAGTGTGTGGTATCCAGAGTGTCTGATGGCAGAAAATACACATGAATCCATGCAAACATCAGCAAAAACTAGCTGGAGAATCACGTGGAGGTCCCAAAGGGTAAAGATAGTACTTGGCTATAGGGAGGCTGATAAAAAATGCAAAGGACAGTGCATAGAGTCTTCCTTCTAAAGACTATAGTATGGGGAGTAGGGCAGATCAATTTTATTGTGGAGAAACCTGACAAACACTACCTCAGCCAGTTGATGAAGGTCAACACCAACAGTGATAAATCATGTTGATTTACTGTACCCTTGATAAGATGTTTGTGGTCTTTCTCCTCAAGACTCTTAAACCCTGTCTAACCACGAGAAAAACATCAGACAAACTCAAACTGAAGAACATTCTACAAAATACATGACCAATACTCTTCAAAACTTTTAAGGTCGTTAAAAAGAAAGAATGAGAAACTATCACAGTATAAAGGAGCCTGAAGAGATATGAAAACAAAATGTCACTTGGTATCCTGTATGGAATCTTGAAACAGAAAATAGGACATTAGGCAAAAACTAAGGAAATCGAAGAAAGCATAGGCTTTAGTTAATAATAATGTGTCAATGTTTCATCATTAGTTATAATAAATATATCAAGGAAAAGTGGGTGTAAATATATAGGAACTCTCTGTAATATTGTTGCAACTTTTCTGTAAATCTAAAGTTACTCTAAAATAAAACATGGGGGCCGCCCGGTGGCGTAGCAGTTTAGTCCGCGCTTGGCAGCCCGGGGTTCGCGGGTTCGGATCCCGGGCGCCCGCCGACGCACTGCCTGTCAGCCACGCTGTGGCGGCGTCCCATATAAAGTAGAGGAAGATGGGCACGATGTTAGCCCCAGGCCAGTCTTCCTCAGCAAAAAGGGGAGGATGAGCAACGGCTGTTAGCTCAGGGCTGGTCTTCCTCACCAAAAAAAAAAAAAAAAAAAAAAAGTATTGAAAATTATCTCAAGAAAAAATACAGAAGAAATTGAGAAAAATATTCAAATAGACATCAGAGCGTTGAAGCCACAGAATAAAGATAAAAACAGTGGGCTGGATGCTGGGGCAACCGGCAAGAGCTTGAACCAGAGTTTTGGTTAAAGGATGGGAGAATTGTTTGTTATGGGCCAGATAGTAAATATTTTTAGCTTTGTAGGCCATATAGTCTCCGTCACAACTACTGAACTCTGCCATTGTAACACAATGGTAGCCATAAACAAATGGGCATGAGTGTTTAATAAAACTTTATTTACAAAAACAAGGAGTGGGCTGGTTATAGTTTCTCAACCCTTGGTCTTGAAGGCAAAGATAATTCAGGGAATTGAGATAGCAATAAGGAAAACAGGGCAAGAGTTTAGTCGCTAAAACTGTAATTTAAAATAGGGCTTGGTTAAAAGAACACTAATCCTGATTATCTGAGCGGTGGTACAAATTAGAGTGATTTAAGAAATTATCGTTATTGTGGGTTGTCAGAGTTACTGAATCCACCTCTTTAAATTCCTTTGACTAAGGACATAATCTGCTTCAGAGGCGGTACTAAGAGGACTGAAAAGCACAGAGTCTGTGGCCATTCTCCCTGACCAGTACTTGGAAAGCAGATTGTTCTATATTGCTGACCAACCTCAGTCATACATTCAATCTGTATTCAACAACATTGATAAAATATCATTTTTCCTACCAAATCCTTATGGCTATTGCTCAGGAATCACAATAAATTCTGTTTTGAAGGATAATGAGGCAGACAAGTGATTATCCTGTTGGCTTCTATGATTAAGCAGCTAAGAATGGGTCAGTGCTCCCTTAAAAATTTAGTTGGCCTTTTGCTTATTTTGTCCAAAAATGAAGGGTTCATAGATTAAGAGCATTAACTTTTCTTTAAATTCCACAATCTAGAAAAATAATAGACATAAATATCCTTACTACATTTCCTAGATTTTGACATGCTTCAAGGCCAAGGTGAATGGAATTGAATGAGACCTGATGAAGATCAGAGAATGTTATTTTGAGGAAATAAAACAAACTGATTGAAGGTCAACATGTTGTCAGAATCCAAATAAATTCAGGCTGAATAGAGTTCACAATCTATTGGTCTGATTATTTTACCTAACAGTTTTTAAAGTATTTTATCCTGTGTTTTTCTTTTAATTTGCCCTTTTTGTTGTATTACATTCTCTTTTAAGGGTATTTTCAGACTTCTCCCTTCATCACTATATCTGAGAAAACATTTATTGTTCTATAGCATTACAAGACGGTACTGTAAGGGAGGGGCACCCGTATGGTTTACGATCAGGAACTCTTTTTATTCCTCAAATGTCTTAAGGTTAAAATGAGAAAAGCTTACAACGGTGGAGTGGTGGAGGTCTCAAAATAAAATGTGTCTAGTAAAAGTAGAAAAGGTTACTAAATCCTAGAAAATATCAAGAAGTGGGTCATAACACTTTCAGTGGGGTCAGCAATCTCCTGGGATGTCTACAAAACATGGTAGAAACTTTCTAAGAAAAGCTGTAAACTAGAGCTTTGGCTGCATTTTCAAGCACTCAGCATTTTTATATCTATCTCTAAAAATCACTGGCCAGAGTTAGGGAGACATGGGTTCTAATTACAGCTTATTTTCTAAGAAGCTGAGTGTCCTTGTGTAAACCAATTTACACTTTCTGGAATTCACTTTATTAATAAATTTAAAAGTTTGAACTATATTAGTGATTTCCAGCCTGACAGCATACCTTATTAGTTAATATTATATTAGGTTGTGAATGACAGACATCAAAAACTTTCTCAAAGAATAGGATTTACTGGGTAAGTATTAGAGTTCATCACAGCATTGATGGAACAGATACACAAGCAAACCACAGGAGGAGAATGAATAAGGGCAGCTCTGAGATTCTCACTAGCTGGAGTTTATGGATCTTTTTCTATAAGAAACTGCAAATAGGATGACAGCCTCAGGCATATTCAATCATTGCTTTACTCTATTAAGACTTCAAATTCTAGAGAAAGAGAATCTAAATGGGCCCCAGTGGGTCCAGAGTCTACTATTAAGTGATTTAGCTATGACCAAAGGTACAAGATCATGTAGCACAGATGTAGCCATGGCGTGGTCCACTCCTGTGTGACCCCAAATAAATTATTCTTCCCTACATTCAAAGATTCATTCCCCAACTAACATGATTCTAGTATGACCCATCTATCATCATGTACAATCATAAATGCACTCACATCTTTTCCAACAGGAGACAAGTCGTTTTTACTCCCAGTACCCGCATTCAAATTTTATGTTATAGGGTCTCTGTTGTAGTGTATATTGTTGATAGCCCTCTCAGTATCTGTCTCCTTTTCACCCTTTTAAACCACACCCCAATTTTAATTCATGTATTTTATCTCTCTTCATACACAAACATATATGCTTCAGGAACGACCAACCCCCCCAGCTCCACTGATCTATGTGTGTAATATATCTCCTTTGTCAGAGATTGTTTAGGATTAGACCTAGAACTTAATTCTGGCTAGTGAGCTATGAGAAGGAAAGTTCCCAAGTTTCCTTGGAGAACAATCCTGGCTTTTAGATACAGAGAGTAAGTAATGGTATCTTTTACTCTGAATGCTTTTGTGCCCAGATGTGAGGTCCAATCTGCTGAAGGCCATTAGTTTCCACCTGAGTAGAAAGCTGATTTAGAGAGAAGAGCAAGATAACCTGAGGGAAATGAAGCACAGCCTGCTCTACTTCAACCTTTCGGTCGCGTGACTTACTTAAAACCATTTGATGTCACTTGCAGCTGAACGAATTCTAATTTGTACTCTATTCTCTGACCCCAAAATATTTTGATAACGCTTATTCTTCTTCTATATCTCTCTTGATCAAATCTCAGTTTTCTGTATCTATGAGGGGAATGATAATATTTTTCCCTTTACAGATATACCCTACAGGTGATAAAGAAGTGAAAGAAACATACATAGTAAAATATATAATTTGTCTTTTATGGGAACTGTGAAATTCCAGGGAGAGATCAGTGTCCTTGAATTTGCAACTGAAGTACTGTCATGACTTACTCCCTCCACTACCCTTTCTGTATTCCACATGAATTCACTTGGCAGCTTGACATGCATGGAGGAGCAAGGAAAGTTCTCAACATGAAGAAAATGAAGTCTTGACTATTGAGATGGTAGAACAGGAGGCAGCTAACAGAAACCATTCTTTTTTCTGAATATTATTGCATGATAGTCATCATATTTGTTCTGGATTGTCAGATTCAATGACCTCAAAAACATTCCTTTTTCATAATTTCCCCATTTACATTAGAAGTTTCATAAAGCCAAGTCACACTTTTAGTTTCTCCAGTTCAGAGAAACCATGATTGGGGGCCCACTCCCTTGCATAATAAAGCCTCTAGCTTGGTACAACCCAAGAAGTTAAAATTTTCAAGTGGGCTATTAGCTATAATCTTGATAAATCCCTCTATCCCTTCTACCATTAATCCTTTGTTAATGGCACTGGGTTTATCTCTATAGGATAGAAATAGATTGTCTCTATGAGAGAAACAGCATCGTATCATTGAAATGTATTGTCCTGCAGCTTCAAATAGGCTTTTCTATTATTTACAGACCAGTTGCTTCCACCTGATGGATAAAAAATAAGACCAGTGAATCTCATAAGCAACAGTCCCTTGTTTACTTCTTTTATTTTGAATTGGTTTCTTGGTTGGAATGCAGAGTATAAAACATTGAGTGATTTCATGGATGAATGATATTGACAGCAGCAAGGAAAGTAACTTCAATTCTAGATTAGGTGTCTATTTGGTGAGAACAAATCTTTGCCCCCTTCATGGTAGAAAAGGTCAAATGTAATCCACCTACTACCAGAGAACTGGCTGGGCCCCTAATGCTTGGTGTCATACCATGAGTTTAGAGCTGGTCTCAGCAAGAAGGATAACCAAGCCAAGCTTCATGAGAGGAAATTCCATGTGGTTAAACCCATGGATCTACCCAATCTCTGCCTGTTTATCCACTTTGTTTCCTGGGTTTTTTTTTGTATGAACACTGGCCTGACTGGGAATGAAAGTTAATGGACTTCCACAGAGGCTCATTCTGTCCTGAATTTGGAGAGGCTGTTTTGCAATGGTAACCTTTTGATGAAAGATATAAACATTTTCACATTCTAGGGCAGCACTTTTCAAGACATCGTCAGTGAAAGACCAGTTTTCTTTTTTTTTTTGTAAAGTCTAATCTGTCACAAACCGGCTATTTTGTAGCACTGCTCTAAGTCCATACATCTATCTTCAGCCACGTGCTCTTTCACCAAAACTCCTTGTCACAAAATCCTCTAATATTGCTATTCAAAGTCTTTTATTAGATATCTGACTAGACTATTAGTCACTGTCTAAGAATCAGTAGAAATCTTGACCTGAGGCCGTCTCTCCCTTCCTGGCAAGGTGAAAAACAAGGTGTAGTTTTTGAAGATCTGCCAATGGAAAGATTTTTTCTCTCCATTATGTGATAATGCATGAGAAGGGTTTTAACACGGCTGCAAAACACATCTGGCTGGTGCTACCATAATGTGTGATGCCGTCTCTAAATCAGGCTCAAATTTTTCATACTCAACTGGTCGTTATATCATGAAGTCATAATATAATGAATGAAAGGTACACTGGAGTTGTGTTTGTATAACTATTTGTGTCTTCAGGTTCTGTTTGGAACTACTTTCTCAGATGGGATGCTTTTGGCTTAGCTTAGCTAGGAAGTTCAGAAAACATTTGGTCTGTGCGGCCATTCAGGTCCAATGGTCATATGCTCCCTTATGATCAGGAGCTCTTTCTTAAAAAACAACAGTTTCTTGTTAAATGAATCCTGACCTCAGTGTTCTCTGTTCCACTGCTCTCCTGTGTGCTTGCAACAGATGCCACAGAGTGCCCCAGTGTGCCACAGATATATTGAACATCAACTTGTACTAAGGTACTTGGGGCAGAAGCAGATCTTAGCCCATCTTAGGCCGTATGTTAGTGAACTGTTTCTATGTTTAAAAAACTACTCTAAAACCTAGTAGATTAAAACACAAACTTATTTCACAGTTTCTGTGGTTCAGGAATCTGGAAACAGCTTAGCTGTGTCCTCTAGTTCAATGTCTTTCAGAAGGATGAACCAAGGTGTTGTTGAGGGCTACAGTCTCATCTGGAGGCTCAGATGGGGGAGAATGTGCTTCCAAGTTCACTCATGTGGCTGTTGGAAAGATTCAGTTCCTTGAAGGCTGTTGGACTGAGGGTCTTAGTTCCTTTCTGAATGTTGGTCAGAGGGCTCTCTTAGTTCCTTGACACCTGGAACTCTTCAAACAGCAGTTTACAACATGTAGCTAGCTTCATCAGAGTGAGCAGGTGAGAGAGGAAGAAGGAAGTCAGAATCTTTCATTTTGTAACTTAATCATGGAAGTGATATATCATCAATTTTGCCATATTCTATTTGTTAGAAGCAAAGTCTCTAGATCTAGTCCACACTCAAGGGGATGGGACTAAAAAGGATTTAAATGCCAGGATGCAGGGATCATTGGGAATTATCTTAGAAGCCGTCTGCCACAGATGACCTCCATAAAAAACATAGAACATTTTTGTTTATCTGATGAATGGAAAAAGAAAACCAAATATGGTATCATTCAATTAAGCACAATAGACATTATATTTCCTTTTTAGTTAAAAAAGGCATACACTGTTTCTTCAGTTTGGAGCGCATATCTTAGATAAGCCCAGACCAATATATTCTCAGGAACTTTACTACGGTGGCAGTGTCCTGCATTTGTTGTGAGATTTATCTCCTGTCCACCATCATCCATATAATTTTGAAAAGTCTGTAGGGAACTTATTACCCGTGCTTACTTGGTCCTGTCAGAATTTCATTACTAATGTAATAAACCAGTTTATTATGTTTTCATAGGCCTTAAGGGATCAAAGTTTCCCCAGCTTAGATTGTGGCAGGAATAAAATGACAGAACATTATTGGTATAGTGCTCTCATAGCAGGTGAGATGACTTGGCTTTGGATGGTCCCTATATACTGGAAAGGAGAAAAATGTGTTTGCTGGGTCAATAACTGTGCATCAAGTACCAATGGCCATCTGTGGAGCACTAGTCACAGTTCAAGTCATCCCCTGCTTAAGTTAATGATAATAAAAATTGTTATCTTAGACCCATCAGTCTTCCATTCAGGCCAAATCAGAAAATTCATCATTGCTGATGAAGAAATGAGAAAAGGTAAAGCACTTTTGGAAGATTCCATAATATTCAACTGACAAAGGAAAAAAAATCTACTGAATTTTAATAGTATAAAAGAATGAGACAGTGGATAGGCAAAATAACATATTTACAGTATAGAATTCATAAAGTTGATTCAAACATTGCCTCCTAATGTGTTTAAATTCCTTCTCCATTTGAACTTTCAGTATCAGCTAGCCTTGGCCATGACTGGTTCAGGTTTGTGTAGTCAATGCAGCATAGAACTGTAGCTGGTTGTTGAACAAGCATGCAGAGTACAGATCTCAGGTGAGTTATTGTACCCATTGCAACGTATTATGTCTGATCCAAATTTCTGGTTTTTTCTTCTTGGTTAGGAACCTTCAAATTGTCTGAAGAGTTTTCATAATATATAAGAAAAACATACATTTTCTTACATATTATTATTTACTTATGGCAAGAGATGTCATGGAAAAATTTTTGTAGGTATGTTTCAGTGAATATTGCTGCATAATGAACCATTACAAAGCTTTGTGGCATAAAACAACCACTTTATTATACCCACAGATTCTATGGGTTAGAAACTTGTAAAAGTCATACTGAGGACAATGTCTCTGCTTTATGATCTCTGAAGTCTCAGCAGGCAGATTTTGAAGGCTGGAAGTTATTTAACAGCTGGGAGTTGGAATCATCTGGATGCATCTTCACTCGTCTATCTGGGGGATAATGATAACTGTGGACCAGAACATCCACACAAGGCCTCTCCATGTGATCTCTCCACTTAGGCTAGTTTGGGCTTCCTTGCGATATGGTGGCTGGACTCCAAAAGCAAATATCTCAAGAGAGGAAGTGGAAGCTGCAACTTTCCTAAGGCTGAGGCCTTGAAAGTAGCATGGCATAACTTCTATCATATTCAAGTCAAATATTCTCAGGGTCCAGATTCAATGGGAGGGAACAAGGACTCCATGTTGCAATGGTAGAAATGTCCAAGAATTGGGGGGCAATATTTTAAAACTGCTACGGGAAGGATGTGATTCCTCAAATTTTCTGGTTCATCTTTGTTATTGCCAAAAAATTTATTTTTCAGAATCCAATCTTTTCTCATAAATGCCCTAATATTCATATAGGAATCCTAAAGAATTTAATTTCTACAGTCTTAACCCAGCAGTTGTACTGAGCAAAATAGTTTACTCAGCTGTGTCACTTAAATTCCCTGAGTTTTTTTCATCTTGAGCTGAGGGTTTTCAGATGTGACTTTATCAATCTCTTATTTTAAGTTATCTATCAATGCCGCACGGAATCCAAACAATTCTATTTTCCACTTCTCATTTTCCTTCAGTCAGTGACCAGGATTCAAATTTAAAGTAAACTAGAATCCGAAAAGCAGAATCAGAGTAGGAAAAAGCAGATTATACCTATTCAGAGGGAATTGCAGAGAATGGCTAATCCGGATCTTAAAAATCTAAAGAAAATAATTTCAATTGTTCTAAACACCTACATATTTCTGAAAAGCTTCCCTCTTTGTCTGTAGAGTCACAAGTGAACACAAGAGATAATATGATTGACTAGCACCTAATCCAAGAACCTCCACTAATGTGTCTGGTGCCAACATCTTTTATTCAAGGTATTCAAGATTGGTTTGATTGGAACCCACAGAAGCTGATGGTGACTGATTCAAGGCTATGTGCAATGTCATTGGAGGAGTTCGTGAAATCAAAAGTGTAACATGCCAGGATCTTGGGCATCTCTGGGATCATCAGCAGTAGAAGTGTGTGCACATTTCTTCTTCTGAGGATGCTGTTATTCAGCTGACACAGTTCCAGACATATCCAGTGGTCAGAATTCTTAAAAATTACTAGTTATGTGTACTGTATAACAATTACCCAAGGCATCATTTTATTTCTGCAGGGAAATTCTCTTTCCCTCCCTTATTCTAAGATTAGCACTGCTACTATCATAGTTCTGCCAAGTTCAGCCTTGGGCTGAGTCCAGAGGCTACTTCTCTAATTGAAGTGTTCTGGTGTGGCTGCCTATGTTCTTTGATTGACTTATCATCAGCTGTTCCCCAGCACGCAGGCTTTTCCAGTCTCTGCTGGATTGCTTGTAGTACACGCTGTATGTAAGAGCTGACATTCTTGGTGAAAAATATAAAGGGATTAATGGGGAAAAGAAGTTCTGACAAATTAATTGCTGGGTCATTACGAGGCCTCTTGTTTACTTTATTCTCTGTGTTTTTGCCATCAAATCGATTCTGACTCCTAGCGACCCTGTGTACAGCAGGGCTGAATGCTGCTGGTCTGTTTGAGCCATCCGTGTCAGACAATGCTCTGCTGCTATTCACAGGGTTTCCATGGTCAATTGTTTCAGAAGTGGGTGTCCAAGTCCTTCTTCCCAGTCTATCCGAGTCAGGAAGCTCCGCTGAAACCTGTCCACTGTGGGTGACACTGCTGGTGGGTGACATAGCTTTCAGCATCACAACAACACAAAGCTGCCACAGTATGACACCTTACAGAGGGTGATGTGGTTCCCTGACCAAAACGAACCTGCGCTGCAGTGGTGAAAGAGCAATTCTTAAGCACTAGACTAGTAGGGCTGGCCCTGTTTGTTGTAGCAGCCAAAAATTAGGTGCCCCTTCTATACCTGGCTCTGTTTCCCGTCTCGGGTGCCCTCCTAAGCAAAGTATCTTCCGTGTTTAATGGACCATCAAACCTAAGGACAACCAAAAGACAAAATATTGATTTGTCTGTTGATAAACACATGTAACTAATTAGAATTATGGTTTAGACTCTTATTTTGGGGTCTGTAGTGGATTCCTTCTTTATCCTGCTTTTTTTTTAATCAAAATTACTAGATGAAAGTGAAATTATTTTCCTCTTTCCTTTTTTCTGGTTTGTATTATTCCCTCGATCATCTTTAGGTCATTCTTCAGCTCAGAATGATTGGCTTCAGATATTTTTTATACCGTTTGTTTCATCTATTCTGGGCATTTATTTAGCAATATCAATTATTCATATTTTATATCTCTGTTCACGTTTCACTATGTCCTGATCATAGTTTCATGAGTTTTTGTAAGTCATTTTACTACTCCTACTGTAATATTTTAAAACTCTATTGAATTATCAGTTTTTTAACATTGCCTGACTTACACAGTAACTAATTGCTCTTATATTCTAGTCTTATCATCTATTTTTCCAAATCTTCTTAAAGTCAATATATTTGAATGAGATTACAAAGTAGATAGTCTGTAAACTTCATTTCTATTTCCTCAACCATATATTTTTTTAAAAAGGCATACATTTTTTCTGTCTTTTGTGTATGTGATTGATTTCATGTTTGTTGCAGAATATTTTAGAAGACCACTCACTGGTATATTTTTTCTGTTGAATTTTCTTTGAGTAAAGACCCTTTTCATGACTTTCATGTTCTTCCCAAATAGGGTGGACTGATTTTTATTTTATTCCCTATCTTTTCCCCCAAATGCTCTTGGAATCCTCCTCTCTGTTGTTAAACGGAAGGATTGGTAGATAAAATTTTGCATCAGCAGTTTGGTGATATGTCAGTCTATTTGGAGTGAAGTGGGATGGATTAGTGCAGGAAGGAAACTCAGGTGCTGAGCTCCAGTCCAAGAAGAATTCATTCTTGACACATTTTCTTCTCTCTTTCACATCATTCTACTCAATGCACATCCTCGATTTCTGTGTGCCTAGGCTTCAAACTCCTGGCATTAGCTGTGACTATGTCCTCTTCCTTCCTGTATCTTTGTCCACTATAGCCGAGAAGAACCCTGCTATACTAGGGAGAAGCACTGCTGTGCGCCTGTGTTCCCCCTGGTGTGACCTCACTTGCCCATTGACATTTTGGAGCAGTTTGTTTCATTTCCACTTGATCCCAGGCAGATAAATAGCTCTGTATTTCTGTCATGATCCTCCCTCTTCCTTACACCCCTTGGACTTCCAGATTCTGAAGCCCGTTTGGGTTCCTTCTGGTCACTCTGGCAACGTCACAATGCTTTTTTCTCTTCTTTCAGGAAAGCAAAGTTTTCTTCTCTTTTGAGATTTATTATCAGGCTTTTCTTCTAATATGGCCTCATATATGTTATATTCAATAACAATTCTTTTACATTCATGGTACATTGAATGCACCATTTCCTAGTTCTTCATTTGTTCTGCATTTTCCCTCTGCTTATGTTCCTTTGTTGATCTCAGTCAGCATCTATGATAGTGATGGAAGTGGTTATGTTCAAGTTTCCATCTTCTAAGAAGTTCCCTGTCTTTCATTTTTATTGTCTTCTTGCACAACAGCTAATTCTCACAGGAAAAAAAAAAATACATAGAGTTTGTAAGGTTTGCTTCTGGCCATGATGTTAGAGCAAGCAACCAGATCTAATCTTCATGATTTGTAGCTAACATTCCCCTTGAGTCTTAGTCAGTCTTTGGAACAAGTCCACATGCTCAGATTTATTCTAAAACCCACAATCTTTTGCTCCATTTCCCCTAGCCATATCTTTTAGGAGTAAGCAACCACACCAAAGTGTTCCTAGAAGAAGCGTTTAGTTTTATAGAAGATAGTTAAATTTTAAATGGCAAATGAAGTAGATCTTAAGCTATTTAAAAAGTGCTAAAGAAATGCCAATATGCTTAAACTGTTCAAAAAAGAAAACCTGTGTATTGTTAACATGCACTTGGATTTTTTAGCACAAATGGTTTAAATGCTAGAATAAAAAATACTGATCCTATTCCATCCCAATGGTCCATTCCCTTGTGGGGAAGCTGTGTCTACCATCCCTCTAGTTCTTTAGCTTCTGTCTCTTTGCCTGTTCTGGTAAGATCTCTTCTCCTCCCTCCAATGTTCTCCTGTTGTCTAGCTGTCACTCTACAGAACTAGCTCTTAGTTTGAGATATGAAAATTACTTTGACAAATACTTTCTTAAGACAAAAATTGAACTATCTGCCTGCCTCAACTTGTCTAAGTGAGTTAAATTTCAATAGATCAGCACATATTTATTAGGTGTATATAACACTTTCTTAAGTATTTTGAGAATCAAGTTTACACTACCATTTTAGTTTGCTAAGGTTGCCATAACAAAGCATCACAGACTGGGAGGCTTAAATTACAGAAATTTATTTTCTCACAGCTCCTGGAGGCTAGAAGTTTGAGATCAAGGTGTTGGCAGAGTTAGTTTCTTCTGAGGGCCCATCAGGAAAGGATCTGTTTCAGGTCTCCCTCTCTGGCTTGTTGATGGCCCTCTTCTCCCCATGTCTTCACATTGTCTTCCGTCTGTCCACATCTGTGTCCAAATTTCCTCCTCTTATATGGACACCAGTCATATTGGATCAGGGCCCACTCATAGGACCTCATTTTAACTTTAATCACCTCTGTGAAGACCCTATCTCCAAATACAGTCAAATTCTGAGGTACTGGGGATTAGGACATCAACATATGAAATTTGAAGGATATACAATTCAGATCATATCATACTACATGCTATTTGTTGTAAACCTGAAAAGCGGTGTAGTATGTTGGTTAAGAGGAAAGACTGTGGAACCTGTCTGCCATTGGGATCCTGGATCTGATGCTACCTCCAAACTGGGTTATTCTATGCAAACTTTTAAGCATGTTTTTCTATGCTTCAGGGTCCACTTCTGCAAATCAGGAGTAGTATTTAATTCATGGGCTTATTTTGTAAATTGATGAGTTAATACATGTCAAATGCTTAGAGAGTACATAATGCAGAGTACTTATTCAATATATTTTAGATTTTTTAATAATTAAATAAAAAGCAGGAGATATGGCGTGTGACATATAAAGCCACCATGATGACCAAATCAGGCAAACACTTGATAGAGTAGTGATTACATTAGATTGCCAATAAAATTTATTTTGACAAAAATAACCATTTGAAAAAGATATGAACATTTTAAGCAGAGCCATTCTAACTAGTTGTTAGTCAAAAACATTTAAACTCACTAAACAGGTCCTAGTTCTGGTAAAATAGAGTGTAT
This sequence comes from Tapirus indicus, assembly GCA_031878705.1. Taxonomy (NCBI): domain Eukaryota; kingdom Metazoa; phylum Chordata; class Mammalia; order Perissodactyla; family Tapiridae; genus Tapirus; species Tapirus indicus. Next base: position 64,340,192 of record CM062923.1, read on the forward strand.
TTACTCTGTCTCTCCCATTGAGTAGAGCTATAAAACACATGGGAACGCTATTTGAGGACTCTAAGAAGTAAGTAGCAAGCAGACTGGGGAAGAAAAACAGAGTTTGAAGTACTACCATACCAGTGGTGACTTTATGTTTTTTTTCCCACTTTGGTATTCACCTGTGCACACTTAAGGTTGCCCCAAATCGGGAAGTGCATACTGTTGCAGACAGAGAGAACACCAGGAGATGTCCTTTAGCTCTGACTCGAGGAGCAGGAAAGATGTCTCCTATTATTCAGAGACAGTGGGAGGAATCTCCATATTTTCTTTTTTTCCCTGAGGAAGATTTGCCCTGAACTAACATCTGCTGCCAATCTTCCTCTAGTTTGTACGTGAGCCGCCACCACAGTATGGCCACTGACGAGTGGCGTAGGTCCACGCCCAGGAACCGACCATGGGCCGTCGAAGTGTAGCACACTGAATTTAACCACTAGGCCACTGGGGCTGGCCCTGTTTTCTTCTTTTGCATCCCTGCTTTTTCTCTTGTCTCTCATCCCAGCCCCCAGGTAAATTTACTTGCAAGGAAGGTGGTGATGACAACAGTGGCAGAAGGCAGCCCGCAGGCGAGGAGTTTCCAGTTTGAGGATCTGTGGTCCTCAGAGGATCTCAGAAAGATATTTTGATTTGTGTATTTATTTCTCAGCAAGGTCTCCAGTTAGCGTTATTTTTCATCTTGATTAGAGTGTTGAGGTGGAGTAGGTAGGCCACTATTGCTCTCTCTGTCCTCACCCTGCTTGGCTTCAGAGGTGGACACACTCACAGGAAGTGGGTGGCAGAGCACTGTAAATAAAGCCCCAGCTTTCTGTCTAGAGGACCAAAAGGGGAGCAGCAGGAAACCAGGGTGATCCCAGGCAGGAAGGAATTCAGAAAAGTGACGCCGTAAAGTTGTGTATAAACTCATGGGCTCACCCTTGAGCTGAACATACATGGATCTTATCCTCAATAGCATGCCAAATGATTGAAAATGAAACTAAGGGGTAGACCACTACCCAGGTCGCAGACTGGCTTCTGGCTGATGCACACATAGGACAGATCTGAATAATAAAGGCAGTGACAGTGGAACCGACAATGAGATCACAATAAATAGAATGCTGGTTGGAATTTGTTTCTGGAACCCAACTGTGTTGATTACCTGATGAAACAAAAATATCAATATTAAATATCATTTAAACAAGACACAGAGTCTCAGGGCATAATATTCAAAATGTGAAGGATACAACCCCAAATTATTCGGTATATGAAGGATTAAGAAAATCTCAACTTGCAGGAGAAAAGGCCATCAACAGACACCAAGGCCAAGATGACACAGATGTTGGAATTATATGATGACGAATTTAAAGCAACTGTGATAAAGTGCTTCAACCACAGTCACAGACACAACTGAAATTAAGAGGAAAATTATTAGCAAAGTAGAATATGGAAGAAGAGTCAAATGGATGTAAAATAACAACAACAGAAGCAAAACCTCATGGGACAGAGCAGGTATTTTTAAGTTGAATCCAATAGATGGCTTCTTGATGGTGAGGTGGGGGCTATGAGATCCTTGAAACTAAAATGTGCATATATCAAATGAGCATTTTTCCAAGGAGGGGGTACACTGACAAAATGATGATGCCTCGGCCACGAGCTCAGAGTTTATGACTTAATGGTCTATGAATAGGGCCAGAGGAATCAGTGTTTTTAAAAATCTACCCAGACCATTCTCATGGACAGCCAGTGGGGAGCATCACTGGTCTAGTGCAACCCACTTAGTTTTCAAATGAGGAGACTGAGGCCCAACAGAATTTTCCTCATCAGCTTTCTCTGCCACCTAGACTGTGAACACTGTTCACTATTAGTTGTTCTCTGGATATGCCAGTATGAAGACCCAACTTTCAATCTAATTTCTTAACGGTCCTCCACGCCACCTTTCTATCTTCTTTTATGTCTCAGAAGGATATTTTGATTTGTGTATTTATTTCTCAGCAAGGTCTCCAATTAGCTTTGTTTTTCACCTTGATTAGAATGCAGGGGTGGGGTAGGTGGCCACGTGCCTCAGGTCTGGAATTTGGGGAGATGTCAGAAGGGTAAGTGATTGAGATACATGGTATTTGGAAGCACTATTTTTAAAAATCAAAATTAATTCAAAGAGGTCCATAATGAATAAAATACCAAAAATTTAAAATAAATAAAAGTCACTAAAAGCACTGAGTAGAACCATATTAAAACCTGAGGAAAAAAAGAAAAAAATCAACCAATAATATTTACCCTGTTCTTATTTGGAATTTTGATGTCTTCTTGCTCATAGATTTTTTTTTTTTTGCATTAGTTGAATGCATTATAAATATTATAAATAAATGGTGAATTAAAATGTCATTTGTCTTGATTGTTGAGTTTTTGGTGACCGTTGGATTTTGTGCTGGGGGAGAGTACCTTGTTTGCCTCACCCTGTCCCCACCCTGAGTACTGCATCTGTTGAGGAGGGACTTGTGGGGAGAACAAGAAGCTCCTGGCTGTGATGAGAAACAGGAGAAATCATTGGGAAGTGGAAGCATGGAGAGAATGGACAATGCTGTGGGTGGGAGGAGGGGCAAATTTAACACTTTGTTATAAAAATGGATAAAAATTTTGCTTTATCAGCTGGCAGCAGAAATTTCCTGAAAGAAGGGCTCAAACTTCATTTAAGACCATTTTAACAAATTGCTTAAAGTGAAATTAAAACTCTGAGCAACGGAGTTATTAGCAACAGTGATGATTTTTTTTTTTTTTTAAAGAGAGTTAAACAGCTTCTTTGGTCAAAGAGAAACGAGAATAGAGGCAGAAAGATCTGAGAAGGGAGCAGAAGCAGGAGCATCGTTTGGGGGAACAGGAACTGCTAATATCTAAGTTGTTTGCACTTGAAATGTAAATCTTTCCATCTTCCTAAACCTTCCAGTGAAGTCCCTAAATATGCCTATATGAGCGGGTTTTATTTTATTTTTGTGTCGTGCGAGTTACGGAAAGGGACATATTTACTGTCAGTGACAACAATAAGAACAACAAAATAAACAAAAAAACAATAACAAAAAACTTAAATTGAACTAATTCAACAAAAGCAGGAGCACAGGAGCCAGGAAAGTGCATGGGAATGTAAGCCCTCTTGGAATTCTCAGAAATCTCATGGAAGGCCTTGGGTAAAGAGTTGAATCCATCTTCCAGGAATCGTAAGGCTCCTGTTGCAACAGCTGATAAGTGGGTGACACCTTAGCATAGCTGCTCAGTATAACCGGGCAGCACCAACACTTTATTGGTTTCTGATTGTGTAGACTCTGGGCTTTCTTGTGAGTGATTTGCAGTTTCTTCTCTAGCATTACTTCTCTCCTGCTGTTAAGAAAACTTATCAAAAAATTGGAAATAAGGCAAATAATAGGTGGGCAGCATGTCCTTTCAATGTCATTTGGGGGCAAAAGCCTACTTAAGGATTGTGTAGGGTAATGCACTTTCTTCAACTCACTGTCTGTTCTTCAAAATGCCTGGACTTAGTGAAGTTACATTTAAGTAGTGGATTTTTGGTTTGGTAGAACTATAAAAAATTTGTCTAGCAGAAAAAAGATAACCTCAAAGTTTATAGTTCATTGCCCTGGAGGACATTAATTAGTTTTGTATCTAACTCAACAACCTTATTCTAGACATTTTTTTTATAAATTCCTAATAAATACCTAGCTCATCAAATCTCTTTGCACTGATCTTAACATCTTACTGGTTCTCTTATTAATTAATGAGCTGAATAAAATCTTTGACATTTGTTCTTTAAGAAAAACCTTACAGGATGAGCTCCATATCAGAATGGAGATGACATAGGGAAGAGCTAATGAACTTAAAGATGGATCAGTAAAAATGATCCAGTCCGAACAACAGAGAAAAAAATAACGAAAAAAAAACACCCCGTTAACTCAAGGACCTGTGGGAACACACCAAAAGATCTAACATATGTGTCACTGGAGGTATGGAAGGAAATAATAGTGCAATGCAGAAAAAAATATTTGAAGAAACAATGGCAGACAACTTCCCAAATTTGGATAAAGCCATAAACGATTAGAATGAGTAATTTCACTGAACCACAAACAGAATAAACACAAAGAAATTCATGCCCAATCACACCATAATGAAAGTATTGAAAATTAAATACAAAGAAAAAAAATCTTGAAAGATAATAGATAGAAATAATGTTTTACCAATAGAGGAATAATGGTTTGATGGCTACAGATTTCTCATCAGAAACTCTAGAGGCCAGGAGAAAGTGGCTCCACGTTCGTAAAGTACTGGAAGAAAATTACTGTCAACCCAAAAAACTATATCCAGTGAAAATACTCTTCAAAAATGAAAATGATATAAGATTTCTCAAATAAAGGAAAACTGAGAGAATGTGTGGTCAGCAGAATTGCTCTAAAAATTTTACTAAAGAAAGTTCTTTTGACAGATGGAAAATAATACCAGAAAGAAACTTGGAACATTAGGATGACAGAAGAGCAAGAAAAATGATAAATATTGCTATAAATAAAGTGGACTGTTAATATCTTCTTGAGTTCTTTAAAATATGTTTGAGAGTTGCAACAAAAAGTTATAAAATCATCTGATGGATTTTCAGTGCATGTAGATATAATACATAAGACAATAACACAAGGAGGGAAGAAACAGGGGCCTATTTGGTGGTGAGATTTCTACATTCCACTTTAAGTGGTAAAATAAATGGACTGTTAAAACTTAAGTAGTATATTGTAATGCTGAAGGCAACCACTCAAAACTCTATAAAAAGAATGGGAATCAACAACGAAAAGGTGGAATGATTAGATTAATATCAATCAACATAGACTTAAGAACAAAAAATTGCCAGAAATAGAGATGTTACATAACGATGAAAAGGTGAATTCACCAAGGAGACATAACAGTCCTAAAGGTGTGTGTATGTAACATGAATGTTTGAAAATATATGAAGCAAAAATTAAAGGATAAATAGACAAATCCATAATTACAGTTGGAAACTTCAACACTCTGCTTTCAGTAATAGACATAAAATCAAAAGGATATAGCAGAACTGAACTACAACATTAACCAATTGGATCTAACTGGCCTTTCTAGAATACTCCACACAACAACTGCAAAACGCATATTCATTTCAAGTGTACAATGGAACAGACACTAAGATAGACTATATTCTGTGTAGTATTACAAACTCAATTGAAAGATTTGAAATCATGCATGACCATAATGGAATTAAACTAGAAATCAGTAAGAGAAAGATAAAAGCACAATCTCCAAACATTTGGAATTTAAATAACATTTCTACAAAATACACCAGTCAAGGAGATAATCTCAAGGGAAATTAGAAAATATTTTGAACTGAATGAAAACACAACATGTCAAAATTTGTGGGATGCAGCTAAAACAGTGCTAAAAGAAACTTTACATCATCAAATACTAGTATTAGAAAAGAATATGTTTCTCTATCTGGCTTATTTCATTTAGTATAATGATTTCAAAGCCCTGTTGTAAAAGGCAGGGTTTTCTTCTGTTTTATAATTGAATAATATTCCAATGGGTGTATATATACACACACATACCATATATATGTGGTATGTATACTAGGGACTTAGCAGACATTAAAAAAAAATTAAGGGAATACTACAAAATCTCTTCAAACATAAATTTGAAAAATTATTTGAAATGGTCCATTTTCTCAAAAACCACAAACTACCAAAACTTACCCAAGACGAAATAGATATTTTGAATAGTCCTAAAACTAGTAAAGGATATTAAATAGTAAACACTTTTCAAAAAAAGAAATCTCCAGGCCTAGAAAGTTTTACTCAAAAAATTCTACCAAACATTTCCAGAAGTAGTAACACTAATTCTTGACAATCACTTCTAGCAAACAGAAGAGGAGAGAATACTTCCCAACTTACTTCACCTAAGGCTGGCATTACCTTCTATCAAAACCAGACAAAGACTTGTGAAACTTTGGAGTGTTGAGAAAAATTTTTGTGTTTCTACAGAGTTAGAGCTTTCTGAACAAAATTTGTCAGTAAATTGGGATGCTGGTAGGAAAGCAACTCTTGGGCAATTAATTTATGACTGCATAGACAGTGAGATAACTAGAGAGATTTACTTAACTCTGGAGATATGTTTTTAGGTTTCAAGGGAAAATGAAGCCCAGGACCTTGAAGATATTGTCCAGGCCATAGAAACCCAAAGATATGATGGGGGTGGGGAGGGGGGAGGAGGTTTATCTGGCCCTTGGAGAGATGTATTTACATTCTAAAAGGCTGGAGTGAGAACCCAGGATCCATTTCATCCCATCTTTAGAGAGCAAAGGTTTTTGTCCCTTTTTCTTGTAGGAGAGAGGCAGTAGCCTTTTTCTCCTGTATATAAGCAAAAAAAAAAAAAAAAAAAAAAAATCCATTTACCTCTGTTCCTCATCTAAAATACAGACTTTGTATGCATAGTAAATTTGATCTGACTTTCACTGTGTTGCTCCAGGGGTAAAAACTGGGATGTGGGAATTTATGTAGTTATTTGTTTTTAAAGTAAAAAATGATGATTTACCTCTAATCTAGAATACCTGTTGTGCATGTTCATTATAAAATTTATGAAAATGACTATTAAAATCCCAACAAACGGAAAAGAGTGCTCAGATGGGTCTCATACTGGCATTTAATTGCTCCAGACCAAAATCGACACATGTCACTTCTGCTCACTATTCTTTGGCTGGAACAAGTTACCTGGCCCTAACCAAACACAGTGTGGGCCAGAAAGTACGGTACTATCAAGTTTCTGAAAGGAGAAGATTACAGAATTATCTTCTTAACAATATTAATTTTTATCAAAGCCCTTTTTTTATAAGGCGAAATGAGGAACGGTTAAGTTAATTGCTATCAACCCTCACAAATGAAAATCTAAAACGATATTTATTGAAAAATCATACACATTTTACTACATACTATAATCAGTGAGGTCAATATTAATTCCACCTGATAGGGTTGAAAGATATAGCTGCTTTGAGTGGCTGAATTCTCATAACAAGGCCATAGTTAACTGAGTCTAAAGCAGTGTTTCTAAACTGGGAACTATTTTACCTCCCCCACACCCTGGGACATTTTGACAATGTCTGGTGATATATTTTTAATTGTTACAACTGGGCGATGGGGTTACTGGGATCTGGTGGGTAGAAGGAAGTGATTCTGCTAAATCTCATACAATCACATGACAGTCCCTGCCATAAAGACTTTTCCAGGCCAAGTGTAAATAGTGTTGATGTTGAAAAACCTTTGTATAAGGCCTAGAAGAAAATGACCCATTCATTGGTCTTAACTTTTTCTGTAAAAAGATTTATAAATGTTTTTAAATGTATAAATGTAAATAAAAGTATGAATGTAAATAAAAATACATTAATAAACTTTATGCAATGTATACTTTAGGCAATATAATAAACTTTATGCACAGTTTATATTAATAAACTATGCATGTACAAGGCCAAAATGAAAAGATGTACAAGAACTCAAATTTGTCTGATGTCTGACTTACTCAAGGCAACTTTCCTATCTTAACCCCACAGGCAAGGACACAGAACCTATTCGATGATTCCTAAGTACCATTCACTTCCTCTTCATAGTGTTCATGACAATGGTAACGAGAAACAGCCTGCCGCTGCAGCCATTTCCCCTCATAAGGACCATTACGTCAGTCTGAAGACAAAAAACACCCCATCTAACCCCACTTGTTTCAGGAAATGACTGCCATCAGAAAACCCTCAGCTCCTTTCTCTTTTGAATCCTTTTGAATGTAACCCTTTCTCTTTTGAAATGCCTCCAACTGCTTGGCTGATCCCTGAAGCCAAGCAGGGACCACCAAATGTGCCTGAAGATGAATTAGAAAGTTTTCTCCACTTCAAAAATCCTACCTTAATAGAATATTTGCCAATCAGAGCCTGTCTAAGCATGTCAGGTTTTTATTCTCCTTTCTAACACCTTTGAGCCCATGCTAAAATGAAAATGATGGCAGGTGGAGCCCTTTCCACAAGTTCATGAATAAATGGACTTTATTAATTTTGCGTTGGACTTAATTTTGTCTTTGACAGTAATTAGATCACTAACTGTGAAATTATTCACTTATTGCCAGTTACCCTTGGTAGCTGGAATGTCTATCTTCTTCATAACTCTACTTCTTTCTTTAGAGAGAACCTGCTATCCTAAATGCTTTTAACGAAGCTTTGATACACTTTTAAAATGCTGCTTAGAGGAGCAAGTTTCTTTCCCATTAGGATCATCCAGCCCCTTTGACAAATTTAGAGATAATGATATAATTTTCAAAAAATGTTACCTGGAGAGATCAAGGCTAAATTAAGTAAACAGAGGGTTAGATTAGTACGAGAGGCGATACAATGAATTTCACTAAGTACATTAATTTCCCTAATGTTAGTCATGGTATGGTTTCATGAAAATTGTGGGCACAAAAATATGGCTCAAAGAATTTCAGGATTTGGTTAAATAGATCAAAAAATATTTCAGGCAAAGAATATGCAAAGACCTATAATAAATGTGTTTTCCATGCTATAACAAATGTATTAGTCCAAATTTCATTGTTTGCCCCATGAATTTTGTTACCTTATGGTAATCAAGAGGACCGTTCAAAAGTATTGTGGTTCTTCTAAGTATATAATAGGGTTATACTTTTCTCCTCCTTCTGAAAGTTTCTTTATTTTTTAATTTTTTATGGCCATATGACTTGATTTGGGCAATGAAATGTGACCAGAGACTAGAAGTGGTTCTTTCAAGAGTTAGATATAATTCACCAACTTCCCTTCTCCTTGCCTCAGAGGTCATGGAAGCAAATATGTTGATGGATTCATCAGTTTGATTCCCCTGAGTGACAATAATAAATAAAGCCCATCTGATGACCCATGTTGGATATACACCAGGACTAAGAAGTGAAACTTTGTTGGTTAATCCACTGAAACGTGGAATTGTTGGTTACTGCAGCATGACCAAGCCTATCCTGACAGTTACTTCCTCCTAAAGCAACCCATTTCTTCAAAAGATAAAAGAAACATATACAAGGCAACCCTGAGGAATGAAATATATCTTCCATTTCTTGTAACTGGGTAATAGTTTTAAGGTGTCAACTCAATGAAATGTAATAGGGAATTAGCAAAGTATGTTCCCATATCCATCAATGAGAATATATAATCCTGCTTAGGAATGAGAGACTTAGCCTGAGGACTTTAAAGATATGTTCTGTTTGGGAAGAGCACAAAAGTCCTCTTACAGAATTGTCATATCTTTAAAAATAAAATTTATGTAGACATAGATATGGTTTCACTTTGTTTTCCTTTGTTGTTGTTGTTGTTTTTAATGCAGATCTTGAGGACTAGAGAAGAAAGTAAAATTAAGAAAAAACATTTACAGCACTCTAATGAGAAAAATAACAGAAAATAGAATCAATATGTGGCCCAGAAACACACAATCTGATGGATTAAAATAGACTTTTAATGTAGTCTTGGGAAATTATAGTTGAAGTAACTGGAAGCTTTTCTATGAAAAAGCAAATAAGAATTGGCTATCAGGGTGGGTTGACATGAAAGAGAAGGCAGAGCATAAATCTGGTACTATAAAATATTTAGAATCAGGTAGAATATGATAAAATAGAAGCCAGTTGAAGAATAACTGGAAAAGAGGGTAATAATACATCAACAATTATTGCACAGAGGTCTTGTAAAAATCAATGTGTTTTTTACGAGATCTCGTAACTGGTAAAATAAAGATGCTACAGGGGTTCTTGTTTGGAGCTACCATCATTTGTGGAGAGGTAGATTTGATTTTGAGGGGGAAACCTTTCTCTTCTTATGCATGCAAAGAATAATGAGGTAATTTTAGAACACACTTATTAAGGTCCACATTGATCAAACTTGGCAAGACTGACTGAACATGTCTAACCTCAACAGCATGTTGAGATGAAGGAATAAAGGGAACAGAAGTAAGGAATTGTTTAGTGGTTAAATGGACAGTCAAATTTAGGCATGGAATTTTAGTTAAGGCAACAAATTCAGAGAACTTCTGTTCAGGTAGGAAACATAAATACATTTCATACGGGCTACAATAAGTGATATATCCCAGTTTATAAAGATCACATCCTAACAAACTTATAAAGGAATAACAATTAGTAGAAATACATGCCACAATGAGATCAAAACTAAAGAAATCCTCTCAAACATAAAAGTCAGGATGAACTGTAATCTGCTTAGAAATTCCTAGGATACACTCAGCCACAGAGGACAAAGAAATGTTGAGTAATTCTTTAGTTCTAAGTGTAGAATGTCTAACAACTGTGTTAAAAAGCCATTAACTTCAGATGTTATTTAACATGAAATAAATATAAGGTTAGCAAGGATCATAAATCTAATGGCAATGAAAAAGCAGAGATCATGTTACAGTTCCCTAATGTACAGCAGGCAATGGAGATGGTGATTGGACAATCAGACACAGGACTGAGAAGTTTGGGGAAGTGTCCTGGCTGACTTGTGTATATGATTTCCCAATGATCCTCCTTCCAACCCCAATCACATACACTCTATTAAAAAAAAAAAAAAAAACCTTCTAGGAACAAGGGGAACAGGGCAGATATACCCCAAATTATATATTTTTAAAAGCTCATCAGAGAGCTGAGCATTCAAATAAACCTAAAATGCAGAAAATGATAAACACTTAACAAAGAAAAGAAGTCCATGACTGCTTTCATCCCTGGAAGAGTAGCAAGAAGCAGAAAAATCCACCATATATGGAAGTACAGAGAACTCTATCAAAATTTCATGGCTTCGTGTTGCCTGGTGTGATGGTTTAGAATCCTGAGGATACCCCAGCTAGAAGAGTCTGCACCTACCTTCCAAGTCCTCTCCACTGATCTTCACCAAATTCATGGGTTAGTATGCCAAGTTTGAGATGAGCGCAGGAGAACTAAGAGAAATTCCTCTGAAACACTTCAGTTCTTCACTGGCTGTACGGCAGTGGTCTACAAAGAGTGAGAGAGGGTCAGGACAGCTGATGGAAATCAAAAGCTGGTTCTTTAATATAAATTAGTAAAATTGACAACCCCCTAGCTTGATTGATCAAGGAAAAAAGAAAAGAGACAAATTACCGACAAGAATGAAAGCGTGGGCCCGACTAAAGAGCTTATAAATATTAAAGAACAATAAGAAAACATTATGAAAAATGTTGTGGTAATAAATTCAACAAACTAAATAGAATAAACTGATTTCTTGAAAGACATGTGTTACCAAAAATAACTCAAGAAGAAACAGAAAAACTCAATAGCCCTGTATCAATTTAAAAAATTAATTAATAGTTAAAAATCTTCCTATAAAGAAAACTACAGGCCTAGATGTCTTCCATGGTGAATTCTACTGAACAGCTAAGGAAGGAAAAAAAAACAAAAACAATTCTACATGTACTATTTGAGAAAATAGAATAGGGAGGAATACTTCCTTATTCATTTCTATGAGATTATAATTACTTGGATACACAAACTAGGCAAAGACATTACAAGAAAAGGGAACTGCAGATAAGTATTACAAAATAGTATAAGTAAAAAGATAATAGTTTGTGACAAGGTGGGGTTTACCTCAGTAATGCAAGTTTGATTTAACCATTCAAAATTCAGTCAATGTATTTTGTCACATTAATGAATAAAGGAGAAACACTGGATGACGACTTTAACAGATGCAGAAAAATGCATTTACCAAAATTCAACATCCACGAATGGTAAAAATTCTCAGGAACTACAAATAGGAGGAAACGTTCTCTATGAAGTGTTTCTACAAAAAATCTAGAGCTAATATCATCATTAATGATGACTATTGAATGCTTTCCCTCTAAAATAAGGAACAAAGTAAGAAGTTCTGATTTCATTGCTTTTATTCAGTTGTTCTATATATGCTAGCTATTGCAATAAGACAGGAAAAAAGGGCAGGAATATTATAAAGGAAGAAGTAAAACTGTTAATATTTGGGGACACCAAGATTATGTGTGTATAAAACCCTATAAAATCTACAAATAACTGCAAAAACTAACTAAAAAATTGCAAAATCACAGGATTTAACATCAATATATAAAAATGTACTGTATTTCTGTAAACTAGCAAAAAAATTTTATAAGGGGAATTTAAATATAATACCATTTATTCCATGGAATAGAAGATCACTTTCCCAAATAATCTTTAGATTCAACGCAATCCCAGTTAAAATTGCAGTGTGTTTTTTTTCAGTAAACAACGAGCTGATTTAGAAATGTATGGGGATATTTAAAGGATACAAAATAATCAAAACAATTTTGAAAAAAAACAAAGTTGTAGCACTTGTATTTCTACCCACCTTCAAAATTTGTTACAGTAATACAAAAAAATGTGGTATTTGAGCAAGAATCAAAGAGTTTAATAACAAAGGAAAGAGAGTGCAGAAATAGGCACTGATTTTTGACTAAGGCATCAAGTCAATACAGTGAGAGAAAATTAAACCTTTTTATTAAAAAATGCAGGAAAAACATGATAAAAAATAAAATTCCATACTTCCCTCACTTGTTACAGAAAAATTAATTTGAGATAGATGATTGACCTAAATGTATAAGCTAGAACCATAAAACTTCTAGATGAAAACACAGAACACTATCATTTGTCTTTCTGGGGTAAGCAAAGATGTTTCAAACAGACAAACACACACTAACTAACCATGAAGGAAAAAGATTAATAAACTGGACTTCATCAAAATGCTTTATTTTTAAAAAATGAATCAGCAAGCCACAGGCCTTAAAAAATATTTGTAACACATACCTGACAAAGAACTCAAATCCAGACCACATAAAGAACTCCTAGTAATCAATATATTAAGAAAAACAACCCAGAAGACTTGAACCAACCACAAAAGCATAGAGACATGTTTCATATTATTCGTTATCAAAGAAATGCAAATCAAAACCACTATCAAACATTTAAGGAAACTAACTCATCTGCAAATACTTTCAAAAATAGAATAAGAACACTTTCCAAATCATTTTATGGTAACAAAATCTGACAAATACTTTGTAAGTAAAGAAAACCACAGACTAATATCCCTCATGAATAAAGCCTCTAAATCTTAAGAAAATAGTAGCAAATCCTATAGCATAAAAAAGGGGTAATATACCATGAACTAGAGGAGTTTGACCCAGGAATACTAGGCTTTTTTAACTTTCAAAAATCAAACACATTAAAAGAAAAAAAAAAGAGGAAAAAAGAAGACCATGTAAATATCTATATAGATGCAGATAAAGCCTTTGACTAAATTCAATATCTATTCATGATAAACACTCTCAGCAAAATAGGAATAGAATCAACCAGATAAAGGGACTCTATATGAAACCTACAGCAAACATAATTCCTGAAATACTGAGAGCTTTCACCTATGATCAAGAGCAGAGAAAAGTCAAATACTCTTACCTTTTCTAATCAACATTGTATTGAAATCCTCTCTAGTGAGATACAGCAAGGAAAAGACACAAAGGGCATACAGATGGGAGAAAGAAGAGCAAAATTGTCTATATTTGGAGATTCCATGACTACATACATAGAAAATCCTAGGGGATGTCCAAAAATTTATCAGAATTAATAAGTGAATTTAGTATGTCTATGCCACACAAAAAGCGATTGTATTTCTATATGTTAGCAATAGGCAATTAAAAATAAAACTTAAAGAAACAGTACAATTTATAATAGCATCTAAAATAAGAAATACTTAGGAATAATTTCTTTAAATTTGGGTAATATATTTACATTGAATATCACAAAAGTTTGCTGAGATAAATTAAAGAAGGCACAAATAAATGGAGACACAAATAATACGATGTTTATGTATTGAAAGACTCGATATTGTTACAGTGTCAATTTTTTCCAAACTGATCTATAAAAAGGAAGCAACTTCAATCAAAATCCCAGCAGACATATTCCGTATAAATTGCCAAGGTCTTTCTCAGATGTTATGAATGGAAAGAATTTAGAATAGCTGAAACAATAGTGAGAAAGAAGAACAAAATCAGACACTTAACATTAACTGATTTAAAGATGTACGTACTATGAATCAACACTAAGCACAGCAATGTAATTTTAGCATAGGATAGACAAGGTAACAGAAAAACGTCCAGAATTAGTCCTACACATAAATTTGTTCATAGATTTTTTTTTTTTTTTTTACAAATGTTTAAAGGCAACTCAAGGGGAATTTCAAAAAATGGTGTTGAAAATCTGGCAATGAAATGGAAAAAATAAAACTTCAACTCTTACATGATGTACAAAACTTAAAATGGATCATAGACCTAAACATAAACACTAAAAAAATAACACTTTTGGAAAAAAGCTTAGGAGAAAATCTTTGCCACCTAGCATAGGCAAAAGTTTCTTAGGTAGTATGAAAAAAGCATGAACAATAAAAAATTGATAAATTGTATTTTATCACCATTAAAACTTTAGCTCTTTGAAAGACACCATTAAGAAAATGAAAAGGTAAACCATAGAATAGGAAAAAATATTTGCAACACATATATTTGACAAGGATATTACATACAGATTTAATTTTTAAAACTCTTTCAATAATTAGAAGATAGAATTTAAAAAAAGGCAAACAATTTTCAACAGACAGTTCAGCAAAGGAGGCATATGAATGGCCAAAGAAGCACATAAAAATATTGCTCATCCAGAAAATACAAATTAAAATACTTTGAGATACCTCTACATACATGCTAGAATAATTAAATACTGACAATACTAAGTGTTGGTGAGGATGTGTAGCAAATGAAATTCTCATACATTGCTAGTAGGATTGTGAATTGTCCAACCCTTCTGGAAAGAAGTGTGACAGTTCTTTATAAAGTTAAAACACATCTATCATAAAGCCTAGCAATTCAATTAATTTACCCAAGAGAAAAGAAAATAGATGTTCCTTCCAAAATTTTCACTAGAATGTTCAGAGCAGCTTTAGTCATAACAACTCCAAACTATAAACAACCCAAATAGTCATCAAGAGTTGAACCAATGAATTAGTTGTGGTATATCTGTGCAATATACTACTACAGCAGTTAAAGGGAACAGACTACTGATATGTGCAACATGCACCCAAAAGTTTTCACATACAGTGTGATTCCATTTATATGACATTTTAGAAGAGGCATGATTAAGCAAACTGACATAGCTTGGGGCTATGGGTGAGGGGTATTGTCTGAAAAGGGGTACAGGAGACCTTGTAGGATGATAGAAATGTTGTATATAGTGATTGTGTTTGAGATCACATGATTGCATGCATTTGCCAAAACTCATCAAACTCTACATTTACATGGATTAATTTTATTTCTGTATACATTATACCTCAATAAATTTGGTTTTAAAAATATGTACATGGCTTGAGTGCCTAAGATCCTTCCTGACTAGCCCTAATCTGTCACCGCTTTCTGCTTCTGAATTATTCATGTCATATTAATCTCCCATATCCTTCAATACTTTTCCATCTTTGAAAACTTAATTTATTTGTATCTCCAGTCACAGACCCCTCTCCAATCTTTCAGTTCAGTTCAGTTCTGGCTTGTTTTTAAAAGCCTCGTTTTGGAAAGTCAAATATGGTGGCCAAATGGCTTCTGTTTAAATTGTGGGATGTCAGATTTTGATGAAAATAGACGTGCATGTACAGGATGTGGTTTGGAAGAATTAGTTTAAAGAGTTCGTGTGGCAGTTATACCATGCGATTTATGGGAAGTAGTTTGAATTTTTCACTGCTTCAAATCCGTAGTGCACATGGATTCACCCGGAGAACATGGTTCAGCGAAGGCAGTCTGAGGTAGGTTCTGAGATGCTGGTTTTTAACAAGCCTCCCAGAAGATTTGGATGCCGGTGGTTTTCTGACCCTATTTTAAAAGCAGAGGTTCCTTGGAAAGAAGTTAACTTGGCCTGTTTGGGGGTAGAATGTGTGTGCATGTGGGAGTGGTGGTCATGATGGTTGGGGTGTATCATACTCACTGAATTCATATCCCAGCTCTGCCATTTTCAAGCTGCGATACATTGGTCAATCACTTAAACTCTCTGAATATCAGTTGCCTTCTTCCTGAGAGAAAAATGATTATATCTACTCCCGAGTTTTGTCATACCGATTGAAAGTGTGATGTTCGTGAAGCACCCAGAACTGCTGACCATATAGGGTACATTGGATGCTACTTACCTTCCTTCTTCAGTTTATTTTAAAGACAGCGTTCGCATGCTTCAGCTTTACTCAGACATTCAACGTGGGGATGGTATCTACGTTGAAAATAATTTTATTTCTATATAGTTAGCCATAAATTTTAAATTGAGGAAAAGTAATGATTTATCCTATACCATCAACACTACTTCTTACCTGCTTTGCAATGAAAAGAGTATCTAATTTTTGTGACATAAATGGCTAAGGTTTAGGGGTATGGAATGGCTGAAAAAGACCTTTCCTTTTCTCTCTTCTCTCCTCTCCTTTGCTTTCCCTCTCTCCCTTTCTCAATTCTTCCTATCTTCCTTCCTTCCTTCTTTCCATCCTTCCATTCTATTAACTGATCTGAATAAAGATTGAACTTTGATCTAAGCCTCGTTATTTCAAACTCTTTTTAGCACAACTTCACTGAAGATTGAATTATAGTGCCACTTTTCCATTGTTGCTGGCATAACACTACCCAGTCAAAGACCTCCCTCTAGGTATGGGTCAAGCCCTAAAAACAATTCATATAGATTATTTTATTTATGTGCATAGTTAGGTGGACGTGTGATTCTTCACTGCCCACTAAAGTGATTCTTCACTGCCATAAAATGAGTTTATAGTAGTTATGAATTCATCCTAAATTCTTCAATTTGGACTTTTCTTTGGCTTCCAAATGCTTTTTTAACATCTAGGGCAGAATATTGTTGCCATTACTAAACTCAGATTTCATTTCAGTCACCTTCAGGTGCTTGTTTATTTCCTATTTGTTATTATTTGCTTTTCATTCAGGCTTATTTTTCACTATCCAGCCATATATACATACTACACCAGTCAAGTTTATCTTCCATCAGTCACTCTACCCACACCATTTCTTTCCACCTCCCTGCTTTCAGTCATGTAGTTTCTCCAACCTGGGACAGTCTTTTTTGCCAGCTTAAATTCTTCCCATTACTCAAAACTGTATTCAATCTCCACATTTCCTCTAGGAAACTTTCTTCAATTACTCTAACCTTCTCTGAACTCCCGCTGTATTTATAGATGGATCACAGCGTAGCGTTCTAATTACACACAGAATGTCAGAGCTGAAAGGGACCTTAGAAATCAAGTCCAATGCCTTTGTTCACAGAGAAGGAAACAGAACACAAGATACAATCAGGGGAAAGCAGAAGGACATGATCTTAGAGAGTGGGTAGGAACAAGATTTGAATGTGACACTGATATTACCTGGGATGATAATGGTCTGGGGGCAAGAGGGGGGGATGTAGGTGGCATTCAGTGCTGAGAAGACTGATCAAGGTTAGACTCACGCAGGAGGGAGAAAGTGATGGGTAGCTACCCAGAGACGTCCTGACGTATTGCAGAGGAACACTGAGGTTTGAGTGCTGGTCTGCATGCGCCGCCAGCCACGGTAACTGTCTAGAACGCTGGTGCCTCAACTGACAGCGTCAGAATTCTGCAGAGGCAGAGGGCAATGAGACACAGCTCACTGCACACGTTTATTCTTTGGAAAAATTGTATTTCAGAGCCAGATTTTTTTAAGTCAATCATTTCAATTTGTCAACCAATATTTGTTGATGGATGATTGGAATGTAACCAAATTTAAAAAGCTGTAGAAGTGGAATTTCAAGTAGAGAAAAGAATGTAAGGAAAGCCGTGAAAGATAAGATCATTTGGTGCAAAGGAATACAGGGAGGCTAGCTCGGAATTGAAGGGAATCCCACCAGCAGGGCATTAAAGAGGAAGCATGGGGACTTGGAATGTATTTTCAGGTTAATAGAAATCCATTGAGTAGAATTTAACAGAAAAGTGATAGAGACTAAAGTCCATTTTACTCTGGGTGAACTATGAATTAAAGCGGACAAAATAGGGACATTGTTGATCCAGTACAAGTAAAGCAATATTCGATTCCCCCGACCCAAACCACTTCCCTTTTGGTTTCCCCAACTTCACCTTGCTGGGTTTTCTCCCACTTTCCAGGAGCCACTTTCTCAGTTTTTTTCTGAGTCTTCTCCCTGTGCTAATTCTCTGTTTAGGATTCTTTTTCCTTCTCCAGCTCTACTTCTTTCTCTAAGTGACATCATTCATTTCTATAATTTAAAATTATAGAAATAAAATTTTAAAATTATCCATATGCTAAAGATTCACTATCATATTTTTACACCTCGATTCACCTCAATACAAGGTAATTATAAATATAACGGTCTTGTTAATATATTCAGTGGCAAATCTCTGTAGACCTCGTAAGCTTTGATATCCCTTCTCAAAAACCTTACTGTGCCTTTATCATTTTCGTAACGATACTGCCATCCATTGTAACTAGAAACCAAAAAGTTATCTTTGATTTCTCTCAGTTCTTAATCCCTCCGATCCAGTAAATCAGCAATCCTGTCTATATCTGAAATATATCTTCACTTGGTCCACGTCTCTGCCTCTTCTCTGGTACTCACCTAACCCACGTCCCTCTCATATGTCTCTTGCAGGGCTTCAACCGCTTCATGCCTGGTCTCACTGCTTCCACTATGGGCCCTCCACAATACGCTCTCCACGATGCTGTCAGAGCGCTCCTACATAACACTAAGGATCATTTCACAGCCATATTAAAACCCTTCAACAGCTTCCCATTGGCTGAAGATAAAACCCATGTTCACTACCTTAGCCTGAGAGGCCCACGTGACCTGCCTTATTATGTCTGTCCCCTATTCTCACAAAGCTCCATCCACACAGGCCTCCTTTCTGATCTTCACTGTCTCAGGACTTTGGCACATGCTGTTTCCTTTACTTCGCGTGCTTGTCCTCTGGTGCTTCTCATGGCTGACTTCTTCTCACACCTCAGTTCTCAGTTAAAACATTACCTTTTGGTTGAGTGTTCCTGAGTGACCTTCTTTAAGGTTGGTATCCCCTTAAAAACACAAAGTTTTTCCTCTATCATCATTCTATTTTTCCTCTGCAGAACGCTTATGTAAGTCTGCAATTATCTCAATTATTAGCTTATATATTATCTGTTTCTTCTGATTATGATATAAACTCCATGACAGAAGAGGCTCATTTGTTCTGTTCATGGGGATACGAAACAGACTCCGACACAAAGGAGCTGCCCAGTAAATACTGAATGAAATAGGAAGCCGCTGACTTCCATTTTAGAAGGAATCATGTCAACAAAACTTCTGCAGATACAATCACAGCTAGAAACATGAAGCTAAACATGAAAACAACAGAAGTGGCTTTGTGCTTGCCTTATTCACTTTAATATAAATTACACTGTGTTTCAAACCAGGCAAAATATTACTAACTAATGGTGAGGGCTGCAGCTAAGTGGAAGAGTGTCAAAGGAGATGCTATTGCATGTATGTTAAAGCTTAAAAGAAGAGGTTCAAGACATGTCTTTTAGAAGCCACTTGCCAACTATCAAACTGCAAAGTTCTTTGGCGGGGTTCCCACAGTTAACCTAAAGAGATCCAAGTACTCGTAATTTTTATTTACCCTGAGGACTCAAATGAAGCAACCATAACGGAAAACTTCTTGTGTTTGTATCCTATTAAATATCACCCATCCCCAGACATTTTTGGATTCCTTCTAGCCATGTATCTGTGGCTTAAGTGGATTCTGAGGGACATGCCCTTTGGAGGCTAAGCCACACTGTGAGGGACCAGCAATCTTCCTGGGAACAGGCTCCCCAGAGACCCATCTGTACCAGCAGGTCAGGCCCCTCTGACACTCTGTGGGTGAGGAAATCTCTCTCCTTCTGGCTTAGCCTTGGTATGAGAAGGACCTAGGAGTAGACTGTCCTTACTACAGGCTTGATTTAAAGATGGCGGCAATAAGCAAGTGCTTTGTTTCAAATACTGTCTGTATAAACTGTTGATTGTCTCTGGATTAAACACAACTCTGAGGTCAAGGCTGTTTGTGTATCTTCGCTCACATACCAGTCATCCTTTGGTGACCACTTAAGACCGCACATTGAATATCTGTTGAACTGCATTGAGATTGGGTATTTTTTGGTAAGCAGACTGTAACTCTGATACGGTATGAGAAAAAGTTTCTTGCAGTAGAAAAGTTTTAACTTTTTCTTTCTTTTTTCTTTTTTTAAACGTTTTTATTATAGTTAAACCAATTGTATACAGAAGTGGAGCAAATAAAATGAAGCCTTCTGCATTCATCTCCTGCTTAAATGATTACCAACTTATGCTCAGTCTGGTTTCATTTGTATCCTGATCAGCTTCTCCCTCCTTCACAAATAATTTTGAAGCAAATCTCAAATACTGTTTTTTTCATCAGTAAACCTTTTAGCAGTATATCATAAAGATAAAACTTATTTTAAAAATTCCTCACTCTACTGGTAACCCATCTAAACAAATTAACATTAATTCTTTAATATCAGGAAATATTAGTTAATGTGGTTTTAAACATAAGAAGGACATTCTATAGGAAGTAGAGCTCATGGATATTTAGAAACAGTCTTTCTTATTCCATGACCTCCTAAGCTTTGTGCTTCTCTTTCAACAGAGGCATAATAAATACTCATATTTATAGTAATAAAAACTCAACTTTTTATTATATAGTTGTGGCTTCTCATTTCATGGGAGAAAGGTTTCTTTATTTTCCAACAGTGTGGAAACACTTTAAACCTAGTTAGTTTATGGAAAATAGTGGTTGTGAGAGCCAGCCCTGATGATCTAGCAGTTCAAGTTTGGCATGCTCTGATTCAGTGGCCCGGGTTTGGTTCCTGAGCATGGAACCACACCACGTGTCTGTCAGTAGCTGTGCTGTGGTGGCAGGTCACATACAAGAACTAGAAGAATTTACAACTATACACAATGATATACTGGGGCTTTTGCAGGGAAAAAGGAAGAAAAAGAAGGAAGATTGGCAACAGATGGTAGCTTAGGGTGAAACATCCCCTGCAGAAAAAAAAAAACTATCTACTTCAACATTTAAGAAAAAAAGCAAAAAACAAACAAACAAGAAAAAAGAGAAAATAGTGGCTGCCAATAACTGTTGAGTTGAATTGAATGAAATTATAGAGAGTCACAAACATACATGGAAATATGGAGTCTGTGGAAGGAAGATACATACAAATTCATATGTTGCCAGTATGTCAGTAAACTGGATAAAAGTCTTGAAAAAAAGGCAAAAAAAAAAAAAAAAAGCTGAGTTTTGAATTGTTGTCAGAGGCTAAAGTGTTAAAGATGAAGTTCCAAATTAACAAGAAGAAAAAGCACACTCATAGAGACCATAATTTTTTAAAAATATCACCAAGAATCTGAAAAAAATGCTTGCCACATAGTGATTATTTGGTAATGTTACTAATGGAATGATAAATAAAATGTATGTTTAAAGGGGCAGAAAGTAAGCGAAAATCACAAAACACTGATATTAAAGGCATAAGTCAGTACTGTCTGGAGAACTGTCTTAAGAGGAGTAAGAAGGATTTAAATGAACTTTTTTTGATTATTGTTACTGGTGTATATTTCTATGCAGTTAATACATGAATAGATCAGTGTAACCAACAGCATAATCAGGATACAGAACAATTACAGAACCCCAGAAAAACTTCCTCGAGGTATCCCTCAACACTCACACCATTCCCCATCCCTAACTCCAGACACTGATGTGTATTCCATAACTATAGTTTTGTATTTTTGAGAATGTTATATAAGTGGAATCATACAGTTATGATACAGAATCATACAGTATGGGATCATACTTTTTGAGACTACCTTCTTACACTCACATCAAGGCATTTGGGATCCAAGTCATTGTGTACATCAATGGCTTACTCCTTTTCATTGCTGAGTAGTATTTCATTGTATGGATGTATCACAGTCTGTTTACCTATGCATCCACTGAAGGGCATTTGTGTTATTTCTTGTTTGGAGCAACTGTGAATAGAGTTGCTATAAACATTCATGTACAGATTTTTGTGTAAACATTTTTTAATTTATCTATGGTAAATACCCAGAAGTGAGCTTGCTCAGTCATACAATAAACGATGTTAAACTTTATAAGAAACCACCAAATTGTTTTCCAGAGTTGCTATACCACACTGCATTCCCTCCAACAATGTATGACAATTCTAGTTGCTCACCAGAACTTAATAATTTTTATTTTAGATATTCTAATAAGTGTGTAGTTGTATCTCATCATGGTTTTAATTTGTATTTACCTAATGACTATTGATGTTGAGCATGTTTTTTATGTGCTTAATTGCCATCTATATATTCTCTTTAGTGAAGTATATGTTCAAATCTTTTGCCCATTTGGAGCAAATTGTGTTGTTTCTTTTCTTACGGTTGAGTTTTAAGAGTTTTTTATATGTCCTGGATACAAGTCCTTTGCCAGATGTGTAGCTTGCAAATGTTTTCTACCAATTGCTGTCTTGTCTTTTCATTCTTAATGATGTCTTTTGCAGAGCTAAAGCTTATATTTTGACAACGTCCAATTAACTTTTTTTTATTTTATGAATTATGCTTTTAGTGTTATGTCTAAAAATTTTTTTTCCTAAATCTGGGTGATGAGTATTTTCTCAAGTGTTTTATTCTAAAAGATTTACAGTTTGACATTTCCATTTGATTTGGTGTTCATTTTGAATTAAATTGTGTATGAGATATGAGATATTTAGGTAAAGGTACTTTTTTTGTTTTTTATCATATGGATGTCCAATCGTTCCATCAATGTTTGTTGAAAAATTACCCTTTCTCCGCTCAATTGCCTTTGACTTTGTCAAAAATAAATTGGCATCTTCATGAGCATCTATTTCTGGATTCTAATCTGTGCCATTGATCAATGTGTCTATGGTTTTGGCAATTCCACACTCTTGATTATTGTAACTTTTTGATAAGTCTTGAAATCAGGGAGTGTGATTACCCCAAGTTTATTTTTCTTTTTCAAAATAGTTTTGTCTATTCTAGTTCCTTTGCTTTTCCGTGTAAATTTTAGCTTCAGCTTGTCAATACTACAAAAATCCTCCTGGGATTTTGATTGAGATTGCGTTAAGTGTATATATAAATTTGATGAGAATTGACATCTTGACTTATTGACTCTTTTAATTTATGAGCAGGGTATGTCTCTTGATTTATTGAGGTAGTCTTTGATTTTTTTGATCAGCATTTTGTAGTCTTCAGCAGATAGATACTACATGTGTTTTATTAGATTATACCTACCTTTTTTTGAGGAGATATTGTAAACAGTATTGTTTTCTTTTAAATTTAATATTCCAATTGTTCATTTCTAGTATAAAGATTTTTGAGAGTTGACCTTCTATCTTATGATCTTGTGAAATTCACTTATCAGTTCTAGATGATTTTTTTGTGGATTCTTCTGAATTGACTATGTCCACAATCATGTTGTCTGTGTACAGGGACAGTTTCATCTCTTCTTTTACAATCTGTATCCTTTTACTGTTATTTGTTTGTTGTCTATTGACTTGACTAAGACTTCCAACGATGTTGAATAGTAGTGGTGAGAGTGGGCATCCTGGCCTTATTTATAGCCTTAGGAGGAAAACATTCAGTCTTGCATAATTAGACGTGATGTGAGCTGTAGATTTTTTAGAGACACCCTTTATCTGATTGATGGAGTTACCTTCTATTCCTAGTTTGCTCAGTGTTTTAATCATGAATGAATGTTGAATTTTATCAAACACTTTTTCTGTATCAATTGATATGCTTATGTAGTTTTTCTTCTTTACACTGGTAATATGGTGGATGGCATTGATTAATTTTCATATATTGAACCAGTCTTTCGTTACTCAGATAAACCTCTCTTGGTCACAGTGTATTATTCTTTTTCTATATTGCTAGATTTGATTTTCAAATATTTTCTTGAAGATTTTTGTGTCCATGTTCATGAGGAATAATAGTCTGTGGTTTTGTGAGGTGTAAAAAACATATATCTGTGTTTATGCAGAATTGGGACTTTCTGAATAAATTTTGCTGAAAACATGGAATCCTGGGCTAAGACCAAGTCTTAGGAAGTTAATTTTAAACTGTATAGATAGAGTGAGAGCACCAGGGGGATCTCCCTAATTCTGGAGGTGTTCACTTACGTTTCAAGGGAAAATGAGGCCTAGGACCTCTTAATGCTGTAAAAGCTGGAGACACCACTGCTTTTCTGGCCTTGGGTGAGATGCATTTACATGTTGTATGTATCAGTAGTTCATTCCTTTTTATTGTTGAGTATTATTTCATTATATATATATTCATACACACACACACACACACACACACCACAATTTGTTTATCCTTTCACCTGTTGATGGACATAAGAGTTATTTTCTGACTGGGGTTATTATGAATAAATCTTTCTTCTTAACAGTTAATTACATAATCTGATTTTTGTTGAAATGTAACTTAGTTAATTTCATCCTTAGGCATGGTCATTCTATAGTCTTTCCTGAGAGAACTCATTGCTTTCATTCTAGAGTAGTTTTCTCCACTGTAATGACCTTGAGTAAGATGTAACAATCTCTTCTTCCTATTTCCAGTTCAAGTTCCATGTTACACTCTCTTTCCTGGTGTTCTCTTTTTCTAGTCTTGAGATTGCAAAGGTCTCTTGACCTCTCTCTCATTTGTTTAAAATACATTTCCTTTGAGGAACCATGGGGTAAGTGGGATGCTCTCGGGTCACTTTGCCTAGATATCTTGTGCAGTCATGCTTGGACTGTGACGTGCCATGCTGGATGCTTCCAGAGCTATACTTCAAGAAGCATGCCATAGGTCTGGGATCTCTCAAGTCCCCTTGGGTTACATTGCTTCTTCTCTTCCCAGATATTTAAGTGGGAGTAGGATAAGGTGGTCAAGTTTACACATTCTGAGATCTTCATTAATGTCTACACTCAATTACACTTCACACACTACCCTTTGGTCTATATCAGAAGAAAAGTTACACAACCTATTTATCTAGAATATGATTAACTCACAGGAAAGAAAAAAAAAATTCCTCTTGCATTTGGACCTGAGATTTTGGAATTTGAAAGCTAAGTGTTTGCTTGATGACTGGCCACCATAAGGCAAAGTCAAATTCATATCTCTTCTGTCAAATGGAGGCAGGTCCTAGAATTAACACACTCATGTGTCACTTAACAACCGGGATATGGTCTGAGAAAGTGTTGTTAGGTGATATTATTTTGTGTGTGTGAACATCATAGAGTTCACAAACCTAGATGGTATAGCCTACTACAAACCTAGGCTATGTGGTACTAATCTTATGGGACCACCATCGCATATGTGGTCCGTTCTTGGTCGAAATGATGCATGACTGTATATGAAAATATACAATACTCTACACATCATCCTGCCACAATGATAGATAAACAACTGGTAACAATATGGCTAAGATACATTGAGTACATATTCAAAACATTTTTATATGTATAAATTCATTTAATCCATACTGTAAGTCTATGAGGTAGGTAATAATTTCCTTGCTGTTTTACAAATCAGGAAACTGAGTTTGTTAGTGGTGGAGCCTGGATTCACTGTTTACTGAGAAAACATCAATCAGGCCTGTAAATTGAGTAAGTGTATGTTTTTACTTGTGAAACTTAGAAATATCATGACAACTTATAACAGGAGAGAGAAAGAGAGAGTCTAGTCTGAAGAAATTATTTGAGAGGAGATAAATATTTGACTAAAACCTTTTTTTTTGGTTTTGTTTGTTTGCTTTCTTCACCATGAATACTTTTGTCCTGACCTAAAAATGTCCACTTATCTAGAACCTATAATTTGTACAGTTTTGAGATGCTTATACCAGGAAAACAATTGAGAATGTATGATTTAATTTATATTCAGGGCCTGTTTCAAGGCATGAAGGAAAAGAGGAAATAGGAAATGTGAAATGGTCATCAGATGTAAAAAAGTCTATGGCAGTGTGTTAATAGGAAAGCATGTGAGAGGTTGTACAAGGGATGGAAAAGCTATTCTTAAACTTTCAGAGGTTGAATCTCACTGAGGGCATAAAAGTGTTTGTACACACCAAATAACCAGTCAACCATAGTGCCAGTTGCTGGTGATTCTTGCTAAATCTCTCTGATATAATTCTAGACTCAAAGAGGAAATCTATTACATTAACAGACAATTTATAAACAGTGATAGTGAACTACTATATATCAAAACTTATGGGTTGTATGAGGGAAAGGGAGATGTTGGTCAAAGGGTACTGAGTTGGAGTTACATAAGATGAATAAGTCTAGAGTTGTAATGTATAGCAGGATGACTATAGTTAATAATATTGTATTGAATATTGGAAATTTTCCAAGAGAGAAGATTTCAAGTGCTCTCACCACACACACACACACACACACACACACACACACAGAAATAGTAACTGTGTGAGGAGATGGACATGTCAATTAGCTTGACTGTAGTAATCATTTCACTATGTATATGTATATCAAATCATCATGTTGTACACCTTAAATATATACAATTTTTATTTAGAAAAAGAATAAAAGCTTCATTCTGAACTAAGTGCACTGTAGAAGACAAACAGTGGTATGGAGCTAGAAATGGCTGGGGAGGGGGCTGCTTTAGCTAAGGTAATCATGGAAGGTGTCTCTGTAGAGGTGACATTTGACTTGAGATTGAGTAGGAAGATGGCAGTCATATGAAGGTCTGAGGGAGTGATGTCCCCAGCAGCAGTGGCAGCAAGGGCAGAGGCTGTGGTATGAAATAAACATTCTGTGCTGAATGGCCAACAAGAATTTCAGTGTAGCTGGACTATGGAGATTGAGGGAGTGAAGCAGACGAGATTACCAGTGGGAGCTCCCCTGACAGTGGAAGCTGGGCTGGCACTCCCTTCTAGGCCATGCTGTCCTTCTGTTGAACATAAACAATTTCACAGAACATCAAATCATAGAAGATCTCTCTGTGAGAAATAGAGAAATAAATAGAGAAATAGAGAAACACAACCACTCCATAATTATGTCTGATCACAGGTGAAAACAAAAGCACTGTCCAACTCACAAAAAGGGCCCACATCCATCTTTCTTGGCTAACGTGAGTGGCTACTGCTTCTCATCAATCACAGCTTTAACCCTGTTTTGTTCCTCCTGCATCCTTGATAAGATTCATTCAGATACCCAATCAGAGAATCAATCTTGGCTTGCTAAGAGCATCTGGCCTAGAAGAAAGCCATGCTTACTTAAGCCACGCATATTTACAAGCATGAAGCTGTGCTTCAAAATCCTGATACAAGACAATATCCTATAATATGTTCTTTCTAACACCTTCTTACCAAGACACCCCCTGGTTCTCCATGGTAGGTTTTCTTCCTTATTTCAATGAATCTATAAAATCAACTTTGTTCAAATACAGGTGAACTTTGGTTAGATGGCATCAACAAGATCCTGTTGAGGAAAAATATTGGCTAAAACAGGAGAGTTTTGAGAGACGTGAAAGGCAGCTTTTGTCCTATTAAAATTTTGATGAGGATATTTGCAATTGTCAACAGATGGTAAAAGGAAAATTGACAGTAGATATAGACAGATAGATAGATAGATACACAGATAGATAGAGAGATAGACAGAGAGATAGATAAATAGGCAGACAATCTTGAGACCAGTATTGTTCCTTTTTCCTATAGAGAAATATTCCTTACAATTATGTTACATCACTGTCACCTGTTGGGCTTAAAACAAAACACAACAAAACGAAACCTGGGTGCCTGCTCTCTCCAACCCTTAGAGATTCTGTCTAGGGGTGGGTCCTGGACATTCTAGTTTTCAGAAGCTCCCCAGGTGATTCTAATGTGCAGCTAAGGTTGAGATCCACTGCTCTAGAGGCGGATGATGGTATATTTAAAACTTAATTAGCTGTTTATATATTGTAATTTCAAAGCTTCTACAGATCTTTGGGTAGCTAAGGGAGTAATTATTAAGAGGAACAACTACAGTAGTGGGCCAGTTTCCTATTTCCTGTACCAAAGAGAAGAAACTAGAGTGCCATGTATAATAAGTAGTATAGTACTCCCTACTCTAGGAGTGGGATGACCTTGCAAACCACTGCACAATCAGGGCAATTATGGGCTTTGTGGGCTGATTGTACTTTTTCAGAGAATTATTGTTTGTCCTTAGGAACTATGTAACTGAACCAATAGTTAATGGCTAGATGCTTAGTGGAAAACAGAGTTCTATCACCTGTTCAAACCTGCAGGAAGAACTCAAAAGTTTCCTTATCTGTCCTCACTTGTGGATTATACATTTTCTGTATTTCCTTTAGTTCCCCGCATCCTTTATGAAAGATTGGTGCGTCTCTCCAACTTTGTGCGGGGTTGTTGTGGAGGCAAACAAGCCTGTCTACATCTCATCTACCCCCACCTTCATGTTACGTATTTGAGGCTGTCAAGACATTAGGCCTGACTGCCTTTCACTCCCAACAATAGTGAATGATTGTGTTCATTTCATTTCTTCACACTCCTAGTAATTTTGAATGTTGTGATTTTTTTAGACTTTAGCAATGAGAAAGATTGTTGACAGTGAGCTTGTCACATCTCTATTTTATTTGCACTCATTAGCTTATTAGTAGATCTGATAATTCATTGTCAATTACATCTTTTGTGAGGTCTGTCTTTCATGTCTTCTTTTTTTTAAGGGGATGAGTGTTTTTTTAATGAAGAAATACATGCATATTAAATCCACTAACACTTTCTTCTTCACAAGTATTCAAAACATATTTTTCTGTTTGTCGTTTTTGTTAACTCATATTTTTGGTGGGGTTTTTTAGCCATTGTTTTTATATAGCCACTTGAGGTAGTATTTTCTTTGGACTTTGGCTCAGCCCTTTACTAGACTAAAAGTACATAAATGCTTACATATGTTTTATTTTTGTGATTCTATATTACTTTTCAACTTGGAAAATTATATGCCATTTAGAATTAAACAATAAAAAACTCACGTAGCCTGTGAAAAATATTTACAACATATAGGATAGGTTAGAAAATATAACAATGTATAGGATAGGCTGGAAAATATATAAAAGTATATTTCATTTTTAAAATAAAAATAAAATCGTAAATATCTCAATAGAGAAAAGTGGACCTAAGATATAAATAAGCAATTAGAAAAAGAACAAATTAATTAATTCATTTAATCATGTATTCACTAAACATATATTAATTGTTCAGTGTATGCTTTGCACTATGTTAGATCTTGAAATGGGTAGTGGTATACACTTAGGTTTCCTATCCTCATGAAATTTGCTAAAAGTCATTAACCATGTGGGTAAATGTTTAGTAATGCTTAGATTCCATTATGTCCAAATTATAACATTGAGTATATGCCCTCTCTTCCCCCAAATGAAATTGGAGGGGGAGGGGAGAATAGGCCAAAATGTGAAAAACTGACCGCTTGGAGGGAGGCTATTTTGGTAAAATATTCCTGACTTGCAGTTTGGTAATATTATTCAAAATAATTTAAAGTCTTTTGACTTTGGAAATGTATTCTAGGAAATAATAAACATAGAATAAATTATATGACAAATGTGCAATAACATCCTCTAAAAATAATTTTTAGAAATACTTAATAGTATATTATTCACATAGAATGAAAAAGCAGTTTACAAAATTTAGAGGCAGTATGACTATGTGTGCACACACATATGCACACTCATGCATGCATGCACAGACATGCACAGTCAGAGATCTAGAACAAGAAAATAGTTCTGGAAGGACTCACTGCATTAGGATTGTGGCAAAGCACAATCTGTGATTGCCTACCTACCACTGGTGGGATTATGGATTTTTTTATTCACTGTATGTCTAATTTTTTCTTCAGTAGGCATTGTGTAATGAATGAGGAAAGCTGAAAAACCTATTTTCTTCATTTTTTCTTGATTTACTCTTTGTGTTTTGAAAAGATAATCATATCTGCTCAGGTAGGCAAGGTCACTACTCACTAGCAATCTAAAACTATCCAGTCAGTGAATTTATTCTATACAAAAACCTTGATTTTTTCTGATGTTTCATTTTTATGGAAGAGCGATGACGACAAAGCTAAAATTAGTGAGTCATTCAATAGTGTAATTTTGAATTATTAAACTAATGCATTAGTTAACAATGATTCTAAGTGAAGTAGGTCTTCCAATGTCAAAAGAAGTCATGTTGGATTCCTGTGGCATAATATGGAGAAATCTCTCAAATTACTTAATGGTTTGTCTAACCTTGAATTCCACAATGATAGACATAACTCCATAGAAGCTACATCTTTGGTGTCTGGATATTATCAGCATCAAAGGGTAGTATGGGTCCAGTAATAGACAAAGGTAAGGGTGAATTGTTTTATTATTTAAAAAAAAAAGATAGATTAATTCGATTCTGTCATAACATTACCCCTTGAGGTTGTGAACTGTGAGATGATTTAAAATTATAGCTGTTATCTAATGTCCGTTGGCTCAATTTATCTGTGCTGAATGAAAAATGAATGATATATGTGCCAGAGCAAAAAGGAATTATTGAGTTTGATGAAAGCCAGGCAGAAATCATATGATATATTTGCTGTACCTTGCTTTAATTCTTTTGTTTTCTTATTTTATTTTCATGAAATGCATTATTCCCTCTGCATGGTTTATCATTGCAGACATATTCACATGACTGAACATGAAAGGGGTCGGAATATTATCCAATGGTGATCTTATCTTTAGGGAAAGTTATCAAGTTTGGTGCCATTTGAACCTTTAGAAAGAGCTGAAAATACATCAATCCACCAATAAGTACTCATAAATTCTACTATATGTCCACATGGATATATGGAATTCTACATTTGGACTTTGTAGAAGACAAGGTTTGTTGGTTAACGCAAAGGCATTCCCAATTCTATTGCCCTTATCCATCTCTCACTATACAATATGAAAGAGTGATAGAACTACTTTCTCATCCTCTTTTGTAGCCAGGGGTGGTAATATGACCTAGTTCTGGACAACGACATTTACTGGAAATTTCTGGAAAATCTTTTTCTTCCTGGTTATATGCACCTTCCATCCAAACTTGGCAGTAGGATGATGTCTGAGTCTGTGGCAGCCATTTTGAAACCTCATGTGAAGGGGCATACGTGAGGAATAAAATCCACGAGGCTAAGGATGGTAGAGAGGAAAGAGAGTGAGAATCTAAACCCTCGAGAGCATTGCTGAGCCACTGAACCATTGACAGCACTGCTTACCCCCAGATACTTTTATGTGAGAACAGTAAACTCCTATTTGTTTAAGCACAATTCATTAGTCATTATTACTTATATCTAAATACTGTCCTAATTGATAACCTTCCTTAACATTCATTTATTCAATAAATATTTGAGCGTCTACCAGGAGCAAGGCATTTTGTTTGTCCCTGTGTTTGTGGTGATAATTAGCAGAACTTAGTCTTTATTTCAGGAGTATCTAACAGGGTACATGTTAATATAAAAATTGTCACTAGGGAAATCAGGACACAAAGAGATCCTATTGCAGAGATATCTGACATAAATTGAAACTTGCAAGCTGACATGTACCCAGCTAGGTAGAGAGGGAGTGGAGAGCATTCCAGGAAGAGGACAGCACAAGCTCAAACAAGAAAGTCCCAAACAGGAAGGAGTTTTTCAAATTTTCAGAAGTGGAAAAAAAAGCAATGTTGCTAATTAAACACAGATGTATTATAGTTTAGACAGCAAGACCACATTCATTAGGCAATGGGAAACAATTCAAATTAATGTACTCTCAATATAAATAATATGGGGAGTTAGAGGAGAATTTTGGTTCTAACTGGAGTCCTAGATGGAGGTAAATACATATATTTACCTTCCTCTCTTAATAAGAATCTCTCAAAATGTGAGAAAGGAAGGAAATATTAAAATACATTTATAAACGCAGTGCTAATAGAAGAGGTAATATAAGATGACAACAGAATATTATAATATAGGTGTTACAATCCTATGCACTAATGTATATTAAAAATATAGTTTATTTATTTTTAATATCTTCATAAATTTTATAAATTTCCTTGTGAGTCTTCATTGCAGTAGATTGGACATGTGGAGAGGTAGGTTTAACCTTCCAGTTAATATTATCTTGAATGTACCATAAACACAGAGAGTACACTAATTTTAAGTAGCCACTCAAAAAATTATATATATGCATACATATACACATATTATATACATATATGCACACATATGTATACATGTATATACATATACAAATGTGTATACATGTATATATATGTGTGTATATATATACATGTATACATATACACACATATATCACAAAATCTCCCAGTGAGGCTCAGTTTGTTAAATAAATAGTTCAAATCTATACCCTTCCTGATTTTGTTGTCTTGTTCTATTACTTACTGAATAAAATGTGTATAAATCTCCCACTGAGATTGTGACTTTTCCTGATTTCCCTTTTAATTGCATTGATTTTGTATTATATGGCAAGCCTCCCTTTGTATGATAGTGCTAGACCATAAAAATATTCATGAAAGCTGAAATAATACAAAATGATTTTAATGATCAATTGTAAAAATGATGATTATTCCGTAACCTTTAGAAAACATTAAAACTCTCTTATTGTCAGTTATAAACGTACAGGGGAATGAAAAAAATAGCCCATGTTTCTTTAGTACACTGTAATATAAAACATTCAAAACATTGATAAAGTGTTTCTCCGTAAGAAAATGATTAAGAATCGTTTATAGTTCATGTCTTCTTTTTATTGTATATTTTATGATACAGAGTGGGCAACTTCTCTATGTCATGGTGAATTGTCATACTCCTTTCTAAGTTTAGACGAGTTTCCAACACTTTATCCTTTGCACTTTCAGTATCTTGAAATATTTCTGAGGCTTCTGTTAATGGGGACATTTTTTTGCCAACATCACTTTCTCTAAAACATCTTCATTCTCGAGGACATCTTCATCCTTTCATGTTCCCCATTTATGTCAGTAAGTGTGCGTCCACTCAATTCCTCTGGCTGAACATCTAAACTCAGACAGAGGCAGCGTCAATGTTTCCTCACTTAGCTATTTCTTCCGTAACTCCATTTACATTCCATTCAGATTTCTCTTCCAGTCTTACTACTTTTCATTTCTTTGCTGTGCTCTATCCTTGTGGGCCAATTTCTTCCTTCAATTATCTTTCTTCATAAAATGTCAGATGGGTTTATCACTTGAGGACAAGGAGTCAACACAACTGCATACTTTGATTTCTGTACATGAACTGAAAAACACACGCACAGTGACCCTTTGTCAACATACTTTCGTGTCATTGATCATGATTTGCATTTATTTAAGTAGTAATTTGTGGACTGAAGAGCTATAGCAGCAAAGTTTGTACTTTCTGTAATTACTTGCAGTTAATATGCCATGATAGCTGAAATTTGAAATGTAATTTGGGGAAAATGGTGCTATTTAAACTATGGTAATGGAAATTTGTGCATATTAAAGCCAGGCAAAACAAATATCACTTCAATATGTTGTGGCCATGTTATTAGGTGCAGTCAAATTTACTAATACTATAAATTCCTAGTAGATTGACCTTTTCATCATTATGGAATGGCCTTCTTTATTAATGCCTTCTTCTCTAATGCTTACTTTAGGTGATATACACATAGCTCAATTATCTTTCTTGTGTTATTGTTTACAGGGTATATCATTTTACATCCTGTTATTTGCAACCTTTCTATGTTCTTATATTTAATGTGTATCTCCTGTAAGCAGCGTGTAGCAGAATTTATTCTTTTAATTTGGTATGACAGCCTTTATTTTTTAAATTGAAATATTTAGTTCATTTATATATAATTTCTGATTTATTCAAGTTTAAACATTCTACCTATTCCACATTTATTTTTCTCTTTTCTTTTCTTCTTTTTGTTTAATTAGGAATCTTAAATATTCTATTTTCCTTCTATTGGTTTGTTATATTTTTTCAGTAGTTATACTAGAGATTACATAATGTATCTTTGTCTTATCAAAGTCAAGTATAAATCAGAATATCATTTCACAAACAATCAAAAGATCCTAACTCCTTTAACACTATCAAATCTTGAGTTTTGTGCCATTTTTGTTGGGTGTGTTCCCTATATTTAAATCCCACAAGGCATTAGTATGACTGTTTTATATAGTGAGTATCCATTTAGATTTACCTACATATTTACCCTTTTCATTACTCTCTCTTTTCTTTTCTCTTTTCATCATGATCAATTCATCTGAAGCAATTTTCTTTAGCCTAAAGGACTTTCTTATTATGTTCTTTAACACTGTCTTCTGATTTCTTTCAGTTTTGATTTTGCTAGAAATGCCTTTATTTCATCTTCTTCTCTGATTTTTTTTTTTTTTTTTTGGTGAGGAAGACTGGCCCTGAGCTAACACCTGTTGCCAATCTTCCTCTTTTTGCTTGAGGAAGAGTGGCCCTGAGCTAACATCTGCACCCATATTCCTCTTTTATATGTGGGTCATGGCCACAGCATGACTTGATGAATGGTGTAGGTCTGCACATAGGAACCAAATCTGTGACCTGGGGCCACCAAAGTGGGACATGCTGAACTTAATCACTATGCCACTGGGCCAGCCCTCATATTCATTTTTGAAAGATATCTTCACAAGGCAAGAAAATTCTAGGGTAGCAGTAATTTTCTTTAAGCCATCTGATGATATCATTCCATTATATTCTGGCTACTTGTGCTCTGTCACAAAATCAACTCTCAATCTTAATGTTGTTCTCTTGAGGAAAAAATGACTATTTCTCTAGTTGCCTTAAGATTTTTTTTCTCTTTGTTTTTTTCAGAAGTTTTGCTTCAAGGTAAATAGTTAAAGCTTCTCTTCATAGTACCTATTATCGTGTAGTGCTTATTAAAATGTGACTTTGATTCTGACCCATCTATCTGTCCTTTCCGTCTGAGACTTTAATAGCACGTGCATTAGATTTTGTTCTCCATGTCTGAAGCTCTTTTCTGAATTTTCTTTCTTTCTTTTGTCTTTTGTTCAATATGAATATTTTCTTCTGCTTATATTCCCATTTACTAATCCCATTTTCAGCTATGCTTAGTCTACTACTAAACACATCCAATGACTTAACTTCAGCTACCGTATTTTTAAGTGATATAATTTTCATTAGTGCTTTTTATAGTTTCCAATACTCTGCCAAAATTCTCTGAATTGTTCATTAATTTCTTGACCATACTATTTTAGTTATTTTAATGTTCATATGGGTCATTTGAATAACTTGATTTCCTGTGGTTCTTTTCTTATTATCTATTTTTATGTTTGATTTTATATCAGTTTTTAATATTTAATTTGTTATTATTGACTACTGGAAATATGAAGTATTGCTGAGATAATTTGAGACTTTTGATCATGTTATCTTTCTTAATAAAGGACATAATTTCTCTTTGCAGGCAGTTGAGTAGGGGCAAAATTATCTTAATTCAATAATTTGAATATAGATTCAGAATTTGGAAGGGCTGATGGCTTTCTAGTTCTATCTTAATCCTAGATTTATCTCCTTGGGGTGCCAGGAGTCTGAGGCATTTGACAGGGCCTCTCTTCCTTGTAAGGAACTTCAATTTTTGTCCCCAAAGTCACAGAATTCAGCACAGAAAGAAAAAGAAATGTAAAATATTAAAATATATTAAGGTATTTGGAAGATAACAAGAAGTTATAGCACATCTCTTGAATATGAAATTACAAAGAAGGGTGGGGCCAGCCTGGTGGCATAGCAGTTAAGTTTGCGTGCTCCACTTGGGCGGCCCAGGGTATGCAGGTTCGGATCCCAGGCATGGACAGATGCACTGCTTGTCAAGCCATGCTGTATGGCATCTCATATAAAGTAGAGGAAGATGGGCACGATGTTAGCCCAGGGTCAGTCTCCCTCAGCAAAAAAAAGGAGGATTGGCAATGGATATTAGCTCAGGGCTGGTCTTCCTCACACACACACACAAAAAGCAAAGAAGGGGAGAAAATTATTTTAATTGATTATGATTGATAATATTTGGTGATTTAGATTCTTCTGATTAAGAAAATACCAAAAGAGAACACCTAGATTATCTTATGACCATTAAATAATAGTAATTATCTACATATATCTATGACTAATTTATTTTTGACAAGGATGCCAAGTACATTCAATGGAGAAAGAACAATTTCTTCAACAAATAGTGTTCAGACAATGGGATTTCCACATGCAAAAGAATGAAGTTGGATTCCTACCTACATCATATACAAAAATTAATTCAAAATGAAT
This sequence comes from Tapirus indicus, assembly GCA_031878705.1. Classification (NCBI taxonomy): domain Eukaryota; kingdom Metazoa; phylum Chordata; class Mammalia; order Perissodactyla; family Tapiridae; genus Tapirus; species Tapirus indicus. Next base: position 64,376,674 of record CM062923.1, read on the forward strand.
CAATAACCTAAATAAAGAGGTAAGACAATAAAACTTTTAGAAGAAACCATAGGGGTAAATCTTCTTGCTTTTGGATTTGAGGATGGATTCTGAGATATAACACTAAAAACGTTAAGTGAGAGAAGAAAAAGTTGATAAATTGGATTTCATGACAATTAAAGAGTTTTGCAGATCAAAGGACACTATCAAGAAAGTAAAAGGAAAACTTGTATTATGAGAGAAAAATCTTTGCAAATAATGTATCTGATAAGAGATTGATATCCAGAATATATAAAAAATTCTCACAACTCAACAACAAAGAGACCAGCAATACTATTTAAAAATGGGCAAAGGATTTGAATAGATATCTCTCTAAAGAAGATATACAACTTGCCAATAATCATATGAAAAGATGCTTAATAATATTAGCCATTAGGAAAATGCAAATCAAAATCACAATAGAATATTACTTGACATTTACCAAATAGGTACAATTAGAAAAGATAAAGCAAAGAAAATAACAAGTGTTGGTGAAGATGAGGAAAAATTTGAACCCTCATACATTGCTAGTGGCAATGTACCATGGTGCAGCCACTGTAGAAACAGTTTTGGTTTCTTAAAAAGCTAAACATAGAATTAGCATGTGACCCAACAATTCCACTCCTGGCTATATACCCCCATAAACTGAAAACAGGGACTCAACAGATACTTGTATGCCAATGTGTACTGCACATAATAGCCTAAAAGTAGAAAGAACTCAAGCGTCCATTAACAGATCAATAGATAAATAAAATGTAGAATAAACATACAATGGAATATTATTCAGTCATCAAAAGGAATGAAGCTATGGCATGCTACAACATGAACGGACCTTGAAAATATTATGCTAAGTGAAATAAGCCAAAGGCAAAAGAACAAATATTGTATGATTTCATCTATGTGACATTTCTAAAATAGGAAAATTCATAGAGACAGAAAGTATATTAGAGGTGAACAGGTTCTGGGGTAGTGGGCAATGGGGAGTTATTCTCAATGGTTACAGAGTTTCTGTTTGAGATGACGAAAAGTTTTGGAAATAGTAGTGATGGTTGCACAGCATTGTAAATATAACTAATGACACCGAAGTGCACACTTAAAAATTCTTATCCGGCAAATTTTTAAGTTATATATATTTTACCTAATGAAAAAAATCAGGGGAAAAAGGAATAGTGATACTTTTCGCCTCAATATATGCTCTTACTTCTTCCAATCCCTTCAAAATATAAAACCATGCACAAATGGCTTTAATGGTCAAATCAAAGAAAAATGCAAGTAATATATAATCTCATTTTTAATATAAACTCTAGTAGATGGGGAAAATGAGTGAAATATATATCTATATGTATATTGAAATGTATGAAGACACCAAACCCATACAGTGACACTAAAATAAAAGAAGCTCATTTCACACTTGGACACAAATATGCACATCATAAATGAAATATTAGCAATGTTATCCAGCAATAACAAGTTTATTTTATCCTAGGAAAGCAAAATTCATTTCACATTTGTAAGCCAATTAATATCATTCGTTGCATATACAGGTTAAAGGAGAAAAAACATTGCAAAAAAAAAAGAATTTTTAAAATTGGAAGATGTTCTAGAGCAGAGTTTTACTCATGTTGACATTTGGTTTGGAGTCTGCCTGTGTGCGCCTGCTTACGTACCCTAATGTTCAAGTTGTCAATTGCTGTAGCTGCCTTCCTCCCCATATACCCACACAAACTTACATGGACATAAATCAACTGTATAAAGCCTTCCACCATTTTGTGGGAGAGGCATTTGATGAGAGAGGTGTCTTTCTTGATGTAAGCTCATGAAACCTAAAATGAAGCATATCTGGTAACTTTCTATTTTCTCCATCCCTTGCCCCCCTCTTATACACTCCTTAGATGTGCAGAACTTATGATAATTCCTCTTATTTAGAAGAGACTGCTGAAGTCAGAGGAGATCCATACTTGCCACTTAATAATTATTTCAGTACCTTATTCATAAATAGGAAAATATGATCAAGCATCTCCAGATTCCAGATTTTGAGGAAAACTAGCAACACAAAAGCAAGGAAATATAGGAAAAGTAAAACAATATGTTACTCTGGAGGAACCTAATAGTTCAAAACACAGAAATATATTGAAAAACTCTAAACATAACGTGCTCAGAGATATTTGAGATGTTCATGCATAAAAGGAGAGATGTCTATAGTAATCGAATATTTTAAAAGTCATAGAGATTAATGATATAATTGCTGAAATGAAAAATTTCAGTAGAAGTCTGGAACAATTGTTGAAGAACTATTTCAGAACCTTTAGTTAAAAACTGTGATAAAGATCCAGCAATTCCCCTTCTGGGTATTGACTCAAAAGAATTGAAAGCAGGGACTCGAAGAGATATTTGTATACCCTTATTCATAGCTGCATTATTCACACTCACTCAAGGTGGAAACAAACCAAGTGTCCATCAATGGATGAATGGATAATCAAAATGTGGTATATACATAATTGTTGTGATATATACATAATTGTGGTATATACATAATTAGTATATACATAATTAAATACATAATTATATGCACAATTGTAATGAAATATTGTTTAATCTTAAAGAGGAAGAAAATTCTGACACATGCTATAACATGGATGACCTTTGATGGCATTATGCTAATTGAAATAAGCCATCACAAAAGAACAAATACTGTATGATTCTACTTATATGAGGTATCTAGAATAGTTGAATTCATAGAGACAGAAAGCAGAATGGTGATTGCCAGGGCCTGGCAGAAAGGGGGCAATAAAGAGTTATTATTTAACGGATATGGAGTTTCATTTTGGGAAGAAAAAGAAGTTCTGGAGGGGCCGGCCCAGGGGTGTAGCAGTTAAGTGTGCGCACTCTGCTTCCGCGGCCAGGGTTTACAGGTTCGGATCCTGGTCGTGGACAGATGCACGGCTTGTCAAGCCATGTTGTGGGGGCATCCCATATTAAGTAGAGGAAGATGGGCATGGATGTTAGCCCAGGGCCAGTCTTCCTCAGCAAAAAAGAGGAGGATTGGCAATGATGTTAACTCAGGGCTAGTCTTCCTCACGCACACACACACACCAAATACTGGAGATGGATGGTGGTGATGGTTGCACAATAATGTGAATATACTTAATACCACTGAGCTATATACTTAAAAATGGTTACTTAGGTAAATTTATGTTTTGTGTGTGTGTATACATATATATATATATATATATATATATATATATATATATATATGTATAACCAAAATTGAAAAGATAAAAAACTGATAGATATACAAGAAAAAAAAGTTGAGATACAGATAATTACCTGGATAATATCAACCTTTTTCAAAAACAAATTCTAGAAAAAGATTATAATGAACTGGGAAAAATAACTCAAGACATAAGAAAATAAAATTTCCTCAAATTGAGGAAAGATTCTGAGGGCGAATAATGATGAATTTTAATACACATGTCCAGACATGACACGAAAAATTTCAGAAGATAGTACCGAGTACAAAGAGAAAAAAAAATTCTAAAGCACTAAGGCCAATTATTTGCAAGGAAACAGGATCAGACTGACAGTGGACAGGAATTCTGGAACTTAGAAGTCAATGAGGGAAAGTCTTCCAAGTTTTGAAACTGTCGCACCTCAAATTCTATACCTACTCAAATTGCAAGAGCAAAATAAACACTTTTTCAAACACTCAAAATTATAGAAAGTTTATCTCCCTGCAGTCTTACTGGAAAAATAAAAAGAAAAGGAACTGTATGATATGAGTTCAGAGCAAAACCAGAAAGCAATCCACTAAGGAAGAGGTCAAGAAATCCAAGGACAAGTGGAGTTAATCCTGGGGAGCAAAGGAAAGAGATTCAAGAGTCATGGTTGTATAGTAGGCTCATAAAGAAGTCTCTATGTATTAAGCTGTTCAATAAATAGCATAATTAAGCATGTGGATAAGAAAGGACAAGTATATTTCTTTGGCGAAGAAACAAATGACAGAAAGCTCACAGTCTAAACAGGAGGCAAGCAAAATGTGGTTTTATTCTGAGCATTTGGTGGATCATATTTGATATAGGTGCTTGGAATATTCTTTTAGTGACAGAAAGTTGGTGACTTAAGATGATAATATCTTATCTATCACTCACACTTCCTCGTTTTGTAGAAATATTTTCATTATCATAAGATTGCAAATATCACTTAGTGGTTTTCAATTGTAAAATCAAGAAGATCATGCAAAAATCTTAGTTACACACAAAAGAGCAAACATAAATCTCTGTAATATAAAAAAGCAAACCTATCTGAGAGAGAGATTTTGAGAGAAAGAGAACAGGAAAAGAGATGGAGAAAAGTGTAATGTTCCTACCTTATTGTAAATAGTGGAAAAAATAATAATGTCTAAAATTGTTGGATCAAGAAATAGATGTTTAAGTAACTGGCTACTTTTATTGCAAATTATATACATATATATAACACAAATTGTATATATGTAAAACTTGAGAAGATTGGAAAGGGAAGGACCTGGTGCATAACACAGATTTCCCATCATTTATAGCATGGTGTCAATAGATACCATTTATTTGTAAGAAACCAAGCTATACATAAATAACTATATTATAAAAGTAAAAGTGGGCCTCAAAATATCAAAAAGAAAACAGCCCAAAGCTGTACCTCTAAAGCATGTGAATGGAATGAACTTGGAACATGGGGTATAATTTTATAATGGTATACCTATATGACAGAAAATTATATTAGCACTTCAATACAGTTCATTCTACTGTTTAAAAAGTAAAATTAAAAAAATGGTCACGAGTAAGAAAAAATTAGAGGCAGAAATATGCATGAAAAAAATTAGGTTCAAAAGATTATTATCGTTTTCAATAATTGCTTTTGACAACAGAAAACAACACTTAACGCTCAAGGTGATATTTTCAGTGAAAGAAGAACTATTTGAAATAAATTTATTCTCTTCTCATTAATTCTGCCTCCCAATTAACTTATAATTTTGTGTTCTAGAAAAGTCAGTGAAGTCAAAAGAGAGAAGCTATGTGTTAGTTCTTTTCATTTCACTTTCTTCTCTTGGCACAGCAAGCAAACTAGCCAAAAAACAAAAATAAATTTTAACCTTCATGTGAAATAAAAAGCAAAATTTGGCTTTATAGTTAAAGGAGAAAAACATTCCTTGTTTAGACTTATAAAGGTGAATTCCGTTTCTATCAACATCCTCTGCCCTCTGAAATTTTCCGTTTTCCCAAAGTAATATAGCTTAAGTGTTTGGAGAAGCATCTTATGCAATATGCTATGATTTTTTTCAAGACTTTATTTTTTTAGAGCAGCTTTAGGTTGACAATAAAATTGAGAGGAAGGTACAGAGATTTCCCATATACTCCTTGCTTCCACACACATGTATGACCTCCCCCATTATCAACATTGCTCACCACAATGGTACATTATAAGGATGAACCTATATGGACACATCATAATCACCCAAAGTCCATAGTTTACCTTTGGGTTTGCTCTCGGTATTGTACATTCTGTGGGTTTGTACAGATGTTTAATGACATATGTCAATCATTATAATATCATACAGAGTATTTTCACTGTCCTAAAAATCCTCTGATCTGTGTCTATTCATCTCTCCCTCCCCCCACCCACCCCTGGCAACCACCGATCTTTTTGTTGTATCCATAGATTTGTCTTTTCCAGAATGTTATATAGTTCGAATGATACAGTATGAAGTCTTTTCAGATGGGCTTCTTTCACTATGCATGTCTTTTCATGGCTTGATAGCTCATTTCTTTTTAGTGTTGAATAATATTTTGTTACTGATGTACCACAGTTTATCCACTCACCTGCTGAAGGACATCTTAGTTACTTCCAAGTTTTGACAATTATGAATAAAGCTTCTATAAACATCCATGTGCTAGTTTTTGTGTGGACAGAAGTTTTCAGCTCCTTCAGGTAAATACCAAGGAGGATGATTTCTGGATCGTGTGGTAAGAGTATGTTTAGTTTTGTAAGAACTGTCAAACTGTCTTCCAAAGTAGCTGTACCAGTTTTCTTTCCCACCAGTAATATATGAGAGTTCTTGTTGCTTCACATCCTTGCCAGCATTTGGTTTTGTCAGTGTTCTGGACCGTGGCCATTCTAATAGGTGTGTAATGGTATCACAGTACTGTTTTAATTTGCATTTCTCTGACGACATATGATGTGGAACATCTTTTCATATGCTTATTTGCCCTCTGTATATCTTCTTTGTTGAGATGTCTGCTAAGGTCTTTGGCCTATTTTTCAATTGGATTGTTTTCTCATTGTTGAGTTCTAAGAGTTCTCTGTGTAACAATCCTTTTATTGGATGTGTCTTTTGCAAATATTTTTCTCCCAGTCTGTGGCTTGCCTTCTAATTTTCTTGATATTGTCTTTCACAGAGCAAATTTTTAAAATTTTAATAAAGTCAAGCTTATCCATTATTTCTTTCATGGATTGTACTTCTGGCATTGTATCTAAAAAGACACCACCATACCCAAGGTCCTCTAGGTTTTATCCTATGTTATCCTCTAGGAGCTTTGTGTTTTATGTTTAGTCTATGATCCTCTTTGAGTTAATTTTTGTAAAGCATATAAGGTCCATGTCCAGATCCATTGTTTTTGCATGTGGATTTCCTGTTGTTCCAGCACCATTTCTTGAAGACTATCTGTTCCATTGTATTAGCGTTGCTCCTTTGTCAAAGATAAGCCCGTTGCATCTATGAGAGTCTGTTTCTGGGCTCGGTATAATGTTCCATTGATCTATTTGTCTATTCTTTCACCAATACTACACTGTCTTGATTACTGTAGCTTTATAGTCAGGCTTGAAGTCAGGTAGCATCAGTCCTCCAACTTTGTCTTTTTCCCACAATATTGTGTTGAGTATTCTAGGTCTTTTGCCTCTCTATATAAACTTTAGAATCAGTTTGTCAATATCCATAAAATAACTTACTGGGATTTTGATTGAATATATAGACAAATTGAGAATATATAGATCGACAGATTGATAACATTGAGTCTTCCTATCTATGAACATAAAATCTCTCCATTTATTTAGTTTTTCTTTGATTTTGTTCATCAGAGTTTTGTAGTTTTCCTCATATAGATTTTGTATATATTTTATTAGATTTACACCCAAGTATTTTTCTTTTTTTGATGGTAAATCATATTGTGTTTTTAATTTCCAGTTCCACTTGTTCATTATTTGGTATATAGGAAAGCAACTGACTTTTTCACATCAACCTTGAAGTCTGCAAACTTGCTGTAATTGCTTATTAGTTCCAGGAGACTTTCTGTCACTCCTTTTGGATTTTCTACATACATGATCATGTCATCTGCAAACAAAAACAGTTTTATCTTCCTTTTCAATCTGTGTACCTTCTATTTCCTTGTCTTGCTCTATTGAATTAGCAAGGATTTCCAGCATGGTGTTGAAAGCAGTGGTGAGATGGGACATGCCTGCCTCATACCTGATCTTAGTGGGAAAGCTATGAGTATCTCACCATGAGGTATGATGTTAGCTGTAGATTTTTGTAGATAGTTGTTATGAAGTTGAGGAAGTTCCTCTCTATTCCTAGTTTACTAAGAGGTTTTATGAATGGCTGTTGGACTTTGTCAAATGCTTTTTTGCATCTACTGATATGATCATGTGATTTTTCTTTTTTAGTTTGTTGATGTAATGGGTGACTTTAATTGGTTTTCAAAATTTTAACCAGCCTTACATGCCCAGGATAAATACCGCTTCATTGTGGTGTTTACGTTTTTGGATTAGATTTGCTAATATTTTGTTGAGGATTTTTGCATCTATGTCCATAAGAGATATTGGTCTGTAGTTTTCTTTTCTTGTAATGTCTTTTCCTAGTTTTACTAGGAGGGACAATCTGGCTTCATAAAATGAGTTATGAAGCATTTCCGCTGCTTCTATTCTCTAAAAATGATTGTAGACAATTGATGTAATTTCTTCCTTAAATGTTTGGTAGAATTCACCAGTAAATCCATCTGGGCCTGGTGCTTTGTGTTTTGGAAGGTTATTAATTATTGATTCAATTTTTTTAGTAGATATAGGCCTATTCAGATAGTCTATTTCTTCTTGTATGAGTTTTGGCAGATTGTGTCTTTTAAGGAATTGATTGATTTCTTCTAGGTTATCAATTTTTGTGGGCATAGAGTTGTTCATAGTATTCCTTTATCATTCTTTTAACTTCCATGAGGTCTGTATTGATGTCCTCGCCTTCATTTCTGATATTAGTATTTTTTGTCCTCACTCTTTTTTTCTTAGTTATTCTGGCTTTGGGCTTATTGATTTTATTTATCTTTTCAAAACACCAGCTTTGGTTTTTGTTGATTTTTACTACTGATTCCTTACTTTCAATTTCATTGATTTCTGCTTTAATTCTTATTATTTCTTTTATTCTGCTTATTTTTGATTTAATTTGCTCTTCTTTTTCTAGTTTCTTAAGATAGAAACTTAGATTGATTTTAGAGCTTTCTTCTTTTCTAATATATGCATTCAATGCTATAATTTTCCCTCTAAGCACTAGTTACACTTCATCCCACGAATTTTGATGTCATGTTTTCATTTTCATGTAGTTCAAAATATTTTTAAATTTCTCTTGCAATTTCTTCTTTCACCCATGAGTTATTTAGAACCTATGTGTTGTTTAATCTTCATGTATTTGGGGATTTTCCAGTCATCTTTCTGTTATTGATTTCTAGTTAAATTTCATTGTTGTCTGAGAGCAGATATTGTGTGATTTCCATTCTCTTAAATTTTTTTAAGGTGTGTTTTATGGCTCAGAATGTGGTCTATCTTGGTGAATATTCCGTGTGACCTTGAGAAAAATATGTATTCTGCTGTTGTAGGATGAAATAGTTTATAGATGTCAATTATTTCCAGTTGATTAATGGTGTTGTTGAATTTAACTATGTACTTACTAATTTTATCATATTGTCTGTCCATTTCTGAAAAAAGGGTGTCAAAGTCTCCAACTATGATAGTGGATGCATGGATTTCTCCTTGTAGTTCTATCAGGTTTTGCCTGAGGTAGTTTGACACTCTGTTGTTAGTTGCATACATGTTAGGAATTGTTATATCTTCTTGGAGAATTGACCCCTTTATCACTATGTAATACCCTTCTTTATCCCTGATAACTTTCCTTACTTTGAAGTCTGCTCAGTCTGAAATTAATGTAGCTATTCCTGATTTCTTTTAATTAGGTATGGGGGGAGGAAAATTGTTCTATCATCCTATGATTAGGTCTCAGTCTTTTAGTGAGCCTATTCCTCTAGGTTGTGTTAGTATAGTATATTTTTCTCCATCCATTTACTTTTAATCTATATGTGCTTTGTATTTAAACTGTGTTTTTTTGTAGACAGCATACAGTTAGGTTGTGTTTTTTGATCCACTCTGACAATCTCTGTCTTTTATTTGGTAGATTAGGCCATTGACATTTAAAAGTGGTTATTGATATAGTTTGATTAATATCTAGTATATTCATCACTATTTTCAATTATTGATCTTGTTCTTTGTTCCTAATTTTGTCTTTCACTCTTTTTATGCCTTTTGTGGTTTAAATTGAGTATTTTATATTATTTCATTTTCTCTCTTTTCTTAACACGTCAGTTATACTTTTTTTTTAAACTTTTTGTCGTGATTGCACTAGGGTTTGCAGTATATGTTTACAGCTAATCCAAGTCCACTTTCAGGTAACACTAAACAACTTCACAGGTAGTGTGAGTATCTTATAACAAAAAAAATCCTAATACTTCTTCCCATCCCTTGTATCATTGTTGTCGTTCATTTCCTGTCCCTTGTATTATTACTGTCATTCATCTTACATATATAAGCATATATAAGTATTTATACATGTATATTTTTATACGTAAGTTATATACATAAATCATAATCAAATACTTGACTGCAATTCTCTCTGAAGAACTTCTTTTAACATTTCTTACAAAGCAGGTTTACTGGTAACTAATTCCTTCAAATTTAACTTGTCTGAGAAAGAGTTTTTTTTTTTTTTTCCTTCACCTTTGAAGAATAATTTTGCAGGGTACAGATTCTAGGCTGGTGTTTTTTTTCCTTTCAAAACTTTAAATATTTCATTCCACTCTCTTCTTGTTTGTATGAATTCTGAGGAGAAGCTAGACATAATTCTTATCTTTGTTCCTCTATAGGTAAGTTTCCCCCCCCGCCCCCCGGCTTCATTCAGGTTTTTATCTTTATCTTTAATTTACTGTAATTTGAAAGTGATGTGGTTGGGTGTAGTTTTCTTGCCATTTATCCTGCTTGGTATTCTCTGTGTATCCTAGATCTGTGGTTTACTGTCTGATGTTAATTTGGGAAAATTCTCAGTCATCATTGTTTCAAATATGTTTTGGCTCCTTTCTCTTTTTCTTCTCCTTCTGGTATTCCCATTACATGTATGTTATACCTTTTGTAGTTTCTCTACAGTTCTGTTTGTTTTTTGGTTTTCAAAACTTCTATTGATATATCCTCTAGCTCAGAGATTCTGTCCTTAGCCATGTCTAGTCTACTAATAAGCCCATCAAAGGCATTCTTCATTTCTGTTACAGTATTTTGATCTCTATTGTTTCTTTATGGTTCTTTCCCAGGATTTCCATCTCTCTGCTACATTAACCTTCTCTTCTTTCATGCTGTCTAGTTTATCTATTATAGTCCTTAGGATATTAATCATAGTTGTTTTAAATTCCCATTCTGATGATTCCAACATTCCTGCCATGTCTGGTTCTGATGCTTTCTCTACCTCTTCATATTTTGTTCTTTGTCTTTTGGTATGCCTTGTAATTTTTCTTGATAGCCAGACATGAAGTCACAGGTAAAAGGAACTGCTGTGAAGAGGTCTTTAGTAGTGTGGTGGTGACGTGTGGGGGGAGGAAAAGTGTCCTATAGTCCTATGATCTCAGGTCTCAGTATTTTAGTGAGCCTATGCCTCTGGGTTGTAAACTTCACAAGTGTTTCTTAGGTTTTCTTCCCCCTGCTTAGGTGGGACAGAATGGCTAGAGTAGGTTGGAGTTGAGTATTTCCCTTTTCCCATGTGGAAGACAGGACAACTGGAGTTGCATTATTTCCTCCTGTCATATCAGTTAGACTCTGATAATACCCCAGCAAGCTAGGCTCTGTTTAATTAGTTTCCCCTGAGGGCAGGCCTTATTAGGAAGACTAGTTCTGGTGCATTATAAAGTAGTTACTTTCCCTTTCTTTCTGCCAGAAGCAGAAGAGAAATTTTTTCTCCATATTTACTGTGGGAACCTGGTCGCGCTCCAGGAGGTAAATCTCACCATATTGAGGAGGTCTCCCTGTGACTAGATCCCTGGAGCTTTTACCTCTCAGACTTGTCCTCACTGAGCCTCCAGTAATTTTTTTGACTACAGTTCAGATTTTCCTCTCCTGGTACTGGTTCCTGTGGAGGTTTCTACTTGTGGGTCTCTGCTCCAGGAAGCCAAGAATCCATGTAGTGCCTGTCTGTCTCTACAGTCTTGGGGACAGAAGTTCGCCCCATGTCCTCCCTTCGCTTACAAATCCAAGAGCAGTTGATTTTTCAATCTGCTCAACTTTTTACTTGTTGTTAGGAGACTTCCAAGCTCCTTACATGTAAAACCAGAAAAAAATCTACAATATGATTTTTAATATTAAAAATATTTAACTTACCAAGAATTCTTTAGGTGGCAGTTAGGTAGGGAAAACTCTATTTTAATAAGATTAGCTATTTTAAATGTCGCTTTACATTGTTTTTCTGTTACATAAAATGTATCATTATGGAATTATGTATTTAGGAAGTAGAATACTAATCTTCTCACAAAGTTTGCTTATAGAAATCATGGAAATCATCGTGTGCTGCCTGAGAAAAGTTAAGTGGAATAGCATTGCCCTCAGTTTTCTATTGCTCATGCTAATTCTTCTTTTATTTTTGCCTGGATCCCTTTAACCTAAATTTGCTATGTCTACCTCAGAAAATGCTTAAAATTTCTAATCACACAATTTTATTTTTGAATTTTAAGTACCATTTTTTGGGAGCACATTCTGCATTTGCAATAAACAAATTAGAAAGTTTTTTAAAACTATGTGTTATAACTGTCGTTTAGGCCATTAATATATCCATCTGATAAGATAGCCATCTCATGGAAGTAAAAACCAGACATTTACTATAGTGTACAAGAATGTTTTATTTTTTTTTTTTTGCGAGGAAGACCAGCCCTGAGCTAACATCCATTGCTAAGCCTCCTCTTTTTGCTGAGGAAGACTGGCCCTGGGCTAACATCCGTGCCCATCTTCCTCCACTTTATATGGGACGCCGCCACGACATGGCTGACAGGCAGTGCGTCGGCGGGCGCCCGGGATCCGAACCGGTGAACCCTGGGCTGCCAAGCGCGGACGAAACCGCTATGCCACCAGGCGGCCCCGTACAAGAATGTTTTTAATCTGCCTCCCCCTTCCTTCATCCCTCTGAGCTCATATCCTAGTCTCCCCTCTCTCTCCAATCTAGTTACTGTAGTTACTGTGGCCTCTTTGCTGTCTCTTGAACAGGCCAAGCAAAATACTTGCAGTTGCCATTCCCTACACTCTGGAACTCTGCTCCAGATACCCATTTGGCTTCCTCCCTATTTCCTTCCTTCTGTCTCTTAATCAGAGAGTCTTTTCTGATTACCCTCTTCACATCGACCCTACCCCATGACACATATTCACTGGTCCCTGCTATTCCCTCTCTTCTTTAACCAGCTTTAATTTTCTTCAGAGCACATATCCCCTGATATTACATATTTGTTTTGCTTACTGTCACTTTCCTCCTATCAGCATGTCACCTCCATGAGGGCAGATACTGTGTTTGGTTCACTGCTTTGTGAAATGACTAACATCAACATGATCCTCAGTTTCCCCCTTGCCCCTCGTTTCCCACCTCCTCCTTCTCCCTCCCTCTTGTCTCTTTCTTTCCCAACTAATTGGATTACACCACTGATCCCAAGAAGGGGCGTGAAAACAGGAACCAGGGAAAGTTTGGTTTACAGATGAAATTGCTTCCTCAGCAAAAACCACAAGGACACATAACTGACCTTCCCCTAGTCCATAAAAACACTGCCATCATATTAATCTGGAAGTCACCTGGTCATTGGGTGCACCCATAGACATCAACTGAATGCATATTTAAACTCTATTTAACCTCTATTCAAGTCACTGAAATAATTTTCTTTTGACAGCTCTATATCTTCTGCCTTAAATAGTGCCATCATGTAACAGGGGCGTATTAAATATTTGTAGAAGAAATAGTTGTTTATATCTTTTCTGATGTGATCATAATGTCCATATAGTTAGAAGCAACATTTTTACTGCTTAAATCATGTTATTTCATTAAAATTTCTCCTTCGTACAGCATAATTTTAATAGTTTTGTGTTCTTCCATTTATGAGCATATCATAATTCCTTCAGTCAATTTCTCTTATTAGACATTTTTTCTAGGTGAACAATGCTACAGTGAATTACATGGAGCTAAAATTTTGTACATTCCCCGGATAATCACCTTCCTGAGGCCCCAGCCCCCCTAGATCATGTATGTGTGTGTGTGTGTTCATAGTATCTCCTAAAGCAGTTGAGGCTGGTAAGCCTTAAATATAAAGCTGTTTGGTGCAATTTATAAATAGCAACTTGAATTTAGCTACTATGTTGTGTTTAATATTTGTAAGTGTGATAGGTGTGTCAGCATCTATTTCAAACATAATTAGTGGGAAATACTCATTTTCCTTGATCAACTGGAGCCTACTGAACAGTTTCACAAACTCTTCTCTGCCATTAGACTGCTCCCAGATCTCCCAATGTGGTGACATTTTCTAACCAATAACTCCCCTCTTTGGTTTGTGACCTTCCTCCTTTCTTCCTATACTTTTATCCACACTTTGTGTGTCTATTTCTCTGTTAGTAAAAAAACAAAAAAATTCCACTCAGCTTATTTCTGGAGTTAAAATGTTAATCATTAAACGATTTCTTTCTAAGAATAAATTTCTAGGAGTGTAATACTGCATCAAAGAGTGTGATCTGGAAAAATGTTGACAAATTGACTTCTCCCCTGAGAGTCTGAATTTATCCTCCCCCACGTGTGTGATAGGATGTCTATTGTCTCTCACTTTGATAAACACTTCTTATTATCATTATTTTTTACATTTTCTAATGATATTTCTTTCCTATTATCGTTTTTATTCATTTGATTACTTTTGAGGTTGGACACTTTATTCATGCTTGCTGGACATTTGTCAGTCTTTTCTAAATTGTCTATTCAATCTCCATCTAGGAAATTCATCTTTTATTTATTTTTTATTGGAACTTCTTATAGAATATGTTGCAAATACCTTGTAGTGTGTTGCCCATCTTTTAATGTTGTTGGTACGTTTTTTCCCCTAACGGATTCAATATTTAAGTTTTCATTACATCAAATCTTTGCATTTACTTTGTGATTCTCCCCCCACCCCCTTTTGCCATAAATTCAGGCTAATTTCCTCCATCTGTTGCACATTGTGTCAATCTGCTTGGACCGCCATAACAAAAATACCATAACCTGGGCAGCTTAAACCACAGACATTCATTTTCCCATGGTTCTGGAGGCTGGAAGTCCAAGATCAAGGTGCTGTGAGGGATAGTTTCTGGTGAGGCCTCTCTCCCTGGCTTGCAGACAGCCACCTTCTCACTGTGTCCTCATGTGGCCTTTCCTTTCTAGTGGCTCTTTCTCTTCTTGTAAGGATACTTGTTCTATTGGATTAGGGCCTCATCTCTATGTCCGCATTTAACCTTAATTACCTCCTTAAAGGCCCTGTCTCTGAAAACAGTCATATAGAGGCTTAGGGCTTCACTGTATGAATTTTGGGGTAACAGAATTTAATCCATAGCACATATTTACCCATCTATATTTTCTAATGGCATTTTATCTTCAGTGTCTTAAATTTCAATATTTACTTCACCTGAGAATTCTTTATTGTGACACATTTAGTTCACCAGTTAATATTTTTTGTCCCAATATCTATAACTGAACAACTCAGAATTTCTCCACTGTTATAACAGCCATCTACATTGCTAACTAAATTTTCTTGCTCTCTCATTCACATCTGTGTTTCTTATCTTTCTTTTATTTAATGGATCTGTTGATTCCTGCAGAACCATTATCTTGTTTCAATTATTATTGTAGTGTAGCTCTTAAAAGTCTTTCTCATTATTAAAAAAAAAATTCTAGACTTAACACTTCAGTTTAATTAGATTCCTTAATCCCACTAGAGTTAAAAATAACTTTTGTTTTAGAAAAGCAATACCTTCTTATTATAGAAATAAAAAGGGAAAATAAACAAAAGAGAAGAAATATACTTCATCTATCTATCTAATCTAATCTATCTATACAGTCATGTACCGAAACACAATGATGTTTCAGTCAATGATGGACCACATATACAACAGTGGTCCCATAGGATTAGTACAATATAGCCTAGGTATGTAGTAGGCAATACCAAGTAGGTTTGTGTAAGTATACTCTATGATGTTCACACAATGACAAAATCGCCTAATGACACATTTCTTAGATTGTATCCTTGTCTTAGAGTGTATCTTATGACATTCTTCAAAATCTCACATTAGCTATGTAATTTCTAGGGTATAAAATGGAGATGTTTAATAACTTAAATGCTCCCTGATGTAAGGAACCCTGTGAAACCTCGTGTATTATTCTCTGCCAGAGAGTATGTGTCTGATGTGGGAATGAAAAATTTGAGAGCCCTCTCTCTGCCCTGTCTGTGCCTCTTAATTATCTATATCCCAAACTATTAGTACAAGTTGATACTGTGTAATATCTCTGAGTCCTGTGACTCTGATGTGACAATCTGATCTTTTGTACTAGCTTACACTGTGATTTTATTAAAATAATATAAAAGGCATAAAACATAGATAGATGATAACAAAATGAACAGAGATGGGCAGTCTTCAGATGAAAGCTATAAATGCATTTCTGAAGGTCAGAAAACTTATGGTGGAGCAGAGAAACAACTGGAGATTCTGTTACAGTACTTGTGGAATGGGTTATAGCGAAATAAGTTAGTTTTACTTTCAAAATATCAAGGAGACTCGGATTACAAAAACATTGATATTGTGGAGGGAAGTTAATTGAGAATTTTTATATGGAATGGTTGATCCCCTCACTTTACTGTCCCTCGTACTATCCACAGAATTCTGAGAAGCCAGTAGTAATATGAGCAACAGCAATGATAGCAGCAAACCCTCATCTAGTGCTTACCATGTGACAGCCAAAGTTCTAATGCTCTGTATATGTTAAATTTAATCTTCACACCCTTTAAGGTAGGTATTATTATTATTCCCATTCTACAGTTCAGGAAATTGAAGTGCAGAGAAGTTACATAATGCAGGCAATAAGTAGATGAACTAGAATTCGAACCCAGGTATTTTCACTTTAGAGTCAAGTCCATGTGCTTCACCATTATACTATCTGTGTCTCTAGCCTCTTGGTTCTCTTGTAGCAAAAAGAGTTTTCAAATATTTTTTAAATGGTGGTAAATCTTAAATATTAATGGATATCCAAGGATCATGAGACATTTCGAGAAAACCAGTAAACTAAAAATAAGATTAAATAGGACAAAAATATAAATGTCAGAGGATGCAGAAACAAAATTCAGAAAATTGAAAAGAAATTTTAGCATAAACTTTAATACCCTTTAATTAGTAACCTTAGAGAGTGAAAAGCATATTGAACAGTGTGAATTTGTGATTTATAATAAGAAATATATATTTGATCTTCTTCCCATTTCAGGCTCAGAGTTCCTAAAACCCTTGGAATTTTTTGTAATGAGAGTGATAAAGGTGTCTTTTGTTACACCAATGAGGTGACTTCTGGAAAGCACCCAAGGACAGGGGCTGGTTACCAGTGGAGCCAACCACAAGATTGGAGGCTTGGAACTTTCAGCCCTACCCCTTGACCTCTGGAGAGGGTAGAGAGGCAGGAGATTGCATTCAATCACTAATGGCCAGTGATTTAATCAATTTGCCTATGTAGTGAAGCCTCCATAAAAATCCAAAAGGACAGGGTTCAGAGAGCTTCCTGGTTGGGGAACATATGGAGGTGCTGGGAGAGTGACATGCCTGGAGAGGGTATGGAAGCTCGGAGCCCCTTCCCATATGCCTTGCCCTATTCCTCTCTTCCAGCAGTCTATTTCTGAGTTATATTCATTTATAACAAACGGATAATCTAGTAAGTAAAATGTTTCTCTGAGTTCTGTGAGCTGCTATAGCAAATTAATCAAATCCAAGGAAAGGGTCTTTAGAACCTCTGATCTATAACTGGTTGGTCAGAAACCCAGGTGAGAAGCAGCCTCAGTGGCCTAGTGGTTAAGTTTGATGTGCTTTGCTTTGGCAGCCCAGGTTCAGTTCCTGGGTGTGGACCTACACCACTCATCTGTCAGTTGCCGTGCTGTGAGAGGGGCTCACATACGTAAAAAAGAGGAAGATTGGCAGAGGATGTTAGCTCAGGCGAGTATCCCTCAGGAAAAAAAAAAAAAAAAACCCAGGTGACAACCTGGACTTGTGATTGGCATCTAAAATTGGGGTTGAGGGACAGTCTTTTAGGACTGAGCCCTTAACCTGTGGAATCTGATGCTATCCCTAGGTAGATAGCGTCAGAATTGAGTTGAATGGTAGGACACCCAGTTGGTGTTGAAGAATTGCATGGATGTGTGGGGAACCCACCCACCCCAACACACACACAAATCAGAATTCATGACAGAATCAGTAAACAATAAAAGAACAAAGAAGAACTCTTGGAAATTAAAATATGGTTGTAAAATAAATATTCAATAGGAAGTTCAGAGATAGAAAGTTAAAGAAAAATTTTTATATAGTACAGCAAAAAAGAAAGGTCAGGAAATATGAGAGAAAAAGAGATAAACTTGAAATCAATCCGTGAGGCCTGACTTTACACTAGTGAGTTTCTGAAAGAATTGAATAGAGATAACAGTGAGGAGGGAAATTATAAAAGCTAAACTACAAGAAATTTCCTAGAGCTGAAGGACTTAGTTTTAAGATTCAAAAGAGGCCATTGAGTGTTTAGCCTAATGAATCAAAAAGAGAAACAGCTGGACACGTCACTGTGAGCATTAGAGATAAAGAAGTAAAACCTAAAAGAGAGAAAAACTTTTTGAAAGGAGTGAGGGGAAATAAAGTAGTTTGCCACAAGAGACTACACTCAGGCAAGGATTGTTATTTACTTACCAGGAGCACAATGTGCACTAGAAAAATTAGAATCAAACCTTCAAGTCTTAAGAGAAAGTTATTTCTACATACAATTACATACCGGGCCAACAAATTGTAAAAATATTCAGGCAGGCAAGAATTGAGGAAAAATATGTAATAAGTACATCATAGGATGTTTTTTAAGCCTGTGTGCTAGTGAAACAAAGGAGAAAAATAAGAAAGACGACAGATGTGATTCAAGAAACATGACGCCCACCCTGGAGAGCAAAGGATGATAGTGGCATCTGGAGAGCTGGACCTGGAGAGCTCTCAGCTCAGGTTAGGGCAACTCTTTGTGTTTGGACTCTGTCAGGTAGAATTCAAGCAGGGAGGAGATGTGTCTGGTACTGCGAAACCACATTAAATAGCACCTGAGGTGCAGAAAGGATGAGCACGTTTCTTCGGTTGCCTTTATTGCTCCAAATTCTGTACACAATTGAGATCCCTGTCTTTCTCATGTCCGACCATCTCACTGCCTCATATCCTGCCCTTTCCCACAAACTTGAGGGGCATCTTGCTGGGGACTCTGCCCACTTATCTCCGAAGAAGTCGTTTACTTTCTCTGCTATTATAGTCTTTATTTCCTTCAATCTCATCTTATAAAATTTCTTACAGAAAATCCTCAACTGGGGATGCCAGCCTTTCTTGATTTCTAGTGTTATTACAGACATTCCCCTCCCCCATTACCTTAGTAAATTTAATGAAAAAATGAGAAGAAGTGTATTTAAGTAAATGAACTCAAATCATCAACTTAATAAGAAAATTTGTACTAGTGGGACAATCAAAGTGACAAAGTTTATTTATAACTATGATTTATTAGTTAATTTTCTTGATCTCTTTTACTCATGGGGTAGTTGTCTTTTCATACCAATGTATAGATTACAGAAAATTGTTTGTCTGTCTTTATGGTGACCCCGGTGCTTTGGATAGAATATGTTAACTGATAGCTTTGTTCAGTGGTGCTGAAAGATGCTCTCAGCCCATTCTCATTCAGTGATGCCACTGGTATATTGTGTATGTCATTTTTGTTTTAAAATTTGTTCTCTTTGTTGGGGCAATGTTCTTCATCCTCTTACTTCTACTGGTTATTATTATTTTTTTATTTGCTACAAGTCAAACATGTAAAATATAGTTCTTATTTTTAAAGGGAAAGCACATAAAGTCAAATGGCAAGAACCAAAATCTAAGGACAAAACTAGTTTTGAAATTAAGCACACATTCCAGGATAATGAACCATATAATTAATCTAAGAACAAAATGATAAAGTCCTTAATCGTACATATATTCAACTGGTACTTTGTCGATCTGGTTACTAACTCAACTGTTTCATCTAATACTCTGAGTTAATGAGGGATCCCATATTCTAACAAGATGAATATTATAGAATTTTTGCCTTGAGTCTAAGGTTCTCATAAGCCTGGATAGCAAGTCCAAGTAGTGGTTAGAGAAGTGTGTGTGTGTGTCTTTGTGTGTTTGTGAAGATATGTGTGTGTGCATGTATATACATGTATTATATATATACACACAATGGTCATTTGTATATTTACATGAGTCTACTACATAATGGTTATAAAAATACTATGTAAGGGCAAACATCGGCACTTTAATTCTGTCCTCAGAGTGACAAAAGGCAACTTGTATAACTGAGTGGAATACAAAACAGCTAAGATAAGTGCTGAAGTACAATAAACTATTAGGGAAATATTGAAAGATTGCTTAAGGAAGGGGTCTCACAAGTAGAGTTTCCATAGGTAGAGGCTATGATTAGGATATTCTTTACAGAAGGTATGGTAAGAGCAAAACTATAATGATATCTTCAGAGAAGAGTGAATATAACAGCTTGCCTAGGTTTATGGAAAACTGAGATACAAGGCTAGAAATTTAGACCTAAACCAGAGTGATAATTCTATCCACATGACATATGAAATGATCAGGCAGCCATCTGAAAGATTTTTAGCCAAGGAAGGTCAGGATCAAAGCAATGTTTGAGGTCCCAGTGTGCCAGGCAGAGTAGGCGAGAGGCCAATGATAGGGAAGGCACTGGGAATATTACAATAGTCTAGAAATCCACAAATAAGAGTTTACATCTGAAATATGTTGGCAACTAGGAATAGGGAGAAAGGATGTTTGTGGGAGACTGAAAAAGAAAAACTGACAAAAATTGATGATATGTTTGTCATGGGACATGAAGAAGAAAGGCTGAGAGATATCACCAGACTTCGGAACTTGGTGAAGGAGAGAGTGGCAGATTATTAAGAGAATATAGAAAACAGAAATAGAAGCTGGATTTATTCAGGATGGAAAAGGGAAAAGGAAGGTAGGAATAATGAATTGGAAAACTAAATTATCATATGTCGTAATTTCAGAAAGATTTTATTCAAAATTATTATCTGCTTTTCTACACTGATTTCTTGATTCCAAAAGTTGTGCAAAATAACTCTACCATTGTTTCCAATCACCTAAATATCAGTGAGAATTGTTATGTGAGAAATGAATCAGATTGGAATGATATTGACAGCTGTCTCTGTAGCCTATTATTATTTGACTATGTTCTACAACATCATTAGTTCAATTGAATAGCTATTTTGAAATGAAATGATATAATGGTTCAACTGAATATGTAGCAATTTGCATAAATTATACAAAATCTCTTTATGTAACAGTGTACTAGAAATAGTAGAATAGTGTTGTTAATTTATCTGTATTAGAGCCAACAAAGTATATTCCTGTGTCATGAGTCATGAGAGATCAGTTTGGCTCAAAATTGTATGGTTTAGGCTTATTTTCTCTTTGGGATACACTTTGTTCCTATATGTCTTTTCACACATCCAGAAGATAGCAAGGGGAATTCTGAATTGGTTTCAAAGGGAGACTGGTGTGTAATATTACATAAGTAAATTGCTTTTCCACTCTGCAAAAGGGACGGCTAGTCACACAGATGGGCGAATCACCGTCCATTTCCGTTACATCAAACACATTCATGGGAAGTGACAGGAAGTCCATAAGCACAAGAGCAAAATGGCGGGAAATGCTTTCCCCTTAGATAGAAATATTATTGGAATGATGTTCTATAATTTGTGCTAATACATTTATATAATAGTACATACGTAGTACATATACAGAGAGCATATATATGATAGAGGTATCATTATGACTTTGCCAAGTATATTTTTATAGCAAATGGAACATTATTTTTTTTTTGTCTCATACATTTTATTTTCTAAAACATCAACCTAAACCATTGAGTTTGAGTTTGATGTGTTTTTTAACTGTGCCCAATTTATAAAATAATTGATTTTCATATCACTTGGAATTTCAGTATATTAAAATTCATACTATGGAAAGATTATCAGGCTTATTATGTCTGCATAAATACCAGTGTATGCTAATATATTTTATTATTGGAGAAAAAAGGAATAAATGATTAACCTTCTTTTATTTTCTTAAAACAAAGCTATATATATATATATATATATAGCTATATATATATATATATATATACACACACACACATACACACACACACACACACACACAACTATCACTTATAAACTATTCAGGAAAACATAAAAGTTTAAATCAGCAATTCTCTTCCCCGGAGTAACCTTTATATTACCATTTGTGTGGGAAATGTCCCTAAATAGTTCTTTTAAACTATTCTCTATATGTCTATTAATATAGCTCAGAAGATATTTTCAATTTCTGCAGCTGAATTACATTTAATCTATCATTTCAGAAGTTTCCAACAAAGTATAGAAGGGAAAGAGGAATTAAATTTACTTGAACATATGCAATGAAATGTATTTGTAAATATGTAAAATTCATCCAATCCTCCCAAAACCTGTGAAGTAATTTTTTTCATTGTCATCTAATAGAGGAGGAGAAAAACATCAATAACTATTAGTACCAGAGCTGAGATTCAACTGCAGGCAAACCCCGTTCTAATCAGAATAGTATTTGCTTAACAAACTCACCCTCTGTAGTATTTAAAGTTACTCTTATCTTCTCCCACTCTTTTCACGATCATGGTTTGTTGAGCAATGATAAATCCCCAGTATCTGTATGTAATGGCACTAAAATTCCAGATTGTTCCTTTTCAAATACTACTTTCTACAAAGAATATTTGTTAGGACGTTGGATTGATTTTTCATCACCCATCTCTTGACATTGTTTTCACACTGTAATAACTGGGCCCTGTGTCCAAAAAATTGACCACGCAAATAATACATAGAACTCTTATTCATTTAACAAATAAAATTCCTTGGGATCTTGGAGATTAGGGGCATGCATAAATCTTTTCTGTTTTTCAGTTTTTAGAATAAGTTCTCATTGCCTCAGAAATTAGGTAAAACAATATCCTACTGAAGAAAAAATCCTATTGATTTTACTACATGAAACATAACATGCATGCTATTTAAAAGACATCTCCTTCTAACAGAGCATTTATTTGGAAAGATGCATACGAGCAGAAGACCAACCCCATATTTCTAGGCAGGTTAAGACAGAACACTTGACAGGAATTTGGTCTCTTTATTGTATCTCAAATGATTTCCGGCTGGATGGAGAGAGATGGAAGAATCCATTGGCTTTCCAGCTGACTACTGCTATCATTAACATGTATCAGGAATAGCTCATAAGAAAAAAGTTGGCGAGATAAAAACAATATGTGCAGTATTATTAATATTTAGTTTGTGCTTTAGTCCATTGCCATAGAAATGCCCAACAATCATGGGATTCAGAAAAGAGGCCCTGACTAGACACCATCATTTGTAGGCATCCTCATATAGTTAATGATAAAAGAATCAGAAAATGTAAGGTGAGAAAAGAAAATCTGGGGAAAATTTTCTAATCTGATCATTTGAACTCCCAGTTGCATATAAATAAGGCCAATGTTCAAACCCCTTTGCATAATACATAGGGTCTCTCATATCTGCTTGTCTTCCTCCTAATCTCTTGTTGTTCTCCCCCTCCTTATATAATTTACATTCTGACCAATCATAGTTCATGAGACTGAGTTTATAGATCATTGTTTGAGCTGTGGGAGCAGATTTTCTCCTCTACCCTCTTCAATATAGAGCATATCCACTTTATAATCATAAATAATTAATCTTTCTGAGAACGAAGCCAACATAACAAGGAGGGAAATAGGAGCTGATCAAGAGATG
Organism: Tapirus indicus; assembly: GCA_031878705.1. Taxonomy (NCBI): domain Eukaryota; kingdom Metazoa; phylum Chordata; class Mammalia; order Perissodactyla; family Tapiridae; genus Tapirus; species Tapirus indicus. The sequence goes on from CM062923.1 coordinate 64,400,172, forward strand.
GACAAAACCAGATCCTAGTGACATTGTTTCATCTCTTACTAAATTAGGCAAAATCTACAACCAGCCCTAACTTTGGATTTTTCCAAATTTACATGAACCAAAAAACTCCAAAAGCCTAATTCTTAAAACTAAAGTTTGGGTTGGAGTTTTTAGTCAGTAGCAACCAAAAAGTTCTAATTGATTTGAGAAGGGACTCTATTTGAGTGTTCAGGTACCAGAGCCCAAAGTCAGGGTCAGATAGTTCCAGAAAATGATAATGATAATCATATTTTTCCTTGTTGCTTTCCTGGGAACTAGAATAGCAGAAAACTCTGCAAATGGTGTCTGATGGTGACACTGATGCTGCCAGAGCAGTGTGAAGGACTGGAGAGGACATGGGAACTTCAGGAGGAGACAGTGAAAGATAGGTGGCTTGGTACAAGGATGCTAGGGCCAGAGAGATGGCTCAAATCATAGCTTTGACATTTAGTAGATGTGTAGTTTCAAGCAAGTGATTCTCCACTCTTAAGCCCGAGTTTCCTTGCTTATCAACGGAAGAGGGGGTAAAATAACAGTAGCTGTGTAAGTCAGTTAGTTAGTGCAACAGTTAATGCATATCTCTTGCACAATGCCTGGCAATAGTAAGCCCTCAGATAAATTGTAATAACTATTACTGTCATCACGCAACCCAAATGTAAATCTAATCTGTGTCATTTACTGTGTGTTGACAGTAAGCCAATTTAATTTTTCTAAACTCAAGTATTTTGATCTGTCAACTAGGAGTGACAATTTTTGCCATATCTACTCCATAGAATTGTTGTCATCCAAAGAGAAAATGTAGGGGAGTCACTTAGAAGTCATTATTAAACTGAGGCAGAATTAAGGTGACTTGAGCAACTCTAAGGCTTTAGACATTCTAAAAGTCAGTGACACCAAAATATCTTCCTGAAACTCTTAAGGATAGTCTGTCCCATTCTGTTGAACCAGAGTCTTCCAAGGTGAAAGGCCAGGCAAATAGAATTTGAAAAATCTCCACAGGTATTTCTGAAGCCCATGAAAGTCGCAGGACTGATGCTTTTGTGCAGTGATTCTGAACAGTGGCCACTCATTGGAATCACCTAGGGACCTTTACAAACTACGGATGTCTAGAATCCAGCCCCGAGCAATTTAATCAGAATCTTTGGCAGGAGAGCTGAGAGAATCAGCAGTTATAAAAGTTGACTAGGTGATTCTCGTGTGCATCCATGATTGAGAACTGTTGTGTTCAGGAAAAGGGGACGTAAATATATTTAGTGAGATCACCATGCCCGCCAAGCGTGCACTAGAAGTTGGTATATATTATCTTATTTAAGCTTCATTTTAAGTCAACCATACGAAATAGGTGTTATTTCTCTCTTCTGTAGTTAAGGGCTGGTTCACACAGCTCAGGCGGCATGCTCAAAAGATAGAGGTAATCCATGGGACAGCAGTCATCTCTCTCAGCTCCAAAGCCCGTTGTTTTTTACGTTGCTTCTCCACTGGTTTGAAAGTACCTGTCACCTGAAGTCTGTAAAGGGCATATGATTTAAAAAGGTAAAATTAGCTGTTGCTCTTGAAATATATGCTTAATTTCTGTTTGTTTTCCCTTTCATATTATCAAGTGTTTTAAAAGCTAAATGGAGATGGTTTGGGCGTTTAAAACTAATCTGTAATCCTAAAAACTCAAGCACATTCCATTGACAATTGCTATTTCTGTATTCCAAAGAGAAACACAAGTCTTGAAAAAGTCACTAAAAGAAACCTTCAAAACTTAAACCCTTTGGGAATATTGAGAACTAGTGTAACAGCTTTAAAATAAGTAGATTCTCGTCAGATATTTGACAACGCACATGAAATGGTTACTTCTTGGGAACCAAATTAAGGAATTTAGAAAGTGAATGATAAGCCACTGTATTACCTTAGGGAAAAGAAAGTAAAGTTTTAGCTTAATGGTCCCCTGAAGGGAACGCTGTATCTGATGATATTTCAAAAGGCACCACTACTTGAATGTCTTGAAAAAGTAAAAGAAGTTTTTATAAAGGTTTAACAATAGTTTCCTGCATTTTTTAAAACATGAATTATAAAAACGCAGTGGGAATGGGAGTGGGTAGAGGAGAAAGTCAGTTTTGAAAACCTGAGTAAAAGTGCACACCGTGAGGAGTTACAGAAAGTTTCACATACATTTTGCCATTTTTTCCCCAAACCAGTGGGTTCAAACTTCATATTAACACAGCTGCAATATGAACGGTGTGTCTATTAATACTGTCTGCTGACCTCAAAGACTGCTCTCGCCAGCTTGAGCTGATACCTGTAATGCAGGAAAATTGAAACCATAGAATTCACACATTAAATGTCAGGGAAGGCAGTTCCTAAGCAAAGTTTTAGAGGTCAGAGTCATCTCAACTCTCTCTGTATGTTGATAACAACTTGGTGGTGTAAGCCAGGAGATATTTTCTGACTCATGGTCAAAACCATTTAATGGAAAAATGTATCTCTTTCAAAAGAAAGAGTGAAGGGAGAGTGACATGGAAAAATTCCCAACTATTGCCCTATATTTGAAATACAATTAGAAAAACATATGGTAGAGTAGAGCTTATCTATAGAAAGCAATGAAGTGTTGCTTGGTCTGCGATTCTAGTATTGACAGTTAGCACATCAACGCTTAGAATAATGCTTGTCAATCATTAGCTTATCCTGGTAAGTATTGTTAACATATCCATTTATTTCATAAGGAAATCAAGAATGAATGCTTTATGTATATAATTATTTTGTCATGTGTGGCTGCCATGATGATGTTTAGTTGCATTTTGATTTTGGTCCCATAAAAAGATTTATTGAAAATTTTGTACTAACTGTGATATGATGTAAATCAGTAGCTCCTAAACTTGAGTGTACATTAGAATTATTTGGAAAGCCTATTAAATTATGGACTGCTGGGCTCCATCTCTACAATTTCTAATTTACTAGGTCCAGATTGGGGCCAGAGAACTTATATTCCCAACAAACTTCCAGTTGATGCTGGTGCTACTGGTCCAGGCATCACACATTGAGCAGCATTGCTGTAAATAAAGGGACATTGGAAGGAAAGCTAATAACAATAATAAAAACAATAGCTCCCACTTGTTGGGCACTTACTCCACATCTGGCCTTGATCTCATTTAAACCTCACAGTTGAGGAAGCTAAAACCCAGAAGGATTAAGAGACTTTCTCACAGTGAGATCAACAACCAAGGGTTAAGACAGGACTTTAATCCAGTTTGTCCAATTCTAAAATCTTAGAATTTAGCAAAAGATCTACAATAATTATTGTCAATAATTAGCTTGTCAATACAGATTTCCTTTTCATCTCTAAAAATGGATTTGTTAAACATTGAAAGTACATAATACCATATGTGTATGATATGTCAAACACTATTCCATTATGTATTTAAAGTTAATCAATTCTCAACAAATGAATCAAGAAACTACAGAGCAATGGCTCAAAATCACATCCAGTATACAGACTTCAATGTAATTTCACTCAAATTCTTTCTATAACACCAAAAGAGGTTATGGAGGGAATAGAAAGTGAAGAAAAATGACACTAAAACTAAGTCTAATAAATTAAGTCTGACTGACTATTTGATAATGGTATCTGGGTGGAGGTGACATGAATAAGAAGGGAGAGCTGGAGGAGAAGTAATAAATAAAGTTATTTGGATTCCAGATCATATCATAGTCCAGACTGACTTCAGAAAATAGGGGACTGAGAAAAAGAAGGTAGCAATTTCCTTTATAATTCCCTCACATTTTACCCCTGACTCATGGACACAGAGGAAAACCAAGTTGAAAACTGACGGTGACCATTCTCCAGCCTCTTGGTACCATCCTGTAAAGGGAACTGAGAGTTTCTTTTTCCTTGAAACTTGCAGGAGAATATTGAGGACAATACACCCTCGATGTTTTAGTTTTCCTAAAATTCATGTGTTCAAAGTATCAGAAGACCAGGAAGTTAGGATAAGATGCCTAAATGAAGCCTTTTAGATCCTGAAATTGGATGGGTGTTGTGCACATTCCGTGGTTGTACGTCTGAGAAAAGTATCCAGTCACCACATGAGGTAGGAAGTAATCCACACCAAGGACCCCCCCACTCTTCCCATATCTGTTAAAAAACTTGAGCAATGCACATAATTTACCTCCTTCTAGGATGCAGAAAGACGCACATGCACGCACACATGGTACAATTGAAATGGAATATGAGAGAATAACTCCAACTCTCCACATATTTATGTTTATAATATAGTTGGCAGTTCAAATCAGTACATAAAATCTTTGTTATTTCATAAATAGTTTGGGGACCATTTGGCTAAATATTTGGCAAAAAAAAATTAAGGTAGATTCTTGCTCACATGTCTACTAAGTTAGATTGTAGATTAGTTAGATATTTGAAGACTGCTAACTAAAAATACTATAAGAAAATAAAAGTGACTACTTATATAATTTGGGCATAGGCAAACTTTAAAGCATGACATTAATAGAGTTAAAATACAGGAAGAATTTGGTAGATTTTTTTCCCTACAACATAACTTGCAGATCAATAAATCAAAATCAGCAAAAATACTAAAAATAAACGTGGGAAACTATCAAGAAAAATAAAAAACAAAGATTGATATCTCTAACACAGGGATCTATGTTTAAAATCAATTAGAAATATGAGAACAGGCCAATAGAAATATGGGCAAAGAGTGTGGACAGACAATTCAAGTTCATCAATAAAAGTGAGAAATGGTTAACAAACATAAAACCGTCTTCAGTCTGTGCAGTCATCAAAGAAATGCAAATTAAACAATGATAAACTCTATTTAATTACTATCTGTTGGCCCAGATTGAAAATAATAAAACTCAGAATGGGTATTTTTTTCCACTTGGGATGGAAATATAAATTGTCACAGCTTTTTATATGACAATTGGCAACACATCAATTTTTGAATCTGCATATCTATTCATTCAGTAATTTAACTTCTAGACATTTATCCTAAGAGTTTAATTATTCTAGGAACAAAGATTTAACTACAAGAAAATGTATTGATCACTATTTAAAATGAGAAAATAATTTATCCCAAATAAGTATATTAGTTTGTGTGTGTCCATAAAACTCTACTTCACATAACAATTACAATATTCTTATAGGAGAGTATTTAATGAATGGAAACATATTTTTGATATCTATTTAACTGAAAAGGAAAATTTCAAAACAGTACATGGAGTATTGCTCTGTTTGTATATAAACAAATGTGCAGTTGATTCAAGATGGCAGACTTAGCCTTTGAATTAATCACCTCACCCTCCTAAAGTCCCTTAAAATTGTAATAAAGAAATAAAATGCTTAAATCAACAATATTAAATACATTAGTGAAAGGAGGAAAGCAGATAGAAGCCATCAGTGAAGCGCTGTGTAAAACCATTAAGCAAATCATATGCCTGGACTGGGCTGTCATGGAGGAGAGATTGAATGGTTTAGAATAGGAAGCCCAGAACTAGGAGGGGTGGGGAGGAAAGAGATTTGGAATAAATAATAGGACTCACCATGGAGGTAATAAAAGGTCTACATATGGTGTAAGCCATACCCCACTTTTCTCCCACCTCCACACACTCAGTGGCCCATAACCAGACATTTTCTCCTAAGTAAAAGATAGAAGTTTCTGCTCTAAAAGTTGGGTAAGTGGTCTAGGGTTTGTTTTAGCACCCAGGAGTAAAATCACCCCTCCTACTTGTCTTCAGGAATGCCAGCATAAAGTTCTGTCTCCACAATTAGCCCTAAAGTGAAGACCTTCAGGTATCAAGTCTCTCCAAAGTACTGCCTTGGTCACTTTTCGATCCTCTCATTCTTAGACACTAATGGAAAATCAACAAAAATAAAAGCAGAAAAAATTAGATATTTGACAAAAGCTTCCAGCATGAAAGAGAAAAACAAAAACAAATGAGCTGAGGGGAAAAAAACCCTAAAAATTCTTGAATATGTAAGATAATTCATAGAACAGAAGAAAACTTTTAAAACTTCCAGTCAGGTTCTCAAAAAAAATCGAGGTATTTCCCTTATCTAACAGTATCAGGATGAATTAAATTAAAAAGAAACAATTGAGAAAAAATAAAGTTCTCTGGGAGATCTCTCTCTATATATAATTTTAAAGGAAAACAACAGAAATCATGGCTTGGATTTGGTTTTCACAAACTCAGCCCCAAGGCTAATAAGAGATTCTTCCACAGCTGCAATAGAAGTATTTTGTTCTCTCTATAATCCTTGAGCTCAAAATTTGGGGCCCTGAGCTTGCCATTTTTAACTCCAAAAGTCTGCAATATTGTGAAAAGTTGCCAGTCCAACCCACAGTCCATGTACTCTGTATTTTTACTCTGCAACAGCTATAAAGTCTTCGAAAAACTTGCCTTTTATAGACACTTGATTTGATATAGAGAAAGGGGGATTTAAATTATAGGGAACAAAAATATAGTGATTAAAATGACTTTTTCTCCATTGAATAATAAGTATAGTGTGGTAGCACTGTTGATTGATTGCTGAAATCTACTCTCCCTTCTTCCGTAGTAATAGAGATGTGGCTGAACACAGGACTGCTGAGAGCAGCTAGAAAATATATTTCCCAGCCTTCCTTGAAAATGGGCATAGCCGCGCACCTCAGTTCTCACTCAGGGACTGAGTGGAAGTGCTATTTGTCACTTTCAGACCTGGGCCTTAAGTCACTGGGTGATGTGTCTTTGTATCCCCTGCTAGAGTTTGTTGTTGATGGTTGAATTTTTTCTCCTGGTCTTATTTTATATTTTATAGAATGTCCTTATGTTTTCTGGCACAGAGATGGAAGCTATTGCCAGATTTCAGTGATAAAAGTTTTCTCCACTATAACCATCCTTTACTGTTTCAATAGAAAAATATTGGAGAAATGTATTAAAAAGCACGGACTCAAATCAATATTTTTTAACCACAGGTTTACTTTTAAGAATGTATCTAAAGTGCCAAACAGACATGTGGCCCTTAGGGATCAAAAATATTCTGAGTTCAATTATAACAGTTATTTATACATGTATATCACATGTTTTATTAAATTAATTTAAAATTGTTTTAAAAATAATAAACAGTATTGTCTATGTGCATGTATGTGGTATATATGTGTGTGTGCATATATATATGTAATCAGAAGGAAAGTACATAGAATTCATATTATATAAAGAATTATAAGTGATTTTTCTTTTCTTTTCTATGCTTATCTCCATTTTCCAAGATGTTTTCAATTAATTTGTATTTATTAAATTATTAATTTAATTTGTGAACTGAAAAAATTTAAAAGAGTAATTTAGGCTTTATTAGCTTATCTGTGGTAATTAAGAAAACTTTTTGTGAGGCATCAATATCGCAGATTTGCTTCTCATTCAAAGAATCTAGTTTTAGCAAAGGATAAAATGAAAACCAATTTGAATTAAACTAATTAGCTCAGACTAACAGATCGATTAACCTCTTTTTGAAAATTAAAATTCTTCTTAAATGAAGGTATTTTCATGAGTAATACAAAAACAAATAAAAAAACACTCAGAGGGAGGGGTGAAAAAGATATCTTACAAAACCATAGTTAAAATACTGTTAATTTTATTGGATTTAAACTCATAAATTACTGGTATTACTTGAATTATATTTAGTTTTATTTGTCTCCAGACACTTACAAATAGATGTTATTAATTTGCTTCTCTTCTTACACAGTTCATATTTGGGAAGTAGGTTTGTCTGTTTTAGGGAAACCTAGCCAACCAAGCAAAGTCACTAAACCCTGAAGAGCAAATTACAATGAGCAATGTGCTAACCGGGAGTAATGATTGAGTCATACACCTTGCCGTGTGAGAGGAGTCAATTAAAACATCCAAATATAGCAACCAGAATATAAAACCCAGATGACAGTAGCCCATGTAATGAAGGGCACATCCCTGAAAAAAGATGAAGATGCTCAGGAAGTAAACAGAAAGCAACTTTGGGAAGATATCTTATTCAACAATGTTTATTTGGCGCTTTTTTTTCCGTACACAATCTTTATCTTATTTATTTATTTATTTTGTTTTATTTTATTTTTGGTGAGGAACACCAGCCCTGAGCTAACATCCATTGCCAATTGCCGAAGCTGAGCGCAAGAACTTAGCCACTACGCCAGTGGGCTGGCCCCTACAATCTCTATTTGAAAAATGCAAACTTCTTTTTCCACAATTTAATGAGATAATATGTAAACTTCCTAGCAAAATCCCCTAATACATATGAGAAAGGCAAGGAATATGTTCATTAGTGCTAAAGGTCCTGTCACTTCTCTAAGCCTTCCATCCCAGCCCCAGATGTCCCTTATGCCCACAGACTTCTCTTAACTGCTCTGTCTTGCATCCACATACAAAGACAGATTGAAATGTTAGCAGCTGCTCTTCTCATAAAGATTTGGTCTGGAACTGTCTTTTGCATAATTGCCTTTGTCTGATATTTGCCTACTAATATGTGAAAGACTGTGTGGATTTGATGATAATGTTATTTGTCCCTCTCCTACCTACACTTCTATGCATGGCCAGTACGATTAGTTAGCCATGCTGAATAGGTCCAAAAATGATGGATAAAGGTGAATAAAGAGATGAGACCTCCTCCCCTCATCCCTATCAGATCCTGTTTCCATGGGCTCTATCTGTCGCCTAAACTCATGGATCTGTCCTAAATACGTGCATGGAATATCTGAAAGCCCATCCTTAGAGGTGTTTACCCAAAGTCTATTCAGTTTTCACCTAGTAGTTTTGCCTCATTGTTTCTAGATTTTCTGACTCGATCTTACATGTCGACTCTGGGCACATAGCTCAGGGTTCATTGAATGGACAACTCGTTTAGCCTAGATTTTTGCTTCTCACCCCTAACCCTTAGACTCTTTCCTTCTCTCTTAGATATGATCTTGTTCTCAATGACTGGATCCATGAATTCACAGCTGCAAGTAAAATATGCTTCTGCTACCATTTATCAATTAGGCCAGCCTGCCTCGCCTCCTTTCCATGGACGAGAATAAGATGATGTCCTTATTTATTTTCCCCTGCCTTATTAATAATCTGGGCATCATTCAATATCACAAACGACGATTGCTCAGAAATCTCCACACAGAATTGCATACAGTTCCCTGCCATGAATCCCTTCTTGAATACAGGGAATATACTTAATTGGATGTGACACATGGCCTTGTTTTGTGACTTCCCACCCTTCTATTTGATGATGGCCCACCTATGAATACTGATCCATTCTCATTTGGCCTCTCATACCTGCTTTGGAAGTTACTTTTAAGACAATCTCATGTGATTTTTATGTTTTAAATACTGCCAACAAGTAGTGGCAGTTCCAAGCTTTTTGACTCTTGAGAGATTCACAGAACCATGAGATCTTTGTCTTCATACACGCCTAAATGCCATCCCTCTTTGATAGGCCATGCCATCTCCCTTTTCAACTATTCTATATATAAGGTAAGCTGTTTTTTACGTGGAGCCAAAATCTGCCCCAATTCTACCTAAATATGAGATAGAAGTAATAGTGTTTAGAGATGGAAAGGACATGTGATGGCTTTAAAGAGTGGTGAGAACTATATCCCTATCCCTTGAATCTGGGTGGGTTCTTTGACAGCTTCAAACAATAGATAATGGAGAAGTGACACTGTGACTTTCAGGGCTGATCATAAAAGGCCATGAAGTTTCTGCGCTGTTCACTGGAGCATTCACTCTTGAAGCCTAGAGCTGCCATGTTAGAAGTTTGGCTAGCCTGGTGTTACTATGCTGGAGAGGTCACATATAGCTGCCGTGGTTGACAGTATAGCTGAATTTATCTTTCTGCCACCCCAGCCTAGGCACCAAATAAACTTTCCAAATAAACTTTCTTGGAAGTGGCTCCTCTAGCCCACTAGTATTCTATCACTCATCCATTTGAGGCACTCTGAGCTATTCTAGTCATCTGTTATGAACTGAATGTTTGTGTCCCCCCAAAGCTCATATGTTGAAATCTAATCCCCAATGTGATGGTATTTGGAAGTCAGAGCCTTTTGGGAGGTCCATGAATCCATGGTCCCAAAGAATCCATGAGCATAATAAAATGTTTATTGTGTTACACAACTAAGTTTTGGGGTGGTTTGTTGTGCTGCAATAGATAAATGGAACAGGACAGCAGAGCACATCTTGCTTCCCCATCTCATCTTACAGAAGATGAAATTAATATTTGTCTTAAGCTTTCACAATTCCTTGTCTATCTCTCATATGATATTTTATTACCAAATCATTCTTTGTGTTAATTCTCCCTCTTCCTCTGCATGGATGGTGTCTGATGAGTGACAAGCCAATGGTGGGCTTTTGCCTTCTTTGTTCTGGACCCTCCACCTCTACTGATGCTGATTAGGACTGAATTTCCTGTTTAGGCAGCCATATTATTGTTCAACTAGCTGAGGAATCAACTAAAAGTCCCTAGGCCTCTTATAACAACTGTCAACTCCATTTTTTACACTTTTAAATGTCTTATTTATTCCAAATCACTATTTCAGCCTGTTGAAATATTTTTGAACTCTGGTACTTTTATAAGACATATTCAACAATTTACAAGCTTAGTGTTACTTTCACATTAAAAAATAATATCATAAGGTTTTCGATCTCTTCATCTTAGTGTCTCTCTGTTTGCTTTTTATAGTTAGTGATGAATTTTACACCTTATTTATATAAGAAAAAAATCTTTGAACACAAGTGTAAGCAGCAGTTGAACTGGCATGTAAGCATGTAACTGGAAATCTGTAACTGGAACTTTCTCTTATTTCACTCCTTCTTTGCAGCAACGTGAGGAGAACGGTATTACTAAATGGAAGCTCATGGAGATTAAGAGAATGCTGCAGGGCTGGGATTAAACACTAATGTGTCTCCTTCCTCATCACTGCCCTCTCCTGAGTATCACAGTTCTAGAAATAGGACACTAGGAAGAGAGCAGTGATGACTAGGCACAGCACCTCAGACACTAAATCAAGACCCATCAAAGGTAATTGGCTGGTGTCCTCTCTAAAATTTGGCTGTACACTTTCTCTGGGAAACTGCTAAGAAGGTTGAGAACAAAAGTTATTTTCAGTCATGGCAACAAAGCTAAACGTATTTTATATAAATAACTCAGAAGGACTTGCTCCAGGAAAATATATTTGACAAGGAAAATAACTCATCCTAAAAGAATAACATATTACTTAGTTAATTATGAAAGAATGACTTTGAAAAGAGGTAAGGATAAGAAATTAGTGCCAAAACTACTTCAGTCCTGTTGGTGATATGCTGCACTGTGTGGTGAAGCAGAAATGTTACTCAAGCCAGGAATACTAGGATAGTCCTGGAAATAAGACATAAAACCATTAAGTGTTAAAAGTCACTATCCCTATTCTCCAAACTTGCTTCTTTCTTTGCATCCCTGATACTGATTAATTACATCCTCACTCACATAGTCACCTAGAAAGAAACACAGGCATAAAATCTCAGTTTCTCCCTCTCCTCTCTTTACTTTTTAATCTAATTACTAAACAATTTTGATTCTACTTACTAAAATAAATACATTGTCTTCTTTCCAAACTTACTGCTACTACCTTAAATCAGGCTAGCTTTCTCTCTCCCCTCCTCAACAGTATTAATCCCAAATCTTCTTCTTCTTCCGATTTCTCCCCATCTCAATCCAGGTTCCAAGCTGCCATGATAATTTTCTGAAACAAAAATCACTCATTCTAACATTTATTATACTTTACAACACGGCCTCCACCATGCCACATGCTGGTATAAAAGTTTCCACTCTTAAAAAGCTAACAGTCTAGTGGCTATTCAGAGGCGTATGTTGTTACAACATGAAAGTTACTAATGTAGAGACAAGTATAGGATGACATAGAAACACATAGGTGAGAAATAGGATCTATTCTTGGGAGAATTGGCTCCTGTTAAATTCTAAATGATGCCCTTACACCAACTTTAACCTACAGGATACAGTCCAAATTCCTTGACAGTTTGCAACTCTTTTCATAGATAAGTTGTAGCCTGTCAAACCTGTATTTGAGATCTAGTTCAAGTCCATAAAAAAGATGCCCCGTTTTTTTTCTGTATATTCTTCTACCAGCAGTGATTTAAACTAAAGACATCAATTCCACTAAAAGCAGCATCCAGTTATTTCATTTAATGTTTTAACTTCTCAATTTTGATTGCTAGAGGTGAAGTCCGAGGTCTGTCTCACAATTTTCTAAAGTGACAGCTTAAAGTTCACATATTGCTTGACTTCTTCTCCCAAGGTGAATGATCTGAGTGGGGTTCAATTTATTGTACGTGGCATTTATAGATGAGACCTTTAATGTCCCCAAGACAAGGAAGTGCCTCTATTTTAAAGGTTCTGTGGCATTCCTTTTCATTCTGAAATTTTCCTTCATTAATCCATTTCCACAGTGGGATTGTCTTTCTGCTCCTTTTGACAACTTTGTCATAAAGTAAAGTAAATCTCTTCTCTGGTTAAAGAAAAAAAAAAAAAAAAGACATTGTAGAAGGGGCCCTTGGGCAGAAAGATTGTTTCTAGCCCATCTCCAACTCAACTAAAGGTCACAGCTGCAGTACAAAAAGGACATGGACTATGGTGGTAGACAGGTTTCTTGCCTGTATTTGGTGGCCTTGGACCAACACTCTCTCTACTTGTCCTAAGCTTCTGTTTCCTCATCTGAGAAATGGAAATAATATTGCAGCCCAACTCTGACATTCATAGAACTTTCTTGAAATGTAATATTCTGTTAGACTGTTAGAGTATATACTCTCCTACATAAAATGGTATAAAAGAAAATATATAAATACTACCATCTTAATGTTTCTACATGTAAGTGACCAAGGTCCTTTTAGATTTTTTTTCAAAGCCATTTTCAAAGAGAAATAATGTTCTGTTTTGTTTCCTTTAATTTCAGTTTGTTGTCACTTGATGTGAGCTCACATGACGAGGAGAGGAGAGCAGGGTGAGATGCCAATGCTGAGTCATCAATGGAAGAAATGGAAGAAATCACTGTATTATGGATATTGACCTCAAAGCATACTTGAATCAGAATACGTCACAGCAAAATTAAGCATTTTTGTAACTCATGGGAATTTCTTGCATTGCTTAAATCTTCTAGTGGTGGATTAGTTAATGATAAAGGACTGAATTTCTATCTCTTGTGACAATTGTGAAAATTAAAGACACCATATGTGAACCACAACATAGTATCTTGCCCAAAGTAGACACTCAATAAAGCCTTGTTTTTGCCTGTTTTTTTGGCCAGAAGAGTGGTATTTATCTCTTCATCCACAACCTATCCCATGCCAATATAAACTGTTTCAGACACCATTAGAAGTTATTTGTAGTTCAAGGATATATTCACATGGAATAGCTACACAACTCACTTTAGGTTTATAAAAACAAACTTGCTCAAATCTCCCTAGCTGTTTCTATCTTTTTTTTTTTTCCTCTATTTTTGTTGTGATTGTTTTGCCTCAGGCTGGCCCTGGGCTTATGTCCATCACAGATTTAATTCCCACATGGGCATTATATACATAGCTTCAGCATTTTGCTAAAATGTGAATAGCTGTTCTACCACAAACAGCAGAATACAGTATGCTAGAATGTTCTATTAGCAAAATTATACAGATAGCACGGTCTTGGCTTACATACCAGGTTCACAGGTGATTGTTGAACAAATGCAGGAATGAATAAATTAAATAATGAATAGTGAAGTCTTCATATATGTTTAAATAAATGGAAATACGGAAAGGCGACTAATACTACAGCTGTCAGCCTGTACCTTTCCAAGTTGCCCATGGTGATGAGCTTCTTCAGATTAAACCCTTAAGAAGCCAATGACAGTAAGACATGCAGGTACAGAGCTCTCATGTTCAATGTGCCTCAGGGTTGCTTAAGCTCTGGTGCCCCTGGACCACACCTGGAAGTATATAGGCAACTGAATCCCCTTCAATCTTCCATTAGACTTCTATTAGAGTCCATTAGACTTGACTGATCCTTCAATTTGTTCTTCCTTTAGTTTTCATTTTGGAATATATTTGAACGCCTGTCATTAGATTGGAAGAGTGATCTCTTAAGTCTAGTTTTTTTCTACTCTCTTTCCTGCTTTATTAATCTTTGATTGATAACTAGGTAGCCTTTAACTTTTTCACCTCTGTTTGTTTTGGTACCCTACTCACTCAGAGCAGACCTGTTGCTTTTGTCTCACCACTGCACATTAGTATGGATCAAATCTGAGTTTATCATTCTCCCTTGTATCTGGTCTTAGCATCATTGTCTTGATTGATTTTTTTCTAGGCCCAATTTGCTGACTCCAAATTTGTTCTTATCTCCTTGGTCGAAGCTCCAAATGCTCTGTAAAACCACAGTAGCCCCATTTCTGGCAGTTGTGGATTACTCTCACTTCAAGATATTTTATGAAAGGGAGAGTCTAAGTCAAAATGGTGAAGCAATCCAAAGATACTGGCAAATTGTTCATGTAGTTATCTAGCTAATAAATTACACCCAATTATGTTTGTTTTAAATACAAACATGAATGCTCATGTAGTTGGCTATCTGCTTGACAATTATGTGCTATCTTTGCAGGCGAATTTTAATGTTGTTGTCTTTTGTTATTATTGAAATCTCTGTATTTGCTTGTGCTTATGTCCCTCAAATAATCTGTTCAATACTCAATATTCAAACATTTACTGACTATCTACAATGTGCAAAGCACTGTGCTTCACATGATTCTTTGAAGTTCATGGTCCAAAGGATAAGTTCTGTGGATTTTATTTCTATTTTACTTTTATTTATTTTCTTATTAGATTGTCTTCCTCGCTAACTACTTAAATAAAAGGACAACAATGTTGATGGTATTGTTCACTGAAATATCCTCAGGTCCTAGAACAGTGCCATGAATATGGTAGCTGTTCAGAAACTGTTCGGGGAATGAATATGTTATTTAGGCCAAAGTACTGAGTTCAGAGAGGGGGACATCACCAGGCCTAAATTAATCAAACTTGGTTAATCAGACCTCATTTCTGAAAACCTCTAAGTGGCTTAGTAAAAGGGCTAAAACCTCAGAAGCATTTAGGGCTTGGAAGGAAGGTTTCCCAGATCTGCCTCTAGAAAGCCTCAGGAATACTGTATTGAACATACCTTTCTGAAGTGCAGGAGGGATATTGATGTTTCTATGGATTAGAGAGAGGAGAAAAATCATGAAAATGGAGTCTATTCTCATGGAGAGCAAGAAACAAATTGAGCTCCCAGTTGAAACTATTTAGTCTAAGGGAGAAGAGACAAATGTTCCTTATAGATCCTCAAATATTATATGCAGATACTACCACCACCACACCTCTTTGAATGTGGGTTACATTTAATGACTCGCTTCCACAGAAGAGAGTCCAGAAAGAGAAAAGCAGTAACGTGCAGCGGAGAAGATTGGACATCACCACCTTAACCAGCTGCTCAAACTTGACATCACCCGTGGTAGGTCAGGTTGACTTACACACCCCCGATATATATGAAGAGAAGAAGGACGCTTCCTGCGTGTTGGCTTACTCTTAAAAGCTTAAAATCCAAGTCTACTCATGACAAAAAAAAAGTAAGACAAACTCAAATTGAGGGGCATTCTACAAAATACTAAGCAGTACTCCTCAAAACTGTGAAGCTCATGAAAAACAAGGAAAACCTGAGACACTGTCAGAGTTTTGTTTTGTTTTGTTTCATTTCAAAACTATGGACTACTAATTTAAGATAGTTGCATTACTGAGTATTTATAATATACCAAACAAAACCTTCAAACACATGGATTGTATCTCTGACGGCCTGGCGGGGAAAAGATGAGTATATTACTGCTCCAATGGCATATTTTCTTCTGGGAGGACATAGGAGTTGGCAGCTCTCAAAGCCTGTTGCATCTAATACTATTACATAAAATTGAGAGGTACCCATTTTTTTTTGTTCCCTTACGGTATACATCAATGAAGATTTTTTAGGAATATTACAGAGAATAAGAACTTTCTTATAATATTACAGTGATCCCTCTGCATTAAATATTTCAATTCGTCATACTTCAAAAAATTGTGGATCAAAAGAATCCTTATTTTTATCTTAGGTTGTTTCAAAATATTTTATGTCATATTTTTTCTCAAACTTACAGACTTCCACATTCCTCATGCATAGAAGTAGTCTAGGGCATACTTGAGAGTCAAAAGTCTATTTTCTGTGTGCACTAAAGAAATGAGCCTGCTGAGAGGGAAAAATAACAGCTGTGTGGACGTGTTAAGCAGACTTTCTTCTACCTTGTTAAGAGCAGTAGAAGGTTGCTGTGGCCATGGCCTCATTAGCTAGCAAACTCACCTTGTTGGCTGTGTATTATCTTTTGATTCCCCCTGCGGATCTTTTCTCACTTTATTTTCTTCCATACGACATCTGCTGTTGAATCTAAGAGAGAACCAAAAAAGATGAAGTTTTAGCTCCTTGGGTTTACCTACCTGCAGCTCAGTGATGCGATACCACAATGCCTAGTCCAACAATGCAACTAGCTTACACTCCTAAGAACAGAAAGAAACGCAACGAAATAGTCCTCTATATTGCAACAAAAGTGGTGCTAGTAAAATGAAAATTAAAAATTAACCTCTGCAGGATCCTGTTGTCACTTAAAACAGTCTCAAGAAGTCCTTGTAAGTAAGAAAGTTTTCAAATATTTGCCGCTTTCTCCACAAAATGATTAAGATAGCAATATTATTTCTCTTCAAACTTGTTTTATTTTTAAAAGGTAGCATTCTTTTAACTCTTTGATTGCTTGAGAGAAGTTGTCTGAATTAGATGCTACCTAAAAAAATCTGCAAAATAGCACCGAAAACCTGAACATTCTAGAAAATAAACAAAGTCTTTAAAACACTTAAAGTTCAGGTAAAATTGTTCCATAGCTTACCAAAATTATCTGTCATAAAATCACTTTAACTGAATGACATTGTTGACTTCCTCGATTTCTACCAAATTGCTTCTAGACAAATCATTTCTAGCTAAGTGACATAATATCTAACAAAGAGCAGTAAGTAATAAAAAGCAAAGCATAAAGAATTTAAAAACTTCATTTTATAGAAATGTGTAAGAGTTTGATTTTTAATAGAAGTAATATCTGGCAGGTTAGAGATTTCAAAATATATTGAATTGATTAATTTGAACTCAAAATAATGACATCCAATAAATCAGAGTAAGAATTAAAAAATTAAGTTTATAAATGTAAAGATGATAGACTTGGTATGCAGACCCATAGGATTATTATCCTGGTTTATTGCAACAGCCTTCTACCTGGTTTCCTGGTTCCCTTCCTCCCTATAGTCTACTCTCAACCCAGCTATTGGTTCACAACCTTGGGATTCCCCAGGTGAAATCTGAAACTGGCTCCTGTACAGAAAGGGAAACGAGAGACCAAAGAAAGAGGCAGGCCACTCCAGAGTGGTGGGTGGCAGGTTTAACAAGCAAGGTAGCTTACATACAACACTTATCTTGAGCAACCACAAGATGAGAAGATCTCTGTGCTCTCCCACCAGAATCTTAAAGTTTAGAAAGAGGCCTTACCTGGGTTCTGTCACATATGTATTCTGTCCAGGTGGTCTCAACAACACCTTACTCTCTCAAGGTTGTGTCCTTGAAACAGATCTGGTTATGGGAACAGTGGGTAAATGTCCATTCCAAGGACAGAGGAGGGGGTAAGAAGCCTCGGATTGCCTAGGTCCAGTTCTCAGTTCAACCAGAGGTCATGTCCTCTGGAAGACTTCCTCCAACACCAACATCTAGAATGTTCTTTTGAAACTGAAGTTCATGTCACTCTTGTGTTCAAAACTCTCCAATGAATTTGCACCTCTTTCGGTGTAAAAGCTGAATTTCTTTCAATGGCCCCTGGCTCCCTGGTGGCTCTGTGACCTCTTCTCCTTCTACTCTCCCCAACTTCTATTTCACTCCAGCCATACTGACCTCCTTGTGATTCCTTGAATTCCTCAAGAAAACTTCTGCCTTCTGTCTCTGCCTTTGCTATTCCTTCTTTCTGGAACATACTCTCCCCAGATATACAAGCGGTTTGCTCTCTTACCTCATTGAGGTCTCTGCTCAAATGTCGTCCCCATGAGGACTTCTCTGATGGCAAGCTCAAAATTAACTTCCTTTGGAACTCATTAACTCTTTTTTCCTGCTTTATTTTTCTGCCTAGTCAAGAGGTTGTAAGTTAGGGCATGAGAGGTGACTAGCACAATCTCTCATCCCTATATTTTACTATGATCTCCCCTACTAATATCTAACAACTGTGATTTTTGTTATTCTTCAGACACGTCAAGCTTATCTATGCCTCAAGTCCTCTGCACTTGCTATTCTTCATGCTTCATTTCCTCTTCCAGACTTATTGCCCTTCACTGGCCAAGACTTTGCTCAAATGTCCCCCCTAAGAGATGTCCTTCTATCTGAACAAGACTGCCTTATCTACCATTGCCCTACCATCATTCTTGGCCATTTTGCCCTTGTTTATTACCTTCACAGTCCTTAACATGATTTGAAAGTACACGACGATTTTTCCTTATTTACGGTATCTCTCTTATATTAGAAAGTAAGCTCTATGAAAGTAGGTAACTTGTCTTGTTCAAAGTTGTATCCCTCTTATAAGACAGTGCCTTACATATAATAGATGTGAAAAATATATTTGTTTAGTGTTTTCCTCGATGAACATTTGCAGAAAGAAAGAAACAATAAAAAGAATTATCAGAATATAATTCTCTTGGGATTAAAAAGACTTGCATCTTTAGCTGTAAGCAAGATAAACCCAACTCTAGCAGCTGAAACATGTAAGAGGTTTATTTTCTATTGTAACATGACATCTAGAAGCAGACAACCACAAGTTGATGTAGTTTGTTGAAAGATAGCTGTTGTACCCCCACATATTAAGTCTGTATTCCAGGCAGATAGAATGAGAAGACCCAGAGGGACAAGCCCACGCAGGATGATTCTTCTCTAAGGAAGATAATACCATTCCTGCAAGTCCCATTCAGTACACTTTTGTTAATATTTCATTTGCCATAAGTATGTTACTCTGTCACAGGGCCACTATTATTTTCAAGATAGCTTTCAAAATGGAGTTTTTAACTTGGGTTTATCACCGCCTCAAATAAAATCTGGATTCTATTAGTAATAAAGAAGAGGAGGTTGGATACTGGGTAGACATCCAGTAAGGTTGGCCACACGAGTTTGGACTTACTCTATTTTAAAATAATCCCAAATTTTAGCAAATGATGATTAAGGTCCTGCAGCTGGTTATATTAAATGGAGACATAAGTGAGTACGTTTTAAATTCTAAAGTTCAGGGATCTGACTTCTGATTTAACTTCTAGCAATCACTTGCTCAGGGAACTTGAGAGTGTCACCTAACATTTCTGAGCTTTAAACGTTTCATCAGCCAAATGGTGATGACATATTTTTTATGTCTTACTGAGTTTACAGACTTGTGAGAATCAACTGATTTACTAAGTACAAAGGCACTGGAAAATGTATTAGCTAAATCATAACTATAACACATTTTATTTTCCCTTCTCATTTGGAATGAGCACAATTTTTTTTCCAGTATTATGCTGTCAATAGGACAAGTGCCAGAATTATTATATAGGTGTAAGTTGGTTATAAAATCTTCTTTTTACTTTAATAATGACCTCTTTGGGATCCAAAAATGTTCTAACCTTATATTAAATTCTATTCAATATACAGGGCATTTCAATCTAACTAGTGCACATCAAATAAGCTAGCGTCTTAAAACTCTTAGCTCGTATTCTAATGGTCCTCAGTTTATAAATGTCAAAGCAAAATTCTTAATTATGTAGCAGAATGAGACAAAATATCTTCATCAACTTCTTTGCAGTGATTGACTGTATATGGGTATTGTCAGTGGCAAGATTAACATATTTTGCCTAATTAAGATAAGGAGGTTGCTTCTTTGCAGATTTTACTAATAAAAAATATATTGATGCTGCATCAGAAATCCATGCCATCTGGCCTGTGCAGAAACTCGAAAGGTTCACAAATAAAAACAGATCTATGAGCTCTAACTTTGTATCCAAACAATAGTGCTTTGTTCCAAGAAAGCAGAACATCCTCCAAGTTATGTTTCTCTGCAATAAAATAATTACTCCCTGACTATATTTGAGCTTACGTTTCAATGACGATTCCTCTAAAAATCATTGCAAATGTCTTATTTTCTTCATTATCTAAGGCTCTTTTACTAAGACATAACCCTCCATAGGATATCACTTAGCATTTGAGACTGTACAATTTTTATTACTCTAAGTTTTTTTTAATTAATCATATCTACGCAGTCATTTGTGTCCATCCTAAGAAAAGAGACTGCCAGTCTGTAGTCAATATTTATTCTCAGCAGAAGTTTTGGCATGAATTTAAAAATCTCTTCTTCCTCATCGTAAAGCATGTGCTCCCTGTGCATGTGTAGGCAGCACAAAGCATCTGTCTGTTTATGGGGCTGTAGAAGTTGCTTGATGAAGACCATGCTTCTTACCTTTCATTTGATTTTGTTTCTTTTCAGGCAAATCCTGCAAGTTGGTACAAGATATCGATTTGCCTGTTTTAACAGAGATCAAATAATAGTAGCTTAAACAAGATGAAATATTTATTTAAAGTTTACATATTTGTAATTAAAAGGCCAATTGCCTTGATTTTTCAGGTTGGATTCTTCTCAGTTAGGACATCTAGGCACGTCTTATTGCTCTACCATTTCTGAGGGTATTCTCTTTGCTCACATGTTAAGGATGTGGCTGAGAAGTTGCACATGTCATTTCAGACCTTTGGCCCCAACTTGGAGACAATACCATACCTAACTACAAGGAAGGCTGATAAATACTGTGTCTATCTGTCCCCAGCTAAAATATGGGTTCTGTTACCAAAAGGAAGCAAAGGGGAGTAGTTTTTAGGGGACAGTTAGTTGTCTCTTCCACAGCAGGATTGCTCACAAACTTAGAATCAGCACTTTGGCTAATAATGTTAGTTTGATTTCAGGTACCTCTGTTTAAAAAGGCTCATTCATTCATTGGCTTTATAAAGGTCAGAAAATGATGAATTGAAAATCAAGTAACACCATATAATCAACTGTATACCGTTTATAAAAACAATTAACCCTAGGAAAAGTTTGCAACCGTCTACTGATAACATATGGGTCTAATTATAGTGTAGTCCAGATGTTAACGATCAATTTCTCCACACAAACTTATCATTTAGACAGGAAAGGGTAAGAGAAATCTATCTGTCCTTGCTCCTCCATCATCATCCAGGTTTTGTTAGTTCAATGCATCCGAGTTTCAGTGATGCAGCCACTTCCTCATCCCGTGATGGTTTACATGTTATTAACTCAAATCAGACTTTCTGCTTCCTTAAATCAAGTTTGATATATCATTAAAAAGCATTTCACTCATTCTGTCTTTATTACCAAAGGCCATGTTTTGGAACATGGAATATTTATTAATTGCATTTTAATATTTACCATTATTTTTGTTCCAAACAGCTAACAAAGGTATGAACACAAATTCAAGGACTTCCAGAAGTATAGCTGTCTTCTATTGTATACTGCAATGGTTGCTACAGAACGTTCTCTTCTCTCTGTGCTCTTTCAGGCAAATACATTTGTAGCAAATTTGGAAGGATGAAACAACTTCAGGCCTGGGAGATATTTGGAAATATTTCCCTGTTATGTTGAGGTCCTTTCAATTGGTATTTCTTGTAATCATCAGCAGGGTGGAAAATATTTAATTTGTATTTAATATGCTCATGATGACTAACATGTATTATATTCTGAAAGAATTCATTGCAGAAGTGTAATGATTTTAGAGGAAAATGAATCACTCCTAACACACAGAACGATAGATAGTTTCATATACACACTCGCATACACACACATACACATTATACACCACAGCATTGCTACAACTTAAATGAAAGAAGAAGAAATGATGGACATAAAATATTTAGAAAATTTGAGATGAAATAAAATGTATTCCCTGTTTTCTGAATTTCTGGGAAGAAAATTGAGGGTATGTTGTGAATTCCTTCATTATAAAGAACTGCTTGTTAAGATATACACACAAAGACTACACTCTGGGTAGTTTTTGGTATGGTCTTTCATCCTATTAGACATTGTATCAGACACTTCTGAGACTTTTGGATGACCCTTAGAAAATGCATAATCCCAATCCCCCATCTAAAGAAAATAGCAATTCAAAGAAGCAGCCTACAAATCAGGTAGCACAGTTGGTTGTGTTTTCAAAAGTCAAAAGAAGATTTTACTCTTTAATGTAGTAGAAGCGATGGCAAGAACATTGGTAGAACTTGTAGCCGACCCATAAGGTGTCTGTGGAAATACCGTGTAGCTTAGCAAAGTTTGGATCAAATTCTTCACAAGGTCCCTGGGCTCAAGTGATTAGCAAGTATGAGATGCAGAAACATGCTTATGTGAACCATTATTTGGATTACATCTCATCATGTCATTGTACGTCATGTCCTTTCAAAAGTCAATATGTTCTGGCATAACAGGCTATGGTATCTCAAAGAACAACACTCTCACATTTAATCCATTTTCTGTTTACTACAGCCACTGATTATCTTCTCTAGATTTAGAGAAACAGCTGTGATACTTTTCTTGACAAACAAGATTAAAATCCCCGGAGGTTTTCATCATTTCTCCTGACTTCTGTGCTCTTAAACTGGCTTATTTGCCACATCAACTGAAACTCCCTGCCATTTGTTGGAGCTTTGAGTACTGTTTCATTGTTCCAATTATTTTTAAATGAAAACGTTCTCACTTCCTACAGATTACACACTTCCCTGCTTCATATTCATTGCGGCACATTTCTTTATAAAGTTGATAAACAATTTTGAACTCCAAATTATGCCTTGCATGTCACAAAGCTGCAGCTGTAAGCTGCGGCATTAAAATATGAGCTGAGTCTTCATCAGAACAAACAAGGTCATCATCAAATAACTGCTAAGATTAGGTTCGTTTTCATCACTTGCTAATTGCTATATCTGTTGGGTTGAAGGAAAAAATCCAATATGCCATTTTTAGAGTTTCACAGCCAATGCACTATTGTAGCTAGTGGGCCTTTCCTGTTTTCTATAAGAAATGAATGCAGATTTAGCCACTCATTCTACATATTGAGCACCTATTATTCATTTACCGGGCATTGTTCTATGTATTAAGGATGTAGACAAGAATAAACCACAATCCCTGCTTGCAAAGATTTTATAATCACTTAGGGAAATAGACAAGTAATATACAAGTTTTTGAATGAATGAAGCATATTTATAAATATCAAGCCTTAAAAAGGAAAGGAAAGATGAGATTTTTTGGTTGCTGGCTATTTATAATATTAAAAAATCTGCCAAGGACATCACCAAAGAAAGTTCCATTGTATGTTATCTTTAATACTCACTAAGGAGTTAGGAAGTAAAATGAATAAAACATTGATGCAGGAAAAAATGATAAAACTGTGCACACTGGACACTTGACTTCCACTCTTAAGATGAATTTCTTTCTCCTTTCCCATTATAGGTCACTTTATAGACTCTTTCTGAGTTGTAAGATTCACTGAGGAGCTAGAAAAAGAGTGACCAAGTGTTTTTCACAGACTCTGTAATGCACATGTCTATATAAAGCACATGAGAGCCTCACTTATAGCCTCAGAAAAGTTTCCTTTCCCCTCCCATTATTGTCACTTTTACGAAAGCTTTGATTTACATAATAAAGTGGTGGAAATCAGATTACATTAAAACTGACACATATAACGTGTCATATACAATGAACTTAGTCACACTTAAGTCAAATAATATTTGATTCAACAAATTTTCATTTGGACAGTCTTCTGGTGGTTATTTAACGGGAATTTTGAACTGTACATGGGAAAAATTATTTAATTTTTCTTTCACTTCCAATTTCCCTTTAGGTCTTTTCTTAACATGGACAATGTACTTCTATGTTCCCTGTGGATATTTCTGAGCAAATACATGTAAAGTAACAAAATACTTTTGTTGGAGTGTGGGGAGGTCATAGGATCCCCTTCATCAAAAGTCCAGTGGGAAACTCTGGTTGGTCTCAATTGACCAGTGCTGTTCATCAGAATGCTTGATGCTGGCCAACATAGCTGGAGAAGTAGAGCTTAGACTATAATTGAGCCCAGTGTTACCTTCCATATGGAAGGCATCATGAAGGAGAATAGGCAATTCCAATGAAGATAGTTCTCTACTAAGAGTAGAAATTTACTACTGCTGCTGATCACTCAACCCAAAATACATAAAATGATATATAAACCACAGGATTCTGGGAAAACTTTTACTTAAATGAGATAAAGTGCCTACTCTAAATCACCATTATTCAGTGGATTGATTTCTATTGAATCAATCTTAAGATTGAATCAATCTTTAGCATGAATACTTATCTTAGGATATAAGACAAATGTGTTAATATTCCAAATATGTAGCATAATATTCTGCTCCTTAGTAAATATTTAGATTTTTAAGGTTATGACATATTGAACCTCACACATCATTTAACTCATTTACTTAATCACAACCATGTGTGTGTTGTGCTTGTTCACTCATAATCTTAAATGCAGTACAAGATAAGTTGATCCCTGTTTCAAGTACCGAGGGGATGAGAATGCTTTCCAATTTTTCCTATTACCTCTAGAGACGATGGGCTCTTGAAGAAAAAAATGTCAGATGAAGGAGGCTTATGATTTCACATAGTCTTTCCTCTATCCCATGATTATTATCATAATAGAAGACTACTTTAGATTTGATCCTGGGGAAGGATCATTTTAGAAGGGAGAGAGGAGTCTGTCAGTTCCATGGAATTAAATACAGCCAATTACCTAGTCCTGTGGATTTCTTCCCCCTGTATTTCTTGACTCCATCCCTCTTCTATTCTTGCCTTCTTTCAGGCTGCAATGATTAGATTCTTTATCTTAATAACTAGGCCTGTAACTTACCTTATTCTCATCTTCATTTAATTCCTCCCCCAAAATATTTCTCTTCCAACTTAAATTATTTGGCTGGATTCCCCCTGATTATCAATTTTAGTGAAATCTCTTCTCAGTGGTTTTGGGGTCCTTAACAAAATGTCTGAGCATTCACTAGACTCTATGGACTCCCAAACTAGAAATACAGAATGGTTCTCAGGTACCAGATTATTTGCCCATCATTATGACTATTTTGTCTCTTTCCACCCCCTCGAATATCTGCAGATTAAACTACTAACAGGTAAAACCACCCTGCCTAGGTGGACTTAAAGTCCCAGGCTTTTATACATTTGAATGATCAACCAGTAGGGACTATTGCCTTACATCAACCTGTTGCCCCGTATACCAGATTGGGAACCCCTGCCAAGAGACCCAACATTATAAAGGTACAGAAGTTGTGGATGATAGCCATTGCTCTGACTCTCACCATGGATCAACCGCCTATGCTGCTGGGAACACCAAGTCCCATCACGGAAAAAGTGTTATTTCCTGAAATTTGCAATGAGACATCCCACCAGGATGGGTGAGTTACTTCACACTCGTAACCAATCTCCACTGGGATCCCATTGTCCTACTGGAAGTTGGACCTATGGAAATATACTATAACTGAGATGGAACATGCACCATTGAAAGAAGGGAGAAGGTGGGGGTCCTGGTATGGCATACCCTGCCCCTAGTCCATCTCCTCATGCCTGAGAGTGCTGCATCCCCTAGCCAACATGTATGGTATGCACAACCAGGTCAAATTCCTAAAGCTGCATCCACATTAATCTCTAAGGATCAGACCGCAACTGCAATTCTTATAGAAGAAGGCTTTCCCATACAAGTTCCTACTAAATGTCTGTCTTTTTGAACTTAGATTTATGCTGCTCTTGTGGTGTCTGGTCATGAGATGGGCACCTGATGCAAACACCTTTCTACAACTTCCCCTCTCTAGCTCATCAGGATTGCCATGGTGGGTATCACCACTGCAGGGAGAGGATTAGAAGGCCCTAAAGCAGTACATTAAAGAAGAACAAGCTAGGATTAGTACTCTTAATTCATCTGATATTACCTATACTGATCCAGAACTCTGCCCTAGGCTCACACTATCAATAACACTGGGTATGGATATTCTTTTTCTGTCAATTAAACTACACAGGCAGCCCATCAAACTGCTGACTGGAAGGGTCCTAAAAATACCACAATCAGAGCCATTGGTGATTATACTCAGACTTGGGGTGGGTTCATGTGGTCCACTCCAGGTTATGGACCTTTGAGCACCTGGGCATCCCTATCCTGGGAACAGTAAAGTCACTTTAAACACAACTGACCCAATTACAGGGATATAGGATGGGTATCACCAGTATTGTTTAGTCATTTTGTCATATTAAAAGATAGCCACTGGTTTGGCCCTGACTGTTTGTGCCATCCAAGTATTTATTGAGTAGTCCCAAATGGGACTCAATGGTTGTGTGGCACAAATCTTTGACTGTGGCTTCCACCTGGGTGATTGGGCTACTGCACCCTGGGTTTTTTCAGGGGACAGTGTAGAATCTGCCCCATGGTAACAAAAATTGCCAATTTCCCTCTGCTCAAGGCTAGATGGACATGTTCTGTTTTCCACTGGTATGATCATTTGACTGCTCTTTGTCCCCTCCATTGCCTGGAGGATGTTATAGCATACAAAAAAAGCCCTCACTGAATTCACCCAGCAATGATAGTCAGCAAAGCCTGTCTTTACTGAACACTGAAACATCTCTAATGAGAAAAGCTGTCTTCCAAAATAGGATGGACTTGGACATTATTACTGCCTCACAAGAAGGCATCTGTGCCATTATCCAAACAGAACATTGTGTGTTAAGACCTGATGAGTCTGATAAAGTATCATCTTTGTTAAACCACATGAAGACACAAGTGAATGTCCTGAGTGATTCAACCCTCAGCCTAGGGGACTTAATAAATCAGTGCTTTGGATCATGGGGCTCTTGGTGGAAAAATTGTTACTTATTTTGGGAATCATTATCTTGATCTGTGTTTTCTCTTGCATGTGCCCTATTGCTGCTGTGGTATCTGCCTCCAGTGCAGCCAGACAGCCGCCAAACAAGCCACCTCCGTGCTGGTGAAACTGCTTGTTGACTGCTCAGTGCACATTGTGAAGGGGGAGGAAGGCAGTAAGATTGTAAGAGCTGATGGAGAGGGGTGGAGTGTTTGGGGAGGTCATCAAGAGGACGTGACTGCCCATTGACCCAAGAGCTAGACCCAGGCAATCAGAGGCTCCTTCCCCCGTCCACTGTCCTTGGGACTGTCCACCATTCCCACACTAGAAGCAATTTCAAGGTCACAGCCCTGAGAGTAATATGTTGTTGAGACCATCTGGACAGTATATATGATTGAACCCAGTTAAGGCCTCTATGTAAACTTTTAAAATTCTGGCAGGTGGGTGCAGAGACAAGATCTATTCAACTTGCAGGTGCTCAAGACAAGCCTCGTGTGTGAGTTCCCTTGCCCTCTACCTGCCACCTACCAATCTGGAGTGGTTGGTCCCTTTCTTCAGTCTCTCCTTACCCTCTGTGTACAGGGGCCAGTTTCAGATTTCACCTGAGATGCTGCCTAGATTTCAAACCAACAAGAGGCAAGTCCTGTGTGTCTATCCAGACGAGGAGCAATGCTGAAAGAGTTAAGCTAAAGCAGGTTCCACAGGTTCAGGACAACTGGCTGGTCTAGTGTCCAGTGTCCTGTGTTGGCAGTTCAAGAGCAAGGTGGTAGGTAAGTACTGCACAACAAAACTCATTGGAATTCAAGTTGGGCTCTACAGGTAGGGATTAGAAGGATAAGGAAACAGGTCTGGCCAACAAGGAGCAGAATCAACTCTGGCATCTGAACAAGGATTAAGTTCCAAGAGCAGTTATAGAATTTGAGATAAGAGATTTGTATTTCATTTTCTGCACTGTCTTACAGTCTACGTGCCCAGAGCTCCTGACTGCAACATGGGGTGGAAAAGCTGGACAGCAGCCAGGTCTCCGATACGAGAGTAACACTTCAAAGTCTGCTGTGACTTCTGAGGTCCAAGATTAGAAAGAAGGCTATTGAGTCGCCAGTTCCTCCATTCATATAAAGATTTTGAAAAATTTTGATAATCTCTACCTTCATCATCGTCTTGCATCTCCATTATTGGATTTCAGTTCCAGAGTTTTGTTGATGATATATTGCTTTCAATTCCCCTTTAATCTTAAACTTAACTCTTTGCTTTTAGGCATGAAGGTCTGAAAAAATTCAAATTAGCGTTTTAGTAGCAGGTACCTCTGGGCAAAGATCTAGTCTGACTCTCAGCTGGTGGTCCAGCATGAGCTTGGCTGGGATGATGAAGAGAGATCACGTATGACTGCACCTTCACTCTAGGTAGGGTAGCAGGTGTCTATCCAAAGGGGAGGCTGACTGAAGAGGCCCTAAACACAAGCCACACTTGTGGAACTAACAAAAATGACCTCTCTCAGAGAAACACCTGTGTCCTCTCCTCTTTGGATCATGCTAAGGAGATTATTTTCTTTCTTTAAAGCCAAGAAAGGCCCAACAATGAAAAAGGAAACAGTGTAGTCTGGTCTTGTCCTCTTTGGAAATAGCATTTACTTTAATTTCAGCCTAATAGACCACAAGGGTAATGATATCAAGATAATTTAAAGTAGGTGGATCATAAAGACCGGTGGTCCCAGCATAGAAGCAAAGTGTCAGGATGGATGAGTAAAACTATACACTCTTCCTTAGGAAATGTTCAGAATACATATACTGAGGAGTATAGATCAGTAGATTAATATTTTTCTATGGAAGAAAGTATATATAGCATAGTCAGTCATACAAGACTGTACCTTATTGACAACGCAAACATTTCACCATATCTCATTATTTGTATCTATAGTTAACCTGTGTGGACAATGATCTATTCTGTGTATGTAATAGTCGCTGACAAAAAAAGATTCTAATAGTGAAAGCAGCATTAGGCAAGTAGGAGAGACAAAAACACATAATCAGCCACCAGCACATACAGATTATATCGATCGTATTGGTAATTTTTTGAGTGACTTGCAACCTGCTTTCCAAAAACTCCTTTGAAGGAAAGAAAAGCTTAATATTAGCTTAGAACAACCCCATGATTACAAGTGTTCCTGTTTTAGGAATGTGCACATCCCTGTTGTGGTGAATGGTTTAATTAATTGAAGCCTTGCTTTCTTGTGTTAAAATTAAAAAAAAAATAATTCCCTCAGTGTGCAGATTTCTTGCCATCGCCTCGCCCACATATCAAACAGTAGACATTGCTTTGGAAACTTTATAGGCTAAATCTGATGATTTGGGAATATACTCATGGGTTTTTCATTTCTTTGTGTATAATCCAAAGGCCACTGGTTTTCATTTGCTCAAGCATGTGTATCACACATGATTCATATTTTATTAACATAATAATTTCTAATAAGTAAGCCCCTTTGTCCTTCATCACATAATTAAATTTTGCAATAGTTGTTGAATCTATACTATATTTACTAAACAGTGGGAGAGGGAAG
The DNA here is from genome assembly GCA_031878705.1 of Tapirus indicus. Taxonomy (NCBI): domain Eukaryota; kingdom Metazoa; phylum Chordata; class Mammalia; order Perissodactyla; family Tapiridae; genus Tapirus; species Tapirus indicus. The sequence goes on from CM062923.1 coordinate 64,429,817, forward strand.
GTCGAGACATAGAGGTAATTACATGTAATCTCATTTTCCCCAAGTTGTCAACGAATAGAGCTCCAGTACTAAATGTGCTTTAACTTTCTGAAGTGAAGTCAAACACTACAGCTGAATGTATCTGCCCAGCAGATGCTAAACTATTGGGTTGCAAAATAAGGAAACTTGCGTACCCATATGTGGAAACTAAAGCAATATAATTTAATGCAAATTTAAGCATTCAATATTTTTAAAACTAGTGCATTTTATTCTGTATATTAGAAAAATAAGTTAATCTACTAAGGATTTTTGAATCTTTGTCAAGAACTATGAACGGTCTGAGATTTTACCGTATTTGCAAGCTAACAAGTTAGCCTGTCACGGTTGCATAAGTGCTGACAGAAGGTGCAAGATCACTGGGTCAGAAAGGAAGACCTTTGTTGCTCCTGGCACAGCAAGAGGCAGGAGTTTCACGTGTGCTTCGGCTCTCCTTGCTCCCCCAGTCCCGTGGCAGTGTAGAGTGGTCTGGGTAGAATTATTCAGTGGGTTTATAGCACAGTGGGGAACCTCAGCTTAGAAAACCCTAATCTTTTTTAATAGGCTGCATGGAAACCTGCCCAAAGTTTGCCCCGAAGGGAGACATTATCTTTGATATCCTGATAATGAAACAAATCTGCTTTCTACCTGGAGGGAGACACTATCTCTGTCTTCCACAGTTGTTTGTGGTACAAACATCCTTGTAAAGATGTTCTGGAATAAAAGCTGATATAGGATGTGCAGAAAGGGAGAGACCCATGGAAAATTACCAACAGTAGTCTTTTTTTGTGTTAAAGTCTTTGCTCTAAGGACTCTGGGAGATACACATATGACTTTTCAATGTAAAAGAGAGTTTATACTGTCGTACTTGCAGTAACAAAAGGTGTAAAAGGATAACTTAAAAGGAGAGATAAGGTAATCGTGTATTTTTGTGGAATGAGCAGAAGCTTGGAAGCTGCTCATGAGTACAACCCTCCCCACCCCTCCTGCACACAGGCTCAAACCATACAAATATCCACATCAATATTTGTCTACAATGGAGTCATAAATATACATAAGAGGTTTAGTTTTATAATTTTGGTAGGAGATAGAAATGTTACAGGGAGGCTAGGAAAGGAGTCAAGAGAACAAGAGATGGATGATAGAGGTGATAGACTAACTCCCATGTCGCTTGAACTCTATTTGAGCACTGGCCACAGTCAGAGATGCTTCACTGCCGGTGGCTAAGGTAAACCTGAGCAGGTGTGGAGGGCATTCTCCCACTGCACAGAGCCCAGCTCAGCACTAGCAGTCCATCAATTAGAGCCCAGGGGGGCATCTGAAGGCAGCATCTTCAGAGTGAGTGTCACTTTTCTAATAATGTGCATTGAAGTGGTAAGTGTTCATGCTACTGCACAGTGGCAACCAGAACAGAAGAAAAAAAGAAGAAAAATGCTTTACATTTTGGGGTGTGTGTGTGTGTGTGTGTGTGAGTGTGTGTGTGTGTGTGTGTGAAAGAGACAGAGATTTAATAATTAAAATTGACTGAATGCTTACTTTGTACCTGACACTGTCCTAAGGAATTTACATGTAATATTTTATTCACTATCAATGAAGTCAGTATTATTATTATCCTTACTCTACAGATAAGGAAAATTAGGCAGTACAAGGTTAAACAAGTCATCCCACGCTCATGTTTTGGGAAGTAAAATACTTGTGTTACAATGGGGAGAATGGGCTAAGGGCCATTAGATTAGCAGATAACTGAGTTAGAATAATATAAATGGGTAATATAAGGGACAAAAATTCAGAGAATGGTTAGATGATCCGAAAGACAGAGTGGCCACTGAAGACTGATAAAATAGGTCAGATGTAATATAGACCTTGTAAAATGATGGAAGGAATGCTCCGAGCAAAGGCACAAAGGTGGGAAAGTTCATGGCTTGTGTGGAGGGAGCAGTGACCAGATTAATGTGATTGTGATAGAGGGTTCAGACATTTATTCAACTTTTTGTTGATGGACAGCTATATGCGTAAGTAACTAAAGAATAATAAAAATAATACTGAACATGCAGGTTGGAGTCAGATAAAGGAAACCTTCTAGATGCAAAACAGGACTTGTTGTATTATGTTTGTTAATTTTGTTGTGCTTGTTTCTTTCTATATTTCAAATTTGAGCTTTTCAAGCCTATCTTTCTCTCTCACTTCTAATGTGCTTTAAAAACTAAAGGTCCTTCAAACTGCTTGATTTAAAACAATAATAAACCAAGGAAAATATTTTCTTTCCTCAAAACTGCAGATCCTGTTTTGCATTCCATCTTCCTTGCTACTGTTATATCTAAAAGAGATGACTTTTTTTGTGTTTGTGATGAAGACCAGCCCTGAGCTAACATCGTTGCCAATCCTCCTCTTTTTGCTGAGGAAGACCAGCCCTGGGCTAACATCCGTGCCCATCTTCCTCCACTTTACATGGGACGCCACCACAGCATGGCGTGACAAGAGGTGCGTCTGTCCGCGCCTGGGATCCGAACCTGCAAACCTAACTGCTAGGCCACCGGGCCGGCCTCTGAAAGACATGACTTTTAAGGTACTCGAACTTCACAGAATGTTGCTATGTCCTTTGATCTTAAATTTTAACTTCTAAGAGATTTAAAATTCTGATTTGAAATTATTAAACACTTGGATTGTGTTCATAATAAACTTTAAATTGCTTCTGTTTTCCAGTTTGGACCTACCTCCTCCGGTGCAGCTAGGGAGAGGCCAGATCCATAGGCGGGAAGTTTCTGAAGACATTTGCTGCTGACCCTTCTGAGACAGAGTCAAGGCAACCCACCCTTCAACCTGCCCTCCTTGAGCCTGTCAGGCAAGGCTATTGTGGCATGTGCTTGTGACCCTCTGGAGGGCTGGTGCAACTTAAACCATTCCCACTCTAGATCTTTCCCACTCCCTCCACAAGTACCCTCAGTCTTCCAACTTCTCAGCTTTGTAGACCCTGAGGCAGCTTGGGTGAGGCCAAGAGCCTCTGGTGAAATGTCCCTATGGTGGTTCATGGTTTTGGTTCTCATCCATCCAGAAGCCCAAAGCTTTATCTTCTCAAAAACACTCTGGGTTTTCTTTCTGAAGCCAAGTGAAAATTAATATGAATTACTCTTTCATATTCATGAAGAAAGAAAATATTTTAAAACCTATCACTCAAATTTGTTTAATTTAAATAGTCTCTTACATTTAAATTAATAAAATTAGATGCCTGCAAAAGGAGTTTAAATCACCCAAAACCAAAATACTAAGTGTTTTGACATATGCTGAAAGTTTTCTTTTAGGAGATTTAGGAAAAGTTGAATTAAAAAGGAGAAAATGGGTAGCCAGTCAGAAAGTTGCGGAAGTTGGCTGATTGTGTTAGTTGGTGGTGGCGATTTTTAAACAAGGAGTAGACTCAAGAAACAATAGTATAGGAGAATCATTTGGACTTGAAAACTGATTGCTTAAGGGGTAGGAGGCAGAGGAAGCAAGAGAAAGGTGAGAAGTTTTGTCTTTAAAAATTTCAAGCACAAAACAGAGTAAGGTGAGCACTCTAGAATTTGATGGGCAGTGAGAAGACTGAACATGAACTCCTTGCCTCCAAGTTTGGATGGCATAATTTCTCAGTACAGGCACCTAACTGTGTTACTGAACTTGATCCTTCTACAGAGATACTGGTAGAGAATACACATTAAAATGCTCTTTCTCATTTAATATTGGATTTAGATAAAGGGTATTTTAAGGTCCAAAAGGCTCACAATATATTGATTTGGGATTAAAGTAATTATAATTAAACATCTGGACTTTGTGCCAACTTAAATAACTTTGTCTGCTCTGCAAAAACCCAATAGAGATATAGAAAATTGCATACATTGCACATATTTGCAAATATCTCAGTAATTAAATCATCTATAAATGTATTTAATTGAATAATAACTGAAAATATTTCAATATACTTCAAGTTTAAATGATCCAACATGTTTCCAGTAGAAGAGTGTCCATTTTTCCTTTTGCTACTTTGGTAAAGCAATCACATTTTTAGATCTATTGGACAGAAACACACATCTTTAGTTAAATAGTCGTAGCTATAAAATGCTAATTGTGTTCATAGGCATAGATTTCTCCAAAAAAATATGCATGGCTTTGCAGTTGTAAGAAGCTGAGTTTAAACTTGAGTGGTAGTTAAAAGCATCATTATAAAAGCTGGGTTAGACAGTCACGCATGAGTGAAAAAGCAAGTCCTAAAAGTATGATGCAAATTTGTTAAAATCATATGGTTATATTTTTGTGTGTACTAGGATGAAAGCTCCATGATAATGGGGCTGGTGTGTGTGTTTGTTTAATTCTGTATCCTCAGTGCCTAGAGCAGAGCCTGACACAAAATTTATCAGTGGGATATGTAATTTAAATATACGTATAGACTATGCATATATATGTGTGTATGTATGTATCTACAATCATACACCTATAAGCATTTATACATATGTACACACAGCCACAAAAGACCACCCTAAAAATGTTTATTATTGGAAAAATATACACTTTTCTCAAATTTCCAAATTTTCTACAATTAAGCAATTATTAATTTTTAAACTGGATAAAAGCAATGGTATTAAGAAGAATATATACTCTAAGAAAGTCATATGTATAATCAAAAATGAAAAATGTCATGTTTTCTTCAATGTGTGCAGAATAATATTTTAGAAAATATCTACAATTAAAATTCATTGGAATTCTTTTCTATGCAATGTGCAAACTACATGGACCATTATCTAGTTTAATAACCATTTTACAATTCCTCCAAGATCTTCTAAGGAGGATTAATTTATGAATAACTGCTTTAAGGCTATTTCATTGCCCATTTTCCAATGTCTGGTGTCATTTGAGAGCTAGTGAGCTCTAGATTGGCAATAAGATCTTAGTTTTTGATTGAGACAATCAGCGATCTTGTGACCTCTAAAGCCATTATAACCTAGACTTAGAAAAGTCACATTACAGACAGAAACTTTATTATCTTTTTTTAAAGAGGAAAATTCAAAAAGAATGAGGAGTCAATCCAGAGTTTCTTTGCTTTCAACCTATCTAATAATAGCTTAGATTTATTTAGTACTTGGGGTGTACCAGGTGCTGTTCTAAGCACATTACAGGCAAAAAATTTATTTAATTATCACAGTTGCCAAAGAAGCATGAATTATTTTACAAATGAGGAGAGTGGGGTAGAAGAGTGAGATATGTTACCCAGTGTTACTTAGCTAGTGATGTCCAAGCCAGGATTCCAAAGCAGGCAGTCTGACTCGAGAGTCCACACTCCTGATCGCAGCGATGAACTGCCTGCCAACCTTCCAAATCAGGAGCTCCGCCGCGGTCTAGCGGAATGAGGATTCCCCAGGGAAACGTGATGGCAGGGTTATGATTTTCATCTATTCATATTATCTCTACAAACTTTGGCAAAAACATTTTAGCCTTGATTGTTGATGAGTTAAATAGCAAAATATGGGAAAATTTTACTTGTCTTTCCTGGAAGGATTATGATATCCTTTGTGATCTTTTGCAGGCCCTTCTAGTTCTAATAATTATGTAAATACTCTATTATCCAATACATTGGGAAATCTCGTGAGTGTGAAATACCGGGAGTGTATATGTGCTAAAATAATTCAAAAAAGAAAATGTCAAAAAAAAAATCCCTGAAGGTATCTGTATGTCAAAAATAAATAAATAAGAATGAATTTTAAACAAAATTACTACTAAAAACTGTTCTGGCTCATGTTTACAATTTAGATTTAACAAATACTTATTTAAAAAACAGGCTCTATGCTATTTAACATTTTCCATATTAATCTTCCCAATTCATTTGATAAATCTAAAATAATCTTATTATCAAAACTTGAAAAAGAGCATAAAAAGAAAAGTATAAATCCATCTCATTCTCACTATGTGAAAATAAAATAAATAATAGTAAAAGGAATTTAACTTCAATCTAAAAAAAGGTTGCTTTAATAAGCAGAGTTATTACAGAATAAAAAGGATTATAAAAAATCAGAGACTTCATCAATGAAAGTAATCATTAATAAAAGTAAACAGATGAAGGTATTAAGGAAGAAATAATCATCACAATAAATGCCAAAAAAATTTCAAAACATTCTGCATCCTTTTTGATAGGAGAGGAATAGATTGATAATATTGCAGTCTAAACATATCTATACAAAACCAACAGCTGCTAGTATCAGAAGGAATGCAGACATTCAACTTAAATACGAGAGGAAAATCCAAAATTATTTTAAATATTTTCTAGACAGGAAACAAGGCAAGAGAAAGGAAATATAAATAATAGAAAGGAAGGCACTGTGCTAACATTATTTACAGTTAATACAACTGTCTGTTTTGGCATTTTAATGTGTCCACTTGGCCAGGCTGAATTACATTTTCCAGAATTCTCTTGCCTGTAGGTTTCCAGTAAAAAAGATCAACAAGAGAGAGTTTTATGACAGATGTAGAGGGCAGAAATGGAGCAACAGCCATTTTGTCATCTACACATGTTGCTGTTTGTCAGCTGACTTACCTCATTGGGCCTTGCCTTTGTTTGGGCTGCTATAACAAAATACCACAGACTGGGTAGCCTATAAACCACAGAAATTTGTTTCTCACAGTTCTGGAGGGTGGAAGTTTGAGATCGTGGTGCCAGCATTGTACAGTGAGGCCCTTCTCTGGGTCACAGGCTTTTTGTTGTAGCCTCACATGGTGGAAGGATCCCAGCAAGGACCTCTCTGTGGTCTCTTTTATAAGGGCATTAACGTCATTCATGAGCACTGTGCCATCATGACTTAATCACCTTTCAAAAGCCACACCTCCTAATAGCATCACATATGGCATTCCAATTTCAACACATGAATTTTGAGGGGACACACACTTTCAAACCATAACAGGTTTGCCACTGCTATACCTTCCCCTGAATACCCCATTAGCTTGTCTCACACCCGGGCCAGAAGTGATGATGATGAAAAGTTCTGGCTTCTGCAGGACATCCATCCCATCAAAGTCAGAGACAGCTAGAACCGACAAGAATTTTTGTCTGTCTCATTTGTAGGGTTCAGCACATTTTTGTTTTCCCCACTTTATATCCATCTCCCCTTCCCAATGGCCTGCCCTGTGGACTACAAATTCCAGCATCAGACCCAAGGACAACAGTCTTACAGAGACTGCTTATCAAACTCCCACAACTGTGTAAGGTCAAATCCCTACATGTATAAATTTCCTAATGTTTCTGCTTCTCTGATTGAATCAAGATGATATACTGGAAAACGTATAAGAATCAAAATTCTTTTGGACTTGATAGCCAAGAAAGTAACTAGTCTCAAGGAAAATATGTTAAGGAGCAATAGATATTTTAATTACCAGTTACCATTGACCAAGAGGCAAGAGGAAAAATAAGAGACAAGACGATGATCTCACTCACAATAGGAACAAAACCACAAATCATCTAGGAGCAAATGAAATGAGAAATGAGGAAGCACCTACATTAAGAAAAGTAAAGCCTTTTTTGAGAGACATAGACAGGGACTAGAATAAATCAAGAGAGATATCATGCTCATAAACAACAAAAATAATATTGTGACAATTTCAATTATTGCTTCGCAAATTTAAAATTCTAGCACAATTTCTATAAAAATGCAACCAAAGATAATGCTAAAGATCATTAGGAAAAATAAAAGTGATTAGTCTGGAACATTTGATGAGAATGACAATAATGAGGCTTTTGCCTTATTGGATAGCATAATATAATAGATGCTATTGTGATCTAGGCACAGAACAAACGACTGAGTAAATAGAAGAGAGTAATAAATCCAGAAAAAGAACCCAAATCAATAAATAAGCATTTACTAAAGGTAAAATTCCAAATCAGTAAGAAAAAAATGCATTATTGTTATTGGTAAAAATAATAAAAAGTTAGACTTTACCTCATACTATATACCAAAATCGGATATGTAAATTAAATATATTGACATAAAAACAAATATAAATTAAATGTTTCTTGGAAAACAGAGGTCACAGTTTAGACAATCTTCTAATCTTCTAAACATGAGCTTAAAGTCAAAATTGATGATATTAAAAATCGGTATAAAAAAGATCTATATTAAAAATAAATCTCAAACTGTCAAATGTTAAAAAACAAGTGAGAAAATAATTTGCAAAACACAAGATTGAATTGAAGACTTCATTTTATTCATGTTTGTTGAGCTCTCACATACCTAAAAGAAAAATCCAAAATGAAATTGTACATGTGTAAATAAATGACAAAAGATTACATATTCATGGTCAATAAAAATTGCTCAACCTCAAGACTAAACAATAAAAATTGATTCAACAGTGATATATTTTTTTATCTTATCAAATCAGCAGAGATTTAAAACAAACAATAAAAGGAAAACATTAATTGTTGGGTAGGAATCAGAGATACATTAATTCAAAACATACAAGCCAGCAATTGAGGAATATTTATCAAAAACGGAGAAGCTTACATTCCTTTTCTCCAAGTAATTTATTTCTTGGAGTACATGCAAGAGTAGTAATCACTAATATGCAAGATAAGGATATTTTCTTTTTTGGCAGTGGCTTAAAAGATTGAAAAATTGAAGATAAATGTCCAGTAATAAAATATTGGTTAAATGAATTAGGATATACCCCAAGATTGGAATAGTCCATAGCTATTTAACCAACTTTTTAAGAGCTATATTGATGAGAAAAGCTATTTATGATACATTCCTATATGAATAGATAGCAAAATATCAAAAGTGATTTATAATACCAGTCAATAAATATATGACAGAGAGATTATTAGTACTCCCATTTTAAAGATGAGAGAATTGAGGCACAGAGAGTTTAAGTTACTTGCCCATGTTCAACAGAGAGTGTCTTGGAGCTGGGAATCAATCATAGGCAGTGGGGTTTAGGTTGCCTTTATATGACTTTATTTAACATTTTAAATTGTGTTTGTAATTTTTTCGGTATCTTTTTTCAGCTTCTGGTATCAGGATTATGTTATAGCTCAAATTAAGACTATCAACTTCTTATAATCTCTGGAATGTAATATGCTAGTATCTTTTCCTAAAAAGTTAAAGGGAATAACTTGCAAAATGCTCTTTGTAATCATCTTTTCAGCAATAATTTTCCAACACCTTTTTTGATTTTTCCTATTTTTATTTATATGTGATATTTTAACTTCATTTTAGTCAACAATAATTTCTTTTCCCTAATAAAATTTTTCATAGTATAATCTGATTTTTGTTCAAATACTTCAGATTTTATATGCCCCAAAGTCCTTTAAAACGTGCAATCTCTCTTTTTTCTTTTTCTTGATCAAAAGATAGATATATACAACAAATTGTAACTGTTAACTTTTGTTTTTCAAATATATCTCACTAAGTCTTCTGTGCATATTTTTCAAAAAGATACATTCCACATTATTGCAAAAAACAGAATTCACAATGCAAGCAGAATTCCTATACATTTCTTTTGTCCAAAAATTATGCTAGCTTTCTGTTGTCATTGCTAATAAATTTGATGGCCTGCCCGTCAAATCTGCCTGAACAGAGGTAATGATGTTGTGACTGATGTCAACATGGCCTGTTTTATTTTTCAGGAGAGGATGTAAATAGTCCAGAACTCCTCCCCCATTTTGAGGGATAAAGGCCTACTTGCAGGCAAAATTCTATGGGTCCAAATTCCACTACCCCAAAAATATATTTGGGGAATTCTTATATAAAGAATAAAAAAAAAAATAGAATAAAAAAAAAATAAAAATATAAAAAAATAAAAATAAAATAAAAAAAATAAAAATAAAATAAATAATAAAAATATTTAGAATAAAAAAAAAAAAATCTCACAAGCTGAAGTCCAAACTTCTGAGGAAGCATCTGAATATTGTGTGATGTTGTTGCAGCCGTTTATGCCCCCTCCCCTTGGTGACCGGCTCATAAACAAATCGCTGCAGCAGAAATGCTGTTGCATTACTTCAGAAGCTGGTTCAGAACACAAGAAAGAACTTCTGCATGGCTCCCCAAGCATGCTAGCTCTGGGGTAATCCAGGTGCTGTGTGAGAAGTGTGACTACCCTGAGACCTCCATGTTTGATATGACAGGGACTCTGGTGGAATCCTCAGCTGAGGTCCCAGTCTGCAGCCAACATTACCTGCCAGCCATGTGAGGGAGCCATCTTGGATGCCCAGCTCATGGAGCTTTCCAATGATTGTAGTCTCAGTGGACATCTGACAGCAACAACACAAATGGCTCTAAATGAGGATTGCCCAATCAAGCCCTCCTCAAATTCCTGATGTGACCCCAACGTTGTAATTAAAATGGTTAATTCAAATAGCTAAGTTTGGGGTAACTTGTTATGCAGCAATAAAAATTGCAACAGTTGCTTTTGATAAAGAATATAGGGATAGCAAAATAACATTTGAATATTATCTATGCTTCTTGGTGCCCTGAAATTTTTATGTCATTGCTTTATTTTGAAATAACAACAGATTAATTTTAGCTTAAGAGACTTTAATTTTTCATTTTGGCAAGCTTCAAAAATGACTGATTTTAAAATTTAACATGTTGCACAGAATAACATATCTCTTATAATTTTCTCATTTCCATATCTGTTGTTTAATCACATTTTATTAGTTCTACTGTATATTTATCATTCTCGTCCTTTATGCTTGATTAGACAGTCTAGTGGTTCTCTTTTTTATTCAGTTTTTCAAAGATAAAGCACTTGGATTTGTTATGAATTAAATTTTTTCATTTCTGGTTCACTGATTTTTGCTTTCATCTACAATAACATGATTTACATATATTAATATATTTATCCTGCTTTGTTTTCATTTATATGTCTTTTTAAGTTGAATGTGTAATCGTTTATCTTTTCATAAAAGCAAAGTCTTTGAATTTGTCTATTAATGAATAAAGGTTAAGGTGTATTAGAAAAAAAATATTGGTAATAATAGATTTGCTTCTTTCTTGACTCCAAAGTTATTTTTTTGTTATTCTGATACCATGTCTTTTCATAATTAATATTTATTTTTTAGAGTAGTTTTAGATTTACCGAAATATTGAGCAGATAGTACAAAGAGTTCCTTTTCCCTCATGATTATTAACATCTTGTATTATTATTATACATTTGTTACAATTGATGAATCAATTTTAACATATTATTATTATTATTAATTAAAGTTCATAGTTTACATTAGGGCTCACTCATGTTGTGCAGTTTTATGGGTCTTGACAAATGCATAATATCATATATCTGCTATTACAATATCATACAAAATAGGTTAACTACTCTAAAAATCCCCTGTGCTCCTCCTATTCATCATTCTTCCTCCTTTCCTCTCCCCTGGCAACCATTGTTCTTTTTATTGTCTCTATAGATTTGTCTTTTCCAGAATGTCATATAGTTGAAATAGAGCATCTAGTATTTTCCTACTAGTTTCTTTCTCTTAGCAATATACATTTAAGGTTCCTTAATGTCTTTTTTATGGCTTGATGCCTCTTTTTTTAAAAAAAATCATGAAATAATATTCCGTTGTATGCATGTGCCACAGTATGTTTATCCATTTCCCTGTTAAAGGACATCTTGGCTGCTTCTAATTTTTGGCAATTATGAATAAAGCTGCTATAAACATTCATATACAAGTTTTTGTGTAGATGTAAGTTTTCCACTAATTTGAAAACATCTAGGAGTGTGATTGCTAGATCTTATGTTAAGGCTGTTTAACGTTGTAAGAAACTGTCTTCCCAAGTGTCTGTATCATTTTGCATTCCCATCAGCAACGAATAAGAGTTCTTGTTGCTCCTCATCTTTGCCAGCTTTTGGTATTGTCAATGTTTCGCATTTTAGACCTTCTAATAGGTGTATAATAGTATCTCATGGACAGTTCTTTTAATGTGCAATTCTCTAATGAATGATGTTGAACACATTTGCAAATACTTATTTGTCATCTGTATATCCTCTTTGTGAGCCATCTGTTCAGATCTCTTGCCTGTTTCTTCATTGAATTTTTTGTTTTCTTACTGTAGAGATTTAAGAGTTCTTTGTTTTGGATACAAGTCCTTTATCAGACAGGTGTTTTGCAAATATTTTCTCCCAGTCTGTGACCTGTCTTTTTATTCTCTTGCTATTGTCTTGGGAGCAGAAGTTTTTAATTTTAATGAAATCTAACATCGATTTTTTTCTTTCATGGATCATGTTTTTGTTACTCATTGCCAAACCCAAGATTATCTTGATTTTGTTCTATGATATCTCTAGAAGGTTCATAGTTTTGCATTTAACATTAAGTCTATGATCCGTTCTGAGTTAGCTTTTGTGAATGTGTAGGGTCCGTGTGTAGATTCACTTTTTGCAAGTGAATGTCCAGTTGTTCTAGCACTATTTGTTGAATAGACGGTACTTTCTCCATTGAATTACTTTTGTCCTTTGTCAAATATCTGTTGGCTATATATATATATACACATACATACATACATATATATATACACACACACATATACATATATATACATACGTATATATATATATATTTTTCTTTTGTTGAGGAAGATTCACCCTGAGCCAATCTGTTGCCAATCTTCATCTTTTTTCCTTGAGGAAGACTGTCCCTGAGGTAACACCTGTGCTAATCTTCCTCTATTTGTCCTATGTGCGTCACCACCGCAGCATGACTGCTGATGAGTGGTGTAGGTCCACTCCCAGAAACTGAACCTGGGACACTGAAGCAGAGCATGCCAAACTTAACCACTAGGCCACGGGGCTGGTCCCTGTTGACCATATTTTTTAGGTCTATTTCTACGTTCTCCATTCTGTTCCATTTTGATGCATTTGTCTGTTATTTCACTAATATCGAATTGCAATTGTACAATGTGGTGTTATCAACTGTAGACAAGTTATATATTAGGTCCTCTGAATGAATTTATTCATCTTATAACTGAAAGTTTGTTCCATTTTACAGACCTTTCTCTATTTCCCACACTCTCCAGCCCCTGGCAATCACCATTCTACTCTCTATTTCTATGAGTTCAACTTTTTTTTTTTTTAGATTTCACATATAAGTGATACCAGGCAGTATTTTTCTTTCCTTATCTGGCTTATTTCACTTAGCATAATGCCCTCCAGATTCATGTATGTTTTGAAAATGGCAGATTTTTTCTTTTTTTAAGGCTCAATAATATTCTGTTGTGTATATAGGTTGTTTCCGTATTTTGACAATTGTGAAAAATGCTGTAATGAACATGGGAGTACAGATATCTCTTCAAGGTAACGATTTCGTTTCCTTTGGATATACACCTAGAAGTGGAGTTGCTGGATCATATGGTAGTTCTATTTTTAATTTCTTGAGGAACCTTCATACTATTTTCCTTAGTGGCTGCATCAATTTACATTCCCACCAAGAGTGCACTGGGGTTTCCTTTTCTCCACATCCTTGCCAGCATTTATTATCGCTTGTGTCTTAATAGTAGACGTCCTGACAGATGTAAGATGGTATCTCATTGTAATATTGGTTTACATTTCCCTGATGATTAGTGATGTTGAGCATCACTAATCACACAACAAGTGTACCTGTTGGCCACTTGTATATCTTCTTTGGAAAAATGTTTATTCAATTCCTCTTCCATTTTCTAAGTGGATTATTTGGTTTTTTGCTATTAAATTGTATGGGTTCCTTGTATAGTTTGGATATTAATCCCCTATCAGATATGTGGTTTGCAAATGTTTTCTCCCATTCTGTAGGTTGCCTTTTCATTTTGTTGATGGTTTCCTTTACTGTGTAGAGCTTTTTAGTTTGATTCAGACCCACTTGTTTATTTTTGCTTTTGTTGCCTTTGCTTGTGGTGTCAAATCCAAAAAATCATTGGAGCTTCGCTCCCATGTTTTCTTCTAGGAGTTTTAAAGTTCCAGGTCTCATCCTCATGCATTTAATCCATTTTGAGCTGAATTTTTTTGTATAGGGTAAGATAGGGGTCCATTTTCATTTTTTTGCATGTGGCTATCCAGTTTTCACTACACTATTTATTAAAAAGACTATCTTTCCCCCATTTTGTGTTCTCAGTGTCTTTGTCAAAAATTAATTGACCATATATGCATGAGTTTATTTCTGGGCTCTGTATTCTGTTCCATTGATTTATGTGTCTTTTTTAGTTATTACTATAGCTTTGTAATATAGTTTAAATCAGGAAGTGTGAGGCCTTCAGCTTTGTTCTTCTTTCTCAAGATTCCTTTGGCTATTTGGGGACTTTTGTTGCTCCATACAAATCTTAGGAATGTTTTTTCTATTTCCATGAAAAATGCTATTGGAGTTTTGATGGGGATTGCATTGAATCTGTAGATCACTTTGAGTAGTATGAACATTTTAACAAATTAATTCTTCAACCAATGCACATGGAATGTATTTCCATTTTATTTGTGTATTCCTCAGTTTCTTTCAGCAACATCTTACAGTTTTTAGAATGCAGATAGTGATGCAATTGTAAATGGGATTATTTTCTTAATTTCCCTTTCTGATAGTTCAAGTTTTTCTGTATAGAAATGCAACTGATTTTTGTATATTGATTTTGTATCCTGCAACTTTACTGAATTTGTGTATTATTTCTAACAATTTTTTGATGGAATCTTCAAGGTTTTCTATATACAAGATCATGCCATCTGCAAACAGAGACAATTTTACTTCTTCCTTTCCAATTTGGATGCCTGCGACAACTTTTTCTTTCCTTATTGCTCTGGCCAGGACTTCCAGTACTATGTTGAATAAAAGTGACAAAGTGGGCCTCCAGTCCTGTTCTCAATCTTAAAAGAAAAGCTTTTAGCATTTCACCATTGGGTACAATATTAGCTTTGGGCCCATCATAAGTGGTGTTTTTTTATGTTTAAATACATTCCATTTATGCCTAATTTGTTGAGAATCTATCATGAAAGGATGTTGAATTTTGTCAAATACTTTTTCTGCATCTATTGAGATTATCATATGATTTTTCTCCTTCATTTTGTTAATGTAGTGTATCACATTAATTGACTTGCACATGTTGAACCATCTTTGCATCCCAGGGATAAATTTCCCTTTATCATGGTGTATGATCCTTTTAATCTACTGTTGAATTCAGTTTGCTAATATTTTATTGATGATTTTTGCATCTATCTTCATCAGGGATATTAGCCTGTAATTTTCTTTTCATATAGTGTCCTTGTCTGGCTTTGGTATCAGAGTAATGCTGGCCTCATAAAATGAGTGTGGGAGTATTCCCTTCCAGAGAGAAACCAGAAGATGGGTACTTTTGCCACACTGAGCCCAAGGGGCATAGCAGCCAGAGGTGCTGTGTTCCTGTTTGAAAACTACTGTTTATTTAATATGGTCCCACGGATTTGTGGATTCCAAGTCTCACTGTTTTTAGAGCTAGGTGATTTGAGAGTCCACCCCTCAGATAGCAGCCACAAATGTTGGGGTGCTAGATGTTTGGACAGCAAGCTTCTTCTAAGAAGAAGCTGGAAAACTGGTTAGAGCTAGACAATTGTTAGAGCTAGACAAAGAGACAATTCAAGGGAAGTGCCCACCAGCTCTTTTGGATGTGCAGGAGGATTCAGCCGGCACCTAGATGCAGGCTGATTAGAAGCCAGACCCTCGGAAAGCAACTGGGAAAGGATGTAGTTGAACCCCTTCCAGGGAGAAACTGGGAAATGGGTATTTTTTCCTGCTCCCTCTACACCGAGCCCATGGCTGTAGCCATGGAGGGTGCTCAGGTGCCTGTTTAAAAACTACTTCTTTGTTTTCTCTAGTACTGTGGGACTCATAAATGCAAGACCTGTTGACTTTCAGAGCTAGGGGATTTGGGGCTGTCCCTTGGGTGGTTACTGTAAAAGTTGGAGTGCTAGATGTAGGAACAAACTCCTTCCAAGGAGATGCTGGTGACCTGGTTTTATTGTTGGACTAGCTGGAGGGAAAAGGCTGGGGATGTACCCACTGGCTCTTTCAGGCTCCAGGGAAGATTCCAGTTGGTACCTAGATTTGGGCCATTTTGATGTTAGTATTTTCTCAGTCGCCCAAAGTGGAGAAGTCACTCGGCTGGTTCCTGGATTTCTCTTAGAAGGAATTGATCCGCGTGTAAATGTATGTTCAGAGCGTTTGTAGGAGAAGGGAAAGTCAGAATCCTCCTATGTCACCATCTTGGTGACATCCTCAGAGCCATGTGACTGCTTGCATGGAAATGGAGACACCACTTCCAGCAGCTATGGAACCTGATTGAACTCATCATGACACGTGCCATGAGAAATATTTTAAATGCCTGTTAAATTCTTCCATTATTATGTTATTTATATTTTTTCTCACTTTTAAATGTATTTCTATGCTAGGTTTATCTGCAAAATATTTTATAACTGATATATATCTCTTGTGAATAATATCAATACACCACTACAAGCAGTTTTTTATATTTTCCCTTTTCTTTTTTTGTTTTTATTCACTCTTGCCATGTGTCTAGGACATTTTCTGTGATATTAATTTTATTTTTTGTTAGTATTGCTTTTAAAGTGGCATTTTTCTCTGCAGTGTTGATTTTTCTTTCATTTCTTTAACTCTGTCAACTTGCTTCTATTTCTTTTTCCTTTTTGACTATATTCTGCGCTTTGAATTGTGTTCTCTTTTTGAATTATTTTTAAAATTTTGGTTTTGTTTGTTTGTTTTGTGAGGAAGATTAGCCCTGAGCTAACATCTGTTGCCAATCCTCCTCTTTTTTGCTGAGGAAGACTGGCCCTGGGCTAACATCCGTGCCCATCTTCCTCTACTTTATATGGGACGCTGCCACAGCATGGCTTGATAAGCTATGCGTTGGTCCGTGCCTGGGATGCAAACCTGCAAACCCCAGGCTCCTGAAGTGGAGCACATGAACTTAACCGCTACCCCACCGGGCTAAATTTTTTTTTTTTTAAGAATTAATATACTTTAATATCTCTTAGAGAGTGAAGAACACATTATTTTAGCTCTTCTATTTCCCATGGTAAACTATGTGTGTACTTTTAATTTGCCTTTACTTGTGTTCCTTCCCTTATGTTTTCTTTTCTTTTTTTAAATTTTAGGATTTTTATTAAAGTTATAAGTGTATGTAGTATAAAAAGGCAAACAATACTAAGACATAAGGAAAATAAGCCACCTGAACCATCCCCCAAATTTCTCACTCTAGAGGCAAACTATTTCAATGTTTGTGGCTGCTCTCTCTGGTTTTTCTTCCAGCTTTTTGTATGACAACTTTAAACTATTTAAGTGACTCCTTTAAACTATTTATTGTTTATTTTTGAATATTTTAAATTATATATTGTATATATTATACATACACATATATATTCATTTAACTATATATAATATATCCCTTTAACTGTATCCTGTAACTCTTTCTTTTCTTGAGGCCTACTTACTCTGAAAGTTGTTAAGCCATGGCTGCATCCAGGGGAGAAAAAATTATTTTGGCAACCTTTTGCTGGTCTTCATACTTCTGTGGCTCTGCTGACTTGGGCGGTGCACTCCTGTGTAGGGGATTAAAATCAGTAGTAGGTATGCTGACGACCTTCAAATCCCTCCACGCTGTGGTTCTTCTGCTCCCCCCTCAGTATGTTTATTTACAACACAATTTGGTTAAATCAACATTCAGCATTTATATTATTATGACTCTATAGATATTTTCATAACTGAGCTACAAAGTGTGCTATGAGTACATTGCCTTTTTTTGTACAGTTCCCTTTTCTGCCCCTGGAATTAATAAATCCTTAACCTTATTTATTTACTTTTTTGCCTTAGTTCCTATGCCTTTATCATTGTCAGCCTGTAACTTTCCAAATTAACAAAAAAAGCAAAATAAAACAAAACGAAAACCCAAAAACATTTTGTCATGGCCAAACACACCCAGTAGTCCTTCATATTCAACATTTACCCTGTACCCCCAGAGATATCATTCCTAGATTCCTTCTTACTTTCATTTTAAAATAATTAATATCTCTACTAGGAATATAAAGAGAGATCTAGCTTTGTGCTGGCTCCTGGGAGTAGGGGTTTACCATAAACTCCTGGAATTTTCTAAGTAATAGAAATGTCTTTTTATTCATTGTGGGCCCCTTGCACAACACCTGACAGTCTATGCTAACAAAGTAACTTGGGGTGGGGCTAGGCACCCTGATAGTGCTAGGGTGGAGGGCAGTAGCTATGGCAGAAAGACCAAACATGTGATTAGAGGCTTGGTACATGAGTCATGTGATATCACTCTGACCTCCAGGGAGGGGAATGGGCTCAAGATCAAGTTCAAGAACATATGCAATGATTCTATCAATCGTGCCTAGGTAATGAGACCCCTATAAAAACTCTAGACAATGAGGCTCGGGTGAGCTTCTCTGGTTGACAGTACTCTTTCAGTATTGCCACACATCGATGCTGAGGAGGCTACATATCCCTGAGGATGTTGGAAGCTTCACATTTGGAACCCTCCCAGAATCTGCCCTGTGCATCTTTTCCTTTGGTTCATTGTAATTGGTATCCTTTATGCTATAATGAATTGTAATGGTAAGTTTTTCTGAGTTCTGTGAGTCACTCTAGCAAATTATTGAACCTGAGAGAGTCCATGGGGACCTTCAAATTTGTAGCCAGCTGGTCAGAAGTGAGAATGCCCTGGGGACCCCTGATTTGTAGCTGATGTTTGAAATGAGAGAAGTCTTGTGGTAACTGTTTCCTCAGACTTTGTAGTTGGACCAAACTTATTGTGGTTGGTGTTAGAAGTCAGAAGTCTTGGGGAGACTTGGCAGTCTGGAGGACTGTGCCCTCAACTGGGTAATTTCTAAGTCTACTGCCCAGCTGTGGTGTTGTCTTTCCTTCAGTGGCATCTTGAGAATTCTCTTTCCTTCTTTTCTGGGAGATTCTCCCCTTTTGTGGATGGCATTTTTTTGTTTTCTAATTTATTCTCTTATTACAGGAGGTTCCAGAGAAGGGGTGAATGGGATGTAGATATTTTGAGATCTTGCATGTCTGAAAATGACTTGATTCTACATTCACATGTAATTGTCATTTTAGTTTGTATAGACATCTAGATTGGAAATCATTTTCCCCCAAAGTTCTGAAGGGGTTGCTCTGTTGACCTCATGCTACAGCCATGCCATGGTATTGTTGTTTTCCCCTCTTTAGAAACATTTAGTTACCTCTACTTTTGATGTTTTCAAAATTTCACTATCATGTTCTTTGAGTAGGGTCTTTTTTCATTAAATGTGTAGGTCACAGGTGAGCCCTTCAATCTAGAAACTCTTGTTCTTCAATTATGGCAAAATTTCTGGCATTTTATCTTTTGATAATTTCTTGCGCAGGTCTTCTCTATTCTCTCCTTTTGGATCAACTGTTAATCAAATATTGATCATCCAGGATTGTCATCTAACTTTCTTATATTACATTGCTTTGTCTTTTCGTACTTCTTTATGAAAGAGTTATTCGTTTGTGAATTTTTTTTCAGTCATCATATTTTTTTTCTCACCTGTTTTAACTGGAAATGTTGAGTCCTTGTTTTGTTTTGATTTTGTTTTGTTGTAATTTTTCATTTATATGTTTTGGGAAATTTTGATCCATTTTACTTATTGTGATAACTGGGATGATATTTAAAGTACTTAACAATCAGTACAAGAAGGACAACAGCAACTTAGATCAGATCCAAAGGGTTTACTACACTGCGGGTACTAGCAGAATATCAGACATGGAATTTGGTCTGTTGTCTTATTGTTATCTTACTTTACTTTTCTTATGCTTTTTTTTCTATTTGGAAAACATAGACTTGTTAATTATTATTTTTATTTTTATTGTGATGTTATAAACTTCTATATTAAAAAAGTTAATTGAACTTATATTTCTAAAATTATTCATAGCCATATAAAATAGCATTTATTGACTTGTTTATATTTAACATAAAGGAATGAGCTCGATTAAAATTTTTCCAAGGCCTTTTTTTAGACTTGTGAATTTTTTTGGTATAATATTGTATAAAAGTAATTTTGTTTTCCCATTTTTATATAATTAGATTAGATTTAGATCGATTATTTAGATAGATTTTAAAATCTTACATGTTTAAATTTCAAAAATCAAATAAGTGCGTTGATTTGTAAACATATTTTCAACATTTTTTAGGCTTAGTTTTAATTTCTGTGTGGAATTAAAGCAAATGGGGTCTGAAATATATTTACTTCCTGCAATAATTTGTTTTCAAAATTGTGCTCTTCTTCTACCTCTTGAGAGTTATATTTATTTATCTTTATGTCATAAATCTCATTTATGTGCGTTTTCCCCATCTTTGAACCATCAGAGTCTTTCCTACACTCTTTATTTGTCACCAAAATTTAGATATTACACTCTTCAGGTGATTCCACACTTTCCATCCTGATGTTATTAGAACCATAAAATCTTAAGCCATGGGGTGATGTGGCTCAGTGACACAGATATCTAAAGCAAATTGATGAGCAGAATGTCCAGGAAGACTAAAACAAGTCAATTTTGGTATCACCTTCTCTATATGATTCCTTTTCTATGCTTCATGAGGCATACTGCTTTGCCTAGGACTGTGCACTGAACAAAGTGTAATAATTTATCTAACTTTCTGTCATCTGTAGAGTATCCTTCCTTAGTAATTGTGCATTCCAGGTGACATTTTCTGCATATAAAGAAAACTATTAGCAAATAAACACAGAGTCCATAGAGTCTTTATTTTAAACACAAAATAATCATATTTCTATTTTTTCTCCATAAAGTTATATTGCAAAATTAAAATATCCTATTACTTACTCATAGAAACAAGGATTATAGAACATGACTAGCTGGCCACCTAAAGGTAAGCTCTCTTTGCAGATGAGCAAGGGAAAACCATGAAGAGAAATTCCCAGCAGAAATATTTAACTTCAGGCTAAAATTCAAATTGCTTTAATAAAACTAAAGTTCAGTAGGAAATTCACCAAAATATGTTCTAGACTATCATTTCTCTAAAAAGTACTAATTAATTAGTTAACTTAATAAAATAATTTTGTGCTTTATAAGAAGAAAACAAGATACAAACCTAAGTAATTTGTTTTGTTAAGAAAACAGTAGGTTTTTGAAAATGGGTTATAAATATTTTTTAATTAACAAGTAGAAAAAGTGTTTATTTCCAATTAAATTATCTATGACTGAAGCAGTACTGTTCAGACTATGTGGCTGTGTCCAATACTATAATATAGAGGCAGCATGCATAACGGTTGATGATAGTTTGTATTTTGTTATCTGAAAGATGAAACAACCCTTTTCTTCAGTAGGAATAAGAAATCCAAGTCAATGGAATGAGGACAACATTAGAACGCTAACTCGTAATTTCTGGGTCCTAGAGTCTATGCAAATTCAGAATTTCAACGTGTGCACCTATATTTCACAACACATCCATGGCTGCCAGAAAGATCCATTGGGCCCTATATGAAAAGTTGTTGATATTTCTCTCCCAGTTAATTTGCAGAATTATTTGGAGTTTTATTAGATTCCAGATCAAGCAGACACTGATAATAGACATCACACTTAACATTTTAAGTTCATTGCAAGGAAACACTAATCTAATATAGACATTATTCTGATGTATAGGTTAATATAGATTATTCTAACACACAAACACAGTTATATCAAAATGCCTGTGGAAGTGTACAGTTAGAATTTAGGAACACGGGATTTTCAATAAGGTAGATGTGGGGGTTTTTTTGAAGCCAAGCAATTCATCTTCAATCGTATTCCAATTTTATAGAGGTTCCACTTCAATCAACCTCACTTTCTTTATCAATAAATTCAAGATGATAATACATGTTTACAGATTTAGATTTAAACGAGAAGTCACGCATATATAAACATCTCTCTTCCTGTATCTACAATTTTACAGCTAGCTATTTCTATTACTCCATCTCTTGTTTTTTCTATCTATATCTGAGCCCAGTACACTGTCACACAGGAAATGGGCAATATCTCAGGAAGGAATATGATTATAGAAAGCAGAGAAAAGAAAGGAGTCTCTTCCTGCTGTTTGAGTTTTAGAGGCCTCGACACAGAGCGGAGTGGAAAGAACTCGTGGCAGACTACGTTTGGGATGAGGGAGAACAAAAATGCTATCACAAACAACCTTTGACCACCCTTAGATAGAAAATGATTCTCAAGCCTGTGGGGAGTGGCAACACCAGAGATGTGAGGAGAGTTTGGGTCCTTCACAGAGGCCCCAGAACCCTGCTTCCTTGGCCAAGCCCTGCAGGGATGGCAAGGATAAGTTTATGAAAATGGAGCACAGGGGGAATCTGGGCTGCTATCTCAGGTTGACTGCTAAGAAGTGTCTTAATCACATCAGACTGCCTAATGCCATAAACTGAGTGACTTAAACAACAGACATTTATTTTCTCACAGTCTGGGTGCTGGCCGTCCAATATCAGGGTGCTAGCATGGTTGGTATCTGGTAATAGCTCTCTTCCTGGCTTGCAGATGGCCACCATCTTGTTGCCTCCCCACTTGGTGGAGAGAGAGAGAGAGCAAGCTCTCTGATACCTCTTATAAGGGCACTAATCTCATCATGGGTGCCCTACCCTTTTGATCTCATCTCAATCTAATAACCTACTAAAGTTCCCATCTCCAAATACAATCACCTTGCGGGGTAGGGCTTCAACATGTGAATTTTGGTGGGGAACATAATTTACTCCATAGCAGAATAAAGACTCCAAAAATTAATGATTGCATCAACTATTTGTAGAAGAGAGGATCCTAGAGAGCTTCACAAATTTCTTTTAACATGGCATGGTATAGAAGCAACAGAATGAATTTTATGTTTCTAATAGTGGCACAGAATTCTAATAGTGTAACTGAAGTGGTATTATAGACCAGAATATAAGAAAATCTGTGATTGATCTGTGTGGATCCAAAAATTACATTGCAATGGCTATATCAACAGATGCCAAAATATCGATAATCAGATGCCCCCACTTCCAATAGATTGGCCTTATCCCAGAACCTCGATTCATAAGCATTATATAGAGCCTTTGAAATTTGACATAATGCTGGGGAAAAAAGAGAGGCAGGAACCAAACTAACTGAAATGAAGTCTTTGTCATCCCTTAAGAATGGAAGTTTGAAATTAGGTCCAATATTAGATAAACAAGCAAGCAAAATAAAACAAAAGTTCCTGCATATCTAAGGTTGTAGACTGTTTTAATTAAAAATTTCATTAAAAGTTGCTAATCAGGGGGCTGGCCTTGTGGCATAGTGGTTAAGTTCATGCCCTCTGCTTCAGCGGCCCAGGGTTTGCAGGTTCGGATCCCGGGTGCAGACCAACACACCGCTTGTCAAGCCATGCTGTGGCGGCGTCCCACATAAAGTAGAGGAAGATGGGCACGGATGTTAGCCCAGGGCCAATCTTTCTCAGCAAAAAGAGGTGGATTGGCAATGGATGTTAGCTCAGGGCTAGTCTTCCTCTCACACACACACACACACACACACACACACACACACACACACACACACAGTTGCTAATCAGATGCTATTTTGAACCAATCCTGATCGTCACCACTTTCAATGCATTTGGTCCCTCTTTTTGAAAGATTTTACTTTCATTGAAGTGTCCCATCAATCCCTTTATCAGGATAAACAAAAAAGAAAGCAGGCCACGTTTTACAGTCAATGTATTTTTAAACCACCTTCAAAGAGGGAGTGGTTATATAGGCTTCAAATGCAGCTTTCCTCCTTTTCATTATATCAGTATCATTTTCTTTATCGAACATTTCACAGAGGAGTTCTATTGTAGCAGCCACTCCTATTTGTCGGTTAGCACTATCAAAGCAGTTGTAGGAGGAGTGTAATTACCAAATAGTTCTAGCCTGGTGAAGTGGATAATGAGAAGTGCAGTGAACACAGATTTAGGGTGTGTGTATGTGTGCTTGTGTGTTTGTGAATCAGTATTTCAATTCTCCTAGACAAAATGAGTGTATCTTTTTCACAGTACTGCAGAGAAAAGCTCTGATTTTAACTAAGCCAGGAGGAGGTTACTGTTTGAACTGAATAGTGTGAGAGCTTCTCAAACTAAGCCTAAGGCAGACACTGAGTCATGTAAGTATTAAGTAGTTTTTAAAAATCAGCGTTACCAAGCACTCAAAGGATAGTCAATGTTTTTCCACAGCACAATGGCATTGGATTTCAAATCTTTGTATCCTAAAGTGAGTTCAAATCCTAAAAGAAGGACCTCATCCTATATTTTACATACTCATTTTGGGTAAAAACAATTTCCTTTTGTCTGTTATCAATTCACACCTTTCAGCAGAAGAAATAAATACAAAATAGCACAGAATCTTGTTTAACTGAATGACATAAATAACATATGTTACTTGTCTTCTCTGGATTCTTTGTAATTTCTAAGGGCTTAATTAACAAATTGAAAAGTTGAAATATTTCAAAAGAATTTGAGTGAATTCATTCATACTAGTTTGCCTTATTGACAATGGTCTCTAGATACTTAGCTTATTTACAGTAATTAAGCTTTATTACACATAGGGAGGTGAGATTATTGAAGAGTTCATTTGATTAGTGGCCCATCTCTACACTTCCCAGCTCAGAGGCACAAATCAGGTTTTACAGAAAACCAGAATGCTGGTGAGTGTTACTTAGAATCCAGGATGAGTAAACTGTTTTTCCCATCACACACCCGGAATATGCACATCTCAAAGATAGAAAGTATGTGCCTAGGATGCTTCCAGTCAGGTTGGCTTGATGTGTAAAGATTACACGTTTTAAGTAGCACGTCTTGGTAGCTGAGCTTTCTCATCCTTTTGCACAGGCCAGTCACACTGCCCCAATCTGGTGACTGGAAGCCTTGACAAATCACAGCAGGGCATGCATACTATTGATGTCAGTAACTAGGAACACCAGCAACGTGCTTTGACATATATAATGTTCTCTTTCTTCTATTAAATATTATCCAAGAAGTTTGGATATGCATTTCCCTATTAATATTTGAAGATTTTAAATAACTTCTTTTCAGTGTACATTATGTATATGAATTTTACATACACATATTTCTTGTGGGTGTAAGTAGAGAGGGAGGGTAAAAGGAACTTTGGTGAAGCCAAATAGATATAGAAAATGAAAGAACTGTACCAAAAGAAGGAGGAAATGATCAGCAGTGTCACAGCAACAGAAAAGACCAACAGTGTTTTGCAAAGATAGATTAACTAAGGGTCCCCAAAAGAAAGCTGAATCCCACAGCTCAATTGCTTGTGTCCAGGAAGATGGAGCTCTATTAATTATAATTCAATCACAATAAAACATAATGAAGTAAATGGTAAACTGAGGTAGCACAAGCTGCAACCGAGACTTTGTAGTAAACGGTTAAGATTGAGTTTACACTTTGTGCTCTAAGGTCTTCATCACACAGATCAACTTAATAAAACCTCACACCAACCCCTTAGGTGGGTGCTTTCATGCTCTTTATTTCACAGATGATGTAACCAAGGCACAGAAAGTTTGTCCAAAGTTATATGACAAATAAGGGGTGAAGAAGGGATTTGAACCCAGGCAGTCTGTTCCTGGAGCCTACCAGCTCTAACCTACACAAAATAAAAGTTGTGACTTGTGTGTGACTCCAACCTGGTATCAAGAAGAACATGAACTGGCAGGGTTGAATGTGATTTGGTGCTAGTCAACCGAGGACTTTGTAGAGGACTCATTGCTTGACTCTAGATCACCAACCTGGGTGAAAAGCAGAAGCAAGTCAATGACATCCTACATTCAGTAGGAAATCAAACTCAAAAAGAATGATCTCAATAGTGAAAATCTTACACAATCTCTATTTTAAATAATGGAAGGAGATGATTTTGACATTTTCAGTGATGGTATTAAGTAAGGGAAAGAATGATAAAAATAGTTTAGAAGGTGAGCCAGCGCAAGGGTGTTGACTTACACGAGTCCTCATGGAGCCCATAAGGATGGTGATTCTCCATCTCCATGCTCTGCTCCAAGTGTCCCTCTTGAGGCAGCCCCTCAGCTGACTACTGTTCCTTATCCAGTGGAGTGACTGTAGGAGACATTTATCATTTTGAGGGCTCCCCACATCTCTCTCATAATCTCTAGTTCTGGGAAAATCTCCAATTTTGTATGGTTGGGATGACAGGCAGAGCTTCACTCCCACAATAGAAGCTGTCACTCTTCTAGTCACACAGCCAATTAAAGGCTCTACAAAGGATGGCTTTCTCTCATCACCCAAGATAGCAATGGCATCTAACAGATGATTATTGAACTTCTTCTTGACCCTCAGAAGCTCCCTTTGTCCTTGACTATTTTCCAAACTTGTCTTCAATCTCCCTTCAAATCTCTGAGTTCCCATTATCCCCCCCTTTTTTTTTTATTGAAACCATATCTTTTTGCACTGTATTTGGGATTTCATACAACTTCCTGACATTTTCTTCTGGACTCTACATTAGATTATTTTTAATGTTACACTTTTCTTTTGATTCTTTACAATGTTTTCTCTTTCTCTTATTCTAAAGCCTTTTTTTTCCCATGGACCTCATATTGCTTTCATTTTTTAAAATTAATTCTAGAAAAAGAAAAAATTTTATTGGTAATAAAATTTGCTAACAAAGGTGTAATTAGATTGCCTTCAAGTTCACTTTTTCTTTTTGTTCAATAGAAGGATTTCTTGTTTCTATCTACAACCAAGGGAATATTAATGTACACAATTTCCACGCCAACTTCAGGCTCCTAGTATACTTTTAACAACTGAAATTCTGGCTACCTGGGGTATAATTGACTCTTCTCTTTACTGTCTTGCTCTTATTTGGGACCATGAACCAATGTAGAACATTAAATATACTTTTCAATAAGTACTATTATTAGGATTTTTTCCTTCATCTGAAAACCAATTATTATTATTCCCCCAGGTCATCATCTTGTTAGAATCAGCATGGGCTCAGTCAAGAGCATGCATGTGTGTGAGTGTGCACACAGGTGCACACACACAGTAGAGGGATGGGGATGGGGATATTTTTCTGCTCAGTTTACAGAGATACATTGGAAATTCAAGCAGAGGCTACTTCCAGTGCTCCAGTTGTCAGGGGTATTGTAACACTCGGTAGTCTGATCATCTTAGTTTTTCATATTTTTGAGTGTTTGCCTGTTTGTGGATAATGCTGCACTTAAGGCAAATTACCAGACCCAAGTTTGAGCCAGAATATCACTTTGCCTTTATAATCTCTATACTCCTCAAACTTCTCAATCCGAGGCAAAAAAAAAAGATGATTTACCCTGAAGTTAATGAAGCTTAAGCCTCAAGATCTCTCATTTACTTGGGATCCTCCAGGGTCCTTGTTGAGAAGCCTAAAACCTGTTCACATGGCCATTTCGAAATAAGGTATTTTAACTGTAATTTACTAAAACCACTGTCTGTTTCCACTTTGACTTTTCCTACATAACACACCCTCTCTTGTCATATAATGTGAAATAGTTATAGGTGATTTTGGGATCTGGCTAATAGGAAGTTGACTTGGGGGTACACCTTTAATGGGGAAGTTTACTGTGGATTTATTGGAACATATTTATATGGTTTGCATATACAATTAAAGCTGCCAAAATATAGGAAAAATATTATTGAGATGAAATTATCTTATTTTTTTCTGGATTTGGTGAATTTGGTGGTGTTAGTTACATTTTTACAAATTTGTTATGTTTCTCATCCCAAACAAATAACCACAGGCACCTAACATTGTAGTCATATGCTTGTTTTTTTTTTTCTTAAGGAAAGTGACATCCTCCCACAACACACAAACACAATTGAATAAGTTCAGGCCACATGAAACCTGGATCCATTCCTGTACCCAGCTTATGTCCAAACCAAATTCAGAAAAAAGTAAAATTAATATGGCACGGTAATAAGAAAATGCACACAGAACATTTGTATTTTAATGCTGTGCCTCATCAAAAGACAATGAAATATAAGCCAAATATGAGTAGTCTTATTTGTATATTGATTTATTTTATTTATTTATTTTAGACTAAAATAAAGCATACTTTATTTATTTGTCATCATTTCTGCTGATTATATCTTTTCCTCTCATTGCAAAACCTGAATGTCAATAATTTAATTGAAATAATCAGTTTGTATCCCACTGCTGGGAAAACAGATGCAGTGTTATCCAGAACAAACAAAAACAGTATATTGAGCACAAAAGGAATTTATCAGATTAGGTTTCCAGGCAAGGTGAAATAAGGTGCCTTGCTTCAAGTAAAAAAGATAATTTTGTCTCCTCTTGTCCTATTTTTAAACAGCACTGCTTTATGTGGTGAATCAGATAATGTTGTACCTATTATGGCTTTTATTTTTATCAGGTCATTAGAATAAAACAAAAGCCTCAAGCAGCAAAGATTCTATTTTCATGCAAATATTCTTAGTAACAAAAGATGAGCAAAAAGAAATTAAAAGAAATATCTGTAAGGAGTTGTCTCCAAATTAAATAGAATTTAAACAATTCCCATCAACTCTGAAATCTTTTATGCATTTGTTCTTAACTGTTTAAAACAAGGAATTTTCTGAAATATGTGTGGGTGCTCTTTCCTTCAGCTGCTCTCTCTTTTTGGGGCCTTATTTCATATTCGAAGTCAAAGAAATATATTGAAACTGCAAACAAAGTTGGTTTTTAATTAGGATGTTGGCAATTAGCTCTCTCATTTATATCTCATTTCCTATCTTCACTGGTTTTAAGTTGTGTATGCCTTCAAATTATCTAAGTCAAAAATTGCATCCTTTCTTTCTTCCTTATACTATGATCTCTCATGTAATTATGCTAGTACAGTAGAATAATTTTCAGTATAATTGAAAAGAAACCTTGGTCATATCACGGAAGGAAAATTCAATTTTTAGTTGTAAAGATCACTGAATAAACCATCACCAAAGACTGATTTTGTGTGCTCGATTGGCAAAAATTAATATTTACTTCTGATCTTATTCGTCAGAGCAGTAGAACATTTTAGCAATTACCCAAACCTCCTGTTATAAGAAAAGTAGGGTACAGTAACTAGATTATTTAAATTAGAAAGGTAAAAATTATAGAATACTGAAAGTAAAATTATGCTCCTAAAAAGAAATATCTTTTAGAGTCCTGTCACCAGGCAGCCCAGCAAGAGCAGCAGTAAGAGCATGCCATTGGCTCCCCAGGGGGTCTGGTGCCTTCCCTGGGCCCTGGCTGCTCATCTCTGACATATGTCTTTCCATGTAGAGTAGCTGACTCCGTGTCCTTCCACAGAACATCAGAATGAACCTGGAGTATCCTGATGATGCCAGAAGCAAGAATAATTGCAGGATTTTGGGGGGCAGTGCCGAAGAGCAAAGGATCAGCTTGGGAGCGGCCCCATGACCATGTTCTGATAATTTTAGCAACATATTATTATGGGACAGTTTAAATCTCTGTAAGGCCCTAATGATACTCCAGAACAAGAGTTACAGTAAAGTATGCAAAATGATAAGTAATATTGCTGCAGCATTCCCTACCTACATTCTCATCAAATATTCCTTCCAACACGTACAATATTCAACCACAATGGTTCTTGTTTTAGGTTTTGTTTTTTCTTGCTGATCACAATTCCAGTGATATTTTGATTCCCTGGACACGTTTCAACATGTCTTATAGAAAGGCTGCCCAGGCAACTGTCTTGCTGGCTCTCTCTTCCATTGTGCCCTGTTTCTCAAATCATATCTTCCATTAAATAAATATTAAAAGAAACTTAAATTGAGGCACATCTACACAACATGTACCTTAAACTTACACATGACAAACCTGCATCATCACTTGAGATAACATACAAAAATGTCCCTCAACTTTATCATTTCCATGGCATGGTTTACAAAACACTTCTACATGTGTTACAGGATCTGACTTTGCAACAATCTGGAGAAGGGATTAGAGATGATAGTCTAATTATCCCTATATATAGCTAAGTAAAATAAGAATCAAAGAGTTTAAACACTAAATTTCAGGAGGTTTTATAATTTGGGAATGTTAGAGTAGATATTTAAATTCAGGTATATTGATGCCAAAAGCCTGTTTCCATTACACAAATGCAAAATACTTGCATTTCCCAACAAATACTTTTTTCAGAGTTGGTGAGAAACCTGGGATTTAAAAAAGATTTCAAGATTCCTCAATCCTGAAAAAATTGCTGGCATGGTTCCCTAACCACCACCCTAGTACTGAATTACTGAGACAGCTTGAGCTAATCTGTTTAAGCTCTCTGTTTGCCTCTACTAGCCTATCACATGAGTGGAAATGATTGCATTGATATGAATACTTCATCCAGCTCTGAAACAAATTCTATCTGTGGAAGTAGTTTTTGCACCAGGCCAGTGGTTCTCAATGCTATTCATTCCCCAATGCCATCTGGACCAATGATGTGACCAGCTAAAGAAATGGAACAAGGGAGTATAAAATGCGTTCTCCATAAAATGAGGGCACTTGTGGCTTCAGAGATCTCAATAGGCCCTAAAATACGAGCATATTTTAACAAGGACTGCTCCTTCCTCTCTCCTCTGAGTAGACCATAACCCTTCTCTCTATGCTAATCTCTGCCTCTATATCTAGAAGTAATATTTGTCAGCACGAATTTATGAAGCCCTAAGTCAACACTGTGGAATTTTGTATTTAACTATAAGTCATGTTTCATAACCATGTAGATATAGGACTCTTCTCATGCTAGGCTCACATTCTGTCAGCCTGGCTCTGATTTCATCCATAGCTGAGTGAACACATCCACATGGGTTTCCACTCTCTGATCACCCCCTGCTGACATCTTCTGGGCTCATTTGCTGCCACTGGCCTTCTCCAGTGTACAGAAATTGGCGGGGAGTTACTGTCAAGCAAACATGCAAATCTGAAATGTGGAAATCTTGAAGGTGATGACTGTGGTAGGGGAAGCGATTCTAACACACTAGGGAAGGGATCCAAGGTAGAAAATACTTTTTCTGCTCCATTCTTGAAGAAACGATTCTAGAAGCTCACTGTATATTTTTCAAAAGGCCCCGGAAGGGATGATGCCCCAATTGCCCTTATACTTCTGAAATAGACCCTATATTGGCTTTTTCTCCTGTTCACACTCTCACATGTCCTGCACTCGTATTTCCTTGAGCTATCCTCAAAGTACCTTCCTACATATCCTTGTCTCAGACTCTCATTTTGGGGGTAACCCAAGCTAAGTCAATCTGGCCCTGACTTTGTAGACCAGCTGTGAAAACTTGGACTTTGGTCCTATTGACAGGAGTAATACAGATTATAAAATAGAACTCCCCATCTCAGTCCCTAAAATCAATCTCCTATGAATTAACAAATTCTCAATATTTCAGTGTTTCTAAGGTTGGCTTTGCTCTAATTACCCATTTTCCAAAGGATATATTCCTTACTTTAAATTCTAGCCTTTTGGCTGTAGTCCTTCTGGTCACTGCCTATAGGTCTATGTCATCTTTTGAATTTAACCTAGCTCTGGATTTCCTGCCTGTGTGTCAGTTTGGGGCATATTCACCACTTCAGCTTAGGCTATTTGTCTCTGACTGCTGTTTAGGTTAAACTAGTGCCCTAAATCAAGTTGCTGCCCAAGATGAAGTTTCCCTAAGTACCTTTAACTGAGTCTTTTGTGCCTTCTCTGCCATAGTCAGCCCATACAGTTCCAATTTCTAGCCTCTCCTTATACATTCCATCCCAGTGGAGTGGCAGTGAAAATGCAACCCCACCTGGTTGGATTCCAAATTTGGATGTAGGCAGAGGTGAGTAATTCCTTCAACAGCTACAAAACTGCTACTTCAAAATTCCATCCTTCAGGGAGAGGACATCTTTAAGCTTCTTTAGACAGGAAAATATAGGGTACATGTTCTGTAGTATTGGAAAATCCTTTATTGAGGGTAGCTTTCATTGACTTACAGGATAGCTGGCATCTTGTCCAGCATTGTACCTTCACTGGACAAATTGGGTTTCAAGAACTTTTAAAACATTTCTTGGGGTTGACTTGAGGTGATATACCTTCAAGAGGCCTGTCATTTCTTAGATTAGGGGTTATTTCTGAAGTTGAGTCTGGAGACATAGATAATATCGAAGTCTACTTCATTTCTTTACCCAGAAGGCCAAATAAGGTACCATTTTGAAGCATGGAAATTCATCCTGACTATTGTACTGACTGAAGGACCATAGAGCCATCAATTATCTCAGATGCCTTTCCCAACACCACATGATTATGGAGAATAATAGCTTCCTCTTCTCTTCTGACTTTCAAGTTATTGGGAATGTCTTTCCTCACCAGAGTTGCTCTAACCCAGAACCATAAGGTTAGTGGGTTCCTGGAAAATGTAGTGCTAGACTTCTCCCCTGTGATTTAGAAGAGAATTCAAGTGGGGACAGGACTGATACTGAGTTGAAAACAAACAATCCAGGATTTTTGGAGGCATCTAGAAATTTTCTTTTAGATCTACCTGAATCAGTCCCAAATCTTTCCTGTACAGAAACACTGACCCTCCCTTACTAATTTGGTCATGTGATTTCCTTTTTCCTTTTATTCTAGTGAGTTTGGCTGCAAATGTTACATATAGCTTCTTTCTCATACAGAATTTCATGAAAAGGGGAGTTGTGGGAATCTTCCCTGATGTTGTAGGGATGCAGAAACCATATTGTCCATCTCCAATGCACCGCTGACTTTTCCTTATTGATCCAAAAGTACACTTCCACTCTCTTTTAGTTACCTAACTGCTTCTTGGCTTTCTAATTTTCCCTATGGTGTATAAAACAGACTTAGTACATTTATTAATATATTATCATATAAAACACATTGCAGTAATACTTTCACAAAATAAAAGCTCTTCAAACCTATTTGGAACATAAATCACCAACAGTATGAGAAATACTCTTACCCAAAATGATTCATTCTCTGATGAATCCAGACAACAGAGGATGTTTGTAGAATTAAATTTTTTACGGAAGGAATAATTAAGAATTCAATGCCTATGTGGTCCACATTTATAGTTTCCTTGTCTGTAAAATGAGGGCACGGTGCTAAATAACACTCAAGGTCACTGTCTACAATTCAAAGCCTAATGACTCCAATAAATACACCACTACTATTCTTCTTTCTATGTTTAAAATAAAAATGAAGGATATTGGCTCATGTCCACATACCATTTATTAAGCACTTACTCTTTGCTAGTCACTGTGAGTGGATTATCATATCCATCTTATACATGAGGTGTCTAAGGCTAAGGGAACTTAAGAAAGTTACTCTGGATCCAGAGTTAGCACATTGCTCACAAGTTCAAGGCTAGGTCTGAGTCAAGTCTACATACGTATAACTTTCTACTACACTACTTTTGCTGTTAGGGGGAGTCAAAGCATCCTCTCCTCTCCCATATCTGCCTTCACTTTGCTCTCAAGGCTGGGAGAGAGCCAGTTCAAACATAAGTAATGGATTTTCACTTGTGATTCCCTTCCCATTGTTCACCCACAAAGGTGATATGGCAAAGATGGATGAACGCTTCCCATCTGCTTGGGCAGAACCTCACCATAAGAAGGCTCTGAGTGAGTGCTTCAGTCCACCTGTGCTGAGCTTTGAGAGGGATTTTCTTCTCTTTTGTTGCTTTCAGATTTGCATTTTCTTATTATCAATGACAACATCTAGAGTTATGCTGCCCAATACAGTAGGCACTAGCCACATGTGACTCCTAAGCACTTTTAGTGTGGCTACTCCAAACTGATAAATTCCTTAAGTGTAAAATGCACACCAGATTTCAAAGACTTAGTACCAAATAAAAAGAATATAAGGTATCACCTTAATAATTTTCTATGATATATATTGAGTGTATTGGGCTGCATAAAGTATAATTTCACTTATTTCTTTTTAGCTTTTTTTTTTGAGGAAGATTGGCCCTGTGCTAACGTCTGTTGAAAATCTTCCTCTTTTTCTTTTTTCTCCCCAAAGCCCCAGTACATCGTTGTGTATCATAGTTGTAGAGTTGTAGCTCTTCTCTATGGGACACTGCCTCAGCATGGCTTGATGAGTGGTGAATAAGCCCACGCTCAGCATCCGAACCGGCGAACCCCAGGCCACTGAAGCAGAACCCGTGAAATTAACTGCTATGCTACTGGGTTGGACCCTCTTTTTACTTTTTCATTTATCCTTTTTCCTTTTGTTTTACTGTGACTATAAGAATATTTTAAACGATATATGAGATTGGCATTATATTTCTGTCATACAGGTCTAATCTAGAAGTCTGATATTAAGGTACCGACCTAGAAGAAAAGAGGCAGGGTGCTGTTAAACCTATTGTTATTTTCGAGATTAGGCCCACTAGTAGCATATAAAATGAATTGCCATTCTATAGTCTACAAGCTTATCTAAACAAGAAACTAACTTAGGGTTGTGTAGGACAATAGAAGATTACATGGCCCTGGAGAACCCCATCAATAAGTATCCCTTGTGAGCAACAGAAAATCTGAACAACAGATTCCATACCTTGTTTGGAGAAGTAAACTCCTGTGTAGACTGTGAACAGCCTCTGCTACTTCCCTCTTAAACTTCTGACCTACTAAACCGTATACCTGCAGAGAGAAAATTGGGAACTAATAATGGAAAAGATAGGGGTGCATCTCTGTGACCTGGAAACACTTTGTAGGAAACCACAAACTGCTGACTGGGCAGCAGATTTTCACAGGCCAGCATCAAGTGCTGAGGGTATAGTTCTTCCCCAGATCAGCACCTTGGGAAAAGTGTCCATCAGGGCAGGCAGGCTGCCAATGTGTTGGGTGTTTTAGCTCTTTTGTGAATTCTCTTTTCCTCTTTACACTGTATTGTACATAAGGCTAAACAATTGGAGAATGTAGAACTCTTTTTTTAACAATAGTGGGCTTCTGAACAGACAGATAAAGGGCATAAGATCACTTCTTTCTCATTGCAGGGGCTGGGGGAGTGGGTAGGAGATATTTTCTCTTCTTGGATTGTTTAGGAAAGAAATCTCAGTGGAAGTGAGGCAATCCAAGACAGAAAAAAGAAACAACAAAGACTTTTAAACATTTAGAAACATTCAGGTTTTAGGAATTTTGGACACTGTTTGAGAAGTAGAGTAATTTTCTCATTATAATGAGAAAATAAGAAGGCTTCAAAATTAGGCATGTTATCATAATTATTTCTTTGGCTTTGGACATCAGAAACTCAGAGATAAATAGGACTGGATGAAAATAGATTTGGATGCTGAAATTCAAACACAATTTATGAGCAACAGAAAGAAATAAAGAGGGAAACAGATTAAGCAACATGATAGATTAAGCAACATGATTAGATTAAGCAATTTATGATAGAAAAGGAATGGGATCAATTTGAAGTAGCTTGAAAGGAACTGGAGAAATGGAAATGGGCCCCAGAGAAATGACGGGCAGAAAGAGAGAGGGACTTTCATGGCCTCAGGAATTTAAAAGTTGTCAAAAGATGGAGTTTGGGAAAGGAGCACGTGGCTCTTGAGGCAGTACTTCTTAAATAGCTCCTCAAGGATGCAATCTCAGTGTTCCAACAGTTCCTGTCTGGCTATCTCTTGAGAGAGATTTTCTAACAGGAATAACTGGGAGCATAAAGTGACAATCTGCCTAGAGGCAGGATTTTCAAACTGAAGGAATTCCAGAGTAGAAAGCAGAAACAGGATCCTCCAAGACAGAAACATGGCAGCACCGAGCTCAGAAAGCCTTAGGAAACTTCTAGGGATAGGAAGACATCAAGACAAGGGCAGAAAACAGGGACTGTGGAAGATTTAGTATCATGACATTTGCTTGGAGAACCGCCTGTGATTAGCATGAGGAACTCTGTATGTAGAGAGATTGTGTGTTTTCTCTCTAGTCAAGGCTCATTATTAATAATTGAGGTACAAGAAACAGAGGTCAACTGAAAATTTAAAAGAAAATGGAAGTTTTAAATATTTGGTACAGACACTGAAAGGAAGGAGATGATCTCCATAAAGATTTAGGGAATGGATAATAAAGCCATTTTAATTTAATTGCTAAACTTTTCAAAAAAAAAAAAGCAGGTGTGTTTTATGCACTCTCTTAGATAGAAAAGACATTCTAAGTGACATTATTTTCCCTTAGGATTTTGGGAGTATAGTGTCAAATTAGTCTTTTGATAGAAGATTTCTCCCAATTGAGTGCAAAATTCATAGGTATCTATTTTCGGCTAAATCAGCATGGATTGGCTTACCACTGGTCAAGCTAAAAATTAAAAAAAAAAAACCTTTTTTTTCTTTTGTCATGTTTTCTCTGCCTACCATCTTTGTCCCAAATAATGCTATCTACTCTAGTCTGGAAATATTAGTGTACCTCTAGGTTCTATAGATTTGGATATAAGGAGCATAAATTTGGCTAAGGAAATGGTGTGTAAGAGCTGGATGCTTGGAACATTTTCAGTTATTATTCTGGAACTTTGGAAAACTGGAGTGCTTCTTAAAGATATACATCAGCTGCGGAAGAGGGCAGCCCTGGAGAGCTATTTACATCCCCTCTGTGATCCGGGTGAGATCCCTCTAAGTGGGACTAAGTCTAATTAGAAAATGATGAAGGGGATGGGATGCTTTGTCAATATTCTGTTCCTAAATTTATCTCTGGGGAGAAAAGAGAGCAATTAATTTTGTTTTAGGTTTAATTCATCTGTGGGAATGGAGTGGACTTATTGATGGAGGAGCTGAGATATTAGAATTTTATAGGGTGCAGGTGAATTGGAGGCGTTATATATTTTCAGCATTTTATTACTGAGGCTTTTGCTCTCATCTGGGGCACTTTGTATAACCCTGTCTTCAGCACTTGATTGGACAGCAGAGCTGTCATAATTTCGACAGAGGATCTCTCTATGGAACAGAGTATGTGCTTTGGGGTAAATTTAATAACCTATCTTGATAGATTTCAGAGGTTTGGGTGCAAAAAAAAGATATTCATGAAAGGCCTTGAAGCATCTGAGGGTTCAGATCCTTTTTCCTGGGTTCTCAGCACGACTGAAAGTGGACACAAAGATTTAACAGAACTTTTTTATACTTTGCTGATGTTCTCCCTTGACAGGAAGACCCATACAGCAATGACCAACATAGTCTATACTTCCACTTCTTTGTTCCAAGGGGAGGCCATTTTTCTTTACCTCATCCATTACCCCTACAGGTAAGTCTGGATAGAGGATGAGGACGTATATTTGGCCAAAATCTTACAGAGTGATTTTTGACATTCATTCTCTTTTTGTTTAGTTCCCCCTATTCTTTTTGGCAGCTAGTGTAGCCATATGTACCCATAGTTGCTTCTTAGTTAGGAGGTGAAGCCTAGGATGAATAGCTTCAATTGGCTTTGCCCTATAGATTTGCCCAACTAAAAACTAATAAAAATACAGGACACAGATGGAGTGGTTATACTTTTCCTTATTCCTCTGCTAAGTACAACTGGAAACTACATATTAAGCAAACATAAGATCCTGAGAAGTGGAGAGAAGAAGTTATTTTGGCAACCAAGGAATGGAACCAAGGTGGTGAATTCCCTAATTTTTGTCTCATATATCTCAGACTTATAGCTGAAGAAGCTGGCAACCTGGAAATGCCAATGGATGCAGACAAAA
Source organism: Tapirus indicus (assembly GCA_031878705.1). Taxonomy (NCBI): domain Eukaryota; kingdom Metazoa; phylum Chordata; class Mammalia; order Perissodactyla; family Tapiridae; genus Tapirus; species Tapirus indicus. Next base: position 64,467,501 of record CM062923.1, read on the forward strand.
AGAAGAAAAAAACCCAGCCCCAACAAAAGCCTCTTATCTCCAGCCAAAAGACCAGGAAAAAGGCAACCTAGCAAGACAGAAAACTTTTAGACAATGACTCTACTCCAACCAAACACCACAGAAAACACTGTGCCCTACACCAGCAAAGACTGAACGAGAAACCTAAACTTCCATCCTCATGAGGTTGTAAAAAGGCCCCCTGTTGTTTCTGCTCGGGTGGTAGCAGAGAAGGCCAAGGAGGGGGCCAGTACTTTTCTTCTCGCTGGCCATTAAAGAGGCTCCTCAATCCTGTGGTGTCAGTGAAGATCACGTGGGGATCCTAGACTTCAGTTCCCCGTGCGATGATAACAAGGTGCCCCTTCCCCTCCCTCCTAGTGCGGTGTCAAAGGAGGCCTAGTGGAGAGTCAAGATTTTCACCATTGCCCAGGGGTAATAAGGTTACCTCTGTTATGGTGTCACATGGTTGTCAGCGGGGATCACATAGGGAGCTGAAAGTCTTGTCCTTACCCAGCAGCACTGCACTCCCACCCTGCAGTCATGAGGAAGCACTCAATGATGGGTGTGAAAGGCTGTCAAGTATGGAAGCTGCATTTCTACCTCTACTGGGAAATAATGAAGTGCCCCTTCTCCTTCTCTTGCCAGCCTGGTGTCAAAGCCAACTAAAACAAAATGCTTAAGTAAGATACAGTATCTCAGTATAATACAAAATATCCAGATTTCAATAAATAAATCATTTATCATACCGGAAGCAGCAAAATCTCTAACTGATGAAAAAAGGCAATTGTTAGATGGCAACTATGAGATGATACAGATATTAAAATTATCTGACAGAGATTTTAAGGCAGCCATAATAAAATGCTTCAATGAACAATTACAAATATAGTTGAAACAAATGAAAAACAGAAAGCTTAGCAAAGAAATAGAAAGTGTTATCAAAGAAAGAGAAGACATAAAGAAGAAATAAATGGAGATGTTAGAATTGAAACATACGGTAATTGAAATGAAAAGATCTGCAGATGGACTCAAAAGCAGAAGGATGGGGAGGGAACAAAGCAAAAAATTAGTAAACTAGAAAACAGAATAATAGAAATTACTCAGTTTGAACAGTAGAGGGAAAACAGACTGAATAAAAAAGAACAGAGCCTTAAGAACATGTGGGATGATAATAAGAGATCAAACATTTGTGTTATTGAAGTCCCAGACAGTGAGGAGAAAACAGGTGGGGCTGAAAAAGTGATCAAGAAAATAATGGCTGAAAAATTCCCAAATTTGTCAAGAGATGTAAATGTACAAATTCAAGAAGCTAAATGAACCCCAAACTAGATAAAGCTGAAGAAATCCATTCCAAGACACACCATAATTAAACTTCTAAAAGCTAAAGACAAAGAAAAAGTCTTGAAAGCAGTCAGAAAAAAAAAAAAAAATGGCACCTTACCTATATGGGGAAAACAATTCAAATTACAGTGGATTTCTCATCAGAAACCACAGAGACCAGAAGGAAATGACACAACATGCTTCAAGTGGTGAAAGAAAAGAACTATCAACCCGGAATCCTATACAGAGCAAAAATATCCTTCAAGAATGAAGAAATAAAGCATTCTCAAAAGAAGGAAACCTGAGAAAATGTGTAATCAGCAGACCTACACTAAAAAAATTACTAAAGGAAGTTCTCTAAACAGAAAAGAAATGATGAAAGAAGGAATCTTACAAAGTTAGGAAGGAAGAAGGAACACAGTAAGCAAAAATATGGGTGAATATAATAGACTTTCTTTCTCCTTTGAGTTTGCTAAGTTATATTTGATGGTTGAAGAAAAAAATGGAACCAGACTAATGTGGTTCTAAATATATGTAGAGGAAATGTTTAAGACAAGTATAAATAGAGGAGGATAAAAGGATGGAAAGAGAAGTAAGATTTGTATACTTCATTCAATTGAGTGCTCACCAGAACAATGCCTTGAACCCAAGGATATAATGCATGCTATATCCTTGGGGTGATATCACCCCCAAGGAGGCAAAACTTGGTGTTTTAGGATTAGAAAATTCTTCCTTGTCTTAAGTATAAAGCACAATTATATATTCAGTACATAAACAAATGTACAGTATATCTGTGGTAAAAGATGTAATGCGGATGCCATTAGGAAAAGAAAAAGCTTCTTGAGAGGTGTGAAAAAGATTGAGAAACACTGTTCTATAGTAATAAACAAAATGAACTGATTGCTTTGCACACCTTCCTTTGCATCTATTTTGACAATAGGTGCCTGCTTAAAGATTTGTGAATGTAATATGTAGGTCTAATAAAATTTGATGTAGTCTTAGCTAACAACTGGCCTAATATTTGAAAAACTATACAGTGAATGATGACTGACAAGGGACCAGATAACCTTTACAAAAATCCGTGGTCAAAGATATTAACCTCATGATTAATGTAGAAGGTTTTTAAGGTCTTAGATGAAAAGGGGAGAGGTAGGGAAGGAGAGAGAGAATGAGAGAAGTAAAGAGAAAGAGAGATTGAAAGCAAGGAGAGGAGAGAATCTCTATCACGTTTCCAAATTTGAAAATGTAGGTATTTAGGTGGAAAACAGAACTATAAAGGAAACCTTTAACGTTTAACCCCCAGTCAACCATCAAAAAGATTGTCCTGCTCATCTTAAATCACACAGACAAAAACCAGAAATCAAAAATCATTGTGACTGAAGTGTAGAAAAGCAGACAACCACTGCAATAAATTATTTTTGGGTGGAGTAAGGGAGGAAATGATATTATGTAATTTTCTTTAATGTTGTATATTTTCCCTCCACCACACATTTGACGATGCTCTTTCCCAGAAAGCAGTTTGTCTTTCTTTGCTTTTGTTATTGCTGTTCTGTTATCACAATTCTCTTTTAATGGGGGATTCCGAGCAGATAAGAGGAGTGTGAGATAATAACTCAGAGGCATCTCAATAGGAAGGCACTCTTTAATGACAGGAGCATGCTGACTATCAAGTAGACATGAGCACTCTGGTTTATACAAGTAAGATGTCTGGTTCACAGTGGACATCATTCCCTAATGACTGATGTTATGGAATCCTGTTACCTTTTGCTTCTCAGCAAGCCCATCAGGAATACTATATGTAACTCATTAGCTTAGAATAATAACTTCACAGAATTTAATTACTTTAAATACTCACAAAAAAGAAGGTGAAAAAGGGCTAGTCTCAATACAAATTGACATTAATGTTCTAGAATACAAATGAGTGTCTTCTCATGTAGGTAACACTAGATATGCCACCTAAGTGATCTGTAACTCATTACAAATGGCAGCATATTTCACACAGAAGGTATTTATACACCAGGCTAATAGGCAATCAAGGCTTTGAGAGAAATAGATATCATGTGGTGGGACAAATTCAAGGAACCCTAATTACATTTACATTAAACAGTCAAGTAAAGCAAATCCCAGCAGAGATGCAAAAACACAGGGACAGCCTTACAGGCAGACTAGATGAGTAGTAAAATTATTTCAAAATGTAAGAAAGACCCTTCTTCAAAATAATCTCTGATTGTGTTTGTGATATTGTGATTTAAAATAAGAAATGTATATTTGGTCTTTGTCCCCTTCCTGGCACAGAACTCCTAAAATCCTTGGGATTTCCTAAGTGATAACATCAATAAAGATGTCTTTTGTTATTCATAACAAGCTCCTTTCAACTACACCTGAGTTTATGTTTATGGGACGATATTTGGGAAGCTCCTAGATAACCAGAGGGTGGGGGCTAGTTGCTAGGAGAACTGAAGATGCGACTAAAATGTTGGAAATTTCAGCCCCAACTTTCAGGGGCTGGAGATTGACTTAATCACCAATGGCCAACGATTTAATCAGTTATGCCTACCTAATGAAGCTCCATGAAAAATACCTAAAGTACAAGGTTTGGAGACCTTCCTCATTGGTCAACATGTGGAGGTCCTGGGAGGGTGGCACACCAGAGAGGGCACGGAGGCGTGACACACTTTCCTCCATACCTTGCTCTATGCATCTCTTCCATCTGGCTGTTCCTGAGTTGTAAGCTTTATAATAAATCGGTACCATAGTAAGTAGACTTGTCCTGAGTTTTGTGCACTGTTCTAGCAAATGATGGAACTTGAAGGCGGATCCTGGGAACCTTGGATTTATAGTCAATCAATCAGAAGCACAGGTGGCAACCTGGACTCGCGATTGGCATCTGAAGTAGGGGCAGTCTTGTGGGTCTGAGCCCTTAACCTGTGGGATCTGACCTTTTCTCCAGTTAGATAGTACCAGGGTTGAGTTAAATTGTAGGACACTCAGCTGGTGTCAGAGAATTACTTGATGTGGAAAACTCTCCACAGATCCGGTGTCAAAAATGAAGTGAGAGTAGAGGAGAAACAGAATTTTGCCTCTCAATGGTGAACTTAAAAAGATTGTAAAGTGTGAAGGTTTTGTAGAAGACAATATGTGGGTATGAAAACATGTCATAATAGTCACAGGGAATAATTATAACCTAGATTTCAGAAGTGGAATGAAAGGTCATAAGATTACAAGAAAAGATACTCTGATGCAAAAATCGCTGAATGCTCAACCAGTTTAACAAGTTTTTGGCTGCTAGACTCTAGGAACTTACTCTACAGACTGTGAAAAAGGTGAGACATGTGCATGATGCCAATGTAATAATAGTAGAGACAAAAAAATTTTGGTTAATGATCAAGGACCTGTACCTTGTAGTCAAAATGACCTGCAATAAAAGCCCAGTGCAATTTCTTACAAGCTCTGTGGTCTAAGGTAGCGTTGGCAAACTTCTACTATAAAGGACCAGATAGTAAATATTTTAGGCTTTGTGGACCACATATGGCCTCTGACACAAATTCTTTGTTTGTGTGTACGTGTGTTTACAATCCTTTAAATTCATTGGCTATATAAATACTGGGTGTGTTGTGTTAGGTCTGTGGACCATAGTTTGTCAATCTCTGGTCTAGGACAAGTTACTTATCCTTAGTGTGCCTCACTTTCTTCATCTTATAATGGGAATAATACCTCTCTTGCAAAGCTGCATTAAATATTAAATAAGCTAATGTTTGCAAAGCAGTTAAAATTCGGTATCTGTTTAATAAATGGTAGTAGCTGGAGTCACTTTGGTAATTGTTATAGGTGAATAGTTTAGTTTTTAGATTATTATTATTATAAGATTACTATTACTGTTATTTTATTAAAACTTTACTACTATTATAAAATTATAAAATTGCTATTATTTTGTTCTCCAGAGTGTTGTGGTTGTTCTACTGAAAAACACTATGTCCATTTTAGGGGAGACAGAAGTCTTTGAGAAGAGAATGCTTCAGCTATGTCTAGTAGGTGTAATAAGTAGACACACAAAGAGAAGTAGCAGGTGTTATAGCAAGAGCAAAAGCTTCACGTGATTTGAAAGAGTGCTGGGGATCATGTACAGTGTGGGATTACATGTAATCTTAAGAGCACACACTCAGTAAAATATGACAGAGTCTCTCCTTGACAAAACTTTATTCAGGCTCCTTTGAATCCTCTTCCCAACCAGGCCTTGACTTTGTTACTTCCCTGTCCTACACTATATTGCCTGATTTTAGCAAGAATCCTGCTAAGTTGGTTTAGACAGAATTTCCCACTCTCTCAATGTCTGATCACCTTCCACAGCTGATCAGGTTCCTCACCCTTCACCATCCCCCAAGTGATGTCTTATTACCTTGGCCTGCCTTCAGCAAGAATCCTATTAGGCCAGTTTAACCAGAATTCCTTCTTACCCCTAATGTTTCTGCTTAGTAATTTTTCATCCCCACCACCCCGCCCCACCCCAAACACTCTGCTCCTTGGCTATAAATTCTCACTTTTTCTTGTTGTATTTGGAGTTGAACCCAATCTTTCTCCCCTATTGCAAAACCCCGTTGTGGTAGTCCCCCTGATTAAAGTCTGCCTTCTTGTTCTCTAACAAGTGTCATGAATAATTTTTTCCTTAACTAGCATCACATGTGGGGTTAGCTGGGCTAGATCCTAGAGCACTGTTTCAACACAATAGAGCAGTGGGCATTATCCTCTAGGAAAGGATTAAATAGGATTGCACAAAGGATTTGAAGTACGGGAGTTATATGGGCCTGACTCTTGACATTGGGCAAATACATGATCACTCAACCAAGGAAAAAACGTCACTCAGGCTGGAAAGCAGAGCATGAGTTAAACAAGTGTTGTACTGAAAACAGTGAAACCAGTTAAGAACTATTCAGATCAAAGATTACAATTGTCCTATATAGAAGGAGGAATGGAGGGGATAGCATTGTTGGCAGGATTTTAAGATATTTTCAAGAAATAATGCTGGATTTTATCTAGTGCATGCTAGAGAGGTATCTAGAATGAGTCTTGAGTTTCTGGCCTAGGTACTACTTAGATGGAAGTACAGTAATAGGGATAATGAGGGCAGGAGCAGTCATAGATAGGGCACAGAAGATACTCAACTTTGGACATGTTGAGTTTGATGTCTACCGTGGTCACTTAACTAGACATACCCAGCAGGTGGTTGTATATTAAGATTTGAAGGCCAGGATTAAAGACATAGATTTTTAAATATTTCACCTAGGTGAGTTCTTAAACCATGAAAGTGAGTAAATTTGACTAGAAGAATAGATGGAGTAAAAAGAAACATGGGCACAAAAAGGTGGGCCAAAAAAAGTTTTATGTTAAAACCTAAAGGAAGGACAAATTTTGTGGTTATGGTTGACACAAACCATGCTAGAGAAAAAAGAATGGTGCGAAGATAAGGAACCATGCAGAAATTGGCAGATTAACTTGTTTACGGTCTGTAAAAATTTACAATTTTTAAAAATTAATATATTACAGAATTTCCAAAAATACAATTTTAACATGCATTACAGTTAATTCAGTACAAGTCTTGCAATTATAACTCACATCAAAACATGACCCAAGAAGAAATTAGACAGTCAGTATGGCAGGTGCAATTTCTGTTCTACATGGTGCTGAGTAAAGTTGTCCTTTCTTTATCTTCTCATTATGTGACATCGGTTAAAAACAATTAGGCCAATTAAATGCAGATCTTTCTGCTAAAGCAAACAGAAAGACAAATACTGTCCTTTTTTCTTATCGCATGATCTTATTGGTTTTTGAACTGGCATGGAAAAAAAAGGCAGTTGAATCTATTTGCCAACATCAACATCAATTATGTCAAAATCAGAAGGGTTGTAGTCACCATGAGAAACTGATCCTTCTTAAATAATTCTACATAACAGAACACTACACGCACCAATTATGATGTTCTATAAACCACAGGCAGCCTTTTCAATATATGCAGCAGGTTGCTGGCATCTTTCCAAAATGTTTTGCAGACCAAAAATACTCATTCAGCACAAACACTTGGGGTTACATATAATAAATACTGAGATCAAACTGGAAAAGATAATATGCTTCTTTTTTGTCTCAAATGTTCTAAAGTATAGTAATCAGACTATGCTAGCTGGAATGCCAGCTATTTCAAAATAGTACCTGCATACCTACTCTGATGTGTGGTAACTTTCATTCCATTTGGTATAATTGACCCTGGCTAAGAGAAGCATCATCATCATTATCATAAGCACTTATTGAAAATTTAATTATGGCAAGTAATCTTCTCCAATCTTCACATGAATTTACTCATTTAATTCTCACAACAACCTCATAGTTTGGATGAGGTTATTATCACCATTTCTTAAGATAAGGATGCATAGAAAGTATAAGCAATTTGCTCAAGTATGTGCCCAATATCAAACAGCTAGGAAATAGCAAAGATGGATTTTATACATAGGAGGCATGGTTCCACAGTCTGTGTTTTTAACCATTGCATCTCATCTCACTAATACTGCCTCTCATCTTAGTATAAAGACTTCCTAAAGATATAGAGTCAGTACAGGAAACACCAGAGTTCAGATATGCCAGAGGTACAAGAATTCATTAGACCAGCAAGGATTGGGTTAGAACATTACAAGATCTTCATCCACTTGAGGAAAGAAATTAATTTCCTCTTCCTTTTTGGGGGCATCCGTTATCAGGAAAATGAAGACAGTTCATTTAATCCTTGCCTTTGGATGAGGAGGCAAAATTCAGTGGAATAGTGGAATTTCAACCATGGCCATTTCAAAAATCTGTGAATAATGTTGATGAGCACTTTGGGGCAGGTGAGCTTAGCAATTAGATGTCTCAGAGCTATAAGGAAGATCATGTGGTCTTCAAGAAATGCTATTTCCAGCTTTCCATGACTTTCTCTAGGCTAGAAAGAAGTAGTATAACTCACCAACATATCTATAGACATGGAACTTAGTGATTGTTTATGCAGAGGTAAAAATAAATGAAATCTATCTTAAAAGTACAAACAGTAGCTATTAATTCACAGCTTGCAGTAGCAAGAGACTCGGCCATCATCACTTGCATTTGGCAGAGACTTAAAGGGAAGACATAATCAGTTATGTTCTGATTGGAGGTTATTGGGGAGCATGGGGAAGCTGGAGGCAGGCTAACTAGAAGTAGCATTTCACATGATTGATTTGGGGAACAAATTTGTCTTTCTTTGGCTGGTCCTGAGTTGGGAACAGGAGAGAAAAATAAGAAAGATAGATGGCAGTCACTGACCAAGTTCTGAATGTTCTGGGCTGATTGTTTCAGAAGTTGTGGGTCAGAGTTCTGTTAATATTTTTGGTCTTGCCATTGTTTGTTTGTTTATTCAGTCTCACAGACAAATTTTAAGCAGAAAATAGAGCAATCTTCAGAGTTGTGCAGAAAAATTCTTGAAGGGTAAGAATGGCTACCCTTGATGGTTAGCATTGAAGGATGGTTATCAGTGAAGGTATAATGAGGAACAGACCAAGAGCTAATTATTTAGGAACTCAGAGTGAGAAGTCACAAGATCTGCTCTAACTCTTTGTGCATGTACAGAAAACAGAGTCTGGGAGTCAGGGCCTGGATGGAGCTGCCAGGTCAGCTGCCGCCACCAACCCACTCACCATGGGGCAGTGATAGGTGTAGCCCCAGATGCTGCTGTTCTCAGAGATATTATCTTATCCCCCTTCCATGTGAGGTAAGTCCTGGATATGAGTCTATTCTGGGAAGGGTTTAAAAGATGGTAATGTGCAATGGTAGGAGTGTCTCTTACCAGAATTTCTAAGAAGCTAAAGATTAAATAGGAGTCGACTAAGTTGAAGGCATATTGATTAGTAGGAAACAATGATGTTAAGCAAACGAAAGTGGAATGGGGTGGGTTTGAGTGTGGTGGCACTGGACTTGACAGTCAGGGTGTCAGAGAGCTACAATAAGCCATAGATGGTAGATAGTAAGAAATGTTGGAGAAACTGGCTAGGGCTCCCATTAGGTCTTTAAGAACCTGTAGATTTCCCTTGCATATCAATGAAGAAGATATTTAAAGGGCCAAAAACAACATAAACAGCCATGTTTGGGGGGCACATCACATGTTGAAAAATACAAAGGTGTTGCTACAATTGTTTTCAATAGACAGTTACTAAACACCCAGGCAAAGAGAGCCACATGGATATAATCTCTCTCTTCCAAGAAGGTGAGCAGCTATATATAAGTGCTTATGGAAGGTGTAATAAATAATAAGAACACTGATCATTCACTCAATCACTTGTTATGCATCTATAAAGTAGGATACTAATAGCACCTACCTCATAGGGTTGTGACCTTTCAATGACTTAATAATGTGAATTTCTGAAAAGAGAGCCTAACACTGAGAAAATGCTATAAAAATACTAGCTTTTATTATTATTATTACTATTCAACAAGTTTTGAGAACTGTACAAAATACCAAAGAAACAAAGACAAATAAGACATAGGCCCAACTAAAGAAGTTCATGGCTGAGACAGGAAATGAGGATGAAAGCAAATAACTACAATACAAACTAGGTGCTGTGATTAGGGTTATACACAATGCAACATGGGAACACATAGGAGAGAATCACAACTAGAGTACTAACCCTGAAGCTGGGATACCCTATTAGTGCAATTCTATTAACATTAAAATTACAAGGTTGTTTTCTGTTATAATGTAAGTATCCCAGATGGCAACTGATTAAACTTGACCTGAGTGAACTTTCAAAAGGATTAATTCTGATATAAGAGATGAATGAAGGGTTTGCTTTTTAAATTTCTAATGTAGAAGCTCTTTAATTTCACACTAATTTAAATCAAACTACTTTAAATTGAGACATGTCTCGGTAGGGCTTGTCTGTATTAATTGAGTATTCGCATGTGCAATTCATATTTGCTGCCAAGATTTTAAAGTTATTTATCTCAGTTGTTGCTCCTAGAGATGAGGTTAAGGAACGACAAAAAGTTACTCCTTCTTATTAAACACAAATATATCATTTTATCCTCAAATACTCTTATCATAAAGATTTCACTAATTCCATTTAATAAAAGAAGAAATTTTATATCCAGGGATTGAATAACTTCCCCCCAAATATTTGTCAATAATTTATATAAACCCAGATATATCTAACTCTGAAGAAAAAAATTTGGCATTGTTTTTAAAACCCATGTTGCTTCCTACAACAAAACCATCAATAATTACTGTCTAAATTAATACAAGTAAATAATGATAAGGTTTTTACATATGGTATTTAGTCATAGTGTCATGACACAGGTTTCTATACATTCACACATATGAGTATGTTTATATATCTATATATCTCTCTCTAAGTATAGATACATATAATACTATACTCATGTTAACAAAAATTTTAGAAAATATATTTCATTTTGTCAAAACCATAGTCAATAATATTGCATCATTGATCTGGAAAAAACATTTTGTGCTTTAAATGGATTAAAGTTATTTGTTTGTAAGCATCTCTGATTTTTTTTTAACCAAAATATTGGCAAAGCAAGTATATCTTTGGATTAAATATACAAATGCAAGGGAGGAGGATAAAATCAGAAACCCTCACATCAAAGAAGAAAAAACAAATTGATCATCTCAATGATGTAGAAAAAATGCTTTTTGTTAAAACAAAACATCAATTCTTGATAAAAAATATAAGCAACTAAGAACAGAACAGAACTTCCTTTGTCTGATAAAATATATTTTATCAAAGTCTATAACAAAAATATAATTTAATAAAAATATTAGAAGCACTCTCTTTAAAATAAAAAATAAGACAAGAATGTTATCGTTGTTTCTATTAACATCTTATTGGAGATCTAGTAGTTAACTTACCACTTACTGTGATAAAATTTTATCATGATAAAGAATAGGATATCACCTATATTGTAACTGTATTGGTTTCCTCCAAATTGATATACTGAAATCAATGCAATTTCTATCCGAATTCCAACAAATTTTTTTATGGAACTTAACAAGCTACTTCCCAATTTGTACTGGTAAACAAAATATATGGATTTTTATGGAGGAAATATAGACCCCTACAGGTTAGGAGAACAGACTCAAGAGCCCAGTGTCTTATCTACACATATTTGGGAGCATGATTAGAAGTACATGATACTGGGGAGGGCGTGGACTAGTTATGAGAATTTCTATCTGTATTGGAGGATATGTAACATATTATAACATCTTTGGAAAACAAACATCATCTGGTAGAGTTGAAGTTGTGCATACCCTAAAATCCCAGCATTTCCCTTCCTAGGAATGTAGCCCAGAGAAAGTCTACCACATGTGCACTAAGAAGCACACACATGAATGAAAACTGCAGCAATACTCGAGTAGCAACACGCTGGAAACAATGCAAATACCCATCAACCAGGAGAATGGATAACCAAATTGTATTTTTCCATGGAATACTGCATAATAGGCCAAGTAATGAAATAACACCACATTCATAAACTTTAGTGAACCTCAGAAATATGATGATGTGTACAAGAAGGAACTCACAGAAGAAAGTGTATGTTATAATCTCACATAAAGTTCAAAAATGTCAATGTGGTTTTAGGGATGATATTGTAGAATTGTACAAAAAAGTAGAGAAATATAAACATAACATTCAGGAGAGTCTTTGGTTCCCCTTCTGAAGGAGAGGGGGGCTGCCTCATGAGATATGCAATTGGAGAGGGAGACTCAGAGAATTTCGATTTTATCGATAACATTCAACTTAAGTTGTGTGGTAAGTCTTACATGTTCATTTTATTAATCTTTGCACTTTATGTATGTCAGATTGTTTTCCTTTTTATGTATTAAATATTTTATAATAAACAAAGAAGCTCTTTAAGTATTTATAAGAAATGATCTCCGAGATGTACTAATAAGACAAAAACAGGAACAACAGGTTCAGGCCCGGGTATGTAAAATGCTACCATTTTAATGACATGTGAACAAAATACCATATAGTATTTCCTCATATATTAAAATGAGTTAGCTCTAGAAGTAACAGGCAAAAACGTATTCCCATGTCTCTTGAGATTGGGCAGCAAGTGGAGGAGAGATTTAGAACAAGAGAGGTTAAAAAAAAAAACTCTGTCGAAGTCACAGAATAGTGGCAGAGCTAGCCCCAAATCCATTCTTTCCTTTGGCAAATATTCGTTGAGCCCCAGCTATGTGCCAGGAACTCGTCAGGCATTTTGGATGTATCAGAGAACAAAATGAAGAACTCTGCCCTCATATAATCAAATTCTAGTTAGAGGAGATGAGGATAAAAAATAAACACAATAGATAAATAAATAATATCTCAGAGTGTGATAAATGTTGAGGATATGATTACAGGGTAGAAGAGAGTTGGGGCTAATGAGGTCTGGGCAGGGGAGGGCAGGGTTAGGTTGCAGAGTTAAATGGAGCAGTCAAGGCAGACCTCACTAAGAAGATGAGGGTTGAGAAAAGGCTTGAAGGAGGTGAGTGAGTGAGCCAAGCATGTATCTAGAGAAGAGCATTCCAGGCAGGTTCTAAGGAGAAAGTGCAACATTCAGGCTGGCAAAGTCCGATCTCCTGATTCGAAGTTTCATTACTGTCATTATTATGCTCCGTCGATTACTCTGAGAGTTTTGCTGTTTCTCCCCCTGGCATGGATTGTTAGACACAAATTGTGTGAGTAGAAACAAATTTTCCTTTTAGAAATATCAACTAATTTGTAAATTAATATTTTATATCAGTTGCCTATGGTCCTAAAATGGGAATAAATTGAGATCACACTGTCAACCCATAGGAATATCATAAAAGACAAGAGCAAGGATGATGTGCAGAGTCTTGAAGGCTTCCCCATCTTTCCTATCATCCCATCGTGAATGTGCTCCAAGCTTAGGGGCACATACGAGACTCACGTGTTTCCAAAGATTGAATGCATTTGTTGCAGAATAAAGAAGATAGAAAAAACAATATTGCCCAAGCCAAGATCTGTTTTTTTCCCCCTAGGATATTTTTAAAATAATGAGGGGAGGCTTTCTCTAAAACCCTCTCTTTCAAGGAGAGTTGCTCAAAGAAAAGCATGTTTTCTGGTTTAAAAAAAAATTATCAGCTTACAAAGAGGAAATAAAACAGTCAATATTGAGGGGCCGGCCCGGTGGCGCAGTGGTTTAGTCCGCGCATGGCAGCCCGGGGTTCGCTGGTTCGGATCCCGGGCACCTGCCAACGCACTGCCTGTCAGCCATGCCGTACCGGCGTCCCATATAAAGTGGAGGAAGATGGGCACGGATGTTAGCCCAGGGCCAGTCTTCCTCAGCAAAAAGGGGAGGATTAGCAACAGATGTTAGCTCAGGGCTGGTCTTCCTCACCAAAAAAAAAAAAAAAAAAAAAAAAATCAGTCAATATTGAAAATACAACTTGTTGGTAAAGGAAAAGAAAAATCAGCCCACAGTCTATCTGGGGGATCTGTAAAGGAAAAAGAACAAGGATTGCAACTTTTGTCCTCACAAAATATGCTGCTGTAAGGATTTAAGTTGTTTTAATCTTCTCTCTACACACTGCTGGCTTTCTTGACCTTGTAAAAGTCATTTCATATCTATTCATATATCTGTGAAAACGGGGGCAATGATCTCTTTTCTCTGTGGATCCTTTGGGATAATTTAGTGACTTTAATATCTAATACCAACTACTATTATGTCCATTGCCTTTGTTCTCAAAACTCACACCACTGACCTAATAATGGACAAAATGACAGCCCCGTCTATAGCCACTTGCAACAAAAGGCTCTCCATAGCCTCATATCACAGTATAATGAAGAGAAATTACAAGTGGATAGAGAGCGTCAACTACCCAGAGAGAATCCGAGGATAGAATAAAAGGAACAGTCTCAATGATGTCCTTGTAAATGTGCTACCGGCCTAACGGGAGAGAAAGCATGCTTCCTAGTTAATTTTCCATATTAGTGTAATGAGAAGAAATAGACAAACTGCCAGCGGGTTCATTTGGCTAATGTTTCAGCCAGCAGACACGGCACAGTTCCCACTAAAAGGGGTTAAAGGTGGACAAAAATATATATAATTCTAAGTTGGTTCTCTTGGCCTTACAAAATAACAGAGTGGGGCCACTATGGATAGTAGTTTGTGGATGACACCAATCATTAATAGTTCATTTCTCCTACCTGATTCTGATTTTTGCAAAATATTTCATTTTAATAAGCCTCTGCTGGCTGAATTATACCTAGAGCATCAAGCCTAGCCTTATACTTTCCGTTGGTATGAGTAGTCCCCGGGTAGTCAAATAAATATCAGTTTTTGTGAATGCTCACTCTGCCCATTTTCAAATGTAGCAGTGAGTATTCATTATTCAAACTAAATAGCAACTATTCAATGTAAAGACCAACTTCTCTTAGAATTTTGACAAGTAACAAATGAACATAATATAAATAAGTGGTGAATACCTGTCTTTGCTTATAGATTGGAAAAACTGCTGACTCCCAGCACAAAATGCCCCATATTGTAGCCATAGAATGACTGGTGATAGAATTGTACTTTTTACGTCTAAACATTACAGATCTACTTGGAATAAAAAACTGGTTGTAAAGTATTTATATGACGTATTTTTCTAAAATGCTCTATGATCATTAGCTATTCCTGACAACAACTGTATGAGAATTATGAGGTGGGTTACTATCTGCTCATTGCTACTTTGGAGAGTCAGGTATGGATAATATCAGTCTGAAAATTACCCAGGGTGATCATTCATGGCAGGAAATGGGCTGAGATAAAGACAGACTGTTGCTAGATCCACAGTCAATTCATTGACCAAGCTCCCCATTTGAGAAAACACTTATTACTCCTTGCTCGTTTGTTCCTTCAAACCACTGAAATCCCAAGACTATTTCAGGCAACTCTTTTTTCATAGCAGTTAGAAGAATGTAAAGATATCGATTATCTATAAATGGATTACCTTTTAGTGATTATTCACCACGACCTTGAGTAATAAGCTTGGCACAATAGAAAGGAGACATAATTTGGAGTCAAGCCTAGCTCTGCCGTCAACAGATTTGGGCAAGTAAATTCACTTTCTGTTCATCTGAAGTGATTTTGAACAACTGATTTCTAAGTTTTTTTCTGGCATTAAAAGCCAGTAATTTCATATCTTTCGTGTTCACATAATGGTAAATTCAATAACTACACCCATTTTTCCCTGATCATCTTCTAGGAAAAAAAAAAGTCTGAGACCATCTAATACTTAAACCTATATTTCAGGGACTGCTTTTCTGGCAAATGAATCCGTGTGGGTTGGCGAAGTCCTTGGTATGAACTGACACTGAGTTAATGTAACAAATTTATATCAATAGGAGAGAATGAGACAGTGATACAGGTAGCTGGCAAGGAATAGTGAGCTAATACATGACCCATTGTACATGTTAATGAAATCTATCAAATTTATCTTCAGTGGAAGATACCTAGAGAAATACGCCTACACTAATTACATCCCAAAGGTGTATGTAAATAGTCCAAAATTGTTTTCAGCTCACTTCGTTTAGCATAAACAATTGGAATGTGATCATACTTAAAGATCATATTTCCTTAGATGTCCACCAACCCTGAAATAATTCACACTAATTTGATGCTGTGGGCTGTTGCTAAGGTTTCAGCTATGTAGGGTGAAATTCCCACATCCTTGACCAAGGTATTAGAAGTTACAGTTGATCATTAACACTTCAGTGAGAATTAATTCCTGTGGTTTACCCATCCAACTGTATAGAAATGGGACATAAACATGTGAGAGTGTGGGGAACGATACAGTAAGAGGTTTACAACTAGAGTCTCATTAGGGAGAGAACAAGCGAGAGTGGGTGTTGCTGGTGATGAAGTGATTCCAGAATCCAAGGATTGATGCCAAGAGAAGAAAGGAGCATAGAAAGATAGAACAACTGTCAATACCCTTGTGTCCTTTTTGATATTGCCTCTAGTTGATCTTGGCTTCATCAAACCTTAGGTGGGAGAATGAATTATTGGTGCCAATTCTTCACCTTCCTGTTTGAAAATTGGGCATCCACATGCTTGCCATGTCATCATCGTGAAATTCCACACACTTTTACTTAGAGCTTGGCTATGTGACGTTGGTCAATGGGAAGTTAGTGGATGTGAAGCTAACAGAGGCTTGAATTATGATTGCTCTTTCCGACTTGCATTTTACATTTGATAATCTTTCATGAGAAAAATATACAACAGATAGCCACTGACCAAAGGAGAATTAGAGGCATATAGACCCAAGCTGCTGCTTGTAGTCAAGCTCAGCCAACCTGTAACCCGAAGCAGTGCCATAAATCTGCACAAGTGGACCCAGACTATATTAGCAGGGCTGCAGGTGGCCCACACACCCACAGAAAGAAAGAAAATGCCAACTGTTGTAAAACACTGAGTTTGGGGGTACTTTGTTATACAGTATTATTATATTGAACAACAGTAGTGAACTATGCTTTAGTAATGTCTTCATACTTTTTCAGAAAAGAATTTTTTGCTTGTTTCTGAATATTGAAATAATACATATTCATCGCAAAAAATTTTATAGAGTAACTTTGTATATTGTTTTATCTAATCTGTGAACATATTTCAGCTTATACCTATTTTTCCTTGAATGTCCATAAAAAGCAAATAAAATGGACATTATGTGTATAAAAATGAGTCCATATTAAATAATTCTACTCTCACAAATACTTGCATTTCTATTGTAGGGATCTGAAAAGAGATATCAGAGTTGAAGTTAGGCTTCAGTGGGAAGAAAAATTCCTTGAATGTGGACTAATTTCACACAAGTTATGTATAGAACTTGTTTAGAGTTTTTAATTGAAGTAAGTAATCAGGTTACTTAAGGAAAATTGAATTAAATATTGGCAGATTCTGTGTATATCTGGAAATATAAACCTGTGGAAAAGTTCTGATAGCTGGAGGAACTGGTAGATCTGTTAAACTCCCTCAAAAATGAGACCCAATAGTTATACACAATATTCTTGGTAATTACATTTAAAATTGTAATTTTAATTGATTCTTTACCCCATTTTAATTTTCCGTAGATGTGCAAAGATACTTTATTTTAAATTTATAAATTTAATCTGAGCTATTATTTATAATGTATTTGCATTGAGTTTTTCCACTCTCTGAGTTTGCCAGACCATATAAAATCAAACCATCTCACATCCAGTGGCCAGTGAATAAAGCCTGAAGATTATGTCATACAATATCTAGAAACAAAATTACATGTTTCAAAACCTCCAAGTTGTACACTGATAGATATAATATTGATCATAAAACATACCTTTTATTGAAGTGCTGCTATACGCCAATCACTGTGATAAGCATTTTACATGGATTATTTCATTTAATTATTACAGCAACACTTTGAGTAGGTCCTATTACTATTCTTATAGCTGAGGAAACTAAGGCAAAATTCTGCCATTTTTCTTAAATTTGTAAGTCCATATTGAAGCAAAAATGTTCTGGTGTCTGTTCTTAACATATGGGAAATATAATTGATTTGTTGAAAAACAATCAATTTACATAAATGACTGTTGCTTCATGTTAGACAACCATGGGATAGGATAGGGATTGGTGTGACGGCATATCCCACCTCTGCCACCATTGACGTTACGTGAAAGACTATCCAAATATCTGCCAACCCATCTAATAAGTAGAGACTTGGCCACATTTTTTCTTCTTTGTTAATGATTGATGGTGTTAAATGGAACAGTGTTGAAAATCTTGTTAACATCAAGATATATTTAATCTATTGCTTCTCCTTGATCTCCTAAGTCACTCTGACATATAAGGAAATTAGATTAATCTGACACGATTCATTCTTTATACAGCCTTGTTTATTACTCCCTAGTATGAGGTAGCTGGTGTTGATCTAGCTGTTACCAATTGATTTTTTTTTTTTTTTTTTTTTTTGTGGGGAAGACCAGCCCTGAGCTAACATCTGTTGCCAATCCTCCCCTTTTTGCTGAGGAAGACTGGCCCTGGGCTAACATCCGTGCCCATCTTCCTCCACTTTATATGGGATGCCGCCATGGCGTGGCTGACAGGCAGTGCATCGGCGGGCGCCCGGGATCCGAACTCGCGAACCCTGGGCTGCCAAGTGCGAACTAAACCGCTGCGCCACCGGGCGGCCCCTACCAATTGATTTTTGATGATAAATTCTACCTTCTCTTTCCTTTTCTTTTGCATTGAAATTTAGCTAAAATGTGTAATTACTTTGTGACCCCTATTGTGGATTGGGAAAGGATATAAATATATTTAATTGTGTTGATCTGTTTTATTAAGAATTCTTCTAATTTAATTTCTTGATTCTCTAAGTTTAGAAATTTAAAAATAATATATATCGTGATTCAATTAATGCCTTTATTATCAGAGGATGTTGGTCATTAGGAACAAAAGATTTGAACACATAAAATTAGTCTTGATTTTTAACTCATTTAAATTTACTTTGTTCCACTCTGGCTCAAGTGTATCATGCATTGCCTTTCTTTTCTTTTCTTTCTTTGTTTTTTTCAGATTACTATTGTGGACTTTAAAAATAACACTGAAGACAAAAACATCTTATTAAAAGTTTTGCTTTTTGAATATTCTCACTGTGTGTGGATCCTCAATTTTGATAATTTAGCCAAACAACCATTTAAGAATTATCTTTTAGAATCCATCACGTTGTTCTTGGTACTGTGGGCATTGCGACAGAAGCGAAAAGATGTATAATGCATTATCTTTTTCTGCAAAGAGCTTACATTATTATTAGTCAAAATAAACCGAGCAATTAAGTGATAGATTAATATGTAATGAAACAGCATTAGGTCATCAAAGGTGCAGAGGTCTGAAAAACTTGGTAGAAAGCTTAGTCCCTCTGATGGCTCATGCTCCTGTTTTCTTATCTGACAGACAGAGTAAAGGACACCCACTATTTTAAAAGAGGAGGAGGTGTTGAATTCTTGCAATCATTTTAAATCTTGCTCATTTGAAAAACCTTAATAGAACAAAGAATGTTACTGCTTAGGGTAGGGACTCAACACATGGCCCTCCTAGTCATTCCGTGGCCCTATCATCTATTAATGAACCAGATTTTTTGGCCACTTGGTCAAAAATGTACATGACCCTTTCCATGCAGCCACTTTCTGGATATCACTTATACTTCATAGGAGAAGTCTCCCAACCAGTTCTTCTGGATGCCAAGTGTTCAAATGTCAAGTACTATTGGGAAGAAAAATTTTTTTTCTAAGAAAATAGTTAATAATATTCAAAAACAATAAAGCATAACAGAGGAGTCAATTGTGTCTCAGAAAGAGTGGAGAGTAGGAGTGTGGGGACAAGATTAGGGAGATGAACAGAGAGGAACCTAAAGGTTCTGCCATCCACTCTTGCTCCCTTCCAGAAACGCGCACGCAGGATCTTGTTTCCGAGTTGCTTATGGACAATCCCTTATTAATCTACTCTGGGGGCTTCATCCTGTCAGTCAGTATTCTCAGTTAAACTTCTCCCAATTTGGCATCACATAAAAAAAGTATTAAATTAAATGAAATAGTGGCTGTTGAAAGTGTTTGGCACAATATTTATTGAATATAAATATAGTATTCTTCAGTACATTAAAAATTCTTTCTCATTCCTTGTTTATCTTTCTTGATTCTATCCTAATGTAGTATTTTTTTTTTTCATTCTTTCATCTTTTTAGGAAAAAGACCTTCTGTGTCTGTTTGGTTTTACACCTCTTCCTACTCTGCCTTCCTAGCTTGCTGTAAGGGCTGGTATGTTTTCTCATCCAGCTGTCAATAGTATTTAATAGGTGTCCTAGAATCCTTTGATACTTAAACTATATCTGCATGGATCACCTCCTGTCGTCTCCATTAAGGACTCTGAAATTCACTTTCTACCACAGCATATTGAAAATTTCGAATAGTCTGAAAAGTGCACAGAATGCCATCAAGTTGAAGCAGCAGAGAGAGGAGCTCAACAACAGGAAATCCTGCTCCAGGAGTTCAAAGCCCTTTTATGCATTCAGCTGACTATTCACAGAGATTCTTTCTTCTACTAAGGTGTTGGAAGCACCTTCTGAAGAATTTGCAGAGGTAGTCTCATTATATCTAGGAAAAGGAGCTAGACACATTGAAAACACACACAAAAAAGTGGTTTTATTATTACATGTTACATTTTGTGCCCAGTAATATGGAAGAAAACATTACATATAAACTCTTTGAGATCAATGAGGTCTTGGTGATTAAAGAGGCAAGATAAATAAAACTATACATGTTTCTTGAGTATTATCTTTTCATTGTCACTGTGAAAGTAGCTTAAAAACATTTCTAACACCAAAAAAAAAGGACACTTCAAAAAATGTCATTGGTATGTATACTTTTTGAGAAAGGAGCGAGAAAAATGGTAATTTTTATCTTATTAATTTTTCTAGAACTTATATTTGCTATTTGAACTTGTTTCCTATTCCTTTTGTAATTCTTTTCATCTTATTAATTTATATTTTCTGTTTATGGGAATGATTACAATTTTAACCAGTTTTATGTTCTTTTTTCCCGGATTCCTTAGCGATAAATGAGGAATTAAACTTGCTTGAAAGTTCAAGAGTTTGAACCCAGTGAGATCTATCTAATCTAATATTAAATTTAATCACCTTAACCATTTAGTGTTTTTCAGTATGGTATTCAATAAGATTCAAATGTGGCAAATAATAATAATATAAATAAATAGGACAATGGTTTTACTATTGATAGACATAAGATTAATCAAAAATGTGAAGAGGAAATATGAATCGTAAATACAAATTATTAACAATTGTTGAACATCATTCCAGATATTTCTTTCAAGAGATGGTTAGATAGACATTTGGGTAGATAGACCCATAATGAATATTTTATGATTAACTTTTGTATGAATATAAGAGGAGAAAATAAACCTAAAGTGAAAAGGAAAATAGTGCAGTACTTAAGGTCAAAAGTTCTTCGTGAGATAATAGTTCCTTAAAAATAATCCCTCTGAAGCTAATGGGGACAGGGGAGGCTAGAAATACCTCCAAGCATGGAGTCATTGTACTGTACCTCTTAACCAAACATTCCAACATTTTCAATGTTTCCCAAATTAACTTCCTGCCATGAAAGAACAAAAAAACAAAGTATTGATATTTTTACTTCCCTTTCTCCAACCCTATGATTTTTTATGTTTATTATTTTTTATACTTTTAAGGATCTTCAAGGATATCTTCCACAGTTATAGGGCTTTACTTTGTCATTTAAGTTATTCATTTTCACTCCTCTTTCCTTCATTGCAGCCTTCATAGTTATGATATTTGTGAATCTGTCTGTCACACAAAAAAATACTCAATAAGTACTTCTTTTCCCTTTCCTTCCCACCAGTAAATCAATGTGATCTGCTCCATTACAGATCAGCTTTCTTTTCTTTTTTTTTTTTAAACTAACCTTTACTCTTCCAATGACTTCCCTCTGAGTCAATAATATAGATTAGAAACACTGTTGTGGGCATTTGTATCTTTCCAAATATATTGTGATGAATCGTTAGAATTCTTTCTTCTCTGTGTCACATATAAGACTTGCATGCACAGCAAAAGCACAAATCATTCCTATTTATTTGCTACTCATATAAAATGTATTCCAAAGGGAGGGGGAGAAAATCTAAATTGAGATGATTTAAAAGAGAGTTCATTTCCCAGGCAACATACCAGGAAGATTATTTTACTGTAGCATAAAAATGACTGATGACCATACAGGAATATATGATCCAAACTATTTTCATCTTTGCAAGGTCCATATTAATGTGATTAGTAAACATTTGGAATTTATATTATGCTTGATAAATTAAAGCATCATAAAAATAAAACACATAGCTGATCTTCATTTTAGAAATGAATAAAAGTAATAAAATAATGAAATATAGAAGATTCTAGATGACATATTTTTGCATAGTTTAGAATAATTTTATTTTAGAACAACACTTTTGCAAGAAGAATTTCATCCAGACAGAAGCGACACCTCTTTTGATAATTACTATGCCTCTCAATTCCAATTTTAGCCATCAATAACAAGAAAGACGAGTAACATATTTTTATTGCTTTTATCTCCTAGGAGCACACAGACTTTTAATAATTGTGATTCCACCAAGTATGGTGATGGTGTTCATCTTTGCAATAACCACACAAAGCAAACAAGTGGTAGGAGTTAGAATCATAATGATTACAGTTTTAAAATATATATTTTTAAAAAAGGCCAAATAAGAAGTCCCAGAATAACTTATGATGTAATCTAAGATTTTTATTTCTAGTTGGAAATGCAGAAGCCTAGGGAAGAGGCAAAATAAAAACAAAATCCATAGAAAATGGGAAAATAAAACACACACATGCATGCACACATCCAAGGACATTTTAGGTTTTTGTCTAAAACTAAAAACACCTTTTTCTAATATTCCTTATATTAAACATGTCCAACATAATAATGTTAGTAACAAATCAAGTAAATCACAATATATTTTACATATTTAAACTATCAAAGAGTCTTAGACATGTAGACACCTATCAGTAATAGTATTTCTCTGTTATAAATTTTCTTAACTGCTCATTCTTGGAAAATGCTAGCATTTTTGATGCTTTCAAAATTTTTGGAGTTCTGCATTTCTGCAATTACTCCTATGAACGTCCTTTTCTGAAACTTTTCTTTGTGAAAAAAGATACTATTTTAAGTAGTTATATAATAGTAGCCACCATTTGTTTTATTAAATACTTAACATTTATTGTGCATTCATGAATGAAAAAGACATACAAATTTTAGAAATAATTTACAACTAAATATTAATCCATATCAGAGAAGTCTATCAAAAATATTTTTATTTTATTTATTTATTTTTGCTGAGGAAGAGTTGCCTGAGCTAACATCTGGTGCCAATCTTCCTCTATTTTGTATGTGGGTCACCATCATAGCATGGCCACTGATAGAAGAGTGGTGTAGGTCCATGCCCGGGAACTGAACCCAGGCCGCTGAAGTGGAGCACACCGATCTTAACCACTAGGCCACTGTGACTGGCCCATAAAACATTTTTAAAGTTCTGACTGTGATTATCTAATCTTGGTTGGGTTGAAAATCTGAATGCCCCTATTCTGGTTATTTTCTAAATAAATATGACTTTTCTGCCTTTGAAAACAGAATAAAATAATATAATGACATGTTTATAGTTCACATGTAAAACTAGCATAAAATATATTTTTTTCTAAGATAATTTTGTGCTGGTTAGCTTTATCTAAATATTAAAATCTTTGAATTGCTTGTATGGCCAAAACTTACCTCCCTAAATTTGAGTCATTGAGTCAAGCCCTTCTCTGCTCCAACTGAATACTAGGAGGAAATAATTTATTAAAGAAAAGAGCTTCACTTTTAATGTGATGGCCCTGTGTAAAAGCCACATGGAGAGCTAGCCCTGCTCTGAAGGACAGGAGAGTTGGGACTTCTGAGAGGAGTTACTATCCATCAAGGGCTGGCGATGCTGTAGAGCACATCTTCCTCTGTCAAAGATGGTTTAAGAGCTACCAGGAATCCTTGGCATTTTCTCCATAAATAAAATCCAAGTAACAAACAATGGAAGCCCAGCATAGCCAAGGCCCATAGAAGTGCCACCACTATTTGTGACTGAGAAAGAACATCCAGTTTATGAGATTCTTTTACTTTGGTATTTTGTGTGGGCATTACAGGAAGTAGTAATTACTGCCATTTCCATTATTTTATTTTCCCCTTACACTTCATTTAACATGCCTGGTATTTAAAAAAAAATAAGTAAATTGAACTATGCAGTGGATGTTTGCAAATTAAGCTCACCTAGAAACTATTCTGTAAACAAGATCACATTCAGGATTAATCAATTACAAATACCCATATATATCATTTTGACTGAGCAACAGTCCTTCCTGTGTAATATAAAATGTGTGAAATACAAATGCACCCATGAGAATTCAAATGCACTTTATCAGCCATTGCATGTGCAAGTGCCAACTGAACATAATTAGCCTTGATATTGTAATTATAAGCAGTTTGATATTACTTGCTGCAAATAAAAACTAACATTTTATCTTTGGGCATCAAATACAGACTTTATGATGAACACCCTCTAAGTGTTCACATGCTGAGAAAAATATATCGAAGCAGGTTTTCTTACTTCATATCATTTTACTTTTCTTATCCAAACACTCCTGATTTTGCAGTATTTTAACCCACAGCAGGCTCACTGGATGGTAGAAAAACCTGTTTTGGCTCATGGGATTTCAGTCTTTTTCCCCTGTGTTTTCATAGCACTTTATAAAGCACTGTGACTTCCATTTGTTATATCCTAGCCATTTGCTCTAATGCCTGATTTTACATCATTGGCCTAGTTCCTGGAGGCCTGGGTTTGTTTGTTTGTTTGTTTTTACTTATTCATTGTCAGGTGAATCCTAAAAGCTAGATCCTATACACAGCTCATAGTGGCTGTCAAACATATTTGAAGACTAGATGAATTAATTAGTCTAGCAAGATCCCAAAATGTCTCATACTTAAATAAGTCACGTGCAAGGCACCATCGACAAGCAAAGAAACTTCTTTAATTAATTAGTGAAGTGTGGGGTACAGGCCTAATTTATGTACCTCTGGTGATTTCCCTTCGGCAATAGCTATAAAAATCATTTTCTATGTCATTTTTCTGAGATTCCTTCAAATATAAATCTCTGAAATAGAAGAACAGGCATAAAGATGCAGCACACAGATGCACATTTGTTTGAGCTGTGGACTAGTAAACATGCCTGCTCATAATTAATGCATCCATTTTGTATTTTATCTCACTGGCCTCTCCAAAACCTATCCCTCAAATTTTAGTTTGGCCTCTTATGAGTATCTTCTAAAGGGAGAGAAGCATATCTTATTTTTGCACTTTTTTCTCTTTGCATAATAAAGTTACATCTTATTATTGACATTTTATTTTCCCCAGGGTGAATCATTGAAAATGGAGAAAGCATGCGAGATCAGGAAGCAGGTGCACGTCTTACAGTGTTCTGCAGTGTTCTTTCCATCTGTCCAAGTTTTTGAGTTCAAATTGACAGGAATTAAATATGCTTTATTTCCTGTGAGGAATAAAGTTCTCCTGACAATCACCTTCAACAAGAGGAGGAGGAAACACCATGTTAAGAATGAAAGTCAGGATTATATTTTTGCTTTCCCTGGAAATCTTGTCTTCCCAAGGGCAAGAACACATTTCTGAGGAAACATCAAGGAGAATGATGTCTCACTTGGTGCGATGAGCTCAAAGTAGATGCACGTTGATCTTCAGTATTTGTTTACACATACTGTCTTTAAACATAATGAGGAATATAAACTCTCTCCATTCTAGAACATTTCAGGGCCTGCCAAGAAGAAATTTACTCAGAATTATTGCTGCAGAGAGAAAGCTGAATATTTTCAAGAGGCTGTTATTTTGATTTGGCATTTGACATTTCCTATCTGTGAAATGGGTAAATAATCCCTCCCTTATAAAATGTGCAGACTTCATGAGAAAATAAATATCAGTTAAATGTGACATGTAGATTAAAAATGCCTAGAGCAGTTCTTCAAAAAGAGAAACTGGGGGCCAGCCCTGTGGCATAGCGGTTAAGTTCGTATGCTCCACTTTGTCAGTGGCCCAGGTTTGCAAGTTTGGATCCTGAGCCCGGACCTACACCACGTGTCAGCCATGCTGTGGCAGTGACCCACACACAAAATAGAGGAAGATTGGCAACAGACATTAGCTCACATCAATCTTCCTCAGCAAAAAAAAAAAAAAGACAAATTGCCCCACAAATATTGTCATTATTCCATCATTTTTCATTTAATTCATTTTAATTTTTAGTTTTCACCTAATTTTTAATCTTTTGTTTTTCCTCTTTTCCCTTGGGAAACTGAAAAAAAAAATGGAGACAATGTTCAACTGTAAATCTGAAAGATGGAGAAAAGAATCACCTACTAGTGTTGAGTTGCCGGTGACAAGGTGGTCGGTCAGGAGAACAAGCCAAGCTGAAAGAAACAGTCAAATCTTTCTTCGCTTACTGTGATAGTGTAACTAAGAAGCAAAAATACTCCCTAATGTTTTATTTTCCTCATAGAATAGCACTGGTCGAGGGTGAGATGACATAGAGTACGGTGTGGGAAATCTTCCCACTGCCCAGATGCACTAAACAAAAGGCTCCTATCTCTTTATGGACCCAGGATATCAGGGGTGGGGAGGTGAGAAGAAGGGGTAGGAGTGAAAAAGGAGTCAGAGTAGACAACTTCAGCCAAGGCCCCCTGATGAGGAGGTCCCTGTGGACCTGAAGGAAGAATGCAGGTCTGTGTATGAGCATGGCTGAGGGGACTGAGGTGGGAACGCTAAGTCCTTAACTGCAACTCCCTGCAGAAAACTTGAATGCACTGGCTGCACACCAAGTCTGGTGTGGAGAGAGCAGGTTTTTCTCCACAAGATCTGCCAGGCAAAACCTTATAATTGTCTATGGTCAAGCCTGAAAAATCACACATAGGATTTTTGCCTGGAGTCAGACTCCTCAGTTACTTTGTCAATGTAAAACTGGAAAGCAACACACTTATATTAGAGAGAAAATTATATACTAGAGGAGAGGTCCTTGCAACTCCAAATTACAAAGTAGACATAAATGACCTCAGGAGAAAATGAACGTGTCCAGTGCTGGGGTGATAGTTAACTAGATTTTGGGACATCTACATGATGATACATTAAATAGCAGCTATAAATGATGTTTTCAAGAATTATTTAATGGTGTGAGAAAATATTTGCAGTAGAACATGAAGTAAAGAATGTTCAGTACCACATTTGATATGGAGTGAGATACCCCAATTTATAGATCTATCTGTGTGCCTGCGTGTGTGGGAACTTGAGAAAGCGTAGCTGGTGTCAAAAGTAGCATTTCTAGACAATTGGATTAAGAAAAAGAACTTTGTAACTCTATGAGGTTTGACAAATTCTCAATAATGAGCATGTATAACTTTTATAATTATCAAATGTATAATTATGCAGCAAGAAATATAATTTTAAAGATGGGCTGTCTGAGAAAAGGGAAAAAGAGCTGTGGGAAGCCTCCCCAGGTGCCCCTGTTACTGCCCTCTGCACAGGTAGATGCTGCAGGTGAGAGGAAAAGAGGTCCCAGAGGTGGAAAGGAAAATTCATAGGAACCTGCCTCTCCGTGAAACTTAGGTTTGCTTCTTTGTTGGGCTTTTAGTTTGCCCTTTTATGTGTGAAAACACTATACATACAAACAGTAATTTAGTAAACCTAATGTTACTTGATTGATACCAAATGAGCAGTGCTGTTTGGAAGGACCTGGGAGGAGAAAACATTGTTTGAGATAAGAAGTGGGATTATGACCATTAGTGATGACCCAACCATTTCTTTACTCCCTCCTCATTTTCTCTCGGGTGCCCTACTCTACCTTTATTCGTTAGCAGCACATGCCCAGCTGGGTGGCCTCCTGTTTCTCTGGGTGCACCCCTGAGAGGCTCGCTCACACTGTCTCTCTGCAAATGTCACCTCTGCTGTGTCAGTTGTGATACATGCTATTGACAAGCAAGGGGATTGGAGAACATCACTGCACTTTTTCTATTTTACATCATCTTGACAACTTAAAGCCTCCCCAAACAGCACAATCCTTTCAGAATTTGCAGTTACTTTTTGATTTTATAGGGATTTGTTTTAGAGGATTAAGGACTCTTCACCTTGGCCTCACCTCTTCCTAATCACTGGTTTTGATCCTGACATTCAAACTTTATTTTCCATAAGAAATTCAAAGGCTGAATTATTGCCATTTAGCAAAGTAAGGAAAGCAGATCCTGAAATAATAGAAGAGGACAAAGCAGATTTTTCCTGAAATATTGATGTAGAACTGACGCCATTAATTCTTCTGTTTCTTTCCAGAATGATTCTTTGTATACAGAGCTGTTTCCTTCCTGTTCAAAATAAACAAAGCAGAAGCAAGTCACTTTCAGATTTACTGGAAAGCTCAGCCTATAATCACTGAGCAAATTAATCAAGAGAACACATTTATATCAATATGAATATGAATTTTTAACAAATTCCATGGGTAATGAATATAGACAACCGTGTACTCACTGACAAAGGCCAGAAGGTTGGATATTTTCTTTTCTTTTTTTCAATTTGCCTTTAACCTCACTAGCGATTGTTTTCTCATTCGAATAGATATGCAATAATGGAACTTTTAATATTTTAATAGCTTTGATTACATATCTCTTTTCACTCAGACAAGGGGAGAAATTGCTGCCCACCTCCAAGGTATTTTAAAGGAGTAGTTCATCTGATAGATAAAGGATAAAATGGAGTCCTAGGCTATAAAGATAGGTGGAGTCTGATGTTTTCAGTGAACGGAATAAAGGATTTATACACAGACATGAAGTAAGCAACTTGTGTTCTCTGGTTTCTCTCTTAGATTTATCTTGAACCCCATTATCTGTGTAATGTAATGTAAATATGACTGTGGTAAGTCATATTTGGAGCAACCTTCCACTGTGGATGAGGCAACCCTGCCTTTGGAAATTTACACAGGAGCAAGGATGGAGACTGATGGAGACAAGAATCTGCCCATTTGTCCTGACTCCACTCTAAGCCAAGAGGGAAGAATATTTCTTAGACCCCTCCGTGTGTGATCAAGTCAGTTTACTTAGAGAGAAGATGAGGTAGAATTTAGAGCGCAAAGCCACCTATCAATTGATCAATTTCTTATCTTTCTAACTCATTTTAGCTAGAGGATGATGAGTTCAAATCCTGTCTCTGCCATTCAATAGTAGTGTGATGTGGGCAAGGTATGAGACATTCTGGTTGCCCGTTTCCTCATTTGTAAAATGAGCCTACCACATACTACTTCCCTCACAAAGTTGTTGAGATTAAATGGGTCAACAAATACAAAGTGGGGCCTGACACTTTCTCTCTGTAGCTGGTTGAATAATTTGGGTTCTGACCATTCCTTTACTTAGAGAAATGATTAATAATTTCAAAATGTCAAGCTAATTGTCTCATCTAAATCACTGCTATTTTACATTCAAGTTGGGTCTAGTCTTTGGCTAATAGAAACGGCATGGTACCATGGATATACTGTGGATTTATCAAAATGCAGAGCGATTGCTTCTCTGATCTCCCACAGATCAAATTTAAACCAATTAAGTAAGCATTAAAGCAGATGGCTAATCTGAAAATTTTTATTATATGAGTTTTCATTCCATTAACGTTATTTTTATTATTTTTAACAATGTTATTGCTTTGTTATAGTTTATCTCAGATACACAAAGTTGCTTAGTTCGTGGTGCCCTGGTAGCCTTGGTCTGCATAAGGCTTCTCTCTCGTTTTATCGTTTATATTTCAGCCTCCATCTCCTATCTCCGTTGTTTCCCTCTCCTATAGAGGTCCTGCGCTAGTCATCTGCCTGTTGACTCAGATCCAACTGGTCTACTTTTACCCCCGCCCTTCCCCAGATTTGCTTTTTAACACAAGGAACTGACCCTCCATGAAATAAATGTCCAGGCCCTTACGCTCTGGCGTCCTGTTAGGCTGGGTCAGTGGGAGACACCGATGGGAGAATGGAAGAAGGGAGGGGAGGGGAGAAGCCAGGTGATTCTCCTCCTGTTTCTCTTTGCTTTCGGCAGAGTGTTGGCTGTGACTCCAGCTCCTGCTAGGCAGCCCCTTTCCATGATTTTATTTCCCACCAGGTACCCTCACCTCCCCCAGTGGCTCATGAGGGCAGGCTTCATGAGCATGGAACATTTGCAGTAGCACAGGGCCTCACACGCAGAAGGGTTGTACATTCTGATTATTGCTCTGCTGTCACCATCTTGAAATTCTTACATTTTGAACAAGAGGCTACCTTTTAATTTTGCACCGAGCCCTGCAAATCATGTAATCTTTGTGTTCCAGCGCCAGTGGGGGGACCCCCTTTACATTTTCAGCTCCCAGTTCCATAGGCTCAATGAAAGTGCCTTTGAGTGGCTCCTCTAAAGTTCCAGTTTCCCTATGTGGCCCAGCTCCTTGGTTCTGTCACACCAGCATGTCTGCCATCCTGAGCAGTGGTAGCTTCTGCTGTTATTACACTTTGTCCAGTTTCAGTCTCTCCCTCTGACAACCAGGTTACTAGTTCTCTGTATTATACATCCTGTATTAAACTACCTGGTGTGGAGGATCAGAATTGGCCTCCCCAAAATGTGTCTCTTTGCCTTGATTATTTTTAGGAACAAGAGCCTCTGAAAGAAACTTTAACCTTCTCCCTAACTGCCTAAAAGAATTTAAGATAAAAGACCTGTCCCCAGGACAGGCCATCACCATAGGTAACTCCGGGTGTCTGTAGACTGTGAGGGTCCTTGCTAACCCCATTCTTATATACCAAACGTTTGCTTTTCCATTTCCACGTGAAAGCCCCAAACGACTACCCCCAACAATTCCTTTGTCTTTAACTAAAAATGGTATTTAAGGTGGCAGCTTCAGCCATTCTAGCTAGTTGCTCAGTTTTCCTGGGTTTCTCCATGAAACATGTTATAAAGTTTTGTTTTGTTTTCTCCTGTTATTATCTCTCTTGTCAATTCAATTCTTAGGCTTGCTAGAGGACCTAAAGTGGGTATAGGAACTGTCTTCTTCCCCAACACTGGCATGGACTCTATTTTCTTGACTGGAGTCTGGCTTTATAGACTCCAAAGCTAGAGCATTTAAAATACATTCTAAATTGTGCGTGTATTTTTGAAAAGTATATTCTGATATTTGTGTTTTTTTTAATTCATTTTAATGGTTTTGTGCTATAGATCTTTGTCAGATGCTTACTTTAAACTTATTACTGTTTTTAAAATCTAATTATCGAACTGTATAAATTGTACTTTATTTTTGACTGCTTTATTGTATTCCATCCTTTGCAAAGACAAATTTTGTTGTATTTTTCTCCTGGTAAGAGATATCTAAGTTGTCTTCACCTCCCCACTACACATCCTGGTACCAGAAAATTTCTTATTCCTCATCCTAAGATTATGCATCAAAACTTTTGCTATTATCAGAGTTGGGGTCAACTTTTCCTTTTTCAAAATAAAGGTATTCCCTTTTATTCCTTATTTTCTGGGGTTATGTACCAGAGATTAGTATTGAACCTTATCAAATTCTATTTCTGCATCTAATGAAATTATCACGCCATTGTTCTACTTCAGTCCTTTAATAGGATTATTTTCGTGGATGGATTTTCTGATGTTTTAACTAACTTATCCTGAAATAAAACCTACACAATGATGTATTATATTATATATATATTATTAGGTACTTTTAGAGCTGATTAATGAAGAAAAGTATTCCTTCCTGGGAAAATTTTTTCTGCTCTTGAATTTAGGCAAAGATTCAGAGTAAATGTGTTTATTGGTAGACACTCTTGCTCAAATCTATTTGTTTCCCAAAGTTTGGATAACCAGTAGTCAGGGTTCGGATGACAAGATTTTCATCTGAAAAATTTTCCAAATCTACTTGTTTCTGGAGCTAGAAAATTGAGAATCTGGGTAGCATGAATTTGGATAGTAAAAGATACCTTAGTTTGTTCAGGGTTTTCACATTTACCTCTAAATAACAAGGAGCATAATTTTATTTTCTGCTATTGTAATACTATTCTACTAATTTGACAAAATGAGATGAGCAGCTCTCTTTCATTTTCTACTTTCTTGAACAAATTATTTAAGATAGAATTATATATTCTTTGAAAGGGCATAGGTAAAATAATTATAAAAGACTGTCTGGCTTTGGACTAGATTATTAGGAGATGAAGTAGAGAAGGGTGTCTGATTTTATTTTAACAGTTATTGGTTTTATTTCTCAATTCTTTTTCTTCTTTTATCAATTTTAGCATTTTATATTTTACAAAAAAATGTACCCATCTCTTCTAAGTTTTCAAGTTCATTGGTGTTTATATTCTTTTATCTTCATGTTATGATAATATATCAGGATTATCATAATATTTTATTACTTTTAATCTGTATATTAAATATTTAATCTGTAATGGTACTTTCTCTTTCCATTTTATATTTTGCTTTTTTAAATTAAACCTTTTTTAAAAATCTATCTTGCTAGAATTTTTAAAAAGGTTTTAGTTTTTTCATATAAAAACTTTTAATTTTCATATAAAAACTTTTAATTTTCTTTATTATTTCCATTTGTGTTCTTTAAATCATGATTTTCTACTCTTATCTTTATTAATTGTTTCCTATTATTTCTATCTTTCTTGTTTTTTTGCATTTACTTTGTTGCTCTTCTTATAGCTTCTTAAATTGCACAAATATTTTTCTCAAAGCCTTAGCTGTATGTGACCTCTTTTAGTTTAAATTACTTCATTTCATTTGCTGTTTCATTAAATATTTCTTCTTCAATGAATTATTTAATATGATTTTTCAACATGTGGCATTTTTAGCTATAATATATCTGCTTTTATATTTATTGATTTCTAATATTACTGCATCATGGTAATATATATAGAAAGAGACCATATCTGGTATATTTTGTGACCCTGAACAGATACAGTTTGTGAAAATGTTCCTCCTTACTCTTATATCTTATATACCATGCTTAATTTTTACCTTTTTGATATATTATCTTCCAGGTATTGTGAGAGGTTATTAAAATCCCTGAATTCTAACAGATATTGATTTATTTATGATTTTATTGTTAGGTTTATATAGATTCAGATTTTTTAAAAATATTTTATTGAGGTCATATTGGCTTATAACCTTGTGTAAACTTCAGGTGGACAATATTATGTATCAGTTTCTGTATAGACTGCATTGTGTTTGCCACCAATAGTCTATTTTTTGTTTTTTTGTGAGGGAGATTGGCCATGAGCTAACATCTGTTGCCAATCTTCCTCTGTTGGCTGAGGAAGATTGGCTCTGAGTTAACATCTGTGCCCATCTTCCTCTATTTTGTATGTGGGAGGCCGCCACAGCATGGTTTGATGAGTGGTGTGTGATGATGGGTCCGTGCCCAGGATTCAAAACTGTGAACCCCAGGCCACAAAAGCAGAGCATGTGAACTTAACCACTATGCCACCGGGTCGGCCCCCCAATAGTCTAATTTTTATCTGTCTCCATACATATGTGCTCCTTTACCTCTTTTGCCTTTCCCCTACCCCTTCCCCTCTGGAAACCACTAACCTGTTCTCTTTGTCATGTGTTTGTTTATCTTCCACATATGAGTGAAATTATATGGTGTTTGTCTTTCTCTGTTTGGCTTATTTAACTTAGCATAATACCCTCAAGGTCCCATGTTGTCACAAATGGCATGATTTTGCCTTTTTATGGCTGAATAGTATTCCATTGTATACAATGAGATATCACCTTACACCCATCAGAATGGCTATAATTAAGAAAACAAGAAATAACAAGCATTGGAGAGGATGTGGAGAAAAGGGAACCCTCCTACACTGCTGGTGGGAATGCAAACTGGTGCAGCCACTATGGAAAATAGTACGCAGATTTCTCAAAAAATTAAAAATAGAAATGTCATGTTATCCAGCTATCCCAAACTGGGTATTTATCCAAAGAACATGAAATCAACAATTCAGAGAGATTTATGCACCCCTATGTTCATCACAGCATTATTCACAATAGCCAAGACGTGGAAGCAACCCAACTCCCCATCAACAGATAAATAGATAAAGAAGATGTGATATATTCAGATTTTTTGATACCTCTTTGCTGTTATTCCTTTAGCCAGTATAGCACTCCTCTCATTTTCTGCTTTTTTTATGTTTATCACCTAAAATTATGTTGTTTCTACTATTAAAATTATTGTGGCTGACCTATATATATGTGGCTGACCTTATGCAATCAGAGAGGCTTTATCCTTTTATTTTGTAGTCTAACCCTTTTACATTTATTATAATTACTGTTACATCAGGACTTACTTCTGCTTTTGTATATCAGGTTTTCTATATATCGTATTTATTTCAGACTGTTTAGTTACTGTGTGTTCTTTCTTCTTTCCTAACTGTATTAAATAAGTTAATTTTTCTTCCTCTGATTTAAAAGTTCGTTCATTTGATTTTTACTCTTGGTGACTCACACACATTTCTATTTTTGTGTATATTTATGTGTATTTCTTCCCATCTCTTTCTTAAGGAGTTCAATATCCATTTCTTTATTCTCTCTGTTCTCTGCTAAATCTCCAACCCCACCAAAACTATCTTTTCTTAATTTGAGGACATTGCTAATTTAAACCACTAGAAAGATTTGTGGAATTAATTATTTAATGTTATCTCTCATATCTTGTTTCTTCCTGAATCCATTTCTATTTCTGTTTGAGTACTTCCTCCAAGAGTGTTTTCAAAGAAAATATTGCACAGTAAATTTTATGAAGTTGCAGATGCCTGAGGATAACATTTTGCCCTCACATTTAAATTATAACTTTACTGGATAAAAAGATGTGTTCAAATTTCTTTTCCATCCACACTAAACATTATTCCATTACCTTCTGGCATACAGTATAGCTTTTGAGAAATCTTATTTTAACATGATACTTGTACTTTTGTAGGCTAACTGTATTTTTCTCTCTGGAAGCTTTTAAATGTTCTCTATATTGGATGATCTCAAATATTATAATAATATAAACAAGTGTGGGCTTTTACCTTTCTGTTTAATACTATATATACACCTTTCATCATCTTTTTTTTTTTTTTTTTTTTTGTGAGGAAGACCAGCCCTGAGCTAACATCCGTAGCTAATCCTCTTCTTTTTGCTGAGGAAGACTGGCCCTGGGCTAACATCTGTGCCCATCTTCCTCTACTTTTTTTATGTGGGACGCCACCATGGCTTGGCTGACAAGTGGTACGTTGGCCGGCACCCAGGATCCGAACCGGCGAACCTCGTGCTGCCAAGCACGGACTAAACTGCTGCGCCACTGGGCTGGCCCCACCTCTCATCTTTTAAACTGAAGATTTTTCATTGTTGTTTCGAATATTTTTTCCTTCCTATTTATTTTTTTCTCTCCTGCTGGTATTTGTATGCTATGGGTGATGACACTTCTATTTTTATACTCCATATTTCTATACCTTATTTTGCTCTCCTTTTAATCCTTTTATGTGCCCTCTGTAAAATATTACTTAACCTCAACCTCTGTTACCAAACTTTTTCTCTATTCTATTTTTAGTTCTTTATTCTACATTTTATATTATTCACACCAGTATCTCCAGTTGGTTCTTCTTCATACAACTTATGTGTCTGCTACCAATTCTATGCATTGTCTGTAAGAAAATACATACTGTGCTTCATTTAACATCAAACTATGTGTGGTGCACTATTATTTTCTTTTTCTAACAAATTGTTCACTTTCTTATTGTCTTTCATAGATCTCAAAAGCTCAAATGTCTTGTTATTTTTCCTTGTGGTTTCTTCTTCTCTTGAGGGGTCATCTATCTTGGTTTTATTGTAAACCCGGACAAAGGATGAGAGCCATGGTCCTACACCATGCTTGTCCAGGTGAGCTTAAAAGAGTCTTTGGGACAAAATTTTAGGGCCAAGAACTTCAAGAACTTCTGGTGTTCCCATCGGGTTTCTACTCCATTTCCGTTGGGTGACCTTGCCCATCAGAGAACAGCAGTACCTGCACTCCTACTTTCCGAGGGCTCCTTCCTTAGCTTGACATTTTGTGGCTCCTGGGGTTGGACTATGGGGGAGGAAGGACCACTCCTAGCAGTCTGCCTCGTCTCCCACCCTAGTCAGGCAATTACGCTGGCCTCTCCTCTTTGTGTTAGG
This sequence comes from Tapirus indicus, assembly GCA_031878705.1. Lineage (NCBI taxonomy): Eukaryota > Metazoa > Chordata > Mammalia > Perissodactyla > Tapiridae > Tapirus > Tapirus indicus. Next base: position 64,503,698 of record CM062923.1, read on the forward strand.
TTGGTGTTAATGTTTCCCTGCCATGAAGTTCACAGGAAAGCAAGGATTCACCCAGCCTGCATGGAGGAGGGAGATGAACACAACAAAGAGCTCCTCCGCAACCTATTCTCTCATTTGGCTCTTGACCTTGCTCCACCTTGGGTCCCCATTTTCTTCCCTCATAAGGGCCCTACCCACTTCCAGTTCCCCAAAGGTCTTTCACAGCTTTGTCTTATGTTCTAGATTCTGTCAACTTCCTTCTAACTTCTGTGATACATTCACGGTTATATTCATCAGCAATTTAAACAAAGCCATGATCTTGTTTCCTATTTTATTTAAAGATGTGGAAATTGTCTCCATGGCATGTATTGATGATATTTGGTAATGTGCCATAGTCACTCCCCAGCAAGCTGGACAGATATTAATGCAGACCAGAGCCCTGAAATTGGAGTGACAACTGATTTGTTTTTATATGAGGTCCAGGTTTATATCTAAAGTTGAATGATTCTGTGTCATCATTCAATGTTTTCTTTTTGTCTCTTTTTTTATGTTCTGAATGTTTTATAATTTGGAAGCTATTCAGGTGAAACTTCAGAGCTGTGTTGAATTGTTGTTGGTAATTTATTGATAATAGCTCAGTGATTGTGCCTGGTAGCAGAGGAGAGTGTACTAAGATATTCTGACATTCTAAAAATAATATTTGTTTAGTATTTTGCAAAGCATTATCTCAGTGACTGATAAAACAAAACTGTAAAACAAGCTTTATTATAATTCTCATTTTATGGATGAGGAAACCAGGGTTAAGAAAGGCTTCGACTTTTTCAAAATCACTCAGCCAAGAATGGAAGTCAGATAAACAGCATAAAGAAAATCACAGAACCTGGGATGCCCCAAGTGCAGGAATAAGCAGGCACAAATATCAGGTATGCGAGCAGGAAGCCAAGCAGAGGAAGGGAGCAAATGCAAGGAATAGATACCTACTTATGGATGCAAAACCGGAAAGAACTGTGGTGGTCTGGCTGCCAGAACTTAGCCCCAGCTATATTTCTGTTAAATGTAAGAAAAAGAACTAGAAAACTTAAGACAAAAAACATATGCTTAGTTTAAAATTGTCGTAGCAGTGGGGAAGCAGTGGGTGGGAGGGTGGGGGTGGAGGCAGGTGGGGGTCAACTCAGGTGCTTTCTGCACAACTTTCCAGAAAGGAAAAAATTTTGGTTACTACACTTATTTTAAAATGACGTCAAAATTATTGCTGTCCTTTTCTCCACACTACTGTGACTTTGTTTCTCTGTCTCTCTCTTTCCTTGACTGTTTATTTCTTTGTATTTCTTCCCTTCTACCCCCTCACTGCTTTATCCCAGCAATTTCTAAGTACAGATGTCTCTCCTATTCGCCTTTATCTTCCCTTTCATCGTTCTCTTCTGTTTCTCCCTTACCCCACATCTGGATCATCATTATTCTGCAGCGACACATCATGACCACCGAAGCCACAACTTTTATGCCTAAAAAAAAGGAAACTTCACAGTGTTCAGATATTTAAGTTAATTTGATATTTTTGTGTTTTTCTTTCCGGTTTGTAGATATTTTATCACTTTCTAAATATTATTTCATTGTCTGGGAGATTCAGAATGAAAGTGATCAAAGCAGGCATGTTTTTCTCTGATTTGGCAAAAAGGCTATAAATTGGTTGTTCTGGGTTTCTCATACATATCTACGATTTAGGAGTTGTCCTTCTATCCTTAGCTTAATAAGTCTTTTGAATTTTATTTTGCTTTTAAATCAGAAACGGGTAATTAAAATGATAAAAATTCTTTTTTTATCTATCAAGATAATCATCTTTAAAAAAAATTTATCTGTGAGCATAGTAAGTCATGATAAGCAATTGTTTCATTCTTGAGAAAAAGCTTACCAGGTACTACTTGTAAATATCATATTTAAAAGTTTAGTTTCTATATTCATAATTTAGATTGTTCTGGATTGTCCTTTACGTGCACTGCTTGTTTAGACTTGATTTCAGGTTTGCTCTAGCCTTGAAGAACAAATTGAGTATATACATTTTTTTTAATTTCAGTTTTTCTTAACTTAGTTTCTAACACTGATACCATCTCTTTCTTGAAGTTTTGGTAAAATTCATTTGCAAACTTTAGAACTGACATCCATTTTAGAGGTAGTTCTTTTGTTGTTTTTTTTCAAATTCAATGATTATTCATTTATTTACATATTTTAATTCTCCTTGGATTTTAATATTTCTTTGTTAATGTATATTGTCTCAAAATATTAATTTAATTGAAATTTAGTGGCATAAATTTGCCTGTAGCTTTCTTTTACTTTTTTTTTTTTTGTGAGGAAGACCAGCCCTGAGCTAACATCCGTCGCCAATCCTCCTCTTTTTGCTGAGGAAGACTGGCCCTGGGCTAACATCTGTGCCCGTCTTTCCTCTACTTTATATGGGATGCCACCACAGCATGGCTGACCAGCAGTGCGTCCGCGGCCTCCCGGGATCCGAACTCGCGAACCCTGGGCTGCCAAGCGCGAACTAAACCGCTGCGCCACCGGGCCGGCCCCTCTTTTACTTTTTTTTTTGTGAGGAAAACTAGCTCTGGGCTAACATCCATTGCCAATCTTCCTCTTTTTGCTGAGGTAGACTGGCCCTGGGCTCACATCTGTGCCCATCTTCCTCTACTTTATATGGGATGTTGCCACATCATGGCTTGATACTGTGTATCAAGTAAGCGGTACTGATAAATAAAATGGCAAGCAATAGCATATATTGGAGTATATGAGGAAGCCATTTGGTGTAAAACTAATTCAGCCTGACCTTGTTTTTCCAAAAGGGCCTGACTGGCCTTTGAACATGCACTGTATATCTGCTTTGAGTATTTACCATGTCCCAGAGACAAGAATAAATGCTCTTAAGGTAGGATGCAACTTCCCCCACATTAGCATTTCCTTAAGGAAAAGCATTTCTCCCTAGGCAAGGATTTGATTGCTGTGCTCATCCTGTGACCACCCAGCTCAAGACAGCAGACTTGCTACCTGCGGTGTCCATCAAAGGCTGTGCCAACAGTGCAATCTTGTGACTATTGTAAAAGGGACATTGCATTCATGTGTGATATATGCTCTTTGACAGTATATAACCACTCTGTATACCCCACTTCTTTGGTGCCCTTCCTTCCTTGGGGAAGGAAGGCCCAGGGCTATATGGTCCTCAAAATTTGGCTCATAATAAACTCACCCCAATTTTGATTTATAGATTGGCTATGGATTATTTGTGTCGACAGTACGTCTGTCCATGCCTGGGATCCAAACCTGTGAACCCCAGGCTGCCAAAGCGGAGTGCATGAACTTAACCGCTATGACACCAGGCCAGCCCCTCTTTTACTTTTTATAACAATTTTAATTTTTATAACTATTCTGGTATTGTTCTTATGCCTTTGTTCTCGTTTTCAATTTTGTTATTGTTTGTTTTGGTCTCTTTCCATTTTCCTTGATCAGATTTCCTCAAGGCTTGTCTAATTTATTTACCTTTTAAAATAAGTTTGTTTGTATTAACCAAGTCTACGTTTCTATTATATTATTGCCTATTTTTATAATTATCATGTTCTTTTTATTTTTAAATTTATTTTGTTTTTTTCTAACTTCTTAAACTGAAATCTTAGTTGACACATTTTCAACCTTCCTTGTTTTCTGTTACATAGAGTTAAGGCTGCACATTTTCTCTGAGTTTCATTCTGGACTCTGCCAGGTTTAAATATTTTGTAATCTCATTGTCATTAATTTTAAAATACTTTCTAATTTTTATTCCATTTATTCTCTAACCCAAGAAAAAGTTAGTGGTCTGTCTCTTACTTTCCATATGCATAAATTGTGGGGGGAGGAGGGATTGCTATTCTTTTGTTGCAAATTTCCAATTTTTCTCATAATGTTCAGAAAAATAGCCTACATGGGAACTTTGAGTTTCTTTAATGCCCAATATGTGATCTGGTTTATTGAATATTCTAGATTTTTTTGAATGCAAGGTTACTTAAAGTTTTTTGGATACACAGTTATATTTATCTGTCTATTACTAGAAGCTGGTTAATTGCTTTATTAACATCTCTCTATAACTTCCTTTAAAATGTGTTTTCTCTCAATTTCAGAGGGAGGTTAATTAAAAAGATCTCATTACAATAGTGGACTTGTCAATTAATTTGTATAGCTATCAAAATGTTTTTGATGTATTACAATCATATGTTTTTAAGCCTAGAGAGACTTATCATTACTATGTCTTGATAAATTAAACCTTTAGTGAACACTAAATAATATCTAACATTTACTGAGCTTCCTATGTAGCAGACAGCGTTAAGTACTTTGCATCTCTACTAGGTTGACAGTATCATTGTTGTTATTATCCCACTTTTACAGAGGAGACACCTAATGTACAGAATGAACACCCGAAGTTCCTCTCAGCCAGCAAGCAAAGGAACTGCCCTGGACCCAAACCCACGTGGATTGGCTCCAGAGCCATGCTCGTTAACTACCACACTATGTGACTCATCATCAATACCATTCAGGTTTGGTTTTTCCTTGAATTCTATTTTGTCTTTCATTTATGTAGTGTTTGTCTCGTCTATGCTTTCGCATTCTTTTGTTTTCAACCACTTAATGCGATTTTGTTTTAGGTCCAATGCTGGTTAACATCATATAGCTGGATTTTTTTTTAACCAATTTGATAGTCTTTCCTTTAATAAACAACATAACCCCCCCTACACACACACATACACACATTTTAATTGTGGATATTTTGACATCTTATTACTTTATTCATTTCTCCTGATTTTCTTCATGCCTCCATTTTCTTGGAAGTCATATATCCTCTCCCCAGTTGTCTAATGGTTAGCTTTAACGTTATATCGTGTGTTTCCCTGTAAAATCTAAAGAAAAATCAGCTTTTATTTCTGCCTCTGCCTTCTGAAACAAGACAAGACATTTGAAATGTTTACCTCTACCTCCAGATGTTAGGGTAATTTTGTGCCACAGTTATATTTCATTTTTTAATATTGAATATTATCAATAATTTGTATATAAACAAAAATACCAATAGTATTCTCACCAAATTGTCTTGTATATCAAACCTATTTTTTTGGCTTTATTTCTGTACTGTTAGTTTAAAAATTTGAATGATTTGTGTGGGGCAAACTTTCTCACCTTTAATTGTGAAGTTCATTTATCTTTCTGGCTATATAATTTTGGGTAACATTAAAATTTCAAACTTTCACAAACTCATATGTTACTGTATCTCTCTGAAAATTTGATATAAGCCTAGAATGTTCAATATAATAACCTCCTTCAGCAGATAAAATTTTCTTTTGTCATTTCTTTGATTACCGTTTCTGTTTTATTTGCTCTGTTTTGTTTTGGGATTTCTATTATATAAATGTCTTTGAATTTTTTTTATTTTTATTAACTGTGATAGCTGGATATTTAACTAGGGAAATTCAGTTATTCTCTTATAGACATAACCTTGGCTTTATTAGGAGCAAAAGATGTCAATATTTTTTCTTTAACATGCTTTGTTTCTATCAATAAGAGCATGGTCTAGGTGCTGAAAAGGCTTCTCTCCTTTATCAGGCCTGTGTTCCCAAGTTCCCTTCCAGTGGAGGAGTCTGATAATTTCCACTTTTGGAGGGATTTTTTCTTTATTCATTGCCCAAGTATATAATACATTTATATGTGTATAAGTTGTAAGTTTTTTGATCCCGTCCTCAATCTTAGCTTGCTTACATTATAATCTATAGAAATTCAAACATATTTGGAATATATAGATTGTAACTTTCTCCAGTTTCTGTAAAATATAAACTTTAAAAAAATTTTTGTAGTCATGATTTCAATGAGAATTTAGAAGAAAATGGCATAAATGAATACATTTGAGGTGTGTGCTCATCACTGAGAGCGTACTTCCTCCAATGCCTGTCTCTTGTCAGCCCCAAATGTGAAAACACTTAAAATGCCAGCCTTTATTTTATGTGTAAATAGAGGGATTCAGAAGACTCTGAAAACCTGGAAAGTTCCTGATCATATTAAGATATGTGTTGGTTTCCTCACAGTTCCTATTGGAAATGAAGTGAATTTACTTTTAACATTTATAAAAGGACACGTTCTCATTGTGAGCATCGATTTGAAGCTGTGAGAAGACCAGCAGCAGTGTTTTGCCGTGAGTAAGGTATTTCATGCAGTCTGATTTTTTGTAATTGCTGCTGTATGTATTCCAATAAAAGTGTTTTGCATAGAAAGTGCATAAAAAAATGTGTATACATGGCACTATAATAAAGAGAAATTATCCAAAGCAAACAACTATTGCTTGCCTTTTTAAAAATGCAGAGCATCCTTTTGAATTAAAAACACTCTATTTAAAGATCATTAGATCATGCATAAAACAGTGTAAGGAAATTATTTCAAATTTCTTCACTAAGGACACAGAGGATATTCGCAGGCCATCATATCAATTCATGGAGCACAAATGGCACAGGGCTGGCCAGTCCTAGAAGTCCAGCTAAGCACAGTTCTGAGAGTTTATTTGTCTTAGCAAATATGTGTTAGATTTAAGATAATAGGCAGAAGTATAATTTTAATGAGAAAATTAGAGGGCAGAGACTTAGAGATCACAAAGTTAGAAAATGGCATTGTCATTATAGAGTTGATCTATTTTAACATAGTGAAGTTTCCTCAGGGTTATACTCTCTTCTGGCTTTTGACTTTGAGCTCAAAGGTAATAACTTCACCCAAACAGAATTTAGGGCAATTCCACTCATGATCAAGTAAGGGAAAGATATGCCAATTTGATTTCACACGAATGAAACTTAATAAGACCACAAGAGTTATTAAGGAGCATTAGATCTAGTTTCTTTTCATAGAAAGTATGTTTATTCAGCCCCTATTACGGTCAAGACTGTGGAGAGGAAACGACAATCTACTGTGTCTACAAACTTCCAGAAGCTTATAGACGACAGCAGAGTAGTTATGGCAACTGCACCGATAACTACATTCTAAGGTGAAAATAACAACTGCCATAAGATATGTGAAGATGAAATCATTTCAGAAAGTCAGAAAACTGGAACACTGCCTGATGTGGTGGGGGACGTCAAAAGCATCATGAAAAAGGACATGTTTGAAGAGAGCTTAAGAAAATGGTAGGATTTGGACATATAGTGGTTGAATAAGAGCATTTTATTTGTTTTTTTCCTTTTTTTTTTTTTGTTTTTCTGTTTTATTTGTTTTGATTTGATTATTTTATTTTTTTGTGTGAGGAAGACTAGCCCTGAGCTAACATCTGTTGCCAATCCTCCTCTTTTTTTTTTTTTTTTTTCTGAGGAAGGCTGGCCCTGGGCTAACAACCGTGCTCATCTTCCTCCACTTTATATGGGATGCCACCACAGTGTGGCTTGACAAGTGGTGTATCTGTCCGCCCACAAGATCCGAACCTGGGAAACCCCGGGCCACCAAAGTGGACCTTGTGAACTTAACCACTATGCCACCAGGCTGGCCCCAATAAGAGCATTTTAGGTAGATATTTTTTGGATAAGATATGATAGTTGGAAAATAAATGGATGTGTTTGTACATGGAGTAAGTAAAGGAGAAATAAGTTTGGAGAACTGTCTTCAGGGTGTGTAAAGAGAGACCCTCACATGCTGGACTAAAGAGTTGAAATTCACTCAGTGCTCAACTGACAACCATTGCTGAAGTTCTGAGAAGAGGGATAGGGAGGGCTGCTATAGGGAGGGACACTGAGCAGCACTGTGGTGAAATTAGAGGAAAGGAGACATGAAATAGGGAAGGGCCATTAGTAGGTTAGTGCAGTAATTACGGTGGTGATGTCTGACTGCAGTAGCTGTGGTAGAATGGACAGAAAAGTGAGTAGTAATGACGTGCCAGGACACTCGGCAGAATGTGGTCATCATTGTGGGTGAGTACCAGAGAATGATCCCACTGAGGCTTCAAATCTGGATATCTAGAAAGATAGGAACATTCTTAGTTTGAATAAGAGATACACAAAGAAAATATGGTTAGAAGTAAGTTTGAATACTAAATAAGCACTGAAATTTAAGCAGAGCTATTTTGATATTTTAACACATATATAATTTTTTTTTTTTTTTTTTGGTGAGGAAGACCAGCCCTGAACTAACATCCCTTGCTAGTCCTCCTCTTTTTCCTTTTTTTTTTGCTGAAGAAGATTGGCCCTGGGCTAACATTCATGCCCATCTTCTTCTGCTTTATATGGGACACCGCCACAGCATGGCTGACAAGTGGTGTGTCAGTCTGCATCCAGGATCAGAGCCTGAGAACCCTGGGCTGCCGAAGTGGAGCATGTGAATTTAACCGCTACATCACCAGGCTGGCCCCCACATAAAAATAAATTTTTTAACACAGCTTTCTAAGGATTAAAACTATATAGTAATGACCAAGTCATATTTCCAAAAGAAAGTGAAGACTGATTGTTATAACTTCCAATTCTACCCATTATCTATTTCAGCACCTGGTAATGTTTAATCAACTCATTGCTGTTTTCTGCATTTTACTTGATTGAGAAGACTTATCCTTAAGAAGGCCAAAGGACTCTAGTTATGTGAATATTAGTGGCTAAGTTGGCTTGCTAAATTATTTTTCCAAAGTTACCTTTGGCATTTTTTTTACCCCAAAGCCCCAGTACATAGTTGTATATCATAGTTGTAGGTCCATCTAGTTCTTCTATGTGGGACGCTGCCTCAGCATGGCTTGATAAATGGTGAGTAGGTCAGTGTCCAGGCTCCGAACTGGCGAACTCCAGGCCACCAAAGCAGAATGCACAAACTTAACCGCTACGCCACCAGGCCAGCCTGACCTTTGGCTTTTAATAACCATTAAAAGTAAAAACAGTGGTCATGCACTTTGTAGATATATAGAGTTTCTTGTGAATTTCTCCTGCAAAAGAAGAATAAAATGAACTGAGGGAAAACGAGCATATGTGATGAAGACCTTCTGGAGCACAAAGGAAGGAGGTTATGTTGTCTACATCAGTTTGAGAACAAACTTTTCAGCTAAAGTATCCTTAATTCCAGAGAGAAGTTAAACATAGACTGGAGGAACTGGGAAGTGGGAGCCAATATAGGATTGTTCTAGACTTAACTGGCAATTTTGTTTTCCTTTAAAAGTAATAAAGAGACTCTGAAGTAAATTTTCAAAATACAAAAAACATACATGCACAAATAATCTCTCCACAGTTAGCATTTCAGTGCATAGCGTTCCAATCTTTTCTAGGCACATATATACAGATATTTAAGTCATGCATTCATTATTAAGATCCAACTCTGTTCAACATAATGAGCTAGACCAGTGGCTTTCAACTGGAGGAAATTTTGCCCCTCAAAAGACATTTGGAAATGTCTAGAGAGATTTTTGGTTGTCATATTTGGAGTAAAAGTATTACTAGCTTCTAGTGGCTAGAGGTCAGGGATGCTGCTGAACATCCTACAATGCACAGAGCAGCTCCCTACATCAGAGAATCATCTAGCCCCAAATGTCAGGAGTGCTAAGGTTGAGAAATCTTAATCCAGATGTTAGGGATTCCGTAGTTTATAAAACAAAGTCTGTTTTTGTGGAGATTTTCTCTATTTGTTAGAGTAACACAAACAAACAAATATATAAAATGAAGACAAAAATACGTCGTAAAAGGTATTAGAGTGTGATGGCAGCGGGTGCCATTTTTTTTTGGTGGTTATGGAAGTTTCTCTAAAATAGATTTTCATCTGAGAAGACATACATGATGCAAGGGAGCGAATCGTATGGGTATCTCAGTAAAGAGTCCACTGGGCTGAGAGTAAGCAGGCACAAATAGACTAAGAAAGAAATGGGTCTAGTGTGTTCAAAGACCAAGGAGGCCATGTGCCTAGAACATGGTGGGGAGGTGACTGGAAGGAAATGAGGTCAGGAGATAAATGGTTGCCAATATTATAGTGCCTTGTTAAGCGTGGGGTTTTTACTCTGGATGAGAGGAAAAGTCACTGGAAAATATCAAACAGAGGAGAGACATGATGTGATTTGCATTTTCAAAATCACTGTCTGCCATATGAATAGACTAGAAGGGAGATTGGGTAAGTTATTTATATTGTCCAGCCAAGAAGTTATTGTAGTTTGGTCCAAAGTAAGAGTAATAAAGATAGTAAGAGATTACTGGGTTCTGAATATATTTTGAAAATAGAGCTAAAGCATTCTTCTCCTGGGGACTAAGAAGTCCAAATCAGCAGAGCTCAAGGTTGCCAGGATGGGAGCAAAAATGCTGTGAGTGGGTTACCGAGTGTGTTAGTAAAAGGAGCCACTTCCACTCTACGACCCATTGATTTCTGGATTTAGGTATTCTGCCTGTGGGAGGGAAAGTACCATATAATGTATGTGATTCAAAAACACATGCTTCCTTATGTAAGCTCATCTTCTCAGGGTGTTATCTCCCAACTAGAGCTATAACTGAGTCTTTGGTAAGCTATTTCACCATTCATTAGCCTAGCTGCTTCCTGGTGGTGGGAAATGTGGTCATCCAGTTAATTCTATGGGTACGAGCCCACTGTTGCACTTCTTTTGTTGTAAAATGAATTCTTTGATTAGAAGCAATGCATTGAGGAATGTTCTGTGAGTCCATAGATGGTTGTCCTTGCAGAAGCATTAGGGTCAGTGAAGACAAATCCATTTCCAGAATGCATGTCTACTCCAGTGAGGTTTAATCTCTCCTCCATTGTAATCAGCCTGCTACTAGATAGCTGGCTAGTTTGCCCCAGGAGATGTTGCCATATCTGGAGCAGCTGATCTCTCCTGTTGACAGATTAGGCACTTAGCAGTAGTGTTAGCCAGGTCTTCATTGGTAAGGATAAGACCATGTTGTTGAGCCCAGTCCATCACTTCTGAACTTGTCACCCCGACCACTTTGTTCATGGGTCCACTGAGCAAACAGTGGGGTGGCCAGAGAAAGAGGCTGATTAATATGCACAGAGTCCACCTGATTAGAAAGAGTCTGCCATGCACTGGATGCCCTTTGATAGGCATTCCTACAGGACGCAAATATCTTCACAGTCTGTGCCCATTCTGAGGGGTACATCCACATATTTCTTCATGAGATTTTATTGGGACACAGTGGTGCTTGTGGCCTATGTGTATGAGCACCAATTCAAAGCCAGTAATCTCTGAGAAGTCTGGATATTTCCTTTTCTCCAGTGTACAGTCATTCTAGTAAATGAGCTCTTGTGGAAAAAGCTTGGAGGAAGATTTATTATGGTGTGTACTTTTGGCAATAATGCAAAGGGTCTATGAATTGACTTAGGACAGGAAACTGGATGAGAGGCTGGGACTCTCCACTGTGATTATTCAAGTCTGAATTTTGGCTACCAGACTTTAGAGTTTTTGCTGTTATATTGATCAAACAATACTCCAGGGGGCTGCTCAACTATTTCATTACTAGAGACTTCATGATCAAATAGCCACTGCCAAATATCTCTGCAGGCCAAGGCTTTCTGGTTACTGGTAAGCCCCTGCTGTCTTTTTCAGAAGATGTGCTCCTCTCTTTGGTGGTTAAGTGCTGCCAGGTGACCTCTGCTACTCTCAGATTTCACCATCCTCTTTGAAATCACGGAGCCCATCTCAACGGTGGGACCTATGATCCTATCTGATCTGCTGGAAATCCACACTTTCTGGTGCCTGGGGAGCTGTTGGCCACTGGGAAGCTAGCTACAGTGCATTGCAAAAGCCTGACCAGAGGAGCAAACCAGAACCAGAAGTCTCTTCCTCCTCAAAAGTCCCTTTAGTGCCCTCTATTGACTAAGTTACATTGTGCTTACTGACAAAGAAGAAATACTTACAGGGTCCAAAGCCTTCATCACAGAAGGATGGGTTCAAAGTTAAGGGGCAATACATTGATATCTAGCAAAACTTCTATTGTAAAAGTCCAAGCATAAGAATTTGGGGGCTTATCTGGAAGCTCCACAGTGTTGGGGAACCAGAATCTGTTTATCTTCTGTTCTGTTCTCCACCTGGTTGAAGATGTTTTAAGACCACATCCAAATACCAGGAAGCAAGATGGAGGAAGAAAGAGAAGCGTGCTCTCTTCCTTTAAAGCAGTGACTTGGAATCAGCACACATCACTTCCACATGCATACCAACGTCCAGAACTTAGTCACAGGAACACTAGTCACAAGGGGCTGGATTATGCAGTCTTTAGCTATGCAACCTGCGGTCAGCTTAAGTAAGGGCTTCAATCCCTGTAGGAAGAAAGGAGAATGGATATTGATAGCCAGCTCCTTTACTGCCTCAGTTACATTGTTTGGAAAGCCTATTAGATAGTTAAATATCTGCCTCATGTACCATCCTTGCGCTGAAATCACACAATATTGTTTCATAATCTAATTTTTCCACTTAAAATGTACAACCATTTTTCCATAGCAATAAGCATTTTACTGCAATCTGAGATCTAATGTTGAATAGTGTTTTGTGTTACTAAAACCCTATAATGTACTTGCTCTGTCTCTTATTCCTAGACATTTTTGCTGCTTGCACTTCTCAGTAGTAAAAATGAAGCTCGATGTAGGTAAGGCCCTGCATACAGGTTTATTTTTGTTTGTTTAAAATACATTCTGAAAAGCTGTATTATCCAGTTAATAAGTTTATGAATTTTTTAAAAATTTTATGTGCTGACAAACTATTCTTTAGAATAATATAAACAATCCAAGATTGGTGGTAACCAGAGGGGAAGGGTGAAAGAGGTAAAGGGGCACATGTGTATGGTGATGGATGGAAACTAGATTTCGGTGGTGAACCTGATGCAGTCTATATAGAACTCAAAATATGATGATGTGCACCTGAAATTTATATATTGTTATAAACCAATGTGACCTCAATTGAAAAAAAATGGTGCATGAGAATGCCCATTTTATCACCTATTTTTATTACTTGTCCATTTGTTTGAGTCATTTGCAATTCTTCTTATCTATATCTTCTTAAAGTACTTCATAAAATATATTGTAATGTATCTTGATCAGAGATTTAGACATGTAAGTATAGTATGTCTCCATTATATTTTGAATGGGCTATTTTTAGTATATGGAAAATATTAATTTTTACATATTCATTCTTTTCTGGACAAATTACTTGCCTGCTCACCATTCTCTTTGGTTTTCCAGTTATAAACTCATATTATCTAAAAATAATAATCAGATTCCCATCACTATAATACTTCAATTTTCTTTCTTTTCTACTTCCTCAGGTAAAACTTCTAAAGTACCATTAAAGTGGTAATAACAGTTGACCTTGTCTAGTTTCCCAACATAGTTAGAATGCCTATATTATTTCACCACTAAGCATGATAATGCTATTGGTTAAGTTTGTTACCATCTATCATAATTAAGAAGCATCTTTCTATTTTCTGTCTCTCAAGGTTCCATTGGCCAAACTCTTAGATATTTTCTCCTAATCAGAACAGGCATCAGCAGTGCTCCAGTTAACTTCAGGCTGCATATATAATAATGCCTCCATGAAGTGGTGGAGGTGGTATGGTGGGTTAGCAATGCTTACTGGTGAGTGGAGGAATTACTGGTAACTCACTACCTGGTTATTTGGGCTTTTAAGTTTGAAGGCACTGACTTGACATAGGCTAACTAAATTGATGAGAGGGACATTGACAAGAATGAAGGTAGCCTAGAATTACTAGTCAAAAGAAAGCCAGTCTCAACCACATGAACGATTCAAGAAACTTTATTTTCCATTGCTCTTATAGATGTCTTATACATCTATTTTAACTCTGATATCTAGGTGAGAGCTTTGTACATAGTAGGCACTCAATACACATAGCCAAATTTGGAGATTGTATTTTTAAGAATGTTCTGTAACGTACAGCACAAAAAGTATTTGTAACATTTATTAGAGAAAGAATTGAGGCAAAGAGTTACTCTTAGATTAAGCATGGTTAGAAAAAAAGACTAGTTTTTCCTATCATCAAAACTAACACAGAATAGAAAAGTAAAATACTCAAAGAAGTCTCAAGGGAACACTTTAGAACCCGTGCATTTTTTCTCTCCACCCAGAGCCAGGCCGTGTTTCCAATATGACTTATGACTTAGTTCTTTGACCCTTTAATTAATTTTTGGTGTGATGATTAAATCTTTCTTTTCTGAATGCCATAATTTCATGTTTTAATGTATTAGAATGTATTTTCTTCAATAATTTTGGAGAAAGTAAAATTCATAACTCAATAAAAGTCTCTGAAACATGAGCACTGTTTTCTATTTTGAAGCCTTGAGTGCTCACACATAGGAGTAAGCGAACTGCCCCATTTCAGGGCAGTAATTCAGACATAATGTCAAGGAAACATATTGCCACCTTGAAGCTTTTGGCAGTCACCCCACCTGCCAGAGCAGGGCTCCTTTGAGAGACAGCCTTTTTGAGCATAGATTCAAAAAGTTTGATGCATCACAGGCATTTTGCGATCCCCACCACCTGTGACCAGTGAGAAAGTCGATACCTTCATCCCCTAGTAATCTGACGTTGATAACTATAGCTAAAGAGAAGCAGACTTCACATGCAAGCCACATCTTAATAGAGTTTAAATTAGCTGAGCTAAGTTTAGACTCTTTAATGTATACCTGATGGTCCCAGTAAGCCATAATAAGTGGCTTCTGTGGTGCTGGGCGGATAGATAAAGCTTGATGTCTGAAGTGCGCTTGTATAAGCTCCAGATACTATAAAAGGATAAATGATTTCAATTGTGATCCCGGTCCAGACCACAGCATGGGAGCAACCCAGACGACATTAGCACTGATATAAATATAATATTCAGAAAGAGACCCATTTCTGGCAAATTCGTGAACTATTTCTTTACAAAAATATGTATATACAATGTACTTGTTTTATATTATTATTAGTCTCAAATTTAAATAATTTATAACTACACTTTATTTGAGTAGTACATGGGTCTCAATATGAATGGTAAAAAGAAACAATAAACCAGGAAAAAATGGTTAACAGTGTTTGTGGAAGACAGTGAAATAATATTCTTGCTATGCAGAATAAATTTTCAAATCAAATAAAAGATTAAACATCTCAATAGTAGAGTAATACAAGGCTGGAATATTGACTCACAAAGGAGGAAATACAAATGATTAATAGGCATTTTGAGGGAAAAAAAGGTTTAACTTTAATAGTAGAAATGTATTTTATTAAAGATATCATTTTTTTCAGCTTTTATAATAGTGGAGTTTTTAAAAATGAACATCTCCAGTGAACTGAGAACTCTCATACAATGCAGATAACTGAAATAACATCCTGGAAGACAATTAAGATACATATTCATTGCAATATTTTGCATAGTAATTTTACTTCTAAAATTAACAGTAAGTTATTAGTATGGTATATACTTGACATATATATATCAATACTAATAATATGTATATATAAAACTCTCTAGAGCAATAACCATAGAAGTTTTGAATCATTATTAAATTGAAAATACCCTAAATGCTCAATAATAGGGAAATAGTTCATTCATTCATTTAATAGATATTTAATTTGACAATACATCCAGACATTGTGTTAGGGGTTCTAAGAAGGATAATATTATTTTTAGGAATTACTCTATGCCAGATGTGCTAAATAAATCATATCTATGGTTATATTTTTCTTTTCTCCCTTCATTTTCATGAATGATATGTGTTAGGTAGTATTGTTTCAAGTTTATTGATGAGAAAACTGAGATATAAGAGTTTAAGTAACTTGTTCAAAAATTTATAGCAAGTACATGGAAGAATCTAGAAGTGAGTCTAAAGCCTCAAGTCCATATATTTAAGCAATAAACTTTCATAATAATAACAAAGTTGGTATGCCCTTGCCATATGCCAACACTGTTCTGAGGCCTTCACATGTATCCTTTCATTTATAAAATAGACACTTTATTATGCTAGTTTATCAGATGAGGAAACCATGGTACAGAATGATAAAGTAACTCAAATTCTTCATGTAGAAGGTGGAAATCAGGGTTAAAAATAGGCAGTCTGATTCTGAAGAAAACACTTGTCACTTTTAAGTTCAGGGACAATGCTTAATTAAAATGTTATTACTGAAAATGATTTAAAACTTTATTCAATTATTTCTAATTAATGAATTGTATTGCCCAAAATAAATGATTGATAATATATCCTTTTTTCACCAAAATACATAACACAAAATAATTATACAAACTATTATAAAAATACAGACATATGTAAAACTAGAGTCCAGCAAATACAAAGAAATAATAAAATAAATAAATTGGAAGAAAACTCCCTTGGAATTGGGAATGAGTGTCCTCAACTTAAAAGAGCTCTTCAAATATCAGGTAAAATGAATTTAAAAAATACACTGACCTAGATGAAATGTAATTATATTACTATATTTTAAAAATAAAGACAACAATATTTAAATTTATTCAGATAGAAAAAATACAGACAACATACAAATGTAGAAAATATGCATTTAATTAAGTCTTACTTTCCCAAATTCTAAATGTTGAAAGACAATGGAGCAACATTTTAAAATTTAGTATAAATTTATGCTCAGACAAACTATAGTTCACAGGTGAACTTTATAGAAAGAGATTATGGGCTATTTGTTGAATTAAAAAGTTGGCCACACAGGCCAGCCCTGGTGGCCTAGTGGTTAAGTGTAGCTCACTCTGCTTTGGCAGCCCAGGTTCAGTTCCCTGGGTGCAGATCTATACCACTCGTCTATCAGTGGCCATGCTGTGGTGGCAACTCACGTACAAAAAATAGAGGAAGATTGGCAACAGGTGTTAGCTCAGGGTGAATCTTCCCCAGCAAACAAACAGACAAAAAAAAATGTTGGCCACAAAATATACCTTTTCTGGAAGGTAAATTCTTGAAATACTCTACCTAATCAAGAAATTAAAACACACGAGCACACACACACACAAGTCAAAAATAAGAAAGACAGGATATAAAATTAAAAGCTGAGACTAATGAAAATAATAAAATGAACATTTACATCTAAATAATTACTGACAACTTTTGACTAAATAATGAAATATACAAGGAAATTAATGAAAGAAAAAATATATCATGTTGTATAAAACAATTAATAAATTGGGTGTAAAAATCACAGATATTTTCAATAGATTTGACTTCAGGATTGTTGAGCAAAATTGAAGACTTGCTAAATTTCTTAACCTACTCAGAGAGATCTTTTAAAACCTTTATATCTTTCATGTCAATAGAGAATCATATTCACTACAATTTAATAGGAAAAAAAGTAAAAAATAAAAATTAATAAAGGCAAAAATATTTTAAAAGAAAATAGCAAGAACTTGTAATATGTAGAAAGCATGGCACAGAGAAATTAAAAACAGATAGGGAAACATTACATACATAAATAATAGGAAATACAGAGGGAGTGAAGGTGATATTAAAAAAATTATTCTATTAAAAGAAAGAATATGTAATTAAGACTAAAAAGGTCTTTATAGTAATATATTTGTGTCTTTTATGTATAAAAATTTATAAATATATATTTATATGTTAAATATATAATATTTATAGAGGATCTTTATATTCATAACATATAAAATTCACAATCAAGTCATAAAACTCCTGAATATATATATATATCCACAAAAGAGCATTGAAATAAAACAAAACAGCTGCAATGTAAAAGATCATTTGACATACCATTGCATCAGTGGGGGACATGAGCCTATGCTTTAAGACTTTGACCATCCATGCAAGCAAATACACACACACACACACAGAACACACAGATTCAGATTGACAGGTGGATATATAATTGACTCAGGAAAAATTTGTTTCAGATAATCAAAAGATATAATGACATTCGCATCTAATATACATGTATACCTTTATATATACGTACATCATATATAAGCCTATTTATATCAAACATTTCCCTTATAAATAATGAATACACTTTTGCTTTACATATATCCTTGGAAGAAGAATAAACCTTGATAATGTATTAGGCACTAAGAAAACTGTAGGGCAGTCTCAATTTAGAAATTCTCTCAATCATATTTTCCAACTTCAATCAGTAGAAGTATACCTTAACTGCAATAATTATTTATTTAGCATATATTATCTTCAAAGCAGTGGAATTACTCAGAAACTGGTAGACTATTTCAAAAACAATAACTCAGTAAGAGAGTCTAACCACTTTAAAGTTAATAAAACATAAGTCTCCTTGGATCAAAAAATTAATCAAAACTACAAATTGCATTTCAAAGTTATTAAAAATGATTGTCAATGAGAACAACATTTATCAAACTAACAAGATATTGGCGAAGTTGTATCAAGAAGAATATTTAATAGGCTCTAGATTTTTATAATTTTTAAACAAGAAAAATAAAAAGAAGCAAATACAATAAGATAAATGGCATAAATGTATGAGGAAGTAATTAATAAAGAGGATAAAGACAAAATCAGCATGTGATTTATTCAACAACAGAAAAAAAAGAATTGACAAAGTGAAGACCTAATTTGTTAAATAACATCGATAAAATAGACAAATAAGATCACTCATGACACAGAATAAAGGCAAAATTTCAATATATTATGTATGAGAAAAGGAATATACTAACACTGATGGAGACGATTTTAAAAATATAATTCTAAAGTGCTAATTTGAAAATCACAATGAAATAAACTATTTTGAAGAAATTCATAATTTTAAAATATTATTCAAGAACAGGTAGAATACTTAATAACTAATAATGATAGCTGAATAATAATGTAAGAAAGAGTTGAACTAAGCATAAAGGTGGTATCTCATGCAAATTGTTTAAATACTAGGCTTTATGAAAATTCATTTCTATTCTATTTTAACTGCTCAGAGCATTTTAAAAAATCTTATGAAAAAGAACACACTCACAAAAAATGTTTATGGATGATATCACTTATGCATATGGAGTCCAAAATCCTACATATATTAGCAAGCAAAGCCAACTATATAATCAAGTGAGATCTATTCTGGGAATGGAAAGATGGTTGAATATTAGGAAATACATTAGTAGAATTTATTACATAAATTATCCTTTATAGGAAAACAGAGACCTTGTCTATTTTTGTATACTACTTTATCCCCAATGACTATAACAATGTCTTTACTGAGCAATTAATATAAAATAGAAGAAAAAATAAGTGTCTAATAACACTAGTTGTCATTGTATTGATTGCTTACTTTTTTCCAGGTACTGTTCTAAATGCTTTGCTTACTTGATCTAGTTAATTTCCACACCTACCTGAGAAGTGGGTGCAAAAAATAACATGATTAAAGGGAGATATAGAGCAAGTAAATTACAAAGTGAAGTCGTGGAACTGGTATTCAGTGAAGGTAATCTGGCTCTAAAGTCCTAGAAACTACACTGTATTGCTTATATGATTAATACACCAGAGGGCAATTGATGGCATTCAATATTCGTTACTGATCAAAAAAAAATCTTAAAAAAAAACTCTCATTGGTTTACATAATACTGTAAGAAGGATTTTTCCTAATACCAAAAAGAAAAAAAAAAGAGAGAGAGATGGATAGATAGATAGACAGATAGATATGCCAGCATTATACTGAACCATCATACTGACTGTGAAACACCAGAAACATTCTTCCTTAAATTAAGAAATAATACAGAACTACTTACTTAGTATGCAATATTACTTAGTACTGTGTCATAGTTTTCAATGCATCAATAATCAAGAACTCAAACATTGTAAAGCAGTCAGTAATGTCACTATCTGCAAACAATCTTATTTTGGTTTTTATTTTAAGTTTTTAATTACAAAATACTCAAAATGTATAAATAATGATATGACACCATCATATCCACTGCCAAAATAAAACAGATATGAAAATGTTGCCAGATATTTATCTGCTTTCTTATCTATTAAAAAAAATGAATGGAATACTACAGAGAAAACTAAAGTTTCGCTCCCGAGACACAGTGGACACTGCCCTCTGCCCCATTTCCAAGTTACTATTACCATCTTGAAATTAGTATGAACATTTCCCATTCCTGCTTTTAGTATTTTCCTACATAAATGTGTATCTTATTAACAATAAATTATATGATTTACATTTGTGTAATTTACATAAATGGGTGTGTTGTTTTCTTATGTAAAGTCACTTTCACACCTATATATTTTTGAGAATTTAGGGACCTAATTCATTCATTTTAAGTGCTAAAACTATATTCTACACACCTGAAATGATTTGCCATTCTTTTCTAAAAGGATATGAAGAATAAACGTTATTGCACAGGTCTCCTCATGCACATACGCAATAATTTTTCTGGAGTTGCCACTTGGAAGTAAAATGTCAGAATTTGATGTGTGCAACTCCAATGTAACTAGATATTGCCAAAATTGTTATACAAAAAAAACACTTCTGCCACAAAGTGTTACAGTTCTGTTATCCCTACCAATACTTAGTTTCCCATCTTGATAGGTGTGGAAAGTCTCATTGACATTTACATTTGTATTTCCCTGTGTTGAAATAGATTTCTAGGCCCAAGATGGAGCCGTTCCTGCCTGGGGTGCCATGTAGAGAAAGGGAAACTTAGGTTACTTTTGTGTCCCTGTGAATGCTCTGCTTGACCAGACAGGCGGTATATCCAACTAGTCCATCCCCAAATACCAAGCCATTTCTGCGCTCTGTACTTATTTCCTTGCTCCTTATTCATTTTCTGTTTTTTTTCTTCCTTATTCCTTACTCTTCAACCCATAAAATCTTCCTGCCGTCAGCCCTATTTTGCAGTCCTCTGGACCTTTCAGAGCAGACTGCCTATTTCATGAAGTGTTAAATAAAGTGTGCTTGTATCACCTGTCAAATGGCAAAACTAAAACAATTTAGTAAAGAGTTTAATGTCGTTTATTCAAGGGTGAACAATACGCGGACTGGGGCGGTACAGTGCCTCACAAGCAGTGGAGTATCTTCCCGAAGGATTTGGGGTAAGAGTGAGTTTTATAGAGTCAGAAGAGGGAACATGAAAACAGCATAATTGGCTAAGAGGTCAGCGATTTTCTTATTAGAAGACCAGCAGGTCCACTTTTCTAGGGTAAAGTAAGCTAAAGCTGAGTTGAAGGATTGTGATGGTGTATGTAAGGTTTCCTTGACAGGAGTTTCCCGTTAAGTGCAGGCTGCCTTAGGTTTAGATTTGTGATGTGGGCTGGACCACTGGGGCGACCCCCATTTTGTAAGTCTGGATATACTAATTAACTTTATCACACCTAAATTGTCTTCTTTGGTCATTTTTAACACCTGGTATAATTTATAGATAGCAAAATGCACTCATTTTGAACATACTGCTTGATGATTTTTGACAATCAAGGTATACAAATGCCCCTCATCTCATAAAATTCCCTGTATCCCTTCCCAGTGAATCTCTTCCTTCTCCCCAATTCCAGGCTTTCTGTCACTGTAGATTAGACTTACATCTAACAACTTTTTGGTCTTTGCCAGTAATTCCTTCTTTCTCTAGTTGCTTTTATGATTATGCTTGGTTCTGCAGGCTCACTGTTATGTATCTAAGTTGGAATATATTTTAAATTATTCTGCTCAAGAAGTATTTTTCTTGAAACTTTCACCAGTCTTGGAGAATTCTCAGGCATCATCAATTCCATTGTTTTCTTTTCCTCAATTTCTTTATTACTATCTCTTTCTCTAAATGCTAATATTCACATGAGTATTTTCTCACTTTATCCTTAAATCTCAGCTTTTATAGCATTTTTACTGCTTCAGTCTTCATAATTTCCTTAGGTCTAACTTGAAATTGATTAGTGCTATTCCTAGACTTGTCCAACCTATTATACAATCCATCCACAGGGTTTTTAAATTCATATACATATTTAAATTTTTTAGGCATTCTGTTCAGCTCTTTTTCAAATCTAACTTTCTTTTTTTGAGTTATGATTCAATGATTTATGTCAATCATTGTAATAAAACATTTCATATTCTCTTTCTGATATTTTTCCCATTATCTGAAATTCATGCTTTCTAGTACTGCTGTTATTTCTTTTTGCTGTTTATATTTACTCTGTTTGTTCTTGCCTTGTGTAGTTTTTAATTTCTGATGGTTAGTTCGTATTTGCCTTCTATTTCTTTCTTTGTGAATTCCTTGTGCTTTAGGTTGTCAAAGTGTCTTTCTAGAGTGATTTTGATTTGTTTCTGCCAGAAACAACATGTGTATAATTGGTTCAATACCACTATCCATGTTCATTTCTCAGATTGAAAGTACCAGGACCACTCAGGTAGCATAAATTGAAACATCAAATTTAGGTAAATTATATACTAGTGGTTTCAAATTCTCAGGGCAGACTTTTCCACACCCAGACCTCAAGGAAAGATACACAACATTTTTATCATCTCTGATACATTTTTAATATTTTTATTTGTTTATGAAAGTGAATGAAATTTCTGAATCAAAGCAAATTATCATTATCACCAGAAATAACATCGGTTCCCATTTTCTCCAATTCTTCCCTCTTCTAAAGTTATGCACCATAAAAGAGAGACCTTGGGGGCCGCCCGGTGGCGCAGCGGTTTAGTCCGCGCTTGGCAGCCCGGGGTTTGCGAGCCCGGAGCCCGGGCGCCCGCCGACGCACTGCCTGTCAGCCATGCCGTGGCGGCGTCCCATATAAAGTGGAGGAAGATGGGCACGATGTTAGCCCAGGGCCAGTCTTCCTCAGCAAAAAGAGGAGGATTGGCGACGGATGTTAGCTCAGGGCTGGTCTTCCCCATTAAAAAAAAAAAAAAAAAAAAAAGAGAGACCTTGAACTAGGAATATGGGAGTTTTCATAAGACAGTTTACACAGAAGCCCTCCTCCCTTCCCCAAAAGGGAAAGAATACTTTGCTTTTTAATGTAAACAAATCTTTTGTAATGTAAATGATAGCTCCAGAGAGGATCCTCCTTTGAAATGTAAACATACGTCTCCAGGGAGGTAAATATCTGCTCCAGAGAGATCTAAATCATCTTTTAACTTCCAAGTCCTGTCCTTTAATCCAGGTTTCAGGATTCTTTGTTTAGAAAGCCCTAACAATGCAGAAATGTCCAAATATTTTCAAAACAGTCCCACAGTCTCCCATGGTGGGTAAGTAAATTTTTTGAATATAGCCTTTTCATGAAGGGTGCATGCAGCCTTTTGAATAGACCCAACCAAATATAGGGCCTTCATTCTAACTTCACAACTCACTCAGTAAGAAGGCAGCATTTGCTTTACCTGCATGGGTATTAAAACTCAGGCCTTAAATTGCCAGGATGAATAATGGCCTCAAATTCCACTCTCATGCAATTATAGTAATTTTTAGTTCTTTATTTCTGGCACCTGAGGATTTTTCTCTGTTTCTTACAAGTTCTTCTATGCATTATTTCCTTATTTGTTTATTTTTAAAAATCTCATACAGTATATCTAAGGGTTTGTATCTGAAGGATATTCAGGTTAGGTTTGTCACATTGTCAGAAATGAGCAACTGATGATTGTATTCTGTAACTGTAATAATAACAGGTCAATGAGGTGTCTGGATAAAATATAAATTCAACAGATGTTCTATATGCCAGCAGCAATCAGATAAACAATAGTGTGATGAAATCTCATTCAAAATAGTAGCAATCATATGCTCAAGGTTATCTAGTGTTTTTTAGAAAAAAAGTGGTGAATGAGGCACTCCTGATGGGAGAGCAAATTTGGCACGTTCATGTAGCAATTTGCCAGTGGTCATTAAATATCCTGGCAATATTTGTACTTTCTGCCCTATTAATTCATACTCTAGAAATTTATTCTATGAAAATTATGAAGGATGTGTGCAAAGATGTCTGTAAAAAGATGTTCATAAAAATGTTTTATGTAGATAAGTAGATATGATTGATAAAATGGAAAAATTCTAAATGCTCAACAATAGGGTTTTAGTTAGGTCAATTGTGGTATGCAGTATTAAATACCATGCAGAATTGAAAATTATATTGTAAAAGAATGTTAACATGAAGAAATATTCGTAATATAATGATTTGTGAAAAAGCAAGACATTGAAGTGTCTGTACAATCTGACAGGATTTTTGATAAAATATATGAGAATGCTTAGAAAATTGATTGAAAATGCATACAAAAACTTTAAACAGTAGTTATCTCTAAGTGATGGATTTCTGCTGAATATTTTACATTTATAAATATTCTTGTTTGTTTTCTTTTGTTCTGCATCAGAGATATGTAATTTTTATATTTAAAATATTAACTTCAACGGTCTAATAATTCCACTTTTAGGAATATATCAAAACAATATTTGTAATAGTGATTCACCAGCAATTATCTAAATATCCAACTTTTGTCATATGGTTAAATAAATTATGATCTCTCCAAGTAAAGAAATAATATGCAATCATTAACAAACATTCTTAAGAATTTGTAAGGGTTTGAGAAAAATGCAAACAGTATAAGGTTAGGTTAAAAAAATACAGGACTGAAGACCATACATAATCTTAAATTATGCTCATTTTCTTAGATAAAAGTTCATAAATAGACTTCAAAATGTTAAATAATAGCTTAGATTATCATGAAATACGCTTCTTTTTGTATAAAATACTTATCTATATTCTGTGAGATTTCATTGGGCTATATCTTAGAGTCAATCACCGTGATCTTGTAGTTCTTTAAAAGATATTTTGTTTCCTTGATAGAACATACCCTTGGAAGTCTTTGAAATTTAATCAGTTAATCAACTGCATAGCTCACACTGCACAATATTGTTGCCACGAGCCACATGTGGCTGTTTAACTTTAAGTTAATTAAAATTAAATAAAATTAAAATTCATGTTCCTTAGTCACACTAGCCACATTTCAAGTGGTCAGTAGTCACAGGTGACTAGTGGTTACCATAATAGCAATTAGCATTATAGCATAAGTTCAATTATAGAATATTTCTATCATCACAGAAAGTTTGACTGGAAACTGCTACATAGAGTTTTCAAAATAATTCCCAAATTTCTAAGGAAATATAAAATTAAAAAGTTAGTACTTCACATTTAAGGGAACAAAATTAACTGTATTTTTTACAATACTGGTTACATGCTGACTCAATCAGAGAATAATCAGGGAAACACAAACTACCCTAGACATTTCAACAAGAAGAGATTTCATACAGGAATTGGCTCATAGGTGTTAAAAATTTGAATGAACATAAGGGGACTAAATACTAGTTACTACAAGAAGCAGACATTATTCATAGGTCTATGGTAACTCAGCTAAGAACTGAGGAAGCTGAAGGATGGAAGAAGTGATTTTATCTAAACCTGGGAGCTCACAGAGGGGCCCTAGATTGCTGCTTCTTGGACCTCTGAGGGATACATTGCATGACTGGTGCATGAATTGCTGAGGGAAGAATGGCCAGTTGGGGCTGGTACCTCCGGGGCAAGAAGCACCAAAGGAAGATAGAGGATGATATTGTAACTGTCATCTGAAGCTGAACTGATGCTGATATGAACTGTGAACAGAAGGGAATGCCTGCTCTCTCCTCATCCTGCTTTCCTATCTTCCTCTGATAGAGCTTCTAATAGAGCTAAGGAGGCATCAATGGTAAATGGATCTGAAAATTGTAGTTTGCAGATCTCTGTGAGCGTCCCAGAGCCAAGTTATGCAAGACAGGACTTGAAGCTGAGATATAATAGGTAAATCACCTGTATACACTTAACACAAAAATAAACCTAAAATC
Source organism: Tapirus indicus (assembly GCA_031878705.1). Classification (NCBI taxonomy): domain Eukaryota; kingdom Metazoa; phylum Chordata; class Mammalia; order Perissodactyla; family Tapiridae; genus Tapirus; species Tapirus indicus. Next base: position 64,529,419 of record CM062923.1, read on the forward strand.
ACCTCATTGAGTATGGTCCTCCAAAGAAAACAATCACACCTAAATAAAACACATATATCTATACATATTTGTCTATATAATATATATAAATGTTTTTACACCATTTAATTAAAATGTATCTCATGTAGTAGCTTTATTATTATTTCTATGGTAATGTTTAGGATTTTGTATTGAATATTAATGTTAAAAACATTATTTATTAATATCAGTACCTATGTGTCAGGGACTCTACATGTATTATCTCATTTACTTCTAACAAAAATCCTATAGAATATTATTTTACCCGTTTAATACATGAGAAAACTGAAGCTTGGTAACATGCCCAAGGATTCACACTCAGGAAAAGAAGGCTGATCTAAGAACCGGGCAATTACCCTCTGTGGCCACCTGGCAATAAGGGGATAACCTGAGGCCGCATGTTCCTGTCACTCTTTTAGTATGTGACATTTGGATCAAGTATTGCTTAAGCAATGAAGGCAAACAAAAAATATACAATTAAAGTAGTAACACAGTAGTAGTCACTTTACAAAGTTTCCTGTAACTGCATACTAATTTTGACTTTTCTTACATAAGGCCTTGGAACACTTTAGGGCACTTAATAGTCAATTTATGAATTTTGCATTTAAAGCAATTTCCCTGTCATTTTTATTTCCTATATTTTATCCATTTGTCTACAATGTTAGAATTGTTCTCCCATGAGCTATCCAGGGAAATCATCATTTTGGAGATCATTACAGCTGATTTTTATTATTATTTTTATTCTGGCTAGAGATTATGCATGTGTCAATAAAGACAAAGGAAAATATATTGAAAGGTAAAAACAAATTTCCAAGTATCATACTGTCATTGCACCGAGAAACGTACGTATTTTTGGGACCATGAGTTTTTGTATAGAATTGAAGTTGAGAATCTGGAAGAGAGAGAACAGGAAGTGAAAAAGAATTACATTTTACTGCATTATTACTATTTGGCAAGTATTCTGAATATGGGTTTTCATTTAATTGTCAAAGTAAGCGTTTGAGAAAAATATATTATTTTACTTTTGATAAATGAGAAAACTGAAGTTCAGAGAGTGGAGCAGATCCTTCTGGTGAAACCAGAGCTGGGAATCCAGACCAGTTGACCCCGTGGGCAGTCAGCTCTACTCAAAACTAGGTAGGATTCTGGCTGTTCATTTGGTGCAGGACACACTCCCCATTCACCGACTGAACACAATTTTCGGAAGCTAATATGTTTGCTAGGCACTCTACTGGTGCCTAGAAATGCTGAAGGCAATGAGAAGTGTCCCCAAAAATAGGAGCTCTGAGCCTGAGGACAGAGAGCAGACATGCAATCAGACAATTGCATCCCACTGAGATAGTTACTAACAAGGGAGGGTCCCGAGTCTTGTAGGGGACATAGAGGAAGCCCAGCTTTTCTTTGAGTTTGGAAAGCCTTTCTTGAGGAGGTGGTAGAGATTTAAAGCATAGCAGAGAGTTGTCTATTAAGAGATCTGGAAGGCTTCCTGCCTAGTAGGCGCCTAAACACAGCTACAACCTCTGACCACACTCCTCTGTACCAGGCCCTTTTTAAGGCTCGCAGGAATCCTCACATGGAAATAAGGCAAATTTAACGTAAGGTATTTGATTTTCAGAATCTCATATCTCCCTTGGAGATTTCACAATTACCATTGCCCCTAGTAACATCAAAGATCTGAAGAAATATAAAATATATCATATGTTTCTCTCTCACCCTGGATCTGATACAAAATCCTATTAATAAAACTCTCTCTTTGCCTGACTCTTTTTTTTCAACACTAAAAAAATTGAAACCTTGATAAGCACTTATATAAAAAGTATATAATAAAATTTCCAATTAGATGCTGAGAAAGAAAAGAGAAAATTTCACAAATGTCTCCTCAAATGTTTTAGGTTGTCCTGGGATAAGCTAGTTTATAACATCATCAGCTATGTTATTTAACCTCAGATATGTTTCCAAATAAAACCTGTCTTTTTATATCCAGACTCATATATGAACAAAACCAATTTCAACATCTTTTCTCCTTTTGTATTCCAGAACCTGTTTATCTGCATCAGCATTTACCCAAGGCCTAAAAATGGAGAAATTCTAGACACCTTCTTCAACTGTACCCTTGTCCAGCCACCTTGTCCAGTCAGCTGTGTCTCTTCCTCTACATTTCCATAGCAATTACCATCATTGGAATCCTCATCATTTATTTCATATTTATTCACTAATGGGTCAGTAAGATTAATCCTCCCTATCGGTACCTTAGCTCAAATCCTCATCATTTCCTGTCTAAACTTTTATAATCACTCCCTAATGGGGCCTCATGTTTAGCCCCACCTTGTTGTCAGTGCAAATCTAATCACATGATTTATCCACTAAGACAGTCCTATATATAGCCTTATTCATGAAATTATTCTGTGTGGCTTAGCACAACACGCAAAATTCTCCATGATCCATCCTATTTCTAACCTCTCTCATTACGCTTTCCATCCATGAACACCACCCGCCTGCTTCCAAACTCCAACCCATTTGTTGAATTTCCCCATTTCCGAATGGAAGGAGCCCTCCTCTCTTACGTCTCTCCATCATTTCTTTTTCACTTAACTATTTCTCTCCTTGAAGTTTCTTCCCATTTCTCATTTGTTCAGCACTTCAAATGTTACCGCCAGTGTTTTCTTCTCTGGTCAAACCATTCTACTTCCACAGGTAGTCAGGTATTTCTTGTTCTTTATGTGAGGTTTCTGGACTCTATTTGTTTGTGTGAATTCTGCTTACTTTTTCCCCAACAGCTCAGGATTTTAAACAGGGCCACATTAACAACAATGCCTATTATTTTTTTATTCCCAACTTCTATTTCAGGAATTCCTTCCTTTTGCTGACCTCTTATTACTCAGGTTGTCTTCAGTTATGTCATATCAGCCTTGACAAATAAGGCCGTTCAGCTAAAATATACTTAAATAATAATAAACCGTGTAATTTATTGAGAGTGATGGCAGAGGCAAAACTATTGTCAATCCTCCTTCTACCTTTACACAGCTGGGTCCACTGTTTTTCATTCCAGCTTAGTACGACCTCAGTTTCCAAGTAAATCTTTTCTCAAGTGGCTAACATAAAAACATGCAGGAGAGCTTAAAAATAAGCTCTGTATCCAGCTGGGGATTTAGGTTTCCTAGCATGAATGTCAGGTTCATTCTTTGCTCCCAAGAGCTCCCTTGCTTTATAGTTCAACTTTGGATACTGTGTACCCAGGAAAATCTTCATGCCCATGCTCCTTAAACTAACATCATTGCACACCGACTGTGGGTCCACAAGTTGCAGATCTCCTTTTCCTGATTTAAGCTTTTGAGATACAAGAATAAGCCAGATAAATGTTTGTTAAAAGATGAATTATGGGCATGTCAATCTGGTTGGAGTGAGCAGCGCTATCTAGCCACATCAATAAGATTAGCTTCAATTTTCTGATTTCTCATCTATGGCCAACTTGGCTGATTCCCCAGGTTCTGATCTTCCGCTGCCTCTTATTCCCAGCTCTCTTCTGTACCCAGATTTATGGTATCTATCATTAACTTCTGGATAATCAAACTTGGAGACCATTCAACCTTTGCTTCCAGCATCACAAACTGAGCCCATCATCTTCTTATTATTGGCTGATACTGACTGTTAACAACCTTCCTTTAATTTTCACTCTCAGCCTTCTGTCTTTATTCTAAATTATGATAAACTTGGAGACAGAGAAGTGCTGCAAAGAAAGTCCTAAATACATTATTTTATTAGTGGCAGACATAGTTTGCCATTGTAAAAGAATAGATACCTTATAGATCATCAGTCCCAGGCATAACTCATTACAACCAAAACTCTTCAACTCTGTTTTTTGAAACTGCCTAGATGTTATAAAAGTCAGTGGTGAAAAAAACCCAACATATTACAAAAATTAACTTTTAGTTTATTTTTGTTAGTTTATTTAGTTTATATTATAAAACAAACAGTTTAGTTTTAGTTTTTTGTGTGTGTGTTAGGAAGATCAGCCCTGAGCTAACATCCATTGCCAATCCTCCTCTCTTTGCTGAGGAAGACTGGCCCTGGGCTAACATCCGTGCCCACCTTCCTCTACTTTATATGGGACGCCACCACGGCATGGCTGACAAGCAGTGCGTCGTCAGGCTCCCGGGATCCGAACCCGGGAACCCTGGGCTGCCAAGCGCGGACTAAACCACTGTGCCACCGGGCGGCCCTAGTTTTAGTATTTTTGATTCAGATATAAAGTACATATTCATTTCGTTAAGAAAAAGCTTTCGGTGCCTCAACTTCATATAATTAAGAACACTGTAACTCTAAATAAAGTTTAGGAATTACCTCTCTATTGCATTCTAGTAGTTTATATATTATCATATACTCATATTACCATATGTTTCATGTTTGCAGCTCATGAAGATTTGCACTAGATCCAAATTATATGGGGAGATTAAACACTATGTGCAAAGAAATCTCTTACATTTGCTCATCCATCACTACCCCCACATGACTTTCCTTCTAAGCCATCAGGTTGACCTTCGGATCGTGGAATATCTCCAGTAGCCTCAGGAGACCTTGAAATACCACTGAAGACAATAGTCTACCTTTTAAAACAGCATGGTTTGAACTGTTTTCTTTCTTTTAGAAGACCTGTAGATATAAATTGCCAGCAAAAGGCCAACCATTTGTCCTAATACTAAATATTCCCTTTAGCACAGTTTCTTATTTTTTTTGAACTAGTCTCCAGAAAGAGATTTTTACTTTAATAGTGAACTACAGCATCTAAAGCAGAGCCAGAAAAAATATTTCACATAGTTATTGCCATCGCTACTTGGCTCTCTTGTCAGCTACTCATTTTAAAGTATGGGGATTTTATTAGCCAACTTCCCAGTCTTTCTCTATTTATCAAGATGTACTCGGTAAGATGTGGGAGAAACTTGCCCGTTTATAGTATGTCCATGAAACATTCAATGCCTAATAGTTACATTAAATTAAAAATAACTGTTGGATAGTTTATGAAACATCTGATAAGGTACAAATAGGTTAATTTGATTTTTATTAACACATGATCTTTCATCTGGTTTCCAAGGTTACCTGAACACTCAACACATATTTTAGATTTACTAGAGATCTGCAAAAATCATCTCAAATTTGACTCTTGTACATCAAACCTAGGCTATTTTGGATTTTCACACTGTATTTTATTTTACAGGGCACAGAAACATGATCATATCTAAAGGTCACAATTAACTGTGTCTCAGACCCAAGGAAAGCTCAATCATTGTCTTTCAAAGTGTTATTAGAACAGAGAATGCAGAAAAGGGTGTCTTCATTTGCTTATTTTTCCCTTCATATCCAAATGGAAACTTTATCACATGCAAGCACACTAATCAATCAACTGCTTGTTTATTTGGGGCTCATTTCAAAATTAATGCTCAAAATTGTTGATGATCAAGAGAAAGCGTAAGGCATGGCCCTTGTCCTTAGTGAGTTCAAAATCTAAACAGAGATGAAAACCAAATCTTGAAAAATTAACAAATAGCAGAAGTTAAGGACTAAATTAGGTGGAAAGGATGTTGGTAAGCAAAAATTTTAGAAATGCGAAAAATCAGAGAGATGTAATGTATCAAGGGAAGGTTTCTTGAAAAAGTTAGAAATTAAGGAGAGCTATGAAAAAGGGAGCTCATTCAATGACAGCAAAGTAGTTGATTCCTGTTCTCAAAGTCAAGTCAAATAGGCTCTAAGAACCCCTCAAGACTTTGTTAGATCGTTATTATGTTAGTTCAATATACTGTGCCAGATCTTCAGCTATGAGAATTGAACTCTCATTATTGCTTCCTAAATCAACGTGTCTTTAATAGAGTTTTAATCATGTAAATAAAAGTACCTTTACTTATTTTTATGAGTTTCTTTCTATTACACACACACATTTAAAAAAAAATTTGTATACTTCCCTCTGTCTTTGTTTTCTGTCATTTGCTATTCAGATTTTGTTTGTCACTGTCTCAAGTATTTGATTAGGGAGGCCCCAGGAGTAATCTGGTTACAGATGTGTTTTCTTTGGCCACTGATGTTTTTAGAAATTGGATTTAATCCCTTTAGATAGAACATCCTCTCTCCAGCTAGTGAAGTTTCCTCTAAATCCTATTATTTTACAGCAGCACTATGTCCGCTAAAGGAGCCTTTATACTCTGGTATATATTTATCTTTCAATTCTAACAGGAATTCATTTTAAGAGTTTGAGAATTATGGGTCTTATATATCTAATTTTAGAATTAAAGACGAACTATCGCTTAGCAAATCACTCCTCTGATAAATGACTAAACAAAATTTCTTCATCCTATTACCCTGATCTCTCCACCTATAGGCTTTTTTTTAATAACATAGGACCTTTAGTCTAATTTTTTACATAAAATATATTGTCATTCAAGAATTACTTATGCATTCTTTTATAACCATATTTGTAAGTGATTTAGTTTATATTGTGTTTAAGAATTTACTGCCTGTGTTTTTAAACCATGACTTTTCCACGAATGTATCATTTATGTTTATTTATCTATTGGTTGATGCGAGTACTTATTAAGCATATGAATAGTTCTTTGCTCTGTTTCTGTTGCCCTTGTCTCCTCTTAAGAATCTCCATCATCATTGTATTTCATATCCATTGTCTGGCCCTTCGTCTGTTGTAGTTTGATGATTTTTTTTCCCTTTTCCTCTGTCTTCCGGTGGGGAGTCTATAATTTGTCCTCCTTGTCCCTGATGCATTTCTTTTCTTTGTTAATTTCTATTTATTGCTTCTAATAAAATGTCTGATTTTTTTCACTTAGCTTGAGTTCACGTAAAACCTTTTTTTGCTCCACAATGTTCTTCTACATCTCTCTCTTATCTTTTTGCTTTCTTCTCAGTATGCTCTTTTCATGTTTTATCTCACGTTTTCTCACACTTGTCTCACATCTGTTGCCATATCGACCATGTTTCATTGAATTTTATTGTGAGTAAAAAATACGTTCTTTTTCTCTCTCTCAGGTGTTATATTCATCTTTTTCTTTTGGTTGGCAAAATATTTTGTAGGCTCAGGTTTTGTTTTGTTTTTAGGTTCCAGAGACTTTATTTTTCATTTAAGGGAGCTCTATTATGGCTTGTTTTGTGCCACAAAAGAGCACAGTGAATTCACCTTGATTTCTCCAGATGATAGAAAACTCTCTTCATGTGTAGTAAACTGGAGAAGTGGTTAATGGATCCATTCAGAATAGAAGAAAACAAAATATTTTATTTGACCTTTATTTATTTCTTCTCTAACTCTCTCCCTTTCTTTATGTAGATCTGAGTTTCTGACTTGCATCGTTCTCTCTCTTTCTAAAGAATTTATTTTAACATTTCTGGCAAAGCAGTTCTACTGGTGACAAACTACCTCAATTTTTGCTTTTTTTTGAAGAAGTTTTTATTTCTCCTTCACTTTTTAAGGATAATTTCACTGGATACAGAATTTTAAGTTGCTGAATTTTTTCTCTCAACACTTTAAATGTTTCAACCCACTCTCTTTTTGCTTATACAGTTTCTGAAGAGGTCTCATGTAATTCTTCTCTATGCTCCTCTATAGGTAATGTGCTTTGTTTTTATTTTTTTCTCTACCTTCTTTCAAACTTTTCTTTTGTCTTTTATTTTCTGCAGTTTGAATATGTTACGACCAAGTAGATTTTTTTGGCATTTATCCTGCCTCCTATGTTCTCTGAGCTTCCTAGATTTGTGATTTTGTGTCTATCATTAGTTTTGGGATAGTCCGAGTCATTATTGCTTCAAATATTTCTTCTGCCCGTTTCTCTCTTTCTTCTCCTTGTAGTATTCTCATTATGTGTACATTATATGTTTTGTAGTTCTCCCATACTTCTTGGATATTCTGTTTCGTTTTGTGTTAGTCTTTTTTTCTCTTTGTTTTTCAGTTTTTGAAGGTTTTGAGAGAGCCTCAAGTTCACTGATTCTTTTCAGCTGTGTCCAGACTATTAATGTGCCCCTCAAAGGCATTCTTTGTTTCTGTTACAGCATTTTTGATTTCTGGTATTTTCTTTTGATTCTTTCTTAGAGTTTCCATCTGTCTGCTTATATTATCCATTTGTTCTTGCATATTGTCCACTTTTTCCACTACAGCCCTTAGTATATTAATCATAGTTGATTTAAATTCCTGGTCTGGTCATTCCAACGTTTCTGCCTTATCTATGCCAGGTTTTGATGGTTGCTCTGTCTCTTCAAACTAAGTTTTTTGTCCTTCAGTATGCCTTGTAATTTTTAGGTGAAAGCTTGACATGATGTACCGGGTAAAAGGATCTGAAGTAAATAGGCTTTTGGTGTGAGTTTTATGTTTATCTGGCTAGGGGTTTGGCTGTATTTAGTGTTGCTGTGGCTGTAGGTGTCAGAGGCTAACATTTCCTCTGGTGTTCTTGGTTTTGTCTCCTCTGTTGTCCTGGGGGTTTCCTGGAGACTTGTTCTCAAGTGAAGCCTTAGATATGTAGTTTTTTCCATTGTATTCCCCTGTTATTATACAGGAACCCTATTGATGTGGTGGTAAGGAGAGGTAATAAAAGCATTATATAGTCTATAACTAATTTCTGTCTTTTAGTGAGCCTGTACCCTTGGGCTGTGACCTTCACAAGTGCTTGTCAGTTCCCTTCTCCCCGCTTAGTTATGGCAGGAAGAGTAGAGGGGGCTGGAGTTGGGTTTCCCTTCCTCCACATGGAAGGCTAGTGGGGGCTGGAGAGGGGTAGTTTTCTTCCCCCATATACAGGCTAGAGCAGGCTGCAGGTGGGTATTCCCCCTCCCCCAGGTTGGTAAGACTTGGGTAAAATCCCAGTAATTTAGGCTCTGGTGAAGTCGTTTCTTTTGAGGGCAGGCCTTATTAAGAAGAATAGAATTCTCTGGGAGTATTTCACGTTGGTAACTTTTCCCCTTCCCATGCCAGGAGCAGGAAGAAATTTTTTCCAGTGTTCACTCTAAGAACCTGATAGGGCTCCTGGAGGTAAAACTCATAAAAGTGTTGGGGGCGGGTGGGAGGATGGGAGAAATAGGTGAAGGGGATTAAGAGGTACAAACTTCCAATCATAAAAAAATAAGTCATGTGGATGTAATGTACAACATAGGGAAGATAGCCAATAATATTGTAATAAATTTATATGGTAACAAATGGTAACTAGACATATCATGGTGATCATTTCGTAATGTATAAAAATATCAAATCACTATGTTGTACACCTGAAACTATTATAATATTGTATGTCAATTATACTTCAGTAAAATGAGATAAAAGTGTAGGGGCCTCCCTAAGACTGGGCACCACCCATGGAATTTTAAACTGTCAAACTTGCCCACATTCAGTCTCCAGCAATTTGCCAAGTACAGGTTAGGTTTTTCTGCCCTGCTACTGGTTCCCGTGGAGCTGTCTACTCTTGTTAATTATAATTCTTTGTATCTGACTATCTGTCTCTCTAATTTTTGAGGCAGCAGTTTGACCTGTGACTTTAATTAAAAACCGCATCAGGGACAACCATTCCACTGGAGCCATTTTTGTTTGTTGTTATTCTTTCTTGTTCTTTTAGCATCCTAGGTCATCTGTTTTTGAATAGTATTTAATCTCAGCCAAGTTGAGCGTAAGTTGGGTACTCCCTCTGTGTACCCTTGGGCAATACTCCAAATTACAGTGTATGAGTGGTATTCTGCCAGGATTTCCTCTAATTATTTTCTATAATGCTGTACAGATTTTTTGGTTAGAGATTTACAAGTCAACCTTCATATTTCCTCAGTATCACTACACAAGATCTCATCAAAATTATTCCATTTTATGCCATTCAATTAGCTCCCTTTCTGAGTTTTCACTGCTTAGGAAGCCCATTCTATCAACAGAGACTGTATGTATCTATCTATGTATGTATCTATATACCCACATATAGATTTTTATACACACACATACACATATACACATCTAGGTATACACACATATGCATATATATTTCCATTGTGTAATGGAAAGGAGGGTGTGTGGCAGGGTAAACACCTGTGCTCAAGTCCACATCTTTTCCAGATGTCCTCAAGTCTTTTCCTCAGTGTTAAGTAGCTGATTGGAATTCCCTAGAATACCTTGAGAAAATTAGTCAAACAGAACAAGAACTCCCAATTTGGCAGCATTTACTAGACAACAGCTTAGTCCCGTTAGGCCATGCCTTAGGGAAAATCATAGAGTGATGAACATTTTGAGTCATTACAACTTTGCTAAGATATAGGACCAAAGGCACTTCAAGCAGATTTACTCACTGAGTCATCTAAGGGCACTTGTCCACAGCACAATATGGCACGCCTACTTGGTAAAAATTATTGTGGTAAATGCTGGCATGGGGCAGAGGTTGGTCAGGTGAGTTGTGGTTTTTTCACTGATAGGAAGGAAATATTTCATAGAGCCAAGTAGGTAACTAATAACTTTGCATACAAAAGAAGAAAAGATAATGTATGCTTGGAATGTGATGGCAACCAGTACATTCAAACCCAAGAATAAAGGAAGAATCACACAGACTCTGGAGGTAAGCCTGCAATCACTTTTATTACCATGGTCTCCTAAGAGGCTCCAAACTAACTTAACAGGTTGCAAACAGATTCTTGTCAGCTGGTGTGAACACAGGCCCTTAATCAAAAATGGTGTAACGTGTTTTCAAACAGGTTGGGATAATGCTTAACAGACATTTGTTAGCAGCTCAAGTTCTTAAACATTGAAGAAAGAATTATGGGCAAGACTGGCAGTTGAAGAAAGAGAATTATGGGCAAGACTGGCAGTTGAAGAAAGAGAATTATGGGCAAGACTGGCAGTTGAACACTTCAGTCCTTGTTATGATATTTATTGAGTTGCTCCTGAAGGCTTAAGCTGCGTGCATTTGGTTCATTGCATAAATAGTTGCTGCTCTTCTAACTATAACCAGATTTGATGTTTACAAGGCTTTGTTAAACATTATAGTCATTAGGTCTGGCTGAGCAATAGGCGGTAGCATATGGTTCCAATGCTTACTGACCCACCAGAATGAAAAAACTTGTGGTTAGGTTTTATAATGAGATACATATTCTTACTAAGTATTGGTTCAAGTAATTAAGACAAGGAATTTGCTAGAAATAGAAAACATGTTAGTCTGAGAGAGAAGTTCTATACTCTACTTCTACCTGTAACTATGAGAATCTGCTTAATTGGGTCACATATTCCCATTTGAAAGTAAGAAGTTGCACTATATAACCTGTTAAAAAATTTTTCAATCTTGATAGCTCATCAAAAATACTTGGTGGGGTGAGCCCGGTAGCATAGTGGTTAAGTTCACACATTCTGCTTTGGTGGCCTGGGGTTTGCAGGTTCAGATTCTGGGTGCAGACCTCCACGCTGCTCATCAAGCTATGCTGTGGCAGCATCCCATATACAAAATAGAGGAAGATTGGCACAGATGTTAGTTCAGGGACCATCTTCCTCACCAAAAAAAAAAAAAAAAAACCTTGGCAAGTTTTTGATAAAACTAGGAATATTTAGTTCACATCTAGACCAACGAGAACAGACTATCCATGCAGGAATTAATCTGTTCATGTACATATTGGTTTCTTTTCTCTCCTTTTCTTTTTTTCCTTTTCCTTTTTTTTTAATTCTACAAGTGATTCTGATGCATAACCAATGTTGGACACCCCCTCCTATAAGCATCTTCCAAGTCCTAAATGGATTAGTGCCCAATAAGGCGTTAGTATCCACCAGAGTTTCCTAGCTATATGGTACACTTCACGGGAATAAGGACTAAATCTAGGAAGAACCTGCAGCAACTACCCAGAGCACAGTTGGTGACAAAGAGCAACAATGAAAACTTAAGTAGGAAAAGTGGTATGGAAAATGTAAGGCAATTTCGGACATGGTAAGTGCCCCAACATTGTTCTGATTTGACGAACTAGGAAGGAGTGCATTTCAGAGTATGGAAATTATGAGTCTTCCAGGTCTGATGCAGTCCAGGTAATTAATCAAGATCATCAATTTATGACAGATAAGGGAAGTCAATGACAAGTGTACAGCCCTGGGATAGAGCTAGAAAGTCCTAAAAAAAATAGCACAGGTTCTAATCAGTTGGCTGGTTGGCCAGGCTTGACATCTCTGGAGGACAGATAAAAAGTCTCCATTGAAGTTTCCCCACATTGAAACCACTGTTGTTGGGAAACTATGTCTGTAAGGGTGAAGAGGAGAAAGCATTAGAGTTAGGAAAACATTTTCTAAATTAGTTCTAAAATGCCAGAGGGAGGATCTTAATTAGGTTTTGCTATTTCAGCCCTAGAGAAAGAAAGTTTCTAAACTCTATTATTTAACACAACAATTTATTTCACACAACAATTTATTTCTTTCCAACCTCTCACATCATGAAATCCAGTTAGATATTTCTTAATTATCTCCCCTCATCTCAAATTCTCACTTGCTTGCCCTAGTTCAGATCCTTATTATCTCCAGCCTAAATTAGTGCTCCAGCTTTCTCATTGGGTCTGCTCCATCCACTCTCTCCCTCTTACAGCTCAGTTCATCCTCTATACTCATTAAGGTATTTTTTTAATGCAAATATGTGATATGGCTTAAAACTTTCAGTTGCTGCCTGTCACCAACAGGACAAATATTCTCTGCAATGTGTGGCTGGTCCTTTACCATCTCCCTGCTTCTCAAAACTGTTTTGCCTGTGCCCTCCACAAGTGCTCAGTTCTAACCAGGCACATCCACTTGACTATTTTCTCTTAATAATCCACATTGACATGGCAAGTGAAGTCTGAAAAAAGTAATCCTCCAAATTGGAATGGGGAAACCAAGTCTTCTGGGGATTAAAACTAGGGATGCCAGATGTAACTGAGTCAGCCTCTTCCCTGTGTCACAGAAGAAGGACACCCCCCCACACACCAGTTATCCATGACCCTTTCATGGCCACAGAGACCAGCTGCCCTTCAGGCTCCTGCTTGGTTGGGTTTTAATGACTAGTTGCAGCACCTTTGACTTAGCCCATTACATGTAAGGATATGAAGAGTGGGTATTGCTGAGTTCATCAAGTCCAGCATGGATGAGCCAAGGGAACTCTTTTACTAAACTCCTACTTTGTAAAAGGTTGATTATTTCATTGAATCAATAGGAAAAGCAGGATTCTCTGAGTTACTGGAGAAGAGGTGAATTTCTATTGATACTGACTCATCAAGAGAACAGGAGGAGGCATTGGGTGTCAGTCATGCTGCCTCAGTACAAAGTGATGATCTCCATATGCAGAGACATGGAGTTGTGAAATGGAAAGGTATGGGAAAATAGTCAATGAAAACATTTTATATTAATACCTGCTTTATTTTTGTGTGTGTTAGTGTTCTTTTTCTTAGAGGTCTTATTAGGCAAATAGGAATTGACAACTATGTCAATCAGTTTTTCCCCCCTCATTGTGTTGCTGTTTGATGTTTGTATCACCATCTATCTGACACCATTGAATAGTTCTTAATGAATCAAAACTCAGACATGAGGACAGAATTATAGTTTACTGATCTCCCAAATTCAGACATCTGAGGAAAACTTACAAAGTATATCAGAATTTGTACTTTGACTTAAAACATATTTTGTCTGTAAATAGAAAAATAAACTCCCTTCTGATTATGTCACTTTTCCTTTCACCCTGCGTATGGAAAGAACATACTGACTAGGAGACCCTAGTATATATTTTTATTCAGTATTTTTTTAATGTGAAATTAACAAACTGGCACTCTGGTCATACACATTCTTTTCTACATGTATTAATCTCTTTACATCTCAGCCTCTACTGTAACCGCCTTTCAGATTTTCCCTCAAATGCACTTATATTTTGAACAGTTTTAAGAGAATTTAGTAGTTTAATAAAGATGAAAACTAAATAAACATGTTTTCTTCACTCTAAGCCTGCATTGTTTAGATGCTATACTCCTATTATTTGAATATCAAAGTACAAGATCCGTGTTACTTTCTAATGATAAATGTTTATATGTGTGTAGTACTCCTGTATATATTCCCAATTTTGATTCTCAAAAGGATGTTATGAAAATAGCAGAGCAGATGTCAGTCCCATTTTACAGAGGAACAAACTAAGACTTAGATAGTTTTGAAGATTTGCTTAAAGTCACTGTAAATAGTAAAAGCCAGTGAAAACTAAGTCTTACAAGGCTGGGGTTAGGCCATCAGAACACCTGGGTGTATTAGTTAGAACTTTCAGTTTGCAAGTTATAAAGAGGGCTTTGTAGGCAGTTGATATGACCTAGGCATCTAATATAAACAAATTTGGAAGTGTCACAGGGCACATGAGGGAAGTTACAGGATTTTACATTTTTAAAGAATCATTCTGGATGCTTTTATGAGAATGGACTGTAGAGGGTGAAAGATGGAAGTAAAGAGACCTGATAGACAACCATTGCAATAACCTGGGTGATAGGTGATGGGAGCTTGGACCAGGGAAGTAAGCAATAAACATGGTGAGAAGTGATCTGACTCAGAATATCTTAAAGAAAGAGTCAATTGGGTTTTCTGAGAATCATGGGACATGAGATTAAAAAAGGAGTAAAAGATAACAGCTTTTTGTGTGTGAGATGCACAAAGTATGTAGTTACATTAAATGAAATGAGGGATAATGCAGATGGAGAAACTTCAGAAAGGAAAATTAGAATTTCAGACCTAGACACATTATGTTAGAAACATTCAAATCAGGATGTTAAGTAGACATTTGTCTATGTAAACCTGGAGTTCAGAGGAGAGGTCCAGGTGGAAATATAAGTTTAGGAGTCATATCTGCTTTGTTCTTCTCTCTCTGCAGAACTTTCTCTGCTCTTCAGTGAACAGAAGGGACTATGTACCTTTTCCACTTAAGAGGCAGCATAGACAGTAAATTTATTTGGTCCCAATTCCAATTTATTGAAGAGAAAATCTGACTGACCCAGCATTACTGAGGGTTCTACATCTTGACCAACTAGCTACAGCCAGGGAGTGGAATTGTGAAGCAGATGCATGGTCTAGTTCCTCAGGGGTGGTGAATGGTTCCTGGACAGAGTTAAATAGACACCCCATAGGTGACCACAACACACAGCTAAGAGCTTTTCATAGGTGAGAGAGCTTAATGTATTTCTGAGTTATGAAAAACCTAAATGCAATCAACTTTGACAGAATAGAGAGAAATATCTATTAAAAGACTATAACAGAGTACAGACGTGTATGTTAACCCTGGATTTAAAATAAATCAAGAAATACAAGAAAAACTGCAGAGAAAACGATCCAATCAACCTTCACTAAATATCAGCACAGGGTAAACAACATCCTGATGGGAGATTCTTTGTGATATTTCAATTTGATAGCCAAATTCAAATTCAAATTTGATCTGGTGATAATACTGAGACTTATTAGAGGTTGCTATATTCAAATTTGATAGCTAAATAGTAAGTCTCAGTATTATCACCAGATCACTAAATTCTCATTAAGTTTTACTTAAAATCAAATTCTGGTATACTTACTATAATAAATTATGAAACTTCTTTCTTATTTCTCCTATACCCTACTCCTGTATTTTCTTGATTTTATTTGTGATTTATGGAAAAGATGCATTTAACATTTATAAAGAAATAAAATGATAAATTATGATGTATGCAGAATTAATGATTAAAATTCCTTATTTCCTTCTGTTAAAGGGCTGAGTATTCATTCCATGTTAATGTTGCCCATGGCTGATTATTATCATTGGTGTGAACCCAATAACTATTTTGAAGGTCAAACCATCAGAGAGGAGGTACCATAATTGATTAATAAAACCACCTGATGGTGTTGGTACTCATCAAAGATCTAGTTGGTTTAATGATAAGATTTGTGTTAAAGTTGCTACACTAAAAACAATAGGGCACTTTATTAGAACAGATATTACAATATGTTGTTAATAAAGCATAAAGATTTCTCTATAACATCTCTTCTTATAGTGTGACCCTGGCAATGCATGTGTGCTAAAAGTGCACATTTCTTTGTCTCCCTCAGATCTCTGAGGTGAGATCTAGTGGGAAATTTGTATTTTTAACAAGCTCCGCAAGGTGATTCTTCTGTGTACTACAGTTTAAAAGCCATTTGCTGAGAGTCAATATAACTGAATTTATTTACAAATTCAGTATAAGCCAAAAAAAAAAAAAAAAAGAAAAAAAGCCAAATGGAGAATGAGATGACAGGCTGTGTCTCACAGCCTTAAATGTTAGTGGGGAAAGAAGGGCACGCGTTATGATAGGAGTGGGCAAAAAGCCAAGCTCATTCAAATTCTGACTGGCTCCCTCCCTGATTTCCCAGTGACCTGGTCATATTTTAAGCAATTCATCAATCAAGAATAAATATTTAGTGAGAATGTGCGGCATGCTCAAGGTGTGGTGTGATTTCTTCTGATCCCCGGACATCTGGACATATGTTATATTCGCATGATTGATTGTGCATGATATCTCAGTATTTCTCCACTCTGCTGGCAGGTTGTAACGACCACTACACCCAAATTGCCCTCAACAGGCTACTTATGAAGGGGAGAAAAAAAACCAAACTAAATAAATGAGTCAGGTTTAGATATTAAGCAAATCTAATAGGACCATGTTGAACGCGGCTGAGGTTTCAAATCTGCTCTGCAATGAATATGGAAAGCCTGGGCTTTGACAGCATTCTCTGAGTATTTTTATCACATTGACTAAATGATCTATTTGAAATTATATTGATTTTTAAAAAATATTTACTATATAGACCAATTGAAGTTTAAAAAGGAAAGGATTTAGAATCCAATGATTTGGGTTCAAGTTTAACTGAGCTTCTCTAACATGTCATCTTTAAAATGTGGCTAATAATGGGTTCCTTACAGGATAATAAGGAGCAAATGTGTTATTGTATCAAATGGTGAAAGCATCTTGATTCTGTGAAGTGCTATGCAAATATTATTTGAAAGAATCAACTGTACATTTCAGGTAAACCCATGACAAGACTAAAGTTTAAAGTTTGTCACTTGCACTAGTGTTCTGATAATACGTCCTGTGAAAACCATGGGAAGTCAGAAATTGGCAGGCTTTTTGGCTCAACGCGTAGGAATTTTCCAAGGAGAGGCATAGGGCTATGATCCAATTAGGGTAGAAAACACCCAGCAAACAACAGGCAAGTGTGATGCTAGAAATCTCTTGTGGAGTTTCACCACCCTTAGCTACAATATGAAGTCATGATGGTTCATTACAGTGATTTCATCTGTCATTCTTGGTGTCTTCTCTTGGTTTCTCTATATTTATCTGTTATTCACTCCCAGGTAGTGTGCCGAGATATTTGCCTGCAATAACTTATTTAATCTTCACAGCACCAGTCTGAGAAACACACTAAACTGGCCCCATTTTCATTTATGAAGAAAGTGAACTCCAGTAACAAGAAGTAGCTTGTCTATGATTATACAGAAAGATGAAACTGAATTTACAACAAAACCATCTTTACTCCAGAACTCAGACTGTAAAGTACCTCATTACAGTTCCTTCTAGGGTTTTTAATTATTTTGAATGACCTATTAAAAGATGTGTTAGTTATGCTCTTTGCTTACATTTTCATAAGTTTTATGTATTTTTACATTTTTTCCATTGAAATATTTTTAACAATTTAAATCAGATTTTTTATATATTGGCTTCTAAGCTCAGAATCGGTTCTCAGAAATAATTCATTCTGCCTTTAATATAGAATAAATGGATGATATGCTTTACACTTAATAATATTGATATTTTTATTATTTGAAAACTTTTTAATAATATATCTGCATCTACATTCAGGGTTAAAGATTCCAGAGGTTAACCTTCCCCTCAGCTTTATTCTTGTCCCCCCAAAATAGCCACATAAAAAAGATAAAGTTGCGAGAAGTTTGTTTACCTAGCAAGTCAAGGGACACTAGTGATCCAAGATGAGAAAAGGGCCAGGCAGAGAGGGACAAGGAAACAATTGGGTGAGCCCTGCCTGTCACAACTGTATAGACTCCAAGGACTAGTAGACCAGAAGTAGCCCTCGCCACTCCCTCACTGCAGGTGGGCAAGATGACCAAACATGATTCAGTGTGCTGGGAAAGAAATGATATAATCATCTAAATAAATCACAGAATACATTCTAAATATTCTTTTTACAATATGACTGTTGACTTGAGTCCTGGGGATCTGTCATTTACTTATTGAATGATCTTAGAAAAGATACTGAAATTATCTATATCTAAGTTTTCTCGAGTGAAATGGGGGCTTATAATAATGCCTACTTCATTAGGTTATTGAGAAGAGCCAGTGAGTTAATACACGTAAAATATAAAAATAAACAGATAAATGCCTGGTTCACAGTAAGCACTCAATAATGGCTAGCTATTTTTTCATCACCTATTTTTGTCTATCCTAGTCCAGACCGTGCTGCATGGAAAGATGAATCTGGCACAATGCTTGACACAGAGATGGTGCTCAGCAAATGTCATTGAATTAAATAATATATTTAAACTTTCTCCTGTCAAATCACTTAACTATTCATAAAAATATTAAATTATCTATATCATAAGAAATCCATGCAGTTAAAAAGAATTCACATATAATCCTGTCCTTATTGGGTACTGCCAGAAATGTTTCCTTTGTTAAAGTCAAAGCTAAAATTGACTATTGTATATTTTCAGGAAAATATCACATCTGATGGTCTCCAAGATATATGAGTCTTCAGATTTCCAATAAAAGAGCTCTGATGGGAAGGAGAGATTTGGCTCTGAACTGCTGTCTTCTAAAAGAATTCTAAGCTACTTGCCTGACAAATCATTACTGGCAGAAGTGCTTTGCTAAGACATGATTTGTTGTTAGTAATAGGACTGTCTTTCAAAGCAGGTCTTGTAGCTTTTAAACCACCAAATCAAGCTCAAGAAAAACTTTATGTTTAATTGTATTCTTTCTCTCTCATAAATACATCCTCCTACATTACTGTATTAGAGGGATACAAAATAAAATCTCTAAGAACTAAACATACAGACAAGCTTGGTCTCATAATATCCACTCCAATTTTCCAGAAGTTTAGCCCAGTGATAAGTTGGAGTGGTCCCCACCTCATATTCCAAACCTTGAGAAACACACCCAGCACTTCTCTTTGTTATATAAATATCCTCCCCCTCTACCTGAAAGAGACAGCTTGAGTTTACTTGAATCCACCAGCTCTCCTCTAAGTGATAAGGAACAGTGCAGGGCTCCCATATGCTCAGCACCACTCACTGGAGCTGCGAACACTACTGACAGGCTCCCCAGCCCCCTCCTTCCCTTCAGTTGCCAGCAGAGTTGCTGTTGCCAGTGTCTGTTGCTGTTTCACAAGTCTTCCTTGCTCTCGTTCTTTTTCCAGAAAGGCATTATATTTCATGAAAGAAGCCTGGTCTGGCAGCCAGCAACAAGAAAGTAGAAGGAGAAAATATCAGTGTTCCAGCTTTACTAGAAGTAAAATAATAAGAACCGAGAGGCAGCAGTGGTGGTGGAAAGCATTCTCTAGCACAGAACTGAGCTATGCAACTTCCTCTGCCATAGCCATCAAATTTACAGTCCCTTGGGCCAATGTGAGACTCATTTATCAAGTCATGAGATTAGGCGAAACTTTAAGACTTTTCCCAGTCAAAAATTACACTAATTTAGAAATTCAATCAAACATAAGAGTGTGAAACATAAGAGTGAGAAAAGGAGTTTGATGTGTCTGGAGTCCTACGTGGAACTTGCTAGATAGATCAGCAGGAAAACATTTAGTCAAATAACTTCATTTTACAAAGAATAAAACTAAAATCCAAAAAGGTTTAAGTGAGATAGACTCAGGATTATAATTTAGATTATCTAATTTTCAAGCTGGCGTTCTTTCCATAAAATTTCATCAAAATTTCCCTTGGACTATTTCCAGCCATCAGCTGGTAGCTTGTGGAAGAGGCAATTTAAGATTAAGAACAAAAGACCTTTTATAAGTCACTGAAATCAGTTTGTGGAATTCATCCTGTATCCAGGGCTTAAAACACCCAAACCAATAGGTGTAGGATTTTGTACAGCTTGTTTATTTTACTTTATATGGGAATGCCCATATGAAATGTGCTAGAGTGATGTCCAATCCCACAGGTTACAACTGTAACACAAGTATCTTAAGACAAAGTCTGGATAAATTTTACCTCTGGATAGTATTTTACGTTATGGTAAGTAGCTGAAGATTATATTTTGAGACAGATTTCCTGTCTTTTTGCCTGCAAGTTTCAAGAACCTATTCAAAATGTTTATCCTACATGATTTTATCCCACAATATATTCACTTCTACAATTTTAACTCCCAAAGATTATTCTCTACTGCCTCAAATTTAAGAAATTTAGAATGAAATTTTCCTTCTAAACTTCCATCCTGGGCATCTCAGCTGAACTAAAATCTCTGATATGAATGAAATCACTGGAGATAACTGTTGTGGTATCTTAGGGAAGTCAAGACATCCTTGTCCAAGTTTCCCATGTGTAGATCATGAAGTCCAGACAGGGAGCCAGTTTTTATGAATTGTACCAGTTTAGAGCTATAGAGCATTAATAGGCAGGACATTTTATCCTTAACTGTGCATATATGAAGAATGAAAATGGGATATAAATTGAAGTAGATCTGGTCAAGGGTAATGAATTATTAGGTGAAAAAGGAGACAAGGCCAAATAAATGAAGAAATTGTCAAATAAGCAATAATATTCAAACCCATTTTTAGTCTCCCAGCCTGGGATAAACCATTCCTTGAGTAGATTGACTACATCAGTCAGTTTAGGCTAAATTATCATGATGCAACAAATAACCCTGAAAATCTCAATGACTCACAAAAAAGGTGTGTTTCACTCTGAAATTACATGTCGATCATGAGTTGACTCTGTTTCATGTTGTTTTCCTAGAGTATTCAAGCTTACAGAGAGGCTCTTATCTAGGATATTGCCAATCTCATGTAGAAAATGTAAGCCAGCACTAATACAGAAATAATTGTGGGGAATGAGTGCTGACATTTTCTCTTAAGTTTCACTAGTAATTGATTGGCCAAAGTAAGTTATCTGCTCATGTTCGAGGCCAAGGAAGCCAGAATTATACTCCAGAGGGAGGGCCACCACAAAGATGGATGCCCAAGAACAGACAACGAGTATGTTGAACCATAAAGCAACTCCCCACATTGACCTATATATCAGAAAAGGGATAACTCACTGTTAAAAATGTCATGCAGCCTCACATCACTTCTCAAGAAAAACAGCTATGAAAGTACATACTCCGCCCCCTACAAAAAAAAAAAAATCAAGATTGACTGTCAACCAGACTCTTGATTGATGAAAAATGCCAGACTGTTGATTGATGGAGCTAGACTGAGCAAACAAATAACCAACTAACAGTGGGTGTGTGACATGACCTGTGTCTCAGTTTGCCAGAGACAATCTCCTTTTACTTTCAAAAGTGTCTTGTAGGTTTAAAAATTTTTATAATGAAATGTTGGCGAAAAAAAGTGTCCCAGACTGACGGTCAGTTATGTGGTCACCCCTAGGGATATGTAATGCCTCTCTGTACAGACTTATGTTTCAGAAACACAGGTCCTAAAATCATCAGGAATTAGAGAGCCACTAGCTTATTCTGGGGTGATGTCTATGAGGATCTGGAAGGGCTCCTTCCCCACACATCCATAGTCTAGTATCCTTCTGCAGTTTGGTAGAAAAAAACAAAACAAAACTGAACTGTCACTATCAAACCAAGCAGTAGTAGGGGAGAGTGTTCTAAAATGACACTCTAAAATGAAGGAGAGGAAGACTATCTTCTACCCACTCTGGGTCCTTTCTGGCTGGGCTACAAACTAAGTTGACATGACACCAAATAGCAGTAGAAAGTCAAACAAAGCTTTATAACATGTATAAATGGGAGAGACCCAGGTAAAGCTGGGTAACTCGACAAAAGGGTGGAGGTTCTCCTCTTAAATGGCATATTCAGGTAAAGGCAAAGGAGGATGTTGGTGAGGGGAGTCAGCTATGGGAGATTACCAGAAACGCACAGTAAACAAGAGGAAGGTTATGCAGATTTAAGACCTCGCCTTCCCCATAGACAAGTTTCTAGAGATGAGGTCATCTCCTCCTCTTCCCAGTACAGAGAGGGAGATACCTTAACATCCAGAGATTTCCCTTACAAATGTAAATGTTTGGTAAACAGAACTTTGGTAAGAATGGGTGTAGCAAAGACCCTCCCAGTCTATTGATACCCAGAGTTATCTATGGTAATGGCCTGTCCTGGGGACAGGCCTTCTATCTTAAATTCTTTTAGGCCATTAGTGGGGGAGAGGTCAAAGTTTCTTTCAGAGAAAATAATCAAAGTAAAGAGACATATTTTGAGGTGGCCAATTCTGATCCCCCACAAATTCCAGGTGAATACAGGAAGAATCTGTGGAAATGTCATTTTTATGTCCTCCCTCAAGTGCAAGTACAACAGAGCCAGGTGATAAGAAAGCAGAAAATGAGAACTTTAAACAAAAGATGAGTAAAGTGGCCAACCCTATTCAAAGGAGAATTTGTTGATATTAACTCAAATTCTGAACACTGTACATACCATTTATTCCAGAAATTTTTCTTCCAGAACCTCATGCTAAGGAAACAATCATAGCTATAAGCAAAGAAGTCTTGAGGCAATTACTTCCTATAGCATGTTTAGAACATCTACAATGCACTGAGCACTGTACTAAGCACTTTGCACGCATTTTTTATTTAATTCTGACAACAGTGTTAGGAAGTCTGAATGATCATCCCCTTTTTCCGGGAAAGAAGACTGTGGTCTAAAGATTTTTAAGTAACTTATCCTATAAGCAGAAGTGGGAGAATAAGCATTTCAATATAGATATGTCAATCCAGATATATCAGAACAGCTTCCCTATGCTGTTCTCAGAAAACTAGATACTATCCAAGTGGGGAAAAATAACTATCTATTACCTACATTATGTTTTAAATATTCTATAAACAGATAATTACAGTTATAAGAAAGAATATTTTAGAAGAGTTCATCAGCAAAATTTGTGGAGTAGGTACCTCCAAGAATCCACTCATAGGAACATTGAAAAATCAAGCAAAACCTGTTAGAATCAACTGTGCCAGAATCTGGAAAACAGTCAAAAGCTTGCAGCAATTGGGTCAATGCTGAACCAAGAAAAAGGTAACTTAACCAGTAGAAAAGCTTTTTGGTGTTTTTGTTGGAATGTGCCCCACCCCCTTCTTGGCTTGATGGCAGTCTTGAAGATGGCAGCATACTTCCCAGCATGAAATCCTCATCCCTGATTCCACAGGGAACGGAATGGACCTTATTCTCAAAGAATTGTGTTTATCTGTTCTAACATGTCCAGGGGATACCTGAAGAATGACATGTTGTGCTTGATGTTATTTTGCCTAACACAGAACTCATACAGTGTAGATAAGCGGTAGGAATTCCACAGAAACATTGTAAGGCAAATGAACACCATGCTGTGGCCTGTGGCTAAAGATTACAATTATGGCAAACAAGGAAACATCTAAATCCTAGGAGCAAATGCTGAGGAGCGAGGGTTTTTGTTCTTGAAATTCAAAAGTGCCCATGCATACTGTAGAATTTAGAAAGCCCTGTGCATTCCCAGGGCAAGACACATGCTCATAAAAGACCTGAGAAGACCCTAAACTTTCACATTTCACTGATCTGAGGTGAGAAAATGTGAATACAGACTCTACAAAAATATTGTAGAAAAGTCACTAAATAAACGGCTACAGAACACCACAAACAAGAAAAACTAATCCTGAAGAGGGGGCATATCTGATCTCCAGAGTTATCACATAATATCACTCAAATGTCCAGTATTTTACAAAAAATTACAAAGCATAAAAAGAAGCAAAAGTGTACGGCCTATTCACAGAAGAAATTACCATAAACTATCCCTGAGGAAGTATAGGCATTGGATTTACTTGGCAAAGGCTTTAAATCAACTGTTTAAAATATTCTCAAAAAATCTAAACAACACAATAAACCAACTATATCTGACAGACATACACAGAACACTCTACTCAAAACAACAGCATACATGTTCTTCTCAAGTGCACATGGGACATTTTCCAGGATAGACCATATGTTAGGCCACAAATTAAGTCTCAATGGATTTAAAAAGATAGGTATCATACAAAGTATCTTCTTTACTACAACAGATTAAAGTTAGAAATCAATAACAAAAGTAAAACTGGAAAATTTGTAAAATTGTGGAAATTAAAAACATACTCTGAAGCAACCAATGAATCAAAGAATAAATCACAAGGGAAATTAGAAGATACTTATAAATGAATGAAAGTGAAAATACAACATATCAAAACTATGAGACTCAACAAATGCAGTGCTAAGGGGGAAACTTATAGCTATAAATGCTTACATAATAAAACAAGAAAGATCTCAAATCAACAACCTAACTTTGCAATTTAAGGAACTAGAAAAAAAGAACAAATTGAACTCAAATCTAGCCGAAGGAAGGAAATAACAAAGATTAGAGAAGAGATAAACAAAATTGAGAATAGAAAAACAACAGATAAAAATCAATGAAATCAAAATTGGTTCTTTGAAAAGATTAACAAATTTGACAAACTTTTAGCTAGATAGACTAAGAAAAAAAGAGGGAAGACTAAAACTACTGAAATCAGAAGTGAAAGTGGGGACATTACTGCCAATTGTCAGGAAATAAAAAGGATTATAAGAAAGTACTATGAACAGTCTTTTGGCAAAAAATTGAATAACCTAGATGAAATGGACAAGTTCCTAGAACAACAAAACCAACCAAGACAAAATCACGAAGAAATAGATAATCTGAATGGACCTATAACTGGTAAGGGGGTTGAATCAGTAATCAAAAATCTCCCTACAAAGAAAAACCCAGAACCTGATGGCTTCACTGAGGAGTTCTACCAAATATTTAAAAAAGAAATAACATCAATGTTTCTCAAACTTTTTCAAAGACTCGAAGAAGAGGGAACACTTAACTTATTCAACGAGGTCAGCATTATCCTAATACCAAAGCAAGACAAAGACACTACAAGAAAAGAAAACTATAGACCAATATTCCTTATGAACATTGATGCAAAATCCTCAACAAAATACTAGCAAATCAAATTCAGAAGCATATTAAAAGGATTATACACCACAGTGAAGTGACATTTATTCCTGGATTGCAAGGATAGCTCAACATACAGAAATCAATCAATATAATACACCACATTAACAGAATGAAGGGGGAAAAAAAACACATGATCTCAACTGATGCAGAAAAAGCATTTGACAAAATTCAACACTATTTCATGATTAAAAAAATCAACAAACTAGGAATAGAAGGAAACTACCTCAACGTAATAAGATCCACATATGTAAAACTCACAGTGAACATCATACTCAGTGGTGAAAGACTGAAGGCTTTTCCTTCATGATTAAGAACAAGGCAAGTATGCCCACTTTTACCACTTATATTCACCATAGTACTGGAAGCTCTAGCCAGAGCAGTTAGGCAACAAAAAGAAATAAAAAGCATCCAAATTATTAAGAAAGAAGTAACGTTCTCTCTGTTTGCAGATGATATGGTCTTATGTGCAGAAAATGCTAAAGATTCCACAAAAAACTGTTAGAACTAATAAATGATTTCAGTAAAGTAGCAATATACAAAGTCAACCTACACACACAAAATGTTAGCTATACACTAACAATAAACAATCTGGAAAGGAACTTATGAAAATCATTCCATTTACAATAGCATCAAAAAGAATAAAATACATAGGATTAACTTAACCAAGGAAGTGAAATACTTGTACAATAAAAACTATAAAACATTGCTGAAAGAAATTAAAGAAGACATGCATAAATGGGAACACATCCAATGTTCATGGATTGGAAAACTTAATATTGTTAAGATGCCAATACTAGGTAAAAAGATTTACAGAAGCAATGTATTCCCTATCATAATCTCAATGATGTTTTTTTTGCAGAAATAAAAAAATCCATCCTAAAATTCACATGGAATCACAAAGGACCCTAAATAGACAAAACAATCTTGAAAAGAAAAAACAAAGCTGGACTCATTCTTCCTAATTTCAAAACTTACTACAAAGCTACAGTAAATAAAACAATGTGGTACTGGCATAAAGACAGACATACAGAACAATTGAATGGAATAAAAAGCCCAGAAATAAACCCATGTATATATGGTCAAATGATATTTGACCAGGGCATCAGGACTATTCAATGGGGAAAGGACAGTCTTTTCAATGAATAGGACTGGGAAAACTGGACATCCACATGCAAAGGAATGAAGTTGGACTCTTACCTAACACTATACACAAAAATTAATTTAAAATGTGTCAAAGGCCTAAATGTAAGAACTAAAACTACAAAGCTCTTAGAAGAAAGCATAGAGAAAAGGCTTCACAACACTGGGTTTGTCAGTGATTTCTTGGATATGAATCCAAAGGCACAGGCAATAAAAGAAAAACAGACAAATTGGGCTGCATAAAAATTTAAACATTTTGTGCATCAAAAGACAATATCAACAGAGTAAAAAGGCAACCCACAGAATGAGAGAAAATATTTGCAAATCATAAGTCTGATAAGGGATTAATATCCAGGATATATAGAGAACCACTAAAACTCAACAACAATAAAATAAACCACCCAGTTCATAAATGAACAAAGAACTTAAATAGACATTTCTCTAAAGAAGACAAATGGCCAATAAGCACATGAAATGATGCTCAACATCACTAATCATTAGAGAAATGTAAACCAAACCTATATTGAGATACTACTTTGTACCCATTGGGATGGCTACTCTAAAAAAATTAATAATAATAAGTGTTGGAGAGGATGTGGAGAAATTGGAATCCTTGGCACTGTTGGCAGGAATGTAAAATGGTACACCCACTGTAGAAAACGGCATGACAGCTTTCCAAAAATTAAAAGTAGAATTACCATATGCTCTAGCAATTTCACTTCTGGGCTTATATCCAAAAGAACTGAAAGCAAGGTGATGAAGAGATATTTGAACATACATGTTCATAGCAGCATTGTTCACAGTAGCTAAAATGTGGAAGCAACCCAAATGTCCACTGATGGACAAATTGAGAAAGAAAATGTGGTATATATACACAATAGAATCTTATTCAGCCTTAAAAAGGAAGGTAATTCTGACATATGCTACAACATGGATGAACCTTGATGACATTATGCCAAGTGAAATAAGCCAGTCACAAAAAGTCAAACACTGTATGATTCCACTTATATGAGGTACTTAGAGTTGTCAAAATTGTAAAGACAGAAAGTAGAATGGTGGTTGCTAGGGACTGGGGGGAGGAGGTCTGTGGGAGTTATTTTTTATTGGGTATAGACTTGTCAGTTTTATAAGATGAAAATATTTAAAGATGGATGGTGGGGATGATTGTACAACATTATGAATGTGCTTAATACCAATGAGCTGTACACTTAAAAAGGGGTAAGATGGTAAATTATATGTTACATGTATTTTACCATAATAAAAAATTTCAAAAAAAGAGAAGCCAAACAGAAATTCTGGAACTGAAAACTACAATAACTGAAGTGAAAAACTCACTAGATGGTTTTAATAGCATATTCGAGTAGGTAGAAGAAAGAATCAGCTAGCTTGAAGACAGGCCAATTGAAATTATCCAGTCTGAGGAGCAGAAATAAAAAACAAAGAAAAGCACAGCCTAAGAGACCTGTGGGACATAATCAAGTCCCAGAAAGAGAAATGAGAGAGAAAGGGGCAGAAAAAATATTTGAAGAAATAATGGCTGAAAACTCCCCATATTTGAAAAGAAGACATGAATCTACACATTAAAGAAGCTCAACAACTTCCAAAAAGGATAAACTAGAAAAGATCCACACTGATACACATTAAAATAAGACTGTCAAAAACCAAAGACAAAAGGAGAATCTTGAAAGCAGAAAGAAGTAACTTGTTACATACAAATGGTCCTCAATAAGATTAACAGTTAATTTCTCATCATAAACTACAGAAGCCAGAAGAAAGTGGGATAGTAGTTTTAAAGTGCTGAAAGAATAATCTGTCAACAAGATTTCTATATCCAGGAAAACTCTCTGTCTAAAATGAATGGGATATTAAGACTTTCCAAGATAAACAAGAATAAAATTGGATTCCTACCTTACATCGTGTACAAAAAATTCTCTCAAAATACACATAAATATAAGAGCTAAAACTCTTAGAAGAGAACATAAGAATAAATTGTCATGTCCTTGGAATTGGCAATGGATTCTTAGATAGGACAAAAAAAAGCCCGAGCAACAAAAGGAAAAATAGATAAATTGGACTTCATCAAAATGAAAAACTTTTATGCATCAAAAGACATTATCAAGAAAGTAAAAAGACAACCTACAGAATGGGAGGAAATATTTGAAAGTCATATATCTCATAAGGGTCTATCTACTATCTGGAATATATAAAGGACTCATAACAACAAAAAAGACAAACTCAGTTAAGAAATGGGCAAAAGACTTAAACAGGTATTTCTCCTAAGAAGATATAAAAACAGGCAATAACACATGAAAAAAGGTTCAATATTAGTAGTCAATAGGGGAATGCAAATCTAAACCACAATGGGATATCACTTCACACTCACCAGGACGACTATAATTTTTAAAAATTGAAACTAACAAGTTTCATGAGGATATAGAGAAATTCAAACCTTTGTACATTGCTGGTGGATAAGTAAAATAAGGCAGCCACTGACAAAGCAGTTTGGTAGGTCCTCAAAAAGTTAAATATAGAATTACCCTATGACCCAGCAATTCTCCTCCTAGATATATACCCCTAAAAATTTAAAATAGGTACTCAAACAATTACTTGCTCATGAATATTCATAGCAGTATTATTCACAATGGCTAAAGGGTAGAAATAACCCAAATATCCACCATCTGTTGAACAGATAAACAAAATGTAATACATACGTACAATGGTATATTTTCATCCATAAAAAGAAGGGAGTAATGATGTATGTTAATACATGGATGTACCGCAAAAGCATTATGCTAAGTGAAAGAAAAAGAAGTCAGACACCAAACATCACATATTGTATAATTCCATTTATATGAAATATTAAGAATATTCAGAAATATTCAGAGACAGAAAAAAGATTGGTGTTTTCCAGGGACAAAAGGGTGGGAGAATGGGAAATGACTGTTTAATTGATATAAGAGTTTTCTTTTGAAGTGATGAAAAATTTTGAAATTAGATAGAGGTAGTGGTTGCACAACAATGTGAATGTATCATGTGCCACCGAATTGTACACTTTTAAAATTGTTCATTTTATGTTACTTGTATTTCACTTCAATTTTAAAAACAGAAAGTTTTGAATATTTTATGACATGAAAAGTGCTGACCATGTATGTTGTTAGAATATGTATTAGGATGTTGTGTGTGTGTATTTGTGTATCTGTGTCTCAGTTAGATTGTACACCCTATAAGGGTAGAGTTTTTTAAAAATCTATTTTGTTCACTACTGTATTGCCAGGACCTGAACCTGGCATTAGTATGAACTCAAAAAACATTTGTTGAATGAATGAATACCCGTGTGAATAAATGGAAGGTAGAAAGACAGACTATATAGGGAAACACCAAAATGTTACCTCCCGCTATCACTCAGGGAATTGTGGATGATTTTTGTTTTCTTCTACTTGCTTATTTGCACTTTTCTAAGATTTAGTTCTTTTAAATAAATACGTAATTTTGTAATGAAAACTATTTAAGACAACAAAAGTCTTTTAAAAGGAAAGGGATGGTTTTTAAATTAGGGATCCACAGTTGGCCCCCCTTTCTATTCCAGTTAAAAAAAAAAAACAGGCAGATTCCAAGTAAATACTTTATCAGAGCATGATACGAGCCAGTCACTAAATCCTTGGGGAGAGACATGGAAAATAATTTTCTTAAGATGCTGTTAAAAATGTCTTAGTGATCCAAATATGAAGTAGACATTTCTTTTTAGAAAAATGGAAAAAACTCTAGTGATGAATAGCAAAAATTTCTAGTAAAGTGATCTCTGATATAAAACAATAACATAGAATTTGATGGCCGTGTCATCATTGTGGGTGCTAATTGCTAAAAATATACAACAGGAAAAGCAAGGTCAATAGAAATTAACATACAATTTTTCAGAGCCCCAAGCAAGCTGATTAATGGGCTACTTAATAAAGTGCAAGCCTTTCAGAGGTGGCTGCTTAATGAACAATTATAGCACCCCAGATGTTCGAGAAAGAGTGGAAGACAGCCTAGTATTTTGGAACTCATAATGAGTCTGGATATAATGAAATCTACTTCAATAATGAGACGACAATAGACCTGAAACACGGATCCCTGAAGCAGTGACAAGTTAACCTTTAAAAATCATTGTGAGATCTAGTGAAGGGAAAGAGGTGAAAGCTCAGATTCCATAATCTCATTAATTGGAAACTTCCACTGGACACACTAAAAATCAGGCTCATTATAACTGGAGGCCTCAACTACATACGAATAAAAATTGTTTTCACCAAGATATTCTTTGAAATTAAACTAGGGAATTTAAATTAAGGGGGAAAGAACCTTAAACATTTATAGTCACTGGGAAAAAAATAGAATAAAGCAAGCATCTGGACTGGTTTCATTTGATAGGAATTGACTTTTCAGCTTTAGCTGGAGGCTGTCATATTTCTCTAGAGAATTCATTAATGATGTATTTGGAGTTCCAATAAAAATTCAAAGTGAGAAAATAACAGGAGCTACCTGTCTGTATTAAAAATCAGAGTCTATGTGCTTAATACGACATCATCTTGCCACATCTGCACTAAAATGACCAAATTAATAGGAAAATCCAAAGTACCATCTAGAGGTTTTAATTGCAAGCAATGGAAAAACCTGGAGTTTATTGAAAGGATATTAATTCACACACAGAATCACCAGGCATCCCTGAGATCATACTTGGGAAGCAGTGGGAATCCAGGGCAACTATACACTGATATCTATCCACTGTCACTGTCATTGAATGCTGGATGTTCTAGCTTGTTCCACTGATGCTGATGTACAGGATACAGAATGCCACCGTGTGCACTGTTGCATCTGGAACATTGATATTTCTGCCACCATCACCATCACCAAAATTGAGTCTGCAATGTTCCCACTTCTATGTATCACTAACTCCCAATTCAAGGCCAGAGAGTGTGTCTAAATGTTAAGGCTTAAATCCTTTGCCTGCCCTTTTGCTGCAAGGGAGGCTGGCTTCTCAGTGTCTATAGGGGACAGAGGATTCTGGTTCCTATGAAGACTTAAACGTGGAGGAAGTTCCCAAACATACAAGGATATTTCAATGATGGACTGGTAAAAATGATTAATATTACCTATATTCTAAAAGTTTGGTGTTCAGCATCAATATATATGTTTCTGGCACTTCAAAACAATGTTTTTGCCTACCATAATGCAACTATCCCATATTGTAAGCAAAACATTTCACCTCTTCACCAAAAAGAGACATCCAAAGTCAGGTTATTTACTGTGTCACCATGATCTATAGGTATTAGTGTACCCTGATTTCTGCCTGAATATATTCTGTATATAAGCAAATCATTGACTAAGTCATAAAGGTAGCTAAGCACGTTATATTCAATGATGTTTAAAATGAGAGAAAATAAAAATTCTCTCTGACTCCCAACACACACATCCACACATCCAGACACACACACACATTCATGGGAAGGAAGAAAACACATGTATATTGTACATTAATTCTGTGACTAGTCACAAAAGATGGATTTATGATTTCCCTTCTCTAGTAAACACTGAAAGTTACTTTTCTCTTCACCCAGCACCTCAGTTGGTCAGCAATCTGTCCACAGGGGCATGGCCCAAGCCTTCAGTCCTAACAGATCTCAACCCTCAGTGGTTCTGCCTGTGTAGGGTTATAGTGGTCTTATATTATTTGTTACTCTTGAACCTAGTAGTAACAGCATGTACCCTGGGAATCCCATGGTGCCATCTAATCTATACTCCTCTTTGACTCCACAGCATAGTAGCGTAACAGCAATCCATTGCCCCTCGATATTTAAGATCTCTTACCTGGACAACATCATAACAATTGTTTTTTTTTTTTTTTTTTGGTCTATTTATCAATTGACCTCAGAAGAACAAAGTGACCTAATAACAATCTTTCTCAACTTCCAATTCAGGAAAAGTATTGTTGGGTTCTCAGTGGAAATATTTCTCCAGTCACCATTAAAATCTCTAAACAGAGTTTAGAATGGAAGCAAATATTTTGCCAATAGATTTAAGGGCTTATCATGAAATGCTCTGCCCTATAGACATCAGCCTTCCCCAGAAAGTCCCTCCCAAATCCAGTAGATTTCAGGCTGGTAAAAATATTTTGTTTTTCTTTTTATCTCAGTTGGAAAAGGAGTATTAGAAGAAAACTTCCAATACTAGAGAAACACAAAGCCCTAGTTAACAATGCAGGTGTTGGAATCATATAGTCTTGAGTTAACTTTAGCCAAGCCAGCTACTGGCAGTGTGATCTTGGGGAAGTCACTTAATATCCTATGAGCTTCAGTTTTCCCATCTGTAAAATGGAGATAATACCAGCTGCACAAGGATGTTGAATTTCTTTTCTTATAATAAGGTAATATAGCTAAAGTGCTTAGTATGTTGCCAACTAATGAGAGTCTTTGATTCATAGAAGCAAGGATAATATTAAAATATTTTGCAGCTAGCACATCATAGTCACCAATCAGTCAGAGCAGATTCAGGTCTTGATGCTAAAACAGAGTCATGGGGGCCTGGCATTGGCATTTATGATGGTGGATATTGAGGGGGTTCAGAGGAGGGACTGGGGTATCAGGAGCCATGTGGGAGCTCCAGGGAGGTCGTATTTACCAAACCATGTAGGAGTATTTCAGTGATATAACAACAGGCACAGCTGGGGTGTAATAACTGCTTACCAGCCTATCATAGAAACAAGTAGTAGAAATGGGGATGGCCAGAGTGGTGATGGTGGTTAATGATAACACAGTCCCTTAGTGAGGATAAGCAGAAAG
This sequence comes from Tapirus indicus, assembly GCA_031878705.1. Lineage (NCBI taxonomy): Eukaryota > Metazoa > Chordata > Mammalia > Perissodactyla > Tapiridae > Tapirus > Tapirus indicus. The sequence goes on from CM062923.1 coordinate 64,562,581, forward strand.
AGATAAATCATCCACCACATAAAAAGACTCATACTACAAGAAGTTAAAAAAAAACACCCCCTCTATAATGGGAGTAGGGTAAAAAAGGAGGGAAGTAATAAATTGAATGCAAATGATGTTCTTGAAATTTCAAAGCTCTACAGTTGTTCAATAGCTTTTAACAGAATAAAAATGTGACTCATTATTCTTGGAAATAGGAACACTCCATAATGTTTGGGTTTTTCTTTATGAAACAATTAATTTTTAAGGGAAATTTAATTTTGTTTGTCAGTGTTTTCTTCTAGGCAAATGGAAAACTCTTATCGAGAGTTAATTACATTTCGTTTTCGAGAATTTGTGAGAAAAGAGAAAAAAGTCACTTCTGAGCCATTTGTTTTGCTACACAGAAGAAAATAATACTCATAATTGACTTTCAGTTTTAGTTTTTGTATGTTTATATTTTAAAACAATAGCTATAACTAAAGATGGATCCCCTTTTTGCGAGACTATATCTATTTCAAGTCACATTTATTGAGCATCTACAACCTATTAGGTAGACAACAAGATACTGTGATTGGCAGGGCATAGTATTTGTGAGGGAAACCAACATTAACCTCAATGCTATCCTACATGATAGACAAGACCCCTGGCTGTTTCTCTGAGCTGCTGTCAATTTCTCCCTGTTCACTATGCTCCAGAAAGACAGGTTTCTTTTCCAGTCCCTGCAGGAGGCCAACCTTAGAAATGCCTTAGGTTCTTTGCATTTACTCTGTCCTCTCTCTGGGATACTCTAGGCATGACTGTCCTCTGCTCAACATTTATCTTAAAGGTCACCTTCTCAGAGAGACCTCATATGATGATCTTAGCTAAAGTAGCAACAAAAACTCCCCTGTCATTCCCTAACTCATTGCGTTGTTTTGTTATTTTAGAGACACATTACCCAAAACATTTATGTTTATGTACTTAAGATCTACCCTCCAAATATAAATTTCACTAGGCTAAAATTTTGGTGTGGGCACCACAGTATCCTTAGTAATATGAACACTTCTTGGCACATAGAGAGGACTCAGAAATAATTATTTAATAAAAGTAGTGACACAAAGCAAAACTAAATCACTTGATTTCCAACTGATAGAGAGTTTTGGAATTGCTAGAATGTTACACTACACTTGAAAAAGGCTAACTGCCATTATACACATCCTTGGGAATGGTATGGAAACCTAGACCATGCGAGTTCTTTGGCTATACTACTACATCTCAGTAGTAGATGAGAGCTTGCATTGAAATAATGAAATTTAAGCCTCAATTATGTTTCTTAAAATTTTCAACATTTTGGACACCTGTTCCTGAGGCCAAGAACTAATTTACACTCATCTATGAAATATGCTGCCACTCTGTCCAGTCCCATGCTGTGAGATTGTGCTAATAATGGTTTATCTAATTTTTAAATCCAGTGTTCAAAGGAGAAACAAAAATTTTTTCTCTGGCTCCTTGTGGAGAGATTAAATGGCTTTAGGGATGAAAGAACAATAGATCAAATGTGAAACCACACATCTAAAGCTAGAAGAAAAGAGCAGAAAAGGAGATAGCCAGGCACCAACTTTTAAGGGAAGAGATGTTCATATTGGAGAAAGATAAATAAAAGAAAAGGAGGAGAAAGGGCCCTACTATACAAACTTTTCCAGAGCTCAGAAAAATATGAAAAATCCACTCATTTTAATATTTAGCTAGCATATCATTGTCATCTAATTGCTAACAGATAATTTTAAGAGATTGTGCACATGATAACAACAGATATTTGCATAATAGGTAACTGATAAAAAGATATTCCAAGCACAGTAACAAGAAATGTAAAATAGATAGGAATATCATCATAATAAATGTGTAAGACATATGGAAAGAATAACAATACTTTATTAATTTTAAAAATAAGAAGGATATTGTTTTATCTGAATATTGAATGGAAAGATTGAATAATACAAATAGTAAAAGGATTCCTAAATTAGTTGGATTAACTTAATTCGAATTAAAATCCTAATTATGCATTTTTTATAACATTTTACAAAATTATTCTAAAATTCTTCCAAATTCAATATAAAAATGTATGGTAATTCTCTCTCAAATAATTGTATGTAAATTTATTCCAGGGAAAAAATATTCATGCCTGAATTTGAAAAAAAATGATTGAAAATTTAAAAATGGAAAAGAAATACAAAGATTACATGGAGGCTAATATCAAAGAATTTCAAAATTATCCAGACAGTCAATTAAATAATATGATACTGGCCACTGCTTGGACAAATAGATAAGCAAATCAAACAGAAAGCCTAGAAATAAACCAGAGTATGTAACTATTTAGTGTATGAATGAGATGGTGTTTTAAGTTGGCATTAAATACTCAAGTTAATCCATAAATGGTGTCTAAATAATCGGGTAAAAGATGTTTACCTCATTATCTGTATCAAAATAAATTTCAAAATGATCAAGGAATTAATAGTAAAACACGAAATCAAAAATATAACTAGAGTATAAATGTCAATATAGCATTTGCTCTGGAGAAATTCTTTCTATACTTGATTCCAAAGGTAGAAATTATAAAGGAAAGTATTGATAAACAAAAATCTTCCATCAACAAAAACACAACTAAAAGACAAATAACAAGAAAATTAGAAAAAACATATTCCATTCAAACTTAACTAACATTTGTTTTTTTGTGGAACTCTTACTGTAAAATATTAAAACAATTCAGAAAAGTATGAAGAATAAAAGAAAAATGATTCCCAAATTCTCCTGCATAGATTATTACATAACTATCATTTTGGTGAATTTCCTTGCAAATATTATTTTTTTCTGCATTGATACACATAAAATTGCAAGAATATAGCTTTACTTTTACACACATTGTTCTGATAAACTGCTTTTCTACAAACAATATGTTCTGGAAATGTTTTTACTGCAAAAAATATGCATACATGTCATCATGTAGTATAACCATATATTATGCCATTATATGACGTGCACTAAAATTCAGTTAATCAGTCCCTTTTCTTCTGTTTGCATTTGTATAATAATATGTGTAATTATTTGTTAACATTTTTCTCCCTTGCCACACAGTGATTGCCCTGACAGCAGAAATGGTTTCTGCCATTTTTCCCGCTGTAATCCCAGCACCCAGTTTGGGATCCAGCTAATTAAAAGTAGTTATTGGGTAAAGATAGAGGTGGACTAGATAATTAAGGATACCTAATTATGAAAACAAAATGGAGATTGTATATAACCTATAGGGGCCAGTAGTAGGATTTGAAACCCAGATTTGTTAATAATCTGAGAGGTAAAGATAATAGGGGCTACAGAAACTATTCCATGTGGCCATGAACCTGACATCATTATACCCCTGATGAAACTAAGGGCCAAAGTAAGTTTTTGTGAATTAATTTATATCTATTACTAACCAGAGAAATTGTATATTGGTTCTTCAACTAGGGTCGACCATGTAGGCAAGGGAACTTATACACAACAACTCCACAATTTTGACAAATAATCTTCTTTTTTAAGTTCCCCAGAATGGAACTGGGTAAGAAGGAAAGGGAGCTCACATTAGAGTCACTGGCTGATCCATCACCATTTCTCTACAAAAATTTTGAGGCACTCAAACATTAATGTACAAAGATTATAGAACAGAGTTACTAATAATAGAAAAATGATGGACAAAGCCTATTCGAACAGTGATAAAGGAATGATTTAATCAACTCTGGGATTGATTAGCAATGTCTAATCATGAGAGGAAAAGAAAATGATGACTAGTTTGCCATCTCTAGAGCAGGTGGTGTAGAGATTTTTTTTTTTTTAATTTCCAGTGCATTTCAGTATATTTTCAACAATATCAAATTGCGTAAATTTTCTAAGCACATCCACTGTACTTCCGTATGTGGACCAGTTATAAGCAGTTCAGTAACTGGCATCAGCCCATGGACCATACTTTGTATAACACAGTTTTACACACAATGGTAAACAGGCTCATTAATTCAAAATTGAAATGTCTTAAAAAAATTCAAATCCCAAATATGCCAGATATATAGATGGGCTTACCTTGAGTTATAGTAAAACATAGTCAGTATGTGTAGTACTAAGCACAGTGCAGAATATGGGGTTAGTCATCAGCTGGTTTTGTGCCACAAATATCAAAACTGGGAAATTTGTTGTTACTCTAGGTTTTGCACAACAAACACTAAGTTGATATTTAGTACATTCTATAATATACTAACTACTCTTCTGTAGACAAAAACACCTGGACTTTTACTTTGTCCATTTCTCCTTATAAATAAAACTGTCACTTAAGTCCATTCTTGGGAAAATGTTAGCTAGAGTTCATGTACATCAGGAAACAAATAACTAATATAATCCCAGCCAGGAATCCTTTCCAAAGAGCTAATTAACTCCGAGTATTTGAAGCCAACAGGATTGCCCACCCTTACCCTAGAGAGGGCAAATAGGCCTTATTTCCCTGTTATACACTCACAGTCTCTGTTAATAGTTAAAGTCTGGCAGTAGAAACCCAGAGGTTGAGTTTTTAGTGCTGTTAGATTATCCCAGGGCAGCATCAATTTCTGGCAGTGATAACGCATGCAATGGCTTTCCGGCAGGACACAGCCACAGGCTTCCTGGCAAAGCCACTGAGCAAGGTTTTTGTAAGCAGATCCATATCATTTTTGACAGGACTAACATATGGCTTTGAATTTCTGGCCAGAGCTTCCTTCATGGTTCCTATCAGAAGAGACCCTACATGCTCTCTGGCAACACCGCCATGCGATGTAAAGGATTTAATTCCTGGAAGTATATTGCCACAATGATTTGCTACAGAACAAATTTCAAAGTTGGTTTCCTGCCAACATAAAATTCTATAGGTCATGTCAAGGCCAACACAGCAGTGAGTTTTCAGCAAGAAGATATTGAGCTGATCTTTTAATAGCCTTCATACTCATACTTGGCCATATTCTTAAGTGTTTCCATGTATATTGAGTGTAAATGAAATATTTTCCATATGAAAGAATGTTCCAATGATGTAATGTGTTTTGTCCATGTGCATATATGAATATTTTCCAGCACCTCTCACTTGTCCATCTAATACAATGAACTCAATTATTTCAAAATTTTGCTTTAATTTGTAAAAGAGTCAATGCATGTTCCTGTTAATAGTGAGGATGGAAAGAACAGTAACATCCACAGTACAAAAATGAAATTTAATTCCTTTATCTTTTTATTCTGACTACAGGCTAACTCAGCGGCTTAACTGACTGCAAATATCTGAAGGGAAGAAGTCCAGGCCTTTGAAAGGTGATTCAAGTTCAACATATAGGACAGGAAGTAGCAATATATCCTTCAGAGGGGGTGATGCATCATTGCATTTTCCTAAAACAGCACTATGCACTGTGCATATATTTACAACACTGCCCCCATACTGCTCTCATGACACTGAAATTGACAATGTCACATCACATTTTCCTAATACTTTCATCACAACTGTCGTCACGCTGCCCAAGGTGAACTCAATAAGTACCTGTTCAAGTAAGAGATTTATCAAAGAGCACAGAATCATTCCACTTTATTTGATTGATATAAAATGTTAAACACACCAACAAGAGAAAAGCAAGAATTCTTCAGCTCAAAACACAACAAAATATTTGTTTTAAATGGTTATTATTCAACGAGAGCAAATAAAAATTATTCTAGGTCCCCTCTTATCTGTTTTATGGTGCTTCTGGGGTCTTATTATAACAATTCAGTGTAGCTTTTTAAATTTGTTTATTGTCATCCTTATGAAAACACTGTCCCCTAGCCTAAGGCTATTCACATTAGAGTAACCCTTGAGATATATACAGATTAACTCTAATTTGTGAAATGATTTGGGGAAAAAAATGTGTAGGTGAAATGCAAAGCTACAAAATTTACTAGCAAATGAAGATTATATGTGAGGCTTGTTTCTTGTTGTTCATTTTGGTAAGGCTAAGAGAAAGAAAGTAAAGCAAAGGTTAGAAACAATCAGGAGGAACACTTTCTGAGTATCCTTTGGGACTAAGGCACTGTATTGATGAATGTACCACAGGTGTCATTCCAAATCAGCTCTTACTCACTAGATTCCCTTCCAAAGCCTGAAAAAGCTGATTTTTGTACTTCTTTTTCCTAACAGCTGCAAAGTCATCCTGAACCAGTGAAACTCTGGTTGTTCTTCCATTATCATTCTAGTAATTTCAGAATTGTCTTACTATATCTGATGCAACATTTAAGACATGATTGTCACAGATTCTCAATGTTTCATTCACTTATTTATTTGTTTAATCAATAAATAGTAACTGAGTGGCAAATATGTACCAGAGACTTAGATGTGGTGTTTGGGTGTGGAGGGTCCTTGTTGTTGTCACATGCCATCAAGTTGGCTCCAACTCCTGGCGACCTCATGAATGATTTATGTCCACAATGTCCTGTTCTCAACAGCCCTACTTAGCTTCTGTAGTCTTAGGCCTATGGCTTCCTTTATGGAGTCAATGCACCCCATATTTGGTCTTTCTCTTTTCCTACTTCCTTCTACATTTTCCAGCATTATTGTCTTTTCCAAAGATTTGTGTCTTTTCATGTTGCACCCAAGGTAGAAAGGTCTCGGTTTTATCATTTTTGCCTCTAGCGATAGTTCAGGCTTAATTTGCTCTAGAACCCACTTGTTCATCTTTCTGCAGTCCACGGCATCTGTAGAGCTCTCCTCCAACACCTTATTTCAAATGAGTCATTTTATTTTTCCTGCCAGCCTTCTTCACTGTCCAGCTTTCACATACATACATAGTAATTGGGAATATGATGGAGTGGATAATCTTGGCCTTAGTCTCTAATGACACCTCCTTACACTTGACAATCTTTCAAAAACTCTGAAGCTCATCCTTGAACCATATGAGGGAAGCCTTGTTAGTTATAATTAAACTTTGCCTTGCCAAAAGAAATAGATCAAAGAAGAGGGAAGGAAAGATAAGACTTACAGTCCAAAGAAACTGATAGATCTCAAAATTTTCCCATGGATCATGGTTTAATTTGAAAATCAACATGTCATACTACTCTACCAAATACATATGTGATATAATTTAGTGCAAACAAGATATAGGCATGTGGCACCAGGAAAAAACAATAACTTATAATTTCAACTAATCAACACTTTGTTTTGCAATCTTGTGTTAATGCAGGACCATCTCACACTAACTCGCTGAGTGCCAATAATTTAAGCCAAAGAGTTTGAGAGTCATTGATCTGGCTGGCCCAGACAATCAATAGCTTAAACCCAAGAGACAGCTAAAACACAGAGGAGAAGTAATTCTGATTCGGTAGGATCACTGAAAATGACACCAACTCTCAGATGGTAGGAAAAGACTCGTGTCTTCGGCCTTTCTTTGACTTTGTAAGTTGTAACTTGGGATGCCTGGGTTTCCTGGTTGGTAATTATAGCAGAAGTAGGTCAACAAGTTGCAGTGTCATCTTTCTGAAGACTGAAATATCAACAGAGAAGTCAGGCTCTCTTCCAACTTCGACAGGGGAACAGGAAGCGACTACCAGGTAAATTGATCAGAGTTAAATAAACCACTCCAAGTGACGGATAAGTTTCTAAACAAGAACAATGAAAGAGCTTTTGGGGAATTAAATGGAAATAAGCCCCCTTTTCTCCTGAGAAAAGGCAATCACTACAATTTTCAAAGCACTAATTAGGCACTAAAGAAAGTTTTCAGATAATAGTATTATGCTATTTTAAGAATGAGGAAAGGTTCCTTAGAACTTAAATAAATAACCCAAGAATGCAGAGCCAGTGCCTGGCAGAGGCAGGGTTGGCATGCAGTACCAGCAGGCTGGTCTGCCCTACAGGCAGCAGCAACCCCCGCTCCCACAGTGTCCCCCCACAACCATACTCTCCCTGAGCCTGTGGTTCTTTTTTGCTGCTGGGGGTGAATGACAAAGGCATCATTTTTTCCAGTTATTTTAGAGCACAGATTTTGCTAATTATATTTCCCATTGTCACAAAACACCTACAGTGCCTTTATATGGGGTCAGGAATATCTGATTTTAACAAGAAGCCCTAAGTTCCTAAAATCATGACTTTTTTTCTCCTTTTTCCATAATTGGAAAAAAAATAATGGCCATAGGAGAAAAAACATTAACAAGTTTATTAATTAGGGCATTTTTCCTCCCTAGGAAAATAGTTTTAGATCAACTCTTCAGCCTTCATTAAAGTCATTACCATTCTATAGAATAGAAAATATGTTTGAGCTTCCCCTGCTGTGTTTACAGTGGGATTACCTCCTACTTCACATTTTATTGAACTATGGTATAACCAAGGTATAGGTTAAGGTAACACATTATTAGGCTTCCCAAGAGAAGTGTAAATGAACTCTGACTTGTAAATTGGCTAATTATTTTTTGTGCTAGAATCATTAGCTATAGAAAAATCTTTAGACTTAAATGCATTATTGACAGAAAAATTGATGCCTATCATTTATAAAGGGCACAATAACATTATTCAAGGACATGTTATAGCTGGGTCATGAAAGAAGGATTTCTTCAATTCTTCTCATTTTGTAATTCTTTTATTTTTGTGAGGAAGACCAGCCCTGAGCTAACATCTGTTGCCAATCCTCCTCTTTTTTGCTGAGGAAGATGGGCACTGGGCTGACATGTGTGCCCATCTTCCTCTACTTTACATGGGATGCTGCCACAGCATGGCTGAGAAGCAATGTGTCTGTCTGCTCCCGGGATCCGAACCTGCGAAACCCTGGGCCACCTAAGCAGAGCTTGCAAACTTAACTGCTACGTCATTGGGCCAGCCCCTATAATTGTTTTCTGACTATAAACATGATAATTATTCATTGTAAGAAATGTAGGAAGATAAAAAAACCACAAAAAAATTGCTTGAACCCCACAACCCAGAGATAACTGCTAACATATCTAGTCTTTAAACATATATAGATATATATATGCAAATATATTTATATATTTACAAAATTGAGACAAGAGTATACTACCTGTGTATAGCCTAACATTTTTTCACTTAACAATAAACCAGGAGCAGACTCTATGTTATCTAAATATTTTATATGAAGTTATACTTATGAACATAAGATTCATAATGTGCCAACATTTATTTAGTCAATACTGTATTATAATTTATCTTTCAAGTTTTTAGACTATAATAAACAATCCCAGGAGGAATAAACTTATAGAAAAAAAATTAACCTCCATGATGGTTTCCTAAGAATAAATTAATGGAGAGTCAAAGAATATGTATTATTAAATTATTTTTCCTAAAAAGTTATACCAATTTAATACCTCCCAGCAGTGAGAAAAAAATACGTCTCTATCATTGCTGAGTTACTGTTATCAAGAATTTTAAACACTTACCAATTTAATAGATTAAAATTTTTATCTCATTTTTATTTTATGGAAGGTCTTTGATTATTATTTAAGTGGAAAAGTTTTCAATGTAGTCATTGGTCTTTTGTAATAAATTGTATTTTACTCTTTTATTGTGTTTATTTCACTCATTCCTTCATCCATTCATTCATTTAATAAGTATCTACTGTGCTGCAGGCACATCATTTCAGTTGCTGGAAATATGGTGGTGAAGACAACAAACTTATGCTTTCAATGGTACACATGTTCCTGAAGGGAAATGGATAATAAGCAGAACACCAAAAATAAGCAAGTTAATTTCAAACCATGTGTATTAGTTTCCTAGGGCTGCTGTAACAAATTACTGCAAATTGGATACCTCAAAAAACAGAAATTTATTCTGTCAAAGTTCTCAAGTCTAGAAGTTTGAAATCAACATGGTAGCAGGGCCATTCTCTCTCTAAGACTCTAGGGGAGAAAATTTTCTTAAGTAGACTCTTCTAGCTTCTAGGGCCCCAGATATTCCTTCACTTGTCCAATCTCTGCCTCCATCTTCTTCTTTCTGTGCATATCCTCTATGTCTCTGTGTCAAAATATTTCTCTCCTTTATTTTTTATAAAGACATCAGTTGTTGGATTTAGAGCACACCCAAATCCAATATGACCTTATCTTAACTTGATGACATCTGCAAAGACCCTATTTCCAAATGAGGTTACATTTACAGGTACTGAGACTTAGGACTTGAACATATCTTTTAGGGGGGACAGTTCAACCCACCACATGGTGATAAACACTAGGAGGAAAACAAAGCTTTGAATTTCAACTTCCATGACAGAGAGTGATTAGGGATGGGTTGGGAGGTCTACTTTAGATGCAGGCCTACTCTAGAGGCCAGGGAAGACCTCTCTGGGAAGGGTACCACTGAGCTAAGTCCTGAACGATGAGTAGGAGTCAGCCATACAGATATCTCCAAGCAGCAGAAAACAGTTTGTGCAGTGTGCTTAAGGGGTAGAGTGTTGTGAGATAGGAAGGGCTGGATCATTTGGGACTTTCTAGACCATGGTAAAGAGATTATAATTAATCAGGGTATAAAAGAAACATTTAAAATATTTATTATTGGATGGTTACTATATGCCAGGCAATACTGAAACAAGTTGATTTTTGTGTGTGTGAGGAAGACCAGCCCTGAGCTAACATCCGTTGCTGATCCTCCTCCACTTTATATGGGACGCCGCCACAGCACGGCTGACAAGCAGTGCATCAGTCTGTGCCCGGGATCCAAACCCATGAACCCTGGGCGGCCGAAGTGGAGGGTGCGAACTTAACCGCTACGCCACCAGGCCGGCCCCTTGAAACAAGTTTTATATACCTTAACTTACCTCATACATAAAGAAAAAATAGTTTTATTACCTTCTTCTAAAAATGAGGAAATAAAGGTCAGAAATTCGAACTAACTTTTTTAAGGTTATAAAGATAATTAGGAGCATTTCTAATTGTTTTGTAAGTGCTTTTTTAATATTAAGCATGGTAATCTAAATTATTCCAATATGTAATTTCTTTTTTAGTCTTTAGGCTTTTTAACCAACAGGTACTAATATAGTACTACCGATCAATGTACTTAGCTATCTATCTATATACCTATGTATCTATTAATTTATTTTATGAACTCTGTCTTGCCTTGTGTGATTAGGAAAACAAAAACAAAACAACTTTGCCATCAGGATTAAAACAAACAATGGCCTTTATTTTATTTTAATAGTCCAATGCTTTCTTTACATTCTTGGAATTTTTGGTTTTTTTCTTTCATCCTTTTGAAAAATATTTTTGAACTAGAACTAGTTTTGGTTCTTCTGACCATTACATCATAAAAAAGTAATGTCATGATGAAGGCCTTCTCTCTGGTACAATATTTGCCCTAAGACCCTGAACACAAGGGCAACCCCAAAACTAAGTCCATGATGGCAAAATCATTTTCTGTACCAGGGCACGGTATGAACTTGTCTTAGTTCAGGCAGCTATAACAAAAATACATTGACTGAGTGGCTTAAACAACAAACATTTATTTCTCACAGTTCTGGAGGCTGGGAAGTCCAAGATCAAGGTGCTGGCACAGCAGGTATCTGTTGACCATCCTCTTCCTGGTTTGAAGACTGCTATCTTCTCTTTGCATGCTCATATGGTGGAAAGTAGAGAAGAAACTCTGGTGTTGCTTTCGTTTTTTGTAAAGGTACTAATCCCATCAAAGGCGTTCCACTCTCATTATCTCATCTAAAACTAATTACTTCCCAAAGGCCCCATCTCTAAATGCCGTCATATTGGGGATTAGGGTTTCAACATAGGAATTGGGGGGGGGGGGCACAAACATTCTCTTCATAACAAATCTCTACTTCTTGACTTTTCCAATTACAGAGAATTAATGTGGCTTTGTAATAATCTTCTCTACTAGTTTCCTGCAATGCCACATTTCTTTCACAGAGCGAAAGTTGCAAGTCACCTTTTGGCATTCCCTTTTGTTTGTTTTTATTCTCTCCAAAGGCTGTCATACACATCAGATTTACTCTAAATATAATTACTTTTTACCTGGATTCCAAGAATTATTCAGGCCCTGTCTATCTTTTCCTTTGGTCATTTCAATAAGGTTCAAGGAAAGGATGGGAGAAGTTGTGTTCTTGTGCTGATTTTATTAAACGTTTAAAATTAAAAATATTTAAATATTTGGACATACATAAAAACACAGTTTTAACCTTCCTCTGATTTCTCATCAAAATGACAATTTCATATAATTTTCACAGTTAAATTTTTCCCATAGATGCCACTGGCTTCAATAAAGTGTCATGTTTGTTTTCCAAATCAGTCATTGCCAAGAATGTCAGATCTCCTAGTTGTTAGTTCTTGGTCATATTGCTAGGCTTTCTAACAGAATCAAATATCAGACAATATCAGAAAGAAGGAGGACCAATCAAATTGAAGAAGCTTAAGTGGTTTGGTGACTGATTTGGCAGAAAATTGTTGTTAAAAATCTAGATGCTATAAATTACTTTAAAATATCTGACAGTATGTAAACTGTTCACACAAAACAGTGAAACACATGATGCTGGGTCAATAAGAACATCAAGGAGCACAGATCTTTAGGAACCAAAAATGGCATGTTCTCTTCAGATAACTGATTCTTAGTCAATTATATGCGACAAAGTAGCTATATCTCAGTTTGGTACATTTCAAGCAGTGTATCACCTCCAGCTCCAGAGGAAGAAAGGAAGATGTGATTATTGGTATAAAACTCAGTACGGAAATCATACAGAGAAACAAGAAAATCCTATCAATTTTCTCACACAGAAGTAACTCCGTTTAAGCAGCTACATCAGATCCATTTATATAATCGTAAAATTTGGATGGTTCACTTTAAGTTAGAGATTTTGAAAACTGTACTCGGAATCTTACAGGCGCTCAACTATTTATTTTATGCTGTTGCGATTCTATTTTTTCTTAAATAGTAACTGTATACAGAGATTCCTCCAAATGTGATAAATAAAATAAAATCATCCTATTATATCCACCAATGTAAACAAGGAGGTTAAACAGTTTGGTTTTGTGTGGGTTATCCCTATTCTTCTTCTTGATTAGACAATTTAGAAGCTGGAACCTTTTTTTTCCCTTTTCGTTTTTTTTTCCCTCTCCTTCTATGCCATCTGGGTAGGCAAACCCAATTAGCACATGTTGAAAGCTAGCAACACCTTTTCCAACATTTCAAAGTTTTGGCAAGCTTTAAAAGTTACTGTGTCACATAAAAGCTCATTTGGCACATTACAAGGGTTTGCAGTATGAATTTATCATATGGAATGATCATTTTCCAAGTACATCGAGAACATATAGCACAACTGGATTCGGAGAGATGGGTTGAAATAAACTTCATCATTATGGTTCTAGGATCAATCCACTCAATCTCTTTAATGGAGTTCTTCACTTTCTTTACTTATACAAAAGAGAAAAGAGTATGGTCCAGAAAAGCTCCGGCCTTGGTCTGAAACGATCTTATTTCTGGCACTAAATCAACTCACTAAGGGAATCTTGGAAAGGATGGAGATGAAGGCTCCAAGTTTACACTACACGCTTCATAAAATTCCCCAATTCCTATGTCTTTCTCATTATGCTAACGGTTTCCAAGGCTGCTCAAAGCTCAGCAATCAATGCTTTCCTCAATGATTATATACCTGAAACTGGCTGCCAACTGCCCACCAGTTTCTCCCTTCTCCTTCAGTAACATGCATTAGAGAAATTCTCTGGCATATTATGCTGGTCTGTTGTAGTGTATATGCTATATTGCCTTGTTGATCATCTGTTCCAAACTCTTTTAAGGGTGCCTTCCTTCACTGAAGAGGCTGGACAACAAAATATTACATTTCCCAGACTCCCTTGCATATGGAGTTCCAGATGTAATTTAGGACTCACCGTTTAGATACACTTGCCTGAGCGTTGAATCTGCAATGAAGTTAAGTAGGGAGACAGGCAATAGCCCTTGAAACATCCATTTCGCTCTTGCATATCAAGCAGCCATAACAGGGCTTTGGGGCCAACGGTTCTGACAGCAGCTCCCTATCCTTAGACCAGGACTCAACCATCTGTGTTAGCAGCTACCCCAATTTCAAGATTCTGGATTGTGGCAGAATTGGCACTTTTTTGATGGAAGTTCTGTGGAATTTCTGTGTGGGGTCCCTCTATGCATCTCAGCCCAGACCTGCTCTGCCAACCCTTCCAGTGATCTGTGTGAGATTCTGCTTCCCAGGATTAAATACCTTCATGTTTAAAAAGACTAGTTTTCATCTGTACTGAAATCTGACTCATACAGCCATACTGTACTACAACGAGATTGGTATGTCCTTGATATTAAACTACATTCATGAAATGATTTAAGCTAGATCATATATTCTCTTTGATCATCTTCTTGTTCAGCCAGAAATGAGAACATGAGGAATTATTCTGGAATTTAAAATATCATAGTAGTTCAGGAAGGTGGTTTATTCCAAAACTTGGCATCAGAGCAGGTCAATCTAAAACGATTCTTTAGGTGCCTATCAGTATAAAGGACTATATTAAGAGCATGCAACACATACCTCCATCCACATATACATTTTAGCTGCCCAAAGCGTACATCTGTTTGGATGCTCCATTGTAAACCAGCCCTCTCCCCTTATCTAAATCCAAAAGCTTGTTAAAAACCAAAACAGAGGCCAGGCCAGTGGCACACTAGTTAAATTTGGCACCTTTTGCTTTGGCAGCCCAGGTTAGCAGGTTTGGATCCCAAGTGCGGACCAGCACCACTCATCAGCCACACTGGGGTGGCGACCCACATATAAAGGAGAGGAAGATTGGCACAGATGTTAGCTCAGGGCAAATCTTCCTCAAGCAAAAAACGAGGAAGATTGGCAACAGATGTTAGCTCAATCCTCCTCAAAAAGAAAAAAAAAAAGAAAACTTCAAAATATAACTGATATTATCACTTCTTTATTTATGATAATATGTTGTTATTACTTTTAAATCATCTCTAATATCTAAACAGACTCTATGTCCTATTTGTTCTTCTAGAACAACCATACTTCATCAAGGGAAGCATGATATGGTGGGGTCAAACAGGTCCTACTCTGCCACATTCTAGCTCTCTGTGAGTGACATCCTCTCATTGTCCTTAGTTTCTTCATCTGAATAATGAGCACAGTAATGTCTCCTCTATAATGATGGAAAGCAGGTAAATGAAAACATTCCCACATTAGTGGTGACTGGCTCAATAAATTGTTGCTTCCTATCTGCTGCCATCATTCTCATTTCAGCTATTGTCATTTCATACCTGTGCATTGTAATGACATCTGAATGTTTAGGGCTGGGGCAGAGGACATTTAGATAGAGAGACCATCGTATAAGAGGCCTTTAGGTGAGGGAAGAGCAAGGTGTCTTACAGGAACACATGTAATCTTAGGTTTTCTCCATAAACTCCTCCTATGATGTCATCAAAACAGTTTTAAGCCTTTATTAATAAGACAGACCATGGGCAGCATCTTCTTCTTTCAAACATTTATTATCTTGAACTCTTATGTAATTCATACAGTTTTCACATATTTATGTTTCTTAATTATGTTATAAGCTGGGCCCAGGGCTTATGCTCCATTCCTTGCAGCATATCATATTATAAAAACCTAAAAAAGGTTTGGATGGATCTAACCTGACATCTAGAGTTTTAGAATAAGCCACCTTCTTGAATCACTGTAATATTTTTAAGTTATGAAGTAATTCCTCATGTCCATATCTCTGTCTCTCTGTTTATTTTTTGGTGCACTCTTAAAAAAATCACCTTTTTTTGCAAATAGATAACTGGTTACTCAGACCTTTTGCTACCAGAATTGAAATCTGCCCAGTCTTACAAAAATAGCTGTTTCTGAAATTACACTCAATCTCAAAAATTCTGCTTCACAGGTACTAAAAAGCCACTCTTAGAATTATAACCTTCTTGGAGGTGATCAAAGACCATACTGAATGGAATCAGCTAATCATGAGCATATATCAGACTGTCCCAAAGTGATCTTTTAAGTGGCTATTTCTCAAGTCTCTTAATAGAATTTTTTTGAAAAAAATAAATGACATGAAGATCCTTAAAAGCAATAATGCTCGCAATAGAGAAATTTTGTATTATTCTTTAAAAATAGATTAGAACTGGGGCTGGCCTGGTGGCATAGCAGTTAAGTTCAGCATGCTTTGCTTTGGCGGCCTGGGTTCAGTTCTTGGGTGCAGACCTACACCACTGGTCAGCCATGCTGTGGCGTTGACCCACATACAAAATAGAGGAACGTTGGCCACAGATGTTAGCTCAGTGCAAATCTTTCTCAGCAAAGAAATTTAAAAAAAGTAGAATAGAACCAATGATGATTCAATATTTTTTAAGCAAATATAATTTTTCATAATGTTTAGGTATGTAGTTTTATAAGGTTATTAATAAATATTATTATTTACTGTTAGAGCTTAAAATATTACAGTGTCATATATTATCTACACTGCTCTGAAAAGGCACATATATAAGCAACTCTGATGTGTAAGAGTCACCTAAATGTTTGGCTGGAATTAGTCACTTGTTGGCTGAAATGATGACCAACCAACGCCACTTGTGGCTTAAGTGGTTGAACATGTCAACAGGGCTTACAAAGAGTCCTGGTTTTCTTACACATCTTGCAAATACTTATGCAATGTGGACCCTGTTCAAAAGGCTCATTCCTACAGGGAAAAGAAGAAAGCCAAAAATTTGAGTTCCTAAACTGAATGAAAATGTGTTCATTCCTCCCACTTCAGGGAGGTGTCAAAAAAGACTGTCAGTTTCATAATTATACCTCTTGAGCAGATGGGTGGTAAGACATTCTGTGACATTTGAGAAGAAAATAATTTTAAAACCCTAAAAATAATAATAAAGGAACTTCTAAATAAAGTGCATGCTCCAACACGCAAGTAAAATATCTTAAAGTAGGAATGGGCTTTTTAAAACGACTAGAGACCCATTTGTTAGCTAGACCTTTCTATGTTTACAGTACACACACCATCAGGTTTTACAGCAGGTCATAACAAAAGACAACCCTGCAGAATGTTCCAGAATAGCTACATAAGTTTGGAGCCTATGAATTTATGTAGTATGAATCCACAGTTTGCTCCCGCTTTGAATCAACCACAAGAAATAGCTGATGCGATGAATAAGGTTAAAATTACAATATGAAGCAGGGGTTGGGAGAGGGGTGGTTAATTCCCAGGTTTTGTTCCATTCATTCAAAAAGAGCAAGTGAAACATAACACAGAGAGAAAACTCACAGCTCAAATTCCTATTGCAACCTGAAGGCCACCTGGCTCTCTGAACTGCCAGTCTATTCATAGACAATAAAGATTTCCATTCCCTGAATCATCTCACCCTTTCAGAACGCCGTATTTTCCTGACAGTGTTTCTTTGGGTCCACTGGGTAGATAAACACTGCAGCTTTAGGTGTGAATAGGCTATCTGGAGAAGCATGAAAGAGAATATTGACAAGTCATTTGTTCCTTCCGTCTTTGTGTCAGGTTCAGAAAACCAAGGAAGACCAAAAAAAAAAAAAGAAAACCCAAAAAGATCCCACATCAAATTCTGGTTGATTTAGCAATGTAGCCACATTAGTCCTGCAATTCCCAGGATTCTTCTGACAAGCAAATGGCTTCAATTTTTAAATATAACACATTTTTAAATTACACAATACAGCCTTATTGTAGAACAAATAGAAAATAAAGACAAGCAAAAAAGAATAAGATAAACATTTTACTTACTCTTTTGTAGGCAGCTTTTCCATGTACATTTCTTGACAACTTTCAGTGTCATTAGTCTTCTATAATTTTAATGGCTGTACACTGCGTATATGAGTATATACTATAGTAATGTAGTATAATATCTATCTATAGATATAGATATATAGTTCCTACCACATTAAATATACATATTATGTATGTTTCCACTACATTCCAGAAAATATTAGTTATTTCACTTGGGTTATGTCTAATGTTTTGATATGAATACTCCTGTGATGAATTTTCTGGTATATACAACTTTTTAAATGAATTTTCTGAATAGTTTAAATTGTTTCCTTGGAATTCTTAGCAGCAGAGTTGCATGGTCAAGGAGGATGTAAATGCACATTTTTTAAGATTTTGACATATATTACCAAGTTTCCTTCCAGAAAATCTGTACCAATTGAAGCTTAACTACTAGTAATTATTAGAATGCTCAATTTTCTATACCTTGTGAAAGCTGAACTTTACCTTTTCTAACCTTTCCCAATCATATAGGGAAAATGTCAGTCATCAGTTTTCCTCTAATTTATAATATTTGGTTACCAGTAAGGCCAAATATCTATTAATAATTTTGTTGGCAATTTCTATTTCTTATTTCATAAATCCTTTTCATGATTTTCTCTGTCAGAATTTAGTTGCATGTCACAGAAACCACGAAAGCCCTTTCAAGCAATCAGAACATAATATAGGGCATTGTATGCTTATAAAATTATTGGAAAACCTGGAAACACAGACTGGAGGCTGAACACGTACAATAGAGTGGATGCTACTGGTGACCCACCAAATTCCCCTTACCAGCTAGGACACCATGCCCCACATGCTATGAAAGTTGGCTCACAGCTGCCTACTTCTCCCTAGAATTTTCTTTGGCTGAGTGAGAACAGCTTCACCCTGGAGGTTAGGCCACCCTCCTCCCCATAAGAAACTAGCAATCAGTAACTGACATGAGGTACAAAAGGCCAATCTGTTGCCTCAAGGTGGTGCCATTGCCGCCCCAGAGTTCCCTTCAAGACTAAAGCTCCCCTCAGGCACAGGCTACATACTTGCTTAGTCTCTCTCTGCCTCATCCTGCTTCCCTAACTCCCCTTTTCCTAAGAGCATTAATCACTCACACGGAATCGCTCACACAGAAATCCCCATCTCGGCTCTGCTTCTAGGGATCCTGACTGAACACAATGGCTAGGAGAGCAATACTGCAAAACTGGCCCACCGTGGAGGCTGGTGGACCAAATGGAAAGCTCGGGAGTCAAGAAGGCTGCTTCCTCAGTGCTGCTCAAGTTCCAATACATATGAGCGTAACAGATGCTGCGTCTTGATGTCTATAAAGCAATGGAGCATCTACTGGGGCCACTGCTACAGTGGCAGCCACAAAACCAATCACCTCCACCACTGAACTTGCCTACAGAAGCATTAAGAGCAGCAAAAGCATGGCCTCACTGGTCTCTTTTACAAATTTTTGTACAATTCCATCTTCTTCACAGGAGCTTGAAGCCCAAGCACTAAGGGGATCTGATGAAGGTGGTCTCTGGCTTCCCAGCCCCTATCGTTTTAAGGCTAGATGAAAGGTTGGGGAAGGATCAGAGTGGCCAGTGAGCCACATGCACCACAGGACCTTTGCTCATTTTCTGTGATGAATTCCTTTCCCTCCACCTTCTCTCCATAATTCTCAGCTTGCAATTTTTATTTTAATATTGCTTAACATTGTGATTTTTGACATTCAGGATACATTTTTTTAAATCTGCCTTTTCCTTACAGTTTCTCTTTGATATTACACTTATGATGAATGCCTTTCCCTATAACGGTTATAAACAAACAAACAAAAATTTCCTATATTCTATTCTGGCCCTTTCACGGTTTTATGATGTACAATTTAACTATTTGAAATTAGATTGGCATATGCAGTGAGGTAAAAATTTTTTTTCCAATGCAGGCAGCTAAATATATGAGCAAAGATTATTGAATAATTAATTCTTTAAAGCCCAACTTGAATGTAATTCTTTTTGATATTTTAAGATTTGCGCTCAGCGTTATTGCTTGCCTGTCTGTCTGGCAACACTGCTGCTTGGTTTAAATAGCCGTTGCTGTAGGATACGCTGGAATAGCTGGCAGGATAAAGCAACCTTAGTCACTCTTTTTCAAAGTATGCTACAGTGGTCCTCAAGATGAACTCAGGAATAACGCTATCAAGTCCTGGAACAAATCATTTGGGCATTTTAAGGGCAATAGCATTAACTTTATAAATTAAATAGAGGAAGTAACTCACTTGTGACATTGGGTGTTATTAAAGATGATTAGATATTTCTTTAGTCATTTTTTGTGGGTTTTTTTTTGGTATAGTGGTTAACTTTTAAGGTTTTATTCACATGGGTGCCAAAACTTTTGTGGTTGTAAATTTTATCTGAATAAATCACTTTCTTGTTAGTCTTTAGGATGGAATATTTATATCCCTATTTAGTTTAGCAAATGGATATTCTGGGAATGGGAAAAAGCTTTCAGTTTTTACATACCTATATCTTTATCATGTTTTGTGCCCTGTCAGGGATCTAGAGAGCTGGATTTGGGTCTTCTACTTTCTGTCCATTTTTTCCGTGTAGTTCTTGAAAGCTTTGTTTTTATTGTTCAAGTTTCTTAAAAAATAAACTTAATGATTGTTTTAGCTGTCACATGCAGATTGTAAATCTCATAAAAGAATTTGGGTTTGTTTTTTTTCAAATATTGATTTTAAACTTTAATTCATTTTTAATTTTATTATACCCACTACTTTAATTTTGCTTGCATATGCCTATTGTATTTTTTTACATCATTTTATTGAGGTATGATTACCATACAAAAAGCTGCATATGCTTACTGTATACAACTTGACGAGTTTGCAGATAAGTATACATCCATGAAACCATCACCACAACTTATGCTATAAACATATCCATCACCCCCAAAAGTTTTGTATTTTTGTACACCCTTTCATTCTTTGCGTTTTAATCTTTCTCAGTTATTTCATTTAAAATGATGGCATCTAGTGGGTTTTTTTTTAAACATATTCTTAGATGTGTAGAAAAAAGCAACCACACTCACATAATATGAATAAACCAAAAAGGAGGGAGGGAAAAGGAGGAAGCTGTGGGGGAACACAATCCTCACTTTGCTTAATAGTAAGTCCATAAATTGACTGTGAATAAAGTTAGAATGTCAAGAAATAACAGCATAGAGTCACATTATTTAGAATTTCAGAACTGGATTGCCAGAAAAATCAGGTAAAATATTTTAAAGTTTTTAAAGTGAGTACCTCTGGGGATGAAAAGGACAGCATACTCCTAGTTTTTATTATAAACCTTGTAAAGAATTTGTCTTAAAGTTGTAAATGCATTTCTTTGATAAAAATTTAAAACAAACAAAAGAAAAGTAACTTGATTGCTACATTGATAATAAAAATATCACATCATTTAAGATCATAATGGTAACCTCTTGAAAAGTGAGAGATACAAACTGTTAACAGTCTTTGCCTCTGAGGAAGGGCACTGGGAGAGGGGGTAGGAAAATTTTTATTTTACAGCTTCCTCTACTATTTGATTTTTTTACACCATGCACATACCTTCCTTCATGAGATGCTAGATATTTGTTTTATTAAAAGTTTTTTCAAAAAGAAAATATAAAAATATTTTTAAACAAAATAAAAGAATTTTATTGAACTAGAGGAAATAAGCCTAGTAGAGAGTTGTACTTCATTTTATCCCGTGGATGCATGACTGAAATTTGTTCATGCATTGAATTATTTTAAATAAAATAAGGGATCTGAATACTTTTAAAAAATCCTGTGATAAAAATCAAACAGGAAGTACACATCTCCTTATTTGTGTGATATATTGCAACTGAAAATTATGAGTGACAGATGCATTAGTTATATATATAAAATACATGTCTTTATGCATATAGAATATGTATATATGTATATATATGTGTGTATTATACATATATAAAACTTATCCTAGTGTAAATAGAGCTAAATCTTACCTTAATTTTAGTTAGAACTTTATTTCTCTCTCCTTGGGATCTTGGAATCTTCTTTTACAGTGGTGTTTCATTTAGCTATTATGCTTTCTCTAATAATGAAGTAAGAAGTTCACATAATGGAAAATATCCCATTTTTGAGAAGGTTTTTTGTTACCTTTATACTTAAGTGGAAGCTTGGCCTTCAGAATGTGTCCCCTCAGAACTCCACTGGGAGGAAGGGAAGTGAAGATGGGGCAGGTTTCTAGTTGCCAGATCTGTCAGCCCTTTAGGAATGCTAGGAAAGGGCAAAGGTCATCTCAGCAGGACAACCTCACCACCTGGAGATTTAGTTTATGTACCGACAATGCTCGTGACTGCCATCTTTTCTGGTGCTACAACAGACTACGTTCTCAGGAAGAGCCCGTGTACTTTGCTCCCCCGTCCACCCATTTCTTTAGCTACAAGCCTGAGAACTGTGAGGCTTCAGCGGCCTCAGCTTCTTGTGCCCAGTGGGCAAAGGTCCTCCAAATGGAATGCTGCTCATGGGTCTTCTCTCCATGGGTCACCATTCTTGTCTCCAGTCTTTGATTCTCTCAGCTAGGAGCTTGGGGAAAAAAACAACCCCCATGTATTCTTTATTAAATTCTGCTGCATCATGACGCATTTTGGGAATGGTGTGTTTCATGGTCACTCTGAGTTCTCTTCATATCCTGTCCCCTCTATACTCCATCTGGCAGAAATTTTTAGTGTTTGGCATATAGATAAAACTAATTCAATGCCAATGCACGGTTTTCACCCTTTATATTTTTCAAACGATTTGTATTAGAAATAATAGAATTAAATCTTTCCAGAAATCCCCCCAAAATATTTAAGAGCTACATTTGACACATTTGTGGGGAAATTTTTTCTGCTATCTGAGAAGTTAAAAGGAAATTTATTAGATTTCACTAATTAGCTAGGTAAGCAGTCTTTTTCATTTATTAGTTGTTAGATTATTTTATCAGCCTGTGGAAGTTTGACTTAATATAAGGGCAAAACGTCCATGTAGGAAGTGTAGATGAGTTTATTAGGTTGTTGAAAAACGACTCTTAAACGACCTAATTATGCATCTGAAAATATTTTACCTAAATAAATGGTAGAACACTGTATTAGTTTTTTATTGCTGCTATAACAAGTTACCTCAGATATAATGACATAGAAATTTATTATCCTATGATTCTGCTGGTCAGAGGTCCAACATGAGTCTCACTGGGTTAAAATCAAGGTGTTGTCAAGATTGAGTTCCTTTCTGTAGACTCTGGGTAAGGATCTGTTTCTTCACCTTTTCCAGTTTCTAGAG
The DNA here is from genome assembly GCA_031878705.1 of Tapirus indicus. Classification (NCBI taxonomy): domain Eukaryota; kingdom Metazoa; phylum Chordata; class Mammalia; order Perissodactyla; family Tapiridae; genus Tapirus; species Tapirus indicus. Next base: position 64,585,646 of record CM062923.1, read on the forward strand.
GCTGCCTGCATTCCCTGGCTCATGGCACCTTCCTCCAGCTTCAAAGCCAGCAACCTAGCATCTTTCTGATCCTGCTTTTATCATCACATCTCTTTCTCTGAGCGCAGCCAGGAAGGATTCTCCAATTTTAAGGACTCGTGTGGTCAGATTGGTCCCATCTGGATAATCCAGGATACTCTCCCCATCTCAGTGTCCTTAACTTAATCACACCTGCAAACTCCCTTCTGCCATGTAAGGTAACATATTCACAGGTTCCAGGGATTAAAATGTTGACAAGCATGAAATTCCACAAATAAATATCACAGAAAAAACTCACAAGTCTCTTGATCAATTTGTCTTTTAGACCTTAGTATGAATGGATTTCAGATCATTTTCTGGGACAAAGTTTTAACCTGGAGTTTATGGGATGTTACAGTCTCTCTAGCAGAAGAAGGTAGGGCCTTTGGTCACAGATAACATGTTGCTCAGGAAATCCATAGTAATATTTCATGGTCATTTTGTGGGTAATCCTGCTCCTTGAAAGGGCCCCCAAGATTTGCTGATATTTAAAATGATGCATCACTCAGTATGAGAAACACTGGTATTTAGATTTCCATATAAATGTTTGTTCCACCATGCAACATAAGACCTCAGCCATGTTGGGTGGACTTTGATGGGATTGAGCACGTCATGGTTCTTCAGATGGACTTACTCCTTTAGGCAAAAGAAGTCCCAAGAGCATCACCAGCTCCCCTGTTGGATACAGTGATTTCTGCACATAGGATGATCAACTGACTCTGTAGTCTGCTCTTATGTTTCAGCTGCTGTGATTACATTTCCTACACAGGCACCTTTCCATTTGGTAGCCAGCTTGAGAAGAGTATCTCCCTATTTTATAACACCTTCTGGACGATAAACCCTTCAATTTTTCCCTCCGAAACTCTGAGGAAAGCTGCAGGATGCACGTGCCCTCCAAGCCCTTCCTTATTGTGCCACGTCTTTGCTGCTCTCTTCCCACAACCTCACTACACACGCCCAGTCTCGGTCAGATGGGCTCATTCTGCCGCCTGCTTATTTTTCTTGAAGTGATTTGCACAGTAGATGTTACAGTAAGCGTTTTCTTTCATCTCTTTACAATTCTGCTACAAAATAGGAACTGTACATGTGCTACTGCCCTTCAGATCTTCAAAGAGAAAACTCCCACAGCCTCCTTTCCACCTCAGTGGAAACTGCCCTTTTGTTTCCCCTGGGCACACATGTAACTTATTAGGAGAGTGGGTCCCATCATAATTTTTTCATTGGCTTCTTTCTCCACTTCCAGTTGTCTTTCTCTACAGCCTGATTACCACATAGTTCTTTTCTAATTTCAGATTTCTTTGTAACCCAGCAACACGGTTAACAGAGCAGTTTGTCATACTGTCCTTTTCCTCCCAGTGCTATTCTTAGTCCTGGAAGCTTATCACCCAGCTTTTGAAAATGGTATTACAAGGTCAAATATTATCAAAACAGAAAAGCTTATTTCATTAAGTGAGCATCTCTGTTAATTCTATTATAGTAATATATCCGCAATAACTGTGGTTTAAATGATCATATGTGTGCATTTTATAAACCTAATGTACTATTTTAATAATATCAAATCCATTAAATGTTAAGTTATTGAAATGCATGTACTCATTCATTCTACCAATATTTCATGAGCACCTAATGCATGCCAGCTTTGTGCTAGTCACGGAGGGCAGGAACCACCGAATCTTATTCATCTGTGTTCACAGAGCCTAATACCCTGCCCAGCATAAGAGCAACATCCATGCAGTGTATGTGGAATATCCTTAGAGGACCAAAGCAGCAGCTAAATAAAACAGCTCTTCTCTTTGTCACTGAGATGACTACTGCTACATACTACAGCAGTGACATTATGACTTCCAGATTCAAACCTGAGATCACATTCAGACTCTGACGCCCAATGGCTGTGTGCCCTTGGGGGAAATTAGTTAACATTTCTAAGCCTCAGTTTTCTCATCTATTAGTTTTTTGTAAGATCAAATGAGACAATGTCTGTAAAATCCTTCTGGTAACGCCTGGCATAGAACGAACGTGCCTGGCGTATGTTGTAGTTCTAGAGCTGTTAGTTCTGTTATCACTCTGGGGGCAGGCACGGGGTTAGAGTGCTGAGGGTCAGTGGAGGCAGACTGCTCTAGCACAGAGAAGGAACAAGGATACAAGCTTCCCGATATGAAAGTTCAAGAAAATGACCCTCAGAAAAGGATTCTTCCTTACAAAGAGTGGGTTCAGTTCTCAAATTAGAGTCAAGGAGAACAGAAGACGTGAGGTTCGTGCCAAGTCTGGCTTGTGTTAAAGTTAGGCAGAGATGTGTTAGGTAAGACACTGAGGGTAAACCAACCAACCAACCAACCAACCAACCAAAGAAAGCCTTTGCTCATATGGCTGTTCTCCTGTGTAGCCTAACCTGGCCTTTGCTGAGATGGTTTACAGAAACCTCTATTACTCTAGCCAGGTCACTGTGTTCAGGGTCAGGGCTGGTATGGATGCTGGCTTCCAGCCATTCTTTAATTAAGCCTCTTTTGATTCATAAGGTATTGATTAGAGGGAATCAGAAACCACTTTTACTCCTTATGCTAGTGGCAGCCCACTTAACTGGGTACATAAGACCCTCTTCAAATGTTCTTCTTTCATACACTGAGGGTGGGATTGCCCAGTAAAATATAGGACTCCCAGGTAAACTTGAATTTCATCTAAACAATGAATAATATTTTAGTAGTCCCAAATTTATCTCAAATATTGTATAGAATATATTTAAACATATTTATTGTTTATCTGAAATTCAGATTTAACTGGGCACCCACTTTTTTGCCTTTGTTTTGTTTTTTGCTAAATCTGGCAACCCTAGATGTGGAGGATTTTCCTTAGACCATTTACTTCCTACCACTATAAAAGGCACCAGTGAAATCCCTTTCAAGCCATGCTCGCTAGCAGAAAACAAGGACCTAGATCAGTATGGCCTTAAAAATGCCACATGAAAACCATTTGATTCATCTGCAAGTTTTAAAAAGAATGTTCATGAAGTAATTCTTGTGCTCACAAACTTTGGAAAACTCTCTAGGATGTGATTAAATGAGTTAATATTTTAAAATATATTACCTCCAATAACCTTCAGAAGAAACTTGTGTGATAAATACAATTGTTATTCCCACTTTACAGCTGAGAAAATTGAGGCAGAGATATTTTAAATCACTTGATTTCCCTAGAGCTGGGATTCAAGCCCGGGTTTTACTAATTGCAGTATGTACTCATCAACACCATGCTATTCTGTCTTCAATGAATGTAACTTAAGAAATAACATACAAAAATATATTCAAAGATAAGAAATTACACCTTTCTCCCATCTCAAAAAATGCTTGGTGAAATTATCTAAGCTTATCAACCAATATGAGCCAGATGACACTACATCCCAAATATTATAATAAACACACTAGGAAATGCTCCAAATTGGCCTTTACTTTATCAAGCAAATCTTTTGTTTCCACAGGTAAGTTAAAGTTGTAATATAAGTCCAAATTAACTCCCTACCCTCACTTCTTCTTACATTGCCAATTCCCAGGCTGAGGGCCCATACCCAGTCTTGTTTGGGCTCATTGTTGCTCCTTCAGTAATGAGTGATCACTCCAATACCAAATCCTTCATGTCTCCCACATTTCTGAAGTTCCAGTGAATCAACAGGCACATGTCATATACAAATATCAGAGCATCAGCCCTGTGCTCACAGGAATTCTAAAATATGATCAAATCTCAGATTAGTTTCCTAACAGCTCTCTTGAGGATCTATCTTTCATTATTCTGTTAATCTCTTACTTAAAAGCTTTGATTTCCCCTTGGGTTCTGCCTTTCTGGCATTTCAGTGCTAACTGATATGGGCTCTGTATGAAGGAAATAGTCTTAATTCTTTTATTGTCACAGATCCCCATAATTTGAATAGGCAACCTCCCTGTCCCAATATTCTCGTTTGGAAAAGTCCTCAAGACTTTTGTATCCCAAGGCTCTTTCTGATGGTTCTTCCTCAAGCTGTGACCTTTAATCAAGTGCTCTTCTAATAACCATGTCTATCCTTGGCTTTGGAAATTTGCTTCTCCAAAGACAGTACAAGTGTATTATTCTAATCTCATTTTTCTACTGTAGCACACCCCTCAAACTGGGGTGGGTGGTGGTTAATATGTGAATCACTCATCCCAAGAGGAAAAGAGAACTTTGAATTCTACACACAATGCCACTCACTGTTGCCTGGACCCTCTAAGCCAGATCCTTCCACTGAAGTTCTGCAAATAACGCTTCTTTGTTCCAGGAAATAAAGCCCTAGCTCCACCAAGACTTTCTCTCTGTGTAGGACTGCCCGAATGGGTTCAGCTGCCTCGCAGTTTGAGACCCTATATTAGTCTGCCCCAAATCCTAAATGAAATCTTCTTCCTGCCTAGACCAGATTCTATCTTCTAATTTCTTCCACTCCATATGAGATGGTGTTTGCAAGAAATGCAGTTAGCTGCAACAGCAGTTTAAATTCTAGGAGAAACTTTCCCAGCTTCAAGGCAAATATCTCATCCTCATTAAAGCAAGATGCTTTTAGGGACATGTAGGACATCTGTCAAGGGAAATGCTATGTGAGCAGATTGAGATGTTATTACCAACCGTTCAGGTACGGCGTAGCCCACCAGTTCCCAGTCCATTGCATATATTCTTAATCTGCTGAGCCATGAGAGACCGTATTTGGTTGGGGAGATAATTGCACTACAAGGGAAGCTGAAAATACAATTAATTATATAATGTTATGGCCTATTATATTTTAATACGATTACTATTTCATTATGGCATTGGGCCTTTATGAAAAATTATTGCAGAAATATGAAGAATTTTTTTATACTTGGTAAAAATGATAGATGAAACACTCATTAACTTTCAGTTCCTTCTGAATCCGCATATAGTATCAATAGAGGAATTTTTTTAAAGGCATAATCTCACAAAGGAGAAGTGAAGGAGTTAACAATAACATTGAAGAAGCTGTAAGCAGAAGGATGAGAGTTACCTGACTTAGCATACAGAGTCAAAGTGGAAAAAAGGATAGAAGTCACCAAATAGCCTCAGAAAGTGTCAGCGACAGGTCCTCTGGAAGTCAGAATAAAGATGGGGCTAACGACAGAAAGATCTTAATCTGGAGCAAAACCGGAAGAAAAACAAGACATTAGGGCAGGTAACAGAAGGTGACTCATAAATACAGGGTACTCTGACAATGAAAGATTCCCACCCAATTCTGTGCTGCTGGGGGACTGCCCCTCCCTCATCCAGGCAGAAGAGGTAGACTAGAGCGTGACCACAGAAAGCACTGTTGACAGCAGGTGTATGCACATAAAGGAAAGGAGTTCAGTGAGCATATATCAAATGGTGAGACAAGCAGCCCCCTTCTCCCCCTCAAGTCCACAGTATTCTCAGCCAGATCCACACCCTCCTGGTAGGATATTGGAAAGGTTCTCTCTAAGGAATCTTCCTAGCCCCAGAGAAAGACATAAGGAAACTGACACCAGAAAGACCTCAAGAAAACAGCCCAGAGAGATGATCTTTCAGAGAAACTCACATCTCATTTCATATTTACTATAGTGCTCCAATGAGCTTCTAGCCAGCCCTGCTGGTCTAGTGCTTAAGATTTGGTACTCTCGAGGCCACAGCCCGAATTTGTTTCCCTGGTCAGGGAACCACACCATCCGTCTATCAGTTGTCATACTGTGGTGGCTGCATGTTGCTGTGATACTGAAAGCTATGCCACTGGTATTTCAAATACCAGCAGGGTCACCCATGGAGGACAGATTTTAGCAGAGCTTCCAGAATAAGACAGACTAGGAAGAGGGACCTGGCCACCCACATCTGAAAAAATTGGCCATAAAAACTCTATGAAGTGCAGTGGAGCGTTGTCTGATGTGGCACCGGAAGGTGAGAGGGTGGTGCAAAAAGACCAGGAAGGGTTCTGCTCGGCTGTTCACAGGGTCACTACGAGTCAGAATGGACTCGATGGCACTAACAACAAAATGAACTTTCCTAATGGAAACAAAACAAGGATCAAGAAGTATATGAGGAAAACCTCTAATATGAAAATTTGGAGGCCAAAACAGTCAAAAAGGAAATAGAAAATTGGAGGAAACTATGAAGGGAGAAGAAAATTTCAAGTTACTCTAATATAAATATAACACACATTAAAGATAAATATATTTATAATATACCTATACATATCTAATATAAATATATAAAACTAAATTATGAAATGTTTTTATAAAAGAAAAAAGACTGACAAATGGAAAATTGCCATGAAGAATGAGTATATAGAACCCAAATTTAGAGCTTAAGTGTATTACAGGGTCTTTTAATAAGCATGCAGTTCAACTTCCTCTTCCTTTAAATCATTATTTGAGATTTGAAGAGTTCATTTCCTCCTTTGGGTCCTTCATTTGTAACATAGTGATAATGGAATAATCCCCTTATCATTGTTCTGTGGATTAAATGAGAAATGAATGTAAAGTTCTGAGTATAGCCTTTGTCACTCACGATATACTCAGTATTGGTAGCTATTATTATTATTACTATTTGTTATGTAAAGTAAAATTAATCAACTTATCATTACCAGTATAAAAATCCATGCTGTCTACGGGTATGTATATATTTCTGACCACAAAAGAGAAATCGTGGACTCTCCTAGAAGAATGGAGGTGTGTGCGTTCTATCTGAGACTACCAGAGGTCCTGCTCACGGCCATCTCTCCACTGCTCAACAAATGGTGTTTGACTGAATTCATAAATCTTCAGGGGAGGAAAGACTGGAGAACATAAAGAATATAACTACAAGGTCTAAATAGGGAATGTAGGAGGACTCCATCACACTGCAGAGATTTGCCCTCACTGACCCTGCTTTCACTCCACCCATCTTCAAGCCTAGTGGACTAATGGAAGTGTGTTCAAGGGATGTTCAGCTCCTCACCGGAGTCTTCTATTCCACCAGGACTGCCTCAGTCTCAGGGAAACTGAGTAAGATGATATGGATGAACAACAACAGATCTGATTAATATTGGGGATAAAAGCAAAACACACAAACCAAAAATAAAACAATGAAAATGTCCCAATGTGGCAAAATCAGAAATTACTACCTGAAGCACAGCTATAGCTACAGCCAAATGAATTCTCCTTGAGTTGAGGTGATTTTTTTCCCCTGCTGGCATTGTTATCAGCTTTGGCTGACCCTGCACTTATTCCATGCTGTTTTGGTGCATTAGCCTGCTGCTACTGTCTCCTACGCACCAGAGGTAGCAGGCTTTGCGAAATAAAACTACTTGACACAATTTGATAAAACAAAGCAAACTGTTTCCTTTCTCAATATTTCAGGAGCGGAAATCAGGCGGGGTTTTAAACAGGCTGGCCTGTTCGGTTCTGTGCTCTCTTTTCTACTCTTTCTGTCCACATTATAAAAGATCGATACATATATACCACTCATAAACATTTTCATAAGTATACTCATGTCAATAAAAATATACATTTATATTCATTCAAACACAGGAAAGCATCCCTGTTACAGAATACAGTTAAAGCAGATGCAAGTTCTATTGCAAAGAAAGAAACAGAATTAGGAGGTGGGTGTTTAACATTTCAAACATAAGCAAGAGGTTTTCTTTTCTCCTCCAAATAGAAGTGTCCACACTAAGAATTGCCGGTTTTTTTAATGATAAGCTTTTCATCAGTGCAGGTAACAACAGAGGTATTACAGAGGAAAATGGTGCATTAGAGGAGAGTTTTGACACTGTATCTCTTTCCATTCTAAGAGTTCCTTGTGTAAATAAATCCCAATCTGAGAAATAAGAGGTATATTGTAATTTCAAATGTGATTGATACTCACGTAAGGACCCCGTTCTTAGAACTGTTATAATTTGTTTTCAAGGTGAATTATGTCTTAAGCTTAAATAGTTCCATCTTCCACTGCTCCATGTAGCAAATGTAATGCTATATTCCTGAATTGCAAAGAAGACAAAGCAATGGGCTTTATTCCCTCTTGATTGCCACCTCATTTTCCCCAAGGCACTGATTTGAGCCTGTTACTTTCCAAAGTTAAACTTCTAGTTTCTAACTCCTTAGGACTTTCCATCACTTGATTGTGTCTTCTTTTCCAGCCACACATACCTATCTTCCCCAACCCCCTCCCCTGTCTCTTTATCTTGTCTTGCCTCTGTGTGTTTTAACCCCCAAGCTAGGTCTTTTACATGGATTATCATAACACAGTCTCACAAAGTACACATTTTAATCTTAAATTTCAACTCAGATTTGTCCAAGTTTTTGTATGTATTATAGTGTGTCTCTCTTACAGTTCACAATTTGTAAAATATCTTGGCAATTTTAGATGTTTCCACTTTTATGTGGTTGGCACATAGGGTGAGGATATTAAAATAAAAATTATTATAGAAAAATCACAGTTACTGACAAACATTTAATATAATAGATGTTCATTCAGAAATGAAGAAGAAAAGCCATGAGTGATTTAAAGGATATTAGTAATCTTGTCCCAAATGACATTACCCACAGCCACATGGCAGCCCCTAATAATAAGACTTTTAAAAGCTCTCCGCTAGGCATTCACGTGTCACACAACATCCCAGAACCAAGGCAGTCAAGATTTTATATTAATGGACAAGTGCAATTCAGTGTTAAGATAAAGTTAGAACTGTTGGGGCTAATGGAGTATTTTCAGGAATAAACCTACAAAGTCTTGATCGTACATCTTTGCATTGCTTGAGGGTCTACAGAGAGAGAGAGCAAAACAACAGGCCGCAGGCCCAGACACATTCTACAGTTGTGCCCATTAACTCTTGGAGAGAATACAGACACGCCACCTAATGATAGCAATTTCCAGTCAATCTAGCAAAAGACATGACCTGTTCTGAATTTCCTGGAGGTTATAAGAACATTGACTAATTTACTGAGCCACTATAATAAGATAACCAGATGGAGAAGCTAATGGGCTGAGACAACGACAGTTAAACATTATTTGCTAACATTGGTATAGTAGAGAGTGGAGTATATTATCGGCCAGTACTTACCTTTTAATTAAAATAATACTGTTTTCAGCATTATTTTAATACAGTAGTTAGGCAGCATGGATTCAGACTACTAGCCTTATTATTATTTTTTTTTAGGTTCTTTTGGGATGACTGCTTGAGCAAAGTCAGACAACCTGAATATCACAGTATTTTGATCCAGCTGCTTAAAGTCTATTGCTTCTTTGACCCTACCAAGTTAATATTTTAAAGAATATGAAGCAGTATAGCTTCACAGACACAAAATCAAAAACCTTAGAATTGGAACTAAAATCTTTAAAGATCATTCAGTACAGTCTCTACATCCCATCTTTGAATATCTTCTAGGAGTTGTTCTATGTATCACTGAAATTTAAAATATTCCCTTCAAGTCTCTGTTTTCACGTACTTCTAGTTGTTTATTATAGTAAGACAGGAAGACATTGCCTTAAGCAAATCCATTTCAGTGGCCCAACACTCTCCTATATGCAATTCTATGATGAACATTACAAAAAATCTTCAAGTAACATTCTCATTATTTTACACTCAGAGTCTGATTAAATAGTACTGACCACATGTGTCTTAAGTATTCTCTTGTATCACAAAAATTTGAAAGTATCTTTCTACCTCCCTCCCTTTGTATAGTTTTTCTTTACCTATGATCTTGTTGCAAACTTTTAATTTGAAGAAATGAAACGCGTGTTATCCTAATTTCCCTTTTGCTGACTTATTGCATCCCCCATTATTTTCCATCAGTGTGCTCCATTCAAACGTATTTTTAACTCAGTCTGTTTTTCTGCTCCTACTTTTACTACTTTCCCCCTTTCTCTACCCACCAGTTATCCCTTTGTTTCTCCCTTGTCCCATCTTTCCCTGTTCCTTTCATCATTTTTTTTTCCTTTTGTCTCCTGAATTTATTGTTTAGTTACTCATTTCAGTACTTCTGAATGTTTTGAGTCACAGTGTTGATTCTGATTTTACTTTTCTGCTTTAAGGTTTGAAAGACACACGCACATACTAGCAAGACCAGTGAAAATAAATACACACACTCACAAAAACCTTTATTCCTCCCAGATTCCCTCCTCCTTCCCAGAGGGAGATAGAAAGTGTTAACAGTCAGTCTGAATTAACTAAAAGTTTGGCCCACTGAATAATATTTGTAAGAATAAAATTATACTAGAAAAAAGTGCTTTTAGAAACTTATTCTAAATGCTCTGTTTTCTTTGTTCGCTCACCCAGTGTGGGAGATAATAATATTCTACAACAGGTCGTTTAGATAACAAACGTATACTCACCTCTTGTATGTGGTCCATGCTGCCACAGCTCTATTGATTTCCCCTCCACAAATTTTCTTGAGTCATCTGTAAAATATCCGCCTTCTAGGGTTCTGCACCATGAAGCATTAACTCTCCTTAAGCAAACTATCTACCAGTCTCCGAGTCACTTTCCATCCACTGTAGATTTTTTTTTTTTTTTGGTGAGGAAGACCAGCCCTGAGCTAACATCCGTCACCAATCCTCCCCTTTTTCCTGAGGAAGACTGGCCCTGGGCTAACATTCGTGCCTATCTTCCTCCACTTTCTATGGGACGCCGCCACGGCATGGCTGACAGGCAGTGTGTTGGCGGGCGCCCGCGATCCGAACTCGCGAACCCCGGGCTGCCAAGCGCGGACGAAACCGCTGCGCCACCGGGCGGCCCCCCTCCACTGTAGATTTTTAAGCGTGACTCTCAGTCTGCATCTCCACTCTCAGCTCTGCTGTCCATTTTGTTAAGTCTGTGACCTCGGAGAAGATGCTAATCGTCTCTATGACTCAATTTCTTCGTCTGAAAATGGAGAAAATAAGATCACTTACCTCGTAGGCTTATTGAATAAGACTTAATGACAGAATAGGTAATTTGGACCAAGATTTTTCTTGAGGACAACTGTAAAAGCTATGTAAAATATTTTAAAAATCTACATGAGGACATCAGAAAACTAATGAGTTGGTAAATTATTTTTGAGTTAAGATTGACTAGGGGTGGGCAGAGTCTTAGAGTATTGATTCCATTAGGTCAGCTCTTCCCTTTGGAGACGTTGGCTGATACCAGGGGAGATGGTTGAGAGAGTTGGTAGCTTATAAACACTTCTGAGAGTCTCATGCGGCAAGGGACACAGGAATTGTAATTTAGAGTGCCCCCAAGTGGGGATGTGGCCCTGGAGAACACTGCTTCATTTCAGTTGGGATCTGCAGGGGCTCGCACCAGGAATAAGAATGGCCGAGAAATTAACATTCCATGGCAGGGTACTCCAGTTCAAAATCCTCTCAATCTCAATACATGAAATTGGATGAAGGCAATCACACGGTGACGATGCCTCAGGTGACTGGCAGAAGGAAACACACGTCCTCTTTCGAGGAAGACAATATTATTGGCATAAAATTATTTATGCAAACAAATTGGTAAGTAAAGTGTCTCACACAATAAGAAAGAACAAGGTTCAATAAAGCAAAACAATATGGAACCGAAAAACCCCCGAAAATATCAAAAAATGAAAACAAATTGTGAGATGCTCCAGCCATTGGAGTTACAAAATATAGACTTTACAATAATTATTACAACAAGGTTTAATGAAGATAGTGGAAAATAATTTTAAAAGAAACCAATGAAAATTGTAGAACAAAAAATAAATTAAATAACCACAGTTAAAAACTCAGTGGGGATTTCTGACTTCAGCTCCAACATGTAAAGAGCTTGAAAGAAATCCACAGGGGGCACATCACGATACCACTGCTTGTGACAAATCTTTGTGCTATTTTCTTCTCTGTATGGATATTTTATAAACAATTGGAGTTTTATTAGAAAGTTTCACTGAGTTAATCTTTATTTCTCTTAGTAAAAAAGAAAAGAAAACCCACGATGCAACAGGAATGAGAATCAACAAAATCATTAGAGCACAGAATCAGATCTACAAAGATTTCAAATAGTGAAATGAACAGACAGAATATAAAATAGCTATGCTTAATGTGTTTGATTTGAAAACAAATCAACGAAAATTTTCAGGAAGAAACAATATAAGATTAAATTTTAATAGTTAGGTTAATCAGCACTTTAGATGTAACTGAGAGAATAACTAGTGAGAAGGAAGCTGGATTCAAGTATATTATCCAGAATATGACAGAAATTTTAAAAAGATGCAGAAAAAAGAGTAAGAATGTAAGAGACACAGAACATGAAGTGAGAGAGAATAACGTTACACCTAATTGGAACTCTCAGGAAAGGATGCCTGTATAATGCAAAAAAGATAATATTCAAAATGACAATGTTTAAAATTTTCCAGCGTTGTTGAAAAATTTACTGAAAAATCCTCAGAGTCAAGAGACTAAATTAATCTGAAGCAGTATAAACAAAAAGAAATTTTCAATTGACTAAATAGTAATAAAACTGTACTCCAAATTAAAAGAGACTATTTTAAAACTAGCCAAAGGAAAAGACAAATGACCTATAAAAAGAATGGTAATTAGACTGATGGCGACTTCTCAACAGCAACAGCAGAGCACAGAAGGATTTGTAGCTAACACAAAGCATTGTCAAATCAGAGTCATGTAATAAAGAAACATTGCCCAATTTTTTTTGTTTTATTCATATCTCCCCTAAGGATTTTTCTTTTAAAAATAGACTTTATTGTTCAGCAAAATTATATTTTACTTATGACAGTGAAATAAGGACGTTCACACACAAACAAAAGCTGAAAGATTTAATTACTAACCCTGCCTACAAAAAAAAATTCAGGAAGAACGAAAATGATCCCAGCTGGAGTATCTAAAATGTAAGAAAAAAGTGAGTTTAAGGTATTGATAAATACATAGGTAATTTTGAACCATAATTGACTATATAAAATAATAATATAATAAATTTGGGGGAAGGAGACTAGAGTGGAAGGAAACTACTAAATAACAGTATCTAATATGTTGGGAGGATGATTAGACTTAACAAACTCTGATCCTTGTGTCATTTGGAAGGCTAGTCAAGATAGTTCCTAAAATTAGATTCTGTGAAGAATGCAAGGTAATATAGAGAAACAATTAAAATACCAGACATAGTGGATAAAACTTTCTTAGTTTTCATAGCAGATAAAACAAGTAGAGGAAAAACTAGACTCAACGTATGTTGTATTAAGCGAAATTTTACAGGAATATAAGGAAAGACAGACAAATCTGCCGGCATAGTGGAAGATGTATACACACCTCTTCCAATAATTAATAGATAAAATAGCCCAAACTGAAAAATACGTAGAAAATTTGAGCAAGATCAAACTTTTTAATATTAGAAAATTGAATAATGCAATAGGAAGAAAAACATGATTTTTTCTTAATATGTGCAGTACAAGCATTTGATAAAATTCAGCATCCATTCATGCTAGAAAGTCTCAAAGTAAGACTCTAAAGGGAAATTTCTTAACTTGCCAGAGGCAGCTTTCAGATCCTAGTCACCGTTCCTGATCCTTAGCATGATTCCCTCTATCACGCTGGATGTTGAACCAAAGAAATGGAGTTGTTAAACGCCGTATAACGTTCAATGTGTGCGTGATGTAAATTTCTGAAATTCAGATGAGTTTTCATTTTTTACTAAATAAAGTCTATACTTTATTCATGTTGGGAAAGGCAGTCTCATGCATGCACATGCGTACAGTCTTCTGACCCTCTCTTGGTCACATAAGAATAGACCTTGGACCTGGAATAATTCCTTAGGGAGATAAAGAGCCCACACAGCCCGCGCTGACTTGTCACCTTGTGTGCGAATATTTATCCCCGTTTCAGACTCAGTGTCCTTTGTCTGGCTTATGCGTGTGCGTCATATGGCATCTGGCCAACACCGCTATTATATCTGTCCCCTACAGGGAGGGGACAGCGTCCTTCTGCTGCAATACAAGATGGGTGTATGCCAGTCACTTGCCCTGGAGCGACCCACTGGCCATGGGGGACTGATACTACTGAAGATCTAGCCCCGTCTCTTCTCCACGTGAGTAAAGCTTTGTTCTGTCCAGTACTTGACCGCATTGTGCTCTCCTTGATGCCTCTGAAACCAGGATGCAGTGGGCTGAAGTGCTCAGACTTCTGCTCCTGATGATAGGCAACAGATGTCCTTTACCTGGCAATAGGCACCCGGATTTCCCTAGTTTTCACTTAGTGTCCTTCCGTCCAGGATCTCATCCAGGATACATTTAGACATCATGACCTCTTAGGCTTCTCTTGGCTGTGACGGTTTCTCAGATTTTCCTTGTTTTTAATGACCTTGATAGTTTTGAGGAGTACTGGTCAGATGTTTTATAAAATGCTCCTTTATTGGGGCTTGTCTAATGTTTTTCTTGTGTTTAGACTGGGTTACAGTTTTTGGGGAGGAAGGCCAGAGAAGTAAAGTGCCATATTCATCACATTATGTTAATGACATGTGACTTATCACTGTTATTGATTTTGATCACCAGAATGAGGTATTGTTTGTGAAGTTTCTCCATTGTAAAGTTACTCTTCCCCCCCCACCTTTCATACCATATTCTTTAGAAGGAAGTCACTATGGGTAGCCCACATGTAAAGAGGGAGGAGTTATCCTCCACTTCCTTCAGGAAGGAGTATCTATACAATTTATTTAGAATTATTTTGCATGGAAAAGTTTGTCTCTTCTCCCACATGTGGCTTTTTTTCAATAATTTGTTTATATCAATATGGATTTATGGATATGTATTTTACTCTTTGGGTTAAATAAATTACTACTATATTTGTTTCTCAAACTTTTCCCAGCTTTGGACATTGGGAGCTCTTTCAGCAGTCTTCTGTATCACTTGACATACTCCATCAGTGTGTGTGTGTGTGTATGTGTGTGTGTGTGTGTGTGTGTGTGTGAGTGTGTATATATACTTCCTTACTTTCTGGCTCTATCAGATGCCCAGGCTTATTTTATATATTTCATGTCCCAGTCCTAGAATAATTCATTTCTCCTGTGGAAATTAATAAACAGAAACCTAATTAAATTGGAGTTGGGAGGCCAAAAGGGGGAGCTGTCACTTCCCAGTCCAATATGAAAAAGGAAGACTTCCTCTTCTTGACTGACAAGAAGCTCAGCCAATGAGAGACTGTCACATCAGCCAATGAAAAGCCACTATATCTCAAACTCTCTGTTTGCAGTAGCCCTCCCAACTTCCTCTCCCCCTCTGCAAAGAGTTTCTCCTCTCCTTTGCTGTTGGGGAGTTGCATGTGGCTCACCATGTTACAGACCCTGAATTGTAATTCTTTCTGATACCAAATAAATTCATTTTGGGTGGAGAAATAACTGGCCGTCTGTTTAAGGTCAACGCTCCAAGGAGCCTCAGTTTTTTTAAGTTGGAAAACGAAATTTAAGATCTGGCTGCTAGGTGTGCTTATTGCAATTGAGATGTCATTTCTAGGTCCTCTCAGCTGACAGAACAAGGACATATATGTGTGTATACTAACCATGTATATACACATACCTATATATATTTCTATATATAACTATCTGTATCTATATTAAGATAAGCATGAGTTTATACTGATGTCTCCAACTCTAAACCATTATTATATGGATCATTTTAGCCTCTTCACCTTGCTTCTCTGTAAACTCTCACTCTAAAGGTAAAAAACTTGGCTCCCATAATCACATTAATTTATTTAATTGTTTAATTCAGAATACATGTAGAGCAGTATTAGAATTAACCCGTATCTCTGTGGAAAACAACTTTATCCAACACCGTTTATGTTCAGCTATTTTTATCTTCAGTCATACTGACTCCACTCATTTTCAGTTACTTAAGTCACCACCTTTATACCCCTACCCTCTTCGGTGAAGTTTTCTCTTATACTGGAATACAGTAAAATTGTTTGTACATTCTTCATTTTATTCTGGTATCCCCTGGTCACTTAAATAATTTTTTAAATTTGCATACATTAAGATTAATTATTCATGTTGTAAAGTTCTATGGATTTTGACAAATGCATAGTGTCATTTATCCACCATTACAGTCTCATATACAAGAGTTTCACTGGCCTAAAAAATCCTCTGTGGGGGCCTGGCCTGGTGGTGTGGTGGTTAAGTTCACAACCTCCACTTCAGCAGCCTGGGGTTTGCATGTTCCGATGCTGGGCACTGACTGATTCACCACTTGTCAAGCCATGCTGTGGTGGTGTCCCATGTAGAGGAAGATGGGCATGGATGTTAGCCCGGGGCCAATCTTCGTCAGCAAAAAGAGGAGGATTGGCAATGTACCTGAACTCAGGGCTAATCTTCCTCACCAAAAAAAAAAAATCCTCTGTGCTTCACATATTCAACCATCCCCCCCACCAACCCCTGACAACCACAAATCTTTTTACTCTAGTTGTACCTTTTACAGAATTCATACACTCTGTACGTATAGATGTTGTACAGTGTGTAGTCTCTTCAGAATGAATTTTTTCACTTAGCAATATGCATTTAAGATGCATCATGTATTTCCATAGTGGATCAGTCATTCCTTTTTATTCTTGAATAATATTCCACTGTAAGGATGTACCACAGTTTGTTTACCCATTTACCTATTAAAGGACATCTTGGTTGATTTCAGTGTCCGGTGATTATGAATAAAGTTGCTATAAACATTTAAGTGCAGGTTTTTATGAGAAGATAAGTTTTCAACTCAGCTCAGTAAATATCTAAGAGCATGTTTGTTGGCTTGTGTGATAAGACTATGTTTAACTTTGCAAGAAGCCATCAAACTATTTTCCAACGTGCCTAACCATTTTGCATTCCCATCAGAAATTAAGAAGAGTTTATCTGTATCCTTGACAAAATTGGTACTGTCAGGTTTTTGGATTTCAGCCATTCTAATAAATGTGTAGTGGTATCTCATTGTTGTTTTAGTTTTCAATTCCCTGATCCATATAATGTTAAGTGTTTTTTCATATGCTTATTTTCCATCTGTAATTTTCTTTGGTAGGGTGTCTGTAGACATCTTTTGCACATTTTTTAGTTGGATCATTCATTTTCTTATTGTTGAGTTTTGAAAATTCTTTGGATATTTTGAATACAAGTTGTTTATCAGATGCATGTTTTGCAAATATTTTCTCCCAGGACATGACTTATCTTTTCATCATCTTAACAGTGTTTTTTGCCGATCAGAAGTTTTTATTTTAATGAAATCCAACTAATCAATTTTTTCTTTTATGGATCATATTTGCTGTTTTATCTAAAACTCAATGCCAAACCCAAGTTCATCTAGATTTTCTTTTATAATTTACTCCAGAAGTTTTACAGTTTTGCATGTTACATTTAGATCTATGATCCATTTTTAATTAATTTTTGTAAATGGCTATGATAGGCTTTTAGGGTTTTTATTGTTGTTCTTTTGCTTATAGACATTGAATTTTTCCAGCACCATTTGTTGAAAAGATAATCCTTCCTCCATTGATTTGCCTTTACTCCTTTGTCAAAGATCAATTTTGTGGGTCAATTCTGGGCTCTCTCTTTTGTCCTAGGATTCTGGGCCATATGTGTATAATTTGCCAAAGCTACCCTGTCTTAACTATTGTAGCTTTATAGTAAGTCTTCAAATTGGATAATATGTGTTCTCCAACTTTGCTCTTCAGTATTATGTTGGCTATTCTAGGTTGTTTGATTTTCTAAATAAACTTTAGAATCAGTTTACTAATATCTACAAAGTAGTTTATTGAGATTTAGATGTAATTGCATTAAATCTATAGATTAAGATGGGTAGAATTGACATCTTAACAAAATCTCTCCTTTTATTTAGATCCTCTGTAATTTCTTTCATCAGTGTTTTTTAGTTTTCCACATGTAGATCCTGTACATATTTTGCAAAATTTATACCTAAATATGTCATTTGTGTGTGTGTGTGTGTGTACTAATGTAAATGGAATTGTTCTTAATTTCAAATTCCAATTGTTCATTGCTGGGATATAAGAAAACAATTAACTTTGGTACATTACCCTTGTATCCTGCAACCTTGCTGTGTTCACTTATTCTAGAACATTTTGTCTCTTCTTTGAGATCTTCTACACAGCAACCAAATCATTTGCAAATAAAAACAGTTATAGTTCTTCCTTCCCAAACTGTACACTTTTTATCTCTTTTTCTTGTTTTATTGTACTGTCTAGGACTTCCAGTACCTTGTTGAATAGGAACTGTGAGAAAGGGCATCTTTGCCTTGTTGTTGATCTTAGAGGAAACATTTTTCACTTTAGTTAATGGATTTTGATTCTTATGTGCTAAACAAACACTCAAATTGGGTTAAAAACAAAGCCCGAATTTGTAGTTTAAAAGAGCTAAACTTAAAAATAAAACTCTAGAAAGATTGCATATAAAATAATGACTTTAGGGAGCCAAAGTTAGGTTATTAGGAGATGATACTAAAACAGAAACAGACATCAATGGCACTATCACGTTACAGAGACTGGCCGATCTCTTTACTGCCTCTCTGGGATCCCAAGTTTACTCTGAAAACAGAAGAAAATAAATCTAAGTATAAAATGATTGAAAACTGCCTCCAACTCTCAAAAAAATCCTTTGATCTCCTTCTGTTTGAGCTTTCTCTGTGGCCTGGTTTTATGAGAAAATTTCTAGAAAACTTGATGAGACTTTCTGTGTAATAAGTGAGTCACAGTGAAAAAGTAGAAATTTTATTACAATATTTTATATTTAAAAAAGATAAGCAAGCCAAGTACACTTATTTCAAAGGTAAATTTCCAGTCATTTTATTCCTGTCACCACTCATAAGGCCATGACTCATTTACTAGAAAAGCCCCCCCCAAAAAAAGTAATATGTTAGATTTAAGCTAAAATGCTTATGCTATAAAAAGTTATCCCTTCTTTCCCCAATTTTGCATTTCTTAGTAAAGGTAAGGAAGTGCAAGATTAAAAAGAAACATTTTATTAATTAAATGACATTTTGTCTAAATGAATATATTAAACATTTTATGATTAACACTAAACATTGGGGGCTGCTTCTTAACTAATTTATTTTCAAAGACTATTGTACTAACATCTCATTGGATGAAAAAGATATTCTCTGTGTTCTTAATTTTAAGTTTCTAATTGTACTGAAAAGACTCTGCACTGTTTCTTGTTTTTAAGAACTGTTTCAAAAGAAATTAACAAGAATTTCAAAAAAAAATTAAGTAAATCAAAACGATTGCAATGAGAACAAACTATATCTATGTCTACAAGGGATTGATACATTTGAATGAATAAGTAAATAAGAAAGACTCTGATGAACAAATTTTTATTTGTCAAGTTTTTGGTTGTTTCTAATAATTGTTTGGGATGTTGGAATAAATTTGTCTCTTGTTATAAAAGATCAAGACTTTGATGAGCCTTCCGGTTTAAAATGGTATCTAGCCTGACCTCCTCCCACCCACTCCCCTAACATCTTAAATTACCCATAGAGGTGGGAGAAGGGGTCACAACAACATCAGAACTAACACTAGCAGGCATCTCAGTTTGAACTTCCAAGAAGAAAGCAGCAATAATTATAAAACTGATGAATTTGCATTGGGATTGTATTTACCTGTATTGAATCTTTTCATGTAACAAGGTAGCAGGCATTAGTCATCTTCGCCACCATCTGCTGTCAATTTCAGAGATGCAGGGGTTTTGTCATCTAGGAAAAAAAAAATAGGCAATTGTCTCTCTCTCTCTTTTTTTAAAAATTCTTTTGCCCAGATGTTTTGTGATGAAGGGGTCAGAATATTGTTTCTACACATGGGTCCTAATCCTGCTTTCTCTTATCTACTCATAAACCAGCAGGAACATCAAATTCCAGAAGCATTGGGTGGGACACACTAGAGTGGACCTGGTAGCAGGGCTGTGGGAGGACAAGACTACTTCTATCTATAACATAGCCAATATGTAGTCTACAAGAGGAAGGTCCTATGAACTGGATAGAAACAAAACTATCTGCTTTAGCAATTCGCCCTGGTATCACAATTGTTAACATACTAAATTTGTTTAGGATATCAGACAATTGGGTAGCGTGTAGAAGGAACATTTGATCTGAGTACAACAAGTATATATAGTGTGCTGAAAATGTGTTAGAAACCAGAATTTGAACACAGAACTGCAATTTATAAATCCAATCAGTGAGACAAAGAACCATACAGTGATGTTACTGGTAGAATTCAGAAGAAAAGTTCATGAGAGTAATGTCTTCAAAAAAATTAAAGAAGTATTAATGTGCTTTAAATAAAAAAATTCAACCAGCTTTTCTTGAAACCTGGCAAAAATGATTATAAGACTTGTTTTGAAGAATAAACACCTTAGGTCAGTGGTTCTCAAAGTGTGATCTCCAGACCAGCATTATTAGCATCACTTGGAACTTCTTAGAAATGTAAATTCTCAGGCTCCATATCTGACTTGCTGAATCAGAAATTCTGGGGTTAGAGTCCAGTATTCAGTATTTACTAAGTCCTCCAGGGGATTTCAGTACATATTTAATTTGTTTTGATATATAGGCAATTTGATTTAGATTATCTAATACATTAGGAGTAGAGAAGTATAATGTCAGAGGCATTGCATGTCCATATATATACACGTGTGTGTGTGTGCTCAGCCATACTAATTAAAACAACATGAAATGGCACTGGAACAAAAAAACATTCATAGAGAGAGAAAAAAATCCAGAAAAAGATTCAGGCATATTTACAAAATGAAATCAGATCTTTACCTAAAATCATATACAGAATTAACACAAAATGGATCAAAACCTAAACATAAGAACTAACACTATAAAACTCTTAGAAGAAATCATGGGGGGAAATACAAATGATACTGGATTTTGCAATGATTTCTTGGATATAACACCAAAAGCATTGTGGTGGTTAATTTTGTCTGTCAACTTGACTGGCCTAAGAGGTGCCCAGTTAGGTAGTAAAACATTATCTCTAGGTGTGTCTGTGAGGGTGTTTCTCGAAGTGATTAGTATTTGATTCAGTAGACTGAGTAAAGAGATCCACCCTCAGCAATGTGGGTGGGCATAATCCAACATGTTGGGGGTCCAAATAGAGAAAAAGGTGAAGAAAAGGTAAATTCTTTCTCTCTTCTTGAGCTAAGACATCCATCTACTCCTGCCCTCTGACATCAGAGCTCCTGGTTCCTCGGCCTTCAAACTCCAGGACTTACACCAGCAGCCCACTGGCTCTCAGGCCTTTGGAATAGGACTGAATTGTACCATCAGCTTTCCTGGTTCTCCAGGTTGCAGGTAGCAGACTGTGGGACTTCTTGGCCTCCATAACTGCATGAGCCAATTCCTATTTTTTTGTATATATTATATATATAATATATAATATTTTATATATACATATGTATGTTATATATGTCCTATTGGTTCCATTTCTCTGTAGAACCCTGACTAAAACAGGCAACAACAACAAAATTGATAAATTAGACTACATCAAAATTTAAAACTGTGGGGGCCAGCCTGGTGGTGTAGCGGCTAATTTCATGCACTCCGCTTTGGCGGTGTAGCACTAGTTGGTTCGGATCCTGAGCATGGACCTACACACCACTCATCAAGCCATGCTGTGGTGGTGTCCCACATACACAATAGAGGAAGGTGGGCACAGATGTTAGCTCAGAGCCAATCTTCCTCACCAAAAATAAATAAATAAATAAATTGTGCATTAAAGGACACAATTAGCAGAGTGACGAGTGAAAAGGCAACCCACCGAATGTGGGAAAATATTTGCAAAACATATACCTGATAAGGGGCTATTATCTAAAACACATAAGTAACTCCTATCACTCATCCACAACAAAAGTTGATTTAAAAATGGCCAAAGGACTGTAATAGACATTTCTCCAAAGAAGACATACAAATGGCCAATTATCACATGAAAAGATGCTCAACATCACAAATTATTAGAGAAATGCAAATCAAAACTGCAGTGAAATACTACCTCACATTCATTAGGTTGGCTACTTTCCAAAGAAAGAAAAAAACACAGAAAATAACAATTGTTGGTGAGGATGTAGAGAAATTGGAACTTCTGTGCGCTGTTGATGGGAATGTAAAATGGCGTAACTGCTATGGAAAACAATATGGTGGTTCCTCAAAAAATTAAAAATATGTTCCAGCAATTCCACTTCTTGTTATATATCCAAAAGATTTGAAAGGAGAGTCTCAGAGATATTCGTATGTCCATGGCCATAGCAGCATTATTTGCAATAGCCAAAAGATGGAAGCAACCCAAGTGTCCATTGACAGATGAATGGGTAAGCAAAATGTGGTACATACATACAATAGAATATTATTCAGTTTTAAAAGGAAGGCAATTCTGACATATGCTATAATGTGGATGAACCTTCAGGATGTACGCTAAGTGAAATAAACCAGTCACAAAAAGAAAAACACTATAATTCCAATTATATGAGGTACTTAGAGTAGTCAAAATCACAGAGACAGAAAATGGAATGGTCCTTGCCAGGGGCTGGGGGCGGGGGGGTGGGGAATGGGGACTTATTGTTTAATAGGTATAGAGTTTCAGTTTTACAAGATGAAAAGAGTTATGGAGATGGATGGTGGTGACAGCTGTACAACATTATAAATGTACTTAATATCACTGAACTGCACACTTAAAAATGGTTAAGATGGTAAGTTTTATTTTCTGTGTATTTTACAAATATAGACAAAATTAGAATATAATAAAAGTGGCAGTTTGAATCAGTGAAAAACAATTTTCATACAGTATTGAAAAAATTGACACCCTATTTGTGGAAACAAAGTTATATCAGTAATTCATTCTAACCTCCACAATAAATTTTAGATATATTAGAGTAAAATGTGAAAAAAAATGAAACTGTAAAAATGTTAGCAGAAAAGCTTCTGAATATTTCTATAAGCTTTGAGTGTGGTAGGTTATTCAAAACCTAACAGCAGAAGAAACTACAAAGGAAAAATAAACATGTCTGAGAGGACAAATAACTTTTCAAAAAATTGGGGAAAAAGAAGTGCCCACCCCATGGAGGTCTGGGTAGCTCAGTGTGGGCTCTCCTCTAGGATGCTCAGGCACCAGGCCATGATTTGCAGTGACCCTCCTAAGGGGTTAGAGTCCCACTTCCACGGAATACATCCTCTGAGCTTCTAGAATCTGATAACCCCAACCTCTTCCTTGTGTTCCCCCAGCCCTACAGGTAGAAGCTACTTCCTGAAATTATTAGCTCTGCTAATTCACTCTCCCTTTTTGCCTTCTCCAGAATCTGCTTTACCAATTCCTTATATTATCTGTTAAAATCCCTGATAAGGTTTATTTTCCTCATGGATGCAAATTTTAAATACTTTTTTTATGTTTATAAAGTACTTCATAAGAATTTTATATTATAAATTAAATAATAAAGATTATGTCCATTAAATCTCAAAACTGTATGAGGGGAAGAGATAAAGACTCGTTATACAAGAAAAGTCCCTTTGTAGTTGCCATCTCTCATGCACCAGGGCTTAGAACAAATTCCGTAAATCATATCGCATGAGTTAAGAAGCAAGCTTTGCCCAGAAATCTTATAAACCTGGGGTCAACAAGAAGAGAATGCAATAGTTCCACAGAGTCCCCATTTTCTACAGAGAGAAGCATGCCAGATCCAGGGAATTCTGGGGGACATGCGATAGGCTTTGAAATCCAGGGCAGATCCCCACATTCCCCTTTCAGGCATGAAAACAGCCAAGTCAGTGAGGGGATATGCAGATACCTGGGATGTCAGTCACACCTGTCTAGAAGTTGCTCTACAGGAGTTGTCTGACAAAACCAGCTTCCCAGCCCCTGGAGACTTTGGGACTCTTGGGAATTTGTAGCACCTCCTATCAGATGAAGCAAGATCCCATGAGAAGTTGGATTCAGACACAATCCCTCCTGAAGGGACAGTAGGAAGAGTCTAGTCCAAGTTGCCCTGTTGCCCAGACCACCCAGAATGAATACATTTGTTGTTCCATCATCCCTTACTCTCTTCATTTCTCTTTTCTTTACATAGATTTTTTTTTGCCTGTTAATATACTATATAATTTCCTTACTTAGTATGCCTATTGTTGTCTGTCTGTCTTTTTGCTCTAGGATGTAAAGTACACAAGGGCATGGCTTTAGGTTTGTTCACTGATGTTTCCAAATCTAGATCCATCCAGTCTCATCCTAGTAGGTACTCAATAAACACTGACTGAATGAATAAATGAAGGCTGGAGTTTCTTTCTTCCAAGTCTATCTGCCTTTCATCATTTTCCTTTTCTGCACACTGTCTTATCTAGACCACTAGCCCCAGCCCTCAGCTCTACAAAACATCGTCAAGCTCTGTGCTCTAAATCAGTGTTCAACTTTTATATCAAGACCATGGTCTTTTCTATACTTATGTGTGTTTTCTCCCTTTTCACTAGTTTCTCTCTCAAATTTATTTAAGAAAGAAGAGTGAGTTAATTTAAAGAAAATAAAATGGCAAATAGTAATATTGAAAAATGAAGAAACGAGGGAAATTTGAATGTGTAATTAGAGTAATCCAAGTTTATAAAAACAACAAAAGAAAAGAAAAAGAAAGGGACTAAAAAAAAAAGGATGATGTTCTTCATCCGTCTCAAAGCACACGACTGGAGAGAGCAAGCAAGTTAGAAATGTGGTAAGATGGGTAATAGTATTCAGAATTATGTGTTAAAATTAAAGATTTTCAAAAAGGAGAGAAAATTGAAAGATGACAGTGCTGTTGCTACAGGTACAGATGCTGCAGTGAGGAGAAGATCGACACTTCCAAGAGAAGGGTAAGGAATCTCTGAGCCCAGTGTGTTGGACAGGCCACAAATGTGTATGTAGGTCTAAGTCACAGACATAATCTCAAAGGAGATCTCAATATGGAATTTTTCAGATAACAGCTGCCAGGATAGTAACTGAATGATGTCAAAGGGGAGAAGTTCTTTTCTCTCTCTCTTTTCTTTTAATGAAGAATTATAAAACAATTGTAGAGAAGCTGCAGAAAGAGGCCAAGAGTGTGTTTTCTCCTTTCTCATGTTCCTGAGATAGAGGAAAACAGAAGTTTCAGCTGGAGAAGTTGGTGAGACCATAACACCCAAATTCCATTGATAGAAACTTCAGGAAAAAAATAAAGATGAAGGAAATGCTTGCCCACCTGCTCCTCACAGCCAATGCTTCGTTAATTTTAGAAGGCATTATCTGCCACGGACAAATCAGGTTGTTTTCTTTAGCTCAGGATTTGGCTCAAAGTCAGATTTCAATGAATGCTTTTTGAATATAATGTTGGTTTATAGATATTTCATTTGTGTAATGAGAAATATATCCTCACAGTAAAGGAGATAATACTATAAACACATCAGCACAGTGCTCAATTCTTAGGATGCCTTTGGCAATTTAGGCAAAGTTGGAAGTTGAATGTCACCGTGATTCCCATTTTGATTTTCTTATTCAATCTTGATACACCAGTTTTTAAAATTCAAAATCATGCCAGTTTTATTAATTATTTGACTTACCTACTGTATCATCATGATCATGTTTTCCATGCAACTTATTCAAATATTTTCTACATTTGTCTTGCCTATTAATTGGCCATGATATTTGAACTTAGGAAATGTCAAGGTTAAGTCCCTCACCTAGATATAGAAATAGAATGACAAAGTATGACAGCAGGAATTGTATATGATATGCCCTTCTACTCAATCATGTGTAGCGTGTCACTTCTAGTCCAACTTATCATGAGAGTCATTGAATGTATCTGACAGGACATATATTTGACTGCTGGAATGATGGACGTCTCTGAATGTGTAGACTTGGCTTGATGGGAGAAGATTATGAACGTGTGGCATCGAGGGCAGGTTCCCAGCAGTGAAAACTGAATTTCTACCTGACACTGCACCAAGGTTCTGGGATATTTGCTCTATTACGATGGCTGACAGTTTGCATGTGTTGTAACTCTGGCAATCAGTCAACCTGCTCTTGATGGGTAATTGCCAGCAGGAACCTAATTTTTCC
This sequence comes from Tapirus indicus, assembly GCA_031878705.1. Classification (NCBI taxonomy): domain Eukaryota; kingdom Metazoa; phylum Chordata; class Mammalia; order Perissodactyla; family Tapiridae; genus Tapirus; species Tapirus indicus. The sequence continues at coordinate 64,611,722 of CM062923.1, forward strand.
ACATCAATTGTCACACATGTCTCTAATATTCTTATTCACCATTAACCAGATTGACGATGTTGTTGCAGACAAGAATAGAAGCAGGAAGGAAAGGTTTTGCTTTCTTCCTGTAAAGACACAACAGTTCAGATAAATCATATAAGCAAAAAGCTAACAAGTCTTTGGAGCAGATACGTAAGATTAAAACAAATGACAATGTCCAATGTCACATTCATGCATTGATCAGTATCAAATTGCTAATAACATATTACTGATGCATATGAAGTAAGTCAAGTTATTTTAGCTTGTGGAACAGAGAGCCCTTAATGCATTTTGAAAGTAGGAGTTTTTAGTAACCACTTGATGTGGATGTATTTCTCTTTCTTTAAATTTTAAATACATTTTAATCTAAAGTAAATTATTTTTCTTTTTTTTTTTGAGCAAGATTGGCCCTGAGGTAACATCTGTTGCCAATCTTCCTCCTTTTTTGCTTTTTTTTCTCCCCAAAGCCCCAGCAGATAGTTGTATGTCATAGTTGTGCACCCCTCTAGTTGCTCTATGTGGGTCGCCGCCTGAGCATGGCTTGATGACTGGTGCGTCGGTCCGCTCCCAGGATCCGAACTGGCAAACCCCAGAATTCTGAAGCAGAGCACCCAAACCCAACAGCTATGCCACTGGGCCTGCCCTCATAAATTATTATTCTAACTCTAGGAATAACATGTATGTCATGTAAGAAAGTGTGGAAACAAGATAAGAATTAATATAATGAAGACAATACAAATTACTAATAATTCTATCACAAAATAACTTTTGATAGATGTATTTTCAAGTATACATGTATATACATATCTTATTATATGTATATGTATCACACACATATATCTCATTATTATACATTATCACTCTAATGGATGTTTAACATTCATTTCACCAATTCTTTATTATTGCACGTTGGATTTTTCATATTTTTTAATTTTATAAATTACACTTTAACATATAACCTTAAGATGACATGTATGAAGACACCTTTACTGTTTTATTATGATAAATGACAAAAAAGGAATTGCTGGGATGAAGGATATACAGTTTTAGACTTTCTATATCTGATGTTTAATTTCTCAGAATTTAAACTTCCAGTAGCAGAGTGTAGGAATTTCCACTTTCTCACACCAAAGGATATTTTTTCTTTGATGACTTAATAAATTAAGAAAAAACAAGATTACCTTGCTGTTTTCATTACACTTGATTTGATTAATGATGGACAAAATGTGGTTATTGGGCATTTTTATTTCTTGTGTGTATATTCGTATGTGAATGCGTATATGAAATGGTTGTTTACAAAATCTTAACCATTTTTCTCATATTTTTAAGTTTTTACTTTGAGGTGATTATAGATTCATGAGAAGTTGCAAAAATAATTGCGTTCTCCTGTAAACTTCACCTTGTTTTCCCAATATTTACATCTTACATAACTATAACACAATCTCAAAACCAGGAAATTGATATCGGTACAATATGTGTTTATACTTATATGCCATTTTTATCATTTTGTGTAACCATCATTACAATCAAGGTACAGAACTAGTTCATCACCACAAAGATTTCCCTTATAATCACACTCACCCCTCTCTTCCCAACATCCTTGACTCCTAGACACCTCTAATCTCTTCTCCATCCCTTATTTTGCCAATTCAATGATATTACATAAATATAATCACCAACATCTTTTTAGGATTCTTTGTGTATGAAATATATTACACACTTGTAATTGTTTTTATGTTGCAAAATATTTTAAAAGATCATTTTATTTTAAACTTTGAGATATTTCTTTTATAGGATTTTATATTTTATTTATTAAATGTATCATATTTATGGTTCCTGCCTTTACCATTTTCCTAATATCACTCATTTAGTCTATATTATTCTTGTGCAGTTAATTGTATATTTTTACATTTGTTAAATTATTTAAAATTTCACTTTAAATATTTCCACTTTGGTTTTATTTTGATGCATGTTGTAAAGTAGAAGCCCAAACTTTATTTCATTGTTATTGAAGCAATTTTCACAATATAATGATATACATACTTCTCTAATTTAAAAAACCCACCTTTATAGAGTATTAAATTATGTATACACATACATAAATATACATATACACTTATACATGCTGATAATATTCTGTTGATTCTATTTCTGGGATTTTTAAGTTTTATGGGACTATTTTTCTGCTCTGGCAACAGTGTTACTTTCTCTTAACTATCGTTGCTTAATTATATTTTTAATTTCTGAGGATGAAATTTTCCCTTTATTATGTTTCTTTTTCAATATTATTTCTATCCTCACATATTTTTTAATCCTTGTGTAGTGTTAAAAAATATAGAAGTCCATTGGGATTATAAATATGATAATATTAAATTTATAAATTAGTTTGCAGAGAATTGACATCAACACAGTATTAATTCCTCTCATTTAGTAATCTCCAGTGCTTCTCCTTTTATTCAAGTCTCCAGCATTGCAAGATATGTGTGGACTAGTGTTCATATAAGGCTTGTACTTTTATTGTAAGGTAAATTCCTAGGTATTTGATAAGTTGTGTCCTCTCACCTCACCCTAATAATCTCTTGCCAGGTAGTACCATTTGAAGGCCCCGTAATCACTTGCACCAAATCATATCTGAAGGAAGCAGTGTTTCTTATTCTTCCCTGGCTGGAACTGGACAGCCTTCCCCAGGCAGAGCCATTAGAGGAACTCAACAAGCTCATCTTACCCTCTGCCTTTGCAGAGCTCCTACCTCCGAGAGGACCCTTACCAGGGGCAACCTGGCAAAGACAATGTCCTGGTAGGGAGTCTGGCTCTCACACAACACAGCAGTGCTGTCTCCTGCTTCTCCTGTCACTGCCCAGCAATTAGGCAGTGTTTCCCTAGGGAGCCCTCCAGCCAAACTCTTCCCAGTAACTGTTTATAACCTCCCCCTCTATTCTCAGACCTCAGATCCTGCCACTTTTCCTCTAACTCTAAGCAGAGGACCTATCACCTAGTTCACAAAGAAAAGAGAAGCTCTCTTATACTAACTCCCTTAACTTCCCACCATGTCACCTACCAATTTACCTGAAGCTGCAGCCATCTACTTTTTTGTTTCCAACTGTTATAATTAAAGAGTTGTCCCTCCTTTTTATAGCTAATTCCTCAACCTGTGCTCCTGCTTTCTTGGAGACCTTGCCCTATTGGGTTCCCCTCTTGTAGTTCTTCAATAAATTTCTACCTAATGTCTCTTTCCCTCAAATTTAGAAATTTTCAAACTTCTTCCATCTTAAAAAAGATCCAGTTGTCACATGTGATCTCAAGTTGCACTTCTCTGTGGTTGTGTAACATTTCTGATTATTCATCGTATTTATTGGTGTTTTCTGACTACCCTCGTCAGAAGATTGTCCATTATATTGATCTTTTCTAATCAGTGCCAGGATGTCTTCGTTAACTCTTAAATTTTTATGCTTTCCAATTTATTTAATTCATTTTGCTTCTCCCTCCTCTTTTTAAATCTTTTTTCCTCCCTATATTTTTAGTTATAGTCTTTAGGAATAAAGATCTTGCTCTTTCTTCTCACTTACTTAATTCAATGCAGATTTCATTAGTTATTGCTTCTTGTTTCATAATGCAAGTATTTGTTACTACTATTTTTCATCTGATTCTACCTTTAGTTGCATCTCATGTGCCTTGATATATGGTCTTGTCATCTTGTTTTTTTCTTTAAAGCCTGTAACTGCAGTTTTGATTTCTCTTTGACCTAAAAGTTATTAAGGATAGTGCTTCTGGTTTCCAAGTAGTTTGATTATTTTGGTTTATTTCATTATTACTTTTTGGAATCATCTACTGCAAGTCAGATAATGTGATCTCCATAAGATATTCTTTGTTACCTCACTTTTTAAAACATGTATGGACATTTAAAAACAGTATACATTCTCTGTAGGGTACGCCATTTAATATGAAACTATGAAAACATCGTTATTATTAAAGACAATATTCCATCCGTGGTTTTTCATATTTACTTTTTCTCTTTTTAATTTGCCAAGTCTAACAGAGCTAAGTCAAAGTTTTCCACTAAAATTGGGGTTTGGGCCATATCTTCATGCATTTGGATACTATGTATCTAAATGTATAAATGCTTAGGACAAAACATCTTCACTCTGGAGTGAAATTTTAATCAAAATGATATAATCCTTTTTATCTAATTTCTTCACCTGGATTACTAACTTGCCCACTAATATTGACTTGCTAATGTGGTTTGCCTAATATGGTTTTGCTAATTCCTTTATGGTTAGTTTTTGATGGAGTGCTTCTTAATTACCATATAGATGCATTTCGTGTTTTAACTCTTTTTTGGAGAATTATATTTCAATAAAAATTTACTTACACATGTAGTTATTAAATAGTTAACACTTTTAGAATGTTGCAAAAATCAAAAGGGACACAATGGTATATGTGAATAAATAAATCTGTCTCCCAGGCATCCATTTACTATTTTCAGAGTGACACACTATCTCACAACCGTGTGTCGTATCTGAGATGGTCCATGCATTGACACACATTTGTGCATGTGTTTTTTTTGTCAAATTGTGGCATATTTTACACTGTTTTTTATCTGATATATTTTACTTAACTGGATGACTATATATAATCCCTATCTGTTCGTATACAACTACTCTATTCTTTTCAATGACTACAAAAAATGTTGATTTCCTGTATTATAATTTCTGCCAGTCTTCTTTCTTTCACTTCACATGTCTAGCTTCCACTAAGATTCTTCTTTTTCACTGTATATGAATTTTGGTATGATTATTAAATCTAAAAATAATTAAAATTAGTCTAAAACTAACACACACACAGAAGTAATCTAAATTTATTTTAAGATTGGCATTCTGTTGTACTGAGCTACGTAGTTGGTCATCAAACTACTCTTATTACAAGCATTGACTGTATTGACTTACTGATGAATGTGCACAGAGATTTCTCACAGCAACGGTTGTTTCTTCAGGTTCTTTTGCTACATGGGTGGAGCCCTAGCATTCATCAGGTCAAGGTGCATAAGAGATGTAATCTGACACCATTTGCATACAAACCCATGCATCTCCACACTCAGACACACTCCCTATTTGTGTTAATGCTAAAGAATTATACTCCATAGATAAAATTATTACAATTAATTTTATTTTGGTTAATTCCCATACAAAAGAAGTAAAAATTTGTCTATAATTATAGATACTAAATTTTCAAATATATTCTGTCAGAAGCAAACTTCTGCTTTTATTAGGCTCCATGAGACCCAAGTCTTGGGCAAACAGTTTACAAATCTGATGGTTAGGAGAATTTTGCACAGATTTGCATCTGGCTCCATAGTCTTCAAAACTTATTTCTTCTCCACTATCCAGATGTTTCTAAGGCCAGATGCTGGAAGACATGTTCACTTTGTGATTTAACCACTGGCCCTACACTTTCATCTGTGAGTCAGCAGAGTGGGTGGCAGGAATATTCCCAGAAGCCATTCCTACTCTGGGGCTGGGAGCTATAACTTAATTATACACAGAAGTGACTGTGAAACACATAAATATATCCTTCCAAACCTAAAATACCTGTATTCCCTACAAAATTTCCTCTATGCCTAATAATTCTTAACCTTTTTGGTGCCATGGACCTCTTTGGCAATCTGAAACTTTGACAATCCGAAGCCTGTGGAATTCTCAGAATAATAAGAATAAAATAATATAATAATATTATAAAATAAATTAGTTATATTGAAATACACATATAAAATTGAAAAGTTGGAATATATCAATATATGTGTGTCTTTATTATTACATTAAATAACAAGACCTAATCCCTGTGATGTCAAAGTAGAGATAAGCAAACGATACTCTGAGCTAGCTATTATAACTCTATGATGATATAAAATGTATGTAATGTCAACCAGAGAGAAATAGTCACAGATATTGCTAATTTACTACGGTTTAAGGCCTACATTTATAAGTAAAGGAAATGCTAAGTCACTGAACAAAAAGGTGTACTTTTTTCACCCTAATTCACATGTACATCCGGAGTTTAATTATTCATTGGTCTATATATTAAGATCCCACAACAGATCCAAGTTGCCCATGGCCACTCCAACACTACTAGAAAGAGAGGAAGGGTAATGCTCCATCATCCTGTTTCCTAGAATAAAAACAATAGGGAACCATCAACAATTGTGAAGGGTCTGAGATTTTACCCTACTTGCAGGCTAAGAATTTTAGCCTCCCACTGTTTTAGAGTAGAAGGCATGAGACTCTTGGGTCAGAGGAAAAAACCTATTACTAACAGCACAGGCAAGCAGTATGAGCATCACGTTTCATGTCAGTTCACCTGGTCCCCCAATTCCCATGGGAGTGACACAGAGGAGGTCAGGTTGAAGAGCACATGTATGGGAACCTTGAGTTAAGGAACTCAAATCTTTTATGATGGACTGAAACAAACCTGCATGACCTCTTCCCTGGAGGGAAAAATTAACTTTATTATACTGGACAGTAAACAAGTGCTCCCTTTGCTTCAGAGAGAGACACTATTTTTATCTTCCAAGGTTGTTTGGAAAAACTATACAAACTACTCTGAAAAGACAGTCCAAAGCAAAGTCCAGCAGTTCTTCTGCTCACAAGACATTCACAAATGTGAGAGAACCATGGAGGATTGTCTCCCAAAAGGAGTAGAACCCTAGCAAAGCTGCCCTTAACATACAGCATGAGCTAGAAAAAAACTTGTGATGTTGTAAACCACTGCGATTTGGGCCACTCACTCCCTTTACTGGAAATTTTATGACTTCTTAATCTTGATCCATTTACCAAATCGTCATCAGCTCACTAATTCCCACAAATTAATGATCCTTCTACGGCCCAAATTTATGGTAGCTGCACTCAATCTTCAGTAGGAAAATGCAGGAAGATCTATAAAGTGGATCCCCTAATACTCTCCTAAGATATATTTGCATCAAGTCTTAAAGCCTCATCTGCCTGGCTGACAACTAACTTGTAAATCACTTACCAATTACCTGAAGTAATGAGTAGACTAATTAATATTAGTGCGACTGATACATTGTAAATATTTTACAAGGGATTTATTTGTTACCTGTCATAATTTTATGTATTCTGTTACATGATAAATCATTTCAAAAGGTTAGTGTGCCTTGTGACTAGTTTACAAATATTTGCAAACAATTCATCTCATATAATGGCCCATAAATAATTTGTGATTTATACATTACCACATGCTTATGATCTTCTGTTTACCATAAATATTTGAATTCCTGGAAACTCATTTAAAGCTACTGAGCTCGAAATGATCTGTTGTAGTTTTCTGTGACTGGGAAGAATAGCAATAAGGCTTTGTGGGATTTTGTTTGTTTGTTTCATTTTAGCAAGCTCGTGTTTATTTATGCCTCAAAGTATTTAGATACTGTGATTATTAACGGCGAGATAGCTAATTTTTAACAGTAACAAATAATTTACCAAATCAAATGAATATCAATTTTCAACATGTTTTTGGAGGCCTACAAACATATCAAGAAATATCCCTGTTTCAAAAATCACTTCTGAAGCCCTCTTTTGGAGTTGTCTTCTTCATAAACTTGCACTTTTTCTGGATTTGCCCTATAAACCTACAGAGTTTATTTAAAAACAAAAATCCAAAAATTTCCCTTCATGTGCTATCTCCTTACTTTCAAACAACTTACTTCCTTGTTACATCAATCACTCTTGAACCCACTAACGCTCGTGTTCCCCATCGGTCTTACATCAGAAATAATTTCCTTAAATGATAGCAAGATTTCTTATGTGTGTGTGTTTTCTGTTTAGAAAAGTAACAGAGATTCCCTACAGAACTTTTGAACAGTGCAGACAGAAACAAGCAAATGGTGCCATCAGAAATATTATTTGGATGGATACCCTACATGCTTGCAGTCTTTCTATTTTGTCTAAGTATATATTCTCACACAAATTTGCGCATGGCGCCAAATTTGAATTTACTTTCAGGCTATGAAGACTAGGTCTTTGAAGACAAATATTGAAATTGGGAACGCTGAGGTAACCAGTAAATCTCAAAGTGTTTTTGATCATTTTTAGATATGATCCATATCAAGCAATACCGTTTTCATTGTGATCAATAATACACACATTTTTTTTTAAAAGTCTTATAAAATAACTTCCATAGTAATGACTTCACTTTTAATATTTTCTGCTCTCTTTTCTCTTCTATTTCATTTTTTTTAATGTGACAAGTGTTTCATTAGTGGGTCACAGGCAACAGGTCACGATCTGCAGTTTGAAAACAATGATCTATGAGGTGCCTTTATTGCCAGATCTGATAACAGACCCCTAGGAACTAATTCAGTTATCTCTAGAAGCTCATGGTTTCCTTCAGTTTATTTGCTATAGGTGTCTCCAGATCTCTGGAGCTACCCTAGGGTGAATTACCACTGATTCAATCTCCGTCCCAGAGCAGAGCTTCTCCGTACTTGTTTCCGTTTTAATCAGTTTATGTACCAACCTCACTAATCCCTCAGTGTTTGATCAAATCAAAACACTATATATCAAAGTTTCTCAACAGTGGCAGTACTGACACTATGGGCTGAATAATTCTTTGTTGTGGAGGGCTGTTCTGTATAGCACAGACTGTTTAGCAGCATCCTTAACCTCTACCCAGTAGATGTCAGTAATAACCCTCCACATACACCTTTTATGACAATCAAAATGTCCACGGACATTATCAAACGTCCCCTGGTCGGAGGAGGCACAAAAATCATTCCAAGTTGAGAACCATGGCTCTATATGTTCAGACATTAAAATGGGAAAAACTTATAGGGAGACAAAAAATGAAATTCAAAGTGAATCCCATAGTAGATCATTCTGTCTTCCCATCCACTGTAACTCCAGTCCCCCTACCACCTTCTGCTCAGCTCACCAGTGCCCGGAAACAGTATCTTCACCGTGGGTCTGTACCATGTCATTCTGGTGTGGAAGAGACTAATAATGTGTGCTTATTATATAGCAGGCAGTGCTCCAAGTGCCTTAGATAACAACCCCAACCATGGCTTGGAAAGGCAGAGGGCGCTTAAGGCCTCAAAGCTTGTTAAGGCCACAAAGGTCTATTAAGGGATGGGGCCAGGATTTGAACCCAGACAGTGTGGTTGCAGAGTTCACACATTTAGCCACCCTGCCATAATTGTTCTCAAGAATTTAGCACCTACAATTGGATTTTTTTTAACAGATTGGTTTCCTGACATCTGTGCTCTCAAAGCATCAGTCTCTGCAGATAAGGACTCTTGCAAGAGAGAGACACAATTTTATTCTTCCAGTATCATCCGGCTATACATGAGATTGTCTCTTTAGCACAGTTCTTAACTAAGGCTATAGGGAGTAAATAATTCAATGCAGTTTACCTATATTTTGATTAAGGCTTTGCCCTCAGTGGGTCTGGTTCTCTAAAGACTATGTTCAACATTAAATTAGCTCCTGGGACAGTGGTATCCACTTTGCTCGTCAGCCTCATTCAGCCCACCTTTCACCCCAGCGTGTATAATCCCACAGCTCATGTGCAAACTACTGATTGTCTGTGATCTTAAAGAGAAAAGTCAGATGGATTTTGGGTTAATGAGTGGACTGGTTGATCCTGGGTGATGTTTTATCAATTAACCCTGGGCATGGGGAATGGGTTGGTGTAAGAGGGTTCAAATGAACTGTGATGCATCCTTTCCAGAATCTCCGAGCAAGGCAGTCACATAGAAGGAACTGGAGTTGATTGAAAAATTGATTGTCATGTGCAATTCAGACATCCATCCCTTTCCCCCCAGCCTCTGTATTTTCCAGACTTCCTTCCGAATTACGTAAAGATCCAATCTCTTGGATCTAAGTTAACTTTTCTAGCGTTAGAGAAAAATATAGTCATAGTTTGGCTAGAAGGCAAGAAACACGTTCGAGCATCTATGCCTTGACCCATTTCCTTACCCTTGGAACCCCTGTTCAAACTGCCTTCAGCCCCATGGGCGTGTCTTTTACCTACTAGACTGAACTTGTTTCCCCTGAGTGTGATGAGGAAACAAGTCTATTTTAGAGTCCTCTGTTTCATGGGTCTTCCAAAAATTGGACCACTCTCGAGCATTGAGAATTTCATGTTTTCGACCAAACATATTGTTACAGTATATTTTTCAAAGAGATAAATTGTAACTCTAAGGTAAGTATCAAAGGAATACTTAAAAATATTTTACTTAACTTATTAATTAATGAGAAAGCCAGTAAGATGTTTTGACCAGTTCAAAAAGTATTTAAGGAGCAGGTTATTTATAGCCAATCTGACAAACAAGTGTCAAATTAACCTGTATGTTAATAGATAAATTCACTAAGTCTGGGGTCTTCAATCAGTAATAAATAGTGAGATGAACTACATACATTCCCCCAGTCAATTCTTGGGTGGCCTTTTCTCTCACATAATATGGAAAGATTGTGTCACTCACCTTTTCTGCCTTATTTCCAATATTTGGATGATTTGGGGGTAATATTAAAGTCTTTTCTATTTATCATGAAATTTCCTATTAAATTCCAAACTTCTAGAAATAAAGTGCAAACAATTCAAGATCCAATTCCAAGATGCAGAATCAAAGGGTTGATTATCATTCCTTTCACTCTTTCTTCTAATTTTCCATTCATAACACTTATAAGTATCCATTATTTAGCAATTTAATGGAAAATTAAAATCATTTTGTGTTTAGACCACATTAAATTATGTGTTGTGTGGTATTAGAGAACCAGCCTACTTGAATCATTGTAGCATTATCGTATGATGAAATATGTGCATACTCACCATCGTTAATATTCTTTTGAAATGTATTTCAGGCCAGAGGTCTCTCCCCACAGGGAGAGCTACTGCTTCGTATTTACGACTCTCTTGATCTCCTTCCATTCTAGGGAGTTACTGAAGTTTTTGGGTTTTAGCTCTGGAAGACAACCAGCAAGGCCAGAGATAGTGGCTGCTCCATCATCCTGGGTCTCTTAGTACCTACTGATTAGCAGAGCTCCATGCCAGCCCTCAATAAGCATGTAGCATGAACAATAAATAAACATATGCTATTTTAAGCCACTATTTGAAGATTATCTGTTATTGCAGCATAACCTAGCCTTTCCTAAAATAACATAAAATGGCTTTATCATTAACATGAAGGTAAATGGAGAAACAAGTAGAAAATAGCCTAGAACAGTGATTCTTGTACCTCAGCATCCATCAGAATCACCTGGAAGGCTTGTCAAAACAGATTGCTAGGCCCCACTCCCAGAATTTCTGATTCAGCACATTTCGGGGGAGGGTCCAGGAATTTGTGTTTCCAACACATTCCTGGGTGATGCTGATGCTGTTGATAGGGAACCACACTATGAGGACCTCTGGCCTGAAATATGTTTCAAAAGAATATTAATGATGGTGAGAATGCACATATTTCATCATATAATAATGCCACAATGATTCAAGTAGGCTGGTTCTCTGATATCAATGAAGACATAATTTAATGAAATTGACTATAAGGTCTAGGATTAGATAAAATAATATTTGTATATGTTTTACTATTGTGGTCTAAACACAAAATGATTTTAATTTTCCACAATTGCTAACAACTGAGAGCACGTCTCCTCTTGAACAATTGACCCTTTTAATGATATCTTGGCCCAATCACATAGTTATATCTATGGTTATTAAAAAGAAGATCAGTCCAATAAAAAAAATTCAATAGCACATATAATTCAAAGTCTCCTCTCTCCCCCACAGATTCCTCATCCCCAACCTCAGGCTGAACTTGTGGAGGGGAGGGCAGGGGATTAGTGTGTCATTTTCCTGTCAGCAGTCACCAACCTACTTCCTGGTGTCTATTTCTCAATAGTAGATGGGGTGGGAAATGGGGTACGTCTTTTTGTGACTATCTGATGTGTCAGCTGACCCCTTCTTGTTTGTTTATAATTCTTGTGATGGGAGCAACTGCACATCTGTGGTGGCAATGATTCTGATGGAGATGGTTTTCTGTAAGGCATTACACTTTGAGCGTTGGTGGAAGCCCCACCAACGGAGAGTCTTGATGGGGAATTTAATTCCAAGCTGCTCAGCTGGGATTTGCGGCCCTCTGCAGGACTCAGCCATCTTCAGACTCACCCACTCACTCCTGTGAAGCGTGTCCCTCTTCATGGGCGCCACTCTGTATCAGTCCGCCACGCCTGCAGGGCCAATTTCCACTGCTCTGTGCTTTCTCCGCTACATCATGGTGACTTTTGGGGTCCTCGTCAATGTTTTCTTAGGTTCCAAGTGAAGAGATGAGCCTTTTCTTCCCGTTAATTAAAAAGTCTTAAACTTTTTGGGAACTCTTACAAAATAATGTAGGAAAAGGTGGCAATTTTGTCTTGACGGGGGTTGCTACTCCAGGGAGACACTCCACGAACCTTCGTGCCTTCAGAAATATTCAGACCAGAGAAGCGCACTAACTCCCATGTTTAAGAATAGGCGACTTTCGGCTGACATACATTCAGCATAGATGTTCATCACTCTGACCTGGAGAGGGGGTGGGGGATATTGTGGAGAATAAAAAAGCAACACTCACTAGGAAACTTTTAGCCTGGAAGAATGTTCTTCCTGGTTCTGCTCCTCTCTCTCAATGTCTCCCTTGACTTTTCCTCAGGTACTTTATAATGCACCTGAGGTGTATTGGGAGCCTTTTGCCAAGAACTGGACATACTTTGAACTTGGCCTTGGAGACTTTGATAATTTTATTTCCAATGGGCTGATTTTCTCCAGGATGATCCCTGTTGTATTTTGTAAACTCCTAGAACAAGAGAGAATCTTAGTACCTCACACTGTCATATTACATGACTGTGCATTACACAGTAAATGTGGTGTTTTTAATCAGTGAGGACATAATCAATTATTTCATATTGGGTCCTGGGATGATTGATTAACACTTTGAAGAAAAAAATATATTAAAGGTAGCTAAAATTTATGGAGTATTTGCTAGGCTCCATGATAACCTAATACCTTCGATATCTCATTTATTTCTAACAGTAATCCTAAGAGGTGAGTCATTTAATCATCCCTAGTTTCCAAATGGGGAAACTGAGGTTTGTAGAGGCTAACAAAATCATCAAACTTCTAGTTCTGTCTGATTGCAGAGCCAGAGTTCTCAATCAGGTGGTTAGAAGCCAAAGTAAGTTCTACGTAAATTTTAGACACAAAAAATGTTACCCTAATAAACACAGATGCAATATGTGAAGATGATCATATTGCTTAGATAAACAATAAACCAGATCAAATTAACTACCTAAAAATTAAATATTAACAAAAAACAAAAGCGTATTCCCGTTTCTCTTTTGGCCTAGATCTGGCTACATCTGAAATAGATTGCAAAAAAATAAAATAGAAATAAAATAAAAAGCTACTCTTTTGATTCCAGGTTTGTCATCAGCATCTGTGGACATTACGAAACAGTCATTCTTGCCATGTGATCTTTGAAACAGTGATCATAATGATGACTTATGGAACCTCCCTGTGAAGACCTGCAACTATAAAAGAACATTATGGACAATTATTTTTGACATAGGAAAATAATAATGTATTAGAAGCAAGCCAAAGTCAGTATGCAAACCATTGTGAGATTTTAAAAAACTATTTGTATGTATATATATATAAAAATCTTAAAAGTATTTAGTAGGTTTTTTTTCTGAACCATTGAGATTATAAAGAATTTTTCTTCCTATTTTTCTCTTTTCTTTACACAAGTGTTCTACATTTCAATAATAATACTCTTATAATTAAAAAAAGAAGTTTTTAAAAAATTCTACTATGTTTGGTCCACAACATGTTATTAACCTTTCTGGGGGGATCTTAAAAGATAATGTGGATGAAAATGGCAATTATGTACATGTAGGGAAAAAATGTGAGGAAGATAGGCCACGCACTGCTAACTTACTATTCCTGTTTTTCTAACATTAATTCTCAGTATTCAATTCAATTCAATGCTGACACTAACTACCTGAGTTAGTACAAAGCTCACAGATTAAAGATTCAGTCTTATAAGACTGCCTTCACTTTAGATGCTACCACAAGTGGGGTCTCCTGGCTACCCACACTTCTGCCTGCCTGCCAGGGACAATTTTGCGGATTCCCACAATGCCCCCCTAAGGTCCAATAATTCATTAGGATGACTCACAGAACTCAGCAAGGCATTATGCTTACCATTATAGCTTTATTATAAAGGATACAATTCAGGAACAGCCAATTGGAAGAAACGCATAGGGCACCCTAGGGTATGGGGATGGTGCAGAGCTTCCATGCCCTCTCCGGGTGCTCCATCTCCCAAAAGCATTGATGTGATCTTCAACCAAGAAGCTTCCTGAACCACATTGCTCAAGAGTTTTTATAGAAGATTTACTACATAGGCATGATTGATTAAATCATTGGCCACTGGGGATTGGACTCAATCTCCAGCCCCTCTCCCCTCCTCAGAGGTCATCAGGGTGTAAAACTGAAAGTGGTTGTTTTTTATGGCAACCAGCCCCCATCCTGTAGCAATCTAGTCCCCCAACCCTCCACTGGCCAGGAGTCACTCAGGAAATTCCAAGTGTTTCTGAAGCTCTGTGCCAGGAACTGGGGGGCAAGGACCAAATATATATATTTTTATTATCCCACAGCTACAGTTAAAATCTGTTAAGTATGTGGTGAAAGAAAGATAAATTTCTAGTCATTTCTATAGAGAAAACAAGAAAAATCTTAGTAAGCAAAAAACAGGATTTCAAAGCTTTCTCTGTTACTTGGAAGACCATTAATAAAATTTATTTCAATCTCAAAAGTAAAAGCTGTCCTTCCTAAATACTAATCAGCCAGCCAATCACCATGAACTTTGTAGCACAGAAAGCACAACTTTGTCATGCATACCATGGAAAATCATCTTTCATTAAGACATTTACCATTGCACCAGCCAACTGATAGCTGATGGACCATTGCGCATTACTGAATACTCTCTTTTTAAATTCTATGAGCCCAACAATGTAGGATGAGGCAGGCTGCTCCCCACTGTGGCCAGGTCCTACTGAAATAATCCTCTCTCTTAGCCATCTCTGCCTGGTTCTTCATTTACAAAAATTCTTAAAACTCATTTAATGAATTTTTGTTTAAATATACTTTGCATCATTAAAACAAGGAGTAATTTTAAATGCTGCCATCATCGCTTGCCTTGGTCCAACAAATTCTAAGATTTTAGATAATATACTTGGAATCACAACCTAATTGTGATCAATACACACATGGGAGTGTGAGTATGTACATAATAGATGCTCTATACATTCTAGGTGCAAGCATCTATACAGGTTTACAGAACTAGATAAAATGGGGTGAGGGGTTACTAACTATATATTTCATGCATATTTCATATATACATAAATGTCCCTCAAGTTTTTAGGAACATTTTTCTATGCAGCAGGCTTTATGTGGTATAGAGATCCTGTTCTCTAAGAGTTTAAACTTTAGGTAGGGAATCAAAAGTTACAAATAAATAATGCTAAATAAAAATAGAGGATCAATCAAAATCTAAGACAATAATAACAGAGGTCTATAAATTGATATCTATTTAAATACAGATAAACAGTACAAATAGCAGGAGTTTAGATAAAGAAAAGAGCATTTAATGTGAATCTATTCTAGCCTCAGAATCTCAATTTAAATAGATCAACAGAAAGACTATCACTGATTTGTGATTCAATCTAAAAAAGTATAGGAGAAGCCATATCTTTAAAAATTATTTCCAGATTTGCAATACTGAAATGTATCTGTCTTAACAAATGCCACAATTTACAAACCATCCATAATTCTAGTTTCGAAAGGTAACTATTTACAACCAAATTAAAGACAATTTAAACAGCTGCCATGTATAACTTAATTGAGCATTATATTTCATTATTTGCTTGTCCATGCCTTAAAGAAATCACATTAACATTTGGGTTGATGTTTTCAATTTTTTGATGTATTTGTCTTGTTCTTTGTTAAAAAGAGATTGAAATGGAAGGGTTATAAAAGCCTGACAATATATTTTCACAAAGAAAATATACTTGAAAAGGAAAATGACTTCATCCAGGCAGCAGCTAGTCAATAATTCCCAAATTTCCCCACAGAGAGTAGGATAAAGCCCCACTTAGCCAGTAAGAGTACTTCAAATCCCGAGGGATCCAACTGCACTGATTGTAAAGAAGTAAGAATTTCAAATAGTTAGTTCATTAGCATACATGTAGGCAATTTACCTTGCTCTTTGAAATAAGTAATAAGATCTTGAGAATAGACGTATACAAATTAAAGACATACTCCAGGCAAAGGAATTTATCTTACTTTTGAGGATACATTATTAAACAAGTTCTGTGATTGCTATGGGGACAATTTCTAATGCCACCCCAAGGGTCCCTGTGTCCTGCCGCTTTTGATATACTCACATTAAGAAGATAGAGTCAAAAAGGCAAGGTATTCTCTGAAAAGGTAATATGGAAGATGGATAAAAAAGACAAAGAGCTTAAGAAGAACTGGGAATTGAGAAAAATAAGTGTGACCTTGGGATGAATAAGAGCAATCAAGAGATTTTGAGGGTAGAAAATCAAAAGGGATTGTTATAAAAAAAGAGCACTTAAAAATACTACATCAGAGGATGCAAAGATGTAGCATTTACCTCGTTTGATACTAAAGAAACTGGCCAAATACATTTCAGAGTCACAGAGACCTCTTTGTATTTAATTGATAAAGTGATTGTGCTTATGGGCATTTTGGTGTGATATTAGTCATAACAAGCTAAGCTTTGCAGCAGTCACAGCACCTATGAAATCTCAGTGGCTTTGCACAAGATTCCAACGACCAGCATTGTGTTGTGTGTTCGGGTGGCTGGCTGTATTTGGAGCCTTTTCCTAAATGATAACTCAGGAAGCCAGAATCTTTCCAACAGCTACATGGACCGGAAAAAGAGAGAGTGGAGAATTCCCATTTGTTCTTAACTTTTTCAGGCAGCAAATAACATAACTTCCACGATGGTGAGAACCCAATTATTGGTTCAAATCTAACCCTCGGGAATGCTGAGAATTGTGGTCTTCCGGTATTTTATAGGAGAAGAAAACGATGTGGTGAACACGTGGCATAGTCCCTACTACAGTACTCTGGGGAACATTTGAAAAACTGATTTACCAAAGGCTTTTTAAAAAATATACTTGAAAAAGGAAAATTACCTCATCCATGAAGCAGCTAGTCAACATTTCAAAGATTTTTATGCAGAGAGTAGGATATTTGTTTGATTAGTTGATAGAATGCTGCAAATTTGCAAAGGCAAGCTTCCCTGGGCCGTGCATGTGTTCATTAATTCATCTGACCTACCAGGACAAAGAAGACTTGAATATGTAAGTTCAGACATAAAAGTTTATCCACGAGCAATAAAGAGAGGAGACAGATGAGAATCATTCTGCTGAAAGAAAAATATTGATTATGTAACATACTATGAAAAAGAGCATGACCATTACCAACTGCTGTTGTCATAGAACTTTGTGCTCAATATTAGTCAGATAATTTTTGGGCCCCAGGAGGGGCCCAGAAGTCTTAAGAACTTATAGACAATGTTCATTCTGTTTGAGTTTTTGGGGCAGATGATATCTCACATGCACCAATGGGGTATGAAAAGGTTTATTACTCACATAATGAGACTTTCTGGAGAGAATAGGGCAGGCTCCCAAGCTGGTTCAAAAATGGTCTTGAGAGAGCAGGGAAAGGAGACTGGCATGGGCTTTATGGTAGGTACAGGGTGGGGGTTCCTGTGCACAGGCTGAGGGCTTGCATGGTTTGACCTTCCTACTGGCTCCAAGGGAGGAAGCACTCAGGGTTTCTCATCAGCTTTCCCAGGTGTGGGGCAGAAGGGAAAGAGGAGGGGTGGGACTTCAAAGCTCTCAGCAGTCAAACATCAAAATGGAGTCAGACTTTATGACAGTTTTTCTGGACCTGATCTAGTGTGTTTCAGTCTCATTATATAAACAGCATAGCTAATGCTATTCTTTCTCAATATTTTAAAGTGTGTGTGAGGGTATGTGTGTGTGGGCAGGGAATTATAAATATTAATAAGAAATTGGAAAATTTGTTTTATGAGTTGAGAAGAGAGGATTCCTTAGGCAAGCTTTGGAACTTGTTACACACATAGATATTTAGTATTAAAGGTAAAGATTATGAGATGACTCAAACAATCATTCTGTTTCTGTCAGGCAAGGTCCTTGATAGTCCTTGGGGTAAAAACCTTCCATGGAATAAATCTTAGAATGTATTCTGCAGCTAGAAAATTAAAAAGGTCTATATTCAGAAATGGTATCCTCACACTAATTTTAAACACTAATTTTATACCATGGATTTGTTTTATTCATTCATTTTCTGACAAACATTTATTGGATACCTACTATATGCCAAGCTCCAGAATCTTGGCAAGCTTGAAAACACTTGAGTAGTTCATAGGTCATTTGAAATAAGTACCATAGAAGTTCCCCAGTCATTCAAAATTTAATTTAGAGATTGGGAAATTTGACAAATACTATGTGTTTTATTATATCTATCCCACCTACCATACCTGCATACCAAATTAAAAATTGGTAGAAACTGAAACTGTAAAAATTGAAACTGAGAAAATGAACTCCAGGATGTGTTTTATCTCAAGTAAAGAGTCATCACACATTTTGGGGATCTCAGAATATATATCATTTCATCTATAATGGAGAAATGTACAGAATCACAAGAACTTATAGTTGGAAGGAATCAAGGTATCATCTAGTTTAAACTCCTAACTAATACAAACCTCTTTGTACACTATCCTGCAGTTGGACGTGAGATATCCATGTTAATACTTCCAGTGACAAATTTTCACTACTTGCCAAGGCAGGCCCTTCTGTTATTTGTCAAAGTTGGAAAATACTGTCTTCCCTTGACTTCAGAGAAATCTATAATTCTTGTTATCCTGGTATTTTTCAGGATAATCCTTTTGATTCTCCTTTGATGGTACTTTTGCTGTTACCTAGGGCTCTGATATGGTCCTCCTTCCCTTCTCAATCTACACACAGTCTGTGATACATTTCTTCAATTTCCATGGATTCAACATCACTTTCTAATGTATACACCCGTATCATTCTTCTTAACTTCAGATCTACCTACCTCCATGCCCCTGAATGGCAACATTTCAAGGTTCTCAAGTTCTTAAAAGTCACTATGTCCAAAAGAGAATTCATCATTTTCTACACAAATCAGGTCATCCTTTCTGTGGCGGCTATCTCACATAATAATAACATGTTCCCAGTTGCTTAAGTCAGGAATATGGGCACTGTCCTCAGTAACTTCCACTTCCTCAGTCCTTGCCTTCTTCCAATTGCATAGTCCTGCTGCTTCTACTTCCTAAATCTCTCTCATGTGAAGTGTTAAGTAGTCGTGGAGCATAGGTGCTAAGACATTCTCTCTTTTGAGGACACTTCCTAGCTTTGAATCATGGTTCTGTGACTTGCTACCTTAACCTCTCCTTTCCTTGAATCCTCATCTGTAAAATGGAGCTAACAATAGTAAGTATACTTACTTCAAAGGATTATTGTGGGTTATTAAATATACAATTATTGGAACAGTGCTTGGTACACAGTAAGTACTTTATGAATCAACTGTCCTTTTAATTGTTTTCTACTATTCCTTCCCAATGGCATTTTCCTAGATCGTCTCTCAAGTGCTATATTGCAGTAGATTCCTAACTGGTCTCCAAGGTTCTGGTCTGTCTCCTTCATCCAGTCTTCACACCAAAGCCAAAATGATATGTTCACTGTCTTACTAGCATCCATCTATGACACCCTGGTTCCTGGTGGTATAAATTCCAAACCAAGTTAAAGCCCAAACTCCTTAGTAGAACTGCTTCCACATTGTGTGATCTGGCCTCTGATTACCTCTCCAACTTCCCTCTGTACCACCTCTTCTCTTGTTTACTGTATTCTTGTTCCTTGCACCATTCATGTTCTTCTTATCTTTGGGTTTGCTCTTGCACTCCTTGGAACATTCTCTCAATCTTGATGAACCTCTAGGCAATACTTACACTCTTGCCAGTCATGTCACACTGGTGTGTGTTTCAATTCAACCCAGTTCCTCCTTGTTATAGCACTTTTGTCATGGAATACAATAGCTAATTTTCTTGTCTGTAAAATATGCTTGGAGATGATACTATAATCTTTAGCAGGACAGGATGAGTGGCTGGCACATAACAATGCTTATTAAATACTTATTGAGTGAATGAAGACATTTAACTAAAAGCTGCCATCCTGTACTATCCATCCTGATTTTTTTTTGCATCTGGAAAAAGGAGCTAGCACACTCCCACTTTTTATGTTACCATCCTCTCACTCATTAAAAGACAGGAATGTTTGTGCTACCTAATTCTCTTCTTTATTGTAAAGTTCTCCAGTTTATTCCACAATTTTATTATGATTTCCAACATCGCAATGCTATCCTTATCATAATCTGGGTGAATTTCAAAGTGTGAGTAAATACAGTATCCCAGTTTTGTTCAAACCATGATAAAATATTGAGAACTGAGATACTTTGGTTATGTGTAAATTGGTGGTCTATGCATTGTTTGCATAATGTACTCTGGTCAAAAATCTCTAAATATTTATTTTTGATGGAAAATCAAAAATATCTTCCAGATATTTTAGAGTGGAATATTTTCCCGGAAGCTACATTTGCAGGTATCAGAATGCTATGACCACACTAAACGCTCCTATTTCTCTTCCCTAGGTGAGCTCTTCGTTAGATAGCCCTTGGTTAGACATACAATGTGTTCCTAAATGCACTCTGTGGAAAGCTAACTCTGTACGTTCTCAATAGCTGTTATTTCAGTGAAGAATATTCCACAATCCAATAACATTGGGAAATGCTGAATTCAAACAGCTTATTTACTATAGGAACTCTGAAAGCTTTTTCATATATTAATGAGCACTGAGAATATCTGAGACAGTGGGTAAAATATGCAGCTTTCCCTTAGGGTGACTTGACCTTGGAACACTTTTGTGCAAAGCCCATCATGGGACTAGTGTAAAACCAGTTTGGGAAATGTTTTTTTTTACATAATACATCTCCTTAAAAACACTAAAATACTACATAAAACTTAGTTAATTAACTTCCTGGATGACCTTTTTAAGAGAGATTTTAATACTCTATGTGCCTAAAACAAAGTAAACCATACAGTCTCTCCTTATAAATATATTTAGAGTTCAGACCCATTCAGAATCTCAATTAATCTGTCTTTGCCTCAAGAATTCTTCTGTGAGAATGAACTGGCTCTTTTTCTTATGTATTTTTTTCCCTATAAAATCATTTGAATCATTTTAGTTGGTATCTTGCAGCTGTCTTTTTGTTTTTTGGCTTCCTGTCTGCAATTGTATTCTGAATTGACTGAATTTTGTTCCCCCGAAATTCATGTGCTGAACCCTTAACCACCAATGCAACTGTATTTGGAGATAGGGCCTATAAGAGGTAATTAAGGTTAAATGAGGTCACAAGGGTGGGGCCCTGATCTGATAGGATTAGTGTCTTTACAAGAGGAGACACTAAAGAGCCCACTCTCCCTCTGCTGTAAGAAGACGGTGAGAAGGTGGTCATCTGCAAGCCAGGAAGAGAGCTCTCACCAGAAACCAAATCCTGCTGGAACCTTGATCTTGGACCCTCCAGGCTTCAGAACTGGGAAAAAATAAGTTTCTGTTCTTTAAGCCATCTAGTTTACAGTATTTTGTTATGGCGGCCTGAGCAGACTAATATACTGCCTGATGAAGCCCCATTTCAGTCATCCTCCATCAGGTTCCCTCTATCATCTAAAACCAAGTAAATATCACTCTCAAGGGGGTACATTCAACCTCAAGAATTTGGATAATATGAATATTTTTGATCCCAGGGAGTAGCCATCATGTAGTTCTTCCATTATTTCCATTAGGGTAGCTTTCTTAATGAATATAAAATCTGAGCTCATGTCTGACCGCATTTTTATTCTTATATCATTTTGAAAAACAAACAATAATGAGTATAGGGAGTCCAAAATCCATTCTAACAAACACTGTAATCAATTGCCTGGATCTCATAAGGAAATGACCGAGATAGAATGAGCCAAGGCCATGTCTGGTCCTCACCTCCCCTTCCCACCGCATTCTTATTCCCTGGCCCAGAACCTCTGGCTCAGAAAACACAGAGGAATGAATGACATCACCTGAGGCCAGTGACTTATCAGGAACTTGTCAACTCAGATAATAAAGGCTGCATGCATTTCTGTGTGCTCTTTGGTGATTTATTATAATTTTGCAATGCTTTACACAGTAGAAACATTGAGCCTAATCTCCTCCAAGGAAAGAGAAATGTCACATATGGAGAGACCTACTTTCCCTCTATGATACCAGGTTCTTGTCATTTTACTTTTTCATTCTCATTTAATCCAGGTAAATTTAACATTTGCCTTATTATTAAAGAGATTAAAATATATTGAGTACTTAATTTTATTAAAAAGCCTCTGTGCGTCTCAGATGTAAGGGTACATTAGGCCATTTGTAAATATGGAAATAGCTATTTGCAAAGGTACATGCTTTTCTTGAGGGTCAAAAGAAGAGCATCCTTTAAATCAACCTTTCCCAGGTGAGTTCTATAGAACATTAGTTCTGCAGGATTTTGTTAGGGAGTAAATTGAAGAAAGGTATTATGTTTGAACACATTTAGAAAACCTAGGGTTAAAAGAATTAAATGGGTTTCTTGACTACAATATTTCTGATATCCTTTAAATATTTAAGTGTTTTGTGAATTTCTAAAGGGGACCTATTATATGCAATATTTTCTGAATTTAATTTGATCATAGAAACCTCTTTTGCTGTTGTTGTTGCTGATATTTATTTTTTGCTTCTTTTCTTTCACAGAAAGCATCTTCTGTTAGTATTACACAGCACATTTTAGAAAATGCTTTTTTACATAAAGGCCTGGGCCTCTTATATTGCATGACTGTATAATGCTTCTAATTGTTTTTAATCAATTCTTATCTTAAAGCTTCATTTAACATTAAATCCTAAGTAAATATCAAATACAACTTTGTCCCCAAGCAGAGTCATCAACCTATAGGAATATAAATATCTGTGCTCTATGGCAATTGTTTTCAAATGTGGTGCACATACCAGCAGCATCAGCATCTCCCGGGGACTTACTAGAAATGAACATTATCAGACCCCACCCCAGACCTACCGCATCAGGCATGCTTGGGGTGGGCCCCACTAATTTGCTTTAAAAAGCCTTTTAGGTAATTATATATGCTAACATTTGAGAGCCTGAGAACCAAACCACTGATCTTGCATATTAGAGTCAGAATGGAAACTCAGATCTCAACTGAGTAGAATGGGCACTTTTTAAAAACTGGATTGTACTCCTGGAATAGTGCAAACTCAACAATAGGGGACTGGAAGTCCAGTAGCTAGCTGGCAGAGCAACATATCAAAACAATAAAGCACCTGCCCAAAAGGCACTACAGGTGGAAGCATAGGCTGGCCTACCAGGGCACACTGGGTGTTTGAGGAAGAGAGGCCATTCAGAGATCAGCAGAGCAGGTTTGGTAACAAATGACCGGGATTCACAGGCAGAAGTCAGGAGCCTGGTAATATGTGCAAAAGAAAGTGTTCAGTCTTGGAGGAACCAGGATCCTAGAGATGTATCCAGGCAGGAGAAATTCAGAACTCCAGGGAGCAAAACAGGAGGCAGTTACAGAATTTTGTTGTAGGAACAATGCTGAGGCCATGTCACTACAGATGTGCCCTTGGACTGAATGAAATTAAAACTTAGTTTCAATGATAGATAATCTGAGTTTCTGAACTGGTCTGGTTAAGCTCTTCTGAATTAAAGGCAACTGAAGCTTATATAACATGGAGTATGGCAAATACATCTTTATGAGAGGCCAGGAGGCTTTAGAAATTAGAGGGATGCAGAGATGATGAGCTTGACAAGGACCTAGACATGTTATTGCCACAAGAGCCTTGGATTTGTCAGTTAAATAATCAATGTCCAACATTGCATGGCTATCACGGGCCAGTAGAGCAGAGTGAATCTGCTTTTCTTTGCCTCTCTTCACTGCTTGATGATCTGTAATGCTTTAATAGCTTCACCCAGTGAATGATCCTGCTTTCAGTTCTTCATTAAGCAGTGACATGTGCTAAAGATTGCATGACTTGCAATATTCCGGTTGCTACTCCTGTAGATGTCCCCTTGGAGGTGTGGCACAGACACTGAATTCTAGGTGTGATTTGACCAGTAAAGCTTGGATTCAAACAATAACATTCCTTGATTTGGACATTTCTATGATTTGTTTTCTTTAGTGCTCTTGTTACATTATAGAGTAATGATAAGTTATCTGTCAACCAAAATTCCCAAATTTAATTCACACGTATTGCTTGCTCATAAAATACAAAGGTTTACAGATTGGGATACCACATTTTCTCCCCTTTTTTAGTTTCATGACATGGATCACTTTGTAGTGTAGATTTGACAAATCTGCACTCAAGCTACTTACTGATAAAAGTGTGGCATGAAAGCCAATGACAGATGCCGGGGCGTCCTCCTAGAGCCCTCCTTCCCCTCATATTGCTTTATTATTGAGTGAAATTATTTGAAATATCATAACTTAGTCTACTCTTCATTTTAGAAAGTACTTGGGTTTGGGGCATCCTGAAAGTGATGACGTTATTTATATCCTTAGTCTCAGAAGGTCATATATGAAATATTGTGAGTTGGGCTATAATAGGATGAAAATTTAAACCAGTTACAGTTTACATACATTAAGCTTCTGGTTTTAGATATTTCCTTATTGCATGAGACAATAAGTAAAAGCAAACTCAGCATTATTAAGAATATTTGTTAAAAAAATTAACCAGAATGTTTGAATAATTGACTGTTCCAATCTGTGTCACATTCATAATTCCTTTTAGGCATGGTTTTAATGGCGTTGCTCTATAAATACTTCATGATACTTCTCAACCTGCATGACTCTCAGAGGTTTAATAAAAATTATAGTATAAAATCAAATTACTAATTAGGAGAGTCTTGAAATAGAGCATAACTTTCTTTGAGAGGGCTCTTTAACATTTCAACATGAAAAATACGTAGAATCAAAATAATTCCTGACTTTTAGAAGACAGTGACAAATCTTCATATTAGCTAGAACCAGAATAAACAAAAATTCAAAATATCTCTAGAGTGTCCTCTATTTCTTTCCCTGCACATAAAGAGGACACCATGTGTGCCATTGACTCACTGGATGGCACATTCCAACAGGGTAATGATTCAAAATTACAAACACTCTTTCATGTTGAGGGAGAAGGGGGACTCTGGGGCAATCAGTTTGCAAAGCAAAGCACGTGAAAGAACACAGTGGTGATGAAAGTGACCTGCATAGTCAAGTTTGCTTCTGATCGTTGAGGGGCCCAGATATTAGTTTAGCCTGAGTGGTGACTAACAGAAGCCTTGCACGTTTTTTGGTTATACCAGGCTGTCAGCATAGACATGATTAACTTTGGGGCTTAAAGGATCAATAATCCAACATTTGATTCTTAAGTCCTCTGTTGAAACGTCATTATCTTTTTTTCAAGATGCTGTCTTCTCTGACAACCTACTTGGCCCCTCACACGATTCCTGAATTGCTCAATTAAGGGATTTTCCAAGCCTACTCTAGCAAAGTTGTTGTGGGGGATTTATTTATTTGTTTGTTTAGTTTTGTTTTTTGTTTAATCATCAGTAGATTTCCAAAGCTCACTGTAAACTTGTTCTGGCATATGTAAATGATATATTTTTTAAAAGTTCTTTGAAACTTTTCATATTCAGAGGGCATAGATTTTCATAATACTGCCTGTTTTGCCAGCAGTTCACTATTTCATGTTAGACGATGCAACTGTTGGCCAAATATAGGCAGTTTTAAATAACATGGAGAATGTTATCGATTTAGGACTCTTTTGCTTAGAAGAAACAGAAATAGAATAAATAGTTGACTTAAGGCAATTCTGATCAAGATTTTTCAGGTATGACCTCTAGTAAATCACCTCAGGCAGTGGTGAGGTGGTGGATGAGATATATGGGTGATGTTGGAAAGATGGAGAAGGTGGGAAGTGTCAAGAGAATCCTTGTAATTTGGGCAGACACTCCAATGCGTTCTGCTACAAATCTATTAGATAATTCCTAAAAGAAAAATCACAAGGCCAAAGAATTATCTTTAACTTTTAAATTCATAGTCAATTCATTCTACTTGAATGGTTAGCAAACACTCCCAGATATAACATAAGCCAGATTATAAATATTAACAGGAAAATTACCAGAATCTGACAGCAATAGTCCTGTGTTCCAATGTGAAAAAAATTTCTTTGATTGAATTTTCTTAATGTGACATGTATTTATCAATTAAGATAGAATTTAACATCAGTATAATGTAAAACGGTAGTCAAAGAGAATGAGAAAAAAAAAAAACCACGCTCACTACTCTATGCTAGTTTACTTTGATGTGAAGGTAGTCAAAAGGTTCTTTCATTATCGTTTTAGTAGAATTTTGAATTAAATGGATGGCAGGAAAACCCCCTACTACACTATATATTAGCACCTTCAGAATGCAAAACCTGACCTAATAAACGATGACATAAATTTTATAATTTCGTTTTAAAAATAGAACTAGGCAAATCAGACCAGTGGCTAGATAAGGATAACGTCCGTAGTGAACCAGAGAATTGCTGAGATCCAGCATCGCAGCGATAAAGACGTCAAGTGAAAACGGTTCAACTGATGTGTGCATAGGCAACGCCTTTGTTAAAAAATAGGTGATCACTATGCTTCTTTCAGATAGTAATTAATTTCCACACAGTTCTCTCCTAGAAGATCATACAACCCCTAACCCTTCCACGGATACTTACTTTTTTCTCATATTGTTATATTATTTTATTTGAGCTATATCATATGTCTCCAAAAATAATTACAAAGAGAGTTAATGCATGAGCCGCATCTCATACTTCTTTTCTACACTTTGTAGGTCCTCCCTACCTGAGGGGAGAACACACAGAAGGCACTTGATAAACACCAACTGATTCTTCTTGAATTGCTCTGATAGAGGCTAGAAGGATCCACCATATAGAGACAAAGCACTCAACATTAGGTGGACTGTGGTGTACCAACCACAAAATAATATATTTATTTCTCCAACATTTTCTCTTTTATTGATAAAAACGACACAAAAGCTAATTGATAATTAATTTAAAAAGCAATGTTACACATTATCTCATGTTTAGAAATTTGTCAGCTTGGCAGTTTTATTCACTGACCACACGGCCATTGTTCTTCATATCCGCCTAGTCCACGTGAGAATATGTCTGCTGGTCTTTTCCATCCGAGGTCTTCACAGGTTCCTCTTTCAGACTTCTCACACAGTGAAAGCTCACAATGAGGACTGCCAATGGGAAAAAATCAAAACCGCTCACATTGTGCACAATGTGTCTTGAAGGATCGTTTGCCCCAATTTTATTGGTTTTTCATTCCAGTAGTTTTATCAAACTTTGTGGTCAACTTTGTTTCTTTATGGTCTGTGGTAAAGCATATTTTCTTTTGGTACAACATAAGCTTTAGTGCCCATGTGTAGAACTGGAAAAAGAATCACTTGACCAGGAAAAAAATAAAACAAACCAAACAAGAACAGAATTTTTTAAAGAAAAATGAAATAAAGCTATTGAAATGAAGTCTGTGAGACTTACACACACCTAACAAGGAAAACTATTGTTTCCCCAACTTCCCACCCACCCCAGGTTTTTCCCCTCGTGGTTCTCCAGCCCAGGAACCATGCAGTGTAGAAAAAGCAAATATACAAACAAACCTATAGTAGCTAGGGTGAAATCTATTATTTGTTTAAGAACTCGACACTTTTACTATTTACATCCAGGAGCATTTTTGTTTGTTTTATGTTTTAAAGCAAAGAAAGTTCTGTAATTCTCCCGGTTATGCTGCAGGTGCATCGTCTGCCCTCTTTAAGCAGTTTTGTTTTTTTTATTTTCCTCGTTGTCATGTTTTAACAGGAACGATGAGCCGTCTCGATTGCAATGTTTTGGACACCCAATCTGCTTTAAGATGAAGGCCCTCCCTCCCTCTTGGAGTTCCCCCATGAGGAGCCGGCTGTCGCCTTAGTTTGTTATTCTCTCAAGGTAAATGGCCGGCGCGGCCGACCTGGCGATGGTGGCGATGAAGCTGTGGTCGCGCCCGAGCTCCAGGCAGGGGGTCTCGTCCTGCTCCGGAGACATCGCTTCGTAGCCCTTGTTGGCATGGAGCGGCTGGTGAGCCTGGCAGTACCCGATCACCGGCTGGTCGTAGCTATAATAGGGCAAGGGTTTCACGTGGTGTGGGATCTGGATGTGAGAAAGAGAAAGACTGATTATAAAAATGTTTTGGAGAGAGAAGAAGATGAAGCTCATAGGATTGTCTTTTATTCTCTTGCATGTGTTTTAGGCATCAACTGCTGATTCAGCTATTAATAAACATTAAGCAAAATAACGTTAGCATTTAACTCGATACTGTTTTGTCCCTATATATATATCCTTATATTTGATTTTTCATACAAAGTATATACATATGCTTTGTATATAAAAGCATATACAAAGATTTTTCAATACTCATCCTATCATTCGTCCATCTACCTATCATCTATCTCCATAATAGAAACAACCTAAATTCCTATTAACAAGGAATTTTTAAATATATTATGTACATTCATACATTTGAATGCAGATAATACAAAGATCGAGCAGTTAGCAATCTGTTGAAATATGGCAAAATATGGTATTAGGTGAAAAAATTCAGGTGAAAAAGAATGTATAGTACAAGCCATTTGGTGTAAATACAACTGTAAACATATATGGAATTCTTACTTTTAAAAATACCTTTATATACAATTTAAATTTTTTATGGGCATATATATCTTTTATTTTAAAGTTTAAAAAACAATCACCATTTCACACAGATTATTTCTATCGATTCTATAAATTCTGGACAAAAGCACTCTAGAATCATGAAAGTGGGCACATCTTTATGTTCATAATATGTAATGTTATTGCTTTCGAGCCAACAAGCCAAATATGTGTCTTATGTTATAATAATAGACCTGAATAATGGTCTACAGAAATCCCTGTAATAGGAAAAGCTGAAAATATTAAAATTATAGTAATGTCAATTCTCTGTGAAGCTTTTTATTATACCACAAATTTCTGATAAAGAAAAATGTGCCCCAAGCTTAGAAAAAGGAAAATGATGATTGCTTAATTTTTGATCTCATGCTAGACTGTGTCTCATAACCCACTAGATCCAATCTGACACTCTCGATTAACAGTCCACAGAAGATAAAAATTGCAAATGCTTCACCATGCTGTAAGGTTAGAGGTTTAAACTTAAACCTATTTAAACTATTGTCTCTCGACTCCAAGCCCATTTCTGCAGTTCACTTCATGTGGCTGAGCTGGGGCTTTGCAAACCACATTTCTATTTGACCTGCTGCTCCCTGTTGGATTTTCCAGTGGGGACCACAGGAGGGAGATGGCCAGGCTAGAGGAGATAGAGGGAATCGCTCCCGTGGTGAGCTTCCTCTCCGCTTCTTCCTGCTCCACGCAGTTACCTCAACAACACTTTTTCATTCTGGCTGTCGCAGTGCCACCCCATAGCAGCGGACGGTTCTGTTTTGTCGTCTTTCCAACACTGGCAGCATTTCCAGCATTTGATCCCATCGTGTGGCCCTCAGAGACTCCAGCACCAGGGGAGTCTGAGCTTCATCTCCACAAAGCTCTGCCTCCAAGCTTTTCATTTTAATGATTTCAACGTCTTCCTTTAGTCCCTTATTCCTACGGGTGGTAGTTATTTCCTGAAGTTGCTGTCTCTGATAGACTATGGCTCTTTTAGCCTTTGCATGAACTTAGGTAACGACTCTATATTTACTTTGCATTTCTTCATATAAATGCTTTGTTAAAATAACAGATAAGTTTTCTGTCTCGTGACTGGACTATATCTGACTCTTTCTGTAGGTTAAACTTCAGAATTGATAAATTGTTATAATTTGACGGAGAAGCTAACCCCCAAAGGTCTTGTAGCTTCACTGTTCTGTAGGAAGTTAACCAGTCTTATATCTAATGTAGCAACCTTATTTTCAGAATCCGTTCCTCCTGTTACTGTATAAATCCCTCCAATGCTCTTCAAACTCGGTCTTGTTTTCCTCCTGGTATCCTCATTAATGTGTTAAATAAAATTTTGACATAAATTCACTATTTGTTTCTTTGAGAATTATATTTTTAACACCTCTATGCTTATTAAGATAAAAGTCACCTCCTTACTTTTTTAAAGATAGAGATTAAAGCAATGTTTTCTATGGCAGATCACAACTCATTAGTAGGTTATAAAATCAATTTAGTGATTCCAGATAAACATTTTTAAAATTGAATTAACTAGACTAGGAAATATCAGAGTGTATCATATGAGTACGGGTACATTGTTTAATAAAAGTTTTATTTCAAATGTGTGTGCGCATATGAGTGTGCATCTATTGAGTTATATTGTGAATTTTTTTAAACTGGGAATCACAGTAAAAGATGCTTTTAAAAAATACTCGATCAAAGCACAGATTGCAGTCTATTTTAATGTGATAGCAATAGCCTGGATAAATTCCCATCCTGCTTTTACTATTCTCTCTTTTCTTATATAACTCACTGTTTTTCTCAATGAGTCAGAAAATTAAACCAATATATAGTGCTTTGTTTTTTGGATGGACACATTGACTTCTACTAGAAGGCGACCACTATTATTCAACAAGTCTTTTAAGAAATAGTAAAGAGATAATTTCTCATCAAACAAAATGTTGATATAACCTTGAACATACAATTCTGTTCTCAGAAAAAACTTGAGAAAAGATGTATACTAGGTCAAAGTTGTGATTGATACAGAGATGTTCTAGAAATTAGACATTAATTTCTTTGCTGACAGAGCAAGGAACAAATTATAAGACAACATGACTGAATACTAGATACTAAATATAAATTTAGATCTGCCCCAAATCTATAGTGTTTTTCTTATTCGTATAGACCTCTCCATATATTTCAGTACAGGTCCAGACATGAAATGTTTGTCAGCAAGTTCTATTTTAGGAAACCTCATAGGATTTTGCAGTGTGTCAGATAGGTAGAGATATCTGGGATTGGTGCCATGGGTCACCAAAACTCTGAAAAAGCATAGAAATGAAACCACTTTGTTCTGACATTTCAGCAGGAAGAATTTTTATGAAGAAGACCTTCCTGATAGTTACATAATCCTCTCTTACTTTTTTGCTGTTAATAGGCGTAATAATATAATTCAAAAACATAAGAAATTCACCTAATTATTTCCAATGACAGCAACATTCACCGGGTATAGAACATTTGTCGCACACTTTCATTGAAAGGAATGATTCATTGTCTCCAAATTAGCCAAATTACTAAAAGATACCAAAATAAACATGAAACAGGGATTGTCGTTTTGTCCACTGACTTGTACCGCCATGAATTGTCTTTCTTCAGTCTTTGCAAGGAGAAGACACTGGAATCTACAAACATGTTTGAGCGGTGAATGTGAGAGTGAGACAGGGTATTATAGACACGTCTGAAAACCAAGTTAATCTGCAGATGAAAACCATTAGCTCATATGTGAACAATGTTAGATTCTCCATATAAAATAAAGTCCCTAAAATTGAACTATAATGGGAAAGAAC
This sequence comes from Tapirus indicus, assembly GCA_031878705.1. Lineage (NCBI taxonomy): Eukaryota > Metazoa > Chordata > Mammalia > Perissodactyla > Tapiridae > Tapirus > Tapirus indicus. The sequence continues at coordinate 64,643,580 of CM062923.1, forward strand.
ACTTTCATATCTAAGAAACAATGGTATTTGTCTTCAAATTAAGTTGATTCAAATGTCAAAGGACCTGTATTAACGGCAGAGCTTTAGGTATATATATATATATTACACCATCTCTGAACTCAGAAAATTTGTTTTGCTATTATGGTTGGACCAGTTTGTTTTTTGTTTTAATGAACAAGGGCTCCTGCCATTTTCTGTATTGTATTTGAGACAATACAACCTCTAGCAAGGTGAAAAACATTGTAAGTTTCCTCCTGCACAACAGCCCAATAGAAAGAATTTAAAAGCCAAGTGAATTGGCAGGCTCTGAAAGGGTGTCTGAGATGTTTGCTCCCTTTCTCTTCAACTCTATTCTGTAGGCACTATGTAATCAACTGACTTTGTGGTTTCTGAGGAGCTGAGAGACTGAGGTCTTGTACTTGATAGTAATAATGTACAGTACATTAACCACCTGGGTCCCTGTGTGTATCATTGTTTCCTTTCCAGTAGTCAAAACAAAGTATCCTTAAGTTCCCCTTAATGTGTATTTGGTATTTTTGTAAATGTGTTCTTAGAGCTTTTCCAAATGGTCCCTGTGTTCCATCAGCTCTCTGACGAACTTCGTTCTGTAGCACAGCACAACAACACTACCTACAGATGGCCTCATTTGCACTCTTGACTGCTCATTGACTGCGTCAGAAGCTGCACTTTATTTACAGATAATGGGTGTGGTACGTGGAATGAAGGAATCTCATGGGGGGAATGAATATGTTATACTATGAAGAAATTCTGTCATTTGCTTGTCTCAAGAATAGGAACACGTTCACTCAAATTGAATTTAAACTTTTATAGAAGCACATAAACTTCTATAGAGGCATATTTCATAACTAAATCTGAAGTAGGTTACAAAGGGGAGGAACCATTATTATCACTAATTGTCAATCACTTTAATCTTCCAGAGTTTCCTGTGAATCTTTGAAAATGGGGATGATAATGACACCTCATTTACCTCTATAAATTTCAGATAACTCTGAAAGTACTCCCTGATTCTCAAAAGAGAAGGAATATACTGAAAAGGCATATTCCCACTCTAGTTTTACTCAACACTGCCAGTGTCCTTCCCGGAAATGTGCCCTGTCTTTTGTCTTATAGTTTCCATTTAGAGAGAAGCAAGGACACGAAGGGTGACAGAGTGGCTCATTAACCGAGGTTTTTCAGTCCTACTTTGTCCACTCAGAAGCTTAGAAACCTTAGTGTATGTTCTGGTTTTCTAAAAACATCATTTAATCTTTGCTCAGAATATGTTTCTCTTCCAACATGCTGGGGGGGGGGGTATAAAAGGACACAATCCTCTCAATTATAGTGGCTCATAATGTAAGTGATTCGAAGAGAGAAGTCAGGGAAAGGGAATATTTTTAAATCTTGAGAGGAAGGGCAAAATTGTAGAGGGATATGCGGACTTTCAAAAGTCTGCAAATTGATTCAGATCCCATAATTTTACATCCATAGTAATTATATTTAAAATGAGAAATGCATGTGTCTGTGTAGTAAATGTGAGAGCAATGTGAAATGGACTCTTGAAATATATGATGATGAAAGGCTTTTGAAGTTCAGTTTTGTTACGGGCATGAAATTCCAATATTGTGACCCTCTTTTCTCAAAGGTATTAGTATTAGTTATAAGTGGTTTAATAGCCTGATCATTCTAAAATTGCCATGCAGTATCATTAGTCTTATTTATTAACTTTTCATGAACATTGTTCACATTTCAGTATGAGTTCTTTCGAATAAAGTCATAAAAAGTTGATTTTCAATTTCCTAAATGACATTTGGTCTCTAATTTTCAGAATTAAAGGGTATGTCTGAGTACTCAAATCATTTAAAAAGTACCATCCTACAAATTCAGGTGAGGAATTCAATATAGTTGAATTGCTTAATGAAGATGGACACTTGATTTACTGGAAATAAAATTGATTCAAAAATGAAGGGCAATAGCTAAATGACTATATAATGTAGCCTTTATTCTACTCACTATATTAGTATGTGACAAAAATGGACAGAGAATAAGAAAATATAAACACGTTTAAGTAGAGGTTTTTATCAGGAATTTTGGTTAAAGCTGACAGAACTTGGACTCATTTAAGTTAGTTGGGTAAAAGGGAGACCTGATAGACTCATAGACACAAGAAAGGATTTGAGGGAAACTGAGGGAAAAGCAAGGGTCCACTAGGTTTCAGGTATTCCTAAAATAGCAACACACATGTCACCTGGGTCCCCTCAGTCAATCATGACTGATAATCTCTGCAAGTTATCTTCATATCCTGACTGCCAAACAGCCCTCTCCACCTGATTGGACACACAACTGGGACAGCTCCCAAGTTTCACATGTTTCAACAATAGCAGATTGCCCAACTGACCACAGTTCTTTCTAGGTCCTCTCATCAAGATGTAGTCTATTACTCCTTGCTTTAAATACTGACTGGCCTTGTGACTTTCTTTGGCCAATAGAACACAGTGGCAGTGGCAGTGACATTGTTTGGGTTCCAAGGCTCTTATCATCCCGGCCCAGCTGGTCATCACCCTGTGAACAAGTCCAGGCTAGATCACTGGAGGATAAAAGGCCTTGTGGAGCAACTGAGACATCTTAAACCAGCCAGCTAGCCTCAGGGCCCATGGGAGCTCATTACAGGCACATGAGCCTGGGACCAAAATCCCCAGCTGGTCCCAGAGAAGCAGAATTGCTTGACCACTTCACCTCATTCCAAAAAACATATGAGACATTGAACTCAGCTGTAAAATTGAGAATTTCTACAAACCTGATTTCATCCCTCACTTCCAAACTGAGAGAATTAAATTAACAATGGCCTCTTCATAAACTTTGCCTTCTTGGGTTTTAAATATCTGAAGGCATTTATAATATAAAAAAGAGACACAAGTAATGAATCTAAATCAATTTATCAAATTACATTATTTAATCCTATTCTACAATGAAACATTCTTATTCACTTTTTTAGACACAGGCTTGCTTCTTAATTAGAAAACACCAATTATCTAAGCATTAGTTTCTGTAAATTGAAAAGCAAAACTTTCAATACCACATGACGTTATTTATAAAACATTTGTTATGAAGCTTATTTTAAAACACAATTTTGAAAAAGTACCTTGAACTCAAAAGTTAATAAGTGTTCTTCTGTATCAAGATGGAAATTTGAGCCCTGATTACTACTTTTCCAATTAACAAAGGTTTTTTTTTTTTTCTTTTTTTAACAGAGATGTTTCTTTTTCCATCACCAAATCAAAAACTCTTAGAAATTCTTACAAGATAGAGCAGGGAGGTGAATGGATTATAGGAGAAATTGACTAGCATCTAATTCAATGCAACTGGAGGAAAAGCTGGTTTGGGCTGAGGAAGGCCCTTTGCAGAACTATGCAACACACAGCAGCTTTGAGTGTCCAGGACTGGTGAGGAGGGAAGAAAAGGCAGGGTTTTGACTAATTCCCTGGCTGTGAGGAAAATCAAGGAGAGCATTAGAGGTGGAGGAGGAGGAAAATAAGCCACATTCCCAGGATTCATACTGCGGACACAGAGTAAAGCAAGGGTGTGACTGAACCAAAAAACTCACCTCCTATTTAAGACAATGGTGTGTGACAAGAGTGGAACAGCACTCTCTGCCTGGCTTTTATTGTTCTTCAGCTGCTTTCACAGTTGCTACTCTCTCTCCCCACTGTCCACAGTTTCACTACTTAAACAAAACCTCTCTCTTTGAAAAGCGGATCCATGCAATCTCTGACATCCTAACCCTTTATACACACACAAATCTTCCTCCCTAAGTAGTAACTGTAATAGGGAAGAATCTCCAGAAATAAGAAAGATTCAAGAATTCAAGAGAAAATGATAAATCCAAAGGATTAGAGAAAAGGGCAAGATCTACTAAAAATGAAAGAAGGTAGAAACAACTTAAAATGCATTCTCATTGAACTTCATCACCTAGACATTGCTCGGGTACATAATAGGTATTCACGTATTTATTGAATGAAAGAACAATAATAACCTTATCTTCCTGCACTCTTGTTTGAAGATTAAATAAGTAATGATGTGAAAAATGTAATAATAAACTATTAATCTATTAGTATTTGTTAAATATGCTTATTACACGTATTGACCTTTGTTTTAGACAATCTTCAAAGGAAAAAAAAGATAACTGCAAATTGATAACTGTCCCACTTCTATTTTGTTTATGGGCTCAAGTGCATACAGAAGCTCCAGCATATAAAATGTACAACACTAAACACACTAGATGTTGGCTTTTTATATTGACTGGACTATTCAGACCATTTTAAACTTGAGTTCTGAAAAAGTTGCACAGTAGCATTTGTTTTTCTGGTTCTGTTCTTATTTAAGGTGGAATGTGTACTATTTGTGCACTCGTGGTTGTCCAGATTTTAACTTTTAAGTCAGCCGTGGGATAACAGAAGAGAACATCCACTTACATCTTTATAGCTCTCCTACCAGGACGCCTTGTCGATGAGGTGTCGAGAGAGTTGATTAAGTTAATAAATGAGGTACTAGCCGTTCCTTGGATCTGGCTTTGACTCCATTAAGTGGGAAGCTTATTACATTAGCAGCACTCTCAGCATTCAGTGAGGTTTTGGGCTAATGAGCTGGATTAACTAGCTAGTATTAACTTCTAAAGGCTTTCCTTCTGTAACTCTGGCCCCTGAATTAGAAAGAGTAAGGTCTCCCCAATAGGAGAGCATTGCAGGCACACGTGAAATCTACATAAATTTGCTTCCAAAGTACGTAAATAAAAAACAGAGACAATGAAATTTCAAAACCCACATCTTTCCTCTCTAAAAAAACCCATAATAATTGTGAAAGTTTTCAGTGATACACAACGATGTACAGAAGACAAGCCTTTCCTAAAACAGAGGACAGTGATCATGACTTGAGCCCAAATCCACTCCTGGAAGCTTATCAACAAAACCATATGAAAGAAAACAAACAAACAAAAACAAAACTTCTCAGCACACGCAACAGATTCAATTTGTTTGCTTTGTGATCCCTTCTCAGAAATTTGGAAAAGGAAATAAATAAAAAGCAGCAGGAACACCAATAGAGGGAAGGTACAAGCAACAGGCATTAGCGCCGTTTTCCTTCCAAGTAAACTTTCCGTTTCTCCGCAATGTTCAGAGTAGCCTGTTTCTAGTTTCCATATTAGTTTGTATAATATTCTGTACAGTTTTGTGTTAAATAGTTAATAGTGTCCATGACTTGTTTTATGCAAAAATGCGCATCTTGTCTAATCCGAATGTGACTTACCTGTTTGGCTTTTGAAGATATACTCCCTTTGTGATCCTCCCAAAATATCCAATTCAGCAGTGCCGTGACTATGGAGGAAAAGCTATATATGTTTTTTTTTTTTTTTTTTTGTGAGGAAGACCAGCCCTGAGCTAACATCCGTTGCTAATCCTCCTCTTTTTGCTGAGGAAGACTGGCCCTGGGCTAACATCCGTGCCCGTCTTCCTCCACTTTATATGGGACGCCACCACGGCATGGCTGACAAGCAGTGCGTTGGCGGGCGCCCGGGATCCGAACCGGCGAACCCCGGGCTGCCAAGCGCGGACTAAACCGCTGCGCCACTGGGCCGACCCCTAGATATGTTTTTTAAATGAAAAATAAGTGAAATGAAATTCACATATAACGAAGGAGATTGAGTTTCCTGCAGTCATGTACCTTTTTAAAACAGAATTGCATATCCCAGGGTAAAAGTTTAGAATCAAATGACAACCACAGAAGGAAGAGAACCCCAGAAGGACATTCACATACTTGATAGAATGAGATAACTAACCTAATTCTAACAGAGTTTAAATAGATCTTCTTGGGAGGCTGGTTGATATTAATGAAAAGAAGCATGGTGATGTATATTTACTTACAAAAATAGGAGAAGCCCATTTAGAAAACACAATTAAAGTTTTTATTCTGATTGAATAGATTTTAGAACAGCACAGCAGAGTGATGCATAAATAATACTGGTCTCATATTTTTAGTAAAATGTGTTACAATCTAGGTTAACGCTTGGATCTCTGCTTTGAATTTACACTATTAAGGAGTAATTATGTAAAAGTGACTTTGCCATCATAGTTCACTTATTTATGTATTCATTCATTTACACGGCAAATATTCATCACAGAGGTTGGCAAACTTTTTCTGTGAAGGGCCAGTAGTCAACATTTTCGGCTCGCAACCCATACAGTCTGTGTCACAACTACCGAACTGTGCCATTATAGGATGAAAGTTATGTAGACAAAATGTAAATGAGTGAGTGTGGCTCTGTTTCAATAAAAATTGACTTATGAACACTGAAATTTGAATTTCATAGAATTTTCAGGTGTCATAAAATATTTATCTTCTTTTGATTTTTTTCAACCATTAAAATAAGCGAAAACTGTTTACTCGTGGTCAGTTTACTGCGAGCTAGGCATTGCGGTAGGTGCTGGGTATATGAAGAAGGATAAAATAAAGGTTCTTTACTCAAGGTGCTTATTCAGAACTGATAGAATGAGACAAACCTGATTCCAGTTCCCTGTGTTTTAGACCGCCTAACCCAAATCAATAAAGCAGTGGGAGAAAAGCACTCCCAGCGGTGGGCATTGCAGATTTCCTTGTGAAGAGTCAGGTCTTCCACTCTAGAATAAAGCGCTCAGTGGATCCCAGACAAAGAGCTGGACTCACACAACCTTGGTACTTAGAAGTCAGACTTGAACCTCCAGGTGGGAGTTCTGAAGTCACTATTCAGGTCATTTAGATCAAACACGCTCTGGCAGAATAAATGCCCAATGACCTTTCAGTGAAGAGCTTAAGCAGCACTTAAGCCAGTGAACCTGCCCTGGCTGTATGATGGCGTATAACACAAAGCCCGAGAGAACTTTGGTGGTTTTGTAAGAGAGGTTAGGTTCACGGGTCATGTAACCATAAATAGGTTTTGTTTTCTTTTGTTTTGTGAAGAAGTTAAAAAGCCTTCTCTCTATTTCTCAGTCTCACCCAAGCCTTTTCCCATATCCGGGCCTTTGTACTCGCCATTCCGTTTGCCTGGGAGATTCTTCTTCCCACTCCACTGTGGGATCATGCCGATATTTTGAGTCACAGCTTGAATGTCGTGATTCTAGAGGGGTCTTCCCTAATCACCTCGTCTAAAATGCCACCCCATCCCTATTCACATATGTGAGCTGTTCTCTGTTTCAACTCCCTGTTTATGTTATTCACAGCATTAATCAAAATGTTAAATATCCGTAATTATGTCTATCTTTGCTCCTTTACTGTCTGTTTTCCCCCAGTGTAAGCTCCATGCTGTCACAGAGCTTTTCTGACTGGTTTGCTGCTATCTGGCTAGAATATTTCAATAAATATATGCTAGAAGAATATATGAATTTATGAGAGATATTTGTTAGAGAATTAAGTTTTATTTGGAAGAGGTTTGCCTCAAAAACTGAACTCCTCCCTTTCCTTTGACTTTTTCTACTGCCTCCCATCCATTCTCAGCTTTGAATTCAAACAGGCACTAGGATGTGCCTAGGATGGATCTAGGATGGCACGCAAACATTTTCTTTCCACAAATGTGTGCATGCTTGGCATAGTGCTGAGAGCTAAAGATATCAGAAGGACTGAAAGAGTCCATGACCTTAAGGACCCTATAGTTTAATATGGAAGGCAAATGTGAGCAGATTTTTACAATATAACATCATTTATGGTAAAATGTAATACTGGAGGTGTATGAAAAATGACAAGGAAGGAAAGAAGAGGAAGTGAAATTCTTATCAGGTAGTTTCTGACCTAAAGAATGGATGCTTATGAAGTCACCAAGAAAAAGGCTGGTGCCACATGTAGCTTCTATATACAAATCACCACATCTGCCACTGTTGCCATGGTTTCCTATGTGCCATTGGGAGCCTATTGCCCAGGTGGTATTTGGCAAAAAGCTGCTCTTTTTAAAATCTTAACAATCTATCCAACTCACCCATAGCTTGCCCTTGTAGAGAATGGATTCCATATCCTCAGTCTCTTCAGCCGTCATCCTCACTCTCAGCTCAACACTGCCTTAGTCTCTCGTAAATGAAGCATCTGGAAGTTATGACGAGCAGGAGAGACTGACGGTAGCTCCAGGATATGGAGAGGGCAGGACATTGCTACAGCTGCTTTCTCGGAAACTAAACAATCAACCCATGCATGCCACCCTTAGTCGAAGTCAAGAAATGGAGTGCCTCGTCTTCCTTTTCATTTGCTATTTAGGTCGTCAACCACGCAAACTGCCCTTAAAGCAGTGGTTCTCAGGCCTGGCTGCAACTTTGACACATCCGAGGTGATTTCAAAAATACTTTTCTCTGGTCCCTATCCCAGATCAATTAAATCAGAATTTCTGAGGTATGGCCTAGGCCACACTATTCTAAAAAAGCATGCCAGGTGATTCACCTATGCAACCAAGGTTGAGAACACTGATTCTTGTTAAATTTAGATTGCTTCCCTTTAAAGATGTCAGCCTAGCAGGGAGTACACAGTGTGATGTACCTAATTCCCCACACCTGCCTGGAGACCGCCTGGCTCAAAACAAAGCCAATTACTTCCCAATCAGAAGTCACCAAACCTGGTACACATATGTGTGTTTTTCACTCTCCAATTAAATTTTCCTTTTTCTTAAGTTCAATTCATTACTGCTAATTATTCTGTCTCACCAAGTTGAGCTGCTTCAGTTGGCTCTATTCATATTCTTGTCAGTGATTAATCTGCCATCCTTTTAGTTATCATCAATTTGGTTATGTATATATTCTCTTTTGTCTAAAGTTAGGTGTAATTCAGTTGGGTAAGTTTAACAACTGTCATTATACACATGTTTTTTAAATAGCTGCTTGCAGGTGAATTTACCTTGTCTTGATGGTGAAGTGCTCATAAACGTTCAGTCAGCTGGAGAACTCCTTTGGCTAAACATTTTCACAATCTATTTCTTTTATTTTTTTTAAAGTCATTTAATTTACTAGGATGGTAGTAATAGCCCATTCCACTTTGTACTATGGGGAAGAAAGGATATTTTTATCTACTTAAAAGCTAATAAAGACTTTCACTGTTGAAAAATATTCAAACCTCCCAATTATTTCCATCAAGCGATAAATTTAAAAGAAAAGAAAAAGAATTAAAACCCCAAAGTGTCAGCAAGTAAGCAATAATGACTAAGAGAAGCTTAGGGAAGGATCATTAAATTCATCTTTTCTTTAAAGCAATCTAATGTTCAGATACATAGGGGGGCTATAAAAGGGTGTCCTCTGCCACTGGAAATAGTAAGAGTTGACAGATAATTGATGAAATTAGCCATCTGTGGTAGGAAATCATAGGAGGAAATGATCTGTAAGTGTGAGACTATGGAGAACAGCTTGAAGGAGCTGTTCTCCCACACCCCACCCACCACCCACAACCCCAGCTGCCTTCCACCTCAAACATCACAGGGCTTATTGCTTCTTACTGCCATGCTTCACCATGGGCCACCATGTCCACATGCTCATAGTTCCCCAGCACTACAGAATGTTAACTTTACAGACTACCTCCATTGGTCCCCACTTCAGAATGAGGTTAAATTGAGTAGCTGGATTGTCTGACATCCTCCGGAGGAGTTGGGTAAATCCACCAGGTTGCACTTCACTGTTTTTCTTGGCCAACACGTAAAATCTAACCTGTTCTGGGTATCTATGCCTCCTTTACACCATTCCTATAATATTCTGTTTCTTTTTCCCTGCCCAAATTTGTTTTCCACATTTCCTACCCAAAATTCCAAACTGCCCTCTTGAATTCTGATTCCATCATTAACTGCCTTTTATCCCAAATCACTTCGAAGAATGCATGTAGCTTCCTCAGCTGTTTACTATGATTCGGATACCCTTTACTTCTGACTATCTAAGCAGGTCACTTCTAATCTACTATTGTGTTCAAGTTTTGTATATTTCTCCTAGTTCCTGACCTTTGAGTGCTTGACCCTAGTCAGGATATTTAGCCTAGATTCCCAATTTCCCACTGCTCTTAACAGTTTGGTTTGGAAGTGCTTATTTCTGAACTGTATCTTAATGCAGATAAACCATAGCCTTCCAGCAAGAAGGCTGACATTCACTGAATATTACTAAGAATGCTCAATGGAATGACTAATTTTTTACAGTGCCAACTTAATTTTGGTTTGCTGGAATATTATTACAAATAACAATATTATTTATAATAGTAAGTTATCAATAAGCTTATTGAAAACATTATTTTAAACTATTATAAATAAGTTTTATTATTTCATCGTGAACTTAGACCCTCAAGAGAAGTCTGAGACTCTTGGAACTGAGTCTAGTATTGCAAATTTGATAGAAAAAGGCCTCACAATATTCTTGGCTAGATTTAATTTTACGTGGCTTCTATATGGCAACCCAAAGAACCATTTTCCAGAATGGCAGGTGATTTGTATTTAACTAACTGAAAACACGGACAGACCCATTATCTTTTTTAGCTAAACATGTAGTAAAACCTATTGATTTGTACTTAGAGATGATCACTCAATTAGAATTACAAATTATAGAGCATTAAAAAAAATTGTAATTTATGTCATTGGGTGAAACATGAAATTTGTGTTTAACCTAAGGTCAACAAGCTACTAATGTATGTAGACAATACACTTTCCCACCTCTATCTCCTTGATAGGTAGGGAGTTTATATAACATGACTGGTGGTAGATGGAGAACTTATACAAGCAGGAACTGGGAAGATGGAGGAGAATAAAAGAGGTAGTGGAATGACAGCCCCTTCCTGTCCATCACCTGTGGTCAGGAGGTTGGGGAGGTCAGAAGTTGAGGAAAAGGGTCATGAGAGATTTTGTGACACCCTGAGTACTAAAGGTGGCATACACTTGTCAAGGAAACCATTTTCCCTTTTTCTGTGGAAAAGCAGCATTTTTACCTTCCTTACCTAGTCAGTGGCATTCTCATAGTGGGTCACTGTTATGGGCTCAATGTTCGTGTCCCCCCCAAATTCATGGGTGGAAGCCCTGACTCCCAATGTGGCTGTATTTGGAGATGAGGCCCCTAAGGATATTAAATTAAGGTTAAATGAGGCTACAATGGTGGAGCCCTGATCCACAAGATTTGTGTCCTTATAAGAAGAGACACCAGAAAGCTTGTTCTCTCTTTCTCTCCATGTGCTCATAAAAAAGAGGCCATGTCAGAGCCGGCACAGTGGTACAGTGGTTTAGTCCGCGCTTGGCAGCCCAGGGTTCGCGGGTTCGGATCCCGGGTGCCCGCCGACGCACTGCCTGTCAGCCATGCCGTGGCAGCGTCCCATATAAAGTAGAGGAAATGGGCACGGATGTTAGCCCAGGGCCAGTCTTCCTCAGCAAAAAGAGGAGGATTGGCAACGGATGTTAGCTCAGGGCTGGTCTTCCTCACAAAAAAAAAAAAAAAAAAAAGAGGCCATGTGAGCACACAATGAGATAGCACTGCCTCCAAGCCAAGAGAAAGAGCTTCAGAATGAAACCTGCCTTGCCAGCACCTTGACCTTGGACTTTCCAGCCTCCAGAACTGTGGTTTAAGTCACCCAGCCTGTGGTATTTTATTATGGCAGCCTGAGCTGACTAATCCGGCCACTATCACCATGGACTGCTCAGGCTCTGCATGAAGATGGGTGGAGGCTGTCAGTGATGGAGGAAATGCGGCTGTAGCAGGTAAACCATTTCGTGAGAAGTATTGTTAATTCTTCTGCAGACCTCCAGAAACAACTTCCTGAGAGAGAGGAGCGAAATCCTGCTATTTAATAGCAGAGTCTAGCAGAGTAAGAAACAGCTACAGCTCTCATGGTGTCCACCTGGGGTTCACAACATCAACACACTTTCCTAAGATGCCATAAGCCAGGGTGCTCCTTGTTTTGTTGTTACCCCAAACGGTCATGACTACTGAAAAGGGGTCCAAGTAGCTCTAACTTAATTCACGTCTTTGTACTGAATATTGGTTATTCTCCTTTTGTCCCCTCACACCCCTTCCCATCCCTTTATGCCCCTGCCTTGCGCCCAAGGAGGCTCATTCTAAGACTAGACTCCTTCACCAAGCTCCCTTGTTGTCTGGCTTTGATTAGTTTCAGTCATGAGAGGCACCAGTGAGAGGAGAGGGGGGTCAGAGTATTTATTCCTCGCCACCCGTTCTGGCCTTGTTACAGTTCTGGAATGGCTGGTTCTTCTACAGTGGTGGTTCTCAACCTGGGGCAATTTTGGCAATACCTGGAGGCATTTCCATTGTTAAGATTGATGTTGTCAAGACTGAGGTATTGCTAGCACCTAGTGGGTAGAGGCCAGAGATGCTACTAAACATTGTACAATGCACAAGACATCTGCCCACAACAACAACAACAAAGGATTATCTGATCTAAATGTCAAAGCGCCACTATCAAGTCACCCTGTGCTATGGTTCCAGCTCTTTTCGATGGGCACTCAGGAGAGGCCCTCTTTCCCAGCTACAGCTCCTACTTGGGTGTGATAACACTGAATCTTCCCTCTGCCCCTTCAGGCCAAAGGGGTGGGAGGTGGGTAGCAGCTTCCTGCTGTTTCTATTTGAATTCTTCACCATCCTTTGGAGATCTCCCCTTAACACTGCTTTCATTTCTATACTATTCCCTTCATTAAATTCTCCTTGGTTAAAACTTTTGAGTGTACAATATTTCTTTCACGGAGTTTTAGGCTCCCATGCAGCAATTGGTATGGACATTTAATATCACGTTTGTTTTGCTTAAATTAAAGGTGGCATGGCTAACTTTCACCAGTACCAGTGCTAACATTTGTTGAATGATGTCTTTGTGCCACCCGTCTTTATAAGTGCTTGATGTGAATTAAAGAGTTCTATGATTTGGGTGCTAGTATGACTCTCCTTTAAAAGGTGGTAAAACTGAGGCACGTGGGTGAAATGGCTTGCCCAAGGTCACATACTGAAAATGGCTCCTGAGCCTGGGCGGTTAATCACTGCCTCAAGGAGTCTCGCTGCCTTCAGAAATAGACCTCTCTGTAATATCTGAAGCACAGAAAGGCATAGTTGGCTCTAGTGAATCATTCAAATGTGAATCAGAAAGAAATTTCTAGAGTGGCACCCAAGACAACTTTTGATGGCATTCTATACTCACACTCCGCACGTCCTTTTTTTCTCTTTACTTCTCTGTCCTTACTTTCTTTTGTCCTCCTGTCTTTCCTTCTCTTTTCCCTTTTGTTTATTCTTTCATGCCTCTTCACTCCCACTCTTTCCTCTCTTTTCTTTGCCTACATTTGCAAAACTTAAGTCTGTCCTCTGGCACCTAAATGTTAAAATAAACTAGGTTCAGTTTTCAGTCCGAATGACATTCAAACCATCAGAAATAGAAAGAATGTTTGAAATATTAATTAAGCCGATTCCTTGGATTTAATAAAATGTTAAGCATAAAATCACTTAAATGTTAGTTTTCCAAGTGCCAGTGTCTTGAAAAAAACAATACAGCCAATTTCATGAGGAATTTGTGATATATAATCAATTGAATCTTCAAGCCTATAGTTAAGAAACACAGAAAAAGCAGGTTTTAATTTATATGTATATTATATGGAAATATGAAGCTTTTTTAAAAGACAAAGTTGATGAATGTAATATCTTTAGTTTGGAAATATGAAATGCTGATATTTGAAAGTAATAGTTTCTCTGAAAATACTTTTCAGAAGTGGGCAAATTGATTCATTCTCTAAGGAATTATGACAGTAAGGGAAAAGGTATAGTTGTTGCTTTACATGCAACAATCCTAAGGATGGTAAACTATTCCATCCATTTTTCACAACAAATATGTTTAGTGCTTAATGTCAAAAGTTAAGTCTGCCTGACACTATGATAAATGGGTGCATTGGTGGATGAGTGAAATAAGATTTTGTCTTAGAGGAAATATTGGCTTTTCGTTAGGTCAACTGAGAATTTACAACATGCAAAAGAACTACCTAGGCATTGATGGTTTCTTTAAAGAGGTGTAAATACTCTTTCTAAAGATATAAAGTTGTCTTTTCCTAGAGAAAAAAACTATTTCCAATTTCTATGACTAAGTGAGAGCAATGCACAACACACTTGTCCTAGACTTGTATATGGAAAGAGATCTAAGACTGGAAGTTTCTGCTTGTAAATTTAAAGTACTCTTCTGCTTTGTCCTCCTATGAACAAAAGTAAATCCTCAAAAAATAAGAAAACAAGAACTCCCTATTTCTCATGGCAATTTTCTCTGTAAATATCCCTCTCACAGGGCGAGAACAAAGGCAGTCTCTTGGCATTTCAGAAATTTTACTGAAATCAGGAAAACCGTTCAGGATAACTGACGGACTGGGAGCCATTGATTGCTTGTTCATTCTTTGTAGGGAATAGAATGTGCTGGGGACATACTCTACTGAAATTCCCATGAAACTGGTGCGCAGAAATGTCTTCTTTTGATGGATGCATCACTCTAATTAGTGTTATGAAGAGATTTGAACAAAGATATCAGACGAAGTATCTTGTGGCACTGCTTGAGAAATGACTCATGTTTCTTTGAGGGCCTGCTCTTAATCACCAACTAGTTTCAGGAACAGTGGGACTATGAAGTATGTATTTCATTTCATAGCCATAAAAAGAGGCAGGCGAAGGTCATCAACATCTCCACAGGACAAGAAGGATCATTCTGCTAACTTGGCCTCATAAACTGCCACTGCTACTTTAGGAACCCTTCTTTATTTAGATTAAATCTACGCTGAAAAACACAAAAGAAGAGGTCTCAAATGATTACTCAGTGTTCTTATTCCCAATCAGAGGTAGGACCAGAAAAATGTCCTGATAAGTGAAAAGGGATTAATTTGGAAGATATTTAAGGTCCACTTAGGCTTATTCTGTGTTTTCTGTGAATACAAAAAGGTCTTTTCTATTGGGAGTAGTTGACAGTGATCATATAACTGAAGCTGTGAAATTAATTAGATGAATTTGGGATATGAGATGTCCCTAAAAAGAAGCTCATTTGCGACTGAAAAACGTTTTTTGGTTTTTTTTTTTTGTATGGTTGTTAAGGTACTATGCCCAATGTCCTTTAGCACCTTCCTCCTCCTGTGTAGTCCACATCACCTAGGAGCTTGTTAGAAATGCAACATCTCAGATCTCACTCCAGACTTACTGAATCTCAGTCAGCATTTTAACAAGGCCTCTGGATGATTCATATGCATATTAAAGTTTGTGAGGCACTGCGTTAACAGATCAATTGTTTCACGGTAATCATCTGCTGGAATGGCAGTGGTATGACACTGAAGCAGCTCTGTTTTCCACCATGTGGAGATCAAAAATGCATGAAAAGAAAATATGATAATTTTGTTTAGAACCCAGAGAAGTGGTCTTCCAGACCAGCGGCAACAACATAACTGTTAGCTTGTTACAAATTTAAACCATTGCACCCCACCCCAGACCTACTGAAGCAAGCCTCTGGGTTTGGGGCCTGGGAACCTGTGTTTGAACAGGCCCTATAGATGATTCTGATGCACAATGTGACTTTTAGAGAAGGAGCTGAAGAGTCACCGGCTGTAGTTAATCTGGCTGAAAGGCAATTGACTGGAGTCACCGAGTAAGAAGAAAATGAAATTTCCAAAAAGGGGCTAGAGGGAAAACGGACATATTTCTATAAACAGTGCCATGTTTTAAAGGATTAGTAACATAATATATGTGGGATGATGAGCTATGGTTGTTATATTTTCTCCACCTCCATAAATCTTCCTTCAAAATTCATACAAAATACCAGCTCCTTTAGGGAACCCATTTCCCAGCAAGAGTAGCTTTTTGCTGTTCTGAGCTCCCAACCCCGTTATCTGTATTGACCACGTGGTGGTTGTCACTTTCCAATAATTGTCACCAGGAGACCAACAGGAGGACTACTTTATATATCAGATTTCCAGAGGGTAGAAATTTGTCTTGTATCTATGCAGCCCCCAGGCATCTTGCATTATATCTGGGATATAGTTGATGTCTAATATGTATTTTCTATTTATTTGTTAATGTTTTGTTTGGGGATAAAAAGGCCTGTTTATTTTCCTGGTTTAGAGGTCATTCTAACTTTTTTTAAAGATGGATAACTGCCCGTAAAATAATACGTTGAGATCCTCTGATTAAATGTAAGCTATGTTAAGAATGTCTCCTTTTCTATATTAAGCATTTAAAAATCCACCAACAAAGTCATAAAGGTCTTTTACCCCCCAGTAGTACAATTGAAACATTTGACATAACATAAAATATGTCTCCATTTTCATGCATTTAAATTTCTAATTGTTTCTCAGTCCCTTGGAGAGCTTTTCTAGGTCAACTAAGCTCTCACACTGTGCTGCATGTTCTAAGAGTCCAAGTTAGTCTTGTCTCTGCAGTCCTCAAAAAATAGAATGTTAGCAAATGCTCCTCGTTTATACAATAGTTAGAAAAGATCCAAAGAAAAAATTGACTCTGACTGGCAAATGCAAGCCCTTACAGCTGTTGGATTTCTGGCTAATAATGTTATTCCTACCTCCTTAATATTTCCCCTTCTCTCAGGTTAGCTTCTAACTGGGTTTAATCCTGAAAAACAAAACAAAAATCGACAACAAAATACAAGTGACAAAGTATTGTTGAAAATACAGTGATGGGATCACGGATTCCTAACCCTCATCTCATCTCACTTTTGACTCAAAGAAATGACGAAAGGATGAAAAAGATGTGTGTGTGTGTGTGTGTGCGCGCGCGCGCGCGCACACACGCGTGTGTGTGCAGGGGTTGGAATTGCTGTATCAGCTGTTCGGAAACAGTATAAAGTATCATCCATTTGCTATGACCTCAGAGGATTTTTGTGGGTTTTAATGCAGTAGGAGTCAGACAGAAGAAAGAAAACAATGGCTGACTCAGAACTACTCAATCTGATTTAGATGACGTTCAGGCAAATCCCATTAAAATGACCTTATTTGTAAGAATGAGGAATACAGGTGAGGTGGGACAGCAGCAATAGCTCCATGTAGAATCCCTTGAACCACTGTGCCTCCACGGCATTTCTAAGCAGCTGCCTGGGAGAATCTGAGGCCCAGCTCTGTCAGTTCAAACAGCGTTGGCTAGAACAATTCCCCAAAACATGAAGAAGGTTGTGTGCTGTCCTAGAATCATTGCTAGGTGAACTGAAAAACAGTTCAGTTTAAGGCTGGCCTCAAATGCACCTTATGACAAACGCAGAGGTGAGCCCAAACAAGCACAGAGAGGATCCTTCCCTTGACAGACCCCAGGGACTGATCTCTTCCTTTGACTGTAATGCTGTAGGATCCTGAATTCAGACTGTTTTCATCAACAGTCCCTTCAACCTAATATCCAGAAGGACTCTAATGTTCTCCATGTGAGCAATGAGGGGTCGGAGGAAAACCCACCCAGGCGATTTTGAGGGATATTATTTTAGTCCAGGATTTCCCACATCTCCTCAAAGAAAGAGAAACAAGAACAACATAAGCATCAAAACATGGGGCCCGGGTGTGAGATGAATACAAACATTTATAAGAAATTACTCAAGGGAAAGAAGTGGTGTGGGCAAAGAGAATAGGAAACTCAGCAGTGTTGTTTAAATAAATGTTGATAGTACAGTAAGCACTAAAATAATGGAAGAGAATTATTGAAAAAGACAAATATGTAAAAGAAATGATAAACTAGCTATATAACTGACCAAGACAGCCTTTGCCTTCACTTCAGCTGGACTAAACTTTAGACAAGTTTCTTCCTGACTTTAGGCCCCTGACCTTCCTTTTTTTTAGAGCATTTACTTTAGAAAACTTGCAATCGTAAATTATTTCTCTGCCTCTGTGAGATGTAAGTCTTTTTCCTAGCCTCTTGCCAGTTTTATAACCCAGAAATGCCTTTCTCAAGGACCTGGGAGCCATATCCTTTGAAATGTAATCACCAAAAAAGACAGCACCCCTATCTCCCAGTCTCTGTAGGACAGTAGGAGCTTAACTCAGTAAGTACCAATTAGCAAACACATATGGCCTCATTATATTGATCAACACCCCCCCTAATGCCCTCCAGTAACTTTCCATTAGCTCACTCGAGGGCCTGAAAACTTCCCAGCTTTTTGTTTCAGCAGATTTCAGTTCAATATCTCTCCCTCATTGCAGTAGTCTCCAATAAAATCTTTCGTGCCTATTTAACTCCATCCAGTGCAATTTTTCTTTTACAAAACCCATATCATTTCAACAAAACCTAGTATAGAGTGTGGAATATATGTGAGTCAGTAAAATGATAAATTTTTCATCATCAATTCATATAGGTACATAATTTCATTCTAGAAGTTGAATTGAAAAACAAAAGTTAATCCCAGATACAGTAGATTCAAAGCAAAGAAATAATTAAAAATAAAAAAAGATAAAACTTTAAATTAAATTACATTTAAATTTCCAAAGATGTGAACTTTACGCAGAATAACACATCAAAGAAATGTATAAAACCAAAAATATTTTAGGGAAAAAACCCTGAGAAATCAAGAAATTTCTTTCAATTTTTGACAGACCATGTGGACAGAATAATAAACAAGGATATAGGAGGTTTAATGTTGAATTCAATAAGTTTTATTTACTAGGCATAACATATTTTTGAAATTCTTAAATTCCATCAATGCCAAACACATCTTAAATTTAAGATAACTATAGCTGTTTGGAAGGAAAAATTAACAATATAATAAATACAACCACATTACATTGGTTTTAAATTACTTACTGATTTCAGAAACTTTAAATTGTTGCCAGGGGAATAATTTAAATTGTGAGGAGAGTGTATCTTAGAATTAAGGACATACCAAACATATAGCAATTGTTTAAGTCTTTATTCAAAGATTATAGATTCCTTAAAAGTGCCTTTTAACCTTTATTCTTTAAATATATATACACCTTAGAGATATGCATGCTTAGGTGCAGGAAGTTACATGTAGAAGAACAGTCTGAGAGGCATTGTTTACAAAATGGCCAGTGTTAATTACTACTGGGAACAATTAAAATCCCAGCAACATAGAATTAAT
Organism: Tapirus indicus; assembly: GCA_031878705.1. Lineage (NCBI taxonomy): Eukaryota > Metazoa > Chordata > Mammalia > Perissodactyla > Tapiridae > Tapirus > Tapirus indicus. Next base: position 64,662,633 of record CM062923.1, read on the forward strand.
AAATAATTGCATTATTTTTATTTAAAGGAAAATATAGAAGTTTAATTTTTTTTAGTATTAAAAAGAATGGAAGTAAGTGAACTAAATATTTGTTTCAAGAAACTAAAACGAATCAAGATAGTGAAATAAATCCATGAGGGAGAAGGAGGCCTCAAGAAAGGATTTAACAAATTATTGAATAAAATAAAAGGAAAATTTAGCCATATGTTAAAATAAATCATTTAACCTTTTCTCTGAAAATAACTATAAAATATGACAAATATGTTTTCCTTCTGTTAATGTACATATTCTATTTTTTCTTCAGTGCCCATATATTATTTAACAAACATTTAATTGTACTTGCTACTAAGTCAGACCCTGGGGGATAAATATACAGTAGACAAAACAGACAAGGCCCGTGTCTTAGATGGCTCGTGTTCTGTTGGAGAAAAGAGACAACACGATGAATTACTCTCAGGAGTCGTAGAGGTGTAATGAGAAGGCGGACAGAGTACTCCTTAATCCAGATCTGTGATGTCACATACTCAAGTAAAAGGGTTGGGTTGGGGAAGATGATATTTCTGGCAGAGGAAAAACAGGTGCAAAGGCATGAGGCAAGAGAACACAAAAGCATTTTTTAAAGGAACCCACGGTGATAGTACTTTTGGTGTGTGTGTGTTCACTTATGGGCATTTCAGAATGAGATGGGAGAATGATGTGTACAAGCTTACATTATAAAGGACTCTTAACAAAAGTGCTTAGTAATATATAGATTATTTGTTAGAAAAAATGCAGAACTGGGAGGCTAACAAATGTTTGAATTTTAAACAGAGTTCTACACTTGCGTTTATTTTATCGTGAAAGTGAGAAATGTAAAGAATTATTTTTGGAAATTCATTTCCAAATAAACTTTTATATTTTGAGCTAAAATATTCCCAAAGTTCATGATATATTCATATGTATCTGATTTAATGTTCAGTCCTGGATATAGATGTATTGCAAGAAAAGATGCATAGGTACCACTAGATTAATGTTTTTGAAAAAGAACCCCAGTTTCTTCAGTTAAATACATTATTCAGAGAAATAACTTACACTACATTAATTCATGCATTGTAATCCTATGTAGACTTTGAACATTATTATGGAAAACATAAAACTGTCATATACGTATGGTCAAATGAAAAATGTAGATCAGATCAGAAATTACTATGTTTTCATTAAAATCAATCTAGCACATACGCATATGGATAGATATATGAGTGCTGTATTTTTCATTGGGTGATGAGATTAAGGTGATTTTTGTGTTCTGTTATAATCACATAATATGAAATAAATGCCTTATTTTCAAAATTAGGTGTTCTATGTAATTTCATTCACTTAAGTTGTGTTTATTATTGGACATCACTGATTTTGAAATGATGAATGCAATGTTCTCTTTATTTCATGCATGAATAGCTTCCTAGGCTCTTATTAATATCATTATTCCACATCTGAACAGCTTCTTAAAATACAGATAGCTGTGTTGGCCAGTAATTTTGTCAAGACTAAATCTCTTTCTGTATGATTTTTTTATTTACTTATTTTCTCAAAATCAAATACTAAGACAGTTAAGTAAATATGCCTTAAAGAAAACTGTTTGCTCAGCCAGCATGTAGTGAAATGCTTTAATGGTGAAATCAATTATTTGGCACAAAACAAATTTGATTCAAATCGAGGCTCACAATAACTGATTGGCAGATTGCACTCTAGGAAGCACTGGGGCAATTTGGGTGTTTTCATTTTCTTCCATCCTATAGGCAGCGCTATCTAGTTGTCCTTCTTATATTATGACTATTAGCATTCTATTTATTCTGTAGTAGTAAATAAACTATCTAGATGTCAGTCCTCCAAAGATGCATCACTCCATGCATTCTCAAAGATGGAAGTATATACAACTCCTTGAAAAGTCTGATCTTGTGTTTACGTTGGCATCTGCATTTTGAATAGTCTGCATAAAACTTAGGAATGAGAACTTTAATAATTGATTTGCAGTCTTTATAAAGAGAGGAATCTTTTCTCAAATGTGAGATTACAATTTTCCTTCTGAAGTTAAGCATATGGAACAAGTAGTCTGATAAAATTAATAGTTAGAAAGATTAAGCAAAATAGAGCAGCAATTTATAACAATGCACTTTATAATATCAACAGTATTTTCATTTAAGTGGTCCAGAAGAACTTTCAATAAAGGTGTATTTCATGAGGGTGAATTTTGGATGGGAAACCAAATAGTTCATATCATATTTTAGAAGCAAGTCATCACTAGGCACCTTTTGTATAATCTGGGAAGAATCTTTCTCTATTTAATATAGAATGTGTTCTAGTGTTTATAGTTTCTACCAATAATTTAATTTGAACATATATTAGTAAGAGCCTTCTTCACAAAAGGCCATAATTAGGGTCAATGGTTAGATGGCATATATTAAGATATTAAAGTAAGAAAATGTTTTCTTATCTTTCTCATATTTATATAACTGAGATGTTGTAAATGCCTGATGGAAAATGAAATTGATTTTGACATATAAGAAGTTTAACAAATCCATGTTTAAACTGATAGCATGACTTGAATCCATCATGTTCTTGAATTTACTTATAATTAGGGGTATTAAGAGAAAGAGACCAGCCAGATAGAATCCACACAGTTGCCTGAGGAAGAAAAAGCTTTGCCTGTGGCTCAACCAGAAACGAAATGAACCATGAGTAGAAATATCTGCAGCAGAAGTTAATCAGGGACAGTGAACTTGACTGATTTCTGAACAATATGCACTTTAGCTGCATGATACCTCGATGCTCCTATCTTTTTAATAGTTTGTGAGTCCAGAAAACATAAGCTATATGAGTATCTTGGCAAGTTACGTCTCCAACCCTCACCTCAAATTTAACTTCATCTGGGAAACCTGCCATAATTAATTGGAAAAGAAGAACAAATTCTCTCCTATTCATACAGAAATAAAGGTATTTCTAGCCTATCTTCCCAAATGAACCATGAACCATTAAAAATAATCCACACTTAAAACAATCTTTTCCAAGTGATCAATTTTCGTTAGATCATAAGTTTGAAAATGGGAAAGATTGTATTAAATGAGAATATTTACAACATATGGAAAAAAGTCAAGAAAATTCAAAAGATAAATAAATAAATTGATTGGTTCTCCAGCATTTCTAACCTTTGTTTAGTAGTAGTTGTGTATTTTCAATTCTGTCATAGGTTTCATTGTCATAATATTAAAAAAATAGAAGTAGTTACAATTGAATTTAATAAAAACTTTTAATATTTGTCACGTAGCTCTTTTAATCCTTGAGGGAGTTGTCTGATTCAGTTTTTCTTTACCTTTTCTCCACTTTACCCTGCAGAGGAACAAATAACAAGAGAGCTAAGAGCAGAGAGGTAATTTGGTTTTAAAAATATCTGGGGGAGGCACAGATGAATTCAGACAGCTTCTCCCACTTCTTTGATTCCTGCTTTCTAAGTGGCCCCCTTTCAATTTCTTTATCCTGTGTCAACAGGCTATAAGGTTTCTGCAGGGGAATACATCATTTTCTTGGCTGACAAACTAAAAATAGTTTGCTTAAAGAATGCAGAGGGAACAGGATTTTCATATTGCTTCCCTTGCTGTTTCTTTTCTTCACACTGATAGCATGAAGGTCAAAGCCATTCCCGTTAGCAAGTTCCTAACATGGTGAAAACTTGTTGGGGAGCAAATTTCACTGTCACCTTTTCCTATTTCCATCCATATCCAGGTGACTTGGGGAACCCAAACGCATGTCTAAGGGAAGGACATAGGAGTGGTCTGGGAACAATTCCCACCTTGTTATCCACAGTGGAAAAAGACAATATGTAACAAGGGAAATGGAAGGAAGGAAAGCATCATTGCTATAAAGGAAGATGTGATCTGTCAGGCAGCAGAAGATATCTCTAATAGGAATGAGAGAAGGGATGTGGAAAATAAAAATGACTTGGGAAACATGATGGAGCTCAGATGGAGAAGGATCACTCCACAGGTAGAGAGGAGAGAGTGCACAATTGGCATAAGGAGATTTGAATTTACCTAAAAGTATTGGCAATTTCCAGCCCATAGTGATCGTTGTCCCTTTTATTTTTTTTTCTGTATGTATGCAGAATTCTGTATTCTATATGCAGCCTGCTCTGCATAATCTCACGTGTTATGTTCTTTCATCTTATACATTTTCAGAGTTCAAGATCAACTGGTAGGAAGCCCATTGTCTTTTGAGGTCTACACAAAATATTTGATGATTAGGTGTTGAGTTGGAAATGGAGAGTGGGGGTTAAAAACAGGGAAAAGGAAAGAAAAAGAATCTTCTAGGAGTTAGGAAAAATTAGTGCTTTGGTTAAATTTAATGAATATTGCCTATTTTGTGAGGATTGAAAGAGTTATAGGGAAAACGTTGCTTCAGTGGAAAATTATGCATTTTCTAGAGTATATTTTCCAGGTTATCTAATTCTGATTCTATGGGAGTTATTTTGCAATGGTGTAAAATAATTCCTATCTGTAGACAATGAATACATTCTGTGAGGTGGAGATTCAGTTGACTTCCCTTCCTCTCCATGGAAAAAGCCAGTCTCTGTTTATTTGTAATTTCAGTTCACCAGCCCTTTGTATAAATTTGTGCTTCCTTGACTTCTTTGAATGAGTTATAACATCTGTCTGGTACCTTCAATATGAGTTAAGTAAAATCTCTAACACATGTTCATTTATGTCTATATGAGATTCACGATTTCACCATTTGAAAAATATTCTTTATAGAGTTAATATGTATAAAAACAATTAGAACCTTGCCTGGTATATAGAGAGAAGAGTAAACGTTGCAGTTGCTGTTATGAGCCAGCATTCTGATTCTAATTGCTGGGTCACAGTCATGATTGAAACTGAAGTAGGTCAGAGTGTAACGGGAGAATCAAGTAAATAAATAGTTCCAGTACAATGTGTTAAGAAATCTAATTGAGGTAAGTTCAAGGTCCTATAGAAATGTGGGTAGAACAGCAATTGACTCTGAGGGTCAAGAGAAAAATGGGTGTGTGTGGGGGGGCAACATTGAAGAGTTAGATTACAAAAAGAGTTAACCAATCACATTATTGTCCTAGCTATCCCTGATGAATAACTATAATCAGACATTGTAATATTAAACACAGACTCAGGACAAAGGCGATGAGTGAACAAGCTCTCTTTTACTCAATCAGAACTAAAATGAGCTTGAACGCAAGGTCACATTTACTAGTACTAGGAAGTCAGCAAAGATCCAAAGTGTAATCTTCTCTATTTAACCTGTGTAGACTGAGCAGTGGCTGAGATTAATGACAGACAAGGACAAATAAAAGAGAAATATAATTTCAAAATAAGTGCAAGGAAGCTTATAAAGCAAGGTTAAGTTTGAATAAAAATTTAATGCCAACATTTTTTTAAGGTAATCACATTAGAGGGAAGGAAAGTAATCACATAGGAAGGAAAAGTAATAATACAAAGTTGAAGCCCTGTGTCTCTGTTCAATGTCCTTTTATACTCATTACATCATTGTGATCTCGGAAAGAAGACCCCGGGAATTAATTTGAGGAAGGGACTACTAACACTGTTTTACAGTTGAGGACTCAAACATAGAGAGGTTTTTGTATTAAGATCTGTGATTATAATGATAAGTGCTCTTATGTCTCTGGAGTTAATAGTTTCAAAAATAATTTCTGTATACAGTATTTCCTTTTATTTCCTAATCATTGAGAAGGAGGTTTTATTTTTCACACTTTACAGATGAGAAAGCTGAGTCTTAGAGAAATAAATTTCTCATGCCAAGTTAAACACTAATACATGGCACCCTGCTTTTCTGGTTCTTAGGCTTTGGAGACACTAGCGTTCATGGAATTTGGGGGTGAGGACCCATTAGGGCTGGAGATAGAGTTTGAGATTAGAATCAGGTGCTAGATCTTTGTTTCTAATGCCAAGTTTCTTTAAACGCCAGAAGAATGGGCAGGACAGAGATGGCAAAGGAGCCAATTAGGCCAAAGAAGGAAGCAAGCCCATCCTTTCTTCCTGTCCCACCTCCACACTATGATATGAGGAGGTTATAAAGAAGAATTGCATGTATTAATAGTTTATCCCAGCACTGTCGTACTTAGTTTACCTTTTGCCTTCTGAAAGAAATGCATTTCACTTTTAAAAAAATGACACAGGATTTTGATTTAGTTTCCAGAAAACATGTGAAAATTAAGTCCTAACAACCCCATATAATCATATTAATTTCAATAATGTTAACATTTAACAAAGAAAACTGTGTAGTACAAGCATAGAGCTTTCTTGTTTATCTTCATTGCATAGGACTCAGAATTGCAATTTGTTGTCAAATTCAGTTTGGGTCATTGTTAAATGCAGCATGCCCGGAGTATTGACTAATTTATCAATAACTTGCAGAAACACTACCTAGTGATTGTCTAGTTGTACCCTTCAAAAGTTGCCTGGGCAAACAAATAAGGGAGCTCAATTCCAGACCATGTTTCACCTGTATTCTCGTCCTCCAGGGGAGTCCCTGGAGTTGGGCTGAAATCATCTGGAGGGGGATGATCTGCTCACTCTTTTTTATTCACACCAAGGCACTGTATGTGCTAGCCGAGGTAGCAATGAAGGGGAATACAAACAGCAGAGGGAGCACTGGGAAAAGTGGTCAAGTAGGTGAAATTCACCTTTAGAAACCTCCACTTCTGTTATCTATACCCCTTCTGCTGCTCACAGCCTCTTGTCCTCATCACTTACCTCTGCTCTAGTGCCCTCTCCCTCTTCAAGAACACTCACCTCCAAAAGGTAACTCAAACAGCATGAGTGATATAATAACCCTTCTTTGGGAAGGCTTATACCTTGCTAAATAGATCACTAAAGAGGAAAATTGCAAAAATTAATGCGATTTTGTTTTTAAGTTCCATGGGATACCACTTTATAGGATTTTTGTTTTTTAGTTTAGTAAGTGCGAAATTTTAGGAGGAGTTTATGACACCTCCTTCATGGCTCCCATTCCCCAATTATTCTTGAGCACGAGTCACAATCATGACCGAGGAGTGTTGATCAGTAATAGCCAAATTCTAGGTTCTCAAACTTATGGATAAAAGTTTCAAAGGGATGAAAGTAGTGGAGCACATGGGCCTGGTCTCTTTCCATTCTTACTCTTTGTTCCATGTTTCCTGGTTGGTAGATAACTGGGACTCTTTTGCTTTAGAGTAAGCTCAAACTCTCTTCTTTTTATCTCTAGCTTTTCATCAATGTCACTTACAGATGGTGTGGTTTTTCTTCACAGCCACCAGGACCAAGGGCTGTGTCCTTGGATGGGTAGCCTGAGGTAGGTGACCTAGGCCAACTCTGCTGGGGAGAGTTGAGAATATGCTCTCTCTTGCTTGTTCATTCTCCTAGAATTCCGTCATCTTACCACTCTTGCATGGGATCTTTTCTTGCATCAGAAACTCCAATTTACTCTTAGAAGTACCAAAGCAATTATTCCAGACTTAATGAAGGAGACACCACGAGGCTAAGCCACAAGGACTTAATGAAGGAGACACCACAAGACACCACAAGGACTAGTTAAAGTCCAAACTAACAGTGATTTTCTTTCCTTGGATATATACCCAGAAGTGGAGTTGCTGGATCATATGGTAGTTCTATTTTTAATTTCTCAAGGAACCTCCGTACTGTTTTCCATAGTGGCTGTACCAATTTACATTCCTACCAACAGTGTACAAGTGTTCCCTTTTCTCCACATCCTTGCCAGCATTTTTTTTCTTGTGTCTTTTTGATAATAGCCATCCTAACACGTGTGAAATGATATCTTACTGTGGTTTTGATTTGCATTTCCCTGATGATTGGTAACGTTGAGTGCCTTTTCATGTACCTGTTGCCGATTTGGATATCTTCCCTTGGAAAAATGTTTTTTCAAGTCCTTTGCCCATTTTTTATTGGGTTATCTGGGGTCTTTTTGCTATTGAGTTGGGTGAGTTCATTATATGTTCTGAATCTTAACCCCTTATCATATGTATGGTTTGCAAATGTTTTCTTCCATTCTGTAGCTTGCCTTTTCAGTTGTTGATCATTTCTTTGGCTGGGCAGAAGTTTTTTGGTTTGATGTAGTCCCATTCGTTTATTTTCAGTTTCATTGCTTGTGATTTAGGGTGTCATATCCAAAAAATTACCACTATCCCAAGGAGATAATCTGCACCCTCATGTTCATTACAGCATTATTTACAGTAGCCAAGACGTGGAAACAACCTAAGTGTCCATTGATGGATGTATAGATAAAGAAAATATGGTGTATATATATCTATATATATATACACACAATGGAACACTATTCGGTCAAAAAAGAAGGACATTCTGCCATTTGCAACAATGTGGATGAACCTCGAGGGCATTACACTAACTGAAATAAGACAGACAGAGAAAGGCAAATACTGTATGATCTCACTTTTATGCGGAATCTAAAAAAAAACCCCAAACTTACACAAACATAGGTCAAATTGGTGGTTGCCAGAGGTGGGGATGGGGTGGGAGAATTGGGTGAAGGTAGTCAACTTCTGGAACAACTGGGACTGCAAACTTCCAGCTATAAGATAAATAAGTTCTGGAGATGTAATGTACAGCATAATGACTACGGTTAACAATACTGTATTACATATTGAAAGTTGCTATGAGAGTAGATCTTAAAAGTTTTTATCGCAAAGGAAAAAAACTGGTAACTATGTAAGGTGATGGATGCTAGCTAAACTTATTGTAGTCATTATTTCACAATATACCATTTATCAAATCATTATGTTGTATACCTTAAACTTATACAATGCTATATGTTGATTATATCTCAATAAAACTGGAAAAAAATGAAGTCCAAACTAACAATAAAGTGTTGGTTCTTCTTTGGGAGTCATTGTGTGGTGTTTACATTCCTACTTTGCAGGAATATGATAATGCAAGATCATCCTGGATTGCCTCTATTTTTGAGGCATATTTTTTGGCTCTGAACAAATAAAGAAACATATTGGGAGTTATCACCACTTCAATGGGACAGATCCTGTTGATGAGCTAATTCTCTGCACTTGCACTGTCTGGGTTCAAATCTCAGCCTCATACCTTGCTAGCTGTATGACCTTGAGTCAGTCTCCCTTTCTTCACCTTTAAAATAAGGAAAATGAAAACTATTTCATAGAGTGCTATGGGCTTTAAATAAGAAAATACATGTAAAGTCCTAACACAGTGCCCAACAAACAGTAGCACCCACTAAGCATTAGCTATTAGTAAAATAATCCCCATTACCACTTCTCATGAATAGGATTAGATCTTTTGAATTTGGGGAACAATATACTGGACTATTGCTTAATTGGATAGACCTCCAGGAAAATCTAATAAGTAAGATGTCAGCCTCTTATAGTTAGTATAAATATACTCTGATATAATTTGATATAATTGTACTGTTTCTGCCATAGATACAGTCTAATGTTAATGTGCTCTACCTGGAAACCTGATTTAAGCAACAATGCTGTCTGATTGGACCTCAGAGAGGGTCATGAATGAATACTGAGCTGCAACAATGGCAGGGCATGTTTCTGTATTTCAATCCAAATATGGAAAAACACACTCCTTAGGTTTTTTCACAGCTGCTTGGTAAGCCAGTTTGGTGTTACAATGAGAAGAGATCATTTACTGGCATTTTTGGCTGTTACTTTGATGGCCTCAGAGGATCCAGAATCGATAGTCCCGTGCATCTCCCAGGTTCCCTGATGTGAAGCAGGTCTACTGCTTCACGAGTCAAAATTGGAATCAGAGAATGATAGAACCACAGTCCGTTACAGCTACAAGGGATCTAGGAAAGTGTCTTGCCAAAACTCTAACACAACTAAAACAAATGTGGAAAAGGCTTCACAGAGCACCTTCCCAAGCTCTGCTGTGATCACGTCAACAGTTCTGGGAGTCAGTGTTAGAAGGCATCAACTGAAGAAACTAGGTTCCTTGCCCAAGTTCACCTACCCATGTTCATTAGTAGGTTTGAGACTCAACAGAAGCCTTTTGACTACAAATTGGAATGTAAGTCTCATAACTAATAATTACATGATTTATCAGAGAATTTAGAAAAAAGTAAATGAGAATATCACATGGACTCCAAGACACCATAAGGAAGACAAAGGGCTCAGGAACTTAGAGCCTCTACTTCAGCATAAATATTCATAGAGCAATAAATCCTATCCTGCCAAATATACAAAAACAAGTTAGGACAAGAGAAAAAGATGGTGGGTGTTTCTGAATTGCACACAAAACTTTCTTTAGCTGTGAGGACCAGCTAAAGACACAATTTCAATACCTATTATGTTCTTATATGGAGAAACGTCATAATGCAAATTGGTGACAGAATTAGCTCTGTAGAGCTACACACTTTACAGATACGCAGCAGATAAGCACTGCAGGATTCAGAGCTATACTTATTTGTTTTGCCAACAATATTTGTCATACGAAATCAAGTCAAAACATTGTAATAAGCTAGTTTCCAATATGAAATAGACCTTCAAACACCAGAGAATTCTTGGGGAAAAACGAAAAACAAAAACCAAGCAAAAAATTAATAACTAGCTTAGCCTATCACCCACTCATGTTCCTGTATCAGATCTGGGTCATAAATTTCATTACACTGCAGTTTTCTCAATTATATTGTTCTGCTTCAGAAAAAAAAAAAAAAGTCAGCTCTTGTTTATCCAAGCACACAAACCTAGAAGCAGATAGAATACTTAAAATACAAATGCCCATACTTAGAGAAATGGATTTTTCCTAGTTATGAACAAAAAGAGCTTGCTGAGTAAGAAAAGATCATATATGTGGCTTTTGCTGTAACACTCCACCTATAGTAGTATTATGTCTCAGCATTAAAAAAAATGCACATTAAATCACCTTAAAAACAACCATAATAACAACAACCTCTCACTGTGTAAGAAAGAAGTCCTAGGCTGTCATTTTACACATTAAATTAAACACTAACCCCCAGAGATCAGGAACATATAGAAATTGGGCCAAGTGGTTATAGAACATTAATGATATTCAACTCCAGGAAACATTTATTTGACATGTACTCTATGCAAAACCCTCCACTAGGAACTGTGGGTGATCCAAAGGTAGAAAGATATCTTTTATGTATCCTTTAAGAGCTCATAGTTTGCTAGGAAAGGGGTGTGTGTGTGTGGGGGGGGTGATATGTATGTGTGAGAGAGAGACACCCAATCAAACAAGGTAAGCTATATACTTTTCTAATAACTATCGGAGAACACAGCATTTCAGGCAAGAGAAAGTGCCTTATGAGTAGTTATTACGTTGCTGCTAACAGTCAGTCCTCTGCTCATTCTTGATTGGAATTCCCTATAGATCTCTGGAATTCTCTCTTTGCGAAACCCTCCCATCTCTGGTATTTTTTTCCCATAAATTCCAGTTGCTAAGGACTCTTAGCTCCATCTCCTCAACTCAAGAATTCAGCTGAGATCTGCCTGGGTTCCCCTTCCCTGCACCGTGGCCTGGAAGCTCATTCAAGGCAGTAAGCTGGAACAATCAGAGGGTTCACCTTATTTGTTTCCTGTCTCTCGGGGATCACTGTTCTGCATTGCTTGATGTCCAGTGTCTCAAAAACCACCATTTCATTTATTTTGTCTGAGTGTTTGTTTGCTATGGGTGGGAGCGTATCTGTATGGGAGAATCCTGTATCTGTTACTTCATCTGGATGGAAAGAGGAAGGCTTCACTGATTCTTTACTACTCTGAAAAAATTACCTATTTGCCAGTGAGGAAACTTAGGCTTTAGCAATATTAAATAACTTCCTGAATTTCACACAGAACATGAAAGTATGAGTTAGTGTTCACACTCAAGTCTTTAGGCAAGTAGGGTCCAGGGGCCGCTGGAATGATGAGAACGGTTTATGCCATTTATTCTAGATTTCAGGAAAATCACTCTCCCGTTGGAATGCTTCATATTTGTTCATCTTTCCTTGACCTGTCCCACCATCAGAGTGCTTAGATACAAACAAGATGTTTCATGCTGAACACCTGCTTTCTTTCTGGGAGTCTAGAATTTTGGTATGTGCTAGGCAGAAGGTACCTACATGCCCAGCCCCCATTAAAAAGCCTGGGCATTGAGTCTCTCATGAGCTTTCCTCCTAGATAACGTTTCACAAGTATTGTTGCAACTCACTGCTTGAGGAATGAAGCATGTCTTGTGTGACTCTGCTGAGAGAAGACTCTTAGAAGCTTGCAACTGGTTTCCTTGGACTTCTCTTTATGTGCCTTTTCCCTTTTCTGATTCTACCTTGTATCCCTTTGCTGTAATAAATTATCGAGGGGAGTACAACTACATGCTGAGTCCTTCAAGTCCTCCTAGTGAGTCTGAAGGTGGCCTCGGGCACCCCGACACAGAGTGATAATACCTTTTGTTGATGGTATTATGTAGAACCAGGAACCTCATTGTGAGAATTTCAATTGGTTCATTATATCTAGAGAATCATTTGGAAAAATGTACCAAAATTTATTATAGCATATTTATGTATATACCCTCTGATTTAGTAATTGCATTACTTGAACTTTTACCTAAGAAAAAGAACATGAGAGCACTCACACACACATGCACATACACACACACACAAAACCATACTTTTCAATGGTATTCATGAATTTGAAAAACTGGAGACCACCCATCAATATAGGACTAGCTTAAAAAGTTATGACTCATCTAGGTATCAGCCACACTCTGTTCTGATTTGTGAGGAATCTATTCTGATTTGTCAGTGCCCTTTTTGGTGCTTGTTAAAATATTTGATCATTTCCGCTGGATAGACGTATACAGGACACTATACATACTATATACTCTATACCAAAATGCTATGAAAAAAATTTTAGATAGATAAGCATTTCCCAAATTGCTCATAGTTTGGTGAGTTAGAACAGATTTTCACGTTGTCACCAGATAATCTAGGCAAACATGGAAAATCACTTCACCAAGGAGTAGAACTTGGACAATTTCCGAAATATTTGAGTGGCCTGTCTTTTATGCTAAAAAGGGAATAGGCATCCATTGTCACAGGGGAAGAACTAACCATGACCTTTTTTTTTTTTTTGCCTGACAAAGGCTGTCCTTCTCAAAACCTCTCAAAAGAGCTAGGTTTTTTTTTTTTTTTTTAAGATTTAAAAACCTTGTGAGAGGAAAGGAATTAAGGCCACAATCCTTTCCTTTTGAGGTTCAGTGTTCTACAATCTCAATAGAAGGAGATAATCCTGTCCAAGTTTCACTGGTGGGAAAGAGCCCTAAAAAGACGAATTAAAATGACCACTTGATTAAACATAGTCCCCCTTGTTCTCATTGGTAGAGGGGAGCTTAATGTACTTTCAATAAGTTTGATTTACATGACCTATGTCTTAAATTTATGATTTTACTAACCCCTTTTGTCACTTAGAGTAAAACCTCAATATGTTTAAATGCATGTTATCTGAGCCTTTTCATATTTTAGAACAACTTTTGTCACTTTTATATAGGAAAACAGCTTATTTGGATAAAGTGGTTTTCTTTAAAAGCCAATGGTTTTGTTCCATTTTCTTTTGCTTCTCACTGGTTGTGGCAGAGAAATTAAAGCCAACACAATTTTGGTTCCATCATAAGTAAATTTACCTTTTCCCTGTCCCTTTACATCTGGATGTTGATAGGCATTTTTCATAATATTTGCAACTCAAAAATTAATCTCCGTATCTACACAAAAGAAGGTTACATCTGTGAATTTTACATAAAGCATAATAAGCGCTTTCAGTATTAATATGCAGGTCTTTTTCCAGTTCAGGAATGTTTCCTATTATTATATTTTAAATACTGGTCCTGTTTCTTTATTCTGATTCTTACTTCAGTTCTGTTGGTGATCCATATGGATATTCCCAGTTCACTTCTCTGTATCCATCATTGTCTTCATGTATTTGTGATTCACCATCTACAACACTGAGTAGCATTTCTGTAGTATCAATTTTTTATTGCCTCCAAATGAATTAATTGTAGGGAAATAGAAAATTGGTTATCAAAAAATCTCAAAATCCAAACTGGGCTAGCCTGGTGGTGTACTGATTAAGTTAGTATGCTCAACGGCCCAGGGTTTGCGGGTTTGATCCCAGGAGCAGACCTACACACTGTTCATCAAGTCATGCTGTGGCGGCCTCTCACATACGAAACAGAAGATTGGCATGGATATTAGCTTAGCAACACTCTTTCTCAAGGAAAAAGGGGAAGATTGGCAACAGATGTAAGCTCAGGGCCAATCTTTCTCACCAACAAAAAAGAAAAAGAAAAAATCCGAACTAACTATCTCTGTGGCTATAACATTCTTTCTTTCTGCTAGTTCCCAGAAAAAAAAAAAAACCTCAAAACAAAGAAAACCCTCCCTAAATCAAAAGTGACTCCTTGGTCTGTTTCTATGTATAATATCAGTAAAAAAGGCAGTTTCAACTAAGACCATAAAATGAGACTGGCATAAAATGGAAATTCCTGAATATGAAAACATATTTTAATATTCTCACAATTCACATTAAATAATAGATTAGCTCAAATATTTAATATAGCTTGTGAAGAATACTATAAGCACCTTTGTTGTAGAATTTGATAAGTTATTACCAAAGTTTTCTAGAAAAATATATGAATCAGTGTTGGCCATAGAATACAGGCTCAACAAATAGTTATGGAATGAATAAGAATGATTATAAAAGTTTAGCAAAACAAGTCTAAAACATGTCTTGAATTATCTGAAAATAAATTATATAACAATGCTTCAGTGTTAGTTTCCTGTGTCTACTCTAACATATCACCATGAATTTGGCTTAAAACAACAGGAATGTATTCTCTCACAGTTCTAGAGGCCAGAAGTTCAAAATCAGTATCACTGGGCAGAAAGGGAGGTGTGAACAGGACCGGGCTCTTCTAGACACATGAGGGGAGAATCTGTTCTTGGCTTTTTCCCACTTCGGTGGCTGCCAGCATTTCTTGGCTGGTGGACACATCACTCCAGTCTTCAAGGCCAGCATCTTCACATGTCTCTCTGCTCTGCCTTCACATCCTCCTCTCTGTGTGTCTAATCCTCCTCTTCCTCTCTCATTGGGACACTTGTGATTGCATTTAGGGCCCACCCAGAAAATTCAGAATAATTTTTTTATCTTAAGATCCTTAAGTTAATTATGTACACAAAGTCTATTTTTGCATCTACATAACATTTACAGGTTCTAAGGATTAGGACCTGATATCTTTGTGGGTCATTATTCAGCCTACTACAGGTACAATTGACAAAGCTGAGATGCTGGTACAGGACAAGGAAGACTGTTGGAAGCAGAATACAAACTCTAGAATCAAGTTTAAGCACATTTAAGAATCTGGAATTCAATGAGATTGATACTTCAAATGAATGAGAAAAGGTGTTAATCAACCACTGGTTGGGCAGTTGGAGAAAAAGAAAAGCAGAAGCTATCTTAAACTATAAAAGAAAAAGATCTTATTTTAAACATCTTAAACTACACGCATATGTAAAAAATAAAACATATTAAAAGACAATATACTTGAACATTTGCATAAACTTGGAGTAAAGAAGAATTTTCCTAAGTGACTCTAAAGACAATCTAAAGAAAAGAAATATTTAAAATCTAAATTTTTTTTAAATATCTAATATTTTTGAAAAACTGAAAAATCTAAATTTCTGGATGATGATAAAATACTATAACAATTCAAAGCAAAGGGGTGATTTATCAACATATCAACATATTTGTATAATTATGATATGTAACGTATCAGTATCTTTAATATATAATGGTCTTAAAGACAGATAAACATTTCAATAGAAGAATGGGCAAATAATTTAAAAATGCATTTCATAAATAAGAAATGCAAATGGCTTATAAACATAGCAATGTACAAATTCATTGGTAAATATAGAAATAAATTTTAGATAAATTTTAAAATTTAATGGGGGCCAGCCCAGTGGTGTAGTGGTTAAGTTCGCACACTCCACTTTGACAACCCAGGGTTCGCAGGTTCGAATCCTGGGCACGGACCTACACACCTCTCATTGGGGCATGCTGTATCAGCATCCCACATACAAAACAGAGGAATATTGGCACAAATGTTAGCTTAGCAACAATCTTTATCATCAAAAAAAAAAAAATTTAATGGGACTTCAAAAAATTATCAGTGGAGAAAATTTTAAAAACATGTTAGTAAAATGCTCTGTAATTGAAGTATGGGCACACAGATTACACTTGTGGGAGTGTATAAACAAAACAAAATCTTGATCATGATGATTTCTTCTGTATGTAATAATCTTGCTTTTCCATTTATTTTTATTTTCATAGTTTTCTACTTATTCTTATATTTTGTATCTTTATTTTTCTAAATTATCTATAATGCTCATTCATTGCTTTATCACAATAAAATATTTTCTGACTATATGAATAATATATGTACTTTTTTTTGAAAAAGCAATACATAAACCCACAGAGAAGAGAAAAGAATCATCTAAAATCCAGTCATTCTGAAACAAACATCACATTTGGGGAGCTGTCCTTTCTTCTAGCTCTTCATGCACACATATACTTGACGCTATTTTTAAACTTGCAAAATTACTGTTGACATTATTTTGGGACACTTTTTCATTTTCTTGGAAAGTAAAAACAAGTATTCTGAAGGCCACTTCCAAGTTCTAGAATTGCTGCAGCATGACTTTGGAATCTGCCGTCATGTGCCCCAGTGACGTGGAACGTTGCACGGCCAGTGCACTTTCCTGAAACACATTTAGTCAGGAAATGCAAAAATGCTATGCATTGCTGAGAACTTTCTGCCGGGATTTTTCTTTTTTCCTTTTTAGTCCAACTCAGAAAATAGATGGCAATCTTCTTATTTTAAAGGGATGTTTTCCTCCATTTCTTTCCCATTTTAGCAAAGACAGTAAAGAATTCAAATTATATAATTTCTCTGTCCTCCAGGCCAGCTGTGTTTTGTGTTTGTCAGATGCTTCAAGTGATTTTCAAACAGCTGGGCTTTCTCAACCATATTTTACCCTAATTATCTTTCTCCATGATCTTCAAAGCTGTTTCAAATGATTTTCTCCCCCTGATTCAATACGCATGTTTATAGTAAAAAAAATTGGAAAATAGAGAATGAAGTGATGAAGAAAATCAGTCAGCTACAATTGCAGCAACCAGTGATAATGTTACCATCTTTTTATCACTAGTCATTTTTCTATACACACATGTACAATCCTATTGCACGTACAGTTTTGTATCATTTATACCTCATAATATAGCTTTAATAGTTTCCAGTTTTATTAGGTATTCTTCTAAAACATTAACATTAATGTTTGCAGTTCATTGCTACCATCTCACCACCACCTTCTCCTAGCCAGGTGTCCCTCTATCTATTATGCCAACTCCATTGCTCAACTGCTCAGGCCTAAACTATGGACTCTTCCATGACTCTTCTCTCTCACAACCCATATCCAATCATCAGAAAACCCTAGTTATTTTACCTCAAAAAAAAAAAAAAATCCATAATCTACAGACTTCCCACCCTCCCACCGCTAACCCTTAGCCAAGCAATCATTATTTCTTTTCTAGTCTGCAACAGAAGGCTCCCTTCTTCCACTTTGCTGCACCTCCCAGTACCCTCCCATTACACTGAAAATAAAAACCAGAATACTTGCCCTGGTCTGCAAGAGCCCAGATGACTGGCCTGTGGCAGCCTCTTTGACCTGTTCTTTATCCTTCTCTCTCTCTGCTGGCTCCAGCCACAGTTGCTTCCTTAATGACACTTGAACATGATATGCTTGCTTCTGAGGGTCTTTGAACTTTCTGTCTGCTCTGGCTGGAAGACCTTTCCCCAGACACTGTCATGGCTCCTTCTCTCACTTCATACAGTTCTACTCAAATGTCATCACCAGATTCTTGCTTTGACAAACCTATAAATAATATCATCACCTATGGCTTGCTGTTCTATATTCTGCTTTGTATTTCTTCATAGCGTTTGGCATCCACTGATACTATGTATATATTTGTGTCCTCATTTTTCTTATTTTCTATCTCCCCCAGTAAAATGTGAACTGAACGAAGATAGGGACATTGTCGGTTTTTATTAATCACTATATTCTCACCACCTTCAAAGTGAGTGGCACCACAATAGTCACTCATTAACTGATTTAATCATTTTCCTTTAACTGCACAGTTTTTATTTCCTCTAATAAAAACGACTCTTGGGCTGGCCCGGTGGCGCAGTGGTTTAGTTCGCGCTTGGCAGCCCAGGGTTCGCGAGTTCGGATCCCGGGAGCCCGCGGACGCACTGCTGGTCAGCCATGCTGTGGTGGCATCCCATATAAAGTGGAGGAAGATGGGCACAGATGTTAGCACAGGGCCAGTCTTCCTCAGCAAAAAGAGGAGGATTGGCGACGGATGTTAGCTCAGGGCTGGTCTTCCTCACACACACACACACACAAAAAAAAAAACAAAAAAATGACTCTTATCCTTGATTATAACTTGAGTAAATTCTAAGTAAATTACATTGTTTAAAAGACGTGAACATTCTGCAAAATGATTCTCAATAACAGGTTTTCCTAATTTATGCTTCTGTTAACTGGGTGTGAGAATACCTGTTTTCCTATAATCTTATGAACACTGAGGTTGATCATTTTTTCCTCATATTTTCCATTTACTTGTGAGGTAAGGTGCTTGTTTTCACAACTCAGGTATTTCTAAGAAAACTGCTTTGAGATCATTTATTTAAACAGCCTGCTACAGGTTAGTGATTTTTAAAAAATTGTGTGTGTAGTTTTTCTAAGTCTTAAAGTCTAAAGAAATTGTATTCCAAATATAAAAGGCTAGTTTTCACCCGTTGCAACTTTTAACCTGCTTACCAGTTTTCTCATTTTTTTCACTAAAATATTAAAGAAGTCCCTGATTCAGTAGGATTATTGGCCCCTTAAATAAAACGGTGCTTTGAGATCAAGGGATAAACCACATTATAAAAGCAGGCTGATTAGGTGTGAACGTGTTTTCTCAAGGAACTAAAACCCAGGACGTTTAGTTCTAGTTATTCTTCAACATTACAAACTCCCTCTTACCATTTACACATACTTTCTGTTATCCTGAGAAATATCACACTGTTTAATAGTAGGATAATATTGTGATTATTGGTCAAAAATATTATTAACGTGATCCACTGAAAACAAATCAGGAGATATTTGGAGGTGACTCATTTGAAAGAAATAAGGAAATGGAAAGTCCTTCTTATTTGGACAAAGTTCCCCAACCACCCCATCCCCATCTTAACCTCCTTGTTACATTGATGTACCAGCCACAGACCTTGAAAGTTTGCCCAGGTAGAGGCATTTGTTTTTGTTAAGTCTTTGATCCAAAAAGCTATTATCAACATGCTTAAACACAGAGTTCCTGACACTTTGTAAGCACTCTCCAATTTTTTTAAACTATTCATGAATTTATGTTACTAACCAAAAATAAACATTAGCACCCCATAACCCCTTAGCCTATGTATTTTATCCAATTTTGTAATTGTCACAAAGCAGCTTGCAGGGGCTTGAAGTCCGAATGACAGATGAATAGACATTTTGAGGAGTGAAAGACAAGCGAGCAGTTGGGGGCTCTTGGGCATTGAGAAGTCAGCAAATGGACACTGACTACTTGAAGGGAGGGCAGCACACCACCCGAGGGCCCAGAGAGAGCAGCCGCAGCATGAAGTCTCGCCCACATTGTGAGTTTACCTAAGGCCTTCCATCTGAAGGGAAAACCTATTCCTTTTTGGCTATCCTTTTAGTTAGGGTTGTCTGTCTTTGTTTCTGCAAGGTCTAGGTCTAGTAGATGAATGTGTGTATGTAGGATGCAAGAGTCAACATAAGAAAGCTGTGGACACCAACAGGACTGAATTCATGTGTGTCTGACCTGTCCCCCCACGCTTAGAAGGCCCCGTCCCTGCTCTTCTAAGTAACTGTTGAACAAAGCCCTCACGTTTTCATTTTACCAGTCTTGAACACCAAGGAGGCAGCAAATTCGAATCCAAATTCCCAATGGTTGAAAGTAAGCCTTCATCTGATCTGGAAGATACGAAGCTGCAGGGATGCAGAATGGAAAGAACACAAAACTGCATGTCTTTCTTTCTGGTCTTATTCATTGTTTTCATTATATAATAAGTTTACTCGTTTATTTTTCTTATGTTAATCTCCCATTTTCCTTACTCCCATTATACTAAATACATTTCATAAAAATTATATTTCAAACACTGAGCTTTTTTTTTTTCTGTAGCAATAAAACGTTAAAGTAACTTTTACTCCTTTTGATAAATGGAGTTATTTGAACTTCATAAAGCACTACGAAAAAATTTATAGTGTAACTGAATAATAAACACAGCTAGCGGAAGTCTTTGAGGTCTGGAAGGAGGGATGAAACAATGTATGCTTCCTCCCATCTCATATATCTAATCCAATGTTCAGATCTAGGACCCATTCTAGTCACTTAAACACCACATAAACTTCTTTGACATTTAATTATATTATGTATATGCTTGGTACTATAGAAGGACCGACAGAATGAAAACTTCATTGAGTGTTTTCCTGGCTGCTAACCAATGAAATGCTCTGTGAGAAGGGACAGTGGTTAACAAATGCCTGGCCCGGCAGTAAATTCTCCAGTCTTAAGAGACTGTTGGGAAGGCCCGAGAGTGGCAACTTGAGAAACTGTGGTTTAAATTGACTGGGGATACTGGTTAGGATTGAAATGAGATTTAATAGGCTCAGCACGAGCCTGAAAAGAGCCTGTATCACCAAGAGACACTTAATTCAGTTAATTA
This sequence comes from Tapirus indicus, assembly GCA_031878705.1. Classification (NCBI taxonomy): domain Eukaryota; kingdom Metazoa; phylum Chordata; class Mammalia; order Perissodactyla; family Tapiridae; genus Tapirus; species Tapirus indicus. The sequence continues at coordinate 64,683,515 of CM062923.1, forward strand.
TTGGCTTTTGTTCTAGATGAGTTGCCTCCAGCCCTGATGCTTTCCTGTGAAACAGATTGTTACCAGGACGCTGTTTTGCAATAAGGCGGCCTTTGTGCCTAGGCTGAAGATGGGATAAATATTTAATCTGAACTGGTGCCTTCACTGAATTCCTGTATTAAAATATGCCTCATCCAAGGTCAGATTTAGAGAAAGTTTGCATATGTTTCTGCTAAAAAAAAAAATTCTCAGATCCACCGAAGGAGGAATATGTATATACATATTTCATCTGGAAAGGTGTACACAGGAAATCACCCACTGGGGAATTGTTTATAGGAACAATTTTTCTTTACCTAAATCATCATGAGTGGTATAATCTTGCTTCTGTCAGACAAGGACCATCTCTCATCAGATGTTTCATCAAATGTCTTTCATCAACCCTGGGCTTGTCTGACTTTGCCTCGTGTCAGAGAAATATGAAAGCCCTGGGTCTGCGGACGGACAGTCTCAACACATGAAATTCCCAAGACACAGAGGTTGAAAATATCTATTGCTACCATGTTCCTTATAATTTCCCATATTTTTTCCACTTTAAAAAATATATGTAATTCACATATTTTTGATGTAAACTACTCATTTATGTGAGTAGTAAAAAACATAATCCCAGGCAGCAAAAAAGGATTAAGTAGTCCAAGTTAGCTTTTGGTACATTTCTTCCCTTTTGAATTTCAGATCAGGGCTGGTTGACAGGCTTTAGGTTTTATTACCTCTGTGGCAGTGGGGTGGGGCAGATGAGGAGGCTGGAAGGCGGGTAGGCGGGGTTAATAAACTTATTTTTTAGATTTATAAAAAATAAAACTCTTTTTAGAAGAGTTTTTACCAAAAAGATGGTATAGAGAGTTCCCATATACAGTGCACTCAGTTTCCCCTATTCTTAACATCTTAATTTAGTAAAGCATTGGAATAACCTTGTTATAATTACTGCACCAAATTGGCCCACTATTATTAACTCAAGTCTATTTAGATTTCTTTAGTCTTTATCTAATGTCCTGTTCCTGTGCCAGGATCCGGCATTACACTTAGTCTCATGACTCCTTAGTTTCCTCTGGGCTTTAACAGTGCCTCAGACTTCCCTTATTTTTGATGATCTTGACGGTTTTGAAGAGTCCTCATCAAGTATTTTATAGTGTGCCCTAAACTGGGATTTGTCTGATGTCTTTCCCATAGTTAGACTGGGATTATGGGTTTTGGGGAGGAAGATCACAGAGGGAAAGCGCCGTTCTCATCAAACTTATCAACAGTACGTACTATCAACATAACTGATCAGTGATGATGTTAACCTTGATCACCTGTTTGTGGAAGTGTTTGTCAGATTTATCCAGATTTACTCCCCCCTTCCCCCGCTTTCCATCCTGTACTCTTTGGAAGGAAGTCACTATGCCCAGCCAACACTTAAGGGCTAGGGAGTTATGATCCTCCTTCGTAAGGAGAAGTATCTACGTAAATTATTTGAAATCCTGTACTGGACAATTTTCTATTCCCCCTCATTTCTTTATTTGTTCAATCGTGTATTAATATTAATATGACTCACAGAAATTCATTTTATACTTTGGGTTACAATCTGTGACATTTATTTTGTTGTTCAAATTGTTCCAGCTTTGGTTATTGGAAGCTCTTCAGTTGGCTGTTTGCATCCCTTTGGCATGGGTATCTATTTTGTAAAAATATAATAATCAGTGGGCAGGCCCGGTGGCGTAGTGGTTAAGTTTGCGTGCTCTGCTTCGGAGGCCTGGGGTTCGCAGGTTCGGATCCTGGGCACGGACTGACACACTGCTAGTCACGCCAAGCTGTGGTGGGGTCCTGTATAAAGTAGAGGAAGATGGGCACAGATGTCAGCCCAGGGCCAGTCTTCCTCAGCAAAAAGAGGAGGATTGGCAACAGATGTAAGCTCAGGGCTAGTCTTCCTCACACACACACACACACACACACACACACACACACACACACTATATATATATATATATATATAAAACCACAGAAATACTGGAAAGGGTTCAAAATCCAATGAAATGCAACTTTTTCAGCCCTCTGGTCAAAGGTCATGCAAAGGTTTTGGTGAAGAGGAGGTGTCTCAAATCCTGCTCACTCTCTGCATCAAGTCTCCTACGCATCTTAAAATGATGTCCAAGTGATGATCAAAGGAGGTAACACCTCCAGCCAGTACCCAATTATTTCATATATATTTCTCCACAGTAAAGAGAATACTAACGGTGAGAGAATACTTTCTCGTCTATTATGAGAATACTAACAAATTCCAGTATCTGTCCATAGATTCTAGGTTGAAAAAAAATTATATTTACCATGTAAATAGAAGAAAACACAAATGAGGAATAAGCAATCCCTATAACAAACTCTGAGTCAGATGTGGGAAAGCTCTGGCCTTGACATCCTCAGGTGGTGTTTATGGCATGAGTTAGTGCAGACAGAATTGTAAAGTGGGTCAAGTGCGTCTTTGAAAGCACCTCCTCTCTCTTCTTTCCTGCTTCTTTTTCCTCCCATTTCAGCAGAAACTTCCTCACCCCAGGGCACTCAGTGATTTCTGGCTGCTGATTTGACCCTACCTGTCCTAGAGAAAAGTATGTCATAAACCAAATAACACAGCACATAGTAAATCACCTAACACTTTAACTTGTTACTTAACGCAATTCCATTTGGCAGACATTTATGGAGTAGCAATTCTATGCTAAACATGCGCATCCTGGAAACTAGCACAGTCTAGAAGGTGAGGGAGATACATACACAATTATGATTCAGTGTGATTAGAACAGTGTTACAGGTATGGCTTTTTAGGGTTTCATTTTTCCTAATGAGATTTATGTTTGGTTTTTTTTTGAAAGCTGTGGAGAGGAAAATGCTTATTTCAAATGAATCATTAATTGTATAATTTTAGGTGTTAGCTACAGGGTGGGATGATATGGAATTTAAAAAGGGTTTTCTTTCCATCCCATAAATGAAACCTTGAAAACTGACCATAAGTATTGTTTTAGTTTGATTGATCTGTGAACCACCTCTTCACACCCTCACACATACACACATATTGGCCATTGTATTCCTAGTACTGAGCACAGGACCAGATAAGATAGTATATAGTAGGTGGCTTATAAAATATTTTTTGTTCATATACCTTTTTTGTTCTATTTTAATGCATTTTGAATTTTTTAAAAATACATTTTTATTTTTTTAGAGAAGTTTTAAGTTCACAGCAAAGTTGAGCAGAAAGTACAAAGATTTCTAATATACCCTTTGCCCCTACATACGCACAGCCTACCCCACTATCAAAATTCATATACCTTATGACCAGTGATTTTGCATCTAGGAATTAATCCCATAGGAATGTTATCATGTGTGCAAAATAACAAACATACAAGATTATTCACTGGAGCATTTTTCATATTAGCAAAAGAAGTTAAACAGCCTAAATCTGCACAAGAGGAGTTGGGCTAAATAAGTTATGGTACATCCATAAAATGGATTAAAATAAAGAAATTTTAAAAATAAGGAAGCTCTCTATGACTTAATAAGAAAAAATATTCAAGATATAATGTTAAGTGAAATAAATCAAAACAAGGTGCAAAAGTGTGGGATCAGGGGCCAGCCTGGTGGTGTGGTGGTTAAGTTCACACACTCTGCTTCATTGGCCCAGGGTTTGTGGGTTTGGATCCTGGGTGTGGACCTACACACTGCTCATCAAGCCATGCTGTGGCAGCATTCCACATACTAAATAGAGGAAGATTGGCATGAATGTTAGCTCAGGGACAATCTTTCTCACCAAAAAATAAAAAAAGGTGTGGGTTCATTATGCTGTCATTTTATAAGAAAATTTAAAAAAAAGAGTATATACATTTGGATAAGAAGATAATGACACTGGTCCCCTAGTCCAGGGGAATAGTGGAGGAATGAGGACTAGGGGGAGAGGTGACATGAATGGGAAGGAACTTCACTAGGTGCTTTTCTTTTTTACTTTCTGTTTTGTGGAATAGATGACAATATTATCTATGTAAAGTACAGTGATAAAACTAGTTAAAAATACTTTTTTTGAATAAGTCAATGACTCTTCATACAGAAAGACTGTAACATACATGGCCAACTGAAACTTAAAGTTGGACTAATTCTGTGGATTGGGTTGATATGTTTTGCTTGCAAGTGACAGAAAACTAACTCAAAAAGCTTAGGCAAGGGAAGACTGTGTCACTCACTTACAGAGAAGACCCTGGCCCTAGGCTTGCAAAGAGCAAGGGATTCAAGCTGAATTTAGAAGCCCTGCCTCCGTCTCTCAGCTGTGATGCTCTTTGCAAGTCCACATGGCTGGAAATATGGCTGATGCCAGCTGAAACAGATGACTACATTAATTAATATCTAACAATTTAAATGATTTAATATCTGTGATGACTTAAAGCAGGATCTGGCAAATAGTACTATGCAAAGTTAGTATTAGTGATAGAAGGGGAAGTAGTAGTCATAGTAGTAATAGTAAAAATAATAATAAAGGCTGTTATTATTTGTGAGTTTGTATGAATGGATTCTTTTGAGAACCACAAAAAGTTGGGAATCCAGGTTGGGTTTGGGCCAAATCATAGACTGCTTGTTGAATGCAAGTATTAAAAATAACAGGGAAAACTGATCTTGCAGGTACACATAAAGTAAATACACATAAAGTAAATATGAGTTAAAGAGACTTGGTGACAGGAGCTGTTCTAGCATAGATCATTAGCAGACTCTTCCCCAGTTCATCCAGGCAGCTTTCAGAACTATGGTCACCAAGAGTTTACTGGCTGCTGTGACTATGGACCCCACAGAGATCTGCAGTATAATGAAAGACCGCTTTCCAGAACACAATGTTCTCAAGCTGGCTGCTCATCAGAAGTATCCGAGCATTGTCAAACAAAGCAGATACATGGACCTATTATGATGAATCTTAGTCTGTAGGGGTGCAACCCAGGAATCCGTATTTTTAAAAAGACTCCAATATAATTTCAATGATCAGCCACTGCATATACTTTCTTACTAATTAGTTCCTGGCTAACTCCATGTTTCATAAGCTAGACCAGCCCTGTTGAGTCTTATAAATTTCAGCTGGTGACACTGGTCAGAAAGCCCCCTAAGTTCGCCTTCTTATTTCCTATCCCTTCTCTTTTCTTGTGACATGCCTCAGATTTGCCAGTGGATTATCTAAATACCATTTTAACCGAAGGTAAAGTTTGCTGGTGCTTAAGGACATTAACACTTTTTCTTATGAAGGCCAAGTAACACACAGAAATGGCTTTGCATCTTTGGGGAAGTGCACCCACAGTAAATTGCAGTCCACAGAAGCAAGGACACAGTCAAGTAATTGCCCTGTGTGTTCAGGTTAAGCCCGATCATTCTATTAAATTCTGAAATTGTGGTATCAACAATGGATGCATTTGCAGGGGTGAGCGGAAATCTTACAATGAAGTGCGCCTTACTCTCTGAAGAATGCGTGGATTCAAACCGAGAGGAAGGGGAAAGGAAGAGAATTCCACAGAGAGGGACCAGCCTGAAAGCGATGGTGAATGCTAGGTGTAGGCATGGTTGTTTCTAGTACCAAAGGGCAAGCAGTCTCGATGGCTTGACAATGCATTCTGATGTACAGTGGGCAGTGATATTTCATAGGTAATACAGGATCAGATTGGAAATTCAGTTTAGATTGTGGCTGAATTGGAGGTTTCACTGGTGTACTAACGTTGACATGATTATTATAGAAATATGGGACGTGAGGATTGAGGCTGTGCTGAGTGGAGGTGGGGTCAGGATGTAGAAGATGGAGCACTTAACTAACAGTTACCAAATTCTGATACTGGGAATGGAACAAGTAGTACCTGTTTAATCCTCACAGCAATACTAGTTACTTTTAAATGACAAACAATAGTCTCCGAAAGGTTAAGTAATTTATCCAAAGTTACACAGCTAGTGAGCGGATGAGATCACATTGTGTTATTCCATTCTTGGCACTAGAAGTTCTAGGGAGCAGTCAGAATTGCAGCCAGAGAGTAAGGCAACACCCATAACATATCTACTCAAATCCTCTGCAACTGACTTGGAAAACCTCCTTTAGTATCATTTTAAAATGAAAAGTGCTTCAAAATATGCTTAGATGCTCTTTGAACAAGAGAGATTTTTAATGATCCTATCAAATTTGTATTAATGAATCTGGGCTGCAGAGAAACATCAGCTTGCTCCAGACGTGCTGGGTATGTACGTTTCAAGTAGAAAGGATTGGTTTTCCTTTCCTGGGAAGAGTCATGGTATTTAGCATAAAGCATATCATCACTCACAAAACACAATCATGTTGGACATAACCCTAAAGGGTTTCGTGCTCTCTTAAACAACGAACTAATGAAAATCCAGAGCAAGTTCTTTAAAAAGCTAATGGGGATCCAGATAGCAATAGAAGCATGGAAGTTGTGCTTTGTAGCCTTTGGTCAAGGAAAGAAAAAAAAAAAGATTCGGTGCATTATTCTTTGTAATATATATTTAAGCTGGTAACATATTTCTTCTCCCTTAAAGACACTTTTTTATTTTAAAAATAATAAGACAAAAAAGTAAATTAAACATTTTTAACTTAAATGTTTTCCTTAAACTTATTTTTAAAGCATAGGTGGTTTATTGATTTCTTGTGTTCCTTTAGTGGGTGAGCAATACTGTAGAATTTAGTTACTAGGACACAATCTCTCATACTATCAAATTTCTACTTTAAAAAAAACTCAGAAAAAATAATAAAATACTTGAAAACTCTGCTTTCCTCCTAGGCACGACTCATCGCATTACTGAACATGAAGTCCAAACTAAAATGATCTCTCAAACCCCTCCGCTGGAGTGAGCAAATGCTAAGATGAAAAAAGTGTTGTCAAGTAAAAGGAATGTGGTAACCAGTCTTCCCTTTCTCAATTCCTCAGAAATAAAACACTGATACTTTCCAAATTCTCATTCCATGTATCCAATTCAATTAATATTTAAGGTCCTTAGGGACATAGCCTTGAACATGAAAGTTAACCTGTATATCACCCTACCCACACAAGCAGACACCCAGGTACACAGACATATAATTGTCCACATATGTTTCCAGAGAATGTTATTTTAAAAATATGGTCAATCCTAAAAAAAAAAAAAAAAAAATAGAGACCAAGTGAAAAATCACATCAACTATTTAAAATTAAAAGAGGTCATGGTATATTAAATACTAGTGAAACCAATAAAAATCATATTGTACTAAATAATTGTTGACATGGTCATAAAACAAAACAAATACCAGAACAATTCTTGAAATACAAATAATGTAACAAGTAATATTCTATGTCTAAAATCCCATATTTTTTTACAGTTGATAAAATAAAATAATTTTATTTTATTGATTAAAATAAAATAGACTAGGGGGCCGCCCGGTGGCGCAGCGGTTAAGTTCACGCTTGGCAGCCCGGGGTTCGTGGGTTCGGATCCCGGGCGCCCGCCGACGCACTGCCTGTCAGCCATGCCGTGGTGGCGTCCCATATAAAGTAGAGGAAGATGGGCACAGATGTTAGCCCAGGGCCAGTCTTCCTCAGCAAAAAGAGGAGGATCGGCAGTGGATGTTAGCTCAGGGGTGGTCTTCCTCCCCACAAAAAAAAATAAAATAAAATAGACTAAAATAAAGCTAAATATATCACTCTCTAATCTGGGAGTAAGTTAAAAGCAAACAATAATAATAATAGCTAGTATTTATTGCTATCTTATTATACCGTATATGAATTATATCATTTAATCTTCTTTCAAAAAACTACCTCTGAAGTTGCCAGCCCTGATGGCCTAGTGGCTAAAGTTCGGTGTGCTCAGCTTCAGTGGCCCGGGCCCAGTTCCCAGGCACAGAACCACACCTCTTGTCCATTGGTAGCCATGTGGTGGTGGCTTCTAGAAGAACTAGAAGGACTTACTTACAACTAGAATACACAACTATGTACTGGGGCTTTGAAGAAGAGAAAAAAAAAAATGATTGGCAACATATGGTATCTCAGAGCGAATCTTTCCCAGCAAAAAAAAAAAAACTACCTCTGAAGTAGATACTAGTATTTTCTTTATTATACAAATGACAAAACTGAATCAGAGAAAAGTTACATTATTTGCTCAAGGTCATCAAAATAGTATTCATATTTCCCAAATCAAAATACATAAATAGCAAATAAAATGTGGTCAATGTAGCAAGACATAGCAAAGAAATTAAGAAAGAACAAGAAAGCATTTTATAATTAAAACAAAGACTGACCAACTGGGCTGGGAAAACAAACCAACAAACAAACCTTATCTTAACATTCTGTGGGTGGGTGAGGTACTTAATCATTGATTTCACTTTGTAACATTAAATAGATTTCTATTTCAAGAAAATAATGAATAAAATTGGAAATCAAAGACTTTGCTACACCCAACAGTGATATTTTCTTACTTTCTCCTCTCTTCTTAAAATTGTGATTCATCTTCTAGGTTGTTACTCTCAGCCTAGTCCTGTGATTAAACTTTCAACTGAGAAAGTAGATAATATCGGGTGGACCTTGCTCAAATTCCAGCCATCGTAGCTAAAATTCTACTTTCATGTGCAACCATCCTTCCTTCCTTCCTCCAATTTTAATAGCCTTCCTATGAAAGACGGATGCATCAACTCCTTGCTTTTTCAGGAATTCCAAACCATCAGTATATCCACTCCATAATCTGAATGTTCAGCCTCTGTATCTCCTTGGCATGCTGCCATGTCCTCATAGTGCCCATCTTAGCAACAATGGCAACGAGAACAAGAAAACTTTCCAGATCCTACGTGTCTTTCCAGAAACCCACCTCATAGTTCTCTTACCCCTTAGTAAAATTTCTTAAGCAAAAAAAAAAAAGAAAACTTAACTCTATTTCCTCAGTTCTCATTGTATTTAACACAGGCTTTTGCTCGTGCTCTAACAGTGAATGCTATTTAATGGATACTTTAGGAGTTCTCATCTCGCAAGTTCTCTCTCCCAGTTTCTGCCGGATGGTCTACCTTCCCACCTGGCCTCCTAATATAGGAATTCCTCAGGTCTGCAACTTGAGACTGACTTTTTCTCATTTAACATTCTGTTTCTAAACTCCCTAATTTCTCGCTGCATCAAATTAGAAAAGATAAGACGGAAGGCCAGATTACGGCCCTGGCTATTGGCATGTCAGTGGGATTGGAGAAGAACGGAGAATTTAAAAACTGCTCGAGGCCCTCACAGGAATGGGAGTGAAGGCAAAACAAGAATCTAGGATAAATCATGGCTTCATTTTAGCCTTAATCCCTGGGAGGTGGAATCACTAGAAGAAATTTGTCATAAAAATAATGAAGTCTGTTTTAGATATCTTAATCTTGAAGGAATTAGATAGATATTGCTACTCAATTATATATGATTATTTTTAGTGATTTTGCCTATAATTACTTATAATACATCATCAGTTATCACAAAAATTAATCAAGAGACTGAAACTCTCTTTCCGTTAAAAACAATAGAAAAAGTAAGCTTAAGCATCAAGTTGGTAATACTGATAATGTGTGTTTATAATTTAATACTATATAAAACTATGAATGCTGTTATTGTGCTAATAAAATGGAAAATCATTGAGGCAAAAAAAGAGCTGGAAGCAGTTGGAGCATCTGAATTCTCCATTACGTCTGATCTCTGGAGACTGAAAATTAGGGCAAACTGGTAGGACATCACCTAATGCGGCTGACATCCATTTTTTGAACTAAAAATAAGCTGATTAGATATATGTTTTGATGTAAAATCATGGGTTCTAACAGCATACTGAGCAGGGCACTATATCCCACTGACATATACATATAAACAATAAGTGGGAGATGCTGATGATAGAAATAAATGGGAGACTGATTCCAAGCAGTCTGTGACCAGGCTAAGAAAAACTGAGTTGCTTCCATAACATAATGTGTCTCATAATCGTATAGGAAAACAAGGCCAAAACTTTGATGGAAGTACACATTTAAGAAGGGATGATTGTGCTTTGTTTAAATGTATCCCAAAACTGAGGTTCAACAACTTAAGAAAATCATAAAAAGTGAGCAAGATAAATCATATATCTGGCCCCCTCTGCTCCAGGTGGAATTAAATTAAAATGGAAGAAAGATTGAGTGCATCCCTGGTTATTATGTACAATTGAGGATAGATGTCTATATCCATTTCTTCCTGAGTTCTAATATAATTGCTATATTTTTTTAAAGAGGAAAGCCTTCATTATTTCTGAAACATCTTGGAAAATTTAAAGGTCTTCTTCTAGGTATAAAACTCACAGAATCAAATTGAAAGAGACCCCAGAGACCAAATCCATTTCAATGGAAATCAGAAATCAAGTAAAATAAAAACAAATAATGGCCATTGACACCATTTTTCAGTACCTGGCATGGATCATTTCCTTTGATTCTTCTGCCTTCTTGGTATTAATTGCTTTAGCAAGAGGTCCCCTAGGAGATAATGTGCTGATATAGCCCGCAAATGCCCACCCCAGCAAGGGGAGGGCAGGTGGGCTTTCTACCTGAAATGGCAACATTCCCACCTTATTCAACTGGGCTATAAAGAAAATAAAGAAGTGTTACCAAACATGAGGGCAGAAAAAATGCACCAGCGAGCTCACTCTCTGGCCATTCTCCAAGGATACTGCCCAGTGTGTGTTGGAAGAGTCTAATGACCTTTTCTGAGGGAACCCCAAGCAAATTAATCTATTCTGGTTTTGGAAAATAGAACTGAATAAATTCTTAAAATTGAATGATTAAAAATACAAAGACAAGTTTAGTCCATGAAAATATTCAGTAAAATTTTGATAGTAAAAAAGTATGACATTCCAGAGTAAAAAAAAAAAAAAAATCAATTGCAGTAAAACATGGACTTTATGAAATTAGAGCTATAAACAAGAGTTGCTAAGATTTGAATATGATAGGAAAAATGAGTTGACTAAGATAGGCAGAAATAAAGAGAGCTAGATACTAAAATAAAATAAGTAATCTAAAATGTTATGGTAGAATTAAAAATGACATTAGGATAGTGAAAATAAAAATTAACCTGGCAAAAAATCTAATTAATAGTTTATTAGCTTCTATAAAGAGAAAAAGGGATAAAAATAAATAAAATCATGTTTCTTAAAGAAGAAACTAATAACATTATAGTAAATCATCATAAAAGAAAAAATAGGAAACAAACAAGAGATAGACAAACTTAGATGAAGAAAACTCTGAACCTTCAGAGACAAAGAGCTCACTATATTCCAAGTGAATTAGAACCAACATATAATGAAACAGCTATCACCCCAAAGAATAAAAAATAAAATAGCACTAACCATAACTGGCTTAGTAAACATAAAACATCAAGGCTAAAGGAGAAATTAGTCAATACTTTTGCAGAAAACATGAACAAGTCACTCTGAAGTGAGGAACAAATAATAGCTAATAAATGATGAAGGGAGGATGTGTCCCTAAGTCTGACTAACTTAAGAGATTAAGTGTTAACCAACAAACACCTGCCCATTGGCCTAAGGAGATTTGAGAAAAAATTTCAATACCACTGACTGAAATCCATCCGAGATTTTACTCATCCGAAAATAATAAAACTCTTTCATTTATCCATGAAGCAGTGAAAAACAACAAAGCCTTTCTAAAGTATTGGAAAGATAGCATACTTTAAAAAATAACATTTAAAAGTATAAATTGTGTCAAAAGCTTACAGGTAAAATCAGCAATAACTGGGAAGTGAGAGAAACAGTAATGGGGCAAAATACAAATGACCAATTTCACGATTTCACACTGAGCAGAATTAAAAGATCACAATCTTGGTGCAAGGGTTACAAAATAAAACAATCAGGTAAAAAAGTAAGTTACCATGGCAGAATTAAGAATAGGTTGTATACTGTACAAATCACAAGAGGAAATGAAAGAAGCATACTTTGTCCTTATAGCAAAAAACTGGGGAAAAAATACATCCAGGTAGAAGAGCACAAAGAAGGAAGTAAACCAGAAAGAACTAAGATAAAAAATTAATACCAAATAAATCATCTTTAATTAAATTGGCTGAAAGCTTCAATGAAAATGGAAGACTCTCTAATTCAGTAAATATAGTTGTTTTAATATATAGTCACAAATTCTCTGACACTCCTCTCTTCAAGAGGTGAAGCCTAATTCCTCTCCTTTCATGAGTTGGCTGGACTTAATAACTTGCTTCTAACTAATAGAATAAGGCAAGAGTGACAGTGTGTGACTAAAAAGACTGGGTCATAAAAGGCAACGCCATTTCTTTATTAGTCACATTTTCTTGGATTGCCAGTTCCATGGGAAGTTGACCCCCCTGACATGACGTATACTCAGGCAGTCTCTGAAGAGGCTCACATAGCAAAGAACTCTTGCCAACAGTCATGCGAACGAGCCTTCTTGGAAGTGGATCCTCCAGTCCCAGTCAAGTCTTCAGGTAAGTGCCACCCCTGATGACACTCTGATTGCAACCACATAAGAAACCTTGAGCCAGAACTACCCAGCTTAGCTGCTACCAAATTTGTGATCCAGAGAAACTGTGGTATAATAAATGTTTGTTGTTTTTAAGGCACTAAACTTTGGAAGAATTTGTTAGTAGCAATGCAATATGCAACTAACACAGTAAAACATACATATGTTCCCAAATAACTATATTCTATTTTCAATAATCAGTTCTGATACAAAAGAACAAAGTGAAATTCAACTTAGGCAAATGCAAGTATAGAGACATATTAATATCAACTGACTATGTTCTGAAATTCAACTTCTCTTTTGCATAAAAATTGAAGGTTACTTTCTATTACAAAAAATAAAAGAAACAAGAAAGGTTTTCCTTCTAGCCTTGTATTATTTTAAATAATTTTAAAAAATGAATTTGTATGGAAAATAAACAGCTATGAATACATAATCAAATGGAAATCATGAAAATATGCAATAATGAGGCAAATTTTTGCAGTTTATTATTCATAATTAGCACACACAAATACACAGGGACAAATAGACTAAAGTAGTGAGTTATTCATACAAGTATGTAAACAACGTTGCATTTTTATTAATGGAGCAAGGATGAACTAAGTAATATGCTATAGATTAATATGGTTAACTATCAAGAAAATATGTAATTAGGTCTCTACATCATTTCTTATATCAAAATAAGTTTCATGTGAATCACAGTATTATATGTAATAAAATAAAAAATTTAACAAACTAAAAGAAAATTTGGAAATGTTCTTCTGTTAATTGGGAATGGGAGTCAAGACTTTCAAAAATATAATAGTACATAAAATAAAATCATAAAGAGGGAGATTAATTGATTTAATTACATAAACATGAAAACTTCTAGATATCAAAAACAAACAAAATTGAAGAACAAAGAGAGTATTGGAGAACATTTGCAATATATGTTCAGAAACATGTTAAATTTATATAAAATAGTACTTAGAAAAATAAACAAAAGCATATAGACATGCATGTTTTACTTCTTAATTATAATGTAATACATGATGCATTTCTTGTTATTTTAATAAACACATTATAAATCATTCACTTTCAGTCCACTTAACCTCTACAGAAAGGCCTGAGTTCAATGACTTAGAGAAAAATTTATGCTCCAATGGAAAACTGTGCATTGTCTATAGGACATGCCTCTAGGTTATCTGAGTCTCATCTTTCCTTCTCTTTGAGCTATTTTACAGCTCTGTGAGTTAGAGGTAATGTGCAGTAATGCAAAAATAATTCTTATCTACAGACATGCAAACTGTCTTGTCTGGTAGAGATTCAATAGACTCTTCCCAACCTCCCCCTCCAATGAAAAACCAGTTTTGCCTCTGTTTGCACAATCTTTCAATATTCCTGATCTATAAATATGTTTGTTCTTTGCATTCTCTTTTGACAGTTATAACATCTGCCTGGTTCCCTCATAAATTAATGAGTAGAAAAAAAATTTACAGTGTGTTTATCTTATGTCTGCATTATTGTCATAATTTTATCTTTTTCAAAAAAACTTTTTAACCACATGCTTGTTTCAGAAAAAAATGTTTTCTTTCAAATGATACTCATAGATTATGTATAAATATAATCTTTTCAGGTTTTCCTTGGGATGTCTTCAGGTTCAACCAATAAATTATAAACCAGTTGATAAATTCTTGAGTGGTATAGTACCAGTACTATACTCACTTCATTAAATTCATCATCAGACTGCTTTATTCTGAGTATTGCTTATGTTTGTCACACTAACACAAAAATAGACAGATAAGAACAAGACGTAGTAATTCTTGCCCCAGGGGAAGGTAGAATCTAATGGGGGACATACCTATTAATTATAATCTGTACATATTAGACAGCTTTTCAATATTTGCTGAATGCATGACCAGTTAATAATGATTCGAAAAGTATCAAAGGACTGTTAGCATTGTTTCCTGGCATTTCAGAGGCAGATAAAGGTGATTGGTCACAGAAGTTTCTCATGGCAGGGTATTTGTTTGAGATTGGATTTGTTGGATCAGCAAGAATGGAGAGAGTTTGAATGGATGGAGAGGATGATGGAATGCTTTCCAAATAGGGAAACAATGTGAATAAAGTAATAGGGACAGATTTCACAGAATGTTTCTAGTGAATATCAAATGACACTTTAAACACACTCAATTCCTCCAGTTGGGGTATTGTTTATTCATTTACTTTATTTAGACATATTTGCTAAGTATTTACAATGTTCTAGGCAACTTTTCCAGAATTTGGGGATATAGTGATGTGAACTAGATAGGCAGGTCCCAGCTCTCACAGTTTAAGTTCCAGGAAGTCAGATAAAGAGTAAACTTTAAAGATAAAGGCATCAGGTACTTTTAGAATGGTATGTGTTATATAGTAAAGAAAACAGAGTAATAGAGCAGAGAATGACTTGAGGCAGTGGCTATTTCAGATGTTCAGGAAGTTTTAGACAGTCAAGGAAGTTTTCTTAGAGATGGAACATTTCACCTGAGACCTGAATGATGAGAATTAACCAAGAGTGATTGGAAAGCGAAAAGTGCAAACACACAATGGGAAATGAGCGTGACCAGAATATAACAAAAGAGTGTGGTTAGTCCATGTTGAGCAACACGAAGGGGTGCAAAATTGAGTGGGGAAATGCCTTTCTCAGAAAGAAAGATAGGGATTTGTGGTAGGCTGAATAATAGCCCCCCAAAGATGTCCATGTCCGAATCCCTGGAACCTGTGAATATATTACTATATTACCTCACATGGCAAAAGGCACTTTGCGGATGTGATTAAAGGATCAGGGGATGTGGAGATTATCTTGGATTATATGGGTGGGCCCAATGCAATCACAAGTGTTCTTATAAAAGAAGGGCAGAAGGTCAGATGGGATCAGATAACTTAGAATCTTTAAGACAAGGATAAAACATTTGTATATAACAGTAAATGGGATAAAAAAGAGAATGGAAGGAAATGGAGAGGATTAAGCAGGAAAAAAAAAAAGCATGATCTGCTTCACATTTTAAAAAGTCATTCTGGATGCTAGGTGGAGAATTGAATTGAAGGGGGTAACAGTTGAAGCAGAGAGGATAGTTAGGAGGCTATTGCAACAGCCTAAACTAGAGATAATGGTCGAACCATTCTGACAGTAGTAAGAAGGTAGAGAAGTGAGCAGGTAGTAGTGGAAACACAGGAAAATGGTCTGATTCAGGATGTATTCTGAATACAGAGAGAATTAATAGACTGATGGATTGAATGTAATCGAGAAAGGTATTACTGATGATTTCTAGCTATTTGACTTGAGCAATTGTGCAGATGACGATGCCATTTCGTGAAATGGAAATGACTAAGGCAGACATAAGAGTGAGGGTTTGAGGGGTGATGGCTATGGAAACGAGTTAAAAAGTCTATTTTGTATGTATTAAGTATAAGATGAATAGATCTCTGGCTATTGAATACACTGTCTGGAGTGCTGGGGAGAATGCAGAGCCAGAAATACAAATATGTGCATATGAATGGTATATAAATTCATGAGATGAATGAAGTTACCTATGGAGAGAGTGCAGAGGTTGAGATGAAGAAGGCCTGGAACTGAGCATGGAGTATTACAACGTTAAGAGGTTAAGTGAAAGGGAAAATGCCAGGTAAGGAGAATGAGAAACAGCAGGTGGTAAAATAGGAAGAAAACCAAGATATTATGGTGTTGCCATCTCCAAGAGCAGAATTTATTTTATGAAATAAATATTAAACTTTTCTGAACATACTAAAGCAAATCAAAGAAGTGAACACTGAATTTGCTAACATAGAGTAATTGACAACCTTGATAAAAATAAGTTTCACTGGAGTTGAATTGTTGGAAGTCCACTTAGACAGTTGAGGAGACGATGAGAAATAGAGATGGTTGCATATGAGCAAGTGTTATCCATAAGTTTTGCTAGGAAGAGCATGAAATAAATGCCATGCTAATTGTATAGAAACATTTTTGTCTTAATATTGAAGACGCTAGATGATTATCAAATGCAATTGTTAATGACACAAAGAATTGAGCAAAACTAACAGGAATGGATTACCGGAAAACCACCGAGTAGTTTAATATAGTGGCAAAGAATTTAAGATTAGGAGTGAGAAACAGCTGGTTTTGAAGCTAACTATCATTATACCCAGATATGTAACTTTAAATAAGTTACATAGACCCTTTTAGTATAGCCTGATTGTTCGTAAAAGGGAAAATAATAAAGTTGACAATATTACGGACTACATTGATGAACTCTCTAAGAATTTGGAAAGTAGGAAAATGAATTGCCTTTGAAACATAAACTGCTACATAGAAATAAACAAATGTATTTATATATTATATACACAATTTATATATTATATAAATAATGGATTATATATAATGGATTTCGAAATTCACCTCTGAGAGAGACAATAGCTACAAAGCCAGAAGGATTTAGCAGTACTTTAGATGAACTGCATTAAACCCCTTAAAAAATCTTGTGTCATTCGGAAGAAAGATTTAGTTGGCCATAAAAGCAGAGAAAAAGGGAAAGTCACCAGGGAAGAAGCTCATCACACTGATTCAAGTGCTACGCAGCAACAAATGTACATTAATCCTCATCTCCAAACATTTCTGTTTCTTATGGAAAGTCCATCTCTGCAGTAGAAATAACTGTAAAGTTCTATAGCCAAGGGGATGTGTATTTCCATTCTTGAAGGGAAACCCATCACAATCACGAGAGTGGCTTCCAGGTTTCTCAGGCAGGCACTTCAAGTTCTCAATCACTCACCCCCTGGTTTTGTTTCCATGCTCACCCAGCCACCCTCAGACTCTTGTACGTCCGGCTCATGAAGAGAATGCGCCAATGTGATGGATTTTCAAGTATTTCTCTCCCCTGAGACCGTGAGTTCTTGTGGTAAATCAATAAGGTGGTTTCTGATTTTGATTTGGCTTCCTATAGTCTTGGATGGCAGAGGAGAAAATGTGCTGATCACACTGACTTCAAGTATTCTGGGCCTTATGACATTATTCTCCATTGTAAAATAATAAACCAGAAATTTTCTTTATGTTTCAACTCCTAGGCATTTTAGACAGCAAGGGTTAGTCTCTCAAGATCTAATCATTCCCAAGTACTTAAAGACAATGCTTTTGGGTCTTAAAAGGGAAGCATCAAATTCCAGGCATCTGCCCTTATGACTCACCTGTCCTAATGGTGATTGATTGTGAGTCTCCATTAAAACAAAGGCATATCCTTCTGCACTATTTCCTCTGAGTGCGGCTCAGATTTAATCTAAGGACCATGGTGATGCTAGAAATTACACACTGTGATGACTATATCTTGATGGATTGACATGTATTTCATGGCATTGAGAAATTGCTCATTTGATTCTGAAAAATGTGTTATTTAAATTGACCAACTTTCAGATTCATGTACAAAAAGTTGTATATGAGGATATTGAAATCAGTCAATTTATCTTATTTCTTAGATTGTGTATTTAAGATCAATATATTGAGTACTGATAAGATTACAAATATATTGCTTTAGTTTGAGGCAATACCAATATCTATCAAGATTCCAGGTGTTTATGGTTGTTTTTTCTCTCCCCTTATGTCTAACTTGAAAGCTATCTCTCCACAGGAACTAGATAGTTATAATAATATTACTGCTATTCTTGCTTTTTCTTAGGAATCAGAATTTCTATTTTCCACCGTTACTGATTCTAAATATAACAGTCTAGTTTCAGAACACAATAGCACAAATGAAATGTTATTTTCAGAATACACAGGAAAATGTCATTCGCTTTTACTCTTGGGAAATAGAGAATACAGATTTGTTGCCTATGTTAGAAAAGTCTCGCTTAGGCTTAAGTGTTTACACGCTGATGTTGGATTTAATGAAAAGAAGAATCATTTCTCTCATCATTTCTTTATTACTATCAATTTATGGAGTAGAATTATCTCCTGTGGGTTTCTCTTTAGCATTGAATGATCTGATGGTAAGTGATTGCCTGATTGCTTGAGCATGTCATTTAGGACACTACTGAGTTCTCTCAAGAGTTGCTGCTCCCTCCCAAATTGCAGGAAAGTGGGAAAGCTCTCAAAACTTCAAGAGTCAAAGGCCATCTCCATTTCAGCTCTTCCATAATTGTGTCTCATTTGGGCCCAAATGCTGTATATGTAGTGTCTAAAAATGGAGCAGTAATATGAAGTGGAAGCGATTTCATTTTAATGCACATTTCAAAGAGTCTTAGTGCTGGTTCTCTTGACTTCATATGCTTTGAAGTATTCACAGAAAGAAATGATGACACTTATGAAGAATCTGAAAAATTTCTTTTCAAGTGTTAGTGTAATGCTACCCTTTGAGAAAGGACAAGAGAAGAGTGTACGGATCCATTAGGGAGTTAACAATTTCTTACTATAGCTATTAAGATGTGGGTGACATGCATGCTAGATATGACTGAATTTTCCCTTGTGTTTTCAAAAACATTTAGACCTTTGCTTCTTTACTTGCAAAAGAGACTTTAACTCATTTAAGGAACATAGTGCCTACTGCCTCCTTATAGTAACTGAAAGAAAATTCATCTTCCTACTCCCAGCTTCTTTTCACTTTGCAGCTGTAGAAGAATGGAACAAATTTAATATGCCCACCAATCAATCAATCAATTACTCCATCCTTTAAGTCTTCCTTAGTCATTCCGACCTTCAATCCTACCTATTGCTTTATAACCGCAAAATTTACTACAAATTTCTCTTTAATCCCTGGTCTCTGGTATCTAATCAGTCATTAGGACTTGAGATTCTTCTTCTATAATTTCTTACCACAAAATATACTTATCATATTCTGCCCTAGACCTTCTGCTTTGAAGAGCCTAGCTCTGTCTTTATTCCATCTCTGACCTTCCCCATGATACCGGAGTCTGTGGAGCTAAGGGAATGAGCCCATTCAAAACCTGTGCTGTCCTTCAAGACCACAGTGTTAGAACCCAGATCTTGAATTCCCTGCTCAAACAACCCCAAAGCCCACTTCCAGTGGAGATTGGGCACACAGACCTAACGTATAGCGAAGGAGCAACTGTTTTCTGGGTATTAAAGAAAGTTACAGGGCGAGCTTCAATCTCAGGTTGAGGGTGTTCATATGCAAGTGCGTGAGACTCCTTCAGTGCAAGAGAAACTAGAAATAGAAAAAGTAGAGGAATAGGATGCAAGCTAGGTGTGTCCATCTGTACTCTTTCTCCAGTCTCATAAATATTAGGGTCTTTCCCGCCTAATGGATTCAGTTTAACCCTACCATTACCTACCTTTATTGATCATTTCATTTCATAGAAAAGCTGCTCACCTATGATCCCAGAGCTCATAGAATCTGCACCACAATTGGTCCTTGATATAGATTGTCCTGTAATTACTTTTGATTGGTTAGGGCCTCCCGTTACCCCTGTAATAACAAGTAAACAGGATTTTTTTTTTTTACTACTTAGTACATGTTGTACATAAATTATTTACTCAGTTAATTTTTGGTACGTAAATGCATGTGGAGAACAAGACTTATACTTTAATTAATCTGATTTCCTCTTCCATTTTTCTTTGGGTTGTTGATTTTATTAATGTGCCCTCAAAAAGTAAAAACAGTGTATTCTAGTGTTTCAGCAGCTTCTTGCTCTTGACTCTCCTATTGGATTTCTGCCTTACATTTTAATTCATCAAGATTGTAGATTTCATAGCTTTCATTTGTATATTTTGACCAAATCTACTTTTAGAATAATGGAATTATGGAGAATGAAAAAACATGACTGGTCATTTAGTTTAATCCACCTTCTTTGGTGGGAATCCACAGCATCCTTGACAGATGACCAAAGATTAATTGTCCGTCCAATTAACCTTAGACTACCAAGAGCATGTATTCTAGGAAGCTGAGCAGTTTCAACCTGCTGCCAATATATAACTAAAACCTCCCAGAATAGAAGCAAATATCATTATTTTACATGTCAGAAGTAAAATTTGATTACCAGGGCTGTTATTCTTTCATAGGGGAGTCTTAGAGACCCCAAATTCTTCCATGCCCGGTGTGAAAGATGATACATTGTCCTTACCATCTTCAAAGTATTCATGTTTTTATAAAACAATGTTATCTTATATTAAGCCAGCTATATCTAATCTAGTTTTATCCTTAATAGCTGTATGCTCCTTTTTTTTTTAATCTGCACCTTTTGCTTTCAGTTATTAGCATCAACAGAGCATTTTTTGACCTTTAATTTCCACCGTCTGGGATTTTATTTTTTATTCTTGCAAGGTAGTGGAAAAGGAATAAGTGAAACTGGAAAGAGATTTTTATCCCTGCTTGCCTTTTTGTTGTCCATGTTTCTGTGTTTTAAAATAAATTGTCTGCATGTGTCTGTGTGTGCTTTTGAGGGACAGAGCAAGCGAGTGAGAGAGAGACAGAATTCTTGGGTACGTGTGTATGTGCAAGTGCTCCAGGGAACATAACAATGAAATGAAATGGGCGTATTTGTATCTTTTGAATTCTGAAATTGTGTGTTTTAAGATTTTGTGCTCATATTAACATTAGAAACCTTGTCTCAAAATTTAAAATTAATCTTTATATTATCAAAATATCTTAAAAGCAATGTTGTTATGAACTAACATTGCAAAAATAGGAGAGACAGATTGTGCTTATTTAAAACTAGCTAAAAAATTTTATATTAAACAATTTATATTTCAGGTAAAGCAAGTGGGACGAATTTGCTGAAATGTACCCAGTGTTAATTCTAGTTTGTGTGATTTTTAAATCACAAATATAGCTGCTACTATTTATATGACCCAATGAATAAAATATAAATATATAAACAATGTCATAGTTCTAATTATGGTCATTTTAATTTATTTTTGTATGTGTATGTGTGAGGAAGACCAGCCCTGAGCTAACATCCGTTGCCAATCCTCCTCTTTTTGCTGAGGAAGAATGGCCCTGGGCTAACATCTGTGCCCATCTTCCTCTACTTTATGTGGGATGCCACCACAGCATGGTTTGATAAGCAGTGCATAGGTCAACATCCAGGATCTGAACCTGCAAATCCTGGGACACTGAAGTGGAGCATGTGAACTTTAACCACTACACCACCAGGCCGGCCCTTAATCATGGTCATTTTAAAAAAATAGAGTGTTATATGGTTACAATTTAGCACAATTGGATTTTAATTACTAGCCAATTACTTACTTTCAAGGAGATTTTCATTTGCTTTTATAAAGTTAGCAATGTTCCACCTCCCATTTTGTTTAAAGGGGATGTTACTGGTGGAGATTCTTTTTCTTTAAGTCTATTTTGTAATTGCAAAACTCTAAGTCATGGTTAACAATATAACAAATTGTGTGTGCCTCTCTCTATATACATATATATAACGTATAATGAATATATATATATATATTGTGAACACATATAATAATATATATTAAGAATTTCAGGTGGTTTGCAACTACTGAATATTATTTGCAAATTTCGTATTTCTGCCTAAGTACTTTCACTGTTTTGTGTGTTTGTGTGTGTGCTCCTTTATGTGTACATACTTTAAAAGTAACCTCTGTCTATGGTCTCTGTATCTCTCCCCTCTCTTCTACTCACACCTAGGAATACTTTAACCATCCCTTGGCACACACTTTAATGGCTCTCCCTAATGTGTTACCCGTTTACGATAGCCCTGCAGTTGACCCTCATGTATTTAATTCCTTCTATAGCATGTATAATCCCAAACATAAAATTCAGTAGCTAATAAAAAAGTGTATCCCTTAATATTTGATCATTCAGTATCTCAACCTTTGTTATGATGACTTGCAAAATGGTTTCCTCGAATCCATGATCCAAATTGTAACACCGCTTTAACGATTATGTTCATACATCAGTGAAAATGTTGAGGCTTTAGAAAAAGGATGTTAGAATGCTAACATCTCAGTTCAACCCCTCCCATGAGATCCCAGTGTTGCCATTAATCACTTCCCCATCCTTCCTGAGAATTTAGTCCTTTATGGGCCCCAGTGTTGTGTCTACCAAGCAACAACTAGCCGCCATAAACCTGGGTGCAATTCACATATCATCTTTAGTATCTTCACTATTTTTCTTCTTTTTTTTTTTTTTTTAGAATTTACATGGTGGTTCATGTTTGTTGCAGTGCAGAAAAGAAATGTAATCTATATCTGACACGGTATAGTATCTTTGTATTCTACATATAAACACATCCTTTTGGGTTCATTAAATGTTAAATAATTTGATAAATGGTATCTTAAAAGCATTCTACTCTGCAGAAATCCTCAATGGATTGTTATATTGGTACTTAAAAATATTTTAGTCATTTGCAGGAAGGTGTTTGGAGGTGTGGATACACTTGTGGCCTTTCTTTTCCCCCAGTTTAAAATAATGTAATGAGGGCTCCCACTTTCTGAAAAATCACTCTACAACACACTGACAGACACAAATTAGGTTTTGATACTTAGAGATGTCTGTGTTCTATTTTATCTTATTTGCTTTTGTAATCACATCTGAGTTTCCTATCACCAATTTGATTGTAAACCATTTGGAAGTTTGTCTTAGGCTTGTCTGCATCCTTATTGAGCCTAGAATATGCTGAATGTGGAGCAGGTACTTCATACACATAGTCAGGTAGATTAAAGCTTTACACACACACACACACACACACACACACACACACACACACAGAGTTTTCCTGACCACCACCTGGATTGCACATCTCATGATTTCCTGTAGCCCATTTTTTAATACATTGTTTTAGTGCATCCTCAAAGTGATTCTTTTCTCTACCCTGCTTAATAGGGTAGAGAAGACTAAGAATCTCTTAGGTCCTAGATAAAAATTTATTGAAGGAAGAACGAGTATTTTTACCTTTTCTATTAAGGTTTGAATTTTCTCAATGTATATCCTGTTTATTATAACAAATATGTGTTAGAAAAAGCACATTTCAATATGTACAGACTGAATTTAAATAATAACATTCTAACTCCCAAGTCTTGTCATTTATGTTAACTATAGCTCATGCATGAGGCAGTGAGATTGATTACAAGCCAGCTATGACCTCTCTAGTGTACTTAAAGATGTCCAAGACAAAGACAACTGCAGCTCTCTAGATATGATGTGATGAAGGCTAGATTGGAGTGCAAGAGAAAGCTATGGAAGATTTGGAGAAGAAAGTGTTAATAGAACATGCTGATTGATTTAACCCAGTAGCTAAAGGGCCCAGAGGAATGCAGACACTACCAAGTTGTTAATGCTGAGAGAAGGGAGAGGGTATGGTACACTAGACACATTTTGATACTATTAGCAAAATTGGAAAGTTAGAAAATGGAACATGTTTATTGGGTGGGGAGAGTTATGGTGGGTTATTCTGAGTTTGCAGTGACTGTTAGATATCTAAGTGGAACTGTGTATGAATTATGAATCTGGGACTTGGCTGAGTGACCATGGTGGGAAACACAGATTTGGGAGTTGTTTGACATAGAAATAATGGTTGAAACTATAAAAGTAAATGAACTCTGCAAGGGAGTGATCATAAAGGGTGAAGAGTTTTATTTTAAAGCTCCTATTTTCGTTTAAAAGAATCCTCTGTGACTTACCCATCCACATCCGTGCAGCAAACTCTGATTGTAAATATGCCATTTTTTCTCCAACTTTGTATGGATGTTCTAAGTGGGTCAGAGTAGCTGAATCCATAAATTTATCTATACCCAACATATTTTATCTCAGCACTGGAGGAAGGAAATTTTAAAAAAACTTAAAAATATCTCATCTTATATACAATGGACCTTTCAAAGATATGATAACCTGATCATTATAAAAAGCTGATGGATGATTTTTCTCAGTTTAACTATGTAATGGAATATCCACCTATAAATTCATATTAGTAAATATATATTATCAATAAATACAATACATATTACTATAACATATGATGTTATTAACAAATACATAATAAAATTTCCATTGTGTTGTGAAGTTATTTAACTTCATCACAATGATTTCCTAAAGGAAATCTTGTGATTATAAAATGTTTCTTTAACATGCTCATCATAAAATATTTTGAAAATAGAGGCAATTTTAAATTATAAAAATTTAAAATATTTTCCTTCTAAGAAAAATATTTTATGTCTGTACCTTAAATATACACTATTCTATTTAATTATAAATAACAAAGGCAATTTTTGCATTCTTCTTTCTCTTTTCTCCAATGCCATTAAATATCCTTCATATAAATAATTTTTAAAGGATGTGTAATACTCCATTGAATAGATAACCACAATTTAGTTGAACAAGCCCTCCGTTTTGGACTTAAAGCCAATTACCAAATATCCATTACTCTAAATAATTCTTCAATGAGAATCTTTGTGCATAAAATTTGGTTAGTTTTCTCCTTGCATATGTTCCTAGAATTAGAATAGTGAATTAAGGCTTGTGGTGTACTTAACGCTCTTGGTCCACAATATTGCAATCATGTAATAATTCCAGGTTCCAGGAAAGTTTGTAAAGTTCTTACAAATCATTGTTTTTTTTGCCCATGGCCTCAAAGAATAGACTTCTTTTAATAGCTGCAAAAAGTAGATTTAAAATCAGACTACAGTTAAGAGCATCTTCACCCCTTTTCCACTTCTGCCTGCTTTTTTTTTGAGCAATATAAATATATCATCCCATCACAATCGTATCCATCATGTCTTTTAGATAATATGTCATTTGGGATGAGTATGCTTTCTCCATGTTCAGTGGCTCAAACTCCTATTCAAAGATTGCTTTTTAACTGTGAGCTAGGATTTTGGGGAATATCAAACTATTTAGTTCATTGGCCCATACTCTATTCTACTTGTATAGATGATACATATATAAAATGCATACATCTCTTTGGAGGGATGATTCATATATTAAAAACACTGAGTAGGAATAGAAGAAACACTACACACAATGTCACACAGTTGTACTTTAATAAATGCCAAATGAGAGATTTTAAAAAAGGTTGAGATCACCGTGCTAGTAGATCATTACCAATAAAAGGTTTTTTTTTTTTTTGGAAGACCATAAAGGTCTGATTTTCCCTTCATATATGGAAAAGTTAATAATAGGAAGAAGATACTTCAGTTAAATGACTATGTATGACATTGTGATTTATAAGAAATATATATTTGATCATTCATTCGTCCATAGTTCCTGAGTCATAGCTCCCCAACCCTTGGGATTTCCTGAGTGATAAGAGTAATGGGAGCATCTTTTGTCATAATATTTGGTCTCTTGTCCTCAGTTCCTGAAATTACTTCAGAGCCATAATGGTGAACGGGTATCTTGTTATTCCTAACAAGCCCCTTTCCACCACAATTGGGTTTATGCTGATGAGGTGACTTTTGGAAAGCACCTAACGATGGGGGCTGGTTGCCAGGACTTTCAGTCCCACCCCCAACCCACCGGGAGGGGACAGAGGCTGGAAATTGAGTCCAATCTCCAATGGCTGTTGATTTAATCAACCATGCTTTTGTAATGAAGTCTCCATGAAAAGGACAGGGTTCAGAGAGCTTCCGGGTTGGTGAACACATGAAGATGCTGGGGGAGTGGAGCACTCAGAGGGCATGGAAGTTATGCACCCTTTCCCCATACCTTGCCCCCCTCTGCATCTTTTCCATCAGGCTGTTCCTGAGTCATATCCTTCTATAATAAACTGATAATCTAGTAAGTAAAATGTTTTCTGAGTTCTGTGAACTTCTCTAGAAAGTTAATGGAACCCAAGGAGGAGGTTGTTGGAACTTCCAATCTATAGCAGGTCAGTCAGAAGCATAGGTGACAATCTGGACTTGTGACTAGTGTCTGAAATTCGGGTGAGGGGCAGTCTTGTGGGACCGAACTCTTAACCTGTGGGGTCCGATGCTGTCTCCAGGTAGATAGTGTCAGAACTGAGTTGAATTGTAGTACACCCAGCTGGTGTTGGAGCATTGCTTGTTGGTGTGGGGAAAAAAAACCCTCCCCCCGCGTTGGAATTGGATGATCAGAATTTTTACTAAACTATTGTAATGTTTAGTAAACAAGATGGGTTTTGGGAGCTAATAACGTCAGGATCCTTACAGCCTAACTCTGGTCTCATGCACAAGTTCCATCAAGAGAAATCATCCCCATGGTAACATCATAAGCAGGATGTAAGAGACCAATAATGTTCTAACTTAGCTTAAAGGAATCATTCTTTGGTTTTTTACTTATCCTTTATCCGTGGTTAATATATCCTCAACTCTAGAACTTTATGTGTATTGAGCAAGTCACCTAAATTCCTAGACAGATTTTATTCTTTAAAATATAATGAAACAACTGATCAAATTGCACATTTTAAATATGTGCATGTCAATTATACCTTAATAAAGTTGGAAAAAATAGCTCTAAGAAGAAAAACATTTGATGAAAACAAATGTGGTTAGCTAAATGTTTCCTAACATGTGCATAGATTTATGAGGTGAGAAACACAATGTTTCTGTTTAAAAGAAAAAAAAACCCACTACCTTAGATTATCTTAAATTCTAAAGTCAATGGTAAATAGAGTCATACACACGAAATATGATGTAATATTTTGAACATTCCTCTTTGAACACATAAGAAAGAAGAGAACATTCTGAATGAAAAGTGTCGTTTATTTTGGTTTAGACTTTTAATAAGCTTTAATCACTTGATTCAAGAAATGCTCTAAATATATTAAGTAAAAACATTAGGATTGGCTCCAAATTATTAGGCTTTCCTGGAAAAAAGCGCAATAAGGAAAGCAACAGCAAACTTGTCCAGTCACTTGACAATTTTCACATTTATTTAGGTATTAGGTGTGTATTTGCTTATGCATCTAACCATCAACATTTTTGAATTTCTAGAGTATCACAGAACCTCTTAAATCCCAGAGGGTATTTATTTTTCTCTGTTGGTACCGAGGAGAAGGATAGATGGCATAAGGTTGGGGAGAATCTGAGAGATAAGTCAAAGGGCCCTCTCCCCTGTCCAAGTTTTGTAGGAATTAGTTTTGAATGGGAAAAGAGGAATATGATTAGAGGCTAAAATTGTTAGACGGTGTATTTGGAGGCAGTTTTTCTAGCCTTAAGATATAATGAATGATATCTGGTAAAAATTTTTAAAAACATGAAAAATAAAGTCAAAGGATTTGAGTATTAATTCCTCCGTGTCAGTCGTATATCAATATGTGACTTCAGTCCAACTTCATAACTTTTCTGAGCCTCAATTTTATTGTAAACTGAATGGCATTGTAATACCTACGATATAAATTTGAAATGAGTTAACAAGTATGTTTCAAAAGTCTTGGCATATTGTAACTTCTCAATAAATATTAGCTTCCTTATTTGTTGTTTTGTCAGTGTTTTTGATCATGCCCAGGCCAACATTTGCAAGTGCCTACTCCAGAGTATTCTCCGTGCCTTCCTGTCTTCTTTTCCATCTTCATTTTCTTCCACACGTCGTTCCAACAGCTCTCTCTTGTCTTGTCATTTTGTTCCATCTTTGGTTGTGAAGACAAGGACGATGATAATATTGATAATTAACAGTTAATGAATAACTAATATGCACTAGACACTGTGCTAAATGCTTTCCATATATGTCACAATTCTGGTAACAATTTCACATGGTAAGATCTACTGTTATTGAAGCTTATATATAAGAAAAAAAGGTTCAGAGACGTTGAGTACTTTCTCCAAGGTCACACAGCTAGTAATTAAGACAGCTGGGATTCAAATCTACATGTTCAGAATCCAAGATCTTGCCCAATTCAGTATGGAATGTGTTTCCCAAAGGCCTAGGAAGCAGAGTGGAGAATGTAACTAGGGGGTAAGGTTTATGTTTGCTCATGGTTGTTAAGGTTGGTCTGAGAGAAATTGCTTTAATTTGTTCTGTTTCAAGAACATTTAAATATAAGTGCTATTATTACAGTAAATCAAAATAATTTACAATATCACGAAATCAGAGGATTTTCCTCATGTTGTGTGCAGGTGAAATGTTAAGAAAGGATCATTCCGTCACCCTCAGAAGTTAAGCTTTTATACGAATGGAGTCAGAAGCAAAAATTGGGGCTGTTCATGCCATTTTAGTGCTATTTACATTTACAGTCTAAAAAGTCTCATAAAAGTCAATAATTAATATACAAGAGATGCCTATTTGCATTTATCATTCAATTTATGTCACTGTAAGAAATTATTTTGGCTGAGTTATCCAAAAGCATATTTTCAACTTGTTTACTCCGTACGATATTTATAGTCATTATTTTCCTACTTCTAAGATTGTAATTAGTTTTTACAAGAAGTCTTCCTGCAATATTTAATGTATACCCCTAAATTAAGGAGGAGAATTTATTGAGTAGGAACAAATAATGTAAAATTTCAGCCCTATCCTACTATTCTTCATAACAGTGTAAAAGAATCTCGGCCTGTGGAAACGAATTCTAATTTTGTTACCTCAAGCAACTTTGCAAATTAGTTTTGGGATCCATTTTCCATTCCTCCACTCAACCTCTATTCCGTCCTTGGAAAAGCAAAATGCTACTGTCTACCTGAGGCTGCTATTAACACTTACTGAGTTCTGAAATATTACAGTCAGTTTCTTCTCTGAATCACACCTGGAATAACATCCAGTAATATATGAAAATGCAATTTTAAGTTGATTTTATTTAAATGCAATGATATTCTTGAATTTGACAATGACATACGAGGTGTTAATAAGAGCTCATTGATGGACTTAAAGGGCTAGATAAACCAAATATCACTTTTGAAGCTGATATGGGAAAATTTCAGCAATTTATCTTAGACTTACTAATCAATTATTTCAAGATAACTATTTTTTTGTTCAGAAAGCAAACCTATTTATCCAATTTGTTTTACACAATTATTTTGTATTTACTAACCACAATACTAGCAATGAAATGCATAACATCCATTTCTCGATTTAAAAAAGGGAATTTGGGTGTCATTATGGAAGCCAGATTACCTCAAGTCCTCTATAATGGAATATTCTACACTGAAATATTTCTGTAGCATTTTTCCCAAGGATATTTACCACAACGTAGCGTTAATTATGAAACTGTTAAAAAGATAAAAAGAAATTAAGAGACAGTATGAGGAAAATAAGAAATGCTCTCGAATGATTCTTGACAACAGATGGGGAGTCAATGAGGTAGAGACATACAGACGTTTTATCCTCAAATGACAACAATTTCTGAAAGAGAAGTTCTCAAAGCACGAACACAAGATTCCATTACCAGTTCGTCAGGTCTCAGAGAAGGCAAGACTTACAGAAGGAAGGAAAAAGTGCCCAATTAACTTTTTTATAACTGAAAACATGTTACTGCCCCTAAATCCTCAAATGGTAATATTAAATTAATAAAAAATCAGTGAACTCTTTTTACTGTACAATAACTTGACAATTTACAAACAATATCCACTTTCCTTATAATTAAGTAATTAATTATGTTTTCTAATCCATTAAGCCTCAATTGCCTATCAAACCATCCTGCTAGATCATTTTGATCCTGTCATTTCCAGTTAATCGTGCCTGTTTGCTGGAAATGGTCGCCCTGGAAAAGTGTCATGAAAATATTATTATTTTAACACAACATTTTCTACATAGTGGAAATTTTCTACATCTTATTTGGAAGCACATATTTGAATATATCATATAACTGATTTCTCTATAAATAATAATTTATGCTTATAAACATTCTTCAATAATTTCATAATTTCTAAACACAACTATCTTTTTTACATGCTGAATCTTGTAAACCTGCACGAAGGAGGTATTTTTTCCTGGAGTGTGAGAAGTAATCTCAATGTCAGTGTCACATTAAGAAATTCTTGCTTTATCTAATGATTCTGGAATCCTGAATTCTTCTTTTATTCACTTACTCAATAAGAATTATTGCGTGTCTACTATATGCCAGGTACTGAGCCTGGCCCCGAGGACACAATGTTGAGTAAGGGAGGCCTACCTGCTGTCCATATACTGCTTCTATTTCAGAAGGACCCTCGTTTAACTTTGCTTTTTGGGTTTTGATCATGGTATTCTTTTGAATATCATCAATAGTGACAAAGCATTGTTTCCCCTTTGAAAATGAATTTTCTAGTAAGGGGGTATGGGGTAAAGACAGGTGGGTTAACAGCCATTTGCTATTTTAAATTAAGTTTAGTGAAATATATAATATATATAAATTATATATAAAATATATAATTTCAAAATCATCATTTAAATAAAATACAATGGTAGTGCAAACAGGTTCTGAAGGAAATTGCAAAACAACTTTAAAATTGTTTGAGCAAAGGCGTCCTCTCAGAAGCTGTCTTCCGGAAACCCAGCCTTCTGAGGGTAGTAACAGAGCTATTCCTTCCCTTTTCTTGTATCTCCCAGAACACAGTTCTGGGCACCCAGTAAATGCTTAAGTGAATTGAATGGAATGTTCACCATCACCCAACAAGGTCATATAGCCATATCAGTGAATATCAAAATTCTATCTTGTGGCCCTCACATACAGAAGACAGGATCATAAAACAAAAAATGAAAAACCAGACCAAAACAAAATAAAAAACTCAATAACTGATTCAGTTTTCACAGATGCCCTGACTAGATGTAGTTTTCTATTTCCTAGGAAAACAGGTAAGAAAACAAAAAAGAGGGAATGGAATCAGTATTGATATCTGGATTCTTGTTTCTGATCTTAAATTTGCCATCTCTCTGACCATACATCCAGGAAAATGTCACTTTCAATTCACTGTCTTTAAAAGGCCTTTGTCACACTGGGGTGGAATGGGAATTCATTACTATGAAATACTTTGAAATCATCAACTTTTAAATGCCGTGTAATTCCAGTGATTATTAGTATTCAAGACATAATGCCAGTCAAAAATATAAGAGGTTCAAAGTCAGTTTGGCAACCTGGAAAAAAGGCAGATGAAAACTGTGTTGTGTACATAAGATAGAAACATTCAATATTAAAAAGACAAATGCTCCAATAGAAAAATGTAAGAAGTGTGTAAACATTCATAAGAGACACGTGAAAATAGCCAATAAAATATCAATAGTCAACCATGCTAGAAACCAAAGAAGTGCAACTTAAAACAAAGAGATATTATTTTCACATACCAGATGGGCAAAAATTAAAAACATGTTAGTAAGAATGGAAAAATGGGCTGATACATACACCGCTCATAGGAGACAAAATTTGGACATTCCTCATTACAATTGAGCATTATTTATCATTAAAAAATGTGTCTGGACTTAGCTTCAACTTGGCAACTTATGCTAATACATTTAACACTTTTACTTCCTATATTTTAATAATATCAAAATAAGAGAAATTCTGTGTTAGCGACAAATTAAAATGGGGGAGTGAATTCACCCTCTCTTTTCTTATCAGTGGAAAGTGATTAGGATAAATCTTTATAAGATCTATACATTAGGGGAGACCAGCTACTTTTTATAAATATATACTTGGAGTTGTCTCTTCTATGGATTGAGAAATTTCTGCTGCTTAAAAATTGTCCATAGTCTCAAGGTTATGCTCTAAGTAAATGAGAAACTTTACACATTGTCACTCTTTTTTTCTTTTTTCTCATCAGTAACTTCAATATCATGGTGTAGTTTTGCTTGTTAACATTTCCAAGTGACAGGTGATAACCATCCTCCTTTTGGGCACAAATAGGTAAATTTGAGTGAGAAAGTAGTGAGAGCAATGAGTCTGGGGGAGCCACCCTCCTGGGCCTCCTCATAAAGTGGAAACACAGTCTACAGAAGCCAGAGAAGGGAGAAGACAGGAAACAAGGGAGGAATCTTCAAACTGTCAGAGCGTGATTTACAGCTTCTCCAGACTCAAATTTTTTATATTTGGCCTTGAAAACTGTTTGATGACTTAGATTTAATGCATATTTCAAAAATAAATAAAATTGCCTTTTAAAAATATCTTTTAAAAAAACTGAGTGAGTTGTAAGTCCTACTCTCCTTCTGAGGAGCTTCTATATATATATATATATATATATCTCACCTCATTTAATCTCACACACACCTTTCAGGTGGGGCTTTTAACCTCTTTTTTCCGATAAGGAGAGCAAGGCCACACAGAAACAAGTGGAAAAGCAGGGCCTAAATCCCAATTCTTATTAATGAACAATTGGAAATTTCAATGCTGACTGGATATTTGATGATAAATTATTCTTAAGTTTTATACCTGATAATATTTTCGTTATGTTAATAAAATGAGTTTCCATTTTTGAAATTACCTACAGAAATATTAACAGATGCAGTGATATGATTTCTGAGATACACATAAAATAATTTGGAGGAGGCAGGTTGGATGGGGGTGAGGCTGAACCAGGGTTGGCCAGAGTTGATGGTAGGTAGATGACTGAGTTCAGGTGGTAGGTACAAGGGGTTTTATTGTTCAATAATACTTGCGTGTATTCAAAATTCTCCATTGTGAAAAGCTAAAGCAACGTCAGTACTAAATCTTTCTTTCTTCAAATCCTATGCTTTAAAACATCACAATCATTTCTTTATTAATATTTACTTGAAAAAGAGTCACAACCGAATCATCTCTCCTTGTTCATTGTTCCCATACCTATGTCAGGAAAAGTTAAATTAAACCATTTTTCTTCATCTACTACTACATAATTTAGTTTTTAACTAAAGTTTATCAAAGAAGCAAACAAACAATGTATAATTTCCGATAATATGGTTTAGAATCACTGAGACTCATGCTAAAACCATGCTACCGTTACCATTGTTTCTGTTGACAAGGAGGGTTAAATTGTTTTAGAAAAAAAGGCTATTTGATTATAATGTCTCTTAATCCCCACTTCTAAAGTCATTGAATGTCTTAATTAGTGACGGATCATTGTTGCGCAGAGGTTTTAATGAAGAAAGGTGGTATAATGCCACCAGACCCACACACACTGTGTAGTTGGATTTCAGCTTAGAGGTTGATTAGTCATTTTTAAAACAGATTATATTCACTTCATTTTGAGAAATGACAATGGGATTCTTTTGTTCAATCAGGAGGCAGTGGTAAGGAGGAGGGAAAGGCAGGCTGGCTGGGCCTGTTTCAGGCAGAGATACGGTGGAGTTGCAAACATGAATTAATTTTAGTGCTGCAAGTGAGAATCCCACCCCCAACATCTATAGCTTCCTTTACCCTATTTCAGCCTGCTTTGATGTCAGAGAATTAATGTTTTTGATTTATAAAAACAATCTGAACACGGAAAATCTGACTGTAAAGAAACTAAAATACAATCAAGGTAATAAAACCAAAGCATATAACACAACTGAAAAGCAACAGTAAATAAGAAAATAAAAGTGTATGGAACAAACCAGAAACAGGGCAGGGTCTGGTGCAGACAGCAGTGTGAGTGCCAGCTCCCTGTAGACATCTGAGGAAGAATGCTCCCGGAGGTGGGCCTCAACTGGAGGCTGTAAGTGGACAGTGGGATCAGGTCCTGCGAGCTGATGCACCGAGGTGGAGGGGAGCACTAGGACGCTAAAAATACATTCCTTAGTATTAAGACATTTTTCCATAAAATGCAAGTGCTACCTGGGGAGCTAACAGCAAATATGTTTTAGTCTTTTTAATCTCAAAAATGAAATGGATATTTATAAAATTGTCTATGTGACAGTGTTCTCCCCATGAATGGTGCAGAA
Organism: Tapirus indicus; assembly: GCA_031878705.1. Lineage (NCBI taxonomy): Eukaryota > Metazoa > Chordata > Mammalia > Perissodactyla > Tapiridae > Tapirus > Tapirus indicus. The sequence goes on from CM062923.1 coordinate 64,717,724, forward strand.
ACAACTGCAGCTTTGATAGGGAAATAGGAGAGAGAGGCTCCAAAATAGGATTGGTGTTCAGTGCTCTAGTGAGAGGACAGCTCAGAAGCTAGGCATCATGGGAAAGCACCGGAAATCAGGAAGAAAGCTGATAAAACAGGGAGACAATTCCAAAAAGGGCAGTTGCAGAGACCAGGGTGATGTGGATGAGGCACCTAGGGGGCAAAATTTAAGGAGGCACGTACTCTCAGGGGCTGACCCCACACCTCTACCACCTTGAGGAGGACTTCCTTAAAATATGTGCCCTAGGTGACTTACTCCATTCTGTTGGTCTTGGTCCAGGTACCATTAAAAACAAAACAAAAAACACCTCAATGAGAGTAACATTTTGCTCAAAACTTATAGTATATATTCTGGATAGTTGCAAATGTACAGATTTTATCAGGTTAATATTTTCTGTTTCTCTTTATCATCTATCTACCTGTCTATCTAATCTATCATCTAGCTAGATATCATCAGAAAAACCATTTAATGATGCTACACTAATTGAGCACAGAAAAAATTCTTTTAATTACAAATTTTTCTAGATAATTAGAAATACTTAGTTGGTTTGGCTGAAATTCAATCATTATTGAATAATAAATATTCAAACTATTTCCCCAACTACATGCTAAGAATGTCTTTGTATTTTGGAAATGCAAAATTGGATCTATCTAGAAACTTTCCTGAATGCAACCCTCCATCTGGTAGGTGAAAGATAAAATATGCATAATTAACTGTAAGTGAAATTAAAGTCTAAAAACTTTCACATGATAAATGCAAATAAAGAATCTTTAGAGTTGAGATGAAATTTTTAAAAATTGTTACAACTGGGGAGTTTAGCGAAGATTTTGTGAAGAAAGTGAAATTTGAGCTCGATTTTGAAAGAGAAATGGACAACTACTTGTTAGAACAGTGCTCTCCAAACAGATCAGTTATCAAAAACCAACTAGGAACATTCCATTTTAAGTAGAATCCTTCAAAAAGTATAAAGAAATGAATATTTATTTTCATGGCAGGCGTGTCAGGGAAGGATCGTAAGTTATATAAAATATTATGCTTTGATCCTCCTTACCTCTGTCACCTCACTCCTGACATACTTGTACCCCCTTCACAAAACAAACAGATTGCACTGAAAATTCTACTGGATTTAATATGCTTTACTTGAAATAAGCTGTCCAGCAAAAAAAGATGCTCTCTGTAACAGTGGCCACAATTACAATATTAGGAAAAATTTGAAAAAAATTCTTAAAATTCTAAAATAAATCCTGTTTGCATTTTCTAATTTTCCCACAAGCAAGTAACTTTCCTGTTCTTCATCATCTCTTTCCCACACCCACTGCCCATTTTTAATATAGATTTTCGCCCATTAGTTTGCCAAAGTAAGCTTCTGTGTTTATAAATGGCAAATATGGCCAGTAGGATATTCTAGGTTCCTTTAAATGCTTATTTTAATTTTACTTAGTTTCTAAGTTACTTTTATAAAAGAAAACTATTTGAAAAAGGAAAGAAAAATGTCATTTGCTCGATTACAAGGGAGAGTAAACATTCTCGTGTATTTTAATATTTTGTTACTTATTTGTAAATATTCTACATTTGCCCAATTTTTGTTTACTTTTAGTAAAGAAAATTTTATTGATTATACATATTAACATTTTGTCAAGTTTCAGAATAGATACCCTTTAGATTTTAATGGAATATCATAAAAAGTTTGAGTTAACTTATTTTAAAAATTGATACTTTTGGGCCAGCCCAGTGGCGTAGTGGTTAAGTTTGCCACACTCCACTTCTGAGGCCCAGGGTTCGCAGGTTCAGATCGAGGGCGCAGACCTACACACTGCTTATCAAGCCATGCTGTGGCAGGCGTCCCGCATATAAAGTAGAGGAAGATGGGCACGGATGTTAGCCCAGGGCCAATCTTTCTCAGCAAAAAGAGGAGGATTGGCAGTGGATGTTAGCTCAGGGCTAATCATTCTCACACACACACAGAAAATTGATATCTTAAATTTTCATATCTCAGTACAAGTAAGACTTCTACTGAAGCCCTTATAAAGACATCCACTCATCCAGTTACCCATCCACTCAATAAACATGCTCCCTATGGAGCACTCAAAGCAAAGCCGTGGGGTCCAGTGATTAATAAGGGTTGGTCGCCAACCTCGAACAGCTCAAGGAAAGACAGACATGTAAATAAGTAATAATAATGAACAATGTCTGATCAGTACAGTATGGACGTTTAGCAAATGTGCCATAGTGGTGGTCCTGGATCTGAAGAACAGGTGCTATCTGATTGGGTTGTGAACGGTTTTATGTAGTAGAATATAAGTGAGCTTGTGAGCTAGGCTGATTCTTGGGGGTTGGGGTCAGGGGTGAACCAAGTGAGTAATAAAGCATGTGAAGGGATCTCTATTGCTAAATCAGAAAGACAAGAAATAATATCCAGCATTTAGGGATTTGGTTAGAGGTTATGGCACATGTATGGCATTCTAGATGATGAGGTTGAAAAGGGAAATAAGAATCTATTCATTGATGGATATTTTATGGAATTTTTGAGGAGTATAAGGATCGCTCTAGTCAGACATGGCAGAGTTACTGGCCAGTGTAAAAAGGGTAGCAAGAATCAAGGCCGGGCTGAATTTTAGAAAAAATTCAGTTTTGGCAGTTTTCCAGAGAGCTTATTCATATTTTTTTCCTTTGGATTCTTTTTTTTCGAGGATGTACATGTGTGACTTTATTCTCCTACTATATTTTGACTTATTACTGTATATTGACCTTTATGAGAACAATACCTATTCATACCTTTTAATCTTTGAATTTACTACTATACTGAATTCTGCTATTAATTATAACCATTTTTGCCAGTTGATTCCCTTGAATTATAAAGACAAGAATAATGTCTAAAAACAATAGTTTTATCTACCATTTGTAGATATTGCTCTCTTTTACTTCTTTTCCTTCCTTCCTTCCTTCCTGCCTTCCTTCCTTCCTTCATTCCTTCTTCCTTCCTTTCATTGGCTATGCCTCAGAATTATATGTTCCTCACAAATTTTAAGTCACTTACCCACAAACCTTTCTAAATGAATTGCCCTTTTGGGGACTATTTTGACAATTAATTTTTAGAATCTCACTTTGTCTTCTGTTCAGATTTTAAATTTCATCATAAGTCAATTTTAGTTATGAATTTTCTTAGTAAAATCTCCAGTTCATCATTATTTTAAAGTTGATTTCCATTACCCTTTTATTCTATTTGAAATACATGAATTACTATTTATAATTTATGCTGAGGATTTCTAAACTGTGTTCTAACATGTTGATATTAATAAGCAACTTCAGAAAAAAGAAAAAAAAAACTTTACCTGATCAACAAATGTCTGGGGAACATGTGCTTATACTGAGTGTAAATGTTTATTTCTGGTAGAATATTTGGAGCAATAGAGAATTTACATGTTAATAGGCATTATTTTTATTCCAGGGGCAGGAAAGAGTATGCAGGATCTGGAAACATATTTCATGAGATCACTCTCCTTGATGGGCATGCTTCTTGCCAAACATTTTGCGGAATCCTGGTTACCAAATATCCACTGGTAACAGGTCACACAACCAGATCCATATTCTCTACCATACCAGACCTCGTTGTTTTTTCTCCATTCTTATATTTATATTATATTTATATATAAAACATATTCTTATATGTTTTTTCTCTATTCTTATAATAAATTGTCCCTTGAAACAGAATGGAAATAAAGTTCTTTTTTTCTGGGTTAAATGATGGTATTGAGTCTTAATAAGGAGCTGACAGTTTCCATGCTCTGAGAATGGTGTGGGGATGCTAGTGCAAAGGAGAGAGAGCAGATTGAATCAAGGAAAGGCAATCCTGTGGAGGATCATTTCTCTTCTAACAGGCTTCTTGCCTTTGTACTCAAGACATGCATTATCAATATGATTCTCCTCCACCCTTATTTGAGACGTCACCAATTCTCTTCTTAGAAAAATGGAAATGTCTCTGCTGTGATGTAATATTTTTGTGCAAATGAAGGAAAGCTGAAAACCCAGAGCTGGAATATTACCCAGTTGTGTTGTGAAAATATATATCTCTATAAAATATAGTCCCACAGAACAAATTGTACAAAATAAATTCTATGTATTTCTAAGAATAATGATGGAGGAAAGTCTTCATACAATGAATGTATTGCTAATTATACTTCTATAGAAGGTGACTTTTTAAAGGGAATCATTGGTTCAAAGAAAAATAATCATGCTGATCAATAATCTCTATCAAATTTTTCCTTAGCAAATAAGTTCCAAAAGAACCCACTTTCTTATTTTTTTATATCAAACCAGAATACCTTATTAACAAATGCTTGCAACTAGATTACAATCTCCTTATATTTGAGTCTGTAGTTTATAATTTCACTTCTTTCATTGTATTTAAAATAATGTTCAGCAATGCTTTAGAAGTTCAAAACAATCTTCCAGAAAGGAAATGCTAATAATATGTTTCCTTCATACAAAGAATTGATTCATAATTCTATTTTCCCTTCTTACCCACATGAAAAGGAAAGTGATTGACAGTTATTTGGTGGAGGGTAGTGAGAGGAGTTGACTCTTGGAGCGCAGGTATGAATGATGCTGGAGAGAAATATGTCCTCATGCCCACAGTGGCAATCATTTGGTACTAATGGATAATTTTAGTCCTTGAATTTTGAACTCTCCATTATTTTAGATCCTTCTCAATCTAATTTTAACTTTCCCAACTTTCTCTCACAAATCTTCAAGTTAAATACATTAATCTAGCCAAACTAGTCTTTTTGGTGCTATCCAAACCCTTTTTGTCCATCTACACTTTCGTGCCATTTCTTTTTGTCATTCACATATTATCTATCTTTCGAGACCTACACAAAGTTCAATACTCACGCTCCATAAAGAGACACATTCACTAGAAACTCAGTGAAAAGTAAGCAGTTGCGTGGTGGACAGATCGGAACATGACAGCACAGAAAGACCATGGGTTAGGACTAAGAAAACTGGATTCAAATCTTGGTTGCACTAATAATTCAGTGATGTTAAGCAAACAAATGAATAGTTCTAATCCTCCTTTTTGCTATTTGATAGTTGAGGATGAAAATAATGAGGATCCACAATTATCAAAAATTAAATGCCATGTTTAAGCAAGAAATGTAACAGAGTGCAGGAAATGGAAATTATGCATATTTTTCCACTATATGCTAAGTACTCTGCACATACTAGGTACTTAATAAGTGTCACTCTCCTCTTCCCACCTCTGCTTTTCTGAAGAACAGGGCTGAGGTCACTATGTCATTGGATGTGTGTATGTGTGTGTTTGCACACACGCTTTGTAGCGCCTGGTCCAGTATTATATACAGAATATTCTCAACAAATATTCTTTTAATGTTTGACTGATTCTAAAAACTAAATTTGTTAATCCTTAATACTGATAGGAAAAATGGAAAAACCAAAGAAATCTAGAAATGGATCAAATATCACAACTAAGATTTATGGCATATCAATTTGTTTTCCCACATGTCTTGTTGATTCTTTTAGGACATCTAAAAGATTGACACTATTTCTAAATAAATTTAATCCCCAAAGTTCCAATTGATTTTGACTAAATAGAAGCAGCCAATTAGGGTAAATCTAGAGCCCCACTTGGGCTGAGGGCCCAGTTTTGCTAACAGTGTGCATTCTGGGAACACTGTGAGCAATTCTATTTATCTAAGAGTTCAGCCTTGTGCTTGGGTTTGCAGGTGCAGCTGTAAATTTCAGGTGATTTACAGAGTGGGAAGCACACCAAATCTGAAATTATAATGGAGCTCAAGGCTCACAGCATCTTTTGTTAGACGCTCTGGTTTTATGATTTTGGGTGGGTGCCACCACATTTTTCTTCCAAGTACAATAAAAAAAAATGATGCCATTCAAGCTGAAAAGCTTAACAACCACTTTACCTTTATTGAATCTATAGCTAATGTACTGAAATAGCAGGGGTTTTGCTGCAAATGTAATTTGGGTTTTTGTCTGGGCATCTCTTCATGCCTTAAAATGGGTTTGCATTGAACGCAAGTGAGTTACCTAAAAGATCTAAAGATGAAGACGCAGGGCCTGATCTTACTGTTGCTGACAGATGCCCACCTAGACCCAATGAGAAGGACATACTGGTTTAGAGATCACGGAAACTGCAAAACCATCTTCTAGAAGCCATCCTGCTAGACTAACTGTGGCTTTAGGCGGTTGCTTAATCTCCCCAACCCTCAGTTTTCTTATCAACAATTTGACAGAGTTGGAGTAGATGACCTTCAGTTTCCTTCAAAGTTCAGGAATGTTCTCTTCTAAGGAAACTTGCATGCTCAGTTAGTTTGTTTGTTTCCCTAAGAGCCTTTCCCCAAAGCAACACTATCTTCCTGGGATGTGGTAAATTAAACATGGATTTTTGTTCCTGAGCTATGCTACAATTTTGACCCTATTTGCTAATCACATAAGAAACAATCCCCGTGATTACAAGCAAAGGGAAGAAGGAAAAGCACCACTTTTACGATTCTGGGATTTTAATATAACTCATTTTTACTGAATCATCTGGCATGTGCATTAAAGTCTCAAAGAAACTTCATTTCTTCTAATCCTATTCAGATTCAACTAATAATTTTGAACACTTACTATCTACTACACGTTACACTAGGGAATTTCACCTGCATTATTTCATGTTATCATCACAACAACCTTCCTGAAAGTCACACATGAGTAAGCTTGACTTGAATTCCAACACCAATCTTCTAAATCCAAACTTAGCAGCCTTTCATAACACCTTATCTATTCAATCATGCCTCTTATGACCACCCAGCACAAACTGGAGGCACCATTAACCCTAGGTTCCTACCCTAGTCACGGCTTCATTCCATCCTCAAAGTCTTCTCTGCTTTTTGGCATTATTTGTTGTCCTTCCTGCCTAGACTACGCAAACTTTAGGCCTAGATCAAGATCCAGATGAACTCTTAATTCTTATCAGGAACTCAATAATAATTACATCAGATTTCATGTAATCTGAATCCACCCCCTTTTCTGAATATTTTTAGTGAATTTTCTGTTCATCAGTTTTGGACGCAATTTTGTGTTCTCTTATGTCATTGTTTCTTATATGAGTGTTTTTTTTATAAGATTCTTTATAAGTAGATTTATAATAATTATTGACTAATCTATTCATTCAACAGGAATTTCAACTTTATTTGCCCTGAAACATACAAATGTGATAAGGTTCTCTTAACCTTCTGGGAATTCAAAGAGTGATATGGGAGATACACAGAGCTAAACAAATAAATTAAAATACTGTGTAATCCAATTCATGTTTAAACTTGCCTTAGATGTTATTATAAGAACAGGTGTGAAAAATAGCTTTGTGGAGAGGATGGTAGGTTACAGAATATACCAATGTGGAAATTAGTGAAAAAGCGAGGTGTTTTTTCAGACAGAGGAGGATTTTGATGTTAGATGAAACAACATATGCAAAAGCAAACACAAGCGTGGGTTAGTCTCAGAAAAGGGTGGGATTCTATGAACTAGAGCAAGTTGAATAGGAAGAGATAACACAGGATTCATGACTTGGCACCTGTCTGTGGAAAGCTTTATGCTATGCTGAAAAATCCAGGCTTTATCTTGGGAGACACTAAAGATTTTTCAGTTTTGTGTTTCGCAGAGCTTTGATGTGATAAGATTTTACATTGGAGAGATAAGGCTGGGTACAGTGTGGAGGATGCATGGGGGAGGAGCTGTTGTTGCTAATATAGTTGTGAAGAAAGAGAGTGAGAAATTGATTCAAGAGATGTTCAAGAAATATAATCAACAGAACTGATTGAATTGAGATAGGCTCTCAGTCCCTCTAGATTGTTTTTTTTTTTTTTAAATACAAGTCTGCCTTTATTGCAGCATCCACATTGTTGAGAGTACCTGTCACCCTCTAAATAGAACTCAATTACTTTCTTACTGATTTTTTTCTAGGACAAACCAAACACTGGTCCTTGCCCTTTGGACGTTAAAGCTGTCTTTGAATGAGAATACTGCTCAGTTGTGGATGATTTGTCTAAGAAATGCTACCCAGAACACATACTTAAAAGTGACCTCTCCATAATACTACTTAAAATAGACTAAGTGGCAAATACTTGTGCACAGAAAAAAATTTATTCATCCTAAACAAGAAAAATCTTGAAAGTAGTACTTTAAATTCTTTTCCCCAGTGAATATCAGGCATATAATGCATCAAAAAAGTGTTAAGATAAGTCCCAGATGAGGTCATACAGAGGGCAAAGAAAATGAAAAAATATGGAATTGTGTTAGTGCTCTGTAAGGACAAATGCAATTGCAGTAGTACAGCTGATCCTATATAATCTACCATACGTGGTATCTAAGGGAATGTATTTTCTTAACGCTACAAAATCCAGTTGCCTTTCCCTCCCAGTTGTGGATATTGTTGAAAATTCAAATGCATCTGCCTCTTCTCAAAGTTCCAGATGCTCATTTGTTTGTCCCTTAAAGAGTTGAATATTTAAGAAAACCTTTCATCATGGTCTGCCTTTAGTAGGAACCACTCTGAGTTGGCAACCTTACAGCTTTCATACTCTATTTCTTTCCGAGTAACTAATTCTTGATTTTGTTCAGGGATGCAATTACATTCCCAGAGGATGAGTTATGAGTACTCCAAGGCAATGATGGTAGACTATTTCCCATTGCTAGACATTTACTTTTGCTGTCTCCTGTGCAACTCACAGAGGTTCCAGTGACAAATATGGGCCAATGAGAGGTTAGCACTAATCTTTAAGAAGGCTTCCAAGAGAACTTTGGCTGTCTGATAATAGAGCTAGTCATGCTAAGAGTTTGCTTTCACTTTCCCTCAACAAACACATAAATCTTTAAAAGGAGTCATGATACTGCTAGTGACAGGCATCTTTCAAGCATGAAGTAACAAGTGCAATGATGAAAATCCAAACCAACGAACATGGTAGAACTAAAGGAATGAAAGACCTGGTTCCAGAGGTGTGCTGATAACCCACTCTCTGAGGATAAAAAAAGTCATGATTTGTATTCTTGGCCAATTTTAATAGTGTAAATATTCCCACTATGGATGAATTGACACTACCAATCACTGAACATCCAGCACACCACTGACTGGGTATCTGGTGACAAAAATTGAGCTACTGAGCCTGTCTTAAGATTTCTACCTTAAGATGTCTCTATTTAATTAAAAATATTTATTGAGCACCTACTATATGCCAGGAGTTAGTCAAGTCATTTGGGATACATCAGTGTGCAAGATAGAGAAAAAGATCTCTGTCCTCAGGGAGGTGAAATTCTAGAAGAAAGAGAAAGACAATCAACAATAAACATAATACATAAATGAACTATATTTTAGATGTTGATAAGTATTATTAAAAAAGGAAAGAAAGAAACAGTAGATCGGGGTACTGAAGATAAGGAGAGTCTGGTGGCCAGAGAAGGCAAATTGCAGTAATAAATAAAATGGTCCAAATAGTATGCATTGAGACGGTGACCAAAGAATTGAGAGAAAAGATTTAACCAAATGGATATCTGGTAGAAGAGCATTCCAGGCAGAGAGAATCGCTAGAGTTAAGGCTTTTGGTCAGGAGCTGGGGAAGTCTGATTGAGGAGTCATCAGGAGCAAAGTAAGCAGGGGGAAGGAGGAAAGAGGTAACAGACACAAGACCAGGGAGCCCTTGTAGGTCATCAGTCATTAAGGCAGTAAATATCACTGCTGAAATAACTGAAGTAAGGTACTGATCCATTTCCAGGACCAAGACTGATATTTATAAATGCCCTACCTCATACTCTTTGACAATCCTTTAACGCTAACTCCTGCTCTAGGAAATCAACTTCCCCTTAGGACTTAAAATATTCCACAAGAAAACATTTTTTTCCCTTAAATGACAGCTGGAGCCCAAGCTATTAAAATTTTATAAATTTTCCACTTTATTATAAAGGAAACTATATACTCCAAAATTTTCTCTTGTTTGACAAATAGCAGAATCATATCAAATACTTTAGAAAGTTTCCTTTAAAACCAAACAAAATTAAGAAGCACATTCTGGGAATAGAGTATTGCTAGAGAAAACACACTTCACTCACATCAGCCTCTTCTTTTGCCCTCTACATCCTGTTTAATGAAACCACCAAAAGCATGTACAAAGTCAGATGATTTTTAATTAACATGAAAATAAAAACTAGCAAATAATCACATGGGCATGCCAAAAATGTAAAAACATTTTCTACAAACATATAATGCAGATGAGTCTAGCAAGTAGATCTGAGGGCATTAACTTGGAGGAAGAGAAATCATCCTCTTGTTGGCACATTTGGGTACCATGAGGGACTATGGGAGCTTGAAAACAGGGCCCCCAACTGGGATGGGGAGCAAGAGAAAGCACAAATAAGCTCGCTGTTGAAGGGTGAGAAGCAATAGTACAACTCATTTAGATAAAGCCTATGCTGGAATTTTTTAAAGTGAGAAATTGAAATAAACAATTCATGGAAGAACTATAAGTGGTCACTCTGTCAATCATTCAATCACTCTGGTAATCAAAGAAATGTAAATTAAGAAAAAAAGGAAGTGTTATTTTTACTAACATATATTTTCCAATTAATATTATGTTGGATATAATATCCAATAAGGTTAAAGTGCAGGTTAAGAGGTCTCTTATATACATAAATGTAAATATTGAAATTGGCATATCTATTATCAACAAATATTAGGCCACATGTATCAAAAACATTATCCATATGCCTATACTTTATCTCAGAAATCTGATTTCTAGGAATTTCTATTAGAGGGTTAATCTCGTTTTGTGTAATTTGCTATATGTATCCCTTTAGTAGGAAACAAAACAGGAAACAACCTAAATGTTTAATATAAGTTAATGCTTAAAATAAATTGCTACTTACTTATTTACTACCAATAAAATATTTTATTGTTATTAAAAACAATATATATCAATTGACTTGGAAATATGTCCCCGTATAGAATTAAGTTAAATGTGTTATAAACCTGTATAGTGTTTCTGTAAAATATATATAAACATATATAAAATAGAAATCTTAAATATATATATGGCTAAAATAAAGTATATACAAAGATACAACAGAGTTTAGAATTGGCCATTGCATGATTTTTATTGCTTTTCTCTTTCCCCTTCAATGTTTTCAAAAATAAACATTCATTTCTTCTGTTAAAAAGCCATTAAAAGAAAAATTTACAGCAAAGAATTTTCAACTTAACAAAATAAGTTTCACTCTTACTGTTCTAGTATTTAAATATTTTCATTACCTTTTGGTTTGAAACATTTATTTACAAATATTATCAATATATTTATATAAAATATATATTTATAACAAAATATTTGTATCTAGTGAACAGCTTCTGAGAATTTGCAAATTCCAGGCAAAAGTTTAGAATATTGGTTTCCAAAGGCAGAAAATATGGCATGTATCATTGTCCATATTGCGCATTTCCATGTAACTTTTTATTGTCTACACACTTTTCACTGTATCATACACTCATATCTTAGGGAAATGCTAAGGATACTGGCACAGCAGTTAAAAGAGAGTGACTTCTAAATTCAATTAAGTCATTAATCTTTTTTTTTTTTTTTTGTGAGGAAGACCAGCCCTGAGCTAACATCCGTTGCTAATCCTCCTCTTTTTGCTGAGGAAGACTGGCCCTGGGCTAACATCCGTGCCCATCTTCCTCTACTTTATATGGGACGCTGCCGCAGCATGGCTGACAGGCAGTGCGTCCGCGAGCGCCCGGGATCCGAATCGGCGAACCCTGGGCTGCCAAGCGTGGACTAAACCGCTGAGCCACCGGGCGGCTCCTAAGTCGTTAATCTTGTCTCTTGGCTTTGTGCACATCATTTGAACTTCTCTGTCTCATTTTTCTATTAAAAAGCAACACTGTTAATATAAATAACCATTAACATTGACTGCCTAATACTTACTGGGCAGTATTCAATATGTTTAAAAGGTATGATATATTGCTCAAAACAATCCTATGAATAGGTGGTGCTATTATTTCTATTTTATAACTGGAGAACTGAGGGAAGAGAGGATAAATAACTTTAAGAAAGAAACAGTCAACGAATGAGAAAGCTGGGATTCAGGCTCCATCTTTCTGATTTTAATGTGCCTTCACTCAAGGCATATCCTTCACTTCCTCCGTAAGTTAAAGATGATACTTTTCAGCCCTTCCTGCCTTATGTGTTTTTTTTTTTTTTTATGAAGGACAATTAAGATGATAATATGGAAAATTGTCTTGGAAAGTATAAATATCTATTTGTTTTTAATATAACTTCAATAGCAGTTACTCTTCTATGTGTTGGGTTTGAAGATGCCACACGATATGGTCTTTTGCCAGAGAAGAGCTGCAAGCTGACTTCTAAGACACCTACATGGAGACATTTTCTTGATGAATGCACCAGAGTTTTGAAGTTCCAGAAACTTGAACTATTCAGTATCCCAGGATTTGAGGACTTAAAATATTGGCTCACGTAAATTAATTTAGCAAGAAACTAAGGTCTAAACAACTCAAAAATATTTATAAAATTGCAATAATAAAAATAATCTTTAAGGTGATAGAGATCCACATCCTCTAACCAGCACAATCTCCCTATAATTTGAAATTTCCAAGGAAGACCAGTTGCCAATCAATGTGTGATTTACAGAACAAAATGTCAATATACTACTTGATACTTGGCACTAAAAGAATAATCCTGCTACAAGGACCAAGCTGTTTTACCTACTGAAGAGTAATTCAGAACCCTTCAGAATTGTGTAGTCATCAATTGCCCATTTTCTTTTTCATTCAGATGAGTCACTATTAATGTTCTTTCAGTAGTTATGTAAAAATTGAAACTTAATAAAAATTTAGGACATGCTATTCGTGCCAAGAATTATCCAAGGCTGCGCTCTGCTACCTTGTTGGAGGAAACGTCCCAATTGCTCATTGACATCTTGTCTTTTTAATTTTATTCTCAGAAGACATATGTTTCTTCATGGTGGGACATTTTGCTAGTCTGTTCTTGTAATGCCTAAAGTGTATGCTTATTTGCCTATTAGAGATCAACATAATATTATCGAATTAAAAGGAATCAATTAAAATGTGTTTATGAGGGCATACTTTCACAGAGGCCAAGGAAAGAGGTAGAACTGCTGACAGAAAATTGTGTTATTGAAACAACAGTGCGTGTTCATATGAATGCAGTGAGGAACATACGAATATATGAAAGTCAGACCATCACAGACATGTGTCCCACAGGTTTAAAGAGACCTCTTTCCTTTTTCATAAAAACAAAGCAAAACTTGCTTTTCAAGCTCAAGCTACCTGCTGACTTCAACCTGGACTTCTTTGGTCTCAGTGGACATGAATATTACAGTCTTGTGTAGTGTTCATCTCTGAGTATAAGTTAATATACAGCTTCCTTATTTTTAAATTGGCTGGCCAGTGTAAGTTGTTAAAGTTGTTCAATTCTATAACCAAATCATAGACCCTAGAATGCAAATATGTGGCATAAGAAATGTCATTTCTTTCCATGATATCACTTACAGTCCAAGGTGGTCTTTTAATCAGTACAGAAAGGCCTGGGAATTCATTTCAACCCGATAGCATTAGAAGACACACACAATAAATAGGAATGTTTCCAAGAGTTGAAAAGTATTTGCCAAACTTTATATATTCTAATGATATCACAAAGATGTAATGCTCTGAGGCTTAGCTTAAAGTATTCAGTCAGCCTAAAGCATCATATTGCTACATGTCTCATGACTTAGAGAAAGCTGCAAAGACATATTACTTAGGCTAGCTCTTGGTCGATATCTAGAGTTTGGTTGGGCAGCAAGGAGCAGTCAGAGAAGTTCAACTTATTCCCTTGATGTCAAATGATATCTAAGAGTCACCAATGAACAAAAATTTGTGTGTTCACATGTGAAGCAGAAGCATAGTTGGAAGCAAAGACTAGATATTACCATGAAACTTCGTGAAGGTTATTTTAGAAAATACACCTCTGGGCTAGCTATAGTTGTTATGATATTACATGCTTTGCTCTATGGGTTAGACAAAAATGTGCCCTTTGTTTAAACAATATTTGTGTGTGTGTGTGTGTGTGTGTGTGTATGTGTATGTCTATAGCATGGCTTAAGAAACCCCTATGAGAGCAGAACTTAGCTATAATTTTCTGGATTTCAATTCTGTTCTGTTTGTTCTTCCCAATTTTTGTAAAGGAGAAACCAGAATGTGTTGATAAAATGGAGATTTAAATAGTGATTTAAAACCTCTTTCTATAAGCTCCAGAAATATATATATACATTTCCTCAGATTTAAAATAATGTGATAAAAAAAAGAATTGGGGACCAGAAGGAAAGATAACAAATTGGTAATGAATGTAGATCAAGTATAGGACTTACATAAGATGTAATAAGATGAAGAAAAGAAACCAGGGTTTAAGAGAAAAGGCCTCATTATAATACCACATAGTACATAAATACAAGAATAAGTGAAAAGGAAACAAATCAAGGCACTTTCTCTTTGACTAAGAAAGTAGTTGATACAGTTTTTCCAGAGGAAACAGTTTTCGGGGGTCAAAATAGGAAAATCTGACTTAGTGTTTAAGTGGTAAGTGGCCTTTGACAAATTATTTTTTGCCTCGTTAGGTATCAATTTCTATATGTCTAAATTCAGACAAATTGTATTCTTTGGAGAGTAAGGTCAATTTCAACCCTACTATTGTTAATAATTCATTGATTTGACTAAATTTATGTTCTGTACATTCTCGTATTCTAAAATTGGAAGAATGTAGGAGATTGTGAAGTACGGGAAGCATCAGACTAAGATTGAATTAAAAAAAAATTGAGTCACCAAAAATCTTTCTGCACATTGCCAATTGATTGCTTTTCCTTCTTGTATCTATACTACATGTCATTTACCTCCAACAGACAAGGAGCTATATTCCACTTCTCCATCAAAGTGGTCTGGCTCATTCACAGTGTCAACTTCTTCCTGGTGGTCTGTTGGGTGTAGTATTTTGCTTTATTAGCTCAAGTGTCAAAGCAAACTTTTCAACAGCCTCAATCTCTGTCCTTTCTTGGGAAATTTGCTGCTTCTTAATCTTGACATAGGCATTGAAATCTACCAGGCTGATAGAGTACTCACTTGCTCATTAGAGAAAAGTATTTTCTCACTTTCATTTTCCTCTTTGTAGAAATCATAATATAATACAATGATCCAGATTAATCAATGGTACTAATGGCATTCAGTGTT
Source organism: Tapirus indicus (assembly GCA_031878705.1). NCBI lineage: Eukaryota > Metazoa > Chordata > Mammalia > Perissodactyla > Tapiridae > Tapirus > Tapirus indicus. The sequence continues at coordinate 64,733,064 of CM062923.1, forward strand.
TATAGTTTCAAACTAGGGCATGGGATGAGGATAATAGAAGTAGTATGCTGGCTTTGAATTTCCCATGAGATAAAAGAAAATCTGCTCTATCCCTAATTATGTAGTGACATTTATCTGAAGTAATACGGACACATATGAAATACATCAACAAAGCCTGTGGTCTTGCTGTGGTCAGTTTAGGGCCCAAAGCAGCTAAAGCAATGTGTGTCAAATGAGGCATTCTTTGGCCGGAATATTCTTTGTGAGAATTCTTAGGTTGTTTCTCTGCTTCAAGTACATTCATATTGAGCCACAAGTACAGACACTTGCTCACTCAGACATTAAAAAAAAAAAAAACAGGGCTTTTCATTTTCACATCGCTATAAATAATGTCATGTACTTGCTCCATTATTTCAACTAAATTATGATTTTAACAAATGGGATTCCTGCCTCTGAATCCCTGCACTTTGGGTGCCACTTGGTGCCTCTCCTTCTGAGGCTGGTAAGGCTCGGTGGCAGTGGGTGTTTTTAACCCTGGAGCAAGTCCCTCTCAGGTGACAGTCTGTCCTTGGGAGGTGAGGAAGCTTGGATTAAATGGCAATTCACAGCAGCGCTCAGACAGTGCTTTCTTCGGGATCTAGCAATCACTTGTTATCTGTTGCTTCTACCTAAAATTGCTGTGAACTTTGTTCTTTATTCAGGGAAGTGCATGAAAAGGGTGATAAAGCCAGCTGCCATTTCTAGGTGAGAAACAAATGCTGAGAAAGGCTATTGTCCTGAAAAGAGCTTCCTGAAGGTCATCCCTCTGCGCTAGACCAGATAACAATAGATAGTGACCTTCTTGACTGAAAGAAAAAGACGGTTGTACATTGAGGAGAGGGAGGGAAAAAGATCATGCGTATGTATTTTAATATATGTATTTTATATTTTTAATATGCAATATACAAAGCAATGATGGCATCAGAGGATGCTCTATAAATGCGATTTCTCCATCAAACTGAATTCTGTTGACTCATGTTTGAACAATCTAAGAACTGAAAAGAAAGATCTTACATATATTTGTTGACTTTGAAGGAGAATTGGAGTTAAAAGAGAAAAATGTAACTTTAATAAATGAAGATGCCTAGCCCTCAAGATGAATTCTTATGTTTGCAGAAAATCTCTTTGTTAAGGACAGCACTGTATAGTCATTTTCATAGTCCAAAGCAGATCCTACTTCCAGACTATTGTTTTGCCCTCCAATTATCTACTTTTGCCAGGAGAGAATTTAAAATCACACACCATCACACCGGTATTGAAAGTTGGAAACGTTTGGCTGGTGACTTAAAACACATTTCACTCTGAACACTTCTACCTCCAACCTACCCACCACTTTCATTCAAATTCCTATCTTATTTGTGGATTTGTCCATCTCCTCCAGGCTGTTGTAAACTTCTGAGAAGAGAGAAGCTGCCGAGAGCCAGCTATGTGCACATCATAATTAAGTTTTCACAATGTCTTAACAAGACTGATATAATAGTGTGTGTGTGTGTATGTGTGTGTGTTTCCATGTCCGAAAATCAAGATGCAGAGGTCAGTGATGTCTTGTAGGTCACGTAGCTAGTGTAGCAGATATGGAATATGAATCCTGAACTGTCTGACACTAAATTTAACATGGTTTCCACTAAACTTTGCAAGTAGAAGAGTTCTATATTTATTTATCTTTGATTCCCTCCCTTTCTTGCTGAAAGTTAAGTCCACAGTTTTTCAGATAATAATGTCCAGTAGATACTAGCTATACATAAATAACTAAAACACCCCCCAGAAATTAATAGAAAATAGAGAGAAAGAGAAAGTCATAATTTCCTTACATATTTATTACTAGTTTGATTTTTATCAATTCTTCTGATGATGTAGAAGAAAAGGTAATCATATTTCACGAATCATTAATACTCAGGGACCTGAAATACAGTTGGTGACTGAATGAGATCCAAAAGTCCTCACCTATTTGGAATATCAGGTTGCACCTAATAAGACAAAATTTAATAAAAATAAATGTTAAATCCTGCACTCTGATTTTAAAAAATACATATCTGCAAGACTTCAGATTTAGGCATTAACTAGCTCACCACATTTTAGCATGGGAAACCAAACAAATTATATTTCTCTTAGAGGATGGTGATCAAGGTTACTAAGTAAATTGGGAATATTCCTTCAAAGGAATTTTACTAAGAGAATAGAAATCTTGGGGAAAATATGATAGCCTTCTTGCAGTATTTTAATATGGTCATGTGGAACAAAAATTAAACTAATTCTATTTGTTTTGAAAATGGCAGAATTCAGCTCAAAAAGCAGAATATGGAATAAAACAACTTCCTCTCACTATGTAACCAAGTTGGTCAAAGATGGAATGAAATATCCAGGAGGTGGGAATATCCTCACCCCTGGAATTGTTTATGCAGAGATTTAAAAACCATTTGTTGGGGATTTTTAAGAAGTGGTTTTAGTATCAGATGGCGTCTGGAATCCCATTGAAATCTTGATTTTACTTACATTCTTCATATTCTCCTGGGAGAACATTGTTACTGGGCCCTGACAACGTTCCTCACCCTCATTCTGTTTGGTTAGGTTGCCCCACTCCACCTCCCGTTGCACAAGCAATAATTATGTAGCACTTTGCACACATGTTTTTTTGAGAAGTTCCTTAGCATTTTGTGTTCAATTTCTTTCTTTCCCTTTGGATTGTAAGCTCCATGAGGGCAGAGACCATGTCCATCTTGATAGTCCTGGTCTACACAGCTTCAAGGAGGAAGGGGTCAATAAATGTTTATTGACTGACTAATCATATACCCGGGTCCCCTTTTCAGGAGCCATTTTTGGATATTCTCAGGTAGTAAAACAGTGTCAAAGGCCAATATAGCATTGATGCCAACAACACCCTGGGATCTAGGGGATGTGCATGGCCCACTTCGAGCAATGGTCACTTTGAATACAGCTTATAAAATTAAATAAAATCCTTTCTGATGCAACATTTTACACTTCTTATCTAGTTTTTGTCCATCCTTATCACTTTATCAGGGAAGGTATTATGCTTTCATCAAATTCTTATTCCAAATTTGAAGACGTATGTTCTCCGAAGTTTTTGCCTAGCTTCTCATTGAGCAATCTGGACTCACGTGATTTTGAGCTCTCTCCCATAACTGCTAAAACTCAAGATTTAAATGGTATTTTAGAATCAAGGGATCTTTAAGATACTTCGTTATTTCAAAGGAATCAATCAGACAGAAAAACACATACTTAGAACGTAAATATTGACTAAATAAAAAGTGAAGACTATGCATTTAAACAAAAGAGAGCCGACTGTTATCATGTGATGACCCTGTTTACTATATAAAAGGAAGATGTATTAAGGCTGTCACACTGTGTATTCCTAGAAAGCAAGAAACTAAAGCAAATTTACGAGATCTCTGAAGACTAAGGACAGAGTCCAGAATACTACTTCCCATTATGACGAATGTTTTGTGTCAAAATTCCCATGTTGAAATCATTTAAATTACTTTGAAGAAGATGCATGTTACTATCAGGGTGATCAATAAAAACTCCACCTAAGATTTCACTTTGTAGCTGGAGTGAAAGAAGCAGGTGGGGAAGGATCTTGGGACTATTCTGCATCCCATCCCTGAATGTAAACAAAATAGAGTCATTTGGTACTATTCCTTCCAGAGCAGGATAATGCTCTTGCCAAAGAAAAATCCCAATTACCCACCTCCCTGCAAGATCTACCGTAAATTTAGGAATTAAGTCCCTTTGAGGGCCACTGAACATTTCAAAAGTTAATCTAAACCTCTGTGTTCGCACCTCCATTGAGGAACAACCTCACTTCCCACCATCCTTCTCTTTGAAGCCTTGGTGAGCTTGCCAACACGAACCGATTATGATGCAGTGATCTCGTTTTGAACATTTTCCTCAGGGTTTTCGTCAGCTCTGCTGGTTACCTTTCTTTCCTTAGAGCAATTTCAATTTCCTTATGACTCAGCAAGTAGCATTTGGATCGATACTGTATTTTTTCCTCCTTCAGTTTTGGATTGGCTCTTCATCTTCTGATTCTTTTTTTTTCTTCTAAGACAAACTTAAAACCTTTCCCTTCCAAAAAGCAAAACTTTTAAAACTCTGAACCGTATCCTTTTTCAAACAATCCTTGATTGATGTGTCACATTGTGTCACATCACTTTAGGTAACTCTTGTCTCCTTGCATTGTACCAGTCAACGAACAAGTGAGGATGATGGACTGGACTGAACAAGAAGCACTAGGACGCAGTGTGATGCTTATTGGCTGGGTTTCTTTGAGGCTTTACAACCAATTCTGCCAATGAATACAAATATGAAAACTTTCAGATCATGTTTGCAGACCAAATTGGACACAAATAAGTCCAAGCATAAAAGATTGAAAGATAAAATACCTGGGATGTGGCCAAAACCCTGGAAACACCTTTGCTGTTGATTTCCTCTGAGTATATTTAGTGTGGATGCTAAGTGGGTTTGTTTTAATTTTTTGTTTGTTTCCTTTTATGACTGCTAGATTGTAGATGCTATAATAAATCCTTCAGGGATTTTTCAGTTGAAGACATATTTGCCATTAGCTTAGCATGCAACTGATGCTACAGTGATCCTGAAACCACAAACAATATACTTCCATCACTCTTCATAGATTTCCCCTTTTTGATGATGTCACTTTAGTATATAATCACTGGCTTAACCTTGTAAAACTAGGTTGCTCTTGTCAATTTACAGTTTTTAGCACTAGGAGGCATGTTGTCTGGAATAGAATATATTATCTATCAGACATATCCCTTTCTTGTAACACGCCCATGTACACACATACATGTATATTCCTTCTCATTCCAATTAGAAATAGAAATTCCACCTAAGTCCCAGGATACATATGTTTGAGGTTTTATTGTCTTAAATAGCCTTTGGAATTCTCTTGAGAGATCAACTCCATGAGAACTTATTGATTCTTACTGCCAAGTTAACCAAAGAAAACCCTACTGAATCAATTCAGCTGTGGAGACAATATTTATTGATGCAGATGTTCTATTCTACACAGGATATTAGGATTCCAGCTAATGTGAGTTTCATAGGCTGAGTCAGGAAAAGAATATAAAGTCATCTGATGGAATTAAGGATTTTTTTTTAACCTGAACTCAGTCAATCTATGGTAAGATTTTAGAAGTAGATTCTCATCCCAAAATCTCAATACTAAGTTATATCTTCCTGATATTATTTTTTTGCTTGGTTGATTAAATTAATAGCTCATGGAGGTATCAGATTTAAGACCCAACCCCTACTCCTACACAAGTCTGAATCACATTTATTAAAATTTCAATATCTTCTATCTATAGACATATGCCATGGTCAGTTTTCAACAAATTTTTTTGAGTGTGAACAAAATAAGAAAAAATATCTCTCATTTATATAGCACCTTTCAATCAGAATGTTCTTTGCACACGGTACATGGTTAATTTTTCCCCTCAAATACAGGCATTAAACTCCCACGGATCTATCAGCAATTTCATGGGGCTATTTTAGGATTATGTTAGAGAATGGCTTTAGCAGAATAAAAAAGCCTGGTGTGGCCTTCACTCAACTTAATGAAGTTCAAGCTATTTTTATAGTGTTTAAATCACCCTTTGTCCCTTCCTATTGTCATGTACCTGCGTTCTCATTATACCTTCCTTGGCCACCTTATTAAAATTGCTTTCAGGAAGAGATAGGGAATTTACCTAACCAAGAACATGTCCAATTGTTAAGAGTTTTATTGGACCTCTCTGGGGTTTTGGATTTTAAAAGCTAATAAAAACTTAAGGTAAGGAGACAATTTCAGGAAGCAGACTGAGGAGACTGAGCCTTATCTTTGCCTTTCAGATTGTGTAACGGGATGGTCACCAGCTTCAGATATTTCTTATCTTAGGCTTGTCTTAAACTCATAAATGCAGACTGGCAAAGCTACGATCTCCCATGGGATACTGTTTGGCTTATTCTGAGGCTGAGTTGAAAAATGAATGGGAAACGGGAAAGGGTAGATGATTGATTTTTTAAAAAAGGTCAGACCTTTTGGGAGAACTTTAAAAAATATCTGCCAACTTCAGATATATTCTTAAAAACATGGCCATTGTTATGTATGATATAAGTAAATTTACTCTATTAAAATCAAAATACAATATAATCGAAGGCAAAATGAATTTATTTAACTTAGGAAATAGGATTGAGAGTTTACAAGATTATAAGAGAATGTGAAAGAAAGCCACAAACTAAAACAATACCCAAAGACAACAAAATACACTAGGAGAAAACTACGTATAAATAATAGTAGTGATAAAGAAAATGGTACTTGCATGTTATTTGACATTTTACACACAAATTTAAATTTGCTTTCTTATAACATGCCCTTCTAGGTGAGTGATAGTGTAATCTATTGAGGGCAGAAAGTGAGATATTTTCAATACAAATGGAAAGGAAAAAGAAATTTAGGGAGGCAGAAAACAATTACCCAAATTGGAATATTGCCAGAACACATAGATTAACAGTCCCATTCTGGGAGAAGTATCCTGATATCTTTAAGGCTCACTAGTAGCCAGGATCCTTCTTTTATTTCTCACCAGGAAGACATATGAACTTTTATCCTACTAGAGTCCTCCAGTGTTTCCTGCTTGCTCAGCAATTTTGCATACCATTGCCTTTTACTGCCTTCTGCAGGAAGAATATATAGTTTGCATTTGGATCCTTGGAATTGCTGAATAGTCTGACAAAGTCTTTTCAAAAGGGTTGTGTGCTGTGTCTTAGAATAAGAGATATTATAACCCTCCCTGGCATTTCTCACCAAGTCCTGTACTGTTGAGTAACGATTACATGAGCACAGTCAGAACACCCCCAACTCCATGCTTAGGGTTTCCCAAAAGAAAGACCTGAAATCTTTTGGATAAAACATTTTCTTTTGGAAAAAGAGGGAGGGGAGAACTGTAGGGAAATATTATACAGCAAGTTCAGGTATACAGCAGTGAATGAACTCTCTTTTCCAGTGTATCTGATTCTCCTACTAAACAGAGTAGCCAGCCTATTCCTTTCTTATCACTTTAGAGTTTGTATTTTTCTCTGCTTGTGTACATGTCAAACTTAAGAAAGCCAAATCTCTTCCCCTCCCAAGTGATTTTCTTCAGTAGGAAAAGTCAAGAAAATTTACTGGGAACAGAGTGGGTCAATATATCTGTAAATGCCGTGGAAATTCCATGCTGTGACACAAGTCTACGTGTATCATTTAAATGTAACTGCTATACACAGGGTTACATGAATGCAGATAGCTAAATGGTAAGATGTCTGGAAACCACACATAGAAATGCCTTAACTCAGCTGATCTCCAATTATACACAATTTAATCCTCCTACCTTTGCAGTGAACTTTGTTCTCTGAATGAATCCAGAGACACTGCTTCTGATTAAGCTTGAAAAGTTCTACATCTCACAGACAACACAGTTAGGTTGCAACACAGTACAACGTAGATCATAAAATCTTTGAAAAAATCAATATAGCATCAGCACAGTCACCCATGTTTTAAAATGGCATATTCTGCACTGTAGATAACAAACATTGTCCCAACTTTCATATCACATAGAGTTACTAAGGTAGAAAAAAAATGAACTTCCACTTAGAAGAAATATTTTTTTAAAAATCCTTGTGCCAACTCATCTTAAAGTTTCAAATTACTGTGAGTGATGCACAGAAATAAAATATTAGCATTAAACTAATTTCTAGTCCAATTTCTTGATATTATAGATAATGGAACTGGGCATAAGTGGAGTTGAGGATTTGACTAATACTGATAGTCGTTAGTAGAGCATCTGGCGTTTATACTACAGTCTATTTTCAACCGGTAACTATTATAGCAATGTAAATAGTCTTATCACATCTTCTAGTCAAGGGTATAAGTAATCACATGATTGAACTAAAAATCTTGTTTTTCTGCCATAACTTATGCATTCCATTTAAGCATATAAAACGTACATTTGTGCAGTAGCCAGACTCTGAGATGATCCCCAGTGATCTCCGCCTCTTGGTACTCATGCCCCCTCCTGTTGAATGGGCAAGAACTGTGGTTTGCCTCTAATGAACAGAACACAGCAGTTGATGGAATATCACTTCTGTGATTACATTACATATAATTATAAATTTTGGTTTGCTAACAGACTATCTCCCTCCCTGGCTTTGATGAAGCCAGCTGCCATGTTATGAATGGCCCTATGGAGTGGCCCGGGTGGCAAGGAACGGAGGGTTACCCCCACAGCCAGCAAGGAATTCTGTCCCCCAGTCACATGGCCCACAGGAATTTAATCCTGTCAACAGCAGTGTAAGTAAGCTTGCAAGAGAATTCTTCCCCAGTCAGATCTTCAGATGAGATCTCAGCACAGGCCAGCACCTTGACTGGAGCCTTCTGAGAGACTCCGAAGCACAGGACCCAACTTAGCAATACCTGGACTCCAGGGCCACAGAAACTGTGAGGTAATAAATATGTGTTGTTTTAAGCGCTAAGTTTGAAAGAATCTGTTATGCAGCAATACATAATTAACACAATTTGCTTCTGAATAAAATATAAATATATACTATTTAAAGGAAATAAATCTTGTCTACAGTCAAGGGAAGGTAACTGCAATATAGGAATCTTACATTTTTTTTGATCTTCAGGACAGATTAAAATCAGAGTCACAAAACCTCTCTATTAAAACTACACTAAAACAGTTGTGCAACCATGAACCAGTAAGAGCAATAACAAAAATGGAATTAATAATGAAGAAAATTACAATGGCTTTCCAGAATGTCTTTGCTCACATCAAAGCAGTTCTCTGAATGTCACCCTCTACTTGCCTATATTTCCCCCTCTTGAAGTACTCGGGTGACATCTTCAGGAAACCATCTCTGACTTTCAGGGCCCATCTTTGGTTTTGGCTTCATTTGCCCTTCCTAAGGACTTACTGTTCATGTCACTTACATAGCACTTAAAATATATTACTGATACTGCTGGTGGGTACACAAACATATTGACTCCCTAATATGCCCTTCTGAGTGAGTGAAACTTCCTAAGGACACGTATAATGTCTTTTCTCTCTCTAATACCAGCATATTACATATACAGAGAAGATGTTCAAAAACCTGTCTTTGTAGATGATGGTGGTGATGTTAACAACAGAAATAATTTGTGTCTTTTCTATTGAAGGAGAAAATTCAAATATCAAAAGTTTTCAAGAGATGAGGAAATCCATTCACATCATAGCAGCAGAAAGCTAGTCAGTTTTTTACTAGTTTCAGATCCAGAACCCTTCTTGACACAGACACATTTCCCGTCACCTAGTAAGTCACCTATATATACACAGCCTAGCTATAAAACCAGCTCTTGAATAAAAAGCTAGATCCTCTGAGTAATTATTGATTTTTCTTGTGGCCTTCAGGCAGATAATTAGACCAATACCTTGCCCTGATCTTTCAATTCTGTGATAGCTTTGTGATCCTGGCATGTACGAGATAAACATGTGCCGCTGGGTAACATTTTACCATATGACCTTATTGTTAATCATCAAGATATGCTGCTTGAAGTCCCAGATTTTAATAGGTGAAGCACGTGAAACAGGTTGATTGATATCCTGTTCCTGATGCTAATGTATTTAAACATAGAGAACTCATGAATGGTGTACAGAATAAATTTAAGTATTGATTATTTCTTTTGAAGGTCAGTCTCCTTGATCATTTGACTCTCTTGAAAATTTATAAGGTTAATTTTTCCTCACTTAGTAGCAAACCATGTTTATTGTAAATAAGTTTATTGTAAATAAAAATTTTAAAACCTAGGGAAAAAGTTGTCGATGTCAACCAAAACCTACCTCTCACAGAGAATCATTGGTAGTATGTTGGAACACTTTACAGAAAATTCAAATCACACTAAACAAGAAATATATGATTTTTTCTTTGGACTTTGGCATATAATTTTTATTCTGCCTGGGACTCTTCCAAACACTCTTTGTCTGCTTGAATTCTGCTCATCCTTCCTGTCTCATCTTAGATAACACTTGAGGAAGTTTCAACAAGCCAAAGTGTTGACTTTGACTCAAAAAGCTTTGCTTTGCCAAATTTTTGTTATGTTCTCCTAAGATCTTGCTCTTCTCTCTCAACGCACGCACATGCAATATCACATTTCAATTGCCTGTGTGTTTAATTCCATAGCTAGAGTATAATCCCCATGAGAGCAAGGACATGCCTTGCATACCACTCTACTCTCAAAATAGGCACAGAGCTGGTCATGTAGTAAAATGGCAATAAACCTTCAGCAAATGAATGACTGGGTGAATGAATGGCCTGATTTAATACATAAATTAGATTATGAGTATATTTTATGATGATTAAATATTGAGAATGAGATTTTGAATAACTGTGTAGTATTCCATCACATGAATGGGCCACTGCTTATTTAGAAAGTTCTTTTTTGGTTGGTCATTGGTGTTATTTCTAATGCTTTGTTATTTTAGATAATTCAGTGGTCAAGTTTGTAATGGAATCCTAGATTCTATTTCTGTTAATTTTCTCAGAATAAGTTCTTACAAGCAAAATACTTTGAAGGCTTTTTATACTACCGCTAGGTTACTTTTTTTGAAAGATTAATGATCAGTAATATTAACAGTGGGTATAGTTTATTTCTTTTTTTTTTTTTTTTTTTTGTGGGGAAGACCAGCCCTGAGCTAACCTCTGTTGCCACTCCTCCCCTTTTTGCTGAGGAAGACTGGCTCTGGGCTAACATCGTGCCCATCTTCCTCTACTTTATATGGGACGCCGCCACGGCATGGCTGACAGGCAGTGCGTCGGCGGGCGCCCGGGATCCGAACTCGCGAACCCCGGGCTGCCAAGCGCGGACTAAGCCGCTGCGCCACCAGGCGGCCCCTATAGTTTATTTCTTAAAGTTTACTTATTTTATAGGTGACAGCCTCAGCTCTCATGTTACAGTTATGTGATGAAGGTCAAATATTCTGTTCATATATTTATAATTTATCTATTATAATAATTTACATCTCTTGGCTATAATTATTTACATTTCTCATCTACAGATTGTCTTCCAATATCTCTGGTTCATTTTTCTATTGGAGTGGCATTTGATTTGTGGGTTTATTTTTATGTCCATATATTTTGCTGCACAATGCAGAAACTGGAAGCTTCTACATGAGCCAAGTAGCATGCAGGTAAAAACAGCCACATGTTCATTAAAGGATAGTTTTTTTTTTTTTTTTTTTAATGATGCACACATGAAGGGCACGTATTTGCCTTAAATAAGGCAGATAACTAGTCTTATGGTAAAACTTAAGAGACAGTAAAAGATGTGTCTGCTGCAGTTACCAGCTAATTCCTACCACATTAGAATTCTACAAGGACTTTTAAGAGAAATAGTGCTCCCTCTTTAATACTTCTCAATGATTTCTCTTTCCTTAATACTTCTCTATGATTTACATACACTTCTCATATTTACTCATCATATTGCTTTTAGACTATACACTGATTGATTTTTAGTTCTCTAAATTGCCAGGAGGCCACCTTTCTAGTCTCATGTCAAGCCCATATCTGATATATTTTGTTGGAATACTTTGTTGAAAATGAGTGAATTATGAGTGAATGAGTGAATGAATAAATCAGTTAAGTAATTAAGATGCATTTCCATCCATTTTGTTATTGCAGATAATGGGTATATAAAGGAATAGAAAAGTTGAATTTTGATGACTAGCAAATGTTAAGAAAAATATAGTCTCTGTCCTTCGACTGTTTCTCTACATTTTCTAGAAATATCCTTTAACTTAACCACTGCTGTCAAGTAATCATTTATGATGTGGAAAAGTTTGATGTTTTCATAGAGGCTGAGATTTTTTTCCTTCCGTGACCTACCAGATCGTCCTGGTCACTTTGTATCCTCAGTGGGAACTATTCTTCCAAAGGCAACAACACTTTTTTGAGACAGTGTGTGCTGGGACTATAGGCAACTGTCACAGGCAAATGCTTCCTTCAGCTAAATTTTGCCATAACATGTGGTTGAAAACATGTGTTTCATTAAACAGGTGCCAATGTGGGAACACATCTTCAGTAAGAGAGTTTACTGACCTGGAATACCAGTTATAGGGAAAAAAAAAATCTTTCAACTTGTTGCCATCTTTACAATAATTGAATTTAATGAGCTTTTCTCTAGCTGTCCCTAAGGAATCTACTCTCTAATCAAGTCTAATTGGTGTTTTCCCTTGAGGTAAGGATTATACACACACGGTAAAGAACACAGTATGCCTAAAGATTTTAGAGGGAAAGGGAAATATTTTTTGAGAAATGAGTAAGATTTGGATTGATTTCTGTTAAATCCTGATATATTAACAACTTATTTTAAAATAATATTCATCTACAATATCTCTTAAATTAAAAAACACTTAGGAAAGCTAATGAAATACTAGATGTAATGCTGGGGGATCCAGAAGCATAAATGTAAACCTAAAACCTTGCATTACTGAATTAAGATTAAAAACTGTTAAATAATTTTTGCTAGTTTAAAGGCCTGGGAAATATATTGGAATAGATTTTTTTAACTGAAGTATCTCTATTAGTTATTACATTATAGGAAAAAATTTATTTTCTGTTCTCCTTAGATAAAAATATAGAAAAATACAAAGGCTAATATAATGAGTATATATCTTATGCTCAAAATTAACATATAATGTCTACGATTTTTCACATTTGCCTCAGATCATTTTTGTTAACAAATTCTTATACACAAAGTTGAACATCATTCTTTGTGCTCTTTCCCTTTCTCCCCTTCCCCCATCCTACTTCACTCCTTCACAAGAGGCAGCTACTATATCATGAATTTTTGATATAACTAGTCCATGTTTTTATGTATTGATTCCTTATTGTGACTCTAAAAACAGTACATAGTATTTATATTTACCCATGTTACTTTAAGTCTGGCTGAAATATTTTTTTTTCTTAGAAATAGAAAAATTACTCTGGAACTTGGTAAAAAGTAAAAGATTTGGTGGTTGCCAGTGGTGGAGGTGAAGAATGGATGAAATGGGTGAAGGTGGTCAAGAGGTACAATCTTCTAGTTATAAAATAAAAGTCATGGGTATGTAATGTACAGCATGGTGACTATAGTTAATAATATTATATTGTATACATGAAAGTTGCCAAGAGAGTAGATCTTAAAAGTTATCATCACAAGAAAGAAACTTGTAATTACATGAGTTGATGGATGTTAACTAGACATATTGGGGTGATCATTTTGCAATATACACATATATCAAATCATTATGTTGTACACCTGAGATTAATATCAGGTTATATGTCAATAATATCTCAAGTAAAAAATTTAAAAATAAATCAGTAAGAAACATAAATTGATAAGCCATGCAATAGAAAGAGATGATGGTGCAGTGAGGGCCACACTGATAAATTGGTTAAAATAAAGTTCTCCAATCTCTAGTTTTCCAGATATTAAAAATATAATGTCTCACAGCTTATACACTTTAGAGTATACTTTAAATTTAGAAGATTTTATGAATTTGGGAATTTTTCATCTAGAATTTATCAGAGTTTTTGGTAAATATAAAAGAGTCTTACAAATTTTAGCATTTTAACACTTTTTTTAAGAGCTACAAGAATATTTCTTTTTATTTTGAGCAGTTTCTGTCTGCCTTGTTTCTTTAATAAGTTTTTTTGATTATTTCATTTATTTCCTTCAATCCTAAGTGAATAATCTGAAAAAACTTGGTTGAAAAATTATGTTTTATTAGTTAATATATCCATAATTTTGTGCAACTTTAAAAAGAGAGTTTTTACATTTTAAAACAATTAGTCCACTTTTAAATTATTTTGCTGCTTAAATTAAAAAAAATTTTTTTTCAGGAATTAGTGACAATTTTGTCTTTGTGAACAATGGTTAATCAACTAAAGGATCAGCACTTCATAATAGCATGTTATTTAGTGTACTTAGGGTGAAGCATAAAATAATACCTATGATTATTAGAACTTTAAATAAAAGTTAAAAGGTTACATTAAAAGTGTCTTACCTCTGTGTTTTACATTCTAATATTAAACTAGCATTTAGTTATTTCTATGTCTATTTCAGGCATAAAACCCCCCAAATTTGGCTATTCTTTTATTCCTTTTAGAAATTTTATTTTCATTCTGATAAAAAATTTATCAAAGTCACTTAGATATAAATTGAATGCAAGGTCTAAGTAATAAAAAGGAAATAGTTGAAGTTTGAGAGTTGAGGTCAGGGAACCTTTTCAGAATATAGAGTCAAAAGTTACAGAGATGGAAACCTCAAGGGAAAGAAATTAAAAGACATGGAGATTCAGTGAAGCAAATCCAACATCTGTCTGGAGGTGTTCCAGAAAGAGCACCAAAAAAAAAAAAAAGGAAAGGAAAGGAAAAGAAAAAAGAAGGAAAGGAAAACCCCCAAAACTATTGAAAGAAAACTAACTATTTGGAGCCATAGAAAGACAAGTGGCTTCGACTGGATCAGACCCCCGGGCCCTGGATCCTGGTGAACACAAGACCATGACTGGAGAGATAATCAAATTAATTTTTCCCAGCGCAAAACAGTCACGACCACAACTACTACATCAGCAGCAGCCACAGCCTGCTAATAAGTGAATGAGAACACAATTGGTATTTGATTTTTCATTGGTGACCATGAAGACATGAAGAACATGTTTATTGTTCTTAAAAGAATGAATTTGAAACCCAGATTCTGTGGAGTCTAGCTAGCAATCAAGTGTGAGGACAAAAATGAAACATTTTCAGACATTTAACAATTCACAGAATTTACTATTCACACATGGTCTATGAAGCCCTTCTTTTTCTTTTGTTAGTAGGGTATTTTTTCCACTTACATTTATAACGATAATATATGTTTTGGTACTACTGCTATTATCTAAGAATATGACTTTTTGGAGGTAAAAAGTTTGCTTTGTTCTTTGAAATGTGTTCTTGCTGTCTCTTTTGCTTTATATTTTCTCTTCTTTGCATTGTTGATACTGAATTTATGTTAATTTTATTGTTTTAAGAGTCTGTTTTAAATTCTACTGGTGTTAACTTTTTAGGAAAAAAATTAAACCTAATTTTTTCTAATAACCATCATCCAAAATGAAATAGAACCTTTTTAGTCCATATTATCTAAGATGAAAAAAAAATAGTCAATTGTTTTTTATACAACTGTTTTTTCTATTTGGTCTTTCATTGTTGTTGCAGCATATTTTCTTAAATTATTTTTTTCATATTCTTACTTCTCCTTTAAAATATTGTAATATTTGACACTCTATTCTAATCTAACACTGCTATTTACATGTAATTCCAATTGCAAATGGTCGCAAGGCTTACCAACTGTATTTTTAAGCTAAGACTGTGCTGCAAATCCTTTCATTAATATTCTGGTTGGTGAACGTGGTCTTCAGTTAAATCCACATTCATTCATTTTATATCTTTCCATAGACCTCACCCATAAACAATAATTTGGTTTAAAATTGAATTTCTAGCACAAAATTCTTTCTCCACACTTAGCACAGGAGGCTCTGACTCCACCGTGTGCTTAGTCATTTTGTGCTACGGCATGCAAACTAGGTTGTGAGTGCCCAGACACTAGAGGCTGGATCCTATTTGTATTTGCATCTCCACCACGTGGTAATAGGTCTACCAAGTAGCAAGTGGAGTATAAATGTTTGTTGACTGAAGGATACATTAAGTGCTACCTGGGTACCACGCTTCATCTTCAGCACTTTTCCAGTCTCTAAGCCCTTTTTCAGACCTCAGAGGAATTTCTCCGGCAGGTTTCCACCGCACTGCTGCACCTTGAGATACCAAGGAGACCTAGCCCTAGAAGGTCATTTTAGTAGCAACCCCATGCATTTCTCTAACAGGGAGGAACAGTGGTGCCAAATTTTCAAGAGGATTTTTGTAGCCAGACCAAACTACAGTCTAAGAGCCAGATTCACATGAACCCAACCAAAAAGGTAATCAAACAACCCCAATGGGTGTGCATGTTGGGTAGGGGGATTGAGACAAGAGGAGAGCCCCATTAGCAAACAAAAAAGTCAAAAGCTTCTCACCATACCCCACTCTTCCCCTCATCCCACTTTTTCTTACAAATCCTTACCTCAGGAACTGGGGAACTTGGGGCAGTCACAGTCCCTGAAAATTACTTTGTCAGCCATCTCAGCTTCAGTGATCTGAAAGAACTAAAGTTGAGCAATGCAGACAAGCTCTAAATGAGTGAGCAGCTAGAAGAAAGGTCTTGTATACTGGTCTTAACCTAATCAAGATTTAGATGTTTTACTGGTATCTAATTTAAACTAAGAAAGCCAATTAAGGGAAATGTGATTAAAAAAAAATGCCTTTGAATCCCACTTTTGTTTAGCACTTGATTTTGTAACAGACACTATGCTAGACTCACTGTTATATGATTTCATTGAATTCTCACAACCCTATGAAGGGAAGAAGAAAGAAGCTTAAAGAAGTGAAATAACTTGCCCAAGTCACGGAGCTAATTAGAAGCGAGCAGGGAATTGAAAGCCAGCTTTCAAAAACCAAATCGTAACTACTATAAGGTCTGCTTTAATACACAAAAAGTCACATTATATATAATGCTGAATATTGGAAAAAAACTGAATTCCAATGATAGACAAATGTTTAAGCAAACCATAATTTTATCCAAAGATGATTATGTGACTATTAATAGATTCACACATAGTGTATGATAATATGCAAAAAATGTTTTTGTTGGCCAAAGATGTAGAATATAAAATTGTATATCAAGTATGATTACAACTATATATATATATCTGATTAAAACAACAACAACAAAATCAGGGCATGGAGGAGAGAACAGAAAAAGACACAATAAACAATCTTTCTGTTCTTTGGCAATAGGTACTAAAAGCTTTTAAAAATGTTCAGACTTTCAACCCAGTAATTCTGTTTCTTATAATCTGTTTTAAAGACGCAATATAAAAAGTGGATAAACACTTGTGAATAAAGATGTTCATCAAAATGAAAAAATGTAAACATCTTAAAAATCCAAGTGGGTACTTTCAAGAAAATTATTGTGCACACATAGGATGTAATTTTATATGGTCATTATGCCTTCAAAACCTTTTTAATGGCAAGGAAAATGCTTGCTATATAATGGGAAGCAGAATTGCAGCCTACAAAATTGTATGTATGGAATGATCATAAAATATAAGCACAGGTAAAAGACTGGAAAGAAATAAGCCAAAATGTAATAGTGGTTTTCTCTGGAGAGTAGGATTATGATTGATTTCCCTCTTTATAACTTACTGTGTTCTACAACTTTTCCACAATCATCATATATTATTTTTATTTAAAATACAGTCACTTCAACTTCCAAACTTTCCCTAATAAGCATGATTATTTTTACAAAGAAATAACACATTTAAAAAGAGATTGAATGGTGACTTGTAAAGCAAGATCCTTCCCTAGTGGGCTGTAAACTGTAAAAGGCAGCAACAGCATCTTAGTTACAGGTGTATTCCCTTTGCCTGCCACTGCGTGCTCAACAAATGCTCACTGATCAAAGACAAAAGACATGGAGGATTTGAGCTGACCGATAAATAGGAAGGGACTTTAGACAAAAAAATAAGTCTAGAAAAAATCATACGCCTGTGGGATTTTTATGGAAATTACATATGAACATTCAATTAATAAATACTATTTTTGTATATAAGCTTTTCCAGATCATGAGATAGAAATCTTTTCAGTTCATTTGGAGAAGATAGCAAACAGCTCAGGTAGATAAACCTCACAAAAATAGCACCCTCCAAAAAACTAAAAGATAGAGTAGTACACTTTAACAAATGGAACCCATCTCTAAAGTAAAAAATGTTCAACATAATTTATCAAACCAAAGGTTAAACTTAAAGGCATTTGAGAAAAGTCAACTTCTGAAGAGAAAAGCAAAGCAAACAAAACTAAGAAAATTAAGAGAAAAAAAAGAATTAGGAAATTAAAAATTATAGTACTTTTCCCTTACTGTGGTAAGGATGCTTATTTCAAATAAACAGCAATATTTTATTTAATGATGAGCAATAGTCTTAACCATTTGAGTCACAAACACTTTTGAGACTTCATCATTAACGATAATTAAGCACCTTTAAACTTAGACATCCATACACTTTATGTAATATCCGGGGGTGCGTGGATTAGCTTAAATGTCCACAGAATGGGTTAAATACCTCTGCTTTAGAAGCGTTCCTTTTAGAGTCAAGAATAAGTAAGGATTTCCATAATCAGCGCTGTTATGAAACTTCGCTCTATCTTAGGCACTAAAACTGATAATGAGATAATATTAATGAATATGGAGAAAAAAAGAGACACATCTTTACTTCAAGAAGATATATTTTACTACCTGGAAAACGCAGGGGAAAAATTTGAAAAATCAATAGACTTACTAAAAGTGTTTGTAAAAATGACTGGTTACAAAAATAAAAACAAAAACATAACTTTTCTAGACACTAGAAATCACCATTTGGAAAATGAAGTGGTTAATAAAAAGACTGGCAAAGAAAAATGTTAAACACCTTGTAAAAATGTTAATAGTATATGTGTAGGATCTTTACAATCAAAGCCATCTTATTCCTGATAGATTTAGAAGAATAAAATAAACGAAAATCTCTTCCTATACTATAAGACCCTATCTCTAAATGGAAGATTCAACACAAGAAGGGCATCGATTTCATCAAAACTGATCTACAGTTTTAATGAAAAAAATTTTTAACTTAATACATTGATTTTCATATTTGTCTGTAAGTCTAAATGTGTATTTCAGAATATTTCAAAGAATGATAGTAAGAGAGGACTTCTATTATATTATCATTGCATCACAATTATTCATTTTTAAAATTGGAAGCAAATACCAGAATGTATAGAGAGGTCTATGAAATAAAATATAAACCAAAGAAAGATATACAGACAAGAACATACCTTCCGATAGGGAAAGTGTAAATTATTCAAAAATCGTTTCGAATGAACAGTTTAACTCATTAAACAGTAAGGAAAATAATTATCTAGCATCATGTGCCAAAATAAATTCAAGAGGGTAGAAGTGTAATGTGAAAGTAAATGCATAAAATGTTCAAAATTTGTAATGTTTAATTTAGTTCAGTATTTCCAATACATAGTATACGGGGGAATTTTTTGTAAGCCTCACAGTAATGCCGATAATCTAAAGAAAAACATGATAGACCTAAATATGTGACAAATAACATCATCAATGCAAAACCGTAACAGAGTGACAAAAAACTTACGTTTAATACCCTTTGTTTACATTTATATATGTATTATATTACATTTATTTATATATTCTATCTATATATTCATACATATATTTATATAAAATATATTTATATATGTTCATATAGTGTTTATATTTATTATATAAATATATACTTATATGTAAATATATACATATCACATATACTTATATACATATATAAATATATTTTATATTTATGAATATTTCATAAATTTGTATACATCATATATATTTACATATTATATTTATGTATACATGTATGGATGTGTTTGTGTATATATATATCAAAATGAAATACATTAGGTGATAAAATTAGAAAATGTATACACCATTAAAAGTTTAAAAATTCAAATGGCCAAGGAAAACATGAAAAAATAAAATAATTAAATTACCTTTTAGCCAGTGGAATGTGACCTAAAGTAATGATGTACTACCTTCTGGCTGTCAAATTGTCAAGACGAATAAAGAAAAAAGATAATGCCTAAGTTATCAAGTGGAAGTCCTAATATTCTCCTTATGAATAGATAAAACAACATTCTTCTTGGAGCTGAACTTGCTGTTTATTCAAAGCCTTTAAAAGTATATATCCTTTGACCCATATTGTATATATATGTACAAATACATATATATAGTCCTCATGTCTTTGTATTTTGTGTAGATACATAATTTTAAACAAGAAATACCTTACGGGCAAGTGTATTCTTGGAATAATAATGAAATGTAAGAAATAGCCCTGAAGTTCAATATCAGGGACTGCATTATTTATATTATTAACGCAATCATTTCCATAATGATATACTAATAGGTAATTAAAATTTTGTTACAGAAGTATATTTATTGTAATGGAATAATTATACATATATGTATAATTGTATAATGTACAATATATAAAGATAATGTATATCTTGTTCCTGCACATACACATACACACATCTGAAAGGTCATATGCCAAGGTTTAATGATTATTCTCTATGGATAGCAAGATTTATTTTCTTAATGTATATGCATATCATTCAGTATTGAAAATACTAACCACATATTTAAGCCTAAAAATATAGCTTACTTCAAGCAAGGCAATTAAGAAAGTCAGTCTGATTCTTCGAGATGGTAGATGCTTTTACTTATCCTTATCAATCAGAATTATCATTTCAATTTCAAATTTTATTCAAATTTCATTTTAATTATCCAACAGTTTTTTCTAAACTTTAGTTTGGGCCACTGCTTTCCTTGCCCTTTGTGTTTTTCTTTTATAATATTTATTTTGTTCAACAATTTGTTTTGCTACTGTGGAGAAATATTGTTCAATTTTTTGCATCTAACATACGGTTGTCATGTGCAAAGAATGATTTTTTTATGATTTGTTTATTAAATCAAATAAGTAGTTATAAACTATTTGATGCTCAGTTACCTTATTTGGCACATTCTGCTTTCTCATTTTTAAGAAAAGAATGTATGATTAAATTCTTCAATTAAGGCATTTCAGGAACCTAATATTTCAACAATATTTTCAATATTTTTTTCTTGAGGAAGACTGTGTTCTTAAATGTCCCACGGTAATATTTCCACTTTAACTCTGAACTAGAATGACAGTGTCACACAGGCCAGAAGAACCCCAAACACACAAAACAAAAATCCTTTTATCACAACTGAGTTTGAAATATACTATTTATTTATTTTCCTTTTCATGCGGGAGAGGTAGGAACATTGCTCTTTGCTTAGATTAGATTAACTATGCAATTGATGTAAAATTAATAATGTTACCTTAATCACCATTTTACTCATCTGTTTTTAAACTAAGGTTTTGATTTTATGCTTCGCCACACAACCCCTTAGCTAGAGGCAGCTTCGATCGAGAAACAAGATATTGATTGTGAGGAATAAATGTTTTTATATAGATTAAAAATACTCTTTTTGTGCATATAGTCTTATAGAAAAGAAATGAGAAATTCTTATAGAAACGAGAAAAGTCTTTGCTTGAAATATGTCTTTCATTTTCAATGGGATTAAAGTGAAAAATCAGCTATCACTTCTTTTGATATTGTCTTGATTCTTAAAGATGAGTGTTTAGTATTTGATTAATGTGATTTTAAGAAATGAAGGTGATGAAGACAGGCTGGAAACCTGGCAACAGATACATAAAAATAATTTGATTCCAAAGTTCCCAGGATACCAACTAAAGCAAATGGAAGGTCAAGTTAATGGATGATCCATGTAGCAATGTGGTGGGCAGGCAAAAGATTATACTTTAACCTGAGCTGCGGCTCCCACAGCATTCTCAGTGGATATTTAAATAACATAGCAGAAAAATTACACCTGCTTCTATCCTCCTTTCTGTTTCTTTCATGTAGGAGAGGGAAACAGATAAAGAAAAGGGGGAGGGAGGGAAGGGAGAGAGAGAGAGGGGAGACAGTGAGATGGAGATAGAGAGAAGGACTGCAAAAAGAAGCCATCAAGAACTTGCAAGCCACAGCCGCAGGTATTGAACCACTGTTCATCTCACGGCATTCTGTTCTGAGACCTACTCTTGGATGACTGCAGGGCCATTCAGGGAGTTCTGGCATTCTCTCAAGAGAAAAAAGGTCTGAGGTCATTTGTTGGTGAATGTCCCATCCAGGATCAATGAAAAGAAATAATTGTAGTGCACACACTACCAAAAGCAAGATAGAATCTTAGTTCCTTGGAGTTGGAGTTCATCATCTCACCATACCAACCCAATAATTTTATGCTGAGAAGGCCAAGATTCATGACTGTCTAGCCCTGTGTGTTTATTAGAATCCAGGTCTCATGATTCTAGATCCAATAGTGTTTTTAGTTCATAGATCATTATTCCCTCAAATTAAAATTTCAAACAGGGACAAGGCAAAGCGTCACAAGTGAAGTGAGAACAATAGATAGTATGTCCTGTTCATCTTAATGTTCCACTGTACAAGTTCTAACATCATGGGTAAGCATGATTTACGTAATTATCAAAAGTTGCTTCAGAGGCCAAAGGTGGACATAAGATCTTGTCAATGTTGGTTATATTTTCTTTAGAATGCTTCATGTCCATATTTCCTCAGACTCAGTTAATACTTTTCAATATGTTAACACACATTGAAAGTGTATACCTTAACAAAATTAACATCTGAAGGAAACAGAGAAAAAAATTTTTAATTATATGTACAGGCATAGTTCATTTTATTGCATTTTGCTTTATTGTGATTTGCAGATATTGCGTCTTTTACAAGACCCTCCATCAGCAAAAAGATTATGACTTACTGAAGGCTCAGATGATGGTTAGCATTTTTTAGGAATAAAGAATTTTTAAAATTAAGGTATGCACATTTTTTTAAGATATAGTGCTATTGCACACTTAATAGACTATAGCATAGTATAAACATAACTTTTACATGCACTGGGAAACCAAAAAATTTGTGTGACTCATTTATTGTGATATTCGCTTTATTGCAGTGGTCTGAATTCAAACCTACAATATCTCCAAGGTATGCCTGCATATGAAAATCACTGTATAAACAATAATAAAGAATATCCATGTTTCCATAGGACAATGGCAGCCGACTGAACTTTCCCAAAACCATACATGTCAACAAAAATAGCAGATATGACTGATCATAATCTATTACTAAAATGTAATTGGTCGGAAGATAATGCTACAAAGTTGAGTTGAACTATGGCAATAAATACCGTAAGCAGAGCCAACTCTGACTTGCACGCCAGAAAAGAGGGTTAGGCAGAGCCTGTTTGGGAAAGAAAGAGAGCTGCAGGGGCCTAAAAGCAGAACACAGGTGAAATCACTCCCAGGAAGAGAGAAGCCCACCTGATGGGGAAGATGCAGAACAGATCCGAGATTGCCGCGTCAGAGGAGTGATTACTGAGAGGGCAACAAGATGCCTTGAAATTTCAAGGGAACGAAAATGGCAGCTGTAAGGTACCACTTCAGGGAAAGGGGAAGGATGAAGTGAAAGGAGGGGGCATCATTGGAAGGCTCGTTGGTAAAGGGAGAAAAAAGAACATAAAGTCAGAAGACATGACAAGTCCTTTCCAACAACCCCCCACCAAGAAGTTTGCTGAATAAAACAATACAAAACAAAGAAACAAAAACACCGTCTAAATATAACAACAAGGAGAGGCTCTTAAAGAAATGTGGTAAACCAACTCAACCCCTCACTCCTGCCTAAAAAGAATCACCTGTTATTGCTTGTCCAGAAATTATAAAAAATGTCAAAGTAAACAAAAGAGTAAACATCTTTACAAAATTACTTTAAGGAAAAAAAAGGAATCGAAGTATTTCAGCTGATGGAAAGGATAAAATTTTCACACAACTACTCAATACAAACAATTTCCTGTCTCAGAAGGTTTTACCAGGAAACGATCAAATTTTCAAAATCTATAATCACAATGTTATTTTACATTTTCCCCGAGCATAAAAAAGTAGAATAACATCCAGATTCTTTATGTGAATCAAAGTTAACATTAATGTCTAAACATTTACCTACACACATACTCACAGACACAATTACCAATTAATCTCACTTAGGTATATTGAAGCAAAATTTCTAAATAAAATATTGGCAAAAAAGAAGACGTTACAAATAATGCATCATGGTCAAGAGGTATTTGTCTTAAGAATTTGGGAATAGTTTAACATTTGGAAATCCTTTGATACAAATTACTAAATCTAAGTAGAAAAATTATGATTATCTCTGTAGAGGATGAAAAGGTGTTTTATAAAATTCAATACCTACCTCTGATAAAAACACTTAATAAAATAGGAATTGATGCATAATTGCCTTACGTAGTAAAAAGTTTATGCCTCCATCCTAAAGCCAGCATTTTACTTATTGGGGAGCACTAGAGGATTTCCCACTCATGATGTTCAAAAGGCAAGGAAACCCAGTATCTCCACTAATATTTCACATTGCATTGGAGGAGTTAACAAACACCGTCAGAGAAGAGAAAACACCAAATGAACAGAATGCAACAAAACAAAGATTATTAGAGTTGTAGTAATAGGACAAAAAATAAAAATATCCTTTTCCAGATGGCATAATACTGTTATTGGCAACCCTAGAGCAGGGGTCAGCAAACTATGGCTCATGGGCTGGCCGTTTTTGAAAATAAAGTTTTATTGGAGCACAACCATGTTCATTTATTTACGGATTGTCTATGGTTGTTTTTGCACTACAATAGAGTTAAGTAGTTGTGAAAGGAAATTTATTGCCAACAAGGCCTAAAATATTTATCTGGATCTTTCAGAAAAGGTTTGCTGACCCTTGCCCTAGAGAATCAGTGACAAGATTAACGCAAGCCGTAACATTTCATTAAGATGGCATAATATGAAATGAACAGGCAAAAGTCAATAATCTTTTTATATGAATAAGATCTAGTTAGAATATTGAATGAGTAAGCCCAATTTATAATAGCAACACAAAAAGTTGTTAAAAGTTTAAAATTGATATAAGGAAAAATAAATCCAAATACAAACCGACATTTAGCATATGATAAAGGTTGTATTTCAAATTACTGGAGGAAATATGGACGTTTTACATAAAAGGTATTAGGCAATTGGAGAGCCATGTGGAAAAAGACAAAATTGGATTCATACCTCACGTAAGAATAAACTCCATGTGAATAAGGTATCCAACTATAGCAAGTGAAGCCATATAAGTACTAGAAGAAAACATAGTTGAATTAATTTATAAACTGATAGTAGGGAAAGCCTTTCTAATTGTGACTCAAAATCTGGAAGCAAAAATAGGAAATATTAATTGATTTGACAAACAGTTTCATGGAAAAAAATCACAGTAAATGCAAAAGACAAAAGATAATCATGGAGAAAATATTTGCAGCATATATTACATGTGAAAAACTAATCTTCCTAAAAAGATAAAGAAGTAAAATATGAGAAGGGGAAATCAAAAATAGAAATAAATGCAGAATAGCCTTTATTTGATTTACTGTGTAGAAAATAAATAACTTAATAGGGCTGCTGTATTACTGAAATTGCCCTAAGACGTTATTGTAAAAACCAGAAAAATTAAAAGAAACTTAAATTCAGTCTTAGTTGTTACATGAAGAAATCATGTAATAATCTGTTAAAATGGAAATGCTTTAAAACTTTTCTAGTGCTGTTAAATTATAACAGCACTGATCAGTTTCCAATAGTAAGAAGCCATGTCCAACAGTGTCGGGAAGTTTTTGCAAGATAACTGGATATTTGGCTGTTTGGGAAAGAAATTACATATCTTTAAACTTTTTTTTTACAAGAATTTTTATTTATTTTATTATTTTTATTGAAGTATAACTGACATACAATGTTCTGTTAGTCTCAGGTGTACATCATAGTGATTCAATATTTATATACATTATGAAGTGATAACCACGATAAGTCCAGTTATCATCTGTCACCATACGGAGTTATTACAATATTATTTATTATATTCCCTATGCCGTACACTACATCTCCATGACTTATTTATTTTATAAGTGAAAGTTTCTAACCTCTTAATCCTCTTCACCTGTTTTGCCCACTTCTCTAACACTCCCCACTCTGGTAACCAGTTTGTTTTCTGTATCTATGAGTCTGCTTCTGTTTTGTTTTATTTGTTTGTCTTCTTTTTTAGATTCCACATATAAGTGAATTCATACAGTATTTGACCTTCTCTGTCTGCCTTATTTCACTTAGCATAATACCCTCTAGATCCACCAATGTTGCCACAAATGGCAAGATTTCATGCTTTTTTATGGCTGCGTAGTATTCCATTGTATACATACCACATCTTCTTTATCCATTCATCTATCAGTGGACACTTTGGTTGCTTCCATTATCTTGGCAATGTAAATTATGCTGCAATGAACATAGGGATGCATATATCTCTTCGAATTGGTGTTTTTGTTTTCTTTGGATAAATACCCAGAAGAGGAATGGCTGGATTGTAGGGTAGTTCTATTTTCAATTTTTTAAGGAACCTCCATACTGTTTTCCATAGTGGCTGCACCGATTTACATTCCCGCCAATGGTATACAAGTCTTTAAATTCTTGTAATACTGATAATAATATAAACAACAATAATAATTGCTATTATTTTAGAAAGCCTAATATGTGCCCAACACTGTTTTATGTGCTTTCTGTGTATTATCTCCTCTAAGGTAACAAGAACCTGCAAAGTTATCACCTCCATTGTATACATGTGGAAATGGAAGCAGAGGAGTTGATTAACTTCACCAGCTTGCACAGTGGCAATGGGAGTGTTGGGACTCATCCTGGCTACAACATTGTACGTGATGTCCAGAGCAACAGAAAAGCAGGCTTGCACCAGAATATCTGCAGTTTCGATGTATCTCTTAACACCCTCAACAGAGAAAGAGAACAGAGACCATGGAGCCTTCAGACAATAAACTCGGAGTTTTAGCCACTGACCCCAACCCACACTCTGCTCTCTGGCTAACCTCATCCATCCCGGGAAATTGTTCACTTGGTTACCTTTCTCAGTCTCATTTGTCCTTTCTGATACAAAATTATAAGCTGGCTTCATAGTTTGTTTGCCAAATATATATTTTGATTACTTTCTCTTACATTTTCAGACCTTGAACAATAGTCCCCAGTTTTCTAGTTACTAATGGCATTGGAGCTCCATGCCAAAAGCCCTAACTGTTTCATTCTGTTACCAAAGTTGCTGCCAGGTCTATGATGTAAAAGTTATAATGCTCATATCGTTTTTATTGCTTCTAGAGTAGATTTTAGGAAATTAGGAAGGGCTAATAGGCCCATAAGGCATAGTTTCTCCCATTTTAGGCCTTTTGAAAACCGATTGATGTGTAAATTGCAATTTTTTTGGCAAACCTAAAAACAGTGATGTATATATCCAGAATTCCCAAAACATGTTCCAAGGAACCACAGAACATCAATAACTTTAACACTAAGAGAAAAAAAAATCATTGTGGAAGTGGAGATTCAAAGTGAAATATATTTAGAAAAAGCGAGATGATTTTGCATATTTTAAACTCAGAAAATCAACAGCATTTCAAATATTTATTATGGCCATCCAAGAGGGAAATGAAGTATGTTGCATTTCTCAAATACATTTATTCCTCAAGTCATTTTTCAGGGAGCATCTTAAAATACTAGTGTTCCTCAGAAATGTCAGGGAAATATTGACTTGGAAGCAAATGTGGTAAGAAATATTGAAACAGTACTTCAGTGGCATGCTTCAGGGATTATTAAGAATCATTTCTACTGATATATTTAAAGTTTTCCCCAAAGTGTGAAAAGATGTTGAAAATCATAATTAGAGCACCATTACTTAATTTGAACCTCAGAGAAACAGGCATAACTATTATCAGAGGAAAACAAGCAAAACAATCAATATACAAAAAGTTAAAGGAAAACTGACCTAGAGGTTGAATTTGTAAATCAATCATCAAATGAGATTAAAGAAGTAAAATTATTCTATTATTTAGTTACAAAACATCAATTAGTTACATTTTGCATTAAAAGAAAAAGCTTTCACACTTGACCTTTAAAATAAATTCAAATTTATGTGGTTCAAAAGACATACAAAGAATTATATTTCTTGAAAGTCACATCCAGCTAAAAAGGGGAAATTTTCCAAGAAAGGGGGGCTTTTTAAAAAAGCCATCATTGACCCCAGTAGCAGTGGAAAATTTCTAATCACCTAATAATCTCTGAAAACATTAAAATTTTTAAAGAATGATCAAATGGCTCTGAATATAGTTAATTCCTGGTGAGTTATTTCAAACCTCCAAAGAGCAGATAATTTCTAAGTTATTTGACATACTTCAAGGCAAGAAAAATATGCAAACAACCCCAAAGTATTGTTCCCAAGTAGGTTTAACCATATACACTCTAAGAAAAGCAATGACATGGATTAGTTGGATATTTGTTATTGTCATCAAAATGGTACTGATTAATATATGGGTGCACACAAAAAAGGAAAATTTAGTGGAATTCTACAGGAACATTCACTCATCCTCATCCTATTTTAATGTGCACGCATGTGTGCGTGTGGGTCTGTGTGTGTGTGTGTGTACCTACATAGGGTATTAACTTTAGTCTAACCTGTGTCCTCTGCTCCAGTTAAGGCATGGGTCCACCAAGAGTCTATTTGTTTGAAACACTTATTTAGAAACTACCCGTAAGGGAATTCATCCTAAGGACATTGGCATATTTCCTGACAGGTATGACCCAATAATTAAATCTCACGGTCAGAGGTAGAGAAGATTCTAGTTGTGTCAATGTATTATATCCTTCTTATTTCTTCCATTAAAGATAATCACAGACTCATCTCTGCGTCCCAAGGATAAAAAAAGCTCTAAACAGGACCCACAAGAGCTGTTTTGCTCAAAATTCCATACATATTTAGGACGCACTGTATTTGTACAAATTTCATATGTTTCACGCTAGACAAGGAGAAAGGCACTTTCATTATTTAATCATGAACCACTGTGCAGCAAACAACTTTTTCTCCTCAAATATGAGTAGATCTGTCATTTGAGGAGAACTTTGACAGATTTTAAATGGCCCAACTTCATACAAGTTTATAGTACAGCTGGTTTAACCAACTACAAGTAACTGTCTCAATTAGATAAATTCAAATGTGCATATTATACTGAAAAAGATCAGTTTATTAATTTTATGTAGACACACTTTTTATCAATGTCTGTTATTAAAGATATACAAAGATGACTGGTGAATGAAATTTACAGAGAGACATACTTTGGCTATTCAAAACTTCTATTCTCTAAAATTAAATGGTGTTTACAAGGAAGTAGATTTCCTCAGGAGGCAGTGGGCATTTGTCCATGCTAGAAAACTATGTGATGATAATACATTAGCAAGAATTCAAGCACTGACGGGTAATTGGACTATATGGTATATTAGATCCCATGGGGCCTAGGATCCTAGGATACTGTGATTCTTATTTGTACAAAATATTTAGTCATCTGACCCCCTATATATATCTAGATAGAGGCCCTGTCTAACGTTTTCTAAATTGACCACTTGTGAGGAGAATATGTTTAATTCATCGTATTAATTAACTTGTTTGTAATTGATCAGAACTTTCAGACTGCTAGGTTGGTAAAACAGCTAAAAACAGCAAATTAGCTGATTTTCAATATGGTCCTTGTAATCAAATGGCATTGTACTGGAAAGTTATGCTAATGTTCCTATTTTCAAAGTGAGCCAGGCGTTAACTCTTGCAGGGCTCTGAATTCTATTTGGTGAAGTCATTATAAAAAAATCACTATTACAAATCTTTTGCAAATAGCTTGAGTGACTTTATTTATTCTTTTAATAAACTGCCTGTTCAACTCAGAAAACAGTTTTAACCACCTAATTGTATGCTTGCTTTGTAAATCTCTGTGTGTGTGTATGATATAATCACATATATTATATGTTTATATGTCTATAATATATATACAATATATTTGTATATATGTGTGCATATATAGGTTTGTATACACATATAGGTTTATATGTACACACACACATTGTTTATTCACAATGCATGTGCACAAATACACAGAGCTATACTAGTTAGTTAAAACTAATACAATTCGATAACTACTTGATTTATCACTATATTATCTCTTAACAGTAAATTATAATCTTGCAGCTTTCTCCTCTTTAGAAAATTCACTTACCAAATATTAGAGAATGACATTTCATTCTAAAAGGAAACAAGGAAAAATACTTTGGCAAAGAACGCAATTGTTCAAAAAAGAAAAAAAAGAACCAGACATAATAGAACAATCCTAGGTAGATATTTCCCATTATAAAATTTTAGCACTTCACTTGCATTTCTATTTGTAACTTATCTACTTTTTATAGCATTCTGTGTTAATTTCCAACTCTATTTATATAAAACTTGTGGAAGATGGTAGACTGATTTGCTATGGATAAAAATACCTCATATTCAAATAAGCTTTATAAAATAGATTACCTATAAGTTCTTTTCTAGTGAATCTATTTTCAAATTCATCTATCCATCAAAGAGAAAGTGTGGTCATAATAAAAACAATGCTTTATGCAGTATTTGTGTAGCCTGTACAATGCATAAATCAAGGTCACAAATATTATCTCATTTTGATATAGGTTCTCAGAACAAAGGCAGACTTGGGTGATACATCCTGATAAAATCATTTATCCTCTCAGCCAATGGGCATAGAATTGAAAATACAGCCCTCGGAATTGCTCTTCCCTCCCAGTCATGGCTTCTGACAAAGAGAAGCAAACAGATTGTTCGAGATTTAAATATTCCTCTACTTTTACCTTTAACTCTGGGTCTGTCCATTATCTGTCCATAAATCCAGCAAACTCTTCAGGTTGTACAATTAAGACAACAATCTGTGCCTTCCGCATTCCAACTGAATGGAATGTAAAGAGCCACAGGGGTAAACACTGCAAAAAATATATCGGTGGTATTGAGGCCAATTCTGTTTTTTATAAATAATTAAGAAAATGGCTAACTTCCATGCAGACTAGGGAGGGTGGAAACATAACCCCAATTACTTACATTGACAAGTGAATTAATCTTCTTCTTTTCTTTTTCTCTTTTCAATAACATATGGACTCCGCTCAGCTGTGGAGTATGGTGGAACCTCACTGGGATCACATCTGCCAGGTTTACAGGGTGAATAAAGCACTCAGCAAGTTGGTGTGCTACCGTGTGTGTGAACAGAGGGGCGAGTTAGTGCCAAGTCTGTGTCCTTGGAAAAACACGTTGCCTTGTCCCAAAGATGTTAAAGATCATTCTCTATTATATAGATAAACCCTACAAAATATCCTCTATGGGAAAATTTCGAAAAGAAATATGTAAGTAGATAAAATGCCTTACACTAAGAGTTTCTCTGCAGCTTACATACACACAGTTTAGACTTGGTTAAGTTTTTCCCATGGTGTGGCCAAAAAAATCACTTGAACGGTAATTTCGACAATAAACACCATAACCTATGCAGTCAGGGTTAATAAAAATTAAATAGAGTGCAAACTTGCATTGCTTTGGATACAAAAATGACAGTTTTCATCAGATATGGACATATTTTAATTTCTAACTGACCCTGGCCAGGGCACTGCAAGTTATGTTCTGTTCTATGGAAAAAAAAGTCATCAAGCTTGAACAATTCAAGTGGCTTGTCTCAGGTGCAATTTTTCATGATATGGCAAAGATTCAAAAAATTAAATATGCTGTAATTGGCAAAAGTTTATACGGTTTAAAATTTAAAAGCCATATATCAGCTGTTTAGAGTCTTCCCAGAATGGAATCACTTTATTGAAAACTATGATCTCTTTATATTTTCACTTAGTTAATGAAACTGTCATCTCACCAGATCTTTAAGAGTCAGTCTGATTTTCAAATCTTTTCATTTCAAGTTAACAAGTGTTTATTGGACACATTCTGATAACATTCTCCTAGGGACTGTGATTGCTATATAAGATTTACATGACATGTTTCTTATAGCCAGAGCACATTATTTGGCGACATTAGCTATACATAAAAGATAGAGTTAAATAATTATATAAAGCAAATAAAATACATCTACCATACTAATTGGAATTCTACAAAAATTGTGAATTATACATTTGCAAAACAGGGAAATTAGTAGAAATCTGGAGTCTCTACTTTTAATTGTTCTGAATTGGGAGAGAGAATATTCTAATAAGGGTGCCCAGGGCGCTTAACAAAGATGAACACTCTTAGGCTATTTAAATTTCAGAAAGGAGGTGGTTGTTTGGACAGCTATATTGTCATTGCTTCAACGAGTCTGAAAGCAGCCCGAGTTCTCTGAAAACTTGAGATGAGGAGGCAAGCTTTGAGCTGAATTTTAGTTTTCATTCATTGCAGTGTAGGGGTTGCCTGATAACGCAATTACTTTCCATGCTGCATTTTGAGAAAATTTAGCTCTCTGAAATTTAAACTTATGAGTGGATAGAAGAAAGACACGTGGTCATACAACACCTGTGACATCTCAAATTTCATCCCTTTATCTAAAAGAAAAGTAAGAGCTTGTATGATAACTAACACATTTTTATTACTAAATCTATTGGGTATAGATGGAACTAATATGAATCAGTTTGAATTTTCTTAATTTTCTCATGTATTTTTTGTATAATGGTACTCTCTATAGAGTATCTAATATTATGACAAAATTGCCTGCTATTAATCCCTGATAAATAGGCATAATATTAATGTCATGAATGAAAAGAGAAAAAGAGTAAGATGGAGTCTTGAATTCTTAGATCTTAGTCTGTTAAATACAGCCATCATAGCTGCTGCTCTACCTATATCAATTTGCACCTCCAATTAATACAACTAGGAGGTAATACACTTTAGACAAAGATTTTTTTAAAATTACTATCTGGCCTATGGCCCCCCCAAATGCTATTTCCTTTAGTGACCTATGCTTGGCCATATGTTAATTCTCATTGCACAGATTCAAGCTAGTCATTTGCTCTGTGGTCACTTGTCCTTGAGTCCCACCTCTATTCCTGGTGGCCAATTAATAACAACAGTGCCATTCATTCCACACAGGGAGGAAGAACGAGATAGCCTTTTCATGTCAGTAGAATTAAGCCATCTACAGGAAAGAATATAAATAGTAAAGACTTTACATAGAAAAAATATTTTAATCTCTTTATTTTTCTAAATGTATACTTCAAATTCTAAAAGATGGCCCAGATTTGCTCCTTTGTCCAAATCTTCCTACAGAGTTTCTCTTTAGAAATGGAATGAAGATGGAGAGGGCATGAGTGAATGATTAAACTCCCTCTAGTGTAAGAAAATTTAGCCAAAGGAAACGTGACAACTTTGTAGAGGCTCTCTTTCCTTATAAACAAATTTTCCTGCATGTTTATTCTAAACACCGTCTACTAAGACTTACATGCATCTTGTTATATTCTTGGTTGTTTCTGCTTCTTATTTCTCTATAAAAATAAAATGCATACTCATTAAATAGTGACTATGTATTGGCTTTTAAATACATAGGAATGCCTCAGCAAAATCACTTTCTTAATATCCTGACAATTAGGTGTTTAAGTGGAATGTTTGTTTAATAACAAATTTTGGACATCAGTAGATTGTATAGTCATATTTCACACAATATGACAAACAGCTCTTGAAATAATTTCCCCTTGCATGTTTCAAGTTAAAATTTTGCTTCCATAGAAAAGGGTAATTTCAAAACGTTCATAAAAGTTAGCACAGTAGTGAGTGGTGGTACAAAATAGTTGAATTAATGTCCCCTGTTCAAATCTGTGTTAATGTTTTTATTTTTCACACCCATGTAGAGTTTCCTGAGCGAGTAGCTCTGGAGATGTAGAATCTTACAAAAGATGTCTACTAGATCTAAAAAGATATAATATGTTATTATACTTGACTTTTAATTTTTGCACATATGTAGACCTAATATTAATTTCTCCTTTTTCATTTTAAGTTTTCATTTAGCCAGTTGAAATGTTTTGAAAGATTGGTTTTCCCAGAAATACAACCAAGTTTATATAAGAATGTACTGATTAAGCTGCATCCACAAATCAGGAGAGAAAGAAAGGTTTATGAGCAAATGGTGTTCAACATTGGTTAACTACACATTTGAATAAATATGAGACTCTTACCTAACTCCTTACATCAAAATGAAAAATTAAGAGATAAAACTAAAAATTAAAACGAAATAAAGGTTAATCATTACACACTGCAAGACAGGAAAATAACTTCAATAATTTATTCAACGAATATATAGACAGAGATGCTGAGGATACGGAAGTGAACAAAACTGCACAAACACCTGCTCTTTTGGAGCTCACATGCTAGCAGAGGGAGAAAGATAAATAAGCAACATATCTACATGCAATGTATTTTATAATAGTTGGTAAATACTACTGAGAGGAAGGACAGAAAATGTGGAGAGTGGATGGTTTAAGAGTTGCAAATAGATTGGCCACGGTAGGCCTTTTGAAGGTCATATTTGAACAAAGACTTGAAGGAAGTGAGGAATACACCCTGAAGATTCCTGGAGAAAGACTTTCGATGTGAAGGAAACAGCCAATGCAAAGCACCTAAGGTGAGTTCAAATATTGATCGATTTAATTACATATGCATTTACAACTTCTGAACATTAAAAACAGTTATAAATAAGTTAAGGAGCAAAAGACAAACTGGGGTAAAATGTTGAGATCAAATATAACAAAAGTTAATCCACTAGATAGCAAGAACTATGAAAGTTAGAACATTTCTTTATTTACTACAGAATTCCCAGAATTTAGAACAGTGTCTTTTGTATGATGTCCATACTAAATAGAGCTTGAATGTTGTTTAACAACTTAACATATGCTAACAGAAGTGTAGAATGTGGGATACTCACATATATTTTTTGCAGATGTACAATATGGCTTTCTCTAAATATTAGATAGAAATAACACATCGCAAGTCTCAAAGCTTCATGTTATTAAACTCAGTCATCTCTTTCCCTCATCTTGTTTAGTTATTTTCAAAGCAATAGTCATTCCTAATGTTATATTTTATATTTATTTTGTTATAATCTATCTATTAGGGAATCAATTTTGTTTTGCTTTTTCCTCTATGCCAAATCATAAATAGTTCCTGGTAAATCACAGTTTTCTATAAATACTTGAATAAATGAGTGAACAATTGCACTTCCAGCAAATGATCCAATTGAAATAAGAAATGCAGTCAAGGATTTATGTACAAAGATGTTCATTTCAGTAGAATTTAAAATAAAAAATTGGAACATGTTGCATCTATAAAATCAAGGTAATGATTTAAAATTGTGGCATATTCCTTTGATGGAAGATCATATAGGAATTAATCTTCTTTACAAAGAACTTTTACTGTTACAGGAAAATGCTCACAATGTGTTAAATAAAAATAGAGCAATACTAAATCCTATGACATTCCATTAACACTTGTTGAATTGAATCAGGTATTAGTAGATGTTGATTAGAACTGATTTCTAGAATTGTGAAAGACCTACAAATACACCTCATATAGGCATTTTCTAACATTTATTTTCTTTTTGTGTATATCAATTCTCTTATTCAAGAGAGTTTTCAATCAGGAGCTTAATAAGAAAAATCACATTTTAAATGAAGCCACTGTGATTCAGAGAGGGGAAAGAGGGAGGATAGTGTGGGAAAGGCCCAGTTTCCTATTCCTAAACTCCCATCCTCTTATCCCCATTTTGTTGTCCATGGAAGGCTCAGAGACAACACTTTAGGACTCTTAAAATGCCTCTAATCATAGTGAAAAAAAAACAGGATTGTTCTAGTTTAACTGAGATCCAGAAAAACATATTGAGGCACAAAAGTTCAAATCATTATCTGTGGATACGTGTCTTTTTTCTTTCTTCTTCTTCTTTTTTTTTTTTTTTTTAATGAGGAACATTAGCCCTCAGCTAACATCCATTGCTAATCCTCCTCTTTTTGCTGAGGAAGACTTGCCCTGGGCTAACATCATGTCCATCTTCCTCTACTTTATATGTGGGACGCCTGCCGCAGCGTGGCTTGACAAGCGGTGCTTCAGTCCGTGCCTGGGACTGAACCTGCAAACCCTGGGCCGCCGCCAAAGCAGAGGGCCCGAACTTAACTACTATGCAACTGGGACGGCCCCATGTGTGTGTCTTTTTTGTAAATAATTTTTGTATTGAATATATTTTATACATAGCATTGCATAAATTGAAGGTGTGCAACGTTACTTTAATACATTTATATATTGTAATAAGATTGCTGTGGTAGTGATATTTATCACATAACATAATTATAGTACAATGTTGTCTTTATTCACTATACTGTGTATTAGATCTCTATGGCTTACTTACTACTTGTTGCAAGTTTGTAACCTTAAATAACATCAATCTTATCTCCCCTCAACCATACCCTAGTAATCACCATTGTACTCTACGTTTTTCAGAGTCTGACTTTTTCAGATGCCACTTATTAGTGATATCATACTGTGGATATGTGTCTTAATAGAAGAAATCTGGGACCGGAAAACTACTCCTTTGATCCTGTTTGAGTCCTTTTACTACCCCTTTTCCTTGTTGGCTAAGGCTCCCAAAGTCACCAAAATTCACTCATCTCTCGTGTACACTGTACTGCTCTGGCAGTAACTTAGCTGATAGGAGTGGTCCCCATGTGCATAGAAGGAATACCCTCCATGGAACTGAAAAGTTATTTTTTATTACCGTGGTAACAAATTGCCACAAATTTGACAATTTAAAAAAAACACAAATTCATTATCTTATAGCTGTGTAGTTCAAAAGTCTACATGGGACTTAGTGAGCTAAAATCAAGACGTCAGCAGGGCTAGGTTTCTTTCTGGAGGCTCTAGGATAAACTATATTTCCTTGCCTTCTCTAGCTTCTAGAGGCTGTCTATGTTCCTTGCATTTCTTGCCTCGTGACCTCCTTGTTCAGTATTGAAAGCCATTAACATTACATCTCTCTAACTATACTTTCACAGTCACATCTTGCTCTCACTTTTTTCTCCTTCCTTCTTCTTCCACTTATAAGGAGCGTGTTATTACATTGGGCCCATCCGGAAAATCCAGGAAAATCTCCCTATTTTAAGGTCAGATGATTAGCAACCTGAATTCCATATGTAACATTAATTCTTCTTTACCATGTAGCCTAAATATTCACAGGTTCTCTGGATTAGGACACAGCCTCTTTAGGGGACCATGAATCTGCTTATCATGAAGAAAACGTAAAGAAAAATTCCCCCATATATCTGACTTCTTTTTCATACCCAACACACACACATGCATCCACGCACACACACACACACACACATACACACACACACACACACAGTCTCTTCTGTAATGCAAGGAAGTTTCAGCTTTCCTTCTGGCTAAGGCACATAGAAAAGCTACAAAAATGTGAATTTTATTTAAAAGAAAGTAGTAAAGTGAAAACTCACTTAATTGTCCTCCACTTAACATACTCACAAAATTAACGGTCAATTTCCAAGTGTTTTAAAAAATAATACTATATCTTCTACAGCACCCTGACCACTGGACCACTGTGACTACATCCAAATACTCCTGTTCCTACTGGCCACACTGTAAACAGGCCAGGAGTCATTTATGTTTATTCCTTTTTAATCAACCTTTCTTAAAATTAAATAACTAAGCTTTTTAAAAATTAATTAACCATTCTCTATCCAGTCAGATATGAGAAATTGTCCACATTAACTCTTTAACAAGTTAATGTTAAATGTGGATTTTGATGACTGAGGGGAGACATGTGGATTTTGATGACTGAGGGGAGTCTGGAAAGTTTAGAATTTGGGGATGGAGATGGATGATGATAACCATGAATGGGGACCTTATGGGACCAGGGACTATAAATGGGGGCCCTTGGGATAACAGCAGGAGAGAGTTCTTGGATGAGATTTGGGTCAGTTCATAAACTTTGTCTATTTTAAGTTTTACCTGGGCTTGCGTTCTGTATTAACTTCTGCTCTGCACCACCATTTTATTTTTCATTAAACCCCTATCTAGAATCAAACTGTTCAAGTTTTAAAATTGAGTTATATATCAGTTAGCCCCAAATTGGTAGATTTCCCTGGTGCATTTGAAAAGAGTTTTGAGAATATCATCACGTTCAATTGAGTTCTTACCATTTCTTGGTGTCTCTTAATTAGCTCTATTTCCAGAGACTTTGAGTGACTTTTTGCTATAATAAACTAATAAATTGGGTGGGTCAAGGTTAATGTAATTCTAAACTGTCAATCAAATTTCGCAGCTTCTCAGCTCATTAGTATATGTTGAACTGTTTCACTTATCTTTCAACCAGATTTCATTAAAACTACAAAAGCTTATTTTATCTAAGTTTATAATGTTTTTTGATGACATTGTCTAGAGAAATTAGGATTCTGAATAGCAATTACATGATATTCTTGCAACTGAGATAAATCAAAAGAAGAAACATCCATAAAGCATTTTCATTATACATAAATGATAAGTTTGGTCTATTTTACTGGGTTTAAAATATTTATAAATCCAGTTACTAGTAAACTGATCACAGAAAGGTTGCATCCAGGAAAGGTGATATGCTGCTTTTCTTAGTAACACAATTTTTTTTTCATTATAATGGAAGCCTCTAGTGGATAGATTATTCTATTCTATCCACTCACTAGTGACTCAAATGTTCTAAGATTTAAAGGAAATGCTTCAAATGTTTCATCATCAAGTGGCCATTCTTCAAATGTAGGAATCCAGTATAATGAAAATGTACAAGCCAGGAGCTATCATATTCAATATCTCATTTAATCTTTGCAACAATACTGGGTGATAGGACTTATTCCCACCTACTGATAAGGAACTGAAATTGAGAGGAGTGAAGTTACTTTCCACCTTTGCACAGCATGGTAGAATCAGGATTCAGACACAGCACCCTCAGTTCAGTGCTTATCCCATACGACAACAATTGCCTTGGGGCAGAGCAGCATGTGATTCAACCTCATAGGATCTCTTGTAGGATTGGAGTATGCTTAGCAGATCTTCTTGTCTTCCACTTAAGCTATATCAACTAAATGCCTAATGGAATTTTATCAACATATTGAGAAAAAAATAATCTTTTTGGAGAAACTATCTAGGGCAAGAGAATAAAGGAGAGGAAGAAGTATTTGCTTATAGGGAAGATGGAATGGATGGTTTTTTAAAAAATAATTAAGAAGGAAAGAACAAACATAAAAATGGCAAAACTTGGGTTGATTTGGGATAATCTGGCATGGTACTTTTATTAAAAGAGAGAAAAGCAAGAGAGGAAATTAGTTTTTATTTTATACTAACAAATGTCAAGCATTTTCATATATTTTATATACTCATAATTATGCTATAAGGTTGTTTTTATAATCTTTATATTACATATAGAAACAACACAGGGCTCACTCTTTAAAATGCTAGGATAAATTCGTTAGATAAGAACAAATAAAACTGAGATGAATGCAGGTCTATCTGTCTCTAAGATCATACACTGTCAGCTGCTTAACATTTAGCATCCTGTCAAACAATATTCCAGTATGAGTTATCAGCGAAAACAAAATAAATTACTATCCTTTCTCAAAATCATGGTGATGATGTTGTCACTGTAATGGAAGCATTAAATAAATATGCTCACAACTTTCTGGAGTTGTAAGTAAAAACATTTACCTAAGGCTCTGAGTGTTAATTATAACAAAATATGGCTATTGAAAACATTTGATGATGGAATTAATTCATGCAACACTTTATTTTAAATAGATCTTCATACAAAGTTAATGTAAATACACAGTTAAGAACTTATTCTAGAAAGAAAAGAAGACTAAGGCAGTGAGTTACACTTAGCAGATTTGACTCAAATAATAATAATAAAACAAAGTTGGAGATTTAAAAGATACCCAAAAAGGTGTCTTCGAAGAGTTAAAGTCCAACTATATGAAATAAGTCTTAAGTTTCTCCCCCTGATTTTTCGTGATTTTATTTCACTACCAGGAATATCACTGTGGAAATACTTATTTACTTAAATGTTATGCAAAGAAGATCAGTGCCTCAGTTGCTAAATATTTTCGATATTTTTACTCCTTTGTGGAGGCCAAGTTGGAAGAAGTCATGAAATTTCTATTACATAGCTACTAACTTACAAGAAGAATATAACTTGGTTCCTTGAGTAGCCATATTTTTTTAAGAAGAAAACCTATTACTCTACTAATCACACCAGATTTGATTCAGACATTATTGCTCAAGGAAGAAAACAGTCACAGATGAATGGGCATGGAAACTTTCCAATTTGACTGGGCTATGCATAAGCTTGATGTTGGCCTTATGTTTTACAACTGCGTGTGTCATTACAATCGTATTTTCATAATGGAAAATAATCGGTGTTCCTTGCATGCAAGCTTGAGAAATATGACTGGCTGGAACATTATATCTCTTAGCAGTGTTAATGTAAATCTTTGCAAGAGTATAGAAGATTCTAAGTGCCCTTAAAGGACCCATTTTCAAATATCTGAGCAGAGAGGAATCTACATCAATGTCTTAGAAGGCTGTTGGCTCAGTGGAGAGAACATTGGCTTGAAAGTTAAAAAACTCACACTCAAACTCCATCTGCTATTAGCAAGTTTTGTGACCTAAGGCAACATCAAATGTCACATATGTTAAAAAAAAAAAAGAGTATAATGTATAAAACTATTCACCATGAAGTGTTATAGTAAAAATAACATGAGCCACACATTTGTCAAAAGTGAAATATTTGTCAAAAGCAGAAATATTTTTCAGTTTCCCTTTACTCGTGGATTGATGGAACCCCTTTTAAAAAGGGTGTGCACCCAAGGATAGAGATTGTGTCAAATTCTTTACTTAACCCCTTACATAATAACTTTGTGGTTCTGAAGAGGCCTTGGTAATAAAATGGCCGCAAAGATACTGAAGGGTCACTCAATTCACAGAACACTCTGTCATACAAAAACAGCTGTGGTGTGAAATGTCAATTGATCGCATATATTTTTTTTCTCCAGTTTATTTCATTTCTTCCCCCCAACATAGAAATATATCTCAATTCTTCCACTAGACATGATCTGTCTTTTGTGACCATTCTCGTGCTTCCCCCACAGTGTCTGGACAAAATAACAAGATAAGATACTAATAAGTTTGATGGTATTGAGTAATAAATTAATCTACATAAGATACCTCTACTCAGTGAAACAGTCTAAGATAGCTAATCTTTGCAGACAACATAAAGTTCATATTTGATCCATAATGTTTGTACATTTTACTTAAGGAATAAGATGAAAAAGAAATGTCTACAAAAAAGTGCTCTTTAGTTAACAATGATTCATTTAGGAAGGATCATTTTTCTTGAAGGCAGAGAATAAGGGTCAATCAGGTACTGAACTTGCAAAAGAAACCTTCAGTGAGTAAGACAATAGATGGATGTGCTGCAGAGCCAGGGTAGTAAAAAGAATGATCATTTTCTCATACTATTTGTTAATACAATAATTGTTATTAGGATTTTCACAATTATTTGTTTTAAGGCCATTCAGGATTTCTTGATAAAGTTGTTGTCCTTTACACCAAATGCTGTAGCAGAACATAACCCTTCTCAAGAAATGATTACACACCCGACCACGGTATAAATCTTTCCAATTGCAGTAATTCTATCAAGTGTTTCAAAAACCTTAAATCCAGTGTCTGAGATTTACAGCTTTTTCCTATGGTTCATGGTTAATGAGTTGTAGCTTTTTCCTGTGGTTAATGGCAGTGGGAGGCAAGCTACTGGGTCACTGAATGGATCATTACAGGACTCTGATATGCTCACTCAAGAGGAGAAATTGAAAATGGGAGAAAGAGAAAAAAAAAAGAGACAAAGAAGGACCAACGGGGTAGACAGAGAGGGAAATATGGAGAGTGAGAGAAAGAGAGAGAGAAACGGCAATAGAAATGGAATGGGCTAATCATTTTTTCTGATGACATGTAATATATACACTCAAGGAAGAACAAGGAGGAAAAACATGAAAACATTAATGTACAACACTGTGTAAGTTTAAGGTGTACAATGTGTTGGTTTGATACATTTATGTATTACAAAATGATGCTGAAAAAAGAAAATTAATGACACATAATTTTGTTGGAATTACATACAATTAAAAAATCACATTTTCCAATTTAAATTAATGAAAACTTTATGATTTGTGTGTGTTTGTGTGTGTGTAGTCCTGTGTGTGTAGTTTGAAATTGTCCATAACTCCATCATTTACTAGAAACAGCGAGTTATGATATGTACCTTTTTATTTAGGTATGTGTGAATAATACAAAGGAACACAATATACACAATATTTTATAAACATTTTGCATTTATTTTAGCAATAAATACACTTCAGCAAAAATTGTATAATATTTCATTTTAGGAATACGTCTTAGTTCAGTACTTTTTTCAAGTAGATTGCTTCCAATTTTTTAGCAATTATAAACAGTGCTATGATGAATCTATTGCAGGTATAAAATTATATCTGCCCTTAGTTATTTTCTTAGGAAAAATTCTTAGACATAAAACTACAGGCAAAAGGCAAGTAACATTCCAAGACTGTTGTAATATTTAGAGATAATGTCATTCAGAAAGCTCATCCTAACTTAGATTTAACCAAAAAAAAAAAAAATCCATGATATCACAAGGCTCAATTTTCTTACCATAGAAACCACTGGTTATCATCATATAGTTCAATATTTGACAATTAAAAATCTTATCACTTATTTTGTAGCATTATCACTATTCATATTGAACATGTCTTTACATCTATGTTTCTTCTGCTTTGCTTGTTTATGACCGTGATCCATTTTCTTTGGGAATGTGTGGCATATTTATTGATTTCTAAGACAGTTACATATGTTGGAAACATTAGAATTTAGCAAGATGTTTTTCCTATATCTTGTATGTTTCATATCAAGCTTATTACTGGGTATGTTATATATTTTTCTAATGTAAATGATATAATTTTCTTATGATTGTCTCTCAGGTTCTTGTGGATAAAGGCCAATTGATGTCTTTCATTTAGTTAACTACATATATTACTGAGTTTTCTTGTTAATTTAAAATCTTTAAGTTGAAAATGGCCTTTTTTAAGTAGACAATTTTAACATCTTCGAATAAGGATAAATTTTTTCATCTACTTCCCAATATACATAGTTCCTATTTCAATTATTGTGCATATAATTATTGATTAGTGGTATTAGAAAATATGTAAAATAATAATTGTGATAGACAGAAGACTTTTATTTTAGAGCATATTCTAGACTTTTGCCACTATGTTTGTATGCCATTTAGAAATATATATTTCTTTAATGTTAAAAAAGTGTACTTCTATTAACAGTCATTTAAAGATTTTCCTGGGATTAATGTTGAAATAAAAGGTAATTATTGCATATATCAAAAATTGTGTTCTTTTTGTCTTTGATATTATATTAATTTATATTAACAAACTTAATACTATTGAATTATTCATTTGACTCATTCATTCATTCTCAGAATAAAACACACTTAGTCATGGCATTTTCTTCTCTTAACTGCACTCTTGAAACTGCTGCAATCATGTTTTGTTAATTAGTTTTTTATCTATACTCCCAACTGAGGAATAATCTGCAGTTTTAATTTTTGTATGCTGTCTTTAAAATATTTTGGAATGAGGGTTATGATAGAATTTTATTAAAACATATGAAGATTCCAGTTTTTACTTCTAGTCAACAATATTTTACAGAGTAAAGTTTGAAAATTCATAAAACTACATTTCAGTGGGGATATTCTTAGGCAACTTTAAATCTTTTTTCCATAGTTTGCATTCTATTCAAGTATTCTGTTTCATTTTTGTTGTTTCTTTTAATTAATATTACCCTAAAACATCATTCATTATATTAATTATTTTATATTGATTAACGGAATTGTATGTACAATTATTTAATTACTTTAATTTCCCTTATATCTGTGACTGTCATTTCTTAATTCATTTCATTTGCAAGAGGTTTGATTTCTTTTTGTTTCTTTAGCCTATTCTTCTTTTATTCTTCCTAATATGCATTGTGAATAAAGAATGTATACTGTATTCCCTTTACTTCTTCTGTATATCTGGAGCTATTTTCAGTTTTGCTTCGTAACCTGAAGTACAATTGTTTTTCTAAAGCTTCAATGACCATTTGAACAAGTATATATACTCTCTTCATATAGTAAAATTATGTATCTATTAAATCATGATTATTAAATATATTACTAAAAATCTTGTATGACATTTGTGTCAACTTGAAAAAGTGAGCAGTGTGTTTGAGTGAGGGGTAGAGAATTGCATGTTTAAATATCATTCATTTTTTGAATGTGATCCAACAAACTTTTTTATTTTTAAAGCAATCTTAAGTTGAAAATTTAAATTAGTTTG
The DNA here is from genome assembly GCA_031878705.1 of Tapirus indicus. NCBI lineage: Eukaryota > Metazoa > Chordata > Mammalia > Perissodactyla > Tapiridae > Tapirus > Tapirus indicus. The sequence continues at coordinate 64,777,349 of CM062923.1, forward strand.
TTCCATTTTATTTAATTCTATTTCTAGAATTTTTTTAACTTAAATGTTTGTTTAATAACAAAACTTAGATTAATTTCTAGGTTCAATTAATTTTGTTGCTCATCATCGTAATTACTTTTTTATTATATTCTGGCTATACTTACATCATTGATTAACAGCAAAGATTATAAATCACAGAATAACTTCAGTTTACTAAAACCAGAAAGGAAATTTCAAGTATCTTAGGCATATGAAATAAAAATTAAACAATGCCCTTTTTCATCGATGTTGAAAGCTTCTGTGCACCTGGGCTTGACAGAGAAGCTGGAGAAATCCACCTTCCAAATACCCAATAAAATACAATAAGAAATAAGAACTGGTGCTGAATCTGGGAAAGAGTGTCAACCCAACATCAAAAAATTTTAGAAATCTCTCAGAATATTTAAAATGAGACCAAATGGAAAGAAAAAAACAATCTATTAGTGATTGACCATATGCGAGAAAATATTTGCCTCAGGAATAAGAGGTGGATCCTGAGAGTAAACTGAGTGAAGTCGTTCTGATTGGGGTGAGAGGAGCCAGAGGAAAGGACAAATGGGCTAGTGGTGTGGAGTGTGAGGGAGGGCATCTATTCTGTCCTCATGGAAAGTCCATCAGCTAAGTGAAAATGTATCAAAATGGGATTCAGTTCTAATGATCACAACAGATATACGCCTTGAGGTATCTTCTGGTTAAAGTTGTGTCTCTGTTAATAGGGGACTCTGCCTCAGATAAATTTGCAAGATTTCTGTTTAGTGAAGAGGTGAATCTACCTTCTCCATCTACCTCAAGCTGTACTACCATTCTTTTGCCCCCAAAACTCAGGCCTCTGACATTTTACTAGAGATAATGGTTAAAGTGAAGGTGGTTGAATACATTAACCTCCTTCACTTAAGTGATTTTTTAAAAATTCTTCCATATTCAGAACACAGAGTCATTCAGGTACCTCATGTCATGCCTGATGGAAACCATTTCAACCATGTCCATTTGTCTAGGACATGATAGATAAGAAAAATGTTCTCTTTGAGGGCTGTCTAAAAGGGAAAAATATTAAAATACAAAAAAAAAACTTCAAATAAAGGAACCACTTTGGGAATTTGTCTTTTTATAAAAAATTTACTATAAAAACTGAAGAAAACTGTAAAATATCTCTTCAGTGTTCTCATCAAGATTCAATAGCATGCTGTTTCTATGAACATAGAGTAATTATTAAATAATGAGAAATAAACTTTACTGAGGAAATGTTTGTTGGAAAAAAAAGGTAATTCTTGCATGTGTAAAGGTAATCTGGTAGTAAACCACAGAGTAGTAACTGAAAAAAACAAACCAAGGCATTTGAAAATAGAAAAATTTTCTCAACAATCAGAAATTAAGAATAAAGTGATGGAAGTGATGAGAGGAAAAAAGTGACAAATAGAATAGATGTTAGAGATAAAAAATATGTAGAATATAAATTTCAGAGCAGAGAAGAAAATAGGATTATAACAATTTGACCAAAGTAGTGGTAGAGTATTACGATCACAGGTTAAATAAAAATACTTATGAAAAATTACCAGCATCTTATTGTGCCCAAGTTCTTAAAAATATATATAATTTCTTAAGTTGAAATCCAAGAAACACATATAAGGTACTAATGTCAGGGGGAAAATCAAATAGGCAAATTAAAATGTTAATAGTTACTGTGCTCTCACTAATTTCAGATCCATGGTATTTTGAGGTAAAATCTTGTGACCTATAATTCTACATCCGCAAAACTCAGGTGTGCGAAAATACAACTATACTTATAGAACTAAGTTTAATATCTGACTTGGAATCCCAACTTGCTTCCTAGCAGTCATATTTATCTAGTTATTCCCTGGTAAATTAAATCCAGCTAATTCCACTAAAAAAATATTTTTAAACCTGTCACATTTCAAATAAAATCCCATATTTGAGTTCTCTTGCTCTCTTCCTCTGGTTGACTCTACCTCTCCAGCAAGAAATGTATAGTTTATGAGAGACTGTGCCCATATTTTCTACTGGAGTGTGTCACACACAGGTGACTTTCGTTAATATATGCTTTTTGGTGTAGAGCAGGGGTTGGCCGACTTTTTCTCTAAAAGCCAGATAGTAAATATTTTAGACTTTGTGGGCCATATAGTCTTTGTTGCAATGACTCAACTCTGCCATTGTAGCTTAAAAGTAGCCAAAGACGATGTTTAAGTGAATAAACACGGCTATATTCCATTAAGAGTTTATGTAAGAAAACAGAAGGCAGGCTTAATTGGGCCTGAGGGCCAAGTTTGCCAACCCTTGGTACACAAAGTTCCCAGAACTCCCTCCAAGATCCTTTGAACTTAAATATATTATTTTTAAAACTGGGATTCCTAGCGCTGGCGTTCTTAAAAACACTCTGTGTTTCTAACCAGAGAGACATGGTGTGTATCCCCACTAGACGGGTTTACTCCTGCTACTAAGCTTTGTGCTTAACTCAGAGTCACCCTAAACTGTTGGACCTTCTTCCAGGCTATTTACCTATATAGAACACTCAGAGAGATGTCTGGGGTTCCTTACTGTGCATATATTACCATTTGTCCATCTCTGCACGGCTGCCAAGTACCGTGAATCAAGATGAGAAAATTGAGCTCCCAATTTACTGTCTTTTCCGGTTCATGTCATTCTCAGTCATATCCCTAACAGTCCTCCCCACTCCTGCATCAGGATTAACCTGAGGTGACGTAGCGATAAGTTACACATTGATTCCCATCTCCTTTTCTTCCATGTTTACTCTTCTCTACTCCCCATTATCTTAGCTAGTGCCCCCCAGCCCCTCATTTTTGTAGTGGTAAGGGAAAATGTGCTTCCAAATCTCTTCTGTCTGGAATTTAGCCTGCAATCTTGACAAGAGGCAAAACATGGCATTTTTTTTTTCCTGTTGGGGCAGGGCAAAGGACTGGACACACCATTCGATATTTCACGGCATTAGTTAGTTTTCCAGGATGAATACTTCATGTATCATCTTTTCACAAAACAATAGCAATACTATGTTAACAAACAATGAATACTAAAAATTGTAACAACACATCAGTGTATAAGAAATACACCTTTGTAAAAAATGCCTGCCCTCCTAACCCATTTATGAAAGTTCTGCCAGTTGCTGGATTAAGTGTTAAAAATCACAAAACAGCAACAAACCTGCAGCAAATAAATATTGTTTTAAAATTTTATTTAATGTTCAAGGTTTTTTGCTTGAGGTGGAATCAAATGATAATATTGTGTTTTCTTTCTGTTGGTTCATATTTAGATTAAATCTCCTATGTGTAGCTGTGTACCAACTCTGGCCAGAAAAGGAGAAGAGAGAGGATGTAAAATTATCTGTGTTGTCACTCTTGGTGGCCTAGTTAACAGCCATTTCTTGTCCTGTATCCCTTAATAACAGCCTAACTCATGTGATAGAGACTAAAACTGCCAGAGTGTCAAGTTAGCCTCACTTGCAGCTAGGAGTGGCTCTGTGACCTGGTTCTGACCAAATAAACTTAAGATGTTTTTAGGGGGAATTCTGAGAAAGATTTCCCTTCACGGTGAGAAGAGACATGAGAGCGAATGATGTCCTCATCGCCACCCACGTTTTGACACCAACTTCACCGAGGGTTGCCAAGACCACACTCGGGCTTGATCCTTAGCTAGAAGGACTCAAAGGACTCGGAAAAGCTGTTATACTCAGGGCTATGGTTTATTCTAGCAAAAGGATGTAGATTCAAATCAGCAAAAAGAAAAGGTGAATAAGGTGAAATTCAGGAGAAACAAAGTACAAGCTTCTAGGTGTCCTTGCCCAGTGGGGTCACACTGACACGCTTAATCCTCCGAGCAACAGAGTAGAACATATGCAAAGTGTTGCCAACCATGGCAGCTCACCTGAGCCTTAACATCCAGGGGTTTTTTGGGGGGAGAGGATCAGTCACATAGGCATGCAGCACGTCTGTGACCGACTTCAACTGAGACTTAATTCCCCAAAGCAAAAACAGGCATTCACCATAAACCACATTGTTAGCATAAACTATCTGATCAAAGTGACACCTTATGGCCCAAGGCCTCAGGTATATACAATACACCTCAGGTATACAATATATACCTCAGGTATACAAAACAAAAAATATTTTTAAAAATCAGCCAGAATATTCCAAGGACTCAGAGTTCATCTCCCAGGAACCAGCCAGTCCTGAAGGCAACTCTTTCTTGGGAATGTGGGGTTTGAGCAACTGGCCTCCTGAGTTGATCCTTTTCTGCACATTTGGAACATGGCTGTGTGAGGACACGATGTGTGAACTCTAGTCTTCATCCTGTGACTCTAAGGTGAAAGCTGGGAGAATTGTAGAAGCTGGTAGGAGCCTTGACATTTTTGAACTTCTGATTTACCACCTCTGAACCACCTTCCTGTGACTGCAGTTATGTGACATATATTATTAAACTCTTCCTTAAAGCTATTTTATTTGGCTATTCTCTTTGGTTCAGCTAAATGGATCTTAACTGATTCAGCATCCAATGCACACCATGACACACGAGTGATGTTTGAAGGCTAAAAATATATATATTCTGATAGAATTGGATCTTAGAGTGAATGTCGATGTGACAGAAAGTCTGTCTCATTGTCTTGTCTTTTTCTGGTCCTCTGTCCAGTACTAAGTAGATGGAATAACTACAATATCTCAATTGTGACAATTCTAACACATTCTCATAATCTTTTACTTACATATATTTTCTTGATATGTTATTTATTTCCACTAACCTAATCTAGTGTTTTACATAATGAACTCTCAATAAATATACTGAATGTTCAATCTGAATTCCAATTAGATCTTTTTCCAATGAAATTTTGCCACATAACTCTTTCAAAAAAATAATTCAGGATTCTTTTCTGGCACCTACAGATAATAAAAATCACTTTGAAGGAGATATTTATGACATTAGTATTGATGGAAATGGTTAATTTGTATCCATTCCACATTTTTCTATCTTCTTTCTCTTCCTTTCTACAGAAATAAGAATATTTTTCCCAGAAAGAATAAACTTTGATGTAACCCTCTGTTAGTTTCAGATAGGCTGCTTTAAATCCTAACTTTCCAGCAAGTTCCTTCCATAACACTTTGAGTTTTCAGCCCAGTTTTAGACTGTGGACACCCATTTTATAATCTCCTGGCTTGAATGTTTGGTTTTGAAATAAAGGTTTAGTTTCCTATAGAATTCTGAAGGTTTTGCTCTGAATGAAAGAATGACATTGAGGTTTTAGTAATTTATTTTAGAACCTGGAGAAGACTTCATTTTCATACCTGCCACACGAGGTGATATGTTGGCCCTAATGACATTCTAAAGTTGTCAGTTTGATTTATTTGTAATTTGGGAGACTCGGCCGGTAGCTCTTTGGAGCTGGTTTATTGGTTTAGAGGTCTTTGAGACTCGAGTGGTAGCTATTGGAGCTCGTTTGTTGGTTTAGAGGTCTTTTCTTGTGTGTCTAAATATAGAATAATGCAAAAGCAGCAAATAAAATATGATATGTAAATTGAAGTGCTCAGCACAACCTCTAGCCCATGGTGGATTCTCAGCAAATGGTCTTTGTCTCCCACTTCATTTGCCAAAACACCGTTATTCTAGGCCTGATATCAACCACATTTTAATTAATTTCTATACTTGAAAAAATGTTTTCCCAGTTTCTCTCTCTGTGTTTTTTCAATTTAAGTAAAGTTTTTTACTTTAGAATGGTTTTAGACTCACAGAAAATTTGCAAAGGTAGTGCAGAGTTCTCACACACCGCTCACCCTGTTTCTCCTATTTTTTTAATCTTATATTAGTATGGTATATTTATCAAAACTAAGAAGCCAGCCTTGGTATATTATTGTTAACTAAACTCTATGCCTAATTCACATTTCACTAATTTTCAGCCAATGTCCTTTTTCTGTTCCAGGATCCTACCCAGGATATCACATTAAATTCTGTCATCATGTCTCCTTAGCTATGACAGTTTCATAGCTCCTTGGTTATGACAATTTCTCAGACTTTGCTTATTTTTAATGACTTGATGATTTTGAGGAGCACTGGTCAGGCATTCGGTTGAATGTTGCTCTATTTGGATTTGTCTGATGTTTTTGTTATGGTTTGACTGGGGCCTTGTGTTTCCGGTAGGAAGAGCACAAAGGTGAAGTGCCTTCTCACCATGTCACCTCAAGTGAATATGCTATTAAGATGACTTATCACTGATGATGCTAATCTTAATCAGCTGGCAGAGGCAATGTTTGCCAGATTTCTGCACTATAGTTACTTTCCCCTCCTTTTTCATGCTCTATTCTGTGAAAGCAGGTCATTAAGCACAGTTCACACTCAAGGGTTAGGAAATTAAGCTCCATCTCCTGGAGGAGGTAATATCTATGTAAATGATTTGAAATCCTTCCGTACGAGAGATTCGTCTCTTTTTCCCATTTATTTATCTAACCTTTATTTATATCGTGTGGACTCGTGAACATTTACTTTATATAATAGGTTATATTATTTATTTTGTTGTTCAAATTGTTCCAGCTTTGGTAATTGGCTTTCTTTCATGTTAGTTTCTATGTCCATTTGACACGTCCCTATTGTTTTGGTCTTTGAGCATTCCCTTACTTTTTGGCACTACAAGTTGCTCCACTGTCATCTTGTATATTCCTGCTTCAGCCCTAGAATCCTAAGCCATTGCTCCAAGGAGACCTGGGTACTTTTATTACCTGGGTACTTTTATTGAGAATGACATTAGAAACTAAGATCTGGGTGCTGGGTGTGCTCATTGCTACTGGGCTCATTTTTATTTTTGTCATGGAAATTTTCAAACATATATACAAGTAGAAAAATTATTGAATCCCTCAAAGCCTTTCACTCAATTATTAATACAGGCAAATCTTGTTTCATCTACTCCCCTACAGGCTTCTCCCTCACACTCCCCATGCCCCATTGTCACAGATCTAGGTATCTACAGAGTTTCTAAAAGATAAAACCCTTTTTAACATAACCACCACGCCATTATCAAACAAAGAAAATTCATTCTGTAGTATTATCCAAACTCCAGTTAGCATTCAAATTTTGTTGATTGTCTCGTATTTTTAAAGTTGATTTGTTCCCCTCCTAAGTTTATTTAACATTGTTAAAAATCCAGGAATTTTATAGTAGCCTTAGCCATGAGTGGGAAGAGTATTATACTGCTAGTCAGTTGCTTAAGCTATACAACCACTAGTTCACCTCTTCAGTAATTGTCAATCAAAATCTGTAGTTTCTAGATCAACCCATTAGCTGAGATTACGTGCATCCCTAATTACAGCTGCTTCTTCTAGAGAGCAGGGGAATGCTTATGGTATAACTCAATGATGAGTATAGCAGAAATGTTGGGTGTTTAGGATTATCTGGAAAAAGAAAGAGATGATAAAGCCTGGACACCAGATTGCTAGATAAGACCTGGCTGAGGGGAAGGTAAGACACAAGATATTTTGTCTGAACCTGAGAGATTAGACATTCAGCACTGCTCCTGGGTGTAGTAGGCACTATGCAAATATTTGTTGAATGAATCTTAAATGCTTTTCACCACAATTGTGCTTTGTCAAATATTATCTAAGATTGCCACTGGCATTATTTTTTTCTGTTTGTATTCATCCACTACACATTTATCCATCCCCGTATTATTATCATTCGATGCATTTTCTTTTAGATGCATTTCTCACCAAAGACATTTAGTTATTGGTTTTTGAACTAGTTTGGGAGTCACTGACTTTTTCGTTAAAATTTTTAACAAAATTCACTTTTGTTTCAATAACTGTTAAACCTAATCTTATTTTCATGTTTGCTCTTATATTTCTTATCCACTTCATTAATTTTCTTCTCCTATATGTTTTTCTAATTAGCACAAAGTTATTTTTCTCAACCCCACCCATTCCCCATATGTTCTAGGAAAGCTTGTCCTGTGCATTTATTAAATTATAGTTTGTTTGACACTTCCTTTAGTCAAATCCCACTGCACTAGTATTTTGCACAGAATTCTCAAGTTTGTCTTGTTTTGATGCTATGTCCTTACTGCATTTCACAAAGGGTACTAAGAATACTCTCATTTTACATATCTTTAGTTATTTCAGTGGTAATTCAGATGCTAATTTGAATTAAGTATGTGGTCCTCAGTGATTATCTTGAAAAAGGAATGTCTTCTTACTGTCTTTCTCATATTCCTGAAATAGTCACATTAGGTGATCTACACACGAGGCGTTCTTAATATTGCTGCCATGCAGATGTAGAGCATTTTTGACACATCTTGTTTTGACACTTACTCTGTTTCTGCTTAGGTTCCTGATCATTTTTCTGTACAGAAAGCTCTACTTGGAGACAAGCTGAAATTTCTTAAACATAGTGGAGACTCGATCACCTGGGCTGCATTTTGCAAATACCTCAAGTGAGAAATAGAAACAAACCTGTTTATATCTTTCTGAAGGTTTCTGTGACAGACACTCATTTACTTTCAGAAACTCACTGGTCCCAAACCCATATTTGAAAACCAAAGCAAAATATTCATAATGGAGATCATAACGTAATCTTTAAACTAGAATTCAGGTATCCAAACTGAACCGTACTGTCTTTACAATATATTTTCCTGAACTCTCCTCATTTGTTCCCTATGAACTTACATGATTATATAGAGTAACTACATATTCATCCCTTTTCTCTTTTTCTTTGGCTCATTGGAGCCATGAACACAACTCAGCAAGGACTTGATGGATTGAACTAAAGCCCATTTGTGTATGTGTCCCAATTTCCAAAGTCTATTTCAATTCTATTCGATTTAAAAGGTATTACAAAACTTCCACTATATGCCAACATTCTTTTAAGTATTGAAGGCAATAGAAAGATAAATGTGTATAGTTCATTCTGCTATAATGCTTGTTCTAAAAATGCACATTAGTCCCAACACGACTGATATATTAAAGAACAATTCGAGCATAATACAAATTTCGCATATGCTTACGCATGATTTCATCTGCGAGAAACACTAACTGAATACAGAAAACTGCACCCAGCAGAACTGAGCCACCAAGTAGGAATGCACAAAACACACACATACACACACCTTAAACAGCTATCAGCTACCTCAGTTCATTGCATGGGCTATGAGCCCCATCGATCCACATCTGTGTTAAAACTTTCCATCAAATTTCATATAGCCCTCCTTCCACCACTTCACAGTAACTCACAAACTGCACCTGTTCTGTCTTAGGCAGAATTCAAAGATGACCTCCAATGACTCATGTCCTTGTATTTTCCCTTGCTTTGGGGTGAGAGGGACTCGTAACTTGATTCTAATCAATAAAACATGGCAGAGGTGATGGGTTATCTCTCCCATGATTATGATACATTATATTGAAAAGGTGAAGAAAATTTTTAGATATAATGAAGTTCCCTAATCAGTGGACTTTAACTGATTTAAAGTTGACTATTCTAGGTGAGTCTTACCTAGTCATGTGAACCCTTAAAAAGAGGGTTTACAGGTGAGAGATAAAGGAAGTAAGAGATGCTCTCCTGCTGGCTGTCAAGAAGCAGACAGTCACATTGTGAGCTGCCTGTGAAGGATGGCCTCTGGGAGCTGAGGCCTCTGTCCTATAACCCAAAAATCTATTCTGCTAACAACCTGAAGGAACTTGGAAGAGAATCAGAGCTTTAACAGAAATGGCAGCCTCAGTTGACACCTTGATTTCAGTCTGAGACCCAGAGGATCCAGCTAAGCTCTGCCTGGTCTTTTGGCCTGTTGAACTGCAAGATGAAAAATGGGTGCTAGTGCAAGCCTCTAAGTTTGTGGTGATTTGTTATGCAAGCAACAGAAAACTAATATAGTTTCTGAGGTCCACAACCACAAACAAACTTCAGTCCCTTTTCAAGGTAAAGTGCCATTTTTTGGCTTTTTTATTTTTTGTATTTGTTCATCATTTACCATGTGTGAAAGTGTGCAACTGTTTTTATCAGGTTCCTATCTTCTTAAATGTGTCACTAAAGAAGTGTTGTGATCCAATCCCATTTTTCCCATAGACCCCATGGTTTTTACTTTGTGATTTTACACAGCACAGTGATTGTTAGGAATGCATATGTCATATTATTTTAGAACTGGCTGCACTCACAATATACTTGGGGAGAAACCTTTTTACAAGTATTTATAATTCAAGCATCCTAAACAGAGTAAAATTTCTTCCAATAGTATTCAATGTAGTTGCCATGTTTACCCAAAATTATCTTTTTTAAAGCAATAAATAATTTGTGAGGCCTTTAGAAATAAAACCAAGTTATTACAAAGTTGTTCTTTCCAATTCCTATCCTTGGAAACAAGAGGTGAGTCTGAGACTTCATTTAGGAATTATTACTCTAAGTGAATTTGTTTTAAGTTCTACTTTTCATAAATTGAGGAATCTAATTGTTTGCTCCTTTGGGATTGGTTATAAGGTTCTCCATTCAGTGAATATTTAGAAGACTTAGTGAAATATGGGATATATTTAAGAGTACTTTTATGAAGGATTAACCAAGATCATAAAAACTTTCATTTAAAAATTTTAAGATAAAATTAAATGAAATAAATAGTCCTACAATGAAAAACTCTTCAAACAAGGCAATGCTATGGCCAATCAACAATAGTTCTGATTCACTTTATATTAGATCCAATAAATTTTATACATAACACATGAATTCTTTGATTCATTCCTTCTAATGGAAGCCCATCATTGTCTATTATTGAAGAGTAAATTGATGAAGTAGAAGAGAACTGAGTTGTAGCTGACATTTTCATGAATTGTTATAACTATGACAATAATGGTGCTTTCATCAAGAAGAAAGAAATTACCACTTCCCAAAATTGGTACATCAGAAAAGCTCATGTAACCATGAAACTTCCTCCTACTTTCACTAGGAGCAAAGCAAAGGCATATGAAAATGTGTCAACATGATGAATGGAGACATAATATATTACATCTGCTTAATTTATTTCTGTGTTCAAATGGCAAATCAACAATTACCTACTGTGATTTTACTTATGACATTTGCATTTGTGGTTATTAGCCATTTGCAAAACTTATATTTCATATATTTTCCGTAGGTCTCTCCTGGGGCCTTTATCAGTGGCTATCTTACACTTTTCCTGGGAACCCTCCCTTTGTTATACCCACCTATCACCTGAGGCACCATCATATTTCTGTACATAGTTGATTTGACTTGGGATGTGAACCTGTCCCAAACTGAGGCAATCAAATTATTCCCTAGGATTTTGGAACTTAAGGGGATTAATAAATCTGTAAAGTCCTCTCCAAAATAAAAATTCCAAGACACAAAATATTGTTCTTCTTGATACCATAATTCTTACAGGTCAGGCATGAGAGATGATGAAGCAAATGCCAGAGATAAACAGAGACTAAGGTTGAAATGGAAAAGACTTGATGACAGAGCTGGCTTCTTGGAGCTACCACCTTTCCCATAGTTGGGTTTTCCAATAGTCGTGTATTTCAAGAGTCAATATATTTTTCTGTTGTCCTGCACTAATTTACTTGGGTTTCCATCATTAGTAATCAATGGATTTCTAATGAATGCACTGTTAGAGAGGTAGCAAATAAATGAACATATGTCATTTAATTCCCTAGTTTATACCTTATGCTTTCTCAGTTTACAAATTCGGTCTAATGTTTTGGTGTTTTTCTCAAGGATTTTCTAGTTTCAAAGCACCAATTTCTCTCTATGGGTTTCTCAACAGTTGGGACAAGAGACAGTGAGACTAAGCAGGTAAAAGGAGGTAAATCTCCTCTAAATAATAAGATTTACTTTCTCATATGATTTTTTACTTTGGAGGTCTTGTTCTTGAAAAACAATTACACTGAAATGATTCAAATAAGCTAATTTTGTAAAAAACATTCCCTAATTACCTTGCTAAATTTCATGCTCCTGGAAGGCAGAAAATTTGCATTTTCAATTTTTATGTGGCTTTACATCAGACATATAATAGTCACATAATAAACGTTGACTCAAATATAAGGACAGGAGCCATGTGGATGTGGAAATTTGGGCTTGTGACAAAAGTCACACTTTAGAATCACACCTCACATCTGATGCTTAAAATCTTTTAAAATATTGATAAAATAAAAATTCAGCGTTAATTGGAATTCTCTATTTTGACTGCCAGTTCTCTCATTTAAAACATTAAAAGTGGTATCACGTATAATTTACTGAATAACAGCAAAAGCCAATTCCGAAGTGTGATGAATGTGTCTAAACAAGTGCAGGACTAGAGGCTGAGATGTAAAGACTTTCAACTGTGTGGTTTCAAGATCAAATTCTGCACTGTGCCTATGGATCTGACCACTATTCACAGAGGAGCTTTGAGGATTTTTAATGATGTAGAACAATCAGTGGTGAAAGATCCAAGACTGGGACATTAAGGGCAAATACAGGTTCATGCATTTTAAAGGCAGTCAGGCCTTAAATAATTTCAGGGCAGGATGAAGCTGCTGGTGCTGGCGAGATGAGCCTTCAAGGAAGCCAACTTACCTTCCCTTTAGATGAACAGGAAAAGGAAACTGTAGCCCAGACTGCTGACTGATTCTCAGTTTTTTCACGCTAACTGAATAACCTTTAATCAGTTCAAGGAATAAAAGTGCTGTCAAGGTTACTATTGAATCCATGATAATTTCCCTTCACTTTTTGAAAAAAAATAAGCAAAAAATTATCAAAAAGCAAGAATGCGGTATAGTCAACTATAATATAAAGTCATATTAAATATATTTCCTGTGATTGGTTCCATGTTACTGATTTAACTTTATATAAACTTTAGAAAGTTTTATGTAAAGTACAACGGTCTTTTAGAGTGAGTTAAGTATGGCTTTTATGAGGATTTCTATTGCAAATGTGGGCAGATGATCAAATTATAGGTTTAGGTTACTATTGAGGATAACCTTCCTTAGGATACTGTTGACTGCACATTTTAGCCTCAAGTTCAAACCTACAAGTTCAGCCTCTTAGGAGTAGCTCTGACTGCTTCAAGGAAATAAAAACAAGTTAAGCCATAGAGTTAAGAGTCAGAGATAACAATGAAAGGAAGAAAAGGCTTGTATTTTGTTTTGTTTTCTTTGTGGATTGCTCTGAATTGTTAATAGTCTCTCCCTCGCCTTTCTTGCACTTCCTTCATGGAGAGATGGCCTGGAGTCACCTCATACCATGAGGAGCTGCCCTTAGTAAAGATCTTATTAAAGACTTAGATGGTCAGCAAAATAAGGCCCATGGGCCACATCTAGCCTGTTCCACAACAAATCTGGATGTGCCCATTTGTTTTCGAATTGTCTATGGCTGCTTTCATGCTGCAGTGGCAAAGTTGAGTGGTTGCAACAGACCTCTTACGGCCCACAAAGCTGGATTTGCATCTACTATCTGGATATTTGCAGAAACTATTTGTCGACCTACCAGAGTTGGGTTCAGGTGGAAGAAGTATAAACTGAGAATTTTAGGTCTGCTCTGCTCTGGTTCTTAGTTTTTTCTACTTTGGTTTTTCCTTTGAGATTTCCTTTGCCGTTAGAGTGAGAGTCTAAATGCCCCGGTCCAGGCTTAAGGACAAGTGAGAGAACAGTCATGCTTCTAGTAAAGTCTTAGACCACACGTGTAGTCCAGCATAATTGACCAGGGTGCAGACTGTAGGGGATTAATACAAAGCCTTCTTATATGATAATAAAGGGAACATTTACCCAGCATTCCCTCCATGCAAATCCCTCATGGATCTAGAGTACGGGACCCAGAGTCCAGCACAGAACACACTGCTTCAAAGTCAAAATCAAAGGGACCTCACATATCCTCTCCTTTAAGTTTGTTTTCAGAATAAAAAACAAACAGGAAAATGTGCTTTGTAGTAGAGCTCTAAAAATATGTTAATTGCAATTAGTTTTGGTTTTTTTCTTATTTGACTGATAGCATATTTTCTTAGAACAGAATCCAGTTGAAGTTGGGGAACCACCTGTGGGGTTTTTCTTTTTTGGTTTCGGTTTTTTTCCATGTATTATCTCTCTGCAGAGAGACTGGAGATCAGTACTGTTTTGACTTCAGGCTCTGTGTACTAATGGTGTAATTTCTAACAGCCAATCCGCAACAAACCCATAAAACTTGTCTTAATGGGATTTTGCCTTGAGCACCATCTGTAATTAGGTAGGGGGTTACCACTGCAACTCCATTACTGTGATTTCTAGGTGAGTCTCTTGGGGCCCCTTTGGCCTCTGGGCTTCTAAGCTTTGCAGCTTTCACTGAGCATTAGGTAAGCCTCTGCTGATACTCACACACACACCACTATGGTTAATATCCACCAGCAATTCTGCAATTAGAAAATGTGTCTGTGCTGAAAGTTTTGTGCTTATTTTATCATTATTTTCTTTCTTTTTGCACATATTGGCTCTTTTGATGTAAGTACAATCCAATCTAGAGGCACAGAAGTAACCACAGATGCCACACCAGAAGTGTGCTGATGACACCATCTGCTTTCTGCAATTCTCTCTTGGTCATTGATTTCTCTGGGACATTTTCTTCAAAATAGTTGGACAATCTTATGGCATGTTGTGTGACATATGGAGTGCTTTTTCACTAGTGACTTCAACATGCTGTAGTGGAGAGAGCACGGGATGTGGAATCAGAGGGCCAGACTTACAACTCTGGGTCGGTTTCCTCAATGGACAAAGTCACGTACCCTCCTGTCCTCAGTCTCCCAGTCTGTAAAATAATGGTCAGTGTTATACGGCTGGCTAAGAGGTGCTACGATGAATAAATGGGAAAACATTGAAAATGCTTGATAAATTATAGAGTGCTATTTAAAAATAAATCATAATTTTATTTTTCTTACAATTTTCTTAACGGCAGTCAAATCATTTCTAATATCAAAGGAACCTTTCCCCCCCAGCCCTCGTGACATTGACAGCATTTCTGTCAGTATTGCTTGAAGCACATAGACCCTGTTTGATTTTTGAGGTATTAGACTTCTGTTTGATGAATTTGCAGTTTTTATGTTTTGTTTTATGGCGGTATCTTATCTATGTAAGTAAAAGGCTATAGGGTTATGGACCAAAAGCAATAAGAGAGAAAGAAAGAGCGAGGGAGAGGGGGAGAGAGAGAGAGAACTGAGAGAAAATTTATTTCCTTTGGAAATAAAAATTAAGTAAAAAACATATTGAACTTTGTTGTCAAGTACAAAATCCATGTTACTGTGGTGATAACTCCAATATCCATCAAATAAATAAGGAAGCTATTAAACAAAAGTAATTATTTGCACTCTGGACATTTTTAAGGAGAAATGTAAGCATACATTAACAAATTTTAGCAATAATACTCATGGCTATCCACAGTATGTTAAAATCCTCTTCCGTAATAAAATGAAGAAAAATAAGATAGAGGAAGCCATTTCCTTACTCTGCCTCTAATTCCCTGCACTGGCCTTTTGTTGCACTGCTCTCCTTGACATTCCCCTAGACAATGCCTTTTTTGATTGCTAAGTACGGGACAAGGTTCCCTGGTGTGCCCATAATTTGCCTGCATGTGTTCTCTCTCTCTCTATCTCTTTCACTTTCTCATTCTCTTACTCTCTGGCTTTCTCACCCACTCTCTCTCTCTATCTCTACTACCTTCATCACCTAATGCCTCTTAGCTGTCCTATTGATCAGGGCAATTCCTCCCTGCCCTCAGAGTTGGATGGACAAAATCCAGTTGGCTGAATAGGTACACATGTTCTCTAAAGATCCAACTGTCTCCACAGATGGATCATAAGGGTTTGATTTAAAGGAGGAAATTATAAAAATCCCATTTGGACCTCAGGTCTAATACACTTTCTTCATTCCAGACTTAGCAACCATAAAGCTGATATTTTGATATCTTTCTCTTATTTTAGTTTTCAAATGATTACAAACTATTGAGTGAGGGTATTGTGGTTAATTAGTACCCTCAAAATTCCAACAAATAATTTAATTTCAAGGTCGTTTTCATTAGGTTGAGAGAAAGAAGAACGGGCAGAGCAGAAAGGTTAATAAGTAGAAGAATTGTCTTAAGACTCAAAAATATGTCTCCACATGATATTTAGCTCCAGTTACTTTAACCTGGGAATGGATCACAACAAGCACAGTGACTGCTGTGTTTTCCTCATTTCCCCTTGTTCAAAGTGAATTTTATTGTATTTATTCCTGTTCCTTTTTCACACTGTTTAATGACTGAGGCAGAAATAGGTGTCTTGAGCCATGAGGCATTACATCCAAATGTGGCCACATTCCCAGTGGCTGGACTTTGAACTGAAAGTGTATTGACACTGCAACCTGAAGTCACGTCCCTTAGGGATGGGACAAATATGTTCACATGTGAGAAGGGCTCCTACCATTATTTGGGTGGTCAATGCACCAATGTTGAGAGATAAGTATTGTTCCCCCTGATAACCCTTATCCTCTTCTTTCCCTTAGTAACAAAATCTCCAGCTTGTATCTGGACACAGAGCTAACCATAATCAAGTTATTCCCCTGTCTTCATCAGAACTAGGTTTGACCACTCTAGTAAATTGTGGCAAAGGATTGTCACTGGAAGTAATGGGTGCAAGGGGTATCCTTAAAGGGAAGAGAGGCGCATCCTTCTTTTGTATTCAGTCTGCACACTGGACCTCAGTTGTCTCATTTGTATATAGAAAGACATTTTCTAGATGGTTACCAGGTCTGAAAAATATGTCTATTACTTTCTGATAACCCTCTAAAATTGGCATCAGACAGATACAGCCAGAACTTGCCACTGACAAATTTTAAAGTAGGTGAAGCTTGTTTTTAGTGCAATGACTTTCTCCTTCTGGCTTTATTCTCTTTGTGAAGTGTCACTTCCCCTAACAGAGAGAAGAGCTGTAAGTTATTTCTGCGAGTAGTGGTGGTGGAGGAAGTAAGCTCATTCATACTAATGTGTCAGTCACTCACCGTATTAATCCCCTGGAGTGTTTGCCTTTTTTTTTTTTCTTGTGAGGAAGATCAGCCCTGAGCTAACATTTGTTGCCAATCCTCTTTCTGCTGAGGAAGACTGGCCCTGGGCTAACATCCGTGCCCATCTTCCTCTACTTTATATGGGACGCCGCCACAGCATGGCTCAATACACGGTGCATCTGTCCACCCCTGGGATCCAAACCTGCGAAACCCTGGGCCGCCAAAGAGGAGCGTGCTAACTTAACTGCTACACCACCGGGCCGGCCCCAGGGTTTGCTTTTTGAGAAAAAGAAATGCACACACACACAAACATATACTTACATACATGCACCTACTATATATATATATATATACATATATGTGTGTGTGTATACACACATACACAAAGATAGGAAAATGCTTGCCTTGAAATTAATTTCAAATGACAGAGCCTCACACATTCAGTTGAAGTCCATACAGAAAAATCATTTGAGATACTTGCATAGTCTTCAATTCCTCAAATCCTAATTTTGGGGGCGCAAGCCTTAACCAATAACATAAATAGCCTTGAATGCAACAGTAAGTCAACTTGTGATAAATGACAATAAATATATCTAAATAGCATATTTTGAAAATACATGAAATAACATCAGTTTCTTTCATGTGAATCTCACATCAAAGTGAGAAACCAATGAGAGAGATATGCTTTCTCATACAATAGAGTTGTATATTATCCCATTTAATACCATATAACCTGTCAATCACTACATATTAAAACTGTTTTCTTGTGTCCAAAAATAGGCATTATTTTTATCCTCACACTGTCCCACAAATAGCTATTTACCCAAAAAGACGGATCATTTTTCCAGTACTGCAGTAAGAATCAAATTTTGCATATTCAACTATCTGTAGTAATTAAAGAAAGATAAATATTATTGAGATATATAAAAAGAGAGGAGTGCTTATTAATATTTTAGAATATTACTAAAATTAGCCTCTGTATTAATAATTGCATTCCTTCTAGGATACCATGCTTTGAAATAATAGTATTCAGGGTTTGATCCATTGGTGTACTAGCAGTATCCATTATACTGATAGAAAGCTGCCAGATAAATCTCTCTTCAGTTACAAGGTGTTGACTGGATCAGAGACTGATGATTTAAATAAATAAAGAGGGAGAAATTTCTGAGCACAGCATTAGTGTCAGAGTCAATGAATGATCCCTGCTGGGTATTTATTAGTATAAACCTAGAAATACTAGCTTTAGAAGCAGCCATGACTTTTCTGGGAAAGTGGATGAAAATTTAACCCTTCACTCCAAATTTACATGCTTCCCTTCCCTACTCTACTTGAATATTCTAAGGTAGAAATTTAAAATATATTGGTAATAGTGTCCACTACACAGGTACTCCTATGCTGAGAAATAACATCTTCAAGTCAGTGGCTGAGATGTCGATAACATTCACATTGATTTACCAGTGTTCACTTTGCATTATGATTCCAGTTCTCAAAGCAAGATTCTACATTAAATGGAAATAGAGAACTCTACTTTGCAGAAAAATCTCATGAGGATTTAAGTCAACTTGGATCTCTGTCCTTGTTACTCAGAGTTTCTTCAGAAATGTCAATACAATTTAATTATGTTAAATATAATTAACAAAATAGAGTGTGTGTATATGTGTATGTACACACACACACACACAAGTAGTATAACTTTTCCAGAGAGATAAACAGCATTGGCAGACAAATTTTTAGTGATACAGAGTAACAACCGTGGTGAAGGGTGAAAAAGTAACTGAGTTTGAGTCTGAAAACCTGTTATTTTGCTCTGATTATATACATAACATGTGATAAGGGGAAAGTCAACTAAGATTTGGGAATCTTAGATGTCTTATCTCTAAAATTCAAATTATCGTGTCTTTCTTAGATAGTTACAAGACATCCATTTAGTAGTGTGCTGGTAAATGTTTAACAACCAGTTCTCCAGGCCAAAAAAAGTCCTGATCTGTAGCAGTTGCCAATTTGCGGAGAGTAAATATTCCCCCCATAGCCAATTTCAAGGTATCAACATGATGCCACTGAGCATGGAGTTGAAGAGATGCAGAGAATCAGGTTTCATAATCTGGTGTGAACTGGATCCAGCACATGCTGGTCCTATTGGAAAATATGTGAGCTCTAGTGTGAATCACAAAAAACAGGTGCTCACTAAATGTGCTGAGTGAATGTGTGCAAGAAAGAATCCTATGGTCACTTACTCAGACGGGAGAAACAAAATGTATTAAGCTGTTGATTAGCTTAATCTTACAATCCTGTAAAGCTACATTTGTGATCAAAATAAAATATCGGAAAGTAGTTAATTTCTCCTTCTCAATTCCATATTCTTAGGATTAAAAAAAAGATGTGGCCATAGATATGAGTTTTACTTAAATATCTTAATTACCAAACTTTCTGAATTCAGTATCATTTCACCAAAAATAGAAAAGAATATGAAAGTAAGAATAATATAACCAATGTGAATGGTCTCAGTACACACTTATCAGCATTCAAAACCAGGAAAGACAAAAGATAAAAATTGCATTGAATTCCTAACAACCCAAACCTAAGTAATGGAAAACTGTCTCTTTCAGGCCAAGTTCTACTTTGTATATGAAAAAACTTTGCTTTCATGGTCACTCTTTTACTGGTAAATTTCCCATTCAAAGATGCAATTAAGCATGTATGAAAACACCGTCTTGTCAGTAGACCTATGGTTTCAATAACAAAATGAAGCTACAGAAGGGCCTTAATAAGCAAAATCTGAGGGTTGAACAGAGATTTACAGAAATACAGTGCTTGGCATGGTCATTGCATTGCTCAACTCTAAGGGGGAAAGCCCACATGGAACACCGTGAATGATGTTCCTGGCTTATGGACAAAAGTTAACTTAAAAGCTTTTAGCCATAACTGTGATTCACCAGACAAAATATTCATAAAAGTGATCAATTGATGCAAATCAAAATCTCAGTCATCTAGCTATAAGCTGGGGCAGGGAGGGGGAGGGAATGGAGTTTTCAGGAAATTCTAGTGAAGGACACTTAGCATAACACTTTAATAGTTTTCCCTATATTGATATGATGGAAAAATGGCACCAGAATCAGTGTGGTGTTCATTCATATCTGCTCTTTGGAGGGAAATCTCATTTTTTTAAACTTGATTTTGTTTATGCATCAAATAATTCTTTTACTTTAATTTAGGCATTATGCAAGGTCATAGGTGGATCTAATTGATTTTTAGCATGTTTTTTAAAATATATAAACTCTTAAGCCACCTAAGTAGTAAATCATTGAATCAAAGTATCACTTATAAGCAATAAAAGAGTAAAAGAAACATTGATTTTATTTAACATTTGGGGGCTTTTAATTGGCTTTACTTCATTAATATTCTCCTGAGTATTTTCCCTCCCCAGTATTTCTAAAATATCCCATAATGAGCTTTTCCTCCCAACTTGTACTATTTTATAAAATAATTTCTCATAAAGAAAACTTCTATTTACTAGTAGCTGCATGTCATCAGTTCGCTTCAACAGCTTTGATTTTTTTTTCCCTAACATTTCTCAGTTCTACATCCATCTAATTGGCAAGTCCAGAGAGAGTACAATGATTAGCCTTGATGTTTTAGACTAATCAAAAATGCTTCATTTGGCCCTAACTGTCTGGCAAAGTTGAGCATTTAGCAGAGTTTCACACTGATCATATTTTAGAAATTGTGATAAAACTGTTATGACATTTCTTAATTTCAAAGATAAAAGAATATAAATTATTGTAAAAATTCTATCTCAAATTATGATTCTTTTAGAACAATTTTACTGATTATGGATCACGTAATTTTATTAGAAAGAGCTTCTTCATAACTGCTTTTTTATTGTTTGTAGTTACATTTTGAGAGATGTGGTTTAACACATGGAATGTTTGCATATGTGAATTAATGAACTAGATTATAATAAGCTTCACTGAACAAAATGAGATACTACATTTTGAGTGACCTAGAATTTTGCTCTAGTATTTTCGTTATTTTAGACAAATTGTTCAAATGGGTTGAGATTTAAAACACTAAGGGATTTTGGGTTTTTTTTGCAGTAAGAGGTCTTAGAACACTGTTCTATTTGATCGTAGCTATATGATATGCAAGCAGGAAGGCTATTATGGAACTTAGATTTGAAATATGTTAGTCTCTTTTACAATATCATATCTGAAAAAATTTTAATAGGGAAAACAGTAAAATGTTTTAAACTATTCACACTTTATCTATTTATATTATAAAGGTCTTATTTT
Organism: Tapirus indicus; assembly: GCA_031878705.1. Taxonomy (NCBI): domain Eukaryota; kingdom Metazoa; phylum Chordata; class Mammalia; order Perissodactyla; family Tapiridae; genus Tapirus; species Tapirus indicus. The sequence goes on from CM062923.1 coordinate 64,798,629, forward strand.
CATTCTGTGTTTTTTTTTTTTTTTTGCCCTACACTAACATCTCTTGCCAATCTTCCTCCTTTTTTCTTCTCCCCCTGACCCCCTAAAGCCCCAGTACATAGCAGTGTATGGTTGTAAGTTCTTCTGGTTCTTCTATGTGAGCCACCACCAAAGCATGGCAACTGACAGACAAATGTTGTGATTCTGCGACCGGGAACCAACTGCAGCTGCCAAGACGGAGTGCGCTGAACTTTAACCACTGGACCATCAGAGCTAGCTCTTTTTTTATTTTTTAAAGTCTGTTTATATAATCCTATAGTATTATAGGACTAGTTTTATAGTATTATAAATCCAGCCTGTACCACAAAGGATTCTAGCAAGGAAATGCCTAGGGTAGGAAAAGAAGCAAAGTGGATTTAGTATTCAATAGTTTGTTGTCTACATAGCAAAGTTATTCTATAGATCCTTCTGCATCTGTGGAGTAGGCTTGGAGGTTCTGTTGGCATCAACTGTTGCTTAAGCACACATTTGGCATTATTGATCTATAAAATTCTTTGTGCCACAGACACTATGAGGACAACACATTTCTTCTTTTTTTGTGTGTGTGAGGAAGATTAACCCTTAGCTAACATCTGCTGCCAATCCCTCTCTTTTTGCTGAGGAAGATTGGCCCTGAACTAACATCTGTGCCCATCTTCCTCTACTTTATGTGGGATGCCTGCCACAGCATGGCATGGTAAGTGGTGCGTAGGTCCGTGCCCAGGATCCAAACCTGCAACCCCGGGCCACTGCAGCATAGCCTGTGAATTTAACCCTATGCCACCAGGCCAGCCCCCAAGGATAACACATTTCTATAATGCTAACAGTAGAGAGAATAGATTATCATCCAAAAAATTATATCCCAGAAAACTTGGACTCAACCTAAATGTCCTTTAACAAGGGAAGAGATGAATAAGGTTTCCATTCTCCATTCATTCCCATTGTCCCTTTTCTATCCTCACTCTGGTAGGAAGGGAGTCTTTGAGCAAAATAATGCATTAAAATTAAGTCACATGAACCACATTAACAAGAGAAATATCTTTTTGTCCTAGACATATGCCTAGGCTAAAAATGTTGCTGTCATGATGTAATGGGACTTGCAATTTGGAGAGGTCAAGCATTTGAACCAGAACTTGAGACTCAAGAAGTGACAGTATGAAATAGAATGAGATTGATAGTGGGATTAAAGGATGATGCCAAGTGTTGGAGTAGATAAGACACACTGACTGAAGGCATGGGTGAGAGAAATTTAAGTGCTCATGTTAAACTAACTCAGCTAAGAATAAAAAGCAACCAGAGAGGAAGCGTGAAGAAATCTTTGTATTATCCCTTGACTCCAAGTATATTGTTAATAGTTTAGAATTATCCTAGAGTTCATTGTGAAGAAGACTGTCATCTGGTCTGTTTGAGTATTTCAGCTACATCCATACAGTAGCTACCTTATGTCACTGTAGAACTGACACCTACATTCTGAGGTGAAGGAATTTCCAAGCCTTTCAAAAGAAAAAATCTAAAAAAAAAAAAGAAAAAATACAAATTAAATTTGCTTAATTAAATATAATATTAATAAAGATATCTTTTGTTGTTACAAAAATAAACATGCCTAAAACTATACTCTTGATACTATAAAAAATCAAATTTAGTTGCAGTAGACCACTCAAATAATGAAGGATTCACCTTCCACTTGTCTTCATTAAGTAGTTGGGTTATGTAACATATCTATTTTGTATTTATGTGTGGTCGCAGGAATATTTGACCGGGGATATGGAGATCTGGTGTCTTTTCATGTGCTTATGACATTGTGAATACATTTAACTTCTTGTCCTCAGTTTATTTATCTACAAATCATGAACTACACAATATGTAAGGTCATTTCCATGAATTTCATGCCTTGTCGGATTTGCTAGAAGTCCACTTGTGAATTTATTTCACTTTGCATGAACATTGACTTCAAATAGATCACTATGCAGTCATAACTTATATTTCATATATTTGCTTTAGATTTCTATAGGATAAACTATTAAAATAAACCTGTTTAAATTTTACTTACACATGTGAATGTGACTATACAAATGTATTCATATATTTATACATAGAAAATTAAGTACTTATACAGACAAGGTAATATTCTTACATATTTTATTTTAAGACTTTTGGCATTCTGCTCATTTAGGCATGAACCCTGAGGAAAAGTAAGATGTGAAAAACCTTCTAAATAATAAAATTTAAAATGCTCACAAATTCATACATTTTAGCCATTGGGCATAGAACACATCTGGCCTCAATTTACACATGTGGTTCACTGGAAATAATTTATTTGAAACCTCAAGCATAATGTTTAGTGCATAAAGATAGTACAAAAAGTATGTATAATACTGTTGATCATCATTATCATCATAATGACAATAATAATGATAATTATACTATATTTTATTATTATTATCTGATACTTGTTGGCTTCTATGCAGAGCTCAAGGCTCTTGAATCCTGGTCATTTCATTCCCTGATCCCCTCTACTCTAGAAATAGTGATAACATGGGATCATGATCAAGGATATTGATTATATTCCAATTCTAGGTGGAGAGCTTTTAATTTTATGATCTAGTATATTTAAGTTATTTGCTTCATGGTCATTTTCTCACTCCTGTTGGAATATGGGATAATCGAAGGGTCTGAGTTAGGCTGTTTTCTGGTCTATGCCTCCAGTTTAAGGCCAGTGACAGATATTTCAGATCAACTCTGTACTAAACATTAGGGAAAATATGCATTTCCTCTCCTTTTTTTCCTTACGATTTTCCCTTGCCATCAAAATAGTAAGATATTTTATAGATAAAATATAGAGGAAAGGAGAACTCAGGAATCCACTAGACCTATTAGAGCATAGATTTCAGGCCTATCTGCTCAACACAAGAGAGTTTTTGTATGTCTATGGAGTTCAACCTAGTTCACTAGAGTCTGAGATTTAGGCCCACATGGAAACAAGGAATAAAATTTCCCTTCTTTGGTGTCCTCTGTATCTACATATACATGAAGAAACTTGTATTGTACTAGTTGTGTTAGGATAGATTTCAGGAATGGTGGGTATGTGGCCTTCTCTGATGACATTTCTATCAGGCCCACAGATTATAGAACCTCATAGGTAATTATATTCCTTTACCTGTTTCAACCCATTAATGAGGAAACTATTTGGTAGCTAATCAAAAGGAGACTGGGGTGAAAAAAACAAACAAACAAAACCAAATATTAGACATGGTAAGTGACAACAGAGAGGAAGTGACATGCCACTAACAAAAGATCAGGAAAATCTAAATCATAGTAAGCTATTTGGTGTATGAAGAGTTATTTCTGAGGTTTGTGGCAGAAGAATATAAACATTCCAGAGAATCTAGAAACTCCCCACATATCCCACTTTCTAGGTAAACTTTCATACTCCAAAAACTTCTACATTTACTAGAACAGGGGGCAATAACTTTTAGCAATTTTTTAACTGATAACTTGTTACTGGAAAAATTCTGGTGATTGTACTTTTAGGGCAACGTTTGCATCTATAACAACCCTTAAATTTTAGGTGACTCAACACAATAGAAATTTCTCACTCAGATAACATTTCAGTGCAGGTTTTCCTGGAGACCTTCCGCTGTATGAAGATTCATGAACCCAGATGACTTTGATCTTGTAGCTCCAGTTGTCCCTATGGCCTTGGAATCCGTGACATTCAACATCAACTGAGAGAAAGAGTGGTGAAGACAAACCTGCACCTTAAAAATTCGAAAATTTCCTTCTTCACTTCTGCTCACATTCCGTTGGAGAAAGAGCGTCACAGTCTTGTAAAACTGAAAGGGAAGCCTGAGAATGCAGTTTCTGGCTGTATAACTCCCTCCCAGTGATACATCCATATAACAGGAAGTAAAATACATCTTTGGTAGCTATCTAGAGGCCCTATCTTGGTATTCGAAGAATAAACTAATATTTCACCACTTTTCTGATGGATGCTGTGCTTCTCTTCTGACCACGTTAAACAACAAATTTTCTTCTGACCCTAAAATTGTGGAACAAATTTTATGCCAGATTATCACAGGTATCTCAGACAGTTCAGAAGGTCTGATTTTTAAGTGACATTTTTTAGTAATTCAGCATTCAGTGGCTTCTAACTGGATAGAGACCATCCATAATTCTCTGCATTTCTCAGCAGATTTAGGAAAAAAAATATCTTGGGGAATTTTCCCAGATAGACTTGATTGATATCATTGATTGCTATATTCAAATGAACACATCTCTGACAATTATTCATTATTTCAAGGCCAAGATGGGGATGGTGCTTCAAATATTGTTTGTTTCTTTTTTAGATGTGCAGATCTCAGATTATATTTGCTCTCTAGACTTCAGGAAGAGAGTTCCTGAAGTAGATATGCAGATAGGTTTCCATTCACCCTCGTGACACTGTGCTGACCTGGATATCCTTCCCATGCCCAGAATTTAGCCTAATATTCTAGTTCTGGCAAAAATCACCCTCTCAGTTAAAGTACTTTTTCTTTCTCTCTTCTCCTTCAAGGCTAGCAAGTCAAGCTTCATACAGCATTTCAGTAACTATTGACTTCTTACCACTTTTATATTCTTCAGAATTGAGGTTGATTCCCATAGCTGCTTTTAGCAATTCAAATTTTTTCCCTCAATTTTGTGGCTGGAATTGTATTTGTCTTTCAATGGAATATAAGATGAGAGTAAAAAATAAGACACGATACAGGAGAAGATAAAATAAAATGTATGGAAAACATTTCAGAAATAAGACCAAAAGGAGAAGAAAAATTTGTATCACGGGCATTCACTGGCGGGATACACGTACACCATAATATCTTTTATACATTGAATGATATTTGACTAATTTTCAGAAAAAAAAAGGCTGTTAATATTAAACAGATTCTAAAAGCCTCCAAGCAAGAGTCAGGAGATAGAATATTAAGATTTAGAGATAATTGGTGTTTCATCCCCTGAGGAGAACAGATAAAAGAATACATATTTTTGATGCTTAAACCTCTGTGTTAACTGTTCTTTGCAATATAAACATTCTCAGAGAGTTTCAGTCAGATCAAGACTGAAATGTGTAAATGTGTGTTACAGAAATGATATGCCCAATATGTTCAACCCCAACTTTTGTGAACACTGGGTCTATGTGTTAGTATATTTACAATGGAACCTTGGGGAAGTAAGCAACCCCCAGGATCCAGAGGTGTTTATTTCATCACTACAGAGTAGTTATAGATCTTTAATTTTTTTTACTGTATGACAAAATTTATATATAATTCTTAATAAGAATGTGGGGAATACTAGTTACTAAATACATATTAATTTCTGTCTTATGGCTTCTAGATCCAGGATGAATGTACCCATGAAATAATATATTTTGTAAAGGTAGACAGTTAATATTACCAATTATTAAGACTATGTGTTACAATAAGTAGTTCTAAATCATATATTATTTGGTCATGAAGTATATGATTCCTGGCCCTTTCTCTTTCATTGCGAAAGAAGATAGGCAACAAAATTTTGAGAATTATAAATACACCACCAAATGATAATTAGCAGATCAACTCTACAATCAGTTTTTAGCCCTGTCTTCACATTAGAATTTCTGGAAAGCTGTTACAAAACACATCAATTCCTGAATTTCAAAATCCTCAAATCCCCAAATTCTGATTTAATTTCTGTGATGAGGCCAGAATATCAGTATTTTTAAAAGCTCCCTTGATTAATAGGCAGCCAGGTTTGAGCATCATTTAATCAAAAGATTCATTGGAAACGGTAATCATGCCATAAAGAGGTGTTTACATTTGTGGTCTATACTTTCTTGTTACAATTTATTCCTCTATCCACAACAATTGGATTCTGCTCTAGTGCTCTTGGGAGCTCCAGTCTTCTATATCCCACCATCTTCTGGGTGGCTTCAATTGTATACCCTGTCGGAATTTAATCCTCAAAATATCACAAAATGGATTTATTACTTTTGTCTCAAATCTACTCCTCCTGCTCTGTTATGTATTTCAATGAATGGCAATGAAATCCATTCATTCTTTTAAGCCAAAACCATGAGTATCAACCTTGATGTCTTGCTTGTCTTCTTCCTTCACACTCAATCCCACACACCAAAAGTCTGATAGCTTCTCTCTCTTGTACATGTCCTGCTCCTACCCACGTCTTTTCATACTTAGGGCCATTACTCTGTGTCATCATCCTATCTTTCCTGGAGTATTCCTATAGCTTTGTCATTGGTCTCCCTGATTTCAGTCATGCCCTTCTTTCAGTCTTGGATCATCAATCCAAATTCTATACTGAGCCATCAAAAGGACATAAGGTGACATCACTCTCCAACCTAAAATGTTAATGTGGCCTCTGATGCCCTTTCTGATTGGCTCCTGCTTGCCTCTCAGGTCTCATTTCTTTTCACCCCCGTACGTTCCAGCAACACTAACCTTCATTCTGTTTCATTCGCTCTCTGTCTGACATCTCTGAACATGCTATCACCACTCTTTGCGTTACACTTTTCTAATTCCTCTCCCTTCTACTCCTGACTCACGTGCCATGCCACCTCCTCCAGGGAGCCTTCCCTGACACTCAAATCTGGATGAAATTTCTCTGTAGAGGCTCTTATGGTACAAACTTCCCTCCTCACAGTACTTACAACTTCTCTGTCTACTTGTTTATCTGTTCAAAAACACTGCAAGCTCTATGATAGGGCATAACTGCTTTGTTCCCCGCTGTGTCTTCAGTGATTTTTCCAGTGCCTGAGAAGTAGTAATCACCCAATAAATATCTGATGAATGAAGGAGGAGAGGAGAATATATTGTCTATGAGGATGAAAGAAGACATCTTACCATGAAGCAGGTGTGGTGAGTTTCACCTACAGGTAGGTACTAATGGGAGGCAAAAGAAGACAAAAGAAGCTCCAGGCCATTGTCTTCAACTTTGTTCTAAAAGTATGGTCGTATTTATCTACTGAAAATATGATTATGATTATAGGGTATTCAGTTAGTAAACTGCGAAGTGCTCTTCCAGGTGTTTCCACAGTTTATTTTAGAAGATTGGGCAGGAAATTTACCAAAGCCAAGTAAAAAGATCTTCACAGTGAATGAAAAGGTAATCAACATCATGTATTTGTAAAGGTATAAGTCTGTATTACTTGGGGACATGTATAAATGTCCCCAAGCTTAGGTATGAGAAAGGAGATGACAAATTACAAGGTTTCTACAGAGCTTACTTGGAAGGTCATTCTAGGAGTCTGGGACTGCTGTAAGAAGCCACCTAGTTTGTAGAATGTAGAAATCATCCTGTGGAGTCGGGACCCAGATTTAAGGACTTGAAAACATTCATTTAGGTTGAGGACAGATATGTGGTTTGTCCAAGGTCATGAGTATAGTAAATAGCAGGATATTATGACATAATTAATATTATAAACAGAATAAAATTAAATAAAGAGATTCTTACCCAATGTAATCATTCAATAGTTTTCCTCTTATCTTTATTAAAAGAAGATAAAATATGTAAGTAACTTCAACTCCAAGGAAATTGTTCATAAGATAAAGCAACTAGTATATCTAAATGACACTTTTTATATTTTCCTGAGGAGAGTAAGGTTCACTTTAAAGTATATTTGTTGGCCTCACAGTAACACCTTTTTCAGTGTAGAAACATTTGTTGTGGAAATGCCACCACCATAAAAAGTATCATGTTTTATTTTAGCAGATTGAAAATGGCCCAATGAGGCATGGGGCAATACTGGTGAAAATGAAGAGTAAACTGCTGTGGCAAATGTACAGTGTGGTTGGTGGCACAAAGAGGATTCAGGGTGTTATATGAAATATTAAATATCTTTCTATAGAATATGAAGTATTTGGATTACAAAGACTTTTTAATCTAAATATCCATTAAGGCTCTGAAAAAAGACCTGCATATCTGTAATGCAATCCTCTTTTTTTTTTTTTTTAAATCTACCTTTCTTTTTTTTTTTTTTTAATTAATTTTTTTTTTTGAGGAAGACCAGCCCTGAGCTAACATCCGTTGCCAATCCTCCCCTTTTTGCTGAGGAAGACTGGCCCTGGGCTAACATCTGTGCCCATCTTCCTCTACTTTATATGGGACGCCGTCACAGCATGGCTGACAGGCAGTGTGTCGGCAGGCGCCCGGGATCCGAACCGGTGAACCCCGGGCTGCCAAGAGCGGACTAAACCGCTGCGCCACCGGGCGGCCCCCTGCAATCCTCTTTTAAAGTCTTACAATGAACCTTAAGAAGAAACAAAGCAGGAAAACAACAAAACATTGACTAGTGTAAGTGCAAAACAATTTGGGGTAAAAAATGAAATGCAATCAGATTTTTTTTTTTTTTTTGTGAGGAAGACCAGCCCTGAGCTAATATCCGTCGCCAATCCTCCTCTTTTTGCTGAGGAGGAAGACTGGCCCTGGGCTAACATCGTGCCCATCTTCCTCTACTTTATATGGGACGCCGCCATGGCATGGCTGACAGGCAGTGCGTCGGCGGGCGACCGGGATCCGAACCTGCAAACCCCGGGCTGCCAAGCGCAGACTAAACCGCTGCGCCACCGGGCGGCCCCAAGCAATCAGATTTTGAATGATGAAGTGTGCATTTCTTTTTTCAAAAAACCATTACAGTAGAGTGGATGTTTTTAATCACACAGCAAAACTACTTTTTGACTTTGAATTCATTCAAATATGTAGCCATAATTATACCCACAATTGACAAATTGTGGTAAGAAATCTATATATCACTTTCCATGCTTGTTGTCTGCTCAATTTTTCTTTTAAAAATAGGGGTTTCTGGAGCTGGCCCGGTGGCATAGTGGTTAGGTTCATGTGTTCCGCTTCGGTGGCCCAGGGTTCACAGGTTCAGATCCTGGGTGTAGACCTACGCACTGCTCATCAAGCCATGCTGTGGCAGCGTTCCATATATAAAGTAGAGGAAGATGGTCACAGATGTTAGCTCAGGGCCAATCTTCCTCATCAAAAAAAAAGAGGGAGTTCTCTTAAAAATAGTAACAAGATTTTAGCTTTTTAAACTTCTACTTGAAATCTCAATGCAGTATCATTAGAGTATAGCATTTTGCCATAAATGTATCTTGTCTCTACAGATAATGAATGTCTTGGTGTCAATTTTTTCCCTACTTAAATTCTTTCCTAAAAGATGGTAGAAAGCCTTCTGGGGAGTAAATATTCCAAGAAAATCGCATTACTAATTATCCTAAATGGGATTGATATAAGCATATGTTCATAAATTAACACACTGTTTTCACTTCTGCAATATCTTTATAACTTCCTATAAACAATGTTTGTGTCCCACACAATTCATATGTTGAAAATTAACCCCCACTGTGATGGTATTTGGAGGTGGGGCCTTTGGGAGATAATTAGGTCATGAGGATGGATCTCTTATGAATGGGATTAGTGTCCTCATAAAAGAGATCCTGGAGAGCTCCTTTTCCCTTCTGCCATGTGAGAACAGTGAGAAGAGGGTGGTCTGTGAACCAGGAAGCAGGTTTATAATTGGAAAGAAGACATCCAGCATTCTTGTATGTTTTTGCAAATAAAACTATAGACTAGATATAAAAGTGAAGGTAAGACTTTAGGGTTTGAAGAAATCTTAGCAATGAAGTGGTAAAAACATACTCTAAAGAGTCATGCACATTGGGTAACTCTATCACATTCTAATGTTGAGTGAACTTAGCAAGCTAGTGTTTCTGAACCTCAATTTTTTCATCTTTAAAATTGGGATAATAATTTCTACATTGCACCTTCGTTAAAGGAATGAATACAACAGAATACATAGAGCCTGGCCAGTTTCAGCAACACAGTAGATATATAATAAATGTTAAACGCTTTGCTAACTCATAAATAGAGTAAGAATTTGGTCTATAATCTTTAAAAGTATACAACATAAAAAACAAAAGCTAATTTTTCCTGTAAAGTTTTATTGAAATTTTTAAATATCATTTAAAGCCTCATTCAATGTACGTGGATTTATTTATGTACTATTATTCACAGTTTGTTTTTTCTGCCAAATGAGGTACTTCTCTCATACACAGGTGGGGAAGAGAACAAAAGACCAAGATCCTGCCTTTGAAAAGATTACAATATAACTAGAAAGGCCGGAAAAGAGAGAACAATTGTAGACCAGCATATCAAGAAGTATAAAATGGTTAGAATGATAAATAAAACTTACTTCAGAAGGGTTACGAAATCACCAGTTTTGGGATGAAGGGAGGAGGGATTTTGAACTCTCAGTTCCTGATCTTGGAATTTCAAGAAAATAGTGAGATTTAAGATAAAAAAATGAAACTCTTAAAAATGCTAAATACGTTTGTCAACTGAAAATCAATCAGAATGAATACGAGTGATAAGTTGATAATAATAAATAGCAGCAGAATTAGAACTAATGTTTATTGAATGCATTCAATGATCTCAAGGCTACACTGAGATGCTATATACCTTCTGTCTTTCAAGCCTCATAATAGCCCTGTTACTAATAGTTTCCCCATTGTAGAGATGAGAATGTTAAGAACTAGATTAGATAGGATACATAACTTGCCCAGAATAACAAATCCAGTAAAGGGAACATGCCAGGCTTTAAAGCCAGATTCTTCTAGAGTATGTTCATTATAGTCTAAATACAACAATGTAGGAATGATGACTTCTTTTATAAAGCTCTAATTTATCAATATCATATCAAACATATTCAAGTCTTACTTATTGCCTAGCCCCATCTTATCTAATTCACACTTGTATGTTCAAGGAATCAATTTAGATATTAAATTTATCAATTATCGGTCAGATTAAACTGAGAAATGAGACTTCTTTATACAGACAGATGCATAGACCAATGGATAGACACTTGTACACACTCATGCAGGCAAGCATGAAGACACATATCCACACATACTAACAGCATTCTAATTTGGACAACCTACTTTAGAGGGCAGCTGCCTATTAGAAAGGAGTAGCAGTATAAATAATACAATACATCCACTAATCACAATATCATGTATGCCTGACTTTGAAAATGTGTTTTGCATTCTTAGGTTTGAGAGAATAGGCATGTTTGCACTTCATTCTTAGCAAAGACCAAACAAAAGAAAACAATTTCAAGGTAACTTCTCAAATAAAAAAGAAAAAAAAAAAAAACAATTATGAACTGCCCGGATATCTTGATCTTCCTCCTTCATGCCCTGGCTGGATCATCTTTTAAAATTATGTGCTATGAGTTGGCTTTTGCAGTTTTCTCTTTTTGCAGATCCTCAGTCTATTTTGTTCAGAACAGGATAGAGAAAAAGGAAGCTTTGACTTAAGAGAGACATCCACAAGTACCGTGAGAGGTGCAGGTTGCACGGCAACGGCAAGTAACCCACATCACCAAGTGGAAAATCCATTCGATGACAAGAGGGACAGGACTGTCTTAGGTTTCTTCCTGCCCTCATTACTTGATGTTATTGTCAGTAGGAAACTTTACAGATAGAGGCGATGATAAGTATACCTTGGGGCGTGGTCCTATTGTACCCATAATCCTTTTCACCATTTAATTAGACTAGAGATGTGTGCAACCTACATGACTGAACTCTCTTGGGTGTTGTCAGATGAGGACAAATGTCTTTGCATTTTAGAATTTTCTCATTGAAATCTGTTGGACCTATTTGCAAAGAAAATTTAATAATCTGACACTATTTAGAAATACTTTATTTTAGGATGTCTCACCTTTTATCATTTATCTGATTTCCATTTCCAGTAGAACCAGTCATAGTTATTTCACGTGGAATCAATTCCTTGGTCTGATTAGAATTCCGCAGGTGTTATATAGTAACTTAATAATAGTTCTTAGGCAGTTCAGTCACTAGAGCTAATTTATAGTGGAAATGCATATGGAATAATGTATTGCTGCTCCACTGAATTTCAAAGGAATTCATTATGATTAATAATATCATAATAACAATTGGAGGAAGTAATAAAGATTTGCCACAAGTTATAAGGACTCATTGAATAGTTTTAATCTTACTATATTTAAACATTGAACTGCAAGTAAATTCAGCAATATTCAGTAATGAGATTTGGTCTCATAATAATGTCATTAATCATAACTAGATTTTGTACATTTTATGGTAAGGAGTCCATGATATTGGGTGGATTTGATTTAAAGTATTTTACTAATTTATTATTAAGCTATCTGTGTGAGATTTGAAGCCTATGGTGATTAAGTCTTTACAAAAGCCATATTTGTTTTAAGTGATTGATGGGTTTAATTCTCTCTAGTGAATATTCCATATTTACACCCAAATCCAACCATTTCACACAATTAAGAGAAATAGAGTGCTTTGGGGAAAAATAAACAGTGCTTTACCTAATAAAAATACATTAAGACCCACTTCTCTTCCTGAGGCGTCCTGGGCTATTGGAGGCAATACTGAATCTGGGTGCAATTTTTAAAAATGAGTTCAGTAAATGAATAGTTATTAAGTTTCTGGCTCTGTGCTAAACACTTGGGATACAAGTATAAAGAAGTCAGTCTGTTCACTCACATGAAATTCCTAATAAAGCAGATGCAGAGCCATATACAACTAACATAATACAATGCAAAACCTGCTCAACTAGGGGCTAGAACAAAGAATCCCGAGGAAAGAACAATTATTTCTGCTTGAATAGTTCACAGAACACTTCATAGAAGAGATAACATTTTCAGCCAGACTTGATGGATGAAAGGAATTTCAGCTGTTGGGGGTGGCATGGAAAACGTGCCAAAAATATTAGCAGATAAATGGTGATGTGCAGTGAACACAGGATGTGGAAAGATCTCAGACTCTTCCTTTAGATGCAGTCTCTGTGTTTCAGTTAATTTATCTGTAAATGTGTTACCTCCCTGATATGGTGGTAATTTGTTCATATCTAACAGAATTGTCACCATTGAACACATTGGGATAGTTGAAATCATCTTTGATTTTTGTAAATATGTTATTTATTTTGATATAAAATACTTATGATGATAATATTAGAAAAATGCAATAACTGTTTCAACAGAAAAGAGGTAAGCAGTGTTATCGTTGACTGGTCAAGATTGTAGACTTAAGTCCCATTGTAGCCAGAGTTAAGAGCCATGGAAAAAGAAGCATATAGGAAAAATAAGAAAAAAAGATAGAAAAAATAGGAGATAGTAAGAAGTCAGCAGTAAGAGCCATAAGCTTGACAAGAATGAGTGAGAGTAGAGGCTATGACACAAGCAAAGAGAAGTGGATTCTCAAACGATGAAAAGAGTAGTTATAGAGGCAATCCACGGGAAAAGAGTCAAGCAAGCCGTCCCAGATTTCTGAGCATTCATGAGAGTTCAGCAATCCTTCAACAGCCTTACCACAAAAAAAGTAAGAGCAACTCATAGTTCTAAAGAATAGTCTAGAAGCATATCATAAAATGTCCTCTCGAAGGCCTCTATGGTATCACGACATGTTAGCTCATGTATACCTGAAGGCATTTCCACCAAATTCACGTATTGGGATGGAATCAGTCACAAATACAACATAACCTCCTGCTTAAGTGGCTCAATTTAACCAAGCATATGGCAGAGAATCATCCCTGCTTATAGCTTCCAAACTCCATCTAATGCAAAGTAAAAGGAGTTATTTAAGAAAATTCTATTAACCTTCAAAACGAACAAGAATATTGTATCTGAATTGAAAAAGTTAGCAAAAAACTGAATCATCTGATGGATCTAGGCAATACTGACTCATTTGCTTGACACAATATCTGTTGGATCAGAACAGATTGATGTTTAAACCTTCAGATAATATCTTTTACAAGTAGTTAAAAAATAAAAATTACATTCTGCATATAGTTAAATTTGTGCCCCATTGAGAGTATTTTTCATGTAAAAAATAGAAAATTTCAATATCTGACCCAATCTTTATAAAAAACTAAACAAACTCTTAAGTGCAGTTGCAGGTGAATGTGTTTTCAAGAAGGGGCTCTGCCATATTTAGATTTTAAACCACACGAATCCAGGAACTTTGTTTTGCTCTTCTTTTGTTCATTGCCAATAAGTGTGTGTTGGTTGAATAAACTGAAGAGTAGGTTAAACGTTATGAGAATAATTATACATGAAAAAGTAACCTTCAGAAAAAGTGTGCAACTATCTCAAAGAAATAAATTTCTAAACATTATTCTTTCCTTTCAAAATGCTAATAAAATTCTTTCTATTCCAGTATCCCAAAGTTGGACCATAATTAGTTCCTGAGAATCAGTTGTGTTTGTACTGAAGCAAATATAAGACAAGCTGATGATTTTAAATGTGCCAATGCTGCAGTCCCTTATAAAATAAACCTTCAGTGATGAAACAATATGATTTTTCCACACCACTGAAAGCTATAGAACATTAATTTATTGCTTCCAGAGTTTGTGTTTATGTTTGAATGAAGAATGACAAATATTCCCTAACTGGTTGAGTCATATGTTTGGATCTTGACTAACATATTCAGAATATAGTTTAGTTCTTCGATTTCTGGATAATTATAAAGCTTATCACAAGGACAAGCAATAAAAGTCTCCTGAAAATATAAGATTTGGATTATTTAATAATAATGTCCTCTGCATTGTTAATGGTTTATTGATTGGGAATTAATGAAATGCTATCTGGAAGCACATTAGTCTATCTGAATGGAAGCAATTCAGACTCAAGCAATTACTAGGGTTAGCGTACTTAGTGGCATATTCTCCTGCCTTCCTGGAAAGAGCTTTGTTATCACCATTAGTACACAGTGTAATTGAGTTATTCAGGGGCTGTTCTGCCCAATATCTAAATGTGCATCATTAATGAAGCTGAAATGAACTTGAGTTTCCCAGATGTCAGGAAAATCTCATTGTTTTCCTAACAACGTGTCTCCAAATAGACCGGACAGATGCATTCACATGCAGCTTGTTCTACTTCATTTGAACACTTTGGAGGAGGAATACATCAATGTGATTTAAGAATAGATCTGCATATTAGCATTTTTCTATATTAAGGAAGAAATAAAATATAATAAGCATGCCATGTGTAATTCAATGATGATTTTAGCCCCAGGGAATTTATACAAAAGTCAACTGAGAGATCAGCTGTTCTTTGAATAATAACTGGAAAAAAATTACTAAGTGAAAATGGCATAAGTAAATTATTTATACTTGTTCCAAATTTTAAAAGTAATCTTACATGCATCAAGTGATAATAAAACTGAAGTGAAGTGAGGGATGTTAACTAGACTTACTGTGGGGATCATTTCACAAGACATGCAAATATTGAATCACTATGTTGTACAATTGAAGTGAATATAATGTTACATAACAATTATACCTCAATGTGATAAATAAATACATAAATAATACTAGAGTGATTTACAAACTAGAAGTGCCTGCTCATCAATATGCAGACAATTTGAATGGTAAATAGGTAAGTATAACGATTAGGAAAGCGAAGTTAATTTGAGTCTTTTCTGCTAGTCTTAAGAGTGGCCTCTTTCCCACTCACTTTTTAAGACCTCCCACTTTACCTATGAATACAATTTCTTTCAACTCTACTCTCCATAATGAGAAAATATTTCCTTAGATAATTATAGAAAAACATGGCATTGGACCACATCTTCTTTCTACTGTGAATAAAATTTCCGGGCCTTGTTCTCACAGTAGAGGAGACAAATTTTAAGAATTTCAAGGTAAGAAATACTGTTTTACTTTCTAAAATAACAAGAAAATGTGTTAACTTTAATGGAGATTCTATTCCCAATTTCAGTTATTCTCAGCTGTAAGCCTTGGACATCTCTGAGACAATAAAATGGCTCAGAAGGTGGCAAAGAGATGTCTTATTAACTATAAAATTCCATGGGTGAAATATTTCTCCATGCTTTTCCTTAATATGACATCAAATAATTATAGAGAAACTAACCCCTTGCACCCAATGGCTAGGAAGAGGTCCTGTGCCACAACCATAATGCCAAATCTTTTGTGACAATCTCTTCCCAGGAATCCAGAATGGAAACCAGGAAAAATTTTGACAGAATCTCTTAATTGGTGAAAGTTTCGAGGCTGATTCTGTGGCTCTCTGGCATTATGCACTGACAGCTTTTCCAACTTAAAGTTGGGCAACTGAGCCCCATAATCTTCTGAAAGGGTGAATCTTGTAATGCACCCACCCCAATGCAGAGAAGGGAAACTTATAGTGAGAAAGCTGAATATATCAACTAGAACCCTTTTAAACTCCTAGTTCAGCTGGTTTCATAGTTGTTTAAATATTAAGTACCATGAAAAAATAAACTTAGCATCCATTTCGATGCAAAATCCTTTTGGTTTACAATGAGACTCTGAAGTCTCAACCCTACCCCCATGCCCAGCCTACAGAACACTTGAATCTCACCTATGTTCTTTGTTTTATTTGAACCAAGAAAACAGATCTTGGTTAGCTTTCATGTTTCACTGAATGTGAAATAAAACTATTCCTCTAAACTGATATTACACCTAGAACAAAATTATCCTAGACCAGGGATTGGTAAGATTTTTCTGTGAAGAGCCAGATAGTAAATATTTTAGACTTTGCTGGCCAGATGGTCTCTGTTGAAACTACTTAACTGTGTCACTGTAGCATGGAAGCAGCCATAGACAATAAGTAAATGAAAAGGCATGGCTATGTTCCAGCAAAAACAGCATTTACAAAAACAGACTGTGAGCTGGGTTTGACCTGTGGGACATAGTTTTCTGGCTGAGAACTAAACTGAAATCTCAAAGTTTTGTTGAACAGCTAATGGGATCTGAAGAAATCCTCCCACCCAACTAGCTGTTTCAGATGGCTTCTACTTTTCCTCTCTGGGTTGCAGAGCTAAAACCTTGTCTATGAGGGTCTCAGAATCTCTTCCCCACCAGGTCTCCATAGCTGTCAGTTTTTTAGCTTAAACAAAGCTTCTGGATCAGACAGTTCATATCCGTGAAGCAGGGAGAGATGGCAGTGTGTGAAGATTTCTCTCAGTGGAGAACCCTAAGACATATCTGAAGATCCAGTTTAAAAATAAGCACTATTTGGGAATTTAGGTCAGTGATTCTGAAACCTTAGCAAGTGTAAGAATAACCCCAGATGCCACTAAAACTGCAGTCATCATGCTCCCATTCCCCAGATTTTGCAATTCAATATGTAAAGAAAACTAAATTTTTATCAACACGCCAGGGCAATTTGGATATGAATGATCCACAGATTACACTTTGGAAATGAAGTCACCAAAATTGACAAAATGCATACAAAGTCTGTCAGAAATTATGTTACATACACAAAGATTCTAAATTCTTATGGATTATCCTGTCATGAAAGATAGAAAAAGATAGATATTTCCATATGTAAGGACTTATGACAGGTTAGTCACTCCTGAGTGAAGGAGTTCATAGGCTCTCTCAGAGATTCTAGAAAATAAAGAATGGCAAGTGATTTGGTGGGTGCACCCTATACAATCTCTTTCTTTACCCTCCCTTGTACTGAATCCTGGAGAGGAAGCATTGGTACTCTAGCTTCTGGTGAACCTGACTAGAGCCTAATCCAGAGCTGAACACACAACCCATGCCTTCCAGCGGTTGAACAGAATTTTTGAAAGGGCGTTCTAAGGAACAGTACTCATATATATTATCAGGTGTTAAATGAAACAAGAATTACATGATTAGGTGGGAAGGAAGACAATGCAGTATTCCTCAGACTTTTTAACCTGGAAATCTCATCTACCCACTGCCCCCAGAAGTATCTTGCTGGACTACTTTTCCACGCTGGTTGCTTAAAAATGATTCTGTTAAGAGGATGAAAAGCCCAAGGTGTCCTGTCCATGGTGCTGAAAGGGAAACTCACAGGTAGCAGTCACATTGTTAGTGTTTCCCCAAGGGCCTCTTCTCTAGAATATTTAACTATCTGTCGACTATATCCAACAGCAAGAGCATCAGGCCTCTTAAGTCTAGAGTGTTTCTTTGGCTAATTCTGATACTTAGTGTTGAAATTTGAAATTTCAAATCTTCCCCCAATCTTTACCCAAAGTATTCTATTAAAATACTCTTTAGGATACTCTTGGTAAGTTCTTAAACTTTAAAATTATACCATGTGTTTGTCAAAATATAATTTAAAATAAATGTCATGATGGAGAGAACTCAATTTGAACATAGGAATCAGGCAGCCACTTCCTAGAAAAATATTTAAAGGAAGGTAGTGTCATAAATATAGGAAAAGAAAACCCCACATCAGTATTAGAGGTGGGGCTTAGGCTGCTATTTAATATCTAATATCCAATGGCACAAAAATCAAAATATTCCTGGAAAAAGAGAAGAAAAAATAGAAGACATAAGAGAAATTACCCACTTCTGAAAAATGAGTTTAGTTTCCTTAGAAGTACACATAAGAGAGCTAGAGAAAACAAATCTACATCCCTTAATTTGAATAGGGAAGGGATAGAGGAAAGGGCAGTATCTGGAACAGATAAGGCACACACTTACTGAAAAAAATAAGCAATACGTGTGAACTACATGTAAAATAAGCTGCCTGAAGTATTTATATTGGCTACACAGAATTTAAAGACAGTATGTGATGCAGCTCTTCATTTATCTTAGTAGGTTGTGGGGTATGATTATCATGATAAGGATCAGTGGCATAGCAAGGGGTATGTATGTGGGGTCCACATCCAGGCAGGGAAGAGTATTGTATTGCTTAAATCATTTTAAATGAAAGTTCATGATGATTTTAAAAAAAGACCAGTTCATTTTGTTTTATTATTGTTTTAAAAATCTCTGCAGACAATGCATTCCATTATTGCCAGCACTTGGAGCAGACAACTTCCATCATTACAACCTTCATGGCCACTAGATTGTTGTGTATTAGAATTAAAATATGGCCAAACAGAAAACTAGCTATTGGAAATTGCCTGATGCCACAGTGACTCTCCCAGACCACAAGCAGAAAGAACATAAAAAGCAAATTATCTTGTGAGGACTGCCCACACCATGTCTTTCACTCCATTTTCCTAATTACCAAAAAGTAAGAAACTAGTCCAATTCTAACACAATCAGAGAGAATAATATGTCATATTGAAAAAATTATAAAAGATTATTGGAACATTATGGATAAATGTTCCAAATATAGGCATACCTTGAAGATATGACAGGTTTGGTTCCAGACCACCTCAATAAAGCTAATATGGCCATAAAGTGTGTCACACAAAGTTTTTGGTTTCCTAGTGCTTATAAAAGTTATGTTTACCCTATATTGTAGTCTATTAAGTCTGCAAGAGCATTATGTCTTAAAAAATAATGCACATATCTTAATTGAAAAATACCTTATTGGGCCAGCCCCGATGGCCTAGTGGTTAAGTTCAGCATGCTCTGCTTCAGCAGCCCAGGTTCAGTTCCCAGGAGTGGACTTACACCACTCATCTATCAGTGGCCATGATGTGATAGCAGCTCACATACAAAACAGAGGAAGATTGGCAACAGATGTTAGCTCAGGGTGAATCTTCCTCAGCAAAAAAGAAAAAAAAATACTTTACTGCTAAAAATTCTAACCATCATCTGGGCCTTCAGTGAGTCCTAATCTTTTTACTGGTGGAGGGTCTTTTCTCAAGTTGATGACTGCTGACTGATGAGGGTAGTGGTCGCTGAAGTTTGGGTGGTTGTATCAATATCTTAAAGTAAGAAAAAAAAATGAAATTTGCACCATCAATTGACTCTTTCATGAATGATTTCTCTGTAGCATGCAATGCTGTTTAATAGCATTTTACCCACAGTAGAAGTTCTTTCAAAATTGGAGTCAATCCTCTCAAACTTTGCTGCTGCTTTATCAACTAAGTTTATGTAATATTCTAATTCCTTTGTTGTCATTTCAACAATCTTCACAACATCTTCATCAGGAGTAGATTCCATCTCAAGAAACCACTTTCTTTGCTCATCCATAAGAAGCAACTCCTCATCCATTAAACTTTTATCATGAGATTACAGCAATTCAGTCACATCTTCAGGTTCCACTTCTAATTTTAGTGTTTTGGCTATTTCCACCAATTCTGCAGTTACTTCCTCCACTGAAGTCTTGAACCCCTCAAAGTCATCCATGAGGGTGGGAAACAACTTATTCCGAACTCCTGTTAACGTTGATATTTTGACCTCTTCTCATGAATTATAAGTATTCTTAATGGCATATAAAATTGTTAATCCTTTCCAGAAGATTTTAAATTTACTTTGCCCAGGTCTGTCAGAGGAATCACTCTCTATGACAGCTATAGCCTTAAGAAATGTATGTCTCAAATAATAAGACTTGAAAGTTAAAATTACTCCTTGGCCATGGGTTGTACAATGGATTAACAATGTTAATCTCATTATACATCATCAGAGCTCTTGGGTGACCAAGTGCACTGTAAAAAAACCATAATATTTCTAAAGAAGTCTTTTTTTCTGAGCAGTAGTTCTCAAGAGTGGGCTTAAAATACTCAGGAAACCGTGTTGTAAACAGATGTGCTTCACCCAGGCTTTATTTTTCCATTTATAGAGCACAGGCAGAGTAGATAAAGCATAATTCTTAAGGGCCCTAGGATTTTCGGAATGGTGGATGAGCATTGGCTTTGACTTAAAGTCACCAGCTGCATTAGCCCCTGACAAGAATGTTAGCATGTCCTTTGAAGGTTTGAAGCCAGGAATTAGCTTCTCCTCTTTAGCTATGAAAGTCCTAGATGGCTTCTTCTTCCAATATAGGGCTGCTTCATCTACATTGAAAATCTGTCATGTAGTGAAGCCATCTTCATTAATTATATTAGCTAGATCTTCTGAATAAAACTTGCTGCAGCTTCTATATCAGCACTTGCTGCTTCATCTTGCACTTTTATGTTACAGAGATGGCTTCTTTCCTTAAACCTCATGAATCAACCTCTGCTAGCTTCAAACTTTTCTTCTTCAGCTTCCTCACCTCTCTCAGCCTGCACAGAATTGAAGAGAGTTAGGGCCTTGCTCTGGATTAGGCTTTGGCCTAAGGGAATTTTGTGACTAGGTTGATCTTCCATCCAGACACTAAAACTTTCTCCATATCAGCAATAAGTTTGTTTTGCTTTCTTAGCATTCATGCATTCACTGGAGTAGCACTTTTAATTTCCCTCAAGAACTTTTCCTTAGCATTCACAGCTTGACTAAACATTTCGACTAGCTTTCAGTCTATCTCTTCTTTTGACATGCCTTCCTCACTAAGCTTTATGTTGTCTAGTTTCTAATTGAAAGGGACAGGCCTGTGACTCTTCCTTTCACTTAAACACTTAGAGGCCATTGTAGGGTTATTAACTGGTCTAATTTCAATATTATTGTGTCCCAGGGAATAGGGCAGTCCCATGAGAGAGAGAGAGAGAGAGAGAGAGAGAGAGAGAGAGAGATGGAGAATTGGCCAGTAGGTGGAGCAGTCAGAACACACACAATATTTATCTATTAAGTTCATTGTCTTTATGGGCATAGTTTGTGGTGCTCCAAAATAATTACAATAGTAACATCATAGATAACTGACCAAAGATCACCAGAGCAAATATAATAATAATTTAAAAGTTTGAAAAATTGTGAGAATTACCAAAATGTGACATAGAGACACGAAGTGAGAAAATGCTGTTGGAAAAATGGTGCCAACAGACTTGCTCAATGCAGGGTTGCCACAAACCTTCAATTGCAATATCTGCAAAGCGCAATAAAGCAGAGTGCAATAAAACGAGGTGTGTCTGTATATTGGTTAGGTAAAACAATGTTACAACAGAGTATTTATAGCATGATCATCAGTTAGTTAAAAAGTACAAATTGGTGATCATACTGTAAGTTCTTCATTATATATAATGTCATGTATAATATATTTAATATATAATGTGTAACATACATGTGTTTGTATAGAAAACATGAGCAGTGGAATTATATGAAATTTTTATTTTTCTCTTTCATGGTTTTCTGTTTTTGAACTTTATAAAAATAAACATTATTATTATTATTAAAAAGGCAAGAGAGTTGAAATTTTGAAAGCATAAGTTCTTCCATCTAAAGGAACACCAAAGCAATATGAACTTGCATGATCTCTTTATTAATGATTTCTAGTCTCAAAAATTATATCATAAAAATACAGCCGACTATATGTGGTATTTTCATCACAAATGTTCATGTTAACATGTACACACACACACATACACTCATAGGAATACCAGATGTCCTTTTCAGGATCACAGTCATTGAAGAACAATTTCCCGAGTGTCAAGATAGTATAAAGGTTAAGAGGACTCTAGAATCTCATCACATAAGTTTTAAACCCGACTGCTTTTCCTGGTTGTGTGACCCTATGCAAGTTTTTTTATTTTCCTTGTAAAATAAAATCTCTGTAAGTCCATAATCTAGTCTCTTAACTATCTGAACTTATACGATTCTTGTAGAGTTTAAATTGAGAAATATATTTAAAGTGCTTATTAGAATGTTTGGCATATTGTAAACTGTGAATAAATGCTCATAAATTTTATTGAGTAATGACTATACATAATATACTGTGCTAGGACTGTGGGGGAAATAAAAGTAATACCACAAGATAATTTATTTTTCCAATATGACTTCGGAATCAATACTTGTGAAAGATCAGAGAATGTAAAATCCTATTTTCAGATTGCTTATCAGCATCCATGATGCAAATCTATTAACTTATTACATATTTTCATTTTTATTTATTACAATGGCAGGATAAAAACATTTCCCCTTATTGGATGGTATAATATACTGACTTTTCTGATCATCTAACATTATAGACAATGGTGCTTATTTTCAGGTGGTATATGTGAATAAATATTTATTTAATATAATTGGAAATCTTTGGGCAGTGAGAGGAGATACTGCCCAGACATGAAAGATTTGTTGACATTATAGTTTTCTGAGTCTTGAAATTCCCAACTGCTACAATAAAGCTTAGCTGCAACATTAGAGGCAGAATTTCAATATGTTAGCTTGCCAACATTTTTATACATCAAGGAAAGATCTGTCATTATAATTCCAGACCTTGTCTCTGCCAATGTGAGAAATACTTTATCAAAGAATGGCTACTTTCAGAATCTAATCATATATTTTCTTTTTGAGAGGTGTATAGTTGAGTGCTCATCAGGAAATAGGACTTGACTGTCTTCCTAGTTGGGGTGCTTTGACTGCCTTGTTCTTTTCCAGAGTGTGAAAAGGGGCTGGGGGAAGAGTTGGGAGAATAGATGAAACAATGCATTCCTGTATAATTTTGTTCTTTGTTGATGCCTCTCTCTGTGTCTGAGGACCATCACAGAACATCATCAACTATTTGTGAAAAGTAGATTAATACGTTTTATAAGACTGCAGGGCAATTCAGACAGAGATTAAAGAGTGGTTTGATATATATATATATATATATATATATATATATATATACACATACACACATATACGGCACTCTTTTATATATATATATATGCATATATATGGATGTTTAGTGAAATTTCATCCTCTGATTTGAAAGGTTAAGATTACATAAAGTTCTACTTTTGCCTCTGCTACATGAATTTATGATATCCTATAGATTTTCTTGATCTCTTTTCTTTTAAATAACATTTTAGTTTCCTACCATGGGAAGTAGTTTGAACAGCTATCACTATCCTGAAATCTGCACAAATACCAGAGTTTCAGAGGCCAGTTTGCATCAATTACAATTGACTTTTTTAAATCTTGGCAATGTAATCATATTGAAGACACTCCAATTCACCACCACCTCTCAATAAGGAAATTGTTTTCATTTGGAAATCCTCAAGTGTGAATTAATAGCTTTGAATTTTGGAAAAGTAAACAGACTATGCCAAAACATGTGTAGAACCAGACGAAATATAGGAGTGTGGATCAAAATGCTTCCTAATATTTTGCAGTATAGACTTTAATTAACAATAATAAATAGTGATCTTCATTCCACAATAGCTTGAAACAAGGAACCACGTTAGCAAACTTGGAGGGGTATTTAATTGATGTAGTGTCCCCCTGGAAAAAATCACCTTCAAGTCTTACTGCATCATTATTAAAAGCAACAACTTTTAAGTGCACATAAGTATCATTTAGTTGATGAATTATTCAACTACTTGAGTTATATTCTACTCAAATGAAAGAATCAATATTCCTGTAAACACAGTATAATGTATTCTATATATTTATAGAAATAATTACCATTAATTACCATTTTACTGTTACTTGCATTCTGTGAGGTGGGTTGAGAAATAATTAAAGATTTTTAAATAGTTTGGTACTCAAGGAAATGCTCTCAGCTTTTTATATCCAAGTTGGAATTACTACCATAAAATCTTGACATTTTTAAGTTTGGATACTAAAAATACTTTTTTTATGTGTGAAATTGTTCCTACTAAATTGACCTTATATTTGTTGAAAAATAACCATCTTATAATATAAATGTGCTGCCAATGCAGAAACAAACATTAAACATTTGGAGATATTTACCTCCAACAGAAATCTTTGGTTAAATGTAGGAAATGGAAGAAGCAGGAATCAGTTTCAAGAGAAAAATGCAACAATTTTACACATTTTTCTCCAAGATTTATAAGAATTTGTTGTTAGTGCCATTGAGTCAATTTTGACTCTTAGTGACCCTGTCCTGCCCAACCTTTTTTGTGCCATCATCTCACTGTCTCACCTTCCATCACTGTATCAGACAATGTTCCTCTGCTATTCATAGGGTTTTCATGGCCAATTTTTTTCAGAAGTGGGTGGCCAGGTCCTTCTTAATCTGTCTTTGTCTGGAAATTCCACTGAAACCCATCCACTGTGGGTGACCCTGCTGGTATTAGAGACACCTATGGCATAGCTTTCAGCATCACAGCAACACACAGCCACCACAGTACAACAACCGACAGATGGATAGTGTGGTTCCCTGATGGGAAATGAACCAAGCCACAGCAGTGAGAATGCCAGCTCTTAACCACTAGACCACCAGGGCTGGATATTTACAACAATATTAGGCCCTTATCTAGTCTGTGCAAAAATAATAAAGAATGTTAGTTTCTCAATTCAGAAACAAAACAAAATAAAATAACAAAATTATGCCTTTTGTAATTAACAGAAAGTGATTCTGTATGTGAGAAAAGAGAAAACTCCTGCTTAGATCCCTGGTTCCACCTTTTGGTAGTTCTGTAGTGTACTGGCTCAGCAAGAGTGAGGTGGCTGAATGGGTAGTCACAGAGTTTTCAGCTGATACTAGCAAGTTCTGTGTCTAGGCAGTCCAAGCCTGGTTTTTGACTCTTCCCTTTTTTCCAGCAATGCCATTTCCCCAGAGAAAGGTCTCCTTGTTACTTAGTGACCTAGAGGTTTCCAGTGCTTTTCCTAAATTCTCTATAAATAGTTAAAGCAGCACCATAGGAGTGAGGAGATATGTGCAGGGGGGAGGAGAGGAGCAAAGCCCCTTTTATGAAATTCACTATGTTCCAGGTCCAAAACATCTTTCCACAGGATAACAGGGGGCCGGGGGCCTCTGCACCCTGCGGACTTTCTGTCAGTGGGTTTTCCCCAATAAAACTTGCTTTAAGTCCATTCTATATTTTCCAGTGTATGTGTGCATGGAAGGGCAAGTGTGGTGCCCATATTCCTTGCACATCAGTATGACAACCAACATAGACATCAAAATTCCTAGCCTACCATCATGCTGAGAAATAGTAACACCTATATATGTCAATAAAGAGGATAGTTTTAGAATAATAAAGAATGATTCATGATAGATTTGTAGCATTTTCTTCTCCAATTAACATTCACCTTTTAAAATGTGAAAACTTCTGCTACTTATTTTCCACAAGTTCTTATGTTCCTGCACTACTCTGGACACATCCTACCTAAGGGATATGATTATTTGATCACCAGTGGCCAGGATTGACTGCTGTCACTAAAAAACATTGACGTAATAGTTTCTTCATTCTACCTTTAGCCAAATGGTTGGGGAAAGAAGCATCTTGGGTAACTCAAGTAGTTGAACAGAGAGACCTATATGAAATGGAATGCATATAGGACCAACACTCTAAGAAACAATTTTATATTAGCAAAGTCATTTCAGATTCCTGAGCATCAGTTTCTTCATTTCTACAATGAGAGTTTATGACAAAATACGGACAGGACAAATTTGTCTCTCAGACTCTGGGTAATACATGATATACATATATGTGTTTCTAATTGTCAACAAATTTTAGTTCAATAATATACTTTTCAACTTTGCTTAAGGCAATTAATCTTTGATAAAGTAGCAGATGTGTTAGAATGTGACACAAACTTACAATCATGAAGTTACTTTTATTTATTTATTTTTGTAACACAACTTTGAGTATGGACATTGTGGGAAATGGACCAAATTTATGTCATGACCATAAATGTCCTGGACTTCATTTCCATAGCACATAATTCCTGGAAAATTCTACAAATCAAATATTCATATAGCAGTTTCTTTTTCCCTTGGTCTTCTTTACCTTGGTTTCTCTTCAACTTCCCATTTTGCCGTTTTTGACTTTGCTTCATCAATCTTAAGGTTGAGAAAGAAAACAATTGTTGCTCCTATTTGAACTTGGTTCATCTTTGCAATTAGCCATCTCCTCAATGAAGTCTTTTCAACCTATGGGTATAATATTTCTGGTTTTCTGAGATTTTTCTCCTTGATGTCACTCATATACATTGGAGATCACCATATGATGCTAAATGTATGTATGTGTATATGTTGACTCTGAGCCCTGTAATTGCCTTATGGCCACTCTACTATAACTTTGTTTTATAGATGATTGAACTGAGGCTTAGAGTGGTAAACAATTTGTGTAAGGAAGGAGATATTTTAAAACTGAGGGATTGAATGTGATTTTGACATCACTACAAATCATTAGTTAGTGACTTGAAAAAGAATGACCAAACTGAAATATCTGAGAGGACAGTTTTGTGCAAGACAGTTTGCACAAGATCAGATTAATACAAAGTAGTATATATTGGGGGATAAATGAGTGATGGCAGTTATAAATGCTGTACAGTCATGATCTTGTGTAATCATATTACTTTCTACATCCCCTCGCCCATCTCTCAATTTTCTTTGGTTATGTAACAATATATTGTCTAGGTTAATAAATCAGATACAGTGAGAGGTATAATTAAAGTATTTAGAATTATGATAATAAACAACAAAAGAATATTTTTCCTTCTAGGGAGAGGGGCTGGATGTGAAATGTTGAACTTGCAAGCCGAAGTGACTTTTACTATTCACATTTTTTAACACGGGAATGTATTAATTTTTTAAATCAAGATAACTGAAATAAATCTATGAACAAACTCATAGTAATATATTCAAAAATTTTGTTGAAATGAATGATTTTCTAGTATAATATGAAATAAAATATTGTTCTCAGAATAGGCAGAAAATCTAAAAAAAGACAATTATAATGGAAGAAATCCCAGAAGGTATTACAGGTTAGCTCATTCAATACATCAAAACACAGATAATTGTAATGCTATTCAAATATCATCAGAGCATTTAAAAGAATGTCAAACTTTCCAATACATTTTTAAATGCCATCATGACTGAAATCAAAAGTTGATTAAAAAGTAGTGTATACACACACATACCCTCAGATCAATCCCAATCACAGATGAAAATGAAAAATCCAATTTAGAATTCTAAAGATTCTAGCAGTATATTAAAATATACTACATAGAATCAATTCATCTTCTAAGAAAGCAAAAACACTTCAGTGTAAATGTTATTTAATAAGATCAAAGAATGAAAAATTCCAGTGTTTTACCTTACTCATGGTAACAATGTATTTAAAAATTCAATTATCATTCTTGAAAGAACAATTATTACTTAAGGTGGTTCTCTATATTACAAACCAAAGGTTAATATTAAATTAAGTAGTAAACTTTAAATGCTTTCTTTTTAAGTCAAGGGTACAGTGATCTTTAGTATTAGAGTCATTGCTCTGAAAGTCATGGCCAATGCAAAACATCAGGACAAAGAGAGGAATATAAATTTTGGAAAAGAGGAAACAATACATACACCCACACATCCACACCCATACCTGCACTCACCCAGAAAAAGTAAGGGAAAAATCTGAAAAAACTTTATTGATATAGTGATTAATTAAACTAAATTTCTCATTAGAAAATGAGCAAATAACATGACCAGGCAATATACAAAATAAACACATATGGTCAAGAAAATTTTGAAAAAAACATTTCAATTCAGAAATAATCCAAGTAATTCAAATTACTTAACAATGAAATTCATTTTTTCCTATCAAATTAGAAGGAACGTTTCAAGTATCAACTAAGCTATAAAATAAAAACTCACATGTTTCTAGTGAGAGTGACTTTTTCTCTTTTTGGTGAGGATGAAGAGGGAATGGGAGAATTTGGCTTTATATTTCTAAAACCTTAGGATTTTGCATACTGGTAGATACAGCTTTTCCATATTTAAGACATATTACATGGAAATACTCATGAATATTGATAAAGTCCATTGCCATGTTTATAATAGTGGAAAATGTAAACAATGTAAATATCTAACAACAATCAGAGGTTTGTGACATAGGTTAATGAAAGATGAATATTTAATGAAGCACTTTTAGCTCAAGCATGTTACCAAAATGACACGATTTAAAAAACTTCACTGACATATTAGTATTTTAAATTTCTGAAATAATATGTTATTAAATATGTATTTTCTAATATTTCAGTAATTAATATTTTTATTACATATCATATTATAAATTATTCTTTTTTGTTAAAATTATCTTTTATAATACAATAAAAATGTATTACAAATATAAATCTCATAGCACTTTGGATGAGAGAAATAATTTTAGTCAATGGATATCAGATAAAATTTCATGGAAGTAGTCAGAATTGATCTGGAATTAAAAAATAAACCCCTACAAGCCAAATGACGTGAATGCCCAAAGCTGTGACCAGAAGAGTAATTCAATTTTTCTGGAGGTGGGGGGGATGATAGCATTTTAAGCAATAAACAATCCAACTGATCATATATTTATGATGTATTAGTTGCTCTCTAGTGTCTGTTTCCTTGACTACATGTAACATGAGATATTTGGAGGAAATAATTTTATGATAAATCCCAGGTCTACAGTACAGAGTGTTTCTATAATATCCAAAGTCAGAGCATCTGAAAGTCCCCTTTGATTCTTCTGTGCCATCCTCCTAGAGTGTTGAAACTTAACATTTTTCCCCGTGCCTAAATCAAACACAATAATGCTGCAGGAATCTGTACCACCTGTCATAGAGTTAGATTGTTTGATATATTGAAAACTGAAATAAAATTATGCTTTTAGAATGGTCTGAGTAATGGAAATTTTAGAAAAGAGAAAGATCTAAAATTAATAATCTGAGTTTCTAATTTATGACACTAGAGAAAGAAGAGCAATTTAAGCTTAAATCAAGGAGAGGAAAATAAATAATAAAAATTAGAACAGAAATTCATGAAATTGAAAACAGGAAAACAATAGAGAAAGTCAGTAAAACCAAGAGCTAGGTCTTTGAGAATATCTATAAAATTGATACACTCCAGATAGGATAACCAAGAAAAAAATGAGCAAAGACACAGATTACCAATGCCAAGAAACAAGACAGGGGTCCTCACTATCTATCCCTCGGACATGCAAAGAATAAGAAAAGAATACAATGAATAACTCTGTACCCACAAATTTGATAATTTAGATGAAATGAAACAATTCCTTGAGAGAGAAAAACTACCAAAATTCAAACAAGTAGAAATAGATCATCTGAATAGGCACATATTCATTAAAGACATCGACACAATATTTAATAACCTTCCATTAGGCCCAGAGGATTTCACTGGTGAACTCTACCAAACATTTAAGGACGAAATGATACCAATTCTCCACAATCTATTACAGAAAACAGAAGCAGAGGGACTTCTTCCAATGCATTCTGTGAGGCCAGTGTTGTCCTAACACCAAAACCAAATTAAGATATTACAACAAAGGAAAAGAAAACTACAGACCAATCTCTCGTGAACATAGATGCAAAAATCCTCAATAAAATATTATAAATCAAATCCAATAGTGTATAAAAAGAATTATACCCCATGACCAAGTGGGATGAATTTCAGCTATGCAAGGCTGGTTTAATATTCAAAAATCAATTAATGTAATCCAGTACATCAACAGATAAAGAAGAAAAATCATATGATCATATCAATTTATATATGGTTTGAGTGTAGATATCTTAATTTCTAAACATTTACCTTTGGGCTATGTAATGAAAATTGTTTTCATGTTTTAGGACCTGAGGTAATTGCATTCTTAGAATCTTAGAAAATAATCTCAGAATTATCACAGTTTGTAAATCTAAAATCATTATTCACAACTGACTTGTCTCCTTTGCATTTGAGTTCACATTTAAGTAATGCTTGACTCTACTATTTAAAATTTTTATTAAGCATTTCAAATAAATACTATAATGTTATAATTGAAAAATATGTAGTATTTGAAAACAGTTTTGTATAAGCAAAAATATTTGATAAAATGTCATTATTACATGAATTACTCTTTCTCATTTAGGACAACAGCAAACCATCTATCCAAATAAAAGTACTAATTATCCTCCTTATGAGTACAACAATAAAGTAGAAACAGTATTTAAAATTGCTTTTGTAGAAGCCCATCATACCATCCTCTTAGGAATGGCTGGTGTCAGATACCCACAGTCCAGCTTCAAAATCAAACTGCAAAGTGGTTTCCCAGCAGCTACTCTCATGTGGCAAGAGGAGTCTCCAAGTTGTCATGGCTATGAAGACGACAAATTTTAGGAAAGGTGAAATCTATACTAGGCTTGACAAAGCATGTAACCGTTCCAAAACCAAATTCTCTTGACAGATATTATAGTCAATGGCAATAAATATTTTGAACTATGTAACATAAAAGTGGATTGTAAACAGAAAGGAAGGAGAAGAAAGAGAAGAAAAGAGGAGGAGGAAAAAGGAGGAATTAGGAGCAGTAGGTGAAATAGAAGAAGGAGGTGGAGGAGAACTTGAGGGGAGGGGAGAAAGGAAGGTGGAGAAGAGAAAGGAGATAGAAGGGATTCGGTTGGGAGTAAATGCAAGCATTTTTGTGTCTATTGTGTGTTTTTGTTCCAGATTCTGCCCTCATATTTATGGTTCACTTGGTAATGTAAGGAAAAAAACTCATTATATCCTTTTCAGAAGCTTCCAAACATGCATAAGCCTCTTCCACATTTAAAAAACAAACAATTCATTTGTTGTCAACACACGCAATAAGAAAATCCCCCAACTCTGTATCTCCCCTTTTGAAACTGTTTTTATCTCTCTCCCTTTTGGTAATAAATTTTCTTGGAAATGTTGCCACTTTCTCATCTTCTATTTACTTCTCCATCCTGCTAGAATCTTGATCCATCAAATTTGCTGTACAGGCAATAGTAGTGTCATGCTTTAAATGACAATTTAATTACCATTTTGAAAGTAATTTTTTCAATCCTTATAGAACATTTTATACTGTTTGACACCATTGATTAATCCTCTTTGGGATCCTTAATAAGATTCTCCGCTGGTTTTCCTCCTAACTTTCAGGTTGCCATCATTGTCTTCTTTTTTCATTGGGGTCCTTAAATATTCCCCTAAAATACCTACTCAGCCTTCTCAATTTTTGTTGTAGCATATTTCCTTGCATAATAACATCCATACTTTTGTTTTTTACAACTACCAATCCAGCCATTTATTGAATAAACTGATTTGGAAATGAATTAACTGGCTCCTAAGTCTCTATTTACAACACATATCATCTGTGAATCTCCTAACTCACATGTTTTCTAGATATCTTCATCTATTTTGCCAATTATATCTCTCCTCTCAGAGTGAGTGCCTCTCTTTGCATTTTATCATATTTAGGAAAGGCACAATCATCTACTTATTCAACCAAGTCAATAATAAGGGACTTATTTCAGACACTTTCTTCCCTATCATGCTCTAAACTGAATTAGAAAGTTTTCCAGATCTTACCCCCCACCTATGTCTCTGATCTATTCCCTTATAGTTGCATAGTCTATCAACTCAGATTTTAACATCATATATAGCTCCACCTACCAATCCACTCAACGTAACTCAATCGGCTTGTACTTTCAATGTGGCAATTATGATCATGTCACTTCCAACATAAGGTCATTCAGTGGCTCCTCAATGCCTATAGAACACATTTTAATCTCCTTAATATTGTTGGAATGTGGGCATGGCCCTTCAATGACCTGCTTAATAACTCCTTTTTTAATCTTCTCAAACAACTTTTCCATCACTTAGCCTATGTTTCGCCACACAAAATAATCTGTAATTCATAAAACTGGATATGGTTACAAAAACTTGTGCCTTTGCCCATGATGATTCCTTTTCTTAGAACATCCTTTCTCCTCAGCTACATATATAGTTTTGTCAAATTCCTACTAATTCTTTAAGGCTCACATTACATTTCATTTCCTTTGAGAAGCGGGTCCCCATTGGGTTTTTTTTTAATAACACCTTGCAAACACATATTATTAATACTCATTAGATTCTCCCCCTGGATATTGGACTCTCAATGAATGGACACTATGTCTTATTTGTATCTCTATTCCCAGCAACTAGCTCAGTGCCTCATGCATTATAGTTGTTTAACAAATATGAAGACAAATGAATGTTGACTGAGGACTAGCATGCCATTGTCATCTATTTATTTGATATAAAAGGCAGTAAGGGATGATTAAGAGATTAAAGATGTAAATAAGCAAAATAAAGAAACTCAAAAGTCAGTTACACCATTCATCTATCTGTCATTAAAATTTTGGCACATATTCAGGCATTCATTTATGCAAATCTTACATAGGGAAAAATGTAACACACAAGGCACATGTAAAAACTGCTTAATTCACTAAAGGTAACCAAATAAGTGTAAATTAAAACAGTATTGGGAATTCTTTTTGAAAGGAAAGTGAAATCTGGCAATGAATCTAAAATCTAATAATACATAGGGTTGGTAAAATGTAAATATAAGGGTAGATAAAGTGTATAAATCAAATTGACCAAGTACATAAAATAAATTAAATCTTTCCCTTTGCATGTTATGTATCTATCTACCTACCTATCTCTCTATCTTCTCTCACTTGATATATATAAACTTTCAGAAATAGTTACTCTTCCACAGCCAGCCTAGTATTCCTTAATAGCTTTCCTTTTGCTCATTTGGCCTTTAGCTAACTTTTGTCTCTTGGGTTGGCCAGAGGAAGGGAGGGATAAGGACCTATGGTGGAGGAACAGGTAAAGAGGAAGAGATAAATGATACACGCACAACACCTGGTATATCCACGTGACCTGGTAAGGATCCTCACCCTGTGAAATTACCCCTCTCTCTGTCCGGCTCCTGTCCAGTCTTTCAGAGTTCAAAGACTCCTCAGCAAAGCAATTCAAGTAGATCCCCCTAGTCATCAATTTGTGGCTTCTTTTTAAAAATCTCACAACCCCAGAGTTTTGTTGTCAATGTATTAAATCAAAACCTAGCTCCTCCTGTCGGTGCCTAGGGAGCTGTCAATCACCTTGCAGTCATTTAGCCTTTACTAATTGCAAAATAAAGAGATCTAATTGCTCTCTCAAAGGGCTTTCCTCTCATCTTATAGTACATCCAAGGATTTGCTGTCATCTATCTCACTTTTTAAAGCTGAAGGAGTCTGATTTTTATAGCAGTTAGAAACATGTTTAAGGAACAGCTTTTGGTCCTCTTTAAAGCTCCCCTTATTCATGTTAGCAATCCACTAAACAGCTAATTAGTCCCTTGTGAGGATAGGTTGGGGTGCTGAGGGAGTAGAACCACAGCCCTTGCTTCTTACCTAGGCATTCTGCAAATTAAACCTTATTCTATCTTGAAGAAGTTCTGATATATTTTCTATCTATCTTATCTTTTTGTTTTCTGCCCTCCCTGTTTCCAGCTGGTGCCAGATATGGAGATGGAAAAATACAAGAAAAATGATGTTTTTAGTATTTGCCTCAATTCAGAAGCAGACGTCCTAGAATTCCTCCAAGAAACACAACTCTAGAAAAGTTGCAAGTGCAGCTCTAACTACAGAGAAATTTTAAGCCTTTCAGGTAGACATGCAGATAGCTAAAAACTCATTCCATTGTGAAACAAAATTTTCTAACAGTAATAAAGTGCCATAACAATAAAATAATTTAAATAATACCAGTAATAATATAATTGAAAATCATGATAATATTGGTAATGATTGAGTACTTATTGCATTCTCAAACAATATTATGGACCATTTGCCACTTGTTTTTAGCTATATTGTCTTCATTAAACCTCACAACCACAAGATTGAAATTGCTATCTCTATTTTATTTTTTTTTAAAAGATAAGAAATTGAGGATTAAAGAAAATGAATAGTTGACCCAAATCTCTCTCTCCTGGTCTGTGTCTTCTTCAAAATATTTCTATTGTTCTGGGAATTCTGATAAGTTTCACGTAACTTCAAATCAGAAACAATTTTAGAGATCACATGGTTCCACTCACTCAATTTAGGCAGAGAAAACTGAAACTCACAGAGTTAAGTGATGTGCCCAGGGTCACTCACCAGGTGAGTTTCAAAGCAGGCCTCAAAATTTAATCCCCGATACACAGTACAGTGTTCCTTCCATGACATCTAAAATGGCTCCTAAAATTAGAACTTATAATTTGATAATTGTGGATAAGTGTGCAGGGTTGAAAGTGATAGAATATTTAAAATCTCTGAGAAGCCAATGTATACATTCAACAAATACATCATGCCGCCTATGTAGTTACAGACAAAAGTGATGTATTTCCCATTGTTCAATTCTAAAGTCTTTTCTTCTCCTGGCATTCATGATAACTAATAGTATTGGAAATAGTGAAAAAAAACTTTTATTCTATTGCAAATTCCCAAATGCCCGTTGCTGGCTTCTTATCTATTAAAATGATAAGCACGTTGGCTTGGGTACTTACTCTTCAAGTATACTATGGTTTCATAAGAAGTTACATAAAGTCAGCAATATTCATGGCATAACATATGAATATTTTAAATATTATAGAATAACTATTATCCTTAGCTCTACAACTCCTAAGAAATAATTGGTTTGCATTATGCAACCTGTAATTTCTCACAAAAGGAAAATACCCTGAAGCAATTTCACACCATCTTCACATATGTTCTGCCAAAAGTTATATAAAGCTAAACCTCACAGTCTAGAGCTATAGCAATGTAATTAGATTTCTATTTTACCTCTGAATATGCTGATTTCATTAGAAGGTGTTTAATGATATATTTTGCTTATTACACCAAAATGTCATGGTTAGAGGTTGAGAAGTTGAGTTACAGTTAATTACAGTTTCAGGGGATGGCTTGGAGACAAGAGCAGTATGGAGTTCCCACTGAGATGTAAATGAAGCCCACTTAAGTCTCAGGATTATTGATTTTTTTGCTCTTTAGAACCAACCCCTCTACTAAAAGTATCTCCATGGCTTACAGAACAGAAAACATGATGACAACACAAAGCAGCATGTGAGGTTGGGCAGGTAATTTGATGGTCCAAACATTCCAAGATTCTTGAGATGGAGACAAGAGCAAAACTCTCTGTGGTGGGGCTGGTGCTCAGGAAAGAACAGTAGCCCATGGAGAGCAGTCTTCCCAGACAGGTAATCTCAATGCAACTTTCTCAAAGTCTGTTGTAAGGATTATCTGCACCTGCAGCAGGTTGTGTGTTAGTTAAAAATGCGCATTGTTAGCCCAACCTACCCCAGTCAGAATGTCTGGAGTTGAAATCCTGAAATATACATCTCTGATAAGCTCCCCAGGCTATTCTCAATGCACACTGAAGTTTGACAACAATTGATCTCTAGAGTTTGGTGACAAGCAATTGGTGAGACACAAGCAAATGATTAACAGGTGCTAAATCCCATAAAGGATCTCAGCTGAGTTTCATTGGGAAGGCCAATCACTACATCAAGGGACTGGGAGAGATTCAGACAAGAATTGGCATCAGAGGTGTCTGTCAGACAGAATAGTAGCAGGAGTCTAGTCTCAGGCTTGGGTAGAGTTCTGATCTCAAGGAAGAAATAATTATCAATGTGACTCCTTGTTTGAGGAATATTAGTAAAAGCCTGGATAGTAAAAAGGAAATAAGGAGTCAGCTTGGAATTGAGAACATAGCACCAGAGTTTAACTGTGCTAACTGTATTTAAATACATTTACAAATACATTCAATCATTCATTTGTGGGTTTTTTTTTTTTCAAAATTCTATTGACACATAAGAAAATAACCCTCCTCCCCCAGAAATACATGGATAAAACAGAAACCAAAATTCCAATACGATTTAAATTGTAGTGGAAACTTTTTAATGGTTATTTACTTTTCTATAAAATGAGGACAAATGATCATAGTGATGTGTTCTATTTCATCCCACAAACCATGCTGTTTCATTGACCTGCAGGGGAACAGAACCCCTTATTGTGGGGGCGCCCATCATTTTTCTTTTATGGCCTCCATTTAAAATGCAGTACAGAACCTGGTTGTTCTTCTAGCACTTTCCCAGAAATCAGCCACTCTAGTAAAAACTCAACCATTCTCAAGTGATGTTTCCCCAAAAGAGTTTGTCTTAGTGAAAAAGAGGGAGCCAATAATACTTTCCTGAAATTGTAGTCAAATCTGCTCATCCAATTAGATGGGAGAGGACTGAGGATGAGGAGATGACAGAAGGTAACAGAGCATGTCAGTGTGACTAACACCCATTGTGAGCCTCTCAGCAGAGAGAAAATCTCTTCCTCCTCCAAATATATGCAAGCTCCTAATTAATAGCACTTCAAAGTCACCCATCACTCTCTGCCTTGTGTATATCTTGGATAATTCATTCATTCACTGAACAATTTTTTAACCTCCCTCTGCGTGCCATATGGTAGTCTAGGCACATCCATAAATAAGAATGTTGATGTCTCTAACCTCATGGAATTTGGAATCCCTGATGTCAAGCTTTGTGTCTGATTTATCATGTCACCTCTCATGAAAAACATTTGCCATATGAAATCATGGACTAAGTATAATGAAAAGGTTTGCTAGAGTTGAGTCTGTGTTTCCTTTTCCAGGTTTCTCTCTAACAGTCAGGCTAGAATCTTGTGTAAAAATTTTTTTCTGCCAATGTTTGACAAGTTTGCACTGTTTTGACCAGATCAAAATGGGGATGCTTTCTATGATACTAAAACAGTGAAATCAGGTTTTGATCCCTTGAAGTGGATAGGAAACAATCTGGTGAGATATAAACTAATTTTATTGCATAAAATGTGGTATATCTGATTGTAGTTAGAAGGAGACTCTGAGAGCTGACAAAGAAAGTGTTGGAAAATCAGTGGCATTGAATTAGGATATGATTTCTATGACCTTAAAATCATAGATTAAATGACTAAATGTCTCGACAGTAGTAATTACAGTGTTCCATGTCACATTACAACTTTTTCATTTTATTATATCTACATAATAACAGAGTACTAGTTGTCCCTGCCTCCAGTTAGATTAAATTGCTGAGTTTTTGTTTATTTTCAAAATATTTTTAAGTGGAGGCAATATTTTCTCAGAAATTTTACCTCTCTAGTGCATGGTACAGAGAATATGTATTACATTTGACATGCAGAATCTCCTGAAGGTACATGTGCTATTTACTTTTTTCATTGTCTAAGTCTTCAGATGGAAAGAATTCTTCACCGATATTGGGAACACTCTGCCTAAGAAAATACTGCCTTTCCTGTGAGACAAGGGGTATTACAGCCCTTATCGCTTCTGATAAGCTCTAGTATATACTTTTGACGGTGATGCTCATTTCCATTCTATCAGTGCTAATACAACCGAATAGCCCATTTATGCAATTTTCCATCTTTCTACAAGATGGATGAGTAAGCTTAATGTGTAAAGGATGACAAAATGAAATATAGAGGTCTGGACAGAACAGAATAACCAGGGTTGCACATACAATTACTAGTATCTGTCAATCCTTCCCCATCATTTGTCATTCATTCTGTAACTAATTCTCACAGTTGAAATTATGTGTCATGGGATAAATGTGATGGAAAGTTACTTTTCAGCTTTTCTTAAAGAAAGGATCAATGAAGCATACATTCAGGGAAAAAAATGCAACTGGTATTGCTTATCATTTTCACATTTTCAAGATGGAGGAAAATGTACTCTCCATCTCGTTTTGAAAAAAAAGGTAGTCCTGTTAAGAACATAGTACAAAAGGAGAGTAATTTCCAGTTTCTTAGAAAAAAGTTTTGTCATCTGTTCAGATAAATGCACAGTTTCTAATGCTGAACCATATGATTATTAATACATCATACATATTAATAACATATGTATTTTTTATTCTGACATACCAAAACATTAACAATGACCTAACAGATTTTTAAATGTATTTTGAGATTGTTACTCCTGAAATTTAAAAAATAAGATTTTTGAGCTAGTAACATTTATCTTGAGAACGCTAGAGAGTTTGAAAATATGAAGTGATTGTATTATTATTACAACATATGGAGTATTTTACAATATTAACCAAACCCTCACTATGTCTATAACTTGTAATAAATGAAACAGTGCAGGGTTACCATTGTGATAGATATACACACACAATGGAAATGAAGAGAAAGCCAGAGAATGACTGAGGTACATATTCACACTACAGTTTCTAATAAAAGTGGAATTTCAAATGAGTATAAAAGATAGATTTTTCAGTAAATTCTGCTAGGATTTGGAAGAAAATTTGGTTATATTTTAGAGAATGAAGTCAAATTAATATTTTTGATATACTAATACTAGAAATTTAATTTTCCAAAAATATTACTGAAGTATAGTCAACAATGATTTACAAAAGTTCTAAAACTTTATATTCTTTTTATCATTTTAAACCATTATACTCTTTTTTAGTCTAAGGAAATCATGAGGGGCATGCATAAACAGTTACACACAATAATAATCATCTTGGTGTGTGTTTTTTAAATGTATTTTATTTTATGTTACTGTATTTTTCACTTTTCCTGGCATTCAAAATTAATAAATCAAATGGCACTTTGGAGAGTGGCTAGTTGTTTATAAATATCTCATGGGCCATGTACAGCAGCATGGTGATAAATCTCTAGCAAAAAAACCAAACAGCCTGAATTGGTAGCACTGGCTGATTACTGTGGTGTAAATATTCCCAGCATGGTGGGTTTCAAACTAGCAACATGACATCATTCAAGGTGGAGATGGGAAGAGACGCGCATAAATGGCCGTACCTGCGAGCTGGTTCCAGCACCCCCCGGAGAATCATTTATGAAAACAGCATATCACAGACTAGGGGGACTCATAATTTGTTTATGCTAATAGAATCTCTCTTCCTCAGAGTGATTTCCTAAGTAGGACCCCTCTCTGACATGCATGTGTGAGAAACAGGCCACTTTGTTGCTTAAAACCTAGTTTAGTCAAGGAGAATGCAGCCTCACTTGCTCACTAGGGACATGAGGACAAAGCCTAATAGGATTAAAAAAATTGCATTCTTCTGGCCTAATTCTCTGATTTTCCAGGGAAAACCTGGGAGAAGACGGAGGGTGTTTTCAGAGAGGACTAACAATGGTGTGGAAGATATTATGTCCCTGCCATACTTTTCTACCCCTAATATTCCTTTTGATTCTGGACTTTTTGTTTAGCATCATTGCATCTCAATTTTCATAACTCAAAAATAAAAGAAGATAATCATAGCTCCACTAACAATCAAAAGATGATCATGAGGCAAATGTTAGGAGTTAATTGTGGAAGTACTCCGCTAAGCAGAAAACGTTAGACAGACATGAAGAAGATTTATTATTGGCCCATTTTTGGCAAGTGAGTCCTTTATAAAAGGTCCTGAAGTGTCTTTATGGTGCCACAAGAACTGGCCAAGCTTATAGGAAGCAATAAGTCAAATCAGTATCTTCTTCTCTCTTATTTATCTATTTTTTTTTTGTAGCTAGTCAAATAATTATCAATTATTTAGGAACAATTAAATATATGAATTTGGGAGATATAAAATAAGTCAGTCACAAAAAAATTTTGAGAAGAGGTAACTTCCTGTTTTTTTCCCTAATGAAATAAGTAGATTGCATTCCTGGTCATTCACATCATGTGTATGGATTTTCCTCTTTCCTTCAATCTAATTCTTTGGGGAAATAATGTGTCTTTTCATTGAACTATAACTCTCCTTGTAATAAATATGGTCCTTCTGTCGAAACTTGTCTTGTGTGCACTTTATATGAAAGGGTTACAAACTTTTATGCAAACTTCAATCCACTTATACACATACTCTATAATCCTTTTGGCTTTAAAGGCATGAAAGATGTTCTTCTAGAAATTTTCCCTCTGCTGATTATCACATCATTAACCATGCAAGGAGCCCTTCAATAATAGCAGAATATGTTTGTATCAAATACATTTTAAATAATAATAACAAGAGAACAAATAAAATTAAATTGTGTCCTAATTAGACTCAGCATTTGTGGGAAGAAAAACATATTCGGCTTGGTATAAAGAAACCCATGTTTAAATTATGATTCTTTTATTTAATGGAATCATTTAATCAGTAAAAAACGAAAACAAATGAATAATAAGTTTGACTAAGCTAATTATTCATTACGAGACAAATAGTTACACTGTATTTCAGTAATTATTTACTCTCTTGGTTCCTATATAATTTGCTAGTCTCTCTTTTTAGGTCTCCTTGCTGTCTCTGCCTTCTCTATAGTCCTCTGAATGTTAGTATGGCCCAGGCTCAGACAAAATTGTTTCTCTACCCACATACACCATTATCTGATTGCTTCCATTTCTATGGCATTAAAAGGCATCAATAGGTTGATTGTATTGTGTGTGTTTGTGCGTGTACGCATGTGAACATGTGTGCATGTGTGGATAGTTCTCAGACTCAGTGGAAATCTTCCCTTTGAGCTAGCAACTTGGTCCTTCCCCTTGGGTGTTCACTAATCAACCTCAATATTAGTAAGTCCAAAATGGAACTCTTGATTCCACGTCCCCTGGCATTCTTAATGACACCAGCAAATATCCTTTTTTTATAAAACACCTAGATGTTACACTGATTTTTTTGTACCCACCCCCCCAATTTTGTTTTTGCATATTTGAAAATTTTGCTAAGGTCTTCTCTTGGGAACAGTATGTGATCTTTAATTTTTGATCAATTTAAGTACAAACACCCATAAACTTACCCGCCTAGTGGCAATCACAATTTCCTGCATAGAGTACACACAGCATGAAGACATTTTACTGCAAGGTAACTCTAAAAGATTGCAAGTATTGGCTTATTCTCAATATGAAACTAAAATTTCAGAAGGCGATAGAGCATTAACCCACCACAGTCATTCACTCTTGAACCAGCAGCCTGTTGATTTCCAAAGTGCTTAAGGCCACCTCTCAATGCCCAAGGCATAAATAACCATCACAAACCGTTATTGGTTTCCTAGGTCCTCGCAGACATAACTCACTGTAAAGGTTTATTTCTTCAGGAATATTGATAATGTTGAAACCAGGAAAATGTGACATTTCATTCTTCTTGGTATAATGGTTGTCAATTGGCAATTTTTTTTTATTATATTTCAGTCATGAAAGGGCAATCTAAAGCATTGGGAATGTGTTTTCTCTGTCAAAAATCTATTAGAAGAAAACAAATAAGGATTAGGGCATAATTTTTTTTTTCATCCAAATGTATTGAAAACAGTGGGATGCCCTTTTATGCTAACTATGTCTAGGAAAGAACTGAAAGGCTTGCTGAGCCAGAAACATAAATGGCTTGGATAGCACTGGAGTTGAAAACCTTTATTTACACTCACTCAGTGTGAATGTGAGCTTCCATATGGTCAAACCCATGGCTTATGAGTCTATGGGGAAGGTTAATATGTTATCTGGCTCTTCTCACACAAATTATATTCTGATGGCAACCATTAGCCCTCTCATAGTTTTCTTTCTTTTATGAGCCTTTCCAAACTCTTCTCCCCCTTGGCCTACAAACCGATTCCCTCCTCCAGCAGGCCAGTTCAGCATGATTGACTCTGAAGGCAAGGTTCTTTCTTTTCTGCTGCAGAAAAGTAATGCTTTGCTAAGGAATTTCCTTCACAATCATTTAGCTGTTTGAAATTTAGATATGAGAAAAAAGAATCAAGGTACATGCTTGACTTAAGTTAGAGGATATTATTGCTTAGTTATGTTGGTGATGATGAATGGTAATGGCTGTAGACATTTTTTTTTCGTATATAACATGAAAATATATTTTAGATTTTAGATTTTTTCAGTGTTCTGCTTTCACATTTATTTTCTGCAATCCAAATGCTCAGTTACTCATATAGCCTCTAGCTTAAGATTCTTGCATTCTAAACAATGGATGAGATAGGCAGACATAGAATAAAAATAAAACTGGTGAGATATCACGGTGTATTTAATCATTCCTTCATTAACTCTGTCATTTATTCAATCAACATATATTTACAGAGGTTATACCTATAAGATGTACTTTCAGCAGAAACTGAAACTCTAACTTGTCGGGGAGTGCATAGTAAACCGGTAAACAGATCTTCAAGTAGCTGGTTTGCATGAAAAGTTATTTATTTTGGTAGAAGGTGAAAGAGGAGATTTTTGGATGCTGACACCTGGTGACTGAGACTAGGGTGGAGGTGGTGCAGAACGATGCAGTGTTCTCCCTTACCTTGCAGCATGGATTGGGTCTAAAGTCTAAGGAGACAGATGTGAATGGGAAGTTGCATCAGTTATTTCATGTAGCCTGATATTTGACCCCGAGAGGAGATACCTGCATAACATGAGGCCAAAGTGCTTACACGCTAGTGGGAGAGATGGACAAAGAAGGACATAACAGGGGCCGCCCGGTGGCGCAGCGGTTTAGTCCGCGCTTGGCAGCCCAGGGTTCGCCGGTTCGGATCCCGGGCGCCCGCCGACGAACTGCCTGTCAGCCATGCCGTGGCGGCGTCCCATATAAAGTGGAGGAAGATGAGCACGGATGTTAGCCCAGGGCCAGTCTTCCTCAGCAAAAAGGGGAGGATTGGCGACGGATGTTAGCTCAGGGCTGGTCTTCCCCACCAAAAAAAAAAAAAAAAAAAAAAAGAAGGACATAACAAGTAAAACCTAACGTGAGATGCTATGATAATTCAGAGATAGAGTGATGTGGGAACACAGAGGATGGATTTACAATCCAGACTTGAAAGACTGAGTATTGAAAGATACAGAGAAAAAAACAGAGGAAGCATAAAAAGCACTACAGAAAAGGGATTAGCAAGACATTCTAAGGTATATTCATGGACTTGGAGAATCTTGGTTATATTTGAAGAACAGGTTTCAACTAGGGCATAGACACTAGAGATAGATAGATAGATAGATAGATAGATGAATAGATAAGATGGTAGGTAAATAGATGATAGAGAAATAGTGAGATAGAGAGATCTATAGACAGATAGATATGAGTTAGAAGACACGTAGGGCCCATGTCATGGAATACCATGTGTCCTTCCCTCTTGCCAGGGACTACATCTGTCCTATTCACTACTGTAACTCCAACAGCAGCACAGTGACTGGTAAGCAGCAGAAACTCAGTAAATAGTTGTTGATTGAATAGATGAATACATAGCAATGTGGTCCAAGTTTATCTTATACCCAGTGGAATTCACTGGACAATAACAGGTAGAGAAAAAGTCTTGTGAAAGGAAGAAAATACATAGAATCACGGTTAAAAGGAGACATGTTTGGCTATTGTTGTCTTCTTTATAAGGTGATAGAGTTGAGCATATTTATATGCTGGAGAGAAAGTGTTAATAGGGAGAGAGAGGATGAATATTCAAGAGAGGAGACAACTGTTGGAATAATTGCCTTAAAAGGAATGAAGAAATATAGATTAAATAATAGGTGGAGGGATTTGCCTTGGATAGATACAGGATACATCCTCCACTGAGAGGGAAAGGAAGGCACAGGTGTGCATGGATGTTGATCATACGACTGGAGAGAACAGCTTGGGGAAAGACAGGAGGCTGAGAAAGAACACTCATGATGTCCTTTATTTTCTCTAAGAAGAAGATGAAATAGCCTTCTCAGAAGTGCAGGAAGAGACAAAAAAATAGAAGACCAACCTGATTAGATCAGCTTGATGGATGGGGATAAGGTGTTGAATGTTTTGCCTAAAGCTGGAAATAGGATCAGTGCCAGCAAGCAACTGGATGTGTTATTTCTCTTCCGCCAGTTTTAATCATAAAGGAGTAAATGAAAAGGAAGTGGGTCATTGTATAGGGAGTATACATAAGAAGCAGAACAAGCTTTTTATTCAGAGTTTATTTTGTGCAGGTTTATATAAGACAGTGGAAGCTCTAAAGAAAGAAAGAAAGAAATCTCTCTCATGACACTGTACATGAGTATGAATTTCATCTC
This sequence comes from Tapirus indicus, assembly GCA_031878705.1. Classification (NCBI taxonomy): domain Eukaryota; kingdom Metazoa; phylum Chordata; class Mammalia; order Perissodactyla; family Tapiridae; genus Tapirus; species Tapirus indicus. Next base: position 64,843,195 of record CM062923.1, read on the forward strand.
CCCAAGTTGATTGAAGCTCTTTGAAAGAAAGGGATTGTATGCTAGCTAAACTGTAGTCCGCTGCTTCATGACTTTGGACATATATCCATCTTAGTTTCCAATTCCTTCATAAAGGAAAACAGTGCCATAGTAAATGATGTTTAAGATTTTTTAGGTCTAATAATGTTCTCAGTCAGGGGGCATTTCTTCTCTTCTCCTCTTTTTATTATTTAGTAGAGTAAATGTTTAAAACTAATGACGGTATTACGAGACATTGAGACATGTCTTCTAGTACCTACTATGCCTTTGTGCAAAAGGCTAAATCAAAGTGGCCACCTTTTGTACCAAATGATACTGTCCCCAGTCGATTGGATAAGAACCAGGCACTGAACCCCAGAGTGACCATCTAAAGGCCGCTCATCAATCCTTGACTTATCACCTGGCCCCAAATTATGAGCAGGGCCACTCATTCTAAACCTCATCTCTTATAACCAGCGACTACTGAGAGAAAGGGTAAGTTAGGTTTGCAAACTGATGCTCACAAGTTTCCTTAAGAAAAGTTGTAAAGTGTAGCTGGTCTTATGATGAGCCAAGGACAAATTAAACATATAAGAGAGAAGCAAATATGAGTAAGCAGAAAAATCCAGGCAGAAGATAAAATAAGATAGTAGTATGAACCACAGAGGATGTGAACAAAACCACATGCAGCCTAAGGGAAATATGAAACAAATCTGTAGAATATGTCCCCACTATCATCTTCTTTCCATTGTATTTATGGTTATCATAAGAGTTAAAGGGACAGGATATAGAAACAAGCTTCCAGGGTATAAATCAAAGCTCTACTATTCACTAAACATGTGATCATTGGAAAGTTGAAACTCTCTAGCCTCAGTATCATCATCCATAAGATGGGGATAATAATAGTAATGAAGATTCAATTAATAGAAAACACTCTAGAGACAGTCCCACAGTACAAAGCTCTTGCTATTACTATTTTAATGTTCCTTACAATCAATTAGATTTGTCTGAAATCAAAGCTTCCATTTCCCACCTCAGCAATTGTTATATTGAACCATGTCCCAATTTTAAAACACTAAAAAATTAAACTGTATTTGCATGTTCAAAATGTCTTTGAAACTTTAAGACATGGAAAAGATAGAGAAGGCCTTGAAGACATGACCCTTTGAAGATATTTAAGCTCACCTCAACATGACAATATATGAAAATAGTGAATTAACTGGAGCAGTGTCTAGATTCCTGTCTGACTACTTGAACATTATTCCATTTATTATGGTAACTTTCTTCACTCATCACTCCTTCTTCTGGGCATAATCCCTCTTATCCAACTCATCCCACATTGTATCCAGGTGTTCACTTTCAGAGCCTGGACACAGGTGATTGGTCAATGGTGGTGGAGGGGACTTGAACCAAGCTCAGACAACCTGGATTTTATATGATGGAGAATGAGATGAGACCTTCTTTAGTTAGCTATAATATGTAAACTCACACAGTATAGGTAACTACATGCTGCTGTGCAGACTGAGAAGCATAGAAAGCCAGTCTTCAGCAAGACAAAAAGATATTACAGATTCTTAGAGAGAACCAACAACAAGAAATGGAGAAAATAGGCTGATGACAAATGACTCTCTGGGTGGAGCTGTTGCTGAGTTCTGGGCACCCCTATCCTCAGTTTCCATGAGCATCCTTGGATAGTGCTATGGTCTAACTATTTGTTTCCCCTCAATATTCATGTGTTGTAATCCTTATGCCCAATGCAATGGTATTAGGAGGTGGGGCATTTGGAAGGTGATTAGGTCATGAAGGTGGAGGCTTGATGAATGGAACTAATGCTCTTTTAAAAGAGATCCCACAGAGCTCTCTAGCCACTTCCACCAAGGGAAGATACAATGAGAAGTCTGTAACCCAGAAGAGGGCTCTTACTCGACCATGCTGGCACCCTGATCTTTACTTCTAGCTTCCATAACTGTGAGAAATAAATTTCTGCTGTTTATAAGCTATCCAGTCTGTGGCATTTTGTTATAGCAGCCTGAATGAACTAAAACAAGTTATACATTTATTCAAACTACTTTGTGTTTGGTTTCATATATTTGCCAAATGGGAAAAAAAAATGTTCTGAACCATAAATCTATGTTATTTAAAATTTTTCAAATATATGAATTTTTAAAAGAAAATTAAAGGTGTCAGGAAAAACAGGTGGGATATCTCTACTGCTCTATGTGTTCCTTGCAGAAAGAGTCAAGAAAACAGAAGACAGCTATAGAAAGAAGCCACTCTCCTAGAAGACAAGTTCTTGGCACCAAGATTATTAAGAGAGATAAACTCTAGCCAGGTATGCTAGCAAGTGATTGAAAAGCAGGAGACAATTTTTAAGCTAGTAACTGATTGGAGTGTGGTGGGGACTTCTACCCCAGTGCCTCAAGTTCCAGAGTAATGCCTTCTGAAGTGAGCATAGCCAACATTTGATGACAATGAGAAAAGATTCCCAGGGTTTAAACTCAGATCTCAAGAAATACCAGAGGTAGTGACTGCATAGAAAGGGCCACTAAAGGATTAAGGGGAGTGGATTACATTTTATTTTTTGTAAATTCTTAAAATGTTTGTGGAAATTAGAGAATAAAGTCTCCCATGGTTACACACTGATATTTAAGTGTTCCTATTCATCTAATGAATATGATAGGCTTGTTCTTTATCAGTGGCCTTCAATTTCTTTGTCAAGAGATGATTAATGTAGTTATCAGATACTGCTTCACTCAATTGCAAGTGCTTGCCATCACAGTAAATACTATAAAATATTCACATTCAGTAAATAAATATAATTATTATTTATTTTGTATATTAAAAAAGTGATAGTGTTCATTCATTCCCTAGTCAACATTTATTGACCTTGTTTTAGCAAACACATACAGATTAAATGTGGGAAATACAGAGATGTGACTATGAAAATCTTAGTCTCTGCCCTAAAAGAGAAACTCAGACAATAATAAAACATAGAAAAGAAATTATCTCTCAAATATCCCTCACTCAAAAATTCAAAGCTGGGAACAGCGACTAGGCACCATCAATGGAAATCTCTACTCATCTCAGGGCATTTACTCCTACTGCATACATTCTGCCGTGGCAGAGCCAGTGGGGCTTTGCAAATCTAATCCTGTTCTAAATAGAGAAATTTAATGTTGGTACTACTTGGAAATATATTCTAAATAATTTTTTTTAATCTATAAAGAAAGAGTCTAAAAGTGATGCTAGCATCATGGCAGAGTGAGCTCTCCCCTTAGATTCTCCCCGCTAAGATACCACAAAAGGACATTCATATACCAACAGAGGATATTCGCACAACACAAAAGACATCTGAGAGACCGACGCAGCCATATGTCTGAAGGTGGAGGTGCTGGCTCCCCGCCCAGAGTAAGTGGAAGGAGGTAAGGAGAGCTCCTGTCCTTCCCCAGCAGTGACCCTGGGACTGTGTGCGCAGCTCTGAGAGGAGGGGGGAGGGGTGGCCCTCCACAGGAAGACCATTGCTCTCCAGGTTCCCTCACAGCCCGGGGGAAACAAGGCTTTCCAGCAATAGTTCACTATTGTGGGGGTGTCTCCATCAAGCTAGAAGCCCGGGAGAGCAGATAGCCAAGCAAGAGCAAGAAGATCCCCAGATCAAGTAGGTGAAAGAAAGCACCCCTCCCCCACCCAGCTCCAGCTCAGACAGTCAGCCAGAAGGCCACACATTCCTTAGAAAAGCTGCAGCTACCTAGGCCAGGGCTCATGGTGGACTCAGAATAAACAGCTCTTGACCCCCACCCAGTGGTGGCAGGTGGAAGCTGCAACCAGATACTATCACTATGTGGAGGCATAAATCCATGCTGTCAAACAGTATGAAAAAGTATTACATCTCCAGACCAGAAGGAAAATGACAAGCACCCAGAAATCAATCCTGAAGGCACAGAAATTTATAATCTAAATGACAAAGAATTCACAATAACTATCATAAAAAAGCTCTGAACTCAGGAACTTCTTCACAAAAGAGATCAAAACTATAAAGAAAAACCAATCAGAAATGGTGGAGATGAACAACACAATAGAGGAGATAAAGAAAATTCTGAAGTCCTTAAACAACAGAGCTGACAACATGGAGGCTAGAATTAGCAATCCAGAGGACAGGAATGCAGAAATGCTCCAGATGGAGGACAAGAGAGAACCAAGACTAGAAAGAAATGAAGAAACTCTCCGAGAAATATCTGACTCAATTAGGAAATGCAACATAAGTATTATAGGTATTCCAGAAGGAGAAGAGAGGGGAAAAGGAGCAGAGAGCTTGTTCAAAGAAATAATAGCTGAGAACTTCCCAAACCTGGGGGAGGAGCTGGAAATATAAGTGAATGAAGCCAACAGATCTCCTAACTATATCAACATAAAAAAAGACCCTCTCCAAGGCATGTAGTAGTAAAGCTGGCAAAAATCAATGACAAAGAAAAATATTAAGGGCAGCAAGGCAGAAGAAAATAACATACAAGGGAACTCCTATCAGGCTTTCAGTGGACTTCTCAGCAGAAACCTCATAGGCTAGGAGAGAGTGGAATGATATATTTGAAACTCTGAAAGATCAGAACTTTCAGCCAAAAATACTCAATCCAGTGAAAACATCCTTCAGATATGATGGTGAAGTAAAAACTTTCCCAGATAAACAAAAGCTAAGGGAGTTCATTGCCACAAGACCCCTACTACAAAAAATGCAGAAGAAGGCCCTCATACCTGATAAAGAAAGAGAAAGGGGATAGAAAGCTTTTAGCAAGGAGAAAAATAGGTTAAAAAATCAGAAAAATTGTAGCTTTCTATCAGAACCAGTTAGCAAACACTTAAACATCAAAGATAAGGGGAAGGAAAACATCAAAAATAAATATAAACTCAACATTTTAACCACAAACTCAGAACACAAGATGGAATAAGTTGCAACAATGTTAACTTAGAAGGGGAAGAGGAATGGGCTGGAATCAACTGAGTCTAAGGAAATAAGAGACTATCAGAAAATGGACTATCTCACCTATGAGATTGTTTTATACAAACCACATCGTAACCACTAAACAAATAATCAGAACAGAGACACAAATGATAAATAAAGATAAAACTAAGAAAACCATCATAGAGAACTACCAAACTGAGTTGGTAGTCCAAAATACATGGGACGAGAATCAAGGGAAATGCAGACCTGGAAAATGAGCAATAAAATGGCAGCGTTAGCTCTCTTTTATCAATAATCACTCTAAATGTAAATGGATTGAATTGTCCAATCAAAAGACACAGAGTGGAGGGATGGATTAAAAAAGAAGACCCAACAATATGTGCCTCCAGGAAACACATCTCAGCTCTAAAGATAAACACAGGCTCAGAGTGAAGGGATGGAAGAAGATACTCCAAGCTAATGGCAAACAAGAGAAAGCAGGTGTTGCCATCCTTATATCAGACAAAGTAGACTTCAAGATAAAACATGTAGTGAGAGACAAAGTGGGGCAATATATAATGATAAAAGGGACACTCCACCAAGAAGACATATCACTTATAAATATATATGCACCCAACGCAGGAGCACCAAAGTCCACAAAGCAACTATTAACAAACCTAAAAGGAGATATTAACAACAACACAATAATAGTAGGGATCTTAATACCCCACTTACATCAATGGATAGATCATCCAGACAGAAAGTCAATAAGGAAATAGTGGACTTAAACAAAAAACTCGACCAGATGGACTTATTAGATGTATATAGAGCATTCCATCTAAACACAATAGAATACACATTCTTCTCAAGCAAGCGTGGAACATTCTCAAGGACAGACCATGTGTTGGGAAACAAGGAAAGCCTCCATAAATTTAAGATTGAAATCATAACAAACATCTTTTCCAACCATTATGCTAGGAAACTAGAAATCAACTATAAGAAAAAAACTGGAAAAGTGACAAAGATGTGGAGACTAAACAACATGCTACTGAACAACCAATGGATCATTGAAGAAATTAAAGGAGACATCAAAAAGTATCTGGAGACAAATGAAAATGAAAATACACCATACCAACTCATATGGGATGCAGCAAAAGCAGTCCTGAAAGGGAAATTTATAGCAACACAGGCCCACTGTAACAAACAAGAAAAATCTCAAATAAGCAATATTAAACTACACCTAACAGAATTAGAGAAAGAAGAACAAACAAAGCCCAAAGTCAGCAGAAGGAGGGAAATGATAATGATTAGAGCAGAAGTAAATGAAATTGAAACCCTCAAAAAACCCCAAAAACAGTAGAAAGGAAGAATGAAATAAAGAGCTGTTTCTTTCAGAAGATAAACAAAACTGATAAACCCGTAGCCAAACTCACTAAGAAAAAAAGAGAAGTCTCATAAAATTAGAAATGAAAAAGGAGAAATTACAATGCATATCACAGAAATACAAAGGATTATAAGAGAATACTATCAAAAACTATATGCCAACAAATTGGACAATCTAGAAGAAATGGATAAATTCTTAGACTCATATAAGCTTCCAAAACCGAATCAAGAAGAAATAGAGAATCTAAATAGACCAATCACAAGTAAAGAGATTGAAAGAGTAATAAAAAACTTCCCAAAAAGTAAAAGCCCAGGACCAGATGGCTTTTCTGGAGAATTCTACCAAACATTCAAAGATTTAATGCCTATCCTTCTCAAACTATTCTAAAACATACAGGAAGATGGAACACTTCCTAACACATTCTACAAGGCCAACATCACCCTGATACCAAAGCCAGACAAGGATAAGACAAAAAAGGAAAATTACAGGCCAATATCACTGATGAACATAGACGAAAAAATCCTCAAAAAATATTGGCCAACTGAACACAGCAATACATTAAAAAGATCATACACCATGATCAAGTGGGATTTATACCAGGGACACAGGAATGGTTTGACATCTGCATATCAATCAAGGTGATACAACACATTAACAAAATGAGGAATAAAAACTACATGATCATCTCAGTAGATGCAGAGAAAGCATTTGACAAGATCCAACATCCATATGATTAAAAACTCTCAATAAAATGGATATAAAGGAAAGTACCTCAATATAATAAAAACCATATATGACAAACCCACAGCCAACATCATTGTCAATGGGGAAAAACTAAAAGCCATCCCTCTGAGAACAGGCACAAGACAAGGGTGCTCACTCTCACCACTCTTATTCAACATAGTACTGGAGGTTTTGGCCAGAGCAATTAGGAAAGGAAAAGGAATGAAAGGAATCCAAATAGGGAATGAAGAATTGAAACTCTCGCTGGTTGCAGACAACATGATTTTATATATAGAAAGTCCCAAAGAATACATTGGAAAACTATTAGAAACACTCAACAGCTATAGCAAAGTTGCAGGGTACAAAATCAACTTACAATACTCAGTTACATTTCTATACTCTAATAATGAACTAACGTAGTTCTCTTAACTAAGAGAACTCAAGAAGACAATCTCCTTTACAATCACAACAAAAAGAGTAAAATATCTGGGAATAAATTTGGCCAAGGAGGTGAAAGACCTATACAATGAAAACTGTAAGACATTATTGAAAGAAATTGATGATGACATAAAGAAATGAAAAGATATCCCATGCACCTGGATTGAAAGAATAAACCCAGTTAAAATGTCCATACTACTACCTAAAGCAATCTACAGATTCATTACAATCCCAATCAGAATCCCAACGACATTCTTCATGGAATTAGAACAAAGAATAGTAAAATTCTTATGGGGCAAAAAAAGACCCTGAACAGCTAAAGCAATCCTGAGAGAAAGGAACAAAGCTCAAGGCATCACAATCCCTGACTTCAAAATATACTACAAAGCTATAGTAATCAAAACAGCATAGTCCTGATACAAAAACAGACACACAGGTCAATGGAACAGAATTGAAATCCCAGAAATAAAACTACACATCTATGGATAGCTAATCTTCAACACAGGAGCTAAGAACATACAATGGAGGAAGGAATGGTTCTGGGGATACTGGATAGCCATATGCAAAAGAATGAAAGTCGACCATTATCTTTCACCATACACAAAAATTAATTCAAAATGGATCAAAGACTTGAAGGTAATACCTGAAACTATAAAACTCCCAGAAGAAAATATGGGCAGTATACTCTTTGACATTGATTTTAGAGGGATCTTTTCAAATTCCACGTCTATTCGGACAAGGGAAACAAAAGAAAAAATAAACAAGTGGGACTTCATCAGACTAAAGAGCTTCTGCAAAGCAAAGGAAACCAGTATCAAAATGAAAAGACAACCCACCAGCTGGGAGAAAATAGTTGCAAATCACGTATTTGACAAGGGGTTAATCTCCATAATATATAAAGAACCTACACAACTGAACAACAAAAACCAAACAACCCAATCAAAAAATGGGCAGAGGATATGAACAGACATTTTTCCAAAGAAGATATATACAGATGGCCAAAAGGCACATAAAAAAAATGTTCAACATCACTAATTATTTGGAAATGCAAATCAAAACTATACTAAGATATCACTTTACATCTGTTAGAATGGCTATAATCACCAAGACAAAAAATAACAAATGTTGGAGAGGTTCTGGAGAAAAAGGAACCCTCATTCACTGCTGATGGGATTGCAAAATGGTGCAGCCACTATGTAAAACAGTATGGAGATTCCTCAAAAATTAAAAATAGAAATACTATATGACCCAGCTATGCCACTACTGGGTATTTATCCAAAGAACCTGAAATCAACAATTCAAAGAAACTTATGCACCCCTATGTTCATTGCAGATTTATTCACTATAGCCAAGAATTGAAGCAAACCAAGTGTCCATCAATTGATAATTGGATAAAGAAATGGAATACTACTCAGCCCCCAAAATGACAAAATTGTCCCATTCACAACAATGTGGATGGACCTCAAGGATGTTATGTTAAGTGAAGTAAGCCAGACAGAGAAAGACAAACACCATATGATTTCACACATATGTAGAAGATAAACTAACACACAGACAGACAGAACAGTTTCATGACATGGGGAAGGTGGTCAGGAGGTGGGCACAAGGGGTGAAGGGGCACATTTATATGGTGACTGACAAATAATAATGTACAACTGAAATTTCATGGTATGAACTATTATCTCAATAAAAAATATCTTAGTTGCATACAAATAATTAAAATTATTGAATCATCAAAGAAAAGAAAGAAAGAGTCTAGGCATCCATGTACAGAAATGGAACATTTAATGTGAGTTTTGTCATAAACATTGGGCAACCAGTCAATATAAAAATAGGGTAGTTTGATAAGTCTCAGTTTCCATAACTTGATCAATTTTTTGGAAACTGAAATTAAACTGCCTTGGAGGAGACTTATTGACCCCTCAATAGAAGATGACTTCTTAAAAAACTTAGAAACATATTTGCTAACAAAAGAATTGAGTTCAGTGAGTTTCTATTTTCTTATGTCATCAATCCTAGGTCCTACTGGATTATATGTTCAAGAATATTGTTATGACCTGCCATTTGCCATATTTCCTCTACTTCTCTAGTTATTTGATCTTGAAAAGAAAGCTTGCTATCAGCCTCCATTGATTGACTCAGTCTTGTATTTGAATACAAAAAAAGTAAGAAACCCCACTGAGTAGGAAAATCATCAAAATAATACAAATTTCTAGAATATTTCCAACATTTATATAATTTCACTCCAAAAATCCCATTGATGCAAAATGGAGACTATTTTTTAAACATGTGAAGATTATATTTTCAAGCAATCAGGCTTGTTCTTTGGGTTTAAATTAAATGGAAAGGAGAGAAGAATTTACATTACTTTCATTTTATAAATGATAATAAAAATGTATATTTTCCTGATTCTTTATAATTTTCCAAGCATCTTGGCCCCCTATGAGTGACATAGGGTGGTGGAGGATTGTGACTAGCTGGGGGAGACCAGGCTGAGCGATGGGATGTGACCTATTCCAGATGCCGCAGCATGTGGGGATCAAGAGCAGATCCAGAGAGACAGGAGGGGCCTGGGTGAAACCCAGAGTTGTACAAAGGAGAGTATGAAAGTCTGAGATGAAAGGGAGCCAGGTTTACACCAAACACCAAAATAAATTACGAAAGCCAGTGTTTAAATAGACTTGTAAAAATAGGATACACTTGCAAATTAAGTGAAATGAGGGGTGGAAAATTGCAAGTTTTATTTATTTTTCAATCTTATTCTTCCAGCTATGGCTTTTTTGCCACAAGTAGAAAAGCATATCTCAAACAATTTTTCTTATGCCTAAAGGATTTCTATGCAGATAAAGGATTTACTCAAGGTCACACATTAAATTAAATAACTCATATTTAAGTCTGCTGACTATAAATATTGTGTTCTTTATGTTGTATAATACCATAATATCAAAAAGATTTCAGTAGCAGTCCATTTAATTTAAGCATAACGTTAAAATGATAAAGACCACTCATTTCTGCCAGTATAGAAAAGTTGCAGCACAATTCAGGAATGATTTAATAAACCTAAAAATGCAAGATAATGTTATAGTTGGAATGGAGCAGAGGGGTCCAAGGTGGCTTTAAAGTCCCAAACTATTTTGTAGACTCTAAGCCATACACTATTAAACAGTAGTATTTCTTAGTTTGACCCGTGTGTTTATATTGCATTCTTCAAAATGATTCACAAGATTGGAAAGGAAATGATCGGGGGATCATTTCCAATCATTTTCACATAATCCAACTCTTCAAATCATTTTGGCGAGAGAAAAAAGACCAGACCATAAAATATTTTAAAATTCATTTGCCTTCATAATGACCCAGTTTATAGACAAATATCCAATCAAAACTATGATATTGGGGCCACAGGAAATTGTGCTCTCAGATGGCATACATCTATTTCTTTATATACTTTCTAAGACAGAAATTATCAAAAATTGAACAAACACCATTTGAAAACGAGCAGGGAGACCCCCAATGTGACCACCTGACACCTGCTGCTTTGTGATCATTATCTGAATTAAGATTCACCACGTGGTTACCTAAACAATAGTGAATTATTTATAGTTTTAATGAAATTTACCATGTTAAATGTTAGTGATCTCATTTTAGAAAAATAGACACATAGGGATCCTCTGACTGAGAATTAGCATACTCTGATTCAATTGAGACATGTTTTCTCAGCTTGAAGATGCATTTTCAATATAATAGCTGCTTTTTGATTATAAAATATATTTAATATTAGTACATATTGACTGAAAGTTGTTTCTCAGGTTCAGAAACGTTTCAATATAAAAAGAGTGTGTAGAATTTTTTTCTTGTAGAATTAAGGAACAATGGAGTGTCTGGTGGTTTTTACACATTTATCTCAAAGAAAATAAGCATTGGAGACTTGTAGCAGACAACTGTTGCATAGCTTTAACTGTTCTACATCCACAAATCCCTTTTTCTGAGATGACTTCTATGTATGATGGCCATGTGATATCGTTTTGGCATGTGAGACTTAAGGGGAAGTCTTCTGGATGGGACTAAGGCAGAACGTCCTCTGCACCCCCTTCTTCTTCCTGCCCTAAGCTGAGACATGATGCTGGAGTTAGAGGAGGCTTCTTGCAATCTGAGACCAAGGGCCAACACCTTAAAATTGGTAGATCAGAAAAGCAGTAGACGCCTGAGATGTTGGGGATATCCTGGAGCCACTGAACCAACACTAAACTGCTCTCAGAATTCTTTATATAGGAGGAAATCTTCTACTTGTTTAAGCTCATGTTAATTGGATTTCCTGTCACTTGCAGCCCAAAGCATCCCTAACTATACTGCTCCCTCTCAAGTTAACATAATTAAAAAACTGAAATGGGCATAACATATTTAGATTTGCATAAGTAGGTAGTAAAGTGGAGGTTTGACAAAATAAAAATTATTAAGTTTAAAAACAATGTAAAGATTTTTTTCTGGCTTTTGGAGGAAGTCAGAGGATAAAAATTTCCATAGGATAACATTGTAGATATTCAAAGTAAAGTATTTTAAATTTGGAATGAATTTTGTGTGATTGGTTCTTTCAAAATCCCATAACTCCAAGTTTCTCTCATGCTTTTCCTCGAAAAATGATTCTTCACCTTATGTCAAACATAGGTACTCTTCAGGAAATTCTTTAAACTCTTGTTTAAAATTATTTGTAAAGAAAAAAAGAGATACATTCGCAATTAGAAAGTTTGCCGAGAGGATTTGTATTAGAAACGTGTAAAAGTTGTGTATATTTAAACAAGTTCCCAGCTGTGAATTAATCGGGGAGATAATGTTTCCTTAAGAGTAAATTGAGAAATTGCCTTCTCTGTATTAGAAAGATTCCCAGAGAGATTTGCTTTCAGCTTAGAGCCCCAGTGGGATAGCATTTCCTTTCTTCCTTCTGCCAATACCACAAAAATGGAACAGAGGAATGAGAAGGAATAGGATGCCCCTTCCAGGGACCTTGAGTGACAGTAAGGCAAACAAGGGTCATCACTTTAATTAGCTTTAATAACCCAAAGCAGAGTGAGAGATCCCCTCCTGAGACAAACGTTGCCAGCTGCTGAAAGGATGTTAGTGAAAATTCTGTTATGTCAAAAGTCTTGCCGCGTGATTTGAAGTTTTTATTAAGGAGTCCAGGAAGGTAGAGACTTCTGAGTAACATGTGAGAGGCAATTAAAAAGGAGATGAAATTGAATGCCTTTTTTTTTTCTTTCAGCTAAAAGCTGGCTTCTTTTAATGGCATAGTCTTGGGATATTTCGATAGCTTTATTAACGTACCATACATTCATCACTTTTAATGATAAAAGAGAATATCGAAAGAAAATATGAATCATTAATGAACGACCACAGAAAAATGAATCTGCCCCACTTCACCCCACTAACACACTTGCCTAGAGGTTTCAAAGAGCTGAAAACAAATATTTCACTCTCTGAACCTCTAAGCTCTCAATTCACAATCTTTTCTTGGCTCGTTCTGGTAAGGCGTGGAATCCTTGACCCTCTGTTCACACTGTAACTTTGGATTTTATCATCTGCTTTGCCATCCAGAAATAGGACTGATTAATCTAGTTATATTTTAAATGATGTTAACTCTAGACTTTCACTGGACTCTGGTCATTTGCATTTTAGCAGGGGTACATGTTCTAAGATGTCCCTTCTGCGTATTGACTTAAATTTTCATTGTTTGACTTCAACCCTTAAAGAGTGTACATTTGAAGATCAGTTCTTTGTAAAGCTAAGCATGATTATCCTCTCTTCTGGTATCAATTAATAAATTGATTGGGCTGCAAGAAATTGAGCATTGCAGGAGATTCTCATAGCGTTTAACCCGAAATATGGCGGATAAATTCCTTTTGGAGAAATGATGGGCACATGGACTGCAAACCTAGATCAGAGGTTCTCCCTGCACAGGGCAGATTCTACCCATGAATAGGTTACTCATGTCTTTTCCTTTTGGAGGTTTCACTCCTTCTGCAAAGAAACCAATCATTTTGTTTGCACTTCTGGTTCAGAGGAGTAGGCACATAATCCAGCGTGGCCTATCTGAACATTTTTGGTAGGTAGTAATATGCAAGGTATCTCTTGCTACTAAAATCTCAAGAGTTGAAGACAATGGAATCCCAGAATGACCTGGCACAGCTATTCTGGCATACAGAGTAAGTTTGCTTGAGAATGAGATCAACAGACAGAAAAACTGAGCCAAGCCATGGAGGAAGAGAGAGAGATCTCTAACTATATTGTTTGCCCTCCTGGAGCCAGCCGTGTCTAGAGCCAGTTTTACTTCTTGGACTTTGAAGTTATATGGGCCAATACATTTCTTCTTTTGTTTTAGCTAATTTGACTTTCGTTTCTATCATGTGCAACCATAATAAACATGAAAAATATACCATCTCATTCCCAGTTTGTAAGGCAATCACTAGAGAGAAATTTCAAACAATTAGGTGGCATGAACGATTTTGATGCTGTATTTATCTGAAAGTCAATAGCCAGTGATGAGAAGAAACTGGCTCCAATAAAGTATTTGTTTGTTGATTCTGTACAAAGCAATAGAAAAAGATTGAATTTATATTTGAGAAGAGTGATATAGGTTAATAACAATGAATCCAATTTTATTTATTTGGTCATCTCTTCTTTGTAAATTCTATGTAAAAATTGTCTTTAAATATAGCGTTCATTATTAATTACTATATTTTCTTGTTATTAAGAAGCGTTGTTTCATTTTACAACCAAGGGATGCATATGATTTGGCTGTAGACAGAATACTACAGCTTAGTACATGTGAAGCAGGTACCCACGTTTCACCTGGTGACAAAATACAAACTCTTTAGTATTAAGTGATGTGACATACATTTACTCTTTAACAATTAGACTCCAAAGAAGAAGTTTCACAACTGAACTTGCATGTCTGTCTATTCTCTTGGTTTCATCAGGTGATTTCTAGAGCAGTGATTTCCAAAGGAAAATCAATATATCCCAGGGAATGTTCAGAATTATGCAATGGAGTACAGAAAGAAAATGTGAGCTTCTATATGTTATATTTTATTCATAGTTCTTAAATTATCTAAGTCATGATGTGGGATCAAACAACTCCAAAAGCTCAATCGCTTAATACCACAAAATATATTTATCTCTCATGCTCTATGCCCGGATTAGGTTGGCTGAGGGCTTTGTTCCACGGTTACTAAGAGACCCAGGATGACAGAATCTCCATTATCCTGTAGATTCACCAATGCGAACACATGGCTTCCTTGATTGTGGAGGCCTGTAAAGGGAGCAGCAGGAGAATTCTGCAGGGCTTTCCACTGCTTCACTGACTAACTCTAAGAGGGACAGAACATACAGTTGCCCACATGCTCCCCAAATTGGTGAGCACTAATAATGCTTGCAACAGAGTATATTTATTATATATGCTATATATTTGTAGAGTAATATGCAAAGATAATTTTTGAATGATAAATATATAGTCTAAATGCTCAAAAAAATTACTAGCATTGTGTGATAAAAAATATTTCTAAATCATAAAGCTACTCTTAGATTCTTTCTTAGTGCTCTATCTTTTGGTTCTTTTTCTTTTGCCTACTTGTATTTGCCTCTATGATTGCTTCCAATCATTAGTAGTTTTCCTGTGTTTGCTAGTCTGCAGTCAACCTAGTTTCTCCTAATCCTTCCTCTTCCCAGCTTCTGTCATTGTTACACTAACAACTTGAACACATGAAGCCAATAATTTTGTAGCAACTCTTCTTAAGTATAAGGCAAGAATGGAGTAAAATGATTGTTTCACATGTTCATACTGTGTCAGCAATCTATCAAAACATGGTGAGGATACCATAAAAATCTAGATTGGAGGCATCGAGGTAGTTGATGATAATAGTGTCCTTGACACAACTGTATATTCAGAGAAATTTATTCCCCATTAACTGATGAAATAATCCAGTCCACATGAGAGTCTGATTTTTTTTAATGCACTACAGACATCAACTAAATGACATATTTCAACAGCTACCTCTTCAGAATCCTCAAAAGGTAAAAACAAAAACTTTTAAGAGCCAAATATTTTCCACCAAATATTTCGAAAAAGATATATATGCAATGATTACATTGCACATGTCATAGTGAAATAACATTAAAAAATCTCATTAGATATTTCTATTCTCTAAGCCCTCTCCTCAATTCCACAGCTAGTATTTTCTCCCAGTCCTCCCTTAATACATGAAGTTCCAAGTTGTGCCAGCAGGTATCATTTGCCTACCAAAATTACTACCAGAAAACTTCAAATTCCTTTCTGGAAAAAAAAAGCAAAACAAAAAACAATTCAGCTTATCAAGAGAATGAGAAGACATGCCAGAAAATATTTGCAATAAAACACATCTGGTAAAGGACTGTCATCCAAAATACACAAACAATTCTTAAAACTCAGCAATAAGAAAATAAAGAATGTGATTAAAAAATAGACTAAAGATTTTAACAGAAATCTCACCAAAGAAGATATACAGATAGCGAATAAACATAGAAAAACATGCTCTACATCACGTCATCAGGGAAATGCAAACTAAAATAACAATGAGATACCACCACATACCTATCAGCATGGCCAAAATCCAGGACTTGACAACAACCAATGACGGAGAGGATATGGAGGAACAGGAACTCTCATACATTACTGGTGGGAATGCAAAATGGCACAGCCACTTTGGAAGACAGTTTCTTATAGAACTAAACACACTCCTGCTGTGTGATCCAGCAACCGTACTCTTTGGTGTTTACCCAAAGGAGCTGAAAACTTATTTCCACACAAAAACCTGCACACAGATGTTTATAGCAGCTTGATTCATAATTGACAAAACTTGAAAGCAACCCAGATGTCCTTCAGTAGAAAAATGGATAAAATAAATTATGGTAATTCTAGCCAATGGAATATTATTCACTGCTAAAAAGAAATGCTCTATTAAGCCATGAAAAGACCTGGTGAAACTTAAATGCATATTACTAAATTAAAGAAGCCAATCTTAAGAGGATAGATATATACTGTGTTATTCCAAATATAAGACATTCTGAAAAGGACAAAAGTATGGAAATAGTAACAAGATCAGTGGTTGCCAGGAGTTGGGTTGGGAAGGGACGAATACGGGGAGCCTAGAGGACTTTTAGGGCAGTGAAAATACTCTGTCTACTATAATGATGGATATACGCCATTATACATTTGTTCGAACCCATAGAAGGTAAAATACCAAGAGTGAAGCCTAATGTAAACTATGAACTTTGGGTGATGGTGATGTATCAATGTAGGTTCGTCAGTTGTAACAAATGAACCACTCTAGGGGGGCAATGTTGCTATTGGGGGAGGCTATGTGTGTGTGGGGCCAGGGGTTATATGAGAAATCTCTGTAACCTTCTCTTAATTTTGCTGTGAAGCTGAAACTGCTCTAAAAAAATAAGGACAAAAAAATAAATAAAACAATTCAGCTACTAGCCCTAAATTGGTAAAATATATGCTATCATATTGTTTAGCAAATCAAATGACCTCAGGCATACCTAATTAGAAAATAATTTAGCCATTTTCAATTGTTATGAAATCAGATGTGTGTCTTTTGTTCCTAACCCCCACTTCAAGCGTCTTATCAAAACGTTTTTTTTCCTAACAATTTCGGTGCTGCCCCAATAAGTATTCTAGGGAATGCAATTTCTATATATTGTTATATATATTGTACAGTTTTCATTCTGCTGTCTCCCTTTATTTCTGGAATGCTTTAGATATCTTCAGTCTTATTCATACACCTCCGTCCCCCAGAGACAAGTGATTGAACGGCAGAGTAGAACAGGTTTGAAATGTGATAATTTATTTAATATGGCATCCACAATGGTCCATCCAGTTTCCATTCTTTTCCACATTGCTAGTAGTTTCCCAGAAAAGCTTGTGATGAACCTTAGAACAAAGATTTTTAAATTAATTATTTCAAGATTTGAAGTGAGTAGTTTATTTTTGCTCCTGTAAAAGAAATTAATTAATATTTCAATCTGCAACTGTATGAAAATAGCATAAATGAAGGTTTCATTTGTTGGGTGTAGTAAGGAAAAAGGGTGCTCTTGTTAATATGAAGCTATAATCATTTTTTGAGAGACAAGATAGCAAATAGATTAAGAATGCATATTCTGGAGCTATCCTTGTTCTTCTCCTTGCAATTAGTCCTAGCCTGGGAAACTTATTTAACCTCCCTAAGTCTCAGTATTCTTAGCTAGAAAATGGGAATAATGAACCTCAGTGTGTTGTCATGAGGATTAGATTTAAAAAATCTATATTTGGTACATAAAAGATATTATTATTATCATTTTGGTGGTTCAATCATTATTTTGTAAAAATCATTCCTAAGATGTCTCTAACCTTCCTTTTTTCCTGTCTATATTGGCCTTGGGCAAGTGACTTAAAATATCTAAGACTTAGTTTCCTTGTCTCAAACATGGAGTGAGTAAAAGTAGAAGAGGGGAGATGATAGAAGTTAATTGAGATGAAGTAGGTGAAGCCCCTGGCACTGTAGTTAGTAACTGTTGGCTCTTTTGTCTTACTGTTGATGGTATTATTCTTTAACTATCTAATCAGGGTTATACAATAGTTCTTCCTCATTTGGTTTGGGAGAGGTGATCCTCCATGAACGCTGAGCCTCCCTGAAAGTTCCTGCTGGGTAAGCCAAGAATGCAACCTCCTAATCGCTCTTTACCGGGGCCATTTCTCAGGGTTATGTTCACAGGGAAACCTTGGTGGATTAGGGAACACCTCTTCTCCACTTTCTTACACTCCCCCACCCCCATCTGCCCCTGCCCTAAGAGCAGGCATGTTTCTGTTTTTTATAAAGATGGTGAATCCCCTCAACTCAGTGTTTCTGTCCTGTAACATAACCATTTCACGGGCAAGCATCCATAATATGTCCTTTGCATTTCCTCAGTAGGATTTGTGGGGCATAGAGAATTGCTGAAAAGCATCATGAAGCTCTGGCTAATGCTGTTGCTGTGAGTAATAAAATCCTTTGTCCCTGACCCAGGAGCCTTATCACTTCTGCCAACATTCTTGAAATTGTGGCAGGCTCACATAGCCTGTAAGTAGAGTCAAGTTTCGGATGCTGTACACTTCTTGGCACAGATTAACTCCAAAGGATATTATGAAATGTTAGTTTCCCAAGGAACATGAAAATAAAGGAACTATTTAAATAATTTATATCTGATACATTGAAAATATAATTCATTATTATACGAACACAGCACTTAGAGGAAAGGAAAATCAACTAAAAACATTACATAATACTGTATTATCTGCTATTAGTTGATGAATATGTAAAGTTGATTTCCCCAAACTATCAATAGCAATGAACAAAAAGTTCTATTGAGAAAAATTTAGGAAACTCTAATATATGGTATTCCATCCAAGTTAAATGATTACCCTACCTAAGTAGGAAAATAAAATTTTTGCTCAAATCCCCTCCTGACATTTTGATCTAAATCAAGAGGAAAGTTCCAAGGGTAGAGCTCAGAGTTGAATCTGATAACTGATAAGTCTGTCTTATTGTGACTTGAGATTGTAAGGAGAAATATGACCTGAGAAACTGAACTCTTAAATTTTAGAGTTTGGTATATGGAAGTAAAGTTCAAAAAATGCATAGAGATGGAAAGGTAAGAAATAATTTTGAATTCAAAGTTACCTAGATAATTCCTTGCTTTAACGTTGCTTCTGAGTTAAGTTTACATATATTTGAAAGGCAGCATAATCAAGAGCAATGTATTGAATTTATCTTTTTCTGCCTTTGAATGTATGTTCAAAAGAAATGTGAATTCTGGTCAAGATATTGCTGTGGCTTCATCTGGAATCCTCCCAACCTTGATTCTAAACACACAAAAATGATAGTTAAAGTATTTTTATACCATATAGATATCCCTATGAAACAAAAATGGAACTGAAACCCACAACAATAAACTAACTCTGAGCTACAGTTCTATGAAGTTCCAAGATCAAAAGCTGGTGGAGGCTGTTGGGGGATTGACTCTATCAGGGTAAGAGGTACCAAACTATCCTGTATGTGGCAGCAGGTGAGAGCCATGCTGAAATCTTAACATACAAAAGTAGATGTAAAAAAGCTATAATTACTGCCTGGGGCTGCTGCCCAGGAAAGCTGGAGGGAACAGATTTCTACCCAAATGGAACTAGGACCGAGCCCTCTAGACTCAGGAGTTAGAGCTGTGCCATCCCTGCAGGATGAGAGCCTTGAAACTCTAATATCAAAAGTGATTCTAATTGTAGTATCCCAATTTGCAGAGTGGAACCCACTAGATGTAGATGGGTGATCATGGGAAGGAAGAAATAAATGCATGCATATGTTCACACAAACACTTATTCAGGGTGAATTGACATATCAAGGTCTAAAGCACAGAGAAAAACTAACAACTTAAAAAATAGCCAGAGAACTCAACAAATAAGAGAATTAACTTATGAGGGTATGCAGATAATGTAGCAATCTTCTGAAAAGGACTATAAAATGAATCTCCTTGAACTATTTGGAGGAATAAAGGAAGAAATAACATTCATAAATCACCAACAGGAAATTATGAAAAAAAAAAAACCACAGGTAGATATGAATCAGGAATGAGATGAAGCATAAAAGTACCAGTTAGAGATCCTGGAAATTAAAAACATTACAAAAAAGGAAATAGATGTGATAAATCTTGGATGAGTCACAAGAGTAGAGAAAATTATTGAACTGTAAAGTAATGATGAGAAAATGGCCAAAATGGAACACAGAAAAAAAGTTAAGAGAAATAGAAGATAGTTTTAGATTCTTCAACATATAAATAAAAGAAGTTTCAAAAGGAGAAAAATGAAAATTGTAGAGAGGTAATTTTTAAAGAAATAATGGCAGAGTTGTTTTCTGAATCAGTGAAAGACGTGAATCATCGGACATAAAGCCAAAGAGTATTGATCAAGATAAATAAAAATAAACGCACACCTAAACACACTGTGAAATTACCAAACAAAGATGAAAATCATTCTTAAAAGCTGTCAGGGAGAAAAACCAGAATGTCTACACAGGAATCACAATTACTGATACAGTCCTTTCCAGAGTACCAAGAACTACCAAAAGACCATGGAGTATTTTCAAAGGTCTGAAAGAAAATCACAGCTAACCTTGAATTTTACACTCAACTAAACTACCATTTCTAGGTGTGCTTTAAAACAAAACATCAAATTTCAAATGCTAAAATTATTTGTCTAAACAAATGCTCACAAAATTAACTACAAAATGTATAATAAAATGTGAACCCAGAAAGAGAAATATAATGTTAGAAGCAAAAGAGACTTAAACCATTGAAAAAAATAATGTATATTGTTTAAAAGGTGAGTTCAAACTTCCAAACAACAATAACATAGAATATGGGGCTGCTTAGAAGGTAAGGTGTGAGGAGGCCATTGTCTAGCAGGAGGAAAATAGATAATGGAAATAATCTCAGATTTTGATAGAAATGCATGCATAAAGAGACATCAAGTGGGATTGATTCATTTATTCAGCACAGATCTATTTAGTGCTTAATACGTTCCAGGCAGAGTCTTAAGTGCAAAGGAACTTCAGCCAATACCCTTAGCTGAGGAAAAATTGTGAAGTGTCATATATTCTTATTAAGATAGTCACTAGCCACAGAGGGACAGCATCACCCATAGAGGCTTAATGCCCTACTTTGACCTCCTTGCTCAACCTCTATCTATCTGCCTCGTCGATATAAAAGAAGTGAAAAAGTTGGGGGAATTCTCAGGAATGCAGTGACCATGGGGAATATTATTCCATCCCTCCATTAAGCAAAGTGAGAAGAGTTTCAAAAGATGTATTTGCAAAGATTTGGGATGTTTCCAGGAGGATGAGACTGCATCTCTTCACCTTCCAACGCTCCTGCAGCTGCAGAACATCTAAACTACCCAGGTGTTGACACCAGGGGACATGTGAGGGTTATTGTGAGATAATTTTGAGTCCTATGAAGGAAAAAAAAAAGGAGTGCTTAATATGTACTTCTGAGGTTTGGGTTGTATTTGAACATGGAGACTGGTAACTAGTCCTGGTATAGAAATTTCCACAGAGAGTTTTGGAAGAGCCCACACTAAAAGGACTTGAAGGAAACATGGTGCAGCGCACCAAGGAAGAAGATGGGACATTTTTTGGTAAAACCCAGCGGGTCTTTAGCTCCACATGAAAGAAAGGAGCCATTGGACTGTCAGGACAGCACTTAGAAACCATGATTCTTATTTGTCTTCTATAACATGACCATGCTCAGTTGTAAGGTTATGATTACTTTACCTTCATTTCTAACAAGAGCTCCAATAATATAATAGTGTATATATTGTATTGTATAAATGTGTGTTATGAATTGTTCTTATATAAAATTGAATTGACTAATGAGTTATATAACTAGCAATATGCTGCCAAATTCTGATCATATTTGGCTCACCATGAATAGTCTTAAGGAAGTGTGAGGTAGAAGGGAGGCCGTGTGCTTGGGCAGGGGAATTTCACAATTAGGTGAGGACACGTTATGAAAGAGATCATTTGTGAACATTGCTACTTTACTAAAAGTTGACTTAATGTTTTCTGGCCCATTGCATATTTATGAGCCCTTCAACGCATTCCTCCTTGTTTCTGACTGAAGGCAGATCAACAAGCTGAGCTTTTCCTCAATATAAGAATTATACATTATCCCCCCCACCAACAAACAAACAAAAAATGGATAACTTAGATCAATTTACTTGGTTTAGGTAAACATGATTTAGAAAGCTCATGGAGTTAAACCAAACCTTGCCAAACCTTTTGTTGAGCAATCGCTAGAGAAATAAAATTAGGACAAGGTGCTCAACATCACTAATCATCAGGGAAATGCAAGTCAAAACCACAATGAGATAACACTTCACACCTGTTAGAACAACTATCATTAAAAAAAACAAGAGATAAGTATTGGTGAGGATGTGGAGAAAAGGGGACCCTTATGCACTATTGGTGGGAATGTAAATTGGTGTAGCCACTATGGAAAAAAGTATGGAAGTTCCTCAAAAAATTAAAAATAGAACTACCATATGCTCCAGCAGTGCCACTTCTAGGTATACATCCAAAGGAAATGAAAACAGCATATTGAAGAGATATCTGCCCCCCATATTCATGGCAGCATTATTCACAGTAGCCAAGACATGGAAACAACTTAAGTGTCCCTCAAGGGATGAATGGATAAAGACGACGTGGTATATCTATATTACTCAGCCATGAGAAAGAAACAAATCCTACCATTCGTGACAGCATGGGTGGACTTTGAAAGCATTACACTGAGTGAAATAATCTAAACAGAAAAAGACAAACACTGTATTGATCTCACTTATATGTGGAATCTAAAAAGTCAAATGCATAGAAACACAGAGTAGAAAAGTGGTTGCCAGGAGCCAGGGGGCGGGAAATAGCAGCTATAAGATGACTACGGTGTGAGGATTTAATGTAAATCATGGTGACTATAGTTAATAATAGTGTATTGTATAATTGAAATCTGCTAAGAAAGTAGAACTTAAATACTAAGTTCTCTTAGTATTATGGTTAAATACTCACCATAAAAAAAGGAAAAAGAAAACTATATGAGCTGATGGATATCTTAATTAACTAGATATGCTAGATGCTAGATGAGGAGGCTCCTATCACAACATATATGTACATCAAATCACCACACTGTGCTCTTTAAATAGCTTACAATTTTATTTGTCAATTAGACCTTAATAAAGCTGAAATTAAAAAAAAATTAAAAAAATAAATAACACTAAATCAAGGGACTCCCAGTATCCTACAAGGAAAGCTGTGCCAACTTGTATAATTTTGCTTAGTGTCCTGTAAAATATTCTTTTTTCACCTTACCAAAACAGAGAAGGAATATCTCAGAAGAAAAAAAATCTATAAAGTGGGGCTACTTCTTTCAACAATTGTGGGGAGAAGCCAACTCTTCATAATTGTATACTGTAAAGTAAAATTTTGCTTAATACCATAAATCACTAAAAATTAACAGGGAAAAACAAGGATGGCTACAAAGCTGTACCAATTCCTGAACGCAGTGCTAGTACAAATGATCTCTTGCCTGAAAAACAAAACTAAGTGTTGTTATAGAAAACAAAATTATGGTTTTTTGCATAACTGAGTTGTTGGCCTAAGATTCATACCTAATGCTACCTTGTTTTTAGGGACCCATTCCTGCAGATGCTTTGTTGGAACTTTTCAATGTTTTAATATATCCAGAAAGCAATCATGAGCACATACACTGGCAAATGCACTGTCCCAGAGGGAAATGAGGGTTCTGGTAAAGGGAGAAGGAGCCAGAGCCATAGGACAAGGTATTCTCAGGTTATTTTGAGTATTTTCACAGAATAAGACTTTTCTGAGATGGATTTCTCAGACTGTCTTATTCCAAAGCCAGTAAAAATTTAATTAACCTAATTTCCCTTGTTCTGATTCCATGCTCCCCAAGCAACCGTCAACTTAGGAAACTCAATCAAATGGACTTCAATTATTTATGATCTGACAGTGATTTCTAAAAGTGAGGTATTACTCAGTCCTGATGTTTTTTTTTGGTTCTCGTGCAGTTTGAATATAATGACAGAGTTTGTTGATTGTAAATATGTTGGTGTACCTGTCAGTGTAAATGTTTTATTTTTCACTATAAGTTTGGTGATTTAGCAATCTCTTGTTTACCTTAGTTTTTTGGATATTTTATTTAGCCTGACACAGTCCTCGGGCTCAGGCCTCATGACTCATGAACACCAATGAAATAAGAATCTGGGATCCTAAAATAATATTACAAAATTGAAGTATTATCTCACGAGATCCAGCAGAGTTGAAACCAGTCCTCCTTGAGACCACACTGTGTCCACTTCCTGAGCCACGCTACTAATTTACAGAGTTCCCATTTTACAAAGGAAAAACCCACGAAGTCACATTTGAGGATATGTGGTTGGTAACAGAGCTAGAGGAAATGGAACTAACATTTTATGGAGTGTCTGACAATATGATCTATACTGTGCTGCATATCTTATGCAGATTGTTCTATTTAATCCTTACTATTTGCCACACAGGTTTAGAAGGTTACATTGTGGGTCCCACCAGAGAACAGAGGGATCATACACACAGCTGGCAGACAGCATCTTCCCAGGGCACCTATGAACGGGGTCAATATTAGTGTGTGGCTCCTCTACCATCCACATGAGAACGAACTTGAGGTTGATTAAACATGCAGATCCCCTCCTCCCCACACACAAAACACACACACACAATTTCCCCCACCCCCATAAAACAAAAGCAAAACAGTGAAGTCAGAATCTCCAGGTTGAGACTCTGGAATCCGCATAACTAACAAGTAACCCCGGGTGAGGTCTGCGCACATTCAAGTCTAACATCCACTGTTATAATTGGCTGTCCCTTTGGAGAAAGAACCAATGTGAAAAAAGAGTCATTGCCACTATCCTCACTTACCCTTTCTTCAGGTTTTCCTTCTTTTTTTCTTACCCTCAGCCGTAAATTAAAGTTTCTTTTACTCAGTTCTGACTTACAGTCCCTTTGTGGTTATGACTCATCCCAAACACTTGCGAACTGAACTGCAGCAAAATCAATAAATCAATGTAATTAAATCACAATCATAAAGAATATTACTCAACAGTATAAGAACTGTAAGTACTTGCCCTAACATGTTTCTTTCCGATTCCTATCCTGGGAGTAGATACAATTCTCAAATGAACAGTTTCAGGAAATATCTTGATAGAATCTCAAGATGTACTTGAGCAACTGTTGCGCAGTAACGATGACTGTGACTTAAGGCTCCCTGGGGGCCAATCAGAGGGCCATAAAAATGCTTAAATCCAAGAAAGAAAACACAAAAGGAACCAAAAAAGGGCTGGTGAGGATTCTGCAAATAATAATGTGAGGTACATAAACAATTTCTCTCAGTTTTATAAAACCAACACATATACAGCTTAGGCAGGCTGAAACAGAACTACCCCATTTTGAGTTATAAGAACAACAGAAGGGGATGTGAAGTTTCTCTACGTTTTCTCCACTTTCAGACTTTAAAACTCGAATTACTTAAGCTGTCAATGCTGTACAAACAATCTGCATATATATCCAGTGCATTAAATTTTCTTCACCAGCTAATACTGACTTCCGTTTTGGCTTCCACAGCACACCATTTAGAGTTTCCGTAGCTGTAGCCATTTTTCATTTGTCTCAGAATCTCCAATAAGAAAGCACTTTGAACAATTACATAACATAGATTCCAAACTTCTATAAAACTGCTTCAAAATGACATTTTCAGATGGCTTCTATTGTACCTTAAAACTAAGTTGTTACATTTTAAAAGTGTACAAGGGCAGTATGACAGTTCTATATACTATGGAAAGAACTAAATGGACAATGATAATAGCTTCTTTCAGTCAGGAAACTGTACAACAGATCGTTCTTCTTTACACATTACTGAAGGTAGACTGAAAAATATAGCCTACGTGATTTTTTTTTTGTTTTTGTTTTTTTTTGGTTTGTGAGCCTCGTTTAACTTGATGAATTGACAAAAGCCTCAGACAGTGGCTGAGGGGAGAAAGACTGGGAAGCTATATCCATAGGTGGAAAAGCATGACCCTGAATCAAACTGTGAGTGAGCTTGTGGGGGCAGCTGAGTTACAGGAGAATCATTTGCCCTCATTTGGGAGCAATTTCCTCTTCAGGACTGAGCATACAGTCTATCTTCTTTTCAGCCCTAAAGGATTTCTAGGAGAAATAAAGTGTTAGTAATTGTGTGGTCTTTTCCATAACACAGAGGCTGACATTTCAAATTCCAAGGGCTAAAATAACTGAGAGCTTGGGAGAGAATGTTACAGGTTAGGTATGCAGACCTGCTAATAGCAGGGTAGAGCACAGTTATGCTCCCTATCTTGGTGGTTGTATCTGTGACACATGAGGGGGTGGAGGGATCACCAGAGCAACCTGTAACTTAACACTGTTAGGTGTCCTCAGGGACAGCAGACTGCAAAGGTGCAGTATTGCCTCTTTGTAGAAGGGGATGACCTAAGCGAGAGGAGGTGGGAGGCATCTCTTTACCGTCCCATCATTGTGTAGTTTGTGGGACATGAAGCAAAAGGGAGGTGCATATCTTGGGTTGTCCCGGAAACTTGGAGATCTTGAGTAATAGAATAACTATGATTACTCCGGCCATTCCTTTCTCTTCCTCCTGGTTTTCTCCATAGCTATGATTTGGGCTCTGCTCTCTGTCTCAAGAAGCTTCCATTTTTTTCACTCCTAAAATCAATCCATTTCCCTCCATGGTGCAGTGGAGGGAAGTTTTCATGGGAAACCCTGATTCTTATTCCCTGGGAACCCCTCTGTCCTTGAAAAGGCACTGCTCCTTCCATACTTGTTTTAAGAGAAGCCACCTTTTGCCTTATACTGCAGAGAACAGTTTGAGACATTTAAACAACAATGACAACAACAAAAATTAAGCCACAAAAACAAAAGACTCTTCTTAAGCCCAAGGGATAACAAAAAGAATCTACGTGCCGTGGTGTATTTAAGCTAACTAACAAATGTTATCCTGCCTTGCTCTCTGAGGCCATAGGCCCAGCCCCATCAACGTGCCGACTTACTGGGCTGACAGGTGTCACCCTAGCAGTTGCTTCAGAGAAGCCTATACCCACCACCTTCCTTGAAATCTACATGCAAAGAGTGAGGCCTAAAGAGAGAAGACGGCCCTTCACCAGCCTGCCCTGGGCTGACGTTGTGAGTTCTGATTTTTCTGTTTAAGGATCACAATTTTTCCTCAAATAATTGGCAAGGGATTTGGAATGATTACCACATTCAATGGAGAGCCTGGGTCCCTACTTCCCGGAATGTGATCTACTCTGCTGCCTTGGTGAGATAACCTTATGGGAATGTAGTACAACATTCCTAAGCCAAGTGTTTTTAAGTTATAGGGGATTGAGAGGGTGGGGAGCATCACTGTGGATCAAATATTCCCTTCTGCATGAGAGAATTTCTCTTCTTTGGGGACAAGAGGTCAGAGTAGAATCAATAAATAGCCCCAAAAACAAGGCATCATCCTTAAGCTCTCTCTTTCTTTTGTCCTTATAAGCATTTCTCTCCATCTACTAACTACAAAATCTCCCTTTCCATATCTGACAGATGCCAGGTAAGGTGTTCTAAAAATTAAAACTCAATGTGACAGACAGTGAAGGATTGAGAATTTTCTACAGTGCTTCACATGCCTTTGTCCTGGCAACTATTTCTCCCACCGCCTCTTGAACGTGACCTCAGCTCCTACCTGCTACCTGCCACTCCTCTTGAAACAACCCATATTGCACAAGCAATAGCTGATGATCTGCACAAATAATTCTTTCCTTTCTAAGAACCACCCTTCACTTGCTATTCGTGAAACCAGCCAAACCGTAACTCATCCTGCCTTCTAAACCTCCTTAAAACATTCTACCCTCATGTCCCAAGTAGAAATGTTCTTTTGGAGCCTTCTCATGCCTGGCATTTTCAAATAAAGGTTTACATTAATGGTGCTTGATTGATTTTCTTCCACACAATGTATAAAATATATGCTTAATATTTTCTCCCTTAGAATCAAATCACTCTGCCTCTGCAAATCTTCAGTGTCATACTCTGTGTTCCCAGGTAATATTGTGATTCCGTTTATTTTCAAACATATATTTGGCCTCTTTTCAAATATATACGTTAGTTTGCTTTTCAAATAGCCTTTTAAAGTCCATTTGCTGGGAACCCCAAAGCAACTCTGTGAAAGAGTGGAAGTTGGGGTTCTATCCATGTATAAAACGGAGCTGTAAAAATGATGTGCTAATGAGAGATGTGTGGTAAATGCCCAATTCCTGGCTGGAGGGACTCACTATTTTTCTGTCTGCGGATCCTCGACATATACCAAAAGCCCTATTTCAAAATTTCTAGTGTGTGGGCCTTTTTCCTCATAAGCACCGCTGCTGACTTTGTCCCAGCTGAAGCCGTCACTCCTTTGAACTTTAACCATTGCCTCTTAAGTAGTAGGCAGCCCTGCTTCCGTACTAGCCCCCTGCAATCTGTTCATTTCACAGCAGTCAGATTATTCTTTTTGAAAACATACAACAGAATGTGTCGCTCCTCTGCTTAAACCCCCAAGGCTTCACACCGCAGTGCTCTTTGTGTTTCCTAGAAACATCAAGCTCATTCTTCTCTGCCCTTGATGTGCCCCTGGCATCCTTGCTCTCATATTCTCCCAAGCCTGGCTTCTTCCCGTCACTCAGGTCTCTGCTTAAAAACCCCCCCCATCAGAGGCATCCCCAGGAATACTGAATCCGAACTCTGCCTCTCCCTTCAGTCACTCTTTACCACGTTAACTTGTCCTATTGATTTATTTTACTTTTTGGAGTATGTATCAATATTTTATTTGATTCATTTTTACTTGTTTAATAGCTATTTCACTTACACTAAGAATTTATGCTACATAGGGCCAAAAACTTGTTTGTCTTGTCTATAGTGATAACTCTGGTGCCTACAACAGACCTGACATATAGTGGGTACTCAGTTAAATTTGTATTTATTTCTTAATTTGTTTTTTTCTGTCTAATCTTTACTTTTGCAATAAGAATATATCCAATTTATCTTCTATCAGAATCCCTTAGGCTCCAAAGTAAGCTTTTTATGTCCTTATTTATGTTATTTTCTTCCAGTTGACAGAATTTTCTGTGTGTTTTTTTATAAGTAAACTTTTAATTTAGTGATAATTGTAGATTCCAGCTTATCTTTATCTGCTTATTATTATTATCATCACTGGCATGATCATTATTATTAACTACTTATATGAGCTTATAATATGCCAGGAATTATTCTAAGAACTTTATAAACATTAGCTCATTCACTCACATCATTGTGTGATTACACAGAAACTATTATTAACCTTATTTTACACATGGAGAAAGGGAGGCACCAAGAGGATAAGTAATGCTCGTAATCACACAGGTAGTAAACAGAAGAGCCAGGATCTAAACCCAAATCCAGGTAGTCTGTCGCCAGAATACACGCTCTTAAATAATAAATAGATCAAAACCCAAAGATGATGTATATTTAAAATATGTTCTCATGCCTGTTCATTTCTTTTCAATCATGCTCTTCTGAGAATTTCCCACTCTTAAACAAAGGGCATCCATTCCTTCAGAGGAGAAAGAATATGTCCTGGAAGAAAAGCGTTACTGATCATTTTTGAACCTCAAACCTAACATTTTGGGAATCCCAGTAATTACAATAATATTGAAACCCAGGACCTGCTGAGCAAAAGATTTTTTCTAAATTCTCAAAGCTCACTTTTATTCAGATCAGATATCAAAGAGATGTTCAGAGGGCAAAGGTAAAAAATGGTTGAGGATTCTTGCCTAAGAATATTCCCCTCCAAAAGTAAAGCCTCCAGATAATTTTATGTTGGGGGATGAGGGTACAGGAGAGAGATGAAAATCTTAACACTAGTTTCAGGGGCTACTGCCCTTAGCAAAGTCCTATATTCCACATGGTGTTCTGAGGTCTAGAGAGGTTAGGGTTCTGGAAGGTGTCTTGCCTGTTGGACTGTACAGCAGCCACTTAGAGCTTTCAGGTACCTCAGAGACTGCATCATGATGTAGAAAAATAAGCTGAGATATCCTGGACTTTGAGGGTCATGAAATACCTGAAGAGAACTGATGGATTAGGAAGGTCTGGAATCAGAATATAGGCTGCAAAGATAGACCTCTTGACAGGGGTCTCTGGCATGTGGCAGCAAGTCACCCACAAGAAACAGGCAGGACCAGCCAACCTCAGTGGACACCAGACCCTGACACAAAGAGAAGTAAGGGCAGACCTGGACCCTGGGAAGATCGGCAGAAGTCCAAAGCACAGCAATTGGACAAAATGTGTCTCTAATCAAACACCTTCATACAAGCTTCTTCTTACATCTCAATTCAAGAAGGTCAAAGGGTAAATTTTTTAGGGAGAAGAATAGCAAATATGATTTTAAATGTTGATTATTTTTACCTTTCAATGACCTTTTATTAGGAGGAGTTTGAATTTATCTGCAAGACTCAGCTTTAACTTGGGAGACCTGGGAGACCTTGGGAGAAAAACAGAAGTTCAAGAAAATTAGAGCTTTTTCTTACAAGAAATACAGAGAAATATTGTCTTTTGAGCACAGATGATGTCACGTATGCACATTTGCAATTCTGTTATATGAGAGAAGATAAGACTAAGAATTTACAGAAGAGATGTGAGTGAAAAGAGGAGGTGGACATCCAGGCTCCATTGTGTATTATATTAAAAGAAACATTGAGTGCCTTTAGGCACAATGCAAAATATTATAGCAATTATAAAAGATCAGTATGAAGATAGCAGTCATGCATGTAAAACCTGCTGAGATATATTGGCTATATGATCAAATTCCATTCCCATGTGAAAGAATATATTTTGAAAGCAATGAAAGTCTATAAATAGAAATAAGAATTTCCATCCATAGGAGGGAGAAGGAAAAATTGATTCCTAGGTTTGAGAAAGTGTTGATCTTCCACAGTCCTTTCCCTGTCTAATAAAATGGCAACATGAATGTGTTCATAAATTGTACATTTGGCTGGCATATTAGTGAATATTTTTACAACTAAATCTCACCATTCAGGTCTCTCTTAAAGGGATAGAATGGAGCAAGGTGTTTACAGTACTACTGCAATGGGTCAGTGGAAAAGAAAGGCTGCACATCTTTTATTCTGCTTCAGGGAAAGTTTCATGAATAGAAAATTGGCTCTTTTCCTAATTACTCTCCTGGAATCAGCTGTTGAGTGAGTGCAACTCCACAACCTACACCATCCTACAAATGACACAGCAGAGGTTAAGCGATTTTGTCCCACATCCAAGACAGTCTTCATATAGCTTCATTGTTCCTTCAATGAATTGAGTCATTCACTGAAAATGCACATTTTTACTGTGTCCCAGATACATTACCTAAGGTATTAATCTCCACTGCCCCAAATTGAAATATGGAAGGAAAATGTAAACCACACCCATGTGAACAATTGTAGAGTCCTGTTGTTTAGCCATTAGGTTTGGCCAGATGCATTGATGAAGGAGACAATGAAAAAAGAAAATAAACGAAAACTTCAAATGTGGTATGGTGTTAATGCAAATTAATGTCATCCTGAATGACTTTCTTTACATTCAAGTCAAATGACTAAAGGAACAGCTCCTTGAATTGGTTACCCCAGACGCTAAATGAAGGCTGATATGTAAAACCTCTAATCTTTGTTTGCCTTATAGTACAGTCTAATCTGTATCACATTTTTCTTAAACTCAATCTTTCCAAGAAGTAGAATCACAGAGATGTCATGGAATATATGGATCAGATTCTTCAACATGTTCCAAATAATACAGCTTTACTCAAGAGCTAGCATAACTGTGGGCAGTTTGACTTCACCATCGAAGTGATATTGGTTAAGCTTTCTGAATGAGGTTGCTGCTGTTGTCACCACAAAACAAATAACATAGGGGCTGGGGGGATTCAATTCACTAAATATTGGCAATGCAGTGCAGAACAGCAGTATATTTGAATCACATCTGGGTACCAGACTAAATTCCTGTCTTTCTTATTGAGGTGTGTTTGCCATATAGCTGATGCTTATATCAGTAGTCAAATCATGTACATTAACTCAGTCAATTTATTGTTTCTGCCTGGAACACAGTGATTTCCAAATGTACTATTTCTATAATTGTTTTCTAGGCCTGAAGGCATGGCAAGGCGTCGGCGATGCCTTTCTGGTAGCTTATTGCTTTCTCCTTGTCAGAGTCCCTGTTTCTGACTGGGTTAGCACTTTCTGTGTAACACTTTACTGCGTTATACAGTATGCCAGGTCTCGAGTCACACTGGAGCCAAAAAGGAAAAAAAATATGTGATGAAATGCAGCTAAACAGTTTTGCTGACATCTTCTTGTCTCATTTCATTCACAGAGTGTGAACCCCTGGAGTTTTACAACCATTTGAAATTCAAAGGCAAATGCTGGGAGCACACCATCATGAGACTTGGCACCAAGGAAAATGTTTGTCAAAACTGCTTTGGCACTGAACCAC
Source organism: Tapirus indicus (assembly GCA_031878705.1). Classification (NCBI taxonomy): domain Eukaryota; kingdom Metazoa; phylum Chordata; class Mammalia; order Perissodactyla; family Tapiridae; genus Tapirus; species Tapirus indicus. Next base: position 64,875,860 of record CM062923.1, read on the forward strand.
TGAATGTTTTCGGCACAAGTAGAAAGCTGACACCATTCAAAGACAACTCATGGGCCAACCCAAAGGAAAGATGTTAGAGCCAGTGAATTCCTTTCCTTGCAATTACTGTATAATTTCAACATTGAAGTCTATAAGAAATATTAATTTTCTCTGAAGTGTGTTCTGTGGCATCATTTTCTTTATCATGAGAGGTTTGTTCTCTCATATTTTCCTTAGAACTTGAACATCCATTTTTGGAAACCTGCGAGTGATTGTGAATTTCAAAAGAGATAACAAACATGATTAATGTACTATGACTCATCCCTCTTAAATGTTCTCATTGTACAAACTACATCCTTCAAAGCATCCTACCGACACATTAAATATTAATAAACATTTAAAAGCACTAAGAGGTATGACTCCTTCATGCTCACTGATAAAACTACATCTGATCCTCTACTTTATGTCTGCAATTCAAAATCAAGCTAAGAAGCTGGCAAGCCTTGCATTTTTAACATTAAACTTGAAAATACCAGCTTTAACATCCCAGTAGCCACACCTCGGGTATCAATGGCAATTCCACTTCCATATTCATGGTTTTCTCTAATTTCCCCTTTGTAACTTCAAATAAATAAAATTGAAATTATTTATTGTATTTTGTACACTTACTTTATCAAGAAATTTATTCACTTTAACATAATGTAAGATTCCATCTTCTAATAATTTGAGAAAGAAATGATCACTGTCCAAGCCATCTAAAGAAGACCACTTTCTGTCACTATCATATTATTCTCATATGTTGCTCAGGATACACTTCAAACTCTCTAATCGCCCTTTTGGTTATTTTATCATCTGTCTTCCCTCATTACATTCTAAGTTCCATTAGGGCAGGGCCTTTTGTAACATGTTCAATGCCGTATCCCTTTGTCCTAGGACCTAGAAGAGTAACTGATATTTAGGTAGTATTGAGAGAATATTCGTTGAATGAATTAATAAATGAATGAATCCCCTGTGCACAGTGAGGTTAATCAACTAAAGTCTGATCCACAGGTAATTCTCAAAGGTGAGATTGATTGTGTTTTGGGGCCACCGAAGAGAATGTTACTTCACCATTCTCGCCACCTAAAGCAACATTCCAACAGAATTGATCAGCTGGACATCAAATATCATTTTAGGGACTTTCTCTAATATTACTTATCCATTAGGGAGCTGGGGATATTAAAATTAATGAATTAGTCATTTTTCTATGGGAGCATCAGGAGTGCTATGAGTACTATAGAATAATGCTACCTAATAGGAATATAAGGTGAGCTACACATGTAATTTAAAATTTTCTAGTAGTCACATTAAAAGAAAAGTAAAAAGAAAGATGTTATGGACTGAATGATTGTGCCCGCCTCAAAATTCATGTGCTGATACCCTAATCCCCCAATAGATGGTATTGAGAGGTGGGGTTTTGGGGAGGTAATTAGGTTTAAAGGAGGTCATTATGGTGGAGCCCCCAGACGGGATTAGTGTCCTTTTAGGAAGAGGAAGACTAGAACTCGCTGTCTCTCCTTCATGTGAGGATACAGCAAGAAGCTAACTCCTCTGCAAACCAGAAAGAGTGTCCTCACCAGACACTGAATCCGCCAATACATTGATCTTGGGCTTCCCAGCCTCCAGAACCATGAAAAATACCTGTTTGTTGTTTAAGCCACCCAGTCCCTGGTATTTTGTTATACCATTCAGAATTGACAAGGCAGTAACGATGGAATTAATTTTAATATATTTTATCTAATGCAATATTTTCAAAATATTTCAACATATAATTACATAAAAATATTATCAATGAGATTATTTACAGTTTTTTTTACACTAAGTCTTCAAAATCCAGTGCATATTTTATACTCATAGCACATCTCAGTTCAGACTAGTTACATTTAAGTGCTCAAGAGCCACATGTGCTAGTGGCTATCATATGGGACAGAATAGAGCTAAAATGAGGAATTTATTATTGGGATTAGACTCTATATAATTATGGGAAGTGATGGAGGAGTCCACGTAAGATTTAACCTCTGTCTTTAATGTTGACCCTGATTCTCTAAAGGTCAGCCTGATTGGCAGGTGGAGAGGAAACTTTTTTTGTGGACGAGAAGGAAGAGTGGAACTCAGGAGGACAAGATGCCACACCCGTATGTTTCTCACTACCTCCAACCTGGATGCCATAGGTGACTTGCAGGACAGGCTGGTGCCTTTCACCATGGATCTACCCACTCACGTGGTCCAAAACTCAGAGTTGCTGAAGGAAGAGAACTGGTGGGAGGTGGGGAAGCTACAGGTTCAAACGCTGCCTCTCACCTACAAGGTGAGACAACAGATCAGTGACATGTGCCAGCTGCCACAGTGTTTAAAGCCCTGCATCAAACTTTAAGGCATAAAAATATAGCTATTGCTTTCCTTCTGCCTTTCAAATCTTATGTACCATGTCTTTCATGGCCAATGCAAATCTCAAACTCTACAGGGAATGAATTCTGGGAAATGTAGTTCCAGCTTAACTAAACTGATACAGTATAAATGCACCACAGGCAGGTAGGAAAGCTTATTCCACTGTTTCTAAGTCTTATCGAAATTGAAATTATTCTTTGGAAATATCTCAGTGATATTACAACATAGGGGTTTGAAACAAATGTTCTGTTGAAACCTCACATAGTGCAGAAAAAGTTTCTACACTGAGAAATTAATGTCTATAGAGTTTGTGTTGGTATATTTCTCCTTTCTCTGGTTCCTCTTCTTTTTTTTTTAAGTCTGAAATTACAGATACTGACACAAAATCACTTAACTGCAGAGATCCTGATGAGCATAAAGAATCACCTACAGAGCCCAGGGAGGATGGATGAGTGCTAATTGCACTTGAAGTCAAAGTTCTAATGTGATTTTTAAAGTAAAAGTATTATAGATTTTAGAACTAGAAATGGTTTTTTAAATTATCAGATTGAATTTCCAGATGAGGAACTGAGACACAGAAACATGAATTGAGTAACCTCAAATCACTTGATTATGCAACAATCAGCAAAAACTGGGACTCTGTTGTCCAGAGATCTAATATACTATAACTGAAATAAAAGGAGAAAAGCAAATAAGGTTAAAGGTTATTCGATCAAACAAGGATTGCTCTCCTAATTGAGTTGAACTCATTTCAGATAAATAATACCTATTTGTAACTACCACCCACAATACTATCAATAACTTACCTATATAATGGATGTGGGACATTTTAAGTGACTGGTAAGCTTAAGGCACATCTCACCACGGAAAAGACAAATGTTCAAGAAGCATACTGTTAATTGCAACAGAATTAAATAGAATATAGCATGCATGATTAAGGTTAAGTAACCTTCTTCCGACTTGCATCATTCTCATTTTCCCTTTTTTTCATTCTTTTTTCTCTCAGCTTTCCCATTGAGAGAGATCATTAAACAAAAGTCTTCACTTACCCAGCGTGGGGTTGAATCTCAAGGGGAAGAAGTGGAACTATTCAGACCACTTGAGATAGAAGCAAAGAGCAGGAGAAGGTGTGTCCCTTGATTCCAGTTTGTTTTCTGAGTTGGCTGCATAGAGCAGACGTGCTCTTGTGACATGCGTGGCAAAGGCATAGCCTGAGGAAGGTGCCTGCCTTTCTCACTCAGCTCCTGGGCAATACAAAGGGGTCTTTCTGTTGAGCAAGCTTGCCTGTGAGACTCCCAATGTGAGAGAACAGTGGCCTTGTAACGAACATTGCAAGGCAAACTAGAAGTCAAATGGAAGTCACGGCCAGGCCTGAGAGGATCTGAAACACTATCAAAAAATGAAGTGAGGAAGAATATCAATATCAATGGTGACACAGACCAGATCGTCCAAGACAATTGCCTTGACAGCCTGTGCTGAGAGAACAGAATATGAGTTACAGCCTCTGACTTCTCTTCAGTGGTGGCAACAGGGGCAGGGTTCAATGCCACCCCAAAAACAATAGTGATAACAATCTTTCCAATAAATTTACAACCTTTCCTGGACAGAGGAAGGGGAAGAAAAACTGTGTTATAGGGGAAATAACTCAGGTAAGAAATTTAAATTTTGAAATAGTTATATATTTACCCCAATGAGATCATGTGAACTATAAAGAGGCTCTTTTAAGCTGAGAGGGTCTGTTGCCTTCAATTGGATGGTTACTTAACTTCTCAGTGGTAAAATGAGGATCATCATGCCCACGTTGAAGGAAGTCTGAAGGTAAGATTAGGTTTAATTGTGGAAAATAAACTTAGTTTTTTTTTTCCTTCCCCCATGTGTGAATATAAATGAGTAAATTTTCAACCCTGTGCTGTGAGTATGTTGAGGGAGTTTGATGAATACGATCAAGTTTGCACAGTGAGTGTGAACATGAACAGCCTTTCATTTGTTCTCCCTACAGGCTATGGATTAGTAGGGTTTGTTGGAGGGAATGGATAGACAGAGGTGTGTGAGGGCAAATAAGATTGAGAAGACCAAATCTGGAAGAAGCAGAACTAGGCAAAAGCAGATGGTCAAGGGTTAGGCCAAGTATGAGCACAAGTATGTTTAGAATGCAGGACTATATGAGTATATATTCTACTTACAAATTAAATATTAATTTATTATAAAAAGAATACCTGCCCGCTGAAACATTTCAGATCTACAGAACAGAAACAAGACAATCCCATCCTATAATATGAATCATGTCCTGCCCCCTTCCATCTGAGAACTTTTCCATAGTTAATAGATACCACTTAGATAATCGACTATTCCTTTTCTCAATAACATTGCAGAAGCATTTATGCCATCTCATAACATCTTTTATAAACATTACTTTTAATGGCTGTACAATAATGACTATATAATATCCAATACGATAGTTGTACTATCATTGATTTTTCATTTCTCTCAAAGAACTTCATTATTTAGAGACTGTGATGGTCTGCTGATGTGTCAACTCGGTTAGGCTACCATCTCCAGTTATTTACTACACACTAACCTAGATGATTCTGTGAAGGTATTTTGTACATGTGATTAAAGTCCATAATCAGTTGACAGTTGGGGAAAATATCATTGATAATAAGGGTGGGCCTGATTTAATCAGTTGAAAGGTCTTAAAAATGAAGCTGAGGCTTCCCCTGTAGAGAGCAGCTTTGCCTGTGTGCAGAGTTCCAGTCTGCCTTTTCTGACAGTCTGCCCTATGAACTTCATACTTGCCTGGCCAGCCCCTCCCAATTGCAATTGTATAAGCCAACTCCTTGCAATATCTCTTAATATGTATTTCCTACTGGTTCTACTCTTCTGGTTGAACTGTACTGACACAGGCAGGAAATTTTGCTTTTTAGAAACAACATTGTCACAGAATGTATTTTGAAGTAGAAAATAAATGACCAACAGAAGCTCATCAGCCTAGTGAATCTATGAAGTACATAGAAAAAACTAGAACGATAACCCAAAACTGGAAACTTGAAATCTTGTAGAAATATCTGTAATATTAGATCTGAAATGTCGAGGAAACTGAAATGCCAGGTGGTTGCTAGCCATGCTAACCCAGGCTTGCGTTGCAGATGATGAGGGAAGAGTGAGGAAGAAGGGAAAAAGAAACAAGTTCTAATTGATGAACGTAACAAATTCTTCAAATTTAGAGCGTCAGAGTAACCAAAAGCTGAGATTTTCCTCCTGGCACCATAAAGCCTGCAAAGTCCTGCAGCCACGCGGTTGTGCTGACTCAGCTGAAAATATTTCCGCATCCCTTCACAACTGGACCACATGGATTACCTCTCTCCTCTCATGCTAAGTTCCTATTTCTGATCAAAAGCAGACTATCTTGCCCCTGAAAATGCAAATAACTTACCTCCACAGAGCCACCTGCTCACAAATGATAAATGGAGGCCTTGAAGTGTTTCCTCTGGTGAATTACATATTAGAATTACACTTTCTATTTCTAGGAACTTCACATTCTCACCTACTGCCTTGTTCAACATTTGCAGCCTCTGGCTCCAGAAACTGATTAGGAAGCAAGGCCAATTGGAGATTTGAAATGATACTGTATTGACTTTTTTTTTTTTTTTTTAAATAAGGGAGACATAGCCAGCAGAGAAATGTGTAGGAGCACTCTCTATTTGATGGTAGTTAGGGTCATATCTTGTTTTCTCTATTTCATGGTAGCAAACCATGAATACTACATGCTTCCTTCTCAATTACATTCAGCTAAAATATATTGTGTGTTACTCATTTTAAAGGCCTGAGGGAAGAGAAGCAATACTAGGCTGTAGGGAACTTGTCCTTTGATAGCCATTAAATGCCATCAAAAAGGATTCTCCAGGACAGGTATCATCGTACAGATGAGGACACTGAAGCTGCAGACATTGACTGTCATTTCCAAGGCAGAAACAGGATTTTAACTAAGGAAGGCCTGCTCTCTTTTTGCTCTGCTGTGCTACCACTTTAAGTAATACATGCATTCTCTAAAAGTCACATTGAAATTAATCCCATTTTAGTAAATATACTTGTGAACTATCTACTGAAAATAATTATCTACTGGAAACTACTTTTGTAGAACAAATGTCAACCTTACTGGCTTTACCCATCCCTTTTTCCATTTATTTTTTTCTTTTTAATTTTGAGAAAGATATAAAGGAATCTTTTCTTCCTAACCTATCCTCCCCATTAGGACTGATAAACCTCCTACGATTTGATAAACACGGGTAAAGAGATCATTTGCTGGAGCTAAGTGAAAGTGTGCCCACAGCTCTCGTGTGCTTGTGTACCATCTGCAGAGAAGCAATTTGCTACCAGTAAGGACAGTTAGATCAGACCTATGACAGGGGTGTGAACTACTTACACCAAATACATTATCTATGTAGATAACTCCTGTCTTCCTGCTCCTCTCCCCACAACCCAGAGTAATCATAAAAATATTTAAAAAAATAAATAAGTGGTGGATATAAAAGACAATTTTAGGAATGACTATGTGAATAGTCTTCTCATCTCATTATTTGATTAACTTTTGATAAGTTTGTGGAATATGAGACTCCCATTCACTTATATTCAGCAAGTTTGCATAATAATCAAAAGAGTAAATATCAGGAAATGTCTTTATTTAAAACAGGAAGTGTTGCTCAACAGAGATAAGATGTGAACAAATAATCATAATGAAAAGTTGATATGTAAATATATTTTGTATATAATTAATGCAAATCTAACTATATGGCTCATCTACGTGTATGTTTAAATCAATATGCACTTGACCTCTTATTTGGAGATATGATATGCAAATTGTTTAGTGTAAGAAACAATTGAAAGAACTATTTGCATTTTGATGTTTTTGTAATTGAGTTTCCACTTCAAACATTTAATTTCTATTATGCGATGAAAAATAGCTCCCCTAAAGAAAAATGCTTTCGTTTTCTTTGTTCAAAAGTGCGTGTCCTTTAGCCAAAGGTTCTGAGCTCTCAACTGCTTTTCTCTTTTGTTTTTGCTCTTTTTCTGACTGTGAGCAGATGAAAAGAGAACAGGAGGGGTGTAAAGCCCTCTTTGATACCTGAAGGATTCCTAAGGGTTCTTTTATTTGTTGATGGCTGGGATTTTCTCATTTACATCCTTTCGGAGAACAAACCATGTAGCTGCCATATCATATCTGTGTCTTGGGTAACCTTTTGCACTCGACCGCTGCGTACGGATTCACTCCTGATGGTTATTGACTCAGACTTCTTACAGCGTTCTTATGAGCAGAGAGCAGAAACCAATCTCTTCCACTCCTTGTTATAACGACAGCATCCAGGCCAATTTCTAGAATCATTAGATTTTGATTATGATAAGAAATATGTACATTTTTCTTTCCTGAAGTTAAATTCTGAATTGCTAATAGTTCAGAAGTAGTTAGGCTGAAGGTTTACCTTAGAAAGCTTTCTAACTAAATAAGAAAATACAGTTGTTAGGACAAGGTTTAAAGCCCTTTAAAAGGTTTAAGTCTTCTGACGCAGTGTGAAAATTATAATTTGCATATAAACTGGTATGACCATTATAATTATTTTCTTTTCATGAAAGCAAATGAAGGCTTTCTAAGGGGTGGCGATATTTTAGTCTAATCTTAACATTGGTTTGTGGTTGAATGTGGTAAAGCATAATTTCTGTAAATATTTTTAATTCTCACCTTTTTCATCTGCATACCCCCCACCCCCATCTCAGTCTCTACAGGAAAAAGGAAGAAAATCTTGTCACAGGAATGAGGTGAATTTGCAGCTCCAATCTCGAATCTCACACCTTGGAAGGCCCCAATCTGCCATTCATTTCACAGTGCTATCTGAAAAACTTCTTGAATGAAATATGGAAACTCAATTTTTAGACTTATAGAGCCAGAATATAGCTCCTCTAACAATGCATGATATCGAGTTTTACAAAATGAGATTTATTCAAGAACATACCACTGGATACCAAGCTTGTCCCTATTTTACAAATAAAGAAGACATAGTGTATTGACTCTGATTATTGATATCCCTTGTCATTATTAAGCCCCCAAAGGCCTGGATGTCAGACATGCAGCATTATTTAGGCAACATTGTGTAGTGTTTAAGAGTACTCTCTCTTTGCAGTCAGAATAACAAGGTTTGAATTCCAAATTTATTACTTTCTATGTAGCCTTGAGAAGGTTACAAACATTTCCCAAACCTCAGTTACCACACCAGTGAAATGATGCTATGACTCTCATTGAAGGAACTATTGTGAAGACACAATGAGGAAGTGAATTTAAATCTTTAGCACAATGCCTGGCACAGAGTAATTGCTTAAAAGGGTTAGCATGTATTCATACTGCTAACCTAGTGATAAAAATTAAATCAGTTACAGATAAAGCCAATTTCTTGTTTCTAATACATGCAAATCAATTTTAAAAGAGATAAATTTGGTCACAATTATAGGTTATTACATTAATAGTACTCATTATGCAGCAATAGATAATTGACCAGAAAATTTTTTCGGAAGTGGGGCTCTAATGTAATAGAAATTTTAAACATGTAGTACTGGCTTGGTACTGGGTAGTAGTCAAAGACTAGAAAAGAGGTAAGGAGGCTGTTGGTGAAGGTTGAGAGAATGGCAGAAAAAATGTTAGTGAAAGCTGGAAAGGAAGTGAAGAAATTATTATTGGAGGCTGAAAAAAAATGATGACGTGTTTTTTAGTGGTGAAACACTTGGCAGAGCCATATCCTGTGGTTACTTGGAAAACATAAAATGTGCTTAATGAACTTGTGATTCTAACATTTCCAGACGGGATATTATCAGTTTGCTTCTTTTAGCCATACGTTGTAAGGTACAGGAAGAGAAAGCTGAACCAGGGTAGAAAATTTCAGTTTATAAGAAGTATTAATAGAAAATATAGAGGGTCCTACTTGGTTTGAAAAGAAAACTGCATTTTCTCCAGTCTTTCCCACTAGTAAGATTCTCAAAACAAGAAATGGCCTCACAATAAGGATTAAGTCCAGAATAGCTTTAAGATTCACTGTTAATACTATAGAAACATTTATGGAGGTACCAAGTAGACCCCATCACCTACACAAAATGGTTTCTAAGAATCTAAGAATTGTCATTCCCAATACTCTACCCAAAATAGAGATTTATTTCAGAAATAATTGTAGATATGGCTTTGGAGGCATGGTGTAAACAACCATTACATGCATATGAAACTCACAACATGTTTAAGGGAGTGGTATCAGATTGAACTAAAAGGGGCAGAAGCAGTTCAAAATGGAAAGATATCCCTGCGCCCACAGTTTTCTATGGCCATGACGCAACTAGAAAAGATACAGTTTCAACAGTGGTTTGTTTCTTATAGAAAAGGAAGTATATCTCCTAGGGTAGAGCCAAAAGTCATAAGAATAAAGGATCTGAGAATCACACTCCTAAGGGGCAGAACCAGATCATAATCAAGGAACATCCCCTGCCCTTGAAAAAGGGAATCCTGAGAACATACACCCAACTATTTTCAGAATTGCTGTGGACCAATGACTGCCTCCCATTTCTCAACTTTTTGAACAGGAGTGTCTATCTGGTACTTGTCTCATCACTGTATGTTGGCAGTATGAAGGTGGACAACTTGTCTTTTTATTTTATGGATCCCTGGAATAACAAAAACACACTAAAGGAAGTGCAGATAAGAAGAATTATTAACATTCAGAACTGATACACGTAAGGAACATGAACTTCAAGACTGATGCTTTGATTGGATAAGATGTTGAAGTTCTGAAGATGTTCAAGTTTGGGGAGGGTGTGAGTATATTTTACAGATGGAGGAGGGCATTGATCATTGGACTCAAAGAGCAGAACTGGAGAAACTGTTACATCAGTGACCCCCAATGAATCATTCCATCTGGCATCCATGTGTTAAGGTAATGCCTTTTCAGATTGACACTGGGCTTGCCCAACTGAAATATCATGGGCAAAGGGACATCGATACACATGACACAAGCAAAGATATGAGAAATGGTTACACATCTGGGTTTGCCAGCTGTCACTATGTGAAGAAAAGATCACACTTTTCACACTGTGTGTGAAAGATCACATGGAGAGAGATCCCCAGTTGTCCCTGCCATCCCAACTAAGCCCAGCCTTTAACCAAACTTGCTAGCTGAATGCAGCTGATGAGTAAAGCCAGGTGAGATCAGGAAAAGAAACTTTCTTTCAACCCACAAAATCAAGAAAAAATACATATTTTTGTTTTAATTCTCTAAATTTTGAGAGTGGTTATGCAGTATGGATAAACAATGTAGATAGTAATACCATAAATACTAACACCAATGATCTACCTCACAAACGAATGCCACTGGTTGCAAAAAGTCTAGCATAAAAAGAATGAGACAGTTCAAGTTTTCAAAAGAAAATGAAAAAATCAAAAAGAAAGAAGAGAAGGAAAATCAAATTTCTTTGTTACTAATTAGTTGGATGACTGCAAGTAAGACATGTAGCCTCTTCTCTTTTTTTTTAGATCACTTTTCTCATCTAGGGAGTAATGAAACACATTTTATTCATTTAACATTTTTCCCATTCGAGGATTAAATGACATAATAATGTGAACCACTCTGAAAAATATAAAATGCCCGGATTTAAGGAGTTTGTAAAGACAAATAGGAGGAATTCCATAACTGGAAACACGTTTAAGCACCGAGTCTAGTACCTTGTTCCCTATGGCTGTGTGGAAAGCCAGTTAGGATTATACGTTGTTTGCAATGTAATGAGCATTTTTACTGATAATGCACAGATATTATTTTTGAATTTTCGCCAATAGTAATCAGTTTGAGAAATTATACCTTTCTGTTTCAAATAGAACGAGAAAGACTCTTGATGTGTATTTCTGAAGGTCTACAGCATTCAACAACTCAAGGCATGTATATCTTCACATTTTGAATTGTGGTAAGGGAATCAGTCCCTCCATAATTAGTGAAAATTCATGTCACATTATAAGAGTTAAAAATCTCAACTAACAAAGAGATCTGTCATGCTTTATTTCTTTGGCTAAACTCATGACCCCTTAATAGATCACAGCTATTTTCCTGGAAAAATACTATGAGTTTCAAATGTATGTTAGGAATAATACTTTCAAATAATCCCTTGAAGTAGGTTGATTTATAACTAAGGTTTAATTCCCCTCTTCTGCTGCTTATCACAATATCTAATCTTTCCTACTTGAATATCTCTAGGACCTTCTACCCCTAATGAGCACAGAAAAAATCTTGGAGGAGGTCTTAAGAACGTATAGGTGTAAGAGAAACCCCACTTCCAAATGGATGAGCATTAATCTCTTTTTTCCTGCAACACCGTTCCTAGAAATAGCAAAAATTGTTCCTCCACCTCCCTTTCCCCCTCAGGCTGTTTCTCCCTAGCCGTCTCCCCCTCTGCTCCCACTTCCTCCTCCTGCTTCTCTTCCTCCTTCTCTTTCTCTTCCTTCTTCTTTCTAATTTTCTGAATCTATGTTCCCTTTTTCCTCAACAATCAGAATGCAAATATATTACATCAATATTTCAACAGATTATATCTTTCAGGACCAGAGCAGTATGGGGTGCCAAAAAGACTGGAATCTGTTCCCTCTTCTCCACTGTACAGTAGCTTAGTGAGTGACGGAAGGGAGAAAGCTGGCATGGAGGGATTATGGTAAAAGGTAGATAGGATAGATATGGAGCCAATGAAGAAAGTTGGTTTAGGGAGCAGCATAATATTGTGAAGCCTTAATCACCTCTACCGTACTCCACTGCTTATACATCGTGCATGATTTTTTTCTCCTTTATTCCTTATTTTAGATGCCAGTTCATCAACAACCATTTCTACATATACTCAGCAGGAGAGCCTAGTTAGATCAGTACTCCAGAGAGTAAAGTCAATTACTACTTCTTCTCACAAATATTGATAAATTATCTTGCTAAATAGACAAGCTATGACTACACATGCCTCCTACTTAAGTCAAAATGTTGCATACACAGTGGGGGGTCAACAAACGCACAGCTCTAAAATTAAGTCATGCATTATAAACATTGAGTAAAACAAAATTTTATTTTCTTTGCCTTGGGTAAGTAATTTTACTAGAGATTAAATGACACTGGAGTGTACTCTGGAATGCCTTTTAGTAACTAGCACTACAAGAGAAATAATTTTTTGATTTATTACAATGAGGATAATAACAGCTAACATTTATGTTCTAGGGGCTGTTGGAAGCACTTTACATGCATCATCCCATCCAATCCTTACTAAAACCCTGGGAGGTAGTTACCATATTTTCCTGATTTTACAGATAAAGGAAGTGAGGTCCAGAGAAATTAAAAATGTTGTGCAACTTGGAAGGTGGAGCTGAGAATCAACTACTTGAATGCCAGATTCTAAATGCTTAGTTTTTAACCAAATCAATGATTATGGGACTAGTTGCTGTCCAACATATGCATTTTCAAAAACATCTAAATTTTTACAATTTATAGTAAGTTTTACTAGCTTTTAAATTACATTGCAAAATTACAGCCAAAGTAATGCTAAGTGACTAACCTAATTTTTGAAAAAAATTGACACCAGACTCTATTTTAATTATTACACCATATATATGTAAATCCTAATATAACACCTGAAAAGCAGTTTATTGTATTATAAAAATTAAAATTCTGAATTAAACGTTTTATTTGAATTTTTGTTTGCATATTATATACATGAACACTCACATATTAACCCAGGTATTGTTTTAAATTTTTTTATATGAAATAAAATTATGTTTTTGGGGAAATTCACAATATTGAACTGTAGGGATATATAAGTATTCAAAAGTAGATTTCAATATCTATAAATACAATAAAATAAGTATTAGGTACAACTGTGAATATTTAGTAAGATGTTCCAGGACACGTTATTTTGAAAGAAAATATGTAGTATGACTTAATGGAAGATAAGCGAAGGAAAAAAAATCTCTCCCATCAGTTACAATTCTAGAACAAAAATTAAGTTGCCCCATCCACCACCTTGATCTTCTGATATCTGCTGTATTACTGAGACCTATTGAAATTCCAGTAATCCTTATAGTGCCCATATCTCACTCCTCCCCTGTGCCATTCCTTCCTTGCCCTCTCCCCTGCATTCTTTGTGGACTGTTTCCACCACTGGATGTAAAGCTCCTTTCTGACACAGACAATGCAAGGTCATCTCTTTTTATTCCCATGCCTCTCATATCAAAGAAGGTGCTATGTAAGAGCAAGTTTCAATTTTTAATGGGGAAATAGGTGCTTTAATCTGAGGATTGTTTTTTTTTTTTAAGTTACAAAATTGGAAAAGATGAATTGAGTATCAAAAGAAAATAATAAATGCTTTTAAAAATAGCTTATATAATAGACTGAGTAGTCACAGCCTGCCAAAATTACTTTTCAGTACATGCATGCACCAGTGATTAAAAGGTTTTAAGAGCACTGAAGAGCCCCTAATCTCAATAGCCAGGTGGCAGGGGCAGAATGGGTGGGTAGCCATTCAGAAAGCTCATGGTAAAAGCTGTTTACTAACCAGCATAGAAGTTTAATATTTTAACAAATTGTGTGACTGTACCAATCCTATGAGTGGAAGACCAGCTCTGAGTGCATGACGTGCTTTCTGGATAATTAAAAACCTTCTAAATGACTATAGTTATACACGAATTGTCTAAAGGATCATTCCATCTAGTTTAATCTTTTATTGACTGTGTTTCTTTTAAAATAACATGTAAGGGAAATAGTACAAATATCAAGACATTTGAATTACAATGTGCATTGCATTAATTTTAGCATGTTTGCCTGATTCATACTATGTGACTGTAAAGGCTTCTGTTGCAATATCCAAAGGATATGTTCACTAAAGTTCTATTTGAGAAGCAGAAATACTGCTCAAAAGCAGATTAAGAATTATCAATAGATTTAATGTTGAATCATTTTTAACTGTTTTCTATACCTTTTCCTTTTGTTTTAGTAACTGTTCAAATTGTAAAGAACATAAATTTGCAATAATGTAAAAATATACTAAGTTAATTCGTGATTTTTCATTTCACGCCCATATCAGCTTTGATAAGATTTTACTCAAATTAAAATAAACCTGCAATTATTTATGGTGCTACCTCTATTAAGCTCTGAGTGGATAAAAGGAGGGTTAGCTCAAAGGGTTTAGCATTCAGCTAGGAAAAGAAAAGGAAAACATTCTTAAATCTAAAGTCCAAAGTAAAATTTGAAGGACGATATATCAGAAGGTAACATGTGACTCACTGAGAAATGAAAGGTACATAGATCAAGGAAGTTGGCGAGTGTTCAAAGATACAGAAGTGGAATGTCAGGAGCCAAAAGCATGAATGGAAATCAAGTGTCAGGAAGCACTTAAAAACATTAATCAGAGGATTTCCAGGAAAAACGTTGAGATCAACTTTGTAACCTTCCCTCACTCCATTAAAAGACTTTTGGAAAAACCCAAGGGAATATAAGATGAAAAGGAATCATCCACACGACTAAATCTTCAAAAATTTTTCTTGACTATTAGATTCTATGAGGTGAGATTGAAAGAAGATATAAGGAATCACTCTCAAGTCATCCTCTCCAAATTTCAATTAGAATGAGGAAAATATAAATTATGAGAACAAGGGGGAAATATCAAAGATGAAAAAAAAAGTAACTATGATGATTAAAGAAAGCAGACTGAAAAATAAACACAATAAAAAGTAGATGGCGGGGGCTGGCCCAGTGGCGCAGCGGTTTAGTTCACACTTGGCAGCCCGGGGTTCACCGGTTCAGATCCCGGGTGCCGCCGATGCACTGCTTGTCAGCCATGCTGTGGCGGCATCCCATATAAAGTAGAGGAAGATGGGCACGGATGTTAGCCCAGGGCCAGTCTTCCTCAGCAAAAAGAGGAGGATTAGCAATGGATGTTAGCTCAGGGCTGGTCTTACTCATGAAAAAAAAAAAAAGTAGATGGCAATATAGGAAAAGATAAAAATATAAGAAAACCACAGAATGAAAATATTTGTAAGCAATGAAATCAGAGTCACCCATGCAGACAGTAGAATCTATGATGTAGTGTACAAGTTTGAAAACCCTACTATTCAGAGGTGAATGTCAGAGAGCAAAACTCTAAAAGAGGTTGTTTGATAAGGAAGACAGAAAACAGAAATCTAATATACAGTGGTAAGAGTACCTGAAGAAGAGAACAAATAAATAGTGAACAAGCAATAAGCAAAGATACAGTAACATGAAGGATTCCTGAACAGAAGAAAGATTTATTTCTAAATAAAAGGAATCATCAATCACTTTGAAATACTAGAAAAGGAGGCCAAGGGTAAAAGTCCATAAGATAGGACAGGTTTCAGTGGTGACTAAGAAATCTAGAGACTCAGGGGGAAAAAAATACACATCCAACAGAATGAGAGGATTAAAGTGAACAACTCATGAGTTATAACATAGTATAAAGTGTCTACTAATGAGGGCAGCACTTGGTGCATAGAATTGAGTCTGAAGAATTTGTATGTCCATAAAGCAATCCTAAATTCAAATGTCACTTTCATCGAAAAAATTCACTTCATTTCATTAAAAAAATTAATTTAAACAATGAACACTCATATACAGATTCAAATATCACAGATTTAGAAATAAAAATAATGCAAATATTTGCTGAAAGTAAGTTTTTTATTAAAATGTTTAGAATTTAATTTTAAATTTATAAACTCTTAAAGATGATGAATATAAGTATTTAAAACAAGATGCATACTTTCCAACTGATAGAGGATGAGAAAAAAAAAGACATCTGGGTCCATATATCAAGACTTTTTAAAAAGGAAACAAACAACAGAAAAGGATGAATCCTAGATAATGAACAATTTGATATGTTATAAAAATAAAATGAGACGAGTCAGGGGCCGGCTCCGTGGTGTAGCAATTAAGTTCGCACACTCAGCTTTGGCGGCCCGGGGTTCGCAGGTTCAGATCCCAAGCATGGACCAACACACTGCTTGTCAAGCCGTGCTGTGGCGGCGTCCCATATAAAGTAGAGGAAGATGGGCACGGATGTCAGCCCAGGGCCAGTCTTCCTCAGCAAAAAGAGGAGGATTGGCAATGGATGTTAGCTCAGGGCTAATCTTTCTCACCAAAAAAAAAAAAAAAGAAAAAATTAGATGAGTCAAATGCCGCTATTAAAACAAAATCATTAATTCCTTGCTGTAAAGTCCAAAAACATGTTTTCTAGGCCAAAGATTGTTGGCAATCTTTAAAATTTTGATCAGTAATGCCAAATTATCTGTCAGAAAATTTGTACTGACATACATTTCTGTTAGCAAGGTTCTAAAGAAACTTCTTTATCCTGTCAAAGCACAGACAGTATCCTGGTTCTAATATTGCCACTTTCTTAGGTGAGCATCTCTGCTAATTTTCATTTGTTGATAACTACTGTAAATATTTTAAGAGGTTAATTGGATTGTGGTATTTTTTTCTTCCTTGGTAAATAAACTATTAATGTTCTTTACCCATATTTCTATTGAGGTGTTTTTTCCTCTAGATTTGTAAGTGAAATTTATAATATATTATGTAGAACGTATATGTATATGATATTACTCTTTGTGTTACTTATATTGCAAAGTATATACTTCTATATTTGCCATTTATTTTTAATTTTATATTGTTCATTAACATGTCAATTTTCTTTTTCAATTTTTATGTAGCTAAATCTATGTTATTAATTTACCATTTCTTCCATTAAGGATAGATTTTCAAATGCTTTCACCACTTTGAGATCAAATAAATATTTTCTCATAGCTGTCCTATGGTTTCATATCTTCATTTAGTTATTCAATCTACACAACATTTATTTAGCTATAATATCTGAGGTAGGACTTTAACTTCCTTTTCCAAGTAGATAATTATTCTAGGGCCATTTATTAGTTACACTCTAATTTTCCCACATGGTTAAAACTAGACATTGTTCTATCAAAAGGAATTGGGAAAACTACAAATTATTACAGATCATGGATTACCCAGGGATCAGGATGTATTGGCAAGCCCCAAAGTTTAGTCCTCAGACCTCTTTTTTTTTTTTTTGTGAGGAAGACCAGCCCTGAGCTAACATCCATTGCTAACCCTCCTCTTTTTTTTTTTTTTTGCTAAGGAAGATTGGCCCTGGGCTAACATCTGTGCCCATCTTCCTCTACTTTATATGGGATGCCGCCACAGCGTGGCTGACAAGCAGTGTGTCGGCAGGTGCCTGGGATCCAAACCCACGAACCCCAGGCCGCCAAGTGCGAACTAAACCGCTGCGCCACTGGGCCAGCCCCCTCAGACCTCTTTTTAATGCATATTTGTGTTAGTAATCACATGCAGTCTCATGGCTTTAAACATCATAAATATCTGATAACCTCCAAATACATGTCTCCAATCAATATCAGACACCACCTCATTCCTAACACACTCTCTCTTTCTCCATATCTATGTGTGTGAATTAATATAGTATATTTCTTTATAAGAATTAAATTTAGAGATATTTTTATCTATCTACTTGATATCTCTACTGGAACATCTATCTCCCCTCCCTTCTTTTCCATATCAGGAAAGAATCTCTGGTCTTCCAGTTGTTCAGATGCAAAGATTAGCATGCTTATCAACTCCTCTTTCTTCTATACCCCACATCTCATACCTCAGCAAATCAAAATACTGTTTTAAAGATATCAAGAATCTGATCTCTTTCTACCTCCTCTACAGCAACTGCTTTGGTGCAAATCACCATTATGTTGGGCCAAGAATATTGCATTTGGCTCCTAACCAGGTTCTCTTCTTCCACCCTCCTACTTTCTCCCCAACTTTGCAGTATTTTTCCTCACAGAAGCCAGAGTGAAACTTTTAAAACATAAGTCAGGTTGACATTATATCTTCTCTTCCAAAATTTCAAACAGTTTCCCATCTTAATCACTGAAGTCCAACTTCCATAGCATGCGTTACCATGCTCCACACGATCTGTGCCTCCTTTGCCTCATCTGCCATTATTCCAGCTGCACTTGACCTTCTCATTATCCCTAAAATGCTGCAGGGCCTTAATCACCATTTCCTTTGCGATGCTTTTCCCTCGAGCCATGTAGCTAACTCCTTCACTTACTTCAAAACCCGGCTCCATTTGCACCACATCAGAGAGATTGTCCTAAGCACCCATCTAAAACAGCACCCCGCAAACCCATCCCATTGCCCTGTTAATTTTCTTTAGATTCCTTCATAGCACTTACCACTGGGCTATTACATATCCATTTCATTGCTCATTTCTTTCTCTTTCCACTGGATTGTAAGATTCATGACAACACAGACTCAGGTTTGTCCAGTAGAGATTGGCACAAAGTAGGAATTCAATACATTTGTTGAATGAATAAGTAAATGATTGAATAAATGAAAGAAAGCCTGACTCATTAAGATCTGTTTGACCTATTTTCTTCTACTTCTTTTTTAAGAAGTGTTCATTTTAGAGAAAGTTGATTATTAATACATGTTTGTACTCATATAGTCACGTATTATTCACTATTATGTGCTAAAGGGCTATATCGAACATTCTTAAGTCTTATCTGTTTAATTATTTTTAAATTTCTCTGATTTATGAATTAGTATTTGTTTATAATAATTATATCTCAGTAATGATTTGTTTCAAAATACTCATTCATTTTACCATCAGTTTTGTCATATTGATTTGCTGGGAATTCATAATATATAAGATTTCTTTCTTGCTGGGATCTAATTGCCTATTTTACCATAAAACATGTTTCTACTAATTGAACTGAGTGATACATCTATAACACATTTTATACTTAATAATACGTTCAAACTCCCAATAGAATAGCATACAGATGAAAATGAAGAAAGATCTTTTGAAATAATCACAATGTATGGTTACCTGCTGTTTTTAAGTTGAAAAGTAACTGAAAAGCTGCAACAGAAATATGTCTCTTGGGAAAAGGGGCTTTAAATTTCAGTTACAATGAAAGAATAATTCCAAGGAATCAACTTACGTTGTAATCTATTCAGTATTTAAAACTCATATTTTCTAAACAAGATCATTGTCAAATGCATTTGTTATTTTAAATGGGTTCTCTCAAGAAAGAGTTGAATTTATATTTATGAAGGCATTTATTGCACACTAAATGCCAAGTTAAGATTATAAAAAATATCTTTATTGGAGTCTAACAGCAATGAAAGAAATTTTCCACTAGTAGTATAATTAGCTCATATTATGTAAGCAATAAATGCATAATTAGGTTTTTTTATTGTTAATATATTAATAGTGTATACAATATTGGCCATGGAGCTGTAAATAATATTGACAAATTAAATCACCATTTTCCCATGTACTGAATATCAATTTAATTGAAGGAACAGATATTTTTAAAACATAGAAAAGGTTAAGAATTCTTCCACCACAAATCTGCATAGAACTCTTCTCCTTGTGGATCTGAAGATAGATTATACTTTCGCGTATTTGACGAGGTGTGGGGGGAGAATAATAATCTAGGCTATGCAAAAATCAACATTAGAGATAGGACTTATTATCCTTTTCATTTGCTCTTCAGTCCATTTCTAATATTAAGAGGGCTCTTTAGTTTTATACTGTAAGGCTGGCTTCCTGTTTCTCTCTCAAAATGTAATAATGTCTCATTAAGTGGATTAATACAAAAAAGAACTAATTTATAAAACATGTAATGGATTGCTTAAATGTTAAATAAAGACTTACACTGCAAATGTTGAGGTCATGACAGTTTTATATATTTTTTACTTTGTAAGCAAAGGACCAGCATATCTGAGGCTGAATATTTCAAGATCCTTTTTTAAATAGAAAATATACTTGCTGTACCTTTAGTAGTGATAATTTAAAACTGGAAAGAACACAAACGTCCTAGTATGGCAAATGGTTATATAAATATTGTATACCCTTCAATGGTATACCATAAAAATTTAAAGTAAAGATTTCAAATCATTTTTAAAATCTGGGAGAACATTTACTTTAAAACCCTTCCTTAAACCTTTAATTAAAAAATGAAACAGAAAATATATGCAGAGCTTAATGAAATACTATAAAGTGAGCATCCTTGTAACCATAACCCAAACCAAGAAACAGAACGTTGCCAGTACCCTAGAAGTCTTGTTCAAGTGTTTCAATTCAATCACAACTCCTTCCTTCCCTGCAAAATTTCGTGCTCCCCTGACATTCATAGCAATCGCTTTCGTGTGAGCTTTTCTAGTTTTAACATCAAAGTGTACTTCCTCAGATGCTATAGTTTAATCTTGCTCATTTTTAAAAAATGTGATATGTTCTTTAAATTGCTATTAATCTATAGATTCTCACTCCATCTTTTATTTTTCTCTTACTGTCTATGGGTATAAAACTGGGGCATCCCATAATCTGGATTTTGCTGATTTCATAATCATGGTGCAATTCAACATTTCTTTGTCTGCTGGATTTCCTGAAAATAGGCAGCTGAATCCAGAGACTTGATTAGACTCAGTTTTCTCTCTCTGTCAAAGCTACAGATGATGTTTTCTTTCTTCAGGAAGCATATTATGTCCGCTTTCTTGATGAAGGAGAACGGAGATTTTTTTTCCCATTAGGTACTACTTTTCAAGAAAATGAATCGGTTCCCTATTGTCCTCCAAAGGCGACAATTAAGCTTTTCCTTTTTTTTTAATAAACTTTTTATTTTGAGATAATTGTAGATTCATATGCAATTGTAAGAAATAATACAGACAAATCCCATGTACCCTTTACCCAATGTCACCCAATGAGAAATCCTGCAAAACTATAGTGCAATATTACAACCAGCTTATTGATATCCATCGGGTCATGATACAGAATGTTTCCATCACCACAAAGGCCCTTCTTGTTACATTTTTAAAGCCACAGCCACTTCTTTCACACTCTCAACCTCTCTGTAAGCTCAGATGACAACTAATCTGTTCACTATTTCTATAATTTTGTCATTTCAAGAATTTTATAAAAATGGAATTATACAATAAGTAACCTTTTTGAATTTACTTTTTTTCATTCAGAATAATTCTCTAGACATCTAGGTTGCGTGTATCAATAGTTCATTCTCTTATTTCTGAGTAATATTCCATGTTATGGATGTATTACAGTTTCTCAATTCACCTTTTGAAGAACATCTGAGTTGATTTTAGTTTTTAGCTGTTACAAAGCTGTTATTAAAAAAAATATTTCCCAGTCACTAAACATATATGTTAGTTTTGTAACATCAAAGTCCATTTTTATTAATTTTATTTTTATTAATTTTTATAGCATTTAAATATTAGAAATTAAAAATCATGGCTTGGTAGCTAATTTCCTTTTAGCACTGATTAATATCCCATTGGCTGGATGTACTACAGTTTATTTATCCATTTACCTACTGAAGAACATCTTGGTTGCTCTCAAGTTTTGTCAGTAATGAATCAACTGTTATAAACATCCATGTGCAGGTTTCTGTGTGGACATGTTTTCAACTCCTTTGGGTAAATACCAGATAGCATGATTGCTGGATCATATGGAAAGAGTATGTTTAGTCTTGTAAGAAACTGGCAAACTGTCTTCCAAAGTGGCTGTGCCATTTTGCATTCCCACCAGCAATGTAGGAGAGTTCCTGTTGTTCCATATCCTCTCCAGCATTTGGTGCTGTCAGTGTTCTGGATTTTGACCATTCTAATAGGTGTGTGGTGGTATCTCATGTTGTTTTAATTTGCATTTCCCTGAGAACGTATGATGTGGAGCATCTTTCCCTGTGCTTATTTGTCATGTGTATGTCTTTGGTGATGTGTATGCTAAGGTATTTGGCCTATTTCTTAATCAGGTTGTTTTTCCTTATTGTTGAGTTTCAAGAGTTCTTTTTATATTTTGTAAGAGTCCTTAATCAGCTGTATCCTTCACAAACATTTTTCTCCCTGTCTGTGGCTTGTCTTCTAATTGTCTTGACATTTTTTTTTTACAGAGCAGAAGTCTTTAATTTTAATAAAGTCCAGCTTATCAATTACTTCCTTCACAGATTGTGTCTTTGGTTCTGTATCTAAAAAGTCATCACCTTATCCAAGGTCAGCTAGGTTTTCTCCTATGTTATCTTCTAGGAGTTTTATAGTTTTGCATCTTATGTTTAGGTCTATGATTCATTTTAAGTTAATTTTTGTGAAGGGTTTAAGGTCTGTGTCTAGATTTATTTTTTTCAAGTGGATGTCCAGTTATTCCAGCACCATTTGTTGAAGGGACTATCTTTGCCCTATTGTATTGCCTTTACTCTTATCAAAGATAGTTGACTACGTTTGTATGGGTCTATTTCTTGGCTCTCCATTCTGTTCTATTGATTTATTTGTCTATTCTTTTGTCTTGATTACTGCAGCTGCATCAATCCTACAACTTGGTTCTTTTCCTTCAATATTGTATTGGCTATTCTGGGTCTTTTGCCTCTCCCAATAACCTTTGGAATCAGTTTGTCAATATTAACAAAATAACCTGCTGATATTTTGATTTTGATTGCATTGACTCTGTAGATCAAGTTGGGAAGAACTGACAACTTGACAATATTGAGTCTTCCTATCCATGAACATGGAATATCTCTCCATTATTTATTCTTTGATTTCGTTCATCAGAGTTTTATAGTATTCCTCATATATATCTTGTCCACACTCCTATCTTTATTAGTTCTTTCTTTCTTCATACTTTGAGTTTATTTTATTTTTTTTTCTAGGCTTAGATTATTGACTTGAGACTCTTCTTTTCTAATGTAGGCATTAAATGTGATAAATTTCTCCATAGCACTGCCTTTTCTATGTCTCACAAATTTTGATAAAAGTATTTTCATTTTTATTCAGTTCAATATAATTTATGATTTCCCTTCAGACTTCCTTTTTGCCTATAAATTATTTAAAAGTGCTTTTGGGTTTCCCAGTTTGGGGGGTTTTCTTGTTATTTTTCTATTACTGATTTCTAGTTTGATTCCATGGTGTTAGAGAACACACTGTATATGAGTTCAATTATTTAAAATTTGTTAAGTTTTTTAAGTTTTATCTTGGTAGATATGCAGTGGGCACTTGAAAAGAATGTGTATTATACTGTTGTTGGTAGAACATTTTATAAATATCAACTAGATCCCATTGGTTAATAATGTGGTTGAGTTCTTATATATCCTAGATAAGTTCTCTGTCTAGTTCTTCTATCAGCTCTTGAAAGGGGGTACTGAAGCCCTGACTATATTTGTGGATTTGTCTATTTCTTCTTTCAGTTCTATAATATATTTGCATCACATATTTTGCAGCTCTGATGTTTGTTGCATACACATTTAAGATTGTTATGTCTTTTTGGTGGGTTGAGTCTTTTATCATTACTAAATTTCTTTTCTGTCTCTGATAAGTTTTTTATATCTGAAGTTTACTTTTTTTGATATTAATATAATGATTCCTGCTTTACTTTGATGAAAATTTGCATGAGATAACTTTTTTCTATTATTTTCCTTTCAACCTTTTGTTGGTGTATTTAGACCATTTACATATACTGTAATTATTGATGGATTAGTGGTTATGTTTGCCATTTGTTTTTTTTTGTTGTTGTTCATATATATTCATTTCTGGAAATAAAAAGTAATCTTGAAATAAGAATATTTCCCCAAATAATTTAAACATATTCTCACACATCAAAATTCAAAGCTGTAGGAAGCAAAAAACACATTGAAGTATGAACCAAGAAGGGAGAATGAGATTGTCTGGACTGCCTTGCAAGCTAACTACAGAAAGAGAATTTCTGTTCCTTCAATATTTCACAATGGAAGTGAAAACCATTACATATATCATTGGATAATTCAGGGTCATTATAAACTAAAGTGAAGGAAAGAGACTTTTATCTAAGAGCAAGGCAGAAAAGGAATAGGATCTAATTCATGGTGAATATGAGCTGACATAAACAGAAGGCAGAGACTGGTCTAAAATATTCAACTTTCACATTGCCCATGTATTTTCCAGAATGGAAAATCACTTGCAATTTTAACAGGATGAAAGCATCAAACCAAAAAGGAATTCATAGCTTAACATATCAAGGGATAGTAAGTTGGCACATAAAGAGTTCATCAGTTACATAGTTAGGGATACGTATATAATAGTCCATAATTTTAAAGGAATTTGCTGATTCTTTTAAAAAAATTCCTTTCCAGAAATTTAAAAGTGGGTTAAATATTAGAAAAGTGGAGATACAGAAATAATTTTTAAACAAAAATATGAATTCTGGAATCAAGCAGAATATCTTGATTTATAAAACTTATAATATCTTGAATTATAAAACTGAGCATTTCTCAACTTAATAAAAAGTGCAAATATTGAATAAGTAGGTATGCATTTGGTTAAAATAAGATATGTCAATCTAAATAATTTACTTTTCTGATGAGATTACTGGATTGACAGACCCCACCAAAAATGTGAAGTGCACTGTGTCTTGATTCTATCCAAGTATGATAAAGTCTGAGATGTTCATTTTGTGGAAATAGGTGCACACCTTGTGGAGATTATAGTAAGATTATTTAGAGTTACAGCTGGTTCAATAATTGTATCTAAATGGAGTTGATTAATAACTTTGTGCCACTTTAGATGCAGGTTTCAGGTGTCTCTTAATCAAAGATTTCAAGGAAATTATGGAAGTAAAGCTTACAAGATTTTCAGATGGTAGAAGATAAACTAATAGGATGGTTCACACAATTAACACTTAAAAAATGTTAACATAGTTCCATAAACACAAAAATAATAATTAATTGTACAAATGTTAAAGTTCAAAATGGCACAAATAGGGAACAGAAGAGATCTAGCAGCCAACAGAGGTTTTAGGTGAGGCAGAGCTTGGTAAGAATCAGTTTCATGATCCAAATTTTTAAAACATTGACTGTTTATAGTATCCAGTAATGAGAAAGAGGCAGTCCCATAGACTCCACTGGCTAGATACATTCTGTGACATTATGCTCAAACCAAGTGTATGTCTCAAAGGGGACCACAAAGTATGTGCCCAAAGAAAAAAAACCCAAAATAGTGAGGTTCTGAACACCATGCAATATCAGAAATAGTTGACAGGAGTAGCTTGGTGCTATATAATGTATCTGTATAGACAAGTTGGTATATTACAGAGGTTGGCAAACACACCGATGGGTCCAATCCAGCCCACCCCCCCCCCCCGTTTTGTAAATAAAGTTTTCTTGAAACACAGTCACTCCTCTTTGTTCATGTATTGTCTCTGGCTGCTATTGCACTACAATGGTAGAGTTCAATAGTTATTACAGGGACCATACGGCCTACAAAGCCTAAAACATTTACCACATGTCCCTTCACAGAAAATTATTTCCCAACTCCTTGGCTAGGAAAAAAGTCTAATGGGACACAAGGTTGCCATATTCAAATATGTGTGTCTGAGAACCATCCTTATATGAGGAAAGGTATTAATTTATTTTCAAAGCCATACATACTGGATACCTGCTAGGTGTCAGAAATGGTGATAGATGCAGTGATTCATCTGAGGTCTCTGTGGGAGAAAGGATCTGTTTTTTTCTCTTTGTACCTAACATTATTTTGCATATGGCAGGCTCTCAGTGATTATTTATTCTGTGAGTAGATGATGAATGAGTTAGGTAGACTCTGCTTTCACAGAGCTTACATTCAGAAGGGGGGCACTTGTTATTAAAGAAATAACTATATAATCAAGCACAATTTTAGTAAGTTCTATTAAAGAGAAATACAAAGTGCTAGAAAAGCATGTATATCATTTAATTGATTTGAAGATTCCTTTTCCCCCCACATTTCTAATATCTCTGAAATAAGAATATATGTTTCAGTCAATGATATCACCTTATAAAAATGGTGTATGTTATAATTGGTAGAGTATAGATTGGTTGGAAAGTGGTTACTGGGAGGTTCCTCTATCTGTAAAAGTTATGTTGAAACTGAACAAATAATTTTTTCTTCATTCAGGAGGCCAAACTAGGATGACAATGGATTTAAGTAGAATTACAATTAGCTGAGGAATTGTATCAAAACCACGATGATTAATGGTTGATTAATGGTGGTTGATTTCTATTTGACCCCTTTATCTTGTCGTGACACTCAGAGAAAAGTTTCATGGCAGGAATGCTTAAGACTATTGACTGCATTCTATAGGACCAAACTCTAGTAAAAATTATAATTATGTATATAAAGGATGCTATCAATTGTCAGAGTTGAATGAATGTTAACTATTAAGTTTTAAATAGTTTTTGTAGAGAAGATGGTTCATCTCAATAAAATGAAGAACTTTTATAGAATGGAATATTAATGGTATTTAACACTTACATAGCAATGACTATGTCAAGAACTGTTACAAATACTTAAGAGAGAAACCTTTTAACATCATTGAGATTAGGTGGCTTGCTCATGGTCACTTGGAGTGAGTGGTGGGACTGAATTGTAAACCCAGGTGTTCTTAACTGCTATGCTCTACTGCCTCTCAAACTGGAACTATTCAAAAATAAAATGGGCTAGTCCTAGAACCCGTCACTGTCAATCATTTAGCACAGCATGGACTTTATCTTCCAGAGTTATGGTAGCTGAGATGTGATCATTGAGTAGTTTAATTTTATAAACAATGGTGATCAGTTCTAAGACAATGTGATTCTATAAGGGGTGCTCCTTTTCTATGTCACAAATTGCATACTATGACTAGTGAACATATATCCTCTTATTTGTGACAGCTGAATCTTTATTCTTTCTTTGATGTAATTTAGTATCTTCTCTTTGGTATCATCAAAATCAACCTGTCCTACTTTTAAAGCAAACAGATTCTACATAGTGCTTAGAAAAATGATGGATCATCCCAAGTTTTCACGCCATGTTCAGTAAATTATGAAGAGCAATAAGAAATTTTACAGTTCCGTTAACTTCACTTTTATTTTTAATTGTTTGCTCCACATTTAAATGGTTCTGCCAAATTTTAAAATTACCTCCAGGTTCCTGGATAATTATGTTTGAGAGTTTAAGAGTACCCAGGTGCTCTGATTTGGTAAAAAGAAAACATGAGATATGCCAAGCATATTAACCATTTACCTTTCCTAAGCATGTGGTATTAAGTACTAGACAGCAAGAAACCAAGGATATATACATATCTCAGGAACTTTGACAAAGATTTATATATATATATATATACACTTGTTTATATATGAATGTTTGTGTGAATGTAAACATGTAAGCTAATCCGCATCTCATTCCCTGTCCCTTCCACGAGCCCCAGAATCATACTGAAATGTCCAAAAGAATATTAAACTACTAAAATGCACCATAAATCTGACTATATCATCTTCTCCTAAAAGAGTTGGAATATTTAAAAGTGCTCTATAATACTCACAAAGATAATACATAGATACAAACTGGTTCATTAGGTTACTAATGTGAGAAACATCTTTCATTTTAATTTAAAAAACATTAAAAATTATATGCTAATAAAATTAACACCAGAATTATTTCTTCTAAATTACACAAAAAATAGTGTCCACAAAAAGATATAGGACATATAAATGGCATATTCTCAAGGTGAAATACAAATTATAAATTAGAACTCATTTTGACAAAACCATCTACTGAGTTGAGGACATGTTCTTGATTCATTTTTAGGGAATAAATGCAGATTATTAAGCAGTATACATAGTATGAAACCTGAATATTTAAGAAGAAAAATAAATATGAACATAAAGAAGAAATATTCAGATTACATCTATAAAACATTTAGGGAAATTTTCTAAATTTTTAATTTAGTCTTTGTGCCTTTCTGCATTGTGTGTGTGTGTGTACACACATTCATATGTATGTATGATGAATGAATGGGTATATGTATATATTCTGTACAAGCTATAATCACATTTTGGAAAAACATGAGTAATGTTTTTAGTATTTTATCCCGATAAGTTTTATTTGAATGTAAATGTTAAGATTTCACTACTTTTGAAATAGTTATTTTGAAAGAAGACCAAATCTATTTGAAGGAAAGCAAATAATGTCAAATGGCAGCTAATGAAAAGGTGTGATTATAATATGTAAGATGTTCTTGGAGGCTTCTTTCATAGAATGTTAGACTTATTTGTTATCTTGTCTAACAAACACTGATCACGTTTATATCTGCTCTGCATCAGTTAATGGAGTTTCATTCCCTCATGAAGTATACCTTTGAATGTATCTACATTGTTTGTCACATTCAGGCCAAAATTTGATCTGCCCCATTTGAAACCAGGCGCCAACTTGCTTTAACTAGACTCAGTTGTACTAAAGCCCATCTTATAGATAACATCTCTGACACTTGGGTCACTGGTAACAGGTTGGGTGCTTAAGTTTTTCAGGAACTGAGAGTTCACTCCTTGTCCAGTTCAGGCCAGTTGATCCCATCAACTCATCAAGTGGGCCTATGCAGATGACCAATAGGTGATCTTCTGACATAAGGGAGCCAAAAACTCACCCTCAGATCATGCTAATGCCACCATTTTGTAAACATGCATCCTATGAAGAGCCATGAAGCTTGACTACACTTGCACAGATCATCAGTTACCTCAGTTCTTACTTTCGATCATCTCTTCCCACACTTCAGATCACGTTGTCCCTCTATCCCATAAATATCTCTAATCCCCATTTTCGGGGAGGTGGATTTGAGATTTGTTCTCCCATCTCCTCGCTTGGCTGACTTGTAAATAAACACTTTCTCTGCTGCAAACTCATCATATTGGTAATTGGCATACTGTGCAGCAGGCAAAACAAGCCTGGTTCAGTAACACATTCATAATTTTATTTCCAAAATCCTGTCCTAAGCCCGACACATAGTAGGCTTTCAGAAAATATGTACTTAATTAAATAAATTAATAAGGATTTTCTAGTCATTAAGAGATTAAGCATATAATCAAGGCATGACTGATACATTAATAAATTACCTGATATTTCAAAACTAGATTGAATAAGGAATTATAGGTAAGAAAGAGAAAAGCAGGACCAAATCCTGAGAACTCTTCTCTCTTCCCACAAAATTAGAGATCAATTAAGAGTACAAATGACAGCAAAGGAAACTGAGAATCAATTTCTAGGGCGCGAGAGGAAATCTACCAGACTGTGGGGTCCTGGATTCAATAAGAGAAGAAGGAGGGTGATGTCAGCTTTGCCAAAGGCTACTGAGAAGTAGGGTAAAATCAGGACAGAGAAATGTCACTTGGATTTAGTCACATGGAGATTATTCATGACCTGGGAAGAGCAAATTCTGCGAGGTGGGGAGGATTATTTTAAATCTATTTTATCAGTGGTGAAGGTCATTTCAGTCTTCAGATGTGGTGGCCTCATATTTTTGGAAGCCAGATTTGGAATAGGTTAGAGACTGATTGAGAAATTGGAAACATGTGTTTTTTTTTAATAAAATAACTTAGAAGGATATTTATAACTTTTTACTTTTCAAATTACCTCACATACTTCTACTCATGTAATCCTAAAGAAACCCTTTTGGATTGAATGCCCAGATAATATCCTTTTTCTTATAAGAGGGACACCTATCATATAGTGTAACACAAAAGAAACTTAATTCTAGCTTTTCTGATTCATGGTCCAATGTTCTTTTCACAATAAAATACAATACTCTCTGAAATACACCTTCACTATAAGATGGCATAAGTGTTTAATAGTGTATAAAAATGTGTACTACTGCTTGCAGTTAAAAAAAATCAAATCAATAATGACATCTATTATCAGGAGCTTTTTCAAAAGTCTTTCCCCTTAGAATTTGATTTGATTAGGCTCTGAGGAACAGCCTAATGGTTCTGAGATTCCAGACTTCAACTGTACCTCCCTAGGGTGTTAGAGTGTCTTACTCTCAAAGAATTAGCTTGAACCTTTAATTAATTAAGACATATTATTCCTATAGTGATGTAGATGTTGCCACATAAAAGCTAAGGAATACAAATTGATAGCTTGTTCATATGCATGAGTAAAAATGGATTTCCCGCTTAAAAAATAATGAAGACCATAATACAGAAACATCAGAGGAAAGTATCATGTTGACATGAGAAACCAAAGTGAGAAAAAATATGGAAGAAAAATTTATGGATATAGGAGAAGATAGAAAAATAAAATAATGGCAAAATAAAATTAATTTGATTGGTGGCAGCATTTCTGGTTTTATGTGCAATTCTATACAGAGATTTCATAATTTCATGGACTAAAGTGTTATTTTCCTAGTATAAATTCATTTGTTCAGGCTGATTTTATAACTCCTGGAACATTGTTAATTTTTCCAGCAAATAACAATTGGCCTCTTAAAACTCCTGCTTTAAGGATCCTGCTCAGATGTCTCATTCTCAACAGTCATTCCTGACTAGACCAGCTAATGTAGATCTCTACCAGTGCTTGGTTCCTGCAATCCTTACCATCCATTGACTTCTCAGTATTCTGTAAATGTTCAACTTTTCTTTTCACATGAATTTATCTTATCTCTTAAAAGTATCATGTATACAATGGAACATTGACCGTATTTCTTTGTAAATCCCTAAGCACTCAGGACAGAGACTCAAATTTTGGATATACTAGACTTGATAAGTCTGGCTTTTGTGTAATAAGCATAGATATTGCTGAATCTCTAGAAGAAGGTAGAGTCTTTTCCAGTTGACTCAATAATAGTGACTGAAGCAGGAAGATGGTGGGAGATGTTTTATCCACGCCCCTCCCACCTCAACTAGGATTTCTTAAGTAAACCTTCAGTTGATCTATGCAAGGCATAGAAACCTTTTACTAACTTATGGTTGTGAGGAAACGAGCTAAAAGTTTCTAGAAGTGATTGAGCCCTATTTAGTCCTGCAGAAACTGGTGGTTACTCAGATGCTTAGAATTCTAGGGACCTCCCTACCAATTGTTTGGCATTTCCCTAGGTGGCCTCTCAAGAGGATGAAACTGTGAGACTGAATTTCACCCATCTCCTTCTCCCCTAAATCAGGTCAATGAGGCAATGGGATGGAGATTCCACTGCTAGACTGTAATCATTGAGGAGGTCAGGAGTATAAACGCATTTACACTTTCTTCACTATAGAAAGAGAGGACATGGGTTTCAAGGATCCTGGCTCCCCAACAAAAGTCTTCATCCAATTCAATGAGTGTTAAAATGACTTATACCAACTGTGTTAGAGATAAAGTTCATATTTGTCATCAAACAATAAAGTCTCCTGTTACCATTTTATGAGTCTTGAATTTATAAGGAACGTTGTCACTGAAATCTTTGTAGGCCATAATATTTCCCTCTATAACCATTGTTTAATCCTGCCTTGCAGGAAATCTCAAGCATTACACAGCTCCTAAATGTTCTGTTTGTCTCTCAGTGCTTGAAGCATTACTTGTAAATATAACCTTGCCAATGACTTCCCTCATAGTTGTTTTCTTTATTCCTAGACTAACCAAAGAAAAGCCCCACATTCATTTAACACATGGTGTCTCACGCAAACAGGAGACACAAATCTCCATTTTTAAAAAATGTAAAGACTCAAATCATGGGAAGGAATACTTCAGTTGTGTTAGATGTCGCTGTATGGTCCCCAATAGACATATTCTGTTTATTTGTTTGTTTTCACTTTGGAGCACGTACAACTAGAGTTTATTTTTGCCTACAATCAAATCATTATAGATTCTAACTGCTCTCTCAAATTTTATTTCATAATTTAAATTGGTTTTATATTATGCCCTTGGTGGGAAGTGCACATTTATATGGTCCACTTTCCCAAGGACTTTAGGAATAAAAGGTGCCCGAAGGAGGCCAGTGGCCAGTGAAACTGTCAGAATCCACAGGCTCATATTTGCTGAAGTCCAGCTGGGACTAGTGGTCTTCAAAGTATCCGTATAATTACAGTAAGCAGATTTTCTCCCCAATGAAACATCCATCTGTTTGTTTTTCACATCACATGTTTTCTTCCTGAATATTTATTGATGAATATACACTATATTTCCAAGGAAAATCTCAGTGGGCTTTTGAGAAGAAAAATTGCAAGGACTCCTTCAATATTGTTATTACGGTTTTCAATTATTCTTTACAAATCCTTTAAAAAGAGGCAAATGAAGACCACGGTTTAATCACTATATTGCATTAAAAATTCATCATTCGAAATTTGCCTAATAGAATGTTATTTGCCATGCACAGTCAGGCACAGCTTTGCTATTAGAATTCACTTGACCTGAGATATGTTACTGCAATCCTAAAATAGCATTTATTTTGTTTTCTTTTGGTTTGGTTTGGTTCTCATAAGTTAACATTCATATTCTGATGGCTAAACTTTTATTTTAGAACAATTATAAAGTGTTGTTCACAAGCCAAACGCCAAGTGATGCAAAATTCTGGGCTCCCTTCAATTCCATTTCTACCACCATCCTCAACAGCACCTGTATGATGTTTATAAGATCTATGGTACTGACAGACATGAGCTGTTACCATAGCGGTTTTCTGTCCCCCAGTTTTACTGTCCTTTCGCCTTTTGCAAAGCCAGTCCTCAAGAAATCATCCTGAAAATACAATTAAGGGTTTTCTTGGTGACTCAAGTTATCACGCAACACAATGTAAATAAGGGAGTCAGTTGGAGAATTTCTCTCTCTCTTACCCTACTGTTCATAGCGCTAACCATTTCATTTTGCATTTTATCTCTTTACACACCTGACTCCCATATCAGACTAAACAATAATTGAGTTTAGGGGCTATATGACATGTGACATTGCTGCTATTATATAATGAGTGTTTTAAAATCTGTAGAACATACAAGATAGCATTTGCAATGCTAGAGGTCCTGTGGAGGCCGATAGAGTTCTAAAACTCCAGTCAGTTCACAAGAAATTTGAATTAGGCTGCATATTTGCAGTATACCAATGAATGCAATTAATGAAAAAGATAAATCAAAATCTTTTTGCTCAAGTAGAGTAAGAGAAGCAATTAATCTATAAAGTGGTGAGGAAAACAAAGATATGATCTATTTAAGATTTAACAGATCTGTTGCCTTAGAGAAAGGACATCACAGAACAGCTTCTGAGGGCAAAGAGACCAATAGTGGCTGAGTTTTCTTTTTGACAGAGACTTTAATTCTGAGCCAGGGGATGTGTGGTGAGATGAGTCCAAAATATCTTTCACCCAATTTTTAAAAATTATAATAATTAGTAGTTTTTAATAAAGCAAATCTACAGGATAATGTGAACTAATCCCGGTGCGTTTGTCTTACTCAAGCTCTGTTTTTTCATCATTAGTGTCAGCTCCTTCAGTGTCAGTAATGTGTCAAATATCTCCTCATACACTGTCTTTACTGTTATTTCATTCAGTTGGAGAGGATGCATTTAGGACTAGCAGTCAGAGGCAATTTTGAGGTTAAATTACATTTGAATATCTATGAAACAAAACAGCTTTCTGCATATACATACAAAAAAATTGTCGTCTACTTTTTAGGAAACTATACTATTTTAAAATAATAAAAAGTCTGCTTTTTATACCATATCAAATATTGTTAATTGAATGCCATCTTGTATTTATTTACACACACAGATAGCATCCTTGCATTAGAATATTCTCTCTTTCCATGTTACTCATTACCAAGAAACATTGTTTGATTGCTTTCATATTTTCCTTAGTCTTTACATAAAGCCAAAACCTACTGCAAAACCCATTAGAACAACATTGAGCTCATAAAAGGGAAGACTGTCTTTAAACTATCTTAATAGAATAATTTTGCAGAAGGAAACAAACTCAACCTAGTAATTTTCTCTAGGCACTATTAGTGAACTTTTAGACACTATTAGTGACTAAAAGTTAGACACTATTAATGAATTACTTTTTTAGTAACTATTTTCTTAGCTGTTAATTACTTGAAATTACAATAAACTCTCCTTATAAGCAAGCGTATATGGATTTTTGTTGTATCTTGTTGGCTAAATTAAGTTACCTTGATGCTTAAGTTGCCATTACTGAACTGGTGGGTAAGGCAGCAGAAAACATAAAAACATAGTGGTCTGCGTGATGCCATCATAGATTCCATTGTGGTCCAAACCCACAAACCCTTATACAACTACAGAGATTTTTCCAGGCTATTTTTTTTCATTTGGTATAATACTAGTTAAAATATAATTGGTCTTCACTTCAAAAAGAGATATATCTTGAATGTTCCTTATGTTCTATACATTATATACAATCACTATGTATCCAAATTACAATTCTTCATTTGCTAAATGCTTGCAGAGATTTTGACAAATGCTACCCATGTAACAACAAAAAATAAACAGGTCTTGTTTAATCTACTGAGACTCTAAATGAAGTTTGAATAAGGTCGTATCATATGAAGCTGAAAGAGATTGTCAAATTGATAAATTTCAACTAAGCCTCAGTAAGTTCAGTAAAAATTTAAAAAAAAAAGTCATCAAGCTCATGATTTGGTAACCCAGCTTAGAAGCACTATTAAATGGGCTTCTCAGTAGATTGAAATAGTCTGGAATCTTGGCATATAGCTATTGCAGAGGTTAAACACTCAAATGCAAAACCATATATATTTCCCAAAATACGAGGTGGGAGAGGTGGCATAGCATACTGGACTGAGAATAAGATTAAGAAACCAAAGGAATAGGCATTTGGACACCAACCCAGTCATTCATTATTTTTGCATCCCTAGAGAAGACAATCTGTGTGAGTTCGCTTTCTTCATCTACATAGTGAGCCTGAGGAAGTGTTCCAAATTAGAAAGACACCAAAGAGACATAACAACTGAATGCAATGGGTGAACCTGGATTTTTGCTTTTTTTTCTATAAGGACACTATCGGAATAATTGGAAAATTCTGAATAAGGCCTATGGTTTAGATAATAGCATTGTATCACTTAATTTCCTGATTTTGACGGTTATACTATGCTTTTATAAGAGAATGTCTTTGTTTTGTAGGAAACACACACCGAAGTATTTAGAGGTAAATAGTCATTATGTTTACCATTTACTCTCAAATAGTTTAGGAAAAAATAGAAAGAAGAAAAATGATAAAGCAAATATGACAAAATGTTAACATTTGGGGGATATGGGTGAAAGATATATGGGAATACTTTGTTCAACGTACTTTTCTGTGAATCTCAAACTACGTCAAAGTAAAAAGTCAAAATTTAAGAAAAAGTTATGAACAAAACTCTCCCTATTACGAAATTTAATTTGATGTAGGAAACATAGTAGTTGCTTAATATCTGCTTAATGGGTCTTCCACAAAATCAGAATTACAGCAAGATTGTAAATTATGAATATAATAGGGTCTAGAATAAAATATGGGTTCTTTTGTTATACAGGAAATATTTTTTTAAATAAAATCTAATTTTATATAATCCTTATGATTATATGTAAATGATTTATGTGAACCTCGTGTAATTTAATGTTCCTAATGGAGTGTTTATAAACTTATATTCATCAAGGGCATTCCCAAGGATGGAACTGTAAAGGTGTTATAATAGCACTTGTAGCCTCTGGAACATTAGGCTCCTCCCCTTTCTCCTCCTCCCCTTCCTCTGACCCCTCCCACTCTCCTTGAGCAAAGTCTTTGGAATGGACCATAGTGGTGAAGGATAAGCCTTCTCCCTGTGCCAAGAAAAGTAATTAAAGCTAAATCTGGCATTGTGGTAGGGGGTCTTCTTTGGGCTCTGTCTGTCTTCTATCTAGATGCCCTGGTTCTCTTGGAAGGTCGTCAGGCCTAGGAAAGCTTGTGTGTTGTTTTGTTAGGCCATCTCTGCCCTTGGTCTTGGGGGAAAAAAGCCTTGCTTTCCCATTCCTTGCTGCTTTGCTTCTTGTACTCACCTCTCATTGATTTTAGTGTGTAAGTGGGTGTGGTTCTGGAAGGAAAAGAAGCCACTTATTTATTTTGGTTGTAGATCAGAGGCTGCCTCTAGTCTAGGTATTCAGATTTAGGGTTAATGTTCCAACTGATAACTGACCTTCTGTATGCTTAAATTTTCTCAGTGTCCATCAGAAGTGTTGTCTATAGGAGGATAGAAAAGTATTTAGGCATCCTGGCTTCTCAAAAAGCATTGTCCTCCAATTCTAACACAACATGCAACACTGCAACAAGAAGCACTTCTGAGAAATTTATAATTTCCTGAAGGGTCTTCCTGTAATGCTTGCACAAGGGTTTTTAAGATGCCTGAATGAATGCTGCTATGTTCAATTTATGTAGTCTACTGAAATCAAATTCAAGCCACAATCAACAGTGATATTGCATGAGAGAAGAGAGAGAAAGAGTTAAGCAAGTGCTGTCTTATTCGAAAGGTATAATATGGGAACATTTAATCATAACTGGAATATTATCATATAAATGTGCAGATTACAGCCAAACTGTATGAAGGATGATGAATCAGGACCAGTCTAATGATCCTGTAATCTTGGAGAATTCCTCTTGCAAACATCCTTCATCTTAAAGTAAAGGATTTCTACTGAAATAATAACTAATGGATGTTAAGCTCTATATGTCAGATAAAAAAGAAATCAATTATAATTTATTTGCAATTAAAATAGCAAAATAGTCAATTATGCAGCCCACAAACAGGCAAAAACAATTTTCGACCACATCCTGGGTAGGAGATTAGTGAGCATCTCAACTAAGGAGACGCCTGCACACTTATTCCAGGATGCACAGTGCTTCAGTCACAAGGATTTCCTCATTTCCTCCTTCATTTCTGTTTCCTTTCTTCCACACCTTCTTCTGAGATAATAAAAAAAGATGAAGACAGAAATCATAAATGCTAAACCTTCTAGGGAAGTTCCTGTAGGTATTTTAATGACTGCTGTAGTAATTAGAATAGCCTTTCTCAGTCCTTGCTGTACGGGAACACATACTTAAAGGACATATTGTCCTTTCCGATTGAATACTTTGAACCCATTTGAATAGAAAGTACATGAAATTTGTAAAGGCAATATTATTTTAATGGAATTAAACATGCAGTATTTAAATAAGTAGTTCAACTAAAGATTATCTGTAAAATATGGTGCTTAGAATATTTATTTGAAACTGTCAATTACATCAAACAGTCTAAATATTACTTTGTATGGAAAGCTCCAAAATGCTAGATTTGATCCAACTCTATTTGAAGAAATATTTTAAAAGAGGAAATTCATACAGATTTCAACAACAACATTAAAAATGTTTCTTATGATAATGTATTTTTCTAAGTAAATGCAGATATTAGTTAAGGGTGTGTGTGTGTAGCGGGGGGATTTGGGTATGAAAACTGGTTTATTTGATGTCTTTTCCACGATTAAGTCCTTTTTGGCATTACACACACACACACACACACACACACACACACACACACATTAGAGACAGTCTAGCACAGATGAGGCATATATCTACAAGAATATTTCAGTAGTGAAAATAGTGTGACTATAATACATCAGTTACCAAGCACAAATATGTTATGTACCTACCCTTTAAATATGTTAACAAACCCTCATATGCCCATCACTCAGTTTCAATAACTATCAAGATGTATGCTTCACTTTGTGTCTCTATCACTTATTTTTATTTTAGTTCTTTTTCTTTTTGATGAAGTGTTATAAAGCTAATTCTAGGCATCATGTCATTTCACCTGCAAATTACATCTCTATTCATCTTTTTCAAAAATATGGACATGTTTTACATAAGGATAAGTCCATTTTTATACCTAAAACAAAATTGGCAATAATTTTTTGGATCATCAAATATCTAGTCCATAATCAAGTTTCCCTGATAGCTTCAGAAATATTCTTTTAGTTGGTTTAAATCAAAATCCAATCCACACATTGCATTTGGTTGCTGTGTCTCTTAAGTTTAATACAGAATAGCCCTCTCCATTTTTTCTTTCATGCCATTGACTTATTAGAGAAACCAGATTAATTGTCCTATAGTATGTCCCATATTCTGAATGTGCATCTTTGATTCTTTTTATTGTCATTGAAATTATTTCTATACTCTCTCATGTTACCTGTAACTCTAGCTAAGTCTAGAGTCTTAATTTGATGGTAGTTCAACTATTTAGGGAAAGGTACTTCATAGGTGTTCCTATGTGTTGTACATTGCATTAGAGCCAGCCCTACAAGTAGAAGAAAAGGTATCTGACTCTAAAATGATGCTCTTTCCAATATGACATGTTACCATCCTTTGTAGTAGTCTATGCACTTTCTCTCTGCGGACAATTGTTAACACAAAAGGCCAACCAAAGTCCAAAATGTGCAATGGGCAGATTTTTTTTCTGGGAAAATAGTATAAATCTTTGGTAAATGGCAGCTTAGTGTCAGCCTATATATTTTATCACTCCACCAAATAGTACACTTGAACAAAATCTGATATTCAATTTGCTGCAGAGCCCTGGCAGACAGTCTCAATGATGGAGTTCCTGGAGGAGCCTTTGGCAGAATGACTAGAGTAGATACTGCTCAGCAGGGAGACATTGATGTGTCTGACACATGCACCCTTGAGATTGCAGCACAGAATTATCCGTTTTCTTCCCAGGAAGCAGTTGCCTCATTATACTGTGAAAAATGGTAGAAGGAATAAGATTTTGAAAAAATGAAGCATAAGGAAAAAGGCAGAAGGAGATCTGTTCCACAGTATAGTCACAGATGCATATATATCTGCGTGCATGCAGTACCTATCTGTGAGTGTGCATATCTGTGTGTATATCTGTGCGTGCACACAGACACACACACACACAGAGTTTTTGTCATCCAGGAAAAGACAGAATGTTGTTGAAGAGTTTGAAGTATTTACATTGGAGTGATCGTCGAACAAAATGTGGTGACTCTGGCTGGATGAATGAAAGGGAAGCAGAAGCGTGATATGTAGAAATGCGTTCGTAAGGTTGAAAGAGATTTGTAGAAAGAGGAAAGGGCTTGAAGTCCATCCTTCAGTTCTCTGTTTTGATTGCTAGCTTTTTCTGTGTGAAGATGTCCTGCTCCGATCTCAGAACAAGCATCCAAGAATCAAGACGCATTTTGTCACATTTTGGGAGTTAAAATGTGTTTAGTGCTTCAGAAATATGTTACATCTCAGCCTGGGAGAAACCTTTGCAAGAAGAAATCCTTGTTCTTGTCACTCCTACTTGGCAAACCATTAGCTAAATATTTGTTGTCTTGGTTTTGGTTTCATACATAACATTGATTTAAGTTAGGTGAGTGCATTGCTAAATGAACTGAGCCTTAGTTAGTCGTTGCAGGCACAGCTTATTTTATTATTATTTATTTTTCACTGCTGTTCCTGAGTAGAATCTTTAAGTAAACTAAGTAGTAACGGAGAAGTTAAAAGCACAGTGTATTAGTTTGCTAGAGCTGCTGTAACCAAGTACCACAAACTGGGCTGCTTCAACAACAGATATTTATTGTCCCAAAATTATAGAGGCTAGAAATCTGAGATCAAGATGTCACCAGGCTTGATTCCTTCTGAGGACTGTGAAGAAAAATCTGTTCCATGATTTTCCCATAGCCTCCGGTATTTTGCTGGCCATCTTTGACACTCCCTGGGTTGTAAAGCATCACCTTGATCTCTGCCTTCATCTTCATGTGATGTTCTTCTGTGTGTGTGTCTGGGTCCAAATCTCGCCATTTTAAGGACACCAGTCATATTGCATTAGGGGCCCACCCTACTCCAGTGTCATTAGTTTAACTAATCATATCTGCAGTGACCCTATTTCCAAATAAGGTCAAGTTCTGAGGTACTGGGGATTAGGACTTCAACATATGAGTTCTGAGGGGACACATTTCCACACATAACACCCAATAGATCAGTCATACTTAGACAATAAACTATTTGAGTTTCTCAGTTCAGCACTATTGACATTTTGGACGTGCTGATCCTTCGTTGGGGTGAAGGTACATTTTAGGGTGTCTTTAGCAGCATCTCTGACCTCTACCTGCTAGATGCAGTAGCATCTCCATCCCCAGACATGACAATAAAAAATGTCTTCAGACATTACCAGATGTTCCAGGGTGGGGGTGATGGGGGAACCAGCAAAATAGCCCCAGTCGAGAACCAATGAACAATTAGATGACTTTCAAATTATTTCTGTATATCCCAGAAACCTGAAAATTATCATAACAACAGAAACAAGTTAGCCCTTATCCCCTCAGCAATAGCAATGAAATAGCTAAATTTTTTTCAAAGTTGTACATTTGTGTTTTTTTAAAAAAGGTGATTATTTTTATATCTAGATACAAAGATATTTTGATAGAAAACACATTTCTCTTCTTGTCTCATCCTATATCTCTCTGCATTTTTATTTCAATCCCTTATGGAAATAAATTAAAAATGAAGTCAGGTGCAGGTAGTGGAAAGTACTGTATTAACAGGGAAAAATAAAGTAACATATACTTCTGCACAAAACAATCATGATTTAAAATAGATAAATGTGTATGTATGTATATATGTGTGTGTTTATGTATAATTTTCTTTGATGTGTGTGTAGGGGTATACTCAGATTGACCTGCCAAAACTTTGGTGTGAAAATTTGTTTTTATGGTCAAGTGAGTCAAGAGAGGTAGAACCATACATGTATTAGGGTGTTGTAAACCTGTTTTAATAAATTATTTTATTTTAAAAAAGCACACGGATAGCCATCATAGATCAATTTTTAGAAATAGGCAATAAAGTAAGTTTGTGTTAAAGCTTCTTAATAAAACCCTCTGAAAACTTCAAATTCAACTGGAGAATTTCTGTATGCATATGATTAAAACTATGCTTCAAAAGAAAAGTCTAAACAAATTCCATGAATTTGAAAGAAGAAAAAATTCCCTGTTCTTTGTACATTTGCTTTTGAAGCCTTTTTTAGGGTATCTCAGTAAATTTTGATGACATGAGTATAATATTCCTTGCTTGCCTTGATCAGGTGCAAAGAAAAAAGAAATGTAGACGTTGCTTTGCCAAATAGTCTCAATATGTCTTACCTAAATGACTCTCTTACAAGGAATGTGAAAATTTACATTAGTGGAGCAAGTCTTTTAACTCTTTAGGTTTTTTTCTTGCAATAGGCCTAATATGCTCTAAGATGGCAAAATTATTCATGAAAATTTAATGAGATAACAGTATTAAAAAGTGCTTCTAGAAATGATCAGAAGAGCAGTGAAATGACCAAAACTTTATTAATTGAATAGGTGTTCGAGCAATATTCTTTTTTTTATAATAAAGAATAGACTCTCTGATATGATCTAACTTAAAAGCACTTATTTGCTGCAGAGATCAAAAACAGTCCCAATGGACTGCACTTGTTTGCAGCACTATTTTGTTGGACCAAACACTTTCCCTTGTCTTTGATTTGAAATCATTACAAGCATTAAAATCAGGAAGTTTCATGTAAAAATCTGAGATTTCTGCTTTTCTTGAGAAATCAGCAGATCCAGACCTCACATCCTTGCATGGCGATTATCACCTGGAGCTTATAAGCTGCAGTCCCTTTGGCTGAACAGTACCCTTCAGTAGGCCACTGTTCCCACCAGTTTTCTCCATTGAGGCCTAATGCCGGGTGCTATTTATGTCTGTGTTGGTCTGTTTTCACTTAGCCCAATCCCATTAATTTTATGACCCTGTAGATAGCAATATGGGTTTACCATCTCAACTTAAAACTTGACTCTATGGAAATCAACTAAGTTTGAAGAAACAGGCATCAAAACTTTTCTGTAAGGAATAGGGCAATAAATATGAGGCATCATTATGAAGGCCAAGAACCTGAACCCACGAGGGTTTGTGAATTCAGCAAAAGTTATTGCCACTGACTGCTTGGCACCACTAGAAAAAACGAGGTTTCTGATCTAAACTGATATCTTGAATATTGCAAAATGCATCTTCTACCTACTTTTTTGTAGCTTTTGATCTTGGCATTACCTAAGCTGTCCCAACCTCACTTTGCACTTCTATGAAGTGGAAAAAGTAATTGTATTGATTTTGTAAGATTAAGTGAATATTTAAGAAGTTTATATACTTTAATTGCTTAAAATTATGTTTGCCAGAGTGAACATTCAATGTTATCTTTTTCTTCTTCTTCTTTTTTTTTGTTGGTGAGGAAGATTGGCCGTGAGCTAACGTCCATTGCCAGTCTTCCTCTTTTTGCTGAGGAAGATTAGCCCTGAGCTGATGTCTGTGCCCATCTTTCTCTGTTTTGTAAATGGGATGCTGCCACAGCATGGCTTGATGAGAGGTGCGTAGCTCTGCAGCCAGGACCCAAACCTGTGAACCCCAGGCCACTGAAGCGAAGGGCATGAACTTAACCACTACAGCACCAGGCCAGCCCCCATCTTTTTATTATTCTTATTACAATTATTTTGATAATCCACTCATTCTCTAAATAATCATCAAGGCAGTGTCTTATATTCTCAAATGACTCAAACAAATGGGTAATTTACTTTATTCACATGTATCTAGGTCAACCAGACCCCGAAAAAGGACAACAGGAAACATTAAACATTAGATCAACGGTTCTCAACCCTGGGTGATTTTGTCCCCCATGGGGCATTTTGTAATGTTTGCATTTTTTATTGTCATGATTAAGGGTGTGTGCTATTGTCATCTAATGGGTAGAAGCCAAAGATGATGCTACACATCCTTCAGGGCACAGGACAGCCTCTCACAACAAAGAAATAACTGGCCCAAAATGTTAGTAGTGAGGGATTTGGGAAACTCTGCACTAGAGATATTTACTAACATAAAGAATTACTCTTATGAAAGTGGGAAAAAAGATAACCAGAAAAGGAGGATATGTCTAGAGAAAGGCCAAATGAGAGTCATGGAACTGTTTCCATTTTCACCATATACTGCTCGAAGAAGAAGAAGTTTTCATTGTCAAATGAATTAAGTGCTTTTCTGTGGACTACAGAAGTTTGACTTTCAAAAGAAAGCTTTTAGGATGAGGATAAATCTGTCATCTTAATGCCCTGGACTAAGCTGTTGAAACTGAAATAAATGAGTTCCCCCAGTGGATCTCCAACCATGTGTGCCGGTCTGCTCCTAAAATTAATACATGTAATGTCATGGCTTGAAACTACTTTCCATGCTTTTTCTCTGGGATAAATAATACAACGAACTTTTAAAGGTCCCTCGACATCTATAAAACCAGTTTTTGTGTAAGGCTGTCATCTGTTGGCATTAACTATTTACATAAAGACTAAACTGATTATCAAGTTTGCAATCTGAGCACCTGGATAAAGACTTCACTCTTTTTTTTTTTCCATTCTTTGTCTCACCTTATCAAATAGGAAACTAAAAGCAGTGGATGGTTTTCAAGACAGTGGAAGCATCTGTGAAAACCAACCATCCATTTCCCTCCAGTATGCTGCTGTTTTTAGGAAATGTAATTGTTTCTTGGGTCTTAAATGCCTACATTTCCATTTTTCCATAAAGACCTGCAGTAATTTATAGGTAACTTTTACACAATATACTTTATTTATAGATGGGAGGTAGGTTATATTTGGAGACATTCTTAACCTTTGATCACTAGATAGATCAATAAAAAAAAACTAGCAGAGCTCACCACCTTGGAAAAGGAACACAAAAGGAAACAATATTACACCTCCCTTTTCCACAAAAGAGAGAATCACACCCTTTAAAGTGATCATTTATAGCCATATCACTCATCTAATAAGTTATAAAGTTTCCTCCTGTCTTTTACTTCATATATATTTACTGAACTGGAGGAAGAATCCATATGCTACCAAATTTTATAATGATACTGTGCTCAGAATCTACACAATAGGTTTTAGTCTAGCATTTTTATAAGCACTGCATTTATTTCTCTGTAATAAGGAATTGTGTGTGTTTGTGTGTGTGTGTGTGTGTGTGTGTGTAAATATCCTTGTGGAAGTTTCTATTAATTTTCTATTTTCTATTTATAATTATTTTCTTATAACACCAAGGATGCTGATGCAGAAATTCAAAATAAACGTGAAAAATGTGTTTGATGTAAAGCTTAGCCTCATTGATTTTCTTCAGGGCATATACAATAGCATAGCTTTCCATCTGAATTCATGAATATAATAAGGTTTCAGTCCCCATTCAGTAATTTTTGAAAAGCAGCTGGGGATCCCAAGATAGAAGGTAAGAAAAAAAAGACAAAAAATATCAAATGAAGATAAAGGGATATTTTACTAACGTAGTTTAGGAGAAACAGAAGGCTGTGTGGACTTTGAGAGAAAGAAGAGAGCCTTGG
This sequence comes from Tapirus indicus, assembly GCA_031878705.1. Lineage (NCBI taxonomy): Eukaryota > Metazoa > Chordata > Mammalia > Perissodactyla > Tapiridae > Tapirus > Tapirus indicus. The sequence goes on from CM062923.1 coordinate 64,920,525, forward strand.
ATGATAACTACAACCCCCCTCATTCAAAGAAACCATAACTAGAAGACAAAAGGCAAATGTATCATTAAGACAGAATTCAGATGCAGAAATGCTATGTTTCCAGGATATTTTACTTTCATTTGTAGATACATAACAACTCTTTCTCCTATATTTCCATGACTGATCACTGTAAGTTCTTAAGTCCAAATAAGATATTCATATTTAAAAATATAAAGAAAATGAACAAAATTTAATAGTTCAGTAAGACACAAAACAGGTATAGTGAATGAGAAAAAAAGCAGACCGAGAAATTAAGATTCAATATGAAGCTTAGTGGGCCGAAGTATTTAAAAATCAATATACATCATCAGGAACCAATGATAACAGATCTGTGGAAATGGATATCCGAAAGACAACCATAGGCATATGACTCCCAATTTTAAAATTATACACTTAATGTTTGCTTTGTGTTTTCTGCAGATTTATCCCAGGCCTAAAATGATTGCTTACAGCTGACAGCTTGCTAGTCTCCTAGTGATTTCAATAATTATCTCTATTGAGTTAGGGTATTGATCTGTAGCTGCTAGCCATTTCAAAATTCCCCTTTTATCCTGCTAGAGGTAATAGAATTAATGAGTATCTTTGCCAAACATAGCAGGAACATTGGGTACACAATTAGGTCACAATATGAAACTGAAAAAACATAAAGAAAAATTAAATGGAAATTTTGTGCTAAAATAAATGTTTAATTTGTTTGTGAAATATAGGCAAGATACTAAAACAATAGCCAAAGAATATCAGATAAATTGACTAGTGCATCTTCAAACTATCCTGTGTTAATATGAGTGCTAGAACAGTTAGTTCAAATATAAGTGATTTTGAGTTAGAAACATACTTAATGACTTTTAAAAAAATTATTCCGTGGCAGCTATTGTATGGTAAGGTCCAGAGTTCTGATTCTGAGTCAGCATGCCTGAAATGGGGTTTGGCTTTGCCTACTTTCTAGCTGTAAGATTGCCTCAGTTTGCTTGTCTGTGGAATGGGAATAGGATGGTACCTACTTCAAGGGATTCTTTCCAGGAATCAATAAGACGGCAGGCCAATGGGAAAGGTGGACATTGGGAGAGAATGCCTACATAGATTCTACAAGTTTCCATCCAAATGGACAAATGGTTAGAAGCCATAAGGAATGGTTCCAAGTGAACTTTAAAAGAAACAGTTGAAAAAAATATACTGCACATTGTTCAAAATTACAAACAAATAGGGGCCAGCCCAGTGGCACAGTGGTTAAGTTCGTGCTCTCCGCTTCCGTGGCCTGGGTTTGTAGGTTCAGATCCTGGACGCAGACCTACACACTGCTCACCAAGCCATGCTATGGTAGCATCCCGCATACAAAATAGAGGAAGACTGGCACAGACGTTAGCTCAGGGCCAATCTTCCTCAAGAAAAAGGAGGAAAATTGGTCTAGATGTTAGCTCAGGGCCAATCTTCCTCACACACACACAAAAATTACGAACAAATAGTGAATAGTGAAACAAATAGTGACTATGTCCATTCATTGATTTTAAAACATTTTTCCAGAGGCATCCACTTTACTTTGCAAAAAATTAGGCAAACCAGGGGATACAGATGACCCGATAGGATGATCAATGAGGGGGATGCTAGACAAAAAATTTCACAATTAAAAAACATTTGTATTTATTTGCTTCACTGGGCATTCTATTTTCTTCAGAAGAAAGACTTTATCAAAACTATTTAATAATAAAAGAACTAAAAACTATGTAGGATAAATGAAGTAAACATGGCTAAAGTGTTAAAGTAGGTAGTATTCAGGGAAAAATTCCAAAACTAGATATTTCTCATTAATTCGGCATTCCTAATCAGTATAGATATTATTACAACCTTTGCCTTAAGCTCATCCATTTACAATTAGAGAGAGTTATACATTTAGCTTGAAGGCTCACAGTTTGTAAAAGTAGAGAGGTTACCACTGGCTGACCACTGTTTTTAAAGGAAGAAACAATCAGACTGCTATTTCTTTAGTATGAGTAATTGCTGTTTTTAAAAGTAAAGCAGGCATCAGTGACTGGAAAAATTGCAAAATCAGTGACTGGAAAAATTCATTTTTGACCAATTTATCATTTCAACAAGTTTGTTTTTGACTTATTCATTTGCAACCTTTTCCCTCAAACAATTTATTTGCAACCAGATCGCCCGCTTTCCACACAGGAGGAATTGAGCAGCTGCATTTATTTTTGCTCCGATGACAAGGCTGGGCCAAGCCCAAGGGCCTGTGATGGCTGGCTCCCAACAAAGGACCAGTGCTGGCAGGGAAGGAGGACACTGATTCCTCTAGCTTCGAGTTTCCATAACAAACACAGGAAAGGAGCTGTCCAGCACAGAGCTGCCATGTCCAGCACAACATCTCCCTGCCGTGACTGCCTCCTGCCCTGCTTCCCCCCAACGACCTCCCCTGGGCAGCTAGATATCTGAAGAAGAAAATAAAATGACACAGCATCTCAATTGTTCCTTTTCCTTGTGACTGGGCCTGAGATACTCAAGGAAGAACACACCCAACTGCTGATAGAAATCAGCTGTGCTCTATTTTCTGGGCATACATCTTGTTATTTGTAAAACCAACTTGAGAGTAATCATGTGGTATATGAAAAGATAAAGGCAGTCTAAAGGAAGGAAAACCAGCCAAAGCATTTGAGAAAGCATCCTCCTGTGAAATCAACTTGCTTTAAGAAATGAGAAGATTTTTTGAAAAGAAGGCTTAAATTTATATTTTCCACTACAGTCAAAAGTATAGCACCTCTATACACCAAGAACTAGTAGAAATGAAATGATCATAATCTGAGATCAAGGTCATTACAAGAATAAGATTAACTTAAATTTAAAATACAAAGTAAGCGATAGAGAGCAGACTGACTATAACAGAAAACAGAATACAGTCATGGGTCACTTAACAACAGGGATATGTTCTGCGAAATGCGTCATTAGGCAATTTGTCCCTGTGGAAATATCATAGAGTGTATTCACACAAATCTAGAAGGTATAGCCTACTACACATCTAGACTATATGGTATTAATCTAATGCGACAACTATTGTTTATGTAGTCTGTCATTGACCTAAACGGCTTTATGTGGCACATGACCAAATGACTTAAACAAAGGCTCAAGATTAATGGAAAAGTATAAAAAGATTGAAGAACACATACAATATTTGAAAAGACTCTCGTTGATAATTACACATAAAATAAGAATAGAGTAAAAGATTTAAAAAAAGCCATTCACTGAAGAAATATTTACGATTCCACATTACTGTGCACCACGCATAATTGTTTATACCTGGGTATATTATTGGCTAAGTTTTTGAATCCTAATGACATTAAAAATTATCAGATTCCCTTCCCCCCCAAAATGGTTGCCTAGTTGGGGGAAAAAATTCTGTTTGTTATCTAATTTTCCTTCACTACATATCTAAACACAAGGTCCAACATATACAAAGTTTTGAAAGATAATGATTGTAGCACAAGAAATGTTTATATAGCCAAAATATACTTCATACAATAATGAGTTTGGCAAGTCAGGGCCCATGTGCCAAATCTGGCCCACCGCTTGCCCTAGTAAATAAAGTTTTATTGTAACATAGCCATGTCCATTCATTTACATGGAGCATATGGCTGCTTTTAGACTACAATAACAGAGTAACTGAAATAGACACTGTATGGTCTGTAAAGTCTTCAATATTTGCCATCTGGTTTTCATGGAAAAACTTTGCCAACCCCTCACTCAAAATTTGCTAACCCCTGATCTAAAGGATATATAACGATTCAGAAAGATGACTACACATTTACGCTTCCTATAAAAATATCATAGAAAATAAATTTGGGGACAATATCCTGTAAAATATGGGGTAAAGTGTACACAACTGTGATGTTATTATGAAACCTATCTATGTGTAAAACTTTTGTGGAACAGAGTAGGCTAACAGTATAATATATACTTACTGTCGAAAGCAATTGGGAAAATGTGTGTGAAAATGCTTTGAAAACTGGAATAAGCTAAACAAATTAATTGGATTATCATTAGCCAAAAAAAGACCATTAATTAGAGGAATGACTAGTTCACGGTCTAGTAACATACAATTTAGTAGTTAAGTCAGAGTGCAGCAGTAGTTAAATTTACCTTTCCCTACTATTAATAACATGAATTTTAGTCTGGCTGTTTTGATTTCAAGGAAGAGAACCAACCAAAATAGTCCAGTTGTTCTCAATGTGGCTGCTCATTCGAGTCACCTGGGGAGCTGTCAAACAAAATACCCGTGCCCTTCCCACACCCAGACCCATTAAATTAGGACCTCTTGGTAATTTTTAAACACTCCCTAGATGATTTAATGTGCAGCCAGGTTCAAGAAGCATGAGATATAAAATAAATAATAAAATAAAATAAAACCTCTATTTAGGGTGGATACAGAGTGGGGTGGGGCGGTGAATTTCATGGAAAGCTAAGAATAAGATTCATACTAGCCTTGGGATTCATGGAACCTGGAGCTGAGAAAGTTCCCACAGGAGTATATATGCACATAAATGTGACTTAGTCCCCTTTCCCGTGTCAGATTTTCTATAGCCTGCTACCAATTGGCTTCTGCAAGTTTCCGTTCCTTCGTAAATTTTTGGTCAATAGTTTGAATTTTTCACGGGCCTCTGGTGTCAATTCCACTCTATAGCAACATTTCACAGTAACATTTTTATTTTCCCATCCCTAGTTCCTTCAGTTTTCTAACTCAAACTAACCAAGAAAAAATCTCAAGGAAAGATAGTGTTTGAACCTGCTCATATTTCATGGCAGATTGTAGGTCACAACCAGAGGTTGTCAGTTACTGGGCATTCTTTTTAATTGTCTGTCTTTGGTTGTGTAAGTATTTCTGGCTGAAGGGGAATAAATTGAAAAGTGCGAGGGCTAGCCAACAGGTACATGAAAAGGTGCTCAACATCACTAATCATCAGGGAAACAGATCAAAACCACAATGAAATATCACCTCATCCCTGTTAGAACTGCTATTTTCAAACAGACAACAAATAACAAGTGTTGGTGAGAAGGTGGAGAAAAGAGAACCCTTCTGCACTATTGGTAAGAATGTTTTCTACTCTGGAAAAACAGTATGGAAGTTCCTCAAATAATTAAAAATAAAACTACCGTATGATCCAGCAATTCCATTTCTGGGTATTTATCCAGAGGAAATGAAAACACCAACTCAAAAAGATAGGTGCATCCCCATGTTCATTACAGAATTATTTACAACAGCAAGATATGGAAACAACATAAGTGTCCATCAATGGATAAACGGGTAAAGAAAATATGTAGACAATGGAATATTATTCAGCCATGAAAAGAAGGAAATCTTACCATTTGAAATGACATGGGTGAACCTTGAAGGCTTATGTTAAGTAAAATAAGTCAGACAGAGAAAGACACATACTGTATGATCTCATTTGTATGTAGACTCTAAAACAAAATGAAACAAAAAATGATCTCCTAGACACAGAGAACAGATTGATAGATTGCCAGAGCCAGCAGGTGAGGATGGGCAAAATGGGTGAAGGTGGTCAAAAGGTACAAATTTCCAGTTACAAAATAAATAAGTCCTGGGGATGTAATGTACAGCGTGGTGACTATAGTTAATAACACTGTATTGCCTATTTGAAAGTTGCTAAGAAAGTAAATCTTAAAAATTCTCATCACAAGAAAAAGAAAATTGTAACTATGTGTGGTGACAGATGTTAACTAGACATTGTGGTGATCATTTCACAAATATACAAACTTTGAATCATTATGTTGTACACCTGAAACTAATATAATGTTATATGTCAATTATATCTTAATTTAAAAAAAAGTGCTGGGGCTGGAGTGTGGCCAGTTAATGTCAGCTATATCCAGTGCCCACCAAGACCAGGTCTACGGTGAGTCAGCTTTCCTTAGGGGAAGATGAGGAGAGGTAGGCACATTACATCATCAGTGGGATATGAAGCTTTAGTATCCTAAGTAGCTGCAATCCGTCTCTCCTTCATTTCTTTCTCTCATCTCTATTTCTTTTCTGCTTCCTTCCTTCCTCACTCAGTATTTTATTTTCCCTACTTTTATCTCTTCTTCCATTTATTCTTTTGTTCTCTCTGAACAAAGTAAAATACTCTGTAACCATCTTTATGTTTCTAACACACTTCAAGTGGAAGTATAATACTTAGTTCTCTTCATTAAAACACATATTAATATGAGAGGAAATTTTAATTAATTAAAATATACTATTTTAGTTAATGAAAATAGCCATTAATGAAAATTAATGTAAAATGTATAAAAAGTAACTTTTTTTTTTGGCTCTCCATATTAGGCATATGACCTAAACAATCTTATTTAATAACTGTTTTAAATAGGATTCTTGTATCAATTCAAGATAAGTGATATTGAACAATTAGTTCTTTTGAATCTTAAGATGTTAAGTCCTGGCTTTTACTACTTGATTTTTTTTCATTGAATGCCTATAAATATATTGAGGAATGAGAATTTTCTGATTCAGTGAGAATTAAAATAACCATTTTCTAAGCAACTTTCATAAATTTCTTCATTACTTAGGCCAGTCAAAAGTTGTCATTTTGAAAACAGTCTTTTTCTTCTTCCTCTAAACTTTGTCAGATGGTCTTTTTTTTATCTGCTAAACTTGGCAATGGTTTTCTGAATCTGCAGCTAAATTTATTCTTGTAATCATGGTTATTTAGCATACTTGAATCAAGGGAACTAGACTATCATCCTAAAACAATGTACTTCAAAATAAATATATCGTGTTTGTCTCAATTTTTCATTTCCTGACAAATGTCTTGGGATTTGGAGGACCATTTGTCTTTCAGTAATAAACCATTATCTTGTCACGGTGGATAATTCCTTCAGTAGAGTTGTCTAAATATTCCCAAGTCTTTTTCTTTTTCTTTTTTTTTCACTTGGGTAGCTTCAGCACTTAGATATTAAAATGAAATAGCAAGAAACTAAACATAAAAACTCATGTTTTGGCCTAGAATCAACACGAGCTCTGCAAGTGAGGTACCAGTTCCTTCTCAATCATCATTTGGACCACATTCCATATTCCTGACCAGCATAATTTAGAATCAAGTCACTGGCAAGAGACTCAATAATTTTGTTCCCTTTTCAAATGAGTTGTAGGGGATTTCTTCAACTGGAACAGCACACTTCTTTTATGGGCATGGTCTATACCAAGCGATTAACCCATGTATACTGGCAGTTCATTAGGTAATCATAAAGGGCAATACATTTTTCCTCAATGATCTATACCTGTCCCTTTTGGGGAAGAGTTTAAAGGTAAAGCAAAACACATTTTTTCCCACATCTTAAAGTCACTTTTTCTATTAAATGTATCTTTTTATGCCTCATGCAATTCTATTACACCCCAAATCATATTTCCAATTCTTCCCAAGAACCTCAGATTTGATATCTCCAATTAATTGTGAAATGGGTATTTCAAGGAATAACACAGTCAAAAGAATGCTCTTTGTTTTGTTTTGTTTTTGAGAGGCAGGGTAGAGTAACAGTCAAGAGCAGAGGATGGCCCACAGGCCCAATATGGCCCTCTGTCTGTTTGTGTACAGCCCTTGACTTAAGAATGTTTTCTACAGATAAACATTTGCGATCCATTTGATTATAGGAACACTGGAATCAGATTGTCTGGATTGCATCTTGGTTTGACTATATGACCTTGGAGCAGTTATGCAATCTCCCTATGCCTCAATTTTGTCAAAGTGTGTATTCTTAGAAAAAAAACCTATAAAGCCATATGCCTAAATGTTAATCATGGTTATTGGTGGAAAAATTATTGATGACTTTTTCTTTTTCCCATGTGATTTTTTGGGGGGAGGGGCATTTTCCAAAGCTTCTGTGGTCAATAATATAATTATTTTATAACATACAGCTGCTTTTAAAATTATTAAGCAGTAAATGGGAAGAGTTAAGATTAAACGTCCTTGGGGAAAATGGATTAGCATCTTTGGGAAAAGGGATTTAGATAAATATGGTTTGGGAATTTTAAAAATATTATTTTAAGGAAACATAGCTGCATATTTCCTTATTTGGATAAAAACGATTCAAATCTTTTGGGAAGAACAAGCATGAAAACAGGATTCTACTAGATAATAATTATTTTAAATTCTTGGTAAAATATAGAAAGTCCAATATCAAGAAAAGGGTATATCTATATATGGTACACATACCATTATAAATGCTAAACAGCTCTAGATCTAGACTTTATTTATGATTCAAATCTGGCTTCTGCCATTTAACAGCTCTTACCTTGGGTAAGTGCAATGTATCTAAGACGCAGTTTACTTCTTTTTCTTTCCAAAATGAGGGAAAATATAATATTATCTTAAGAGGGGTGTTTTGAGGGCTGTGTGTCTTTGTTTTTAAATATAAGTAGAAATAGAAAGAAGAGCAAATCATGAAGTTATATCATCAAGAAGCAAACACTAGTTTACTATTACATTATAAGGGGCATGTCACTTAGAGTCCAAAATGCCAACTCAAGTCCTAATTTTGCCACTTCCTTGATTTATAACTTTAGAGATGCCATTAGTTTCTTTTAACCTTATTTTCTTTATATCTACAAAATGAGTTGTCTTTCTTATATCACAATGTCATAATGAGAAGCAAATTAGATAGTACAATATCCTTTAGATTATAAATAACAGTAGCAATTTTAATTGTCATGATTATACTTGGGAAATCTTAAAAGTAAGTTCATATTGCTAATATCAGTAACTCAAATGTTATATCCAGGGTCTTCAGGCTGCCCTAATCTATTTCTTACTCTAGTTTACCAGAATCTAAAAAAAGGTGGTCTTAAAAATCAAAATAATAAATCTGCCAAGATTCTGAGAGCCAACACATTAATTTCTTCTTTACTTAATGTGATGCAGAAGCTTTCAAAGTGCGATGAGTTCTGCTTTAGGCTGGGCTACAGTCTGAGGGTTTGTGACAAACATTATAATCCCTCCTGGAAGAGAGTTCAGCATGGGGGCCAGATGGGCATGATTAACCCTGCTTTGTTGGCAGCATTGCTATTTCTCAGATTGGTATAAAATGTCATATTCTTATAAATATCAAACCAACTCTCAAATATGGTTTTCCATTATCCACCATTTTGAATGATCTATCACAAAATGCCTCTCCATTAAATTTTATGAAACTGTGATTCATTAGTGTGAACAATTATTAATTAATTAAACTAGTTTTCTCTATTTTTATATACATCTAAACTAGTCACTCTGTGTTATCATCATTGCCTAATGAACAAATTGAACTCGAATTGACTTTCAAAGTCATCTACACCATACTTAATAACTGATAGCTGTTAATGAGCCAATTAAACAAAATATTTTATGCAGGCTCCTTGAGAATGTGTAAAGCACAAGTGACCTTATAAAGCATGGTACAAGGAAAAATATCTACTGTTCCTGGATATGCATATGAGAGATGTGTGATGGGGATAGAGAGGTGAGAGGATTCCAACACTTCTGTCTCATTGCTCAACTTTGGCTTGAATTAACCATGAGAAAAGACCTACTTCTTCTTTTCCTATATCACATTCTGCATATTTACATTGTTGGACATACCTCCATTTGGTAAATTTCGGCTTGCATTAAGCAATAACTCCAATGTCTAAACAAAATAGAAACATCAATATCTGCAGTTTATGTTGGTTTCTAAACTAGAGTAATCAAAAAGCACATGACAGGGAGAAAAGCAGATAAGAATGTCTCCATTTAAAATGCTAAAGCCCTATGTAGTAGAATTTCAGTCTCTGCAGAAAAATGATAAAACTCAAGCTTTGAGGAGGGCAACTAATATTTGCAACTTAATGCAGTTAAAGCTAATAATTTTAACCAGTGTTGAAACTGATGAGTAACCAGACCTGGTAATTATTGCAAGTTTTCTGACTCAACAGAGCCCTGTCTGGAAAATGTCCTGGTTCTTCTGTCTGCTCAGTATGCATAGTGATTATGCTGATACTTTATTTTTATTGATTCATTTTTATTGAAGTATAGTTGACATACAATCTTAGTTTTAGGTACACAACATAGTGATTTGACATTTATATTAATTATGAAATGATCTGTCACCAATGTTATACAATATTATTGGCTATATTCCCTTTTGTACATCACATCCCTATGACTTCTTTATATTATAACTGAAGTGTGTACTTCCTTCACCTCTCACCTTTTTTACTCATCCCCCCATCCCCCTCTCCTCCCCTGTGACAACCACTGGTTTGTTCTTTGTACCTATGAGTTTGTTTCTGTTTTTTTTGGGGGGGGTTGTTCATTTGTTTTGTTTTTTAGATTCCACATGTAAGTGAAATCTATGGTATTTGTATTTTTCTGTCTGAATTATTTCACTTAGCATAATACCCTTTAGATCCATCCATGTTGTCGAAAACGGCAAGATTTGAAAATGGGCAGAAGATCTGAATAGATATTTTTTCCAAAGAAGACACACATGGCCAACAGACACATGAAAAGATGCTCAACATCACTAATCATCGAGGAAATGCAAATCAAGACCACAATAAGATATCAGCTCACACCTGTCAGAATGGCTATTATCAAAAAGACAACAAAAAACAAGTGTTGACAAGGATGTGGAGAAAAGGGAGCCCTTGTGCACTATTGGTGGGAATGTAAATTGGGGCAGCCACTGTGGGAAACAGTATGGAGGTTTCCCCCAAATTAAAAATAAAACTACCATATGAGCCAGCAATTCCACTTCTGAGTATTTATCCAAAGAAAGTGAAAACACTAATTCAAAAAGACATATACACCCCTATGTTCATGGCAGCATTATTTACAATAGCCAAAATATGGAAATAACCTAAGTATCCATTGATAGATGAATGGGTAAAGAAGATGTGGTATATATATATATATATATATATATATATATATATATATATATATATATACACACACAATGCAATACTACTCAGCCATAAAAAAGTATGCTGATACTTTAAAAACCAGGGGTAGAGGCAGGACTCAGATGGTAACTCAGGTATTCTTATTTCTCTCTCTCTCTCTGTCTCCCTAATATAGCATAGTGTTGGATCTTTCATGATGTCTTATTCTTGCCTCCAATAAAATGCAGCTGGGGCAGATGGCTTATGAATCTCCAAAGCTTAATCACTCTTCAGCATTCTGTGGTGTTGGCACAAGATACAGCATTGTGCAGCACAGATACAGGAAGGTAGAGGTGGCCTTGATTGTGTCAGTGTGAATTTTAGGGCTCAGACATTCTTCTGATACTTTTTCTTCTGTGTTTAGTTCCCATTGTCCTTTTTATGGTAGCATAACCTGCTGGTCATCGTTGTGTTCAAATTTTAAATCACAGTAAGATCTCCAAAGAATTGTTTTACGTCTGTTGAGTTCATTCTATTTAGAATAATGTGATGCAGTCTCCTTGGCCTTGTGTATTTGCTAACCATGGGGCCATTATATCATATGCCTTCATATTTCCACCAAATTATGTGTACAATTACTGTCCTAGGAAGAAAAAATATAAAACATTGAAATAGTGCCCTCTTTTTTTTTGGTGATAACTGCTCTGTCAACAGAAGATCTGTGTGTAGTCTTTTCCAAATTATACTTTCTTTTCCAGAAGTCTTTAAAAGACACAATTGAACATCAAGGGCAAATATCATTCAAGTCCAAAACCAAACCAACCCACTTTGTAACATCCCAAACTTCAATAACATTAAACTTTCTCTGTTATTTTTGGTCAAAATGAAATTGAGCAGAGTTTGGAAACACTCCGTTTCAAATACTGCCCATACTGTCAAATGCTTATTACAATAAACTAAAATTTCTGAATTTGTAATAAACATGTTTAGTCCTTCCTCTTTGTGTTCTTCCCAATTCAATCAACTCCACTCTACATTTACTGGAAGTCTAGCACATGCCACTAAAATAAAGGTTATTGATGATCTGAATTATTTTTCTGAAGGAGACTAAAGCTATTTGGGAAAGTAGATCAAAAGTAAAAGTATGAGTGGGAGGAAACATTAAGGTTTCGTATGTGTGCATGTGTGTGTCTGCTTACAGCATGACTTTAAGGAACATTATAAGCTGTTCCTTGCTTTCTTTAATGTATTCATGAAATGTGGAAACATAATTCAAAAGAAATGCATTGGGAAAAAAATGTTAACATTTTCATCTCAAAACTGATTTGGCTTTGGTTTAAAAAAAAAGATTTGGGGGGTCTCTAATTTTATTCAGTAAGCACTCCCACCTTAGATAATATTGCATAAGCTTAAGAAAGTGATAACTGTAAAAGGATGTGTTACAACAGTATGATTAGGTATTATTTAAAATAGGCCTTCAGTGGGCAACCTGATAATTGCCCCATATGCTGTAGTAGATATAGTAGAGATAAAGCACTAAGGGCTCTAGAGGAAGCTAAGAAAGGGTATCTTAATAACTTAATTTAAAAGTAGATTTCAAAGTTGACATTTTCTCCCTCACTCAGAGTTTCAGGCAAATTGTGACAGAAGACACAGATATAGATTCTTTGAAAGGCACTTACCAAAAATAATTTCACAGAGCAGCTATCAGCCAAGTTCTTCAGGCTAGTAAAGTATGTGCATACCTTAAAGGGGCCCATCTTATTTTCAAGTAAGGTTACGCTCTGTCACTCAGGCAAGTGCATCACTGAGCACATTTCTCCCACAAGATGAATGGCATCTTAGATTTGCTTGATGCATTTTTTTCATATTCTCTAAGGAATATATGCCCATAAAATTATCCAGCCCTTTGGGGAAAAATGTTTCTCATAGACAGAGGGAACTTTTGAATATTCCATCTGGGTTGTGCTTCTTTGGTACATTCCTCTCCTTGCCTTTTCCGATTGGCAGATTTTACCCATTCTTGGAGAAGCTACCTAAGATGTCACCTACATTCTGAAGCCTTTCCATTCAAGCACAACTAGTCCCTAGATATTCTATGATCTTGTGAAACTTTATAATTAATGTTGATTAATGTTATAACACCTATTTCTCTCTACTGTGGTTCACTCAACACCTATTGATTTAATACCTGTAATAATAATTAATATTGTTTTATTGAGAAACTATCACATGTCAAGTATTACAGTGGGCAATTGGTAAGCACTATTTCTTTTAATTCTCACCAAAATCCTTTAACGTATTACTACTACTTTACAGGGAACTTAACGATTATTACTTTACAGTTAATTAGGTGACAGAACTGTTTTTCCACACAGATCTGCTGGACTTGGAGCCAAAAATTTTTTCCCATCTTTTTATTAATTCCCAGTGATAGATCCGAAAGTTACAGAGATAACAGGCACAGTCCTTGTTCCCAGAGAACTCACATTATAAAAATGGAGATTAACTATGGGAATAATAGTTAATAATTATAATAATAATATGAAAAATATATTTAAAATACAATGCAAAATTATTGCACGCCCTGGCCTTTGTTGACCTCTTTTATTGGGTCTTGTTATCTCCAGCATCTCAGCTTTCCCATAGAAGATGCTAAATCTGTGCTTGTTGAATGAGGGCATTAATTCTACTGTATGCTACTAAATCACATTTTGTAACAACAGAGTCTGATAGAGTAGTATTCTGGATTACATGAAATGAAATTGCATGTAATGCTGGGAAAAGCCTGGGGCTGTGATTCAGGAGAAACATACTCAATATCAAGAACAGGGGTGTAACACAGGAACAAAACATTTGGCTAAAGCTCGGTAAATTCCTGGTCCCAAACCAGGAACCTCTGTTCATCTTGTCATTTGATTCTCCTCCAATTTGATAACAGAATAGGGTTTATTCCCAATTTACCTATCAATCATTTGTATGGTTGACATAAACTCTGAGCCTCCATTTTTATATAAGGAAAATGATGTCAGCCTTATATATTTCATGTAAATGAAATCATATGTGTGAGATACTAACCACAACTCTAGGCACATAGTCAGTGCTTAATAAATGTTTGTTTATGTGAAATAGGATCTGATAGATCCTTTCTATACGGTCTGGTAATCCCTACAGAGTAAATCCAGGATAGTGTAAAAGAAGCTACAGCTTTTCGAAGCAGAAGAAAAATGGTGTACTGTAGCTTCCTCTCTTGATTCCACAATGCTAATTGTAAGAACTTGCACTAGTGAAAGGCAGAACAGCATACTGGTTATAGGCTCCGAGGCTGAGCTAGATTGCTTTTTTCAAATCCTAGCTCTATCAGTTACTATTTTGTGACCTTCAATATGTTATTTAAGTTTTTATATATGTCAGTTCCTCCATCTGTAACAAAGGGTTAATAGCGCTACTGGGCCTGCCAGGTCTGTTGTATTAAATGAATAAAACAAGGAAGGGACTTAGACCAGCAGGGGCATGTAGTAAACACCTTAAAAACAGGAGACTTAGGGGCATTGTCTTTGTGGGAGGAGCCACCTAGTTGCAGATTCATTCTCTGAAGTTCAAGTTCTCTAAGTTGATTCATTTTAAAGTTTAAGTTGTAGCAAAAGAGTCACTAAGGCACAAGAAGTATATTAATGGATGGGATTTCAGGAGCTTAATGTGAAAGCTCAGCAGTTTGCCCTTATTAGAGCATCTACTGTGGTTAAAAGCCAACATGAAAAAAAAATGGAAGGCTCTACTTGTCATACAGGAGCTTGATATGTAGACAAATACACAAGTAAATATATATCAGAGGAATGTATGAAATATTAAAATGATATGAGACCACTGAAGATTGGCATTTTATTAAAAAGGAGTTAAAGAGAATGTGACATTTAGGTTGAGTCTTGAAGAATTACTAGGAGTTTACTCCAACAAGGATTACTGGTAATGCTGTACATGTCATGTCCAGCACAAATGCCTGGCCTACAGGATGAGTGGGGGCTGAATTCCAGCCTATCATCTGCTCTAATCACAAACCTGTGAGTGTTGCCTGAGTTCTCCTGGGGAGAGTGCCAAACTCTAGATATACTCAAAGGCAATGTTTTAGGGGTCTGGCGGCAATTGCTGGAATTCATGGGTCACCTGGTAACTATGTTTAACTTTTTGAGAACCTGACAAACTGTTTCCCACATTGGCTCCACCATTTTGCATTCCCACCAGCAATACATGAGGGTTCCAATTTCCTCACATCACACTCAACAGTTTTTTTTTCCATTTTTTAAATTATAGACATCATAGCAGGTTTGTAGTGGTGCTTCTTTGTGGATTTGATTTGGATTTCGCTAATAACTAATGATGTTAAGCGTCTTTTCATGTGTTTATTGTCCATGTATAGATCTTCTTTGGATAAATGTCTATTCAAATTCTTTTCCCATTTTCAATTGGGTTCTTTTTTTTATTGTATTATGAGTTCTTGCACCTCCTTGTTTATTGCAGTATTATTTACAATACCCAAGATATGGAAACAACTAAAGTATCCATCAATGGATGAATGGATAAAGAAATATAAGACTATATTATACACACACACACACACACACACACACACACACACGGTGGAATATTATTCAGCCATAAAAAAGAGGGAAGTTTTGCCATGTGTGACAACATGGATGAAACTTGAGGGCATCATGTTCAGAGAAATAAGTCAACAGAGAAAGACAAATAAGTGATCTCACTTATATGTAGAATCTACAATAAAAAGAAACCTACAAAAAAAACAAGCTCATAGATACAAAGAAATGATCAGTGGTTGCCAGAGGTGGGGGGTGGGAGAAATGGGTAAAGGGAGTCAAAAGGTACAAATTTCCAGTTATAAATAAATAAGTTATGGGGATGTAATGTATAGCATGATGACTATTTTGCATATTTGAAAGTTGCTTAGGGAGTAGATCTTGAAAGCTCTCATCAAAGGAAAAAAAATTTGTAACTATGTGTGGTGACAGATGTTAACTAGATTTATTGTGGTGACCGTTTTGCAATGTATATAAATATCAAATCATTATGCTGTGCGCTTGAAGCTAATATGTTACATGTCAATTATACCTCAATAAAAAATTGAAAAATAAATAAATAAAAATGTGTTTCTGGCAAACAAAAAGAGTTCTTCATGTATTCTGGATATTTGACACATCAGATACATCATTCCATTACAACTGTAATTTGGCACTAAAATAATTGGAAATATGTCCTATTCTGGGTGCTTTTCACTGTCTATTGCAACACAATGCTGGGAAATAGGCAAAGGGAAAGTCTGTCAGGAGACAATCTGAATTTAACACTATTTTTTCCTAATTCCTATTGAAATCACTGAAGGAAGAAAATAATACAAAATATATAAATCACTTACAAAACTTAAAAAATCCTAAAAACTAAGGAATTTCTAAAGATAAAAGGCAGGTAAGACAGGATGATGGAAAGGGCTGAGGGCCTCACTGTTCACTGCAAATTAGAGAAAAGTACCTGTAGATAATAAAGCCTGGTACTAAGTTAAGCCAGCAACAACTTCTGATTAGGATTCTTGGCCTTGCAAAAAAGAAGGACCTCAAAGTAGGCAATGGGGAAATGGAGTAAGGGGCAATAGGGTCATATCTTGATACAACAAAATAAAGTTTTAAAGCACCCCTTAAAGATCAGATGAACTAGTGTAGAAAAAGTTCAATAAATTAGAAAAGAAGAACAAGAATTTCTCCAGAACTCAGGGAAAGAATAAGAAGATAAATGTTATGAGAAAGCCATAAAGAGAAGAACTAGGATGGTTGACTTTCAAGGCACATATATATAAAATAGGAATTTCAGAGAGAATGAAGAAAACAGAAACTGGGAGAGCAATAATCCAATACATAATAAGAGATATTATCCCTGAACCCAAAAATAGCCTCACTTTAGAGAAATAATCTCCTACTGAGTGCAGTCAAAATGAATGAAAAGAAATATACAACTATATATAAGCACATACAACTCTTGATGTGTGTCAAAAATAGAAAGGAAAATGATAGATTTTCATTATATTGTTTTTAAATATCATAAAATAAATTGAAAATAAAATGACAAATTGGGATACATATTATCAATCTATAGGGAACATAAATGAATGCATATATGAAGAGTTCTTACAAATGAATACACTTTTATTAATAAAAATATATTAACACCAGAGGTAAAATATGAACAGGAAATATACAGAGGATTTTTTTCTTTGTTCTTTTAGAAATGTAGACACTGGTTTATTTATGTATAATCTACACTGAAAATAAAACCCCAAATTTCAAATTTCTTAATATATGACATTTTGTTTCCAAAAGAATTCTGTCTATAAAATGAAGAAAGGAAACATCTGCCAGCCAGAAACTGGGTGACTATTTCACTTTGGTTCTTAATGCTTCAGCTTTTTTGTTTGTTTGTTTGCTTTTTAAATTGAGATATAATTCACATACCATAAAAGCCACCCATTCAAAATGTACAATTCAGTGGTTTTTAGTATATTCACAGTCATGCAATCACCACTAATTTCAGAACATTTTCATCACTCCAAAAAGAAACCTCAAGCCTATTAGAATTCATTCCTCATTCTTCTTCTCTCCCAGTCCCTGGCAACCATGAATGCACTGTCTATCTCTGTAAATTTGCCTATTCTGCACATGTCATATAGCTGAAATCAAACAACATGTGAACTTTTGTATCTGGCTTCTTTTACTATTGCAATGTTTTCATGGGTCATGCACTTTGTAGCATGTGCTGGTACTTCATTTCTTTTTATGGCTGAATAATATTCCAATGTATGGCTATTTATACTGCATTCTATTTTCCATTATTCAGTTGATAGACGTTTGGGTTGTTTCCACTTTGGGCTATTATGAATAATACTGCTATTAACATACATGTATGAACTTTTGTGTGGATATATTTTTAAATTTTCTTGAGTCTATAGCTGGGAGTGGAATTGCTGGGTCATATGCTAACTATATTTAACTTTTTGAGGACCTGGCACACTGTTTCCCACAGTGGCTGCACCATTTTGCATTCTTACCAGCAATCCATTAGCGTTCCAATTTCTCCACATCCTAGCTGACACTTGTTATTTTCCTTTTTTTTTTTTTATTAGAGTCACCAGAGTGGATGTGAAGTGGTATTTGTGGTTTTGATTTGCATTTTTCTAATAACTAATGACGTTAAGCATCTTTTCATATGTTTATTGGCCATGTGTATATCTTCTTTGGATAAATGACTACTTAAACCCTTTGCCTGTTTTTCAAATGGGTTATTTGTCTTTTTTGTTGCTGTATTATAAGAGTTTGTGATATATTCTGAAATAGACACTTAATAGATATATACTTTTAATATAAATACTACAATATGTTATCTTTAATGTAATATATAAGTAAATATATTTATAATATGTGAATATTTCCCTTTCTTGATTACTGTAGTTTTGTAATAAGTATTGATATCAGGTAGCATGAGTCCTCCAAATTTAAAATTTGTTCTTAATTCTTTCAGGATTGTTTTGGTTATTCTGTGTCCCTTACATTTCCATGTGAATTCAAGGATCAGCTTGTCCACTTATGCAAAAAAGACAGCTGGATTTTTGACAGCTGTTGCCTTGAATTTGTAGACAAATTTAGGGAATATTTAATCTTAACAATATTAAGTCTGCTAATCTATGAACACAGGATATCTTTCCACTTATTTAGGTATTCCTTAATTTCTTTCAACATAGTTCGTACTTTTCAATGAACAAGTCTTACACTTCTTTGGTTTAATTTATTCTTAAGTATTTTATACATTTTGATGCTATTACTAGTGGAATTGTTTCCCTAAATTAATTTTCAGACTTTTCATTGCTGATGTGTAGAAATACAACTGATTTCTGTCTTTTGATCTTGTATTCTTCAACCTTGCTGAATTCATTTTTTTGATCAAGGAGTTTTTTGTGGCTTCATTGGGGTTTTCTATATGTAAGATCATGCCTTCTGCAAATAGAGGTAGTTTTACTTCTTCCATTTCAAGTTAGACCCCTTTCATTTTATTTTCTTACCTAATTGCCTTGGCTAAAACCGCCAGTACAAATTAGAAGTGGTGACAGTAGACATCTTTGTTTTGTTCCTGTGTTTTTTTATAGATGTGTTTTTTTGTTGTTGTTGTTCTTTTTTTTTTTTTTTTTTTGGTGAGGAAGACCAGCCCTGAGCTAACATCCGTTGCTAATCCTCCTCTTTTTGCTGACGAAGACTGGCCCTGGGCTAACATCGGTGCCCATCTTCCTCCACTTTACATGGGACGCCGCCACGGCATGGCTGACAGGCAGTGCGTCGGCGGGCGCCCGGGATCCGAACCAGCAAACCCCGGGCTGCCAAGTGCGGACTAAACCGCTGCGCCACCGGGCCGGGCCCTATAGATGTGTTTTATTAGGTTGTTGAGTGTTTATGAATAAAATCTGAATAGAGAGGATGTGAGATTTTGTTAACTATTTCTCTGCATCTGTTGTGATGATCATGTGGTTTTTGTCCTGTAGTCTATTCATATTGTATATTACATTGATTAAACTTTCATTTGTTGAACAAACCTTGCATTCCTGGGATAAATCATACTTGATTGTGCTGTATAATCCTTTTTATATACTGCTGGATTTGATTTGTTAGTATTTTGTCAGTGACTTTTGCATCTAAGGGATATTGGTGTGTATTTTCTTTCTTTTTTTTTTTTTGGCAAGGCCACCGAATGAGTTAGAAAGTGTTCCCTCTCATTTTTTTGGAAGAATTTAGAAGGATTGGTGTTAATTCTTCTTTAAAAGTCTGGTAGAATCCCTCAGTGAAACCATTAAAGAGATTTGTCCATTTGATTAGGTTGCCTAATTTGTTGGTATACAAGTAGTCATAGTATTCTTTATAATCTTTTTTGTTTCTCTAAGTTTAGTAGTTATATCTTCTATTTCATGCCACATTTTTCCAATTTGAGTCTTGTCTCTCTCATTCTCTATCTTGCTTTTTTTTTCTTGGTCAGTCTAGCTAAAAGTTTGTGAATTTTGTTGATCTTTTCAAAGAACCCATTTATGGCTTTCTTGATTTCTCTAGGGTTTGGTTGATTTCCCAGATGCATTATTTATCAATGTTTTGTTTTGTTTCTTGCTCTAATCTATTATTTCTTTCCTTCTATTTGTTTCAAGTTTTATTTGACAGCCTTTTTTCTAATTTCTTCAGGCAGAAGGTTAGGTTATTGATTTGAGATGTTCTTTTGTAATGTAGGCATTTACAGCTATACATTTCCTTCTGATCACTGCTTTTGCTACACCACACAATTTTTTGTATTATTTTTTATTTTCATTCATCTCAAAGTATTTTCTAATTTTACTTGCAATTTCTTCTTTGAAAATTTGTTAATTAGTAGAGTTTAATTTTCATATATTTGTGAATTTCCCAAATTTCTTCGTGCTATTTATTTCTAATTGCATTCCCTAGTGGTGAGAAAAGATACTTTGTATGGCTCAATCTTTTAAAATTTATTAAGACTTGTTTTTTGGCCTACCCTATGGTCTATCCTGAAGAATGTCCCATGTCCACTCAAGAAGAATGTGTATTCTGCTGTTGTTGGGTGGAGCGTTATATAGATGTCTGTTAGATCTAGTTGGTTAGTAGTGTTTGTCAAGTTTTCTATTTTCTTGTTGATCTTCTATCTAGATGTTCTCTTCACTGTATGAAGTGGGTTAACGAAATCTCCAATTATTATTCATTGTTATTGCTCTTATCAATCTGTTAGTTTTTGCTTCAGGCATTTTGAGGTCTCTGCGGCTAGGTGAGCATGTGTTTATAACTGCTATATCGCTTTGATCTAACAGGGTTTGTTGTTGCTGCTGCTTGTAGGTGTGTTTTGTTTAGTGACTTTTCTGCACGAATTCTGCAAGGTCTATTTTTTTTTTTTTTCCTATGCAGCCACTACTGTTTCTACTTAGAGTATTGGTTGGCTAATGAATGGACAGAGATTTTCTTAAATGCCTGCAACCACTAAATTTCCATCTTTGCCCATAGTATCTGTGTGCTTGTTGGGACTCGCCTTCAACACTCAGGCAGCTAGTTTATAACTCTGACTCAGCCTTCACTTCCTGGTGTGCAGAACCTCATAGTCAACTAGCAGTGAGCGCTTAGGGCCTTCTTAAGTCTTTCCTGAGCATATTCACAATCCTACACGAACGGGTGGTTTCTAGATTCCCAGGAATATGTAGTAGTTTTTCAAAGCCCTTATGAGCGTTGCATTCTTTGGCTTTTCCTTTTGAGCTTTTCGGTTAGTTTATTCTTTGCCCCAACTATCTACCGTTACTGCAGGCAGTCGCAAAGTTTAAAACAATTGCCTGCAAATGTTTTTGGATACACCCCTTGGGAGAAGCTTTTAGCCTTGGCAAGCCTGAGTCAGGTCAAATAAAGAGAAACTTTTTGAGTAGAGACTTCTAGGTAACCACCAAACAGATCAGACAATAAGGATTCTTTTGGAATGGGGGTTTGAAAGAGCTCCTGCAATTTTCTGCTTTTTCTGGGTTTTGGAATGCAGGCTCTTTTATTTTTATCAAGATCACTGCCTAGCTTAAGAACACAGGATGGGACTAGAACAAGACAAAATGCCACAACAGTTGCCTCTATTACTGAGAGTCAGCCAGTTTTTCTCGAATAAATGCTCCATGGGTTGTGCAAGCCATTGGTTAATTTCAAGAGTTGAAACTGCTTCAAACAATTTTTGCCACTTTTTGAGTTGATTTTATGATGGGACAAATGTTCAGAGGTCCTTATTCTGCCATTTTCACTGATATCACTCTATATAGAATGTTTTAAAGATAAACTGTAAATCACCAAACTACATATTAAAAGTATTCAACCTTTCTATTATGCAGAAAAGCAAACTAAAATAATCATAGTGTTTAATTTATCACTAAAAATTTGGCAAGTGGTTTTTATTTACTCATTTTCCTGCTTTTATTTTCTAAATTTTCTATAAAATTATATAACAGCATCTTTAAAAAAATAGTAAAAACTAAATTTTTTAAAGAACAGTTTTAAAATGCAATGACTATATTCCTTCAGAATCTTGTAGCTTTAATCCTAACTAGAGCCTAGGGATTACTTTCTGTGCATGCCTCATATTTTATTCTCTTTTCTATCTCTAGAGGTCACAAACATTTTGGGAATAATGCATATAGGTAAATACAGGAGCATAAAGAATATTTCACAAAAAGTCTTGAGATCTATATCTTTAAGAGCAAAAACAAACTATCAAAATCTTCACAGAGGATATAAATATGACCCATAAAATCCCACTATGAACTTTGGAATCTACGTCATAATTGCATAATTTGAAGTTTGATATTTTTCATGGATCAGAAAGTTCCAACAAAAATTTCCCCAACGTAAACTATTATTGATATATTTATAGACAACAAATGCTTATTATAGTTCTGATTTACATTAATTTTAAGATAATTCAATGATAATTGAAAATTCATGAATAATATAAAGACAGCTCTCCAGTATTTCAAATATCAATTTAACTATTGTGCCCCAATCCTAAATATTTTAAGTATAATGGAGTATAACTGTACTAGAATGTTTCTTCTGAATTCTCCTCATGACAAGGAAGATGAGAAACACGCCATCAGTTATAACTATGGCCATAGTGGCAAGCAAAGAGCAGCAGAGTATTATTCCTACAACATGAGCTAAGCCCAAAAGGACTGTTAAAAATCTCAAGTTCTATCATATAAAAAGTATGAACAGGTAAAACAAATCCAAAATTAATTGTTTTATTTTGTTTAATAACTATCTACTGCAGAATTTGTTCCCACTCATAGGGAAGTATGCTAAAGACTCCAACAAATAGTAGAATTCAAGACTATTAGACAGTATTTGTTGATAAAAAAAGATCTTCAAACAGGATCCGATATCTAGTATTTGTAAAGGAAAGTTGAGGAGACTGGTGTCCAAACTTTGTGTCTATACCACCTACACTACAGTCCAGGCAACAGTTCAAAGTTCAAAGTATGAGAACTGCCAGGCATCTGAAATTTTGACTCGGTAGGACTTTCTCACTTTAGTTTACAGCACTTAACTATGCAATTGTTTTTCTACTCTCCCTAACCCCTCAAAAATTGTCACCTGAGGGGCCAGCCCGGTGGCACAGTGGTTTAGTTCATGCTTTGGTGGTCCGGGGTTTGCGGGTTTGGATCCCAGGCACCCGCCAACGCACTGCTTGTCAGCCATGCTGGGGCGGCGTCTCGTATAAAGTAGAGGAAGATGGGCATGGATGTTAGCCCAGGGCCAGTCTTCCTCAGCAAAAAGAGGAGGATTGGCAATGGATGTTAGCTCACGGCTGCTCTTCTTATAAATAAATTAATTAATTAAAAAATTTCACTTGATTTTGCCTAATAGGAAAACATGCATTATTAATAATATTAATATTATTAAATATTATTTTAATTTAATAATATATTATTATATATTATTATGTTATAATATTATTTAATTTAATACTATTAAATATTACTAAAATATTAATAATATATATAATACATATATCCTTACTATATATATATATATATATATATATATATATGTAATCTTTTATCTGGAAAACTCAAAGTTGCAAGAATGTCATTAGATCCAATCTTTACATTCCATGATGCCAATTTAAAAACATCAGATTGGGAACTAATGTCTCCTGTCAACAGCGTAACAATAGAAGAAAAACTAAATCAACTAATTACAATGCCGACTATATTTAAAAATTATAGGTTAATCTCTTTTAAATGGTGGGTCTTTAGCTGAATACCCAGCTGACTCATGTTGCCATAGTTATAAACCAATCATTCAATGAGTTTTTCATTATAATTGAGGCATTATTTCCCTGAAAAAAACTGATGGCCTTAACACACAAATATATTTGATTTCAAAATAGATGAATCCAAAGATTTGGGGCATATGCTTTTTAACATTTAAATATCCCACACAGCTCATTCAAGACTGCCTTACGAACCTCTTCCACAAGCTCCAAAGTTTATATAATTTTCTGTTATCCAACTGCTTGTGTCTGTTAGATGACAATAGAAGGCTTTGGAAAATGACGGTTTATTAGGACAGAAACAGTTTTGCTAGTTTGCACTAAAAGTTACAGAGAAGGGATGAGAACATGGATCACGAGTATCCTGCTTTAAATTTCATTATGTAACCATTTCTGATAACATAATAAATTCATCAGCCAGACCTGGTGGTCTAGTGGTTAAGATTTGGTGCTCTTACTGTGGCAGCCATGTTTGTTCCCCTGTCAGGGAGCCACACCACCCATATCATACTATGGCGGCTGCCTGTTGCTGTGATGCTGAAAACTATGTCATCAGTTACTTCAAACACCAGCAGGGTAACCTGTGGTGGAAGGGTTCAGCAGAGCTTCCAGAATAAGACAGACCAGGAAGAAGGACCTGGCCACCCATTTTTGAAAAATTGGTCACAAAAATCCCTATGAATAGCAGCAGAGCGTTGTCTGACACAGTGCCGGAAGGAGAGGATGGCCCTAAAGTGTCGGAGAGGGTTCTGCTCTGCTGTACACAGGTCACTAGGAGTCAGAATCACCTGGATGGCACTAACAACAATAAATTCTTCATAAATACAGAACTTACATATGAACTTAATATATAAAATTTAACTGTATAAATTATTTATTGCTGAAAATTTTGATAATACAGAAAAGCATGAAGAGGCAGAAACATTATGTTTAAGCAGACCACACAGATCCTTGCTCCCCGAAGTCTGGCGCTCAGATCAGTTACATCAGCATCACCTGGCAGATTATTAGACAAGCAGAATGTCAGTCTACAGCCCAGACAGCAAAATCAGGATCTGTCTTTAAATAAGACCCCCAGATGATTCATGTGCACATTACGGTTTCAGAAATACTGATAGAGAGGCAACCACTATTAAAATTTTGGTGGGTATCCCAGTGGTTTTTCTCCCTCAGTATATTATAATTAACATATTCATACAATTTTATGGTACTATATTATAAATAATCTTATAGCATTACAATTTAATACTATTTTCTAATTTTCCTATTAAATATGATATAGCTATTGCAAAAATTTAGCAAAATAGAGCAGAAATCGAAAACTATCCAATGCTTATCACATAGTGTAAAATTTTGGTGCATGTGGCTCCAGTGATATAAATAGATTTATTAATATATTATTGTATATTATACATAGAATATAGAATTATATAGTATATAAAGCCTTGTAACATGCTTATTTTAAAAGCACTTTTCTTGCCAGTATATATTTCATTTCTGTGTTATTGTACCTCCTATGAACATGTTTCCAATATTATGTTTCATAAGCCATTAGCATTTTTCATTATTTCCTTAATATTGAATTTTATGGTATGAGCATCAGTCTACTTATACCCAAAATTTTCCATTATTTTTAATTTTGATTTTTTTCATTGATCTTCAAATACACTGTAAAAAAGTGTATAAAGGAGTGAATCTGTATTATTATGGAAAATATAATACTGATTCTATTTTCACGTAATAAGGGAAAACTGATTTTCTCTCTTCTATAGATAATTTGCCTTTTTCTGTCTGGATATTTGTATATATTTTTTCTTTTTATAAAAATTAAAAATTAGCCATGGCTACATATATGACCTTCTGCAAAGCTATTTTTCTAGGAATGTGGTAAACCCTTTTCATTTGTGTACTCCTGTCTTTATTTCAGCTGAGGGCATTTTATTAAATTTATATGGTTTACCATTTGTATTTTTGAGAAATGCATTCTTAATTAGCTCTACATTGTTTTTCTTATGAATATCTTATTGCTGTGTACATTTGTACTTTTCTTCTGCATTCTGAAAACCTTTACAGGTCTCCCTTCATGTCAATGATTCAATATTGCGGCGTCTATTTTATGTTTCATTATCTTCAATGCAATTTTAAATGTTTTAATGAATATTTTAATTGTCCCAGATTCATCTTTATCTATTTCTTCTGTAATTTTATTCTGTTGTCCTATTGTCTCAACCTTTATATTGTCCTCAAACACAGACCATATATTTCTAACCAACCTTTGCTAACAGTGTGGGTGTGTGGATTGCATTTGTTCGTACAACCCGTGTCCTTGGGCCTGGTTGATCAGTGTCTTCAGATTTGCAGCTGGAAAGTGCACTTTTTCCCACCATCTCTTGAATACTTCCCACTGTTGAAACTGACTTTATCATGTGGGAATTAGCAGTAACAAACAACATGTTCTCTTTCCCCTACTGCTTAGAATTACAGAAACTCAAGACTAAATATTCAGCATTCCTGGATTCTTTATTTCTGTTATTAAGCCTACAGCACTCTATTTTTGGTGATTGAATTTCCAAGATTGCACTTTCCAGAATTTGTCCTACCCAGTTGATAACTATCATTTATCCATCTATAGCTGGCTGGATGGATTTTATGGCTATGGATTATGGTCACCAACTGGAAGGGGAAAGAGAAGTCATGATTTTGGAACAGATGGAAGAAGGGCTGTTTCAGAAATTAGCCCTGCACATTAGAATGACAGCAGGTCATTTGCTACAGATCTGGACTTTCTAAACTAGCAGTGGAAAAGCTGAGAATAAATTTTCCTATAATTCCTAGTTGGCATTGCAACGGTGCTCCAGCATTAGTTAAGGTTTAAGGAAAGTTAAGGTTTAAAGGAAAACCAGATGTTCCAGCAGAAGTTTGACTTCATTCAGAACTTAATAAGATTTTGCTGTTTTCTACGTTTTAGTAATTATTTCAGTGGAAATGTGGGTGACAACATTCCAGACTGCTAACTAGTTGACAATTTAAACCAGAAACCATCTCTGGGTCATGGAAACCAGATTAACATTCTTGCATCAAAATTAAAATTTTATTTTATTTTATGGTTTTATCATCAGTGATGCTTTCCTATAGAGTAGATAGCAGATGAGCTGCCCCTGCCGTTATATGGCAAACCTGAAGCTGAAACAGGCTAATATAAGTGTAGATGATATATCCTTCCAAAATTTACCCAGAGATTGAATTTTGAAGGAAAAGTGTTTTAAGAAAAGGTGAATTATTTGATTATTATTTTTTCTACTTGTAAAGGTTAGACTTGATCATAAATAAGCAAGATTTTCTGTCAGTTTGTTTATTAGTCTTGGGAAAGAAATCAGCAGTTACATTAAGTTTCTTCAGACTAAAAAGAGCCTTGAGTTTATATTTAGTTTTTATTTCACAAAAATTTGTGACATGCTTTACAGAGAATAAGAGGATATAGTTATGGTGGCAATAACACTAAATACTACTTAAGATCTTTTTATGAACTTGTCATAAAAATCAGTTGTATATTCTCTCATACATGCAAATAGGATTTAAATATGACAATAAGAATCGAAATTTAAAGCTAATTTTCAAATTTCTTTTAAATGGAGTGGGATGAGGAATTAAGCTGGTTTCTCATAGGGTCATTCTAAAGTCTGATGCAGATTCTTTTCCTAAAACTCTTTCCATTTATTTCAGAATATTTTTCTGGCACTATGTTGATGAGTGAGGTTCCTGACATTTACATAAAACAAAAAAGCATTTTCATTCTCTCAGAGCCATTCTTCGAAGAGAAGGATGCTGCAGCTAGGGAAAACATTAATTAGAAGCAGATCTAACATAAATGGCTTGTCGCTGAGTTACAATACTTAGCAGAACTCACACTCTCCTTGGAAGATAGAAAAATTCCTTCAGTGCTTGAGTTGAACTTGCAAAGTTAACTACTCTAATTTGTAGCGATACGTTTTATGCACAAGCTGCAATGTATTTGCATATTTTAAGTACTTTAAAGAATATTTCACCAAATGAATCCCTAATGGAATGTAATTTAATTCACAAGTTGAAAAATGGTATAACAGTTTCAGCCCCCGTCACTCTCCTAACGCTTGAAGTATAGCTGGAGAATAAAACAAGCAGTGCATAAAAAACAGATATTATAGTAACAACTGTCATGATAATGAGAAGAATCCACTGTAGTGTTTTTGCTTATTTATAACAAATGAGCATGAATATCTCCTTATGTTTCTTTGGGGAATACTATTAATTCTTTTTGCTACATTGAAACGAAGCATGGGTAATGTCATTGAATGTGTGTCTAAATGACCTAACTGTTACATCTAGTTACATTAGATAGGATAAAATTCATGCAAATGAACATAATGTTTATCTTGTCCATATTCACTAGTTTTAAGTTGTGTGATATTGAGAGAACTCTTTCATTGTCCAAATTATCCATTGTCCAAATAGCCCCTTTATTTGCTAAAGTAGCCTTTGAGAAAACAGACTGTGAGCATTTCCTTGTTACTAGATCTATGCCAAATTTGGAAATACCAAAATTTGCATCAGTTTCTCCCTTTATCAAGAAACGTTGTTTTCTCTCCTATTTACTCTAACAATAATGAGGTTGAATGACAACAAAAAAATACAGCAACTCTAAAATGGGAACTTCAACTATTGCAACCAATTCTCTTCTCCAATAGATTATTTGCTGAGTAGTCCCTAGATGGTCTGAAAAGCATAAGGCATTTTCCAGTGCATTAGTACATACACAGAATATATTACAGTATTAAAAATTATATACAAATAGAAGAGAGGATAACTCTATATTGATTTATGTGCATGATATAAGGACTTCTTTTCAAATATGTAGCAAGCCATCTTATCACTTAGAAGTGTCAATAAATTGTGCCACAGATTTCACTGACTTAAATCTATACACTTCTTGAATAACTTTTATCAACCTGAAAATGTGAGTTGAGGAAACTTGGCCAGTGCTGGCTTATTCCCAGTCTAGGAACAAGATAAGTGTTGCTACATCCTAAGAGCTACTACAGATGAGACATGTCAGAGATATTTTCCAGTTCTTTCAGGAACCATTTGGAATTAGGTCAGAAACTGGAAAATTCTGGTATGACATTAGACATTTCTAACTCTCCAGAACTGCCTGTAGACCAGAGTGGAAAACCCAACTGGCTGGGGCTATAAAAGAGGCTTCTTGACTGTATTCCCCAATCACAGCCCAGAATCTTGGAATTTACCGAGGCCACTCCAGTATGCAAGATCCAGAAGGACTCCTAGTAGCATAAACATGGCTCCTGTGAGAATATAAGGACTGGGAGTGATCAGGCTAATAAAAATCCGGACTATGTTTTGGGGTAATAAAAAATAAGAGTTTTTTGATCTGTCTTTTTATGTGTAGAATATACTCAGTAGCCTCTAAAAATAGTACACTGATAAAGATGGAAGGAGCTTGCATTTTGATTAATGAGAAAGTTCCATGGAGCACATTCATAGTACTTAGTATATGTCAAATAATTAATCTTCATAGCTCTCTGTAACAAAAGGAACATTGCACTTTTAAGTGAAGACAGAGAGAGACACAAAAAAGTAAAATGATGTGCTTCCTTGGAGGTTTTGTCAGGAGGTTTTCTAATTCCATTTTCCCAATATTTATAGTCCTTGAACTCCAGATTTTACTTCCTTTTTGAGCTAGTTGAGACACTCTTTGCACTGTCTGAAAGCAAGAGTTTTTTGTGACTTTATGTTTTTTCCTTTGCTATAAGGCAATAAGCAACATTGAGATTAACTTTTTGTTGTTGTTGCTATATATCCCCATGAATCATCTGAGAATTATTTAAAAATTCTGTCATCATATATCTCTGTATCTGCCACAAATTAATTCAATAGGGACTGGCAATGTTGAATTGGTTCTAGTGTTAGCTTCTTATGTTAGTCTTTTATTTTCATATCCAATTTCTTCTAACACAATAACAAAACCAAGGAAAGAGACCTTTCTTATTGAAGAATACATATATATTCATTTTTTAGAATTATTTTATTGAGGTCATATTGGCTTATAATACTGTGTAAATTTCAGGTGTACATTATTATATTTCAGTTTCTGTATAGACTATATCGTGTTCACCATCAATAGTCTAGCTTTTATCCATCACCATATATGTGTGTCCCTTTACCCCTTTCACCCTCTCTCCACCCCCTTTCCCTCTGGTAACAACAAATCTGTTCTCCTTATTCATGTATTTGTTTATCTTCCACATATGAATGAAATTATACAGTATTTGTCTTTCTCTGTCTGACTTATTTTGCTTAGCATAATACCCTCAAGGTTCTTCCATGTGCCCACCAGTGGATGAGTCAATAAAGATGTAGTGTGTGTATATATATATATACAATATATATACAATGCAATATTGCTTAGTCATATATATATATATATATTCTTATATATATTCATTCTAGTGCACTGCTCTAATGGCAAATGACAGAGGAGTAAGCAACAAAGTAGAATAATATAACAATGATGCCTGAGCTGGCCTTGTTCTTCATTTATTACAAACTGTATTTTTTAAATCAATATTTTATTAACTTAGCAAGTCAGAAAGTCTTTTGTATGGATGAGCTATCATGATATATGGTAGAACAACTACAATTATTTTAGAGAGCTACTTATCTTCAGGGACTTTGGCAAAAATCTGATCATCCAATACACATATAGCACAGTGGCAAACCTTGTACAACAAGCAAAAGGCTATGGAAAACACGTGCAGACTTCTGTTAAAATTGCCTCTAACTAAAGAAAAAAAACTGCTTTATTTAGGTATGATTGACATACAAAAAGCTGTAGATATTTAATGTACACACCTTGATGTGTTTGGAGATAAGTATATACCTGTGAAACCACCATCACTATCAATGCCATAAACTTCTGCATTACCTCTAAAAGTTTCCTTCCACCTCCAGCCCTTTTTTCTTTTGTGGTAAGAGCTCTTAATATAAGATTCACACTCAGCAAATTTTATGTATACAATATAATATTGTTAATCAAAGGCCCTATGTTGTACAATAGATTTCCAGAACTCATTTATTCTGCCTTACTGAAATTTTGTACCCTTTGACAAGCACCTCCCATTCCCCACTCACCCAAGCCCCTGGCAACCACCATCTCTGCTTATATGTGTTTTGACTATTGTAGATTCTACATATAAGTGAGATCATGCAGTATTTGTCTTTCTGTATCTGCCTTATTTCACTTAGCATCATGTCCTCCAGGCCCATCCATGTTGTCACAGAAGGCAGGATTTCTTTCTCTTTAAAAGCTAAACAATATTCCAGTGTATGGATGTAACACATTTTCTTTACCCATTCATTTGTGCATGGACAGTTAGGTTGTTTCCATATCTTGGCTATTGTCAATAATGCTGCAGTGAACATAGGAGTGCAGATATCTCTTAGATATTCAGATTATAATCCCTTTGGATATATACCCAGAAGTGGGATTGCTGGTTCAAATGGTAATTCTATTTTTAATTCTTTGAAGAATGTTCATATCATTTTCCACAGTGGCTATACCAATTTACTTTCCCACCAATAGTGCTCAAGGGTTCCCTTTTATCCGGATCCTCGCCACCACTTGTTGTCCAGGGAAATGCTTTAAAATACATTAAAAATAAAGAGAAATACATTGACAAAAGGAAAACTGTTTTTCTGTCAGTAATGGATTTGGACTTGACAAATATCAAACATTTCAACCTTTTTATGGATTTAAAGCTAGGGGCTGTAATCTTTAATGCCATGATAGTCTTGCACAGGGACTGGCCAATTATGGCCTACAGGGCAAATAGGGTTCAATGCCTGTTCTTGTAAAAACAGTTTTATTGGAACACAACTTTGCTTATTGATTTACATAGTGTTTGTGGCTGCTTTTGCCATAAGTAGAACTAAGTAGAACTGAGTAGCCAGGGCAGACTGTATGACATGCAAGCTTAAAATACTCACTGTGGTCTCCTTTACAGACAACATCTGACTCCTGCTCTTGCTGTCCCATGAAGCTTGATAATTACGGATTAAAATTTAGGCAAGTATTATTTATGGAATAATAGGATAATGGTGGTTTTTATTTCCATTCTTTTACTTTCTTCTTTCTAGTTTTCTGTATGTTCCAAATTTTTTGGAATGTTTGAATGTAATTTCTATAATGGAAGCGCATTTTAAATTTTATTTTAAATATGCATTTTACATACCAATATATTTTCAAATGCACTTTTAAAAATTATTATACTTGCTTGCTCTCTTTTCCAGCAAAATTCCTCAAAACAGTTATTTATATTCAGTCTCCAATTCTTTAATTCTGTCTCTTTACACTCATTCTCATTAGGATTTCATCCCCGTAATGACCTTAAAATTGCTCTCATCAAGGTCTTCAATGACCCTACATTGCTAAGCTCAGTACTCTTCTCACTTCTCATTTTACTTGACCTGTTAGCAACATTTGAAAAGGTTGATCACTCTCTTCTCTTTGAAATGCTTTCTGCAGTTGATTTCTCGAAATCTATCTTCTCTTTGTTTCCTCCTACATAACTGGTTGCTTGTTTTCAATCTCTTTTGCCAACTTCCTCTTTTCCCCAACCTCCTCTTTACTGTGGATTGCCCTAGGACTCAGTCCTTGATCACCTTCCTCAGTCTACACTCACTCCCCTGTGCATATCCCATCTCTGGCTTTAAGCCTCTTCTATATGCTAACAACTCTAAAATGTATATTCGGGGGTCATTCTGAAACACCACAAGCAGATATCCTGCCTTCTTGACATCTCTACTTGGAAGTCTAACAGACGTCTCAAGTTTGACCTGTGCAAAATTAAACTCATGACCACTACTCTACCCTGAATTGACTTGACCAGCATCCATTCCTCTCAGTTAATGGAAACTCCATGTTTCCAGTGGTTCAGACGAAAACTTTGAAGTCATCCTTGACTTCTCTCTTTCTCTCACAGCCCACTTTAACCAATCATGACAGCTCCACCTTCAATTTATGCCCCGAACTTAAGTCTCTTACCTTTTACCACCAACACAGCTAACACCCTGGTCTGAGTCATCATCATCTCTTGTCTGCAAGGTACTTACAATGCCTATAAGGCCCCTTGGTCAGCTCCCTGGTAATGCTCCTCTACTACTACCTTGCTCCCTTTGCACCCCTCTCTACCAGGCTGCCTCCTTCAAGTTCTGCAATTAAATGCAGCAACTCCAGGCTCAGGGCTTTTGCACTCACCATTCTCTCTGTCCACATCCCCAGCTGTAAGCCTGGTAACTCTCTCAATTCCTTCAAACCTTGCTTTAGTAGAAACTTGTCAAGGACTCCTATGCTGCCCATATAACAAATCCTCTTCACCTTGATGTAATTTTTCTTTTACTCATTGCATTCCTTATCTTCTGTCATAGTCTATAATATACTCTATGCTTATGTTCATTTTTGATTATCTGTCCCTCCCATAGACATTAAGCCGTAGGAAGACAGTGATCCTTGTTTTGTTCCCTGATACATTTCTAGCACCTAAAATAGTACCTGACAGCAATCGATATATATATTTAAATAAATGTATGAGAAATTAACACACATGTGTGTGCATAGAGACAGACATGTCTACCTGCCACTCACACCAGAAGAATTCAGGCTTCCATCACTTTCAAATGTTCTACTGTAGAGAAGTGACTTTCTTCCCAACAAATGCCAGGTATATTTTGAAGCTTGGGATTCTATATATTTATCTCAAATCTTACATTTCAGTCGCAGTTTATCAGTTGGGAAATGCATTCTGGATAGGTTTTAAAAAATGTTCTAGACCTAATTTTCTGATAATGCTGCACCCTGAAAAACAATTCAACTTTCTTGCCATGGGTGATTGTTGAGTCAACTAAATATCCTCCTAGACCAATCAGATATACTCATCTCTGGAGCAATACTCCAATAATGACACCCACAAAATTCATTAGCAAATTTATGAAGACACATTTAGTAAGCTTTTTGGCTTTTATTTTCAAATCATCAAATAAATGAAAATTGTTATTCAAATCCTATTCTAATGGAATTACTATTTTACAATCCACACATATTCTGTGAAAGATTTAAGGTTAACAACCTTAGTTACGCCTATGTTTTACCTTTGTTTTGAATTTTTATTTTGTTGTTTACTTACTCCTTGTTATCTTTTAAGAAGATAAGTAGATCCCAGAAAAATAACTCTTCTCTTGCAGGCCTTTTCTCAACAAGAGAATACCCCTTCTGGTATTGATGTGCCCTTTTGGATTTTGATCCTGAGGTATAGCCCATTCTTTGTCCCAGTTGCTTGTGTTGATTCAATTTTTTTTTACTACAAT
Organism: Tapirus indicus; assembly: GCA_031878705.1. NCBI lineage: Eukaryota > Metazoa > Chordata > Mammalia > Perissodactyla > Tapiridae > Tapirus > Tapirus indicus. The sequence goes on from CM062923.1 coordinate 64,954,777, forward strand.
TTTATTTATAGAACATCTATGATGTGACTAATTTTGCACTACATGCTTAGAGGGATCCAGATTCCCAAACTTACTATCTTGCTTTATTTCCTTCTTTTCATGAGTTTTGTCATAGAAACAGTTATTAATTTCAAACATATTTAAAATATTAATTTCAAATTATTTAAAAACTTAATGTTTATAGTGAATGTTTACAGCTTCCACTGTTCAAGACGACTTTACAACTTTACATAAGGACAACTTAGGAAATCTATTCAAAAGGGCACCATTCATGTATAGTACATAGGTAAGTGCAGAAAGTTGCTGTTGGATTAATAAACTGAGAACCGGTAAAAATAAACCAAGTGTGGACACATATACATGCACATATTCGTATTTCTCATCTTATTTTTAAAAAATCAATATAAAGTAGAAAAATAAAAAATTACACTCACCTCTTTGGTTCTGACATTAATATCAGAGAAAAGTATCTTTCTGTTTTGAACGTTTGCCCTTCTCTTACAAGAACTTCATTACTTCTTACAATATGTTGCACATTTGCTCTTAAAGAAGAAACACAAATGCCTCGTTGCAAACACTGTATACACAATACAAGATATATTTTGCCATTTTAATTTTTCTTTATATTCTATTGTTTTAGGGGACCAGCTTGTTATATCTTATATTTGGAATAATTCCAAGCCTTTATTCATCCTCAAGAAGGGAAAAATAACTCAGTGATGTGCTGATCTTTTGAGGGTTATTGTTCTACTAATTTATAACTTATTTTAACCATGCCAATACACCCATCTAATTGATGTAAAAATGACATATTTGTACACACATGTTTTTTGTATATATGTCCAGATTTGTTCATTATTTTCTCTATGAGCAGACAGGAAAATTTCAAGCCTTTTAATTTTCCATAAAAAAGAGTCAGCATGGTGGGAATTTCATGATGCACAAAAGGACAAAAAATTTAGTAGGGATTTGGTTCAGCTCCCCAGCTCTCCAGTTAGCCACCCTATGGGGCAAAGATTCGCATCAAGCAGAGGCTGTGGGGTGGGCTACAAGTTGAGGGTCTGGAAGAGTGCTTGTGTTTCCTTGAGATCCCAAATCCTAAGAGACTCTGAAGGGTTTGCCTACATAGGCACCAACATAACCTAAGATGTACCATAAAGCTGAGTCAGAAGTTGTAATCAGTGTGTTTACCACACACTTCACCAACCATTTATTTCAACAGTAAGAGCCAATAAAAAAGCCAAAAATAAGATGAAGTCAGCATGGGAAGCTAGTCCTAGCAAATATTAGATAGGCAAGCAACTGAAGTTCCTATCCTCTTTCTACTTCTTAGTGAGTATTTAGTAAAGAACAATGACTAAAACATTCCTTTACTCACTCTGGTACTGAGTGTTGACTATAACCCATTTTCTTTCATAGCAATAGAACTTCCCAATTTTTAACTGGACATAAGGATTTTTTTTTTTAAATAAAGAGTATGACTAATCTCTCACCAATGATGCACAAACGGAAGAGTACAGGGAGAGCCTCCAGTGAATACTACTTAAAAGAAAATGACTTTGTCTTTTGTCCACTTCAACTAGTCTTACATTCTGATGCCTGTAATATAGACTGTAATGGCTGGACTACTAGCAATCATCTTGAACCCTGAAGACAAAGACCACATCCTAGGATTAAAGGGTGACAAGCTGAAATGAGCCTAGGTCTAGAGAACTTTGTGAACAGAATTTCCATAGCAGCCTCTAGAATTTTATGTGAGAAACAAGTGTCTCTCTTGTTTAATCATGCTCAATTTGATTCTCTCTTACAATAGATCTCAATCTAATTATCACACTTACTAATTCCAAGTTTACCCTGATATTGTTTATGGTGAATCACCTTGTTCATTTTTTACTTGGGTGTTTTACCAATTATCTACATCCTCTATTGTATATCTAGAAGTAATGGTTAAGAGCATAGGCTCTGGAGCTTGAGGACTTTGATTTGCCATTTACTAGATATGTTATATTTTCCAGTTATTTAACCTCTCCAAGCCTTGGCTGATTTAATCATAGTCAGAATAATAGTACCTACTACATAATATTATGATGAGACATAATTTTGATATTGTATATAAGAGCTTATATTAGTTGAGAACACATATCAAGTACTCAAAATTTATACTATAGATATATATGCATATGCAAAATTAGTTACATTTTTTTCAAATTATGAGCTATAGGACAAGTACTGGACCAATAATATCAGCTAGAGTTTAATACTTAATAGTGGTGGTGATAATTTTATACACACACACAAATATACAAAAATTTTTAAATCCCAAAACATGTATTGTAAGATAATTTTATACACACACAAATACACAATAAATGTTCAATTCCAAAATATGTATTGTAAAAGTCAAAATTGTTATCTTTAATATAAGAAAAATTTTAAAATACCAGTAATATACCAATGAATGCCTAAATATCAACTAAAGCTGAGTTGATTTTAGCAGTACAATTTCGAAGGCAAACTTTTCTCTCTATTGCTGAAAAAGAAATATTTTTATCTGTTAGATGGGCTAGATTTAAGAATTTTAGATACACCTAAGCTTATGAAGAAATATTTTATGGAACTATTTTTCTTTACTATCATGTTTATCATTTTTAATATATATATATTTATATACATAGTTAATAAATCACATAAAATTTTATCAGTTATATATGAAAATACCCCTATAGTTAGCTTTTTATTTTTGGACATTTCTTTACCTACTAGTGTGATATACTAACAATAGCTTCAGAATCATTGTTTGAAAAATTGGAAGAAAAAGCCCTCTCACACACACACACAACTTTTTCTTTGTTTTAAGGATATTGCTTGTAAATTTTTGGAGGCTTTTGAATCTAACCTGATTCTCTCAGTAAAAGATAGATTAACTTAAAGTAAAATTATTAAAGATTTATATAATTTCCTATTCTCTTTGAAACACAGAATTATGTGTAAAGAAAGAATAGTTTGGTTTTGTATTCTAGGGAAAAACTAATGTGCTGTGTGTTCATTTTCAGCAAATACTATATGAACACAACTATCTGCCTGACACAATTCCTTTAATTTTTACCAAGAAAAATGTATTCAACTAAAGAGAACAATCAAATCATTTTCTATTTCAAATTGATATCATATTCTCTTTGTCTATTTTCAGCATTTGGTACATCATATAATGATTTTCTGCTTCTTTAAATATGGCTTCTTATCGCAAACTGATTAGCCAATGTAAAATATATGAGGCTAAATGGTTTCTAAATGTTCTCAGTTCCTAAATCTTTTAAATGTTTCCTGTTGGCATGAATATTCCTATCCTCACAAAACTTATGTGGATAATGAAGAGCCAAAAGGAACAAACTCTTCTATGCTATTGTTACTATAACGTAAGCCAATTTTTGAAAAGGGGTAAAAGCATGTGAGTTAAATTCAGGTTTAAAACAACCTTGTGAAAGGCTGTCTTGATCAAATTGATTAAGTAATTCAGAACCGCACTGAAGGTGGACAGTAAAAAGCAATAATAATAATAGAAAGTATTCATAGAGCATTTAAATGTTCCAGGCACTGTTCTGCATACCTTCCCTATATTAATTTATTTAATCATCACAGCCATCCAAAAAAAAGTAGATATTGCTATTTGTATGTCCATTTTGTAGATAAGAAAAGCGAGTCAAGGAGAATGGTAATTGGCCCAGGGTCTGACATTACAGAAGTGATGGAGCCAGAAGTCAAGCTCAGGCTGTCTGTCTCCTGAGGGTGTGTTTTTCACCAACATTTTTGTTGCCTCTTAAATGTTGCATTTCTTCTAATTTTTCAAGCATTTTTTTTCACGTTTGTTTGTTTTTGAGAAGTTATGATTAGAGGCATACATGATAATTTACAAAACCACTTCATGCAAGGCTGCTATGCCCTACCTCAGTGAATTAACACCATAATTCAATGTTAGAGAACAGACTTCTGTTTCCAGCAGCAATGTTATCTAAATAACCTGAAGAAACAACTGACAAAGCCCATCTAGACATTCTAGGTAAAATATAAAAATACAACCTTTTATACATTGTAGCTCAGTTTATAATATAGTATTATAAATTACCAGAGGCCCCAAAGAAGAGGGAATTAGAAATGAGAATGAAGTTAATAGTGAAACTAAAAGAACCAGCATACAGTTTCTAATCTTATTCAGCAAGAGTCTTGTTTGCCAGCAGCTTGGGTTTTAATAATGGCTCTGTAGACAGGAAACAAGACCCTAGGCTAAATAGCATCAAGGAGGTGGGGTGCACGTACACACACACACACACACACACACACACACACACACACACACACACACAGAGTCAAACTGAACTCTCAAAGGCTTACATCCTAAGTGAACCGGTGGACTAGAAAAATTCTTCCTGCTGGCAAAGGTGAAATCACTGGTTAATTTGCCTGTCTTGGCCTAGGATTTGGTAGGAAAAAACCTTGCCCATAAAAATTCACAATTGCAGCCTACTCTCAGCAGTTAGAAATCTGATTCTACAATTTCTGCATGGTCCAGGAAAAAATGCCAGTCAATAAGTTCACTTAAAATTTTTCCAGACTGATAGTAACCTGGAATCCCTGGCTGAATTAAGCCTAAATATTCTCCTGATGTACAGACCCTCAACAAATCTTCACAGAAGTCTCACAAACTAAACCTTGGGAAATTGGAGCTCACCATTTAAAATTATCAAATACAAGAAGACACAGCCACAGTGAGTGAGAACCAGCAGGAATATTAAGAAACAGAACTCAAACATCAATAGCATAGGGTAAAGATAGTAAAAATAATTGGATGAAAATATAAAACGAGTATGTTTAAAGACAGAATTGGCAGCAACAGAAAGGCACATAGTATTGTCAAAAGAGAATGGGCAGCTATGAAAACAAATCTACTATATATATATATATATATAGTATAAAATCTCAATAAATGTGCTAAAATAAATAACCACGGAGAGAGAATTAAGGGACTGATAGACATATGTGCAGAAAATAAAGTAATAGAAATATGAAAATATGTAAATATATGTCATTTCCCAGGTTGCCTTTTTCTTGAGGCAAAATATCATATGCTAACACTTTATTGGGGAGTGCAATCCCAGGGAAGCAAAAGTGAGTTGAAAAGGGAAGTGAAGCAGGGAAACAGAGACCACAAATACAACCAAGTGTGCTGTGTGTGTTACTGAGCTAGTCACGACTTGAAGTTGAATGGTTGGTCTTGACTGAACCAGAAGGAGAAAGAGATAAGAATTGATCTTGACCACTGACTTTCTTCTCCTCTTTGTCAAAGTTTACCACGTAGGAGGTTAACTCCATTCACTTTCGGGTTGTACATGTGTGGATATCAAATAGATCCTACAGTGCCTCATGCCTCAGAAGCCACTGGAAGCCCTGAGGTGAAGGCAAAAGGCACATGGTGCAGGCATGAAATTAGTACTGTGGGTTGAATTATTTAGATGCAGGAGGGCCTAGGGCTAGTAGCCTCAGAAGATCACTCAGCCTGTAGTGACGCTGGCCATAGTGACCTGACTCCAAGACAGAAGAGCAGCACAAACCATCGCCAGAGCCTTTGGGCAAAGCGCACCCTGAATGCAGCTGCCCATAAACAGCCCCTTGTTTACTAATATCCACAAAACTGCCCTGTGTTAGAGGACAAGGAAAGTCTAACATTCATCTAATTGATGTCTCAGGTGGATATGACAGCAAACAGAGGAGAGGTAATAGTAAAGGAGATAATGACTAAATATTTTTAGAATTAAGGAAATAAGTAAAATTAGAGAATGAAAAGATTTCTCGACAGCAATAACAGAATGGAGAAGTTATGGAATAATACCTTCAAAATGTCGAACAAAAAACTCCCAACTGAGGGGCCAGCCCGGTGGCGCAGCGGTTTAGTTCACGCTTGGCAGCCCAGGGTTCGTGGGTTCGGATCCCGGGTGCCTGCCGATGCACTGCTTGTCAGCCATACCATGGCAGCATCCCATATAAAGTAGAGGAAGATGGGCACGGATGTTAGCCCAGGGCCAGTCTTCCTCAGCAAAAAGAGGAGGATTAGCAACACATGTTAGCTCAGGGCTGGTCTTCCTCACCAAAAAAAAAAAAAAAAAAAAAAAAAAAAATCCCAACTGAGAATTGAAATATTACACAGTTATGAGGAAAAATTGGCATATTCATACAAAGAAAGAGTCACACTAAGAGATTTTCAGTAAAGGAGCTCTAAAAGGATGTTCTCCAGGAATAAGAAAAAAATATCTTCTAAGAAAAGATTGAGCTGTAAGAGAATAGTGAGCAAGCAAATTGATTAACACATGAGTAAATATAAACAAGAATAGAGTGTACAAAACAATAATAAAAATGTGTATAATGAGAGTAATATAAAAATTAAATAATTCCAGATTACAACATCGTATAAAATGGAAAAGAGTGATAAAAGCTACAATACTATATATTTTCTGAATTCCTCTTAGAGTGGGGTAGAGATAATAGATACAGGTATTGTCAAATCAATACCTGTATTGATTTGACGTATTGAGGATACTTGATGATGACTGTATTGATGATAAATATTAGCATGTCAAGAATAACTATGAATACTAAAAATAGACCATACAGTTCCTATTACCAGGAAAAAGTGAACAAATTATTAATCAATCCAAAAGGAGGAAGAATTTTAAAATACAAAGCTTAGAAAATCAGAGTAAATAGAAAGCCTAGCCTATATTAAATGACAGAAATATTTCCAAATATATCAATTATCCACTTAAGGTAATTGGACTAAACTCTTCAGTTAAAAATAGGGATTTTCAGGCCTCATTCAAAATATGAAATTCATTTTTGCCAACATATTTACATATACATATTGTTACAGTATTTATAAAGAACACAGTAAAAATGTAAGATTATAGAGCATTTGAAAACAGAGAAGAAGATATATGGCAGGTGACTTCTATTCAATAAGAAGCCAGTAGGGCTTTGGTAATGTCCAAGAAAAAATCCTTTAAGGTTAAAAATGTATTAGACATAAAGAGAATTTTCATACAATGATAAAAGTGACAACTCACCTGGAAGACATTAAAATTCTTATGTTTTATGGACTTATTTACTCATTGACATTGGCAGATCATTTATAAGGAAAAATTGTTGAAACTATAATGAGATAATGACCAACCCACCATTATTTGGTAATATCAATGTTAAGAGTAGGAGACTTAAGGAATTGCAAGAATAAAAAACAATTGAATAATCTGATTATCATAGCTTATTTATGGTTATTTATGAAATTTGTATCCATTAATTCAAAAATACACATTCTTCTTCACTTGGAATCAAGCTTATTCAAAACCATAAAGCAATGTTCGACAAATTTCAAGATTTCATGTCATACAGATAGTATTCTACTATCCACAACATAATAAATAAAAATAAGTAAGAAAAATATACCTAAAAATATCAGGAAGTTAAAGATGTGCTTCTAAATTACTCATGAACTAAAGGAGAAATCATACTGGAAATTACAGAATAAAACTAAAATAATAATAAAAACATGTAACATCAAATTCAGCTAATGTGGTACTGCAATGAGATTTTCAAGCTCTGATGTTCATTTTTGAGGGAAGTAAAGTGTGAGAATTAATTATCCAAGTAGTCAAGTTAAGAAGTTAAAAAAGAATATGTGATACAAGACTGTTAATGAAAATAATGAAGACAGAAAAATAAATTAATGAAATAGGAAACAAAGACAGAATACAGAGGATCGATAAAGAAAAAGAATTATTGTTTGAAAAAATTAAAAGATTATTATCTTTTCAAGCTCTAGAGAGACTATTAACAATCAAAAAAGAAAAAATAAAAATGTTGAGTAAAAAGTGACAAAATTACAGACATAATAGAAATTTAAAACTTAATTGGAGAAAATTATAAACTACATTGTGACAAATTTGAAGACGGAAGCAAGATAAACACTTACATAAAAAGAAAAATTATTATTCTTACTCACAAATAAATAGAAACCCCAAATGGATCTAAACCTTGATTCTAGACCTAGAACTTGATTCTAAAACTTATGTGGAAGAAAGAGCCACAATTAATTAAGTTAAATTTGAAGAAAAGCAGCTGGAGAGAACTTCCTCTATCAAATATCATTATGGCGATGTGGTAATCATCCATGTGTATTGATACTGAAATAGACAATTAGACCAAAGGAAGACTGTGAATTCAGAAAAAAGAACAATATATATGTATGGGAACTTAATATGTAACACAGATGACATTGAAGATTACTTGGGACAAGATGGACTATTCAAGAATATCTGGGAAAAGACCATTCCTACGGGAAAAAATAAAATTAGATATCTACTCCCTACCATAGACAAAAAACTTATAGTTGTAGTTTAGACTACAATTCAAATTCAAACTTTAAAATAGTAGAAGTAAATATAAAAATGTATTCATAAGACCTCTTAGTAAGGAAATATTATTTTAACAAGACATAAAGAATACAAACCACAAATCAAAAGATTGATAAAATTGATCGTGTTTAAGTTTTAAACTTCTGTGATGCAAATGATTCTACAAAAAACTGAAAGTACAGTTCATTGACTAGGAAATAAAATCTGTATAATACTTATTACCCACAAAATATTACTTTCTAGACTATCTCAGGACTATTTACAAGTCAATAAAATATAGACAAATGGGAAAATGGGCAAAATATATGAAGAGGCAATTCACAAAAAGGAAATCAGAAGAGCTAATTAAAACGGAAAAATTATTAAACCTCACTACTACTACACAGGGAAATGAATATTAAAACCATGATAAGATACCATTTCACATCTACTAGGTTGACAGTAATATAAAAGTCTGATAATGTCAAATGATGGTGAGTAGTTGGAACAATGGAAACACATACATTCTGGTGTTAAGTTGATTAAGAGCATTTTAGGGAGCAATTTGGAATTATCTAGTAAATATGTAAACTCTTAGGTATAATCTAGAGAAACTTTTGCACCGGGAGACATAGATAAGCATGTTCATAATAACAGTATTATTTCTCATAGCAGAATAATTATACACAAAATATGTCTCTCTATAGGAAAATGGGAAAATATATAGTGGTGTTTTCATGATTAACTATTGTACAGCAATGAAAATGAATGAATTAAAACTATACATCTCAAAATGAATGAATCTCACAAAGATATTGTTATGCCAAAAAGTTGAAGAACAATCCATATATTCTGATTTCATTTATATGCATATTAAAGCTTGTGTTATCAATATTGTACGTGGTTTAAGGATCTATATACAACCGACCCCCAGTATCCAAGGTTCCGCTCCCGCAGATTCAACCGACCAGGGATCTTTTATATACTATGTTTACCATCCGTGGTTGGTTGAATCCGAGGATGCGGACCCGGTAGATACAGAGGGCCGACTAAGGGATTTGAGCGTCCGCCCTTTGATATCCACGGGGGTTCTAGAACCAATCCCCTGTGTATACCACGAGAGGACTGCATATGCATATACACATGGTTACCCTTAGAGAAAAGAGAATGAGATGCAGTTAGGAGGGGTACTGAGGGTACTGCAATAGAGTTTATAATGTTTTATTAAGTATATATTGGGCATATGAATGCAATTCTTTATGCATTTTGTGTATCAGGAATCATTTATAATAAATGTTAAATAAAGTAACAATCAGACCAACGTGTGTAAAAGTCTGCCTAAGTCAAGAAGTTGGAGAAACAGTTGTTTGGATCGATTATCATCATTAACTGAAACTGATGGAATCTGGATAATATTTAAAGTATTTGAATATAATGAAATTCATTTAAATTTAATATTCATCTGAATATGATTTTTAACATAAATATTAATATTATATTCACTGTCACTTATGTGTTTTTCTTGAATGTAGTGTCCAAAAGTGCAGGTGTATAACTTCCTGGAGACCATAACTTAAGCATATTTTATAAATAAAATAATTGTGTTATGAATAGCTGTATCATCCTTTTCCATAGATTATTCTTTTCTTTCCCTAAACTACTCCTTGGTTTTTTTCTCTTCCTTTGGTATCTTCTTGGTCCTCTGACTAACATGCGATGAATTTTCTGTCATTTCTACATCATTTACACATTAACCTTCTTGTCAGCCTCATCGCACTCTTTTGACACATTTGCATTAATAATGTTGACTGTGATAGAAGAGGGAGTATCCATCACTTGTTCAAGACTTTATGCTAACTTGGGTTAAGAATTTGTTTTATACCATTAAGCACTTCATCAGATGACACTCACAATACCTTGACATGCTTTTCTAAAAACTAAACTTCGTGTTGGACATCTTCCAATTCCCAGCCACTAACGCTGTAAAATTTCATATAGTGTAGTAGGAAATGCACGGCGCCCCACATGAAGTGTTCTTGCTGCAAAAGCATTGCTGTTGAGTCGAATCATACCTTTAGCTCTGATACTAGTTTACAGGAAACAGCAGGGACAGAAGGTCAAGTTACCTCACCACAAGGAAGCGATCAACCAAATCCAGAGCTTGGGAGTTTCCACACGACACAGCCTGGCTTCTCAAACAATAAATATCATAAAAAGTAAAAGGCAGAGTTTCTTAAAATCTCGTGAGTTATAATATTCAAGTGCAATGGGTTGCCGTGTTTGGTTAAGTTTAAAATAAATAAAATATTGAGAAAAAAATCAGCGAGGCAATTAAGAAAAGGAGAATATGGACTAGGCATTAGAGAATATGGAGATAGTTTTGTTTATTTTGTTAAACTGATAATGGCATGATAGTTATTAAAAATATTGCTACCACTAAGAGAGTATACTAAACTATATGCAAATTTGGGAATTGCCTTAAGCTGTTACTAAATTAGCTGATTCTTTTAGTTAATTCTATACTCCAGAAATTTTATTATGTAATTACAAGTCTAAAAATATTATTTTGGATTCCCTTAGGATTTAGCACAGTGCTATATGCATAGAAGAGAGTGAAAGATGTTGAAATGAATAAATGAAGGAAACTATCTTGACTATTGGTAAACAAAGTATTTGCTTTTTAAGCAACAGGGACTTGTATACATTTGGTAATTATATATAGTATTATATAATCTATATAAAATATATGCAAGATATATATAATAACAATATCTATTTGACTGTTTAAAATATATATGCTAATATATTTTTAACATATATGTTTATATGTGTGTGTGTAAAACTTTAAAAGCCCAGCAATAATGACATTCTCAATACCAGAAATACTCCTTATATGAAACTTGGTTTTATCTAAAAGCACATATTTCGCACACAAAACATGGAGGGCGGGTGAAGATTAAGGAAGTACCATCAAAACTGAGTAATGCTGTTAACTTAAACATAAAGTTTTTAGATTTTTGTGTATATTCCAATAAGCAATATTTTAAAATATGACATGTGCTATGCCCCTACCCCACACCCAAACATCATAGTTAGCCTATTGAAATCTTAAGGTAAAGATTGCAGATGTCTAAATCCATTTTATGCTGGTTATTTACTGTTGTCTTGCAGCCCAAAGCACGTTTTAATTTTGGAACCTCCTTTTGACGTGATTCTGCAAACTACATTTCTCACATTCCCTTAGTCATAATGCCAATGGCAGGAAATAAGTAGAGATTTTCCACAACCAAATGGATTTCCTTCTTCCTTTCCAGTTATCGTCAATGGTGTTCAGCAGCAGAGGACAACTGGCTCTAGCCTGAAGCTTTGTTCTGTCCTCAAATCCCAGGTTTGCAGTCTTCTTGGCAATTAGTGTAGCAGGCACACTGCAGGCTCCCGTCCACCGGCAGTGCATCCCTTGTGGGTCCACGCACCAGTCAAGCCTCGCTTTTTCCTCAGAAGTCCAAGTACCTCTTAAGTGATGCTCCTGCATGCCTTGTCCCACATCAAAGCCCTGTGTTCGTGGATACCCATCTCACTGCTCCTAGGTTTAGTCAATTCCGTCTATTGCCACTTCTTTCACCAGCCCCAGAGATGATGGCTGCTGTCTGCAGTTATGAATTTCTAGGTTACTTCAGAGTTCTTTTTCTGCTTTTTCAAACTTCTGACATGAGAGTAAATAGATTCCTTTGTTTGAAGCATTTAATATGTTTTCCTAACTAGACACAAACGAAACACATTCCAAGATGGGGATATTAGCACATATTTAAATCTCCTATTTTAGCAAATTATTTTTCAAATGATCAAAGGAATGCAATACTGGCGTTGAGTGGGTGACAAATACTGTTAGCCCCAAATCAAGAAACTTCTCTGTCAGATTTTGAATTCATGAAAAAGACTGAAGGAAAGGCTAAAACAATATGAAATTCTGGAGTTCTTGGGCTGAATCAGGAAACTCTGAAAGCAAAGGAAATGCTTTGCCATGAAATCCCTGTAATATCACATAATAGAGAACAAACTATGGCCAGTGTGACAAATCAATCTGCTGTCTGCCTTTGCAAATAAAGTTGTACTGGAACATATGAGACCAGGTACAAGAATTCACACAGATAAGACATTGCATAATTTCATTCACTACAGGTTTCATTTGAGGCCAAGGGGCAGCAGGCTGAACACCAAAGGTAGAGGCCACTGTCATAAGTAGCTGCTAATGAGGGAAGTCATGACCTTTGGAGAAGGAAGATATCACTATATATATATATATATATATATATATGTTCTTGTTACCACAGAACATAAAAGACACATATATATGTGTGTGTATATATATAAATATATATATATATATAACATAAAAGATACATTTTGGCCCCCAGAGATACCACAGATATGAATGAGATTGCACAGACAATTGAAGATTTAAGTTGGCAAACTGAATCTAAACTTTTCCGTCTCTCTTATCATGAAAGATTTAAACAACTCAATGCAATCTCCAAGAGAATTCCCAATAGTGTAAAAAATAGCCATCCATCTGTGAGAATAAGAAAGCATTTGTTCATTGGGCATGTGAATAGATTTAGCAGTTGAAGAAAAGGGATCAATCTTTGAACTCTATACGAATATCCTCTTAGAAATAGATATAAATGTGAAAGGCTAAAACTATATAGTATTTTTAATTGGCACTTTCAATTAATTCAGGAGGGTATTGTATATATTACAAAGAATGGGTAGTTATAAAAAGATAATACTAAGTGAGGAAAAATTGATTCAGAGGAAAAGCTTGCCCTATTTAAAAATACACTGGAGGCAGTAAATGGCAGACCACAAATTGCAGGAAACTCAACTATTATTCAGTTAAAGGAATTCTCCTAGAATTTAAATAAAAAGGATTCAAAGAATAGAAAGAGAGAGGATAAATCAGATGGATCTCTGTCCTTAACTGTCACTGGAATTCCAGACTTGAACATTCAACTGCTTATTTGACAATTCTACTTGAATAACTAGTAGGCATCTCAAATTTAACAATTTCAAAACAAAATTCTTTATTTCTATTGCTCAAACTTTCTCCTCGTACAGTCTTCCTCATTTTAGTTCACATCACCTTCCTACAGTTCCTCAAGGCCAAAACCTAGAAGTCATTGATTCCTCTCTTCCTTCACCCCCAGAAGGCATCCATCAGCCCATTCTGCCTACCTTTACCTCTTCATGGCTATCATCTTCTGTGTATTCCCTCCAGCTCTGTCTTTCTGGTCCAGGTCAACATCATCTTTTACTTGAACTGATACGAAAGACCCGTTGCAGGCCTCCCAGCTTCCACTCCTTTCCCCCACCAACCCACAGATCATCCACTTTCCTATCAGAATCTTCAAAAATTACTTCTCTTTGTAAGAATAAACTGTAGGAATTTAAAGGCAATAGTGGGGTAGGATTAATTCTGATGGGTAATCCCTTAAAAACAGACTGGACAACTAGGATAGCAAAACCTCAAACTCACACACAATATTTACAACAAAACTAAATGAAAACATATTCCCAGAAACCTCAAAATATAATCAGGTGGTGAAAAGCCACTAAGAACTAAAGACCTGGATTTATCATCATTTGTGCAGAAGGAAGCACGGGACCAAATAAACCTGAAAGAGAAGAATCCCCAAAAAGTCAAGGGGTCCTCCCTGGAAAGCTTTGTGAGGCCAATTTGATGACTATGGGTGAAAAGGGATGGGTTTAATCCAGTCCAGTTCAGGGGCAAGTGCCAGCATCCCATCCTGAAGGTATCACGCAGCCATTGTTCCCCTCAGATAATCAGAATATCAGATGAAGAATATAAATTAACATGCATAAAACTGTTAAAGATGGGAAAGAATACTCAGAACATGAGAGCACAAAAAAGGCCAGTAAAAATTGAAGAATAAAATAATAGAGCTTTCTGAGTTAAAAAAATAACTGAAATTAAAAACAAAATAAATATTTCAAAGAAATAAAGACAGAATTAAAAACAGAAAGGTTGATATGAAGAAATTGCCCATAGTGCAACACAAGTCACTAAAGACATAAAAATATATATACATATAAAAGAAGGGAAAATATATATCTAACTGCAGTTCAAGAAATGAGGGAGAGACAAATGCAAAGTCATATGGCTTCACATTTTTCATAATTGAATAAAGATATGGATAATTAGACGCAGACATCACAAGAAGACCTAACTAGGATAGAGAAAGTGAACTCCACATGTAACCATGTTGGAGTCAATCTCTAGAACACTAAAGCAATGAGTAAAATTGACCAGAGGGAAACAACTAAGCACTTATGAAGAAAAGACAACCAGACTGACTCTTTAAAATACTGGGAGAAAATAGCTGGCAACTTAGAGTTTATACTCAGCTGAACTATAATGTAAAAACCAATAAAATAACCACATAAAATAAAAATAACATCTTCAGACAAATCAAAATCTACCCAGAGTTTTGCTAAAATATCTAAGACATTAATTATGGAAAATAAAACTGTATCCAGTAAGGATTGTCAATGGAAGCTAAAACTGATACAAACATAAATTGCTATTATATATTAAAATTTTAAAACTGTTCATGCCCTTTGGGCCAGGAACTTTTTGTTGTTGTTGTGAGGAAGACTAGCCCTGAGCTAATATCCATTGCCAATCCTCTTTTTTGTTGAGGAAGACCGGCCTTGGGCTACCATCCGTGCCCATCTTCCTCTACTTTATATGGGAGGCCGCCACAGCATGGCTTGACAAGCGGTCCATCTGTCCGTGCCCAGGATCTGAACCTGCCAATCCCTGGCCACTGAATAGGAGCGTGCAAACTTAACCACCAGGCCACCGGGCCAGCTCCAGGAATTTCTTATCTATAAGTTGTATCCTAATAATTTTGTTATGGACATGTGCAAATATTTGCCCACAAGAACATTTCGATTTTGTTCATAATACTGAAATCAGAAATATTTTTGACTGCAACAGGAAGGAATGTGTGAAATATACCATGAAATGTTGAAATACTGTACCATCATTAATCATGTTTTCATAGAAATACATTTGTCAAAAAGCATGCATAGGTATCAAAGGTATATTATTTTCAAAATCAGCCTACTATATACAGTCTGAATACAATTTTGTTGAAATATTACTGGAGACATATCCTCCAAAATATTAAAATCAGTTATCTCTGGCAAAGGGATTGTGAGTACTTTCAAATAGCAGTTTGGTGCTTGAAAATATTTTAAATTTATTCTACACTAAACTTCTGCTTTTGTACTCAGAAAAACATTACTAAAAATAAATTCTATCTTTGGGCATGAATATGGCCTCAGTTTTTGAAAGCTTGAGGGTAAAGAATTCAAACAAGGCATGTAGGGGCATGAAATAGCCACTCTGATTGGCTCGTGAGTGAAAGGAAATATTGAAAGAGTTTTTCTACATTGAACCACTACCTTTAGTCTCACATGTTTAATTTAGAATGTGTATGAGGCAGGAGGAGGAAAAATAGAGGGAAAAGTACCCATGGGAATCCAAGGTTGTTTCTAATGCAACTAGGTATGTTCTAACTAATCTCAAGATACGATCACTTATCCAGGGGTCTGCAATGTAAGCATACGAAAACTGCCATTTAGTAAATGTTATGTTTGGTGATTACCCCTGTTTATTTCTGTTTAAGTTTTCATTGCAAATGAATCTTGTAACTGGCTATTTTCTTGAATGACCAAGAAAGAAATTAAGCTACCAGTTTCCACTGAGACTATAAGTGGAATATAAAGTGGCAAAAATATATTATCTTATTACCATATTTATTTGAAATGACTATATTAGTACAACACTAGGCATGGACATCATACTGAAAAGTCATTCCTGAATTGAAAGGAGTGTTTTCCCTTTTATTCGGATTTTGCAATTAATAAATCTGTAACAGTTTTTCAATGTTACCCAAAATATTTTATTGATTTTTAAGTGCAATGTTCAAGAATCACTGATGAAGGGTTTAAACAGGGGATTAAAAGGGGATTCAGAGAGAAATGGTGTGTGACAAGCTTTCTCTGAGGTGATGTCTACTGGATAGAGATGAGGGGGACATGGATCTGAAGACCCTGAGATTACCCCAATAATCCTACTAAAGTATCTTATGAAAAAGCAAAACAGAAGTTCTAAGTATAACACAGTGAGATTCAACAACAATCTGATTTATTAGACAGATTGGAAGATATCGAAAAAAATTTTTTAAATGTATGCAATGTTACGTGGTCAATCTAGAACACTCACTTTACCCTCTAATATCTCTAATAACAGAAATGTAAGCATTAACTCCAATTTAGCACTAGGGCAGTCTATTTAGAGAAACCTGAAAGAAAAAAAAACTAAATATTTATTGAGTGTGTAATGATTGCATATATATTATTATTACAGTTCAGGGAGGGCTAATCATAAAGGCCTGAAGGTTATTTTTAGTAAGTAAATATTTTAAGTTTAGTGTTATTACCCACTCACTTTCTCACCGTGAGGAAAATAGTCAACTATGCTTCATTTCCTTTTACTTGTATGTAGCACAGCAGAACATGCTACCTTTTGTTCAGAGTATCGGGAGAATTTCAACGTTGATAATACAGTCCTCCAGAGCCCGACAAGATTCAATACACCATCTTTCATAGAATGACTTCCTTTTTTCATTTTATGCAAATATACAGTTTCTTTCTGCTCTCCTATATACTCAATCTCCCTTTCTATTTTCAAAAGAAACCAAGGTTTTTATATATCATATAATTCACCCATTTCAAGTAAAAAGTGTAAAATTCAATGATATTTTAGTAAACTTACCAAGTTGTGTAACCATCACAATAAATCACTTTCAGCACAGTTTTATCACCCCAGTAAGATCTCTCGTGCGCATATACTGTTAATACACACACACACGCACACACCCCAGGCAACCACTTTCTCCACAGGTTTGGCTTTTCTGGACATAGAATATAAATGTGATGAATAATATGTGGTCTGTTATTTATGGCTTTTTTCATAAAGTATAATGTTCTCGAGGTCCATTCTCGTCATAGTATGCATCCATAGTTTCTTCCTACTAATTGTTAAATAGTATTCCATTGTATGGATATGGCTCATTTTATCTATCTATTTATCAGTTGATGGGCATTGAGAGTCTTTTTTCTGTAATGAATAATGTGGCTATGAACATCCATGTACAGGTCTTTGTCTGAACACGTTTTCAAATATTTCTGTAATTATTTTTTCACTTTGTGTGTGTGTGTGTGTGTGTGTGTGTGTGTGTGTGTGTGTGTGTGTGAGGAAGACTAGCTCTGAGCTAGCATCCACTGTCAATCCTCCTCTTTGTGCTGAGGAAGACTGGCCCTGGGCTAACATCCATGCCCATCTTCCTCTACTTTATGTGGGACGCCGCCACGGCATGGCTGACAAGCAGTGCATCTGTCCACGCCCAGGATCTGAATCTGTGAAACCCTGGGCCACGGGTGGAGCGTGCAACTTAACCGCTACACCACCAGGCCGGCCCCCAAATATTTGTGTAATTTTAAGAAATCAAAACTAAGATGGAAAAAAACCTTGGAAAATGTATAATTTCAGAATGACCCTATAGAGAGCAAAAAATATCACATTCTTTTCATTGAAAAGCTGTTTAAATGTTATCTCTTACATGTTTTAATAACACATGCATCCAGTTTTCCTCATAAGAACTGGGGAAATACATTATACACTATATCTAATACTCAATTATAAATTCTCATGTCAGGTTTTCCTCAGGTGACGTCCTTTCCTTTTTCACCATAAATCATTTGCTCTATAAGAGAAGGGCAAATATATGAGAAGTAAATTTCTCTCTATATCAGCAACAATCAAATAAACAAATAACATTGCCAAACCACAATTTACGTACACAGTTAAGCTGGTGCAAAAAATATAATCAGCTGATCCAATTTTAGAAAAGTTTTGATCATATGGGAAATCCACAAACGGTATGCACACAAACATAAATTTACATTTTTGCTATGTATTTTAAAAATCTTATAAGTGGTTTAATTTATTAAAACATTTATCGAGGCCACACCTGTTTTAGGTGCTTTAACTTATTCCTACATTAAGAATTCAAGAGTTAAGTGGGTCTTACTGTCTGTGCGCTGTTTGAGGAGACTTGATTCCAGAATTATGGAAGAATTTATTCTCCATCTGCAAAACTCCAGCATTGTGAAGTTCAAAACTTCTGTATTGTACACAGAGAATTTACTATTGTCAAAATCTAGAGTTCATTTCACTATTTCCCACGTTTATTGAATTTAGAAATTCATACTATAAGAAAAAGTAAATTTGTTGTCTTCAGAAAATATTCCTCTTCATCACACTGACCTCATTCATTTATATAAGGCCATAACTTTTATCAAATGCTGTCACTGCTAGAAATTGGTAAATTTTTAGAGACACTGTCACTGGGAGTGAAGCCCATTTCACGTCACCTTGGCTAGAAAACAGCGATAAAATATCCTTAAAAAATAAAGTGCTACCCCTACTTCCAAACATTATTAAATTATAGCTTGGCTTCAGAACATTGAGTACTAATATTGATGTAATATCTAGAAAAAACTACAACCTCAAACTCGGAAGAATATCTACTTTCTTCATGAAAGAAAATTATATACTCATTAGTAACCTCCGTGCAGCTGATAAGTCACTGACTGACTGCATTTTTATTATTTGCTGTGGTTTATGAGTTGGCAGGGACACGGTTTCTTTCAATCCTGCTTGCTCATTATTAATGTTCAAAATCTTTCAATGATGGATAGAGCATGCAACATTGCTGAGGCATCATTACACACATTTATTTCTGAGACTCTTCGGCTTTTGATAAAGTAAAATTTTGGAATCTAGTAAAATTGAATCAATCAAGGTGAATGTTCATCCCTGAATGCAATGGACACATTCCTGGAAAGCAGAAGGTAGTAATGCCTAGTGGTTAGGAACATGCATTATCAAGTCATACTGCCTGACTTGTTATTTATTAATCATATGAGAGCTAGGGCCAAGTCATTCAAATTTTTAGGCCTGGGTTTTCTCACCTCTCAAATGGGGATAATAATGGCATAGAGAGTCTTTGAAGATCAAATGAGAAAATCCCATAAGGCTAGGTGGATCATGGTTTTTTTGTTGTTGTTGTTTTTTGTTTTTCTCTAATCAGGACACTCTGAGAAGGGGAGCTATTAAAAATTATGCTGAGATAACACATATAAAACAAGGTTTCTTGAACCAGCTAGACATATGATTATGCTATGTAAAGCATACTTAGCACAGTGCTTGGCATCTAGTAAGTGTTCAATTAATGCAGGCAAATGCAGTTATTTTAATTTTTATCAATTCACCTGATATTTGAAGATCAAATCCCCTTTTAAAATATTTTGATCGAAGAGCAACTAAGATCAAAATTCAACCCAACCATTGTCCTAGGGAACTTACTCATAGGCATAGCTGCCAAGTAAACATTCATTCACTTAAGCCATGTTGACTTTGCCTACTCAGCTCCAAGTACTGGGGCAGATACTGCAGACAGAGCAATGAAGAAATAGTCCCTGCCCCCTTGGAGCTTACTTCCTAAAAATACACTCAAGGGACAACAAAATTTTTTAAATAACCTTAAAAAGGGAGGTAACCAATAGTGAAAGTCTGCCTTTGTAGCAGAATTTCCAAATGAAGCTTGGCTTAGATCTCTAGAAATGTAAATATCTCTGCCCTGGGGAAGCTATTCCTCTCTTCCATGCTTCTTTTCTATTCTTTACATCATGACTGGAACTGAAGTATAGAGATATTGTGGGATAGTTGGTCTCTGACCTACTGTGAAGAGCTGGGACTCACTTACCTTAGTAAGGACAACCTACGTTCATGTGGATCCCCCTAAATCTCAATGCCTTAACAAATAAATGCCTATTTTTCTCATGGAAATTTTGCTCCTGGCTGTGCATATCTCTACAACAGCTTCCAAATGATGACTGAGAGATCCAAAATATTTTATCTTGTGAACATATTCTACATTGGCCCCCAGTCACTGTCAAAAAGGGAGAGACGTGCTAGAAGGTTGAAAATGGCTTTAGTCCAGACTGGTTTCACATCAGTCTGCTCATATCCCATTGGCCTTGTACAGTTGCAAGAGGTCTGGACTATGTGGGGGAGCATATAGATATTCAACAAGCAGCCACTGTATCATCTACATGATTCTACAAGTTTCTAAAATGACTTTGTAAGAGATTTTGGAAACTATCACGTGGCGTGTAGGCTAACAGGAGACATAATTGGTTAAATTCAGTCTAGGACTTGAGCAGAAATTGAGATGAAGGGTGGTGGTGAGAATTTCAAAAGATGTCCTTTATTAGAGAGTGAGGAAATGTTTCAGGAAGAAAGTTATCAAACTACTTAAAGCAGAGCCCTTCTTCAATATTAGTTTGATAGCATAAAATAGAATATTAAATTGGATCGTTTTAAAGGATTCAGAAACTTGAAATACATAATGTTTTCAAATACTTCACTAATTTTCTAGGTCAATAACATAGTTTCATGCTTCTGATGCTTCATTTTCAAAACTAGATTGAAGCATCTCTCTTTCATAAGCTCACTTTTTTAGACGCAAGTTCATAGAGAAATGCCTTGACAGTGCCGGAAAATATATATATTTTGTATAAAGAACAATAATTATCTTGGTAGGAAAACAAAATCTGCGCATTCAAAGAATGTCTTTGGCATCTCTGATAGAGCCAAACATTGCATTCACTTCACCGATGCATGGTATTTGTGTCAATGGAGGAAAACTTTTTTTCTATCAACACTTCTTGTTCTCTGACAATCTGAGAACATATAATTTAATTTGGCTTTCTAACTGCAGACTACAGCTCTTCAGTGCAGAACCTCAAGTGTTCAGAATGATTTTGAAACAAACAAGGAAAAAGAAACACGGGGCATGTATATGTCCGTGTGTGGGTTGTGTGTGTGTAGGTGTACTGTTTGGGAGATAATGACAAGAGAGAGAAACAAGACAGGAGACAGT
The DNA here is from genome assembly GCA_031878705.1 of Tapirus indicus. Lineage (NCBI taxonomy): Eukaryota > Metazoa > Chordata > Mammalia > Perissodactyla > Tapiridae > Tapirus > Tapirus indicus. The sequence goes on from CM062923.1 coordinate 64,976,312, forward strand.
TTTAGTGTCAAGCCTTCATGTCTAGGTGAAAGGATTAGTTTTGGGGAAATAGGGTGGAAAAAGGAATGTGAAAAGGCAATTAGGAATTCACGATTTCATTTAATGCTCCTGACACCTGTAGCAGTCTAAATTTCGTTTTACGTAAGAGTAAATATCTGAATTTTAAAGACTAAACTATATGTGATGATTTTATCATGAACCCCTCATCTTAATATCAATATGAACATTTTTTTAAAGAAACTGAACTGCACTTAGACAAGAACATAACATAATAAATTACCTCTCCCAGACAGAGGATAAATGGTGTTGTGTCTCCTCAATTTAAGGAAAAACAAAGTGTTAAGAAATACATACTTGTTTTGATGCTTCACATTTAAAAAACATTTATCTAAGACTTTTAAATCAAGATGCTTGCTACAGAAAATTCTGCAATGTTTGAATTGACAAGGTGGACAAGAATTATTTAAAAATACAGAAAATTTCTATGCCAAGGAAATAGAATAAAATTATAATAGTTCAGAAGATGATAGGAGGTTCTAGTACAAACAAATTTCCATGGAATAACAGCAGAAGTATTACACGACCAGGGGTTCATAATGACTCTATCGATTTCATCTTTAATTTGAGGGTGGATTTCAGTCCAGGTTCCCCAGGTAGATGATATTAGCCAACCACTTTTCTACCATTTGTTATAACTAAGTGAGATGATGTTTAAGGATACTGTCTTTTGGGGGAAGATGAGAAGGTAGCAATAATGTAGGCTACCCTGTGGTGAGCTCCCACTACAACGTGGAGTCCTCAGATGTAAGAAGTTACCATAAATCTGATTAAAATTCATGTTTTGGAATAATACAGAAAATGGAAGATTATTGTACAATTCTGCAAAAATAGCAATGTAATTATCGGTAATGGCTTAATATGTTGACACTGCTATTTTTGTTTTAGAAGGTATAGACATGTACAATATTTGTATGTTTATGCATAAATACATATCCAATACAGTAAATATTTTATAAATAATTAAATGTAAAATGTATTTATTTTAACAAGGTTCATGTTAAAAGCTAGAGATCTTAAAGGACTGTTTCATAAGAGGCACCTCTACAAACATCCCCTGAGCAAAATGACTGAATTCAACAGGAACTATTTGCATCCAATACGATACATGAATCAAGTTACAAGACTTAGTGCAATATCAAGTATGTTAAAAGTATTTCTGTAGTATAAAAATAAGTGTAATGAGTCCTAATGATACATTTTCCCTTTGGTTTCCTTTTAAAGCATCTTACTTTGCAGAAAGCTTTCATGATGTAGGATTCATTATATATATATAGGACATCTTTTGGACTGGCATACAATATTCTTTCAATTTACATATATGTAGCTCAGAAAATCTAATATTGGGCAATTGGATGTTAATATTTCTATTCCAATGCTCTGCCATCCACCATCCATAAATGTACTTTTCCCCATGGGAGTCTGCTCATTGACTTACCTGAATAAATGATAGAAAATCAGCCAAGTAAAAAGCTTCTCTCAAGTAATAAGGGACAATAAGCTCAATGAGAGGCAAAAAACTCAGAAAATCTGGCAATCTGCCATGAGTGAGAAATAATTAATTTTGAAAATATTATTTGTGTGACTAAATCACTCCAAGTGATTCAGCAGTCCCTCAGATTTCCTCAGGGTTTTTATTTATTTAGGATATGTCAAATTTTATACATGTATCCACTCTGAGAGTTAGAAAATGCTGAGGCCCTATAATAAAAATTTCTGTCATGGCTCAGTGTGTTAAGAACAACACACAAAATTTATTAGAATCAATTCAAATATGTGGAAAAAAATTTTTTTCCAGCATGAATACCCAAATTAATTTGCATAGCAGGAACCAGTTATGGAAGCAAATGGATCAATTGAGGAGAAAAACAAGGTAAGCAAACAAGCAAAAAAATTCCCCCATTTATATACAACCCCAGTCCCACACAGAGAGAGAGAGTGATGAAGAGGGAGGGAGAGAGGGAGGGAAGGAGGGAAGGTTGGAGGATGAAATGTAATTCATAATTTAGTCTTTTTACTTGCTATTTAGGCATACTTTTCATATTCTCACACTAAAGTAAATTAACTTTCCTCTTGAACTATTTAATTAAATTTTTTTTTTTTCTGTTTTCTGGCTTATAGCCTCAAGTAAATAAAAAGAGAGGGAACCCCCAACTGAACCATGTAGAAATCTAAATGGCAATGCAGCAGTATTTTTCCAATGTTCATTAATTTCTATGCATTTTGTGTGGGACTTGGCCTTTGCAAAGAAGAGTGCTACTGAGAAACACATGTGGGCAGAAAGTATGCATAATGGCACATCTTCACGAGTCCCATATCTAATCCCTGACCTTAAATATCATATTCAAAACAGACATAAATCAAGGGAAAAAAAAACATTTTTGGAGTGAAATTTGGATGAGGAGAAGAGTTTTTTTGCTTTTTGTTTTCTATTTTAGGAATTACTTATTTCATCTCATTTTATTCTTTCACCTTCTAAAGGAACAATGATGGAAACCACTCCCTAGTTAACACAAAATGTAATCTTTTTAAATCTTGCTTTCACATCAGGGGTTAATATTTGCTATGCTAATGCATGTTGGGTGGCATCACAAGTGGTTTTCATGGCATGCACACCAGTATTCCAATTAAAACACTATCATGAGATGTCACCTCTTACCCTTTCTGCCCTGATAGTAAGTAACAGTAATCTAATAACATTTTCCTGGGTACTGGGGAGGGATTGAGAAAATGTCATACTTTATGTAACATTGCAAGCAGTTAGACAGTGGAAATAAGGGAGATCTAGAAATTGCTGAAGCAAAGAAAGGTTTCCACCACGGGCTAATGTAGGGAGTATTAGAGGCCAAGGATACGGAAGGCCAATTGGCAGATAAAGCAGTGATTTACCCAGTTGTCTAGACATAGCCTCAGGGATGTCTGCCATCAAGGAAAATGAAGCCACAGAAGTTAGAGCTCAGAGGCAGAACTTTAATCATATGAGACATGGGAAGTTCGAATCAGAGTCCTACATCTGAAGGAACCGGGGTGAAAGATAAAGAGAACCCAAACACGAGGACAAGAAAGAAGAAGGGGGCAAAGAGTGATGGAATGTGGAAAGGGCCTGGGGTTTGTTCAGAGCAACAAAAGAAGAGGCAAGTTAAAGACATTCAGGACAATGTTAAAATAGAATCATCAGAATGACATGATTCTCTCTACACTGTGACATTAGAGACAGAGAGATAGTGACATTTAGAAATGGATAAAGGGACATATGTGTATGGTGACAGATGGCAATTAGACTTTTGGTGCGGAACGTGATGTAGTCTATACAGAAGTTGAAATATAATGATGTACGTCATCTACATAATTGAAATTTATATAATGTTATAAACGAAAGTTACTGCAACAAAAGAAGAAAGACTAATGTTTTAAATCCCCCTACTTTAAGACAAAATTGGTCATACATTTTGGCATAGAACAGCACTAGTTCAGAAGATTAAACCAAAACTTCAGTGTCAATACACCAATTTTTGTGCTAGAAGAAAGCTTTCACCAAGGTGGGATGGAGATCTCTTTCCTATCCAAGTCACAGACCTCACCAGATGATCCACGCCACCCCTGTGACTCCCTGTCAGCCTTTGATTAAATTGGCAACATTGGAGTCACTCTCCCTGTTTCCGGTTCCCTGAAGGGAATGCTAATATTTTTGATTCCATTTTGTACTCCGCTAGCCATCAGCACAGATTTATGTAGCATGTTTTCCAGACAATGGAACATGGCAGCAAGATATTTTGCTGACTATACTGCTTTTTGCTGTGATGTAGTCCATGACATCCATCTTTAGGTCAATACATAACATTGTGCTGAGTTTTCAAACGCATTTCTATTGTCTAGCATGCGTTGCAGATGTGTCTCCAGGGAATAGGAACCAGCAAGTAGAAATGTGTATCTTTTACAGTATTCGGGCCTGTGTGAGCGGGACACATTTTGAGTAAGCAGCAAGAGTATGTCTGTTACTCCTTTCTCAGTTTTCCTAATCAGAGCTCCTCAAAATCCATAGAAACAAATGGCTTTTCCAATTGAGATGGGAATCTAATTGAAAAGGATCCAAAATGATCGCCAATGCCATCATGGATAGACCTTAGTAGGATTTCCTTCTAAAATTTTTGACCACACACATATAAAATTTGCTGGTTCTTACTGACCTAATGTATTATAAGTTGTTGCCCTCACAATAGAAAGCCATATTTTCAATGTTATCTGTAAAACAATTGTCCTTGTCCTAAGATGAAATTTAAAGATTCTGTAAACACTTCTTTTATACTTTTATATGACATCTGATAAGAAGATGAAGATATTCTAGGGGCCGGCCCGGTGGTGCAGCGGTTTAGTTTGCGCTTGGCAGCCCGGGGTTCGTGGGTTCAGATCCTGGGCGCCTGCCGACGCACTGCTTGTCAGCCATGCCGTGGCGGCGTCCCATATAAAGTAGAGGAAGATGGGCACAGATGTTAGCCCAGGGCCAGTCTTCCTCAGCAAAAAGGGGAGGATTAACAATGGATGTTAGCTCAGGGCTGGTCTTCCTCACAAAAAAAAAAGATGAAGATATTCTAGAAAGGCTTCCATTGGAGACAGAGGAGCGTGTGAATGCAGTGTCCACTAGGGCCAGCTTTCTCTCCTCTATCATAGAAGCATGTGAAGATTGACACAAGTTTGATAGATCAGGCTTTGCTTTTGGTCTTCTACTCCTTTCCATCCTAAAAGCCCCATTCAAGTCAAACCCCTTTTATTATTAGGATTGAGGTTATTGATAATTACATCGAGGCAACAGAAGTTAACCAGGACTGTCCTGCACTGATGAGCTTACCATATTTTGCATGATTCCCTGAATGGACTTTATTAATAGTATTTATTGTCTACATACTAATAGAATGGAAGTATATTGCATGTCCCTAATGTGTGTGTGTATGATTTAAGAAAGATACAAAGAGATGGACATTTTAAACCTCTACACTGAAAAATGCAAGATACGTCATTCATAGATTTTATGATTTGAAAAATCATTGCACATAACAGAAATTTCATTTGATGCTAATAACAGAGTTCTGACTCCAATCACTTAAACAAGTAAAGGATTGCATGCACATGCCCACGCTGTGTGTGTGTGTGTGTATACATATAAATGTGTATATGTATATATGTGTAATACATACATCAGATCATATATATGTTATGAGTTATATACATATATGTATGCGGGCATATTCTGTGTAAAAATAAAACTAATCTTCTGTAATAAGAACCTAAAATAACTAAGTTATAGTTTCTAGAGATACGAGTAAATTACATTTATGGAATCCTTAGTTGTTTACTCCCATTCAATTACTTTTTTTCAAAACACTCTATGCCTATATGTTGTTAAGGTAAATTGCCTTGACTGTTGTTTATTTCAAAGTGACATAACCTAATAAAGGAATACATTAATAAATAGTATTTTTAGAGATAAATTGAAAATTGTAGAGACAATGATTATATTTAAGCATCATTAACAATGACAAGTCGATGAGGGAATAAATACAGGGATTTCATATTGCGACCACGGGGTATACAATGAAGAGAAGCAGAGAAAAGGTTTGGGAGATGGAGGTGGGTAGATTGTTCCAGATTTCTGTATCATTTATTGTATCTTCGCCTTGTCTGTGTTGTGGTATATTTCTTCCTGTGCAATGAAAGGAAAAAGTTCTGCATCCATATCCCAAAGGTAAGTAAAATGGTGATTCCATTACAAGAGAAGCTATTTAAGTAAGAAAGATAGATTACCTTCATGGGAAATCAATTCTCTAAACTCACTTTATATGGATTTCTCTCATCCTACAAGTGAAAGGTGGGATGTAGAGAGAAATGTGAAATGACATAGGGGTCTTTTCAGGTCATTCTTGGAAGGGTTTGGAGCTATTAATGGGGTCCTCTAGGGGTTTATTTAGTAACACCTGAAAGTGAAAGAACAAAGTAGATGAAGGTTATCAGGATGATAAAATGAAAATCAGGCGTTTAATCCTTGAAAGGTGTTTGTATCACTGGCTTTTTTCCAGGAGAGGGCTGCATTCCTTTGAGTTCAAGGATATTTATCCTGCAATTTTTTTTCTATTTCTCAGAGGGAACCTGAGAATTATAACATACAAAGCCAGGATTAGTGAGAGGTCCTAGAATGTATTTTTGATTCTGCTACTGGTTTTCTGAAGATTATAATTCCTTTATGTACAAATTCATCTTTCTCCCCTGCCCACTCTTAATCTTTTATTATCCTTTAAATATACTGAAAATTTACATGATATGCCATAGTTTCTCACCTCCCTGACATTTTTATTTTACTCCTCAACTCCTCAGTTTAGATGTTACTCATTCAGATGTTCGTCTTCCCTGGCTATCCAAAGTGCTCCCAAGAAATCCTGAGCCCACCCAGCTCTAGCTTTTCTTACTTCCTTTTTAATCTCCTGCTACATGGCTGTCTTGTAAGTTCCTTATGGTTCATGGTATGCAATTAACAAATATTCAATGAGTAAACTAATCAAAATTACTCATTTAGATTTAATTGCATAAATCAGATGAATCAATAAACTAATAAATTATATCATAGCTAATCTCCAAGGAGGCCAGCAATGATCCTTGATTTTTGATATTCATGTTGTGTGTAGTTCCCTTTGTGTTACACCAAAATTGGTCTGTGTGACCAATAGGCTATTACAAAAATTATGATATGTTGTGTTTGAGATTAGGTTATAAATGTCTGCAGCTTCCATCTTAATCGTTCTCTCTCTCTCTTTTTCTCATCACTTGCTCTTGAGGAAGTAATGTAGGTAAACTTACAAAAGGCCTATGTGGCAAGAAGAGAAATCTTCTGCAAAAAACCTCTGAGTGATCTTGGAACCAATGCTCCAACTCCAGTTAAGTCCTCAAAGATGATAGAAGCCCAGATGGAGAGTTTGACCACAACCTCGGGAGAGACACTGAGCCAGAACCACACAGCTAAGTGGCCCCCAGATTTCTAAGCCTCAGAAACTATGTGAGATGATGAATGTTTGTTGTTTTAAGCTTCTAAGTTTTGGGCTAATACAAACGGATTATATTAGGGGAAAAAAAAAACCCAGAAATTTAAAAGATCACGTAGTAGCCAGCCCAGTGGCATAGTGCTTAAGTTCACACGCTCCACTTCGGTGGCCCGGGGTTTGCAAGTTCAGATCCCAGGTGTGGACCTATGCACCGCTTATCAAGCCAGCTGTGGCAGGCGTCCTACAAACAAAGTAGAGGAAGATGGGCATAGATGTTAGCCCAGGGCCAATCTTCCTCAGCAAAAAGAGGAGGATTGGCAATGGATGTTAGCTCAGGGCTAATCTTCCTCACCAAAAAAAAAAAAAGAAAAAAAAGTTCATGTATATAATAAATGACATTTCTAAGCAATTAGTGAGGTTTGGATGTTTTCTTCACCTGAAGTTTGACATCTGGATTTAGAGGTATGAGACAACCATGAAATTGCCCCAAATATGAAATTCTGAAAGTTACAAACACATGTTAAGTGTGTCTTCAAATTTAAGACTAAAGATTTCCCCACTGATGTGTTTGGGCCTGTGTATTAATGAGAGTCAGCCACAGTGAGCAATGCTACATCATAGATTAAGTACTCCAAGAAGGCCTACCTGGTAACACTACGTAAAACCTTTCCAACCCTATCCTCTCTTACAGTCAAATAAAAGATTTCATTGTGCATTGTAATGAGAAAGGAGAATTGTGCCAACATTTTTATACTTGAAAATTGTACTGAAATTTACTTTTTTCATATTTTTATTCATGTCATGTTTGACTTTCCACTTTATCCTTGTAAACAGGTGTTCCCAAACAAACAATACACATTTGTGGCTCTGAATCTCCTTTGTTTTCTTGGGCTTCTCATTCTCAAGGCATGTTTTCAGCGATCCAGCGCCATAGCCAGAGAGAATTGATTTGATCTCAGGGATAAAGCAAGTAAAAAAAGAGCAGCTCAGTTCTCTCCATGGCTCACAGGACTGACTGATCTCTTGGTTCTCCAGTGGTCTCACATAATCAGTAAACAAGACTTCCATGGAATGCTGAAACCAAACACTCTTACAGGTAAGAGTCGGGGGAAGACAACACTCCCACATCCTCTGTATGAACAAATGCAGAGGCAGGTGCCTTAAATGACTGGACAACTCCTGAAAGGAAGAAGCAACTAATTAATTAGGTCTGGGGCAGAGCAAACTTTGAACTATGCAGAGCACAGGCACTAACACAGGCACTGGACAACTCCTGAAAGGAAGAAGCAACTAATTAATTAGGTCTGGGGCAGAGCAAACTTTGAACTATGCAGAGCACAGGCACTAAAGGCCCCTCGGAATAAGTGGACCCGAGCCCTCTGTTGCTTTACTTAACACAAAATTTCTTCGTACTTCGTGTTGGTTCTCTCAAACTTTTACAATATTTGATAAATTGTCTAACCCAAAACTTACTTGGCTTAACTCAGATTTCTGGCTTCACTGATGTACCTCAGTGAAGTGCTGCAGTTGCTCCCTTGTGGCAAGAATCAAGCCTCGCCAAACGTGATCTTAAGTAAAGGGAAGGATAAAAGTGTCCTCCACAGATAGCATAATTCGGGTTACACAAAGTTTCCAGACAATCTCTATATAGACCTGGTTGGCAGCCCCACAGAGCCTTGTATATGTCAAATAACTGACTGCCTGCATGGTGTGACCATAAGGCCCTTCACAGAATTGTCACTCTCTATTATTAAGTGAAACTCTGCGGTTTCTCCTGTGAGGTAAGTCATTGCTTAAGGAAAGCAACTATTAGCAACCAAGAGTGGTCACCAATAATTTCAAACTTCCTGAAATGTTAAGGTTAGAATTCAAGTTGCAACAGCATAAATAATCAGAGAGATATAACTGTCATATTGTCTTCTGCCAAAAAGTTCTATTATCACATTTTGGAGGTTCTTATTCATTAGGGAAAGTCTTGCTTTGTAGTCTTTCTATAAGTTCTTTGAATCTACTAATCACTTTGCTTTCAGAAATGGCAGTTACCAGAATCTCTATAATATGCCTCATTTTATCCTTGTCAGTGGTTTTGAGTGTCACATAGTGTATATGTGAGAAAATGCACACTATCTTCTAGTTTAATTAAGATACCTGCCTCTAGTTAACAAATGAGAATAATAAAAGTGAGAAACAAAGTTTAAATGTTTCGATCCACAAGTCTCCAATTTGTGTTTGTTCTGGAAACAGCTCCAGGAGCCTTTCCGCTCCCCTATGTTTCAGACCCACTTGGTGTGTTCACGATTAAACTCTTCGTCAAACATTCTCTGGCTTCCCCATGTATGTCTACCTCATTACTCTTTAATCTAACTGTACCATGAAAGGTACAACTTTAGGAGCAAAGCAAATAACTGGGTTGTTAGAAAAGGTAAGGAAGAGGGGCATCTTCTTCTTCATATTCAGGAGTGTGTCTGTGTGTATAAGAGAGAGAGAGAGAGATGCCAAATTTAGCAATAAAAACAAATTTCTTATTTCTTTTGAGTAACTTGTATTCTATGCCTAAAAATGTTGCTCGATGCATCTTTCAGTTTGTGATATACTAGACTTAATCCATGTTTATTATCCAAAGACTGTGAAAAAGAACACAGAAGTTTGAAGTGTGGCTTAGGGCCAAGGACATGAGTTATTTGTCATAGCTGTTTTTAATGTGTATCAGTGCTTTGTAATGGATTTATTACTAAGGAAATTAGTTAGAGGGAAAGACTTATTGAATTTCACAAAAACATGAGTATAACTGAATGTATTATTCACTTGGTGTAAATCTAACTTTATTAACAAGTAGGCATTATTCAATTGTTCAGGTTTTCCAGAGGTCAATATCATTTCCTCAAGGCTAGTGAAAGTTATTAGTCTTCCATGTCATTATTTGGATTATTTAAGGCTGTGACAGACTGAGAGTTTTATTTTCTTTTTGATCTTTATTTGTAAAATGTGGAAAATATTGCAGAAATTTCCAGAGTAAAAATAATAATTTATTATTTTGGATGCCAGGCCCTATGCAATGATATATAATTATTTATGTTGTTAATTTTTCTTTTATTATTTTATTTCCCTATGTATCACACAAGGTGGGGGCTTGATAGTGATGTGTGCTAAACAAAGGTGCACGTAAATGTTTTATAGGCATGTAATCCTCACAGCAACCTATGGGGTAGGTATTAGTGTTATTCTCACTTTACTAACAAATAAATTGAGATTCAGACAGGTTAAACTAAACAAGGTCAGTGCCCTTGTTAGTCTCAAAGCTGGAATGAAGCATCAGCTCTTTTGAAATCCCAACTTTCTTAGCACTAGTACTTCCATCACTAACTGGTCGTGATAATCTGGTACGTTAAATGCATAAAACAGAACTGATGGAGTTAGCTCGTCTTTTACTTAGTAAGATAAATACCTTGCTTTAGGATCTTAATCAAACCAAAATTGTGGTTCATGATATGTTATGTCTTATCAGAACATAATTTACTTTAAAAGAGTGGCATATTGCATAGGAAGGTGGGAATGGCCAAAGGCGAATTTCATTTTGTCAGAGATCTGCCTGATCTAGGCTGTACACTATGGAGAAAATGTCAACGGTGAGGATATGCGGGAGGAATTTAGAGTAATGTTTCCAAAGGTAGGATGTAAACACCCCCAGCCCGGCAATGAACTTTCTGTGAATATACCTGACTGGTAAATACTTAGGAGGAAATATCCCTGAGGATTCAGAAGCTGAATTTTAAGAAAAAGAGAGGGAGAAGGGAAGGGAAAGGGGAAGAAGGAGGAGGAGATGGAGGCAGTGGGGAAGGGAGTGGAGGAGGAGGAATGGGAATAAAATGTAGTGAGTATAGACATAAAGCCACGACATACTATTTGTTGGCCTAGAGCAAATCTAGCAGCTTCACAAAGAATCTACTTCAAGTTATTGAGCATATCCAATGACCATAATAAGCATTTTGAGGATAAATTATGTCTTCATTGGGTTTATTTTTTTATAAATAGAGCTTAACCAGTGTCAGCAGCTTGGCAAATGTCTAAGATAGAGACAGGCCGGCTCAGAAGTCACTGAGATAAATATCGAGAACGCTTAATATGACATGACACAACTTATGCATCTCTTTCTTTATTATTTTTCGCAGTTTACTCTATTTTCTTTCTTTCTTTTTTTCTGTAAAAACATTTAATGTCTTTTCTGCCTATGCCTAAATCTGCTAGGAGCATCCACAGATCATGGTTTACACTCGCCAAAGCAGGACAATGCAAAAATTTGTCCAATCAAATCAAGAAAATAGAAATGAACTACTTTAAGGGTCAGTTCCATATCAAGGTGAATTAACTTTGACTAAGGCATAATTGGGCAAGATGCCATTCAGACTTCATCAACTGGTAGGCTAACGATCCATGGATTTTTGTTTTTAATGTCACAGACTTCAGTTCTGTCATGTAGTTAAGGCATACTAATTTATGTTTAGATGTCGGGTGAAATAAACTATTTCTCTGCATGGATGTGCCTGCAGCCTGGTCCTGTGGGTATCCTGAAAAAAAGAGCACAATGATAATTATCTCCTCACTATATTACCACTGTGCCATTAAATGTCACCCTGACTCTTGAGGGACTGGGTTAGCTCAGTCAGTTGGGATAAAAGTATGGTTGTACTTTGCTTAATTTTCCATATGCATATTTGAGGAATTATAAACCATTCATTCTGTGAAACAAAAAGAATAGATTTAAACATAAGTTATATCTGCCAAATCCAAAAATCAATATTGATATACTCTGTCTTGGTAGCTAAGATTGAAAATAGCAAAGATTAAGAAGCACTAGAAAAATTCTATTAAATATGAATATAAAATGTATCCATATCTATCTATATATCTATCATATATATCATTATTTATACTCAAAAGCTATATAGAGAGAGCTTCTGAGTAAAAATCCATAAATGTATAGAATCAAGAGATAATAGAGGTGAAAATGAATGCATTTTTTGTTTTAAAGTAAGATGCCAGCACTTCAAAATTGGCCAAATTAAATTTATATCAAGTTTAGATCTTATGGTGTCGTGGCTTGTTTATGAGAGAAATGCAAAAAGTATCCCAGCAGGTGGCTTACAGATTAGGGCAACTTGCCCAGCTTCCGGTCATTGTTTTTAGATGGGTGACTTAGTCCAATATTCTCAAACACACTTTTTTTTCCATTAGGACAATAGTTTTCATTAGCATTATGTTAACCACAAGAAGTTCAAGGTTCAGGAGACATTTGTTATTTAAAAATATGTTAAATATATTTGTGTTTATGGATTTTTTTCTCCTATTAAGGGACACCAAAAAATTGGAATTAATGCTCCTTTTTTTTTTTTTAGGTGAGGAATATTGGCCTTGACCTAACATCTGTTTCCAATCTTCCTCTTTTTGCTTGAGGAAGATGGTCCCTGAGCTAAGATCTGTGTCAGTCTTCCTCTACTTTATATATGGGATGCCGCCACAGCTTGGCTTGATGAGCGCTGTGTAGGTCCGTGCCAGGATCTGAACCCGGGAACCTTGGCCTGCCAAAGTGGAGCATGTGAAATTAACCACTCTGCCATCGGGCCAGCCCCAATGCTTCAATTTTTTTTTTTTTTTTTTTTTTTGGTGAGGAAGACTAGCCCTGAGCTAACATCGTTTGCCAATCCTCTTTTTGCTGAGCAAGATTGGTCCTGGGCTAATATCCATGCCCATCTTCCTCTACTTTATATGGGACTCCACCACAGCATGGCTTTGACAAGTGGTGGGTCAGTCCGCGCCCGGGATCCGAACCAGTGAACCCCATGCTGCCGAAGCTGAGTGAGGGAACTTAACCACTACACCACTGGGCCTGCCCCACAACACTTCAATTTTAACATGACTAAATGTATCAAATTTATTATAACTCCCAAATATAGTGATTTTTTTGTTTCATTTTCAATTTTTTTTTACAATTTTAGTTCTTAACATTCCTATCTATTGTCTTTGTAGACCTGAAAATATCATTTCTAAAGAAAAAGTGCAATGAAATCTTACTGAGCCCTGGAATTACAGAGCCCTGATAACATGCCAAATGCTGTAGGTCTTTCAAGTGAAGAAAACTCACGAGAATATCTTTTTCATCATGTAAGCAATCAATCACAAAGTGAATTGAATGCACATAAATAAGTCCTTTATTTACTGCATCTATGCTCAGCTTACAAGGTAAAGGGGGACTATGTCCATTTGAAGATAAGACTAACAGTAAATGGCAAGTTTAGTTCTACAGAAAGGGAATGAGACCCGTAAGGGCATTCAAAATTTTCAGAGGCATCAATAACGTTTATTTGAAAGAGAGTGCAAATAGAAATCCTGAAATTACTCTGACTGAAAATTATAGGTGAAACACAACAACAATGAACAAAGATGGAATGGTAAAACATTGAATCTAAATTTTGAAAACACTGGATCAGCAATCCCCACCCCCTATAGAATCAGAGCCCTGGCAAACACTGGCCATTGTGTGGGGCTTGTATCACCAGCCATAATCTTAATAGTTTTAAAGGATTCCAGAGCTTTCTCTGCGTAAGACAGGCCCATGTGTCCCTTTTCAGAGAGAGAGAGCATTCTTCCTTTGAGGGATATTCATTATGCCCAATGGCACATGCCTTCTCACTTCTGTCCTCATCACAACTGTGGTACGCAGTCGTCAGTGAGTTCTCCACCCCAGCAAGACCAAACTCTTGACAGAGCTGCTGAGGGTCTTCTGGGATTATAAAACCCCTACAATGGCTGGGTTAGACACCAATATGGTCAATGACAGTACCACATATATACAATAAAACTGGTTATGGGAGAACTTAATCTAGAAATAAATGTTATATTTTCTTATTACAACAATTCATTCTGGTTACTCTGCATCATTTCATTTCACAAACCTCTCGTAAATCTGCCTTGAAGGAGAAAGCTATTGACAGCTTCTGAAAATTCTTAATAAACGGTTATGGGGAAGTCTACTCTCGTGAATATTGTTTGGGTTTTCTTTGCAGGATTATTTTTGAAGGCTTTTATATATATATATAAAATTTGGAAGCTAGTCATTTGAAAGTAACCACTACAAACTTGAGAATTACAAGGAAATATACAGCAATACAATGTAAGAAGAATTAAAATAGCAAAATGAGTAAATCAATAAAATTTTACTTTCTAAAGTGAATTGCCAAACTCACTTGACATTTGTTAGTGGCTCCTAATATTGTTATTATTATTATAAACATTTTTGACTATTATATGTCTCATTTATTGGTTTATATTATGGCAAAACAGCCCTAAGGATAAACATTTCCCCAATCAACAGTTAAGGAAACTGAAACTCAGAAAAGTTTCATTGTAAGGAGGTAACGGAGAAGGTACAAGCCCAGGCTTCAACTCCAAAGCTTCTTATATTAATCACAGTTCTGTTCTTTGCTTATTATATTCGTCTCTAGAAGTCATGTTTACCATCTATGCTAGAGCCAGTGCTGAAACAGATGGAAAAATTTGCAGTTACCAACACGTTGAAGTATAGACAGTGCACATGTAATAAGTGTACCTCACACTAAGGATTGTAGGTGTTATAGTTTAACCACAGGCTTGACAGTTCTAGAAAATGATTTCTAGAAGTCTTTCTCAGGGATTCGAACATTTAGAATTAACACCCTTGCCACTGTGTGAGGACATTTACAATACCAAATTGTTTTGCCCTTTGTTCAACATAAATTTTTGAGATTTTCTTAGCAGGTTTAAAATCTTCTATGTTGTACCCTCTGACTGAGTTTTTGTTCTTGTTTCCATGGTTTCCTGGGATGTTTAGTCCAAGGACTTGACTAGATGGAAAACCTAATGAGCCATTCTCCTTTTTGTTCCTGCTTGTCGCCATCTACACACACACACATGCACGCACTCACACACATTCTCTCTCTCTCAAGACTTCACTGATTACAAAACAAGTTGATCGTTCCATTGATAAGTATAGAAGATGATATTCACTTAATATCTCAAGTAGATCAATAATTAATTCTTGAATTTAAAGGTTAGTCACTAGCACATTCTAGATGTTTGTCCCCAATAAGTCAGGTGAATCAGTTTTAGTAAAATAACAAGACTGTCCTTAACCCCTGAACCTCATAGTGAGAACTTTCTACAAACTTCAGGAAAAGATATTGACAAAGATGGATTGAAGAAGAGAATGGTGGTGATGATGTCTTATATGTTTACAAGACTAGAATGCTTTCAAGACAGTTTTATAGATACCCTCCTATCTAACTCTTATAACACATAGTCTATGAACATTGTAATATACCTGTTTTGTTTCTTTTAGTTTGCATTTATAGATGAGAAAACTGGGTGACAGCAATGTCAAAAAAATTTCACAAAGTCTCACTCCTCTTGTGACAAAGCCATAGTATGAATCTAAGTTTTCAGTTCAGGGAATCACGTTGCATCAAATAATTACATTTCCCTTTTGTTTGAGTTTTCTGTGCTCACACTCAAATAAAATTAACACCGACACCAACACCACCAATCATGAGGCAAATATATAAAAGATCCAGCATTCAAATCCAGATTGTATAATGGATGATTTTTAAATCTATACTCCTAATTCCACTTGTAACTATTCTGAGCAAAGCAACATCAGTTAGAAAATGTGGGGCAGGTCTTCTCTTATTTGAACCAGTAGATCTTTATAATCAAAGTGATTTTAAGATAATAATTATACCTTAGTTTGCCCTTCAAATTTCATTAGTGTGTATAGGAAAAAATTAGTTGATTTTTAAAAATAAATTTCAGTGCTGTTTTATGTTCCCTCTCTGTGGTGGTAAAAGGCATATTAATTTTGATATCAAGAATATGTCAGAGACATCAGCTTCACGATGGTGATCTGACCTCATGCTTATATATTTCCCCTTCTCTCCAAAACTTCGGAGACAATAATCAATGGTGTACAAGAACAGAGAAAGCAAACAGTAAAAGTGTGAGAATCTAGGACAATTGTGTCATCCACAAGCCAGAAGATTTTCAGAATTTCTTCAGGATATAAAGAAGGAGAGACCAGATTGAAGGAAGGGTTGATCAATTCATTGTTCATAATATGCAAAGTAAGAGCCCAGGGAGAAAATAAAGGGGAAAACCACCAGAGGATTTTCAACGCCAACTGCTAGCTCAGAGGCAAGGGGTGGAGTTAAAAGGGAGACTTGGGACAATCAGGTGGGGCTAGATCTAGAAAGTGCATGTGTCTTCTGTAAATTCACTAAGTTAATGAGTCCACATACAGCCAAAATGTCCTGAGGTCATTTCATATAAGTTACTGTCCCAGGGTAGCTTCCCCTGGGAGCAGAACCAGGACAGAGCTTAATATTTAGGATATTTACTAGGAGACAACTCCTGTGGAAGGGAGAAGGACAATAGATTAAGCAGGAGAAGCTGAGTTGTGATGAAATTCCAGTGATAGATTCAACCAACCCAGTGGGAGGCCCTGGAGCTGGCCTGGTCCTTCTGAGTTGTCCCAAAGTGAGTCAAGATGGCCAGGCCTTTATGACCCCATGTCAATCAGCCACTGAATGTGGATCTTCCTGGGAAGGGCTGTGGCCTTGGACAAAGTGGCTTTCTATAATTTAGGCAATTCCTGAAAGAGCTAAAACCTGAAGGATGCCTACTGACAGCATTCCCAAATACTAGGCTACAGGTCCATCCTTGAAGAGAGACATGGGAGCATATCAAAGCATTCACCACACTCACTCAGGGCATGACAATATTACTATATTAAGTGGGAACAAAAATAACACTATTTTCTGTTGACAACAGTCATGCTGGTAGGAGAAGGGAACTTAGAGTCAGCTATGAATTACACGGAAGAGAAACTGGCCCACAGACAAGGCTATCTTCCATTGCTGCCTCCTTCTGTAGCTCTATCCATCTACAGCTCTGCTCTGCCGATAGAAGTGACAGGGCTTCAGCCCTGGAAAAATAAAACTTCAGAAGAGTTAAGCTTTCTCTTCTCTTTTTTGTGACTGTGAAATTAGAAGAGTCACAAATATGATGGAGTTCCCCTTAGCTCTCAAACTGTATGATAGTCTATAGGCAACCACACGGAAGATGATCAAAAAGAAAAAATAGCACAAGTCATATAAAGAGATTCAGCAATTCTAAAGAAGAGAAAATGTCTGAGGAACAAGAGCAAATACGTTGTGATGCAATAGAGTTGCCACAAGGACCAGTAGAAAATTCTTATACTTAAGGAGATTTGAGAGGACTGAATATATGAACTGGGGAAAGAGTCAAAGAGGAATGTATGCTTCGATATGAAAACATAGTTGGAGAAATGTTTTAAATAAAATAATGCAAATAATGTGCAGCAAATAAAACATGTAGAAAACCAGTTTATGGAGTTGTAAGGAAAATTATTTGTTTCAGCATGAAAAAAATGGCAACATTAATAGGAAGAGATAAAGATAACAGGTAGAGTAAAAAGCTAGGAAAGATATCATATTCATGGAATAGAAACTCCAAAAGTAAAGAGCAGAGCAACCAACAAAGAAATATGAACTAGAGAAACATGAACTAAAGTAATAGTAAAAACCAAACAAAACAAAAAGTTGGAGCCTTTATCTTCTTTCTTCCCTTATCTATATTTTATGTTGATACTGTGCATAAGTGTTAATTTCATGACAAAAGCAGTGAATGGTATAAAGAAGAATATTTCAAGGAATTGGAACCTTAACTGTCATTAGAATTTTCCTCATAAAATTTGCATGTATGCTTGGGTAAGAAAAGGAAGTAGTCTGAGAGGATTGCTCATACATTATTGGTATTGTGTTTCAAAGATTATCCTGTTGCCAAGAAAATTTAAGATCAAAGTTTTTCAAATTCCGTCACTGCTACAGCCCATTCAATATGTCACCTTTAATCTACAGCCCTCCATCTGCTTGAAGTTGTGAAACCAATATTAAAAATGTGGCCTTTAAAAAATCTATATTCAGACCTTCTCAGTTGATGGTAACTTCTTGTTTCAGTGTATTTTTATTTCTTTTTTCTCTTAAACCCTGCTTTTAGATTTCACCTTCAAACATTGTATCGTTGGACACTTTTCTGTACAGGTCTAAGATGCTGTTCTCCCTATTAATCTATAATGATTGAGAGTCTAAGGACTGGGAACAGAATTACAACAGTGAAAGGTTGCATGTCTAATTTTTTTTTTTTTTTTTTTTGTGGGGAAGACCAGCCCTGAGCTAACATCTGTCGCCAATCCTCCCCCTTTTTTGCCGAGGAAGACTGGCCCTGGGCTAACATCCGTGCCCATCTTCCTCCACTTTATATGGGATGCCGCCACGGCATGGCTGACAGGCTGTGCGTCGGCGGGCGCCCGGGATCCGAACTCGCGAACCCCGGGCTGCCAAGCGCGGACTAAACCGCTGCGCCACCGGGCGGCCCCAAGCATGTCTAATTTTAATAAGGATATTTACAAAAACTCTTCTAATACTTTGTATTTTCAACAGTCTTCATTTCAACCCAAGCTTATAAACTTTTTCAAGATCAGTTACTCTGCTTCCCTTTGGGTACGTGGGGAACATGGCATAGATGCTAGAGATACGGTACTAGGTTCATCCTGTTTTAAACTTTAGAACTGAAAAGCCAAACTAAGCTGAGACACTGAATTATAAGAAAACCTACGAAACAAAGGGCTCTGTTTCAACTGAGGGTCTTTGAAAATTAGCAAGGAATGGAAGGCTCTTGAAGTTTTAGGCTAGAGTAACTAGAATTAAACCCATCTTTCTCTATAGCTGTCCCCGTTCTCTTTTTGTTCTTTTAAAAGCCAGAGATTTCTATGAGGTAGAACCCAGAGATTCCAGAAGACAAAACATATATTTCACTAATATTTTGTTAGTTCACTCTAATGGACACATTCTATTTTAGAGTGTGGAAGCAGTTCAAATCTCCAGCAGTCAAATCAATCTTACATAATTTCCCTTACCAAGTTAAGCAACTGATTCAGACAATGTAGAATGAAGGATTTTTCCTTTTTCCACATTCTCCTCTTATCAAAAATTACTTGAGCAATACCTTATTCCATACAGAAAAAAGAATTTAGAGGGAGCCAGTTTACCTGACAAATTAATTCAAATTAATGAAAACAGCGGCAATTAGCTGACAATATCTGATTTTATAATTAATAAAATTTCCAATTTGAAAAACTGTACAACTTTCTTAGAGAAAAATAGGATTACTACATAAATGTCAGGACAGGTGGACTTAAGCTAATTTTTTTCCATACATATATTTCTTTTCCACTATAAGCATACAAGGTTCTATAATTCTATCAGCATACAAGGTTCAAAGGAATGGTTTCAATGTTGTTGGTTCTTATATTTACACCTGCTGTTTATTGCCAATACAATATGATACTAAATACCCTCTACTCAAGGAAGACATTGATACAGATAGAAGCCTCCAAGAGGGATTTCCCATCTCCAGATGACAGGATTCACAAGTATATCAAATCTAATGGCACAGCTCAGACAATAAAACATATGTTCTAAGAGCACATTTAATTAGGACAGGAACTGTTAGTGTGCAAGAGAGCAGAGCAGAATTAATGGCACTATGCTTTTCTGTATGCTCTGAGGGGTTGGTTTTCACATGATTAGAAAAATTCTGTCACGTACATTACTTCATCACCTTTCTATCCTGTTACCAGGACCCTCTTGGTCCTCATCCAGGAATCGAACCCAGACCACCAAAGTGGAGTGTACCGAATTTAACCACTAGGCCCCACCAAGACCCTCTTAATTTGGGTTTGCATCTCATTCAGACAAGTTTTTCTCCCTTGGCTTCAGTACTTCCCCACTTACCACTGACATTCTTTTTATTTTTTCCAAATTCCTAGTTATTCTGTTGTACTGCTGCAAACATTACTTAGAATAAAAGTCATTTGCTAGCGTTGACAGCTTCAGTTAAAGCTCTCTCCTGAACTTAATTGAGAAAATTCACAAATATAAATTTTAAAAAAGAGCATTGATATGAATTGGGATGAATTGTAAGGAGGCAGACACTAGAGACTGTGTCATGTATAAATAAAATGGAAAGATTAATCTAACCATGGATAGAATAGGTTTTTGACCATTTTAAATTATTTTTAAAAGATTGACAGCTTCTAAGTATTTATACAAATAGAACTTATTTCATGTAGCTTTTGCTGCTGTGAAAAATTGTGAAATTTATTAATGAAATTAAAGTTGCAATTCTTGTTATGATGGAAGATTTCCTCCTAATTTATATAATCTGAGAACACTTTGCATTCAATGTGACTTTTCTTAGCCACTTTTACAAAATGGCTAACATAACTTGGCACCCAACTCTATGGTTCCATCCCTTGGCATGCAACCACTTACTTTATAGCATCTACCTTCCTTTCTAATTTGTACCTCATGAACACATATAATTAGCTCTTCCTTCAGTTGCTATTGATTTCAGCCTGGCAAAAGCATTCTGAGAATAGCTTGGATGTCTTGCAAAATGAGAATTATTTGGCATACCTTGAAATGATGGTGGGAAATGAATAAGGAAATAAATATGAAAACTAGTGTGACAACTCAATTGAGCTGGGACTTCAATTTAAACCTCTGTGCTAAGAACTTGAGGAATCTAACCTCTGCACATCTCATCATTTTTCTTTCTTTTCTAAGAACGAGATATATAACCAGTTGGCACTGCCCAAAACACAACTCCCTACATTGGTCAATTTACTTTTGTAAATGGTAATTCTGTTGCATCTGAATAACGAAAATGAAGCTAACATCAACTAGTTGTACCTGCTACAATATAGGAATCAGGCAGACATAGGGAGACAGAAACATGACAGGAGGGAAGGATTGGTTTGGAATTAGAAACGAGATGAAGAGAAAAAATACCTGCAATTGATGTTTCCAGAAGCAGTTTTGTTTGGATAGATAGTTACAGCAATTCACAAGCCATTGGTTAGCTCCTATCAAGAATGTTCTATGTTCATAATCCAATGAAGAAACAAAAGGTAGGCAGTAAAGGAGAGTAGTTTTATAACAGAGAGTCCTAATTCTGTCTGTCTTTAGTTTTTTACAGCTACCTATACTCAGGAAGATTTTTCCCCTATGCCACCTTAAAGACACTTCTTCAATTCCCAAGACAGATATCTTTCAAAAGAAACATTTAACAATGTAAACAGAAAATCTTAACTTGGGGGGGATCCAAGGACCACCCGAAATGTTATGCAAAACTGTTTGCACATATTCACACCATGTATTTCTGATCCTAGAATCAAGAGTTGTGTTAGTTAATGTTACAGCCCCAGACACACATGGCTAGTGAGCACTTGAAACATGGCCAGCCTGAACTGAAATGGGCTGTGAGTGAAAAAATACATACTGGAGTTCAAAAACTCTACACAAAGAAAATGAGAAATATCTGAATAATCTTTTTACTAATTATATACTGAAATATAATATTTTAGATATATTGAGTTCAGCAAAATATATTTTTAATTTGTATCTTTTTTAAAATTTGTTCAATGTGGCTAGAAAATTTAAAATTCTAGAAATTTTAAAGTTCCACATGTGGCTCACATGTATGTCACCCATTATATTTCAGTTGAACAGCATTCATCTAGAGTGTTCATCGATTTCACAGATTCCTTGGTCTACTAAAGAAGAACAGAGTCTCTTCAAGTAAAGAAAGAGTTTGTCAGATTGTGTGCCCTGTTGTGGAGGCTGAACAAATATGTGCTAAACATATCTGATCTGTGAGAAACGTGGAAACCACCTTGTGCATAAAAAAACCTGTTGGAGTTTTCATTAAGGAGATTGATTTGTGACTTAGGCTTTTCTGAGAGGATTTAAGCTACTGAGGGAAAATTCTCTGTGTGAAGGAAGAATCATGTGAGAACGTCTGAACGTGACTTGGTGGAGACACACATCCATTAGGGGCTGCATGCCTCACTGGTGAGCACTAAGAGCCTACCTGCCAGCGTCTCACACCTCACCGAACTTGGACTCCCGGGTGGCCAGCCCAAGCATTTGCTGCCTCACTCCCCTCCCGCCTTGATGGAGCTCTCTCCTTAGGTTTCCCCGGGAGTTCACACAGCCTCACTTTTACACATTGTTGACTGGATGAAGACAAGCAATGAGGGTCTTAGGGGCTATTTTTTCTCTAAGCAAGGCCAAAAATTGGAATTGACTCCTGGTTAATTTGTACGTTAATACTTTTCCTAGCTGCTTCCTGAATGTCATCTATTTAGTAGAGAGAAAAAAATCAACTACTTTGCCACAGAATTTGAACCTTAAATAATGGAGCTGAGCTCAGTTGTTAGGTAAGTCTGTGAAAACTGGAAAGAAAATTCTCCTGCTAGTTTACTGGGCTGGGTAATAGGGATAACAGGATACCTGAATTCTCTTTTTTTTTACATTTTTCTCTATCCTTCAAAATAGAGTACAAAAGGCCCAGCCCACCACAATGTCACCAGGCAAACTTGGATATAGCTCCACTGTTCTATTCTTTCTCTCTGCCCCCGTTTTTCCTTTATTAAAATAAGAATTATTTCATAACAAAATGAAGATTTCAACATCCTCCTAATAAAATACTGCATTTGCAATCCTGTAAGCCTGCTCCATAGTGGGAGCTCAATTACGAAGAGACAAATTGTTGACTAACTGCATTTATAAGAATGATCCAGAAACCCTCACTCATTTTACATTCTCATTTTTAGTGAATTATGCTTGTTTGCAAGTGGCATTATGCTTTGCATTTACATAATTACACCACACACACTATATATATACACACACACACATATCCTATTATATGTATAATGGATACAGATATATACACATATATGTATAGGTGTGTGTGTGTGTGTATATATATATATATATATATACACCTATATACATTTATATACTTTTTTATATATAATGTTTTTCCTATATAATTGAAGAAGAATATGCAAGAAACTAATATAATAGTTGTCTGTTAAAAGAACAGCCTGAGTGGCTCAGAAACTGAGGCTATCATTTTCACTTTTTAAATTGTATACCATATGCCTGTATTATTCAAAAATAAATACAAATAATATTTTCAGTGAAATCACTGTGTCATACTTTCCCTACCACATCACCCCTCAACTACTATGTTGTTTTCCATTGACTTAATCCTTTTATTTATTTTTTTGTGAGGAAGACCAGCCCTGAGCTAACACCTGTTGCCAATCTTCCTCTTTTTGCTGAGGAAGACTGGCCCTGGGCTAACATCCGTGCCATCTTCCTCTACTTTATATGGGACGCCGCCACGGCATGGCTGACAAGCAGTGCTTTGGCAGGAGCCCGGGATTCGAACCGGCGATCCCCGGGCTGCCAAGCGAGGACTAAACCGCTGTGCCACTGGGCCGGCCCCGATTTAATCCTTTTTTATTGGAGTCTTTCCCCATTATTCTCTTAAAATTAGTTTTCTCCCTGTCTCACCTTCCCTTTATTCAACAAGTTGAATACATTTACACACTTTTAAAAACATCATATAAGGGAAAGCAGATTGGAATTTACTTAAGGTTAGAAACAAAAAGATTTTTTTTTCTTTTGACTATAACTCAGATCAAATAAATTTTTATGAAGACTTTCTATCCTACTCATTTCTTATATTTAGGTTCATTAGTTTAATTTTTTTTTTTAAACAGGAAGATATTTGACTCAGCAATGCTTTTCATGGAATTTTACCCAACTGGGTATCTTAAAGGGATCAGCATGTAGACAAGATGGATGGAAAATTTAACCAATATTTGGAAAATGCAAAGAAGAAAATTAGAAATTATATGTAACAGTTTTCTCTGCTTCAAATCCTCAATTGATGTCTTGACTTCATGCCACCTCATTCACCTAACTCCCTTGGGAATTCCCAAAGGGTGTCTAATTGGGGCCTGTAAAGAAGCCTAATTGGCGTCCTCATAGACATCAGGTGGGATTGCCATTTGACCCCAGCCGAGGCCAGAGAGCATGGTGTTAAAGCACTCACACTGCAGCCTCATTGCCAAAGTTCACCACACACTTGACGTGGAACTTTGGACATATTTCTTCACTTTTTGTGTCTTAGTTTATTCATTCATAAAATAGAGATAGCAATTATACTTCAAGGACTTGCTGTGTGAACTAAATGAGCTAATACATGAGAAGAACATATAATAATGAGTAAGCACTCAATATGTGCCAGTTTTTCATTATTTTTCTCCTATTCAACCTCCTTCCTTCTTTTTTGATGTTTACTGTAAGATTTCCCCTGTCTTCAAATTTGTACCTTTGCAATTTGTTATTACCTTTAATGCTCACAGTGGACCTCCTTCTCAGTAGAACCAATACTGAGCCTTCTGGAGAAAGAGGTGCTGAGGTTTGTCAGATGAGAGCTGTCCTCTTCACAGTCACCGGTGTGCAGTAACTGAATTGTCCGAAGACATGAGGAGAATACCCCCTGCCCACCTTCTCTGTAATAGTTTGTCAGATACTTCAGAGTAGAGCTGCCTTGCTTTCCTAGTATGTAGTCTTCAGTGAAGTTAGCTCTGAATATTTTGCAAAGCTCCCAAGTTTAAAAATCTAAGAAATACTAACTCATGTAAATTTAATGCAAAAAATAAAGTGAGTCAGTTTCTCCCTCTTTAAAAGCCAAGATAAATACAGTTTTTACCATAAAAAGGGATGCAAAATTTCTTTAGTTTGTTATGTCTCAAATTAAAGAGCCACATGCTTTATTTGAAAAGCTGAATTTTCATTTCATGATGAGACATATCTTTACATCGGTTTTACAGGTGGAATATTTCTTTGAGCAAAAAGGGCATTTTTAGGGTTAATGTGCTCTGTTCTCATTAATACTAAAACTTACAAACGCTTTTAGGTTTCGCCTAGGGGAAAACAGCAAATGCAAACTGTCAGCTCATATGTATGCATCCTAAAATCTCAATCAAGCACAGTGAAGTCCTGTCAGGAAAAATAATTATCCTCTTGATTTAAACAGCACATTTTTTTTTTGGCCCTGGTGACAAAGGAAGCATTTAATTATTAAAAGCTTATAGCAGTCCACAGTTGACATCTAATTTATTTTATCACACCAAATATGTTGTAAGACATTATGTTTAAGATATATCGTAGAACTTGCAGAATTGTTTCACAGGAGGTTAGGATAAGTTACTATTATTCTCAATATTTTTCAATTACAAACTTTTCGATTATTAAAAATCTGATCAATTTCAATCAACACCAAAAGCAGAGGAGTTATAGGATAGTGGAAAGTGCACTGAATTGGCTTTGTGAAGACTTAGGTTCTAGTCCTGGTTCTCCCATGAAAGTTGTGACATTAGCAAAGCCATTTAGCTTCTTCTCTTTTTAGTTTCCATGTCTATCACTATAGACGTTGGCTAAATACTCTTTATAGTTCATTTGAGAGGCAAACTATCTGAGTGTTCTCTCTTTTCCTAATCGACCTTCTGTGCACTTGATTCATCAATAAAAAGAAGAATTTTACAAATTGCAATTGAACAACTGAAGAAATGGTCAACCTAACCTATAATTTTAAATAAAAATGCATTTCATATGGGCCGGCCTGGTGGCATAGAGGTTAAGTTCATGCTCTCTGCTTCAGCAACCCGGGGTTCACAGGTTTGGATCCCGGGTGTGGACCTACTAACCGTTCCTCAAGCCATGCTGTGGCAGGCATCTCACGTATACAGTAGAGGAAAGATGGGCACGGATGTTAGCCCAGGGCCAACATTCCGCAGCAAAGAGAGGAGGATTGGCAACAGATGTTAGCTCAGGGCTAATCTTCCTCACACACAAAAAAAATACATTTCATAATTTCCTGGTTTTGACAATCCAATTGATGATTGGCAAAGAGAAAAAAGGCTGATTATAAGTCACATTGACATCAACATAGGAAAACAGGCACTTTCTTAAACTGTTGAAGTAAGTCTGTATATTAGTAAAAATTTATGGGTGGTAATTTGCCAAAATGCATTAAAAGCAATAAAAATAGCCATTTAATTCAACGTTCTCACTTCTAAGAATTTATGCTGAGACAACAGTACCTTTACAAAGGTGGATTACATTTATACCTAAGAAGATTTAGCATATAATTATTTATAATAGCAAAGACAAAATATTAAAGATGAAAACTTAAACATTAAAAAGTAGGTGTTGTTAGTTTCCTGGGTGCTGATGGGACTCTGCACAGGGTAATATCAGTTAGGGACCTGGGCTTTGGAGTCAGAAGGCTTGTTTCATTTCAGGACTCTGAAACTTCCTAGTAATATTTTCTCATTAAATTTCCTTACCCATTGTAAAACTCAGTTTCTGACCCTTTAAAATGGGAATAATAATAGTATCTTCATCAGATGATTATGGTGAGAACTAAATAAGATATGATTTGTATTGGGCCTTATACTATTAACATTCAATTTTAGTATAAATCTACATCATGGGTTCCCTTGGGCATCCATGAACAGTGATGATGCAAGCTATGTCAACTGACAAAGGAGGTAATTGTTAATTACTTGCTGACTTTAAAAAAAACAGTAGAATAGTATTAAAGTAAAATCCTATCTTAAGTATAAATATGGCAAGAGAATGAAAAAGCTTACATATAAATTCTTTATTTATATATTCTAGCTTTTCTATAATATTCAGACATTGTTTAATTTTTATAGAAAAAAGAATTTTACTCTTTGCTAAGTTGTATATAAGTCAAAGTTTGAGTAATACACTGATATTCAATGTTTTTTTTTTTAAAAGTAGGTTTTTTTCCAATTTATCTTTTAAATAATAAAAAATTAGTTTCCCTATATGCATACATACATGTAGTTTTTCATAAATGTGAACATATCCTATAGTAAAAAGTAGAATTTTAATTATACTTAATTACACTGAAATGACTAAAAGATAAACTTTATATTTCCTAATCCAAATTGCATTTATATAAGTTCGAGAAATCACCAGGGACAGAATCAGACAAATGATGAAATATTTTTGAAGATTTTTGACAACAAGGGGATTGTGAGAAATCAATGTGACACCGAATTAGGTTATAAACACAAGAAAAATTTAAAATAATATTAAATATATCTTTTAATACATAGCTGATCTAGGAGGGAAAAAAAGGTGCCAGAAATGAACAGAGAATGCAAAGGGAGCACAAAAATGGGATCGGAAGCCCAAATGTTGTATTCGCATACAGGACCCATGGGCTGTGGTTGATGAGCTCCACATGGAAGACGTCTCTGTGTTCTCCAGATGATGGAAAAGAAACCGCGCCCCTTGTGCAAAGCTTAAAGTTTTGAAGGGCTGATCTATCCTTGAAGAGAGGGCTAGGAAAACATTCTTTCCATTAGCCACAGGAAGCTTAACTTCTAAAGAAATAGAACCTCAGGCTTCCTCTCTAGTGCACAGAGGACTCCCAAAGGGTGTGCGTGTGTCTGCAGAAAGTGGGAGGGCTGCAGGAAAGATGAGCACTCAGCTAAAAAGAATCATAATTTATAAACAACATGAAGAAACTGAAGTTCTATGAGAGAGCAAGTTTAGCAAATAGGAAACACAACTAGGACAGGGTAGAACAAAAGACTACAAGACAAGAATTTTAAAATAATTTAAGAAATACAGGTAGGGATAATGACTATAAAGAAAGGAAAGGGCACTACAAAAAAGAAGCAGGCAAATTTGGATAAGAAAATCTTTAAAAATAAAATGAAAGTCTTTGAAGTTATTGTCCATCCACAGGAGAATGGTTAAATAAATACAGTATATTCAAACAAACAAAATTCAGACAGAAAAAAAAAAAAAAAGAAATCAATCCAAGCTTTATGTATTAAAAGGGCCATTAGTTTAAAAAAACAAAAAAAAAGGATGATACTGAGGGTGTATCCAGAATGGTACCAATAATATAAGACTGAAAACATCCCACACAAGGCCATATATTATTTAGAAATATATGTGTAGTATCAGTGCCAACAAATGCATTTAAACAAAAAATTCAGGGTCACATAGGAAGATGGGAATTGGAAATGGACACAGTGGGGCCTTCAATTGCTTACTAATGCATTTTTCCTCTCCAGGTCATTAGTGGGCATATTACTCTTTAAACATTTTGCATTTCTGAAATATTCCACAATAATCTTCGTTAAGGTATTGTACAGCATTCATAAAAATTAAACAATTTAAAAACAAAATTCACTAACTAAAAGATATACCCAAGAAGGATTATGTAACATTAGAAAATCTAAATGCTATATTGTCCACTGATGTATATCAAGGTCTAAAGTACTGTATGAACTTCACGCATATTTGTGGAAGGGACAAAGAAAAGGAAGACGGTAATGATGGGGGAATGGAGTCTACCAATAAGACGTCAAGAACTATGTGAAGGGTCATATTAGTTAGCATAAATTCAATAGACTATGGATATCATCAAAAGGCCAAGAAGATAAATTTGTGAAATTGAAAAGAAGAACACATGTAAATTTGATGTTGTAGAAATCATGATAATGGGCTTACTTGTCTTGTTCTTGACTTTAAAATTAATGTCTCTATTTCATCATTGCATGTGATATTTGATTCATTTTAAAAAGATAATCTTCTCCCAAATGTATGAGTGTAGTTATCTTTTTGATACTGATATTTAATTTGACATAATTGTGATCAGAGAGTGGAGTGGCATTCTATACATGACTAGAGATAAGCCTGTGATGTAAAATTCCTGTCATCTTGTTGAATTTTTATCTACCTCCTCTATCTATTATTAAGAGATTGATGTTTGAATCTCCCACTGGGACAGATTTTTCAATTTTTCCTCAAAGATGTAAAAAATTTTACATTTTGTATTTTAAAACTATGTTATTAGGTATATGGTAGTTTGAAAAACTCCAGGAAGCCACAGCTACAAACGGATGATTAATGGGTGCTCATGCAGTAGCCACAATGAAAGAGTCTCACGTAGTGCCACCGCTACCAACCTCAGCTGGCAATTTGCAAAAACTTGATGTTACTAGAATATAACTGCGTTTCCTTCTCTTATACTTTTCAAATTTTACAGGGATATCTTTCACTGATAAACTCTCATCTGGACCCATAAATGTAAAGAAAACCTGCAAAATGTAGTTTCAGCCTTCCAGAAAAGATTTCTTGTTGGGGCAACATTGACACAATGTTTACAATACATAATTCACCACAGGGTACTCCTTTGTTTACTCTGCATCCAGAGACATCCTTCTACCTTCATTTAAATGTCTAAACTGCAACAGACAGACAACAGTATTCTTTTGTCTAACTTGATGTAACTACTCATCACACAACAAAAATTTCCTTATCCTCTCCCGAAAAATGTGTTGGTGGAAATTCTCAGAAGTGATCTCTGCATGCTAAATAACTGTGTGATATTTATTCCTATTCTAGCTTAGTCATGATCTCCCTGTGATGTATCAGTGAGGATAGGTAGGGTTATGGTCTAGTTACAAACAAACCCCAAATATCAGTAGCTTAAAATAAGAAAGATTTATTTCTAAGGCATGATACATTTGCATATTTATCAATGAGGCTGTCTGCCCCATGTCTTCCCCATGATGCCTTTGGATATCAGACCAAAAGAGGCTATCTCAGCTAGAATGTTAATAGTCAAGATAGCAAGGGGAAGAGAAAAATGGAGAATTGAGCACCAGTCATAAATGCTCAATTCAACAAGTTACTTCTGTCCATATTTTATTGGTCAGATCAAGTCTCATGGCCTTTCTAACTCTAGGGGAAGGGGAGTCAGATACTCCTGTAGTAATCTGCGATAGAACATAGGATTTTTCAAGTAATAATAATCAAGGAGGTAAAACAAAAAAAAAAATACCTTAGATACCTCCCCCAAAACACTTATTACCATTTGTTGTTCTATAATTTTTAGCATCATAAAGTGTTTATTTTCAACAATTATTTATCTTTTTATTCATCTAGATTAGACATTTGCTATGAAAGAATATTACAACATGGTTGCTTTTCCTCTTCCTCTTCTCCAACATTTGATTTTTTTTTCATTTCTGTCTCCCCAACAGTATTAAGCAGAACTAGAGACAGTATCACTCCAGTTATGTCATCAAGCTATTGTGGAGGTAAAGTTATATCTTAAGATATTTTCTACTTCTCAAAGAAAATACTTAAGAAATAAGACCAGTTGAGCATTCATTCAATTTCATATAAGAGTTTAGCTAAGATCAGTGATTTAACAAATGTTCAATTTTGTGAAAGAATTTGGTAAGAATATTACAAACTTTAAGAATGCATTTGAACATTGAAATAAAATTTAACCAAGTCAAAAAATGATTTAAAAATTAAAAAGTAGCAAAACAATAAAACAGAATTAGACAGTTGTTGTCTAGAGTCAAGAAGAGGTGTGGGGATATGTAATGCATGGTCAGAAACATATTCCACAAACTATTTTTTGTGCAATATATGAGGATTTGAGGAGCCATGAGAATATTCTTGAAGAAAAACAATGTTATTGTAGCGCTTGTTTTTAAATAATATAATAATATTCTTCAGAAAATGGAGGAGTCTTCTGAAACCCTTCCTTCAGTCATGGTTCATGTTTTCTACTAACTATTTCAGCTTCATTGATCTCCTCTCACTATTCATATTTCTCCTCTTCCATCATACAACACACATCTCCAAATATCTAAGAAAAGAAAGGAGAATATCTTTCACTCACTTGGACAAGAACCTTGAACAGAAGTTATCTGTGAATGTATCTTGTATCTTGCTTACCAAGAGAACTATATGGACAGAGACTGTAGACCTTTGAAAGGAAAGAGGAATGAATCAACTTACAATAATCTCATCTTTTTTAACTTTGTATATCATAAAGTGTAGACTAGAAAGAAATATCATAGGTAGTCAGGGCAGTAAGATCAAACAGAACCCTTTTTATTCTAGATGAGGAGAGTTGAACATATCAAAGGCAGAGAGAAATGTTCTAAAGGCAGAGATACTTCCAATGGAAGAAAATTAGTATAAATTTTGGTCAAGGTTTCTTAAGTACTGGAAAGGGGTGCTAAGAAGATATGACAAAGAAAATGACAAAGAATGATATGATCTGCTGGGAATGATTGGCAATTTGCTTAATAAAAGACAGTTGTGCCAAAAGGAAGATACAACCTAATTAGCTAAGATGAAGAGTTTGCCATGGAAATAATCATAAATAAATCCAGGGATCAATAGGCAGCAGCAGAGTCTCAACTGAACATGTAGGATCTAAACTTGAATTTGGTCATGATTCCATTTCCTTTTGCCAGATCATAAAGGATCTGAATTAATATTGTTGAATGAGTGAAAAATGAGCAAAGTCCCACCCCAAGAAAGTAATCAGTTTAAATTTGAAGAAAGAAAATGCTTCCATTTTACTTTCCTCGTCCTGATCGCTTCATAGAGTCATAGAATATCAGAGTTACGCAGGATCTTAGGATCTAACTCTCAATTTTAATATCTTCTATGCAATTCCCCTGACACATATTTAAATATATTTAGTCTATGTTTAGGAATCTCACTTTAATAATAGGAAGTTATCTACCTCAGCCCTGAAGCATGCGGTAGTAGGTGGTAGGCAGATTGGGGGGTCTGAACAGTCTTTATTATTTTAAGCCAAAAATCAAGCTCACTGTTCTTCCACTGAGTTCTCCACTATAGTGACAGATTGCTTCCTTCCTCTTTGATATAAAATTTCCTCAGATGTTTAAAGTCAGCCATCAGGTTAATGTTTCTAGACTTGTGAGAATACCTTCCAGTTTGTCAGTGCCTCTTCACATTTGTCACCCATCACTCTGGATATGATTCTCCACCTGTGTTGAGGTGTTTATACAGATCCTTCAGTTAGGATGACAAAAGGTCCTGCTTTGCCTGAGACTAACAGGGTTCCCACAATACCTGACTTTCAGAACTAAAACTAGGTGAGGCCTATGCAAATCAGGATGATTTGGTCACTTCTCAACATACACAACTATCCCAGGAAAATACTTCAATTTCTTTCCATTTTCTTAATAATTTCTCTGGAAAAGATGCTAGTGACCAAATTAACAGTCAAGCAGCAGGAGGGTGATGAAATGGGGAACAAACAATTTAAATCACTTACAGTTGGATTGTCAGGACCAAGGTGATAAGAAAATAATGGAGTCCCGGAGGACCAGCCTGTGGCATAGTGGTTAAGTTCAGTGTGCTCTGCATCAGTGGCCTGGGTCCATGGGTTTGGATCCCAGGTGTGGACATACACCACTCGTCAGCTAGGCTGAGATGGCAACCCACATACAAAGTGGAGGAAGGTTGGCACAGATGTTAGCTCAGGGCTAATATTCCTCACCAAAACAAAACAAAAATAATAGAGTCCTTTATATATTATGCTATGAATTGAGGTGATTAGGAGACTCATTTCATCCACTGGTTTTATGATATTTCAGGCATTCTACTACTCCAGCTGTCTCCAAGTCATAGTCACCTGCATTAGCTTCATGATGTACAGACAGTAAAAAATCACTTAATTCATGTCTCTCAGAATTCTCTTAGAACTGTATTTAGAAAGTGAACGCAGTTTTTTAATCCAAAATATCAGGTGAGAATCCATGGAAATACTCGCTGCTTTCCCATCTTCCCACTGTGTTCTGTCTTTAAGTGACTTCTCCCTTCCAAGTATTTCAATGTTTTGTCCAATCTGTTAAAATTTCTCAGGGTACAGAAATTATCTCTTTTAACAAAAACATTCTTGTTCTGAAGTCTGCCCATTCCCCTGAAGTGGGGCTTCTTGAAGATAAACCTGCCAGGTCAGAATGCTTTCTTAGGACTTCCACTGTCTAAAGAACTTTTGTGATTGAGGTCCACATCTTCAAATAAGCATAAGAAGCCCCAGGCCTCAGAGGACACTAGAACTGGATTTATCTCTTAAAGATTGAATTCTTTCCAAGTAAAACTTGAGCTGCAACTCTCATGAATTTATCCCTCCCCGTACATGAAGGCAGTTGGCTCCAGTGATGTTCCTGATACACTCTCAGTCCTTTCCCGATGCATCCATTTTGTTCCCTTCCAATCAGAAGTCTCCAAAACTCATGAGAACGTTTAGGGTCAGCTATAATTAACAAAATTCCTCTTGAGGGAATTTACTACAGCAAGAGACCCAAAGGAGAAAGACTCTTTTGTAAGCTTAGCAAAATCAACAACAACTTAATTCATACTAAGTTCATACATGTAAAACACCTAGAAGAAAAATGCCTGACACAGAGCAAGTGCTCAAAAATGTCAGGGATTATTAACTGCTATATTATAATGAATGACTATTTTCTTAAGATGTAAATAGTTCAAGCACCTCAACAATGTAGAAACTGCATGTAGGAGAATATAGAAGCCATCTAGAATTATTCTGGTAAGAGAATTATTCTGCTCAGAGATAATATATATATTTGAAATTATACTATACATATGCAAATTTTAAAGTTCTTTTTTTTACTATTTCACTATTTTATATATTTATTTAATGACTGCACAGTCTTCTATCATGTAACTCTTAAATGGTTTAATTAATGAATTCCTTAATAATAAACATAGATTTTTTTTCCCTAAAGTTTTATTTGCATACATTTGTTGATATATATTTAACTAAACTTTTCACTAAATATTATCTTCTTAAGATCAAATTCTAGATGAGAATCTTTGGGCCAAAGGGTGAAATTTTAAAACATGTGAGTCATATTGTTCAACTGCTCTCAAAGAAAGTGTGACCAATTTTCATTCACATGAGTAGTACTAAATTTCCCACATCCTCTCAAATCCTTATAAATGTATGTGAATATCCATATACATATATGTAGATTTATATCTATTGATTTAATCATTGTCAATAATTACATTTTAGTTGTTATAATTTGTATTTTTTAAATTCATTTTCAAAGGGCATTTTTGCATAATTCAAAATATATTTATAATTCTGTGATGAAGATAGGATATGCATAATTAAGGAACAGAAGTTCTATCTCTATCTATGGATTGATGACAAAGTCAGCAAGTGGTAAAAGAGCAAAACCTAGGCCTCTGAATGCCGAGCCTAGAATCCTTTCCATTTTAGCAAGCAGAATTAACATGTCAGTAAGTAAATTTCCTGAAATACAGTGCTAGCAGCTAGGATCATTCACTCTATTTTAGGAAATCTAATTTGGCATCATACCTGGAGTATGTCAAAGAAGTCAATGAATGAAGTCAGAATAAATGCACCTACAGATGTCCTGAGTCAGTGGTCTTTGAAATAGTTAACTTTTCCCCCTGTGGGTTGCTTGGGGTTTTGCTCAATAATATAATGTGAGATTTAGGAATTGTTTGTTCAGTTGATTGACAAGCATTACATTGAGAAAGTAATTACTTGTCATTCATCTGTATTTCAAGAAGGCTGCGTGGTTAAGTTGAGAGTAAAGTCATTTAAGGTTTAGGGGTTTAATGTTCGATTTGCCATTGATTTATGTCAGGTTTTACTCTATTAAAAAAATTAGACCATAAAACTGTCCTAATAAGGATGATTCGGGCTTCAGCTGGAGGAAAAAAAAATGAGAGTAAGAGCCAACTCACTTTATTACTAAGACAAGACTGATTTCTTATCAGCATAATCACCTTACATCCAGAACGCAGGTCTCAATATAGTCAAAATTGAAGTGTCACAGCCATAGACATAGAAACCCAATTCTTTTAAATCACTAGGTTCTCTGATCTTTAGAAAAACAAAAGTAAAAATTCACCAAAAAAAACAAGATTTTTGATGAGAACTATCTAAACGTGTTGAATAAAATTATAACAGAATTAAATTTTTTTAAGAACTGAAAGCTTATAACAAGAGCTAACTAGAAATTATTATGAGAATGTGGATAGTCAAAAAACAAGACAATTTATTAGAATTGCTTATTAGATTAGCTCTAGTCTTAGATATCAATGTCTAAGAACTTAGCATCTGAAAATTCATCAGGAGCAATGTAAGAACACAGAAGAGTTTGCTGGGAATCTTGCAGGACCATTATAACCTCTTACATACAAAAGAAATTACAGCTTTAACAGCACCAGACAGAAATGAGGGTACCCTGATTCTGAGCCCCAGTACAGACCTCTTTCAAAAAAGGGAGAACACTAGTTTGTGGCAAAATGAGACCCTAAGGCATGCCTGCTGGCCTGTCTAATCTCTTTCTCTCTCTCTCCTATTTATATTTTGTATACACAGAAGAAATTATCACATTATTAATATGTTACAGCGTATAGCGATGGAGTCGAATGGTGTAGGTTTAAATCCTGGCTCTTCCACTAATTAGCTGTGTGAACTGCGTTAGTAGTTTAACCTCTCTTTGCCTCAATTTCCCCCAAAATAAAATAGAGATTTAGTTCTTCCTGACTCATAGACTTGTAGAGAAATTCAAATAAAACACTCTTTTTAATAAAATATAACTTTCATTATTTCTTTCCCAGAAAGTTTTTGAAAAATCATGAAAATTATTTTTTAATGTCATGATGTTGAATATATGTCAACTTCACTTCCATTTGTATTTGGAAGAAAATTCTGATTGTCTCATTTATGCCACTGTACTATAAATTAATAATATCGATTTGTCATAAAAGCTATGTAAAAAGGATTTCACAAAAATCAGCTGAAAAAAATTAGTGAATCCAGAAGTTTATGGAACACTTTGTTCCAATCTCTTCAGACATAGCATACATACTTTCAGAATCAGGAATGAATAATAAACATTGAATTATGTGAAGTCGAGTACATTTATATTTACTATATCAATTCTACCCTCTATTGCTTTATGTTTGACTCTGATATAGCACTCTAAACTTTTCTCTTCAAGAGACCTTAAAGAATAAGACATGAGAAATGAAGACTATGGTTTGAGTCCATGGATTAATCAGCCCATTCGTAATCCCAAATGATTTTACCAAAGAAATAAAGAGTAGAAATTGGTTCTAGTACAGGATGGCATATCAGACAAATGTTTTAAGAAATGTCTGCAGGTTAGACTGGGCTGAGGGAAGGACCAGTGATTTACTGCTTGAAGGAAAATCCTGCCTGGGTACAATGGGAAGGGTGTCCAAAAGATCCATGGACAAACCTACTTTGGACCAGCAATTTGATGTCTGATGGTGGAGCAGAGGGGGGAAGGGAAATGGAGGAAAGTTGAGCAAATCTCATTACTAAAGACTTAAAGAAGTGGCCCAGATCCCAGAGGCAGCACAGAGCATTCTCATCCCAGTGCCAGGGATTTGCATTAGACTGAATGGCTGGTGGAAAATAAAAAAGACAATGGCTTAAAATGGATTCAAGAGAAGGACAATAGTGTCAGTCAGGAAAGAATTAACTTCCATTCCGCTGACACACAACAAAAGGAAGGAATACAAGCTTTTAGGTACAAAAGTAAAACATCCTACAAAAATAGTAAACAAAAACAAAAATGATAAATTACCCAGGCATACATTCTTCAAAAAATGAGCCAGAGTATGAATGCTAATTTAAATACTCCCAAATAACACGGAATAAGAACAGATGGACAGTCAGCTAATCCAGTGGGATAAGATGTTAATTCTCCCTATGTTATCTAATAAATTTAATGTAATACAAATAAAAAAAAACAGCAGCAGGTTTTTTTGGGGGGAGGAGTGGCAATTTAAAAAGATTATTTCAAAGTACACATAGAAAAAGTAATCAAAGTTCAGAAAAATACCAATATGGGGCACCGGCCTTACTATATAACACAGTGAAAAATCTCAACAGTTTAAGTGCAGTACCAGCACAGAAAAAAGACAAAAAAAAAGTCAATAAACATTAACAAACACCAAAATTCATGAAGTTCATAAAAAAAGTATCTGATATCAAGTTATAACAAAATGTGATAGAAAAGATTATAAGCAATAAAAAGTCATATTCATATGTAATATCTTAATAATTACTGGTGACATGGCTATAAAACACAGCCAATGGAAACACACTGAGGTAAAAGACATATTTTATTTCAAAAAACCATTATCATCTAGAGCTCAAATCCACAGTTTCTCACCAAAATAACTATGTGATATTTCAATAGCGGGAAAAGCTTGATGGGCAAGGAAGTAAAAATATGCTAAAAATTTTCTTTTTATGTCAGAAAAGCAAATGATTCAGTTTTACCCCTATGATTTCAGTAGGAATAATTAGGTTTAACATTTTGTTTTTTTACTAAAACATAAATATTCTAATGATCTTAGGATACACATCTTCCAAATCACCAGAGGGGCCAAAGAAAAGAGAGAAAATGAAAATCTTTGTTTAACTCCAAAATTCTGATAGTGGTCCACTATTAGGAAATGTGATAATAAAAATTCATCACATTAAGAAGTTTTAAGCCAAAGAACATATAATTTGGAACAATGCCCCCTAAAAAAACATTTGATAAAGTTCAACACATGTTGATGGTTTTTAACAAAATACAACACTCTTACTAAATAGAAATTGAAGGATAAGTTAATACTATAATAAAAATTGATTATCTATCACAAAGAACAGCTAAAATCCTACATAATGGAGGTCTTCTCATTAAGATAAGAAAAGACGGAGACATGTGACCTCCACAACTGTGAAAGGACTAGCCAAGGTAATTGAATAAAAAATGTTTTTAGGGCCAGCCCCGGTTGCCTAGTGGTTAAGTCCGGTGTGCTCCACTTCAGCGGCCCAGGTTTGGTTCCTGGGTGCTGACCTACACCACTCCTCTGTCAGTGGCCATGCTGTGGTGGCGGCTCACATACAAAAAGAGGAAGATTGGAAGTGGATGTTAGCTCAGGGTGAATCTTCCTCAGCAAAAAAAATAAAGCAAAATACTCGTCATTTAAAAAAAAATGTTTTTAAATAGGAGTGAACTATATTAGAATAAAACATTAAAGTAATAATGATAGCTTACCTTGAAACCACAGAACAGACAATTGCAAAAAGATTTGAATTGTTTCAAGTGTAGCATTGGTTGCCAAAAATATGTATGGCTAAATAAACAAAGATTATAGAATGAATGTTATTTTCCTTTTCTCCATTTCATGCATCTACTTTTTAATTTTTCTTCCATCCAAAAATATTTTATTAAAATTTTTAATGAAAGTTTTTATGAAAATATATTAAAATAACCTATATATCTAAATAAGAAATTAGAGTCACTTCCATAACCTGCAGCCTAATGAAGCACTAAAATGCACAAAGCTTTCAATATGTTTCTTGAATGTTTACAAGTATTATTAATATATTGTACCTCATTCCACTTAACTTGCTTATATGAAAAAGTAATCTGCTTTTCCATGGAGCTAGAAAATTATGATCCAGAATTCTTCAATGGGAGTGAGTTTATTAGAAATTTACCTTATTCAAATTCATCTTACTCATCATTCCTCCCTTCTCTTCTTTCGCTCTCTCTCTTTCACACACACACACACACACACACACACACACACACACACACACACACTGCTGAATGAGCTTTACATGCATTAGTTCATTTAATATTCACAACGTCCTTCCGATATGTGAATTATTATCTCCTTGTTTAAAATGGGAAAACACAGCCCCAAAAAGGGTAGTCCTGATGTGCTCTAGGATTCATGGGGAAGGAAGTGGCAGCACTGAGATTCATGCTCATTATTTACCTCTCAAGTCCCCACAGAGAAAGGTGATTGAAAACTGACAAGTAATTCCTCATAAAAATTATATTCTGGTGAGAATATCTTGGAGCAATTGATTGATATATTTAAATTAAAAAACGTTGGAAAGGAAGTGGAATTATTGTTCCTGAGCCTCCCCCCAAATGTTACTGGTATATCTAGGCAATGCAAACAATAATGTTCAGACTATCAGAACTATGTATAAAAGCTCTCCCCAAAAAGTTCCACTTAAAAGTTTGTCCTTGGAGTGGTTCTGGGTTATCTTCCATTTCACTCTCATTTCCTCTTATCCCAGCCATAAATAAAGCAAACAGAATTGGGAGACATTGATTTCCACGTTAATGTTAAATTTGTACCTACTTATGTAAAAGTGAAAATAATTTTTTCATCAAGCTAAATATTCTAATATTTGCTTCCTTGCTAATAAAATTGAAAACCAGAAAGATACTGTATAATTTTGAATCTTATAGTCAATGTATTTGGGAAATAAAATAGCATTGATTTGGGGGGACATTTACTCCTCATGCTCTTTATTTTTCATGTGGAAAAAATTGCTAGTGCCTTAGCCTCACACTAAATTGATCAAAGAAACTCTTTGTTGGTGGGTTCTACATAACACATAGTATAGCCAACACTTGTGGCCTTTACCTCCCCACTGGTCATTCATTCTCTCCCATGGGAAAAGGAATGAATTACTGATGTAGTAATCTTTGGAGAAGCATGTTTGACTCAGCCAGCCTGTTCTCAGACCCACATGTTCTGGTCTGCTCTCTGTCTTGCAGTAAGGGGGCCACTCATGATGGGGGAAGTCGGTAACTGTCCAGTGCTTTTGGGATGAATCATTAGCAAGCCTACATGCCCGCAGATCTAAAGTCATTTTCAAATCAGCTATATCAGTGATAAAGGTCATATTCTGACCATGTGGGGGATCAGAATTTGCCACCCCAAAATGTGTCTCTTTGGCTTGATTAGTTTTTAAGAACAAAAGACTCAGGAAGAAACTCTGACCTTCTTCCTAAGTATCTAAAAGAATTTAAGACAGAAGGCCTGTTCCAGGAAGGAACATAAGATAGAGTACAAGATAAACTAGTTGTCATAGACAGGAAGGAACCTAGCAAGGGCCATTTAATCAAAGTCCTCTCCATCTCTCATTGTCTTTACAAGGCATGCTCATCATTTGTTTATTCAACATTTGTTTTTCCATCTCCATGTAAATTGCCTTCCTCCCCTTTGAAGTCCCAAACCACTACCCCCAACACTTCCCTTTGTCTTTAGCTGAGGATGGTATTTAAGATAGTGGTTTCTGCCATTTTGGTGAATGACTCAGATTTCCTGGGTTTCCCTCATGTGTACATGTTATTAAATGTTGTTTGATTTTCTCCTGTTATTCTGTCTCTTGTCAATTTAGTTCTTAGACCAGTCAGAAGGATCTAGAGGGTAGAGGAATAGTTATTCCTACCCTACAACCATCAAGTTCATGCATTTATCACTCTATTTGATCTGGAAATGGATGAGTAGAGGACCTGTTACTTATATATCACTCCCTCCCACACAACTTTGAGAAGAGAATTTCCATTATACTTTACCTTCACAGCTGAGCACTAAGGAAAGGAAGTGACTGAAGTCACACAACAGTGTGGTATGTTAGCATGTTTGGGGTGATCATGGGTGTCAGAGTGGGAGATGGAGAAATCAAACTAAAATAGAAGAAATAAGCTTTAAATTACATGCTGAGATTGTTTCTCATTCAAGATTAAATAGGTGCCCACAAGCCACATACATCTTTTAAAACTAACCTTCACCCTGAGAGTTGGGCAGGGCAGGTTAGGGCCACAGAAACTGAAGTCAAACAGGTCTAGTTTGAATTCCTGTTGAGCCATTTACAACGGGTATGACTTTAGGCAAGTTACTGAACCTCTCCAAGCTTTAGTTGGCTAAATGAGAGTTCACCTTATGAGCTTTACATGAGGATTATGTAAGATAATGTTTGTAAGACCTTTACTACAGCATTTGGCATATAGTAATCAACAGATATTAGATATTATTATCATTACTTTGTAAATGA
This sequence comes from Tapirus indicus, assembly GCA_031878705.1. Classification (NCBI taxonomy): domain Eukaryota; kingdom Metazoa; phylum Chordata; class Mammalia; order Perissodactyla; family Tapiridae; genus Tapirus; species Tapirus indicus. The sequence goes on from CM062923.1 coordinate 65,017,222, forward strand.
CGACCTGACACGTAAAGAAAATAGGCAATGTGATTAGTATCACAAGGCTACAAAATGGCAGAATGAAGCTAATATTTATTGTTTTTAACGTTCTTTAACATCACACCCACTTTCATTCCCATGAACTTCAGTTAGACTATGCCTTGCTTTCTTTGCATATTCAATTCTGTGCTTGAGATAATCTACATCCAATCTTTCTGTTCTACAGTGCAATTTATCAATTCTAATGCTATGAGATGTTATCTCCTCCATGAAGCTCTCCAGGATCATCAGGAGGTGCTTGCTCTTTCATTAATAAATTCAGCCTGGGCCTCTCATGTGGTACTCATCAGGAATCTGCTTGGGTTGAAATGAATTATGAATATCGTTCAGTTATCTTGCTGGATTTTATGTTCCTGGATAGCAGGGTTTGTGTCTTATTTCTTTGTTTAGTGTATTAACTTATATAGAATTTAAGTACTTACTAAGTGTTTGCCAAATCAAAAATAAATCAGCGAACTTGCCAATATTCATTTAGAAAGCACAGTATTTCTCAAAAAATTTGAGATAATGAGATTGTATAAGCAATGACAAAGTTAAATCCAATTAAAATGCCATAGGTCTCATATAAAAAAGAAATAATTCTCTAGGATGAAAGTTAGTTGGCATAAAATAACTTCTCACCCAAATGGTGCTTCTATTATATTTGGGTATCGACTATATGATTCCTCCAACTGTTTTATAGAGAGATTTATATTGGGCAATTAATACTTGATGTCCAGCTATGAGTTGAGAGAAACTTGTTTTTCCCATATTATTGCTAATTCCCACAACAAAATCCCAAGGACTACTAATAAGTTTTAGAGTCATCACAGGAGCTATTTAAAAAAGGTGTTACATTGTAGTGAAAATGGAAAATGGAATAATACACAAACCTACTGGCAACAGGTTGATAGATTTGCCTTTAAAAAGTTATTACGTTTTTTACTCCTGATACTGCTTCCTAAATAATATCACACCAATACTGACACTTGTTTGATATAACTTTTAGTTTTAGTCTGTTTTTGATCCAAACTTATGGTTAGATTCGTGACACATAATTTAATAAGTAAATGGATTTAATAAATTTAATTCACTTTGAGAGTGACATCACTATAAATAGTAAGATATTTAATTCATTAAATGAATGAATGAAGGAGTAAAATGCTTAATGGTATAGTTAGCACTACACCAAGTTTTAGAAAGTTTAGAGAAGATACTTGATTCGCACTTCTTTGCAAGGACGCCCTTAATCTCAGAATTTGGATAATATTTTCATCTTTTGTTTTTTTCTTTTCTAGACGAAGATCTAAATTCTATGTTACCATTCTGCCTGAAGGATGGTTGATTATCCACAGCTGTTTTCATAGAGGACATCCTGCTCTCCTGAGCAGAGACAGGACTGGTGTAATGTGAGTGAGGCATTCATCTCATTACAAAATTTCAGAGATGACAAAAAACACAGTGATCAAGATAAATATTATGTTAATGCAACATTTAAAAGAAATCCAATCAACAAACTATGGCCAGCAAATTGGTTGCCTATTTTGTTAGTAAAGTTTATTGGAAGTAGCAATACTAGGTAAGTGTGTGTTCCATGTTGCTGGGATTTAGGCCAAGAAACGTGCTGATACTGATTAAATCACGTCATGATAGAAATTGATACTTAGTATAATATGTTGATCTGCTCAAGTGGTATCTGAGGAATATAGAGTGAAGGTTTTTGGGAAACTATGTAAATCCAACAGTGATTATTACAGAGATCATAGAGTTTGAACACCTTTCTCTTCAACCAACAAACAAAATGTGCCAATCACTGCACTCTCACTGGAATAAGTTCTTTTGAATTTATTTACGCTTCTTCAACTGTGTTGACTATATGGCCTCTACGGGCCCATATTGAATGGTTGAATCCAAAAAGAAGACAAGAGTTGTAAACCCTATTTTGATGAAAAACTGAAAATGGTCTTAGCAACATACATTTAATCAAATCATCCTGATAGCTTTGAATGGTGAGATTTTTACCTGAACCACTGAGACAAACGTTATATAAGGAGGTAATGTATGTATTGTTTATTTCAATAAATAATCATTTATTGATTACTATACCAAGAGGTTTATTAGATAAAGCCACATAATTTGATTTAGGAATTGTCATTCACATTTTATAGATGAAAAAATTTGAGACCTAAAGTAAACTAATTACCGGTGGACAACTATTTGAACAACTTTCTCACTTGCAAGTCCATGTTCTTTGTACCAAAGCACATTGCTGAGAATAAACTTAGAAGCTATTTAACCCAATTGTCTTTCATTATGAAGAAAATGATTCTTGTCCTGATTAAAAGCAGAATGAGGGCTAGATCCTAATCTTCTGACTCCCCTGGACAGGACTTTTTCCATTATCCATAGTAGTAGAAGTGCAATTGTCTCACCTGGATCCTATTTACCGCAGGTGCACCCATCCATGGCTGCTAAAATGCTCAGAGCTGTACCTTTTTCTACATTAGGAGCCATCATACTCAGAAATGCTGAGGAAGGGAGGGAGGCCTATAGCCAGTGACTGACTGATGCGAGGTTATCAAGAACCCAGCTCCCTTGCCACAAGGAGGAACTGCTGTGGTGCCATGGATGCTTCAGAGTTCCCTGTGAGGTCATGTTGAAACTTGACTTCAGCAGAACGGTAACATTGCTTGGCTTCTTCTGTCTTATCCTGTGCCCTGGTTCTTCCTTCTATTTCCACTTTCTAAATGCATATTTCTAGCCCAACCTGCTTTTCTAGGCACTATACTCAAATACTATTGGCATCTCCCATTAGATGCTTCATCCTCATTTCAAACATGATCTATCCACACTAAAATCTCCTCTGCCTACCATCCACACTTCAGGGACATATGCTAGAGACTGTACTAAGTGCTACAAATACATACCATATGTGCACACACAACACATAATCAATATACAAAACTTTAACAAATATATACGAGATAAATAGAGTCTCTGGCCTCATTGATATTATAGCTTAAGATGGAAATATAATATTATATATAGTCACCATTCAGTTTAATCAGAGCTAAGTAGAGAAATTACAAGATACTATGGCAGCGTATAGCAGGCATATCTAATCGAGTCTGGGATCAGGAACTGTTCATGGAATGCTTTCCAGAGGAAGTTCTATTTGATTTAATTAATAAAGTTGGCTTAATAAAGGTATATCAAACTTTTTACTTAGAAAAATGGAAACTACATTTATGGTATTTATAGCATTATGAATTTTTAAATATGATTAAGAGGCAAAAATAAAATCTCAGTAAGTTTCCAAATGTACACATAGGACATATTCTTTGAACACCATGAACTAAAATAGATGTGAGTAATACAAGTTTGAATCCATGATAAAAAATCAAACTACTCAATACTTTGTTTCAAAAAATGTTCCCAGATAACTTCTCAATCAATGAGGAGATAAAATCTAAAATAAGGACAAAAATAAAATGAGAACAATAAGAATACAGCATATGGAAGTTTACAAAACACCAGCAAAGCTCTATTTTGGTATTTATACATAAATAAGTTTATTATACCAAGAAAAAATTAAAGGTCTGAATTTAAGCTAAAGATCATCTCACAAACACACACACACACACACAAATGACCTATATAAGGTAAAAGGCAATATAAAGATATCTGAAATTAATTAAAAAACAGAAAAAGAAAAATATGATTAAAAAATAAACATGGTAGACCACTGAAATATACAATGTTTTCACAAATTTGACTAGGATAAACATCACTAATACAGATGGAAATTAAAACACTAATGATAAGTACTAAAGGGATTAAAATTATAAGAAACACTATATGTATGCCAGAAATTTGAAAAATGTGTACAAAATGGGCAATTTTCTTGATAAAATGCAATTCAGCTTAACTCAAGAAGTAGAAAACTTGAATAAATAAATTACCATGTGGAATATTTGTCGAAAAAATTCTGAGAAAGGTTAATTCATTTTTTTACACTAGTAAAAATAACTTTTTCTACCTCTCTACCACCTGGAACTACAATCAAAATTTTGGGAATATGAGGGGCAGGCCCACCCCTAATCTTTGAAGGGCAGGGGCAATAGTACCAATCAAGTCCTACCTACTAACTACATGTTTAAATATTTAAAAGGTGGAAGTAAAGATACCCAGCTGGTTAATAAGATATGGTATACTTTCTACCCACAACAGATACACTTTTTATTACTCAAATTTTTACTTTCTCATGAAATTACAACTATGGTATGTAACTTCCTTTTCTTTTTCAAATTCTTCAATGGGGAATATCACTGAAAAAAAGAAAAAAATCTAAAAATTACAGCATGTTGTTCAGTTGACTAAAACTACTCTTCTTTTGAAATTTAGAAAAGTTATATTTTCCTAAAATATTTAAAAATAATTTCAATCTTTTCCAAAGTGAAATAGTCAAACAGATCTTCTTGATTTTTTTTGTAAACCATGCCAAATAACTGTAGATAGCATAAGTTCAAAATTAATTTGACTTTCTACGGAAGAACACAAATGCTTCTAGTGTTATCACACGTCTCGTGTATATTAAACCAAATTGTTTTTACAGAATTTAGATGGCATTACCATTGTGTATCCAAGAGGGGTCTTAAAGTCAAATTTTATGTGTGCTTCACAACACATATCATCTTTGGGCGGATTCAGAAAGCATCATGCATCATATTTGAATTTTTCCAAAGAAATCATTGTTATTAGCTCAGTAACCAAACTATAGACTGTACATGGAAAAAAGAAAGCTTCTGATTTTCAGTCCAAATTCTAGCTTGTGCATTTTCCCCTTGCTGTTGACAATATTTAAATTACTCAAATAAAGCTAAAAATTTAATTTTTGAAAATAAATCAAATGTCATTAAATATTTTAATAAAATAAAGTAATTCACAAATCTTGTATTTAAGAATCCATCTAGTTGTCGGTATCAAAATTGGTATCATACCTTACTAATGTTACTTGTAGAACCACATATATATATAAATTGGAAAGAAATATAAGTTATTAATATCACAGAATATTTTTCAGTCACTGTGTGCAACTGTTGTATACTGTTAGGACAGAGTAACATGTATGTGGGGAACACATGGATATGAGGAACACATAGAGAAACAAGAAAATGGAAACTCATCCGTTCTGGGAAGTGCTTACGCCAGAATCTACAGAACTCACGCTAAGAGAAAAGATTCAGCAAGTTAATTCATTTTGTGTCATCTAAATTCTCCTATTGCTTAAAATTTCACTGTTCTGAAATGGACAGCGGCACAGCTCATACATCTTGCGGGCATTCGGCTATAGTTACCCTTTGTTTGGAAGACTAGGGTGAGAGATGTAGAGAAATGTTTCACTGGTGCTGAGTGATGGTTGTGTCACAGGGGCCCTCTTGTCCAGGTCTTGGATTGCTAAGGAAGAGAGGAGTCAGTCTAAGAAAAAATGCCAAGATCTTGAGGATGGCACTGAAAGAAACAGAGAGAATTGGGTCTTTGACGATGTCATTGAGCCCCTGAAATAATCACTCCTAGAACACACCTGCCTCTAGAATTCTTATGTGAGAAAATAAAAGTCTATCAATTTAGGCTACTTTTAGTTGGCATATCAGTCAGGATTCGAACAGCAAAGCAGAAACTGCTTTATGTATTTCAGGTATGAAGAAGTTAATGTGGGAAGTATGAAAGCATTTGGATATGTGGGGGAATGGAAGTCAAGGAAACCACCACTGAATATCTCGACTTGAAAAGCTGAAGTGTGAGTCTCAGAATTCACATGAAAACTGCCGTAATTCTTAAGAATCTATAGAAGTTACCACTGACTACCCAGATAATATCAGCAAATCAGGATGTTCTCAAGAGCTTACTGGTAAATTACTGTAGATCTCCTGTCTACCACTCATCTGGCTACAACTGCCTCCAGAGGTCAAAGGTCTCTGTCTCTCCTCAGCTTTCTAAATCTTGCACAGTGGCCTCTCGTTAGAAGAATCTGACTCTTAACCTATGGAGAAAGGGACCGTGGGTAACAGGTACTGGATACTGCTCTTTGGCATCCACAGAAAAGAGTGTAGATGGGGGCTGTTATGACACCAAGTTGACTACAGACAATTCAACGTGTTTGGTTTTTCTAACATTTACAGCAAAAAGTACCCACATCAGAGCACTAGAAGCATTCAAATTAAGTAAAGGAAAAAATGACTATTTTTTAAGAATATCTATTATAACATACTTAAAAAAATTCAAAGTTAAATTTCACAGTGTTTTCTTTACATACAATATGCTGAAGTTATCAAAATGCTTCACAATCCATGACGCAAAAGATCCCTTGATATATAATTAATTAAATTCAGTAACATTCCAACTTGTTTTCGGAAATTTGCTATGTGTTTTTCTGTATTATTTTAAATTGTTTAACATAAGCATGTACTATATTCTAATAAGTTTATTGGGTGGGAGGAAGTCACTTTTTACCCTACTTATTTTTGCTACAATTACATGCCTCTGAAAATATGAGGATTGACTTACAGCTTGAAAATACATAATAGACTATTAACACTTAATATTTATAAATATTTTCTTTGGCACTATTCCACAGAAATATGCAACAGGTTAACACTGGAGAGATGAATTATAAAGAATTTAAAAGGCTAGGCATTTATAGCTTAAACAACCAGGACCATTATACACGTATTTAATAAACTTTAATAACAACAAATAGGAAAACTTAGCACCAACTGTAAAGAACTATATCTAAAACTAAGATCATTCATTTATTCAAAATTTATCAAATAGCTGCTAGCTGCATTTCAATGCACTGTATGCAACTAAGGTTATAAATATAGATAATGTCAAGTTTATGTCTTTAACTTACTATGATGATTATATATATAATATATAATACATTTTATATATTAGACATATATATGTATAATGAAACTGTAACAGTTCAAATTACAAATTTAATAAATTCCAAAATATAAGCATTAATAAAATACTACAATAATGAAAAATAAGGATAATTTTAATTCTCATTTTCTAATTTCTAGACTGGTGGGTGACCATATAATTTCCCATCCAAACAGGATATGAAAACTCTTAAGAAAGACTAGTGGGTGCTGTTAATTCAAGTGAGTCCTCAGGTTCAAACAAGAATATATGATCACTGTATGGATAGGAAATGGCTTCATAGAAGAGGTGCTATCTAAAATGGATCTTAAAGATTGAGTCTTGTAGGAAAACTTCCATATGTGTAGAAAAGTCATTAGCCTTCCAGGACAAAAGGATATCACAACTTCTCATTATGGTTCTTGAGTGCTCATATTAAAACCCAAATATATTACCTTGAAGAATGAAGATGTATATAACACATATACATGTATATGATATATACAATATAACACTTATTAATATACTAGAAATAACAGTTTATTTAGCTTGCTATTGTCATTTGCAAAATGTTAGTGGCAGTGGAAAGAAATTTATACTTTTAATAAGAGGATAACATTGGCCAGAATTAAGTGGAGATCTTAAATAGTTAAAGGGCAATGTGAGAACTCTGGACACACACAGGACATCAAAATAGGACAGGGGAGGAGATAAGAGACAAATTGCTATTTAACAGCTTTAACTTGAACCTAACATTTATGGAATTGAATTTAAAAGTAAAAAAATATGTATGAATACTTAATATAAGAACAATAAAAATATGAGAAATAAACCATTTTAAAAAGAGGAAGGCTGAAATTTGAGAATGATTGAAGAAATAACTCCAGCACCACAGATTGCTTTATTTCAGTTCTGAAAGAACACCAGATTATTTTTCTTTCTATAAATTTCTTGGTCTCCTCCCTTTGGCTTCATGAGTCCCAATTACTAAATCTGCTGCTAAATTTGGCAATTTTTTCTCTCTGATATCAATAGGCTACTTTTTTAAATTAAGGCATCATGAATTTGTACCTCTAGTACAATGTTGAGGAGTGGAAATAGCGGCCATTGTTGCCTTGTTTCCAATCTTAGTGGAAATATCTCCATAGTTTTCCCATTAAATAATGGGAATAAATTAAGACATCCTCAAATAAGCATGTTCTAAGGAAATTACTTTTGAGAATACTGAGGTCATGCAAGAAAATAGGAATGTGAACCTGAAACATTATTTACTCTTTATAATCTACACATGCCAAAAAGTAAAACAGAATAGCAAAATTGTCATTAGTTTTCTATATATCTGTATTATATGAAATGAGGAACAGCATTAGTTACTATTATTTCAGATTGCTGATTTTAGAGATTATTAGACTTAAAGAAAAAACCCCTCTTACGACTTTCTATTCAAATACATTAATATAACTTTAATATAATGTTTTATTTGAAATAATTGGGGTCAATCTATTATACCTCTAAAATACTGTTCTGTTAATCTTTATACAATAAATCACATATTTAAAATGTAAATGAGTTGGGAAGCAGCACACTGGAATGGGGACTCAGTGAGGTATATTTTATGACTTTGCAACTATTTTTCTATAAAACCTTGGGAAATTAACTCATTTTAGCTGAATGTCAGTTATTTCATCTGTACAGTGAGCAACTCTTATGCCACGCTCATTCTCCCCATCCATTTACGTAATATATCATTATGATAAGAAATGATATTAGGTTAATTATTTTTCTTTCCTTTATTGAAACTTGATGTCTTCCAAAAGCATAGAGAAGGTTCTAGTTCTTTTTCTTTGCATGCATTATTATCAACCAGGGGAAATACTGTGTTAATTCTATTTTGATTTAAGTTTTCTTTTCCACTCTTAAGAGAAAAAGAAATACACACACACACACACACACACACACACACACACGCACACACACATAAACATGATTTTATGTTGATATAAGTTTCAGTTAGGTTAGACTGGATCATGTTGCAGTACAGTAGAACTCTGAAAATCTCAACAGTTTACAAGACAAACTTTTATTTCTTCCTCATGTAAGTTGTACCTTGAGGGTTGCTTTGCTCATTGCAACTTCTCTCAGACCAAGGGCAACTGAGACTTCATTTCAACAACCTCCTGTCACTGCCTCATTAGGAAGGGGCCTCTGGAGGGTCTTGCACAAACAATCTGAAGCTCTGACCTGGTAGTGACACATGCCATTCCCCATGCCACTCACTGGCTGGAATAGCGCCCCATCCCACTACCAGGGCCCAGAAGGTTCAGCTTTCCTCATGTTGGTTTGAGGTCAGAAGGAGAAGACCTGAATATTCAGAAGCAGCTCAAAAGCTCACATTAGGCAATGCTATTGGCTCAGAAATCATAAATATGTTTGCCTCCATTAGTTTCCGATACAACATGGTCAAAGTGGTTGAGTGATTCTAGCTCATTAGTTATCATCAGAAAGACTGTTAAAATTAAGAATAGTTGTAATTCAAGCAAAGTAAATTGAAAATTTATTATTTGGAAGCAAGCAGGGGTGAAAGTTTAGAGACCACTAAAAAGACCTAGATATATCTGGTACATAATTTATAACCAGATAATCAGATAACCAGATAATAATCTTTTTTAAAAAGATTCATATAGTTATAAAATCAGTGAATTGACTTATTTGTTTTCAATCATCGACATTTCCCCAGCTACTGGATGAATTTCATTCTTACACTACAGCACAAATTCACCTCCTCTGTAGAGGCTTCTCTACCAGAACTAATCTAGTTCCCTTTGGTTACTCAGTCAAACATAGACCCAGATGATCTCTCTCTAAGCATTCCACTTCCTATCTTCTTAGTGATTATTATTATGTCTCCTACATACATTTTTTTTCCTTCTTACTTGTGATCACCACCCTCTTCAAACTGTACATGCTACATGGTCAGGGACCCCATCTGCCCTGTTAGTCATTGTATCTTGGGAGCCTACCACACGGTGACTGCTCTCTCCAACTTCCGAGTTCCTCTATGTCTTTGGTGTCTGGACCTCTGCTTTGGCACTTTGGACCCTCGGATCACAAAACTTCCAATGTTCTTCTGATAGTACTTATTGGATGCTAAATCATTAAATATTATTATGTATTCTCTATGGGGACATTAAATAATCTTCTGAAGATACTTCTAGAAGTCAGAGACTTGACTCTTAATAATAATAATAATAGCAAATACTTATCCAGCACTTGCTATGTAGCAGATAATAAAGTTTTACATATTTTAGCTCACTGGCCCCAAACAACCACCCTTTGAGGCTGGTACTATTAATATGCTCATTTTACACATGAGGGAATTAAAAACAGAAAGGGTGAGCAATTAGCCCAAGATCAAATGGCTAAAAAGTAGTAGAGCAAAGATTTGACCTCAGACATTCTGGTCCCAAGGCCTGTGCTCTCACTCACTAAGCTAGAATCCTCCTTAATGGTGGATGCCACCTTCACTAAAATTTCTAAATTTGGAGTAGTCATTTTCTTTGTTTTGTTTTGTTTTTGCCTTCTATAAAAAAGAAAAACAAAAAGATTGAGACTAAATGACTCCCAGATCCCACTTTCCTTTTCTTGAGTCTATGAGTAAGGTTAGAGAAACGGTTTTAAATTGCAAACCTTTGCAATTTACAAGAAGTTTCACAATTTCTGCTCAGATATAATTGACAGAAGTGACACAAATCTCACTTGTAACATCCGATGCTGTCATGTTGTTGTACTTCAAAAACAAGGAACAATTATAGCTGCTCAGTAAGGGAGGTTTACTCGTTATAACTAATTAACAGCAAACATAAATTAGTTTCAAGAATGCCACACCCAAAATAAGTGGAAGTGTCACATGTTATAACCAAGAGAAAGTCAGGAATCAAAGGCATTTGAAGCAACCACTCATAAACACATCACAAATTTCTCTGAAAATTTCAAAACTTCTTTTTTTTAGCACTTCAATGTCTCCAAGAAGTGGTTAGATACAGATTCTTAATTTCATGATAAAACACATGTGGCAAATGCTCAATGAAGCAAATTTCTTAGAACCTTTACTATGATGATAGAATCCTATACTTCTCTTAGAAGAAACGGCCTTTCCCCACTTACTTAGCTGTGGAACCCCTATTTCTCTCATGAAGCATCTTGTGTAATTAATGGTCCCTGAAACATCCATTGGGAAATACTGGTTTTGGAGTTAAGGGAACACAAAATAAAAAATAGTGAGTTTATTTTAAATGCCCCAGGAACTTGAGAAAAAAACAATAACACTTTAGCTCTTTTAATAATGTAACTTTCTGATCAAAAGTTTAATTCCATATATATATATATATATCTATATATAGGTACATGTAAATATATAATTACTTACATATTGTTTACATGTAAATACATAATCGTTGTAGTGTGTGTATATATATATTAAACATATTTATTTATTTCAAATACAAATAAACACATTTGTTTATTTCAAATACAAACCCTTCCTCAACTGAGTTCTGGACAAAGCAATTAACTTTCTAAAATGTTTATGAAGAACATGAATATCCATACTAGGAAACTCTCTTTAATGGATGTATCCATGTTCTAAGAACATTTTATAGGGGTAAGGATTTATAAGAATCACTTTGGTTAGGGTAAAAATGTTCAGTAAAATATAATCTTCTCTCATATTTTTTTCCCCAAGCTACAACTCACTGCTACAAAGGTCAGCAGTTATAGTCCTCAGCGGATTCTTAGAATGTACAATGAGGGAGTTTGAAATGATTTGTTCTGTCACCTGTTCCCAGAAAAACTGACATAATTTAATATGATGACTGTTCTCCTTTACCTCATTAAACTGGTAAAGGAGAGCTAGATAGAATCCAAGTTATTTATGACTCACTACTTATAAAATATGAGTTTGGGATTTTAAACCCTACTTTCCACAACTGCTTTCCTACTCCCACTCACTAGCCAAAACCATCTGTATGCATATAATAGAAAACTTGGGGCAAAATTCCTTCTAAATGAGCCAAGAGAATGTGCACATCGCAGTGTAAATATACACCACCACTTTTGGCTTTTAGCAAAACAATGATTTGAGAAGTGTTATGCTTTATACTGCAAAAGAAGAAAAGAAAAGAGGAAACATTCAAAGTATGAACAACAAACAATAAAGAAAAAGAAACACAGAATTTCGAAATTTATCAGCTAGGACTCCAGTGTAGTGGTTGATAGCCTGAATTCTTAGAGTTTAACTACACAGGTAGTAACAGGGGTCTGCAAATAATATTTTAGAGTTCCCAAAACTAAAATGGGAGTCATCTATCATAGGAGTGCTCAAGAAAAACTGTTACATTTTCTTGCTTTTGCCTAGAATTAGTTTAAGCAGAGGTGCTCACTTTGGTTATGTAATGCTGATCTCTGGACATTCAAAATTATATGTTTAATTGATTGGATTTTTGAAAAAAAGAAATAACTATCACTTAAAAATAATAGTTTGAGACTGGCCTGGTGCCATAGTGGTTAAGTTTGCATGCTCTGCTTCAGCGGCCCAGGGCTTGAGGGTTTGGATCCCAAGCACAGACCTACACACCGCTCATCAAGACATGCTGTGGCGGCGTCCCACATACAAAAAGATAGAGGAAGATTGGCAACAGATGTTGCTAAGGGACACTCTTCCTCAGCAAAAAAATAAAAAATATATTACTTTGGTTGACAAGAGGTTTATTACAAATTATCAGTATATGTAGGGTAGTAAAATTCAATTCCAGAAACAGAATGCCATAAAGAAGAGGCAATTTTTCAAGCAGATGGACCTATACCCAAAAGAAAAGGTTTGCATCCTTCCAAGTTCCCCAGTGGACTAAATGAAATGGGCATGAGAGCAAAAATTTAACATATGCCAAGAAGAAACAACATCCCATAGCATTTCTAATAAATCTCATAATATTCAAAATTACAACTTGCTAAGACTTTATTATAGATAAATGGGATATATTATAAATAGTTAGCCATGAACCTAACCTCTTCAATTTGTAAAGTACTTACCAAGTTTCTAAATATGATTTTTTCATTATGCTTCTTTTCAGAGGTACTACTAGGGAAAGATGTCATGGATGCTGTTTCAGATCTGTCATATATAATCTTCTAATCTGCCAACTTTTTGCAACTAAAAGATGAGCTCATGTACAAGTTGACAAGAGGTGGTGATGAGTCTAGGCTTTCTCGAAGGTTGTTAAAAGTTTAAGTCCCCCCATTGTGCAGATGCTCTCTGAATTGGCTTGGAAATTTTTATAATGACAGCTGCTGTCAGGTGAGATGGTAAATTATTCAGTTCAACTGGGAATGTTGTCAGTAACAGTAAAAGGGTGCTAGAAATAGAAGTGGTCCCAGATAGTGGAGAGAATGATTTGTGTAAACTTATCAAATCTCTATGGGAATCCTGGATGTTTCATTTTCCCCCAGGTATGCTTTAAAATCATCACTTCTGCTGCTGATTACACTTTCTTTACATGGAAAGTGAAGCGAAAAACTTAACCAGATTAGCTGAAATAGGAAAAAACCCAGACAAGTCAATCTGGAGACTTTGGCCCTGACATCCTCAAGTCTGACAACTCTTTATAAATGATATTACTACCAATTACTATTATTAGTAGCAGAAGTACCAATACAGGCATACCTCAGAGATATTGCAGGTTCAGTTCCAGGCCACTGTAACAAAGTTAATGTCACAAGAAAGTGAGTAATACGAATTTTTTGGTTTCCCAGTGCATATAAAGGTTATGTTTACACTATACTGTGGTCTATTTAGTATTCAATAGCATTATGTGTGGAAAAAACTGCACACTCCTTAATTTAAAAATATATTATTGCTAAAAAATGCTAACCATCATCTGAGTCTTCAGTGAGTCATAATCATTTTGCTAGCGGACGGTGTTGCCTCAATGTTGATGGCTGCTGACTGATCTGGGTGGTGGTTGCTGAAGGATGGGGTGGCTATGGCAATTTCTTAAAAATAAGACAACAATAAAGTTTTCCGCACTGATTGACTCTTCCTTTCATGAACGATTTCTCTGTAGCATGTGCCGCTGTTTGATAGCATTTTATCCACAGTGGAAACTTTTTCAAAATTGGAGTCAATCCTCTCAAACCCTGCAGCTGCTTTATCAAGTAAGTTTATGTCATATTCTAAATCCTTCATTGTCATTTCAACAGTCTTCACAGCATCTTCACCAGGAGTAGATTCCATCTCACGAAACCACTTTCTTTGCTCATCCATAGGAAGCAACTCCTCATCCATCAAAATTTTATCATGAGATTACAGCAATTCAGTCACATCTTCAGGCTCCACTTCTAATTCTAGTTCTTTTGCTCTTTCTACCACATCTGCAGTTACTTCTTTCACTGAAGTCTTGAACTCCTCAAAGTCATTCATGAGGGTTGGAATCAACTCCTTCCCAACTCTTGTTAGTGTTGATGTTTGACCCTTCCCATGAATTACAAATGTTATTAATAGCACATAGAATGGTGAATCCTTTCCAGAAGGTTTTCAATTGACTTTGCCCAGATCCATCAGAGCAAACACTATCTATGGCAGCTACAGCCTTATGAAATGCGTTTCTTAAATGATAAGACTTGAAAGTCAAAATTACTCCTTGATCCATGGGCTGCAGAATGGACGCTGTGTTAGCAGGTGTGAAAACAACATCAATCTCATTGTACATCATCAGAGCTCTGACTAGGCGCATTGTCAATGAGCAGTAATATTTTGAAAGGAATCTATTTTTTCTGAGCAGTAGGTCTCAACATTTAAAATATTCAGTAAACCATGGAGCCACCTTCATTAATTATCTTATGTAGGTCTTCTGGATAACTTGCTGCAGCTTCGACACCAGTACTTGCTGCTTCACCTTGCACTTTTATGGTTACTGTGTTTATTACATTTGTTTTATTTTTATTACATTTATTGATTAAGTTTGCAATCTTATATGTACATGGTTTGTGGCACCCCAAAACAATTACAATAGTAACATCAAAGCTTACCGATCACAGGTCACCATAATAATTATAATAATAATGAAAAAGTTTGAAATATTGCAAGAATTACCAAACTGTGAACCAGAGATACAAAGTGAGCAAATGCTGCGGGAAAATTGTGCCAACAGACTTGCTTGACATAGGTTTACCACAAACCTTCAGTTTGTAAAAAATGTAGTATGTGTGAAGAGCAATAAAGTGAAGCACAATAAAACAAGGCACCGCTATAAGTGTACCAAAGACTTTAACATATATATCCATAAATGCCTACAACTTTTAATTATCTCTCTGGAAGTGGTCAACCAAAATAGGTTACCATTTTATATTGGAATTTGAATCATTATTTTCTCTAAGTAAGTCAGGTTTAAGATGTAATGGAAGCTACCCAAGATCTGATAGCTGACTGTGGTATCCCAAATGAATAAGACTAAAATTATATCAGCCTTTAGTGTAAAGTGAAAGCCTTAGGACAGTTTCAGAGAGTCGTTATAATTATTGTTTTGTTTTGTTTGTTTCATTTTATTTTTTGTCTTCTCAGTGCTTTTTAAAATTCCTGAATTAGTTTCCAGTTTAAATTTAAACTGGAAATTTCACGTAAGTACGCAAATTCTCATCTTCTAAGGAAAATCAGAATATATGGGACCACAAGGATCACATTCAAACATGGTAAGAGTGAGCGCTAATGGAATAGCTGCAGTTCCTTGGAAATGCCCTCAGGCCACCATAGTCCCCAACTGCTGGCTTTATACAGCTAGGTTACCTACCTGGTCTCTATAAGCATCAGAGACCAAGAATTTTGCAACAGACAATGCAGAGATCCAAGTAGCAATAAGTTCTTACAAGTGAGTAGACAAAACAATAGGTGTTACCTATCTGGTATCACAAAATATTCAAATGTTACTTAGGATCTGAGAGGCCTGACAATACCAAGCAAGAACTTTTGGCAATGATTTTTACCCAATTGCCTTTGAGGTCCCTGGAGAGTAGCTGACAAGACTAAAGCAGGTCTCCATTGTATAAAGAGAGAAATGGACAGGTTACTCAACAACAACAATGACCAGGGCCCAGGCAAATGCTAAGTTTTACAACTTGGGGCTCCTACAGTTGGACGAGGAATGGTAAGCAAAGAAGAGAAAAGGATTTCGATAACTAGGTCACACTGTCATTGCTGGAAGAGCAGCACATATAACTTGAAACTGAGTCCCAGTAGAAATGGCTCATTTACTACCCTCTGCCTTAGGTCAAGATTGGTGTTGGAATCTGGCAGTGGGGCCAGGCTTACAGGTAGGGTTCCAGGACCCCACCACTGCTGTGAGGTTAAGAAAGGATGCAGAGAGTCAAGTTTGAGCTACAATAGTTGTGTGTTTCTGGGATGGAGTTCTAGAGTGTTGGCTTAGGAAACACAACTGATGGTTTTATCCTGATGATATAGCTTTTAAAGCTGTGGGGATATGGAAGAGAGAGTCAAGTAGAGAAGTTTCATTCAGAGGCAGTGGATATTCTTCACAGGAGATGCATACTTTGATATAGTCAGTGCACGGTAACTCCCTACTGTCCAGGGACTTTATGCTCAAAATGTTCTATTATAAGGTTAAGTTGAAGAAATATGCTGTTCCAGTAAGATATCTTAGAGAGACTTAAAACTCAAGGCAGCACTGTTCCTTAGCCTAGCAACCTGAAGTAGAGGGCACTTTCCCTCTTTCTAGGTTGCAAAGTCACTATTGCAACCCTAGACCTGAACTGAAAGTACATGATAAGTGTCAAGTGCCATTATCTGAAATGGCCTGGAATTCACAATGTTAGTGTCAGATATGCAGATCTGGGCAGTAAACCACATCCTTTCTCTGCACTGACATGGACCAATGTTATCAACCAAAGAGGGCATCTTCCTAGCAAACTGAGTCCAATGCAGATGTCACAGGGAGCAGCAGAAAATAGTACTGGTACTGGTACATGGTACTGACTAGCTGGATGATGTAGGGTAAAATACTGGGAAACACTTTCTCATACGTAAAATAAATATAACATTAGTACCTACTGACGGTTGTTATGAAGATTACTTGAATAAAACACACAAAGTGTTTAGAAGCAACTCTTCACTGAATAAATACTGATGATGCTGACAATGATGATAATGATGTTGATGGTAACAACTAGGTAGACTGCATTTGGAAGAAAACAAAATTTACCACCACCTAAAATAGAATTAAGCATTTTGAGAATTGGATTCTAGCGACTATTCTAGCTGATGGATCAGGCCAGGTGACTACATGACTTGTCCTGACTAACTCCTATTTATCCTTCTAGTCTCAGGTTTGATGCCACTTCTGGGAAACTTCCCTTGACAGGCTAAGTTGAATCAAGTGCTTCAGCTTTGTGTGCCCACAGCAGTCTGTCATTCCCTTATCGTAGCACTTTTTGTGATTCATTGTGAGGAACTGTTTAACTGTCTGGTCTCTCTCTCAGTAAGCTAAACTCCATGAAAGTTGGGGCCATTCCTATTTATGCCCTACACCAAGCACAGCACTAAGCAATTAAGAGGTGCTCAATAAACACTTACCAAATAAATGAATAAATTAACCTGTCAATTGTCATAACATACCTACCCACTCAGCCCCCAACTTGGGTAAGAGACCCATGAGTAAGACCATCAGATATAAAACCAGCAGCATCCAGAACTAGTGTGATTATTTCCAACTCAGGTCTAACGTGAAATTATTATGATATGAAAGAATAAGTCTGTTGGTATTATATAAGCCCAGAAATAATTTGAGAGATTTATAATTCCCCATGTTTAGAAATCAAAAGGGTGATTACTTATTCACTGGAAGGCTATGAACATTTTCCAGTCCTGGAATAAGGCAACATTTAAATACAGTACATTACAGCACTCAATATTCATTCACAGGGCAACTATCTGAGTAGCCCTTATCCTAGATTCAATGGATGCAAAAGTGAACATGATAATTACGGTCCTTTGTTTTCATGGAGATTATATTCAAGAGAGGAATAGAGAAAACAAAGAAATAAGAAGCTAAGCAAATGAGATCATATCAGATACTGAAAGGTGCCATGAAAGAAAATAATATTGGATAATGCGATTCAGAGGACTGGGAGGTAAGCATGGGGCTATTTTAGACTAGATAGTAATGACCCTTTATTTCAGAGATGCACAACAAGAAGTTACTAGCACTGAAAACATCTGGAAGACACCATTCCAAGCAAAAGGAACAGCATGGGTTAAGGCTCTGAGAAGGGAGTGTGATGTGAGCAAAAGACTAGGAAAGGAAAGGAGGCTAAAGCATAAAGAGGAAGAGGGATTTTGGAGTGAGCTGAGGTCAGAGAAGGAGGACGGCCTAGATCCTTTAGATGTGCACCATGGCAATTTGGATGTTATTCTGATTCCAATGGAAATCTATGGTTTTTTTTCAGCATCATTTAGGTTATAAAAAACCATCATGGCTATTATAAAGAAAATGTACCCATTCTGTTATGAATGCTGAATGAACACATTATATATAAGCTTCAGACATCATTAATAATGATGCTGCTAGAGATTTTTCCTCTTTTTTCAATGCTGCGTAATGATTTCAACATCCTTCTGGCTGAACATTGCAGTCCAATCGTTCTCTATTCTCCAACATCCCCAAAATAATTGTGTTGACAGATCAATAAAAACAGCCTTAATTGAGGCAGCATGGGTCACATTTCATATGAATGACAGCTAATTTAAATTGGGACCCCAAATTACCAAACTATAGAAAAGTCTCCTACAATAACTCCAGTTTATGGAGCACCACTGCCCAAATCCTCCCACAGAGGCAGTAAGGTTATTCACGGAAAGTTTTCCCTGATGTGCCTTCAGAGTCTGAAACATTCCATGCAAAACGTGACTGGCCATTTTTTCTTTGTTTTCAACCAATTGAAACTCAGATTGAAGAAACTTTAAAAATTATGTTTTTTCTGATTTCATTTTATCTTCTCACCAGAAAACTTTGGGGACACACTTAGATGTCCCCTTCTGCTCTCCTTGTAGCGTGTTGTCAGGGTGAGGTTATAACTGATGCTGACTCTCAAGCTGGCTGTGACTTATCCTCCACCGCAGAGTTGAGCTCACAGCATTTGGCCATTTGTTACAAATTCATATAAAGTTTCACAAGTAGGCCTCCTTGATATCTCATTATGCCACTACCTTTAAATGCCTATAACAATCACTGACAATTCTGGGTAATGTGGAGATTTTTGCAGGCCTCCAGGTTCTCCTTAACATTTCTGGCTCATAAATAAACAATGTATTATATGTTCCACCAGTTATTTCAAAATAAATCATATTCTATTTTTTCCTCTCTAGATGGAAGTGTTTCTGTATACTCTATTCCACTCTAGGTACTTGTTAATGAAAGCTGAATGAGGCACGATAGCTTCTTTTAAGGGGTATAGAGCATGGTGTGGAAGACAGCAATTTAACCAACAATTACACATTACATCTGCGAACTAGGTGCTATAAGGGACTTTAACCTCCTCCCCTTCACTCCCTCCCCCACGGAGTCATTGGTAGTCTCCTCTCCTGAGGCGAAGCTTCAATAAGACTTTGAAGGATAAGCAGAATTAATTATGTGAAGAAGGAATTCCTTCCATACATGAGGAGGCTGGCAGGATTGGGGATCCAGAGCAAATGTGAAGATTGTAGGAGGAAGACAACTTCCACTCACTGAGTCAGAAGGGAGGAAGGAAATGTTATAGGTGGAGATATTGGTCAATTGTTGGAGAAGGAGTTGGGATGGCCACAGTTCTCTCAGAAACTATGAGGTTAGGTTATCTATGGTGGGAGACGGAGTGGAGTTAGAGGGTGTTTAGGGAGAAGGACAACTGCTCGTATGGCCGGATTGGGAAGTAGGAGGCCAGAGGTTTAGACTGAACAATGAAGCCATGTACAAGGTAACGGTTTGTCAGAAAACGTGAAGGTCAGCAGCCTAGAAGTTTTGATAGAAAAGTAGTTACGTCATATACTAAAATATTTATATTTGGGGATGAATTGTACTACAATTCATTGTGCTATGAATTTGTACTACACAAAAAGAATTATTTGTGTTGGCTATTTGTACTACACAAATAGAATTATTAAAAAACTGGCACGTTTTAGAGACATCAGTGATTCTGTGATTCAATGCTAACAACTTACAAACGTGCAATTTCTCCACATGAGATTTTACTCCTTACCTGACCTCCGCTCTGATTTCTCCCTCCACTCAGCCTTCCCCACTCCTGCTGCGTCTAGAATACCCAACCTGCCTGATCATCACTCTTTGTCCCCATGTGGCTCCCTCAATTCCAATTTCCTATAGGACTTAAGACTTTGAATGGTTATCTAATTATCAAGGTTATAAACTCTTTATAGGAGAGAAATCTTGCCTTACTTTTTTTTTTCCCTTTTTGTTTCCTCTACAGGAGAATTCCAACCAAGTTGCACATTAAAACATAGAGTTGCCTCATCTTCACACCTAAACACGAACTCAGAATTCCCTGGAAGGGAGGGCCGGGCATCGGTGTTTTGGGAAGGTTCTCCAGGTCATTTCAATGTGCAGCTGTATCAACCACAGTGTTAGCACCTAGTTGGCACTCAGAGAAAAGTAGTGCGTTTGAGAAGCTTTTGTGCATAAGAAGAAAACTAGCCAATTTACTACCAGTCAAACTGCGATAGCACAAACATTACAACTGTTATCTTCTTGCAATGGCAGTGTCAATGCCCTTTAAATCACAGATGATGTTTTAGAGCTGGGTATTACCAACAATGGTGCAATTTAAATAAAGTCCATTTGTTGGAACACTCAAAGATGTTGTCAATATGACCATTACCTGCATCTAATTTATTTAGCAAAAAATAAAAAAAAAAAAAGCAAGGGTTCTAGTGAACTGTAATCTTCTTATGCCATTTCCTAAAAGGAATAAAAGGCAACAAAAAACAATTACACTGAAACAGTGCTCTGACCTCAATAAGCACACGTTGAAAATACTTTTATCTGGAAAAAGCCATTAGGAGAAACTGTGAACAAGGTGACACAGCTTTTGTGTGTTTTGGATAATAGTAACTCAGCAGGACCACAAAAGTAAAGCCCTATTAAATCTACCTTACATTCTACAATTCTTGCTTCTTCACAGAGTAACTCTTTGACTCCCGGTTTCAAAACTTTCTGTTCTCAGCACAGAATACAATAATACAGCCATCTATGCAGACTTTATGAGCATTACACTTTTCACTAGGATGTTAGACACTCTATGAATTCATTACAAATATACCAAGACGTATTTTACTGATAGAAATAATAACTAATTTTGTTGCTGATTTTTTCTAACATGCTAAGGATTGACCAGGCATTTGAAGGAGACAAAGAGCAAAATTGCTTTAGCTTTAACATTATCACCTCTGGGCCTCATGCTGCCCTTTTTCCACCCCCATTAGTTACAGCATCTTTTCTTCTTATCTCATGATAATACAACATTCATCCATTCCTGTCTTTTCTGTAAAAATGTTCTGAAATCCTCTCTTTCCCTGTATTTCCTTCCTCCTCCCCTTATAAAGCTTTCATTTAGCTAACTAACATCTGGAAAGAATAGAATCCTTTGAAATAAATTAAAATTCTTAGAAAAAGTCAAAAAATGACATTAAAAATAATTTAGGAAATGAGGAAGAAAAATTCATATAAATTCACCACTCTGATAAAGCATGCGTCATCATTTTTTGTTTGTGTCATATTCATGAATAATTTTATATATCTTTTTAATTGTCTCCTTTCCCTGTAGTCTTTATCTCTCTCTCTCCATAACCATAGGTTACACAGCTGGTTAATGGTGGAAATAAAACTCTAAGAAGTTCAGATTGACTCTTAATCTGCCATTTCCCCCCTTGCATTTTCAGTTTCTAGTTGTGTCTTTGAAGTTACAACAGAAAATGAGAGCTTGTTTAGAGTTTTGACCTGAGGACTTTCAGCTAATCATTTCCCTATATTGAAGAATTATCTCTTCAATCAGGCAATTTCATCCTAATTTCCCAAATCTGTAGCTGCAACAGGGGCACATATGGAGCATGGAGGGAGGCTGGCTGCCCTGTCTCTACTGTCTGGTAAGTACAGGAAACTCCACTGAGCAATGGAGTAACAGACAGGGTAGCCCGTCCATTGCCTGTGAGGCACACTGGATCTGAAAGTGTAGTCACTCTACACTAATGATTCCATCAGAAAAAAAAGTCCCTCTCAACCTCTCTACTGCTCAAGGTCCGTCCAGGAAAAGAGAGCACAGGTAATTCCATAGACTAATTCAATATGGGAACTAGCTACAAATGGATTGAAAAGCTGAACACTGAGGAGGGTGGGGCAACCCAAAGAGAAATAAGTATAGAAAGTACCCTCAGCTCTAGAGCTAGAAAGACGAAGGAAGGATATTGCAACCAGAAACCAAGTGCTAGGACCACCATGAAAGAGCTTGAAAGATAGAGAGGGTTCACCCGATAGCTACTAGAATCATGAAAGAGAAAAGCAGGTATTGACTGAATCAGCACCAAAGCAGGGGAGAAATAATCACACTTCTCCATTCTCTTCCCCTCAGTCTCCTGCCAGTGTCTACATTAGGTGAAACTAAGGGGCGAGGGAACTGAAAGGGAAATGGGTTTGAAAGCAAATGGGCCAATGATTGACCCAACCTCCAATCCTCTCACAATTTGATTCTGAAGATAAAGTATTTGAAGAAAACCAAATATTTATTATCTTTATTCAATAACATCCAAAGGCATATATTTTTTGCTGGTTCTAATAATTATTATCATCGCAATCATTCTAACTCTACCACTAGTCTTTTCAGCAAAATACAGTGGGTAAATGAATTCACTTTGACTAATCCTGGCATCAATTTAATGCCAGTGGGGCCATGAGAAAGACTCCATTCACATAGCTATGTCTCTTGACACTTTAAAACCTACTGAAGAAGACATTTATGTTAAATCTACCTTAGATGTTCCTAGATAATTCAAATCTTTCATCACTCTTTATCTTACATTAAATGTAATATGAATAAAATTTAATTATTATATTATTATATGCAGCTGTAGTCTCCAATTTTTCCATGCAATTAAAATTTTATTGTGTGCTATCATGTTCACTAATTCTTCATGAAAATTTTCTTCCCAACTTTGTAGTAAGCTTTTCGTGGATAGAAATAATGAGTAATATGTCTGTTAGTATCAGTGGCATCTGATCCAGTACCATGCTTATAGTGGTGAATTTCAGGATTAATGAAATATATCCTTTTTCCCTGATCACACATATGTCAAAAAAACAGGGTGTATGGCAGATGACCTAAGTATTCAGGAAAAAAGATGCCAGAAAGTATTATTGAAATGACAAAATCATATTATTAGGTTTAGAATGACTACAAAAAAATCGTTATTCTAGTTTGATTACTTAACAAAATACTGATAGTTATTATAATGATAATAACATATTTACAGAAGGGTTTCTGTGAAAACATAAATCTACTTTCAATTTGTGGAACTATTAATAAATACTAAATTGTTTATATTATCTTTATGTAATCATGATGATTAATTCATGTGATAAGTATGTGTATCCCTATTTTATAGATAAGAAAAATGGAGATACAGAAATTTAAGTAAACTTCCTTTTATCAAGTAACTGGTAAATTGTAACAGAGCTTGAGAATTCAAGTCTGTTACTTTGTTTTAAAGTATCTGCTCCTCACTTTACATCATGCTGTGTCTGATACAAAAGCTGTAAGGTAGTTAGTATATGTATTATGTCAGGTAAAATTTACTTCTAGTACAATTGTTTATACAATCCTTTTGTTGGTAAAAAAAAAAAAAAAGGTGTTGTATTTATTTTGTGCACTCAGTCTTTGAGAATAAAGGGAAATGAAACATTTTAGAAATGAGCTGTCATTTTCACGCAAGCAGTCTTATTTCTTTGTACCCACAGATCACATAATGAACTTCACTGTATTTCATTAAAAATACTATTTGAAGATTTTTATCTGTCAAAATTTTCTTTCAAGGTTGCAAATTGATTACTAATTAAAGTTAAGTTAATCGTTCCGAGTTAGTGGCATAGCAACTCTCAACACCAGTTAACACCCACAAATGATACAGGGGAACAAAAGACACTGGTAGGTCATTCTGTCAAGAATAACATTCTTAAATATAAACATTATTACAACAACATTCTCAAAAAATTTTATTTTGTTTCAAATACTGTCAACAATAACTTGAGCTTGCAAAGTAGGGACACGGTGTCTTACCAAACACCTGGGGAACATGCCCAATCTGACACCTAGGAGCTGGGCAGTGTAGGCTAATGGTCAAATGCAGGAACTCTGGAGCTAGATGGACTGGATTTGAAACTCAATCAGCTTCTCAAGTCACTGTGTCACCTGGTCATGTCCCTTAACCTGTCTTGGCCTCAGCTTCCTCATCTACAAAAGGGACTTGATGATAACAGCACCTGTCTCCTAGGGTTGTCATTAAGAACAAATTAATATATATTAAGCATATAGAGGAGTGCCTGGTACATGGTACGTTTCATTAATGTTAGCTGCCATCATTATACTGTACAAGAACTTGAAACTAGGCCCTACATTATCTTCCAACAGCAAAAGACAAGGAAGACTTCACGAGCTGTCCTCTCCCAGTGGGTGTTGATGTCTATAACGCCCAACCTCAGGACTCTCACAGCCCATGTGGGACTAATGGCGTAGGCTGAGCTACCCTTTTCTCTCACCTGCCAGCTAGTGTCAGTTCAGGCAAACTAGAGAGACTTGAGGGTTGTTGGGAAGGGGTAATCAATTCTTTGTTTGATGGCGCTCCGGCAGAGGGAAAAGTGCTTTACATCATCTATCCTTGTAGTAGGGCAGGTAAGGAAGAGATATGGAATGAATGTGGAACCAAAATGTCAACCAGCCGTTCAGCTCCTGCAATAAAAGGCTACATCCTGGGTCCTAGAGGAAACTGAAATGTAGGGGCTCAGTACAACATTGTGCCTATAGTTAACAACACTGTATTGTGCACCTAAACATTATAAGAGGGTAGTCTCATGCTAAGTGTTCTTACCACAGTGAAAAAAAAAAAAAAGGAATTCCCCTGTGGGGTGACCAAGACGTCCCTTAGAGCTTATACAAAGTGAAAACCTGGCTTTGTTCTAGCAATAGAGAATTCATTAAGTTTTGCTTTTACTTAAGAGTTAAGGATCTGATATGGAGGCAGTATCACAATATAATTTTAACATGCAAGTAAGGTAATGAAAACAGGGACCCGTGAAAAGGATGCGTGGGACAAAGTTGTAGCTTAGGAACTAAAGACCCATGTTTGTAGCCTAGCTATGCCTATTCCTTATTAATCGTCTTTGATTGTCATTTAGATTCTCTTTATTTTTACAGTAGGAATGATAATATTTGTTTGCATAATTGTTAGTATTATTAAATGATATACTGTTTGCATGGCCCAGTTCCATGCCAGATGCACAGCAGGTTCACAAATGAGGCTATTTTTACTTTATTAGTTTATGTCTTCAGTGCAATGACAATCATTCTGTACAACGGCAGAACTTAACTGAAGCTTCTTTAAATTGGCTCCAAAATAGTAAATTACTTTGCCATTTTCAATAGAAAAAATAGCTATGAGAATATTTAACTTACTGAGTTCATAGTTATTCATGTTACATGCAACGCTTGTATTATTGAACCTTCCCTTAAGTACAATATGAAAAAGAGGTAAGTGGCAAAATTACTAATCCTTTATATAACTTTTTTTTTTTACCATTGCTAACTCTTGCTTATATGAATAATCATTTCCAGCCATCTGTTAACTCTCTTTTTTCTGCAAAAATATTTATTTATAATTCTGTCAGAATATAGTCCTTCCTTGAATGAAACAGATGTTGTGGTGTTTGGCATCCTAAAGAGGTAGTCTCTCATCCTTATTCCAGGGGGACCTAGTTTTCTGTGAGGTATCCTCTTATTCTTTTCTTTTACTAAATAATATAGAGTCTGCTTTCTTTGGATTACATAAAATCAAAGTTCCTGTATAATTTAATTGACTTAACGTTATACCTAGTAACTTTCCAAATGCCTCTTTTTAGTAAGTTGATAAAAACTATCCATATATTCCAGATGTGGCTTAAGGTGGTCAGTTTTGGATGGCTACTACGCTGATTATCAATTAACATAAGCAAATCTCATGTTTTAACAGTAAGCGTCCTTCCTGTAATAAAATGAGCCTTCAAATTTCAACTACAATTAGTTATGTATCAAAAGATACATTTTAAGAGGGAAAAACTACTACGAAAAAGGAAAGAAAGCAAAAGTGATTGTGGAAGAAGGTTTTAAAGGAAATGAGGTCGGGGAAAAGCAGTCACTCTTAAAACCCATGGCCTTCGTGAGTAGAAAGGTGTTTTAGATACTTTATTAATGAGAAGAGTAGCTTGGTCCAAAATATACTTCAAAGTCTCATGGTACAATTGGACACCTCTATGCCCAGATGCCTCACTTGCCTTTAAGAAAATGTCACGGGCTAATTAGGAGGTAGTCTAACACTATATCTCTAACAGGGTAGAGTTATGACCTAGTTTTTTCTTTAACTGTTCTTGGTATCTCCTCATTAAACACAAATTGGCTTATTCTCTCATACTTAGAGCAAAAATGATTTGCAGCCTTACTTTTGGGTTGAAACTTGAACGCTCAGCTCTATCATTTTCATTTTAAGTGGCTATGAGGCACTGTTTTTATTCATCATAGTGAAGAGCTGCTTCAGAACTGGCTAAATATCCAGACTTTCCTTTCTTTTAAAGTTTGCTTGAACTTTGGTCAGTCAAGTTTCTTCTGAATGACTGATTTTAATTGCCACTGCTGAACAATGTCAATTCCAGAAAACCTCACAGATTTTACCTGGTCATGCAGTCTTAATTAGTGAAAAGTTTGAAATAATGGGTATACATTTCTAAATATCTTTCTTAGAATCATTATTGCTAATGGTAACATCAGCAAATTATTGGCTAACTATCAGGGCCCCCCCCCCCACACACACATTATTTGATCCCTGCTCCCATTCCTTACTATGTCGCATGTAGACTGCTGGAGTCAGTATAGGAATAAAGAGGGGAAGCATTGACTTGCCTAAATCATTCTGTCTTTGCTTTTGCCATAAATTAGCACATTAAAATATAATATTTGACAGAGAAAACAGAGAGAGATATTCTTATTCATCTGCAGAGATGACATCAAACAGCTATCTTTCAAAATGAATAATAAGTAGCTATAAGTTCTGATAAGTGATTCATTCTTACTGCACGGCAGTAAAAATAAAGAATGAAAAACATGCATTTTTATTTAATACTTTTGAAATTTATTTTATAAAATGCATACAATTATATGTATTTGTATATAGTTATATTTTTATTTTGAAATATTTTTATTTTCTAAAGAGAAACATATTTGATTATTCTAGATCATTTAGATGACTCTCAAAATAATAAAGAACAAAATTTAAAGACCAACTGTAATATTTTATTTAAATGATTTGAACAAGTCAATGATCAAATTTAACCCATAACTGTTTAACCTATAACTGTTCAAGAATTCTTTCCTTCTATTCCCTCTCCTACCCTGGGTAAAATAAACTCAAGTAGGGGCAGACATCACAAAGCAAAAATAAAATTGTGAATGATCAGATATAACGTGTATCCCTTTTCAATTTTTATAATAAGAGTTCAATGTCTTTGTCACTAGAGCCTAGAGATATATATAGATCCATTTATGCTCCATATCCCCAATTAAAATGAATAAAACACAGTTCTGCTGCTGTAGCATTTGCTTTCTATTATTTCAGATTTCTACTGGTAGTTTATTACAGATAGGATGATATATGTCTTGCAAGTGCCTAAAACAATTCCTTGCACTTAATAGTTCTTTAAGAAAAGTTTGTCAAGTGATGTAAAATTTTCTCAAAAATCAAATAAATAAAATTCATTCGTTGAGCTTCATAAGTAAAACACTTGTTCTCAGGTATAAGTTTTCCCTCTCAAGGCAAACATACATTCTATAAACCTGTCTTTTGATATACTTTGAATCCCTAAATAGGAACACAGTTGGGTAGACTATTAATCTGAAAATAGAATTGTTTGCACAGCCACGAGGGAGAATGTACTAATACTTGAGTGATTTTTAGGAAGATGATGGATTTTAGACCGAGAGCACACAATATGCTTCTAAGGTCTGAACTAAACCCTCCCATTCAACACACAATACCTCTTTCCCTGGGCTCCAGAATATATTTTCAATGTGTTGCCTTATACTGTACTGGATAGAAAGTTAATTAAATGTGTTCTCCATTGACAGGTATTCCCAGCCATATCTAGGAACAAGCTGAGATTGGGTTAACAGCACTTCCACCTGGTTTTCTAGTTCTCAGTGCTAGTTGTTGCTAATACCTGCCTTGCTAGAGAAATGCCTCCACCATTTTTCCAAGCCCCAACCCGTTTTATGAGTGTTAGCAGCAATCTGCCTTAAGATTTTAATG
Organism: Tapirus indicus; assembly: GCA_031878705.1. Classification (NCBI taxonomy): domain Eukaryota; kingdom Metazoa; phylum Chordata; class Mammalia; order Perissodactyla; family Tapiridae; genus Tapirus; species Tapirus indicus. Next base: position 65,045,819 of record CM062923.1, read on the forward strand.
TGTAGCCTCTGAGAAACAAAGAAAATTGCACTTTTATGAATTTCCAAATTGCCATAGCTCACACTCGATGTTTATTTTATTTTAATATTACTGCCAAAGTGTTTTGCTGACTGAAATAAATTTAGCGCTAATGAGCACATTTTGAAAGTTTAAAAACACAATTTAATAAATGATTCAATGTAATCTCTACAAAAATGACTCTAAGAGGCTGAGGAGTCATTGAGCAGGAGGAAAACCATGAGGAAACAGTGGAGCAAAAAATAAATAGGTGAACGCATTTTTGATTTTTTTACATTAGCAGTTAATCAAGGAATCTTGTTTCTTTTCAACATCACAAACACAGTGTTGTGCAATGACAAAGCTAGGTCAGTTTAATTATAAATGTGCCCCAGACTAGTTGCTTGATTGAATTAATCTAACAGGGCCTGCCACATAGTAGGTTTTACATATGTGTGTTCTTTTCCAATATCTATTTCCCTCTTGCTTTACAACGTTTTAAATAAAGATCATATATGGTGGTCTAATTTTCACAGTTAAATTTATAAATTATTTCACCCAATAATTATTGTCTTTTAAAATATTATTTTATAATGAGAATTACCGAAAGGAATATACTTTCTAGACTTTAAAATATGGTTGTACTTTTCAGTCTTTGTCTTATACATATGCCCACATTGTTATTTTTTTTCTTGTAAAATCAGATATCATAGGTCTATTTTGTTTCTTATTATTACTATTTAAATAGTAATTAATTTATCAGTATCATTTAGGGCTTTTCAGGAAAAATATAGCAGTTGTAGAGATATTATTATATACTATTAAATCTAATATTAACCTGATTTTGAAATAGAATACAATTCTAAACTCTTACAGCACAATGCAAGCCTGGGCAGAGAAAATCTGAAGAAACTGAGAATGAAAGAGATTCAATTTTATGCTCGCATTCCATAACAGGTCTAAGATTTGAACAACATTGTATGCTGCCCAAATCCATGACTTTTCCACCAAACTTCATTTTCCACATGAAAATTTTATGCTTACATTGTTAAGTGCAATCTAAACCCTTTAACTCCACTTCCTGTCCTTCTCTTCTTTCTTGAATCTGTTCCAATTTGTGTTTCATCCCATTTTGAGAGAGAAGAGTTCCCCTGTCCCAGATTGATCTCCTGAAGATTGGTCACCAGAATAGGGGCAGGCTTTCTGCAAAACTCCATGGAAACTGGATGGAGCCCAGTGAACAAGTCATTCAGTTCTGGACATCCTCAAAGCTGAGATTCAGTTCCCCTGATCATGCCAGAGGAGGGTCTGATGCTTCTCCAACCATGCATCCTGATGTGTGGAATCTTACTGCCAGCTTTTAACATTTCACAGCTACAAGCCCAAGACTTGGATGCTAGCCCACTGATCACCCCAGGGAAAGGGCTGGTGCTACTCCCAACCATTAAAGCTGAGTTAGCAGGATTGGGCTGCAGCCAAGTTTCTGTCAAAATGTATGTATTCTTGCTGTGTTCTCCCCTTGTTCATATCAGAAGAGCTAGCGCTTCCTTAAAGTAGCATGAAATTCCCAAAACCAAAAGTCAGGCTCCCTCACTTGGAATCTAATGTCCACTCCTGCTAGATACCTGGGGGTTGCCTTGGATTGAAAGTGCACAATGAGATCCATGTACCCGCTACTTTTCCTGTCTTCATGAGTTTCTCCCAGTGAACTGGGGGGACAAGTTGACGTGCTCTTTGACTATTTGATCTTTCTCCCTTTTTAATGAAAATCCCCAATAATCCAACAAAACTGCTGAGCTACCTCCATGTATCCAAATCAAGTAATCACTACTCTATCCTACTATTACTCATCCTAGCAGCAAAATTTGACAGCATTTATCATGTTCCCTCTCTCTTTTGAAACACTTTATTAACTAGTTTCTGGAATACCACATTCTTCCATCTTTTTCTAACTTACTAGTGATTCCTCCTTATTCTCCTTTGCTGGATTACACTTGAATTCATGAATTGTAAAATTAGAGTGTTCTAGCAATTGGTCCTGCTATATACTTTGTGATACTCATTCCCCAGACGACCTCATCTTGTTGCCTGACTTTGAGTAGCACTTGTAATCAGTGAGTAACAACTTTATATTTCCGGCTTCAACCTCTTCCCTGCACTATGTATTTCTTTATCCAACTGACTTCTCAACTTTGTAAGAGAATCATAAACAAATGAGTCCTAACATTCTGTGGTCTATGAGGAAAACTTTACCTAGATAACTAATTAGTACTTCAAGTTTAATAAGTCCAAATTTGCCCAAATTTAAACTTGCTTCTTCCCCAGTTTTCCCATCATTATTGAATGGTAACCACATTTTTCTGGATAATTAGGCTAAATGACTTAGCCTTCTTGAACTCCCTCTTTCTCTAATACTCCACGTCCAAGCCATCAGCAAATTATGTTGACAATTCTTCGGAAATATATCTAGAAGCCAACTTCTGCTCCCCACCTCCACTGCTCCCTCCACAGGCCAAGGCACCATCATCTCCTGGCTGGACCTAACAATAGCTTCCTAGCTTTGGCTCTTGCCCTTCTAATGAATGTTCTCCAAACAGCAGCAGCAGAGCAAAGGTTTTGAGTAGAGGATTGACGTCACCTTGCTGCAAACGTGTCATTAGTGTCAGAACTCTCCCCTGAATACCCAAATACACATCTGCTCAGGGGTTTTGCCCTAGATGTTTCTTCTGCCTGGAATGCTATTTTCTTAAATAGCTGAATGGCTGCTTTCTTATTTTCTTCAAATCGCTGCTCACATATCACTTTATCAGTGTTGCCTTTTAAAAAATTTCTCATATAAAATATCATGTCCCCACGATAAGTTTTTATTCACTCATCTTGCTTTATATTTCTTCATTGCATTTACTACCAGTTGAAATACTATATCTGTCTATCTTCCCCAGAAAAAATATACACTATAGGAGAACAGGACTATTTTATTCTGGTCATTCTTCCAATTTTTCAATGCTTAGGTCCCTATGTGGCAGCTCATAAAAGTCACTCCCTTTGGAGTTTTCAGTATTTTGCGGTAAATTTAGTTTTAAAACAGAAGATTTTAATATAAAAGGGTCACACCCTTTGCATTCATTCAACACATACACTAGGTGATCACATTATTAATTATTAATCTATAATCACTAATCAATGCTAACAAGTTATTCGGCAACTATACCTTTAAATCCATATAAATATAATAGACTGTGCTAAATACTGTTGAGAATACACATGTAAATAAGACATCATTGTTCTCCTTAAAAACTACATAAACTGGTAAGCATCATCAGAGAAAGATCTAAAGACAGCAGTCTAGGAATGTTCAAAAAAGAGAAATGATTCCTAGATAGGCAAAGAACAGTAATAGAAAGATTTGTTTCATAGCTGGCAGTTGGACTGAGTCTCCACATAATTTAAACATAAAAAGATTGAGAAGAAGTAGTAATTCCATCACTTGTCAATTATATGACCTTTAAAATTTTTTTCCCTTTAACTTTTACTGACGTTTTGTTTTTAACTCTCTGATATTTCATTTCCTCACCTATATAACAGGGAATTTTGTTCATAGTAAATGAGGAAAATGTTCATAAAGCATACATTTAGTGTCTGGCACATAGTGAGTCCTCGATTATTATTACAATAGTAAGGACAATGTAGACTAAATAAACAGCATGAATGGTGTAGCCATAGAATGGCAGGCTTATCTTTAACATAGTTTTTTTTTAAGAAATAGCTATTAATTTAATAATAAAGAAAAATAACACAAGATATTATGAACAAACAGACAAAATAGTTTCTATTTTGTAATGGTCATTTTTGTATATGGCCAACATACTTGTTTTCCAATTTTCTTCACAAGATTTCCAATTAATGCAGCTAGAGCTGCCAGATTTAGCAAATAAAAACACAAGGTTCCCAGTTAAATTTGAATTTCAGATAGAAAATAATTTTCTATATAAGCGTGTCTCAAATATTACATGGGACATGCTTAAACTTAAAAAATTTTGTATTTTTTAACTCAACCTCAAATTTAACTGGGACATCTGAATTTAATCTGGCAACCCTAAATACAATCCCGACTTTTAGTTTTTAACTTAAACAGCGGTATGCTGATCAACAGGCTCAGCAAATGTACACACACACACACACACACGGGTAGATACACAAACAGAGGCCTTACATACAATGTTTGCCAATTTCATGTATCGAGCTGGAAAGGACCAGCTCTGACAAACAACTGAAAGGGAACTCAGAAAACTAGAAGAGATCTTAGAAATCAAATTAAGATCCATTTAAAATATGGAGCAGAGATCTGTAAACTATGCCCTGTGGGCTAAATCTCATCCATGGTGTTTTTTGGAACAGCTCTCAAACTAAGAAGGGTTTTTACATTTTTATGTTTTAAATTATAAACAAAGAGTAATATCCTAAAGGAGAACTTAGGTGACCCACAAAGTTTAAAATATTTATTCTCTGGCCCTTTATAGAGAGAGTCTGTCAACTCATGAATAGAGGAAGAAACTCCTTCTTCATTCACTCATTCGGGGAATAATTATTGAGAGCCAACTGTGTTGCAAGAACCTCATGAGGTGCCCTTATGGAGCTTACAGTGTAGGATGAAAAAAGGAGAAAGACATTAAATTAAACAAGCATTGAAATAAATCTATGAGCACTCAAATCTATATGAAAGTATAGAGCATTACGCAAACAAATGATTCTGAAGTTAGGTATTTTGACGTTTTTATAATTCAAGCTAACAATTTAGCCCTGCCAAAAATGGAAACCTATTTTCTGATTTCTTTTTTATGTTTAGTAAGCCGGCACTTGAAATGCTTAATTTAAAAATTTACTTTTCATATAAATTTTGTTTTCTTCAGATTATTCCTTCGTTCAGAGTTTTCAAAGAAACTCTAGCAAAGCACTGTTATAACATAACCATAGAATGATCCTCATTATCTTCCAGGTCAACTTCTTTTATCTAAAATGCAAGTTCAGCAGGGCGCCTATTGAGTGGTAATACATGAATGGGAAAAAACACTCAGGCAGACAGACCCATCAAATCTACTCTGCTTATGAATGTGATGGTAGATATCACTACCCAGTAGGCTTCAGATCTGACTTGTCTATACTCATATCTAACACAACTCCCAAGTCATCTACTCTTTATTTCTTTAACATTTAATATTAAAGAGGAAGAATTGCTTATATAACATTAGTATTTCTGCCTAGGAACAGAATTTGAGTCCTTAAATTCTACTTAATACATATCTTTCCACATCATTTGTGAAAGGTATGCTCTCCACAGAGCGACTCCAGAGAGACTCTTCAGAGATTGATTTCAAATACTGCCCTGCTTGGCTGGACTGGCCTTCTAATGAGCCTCATGATTTTCTCTTGCGTCTTTAGAACAAAGTCTAAGTCTTCCTTCCTCAGGCACCTAACCCTAATTGTGTAGTCACAAGAGGATCTTATATGGCTGCTTTCATCTGACCTCTTACCCCATGGATGGGGAATCTCTGAATTTATTCCTCTTCCTATTATTTTGCCGATGGCAGAAAGGTGACATAATCAAAGTTTTGTAAAGGCAACATGAATATACCATCACAAACATTCTATAATTACATGTTAGGGTCTTTTCCTCTGCTAAATTAGAAATTTAATAGAAAAAATAAAGTGTGCTTAATATCAATGGGTCTTCAAGGCATGGAATCCATTTACATTTTAAAATTATATTATTTCTCATAACACATTTGCAGTTGAGTGAAAATGTTTTTTAAATTCTGAGGTGAATTGTCAGATGAATACAATGAACTCAACTATTTGTCTTCAGAAAGTGTGGCAACACTATTTCAAGAGAAAATCTTAAAGAAAATTGCATATGTACCATATAGGGAGACAGGGAGATAGAGATAAAGGTAAACAGATTGCATTGCTTGAAATTTTCGAGTTTTCTAAGGTGAACATGGGTAGGAAGTCTACCTTTTGGGGGTCACAAATTTTATGACAAATTAATATCTTAAACTTACTCCTTTTGTAGAAATAAAATAGTGTGTATGAAGTATTTGGAGCCTTGGGCCTTGCTAAAAATGTTTTAAAAGGTCAAAAATCTACAAATTTTCTCTCTTTTCTGCCCAATCTTTAATATTCCTTGGCAGAATCCTAACTGGGAGACTGTTTTTGAACAACCCATAACCAGGCTTCAGGGAGTCTCATCACCCTCAGCTTGGGTCTTGGGCATGAATATTTTTAAAAAATATCCCCTAGTGATTCTTATCAGCACCCAGGTTTGAAAACCACAGCATTAGAGGCCACGCATGGTGCTCAAGTTTCTGAGGTTCTCAACTGTAATTGTATATCAGACATACTTCAGAAGCTTTTGTTGTTCTTATTGTCATTGTTTAGTACTGATGCAGGAGTTCTGCTTCCATTAAAGATTGAGAAATCTGTTAAAAACCTAACTCTCAACCTAACAACAAGAAAAATCAGACAGACTACAAAAATTAGAACTTTCTTAAACCCAGATTTCTGAGGTCACAAGGCCACAACATAGCCTGAAATCGAAAAACCTCCTCTTGGAGGTTTGCAAGCACTGGCTAAATTATTGCAGAGCATGAGAGGAAGAGACACAGAGCACACTACTAGCAATTAAGAAGAATTCACCCCAGAATTTTAATGAACTTCCAAAGGTTGAGCATCAGCCACAGTGAGACTCCAGAATCACTGGGAGCTTCGACACAATGGAGTTCACACCCACTCTGGGGCTCTTCTCCATGAATCTCCATCAAGTTGGGAACAGAATGGGAGACTGGAGAGAGCCTCATTCCATGGGTAAATATGGAGGAGGGGACTGCTGCTAGAAGAATAAAGGCCCAGAGCTCTACTTAGACCGTTCACCTCTACTGTACAGAAGCTCTAGGCTGCCTGGGAAGGGGCAGCAAACCCTGTTGCCCCAGGGCACAGGTAGAACCATTATGATCCAGCTAAAATAAAAATAAAAAATTACTGTACCACCGGGGGTGGAGCAGTTCTGGATCCAGAAGCTATACTAATACCATTGGCAGTCTCCTGACTTTGCAGGAGAGCAGGACATTTCTCCTCAAAAGTACCATAGAGGGGTCAGCCTGTGGCCTGTTGGTTAGGTTTGGAGCACCCTGATTCAGCGGGCCGGGTGCACAGGTTCAGATCCCGGGCATGGACCTACATCAGTTGTCAGTCATGCTGTGGTGACAACCGACATACAAAATAAAGGAAGACTGGCACAGCTGTCAGCTCAGGGCTAATCTTCCTCGCAAATGAAAAAAAAAAAAAAGTACCAAAGAAATAAGACAGAGTTTGCTACAGGAATGAGATATGGTAAAGGAAAGCACCGATTCTACGCCATAGGCATATAATGCTCGCCTAACACTGAATCTGGATCATGAAAACAGAGATCTGCCCCTGTTTCCCTGTGTCCTCCCACCCCAAAACCATGCTAGCAGGCACCAAGTAACAAGCAATTGCAGTCTACTGCTGGGAGAGGGTAAATAGTATGCAGAGAAATCCAAGCAGAATAAATATTAAAAGGAAAACAAAAATAAAACATGACTAGACATATTATATTCAAACTGCTTAAAGCCAAAGATAAAGAATCAATTTTGTAGGAAGCCATTAAAATGAAAAAAAGAAAAAGAAAAATATTACGTACTGAGTGAGGATCAAAGGCAAGAATTAAAACAGACTTCTGGTCTAGAAGCTAGGCAAATCAGAAGACAAAAGAAAATGACATCATTAGAAACAAACAAACAAAAAGTCAAACCTGGATACTGTATCCAGCAAAAATAATTTTTAAAATTAAAGTAAATATTTTTTAGGGGCCAGCCTGATGGCGTAGCAGTTAAGTTCACGTGCTCCACTTCTGCAGCCTGAGGTTTGCAGGTTTGGATCCGGGGCATGGACTGACATACTGCTTGTCAAGCCATGCTGTGGTGGCGTCCCATATAAAGTAGAGGAAGATGGGCATGGATGTCAGCCCAGGGCCAGTCTTCCTCAGCAAAAATGGAGATGGATTGGCAATGGATGTTAGCTCAGGGCTAGTCTTCCTCACAAAGAAAAAAGAAGAAAGAAAAATATATAAATAAATATTGTTTAGACGAATCAGTGCTGAGAAATTCATTACCAGCATACCTGGTCTATAAGAAATGTTAAAGGAAATTCTTCAAACAGAAGAACTATATCAATGAGAAATTTGAAATAAAGAGCTCCAAAAATGGTCTAAACAAAGATAAATAGAGAAGATATGTTTATGCTTATTTTTAATCACTCTAAATATAATTGATTGTACAAGCAAAAATAATAGCAATGCATTGTAGATTTATTGCATATGTAAAAGTAAAATATATGACAACAGTATTACAAAAGAGTAGAGGGAGGAAATGTAACTATACTGCTGTGTATATTTGTGTCTACTGCATGAAGTTGTATAAGATTATTTGAATGTAGATTGTGATAAAGAAATAAATAAGAAGCCAGTACTGTATTGGCTTTAAATGGAACAATAGTTAAAATGGAGCAGTAAAAAATATACCCAATCACTATAAAAGTGAGCAGTCAAAGAGGGAAATTAGAACAAAGAACAGATGGGACAAATAGAAAACTACTAGCAATCTGCTGGATTTTAAACCAACTATATCAATAGTATTAAATGTAAATGGTCTAAATGCAGCAATTAAGAAAGAGATTGTCACATCAGGTAAAAAAGCAAGAACCAACTATGTGCTGTCCACAGAAAAGCCACTTTAAATATAAAGTTATATAGAATAAAAGTGAGAGGATGGGAAAAAAGGATACCTTACATACACGAATGCAAAAGAAAACTTGAGTAGCTATATTACTAACATAGGCATATCAACAGGGATAATGAAGGTCATTCCAGAATGATAAAGAGGTCAATCCACTCAGAAGACATAATAATCCTAAACATTTTTGCCTCTACTCACAGGACCTCAGAATTCACACAGCAAAAACTGACAGAAATGAAAGCAGAAAAAAAAAAAATCCACAAATTTGGTTGAAGATTTCAATACTTCTCTCTCAGTAATTGATAGAATAAGTAGACAGAAAATCAGTACAAATAGAGAAGACCTGGAGAGCACTGTTTGTTCTTCGATGTATTAAGCCAATTTATTTGACCTAATTGACATTTATGGAACAATCCACTGAACAGCAGAAGACATATTCTTTTCCAGTGCACGTGGATCATTACTGTAGGGAGGTGAAGTATAAGGTATAAACTCTGGAAGATGCTATTTCTTCTTTCAGTATGCTATTTAACCTTTCAGGATGCATGACTACAAGACACAGATGGAGGGACTAGTGATTAATTGATGGTTAATGTGATGGTTAATTTTATGTGTCAACTTGACCGGGCTAAGGGATGCTCAGATAGCTGGTAAAATATTATTTCTCATTTCTGGATGTTTCTGTGAGAGTGTCTCCAGAAGAGATTAGTATTTGAATCAGTCGACTGAGTAAAGATCACCTTCACCAATGCAGGTGGGCATCATCCAATCTGTTGAGGGCCTAAACAAAAGGGCAGAGGAATGGTGAATTCACTCTCCCTGCCTGAGCTGCGACATTCGTCTTCTCTTGCCTTGGACATAAGTACTCCTTGTTCCAAAGGATATCAGACTCAGACCAGGACATACACCATTGGCCCCTGATTGACAATATGTGCAGGTTTATTTTGGGGCTTTTTATTCAGTTCCACTGGTCTATATGTCTATCTTTACACCAGTAGTACACTGCTTTGATTACTGTAGCTCCATAGTAAGTTTGGAATTCTAGAAGTGTGTGACCTCCAAATTTGTTCTTTTTCAAGATTGTTGTGGCTACTCCAGGTCCCTTGAGATTCCACATGAATGTTAGGATGAATTATTCTATTTCTGCAAAAAATCTCATTGGGATTTTGATAGAGATTGCATTGAATCTGTAGATCGCTTTGGATAATATTGACATATTAGCAATATTAAGTGACAATGAATTTTTGGATATGACACCAGAAGTACAGGCAATAAAAGCAACAGTAGATAAATAGGGCTACATGAAAATTAAATAGATCTGTGCATCAAAGGACACAATCAACAGAGTGAAAAGGCAACCAATGGAATGGAAGAGCACATTTGCAAATTATCTGATAAGGCGTTAATATCCAGAGAATACAAAGAATTCCTACAACTCAACAACAAAAAAGCAAACAACCTGATTAAAAATGGGCAAAGGACTTGAATAGACATTTCTCCAAAGAATATATACAACTGGACAATAAGCACATGAAAAGATGCTCAACATCACTAATCATCAGGGATATGCAAATCAAAACCACAATGAGAGACCACCTCACTCCCATTAGGATGGCTACTATCAAAAAATCCAAAAAACTGTAAATAACAAATTTTGTCAAAAATACAAACTGGAACCCTGTGCACTGTTCATGCAATGTAAAATGATGCCGCTGCTGTGGAAAACAGAATGGTTTCCTCAAACAATTAAAAATATAATTACCATATAATCTAACAATTCCACTTCTGGGTATATACCAAAATAATTGAAAATAGGGTCTTAAAGATACAATTGTACACCCATTTTAATAGCAGCATTATTCACAATAGTCAAATTATGGAAGCAATCCAATTGTTTACTAATGGATGAAATGATAAAAAAATATATCATATATACATATATTGGAAAAATATTCAGCTTTAAAAAGGAAGGAAGGGGCCGGCCTGGTGGCGCAGTGCTTTAGTTCGCACTTGGCAGCCCGGGGTTCCTGGCTTCGGATCCCGGGCGCCTGCCGACGCACTGCCTGTCAACCATGCTGTGGCGGCGTCCCATATAAAGTGGAGGAAGATGGGCACGGATGTTAGCCCAGGGCCAGTCTTCCTCAGCAAAAAGAGGAGGATTGGCAACAGATGTTAGCTCAGGGCTGGTCTTCCTCACACACAAAAAATAATAATAAAAAAAATTAAAAAATAAAAAGGAAGGAAATTCTTACATATGCCACAACATGGATGAATCTTGAGCGCATTGTGCTAGGTGAACTAAGCCATTCATAAAAAGATAAACACTGTATTATTCCACTTATGTGATATAGCTAGAGTAGTAAAATTCACAAGAGAGGAAGCAGAATTATGATTGCTGGAGTCTATTGGGGTGGAGGCAATAGAAGTTGTTTAGTGGGTATAGAGTTTGAGTTTGCAAGATGAAAAGAGTTCTGGAGATTGGTTGCACAATGTGAATGCACTTAGCACTACTGAACTACACATTTAAAAATGGTTAAATGGTAAATTTTATGTTGTATGTATTTTATTACAATTAAAAATTTATTTTAAAACACTGACAATTGATATAGCCTTTGAAATAAAGTATTTACATCACTTTTCAGTTTGTTCAATAGTATTTTACTGTTATCATCAATAACTGACACTTAACTAGATGTTTTAAAAGACACGTGCATCACCAGAATGGGAACAAACATATGGGGAGATTGGTAGATACCTAAAAATAGAGGTTACAGTAGGAAGTTGCTGAAATGATTCCAATTGTGCCTTTCATCCTGACATTCATGCCTTCACGTCATGCCCTCTTCTTGAGTGTGTGCTGGATCCAGAGGCTCACAATTAATAGAATAAGGTGAAAGTGATAGGATGGCATTTTTAAGATTAGGTCACAAAACACTGTAACTTCCCTCTTGTTCTCGTTCTCTTTCACAGTCTCTCTCTGTCTCTCACAGCCCCTCTCTTTCTGCTTCTTCTCATTTGCTCACTCTGATGAAGTAAGTTGCAATAATTTTTTTTTTTTTTTTTGGTGGGGAAGAGCAGCCCTGAGCTAACATCTGTTGCCAATCTTCCCCTTTTTGCTGAGGAAGACTGGCCCTGAGCTAACATCCGTGCCCATCTTCCTCCACTTTATATGGGACGCCGCCACAGCATGGCTGACAGGCAGTGCGTCCACGGGCGCCTGGGATCCGAACTCGCGAACCCCGGGCTGCCAAGCGTGGACTAAACCGCTGCGCCACCGGCGGCCCCTAGTTGCAATAATTTTAACAGCTCTATAAAGAGGCCCACAGGCAAAGAAGTGAAGGAAGCCTCAGGTCAGTAGCCAGCAAAGAATTAAGGCCCTTAGCCCAAAGCCCACAAAGAAATAAATTCTCCAATGTCCACATGAGTAAACTCGGAAATGGATTCTTTCTCAGTAGAGCCTTCCCTTGGCGATCGCCTTGATTGAACTCTTATGAGAGGCCCAGAAACCCAGAGGATCCAGCAAAGCAAAACTGAGATTCCTGGACCCCTGAATTGTGAGATTATGGCTTTTCAAGCCAATAAATTTGGGAGTGTTTTGTTACACTCAGTTTTTGTTACACTCAAAGAAGGCACTAATCTCCACGGGTAAGGAGACAGACAGAAATAATTCCCTAAAAGGAGGAACCCACCATATTCCTAAAATTAGAAATTATTGATGTTCAGAATTATATTTTTTTAGGGAAAACAAAAACCAACTACATATATTTTAAACACATTTTTGTGATAGTTTCTAGTGTCATCATGGACCAGTTTACACTATTCCCTCCTCAGAGTGAACTAGCTCACAATTCAGTATATGAGATAATTTTTCACATCAACATTCAACATGTATATTTGGGGTTTTGAATCTGTGGAATGGGAAGGAATGGGAGGGATTGAAGAGCCTGCCTCAATAATTAATAGATATATCCATTTCCAGTTTCTAAATGAACACTGGAGCTGTGAAGAAACATTTGGACTGCATGGATTTTTATCCCTGGAATCTCACAAGAGAAAATTAGTCCTTGCTAATTGCGAGGAATCTACACTGGTCAACCACACAACATGGTCACTAATTTTAAATGTCCAATAATTTTAAATGTCACTAAATTCTCTATAAATCCTTAGCTGAATTATTTATCTTCTCTGGGTTTTTCCAATGCCTGGTTTGACTAGTCAACCTTAGTGATGAGTAGGCAAAGCTTCCTTTAGTTTGAAATGTGTGTGATTCTAGATAGAAACATTTGCAAGTGACAAAATAAATTATTTCACCAGATTCAGCGGCTGATCAACAGTTTATATTCTACAATCTAATTGCTTAGCAATTAAAATACATCCCCATCTCTGAATATGCTTTCTAATCTCTGCTCCCCCATAAATTGGGAATTAGGCAAGGTACTTCACAGGTTCCCTAACATGGTCAGCATGACGTAAGGACTCAGAAGGCATAGGTCCAAATCTGGTACCATTTCTCACATGTATACACACTACAAAGGCAAATAAGTGAATCAGTATATCAATGAACAACAGTGAGTACCCACGCTATTTAAAATTGGCATGTATGACTGTTAACACTTAAATTAAAATAAAATTAAATATTTCACTCCTCAGTAACACTCCTCATGTTTTAAGTGCTCACTAGCCCTGTAAGTCTAGTGGCTACTGAATTGGACAGCGCAAGTATAGAACATTTCCATCAACACAGAGAGTCTTTTGTACAAAGCTTCTTTAAACATCATCCTTTTAGGTTTTCCCATCTTTAAAATTAAGATGAAAATCCCTGCCTACCTTACAATATAGATAGGATGATGAAATACAATAATAGGTGTAAAAGCTTTTTACACATATAATGGCATATTATTGTCATCATTATTGTTTCCACTGTTTTGATTGATTGATTGATTGATTTTTGCTGAGGAAGATTGGCCCTGGGCTATCATCCGTGCCCATCTTCCTCTGTTACATGTGGGACGCCGCCACAGCATAGCTTGATAAGTGATGCGTAGGTCCATGCCTGGGATCCAAATCTGCAAACCCCAGACCGACAAAGCACAGCGCATGAACTTAACCACTATGCCACCGGGCCAATGCTTTGATTTACTTTTATCAATGAAAATATGACACCTCTGGATGAATTTATAAAACTATTCTCACAGGCAAACATGCCAGCTTATATAAAAGTATTTGCAAAATGTGATGTTTTATACTTACATTCATAAATTATTTTAAAATATTTTTAAAATCACAATTTCTCTACTGTAATCAACATATTTTTTACTTCATTTTCTAAATAATCATCCTTCTAATAGGGTGAGATTTTTAAAAATTATATTGATTGGTGTGCACATAACATTTTGATCAACAAAACTGCAGAAATGTGTTACATAATAACTGTTTTTAAAAATACGATAATTACTTGAAAATAATTTTAATGTAAGAAATCATTTTAAATTAATGAAATATTAATGGTAACTGAAACAAAACCAAAATACAACTTCACAAGGGGTGGGAAATATGCAATGTACATAATGGAGTACTTGTGATTTCTATGCACTTAAAACTTGATGTCGGTAAATTGAATAATCACAGAATCACATCAGTAGATGACTTCTTGAAACATTTTGTTTTTCTTTTTTATTTAGAGAACTGAAAAAATCTTCCCTCTGTTTTCTAGTTTCTAGCAATGGTGTCATTTAGACAGGCATTTTGAGAATAATATGTCTACTTGTTCTTCATAGATAGCGCTCAGAACAGAACTATTTTGCAGAATCCACTGCTGTTTTGAAGACCCTGTGCCTGAAAGTTATAAACCAGTTAACCACTCTACGTGGGTTCTGATTTTTCATAACTTAGGTGCTCACCACACCTCCCAGTGCTCTCGTCACTCTGCCAATCCGTTGAGATTGTTAAGAAGTTGGAGAGAAAGTTTTGAGCGGCGCGAACAATGTGAGAATAAAGTATTCTCCCAATAATATGTGCATGAGTAAGATTTTAAAAAGTATTAGGTTTACACCTGTAATTAAGAATGTTGTTCACAAAAATTGAGATTAATTAATATTTTGAAGGTGTGGTTTTAGGTTTAGTACCTCGTATAAAAGCAATTGGTCATCTTAATATGACAGTATTTATATTAATTATAAATTAGCAATTAATATCTATCAATATATTGATAAAAATTATGTATTAATGAGTTATATTGATATAAATTAACATAATACGAATTAATATAATGTTATGATATATAATATGAATTGTATCAGTTATATCAATACGTTACTGGTGAATTATTTTAACTTTAGAGACTGTTTTATTTTGAAATTTGGTTACTCTAGGGCAAAAGAATTGATTATCACTGGATATTCAAATACAATTTCTGAAAAATACTGAAACATTTTATATATACATCAAGTAAATGTATATATTCATATGTGAATTTATGTATATATATAAATTTGAAGTGTTTTTATAAATATATAAAAATATACATATACATATTCACTTGCAAAATAAAACATGGGCACAAAATAAGTGTGTATATGTGTATATATGTATTTATATATATTCACTTGCAAATTAAAATATGAACACAAAATCAGTATATATTTATATAGTTGTGTAGTAAAGCATGGGCATAAAATATTGATACCAAATAAAGATAATTATTATAGACCCCTATCCTACTGGAGTAAAAATGATTCATTTCTATGTTACTGAAACCATACTTTATAGAAAATCAATTCTAAGTACCATTTGAGCCTGAAAGCCATGAAGAAAGTCAAACTTTGTTACTCCAATTGTATAAGTAGTATTAATAGAAAATCACAAGTAATAATGAAATCATAGATGCATTCAACAGGGAATGGATAAATCTAAGGTGAAAAGTTTGATGTGCCTTTTTTGTTTTATTTGAACAGCCAAAGAAACATACCGCCCTTTCAATTCTGTATTACTATAATTTTATTATCTTAGTGTATACACAGTAAAAACAATGTCTCTGTACTTCTGAAGAAATCATAAATTCTGTAGGACCCCGGTTAACAAAAAACAGATTTAAAGAAAAAACTAAACTATAAAAGTTTTTCAGAAAGATAAAGACTTAAGCACATGGATTTAAATTTTAGTTCTCACCAACATTCCCACTGGAATGATTGAAGGCATAGATCATGCAGGCAAGATAATATTTGTATTTTGTCCTTATGTGTTTATCCTTCTCTCATTTCCAGAAAGTAGCTGGGCTTTTTGTTTTTTTTTTTTTTGGCCACAGATTTTGGATGACCAGAGAAAAGCTAAAAGTACTTCCTCTCTTTCTGTGCAATTTTAAACTCAGCAAAGAGGATTCTTGGGATTTCCAGGGAAATGGAAGAGAAAGGAGAATTAAGAATAGCTAAATGAGAACTGAGGTTGAGAAGGCGGCTGACTAATACGTGTCCTTGGGAACACACAGCATCCCAGGGAGAAGGCAAGACGTCAGGGGAATATGGTATCAAACATATATCTAGAACTTGCTGTGTGCGAGACACTGTTCTGAGAACTTCACCTACATTTATTCATTAAATACTTACAAAAATCTTTGAGATCAATATATATATATATATAATGTTTTGCTGAGGAAGATTCTCCCTGAGCTAACATCTGTGCCAATCTTCCTCCATTTTGTATGTGGGTCACTGCCACAGCGTGGCCGCCAACAAGTGGTGTCGGTCCATGCCTGGGAACTGAACCTGGGCTGCTGAAGTGGAGAGCACCAAACTTAACCACCAAGCCCTGAGGCCGGCCCAAGAATTTATATTTTACAGATGAAAAAACTGAGGCAAAGAGAGGTTATATAATATGCAATGGCACACAACTAGTAGTAGAGACAGTATTTGACTCAGAACTGCTTGGCTCCACTGCCTTAGGACTCACCCACTTTATTCGTTCACTGCTCGTGACTGCATGAGGTTTGAGGCTTCACCTACATGGCATCTTATTGGCAAATTCCTTACTATCATGGCATTAAATAAAGCCCAAGGAGAGTTTGTCTCTTTAAGGGTGATGATATTTGAGTGCATGGTGATTGTTAGAATATGGGAATTGCTGAGATTGAATTTCCTACCAGCCTGGTAGAACAGGGGCTCAGAGGCATAATTAAGTTAATTTACAACAACATTTTAAAAATATCCATATTCCCATACACTTTCAGACAGATAACAGGGTGCAAGAAACTTTGAGGACTTTAGGCAAGACATAATACAGAAAGAACTAGATCTCATGAAAGGCCAACAAATTCACCATTCACCAAATTCAAGACAACCATTGACCTCAGATATGTGGAGCAGATTCTAATAGATCTGTATTCTTGTTCCAGAGTGTCTGGGATCAGAGATAGGGAAACTTCTGGAGCAGCTTGGAGGTGTAAATCTTGATCCCACTCTGGCCTTGAGGAAGGTCATAGATGCCTGAGATGACACAGAGTGGGGATCCTGTGTTGGCATATATTGCTCCCTGCTTATACTTGGGGCAGCTGCACTAGCTATGCAAAGAAGTTTGGTTTTTTGTTTGTTTATTTTTCTAATAAATAAGGTCAAATGAGCCTCTGAGAGAATAGGAACAATGCCCTAACCAACTTCTAGTGGCACAACCAAAATGGAGACAGAACTACGTCATGCTTGCTGCCGTGGTTATCTAGCTTCCTCCGTAACGCTTCAGATTTGAAGGTCTCTGAACTGGAAAAGGGAATTAAAGTGAATAGAAACATTTTGCTTCTTACCACATTTGGGTATAATCAAACCAAAACTCTGAGATGACTGTCCTGAAATTTCCATGAAGCACAAGGGCACTGAGTTAGCAAGGAAGAAACCATCACTGAAACTAAAAGTAGAGGCAACCACAAGGAAGGAAAGAATTGAGAACAAGAAAAAAAAATGTTGCGCACATCTTAGATGGAAACATTCCTTGCTTTTTTTGGTGCTGGTGGGGGTGGGGGTGGCTTAAACAGAAATTTATTTTCTCACAGTTCTGGAAGTCAAAGATCAAGGTGTTGGCAGGTTGTTTCCTCTGAGCTTTTATCCTGGGCTTGTAGACAGTCATCTTCTCCCTCTGTCTTCACATGGTCTTCGCTCTGTGTTGTTTGGTCTCCAGCTTCTAAATCTGTAAAATTACCTTGAATTCCTTCTGTGCCTGATTGTACTCCCTTCCCCAACAACCTCATAGCTCTTGGAAGTCCAAGGCTTTCCCAAGTATCTGTGCTAATGCTAAGGAGATTACATTCTTCTTGCTTTCTCTGTCTCTTACATTACTTAAGGGCCCCAACATAGAACATGACATTTAGTCCTTCCATTTTCAAACAAACAAAAATTAATCAAATTGATTCACCAAACATCCATATGCTGAAAATGTGCTGGAGCCCCAGGGGGAGTCAGGATGAGTGTCTCAGAACTTTCCATAATCTCTTTAATTCTCTCCACCTCTCCTCTCACACATTACAATTCAGCAATCATTCTTTGTTTCCTGAGTATTCCCTCAGCTTCTTATCCACAAGCATAATATTTTTCTAATAGAGTTTTCTCTCTAAGAGGAATTCTTGTGCCAGCTGTTCAGAGAAATGAATGTTTCACCTCAGATGAAAAACATGATAACTGATGTAAAAACTGTAATAGAGGGAGTGTACAGAATGCTGGATATTGTAGAAACCCACATGCATAAATTAGATGTCAATTTTAAGAAATCTTTCACAAAATACTGAAGAAAAAGGAAAAGAGAACATAAATTATGAAAGCAAGGAAGGCATACAAAATGTACCCTGAAATACAATTAGTATTCCAGATTGCAGTCAAGAACAAGACGAAAATCAGTCATCAAGAAGTAATAAAATGAATCTTCCTGGGATGAAGGAACACTCGAGTCTAGAGATCAAGATGGTTTAAAAACTACCATACAACATAAATATACAGAGAGCCTCGACTTTGTACTTATCTCTGTAGGAAGTCTAAAATGTCAAAGATAAGGAAAGCAAACAGAATTTTCTAAGTATTTTCAGAGGAATAAACACAAATCCAATTCTCACTAAAAGAACATTTTATGTTGATGGCAGACTTTTCTTCTGAATCAATAATGTCAGAAAGCTATAAAATAATTGGAGCAGCAAAACTTGAGGGAGAGGGACACACATACAGATATACATATATATTTATACCTATGAGTATGTATATATACTTATGTATTTATTTTTAATCTTTCAATCTATAATACATAAATCCTGGCACCAAAAGAGCATCGCCAGAAATGTAAGAGTTTCAAAATGCAATGTAACCTAAAAGAATAAAACCTTTTAACGATATACTCCAAATGCATAAGAAATTAATCACATCAAATATTGGTAATAAATAAAGTTAAAATAAACAAGCAAAGACTTCTGTTTCCTAAAAGATGAAGTAGAGATAATTCTCTACTCTTCCTACTAACTACAATGAAAAACACTGGAGAGAAGAAGGCCAACTGGCAAGGGAATTTGGCATGCAGGGAATGACCCAGTGGTGACTCCTGCGGGTTTTCTTTTTACTCCATATATTGCAGACTCGGATCTGCAAAAATCAGTAACCTGTAAACACCAGTGGGGATAGCCAAAAAAAGCCCTAACAAAAGCCACTCCTCTCTAGTAAAAGGACCAGAAAAGAGGCAGTCCAGCAAGATAGAAAACTTTCAGAAAACAGCTACTTTATTCTATCCACACATTACGGAAAAAAATTGTAGCCGTCTCTCCACCCATACCAGCAAATGCCTAGGGTAGAACTTAGATTTCCATTCTCTACTGATTATAAAAAGTTGCCCAACTTTTCTCTCAGTGAGGGTGGATCAAAGAAGTATGAGTGATGAGCCAGGACTTTCATCCTGGCAGAGTGAGTGCTGACTAAGCTGTCTTCCCCTCTTTGGTGTCAGTGGAGACCGTGTGGGAATCCTGCACTT
Organism: Tapirus indicus; assembly: GCA_031878705.1. Lineage (NCBI taxonomy): Eukaryota > Metazoa > Chordata > Mammalia > Perissodactyla > Tapiridae > Tapirus > Tapirus indicus. Next base: position 65,065,609 of record CM062923.1, read on the forward strand.
CCATCCCCACCTGATGGTAACAAGGTACCCCCCCCTTACTTTTGACTGAGGTGGTGTCCGAGTGGGCCTAGTAAAGAGTCAGGACTTTATCACTATTCAGTTGTAAACAGAAGTCCCTCTTCCACTCTAGTGTCAAAGGAGGCTGAGTGGGGAATCTGGACTTCCACCATAACCTGGCAGTAATGAGCAGCCAGAGCAATGTCAGCGAAGGCCAATTAAAATAAAATTTAAATGAGATCCAGAGTCTCATGCATAGCCCCCAAATATCCAGAATTTAATAAAAAAGTCTTTTGACATACCAAGGACGAGTAATATTTCAACTTGAATGAGAAAAAGTAACCAACAGATGTTAACACCTATGATACAGATGATAGAAATATCTAGAGACAAGAATTTTAAATCACTCATGATAAGAATTCTTCTATGAGCAACTATGTACGCACAACATAAATTTTCAAAAAGAAAATCTCAGCAAAGAAATAGAAGATAGAAATAAGAACCATGAAGAGAGAACAATAGAAATCATGTAATTTGAACAGAAAGAAAATAATCTGGAAAAGCAACACAAAACAGAGCCTCAGGGATCTTTGGAATTATTACAAAAATGCTAACACTCATGTTATCAGAGTTTAAGGAGAAGAAAGGGGTAGAGTTGGGAAAAGTATTCAAAGAAATAAAGAAAAATATTAAAAGCATAAAATGGGCAAAAGACATAAACATAGATTCAAGAAACTGAGGGAATCCAAAACAGGATAAACCCAAAGAAATTCATGCCCAGGCTTATAATAGTAAAATTCTGAAGCCTAAAGAAAAATGAAAATTTTAAAAACAGAGAGAAACAACATCTTACCTAAGCAGAAAAAAAATTCTAATAGTTAATTTCTCGACAGAATTCATTGAAGCCAAAGAAAATGACACATTTTTAAGTGCTTAAGTAAAAGAACTCTATATCCAACAAAAATATCCTTCAAGAATAAAGAGGAAATCAAGACAGTCTCAGATAATGGAAAATAAAACAAAAGAAACAAAAACAAAAGAGAATTGTTGCCAGACAACTTACCCTAAAAGAATGGCTAAAGAAAGTTATCTAATCAGAAAAGAAATGATAAAAGAACAAATTGTGGAACATCAGCAAGGAAGAAAAAACAACAGAAAGCAAAACTATGGATAAAGACAATAGACTTTCCTTCTCCTATTGAGTTTTCTAAATTATATCAGATGATGGAAGCAAAAATTGTAACACTGTCTATTGTAACTCTCAGTGAATGTACCGGAAATATTTAAGACATTATATTATAATTCAGGGAAGATGGAGTGATATAAAGGGAGAAAAGTTTTCTATACTTTACTTAAACTGGTAAAATATTGACATCTATAGACTGTTATAAGTTACATATGTATAGTGTAATATCTAGAGCAAATATTTAAAAATTCTATACAAAAATACACTTAAAGTCATCATAGATAAATTAAAATGGAATTCTAAACAATGTTCAAATAACCCATAGGAAAAGAAGAAAAGGAAAACATAGAAATGAAAAACAGAGAGACTAAACAGAAAGCCAAAAATAAAATGAGTCATAGGCCCTGACATATCAATAATTACATTATATGTAAATGATCTAAAACAAATTAAAAGACAAAGATTGAAAGAGTGGATTTAAAAAGATGCAGCTATATGCTATCTACAAGCAACTTACTTAAAATATAATGATATATATAAGTTGAAAGTGAAAGTATTTATAAAGAATATGCAAATAACCACTAGAAGGCAGGAGAGGCTATATTAACATATCAGACAAGGTAGACGTCACAGTAAAAAGAATTACCAGGAACAAAGTGTGTCATTGCATAGTGATTAAAGGGTCAATCCACCTATAAGACAGTAATACTAAATGTATATTCACAAAACAACAGGCTGCAAAATATGGGAAGCAAAACTGAAAGATCAAAAGGAGAAATAGACCAACCCACAATTATAGTTAACCTGTTCACACCCATCTCTCAAGCAGTGATAGACAACTAGGCTGAAAATTACCAAGAATATAAAAGAATTCAACATCATAATTAACCAACAGGATCTAATACACATTTATAGGATATTCCACCTAACAGCAGTAGATTACACATTATGCCCACAGAACACATACCAAAATAGACCATATCTTAAACTATGAAACAAACTCAAAATATTAAAAATAATTGAAATCATACAGGGTATATTCTCTGACCACAATGGCATCAGAGTAGAAATCAATAATAGAGCAATAACAGGACAATCTCTAAACACTTGGAAACTAAACTCTGTACTTCTAAATAATCCCTGGGTCAAAGAGGAAATCATGTGGGAAATTAAAAAAAAAAAATCATTTAACAGAATGAAGATGAAATTACAACATACCAGTATATGTGAGAAGCAGCTAAAGTAGCAATGAAGGGAAATTTATATCAGTAAATGCCTACATAAGTGGAAAAAAAAAGTATCCAATCAAAAATCTAGGCTCCCACATTAAAGAACTAGAAAAAAGAGCAAAAATAAATCCAAAGTATGTAGAAAGAAGGACATAAACACAAACAGAAATCAGTGAAGTGAAAAAAACAGAGGAAACCATAGAGAAAACCAATGTAACAAAATCTGGTTCTTTGATAAATTCAATAAAATTGACAAACCTCTAGCATAACAGATGAGAAACAGAGAGAAGACATCAATGTCATGAATGAAATAGGTGATATCTCTATAGTCTCTACAGACATCAAAGGGATAACAAGGGAAAAATGCAAATAACTCTATTTGCAAAATTAATTTGACAACATAGATAAAATGGGCCAATTCTAGTACTACTTAGCCAACATGAAACAAACAATGTAAATAGCATCATAACTATTAAGAAATTGAGTTGTTTGTTTAAAAAATTCTAAAAAAGAAATCTCCTGGCTCAAATGGTATCACTGGAAAATTATATCAAACATTTGAAGAAGAATTAATAATTTTAAACGTTTATCTAAAAAATAAAAAAAAAAATCTAGATGAAAAAGACCTAGAAAGAAAGGAAGGAAGAAAGGAAGGGAGGGAGGAAGGAAACTACAGATCAATATTCCTCATAAATATAGACACAAAAGTCCTTAAGAAAATATTAACAAAAAGAATTCAGAAATATATAAAAGACTTGTACGTCATGACTAACCGGGGTTTATTACAAGCATACAAGGCTGGATCAATATTGCAAAATCAAGAAATGTAACCCATCATATTAATAGGCGAAGAAAGAAAAATTACACGATCTTACCAATTAATACAGAAAAACTATTTGGCAAGTTTCAACACCCGTTAATGATAAAAATTCTCAGAAAACTAGGAATAGAGGGTTTTCTCCAACTTGATAAAAAAAAAAAATCTCTAGTTAACATCGTACTTAATGGTGAAAGACAATGCTTTTTCCCTAAGGTTAGGAATAAGGCAAGGCTACGCAGGTTCGCCATTCCTATCCAACATAAAATCGGAAGTTCCATCCAACAGTAAGAAAAGAAAATAAAGGCATACAGATTGAAAAGGAAGAAACAATTCCTGTTTACAGATGGCTTGATTGTCTTTGTAGAAAATCCAAAAAGACTACAAAAAAAACCCAAAAACCCTTTTAGAATTTGTAAGTGAATTCAGAAATGTCAAAGAGTACAAGATAAACATAAAAACATCAGTTCCATTTCTATATGCTAGCAATGAATACGTGAAAATCAAACTTAAAAATACAATACCAGTTATAACCCCTCAAAAAAGGGAAATAGGTATACATCTAATAAAATATGTACAACTCTTGTATGTTGTAAACTACAAACTGATGATTAAATCAAAGAAGGTCTAAAAAAATGGAAAGGCATAACATGGTCATGAATTGGAAGGCTCAACATCAGAAAAACATTAATTCTCCATAAATTGATATACACATTCAACACGATTTCTATCAAAATTATAGCACAATATTTTGTAGGCATATACAATATCATTCTAAAATATATATGGAAAATCAAAGAAAATGAAATGGCTGTAACATTTCTGAAAAATGTAATAAAATTGTAGGAATTATCAGTCTACCTGATTTTAAGACTTATTATAAAGCCATAGTAACCAGAACTGTGTGATATTAGTAAAAGGATAAACATACAGATCAATAGAAGAGGATATAGAATCCAGAAACAGACCCACAGAAGTGCAGCCAATAGATTTTCGACAAAGGGACAAAAGCAATTCAGTGGAGAAAGAATAATCTTTCAACAAATTGTGCTAGAGCAATATTGATACCTATAGGCAAAAAAAAAAAAAAAAAAATCATCTCAGCCTAAATGTCAAAACTTATACAAAATTTAACTCAAAATGGACTGTAGATTTAAATAAAAACAAATAAATTACAAAACTTTTTGAAAACATAGGAGAAAATCTTTTGAGCCTTCAGCCTTGGTAAAGAGTTCTTAAACATGACACCAAAAAGACATCCATAGAAGAAAAAAAAAAAGATAAATTGGATTTCATACAAATTAAATTCTTTTGCTTTGTCAAAGACTCTGTAAAGAGAATGAAAAAAATATGTTCTACAATGCGAGAAAATATTTGCAGATCACATATCTGATAAAGGACTGAGATCAAGAATTTATAATGAACTCACAAAACTCAAACTCAGGAAATCCATCTAAGTAGAAAATGGGGAAAAGACTTTTCACTGAAGGGGATCCATGGACGGCATATAAGTATGTGAGATGATGTTCAACATCAACAGCCACTAGGAAAATGCAAATTAAGACCACAGTGAGATACACATACACATACACATCTGTTAGAACAGCTAAAATTAAAAACAGTGACAATACCAAATGCCAGTGAGGATGTGAAGAAACTCAATTTCTCACATACTGCTGATGGGAATGTAGACTAGCAGAGTCACTATGAAAAATAGCTTGGCAGTTTCTTAAAAAACTAAACCAGACATTACCATACAATAGATCAATTGCACTTCTGGGAATGCATCCCAGAGAAATAAAAACTTATATCTACACAAAAACCTGCACATGATTTTTCATAGCAATTTTATTTGTAATAGCCAAAACTGGAGGCAACAAAAATATTACTTAATACATGAATGCTTAAACAAAGTATAGTATCTCCATATCATGGAATACTAATAATCATTAAAAAGGAACAAAATATCAATATATGCAGCAATATGGATGGTTCTCAAGGGCATTGCGCTGAATGAAAAAAGCTAATCTCTAAGGGTCATGTACTGTATGATTCCATTTATATAACATTCTCAAAATGGCAAAGTTATACAGATGGAAAATTGATTAACACTTGCCAGGGTTTGGGAATAGTGAGGAGTGAGAGATTTGGGCACAACCATAAAGAGGTAGCACAATGGGGATCTTTATGGTGATGAAGTAGTTCTATATCTTGATTTTGTATTGCAGTGGTGGTTTCATGAATATACATATGTCATAAAATAATAGAACTATATTCACATTTTATGGTACTGTCAGTTTCCTGGTTTTGCTATAAACCAGAACCAGTGCTATAGCTATGCAAGATGTAACCTATAGGGGAAACTGGGTGAATGGTATCTGAAAACTCTCTGTGCAGCTTCCTGTGATTCTATAATTATTTCAGAATACGAAGTTAGCAACAACAACAGAAAAAGAGACCAAAGATAATTAAATAAAATAAGCATAGGGCATTGAGATAGTAAACTAGGAAACTTTTTGTTACTATTAAATTATTGTTTGTGTAGTATTAAGGAAAATTATTAAAAACTTGAATATCAGACAAATGGATGGTTACATGTCCCCATTATCCTCATTTTTTAATATATAAATTCCACAACTTAAATAAAAATCTTAGTGGGATTTTATCAGAATGAGACCAAATTCTCATAACTTTTAACTAGAAGAACAAGATGGGTAATATTTTCAAGAAGATATTGGCCAGAAATTTAAAAAAACAAAACAGTAAAGAGGTGTGACAGCAGGGATTTGGAGAAGGAGGCCTAGAGGAGCAGGGAAGATAGACATGGACTAAAAGACATCATAATATATAATAAAATTATTATAAGCAAATTTGTACATTATTGACCAGAAATTAGCAGGAAGATATTTGGCACTAATTAGAAAGTCCCAAAACAGAACTTTAAAAAAAGAATTTAGTGTCCTCTAAAATACAAATATTAGTGACAGAATATGCCAAGAGTCAAGAATATGGGTCTAGAAATCAAGTAAGCTTAGATTTGAATCCTGGTACTTAATGTTAACTGGCTGTGTGACACTGAACAAATTATTTAACCTCTCAAAAACATCTCTCAAACACTTGTCAAGTAGGAACTATAATTCTGTTCTTAAAAACTAATGTGTTGAGAAAACACACACACAATATGGTGAGAGTCTGACATATAGCAAGTTTTCCATACACATTTGCTGTCATAATCATAAATATTTAATTTTGAATTCATTCAACAGCAATTTTCTGAGGGCTGCCTATGTTGCAAGGACTACGTGCCACATTGGTAAACCAATAATATAATCAAGATCGACTTATTCTATCTTGCAAGCAAAATCCAAGAAGGATCTAGACAAATGAACAAGCAGTTATGATAGAGTGAGATACTCCTACACGGGAAGTATGGGGAATATGGCCATCAATAGGTAAGAAAGCAGATCCAGGAATAAAAAGTGAGAGTGCTTTTTCTGAAGGAAGCGATTCCTAAGGTTATATATTAAGGATGAGTAAGAATGGCCTAGGGGAGGAATGGAGAGAAGTGAATTAAGATTGTAAATATGATTCAATACAGAGGGCACACCATTTGAAAGACTGAGAGGAAATAATTGATTCAATATTGACATAATTAGCTGACTTTTCATCCCTTCCATGTGTAACACCCATATGTTTGATAAACAAGGAGGTTCAATAGAACAACCCACATCAAAAGCCTTGTAAGTCAAAATAGAGTCATAACTCTTCCATTAATTTTTGTGAATGTAAAGAGAAACAGAAAGGAAGGGAGAGGGCATTCTATTTGGAGAGCCGTGAAGCAAACAATAGTTCAGTGCCAGGAGGTTAAAGATGTGAATTAAAAGATCAGCCTAATAGATCATAGGGTTCCCTTTGGGACTAGCAGGAGAAAATTCTGTATGGAGAGATTGTAGAAAGTCTGCTAGAATTTTTAACAGAGAGGAATATTTCTAGAATTTACACAATATTCAGCTTTACAGTTATGGATCACAGCACGGGTTACAGAGGTACAGAATATGCTCATCTGAAATTTCATAGAAGAGTTTGAAGAGATCAAAAATATGAACAGAGCACAAGTGTATACAAAAGTCCCCTCCTACAGTAGGTTTTCCCTGCAACTTGACTTGTCGTTAAAGAAATTGGAACTGCCACGAAATTGTGTGTGTGTGTTTGGTTAGTTGAATAGTTGCTTTCAGAACAGAATGCAGTGTGATCTGTATATCAGCAGTCAGAATATATCCTACAAATGTAAGTTTAGGTGATTAGTTGTGGTTCATAACATAGCACCACCCAAATGGGTAGCAGCAGTGAGATATCAAACCGCTTCTTGCCAAAATTTGCTAATGTGTTTTTCTAATAGTCATTAACTACCACAACGTCATGAAAGGGATTCTAATTTGTCATCATTTAGTTATGTTACTAAGAAAGGTAAATATAAACTGAGCTTGCACCAGGATGCAAAAGCTAATTCAACTATACTCGTAGGCACAGATGCAATAAATGCATGTCAAAACATAGCATTTTCATAGGCAATTGAGCATTTACATTTCTGAGTGGGTTTTAAGAATTATAATTATCCAATTTAGAAGGCAAGGGGACAATTTCCTTATGAAAATAAAGCCTTACCAAGCCTGATCAAAATGCAGTTGAGGACCTTACATTAATTTCTAACTCTGGCGTTGGAGACATTCTTAGAGCAATGATTTCAGGAGATAAACATAGAGTAACTTGTACTTTTCCCCATCACTAGGCAATAACTTAAATAATCATCTCCTATATTCACACACACACACACACTCATTTCATGTTTCTTCTTATTTCCATTGGTAAGTCTTAGGTGGGCACAAACTGCAGGAAGCATGAGTATTGTGTTTAGTCAAGAGGAGATAGTGAAAATTGGGGTCTGTATTGGGTTCACAGTTCTTCCAGAGAAGGGAGTGAAATTATTGTAAGTATTTAAGATTAAGCAGTGCTCATAAAAGCAGAGTTGTCAAATATTTTGGAAGAATTAATAAAAAAAGGAAATTGAATAAAAGTAAGCCAAAGAGTAGTAAAGAATGTGGAAATAAGAAGCAGTGGTAAATTTACTCCTCATCGAATATTCCATTTGTTCCCTATATTTCCCAGTCTTCTTGCACTTGCAATTGTCATATGACAAATTCTAGTCAATGGGCCGTGAGGGAAAGAAATAAGTGTCAATTCTAGACTAAGACAGTGAAAAGTCTACACATAATTATCCAGGATATGTTTCCTTGTTCTGGTAAACCCAGAAACCTTGTTTAACTTAGTGTTGTTATATGAAGGTCACATTAGCTTTGGTCTCTGAGTAAGCATATCCCCTTAGTGCTTGGAAATGAAATATGAGAAAGAAATAAAACTGGATTACTTTAAGTCACTTTCTTTTTTCAATTATTAAGCCTAGCCTCTCCTGACTAACACACATGGTGCCTGGGAACAGGGACTTAGGATACAACATGGATAAGCTAGTCTGTGCAGGATTCCTAACAGCATTAGGACTACTGATTCTTGGAGACAGGGTTTCTCTACGCTGCTCTGTGTGTCTTATTGACTTTGAGTAAAAACAAATTAAAAATAGTATCCCTTATGTATACAGTTTTTAAATAAACTTTCTATTTTCAAGTACTTTCAGATTTACTGAAAAGTTGCAGTATTGTACAGCAGGTTCCAATATATCCCTTACCCAGTTTCCTCCATTGTTAACATCTTACGTTAGTATGGTACCTCTGTCATAACTAATTAATCATCATTGGTACATTATTATTAATTAAAGTTCATGATTTGCATTTCTTTAGTTTTGACCTAATGTCCTTTTTCCTGTTCCAGGATCCCATCCAGAATCCCATATCATTTATTTTTCATGTCTCCTTAGACTCTCCTAGACTGTGACAGTTTCCCAGACTTTCTTTGTTTTTGACAATCTTTACAGTTTTGAGGAGTACTGGTCAGGTATTTCGTAGACTATCTTTCAATTTGGGTTTTTCTGGCATTTTTTTCGTAGTTAGACTATGGTTATGGGTTTGGGGCAGGAATATCACATCATACCAATAGTACATACGTTAAAATGACTTATCACTGATGTTATCCTTAATTACCTGGCTGAGGTGGTGTTTGTTAGGTTCCCCCACTGTAAAATTACTCTTCACCTCACTTTTTCATACTGTACCCAACAGAAGGAAGTTATTTGCATACATATTTTTATACATAGACAATTCTATCTGGAATCTAATTCTATACTTGTAGAATGTCCAATATTTCTTGGTACCTCTCTCAATGCTATCTATACAAAGGAAGACTTTCAGGTAATAAAGGTTCTAACTTGTTGTGGAAAGATATGTTAAACTCATACTTCTTTAATATTTTTCTATAAAATTTCATCCGATACTTACATACCTACTCTCATAGCAACTTGGAACGTTAGCATTTAAGAATTGCACATAGGAAGGTGTAATAGTGTGCTCAGGCTGCCGTAAAAACACCACAGACTGTGTGGCTTAAACAAATTTATTTTCTCACAGTTCTGGAAGCTGGAAGTCTGAGATTAGGGCCCAGCCTGTTTGGGTTCTGGTGAGGGCCCTCTTCCTGGCTTGCAGATTGAAGCCTTCTCCATCTCACATGGCCTCACATGGCTTTACCTTGGTCTGTGCCCCTGGAGAGAGAATGTGCATGCGCACAGGAGCTCTCTAGTGTCTCTTCCTATAAGGACACTAATCCTATCTGATTACAGCCCCACCCTTATGCCCTCACTTAACTTTTATTACTTCCTTAGAAGCCCAACTCCAAATATGGCCACTCTGGGGGTTACAGTATCAACATGTAAATTTTTAAGAGACACATTCAATCCACAATAGAAGGCAAACAAATCGAAGACAACCCAAACAATTAATAGAAGACAATATGGGAAATCTAATTTTTCTCCCACCCAGTAGAAATAAAAGAACAGCAAATTACTAGGAAAAAAAAAATGTTTTCATTGAGACTATTTATCTTTGAGAAAGCAGTAATATTCACCTTTCAAATGTGCACTTGGTGTCAAGACATGATTAGATATAAATCTACTCAAACCAACCCTAAAATGAGGCCTCTTACATAAACACACAGCACAATTAGAATGAAACGGTCATCTTGATACTGCTCTACTAATGAGAATTGCCTCTATGAAATGACTATATTCATTTAATTAAAAAGCTCATTGTGGATCTCATTCAAAATGCTGTTCACTGAACTCTTCAGAATAAATCTAATTTGTTTTAGTGGAGTGTTTAGAAGTATCATTTTTATTTGTTTCCAAAGACGGTAAAACAACAGGGTCTTGGAAAATATAATGAGCCATTCACCAGGAGAAGTCACAGTGAATGGCTTTTATAAGTTGAGAAAGCCTTAAAATCATGTCATCCTAATATGCTAAGAAAAGGCCAAAAGAGAGGTCTGCTTAATACAAGAGAGAAAAAAATGGGACAATGATATAAAACGTAAAGCTTTTCTCTGCTTTCTACTTGTTCAGCATGTTTATAAAGCTGTATTTTAACTACTCTAATTATTGTATTTGAGAAGGAAATAGTACAGTAATATCTGTTGTATTAGTAACATGCTCAGAGTAATCTGCTACATAGTTTTACACATAATTTCATTTGATTTAATACATGCAAAACCTTGAGAAAAGGTTTTTCAAACCCTAGAAAGCATATATAAGTCTTCAGTCTATAATAAAGTTAGAATCACTAATTGATGAGAAAATAATGGATAATTAAATATATTGTGGAAGAACAAATGATCATTTTGGCAGAAAAAAATGAAGATGCTTACCTAATGTTATATTCCAAAGGAAATTTCAAGTGCAATAAGATTTAAATGTAAGCAGGAATCAGGATCAAAACAATATTTCAACTGATTTTTGGAAAACAAAGAAGATAAAGGAGTTGTAAATGATTTAGTAGAGTAGAGGAAATTACATTCCATGGGTCCACAGAAGGGATTCTGATAAGAAAAGTTCCTATTTGTCCCACCCATCTCCTGAGAGGGTCCAGCAGGAATGATAGTGGATGGTGAGAGACCGGTGCTAACATTCTGTCTGAAAGGCCTAGTTCTTCTGACTGCAAGAAGCAGGGGGACAATTCTGCATATGGACAGAGCCGTGGAGGCTCTGAATGGGGCGGTGGTCAAGCCTCATAGAGTGCAGGGACAGAGCGTTGGGCTGAAACAGGGGGTGAGTGAAAGCTGATATGTTAAACTCAGAGACCTCCCCTCCTCACCCAATCTGCTCCCTGAAAATAGGTCAGAGACTGGAGAACTGATGAATAAACTACTATCTAGAGGAAACAAACAAAAGCATTGAAACACTGATATTTGGTGGAAGGAGGGGTTCCCCCCAAAAATGTCATACACTGCTTTCCTCCTGATCCCTGTACAGTAAAGCTGCAAGAAACAAATGTCCCCATATAAATCTTCCAATAAGTTTTTTAGTGCTTCAATTAATATTGAGGAAATCCCCTAAAAAGTAGAAAATGGAACTTGAGGGTATTATGCTAAGCCAAATAAGTCAGATGGAGAAAGTCAAATACCCAAAGATTTCACTCATAAGTAGAAGATAAAAACAACAACAAGCAAACACGTAGATACAGAGATTGGTGGGTACCAGAAGAGAGGGGGGGGAGGAGGGCAAACCAGCAATAGGGCACATGAGCATGGTGATGGATGGTAATTAGTCTTTCAGTGGAGGACATGATGTAGTCTATACAGAAATCAAAAAATAATGATGTACACCTGAAATTTATATAATCTTTTCAACCAACGTTACCTCAATTAAAAAAAAGAAAATGAAACAACTGAAAATGAGAGACTATAGTGGAAAACATAAAACATTAATCCAGAAGATACAACATATCACTAATGGAAAGAGTTATATATCCCAGTGTGCCCTGGTGAGTCCTATTTAGAACTGTTTTTCCAGCATATTTATTGATAATGCCACTCTCAAATTCAAAAATATCCTAGTTTGGACTAGGAATTATACGATCACACTATTAGACATTAGAATTTCCAAAAAGAGAACAAAAAAATTAAAAAGATGAGAAAAAGTTTCAGTTGATGCTGATAAAAGGTCAGAGGACTGATGTTAAACAGGGGACCCTAAGCATCTTCAGAATTGGGGAGATAATACTACATAAAGGTCCATATGAAAATGATTAGGCATCTGAACAGCAATTCATGTATGTTTTTCCTCCTACACTTTTGGCTGTTACCTCTCAGTTTCTTTTATCAGCTCACATTCTTTTCTGTCTAGTTTTGTTTCCTTAAAATCAGTTCTAGGCCTTTCCATGTTCTCATTCTATGCTTTTATCTTAGGTGATTTCATCCACAAAAAAAGCTTCAAATTCCATCAATAAGTCAATGACTTTCAAATTTTTATTTTTGGCACATACTTCTCATCTGAGCTCCAGGTCCAAACATATCCAAATGCCCATTTGACATTTCCACTAAAGGCAATTCTCAATATCCTAAATCCATACCATAATTCCCTCTTCCTTTCATCACCTCCACCTCCAACCTGGCCCTCTTCCAGGAATTTTCTTCCCTGGATAGTATCGCAAAGTACCACTTGGTTTATCACCAAGTCTTATTGATTTTTTCCTCCTGAAAATCCCTTGTATCTCTCTCAGTCTTTGCATTGCCATTCCTCTCACCCTACCATTGCTCTCCTTTGAACTCCTGGAATAATCTCCTAACTGCTCTTCCACCATGCATTCTTACTTCCTCCCCCATTCATTCTGTGTACTATATACCAGTGATCATTTTAAGACAGATGTGATCACATCAGTTTCTTGCTTAAAATACACTAAGGTCATTCCAATTGCTCTGAAAACTATGAAAAAAATCTATAGAGCTCAGTTCATCTGTATTCTCTCTACATTTCTGTCTCCTCAGTTGCTTGTTCCATTGTCACAGTGGACTAGCCATAATGACCTTTCTTCAATTTCTCTAATCCAGTGGTTCTCCAAGTGTATTCTCTGGATCAGCATCACCTGAGAACTTGTTAGAAATGCAATTTGTGCAAATTCTTGGACCCTGCTCCAGGCCTGCCTTAGAATGGGGCTCAGAAATGCAAGTTTCAATAAGCCCTCCAGATAATTCTGATACACTCAAGCTTGAGAACCATTGAACTTTTCCACATACTGATTCCTTCACTTCCAATTGTTTCCCTCCTTCCTTTTTCTTACCTTCTACTTGTTTTCCATATTTCAGCTCAGATATTATTTCTTCTGGGACATTTTCCCTGTCACTTCATCTTTCCCTACATTGACTTTAGATTTTCTTCTTATAAAATCTCACAGCTTCTTGCATTTTTCACTCAAACCAACTATTACAACATGTGATGATATATTTTGTGATTAGTTGACTAAATGTCTATCTTGCTAACTAGACTTTGCAAAACAGGAAGCCCTGGAACTGGTTAGATCGACTCATAATTTATCAACAATGCCGGCACTTAAAAGAGGCTTAATGGATATTACTGGGTTATTGTGAATATGTTAAACATAGAGAGAAAATGATGGTGAAAAGACAAGGTAGAGGAAGGCAATTAGCACACTGTATTGTTAATGACAAGCATTCACTGATTTAAGTAAAACAATAGATTATATGTCATTATATGAAACTTACTGAATCAAAGTGTCTGCTAGACATTCTAAGCCAGTACCATTTATAGATTAATGAAATTCAAATATACTAATTGCTGATAATCACTAATGACTTTAATGAGTGAAAAAAAAGTGCTTAGTTACACAGAGCATGATTATACAAAGCTCTCTTATAGACAAGGAACTTTGTTAAGTTTTTTTCCTTAATTTCTTTTTCTTTCAGGACACAAGGAGCTTTGTTCAATCTGTGCTTGCCTTGCATACATTTTGTATAAAATTTTTATAACATTCAACAAAAATCAAATAATGAAAGAGACTGGATAGTTAAACGTTTTATCTTTGGCAACAGCGATTTATTGGAAACAGCTTAAACTAAATTCCTGGAGCTCTGCTTCCTTAAATTCTGAATTATGTTGCCTGGTTACTAAGCAACATGGGTGCTTCATGGAGGAATATGCTTTCAACACCGATTTAGCTGTGTCTTTTCTACCTGAGAAACATAGAAGTTGAGGTCATCTGGCCACAGGCATGCACTCAAGTAGAAAGATGATGGCTTAAGATCTGAACTGTGACAAATGTCTGGATTGACTGATAAGGCAGCACTTGTTCATCTGCATCCCTCTGCAGAGGCTTGGGCAAAAGTGAAAACGTCTATCTTAATAAGTTATGTATTTAGGTCACTGGTTTTAAGAAATAAAGGGACAGCTTAGAAAAGTGACCTAGAAAATCAAAAAGTTAGTGCTTAATTGGAAGAAAAAAATAAAAAAGTTAATAGGTCTTGCTCTCGGTTTGCCAAGGAAGTTGTGAAATTGCATCCTTTTGCCCTTTCTTTATGCCCACTAAAAGGAGATTAGATCCAGGTCTCTCTATGATGGCTGGTATAAAAATAAGGTCACCGTGGCTTGGTTCTCCTCCAAATGTCCTTTTCTGTGAAAAAGATAATTCAAATTTGGTATAGTAATATACATATGGTAAAAGACTCCATGAAACTAAAATCTACTAGGGTGTTTTCTGGAAGAAATGTCTGCTCCTTTTCAGGAGCCTGACTGTCAAGGATCGTCATTTCATAATCCACGTTATTCTTCTTCCTCATCGTTATTTGACCATTTACAGTTGTGGTACCATCCCCCTCTCCTTTTCTTAGGTCATGTCTCATTAGCTACCTAGAGTCTAGACCATAAAATGGTCTGCTAAAAGATCTTTCTGAGTTCTGATGCCCCTCTAATTCATTTGCCAGGCAACTACTCAGGTGAAGTTTCTACAGTATTGATCTGATTATGCCATTTGTCTATCCTTCTATGGTTTGCTCTCACTTACTGTTGGTTAATGGCTATATCTCTTAGTAGAGGACTAAAAGTGTTCTGTGACCCAGTAATAGATTACTTATTTATTCTTATCTCCCACTGAAACATGCCTCCACCATCAAGCTCTATGCATACTTACTCCACAAGCACAGGTAATTCAAGATATTACTTAAATTTCTTTGAGTATATCACGTTGTTTAACAGCTTGAGGCGATTATACTTACTGTGTTCATTTGCCCAGAATGTCCAATTCCTTCTCCAGTTTTCTGCCTGGTTAATTCTTAGTCCTCCTTCAAGACAGCTCATGTTCCAACTCCCCTTTAAAACCTTTCCCAACCATCCCTCCCCTCTTCTCAGTAAGCATAGTTAACATTCCTTCTGAAACACTATTTTCTCCATGCATTTATCAACATATGACATATTATATAGATTTTGTGGGGTTTTAAAATTGATTTTCTGAAAGAACTATTATATCTATGAGATGGTTTATGTAAACCTCAAAGCAACCACAAGCAAAAATCTAGAGCAGAGACACAAAACACGAAAAAAATGGGAGACTGAGCAAATCATCATGGAAAACTAGCAATTTACAAAGGTAGATATAAACAGAAGAGAAAAAAAAGGAGAGACAAAATAACCATAAGGCAAAAGATAAAATGGCAATAATAAATACTTACATGTCAATAATCACTCTAAATGGATTGAACTCACTGTAAATGGATTGAACTCACCAATCAAAAGGCACAGAGTGGCTGAATGGATTAAAAAAGCAAGACTGAACTATATGCTGCCTAAAGAGACTTATTTCAGCTCTAAAGATACACATAGGCTCAAAGTGAAAGGATGTAAGATGATACTCCAAGCAAACAGAAACAAAAAGAAGGGAAATGTAGCCATATTTATATTAGAAAAATAGACTTCAAGCCAAAAAGGGTAACAAGAGACAAAGAAGGTCATTATATAATGATAAGGGGTCAATACATCAAAGAGATATAACAATGGTAAATATATACACTCCCAACATCTGAGCAGCAAAATATGTTAAGCAATTAATAACAGCTCTTAAGGTAGAAACAGACAACAATACAATAATTGCAGGGGACTTCAACACCCCAGCAATGAATAGATCCCCCAGATAAAAAATCAACAAAGAAATGTTAGAATTGAATGCACCTTAGAATAAGTGGACTTAATAGGCATATATAGAATATTTCAACCAACAGCAGCAGAATACACATTCTTGTCAAGTGTGCATGGAACATTCTCCAACATAGATCATATGATAGGTCACAAAACAAATCTTAGCAAATTTAAGAAGACTGAAATCATACCAACTATCTTCTCTGACTATAATGATATGGAACTAGAAATTAAAAGCAAAAAGAAAGTGAGAAGATCTATAAATATGTGGAAACTAAACACCACATTTCTAAATAACCATTGGGTCAAGAAAAAAATTAAAAGGAAAATAAAAAATTATCTCCAAACAAATAAAAATGAAAACACAACATATTAAATATTATATGATGCAGCAAGAGCAGTTCTGAGAGGAAACTTTATAGCAATTAATGCATATATTAAGAAATTATAAAGATCTCAAATAATCATTCTAACTTTACACCTCAAGGAACTAGAAAAAGAAGAAAAAATTAAGCCCTAAGTTAGGAGAAGGAAGGAAATAATAAAAATGACAGTGGGAATAAATGAAATAGAGACTAGAAAAACAATAGAAAGGATCAATGAAACAAGAGCTGGTTCTTCTACAAGATAAAAATATTGACAAACTTTTAGCTTGACTAAGAAAAAAAGAGAATCAAATAAATAAAATTAGAATTCAAAGAGGAGACATTACAACTGATACTATAGAAATACATAGAATCATAAGAGATTACAGTGAACAATTGTATGCCAACAAATTACATAACCTAGAATAGATAACTTCCTAGAAACACACAACCTACCAAGACTGAATCAATAAGAAATAGAAAATTTGAACAGAGCAATGAGTAAAGAGATTGAATGAGTAATCAAAAAACTCCCAACATAGAAAACTCTAGAACCAGAAGCCTTCACTTGAGAATTCTACCAAACTTTTAAAGAATTAACACCAATCCTCCTTAAACTTTGCCAAAATATCAAGGAGGAAGGAGCATTTCCAAACTCATTCTATAAGGCCAGCATTACTTTGATACCAAAACCAGAGAAGGATACCACAAGAAAAGAAAGCTATAGACCAATATCTCTGATGAATATGGATGCAAAAATTCTTAACAAAATATTAGCAAACTGAATTCAAGAACACATTAAAAGATTTATACACCATGACCAAGTAGGATTTATCCCTGGGATGCAAGGATGGTTCAACATACACAAATCAATAAATGTAATATATCACATCAATAAAATGAAAGATAAAAATCACATGATCATCTCAAGAGATGCAGAAAAAGCATTTAACAAAATATAGCATACTTGCATGATAAAATCCCTCAACAGACTGGGTATAAAAGAAACACATCTTAACATAATAAAGGCAATATATGACAAATCCACAGCTAACATTAGACTCAATGGAGAGAAATTGAAATCATTTCCCCTAAGATCAGGAACAAGGGTAGGATGCCCACTCTTACCACTCCTATTCAATCTAGTATTAGAAGTCCTTGCTAGAGCAGTCGGGCCAGGCAAAGAAGTAAAAGTCATCCAAATCAGAAAGGAAGAAGTAAAATTGTCATTATTTGCTGATGATATGACCTTATACACAGAAAATCTCAAAGAATCAGTCAAAAAACTTTTAGAATTAATTAATGATTTCAGTTAAATGGCAGCATACAAAACCAATATACAGAAATCAACTACAGAGGCTAGCCCGGTGGCGTAGGGGTTAAGTTCACACATTCAGCTTCGGTAGCCCGGAATTCGCTGGTTCAGATCCTGGACGCAAACCTACTCACCACTCATCAAGCCATGCTGAGGCCCTGTCCCATACAGACAACTACAACTCTACAACTATGATACACAGGTATGTACTGGGCCTTTGGGGAGAAAAAAGAAAAAGAGGAAGATTGGCAATAGATGTTAGCATAGGGCCAATCTCCCTGAAAAAAAAAAACAAACTGCATTTCTTTACACAAATAAAGAAACATCTGAAAAAGAAATAAAGAAAACCATCCCATTCATAATAGCATCAAAAACAATAGAACACTTAGGAATAAATTTAACCAAGGAAGTGAAAGATCTATACAATGAAAACTACAAAAGTTTTCTGAAAGAAATCAAAGCTATGAACAAATGGAAAGACATCCCAAGTTCATGGATTGGAAGAATTAATATTGTTAAACTGGCCGTACTGCCCAAAGCCATCTATAGACTCAATGCAATCCCCATCAAAACACCGAAGGTATTTTTCACAGAAATAGAAGAAACAATCCTAAAATTTTTGCAGAACCACAAAAGACCCCAAATAGCAAAGTGATCCTGAGAAAAAAGAACAAAGCTGGAAGTATGTAGCTTCCAGATTTCAAACTAAAAATGAATCCAGAGTAATAAAAACAGTATGGTACTGGCACAAAAATAGGCACATCAACCAATGGAACAGAATGGAGAGCTCAGAATTCAACCCTGGCATATATGGTCAACTAGTATTTTACAAGGGAGCCAAGAATATCCAATGGGGAAAGGTAGTCTTTTCAACAAATGGTCCTGGGAAAATTGGAGAAACACATGCAGAACAATGAAATTGGACCATTATCTCACACCACTCACAAAAATTAACTAGAAATGGATCAAAGACTTAAACATAAGACCTGATACCATAAAACTCTTAGAAGAAAACTTAGGGAAGAAGCTCATTGATACTGCTCTTGGAATAATGTTTTGGATATGATGCCAAAACCACAAACAACAAAAGAAAAAAAATCAACAAATGAGACTATGTCAAACTCAAAAGCTTCTGCACAGCAAAATAAAACAATTAACAAAATGAAAAGACAATCTACAGAATGGGAGATAATTTTTGCAAACCATATATTAGATAAGGGGTTAATATGCAAAATGTATAAAGAATTCAGTCAACTTAATAACAAAAAAACCCCAAAAATCCAATTGAAAAATGGGCAGAAGAACTAAATAGAAATTTCTCCAAAGAGGACATCAAAATGGTCAAGAGACACATGAAAAGATGCTCAACATCACTTATTATTAGGGGAATGCAAATCAAAACCATAAGATATCACCTCACATCTGTTAGAATGACTATCATCAAGAAGAGAAGAGACAACAGGTGCTGGTGAGGATATGGTGAAAAGGGAACCCTTATACATTGTTGGTGGGAATATAAATTGGTCCAACCACTATGGAAAACAATATGGAAGTTCCTCAAAAAATTAAAAATAGATCTACCATACGGTCCAGGAATTCCACTTCTGGGTATATACCCAAAGGAAATGAAAACAGGATTTTGACAAGATATGTGACCTACTGAGTTTGTTGCATCATTATTCACAATAGCCACGATTTGGAAACAACCCAACATGCCCATCAACAGACAAATAGTTAAAAAAGATGTGGTACATATACACAATGGAATATTATTCAGCCATAAGAAAGGAAGATATCCTTCCATTTGCGACAACATGGATGGACCTTGAGCAGGTTATGCTAAGTGAGGTCAGTCAGACAGAGAAAGGCAAGTACTGCATGATAGCACTTATATGTGGAAACTAAAAAGTTAAACCTATAAAAAACAGGGAGTAAAATGGTGGTTACCAGGGGATGTGGGGGTGGGGGGTGGACAAGAGTGATAGCGTTTAAGGGCATAAACTTGTAAGGAGCAGTAAGTAACCCATAGAGATCTAATGCACAGTATAATGAATACAGACAGTAATTCTGTACTATAATTATGTAATGTGATAAACATCGTTACATCAGCAATTGTTTTACAATATCTAAATGTATCAAAGTAACATGCTGTACACCTGAAATTTACACGTTTCATGTCAAATTTATTCAATTCAGAAAAAGTTTTCTGTCTTTCTCCACTAGATAACTCTTCAAAGACAGGAATGTTGCCTGACAACTTTAAAGCCAATGCCCAGCATAGGGAAAATCTTCAGTAAATATATAATTAATGAATAATTTTAAAATTTATTACAATATGATAATTTACATTTATAGCTCATTATTACATTAGACTGAACTGGGACTCTGTCATCTCTATCTTTGTATTTCCAGTGCCTCCACAACACCAATCATATTATAAGTGTTCAATAAAACAGTTTGAATAGGGGAGGCAGTGGGTAAAAAAAGATAATAAGCTAAACTGCTGAACTGGACATAAACAATGTAAAGAAGGAATAGTTTGTCTCTGGTCCCCACTTACCTTCCCTTTCACAAGCCCACCCTATAAAGCCCCCTTTTCCCTGCCCCAGCTCCTATGGTACCCATTCTGCTTGGTCTCTGCTTCCCCTCCCACCTCAGCCCAGCTTGGATAATCCTTGCTATCTATGACTTTTATTGAGCTGTTTGTTAGTTGATGACTCAGGCATATTGGCATTTTAATAGGAGTGTCTTGGAAAATAAAAAGATTTTAAGGTCCAAAAGAATAACTCATTAAAAGGGAATTTCAAGCAATCTAATGAACATAATAATAACTATTTGTGAAGGTGTGGGATGCAGAGAGAGGAGAAAGAGGGAAGGGAAAGGAGCAGCAATTCACTGTATCTAAGAAGGTACAGAGGTTCTGTGAAATTAGGTCATTAAACAAGTGTGTTGATAACCATTTCCAATTCCTTGACCATCAAACCAAAGTGAGCCTTGTAAAGATCAAGTTTTTTTTCCCCCAAGATACAGATTTATTCAGAATTGTAGAAAGCCATATTTTTACATAAGATTCTATGATTTGACAGTTTTTAAAGTCATGTATTTTAAAGCACAAAGAGTTTTCGATGGCACTATTTTTTTAGTGAATTCCATCTTAATATTTTCATTCTATGTGGCATAACAAATCATAATGGGACCACTTTTAATCAACTTGTTTTTTCATCCTGTTAATTTCCATGTCTATTTGGGACATCCATTAAAGTCAATATCCTTAATTTAATGGAAGATTTCCTTTTGAAGTTGCTACATTTTTTCTGTCTAAATGAACACTGAGGATATGTAATGGATGTGTTAAATAGATAATGCTATTAATGGGAAAACTGCATAAATTAAATACAAGCCTGATAATTTTCACAGCATCTGTTTTATTATCAACAATTTAGATTCTCTTATGCAATGAACCGTCACTCTGAAGAAAACCGACCTCTACCCTGTATTGTCTATTACCCTAAATTTATAATCACTACGGCAAAAATTTTAGTTACTAAACTCTGCTTTTATTTTGATATGGCTTTAACAGAAGGAAGAGTATAAGCTAATGTTCAATCTCATGTGGATAACACCTTCACACACACACACAAATAATCCAGGGGTTTGGGTAGATTTTATGTGGAAATCATTATTTAAGAAACCTCTAAGATGAATAGTGAATTAAGAAATTTTATGGAATTAGATTTAAGGTTTTTAAAACATTTAAAGGGGATAAAAATCACAAAGCTTTGTTCTAATTTTATAACTCCTCTTTAGAAACAAAATAACAAGATCAACCTATAAAAGAAGTCATAAAAATTTGTGAAGTTTTTTTGTGGTTTTCTGTTTTGCTTCTGACATCCAAAAGCGTTTGGAAATAGACAGTCTGTGAGATTCTTAAACTGCTGATTATATATTTATCATGTATTGATTTTGTAAAATATATGGCCAGTTATGTATCCTACTGTAAATGCAAGATACTTATTTCTTACCTATTTTCATAATAAGAAAATTCTTAGGAAATGGCCCTCAGAAAATATGTTTTTGAGTCTCTCCTAAAAATAGAGGCTAACAATGCTTGAGATTCATTAATTTGATTACTCTGGCAGCATTTATGTTCATTCTGGGGAAATAATGCTATATTTTATATTTCAAAGCCCTCGTACTTTTATTCTCTTTTACTTTCTCTTTCTCTCTTTCATACATGAAGACACACGCACATACGCACACACACACAATGTTAAGCTTTTTGGCAATCAAGCAAGAGATTTTTCTGTTGTTCAATCTATATATTAAGAGACCAAACAATCTATCACGGAAAGGTTAATGAGCATCTAGATAAGATGGAACCCAAGGGTTTTAATGTTCATTCAGTGATTTTAAATGTGGCCTTGGCTTCTGGCTGTATCTGTACCTGTGGAAAAATATCTCAAACTGCAAAAGAGCATGATGAAACCACAGGTGCAATAAAGGTCACTGTGTTTGGATGATAAATGTGCTCACCTACCTATCCATATTTTTTTATGGATAGAATTATTTTTTTTTTTTTGGCTGAGGAAGATTTGCCCTGAGCTAACATATGTTGCCAATCTTCCTCTTTTTTTTTTTTTTGGCTTGAAGAAGATTAGCCCTGAGCTAATGTCTGTGCCAATCTTCCTCTACTTTATACGTGAGTTGCTGCCACACCATGGCTGATGAGTGGCGTAGGTCTGTGCCTGGGATCCAAACCCACAAACCTAGGCCACAGAAGTGGAGCATGCCAACCCCAACTACTGTGCTGTGGGGCTGGCCCCAGAACTTTTTTTTTTTTTTAAAGAATCACAAAGAAAAAGCTTCCAATTTGGTGTCAGGAAGTATTTTATACCTCTATGTGTTTTATTTTCCTAGTGTATTTAACGACTAAAATTTAGGTACTAAATCAGTAATTTCCAAGTGACGTTAATAAACTCCAATGACAATGTGTCAAAGTTTTTGACCAGAAAAAAAAAACCCAAAGCTATCATTGCTATTATATTAAATGCATGATCTCAGGGACATTTTGGTTATATTCCTATCATAAAATAGCTTTTGGATTTTTAATGTCATGACCCATTGACAACATTCACTAAAGTGCTGGGTATCTAATTGTTAAAAGGGATTAAAAAGAGCCACAGAGAAGTTAACTAAAAATAAGTGTCATTACTTCCTTCTTTCTTAAAATTGCAATACCCAGATAGCTTGACAGAGTGTGTGGCTGGAAAAGAAACAAAGGGTAACAAGAGTTTGGTGGCCCACATCATGCAGTCACTGAACCATGGGTACCAATGCAAGTGTCAGGCTCTCTGATAGACATTAAGGACACAAAGATGAGCATTAATGTGCAAGACCACTAGAATCATAATAGTGATGGAAACAGCATACTATCTAAAAGTCAAAGTTTAAGTCTTAAAAGAAAAAGAAAGAAGAAAAAAGAAAGAAAATGGTTGCTATGGACCATTTAAACCCATCCTGATGTATGCATAAGCCACTCTGGCTGCCTACAAATAATCTCTCCCCTTAAAACTTCCACAGCATTTCTTTGTGCCACACATTTAGTACCCACCTACACTGATTTGCATTGTTATTTGTTCCTGCAGGGATTTCTTTATAACTTTTAAGCTAGTTTATAAAATCCTGTAAAATGAGGGCAGTACTTTATAATGTTTTGATTCTCCCCTCCGTCTAAGACGTTGATCAGTCTCTTCCATAATTGGTGCTAAATTAATATTTGTTGAATTTTTTTTATAGAACCAAATATAGCCTGATGTAATCAATAGAAGCTCAGTACATGTTCTTGAATATAATTTAAAAATATAACTGATAATCGGACAAAATTATTCTGGAGACTATGTTATTGTGCAAACATGCCCCAGAAAATAAAATTTGGAGCATGTAAATCGATTCCAGGGGGTTATAGTAATAGGGCATTTAAAACTATTGCATCTCTTGCCTGGCTTCCAGAAGAACTGTAGGAGAAGATAGGCCTCCAAGCATCTACAAATGCACTCCTCCCAAGGCTGGATGTCACCTGTGCTCAAGTTGAGTGACAATGACTAGCTTGTAAACTGCTATTAACTGCAGGCATTAGGAAGTTCATGGACCCTCAAGGTTACTGTGATACCAAATCAAAGAGACAGATAATATAGATAAACTGAAACAGATAAAGAGATAAATAAGATAATGAGAGAATTTCTTAGAGGTTTTGGCCTGGGAAGAAATTGTTTACATGTGTTCAACTTTTAGGATGTGCTTTCATTGGAATTTCCCAAACTTAAGTTGGCAATTCTTTTCCAATTAAGGCTTGAACAAAGAACTGATTTTCAAAAATTAGGAGTTAAACGGGAAACACATAAATCATTGAGCTGAGAAGAGTTAACTGACTTAAGTATAAGGGGTACAGGCAAAACAACCAAAGTGAAAAAAAAAAAGTATTAAATTGACCCTCAATTACTGTTCCTAGAGTTGTCTGTTAAGTTAAAGAGCTATCCTTATCATTAAATGATAATTCTAACCATTATAAATAGGTTGATTTTTTTTTTGATCTGCAAAAATTCTCCAAATTCACTACTTCAGAGTCGAAGGAAACACTACACTGTAAAAGTATACAACATTCTAAAAGCTAGAAAGACAGATGAAAGAGAGAAAGAAAGAAAGAAAAAGAAGGAAGGAAAGGAAAGAAGGAAAGAAAAAAAAGGAGGGAAAGAGGAAGAAGAGGAGGGAGGGAGGGAGGAATCTTGCCATAGGAAGTATATGTAGACATATAACTACTATAAAATTTAAATATATATATATATATTTTTTTCCTAAAGACATATTTATCTCTAACCTTAGCTGTTGGAGTAACTTATGGAAGGGAAAAGCTTAGAAACAAGAAGGAACATGAGGGATTGTGACCACCCTTGCCTTCCAGCAGTGAGGAGAGAGGAGAGCTCTCTCTGATAAAGGATGAGGTGTTTGGGGGGAACTCAACAATGCCAAACAAGAATAATGAGGAGGAGAGGCCAAATTTAGAGTCCAGGGAAGAGGGCAAGAGTGGGTAAGCATCTTAGTTGCTTTATTTCAGTTTGTCCTTGGCTTTATATTCTCCATCAGTATTCCGTGCTCTTATATGTTCATTCTCTAAAACATAATAGGCAAAACCAATGACTTACAACTACAGAAGACATGTCAGGGCAGAAGGAACAATCCAAAATGTGCATTTTGAAGTAATTTTCTACAATGTGGCACATACCTCATTGTTCTACATTTTCACTTTTTGGAAACAGTTATATTTAAAACCAATTACAGACAGCAACAATAGCACAGAGAGCATATTTCCTAAGAAAATAAATTTTACTGTTTTCAGCTTTTAGTACTTCTGTATAGCAATGAAGAATATTTCACTTTAGTTCACTGTGAGTTTAACCTTTCTCTCCCTGATCTGGCCAATTATATCTCACAGCAAATCATTATTTTGCTAATTACATATAATCTCATAGAAAATTAGAATTTGTATATTATGAAAATGCATAGTATAGAGACATCAAATAATGAAGATTTTAAACAGAAGAGCTATCCATCTGTCTTTTAGTCAGATACCCTTTCAAATGCACAAAATGTTAAGGTTATACACATATTCTTCAGATTTTCCATTCTTTTTTTTCTGCCAACATTCGTCAAGAAAGGAGTGAATGGTGACTATGCTCATGGTTAGATTATTTGAACCCAAACCACTGGAAAATGATAATTTGGACATTTTCTGGCTTGCACTGAGTTTAATGCACTGTTAAATTTCTCCCTTCATATGTAAAAGCAGATGATCTCATTTTCTTAAGTGACAAATGGATTCTGTGCAGTATAGCTCATTCGTAGTGAACTTTACAAATGACTCACACCATATATGACTTGTGTAATTACATTTACATTTGCTTGTCATATTTACTCTAAAATGTCACTGAGTACTTTTTAAAGTAGCTCTATATGGCAAACTAAAGATGAGAAAACTACAGCTATTCATTTCAGATTAATTCCAGTCCTGATTAGGTCCACAAGAAAAATAAATCAAATTCATTTGCTAGGGTTAACTGGAGTGTTTCACTTGGGATTTTTTGTTCTCTCCTCTTTTGTCTGCTTCTCTCTCTCTCTCTCTCCCTTAGAAGAATCTCTGCCTCAAAGTCACACTGAAAGCTAATTATCATGTTGGCATTTTACTTGGAAAGGTCACATGGCATAGTGAAAAGAGCACTGAACTTATAATTAGAAGTCCAAGGTTCAAAGTCTGGTTCTCCTGTCTAGTGGGATGAGCATGGAACAGTAGTAGCATCTCTAAAACCCTGCTGACCTTCAACCAGCAATGTGACCTTGAGGAAAGACAGTGGGTCTCAGTTGCCTCATGCCACCTTTCTTTTCTAACCATTCTTGTAGTGATCAAAAAAGATTATACCTGTGAAACATTTAGAGAAATACTAAATTTATACAAATTTGTGGCATTTAAATAATTATTAAATGGAAAACATCTTCTTTGCATGTAATACTGTCTTATGACAGCTGGAAGGAGCTTAAAAATTCACCATATGTATGTCTGTGCATGCTTGATTGGCATCCCTGAAATATGTTTTACATTCCTCAACCATCTCATAGCAATAGATAAGAGACTGAGATTGCCTGGAAAATTGTGGTGGTAGAGCACTAAATGTCACTTGAAAAAAGATTTTCCCAAAACTGCATGAAGATATACAGGAAGAGTTGGCAAGAAAAGTAAAAAGCCAAAAATATGAATTTCAGAGCACATCTAGAGGGAGACAAGGAGATAGTTAACCCAATATAGCTGAGGAGGAAGGACCCAGGTATGTGCAGGGACCATAGATATCCCCAGCTACAATATCTGACTTCACCAGTTTGTAGAGGTCAGGTTAGGAAGTAGCATATGCCATATAGATTCCATCACTTTCTCGCTCAATATCATTTAGCAAGTATTGGTTTTTTCCTCCCATAACCACCCTCATGGGCTTGGTATTTTAGTAAATACAGTAGTACATCCCACTGCCTTCAGTCAAGTAAGATGCATAGAGTGCCCTTTGCAAGTTGGCTCAAAGCAATGAGATTTCATTTGTCTTGTCCAAACACTTCAGTGTGATTATAATAGGCAATGGTGACTCTGTTAAACTGAGAAATCAAATAGAATGTGATGCATGGTTTTAGAGACTATTACTAACTAAAAGGGTCTAAGTTTCATCCATTACCAAATTCTAAGTCTATGTTAGAAGAAACTACAAACATTTGCAGTCCAACAAACAAACTATTGCTTGGATCCTATTCATGGGGTCATCCAACTCACCGTCACTGAAGACAGTTCTTTCATCTTTGGATAACTCAAATTATTATAGACACCAAAAACTCCCTCCTTGGGCCTACTAAATATTGGTCTTATCAGGGACCAGAGGAAATAAACCTACTTCTTTATTACCATGAGGATTCTTTAAATACTTGATAATATTATTCCAGCTTTTTTTTTTTTTTGGCCGAGCTAAATATAATTCCTTCAGTAAGTTTATGTAGATTATTATTCATGCATCATTTTAGCCACTCTCCTATGAACATGTTCCAGTCTGTCTACATTTTTTCCACTGTAATATTCAAAAGTGGATAGCATAAGTCAATTGTGGTTTAACCATTATAATACTGTTGAACACCTGCTCTCTTGTTCTACATACTAAAATTCTATTATTTTAGTACATATTGCATTCGCTTTTAGATTGTTCTCATGATATAGCTATCATAGAATCTAATAAACCCCTACATCTATTTGTACATTTTTATTATTGAAAAATTTAAATATATACAAAAGAAGGCTAACGTAATAAATCCCCCACATACCCAGCACCCAGTTGCAACAATTTTCAACTTCCAGACCATTATGTGTTTTATAAGCTATGAAGTTGGTTGAATACTATCTACAAGGTAATGAAGAGAGTGTAAAAGTTTTTAAGCAGGACATAGCA
Source organism: Tapirus indicus (assembly GCA_031878705.1). Lineage (NCBI taxonomy): Eukaryota > Metazoa > Chordata > Mammalia > Perissodactyla > Tapiridae > Tapirus > Tapirus indicus. Next base: position 65,093,684 of record CM062923.1, read on the forward strand.
AACTAGAAATTGCACTAGCAGGCATATGCAAGTGGTTACGGGAAGAAAAAACAATGCTTGTCAAATGACAAAACCAGATGTATGCTTTAGACATTTCACTCTTGCTGTAGCATGGAGAATGTAGTGAATCATAAGGAGTGTGGTAGGCAGAATAATGGCCCGCCCAAAGATGTTGGCATCCTAGTCCCCAGAAATATGACTATGCTAGGATGTATGGCAAAGAGAATTAAGTTTGCAGATAGAATTAAGGTTGTTAAGCAGCTGACCTTAAAATAGGGAGTTTATCCTAGATTATTTGTGTGAACCCCTATAATAATCACAAATGTGGAATACGAGAACAGAAGAAAGTCAGGGGAAGATCTAACCATGGAAAAGAGGCACAGAGAGATGCAACATTGCTAGATTTGGAGATGTAATGGGGCCACAAGCCAAGGAATGTAAGTAGTCCATAGAAGCTGGAATAGGCAAGAAAATGATTTTTTTCTAGAGCCTCCAGAATGAATGTGGCCTTGCTGACACCTCCATTTTAACTCAGTGAGACCCATGTTGGACTTCAAGTCTAGAGAAATGTAAGACAATAAATTTATGCTGTTTTAGCCCATTAAGTTTGTGGGTATTAAAGTAGCTGTAGAAATCTAACTCAAGGAGGCAAATTCTAACATTAATTTTATTGTCCAGAATATGCCAAAATTGAAGAATGTATATTTTATATTTTCATTGGCATAATTGGCTAAATTGTGCAAAGGTACAGGACAAGTAAAGTGGTGCATCACACAGTGGTTAAGGGAATGATTTTGAAGTTACAGTTACTGGGTTCAAATTGTGGCTTTGCCAGTTACTATCCACCTGACCTTATACAAAGTATTTCACCTTCCTTTGCTTCAGTTCTCACTTGAAGAATGTGTATAAGATCTCATAGATTAGGAGGATTAAGAATGTTACAGCATGCATGTAAAGCACATAGCAGTGGCTTGCACATGAAGTTACAAATAAGTAATTATCATTAGTTTTATATTTTAAAAGTATTTATGTATTACCATAACTTTTCCTCAAGCAGAAATTGCCCCTAAATCTGGCTCATTTTAATTATCTTGTCAACAAGGAAAACATCATAAGACTTGTCAAGTGCCTGGCTGAAATCCAGACCCTATATGCAGTATCTCTAATATCCCCCAATCTATTAAGCTACTAACCCTATTAAAAGAAGAAACTGAATTAGTCTGACATGACAGTTTGTGTGAACCCTTATTGAAGCTGAGTGGTACGTGTTCCTCCTTGCAGCTACTCACTAATAATTTCCTTTATAATTGGTTGAAGAATTTCATCTGAAATCAATGTCAATCTCATTTGGCTAATGTTTGCCCAGTGTCCCACCCTTCTCTTCATTGTTTCATTCCAGAAACCCATGCTTAGTGCTTCTTATGATATAAGATATTGTGAAAGCATAGGAGCAGCTCACAATCTGGCAAAGGTCATCCTCACAGGTCCAGAACCTGATATTATCCATGATTTCTGGAGAACATAACAATGTTTCCAGAGTTTATAAGTTTTATATTTTTTAAAAAGTTCAAATATTTTAATAGGCAGGATTTTCAGTGAGAAAGTTAGCAATTAGCCAAGTTTATGTATCCAGGATCTTCCATTTTCCAGCCCTCTTTTCACCTTCCCGAAGTTACAAAGGTCTGAATCAGAATTGGGACCAGCTTCTGAAACACGTGGTAAGTCACTTCCCTTTATTTTATAATTGTGGTAAAATACACACTACATGAAACACAAAATCTACCCTCTGAATTTTTAAGTGGACATATAGTATTGTTAACCATATGCACAATGTTCTACAGAACATCTCTAGAATTTTTCATCTTGCATGTCTGAAGATCTATACACATTGAATAGCAACTCCCCAGTCCCTCTTCCCCCAGCCTCTGGAAACCATCATTCTACTTTCTGCTTCTATATGTTTGACTATTTTAGATCCTTCAAATAAGGAGAATCATCTAGTATTTGTCCTTCTGTGACTGGCTTATTTAACTTAGCACAATGTTCTCAAGATTCTTCCATGTTGTGGCATATGACAGAATTTTCCTTTTCATGCTGATTAATATTCCATTGTATGTATATACCACATTTTTAAAATTTAGTTTTATTTTTTCCAGCTTTACTGAGATATAATTGAAATATAACATTATATAAAGTTTAAGGTGTACGACGTGATAATTTGATACACATATATATTGCAAAATGATTATGACAATAAGGTTAATCAACACACAGTTCACCTCATATAATTACCACTGTAGTTTCTTATTGTTATGGTAAGAACACTTAAAATCTACTCTCTTAGCAACTTTCAAGTTTACGATATTGTTAACTCTAGTCACCATGCTGTACGTTAGATCACCAGAACTTATTCCTCTTATAATTGGAAGTTTGTACCCTTTGACCACCATCTCCTTATTTCCCCCAAGCCCCAGCACCTGGCAACCACCAGTCTACTCTCTCTTTCTATGAGTTCAGCTTTTTTTAGATTCTATATATACATGTGAGATCATATAGTATTTGTTTTTCTCTGAGTTATTTTACTTAGCATAATGCCCTCAAGGTCCAACTATGTTGTCACAGATGGCAGGGTTTACTTCTTTTTCATGGCTGAATAATATTCCATTGTGTATATATACCAGATTTTCTTTATTCATTCATCCATCAATGGACACTTAGTTTATTTTCACTTTTGGCTATTGTGAATAACACTTCAATGAACATGGGAGGGCAAATATCTATTCAAGATCCCGCTTTCAATTTTTTTGGATAAATACCCAGAAGTGGAATTCCTGGATCATAAAATCTTTTGAGGAATTTCCATACTGTTTTCTCTTATGGCTTCACTGTTTTATAGTCTGGATTTGTTTCTTAACTGGAGCTTCCATCTGTCACCATTTGGGTGACACTAGTGCTTTCTTATGCTTGCTATCTCCAAACATCTACCGAGGAAGTGTGAGCCACCATGACCAAAATATTAATTTCTAAACAAATGATAAACGCAAATTTAAAATTACTAGGAGAGAAATAGGGAATTTTACATATCAACTTCTTATGTGGCTCAGCTTGGATAGTAAAAGAAAGGGCTGATCTGATTTGTGATTTAGGTAATAGGGCTATCAATTTGCAACTGTTCCCAATTGATAAATTCACAATAGAAAAAAATGAGCATGGTGGAAATGATATTACATCCAAACAGCTTCAGCATTTCAATTGTGGACAGATAAATGCAAACAGGTGAGACAGAAGCCTTGACTTAAGTAAATGTGTTAAGGAAACCATGCAAACATAGTGACACAAACAGCCAAGCATAGAGAGTTCACTAAGAGAAAGCTTGACCAGTTGGACTATGTCAGTTGTCTGGCTTCCATCATGCTTCATAAAATAATTAAAAATAACATACAGGTGACACATCCAACAATTTTCATTCATATTGTGTGTGTGTGTGTTTTAATAGAGCACCTTGTTCCTGTGTTGTCTCCTGCATATGTAAAAACAGTGCCTCATGGGGCCAGCCTGGTGGTGTAGTGGTGAAGTTTGCACGCTCCTCTTAGGCGGCCCTGGGGTTTGCAGGTTCAGATCCCAGGCGTGGACATATGCACCGCTTATCAAAACATTCTGTGGCAGTGTCCCATATAAAGTAGAGGAAGATGGGCACAGATGTTAGCCCAGGGCCAGTCTTCCTCAGCAAAAAAGAGGAGGATTGGCAACATATGTTAGCTAAGGTCTAAATCTTCCTCACACAAAAAAAGCAGTTCCTTGTGATTCCTTATATGGATTCTGAAATTGTATTACTGTGTTCCTTTCTTTGTTCAACAAGCAAAGCTCACTCCTTATTTAGGAGTTAATAGATAATAGCTATTTATTGCCCAAGTATTCTCTTGGGATGCATGCCACATGGGAAGGACGTACACCTATAGTAGTGGATATATCAAAGATGCACACAATGGTCTGTTAATGACAATCCTCATAGGGTACTCAGTGTCCCAGGGAACAGTATTTTATTAATATTAGTAAAAGTCAGATGATAACACATATTAGAAGTCCAAACTTACCTAAACTGGTAGATAATTACATTTTACTTCAAATGGAAAATGGTTTACTCTTTCAATCTAATGTCTTTTCCTTAAACACAGAAAGTAGTTTAAAAAGAAAAAGACAACTATATTTAAGATTCCGTGTGGACAGGTGACATATTTAATCTTGTTAAGTGATAGCAAACCACTGAAAAGATAATTAGATACCTAGTAGACATTAAGTACATTCTTGAATAATCCCAATATTCCAAGTCAGATGTTCTCTGGTGCTGCCCCCTCCATTCTGTAGGTGATTCAGTAATTTTTCTCAAGATCTTATTCAAGGTTAATGATGGAGTTAGGAAAATTTGTTTTCTAAGTCCTTCTGTGTTCCTTCCCCCCTAACGTGGTGCTTGCTTGCACAATTTCACAGTAGTGAAAGAGAGATAAATTTTAAAGAAATTAGAAAATGAAGAAATCAAAGGAAACTGAATGTTGATAATCTCAACAGTCCTTGAAGTCTATCTACCACGAAACAGGCAATTCACTCAGAAGCTTGGGAAACCTTAATACACTCATCAAAGTCCTCTTTACAATTACAAAGGTATTAAAGAAAGTGTCCAACAGTGAGAGGTGAATCTTAAGTAGTTTAGAGATTGCATTTAGATGATAAAGATAAGAGCAATAATACTTAAGGCTACTAGAGAGCCTTTAGTCCTGGAGGCTCAGAGTATTTAACTAAAGGTCAAATGATATGAACCGCTGATACCTGCAAAACTGACTGAAAAACTTTTTTTCTAATAACACTTAGTGGTTTTTCCTGCCCTTTTATTTTCTTGCAGTAGAAATACACCCAATACCTATCTCTGAACATTCTAGCACCAATTCTCTTTAAAAAGCATTGGGGGTATTTTCAACTTGCAGTAAAAGGACATGCCTTAGTGCGAAGTTTAAATAATTTTTGAGAACAATTAAGGTGATGCAAATTTAAGTCTACCCCAACACAAAATTAAAAAAAAAATCTATTTGGCCAATAGTATTACAAAAACATAGTAGCATGACTAATTGCAAGCAAATATTACAAAAATCCCATAAGAAGGAGAAATATTAAAAATAGATCCTGATAGTCTAAAATAGAAGAGGACAAGCAACACAAACATTTAGGTATTCTATGCCTTCCAAATTTTGCCAATTAGATCTATCTTTATCTTCACAATGTAGGATAAGACAAGCCACATAGGATGGCAACACTATAAAATGAATGTAAATCTAAGCTTAAAGTAATATAAAAGTCTGCACTGCCAGACAAAATGATAAATCAAAATATTTTCCTTAAATATAAATAACTTTTTCTTATTTGTAATTATAGATGTCTAAGTTTATACTTCATGGCGTGTTAAACTGCATTGAATGTGACTGACGGGAAGATTATAATCTAATAAACCTTGGGAAGATCATAATCTTGTATATGGTAAACTTGTATGTTTCCTGCTATTTACAGAACTGGAAGAATGCTGAGGATTGACTGATTTCAGGAACTGCTTCAGTCTTGTAAATTCAGCTGGGGTATACAGATTGAAATCTAGATTGTTGAAGAGGTTAAAACTCTGTTCTTCATACTTATTTTAATGAATAATTCAGTAAAATAAAAGTGTGTTTTTAAGTACATAAAATACAAGGTAGCCAGAGTTTACGGTAATAAATCATTCTAAGCCATTTTTTGGTATTGATTTTAAAAATAGATGTTATTTAAGAATTTGTAATTAGTAAGCATCATACTCTTTTTATGTAATTCAAAAAATTATTTAAAAATCATAATATAAAAACTAACCTAATTGATTAAAAACATACTAAATGTTAACTAATATTTTGGCCTTTAAGCATCTGCTATTTTAGCATATAAAATGCAAATGATTTTTTCTCTCAATTGGCAGTTTTCCTTCACTATAAATCACCACCAACAAAAATATATATGTAGAAAAAAAAAAACTCTAGCAAAAAAGAAAGTCACGTTGTAGAAACCACAGTGATATTTAAGACAAAGAGTAGAAGCTAAGAGGAAGCCTTCTATTTTAACCTGTTATCTCTATAGGAGTTTCTAATTTAGTCTAGAGTAGATTTCATAAAAATACTCATTAAGACAATAGAAAAAATTAGAACCAAAGAAATATCTCAGAATTATCATGCATTTGGGGGAGAAATGACACTAATTGAAGCTATGGGTTACCTGAAGGAAAAACTATTCAAAATTAATCTTATTAATTTTTCCTGACCAATCCTATCTTGGACTCTCCATCTTTGCACAAGTGGGGACAGTAAATAGGGAAAAGGAAGGATACTGTGTTCACAGTTGCAATCCCAAAACAAGACCCCACTGGACCACTGGGTGAGTCAGTGCTGATTAGGCAATGCACCATCCATGCACAGGCAAGCCTGTGTAGGTCACCCAGGAGACAAGAACAAAGGGGAGGGTATCATGAAAATTCAGGAAGGGAACTGTAATTTGTTTTTTGACTTGTTTGTTTCACACACTGTGTTTCAGAGTGCACAGAATGAAGCAGTGCATGCAGGAGGAGGATACCATCCTAGAACAACAGAAGAATCACAGTGACTATCTATCGCAACAGGGAGCTACTCATCCTATACCTTGAAATTTTATACATATGCCTATATATATAAAACTTATCCAAACACGAGTGTGCAAAAAAGGGCAATCCATTCATTTCAGAGCATCGGACAAATCTATTATCTGGACATTCTTTAAGGATAAGAAAAAACAAACAAAAGACAGCAAGTGACAACAACATAGGTCACCATAGGTGATCTGGTCCTATGGTTAGAAAAAGAGGAAAATAAAAGCTGCTTCATGATTTGGGGGATGGTCTTTGAATATGACCCAATAGAAGCTTCAGAAGGAAAACAGAGAACACTGACTGACCAAATAGATGATGATAGAGCATGGTCCCTATGAATCAGAGGTGGAGCATAAAGCAGAAAGAACAGACAAATTTTAAAAATTAGGTAAAGTAATAAATTTAAAAGAGAAACACAAAAAGGACGATAGTGAAGAAAGTAAATAAAACAACAATGGAATTACAGTAAAATTTGGAGACAAATAACAGATAATTTTGCAGAATATGGTATGGAAAACAAACTTGTTTAAAAAAATGTAAAAATAAATTAGATTAATAAAGAGGCAGTAGGATAGCTCTGCTAAAGAGAACAGTATATGACAAGCTGATGTTTCCAAAGGAAAGATGAAAAATAAAAGGAAGAGAAGTGAAAAAGCAATGCCATAATATTCATCAACTATGAAAAAAATGATATATACTGGTTTTAAAACCTCATTATTTTTCAGGGTAATGTGTCCAATACATCAACACACCATTGTAATGTTTTTGAACTATAAAACTCACAGGCAGGGAAAAAAATACATATAAAGGAATAAAAGTTTGTGTTTTCAAAATTTTACACTACATACAATTTTTAGAAGAATATGGAACAGTATGTATATAGTTTTAAGGAACTAAATACTGTAATAGGTTCAAACTCATCTTGATCGTCCTGTCTCCCATTTTCCTAGACTTCCTTGAAGCCAGCAGTGCTCTTTGGGTTCCTGCTCAATGGTATTTCAGGGAAAGCCAGCTGGGCTGGAGCCACAAAAATAAAGTTACAGGTATTACCACATTAATTATCTTTAAACATTGGGAAAGAAAAACAATAAGGAGATAATTGATTAATCTATTGCTTACCCTTATAAAGGAAAATTGTTTGCTATTTAAAATATTTTGAGGGGCCAGCCTGGTAGTGTAGCACACTCCACTTCCGCAGCCTGGGGTTCGCAGGCTCAGATCCTGGGTGCAGACCCATGCACAGCTTATCAAGTCATGTTGTGGTAGCATCCCATACACAAAATAGAGGAATTTGGGCACTGATGTTAGCTCAGGGCTAACTTTCCTCAGCAAAAAGAGGAGGATTGTCAATGGATGTTAGCTCAGGGCCAATCTTCCTCACCAAAAAAAAAAATCATTATTATTATTATAAATTTATAAAATTATAATAATATAAATAATAATAAATTTAAACATTAAAATATTTTGAAAATGTTTCCCTTGCCCAGTAAAACACTTGAAAATATGTTGCTAAGAACAATGTTGAAGAGTGTACTGCCTATGCTTTCTTCTAGAAGTTTCATGGTTTCAGTTCTTACATTCAAGTCTTTAATCCATTTTGAGTTAATTCTGTGTATGGTGTAAGAAAATGGTCTACTTTCATTTTTTGGCATGTGGCCGTCCAGTTTTCCCACATGACTTGTTGAAGAGACTTTCCTTTCTCCATTGTATATACTTGGTTCCCTTGTCAAAAATTAGCTGTCCACAGATGTATGGGTTTATTGCTGGGCTCTCAATTCTATTCCATTGATCTGTGTGTCTATTTATGTACCAGTACCATGCCGTTTGGGTTACTATAGCTTTGTAGCATATTTTGAAATCAGGGAGTGGGATTCCTTCAGCTTTGTTCTTTTTTCTCAGGATTTCTTTAGGTATTCAGGGCTTTTTGTTGTTCCATATAAATGTTAGGATTCATTGTTCTATTTCTGTGAAAAATGTTGTTGGAACTTTGATAGGTATTGCATTGAATCCATAGATTGCTTTAGGAAGTATGGACATTTTAACTATGTTAATTCTTCCAACCCAAGAGCACAGAATATCTTTCCATTTCCTTGTTTCTTCTTCAATTTCTTACAACAATCTTTTATAGTTTTCAGTGTACAGGTCTTTTACCTCTTTGATTAAGTTTATCCCTAGGTATTTTATTCTTTTTGTTGCAATTGTAAATGGGATTGTATTCTTAATTTCTCTTTCTTCCACTTCATTGTTAATGTATAGAAACTCAACTGATATTTGCATGTCGATTTTGTGTCCTGCAACTTTACCATATTCATTTATTATTTCTAGAAGTTTTTTGGTGGATTCTTTAGGGTTTTCTATATTTAAAATCATGTCATCTACAAGTAGTAACAGGTTCACTTCTTCCTTTCCAATTTGGATCCCTTTTATTTCTTTTTCTTGCCTCATTGCTCTAGCCAGGACTTCCAATACTATGTCAAATGGGACTACATCAAACTAAAAAGCTTCTGCACAGCAAAGGAAACCATCAACAAAATGAAAAGATAACCTAATAATTGGGAGAAGATATTTGCAAACCATATGTCTGATAAGAAGTCAATCTCCTAAGTATATAAAGAACTCATACGTCTCAACAACAACAACAAAAACTAACAACCCAATTAAAAATGGGCAAAAGACCTGAACAGACATTTCTCCAAAGAACGTATACAGGTGGCCAACAGGCACATGAAAAGATGTTCAACATCATTAACTATCAGGGAAATGCAAATCAAAACTACAATGAGATATCATCTCACTCCCATCAGAATTGCTATAATTAACAAGACAGGAAACAACAAGCGTTGGAGAGGGTGTGGAGAGAAGAGAACTCTCATACACTGCTGGTGGGAGTGCAAACTGGTGCAGCCACTATGGAAAATGGTGTAGAGAGTCCTCAAAAAATTAAGAATAGAACTACCATACGATCCAGCTATTCCACTGCTGGGTATTTATCCAAAGAACGTGAAAACACCAATATATAAAGACACATGCACTCCTGTGTTCATTGTAGCATTGTTCACAATAGTCAAGACTTGGAAGCAACCTAAGTGCCTATCAAGGGACAAATGGTTAAAGAAGGTGTGGTAAATATATGCAATGGAATATTATTCAGCCATAAGAAACGATGAAATCCAGCCATTTGTGACAACATGGATGGACATTGAGGGTATTATGCTAAGAGAAATAAGTAGGACAAGGTCAAAAACTGTATGATCTCACTCATAAGTAGAAGATAAAAACAACAAGAAACAAACACATAGAGACAGAGATTGGATTGGTGGTTACCAGAGAGGAAGGGGGGAGGGAGGAGGGCGAAAGGGACGATTGGGCACGTGTGTGGCGATGGATTGTGATTAGTATTTGAATGGTAAACATGATGTAATCTATGCAGAAATAGAAGTATAATGATGTGGGCCCCCAATTTATACAATGTTGTAAACCAATGTTACTGCAATAAAAATAAATAAAATATTTTGAAAATGAATAGTTGTTTTCTGATAGACAAACATGTTTATAATTAGTGTTAGAGTTTTTTTTTTTTAAGTTACAACTCTATAAGTATAATTGTATCCTTTTACTAAAAACAATGCTATGTGCATGAACTGGACCTCACTTGCTATCACCAAGATGTAAAAGGGGTTTGTTTACACAGAGTGGGAGCATTATGCATATTTTTTACTTCTTTTCTTTTCTTTTTTTTTGGTGAGGAAGATTGGGCATGAACTAACATCTGTTGACAGTCCTCCTCTTTTTGCTCCAGGAAGATTTGCCCTGAACTAACATCTATGCTATCTTCCTCTATTTTGTATGTGGGACACTACCACAGCACGGCTTGATGAGTAGTGTGTAGGTCCAGGCCCTGGAATCTGAACCCATGGACCCCAGGCCACGGAAGTGGATTGCGCAAAGTCAAGCATTATGCAACCCGGCAGGCCCCTTCCTTAATTCATTTCTTTGTGTTTTTTTCCTTGCCACATGTCTTAATTTAGGCATTAATACAAAATAGGTGTTTTTATTTTCAAAAGGAAAATTTGAAAGATAATGGATTCATAGCCCTGACATTTCTAAACTGTGTACTGAAACAGTCTGTTAAGTGATCGTACCCTTCATTAACTTTGCATGTACACTTGAATGGAAACACCCATGCTTGTGTATGCTACACGATTACCGTAGTCCCCGGAGCAACTGTCATAACCCTGATTAACCCTTATATTAACCACGGGCTTCATAACGCACAGTTGACAAAAAGACCTGTTGTTTTATCTCATGCCAATAACAATACATGCAAGATCAAGAAGGTACCTTTGTATTTTTAGGAATTGTTTGGAGGGCAATCCAGATTACTATTGACCACTTGGACACTGGGGCTTGTACTCAGTCCTATTTCTGTGACCAAAGTAGGCATGTTGATTGAGTTTCATATTTGTTTAATAGACATTAAGATTTTCGTCTATTCAATTCTGTTTGAAATAGAAATATCTCCATGTTTAAAAACTCTGAGGTGAATCTCTGTTTAATATGAAGAACCATACATTATTAATCTCTTTTGCCATTTTCTATATTTCTCAAAATAGGGTTCCTTCATCCTTTCTCTTGGCCACTGGCTCCTAGTTAATTTTTCTCTTAATCCCCTGGGGAAAACTCATGAAAAACATCCAGGAGGAATTATTGTCCTATGATAATATTAAGAAGGGTTCTACTTCTTTATCATTTGGCTTTGATTGCTTAATTTTTTAATGCTTTGTAAGGAATCTTAAATATTTTGTGAACTAGAACAGAATGAAAATTAATGAAAACATATACAAGACTGGAAGGAGAATCTTAAACTGTGTGATTCATTAGACATGCTGGAGCAGATAAAAATCCCAATCTACACAAATATAGATTCTAATATCATCAGTAGCAGTATCTATTAGGTGATACTTTTCCCAGTCATCATATGTTATTTATTGAAAAGTCGTTAACATGCAATTTTCCTTGGATGCTTAAATTCATGCTCAATGGTGTCCCGTTGCTTTCAAAGTCCAAGCTCCAGGATAGGCATCTAAGTCCCTTCACAATATGGCATCTTTCTCTCTCAGTTTAAGACAAACTACATACAGAAGGGCATGCATTATGCTGGGCTACATGTCCCTTTTCTGCTCTCAGAGCCCATAGATAACTCCACATTCTCTCCTAGTTGAATAAGGTAGGAAGAGTGCCCTAGTCAATAGTGTGTTCCCATAGGATGGTATTCAGTAGCTGCCATGGGCTTTCTTAACACTAGGATGATTATTTGTGATTTTATTACACAGGTAGGAGATGGAAGTAAAACAGTAGTTGTATTAATGACGATAAGGCTTTTATTACACCTCCCTGGGAAGCATATCAGGGTTAACTAAAATCATGGCAAAACCAGGGCTGGCCTGGTGGTGTGGTGGTTAGGTTCATGTGCTCCACTTTGGCAGCCCGGGGTTCGCAGGTTCAGATCCCCGTCACGGAGCTACGCACTGCTCATCAAGCCATGCTGTGTTCCCACATACAAAATAGAGGAAGATGGGAACAGATGTTAGCTCAGGGACAATCTTCCTTGGCAAAAAAGAGGAAGATTGGCAACAGATGTTAGCTCAGGGCCAATCTTCTTCAATCCCCCCCCCCCAAAAAACCAACATGTGGCACAATCCAAACTAGTTTTATGTAAAATGTGGAGTTTTTTGAGTAAAGTAAAGTGTTGTCAAATAACTAGTTAGAAGAATTGTAAAATGGAAAGTCAAGAATTTTAGTATTAGTATATACTATATGTTCCTCAAATTCTGCCTTGTGTATTTTTCATACATTCTTAGTTCAAAAATACAATTCAAATTTTAAGAAGCCATAGGTTATAATTTCTCTTTTACATACATAGTTGCTTTATTTACTTCCAATAATATCAACTTAAATGATTGCCCGTAAAGATCAAAAGTAGTATAACACTATTCATATACAAATACTGAGCAAAGTTTCTGTGTGCTTCAGGATTTCAGATAAGAGAAGAATTTAGAGGAAGAGGAAAATAAACAAACAAACCCATATCAAGTGGCCATTATATTTTAGCATGTGGTCTATATTTTTCCTGTTTAATAAGTCTTAGCCAAATCTGTTATTACCTGTTTTTTGTTTTTGAATGGTAAAATAAAAACTCAGCTCCATTAGATTATTTCTCTAAAACACTCTCTAAATCCAGATCACATGACTTTAAGTCCAGTATGCTTTTAAAATACACCATATTGTGTCAAGAGGAAAAATTTTAGCTTTGTATCAACACACTACATTGAGCTTGTGTACTTGATTCCTTTCCTTTTCAAATGCTCATGGAAATCTGTAGGAAAGAATGACATGCTGGGGAAGTAGAACCAAAACATAAAATCAGGAGGAAAAAAATGTCATCAAATAAGAAATTGAGAAATTTTCACAAGGTGTAGTAAAAATGGGACCCAAATGAGAAAAGTGGTGATTATGACCCAAAGTAATAAGAGTTAACATATGTTGAGAATTTAGTGTGTGCCAAATGAAAACATATACAAGACAGGAAGGAGAATTTTAAACGGTATGATTCATTAGACACACTATCTGCCAAGCACTGTGACCAATACAGAGCTCAACCCATTAAAAGAAAAACCAGGGAAGGGGGTAAGTGGATAAAGTAGACAACTTTTCCAGAAATCCACATAATGCAAAATCAAGGAAACACTCAAATGATGATATAGATATCTATTTATTAACATGAGAATATTAATATACTTATTGACACTTTAGAACAAGATATATATAAGCTAAAGGTTAAGTTTACTATATATAGCGTATGGATTTTGGGCAGGCATAAACAGGAAAGAATAAGAGAAGAAAGAAGAGAATAAACATTTATGCAGAGGAATATTGTGGTTGATCTTTCTAGCTTATTCAAAGACATTTATACTTTTTTTGGATATATTAGAGAAGTACACTTACCCATCATTTGCAATTAGTCAGGGTCATGTGACTAACTGTGGCTGATGGACTATGGCCAAAACATTTACTTGGTGGGGTACCCTGCAGTACTAGCCCTCTTTCCCTGCCATGGTAAACCCTGACACCTCGTGATGAGATGGTGGAAGTTCTGCCAGCCTAGGGTCCCCTCCATTGGACAGTGTTGAGCACAAGTATGAGGGAGAAATAAAGTTTTATTGTTTTAACTCACTGAAATTTGGTTTTGTTACTGCATCATAGCCCAGACCAGCCAAGTAATGGGTGTGTATATGCCACATACACATATATTAGATGTGTGTACATATGGGCATATTTATGTGTATGTGTGTATATCAAAAATATTACATTTTTATCTCTGGATGGTAGATATTTATGAGTTATCATCATTCTCTGTTTTCTGCTTTTTTGCTTTTGGGTACATTTTTTACTTCAGATGGCATGTACTCTATGTGGGATAACTTAATGAATTATTCAATTAGTAAATAGTGCTGATTTTTGGAGGAAAAAATAAGGAGGGAAATGGTTCTTGACTATTTTCAACTTATATCGAGTCATAATAAAAATCAGCTTATCAAGTATAGCTATCTTTGATCCCCTGTTTTAATAAAAATTAGAGTTTACCTGATTTTCAGAGATATTAAGAATGCATGCAATTGGCAAAACATGTTCATATAAACTAAATATTCAATTTAGCATTTAGAAGAACGATGACAGTAAGCAATATTTGAAAAGAGAAGGGTTAATAAATGCAATCTTTTTCTGTTTGAAAAGATATTGGAGTAACAAAAGCAGATATAATGCTTAAAGACAGTCATATATGTCTTCAGAACCTAAGTACATGGAATTTATCTTTTGAGTGGGCAGGAGAATGCACATTAATGGATACCAGTGAGATCCTTTTCTTGCCCTACTTGTAGCAAGACTCAAGTGTGACCTGAATGGCTCCCTAGTGCTTGGATTTATATTCTTCTCAGAGGCATTGGATATTGTATTTCACTACAAAGAGCTAAAAACATTGCCATCATTATTTATAAATCTTTTGGAAAAATGCATTTTCTTAGCAGCAACTATGGCAACAGGGAACTCAAAATGACACTGGAAAAGAATTGAGCTCAGTTGCAATGGGTAATGCACACAGGATTTATATTTTACCACTGTCTGTATTTTAAAACTGGAAAAGATCAAAACAAACATTCAGTATGTACACGTATTTCCTATATTTAACCCATGTGTTCCATTTAAGTAACATTTAAATGTTGTAATACAAAGTACATTTACTTAATTGTCCTGAAAAATGTATAAGAATAAAATGATTCCAGGTGATCAAAATTACCTTATTTCTAGGATGCAGCCAACTTTACTTATTTACATTAGGACTAGCATTTCTAGCCATAGTGCTTATATTACTGTCACTCGATATAAATTTAATAAAATATTTTGAGAATTGATGATATGGTCATCCTTTTTAAGTGTTTAATTTAAAAGCTCTTTTTTTAATCAAAAAAGTTTCTGCTACTTATAATTTTTCTAACTGAGATACATATATTTTTACTTAAAATTAACAGCCTACCTTATTTGAGGAGTTAGGATTTCTTATGTTGATTAGCCCTTTCAGGCTCATGTTAGCAGGTCCAGGTAAATTCCTCCTCCAAGAATAACGGTGACAAAATAATATATCCAATTATATGATCTGACCATCATCATTATATCAGTTTGCGAGGGCTGCCATAACAGGTGTCACAGTTGGGTGCTTAAACCACAGACGTTTATTTTCTAACGAAAGTTCTAGATGCGGAAGTCCAAGATCAAGGTGTCAGCAGGGTCGGTTCCTTCTGGGAGCTGTGAGGGAAGGATCTGTCGAGGCCTCTTTCTGTTTCATAAGGTGAGACCTGGAATCAGCACAGAAGACAGGGTTCTCTGCCCCCTGATCCTCATCACAGCTCCATCAGGTAAGGAATGTGGATTCCTTTAGTACCCTGGCATTGGTTGGTTTGTGTTTTTGTTGTTGTTATTGGGTGTTTTTGGTTTGCTTCTTTGTTTTTGCTGCATATTTCTTTTGCATCTATATAGAGATTTTCTTCAAACATTATAGATATCATAAAGAGGCTGCAGAAGCCCCTTTCTACCTTTTACTGTTAAAAAACTTCTTCTTTTATATGAGTTTTACATCACAGTAAGTAAAAGAATAGATTGTTCGATCTACTTTGTTCTATAAAAAGTTTGCTAAAATGTAACAAGACTGATTATTGACTTACAGAGATCGTTCCAATTATTCCATAGTCTCCACATTTTATTTTACACCTGATGAGGTTAGTATCTTCTATTTAGGAGTTTTATCTATAAAGCGAGAACTGGGAGAAAGAGAAAACTACAGACAGACTTTAGAAGGTTGATCTTAGGGACTCTCCTCACGCATGGACTAGCCAGTGTTTTCTTCTTCCATTCTATACCTTGGGACCCAGGGCTTAAGTAAGCCTGGCTTGTTCTTTGGTCTATTTATACCTAGGGGTTCTTCTCCTACCAAGGCTGGCTACCATTTTTTGAGAAGTCTTTAGATGCTGTCCCTGAAGGCAGCACTTCAGTGTTCTCCCTCATCTCAGTTCATCACTTTTAGGTTCTCCAAATTACCCAAACTGGTAAAACCTTGTGATTACAATGCTACTTTAGGACTGATGCAAGATCACATGGTCAAAGGCTTAAACAGAAAATGAGTTGCTGCTGCTTCTTTTTAATCTTTCGTCATTCCCCAAAGCAGATGATATGTTTTAAATTTCTAATTATACACAAAACCTTTGGGAATTAAGTATGATGGATGAGTATGTGATCTGTAAGAAACTCAAAATGAAGAGAGTAAATTCTGCCTTTAGATAATATAAGATCAAGAGACAAGTGGATTAATCAGTCACTGAGAGTAATATCACCTAGTGTTCTGTATGGCTCTATTACCAAATGAAGACAATCTAATTAAGATAGACAAGTGGTTCTAAAAATTATTTCATACGAAAACCACTAAAGGAACTTTTAAAACCAATTCCCAGATCTCGCTATAGACTTACTAAATCACCATCACAAATGCTGGAATCTAAGAATGGACATGTCCTAAAAATTCTAAAAGCAATTTTTATGCAAAGTCAGAGTTGAAAACCACTATGATAGCTGATAAACCAAAATCATGAACTAAAAATGCATTGGCCACTCCTCTCCACAATTTAATCTCACAAAATTTACAATTGACTAATTAATTTTACATTCATCAGAAAGTGTCCTGTTGCCCTCATTACAGAGGAAAATTAACTTGAATTAAAACAATGCCACTTGGGTATTCATTTTCAAAAAACATGAAATTTTGTTGGCACCTTCACTTATTAAATTAATTTTAAATTACTTATTAAATTAAAATTATCTTACATTACTATTATTTGTAACTCTAGCCTAATAGTGATAAACCTTTGTGATTGATTAAGTTCTGCGAGAAGCACCTAACATGGTTTCCAAAATGCATAAAAGATGATCTATAAAAATGTTTATATAAAACATTATACAAAAATGTTCATATATTGTATAAAAACGTTCTCTTTTTAATGAAATATAGAAGATTGCCAATCTGGCTAAAGTAAAAAATTAAGAAAACAAAAGGAATAACAATTCCATTTTTAATATGACGCTCTACATGGTTGTTTGCAAAAATGCAGACCAGCTTTATTGAGTTGGAAGAGTAATGCACAGTGGCTCTTCCTACTTGTCATAATATATGTATCTCACATGAGATCTATATACATCACAATTACATTCCTTCATTTCCACATTATGAGTGTGAAAGATAATTTCAATAAAACAATTCACCAAAGATTCCTGAACTAAACAATAGACTCTTCCAAGTTCAGTCTCATGACTGGAAGAACTGGGAGATTGTTTCCTTTTTGTGTAGAGGCAGAATATTTGCTACTTTTAGCCATCTATTTCTAAGATCTAGTGCAGGAAAAATAAAAGCCTATCCCAGTAAAACCATCACATTATCCATTGTAAGATACACTGAGACTCTAAAAGGTGGACAAGAAATCTGGAGGAGTTTATCCACTATAACTTATTGAAAAGAAATACCTTTAACCTTTCAAAGAAAACATGTTGACAGATATATGGAAACATAACAGCACATTGTCCCCAAGTGTGAGGACATGACGTGAGATAATGATGATTTTTAAAAGTTTCTTTGAAGCCCATGTAGTCTAATAGAGTACATAAAAGTGATGTCTTTTAGAAAATATGGGGTTATTTTATATCTAATTTGTAGAAATGATTATTCACAAGTCATTTTCTTTAATCAGAACTTTTAGCATCGCTAGAAGACTTGTACTAATCTTTTGGTGCTACTATTTAGATGAAAAATAGAAATATTTTAAACGTTGATCAGATTCCTAAGGTATTTTTATATTAAAGGCAGGGGACAAAATAGTTAAGTGTTAAGACAATTTAGCATTACAATCTAGGATTGTGGCCAAGTTCTATCAAAGATTAGATGGGTAATTTTGGGCTAATTTGCTTAATATGTGGCTCACTTCTCCATTCGTAATATAGAGTTTATAATAAATAGCACACAGGGTTGTAGTAAAGAATAAATTATAACCATACATATCATTCAATACAGTGTCTAGTACAAAGGAAGCTCTCAAAGAATGGTAGCTACTGCTGCTGTACGTAAATCAGATACAAACAACATGCATGCATATCATCATTTATTGATTAGTTACTACTCCTTATAAAAGGATTTGATGCATATATTAAATGTGCACATTCATATGTTCATTTCATTCTTATCAATTAGGATATGAACTTGAATTCTGTGGCAACCTATGCTTTCTGTGCCTTCATAGTTAAAAACAGCAATACATACTAAGTTAAAAGGATGACATCAATCAAAATAAAAATACGGTTGTTGTAAATGGAAAAGCACTTTAAAAGACTCTAAATAGATGTACTTTTCCCTTTTTTTTTTCTTAACAGGAGTCATACAATGTCTTTTTTAAAGCTACTCGGACTTTCCAGTTTGTCTAGGGTTAACAGTACAAATATAAACGTATCAGAAAAAAACATGTTCCACATTTTCAATATGCTCTGAAATAGACACTTCATGAAATTTTTAAGATTCCTTTTTTGTTTAACTTTACATATTTAAACAGGTTTGAAAGAAAATTTTTATGCTTCCACATTTTATAGCCATTGAATGTTGAGAATTTCTAATTTTGAGTTTATATACTAAAGTAATTAAATTTGAAAACTGTAACACCATAGCTAAAGAAATAAAGTACTGCTAAAAAGAATCTAAGTACTATCGACATAAAATATTATCAGAAAATATTTAATAAATAAGAAGGACATTTTATGAGGTTTTTCCCTGGAATGGTGTATATCCTGGGAAGATTTTTTTATGTCATTATGTCACATAGACTGTATTAAGTAGTAATTACTACTAACAAAATGTAATATTGCACAAATTACCAGAGCCATTCTTTTTATTAACACATCTTTATAAAAAATGAGAAAGCTATTGTTAAAACGATCACATTAATATTCCTCTGAGATCTGAACTATAATTGCAGCCACTTTTATTCTGTCCCATGAGATGCCAGAGGAATGAGGGAGGCAGCTGGCAATCCACTCATATAATTATATTTCTCCCTATGTTTGAATTGTTAGGCAGAATTTTTGCTAATAGAACTGAAAATGAATAGTATCCTATTCCCTTCTTATTAAGCTTGGGCCATAGAGAGATTCAAACACAGGGTAGAAATGGCATATTGTGTGTCTGCGACCTCTTCTCAAAATTTATCTGTAATATAGAGAAACTAAGGAATCACAAGAAATGAAGAAAAGTTAAGATATTGCCTAGCAACACCTCAAAAAAATGAAAGCTATGGAAGACTCACAGAAATGAGAACAGGTGAAATCATTTAAAAACTATTTTAGACATAGTTTCTAAGTCATCTAGGTAGAAAAAGAGAGCTAAGCAGAAATGGGCTCATTTTCCATGCATCAGAGGAGCAATAGAGGAATAGATGGAAATAAAGACATACCTTTCTACTCATCACTGCAAACTCACATCAGGGCAGTAAAATTTCCATCAGAAAATCATCAAAAATGAATTCCAAATTTAAAGCACTAAAATATAAATCTAATGCAAAAATAAATAATTGTGTCACAATACTATTCAGTCTTGATTCAATGTAACATCATGGGATCATTTCCAGTTCTTTTCATTTATTTCAAGAAATAGTAGATAAATCTAATCTTTGTTTTAAAAGTTAAATAGTTTTGTTATACATTTATTTTTTAATAGCTAAACCTGATAATTCAGATGTTGATTTCTTTGCAAATAGCTCTCAGAAGCACTGATAGTGGGACTCAAGATTTCCTCTAAGGTAGCTGTGGTATAATGAAAAGAAATCATGGGGCTGGAAGTCAGAATATGCCCATCGGTGTCGTTGTGAGGATTAAATGAAACACGTAAATAACATTTTCTAGCACAGTCCCTACTTGATTGGGAGGGGAGGTGTTTTCAATAAGTATTTCCTCACTCTTTCTCTGATTTGTAATATCCCATGGGAACTCTTTCACTAGCAGAGGAGATTGTGTTGGCAATCGCAGATGGAGCTGCTATAATCTACCCCAAAGCTCTTGAGGAGATTTCTGCAGTAGTTCTAAGTGAAATGTCTGCACACACACCCTTTCCCGGGTCTGTGGAATGAGTCTGGGAGAACTGCTATTAGAGAGACATTAAGGAAGGGAAGAGAGAGGGCTACTTCATGTGGAGATAATGTTAGGGTAATACAGTCTGCCTCAATGTAATCTCGCCTTTGGCTGAAAGCCATCATGCATGGCAGGGGTGGGAGGATAAAAGGCAAAAACGACTCAGAAAAGCAGGCAGAAGCTTCTAGGTAGTGAGAAGGATAGTGTATCTATGCTAGGCCCTGTCACTGTTCAAGCCCTAAGAGTTTTTTTCGTGTTCCCGGATGATTGCAATGCTATATATCTGCTCTGCCCCCTCTGTAATGTTACCAGGGAAATCTTTCAAAATATAAAGCTGAAAATTTCAGTCCACTGCTTAAAACCCCATGTCTTTTCTTCTTCTCCAGAATAAAGTGTAATTGTCACAGGTTGATTGGTACGTATTTGAAAGTAGATTTGACCAAAGCCAGCAAATTTTAGCAGAGAGCATGGTTGTAATTTATATTTTTAAAAAGACAAAGGCATCTATATACTTGTTTGGATAGGGAAGAAAGAAAAGTGATGAGCTAGAGCAAGCATGCCCACTGCGAGTGGTAGGACCCTAGTGGGGTCTGACTGTGGCTCAGACTTTATCATCACAGGTCAGTGTCCCGAAATCCACACCACTTTAACCTCAACACTTCTTAACACAGTGCTGATCAGGTGGTAAACACTCAACAAAAATTTGTTGAATGAGTGAAGAGTTCTCATGAGGAGAAGCGGACGCCAAGGTCCTGAATCCAGAAGGAAGAAGTGTAAAGTTTAGCGGTGAGTGGTCTGTCATCTAGGCTACTTTAATGGAACTACTTTTATCTATGAAATGATCAAAACTGAATGGAAAAAAAAAAAGTCAAAGGATGTACTTGAAAAAATACTTGAGACATAGTAGAATAGAAGTCAGACAGAAAAACTAGAGGAAGATACCTCTTGCCTCTCTGCTGTATTACAATGGCTACCAGACCAACGATCAACGCCACAATAACTAATAATCGTGTTAACGTAACAACTACCATGTACTGAGCAACTAGTATGTGATCAGGCCCTGTGCTCAGTGCTACTCAACATTATCTCATTTACTCTTTAAAATAACATTGTGGAAATGGTATTATTGTGCCCGTGTTTTGCTGTTAGTGCTGTCAAATCAATTCCGACTCCTATCGACCTGTGTACAGCAGAATGGAACCCTACCTTGTCTTTTTGTGCCATCCTCTCACCTTCCTGGTGCTATACCAGACAATGCTCTGGACTATTCACAGGGTTTTCATGGCCGATTTCTTTGGAAGTGGGTGGGCAGGTCCTTCTTCCCGGTCTGTCTTAGTCTGGAAGCTCCACTGAAATCTGTCCTCCATGGGTGACCCTGCTGGTATTTGAAATACAGGTGGCATAGCTTTCAGCATCACAGCAGCATGCAGCTACCACCGTATGAAAACCTTCAGACAAGTGGTGTGGTTCCCTGAACAGGGAAAACAACCAGGGCTGTGGAAGTGAGAGTGCTGAATCTTAACCACTAGAGCACCAGGGCTGGCTGTGTTTACATACATGTAAACTGAGGTTCAGAGTGATTAATTACCTCATCCAAAATCACACAGTTAGTACATAGTATGGCCAGGATGTAAATGAATGCCTTTCTGACTCCAAATCTTCTTAAGATTGGATACTAAATTTTGTTAAAACAATGTCTTTTAAGAACTATGCAGTCTAAATTAACCAATCCTTTCATTCCTTCATTGTGGATTAATTCTTCCTATTAAGAACGTCATGCTAGGTATACATATGAAAAAAACATTAATGTACATCAGTCTCTGAGAACATTGGATCATATAAACTCAGGTTGAAAAGATACACATAAAACAATTATTTGAGATAATTTAATTATTGTTTTTTAAACTCAAAACTAGTTAACTCAACACCAATATAATATCAATTGTCTGGTATTCTTTGTTGACATAATGAATTAGGCTATTTTGTTTACCTCTTGCCAAATTTCCTATGTTTTTTATCTCACAAATGCAAATCCTGTTTAATACATAAAAATGAATTGCACACGATTTTGAGATTCTTGAGAAAATGTGCTTAAATTCTTATAATGTTCAAATACCAATCCCATTTACAACCTTCTTTCTAACTTCACACATTTTGGAGACAAAGTTTCAATACAGGTGGCAGCTAAAATAATTGATTATAAAACAAAATATTTTGTAGTAAGCTTCCTTCTCACACTTGCTCTTCATTTGTTAAAATCAGTGCCTTTAAAATAGTTCTAAAGTTTATACACATTATACTGAATGAAGTGCTTCAGGCACGAGCAATTTCAGGCATTTAATATTCAACAGGGATAGCCCTAAAAGTCAATGCATGTTTTAAAATTTTCATTGCATATCCACGTGTTACTACCGAGCTCTTAAAATCATCGCTTTGTTATGCTACTAAAAGTTGGCAAGATGACTTTTTCATAGGATACGTTAAATTTAAAGTATAAAAAGGTGGATGTTGTGTTTTCTGAAAATTGTGGGAAGTGAAATCCTTAAATAGTGTAACCAGAAGTATCTCTTTTATGCTCTCATAATAAAATAATAGGTCTGTACATTCTAAGATTCTAAAAATATGTCTAAAAAATCATTACTACTGATTCGATATACATTATTTGGAAAGTATGGCTAAGCCAAAATAATAGTATGTGTATATATTTGAGTGTATAAAGTGGATCAAATCATTTCTAAATCTATATTTTCCTTAAACTTAACTATGTGTTATGACCACGTGTCCGCATCTACTTTTTCTCTTTTCTTCTTCTTCTTTTTTTTTTTTTTGGTGAGGAAGATTAGCCTGGAGCTAAAATCTGTTGTCAATCCTCCTCTTTTTGCTGAGGATGTTTGGCCCTGAGCTAACATCCATGCCCGTCTTCCTCTACTTTATATGTGGGACACCTGCCACAGCATGGCTTGATAAGCGGTACGTAGGTCCAGGCCAGGGATCTGAACCTGTGAACTCCGGGCTGCTGAAGCAGAGTGTGTGAACTTAACCCCCATGCCACTGGGCCAGCCCCTAATCTTCTTTTTAATTAATGGCTGCATATAATCCATCACATGCATGCATCATAATCTGTTTATTCAATCCCAGATATGTGGATATACATATAATTAGGTTCAATTTTTCAATATTATTATTTCTATAATTTTCTGATTATGTACATAAGATCAATTATTTTAAGTGAGATTGCCAAGTCAAAGGTATGATTTCTTTTAAAAGAATTCTAATATGCATTGCCTTTGTGATATATTAACTGACAACAGAAATTAAATTTTGTGCCTGTTGCATCCTGCAGCATCTGACAGGTCACTCAACAATGACAGGTTGCAGGGACAATGGCTCACATCAGGAAAGCATGTCACCTCATTGCAATAGCTCTACGGCAGTCTACCATGGCTTTCAGATATTGGCCTTGTGTCGCAAAACTTTAAACTTGATGGTTTCCATTAAGTCACACCCGAGGCACTGGGAGCAGATAGATCCCAGAATGGTATGCAAATATGACACCGCTAGTATTGAAATGACTCTTCAGCTTTTGCAGCTGATAAATCCTTAATATCTCTTTCCTCCTCTCCTCCCCAAAGCAGTTAACCTGAGAGCAATTAGGAATAAATTTAATGCAATTTTCCGTGATGCAGTTACCCTTCCAAGTTGAGGATATGAGAAACAACTATATTTGGAAAAGAGTTCGACACACGTGACCCTGACTTTCAAATAAAGTTTTTTTGTTCCTCAATTTGTATAATCAATCAGGTTATAAAGTGATGAAATAGAAAAAAAAGTTAAATGCCAAGCGGTGAACTGCAATTGATGAGATGAAATCCCTAATGTTCTTAATCATTTTAAAAGTAAATTAAAAACTATCTATCATTTCATATACTTTTCTAAAATAGTAGTTATATTCTGCTTTTATATATTTTTGTCATCTACTTTGGGTAGTGAAATTCTATAGAATAAAATATAAGTGGGTTAGAGACTAACCTGAAATTTTCTCTAAAATATAAATTATGTTACTTTTTGCTTCTCAGCTGTGCTTCTTCTTATTATATTTATCCATCCAGTATTCCAGATTTCATTTATTAACAAATGTGAGATAGACTTTTATTCTGTATATGATGTAATATTTATGATTTGTGCTTGTTATAAAATTTAATAATTCAATGTTTTATATATATATATATGTACACATACACACATATACATGATTTTGGCATTTTATTTGCTTCTGTACAGGGAAAATGTTAAAAAGAAAGAAAAATTATAATAAAATATTTGATGTTAAATGGGATGTTTCATTCATTATTTATAAAATACAATGTAAATTCATGTTTAAAAGATCCAAATCATAAAGAAAAATACTAAATGAAAATTCAAAGACACTAGTACCTCCCTTTCTCATTTTTAGTTCTAATCCTAAGAGAACCATTTCAACTCTATTTTGATTATTACATTGGTTACTGCTATAATTCTCAATAACAGAGTTCTACCTCAACATCTTGATTTTTAACTTCAAACAGTATAAACTTACCAGCTCCTTTTAATTTGATAAATTTAGTTCATATTCTCTAACTCCTTTCCTCTTGCTTTATAGATTGATACTTCTTTGTTTATCTTTATCATTTTAAATAACATACATGAACCTCTAGTTACTATTCTGCCATCTTGGGACACTGCCTCTTAATCCATTCACTATATAAGAGGAAATAAATGCCATTACATTTTCCCACCTGTCTTCCATCATCCCCACTTTCTGACATCTATCACATGGCAATGCATGTACATCAACAAGGTTTGATACAAAACAAACCTATTCTCCTTTAGGTCAAACTATTTTCTTTTGTAGCAGTCTCTGTCAAATTACGCTATATTCTGGCATTTGGGGTGTTGATTAATCACATCCTAAATCTCTGTAGAATGCACAAACTTTGACTTAAAAAAAAAAACAAAACACAGACCATAAACTCAAAATCACTAAAGAATCTAATTTCAAATTCAGAATCTCCTGGCATAGATAATACAAATTGAAAAAACAAACAACAAATATACATAAAGAGATGGAAACAAAGCCTAAACATTTCTATTCCTTAACAAATTCAAGAAAAAGAAAACATGAGTTAGAGACAAAAGGGAAGAAATAACACCATTTCATGATGATCCTTTGTTGACCATTTCCAATGCAGAAAGGCAGAAGCTGGAGTACAGTTCAAATAACGCACTTTTAAATGACATTAGAATAGCAACATATCCTAAAAAATCAAACGGACAGGTCTTGAAGGAAGGGCAGAAGGACGAGTGTCTGACTCTTTCTCCCTCCCTTTCTTAGGTCTTAGGAAATGTGAAAACATGAAAAATAAAGTTCATGGATCTTCCAAGCTATATAAAAGAACCACTCAAATGCCGAAAATTTTGCAGAATGGGTGCAAAATGAGGTACAGATATGATCATAATAAAACAGCACAGCTGTCAAAGGCTGTCTTGTAATTAACCTTTCTGAGAAAATGGGATACACTTGAGACAATATGGTGGAGGAAATCCAAAGTCCACAGAGGCCCTCGGGCTGGGAAGGAGAAGGCCTGGAAGTCCAGCCAGGCTAGGAGAGTTATTAATTGATAGGACAGCTGGCCCCCAGGGATACTAGCCACTGCACCGAGAGGAATGCCTGCAGGGGAATCCTTGGCAGTTCAGGAGTGTTTATAATAACAAAAGCCTGAAAGCACACAGAAATCCCATGGGAGCAAAAGGCTTAAATAAATAATACCATATCCACATTATGGAAGCTTATGTCCATATTAAAATAATAGTGTAGGTCAGGGATGGGTGGTTGTGACACACAACAATTCTGGCACACTTCCTGCTTTTATAAATAAAGTTTTATTGGAACACAGCCACACCCCTTTATTTAACTATTACCTATAGCTGCTTTTAAGCTACAATAGCAGAATTGAGTAGTTGTGACTGACACCATTTGGCCAGCAAAGTCTAAAATATTTGTTTTCTTACCCTTTACAGAAAAAGTTCTCTTATTCCTGGTAAAGAAGAGGTATATTTATTGACATGAAAACATTTTTGTGCAATAATATTCAGTGAAAAAAGAAATTATAAACCATGTATGCTAAGCTCATATTTTTATGCACCTAAAAATGTGTGTTTGTGTGTGTGCATTTGTGAGTATATGGGAAGGATAAATATCTTAATGTTAGCAAAGGCTATATCTATTTGATAGGATTATTGATGACTTCCATTTTGTCATTATTATCTATTCTTAAATTTTATCCATAAAGAAAATGTATTACTTACATAACAAAAAAAAAGATATTTTATAATAGAAAATGAGCCAGATCATCGAGGCAGTTTTTATCATTGGTTGTACAATCACTGGTTCTAACAGCTGAATTTTCAGAAAAGGAATATGGACCCTTCTTACGTTTCAATACCAGAGAGCGTGCCAGCCTCGGGGCCTATGTGGGCCTCATTCTAGTGCAGGGCAGGTGCAAATTATTTCAAGGTTCTGTGAGTTTGATAGCAGTTCTCTGGAAGGGGGACAACTGCTCATTTTCAACTGTGGTCTTACAAACATGGAGAGACTGTTATTTTCATCTGTGCTCCCTCAGTCGAATACGGAACAGCTGTCACAAGACTATTGTCTGATGGGACAGCAAAGCCTTCTCCTGATCTAAGAGCCCAGCAGCTTCTACAGGGTGAGATAACTACAACAAATATGTCGATACCTGTACCAGACCGCCAAGACTAGTTAATTTTTTAATAACAGTAAGCACTGTGGTATTGGGAATAATAATCATGGCAATATTATATATATATAGATATAATTTGTGTGTATTATATATATGTGTATACATATATGTTTAAGTGGTTTGTGTTTAGCCTGTCATTTGACCTAAAATAAACTCATTCTTAAAGTAAAAATATGATAATATATTTGAAATATTTAAATCTCTCTCATACTTCATAGTTTTCATTTGCAGCATGAACTTAAGCCTTGGACTGCAAAGTTTGCTTTCCATTGTCAACTAGAGGTTTGCAAATATTGGTACAAAATATCCTCAAATTACTTGAGAGTACTGAGGATTTTTTTTTTTCAAAAATTGAGTTGAATTAAAATGTAACCGTAAAACATTGCCCAAGATTAACAAATTAGGGAGCAAGATAAAAATCTGATGAACTTTAAAAAACCTTAGCATTTTAAAAAATATTCTGTGTATATCATTTTTGCATTTATTAAAACTCCCATTTTCTGCTGGTTACAAAGAAGAATATAGGTGAAATCTGGGGCTCAGAAGGAATTAGTTAATTTAGGGCACCTAAGGGGTGAGTGTTGATGTGGAAGAAAACGGTATCCAGGTTAAGAGCATAATCTCTGGAGTCAGAACAATTGGGTAAGAAACTGGATAAGTTTCAAGTCCTCAGTTTGCTCATCTCATCATTAAAGTGTGGGCAATTAAACTACTAGCTATCTCTCTCATAAGGTTCTTTTGACAATCAAATGGGTTAATATTTGTAAAGTGTTTAGCACCGTAGATGGCATATAAAGTACTCTCCCTTTATCTATGGGGGATATGTTCCAAGACCGCCAGTGGATGCCTGAAACTACAGATAGTACCAAAACTTATATATGCTACATTTTTTCCTATACATACTTATGATGAAGTTTAATTTATAAATTAGGCACAATGAGAGAATATCTGAATTGTCAGCATCACTACTCTTGCACATTGGAGCCATTATTAAGTGTTGAACACACGCACTGCAATACCAAGACAATCTGGCAGCCGAGATGGTTACTAAGTGACTAACGGGCAGGTAGCATATACAGCATGGATAAGCTGGACAAAGGGATGATGCACATCCCGGGTTGGATGTCTAGGGATGGCATGAGATTTCATCAGGCTACTCGGAACAGCACACAATTTAACACTTATAAATTGTTTATTTCTGGAATTTTTCCATTTAATATTTTCAGACTGAGGTTGACTGCGCGTAACTGAAACTGCGGAAAGTGAAACTGTGGATAAGAGGGGACTATTGTATCCAAGACTGTATGTATTACGTATTGGTTAAGTAAATGATGACAAGTGTGAAGCTTATTTGAAAGGCCATAATGGGCCACCGATATAAAGTCACAAGGAAGAGTGAACACGAATGAAAATGCACTTAGGATGGGAAGATGAGTTTGGTTGTAAGCTCCACGTAGAGGCCAGACACAGACTTAAAAAACAATTCAAAAGGAACAAGACTGTTGAGAACTCCAGCCTTGTTAGAAAATGAGGATGGACTCAAAATTTTGTTAGAGAGTCGAACAAAATACTGAGTTGTCAGGAGAAATGTAAATAAAGTTTGTTTTACTCTTACCCTGGCCATTCTAAATGGATATGAGGCAATCCACATAGGGGACCCAGGATTCTGATTTTGTTTTTTCTTTATTACTCCACAAATGATTAGCAGGCACAGTACGTTTTGTCTTTTTATCATCCCTCAATGTTAGAGTGTTGAGTTCCCATAACCTCCACCCGTACCCCAAACCCCTACCTTGGACACTGCAGCTATTGAAACATGATGTTTCTTTTAAAAGTTTGACTTCAATCCATTTACTGCCCACATACCCCGTCATTAATGTGAATTTCTCCCATTTATTTCTCAATAGTGTATTCTAGTCTACACAAGTATATAATTTCTCAGTGTTAACTAGATACCATTTAAATCTTCCTAATAATGTACAAGTGACCTGCTTATTCAAGTTGTATTTCAACCTCTTCTGGACTGTGATTGTTTCAATCAGTGGAAAATGATGTTATTGAATCCCATTCAGTTACATCAACAAGGTATCAACACAATTATGTAAATGTGGTTTTGTTTTGCTGACATTACCAGATAATTTTAGATCAGTACACATAGCTTCAATTATCCACTTTGAACCTCAACTTGAAAATCTAAAGTTTGAAGACAAAAATATCTCTCAATTTAAGTATTTTTTGTTAGCTAATACATAAATATGCTCTTATTTATTTCACTATGTTTTATAAAAACTATACTTCAATTATTTCAGCTCTACATAATTACTTATGTGGTTCTTAAACCTCACATACACACACACACACTTCTATAATGTGCCTTAAACTTTAAGTCCTTTCTAAAATCTTACTTAAGTAAATAAATGGAAATCCATCATCTATTAAACACAACCTACTCTGAAAAACGAAAAAAAAAAACAAACCACAAATACCACCTCAAATAACTCTAAAACTAAAATAGGAATTTGATATGGCCCTACTAGAATCATACAACGTTAAGAAAGAATACTGGATAGATAAAGTCACATGAATGAGGTCAAGTGAGTTAGTATCAACAACATTTCTTTGATCAGACTTCTGGAAGTGAAGGGGAAAGGTCTTCAGAAAGACAATGGTGCGTGCCTAAAGTTAGAGTAAATACGTTTATAGAAAAAGTAGGCATCATCTCTCTAGGTTGTTTTATTTCCTTTTATCATCAGGAAAATCTAACCCGTACCACAGAGGTAGATTTTCAGATTGCATAAATCAAAACCCACACCTTCAATGACAAAACAGCCTCCTGGGAACCGTTACTATGATATCCTTCTCTACCTTTTCCTTTCATCCTGGCATCCGTGAGCATCCTTCCCGATGCTTTTTTGTCCCATGTTATTTTTCATCTTCTTTAAAGACCTAGTGCATAATATCCCTCTTGTTTATCTATTGCTATCCTGATCATCAGCGTGGTATTCTTGCCCCCAATCTCTCCTCCACTTTGGTTCACCCCACATACTATTGACAGTGTTCTCCCTGAAACAAACAATGCCAATGTTCTTCTCTTTGAATATAAAAAATATCTCTAAACTTCAATGATTCCCTGAAGGCTACCCAGTAACATTCAAATTCCTTAGGAAACCATACTCCACTCAAAATCAAAATATTTTAATGGTTTGTTACACTCCCCTTTGAACAAAAATCTGTTATTTATTTTTTATTACAAAAGTGTATGGTAGAATGAAAAAACATTGCAGTGGAAATTGCTATCCTTGGTTTTGAACCAGGGATATTTTCCTCTCTCTAACTTGCTGACAATGTAACTGATAATATCCTCTGTGGACAAAGAGGTAATTTTTGCAGAATGTCTACATTTCAGATGATTGTAGGAAACAAATTTTCACACATTTTAAATCAAGCTTATATATAATATTCAAAGCATCTCGATTTTTATTTACTTGGTTTTCTTGAATGTTCAAATACTGAAAAAAGTGTAATAGTCTCTATATTTAGAGCACATCGCATATTCTAGGTACATTTTGTTTGTTTTATATTTGACTGTATTTTAATGTTTATTGAACAAAGGTTCATAACTTTTAAAATCAATCATAACTTTTTAAAATAAATATTTATCATGTAATATTATAAATGCAATCCATGCACAAATATTGAATAACAAAAATAAGAAAATACACTTCATCCTGTGAAATAGAGTTAAGCACTGTCCAGATCTTGGTTTATAGCCTTTTATCCATTTTATACATATACCTGTACCAGTTTTCTAAGAATAGGATCATAACATATTTACTGCTTTTCAATCAGCTTTCTTTTAACTTAACATTATATGTTCCATGCTTGACAGGTTTAGTAATTAAAAGTTATTCTGCAATCATTTCCTAGCTGTGTGACCCTAGGGGGGTAACTGAGTATCTCTGCGATTAAATTTTCTTATCTGAAAATATAGAGATGAAAATAGTACCTTCCCCTTAGCTTTTGAGAGGATTAAATGAAAAGTAACTACAAAACATAGTATGTACTATAAAATAATAACAACATGTTGTTATTCTTATTATGCAAAACTAAATCATTTTTCTGGAATAGTATATGGCATGTACACATCTTATTATTCGGTTGAAAACAATCTAAATGAAATGGTAGAGGTTAACTTAAATTATAAAACACTGATAAAATGACAAATAGAAATTAAGAATGATATTGTAGAGTGCTATTTACAAAGAATAATGTTGAAAATACAATGTTAATTGGGAAAACGTAGGTAACTCATTTATATAACATGTATAAATAACTAAATAAAGTTTTCCTGCCACTCAGTTCTCGTTTTTCTATAATATAGATTGCTAGTGCTGTAAAATTTACTAAATTATAAAGTGAAATATAGCCCTTGAAAATTACTTACAATAATTATGACTAGCAGAGTTAATTTCTTTGAATATCAAAGGTTATTACGAGTGACCAAGAAGGTCTTCAGGTTCCTCTCAGCTTGATCAAACTTTAGACAGGCTTCTTCCTGCCTGTAGGCCCCTAACTTCCCTCTTCTTAGAGCAATTTAATCATAAGGTCAACATAATTGTAAATCCTTTACCCAAAACCTCTTGCCAGTTTTATAAGCCAGAACTGTCTTTCTTAAGGATTTGAGAACTGTCTTTGAAATATAATCGTCAAGGAAGATAGTGCCCCTATCAGCTAGTTTCTGTGGGAGGGTAGGAGCCTAACTTTGGCAAGATATTTACTCCAAATTGTAAAATTACCTCCAGCAATGAAGATATAAGAATGTTTACTTTTCCTTTACACATGGCCGATAGCAAACACAGGTGACCTATGAGCCTCCCTAACTCCAGGTCTTAAACACTCTCCAAACTTTTCTTTCCTCAGAACTGGGTTATCCACACTTGATCTGTTCTCTCTTCCTCCTTGCTGTCAATTTTATCAGAATAGAATCAACTTCTGTTTGCTTATCTTGTCCTGTGAGATTTCTTTCTTTCTTTTTTTTTTTTTTAAACAGAGCCCCAGTGGTTCCGGATGCTCACTGCTTATTCTATAATTTGGGGCAAGTTACATGGTTAAACTTCAATTTATAAATAGGAATTTACAACACCTCCCAAGCAGGGAGGTTGTCAAGAGCAAAGATAATGTATATAAAGTGTTCTACACAATGATGCATAGGAAGTACCCAGTAAAGGTTAGAAATCAGATCGTCTAAGGGTTTGAATGGGCAATTAGGATATCATCTGCCAATTAACACCTGAAAAAATGTTCCAAGTGAACTGAAAAATTTTTTAAACATTCAAGTTGAAATAGTGAAATGTCAGTTTCCAGCAATCAAAATGGCATAGAATTTTTAAAATTTTCTCTATGGAGTTGGCAAGTGTTTGGCGAAGCAAATATTCTCTTATACCAGGGGTGGAAATATAAATTGCTATTATCTTTCTGGCGGGCGGTATGGCAATAAGTATCAAAAAATCTTTAAATTGTGCCTACCTAGCAATTCTGTTTGTAGGGCTAAGAAATAGTTTGACACTGGTAAATATTAATCAATACTGATGCTTATCCCAGCTCTATTTCTAACAATGAAAAATTGGAACCAACCTAAGAAACCAAATTGTAAGAGACAAATAAATCATTGTACAACTATACACAGGAATATACTATATAAACATTTAGAATCACATTTAAAACCCTTTTACAGTTTGAGAAAATTTTCATGATAAATGTCCAGTGAGAAAAATGTAAGACAATTTATATATTATAACTTATATACTCTATATCAAGGGAGCTAGCTAGTGGTCTAAAATTTATGATACAAAACATTAACTGTAAGTATCATCTTTTCAGTTTTCTGCCATTTCATAACTGATCACAAAATATGTGAAAATGATCAAAATAATCAGCCTTTGTATTCATCCTCTAGTCAAAAAGCAAGATTTTCTTTTAGGCCATTCTTTTTCTAACAGGAATTAAAATAAACATCTCTATATTGTTCGATGTATTCTTTTTAGGCATTCCTTACTGCTTTTTTTTTTAGCTTTTTTGACTTTATTCTTATGAATTCTCATTAACTTCTTCATATAGGTCTATAGTGAATTGTGTTATCTCCCAATATATTTCCCACTATATTTTATGTTTGTAAGATGTTCCTACACTCTAAATAGACATTTTTTCTTATGCATTTTTTTTCATTTAGGAGTCAAGTGGTATTACTAAAATGAGATAATGCTATTTAATGTTCCCACAGAATCAGTAAACCAGCAGTCAAATCAGCCATTATACTGCTGAGGTGAGGGCTAGTGGGAGGCTGGAAGGCAAACTTTTAATAAATACATTTGACTTATTGGCTTACTTCTGCTCTCTACATAGATAAAACTTAAAACCGCTGACTGCATATTGCCTACTGGAAAACAAGCCAAAAATCTCTCATCTAAGAACTATCAAAATAACATGGACTCACTATAGGTTGGTGATGATATCAATAACAACTCATGGAAGACTTTATTTGCTCAGGATATGTAAAACTAGTGTATTATTGTTTTCGTCTCCAAATCAACATTTCCCTTTCAATTCCCAACACTCAATTTTATTTAAAGCATGTTTACATGGTAAATCAGCTGGCATAAATGGCATATTGTTAAACTGTTTCATGTGACTCACATGGAAACACACATGAAGCTCAGACTAAACATTTAAGGACTTAAGAGCACAATGAAAAAGCAAGCTGAGACGCAGAACTTCCATAGAACTGCTGCAGATCACATTACCTTTTGGCTGAAAATTAAAATGACACCTGGAAAATATAACTACCCTTTTCAAGGGACAGAGC
Source organism: Tapirus indicus (assembly GCA_031878705.1). NCBI lineage: Eukaryota > Metazoa > Chordata > Mammalia > Perissodactyla > Tapiridae > Tapirus > Tapirus indicus. The sequence goes on from CM062923.1 coordinate 65,127,801, forward strand.
CCAAATTCAATAACCTCCTTACTTAATATCATTTTGGCTTGAAATAGAATAGTTTATTTAATTTAGGTAAAGAACCAGGCGGTATCAATTCATTTGTGTGGCATGCATACTGTTTTCTTTGATACTATAGTGATAATTATAATTTTAGAATGACTAATTTCTTAAGGCTAACTCTCCTTTTCACAGACTCTTATTTGAAGCTAGACTAATAAAAAGATTTGTAAGAAGGAACACTTGAAAGCTAAGGTAAATCTGATTGACTTCTGTAAAATTCTGAGTGTTATGGATTATTTAAATACCTATCTGCTCATTTTTTATTTTGAAGTAATGTGACACAGAAAAATTGCAAAAAAGTATAGAGTTCCCTTATAGTTTCACCTAGATTCCCCTATTATTAACAGCTTATAAAACTATAGAATAAAAGAAACTAGGAAACTACACTGATACAATATTTTAAACTGACTTACTGATACTATTTGAGTTTTGCCAGTTTTCCCACTAATATACAGTTCAGGTCCAAAATCCAATCCAGCATCCTACATTGTATTTAGTTATCATATCTCTTTAGTCCCCTCCAGTCTGTGACAATTGCTCAGACTTTCTTCTTCTATTATGAATTTGACAATTTTGATGAATACTGGTCAATTATTTCATTTGGGTTTATCAATATCAATATCAATTTGGGTTTCTCTGATGTTTTCTCGTGACTATACTGAAGCTATGGATTTTGGATAAAAACAGCACGGAAGTGATGTCCAGCCATTCTCAGTGCATCCCATCATGAGGTACGTGATGTTATTCTGACTTAGTATATCCTTGCTTTTCAGAGTAGGAAATGTCCTAAAAGTAACCGTTGGCAAGTGACTATCCCAAAATGTTGTTCAACTGAATATCTCATATTTATGCCCATGATACATGATCAAAAATTATCATTAAGCAAAAGCAGCCATGTTTTTGGAAGTTAACTCTTCATTTTTCAATATAGATATCCATCTTTTTCTATTAAGCTGAAAGTGAGGCTAATATACGATACAACTTAACAAAAATAACCAGAATGGTGCATCATCAGGAGAGAAAACTCTGCATTGATATTTGGGACTCTGGGAGAGGGGAAAACTACTAAGATATACGTAATTTAATTGCCAGGAACCATGTGAATTTAAAGCTATAGCGAAATGAATGTGACTGATGTTTTGATATTAATTTATAGCACCTCCAAGAACTATACTCATAATTATACATATTAAAGAAAAAGATCTAATATTGAATTTGAAGAGACGTATAATTTGATTAAATGGGTAGAGAATAAAAGAACATTTTTTTTCAAAAGCATTTCTCTGAACCTAAAATGAAATATAAAGAACGGGCATTAGGATAAATTGAAATGTTTTTAATATTTCAATTTTATTATCACTCTTACTATTGGAAGTTCCCACCACCTAACCTAAGAAGCATACTCCCTGAGAAGCAGGGAGTCTCAGTATACTTAGAAGCAATTTATTTCTTTAAAATGGAGTATCCAAGAATTAATAGACACAACTTATGCTGTGCAGGTGGAGAACTTGCAGGTGGAGTTTGGGACACTCACAAATTTGTAACCGTATTGCTGTAGGCCAGACCCAAGTCCCAGTAAAAGTCAAATAACTTAGCTAAAACCCACCTTCTACTTGATTTCATCCAACCATCTCCCACTCTGCCCCTTCAAACTGAGGTGGGTCCTGCTGGGGTGGCTGGAGCAGTGATTCAGAGAGCAACGAGAGTTCTTGAATGCTTCCAACTTGTCCTATGTCCCTTCTCCTATATCTTGTAGGAACAAGGCCAATAGGGATTTGAGGTTACAGAGGATTAAACACGTCTGATTTTGCAGTGAAAAGTCCTCAAATAGGCATGTAAACTGCATAAGTGCAGCACTTTCAAGCACATTTCACCATAAGCACAACAGCTTGTTGGTTTTAAAACTAAGGACACGTGCCTTTTGAAGTAACTATAATACGCAGATCTGGGTTATACTAAAATCAAGATTTGATGTCCATGGAAGATGTGCTTTTCACCCCCAAAGGTGAAAATTCATGTATGCTTTTAAATCGGAGATTCAATATCCAGGCTTATACACTTTGTTGACTTTCATGAAAACCATTATAGAGTATCCTGTCTAGCTTTGCCCACTTAGAGGGAAAATTCCATTTTCATTTACTTTTAATGAAGTATGAAAAGGAAAAGGTAATAATATAACCACCTAAGTGTTGGTTTTTTTCAGTGGAAAGTGTCCCAGTATCTTCAGGCTCCCCATACCCTCCATGACTCTTACATGACTATTTTCCGAGCTTTCCCAGACTCTGTGTACCCTAGTGCTGCTGTCCTCTCTTTTCCATACTAATGTCAGATCAGCTAAGTTCATTCATGCTCAGGTCAAAAATGAGAGGGAAACCACACATCTATGGACAGCTTATCTTTGACAATGGATCCAAGAACACACAATGGAGAAAGAAACGTCTCTTCAATAAATGGTGTTGGGAAAACTGGACAGCCACGTGCAAAAGAATGAAAGTAGACCATTATCTTACACCATACACAAAAATTAACTTAAAATGGATTAAAGACTTGAATGTAAGACCTGAAGCCAGAAAACTCTTAGAAGAAAATATAGGCAGTACACTCTTTGACACCAGTATTAGCAGTATGTTTTCAAATACCATGTCTACTCAGGCAAGGGAAACAAGAAAAAAATAAACAATTGGGACTACATTAGACTAAAAAGCTTCTGCAAGGCCAAGGAAACCATGAATAAAATGAAAAGACCACCAACTGGGAGAAAATATTTGCAAATCATATATCTGACAAGGGGCTAATTTCCAAAACATATAACGAACTCATACAACTCAACAACAACAACAAAAACAACCCAGTCAAAAAATGGGCAAAGGATATGAACAGATATTTTTCCAGAGAAGATATACAGATGGCCAACAGGCACATGAAAAGGTGTTCAACATCACTAATTACTTATTAGTGAAATGCACTAATCACTTATTAGGGAAATGCACTTCTTAGGGAAATGCAAATCAAAACTACAATGAGATATCACCTTACACCCATCAGAATGGCTATAATTAACAAGATAAAAAACAGCAAATGTTGGAGAAGATGTGGAGACAAGGGAACCAGCAGAAAACACTGCTGGTGAGAATGCAAACTGGTGCAATCACTATGGAAAACAGTATGGAGGTTTCTCAAAAAATTAAGAATAGAAATACCATATGATCCAGCTATCCCACTACTGGTTATTTATCCAAAGAACATGAAATCAACACTACAAAGAGATTTATGTACTCCTATGGTCATTGCAGCATTATTCACAATAGCCAAGATGTGGAAGCAACTCATTCAACCAACGAATGGATAAAGAGGATGTGGGGTGTGTGTGTGTGTGTGTGTGTGTGTGTGTGTGTGTGTGTGTGTGTGTATACACAATGGAATACTATTTAGCCATAAAAAGACAAAATGGTGCCATTTACAACGACATGAATGGACCTTGAGGGTATTATGTTAAGGGAAATAAGCTGGACAGAGAAAGAGAAACAGCATATGATTTCACTCACATGTGGAAGATAAACAAACACACGGATAAGGAGAACAGATTAGTGGTTACCACATGGGAAGAGGGTGGGGGGAAGGGCAAAGGGGTTAAAGGGGCACATATGTATGGTGACAGATGAAAACTAGACTTTGCGGCTGAGCAAGATGCAGTCTATACAGAAACTGATAGAATAATATACACCTGAAACACAATGTCATCAACCAATATGACCTCAACAAAATAACGTTTTAAAAAATGAGAGACAAAATCACCACCACACACAGGCTTAAGGTATTTTACAAGGGACTAAAGGGTAAAAACAATAATAATAAAAGTAATTGTGGTTTCCCATGTTTCAGCTGATAAAAGAGGTGGTCTTACCAACATCCTTAATTTCCCACCAAGTAGACATTGGCCAAGGAAGGAGCATGAAACTTCTCATGCTATTATAGAAGGCATTTAGTCTTCATATCGTGATGATCTCAAATGTGATCTGCACAATTCTTCCACAAAAAATCAAATTAATATGATTTTCCTTTCTGATCTTTTTCAATAATATGTTTGAAATTACTGTTATACTGTTAAACACTATGTACTACCTAGTGCTATTTACCTATTTATTTAAAATCAGTTTCTGTCTAAAAAGGATTTGAGGTGGCCAACCAGAAAAATATAATACAATTCAGTTGATTTAAGAGAAATGGAGGCCAGAACCAAAAAAAGAGACCAAATAAGATATGCTAAAAATAAATGCTAATATAGTTGTTGCTGTCAGGGATCAAGAATCTCATCTTCATGGTCATTTTACCTATATGAGTCATTTAAAATTTTCATTATTAAAAATATTATACACATAAAGAAAATGTGTTACCAGATCTGCATGAGTTAAAACAATACAGGTAAATTTTTCTTAATTGGAGTAATGCTAGCAGTTAAATTACTCAGGCTACATAAACATACAGCATTGAAACAAATCTTTGGGTTCTAATGGTGATATTAACTTCAGCTTCTTTGATATTTCATCTCTGTCATTATTTGACAGATACCTGATAGGGATATTGGAAAAGCTGTGCTGAGCTTTGTAAGCACACACGTTAACAACAATAAAAAATACAGACTTTGCTGCATATCATGGCAAAATATTACCTTGTCTCATTTCTGGTTAGTTTTATTAAAAAAAAAAACAGAAACTCTACCAAAAGAATATTCAAGTAACCTCCTATAAATTTATTACTAAAAGCACCATCTGCTGGTTATTAGAAACTGATGTGTTTCAATCTGTCTTCAGATTCTTTGATAAAAGAATAGAAAAACATTTCTCTCTTGCATGCCTGCACAGATTCCCCTCTGCAAATTGAAGTTATAAGCCTAGAGAAACAGGAGGTAGATTTTATTGGTAAAATGTTTTAGTCTATGTGTGTGCGCATGCAATAGAAATCAATTTTTCAGCTTGCCTTTTATCGGAAACCTTAGGTACATAAACGAGACTATTTTCTCTTCTAAATCAGTCTTACGTAACCAAAAGGCAATTGTTAGTCCAGTAAGTGCAGCCTCCCCCACAGGAGACATTACAAAATCTAAATTGAAGTATTTTAACTAGCCCAGCCTGTAGCCTGATTCTAGACCAGAGTGGGCTCTAAATAAGTATTGGCTGAGTGAAGAAAGGAAAAATAAATTCGTTGCTATGACTTGATGTGAGATAAGACAAAACTGAGGGGGAAAACCCTCATATTTTATATTCATTAGATAGATATTTTTAACCATGCCAAAATTTGATGTGTGAATTTAGCATTAGCAAGGGAGGAGTGATGCTTTTTATTTTTAAAGTAAGATCGTCATGCAAAGAATAAGTTTAGAATTTTTTGAGATTGAAAACATGTGGCAAGGTATTAATTTTGGGAAGTTTAAAAGACTTTTAGTACGAGCATTTGGCCTAATGGGCTATAAACACAGAACAAGGAAATCTTCTGTTGCTACATAGCTTTGTTGTAAATTTGATAGAACTTATTTTCTACATTCTCTTAAGAGGATTGAATTAGATGATTTCAAATTGAACTATAAGATAGGAAATTCTGAGCTGTAGGAGGGGAAAGGTCTTTTTAAATTGTTTTATTAATTTTTCCCCATTACAGATGGAGAAATTGAGTTTCAAGAGCAATCAAGGTAAATTCTACACAGGTAGAATTGGTGAAGTTGACTTTGAATCCAAGCCCTTTGTTTACAAAAGCATTGTTTTTCAAATTTATGAAGAAGGCTCACAATTATACCAGTACTTTTTTATAGGAGGTGGGAGAGGGTGTGTGGGTGAGGGTGAATACAACTTCTCCAATTTTAAAGGTAACATCCTCTAATCTTTGCTATGATGCTACTTCACCACTCCCCTTATGTGATCTAAACATACCTTTTTAAGTCAAATAAAGTGATATTAAGAACATTTAGTATGCATCTGGCTCCTCTAACCACGTTGAGCATAAACTCTCAGTTTTTCAAGATTTGGTTCCATATCACAGTTGAACTAAAAATGATTCTGCTCTAACTAAAAGATAGTGCAAATTTAACAATTCATTCAACAGATACTTTCCCAAATGTTGAAACATTGCCGAATTCAATGGGGAGAAAAAAATACATTAATACAAACTCTATGGGTGATGGTAAAAATAAGTGTTTGGCATGGCTTTAGGGGGAAACTGCTTCTGCCAGGAACATTTACCTAGTTCTAGGGTAAAAATAACCTTCACGGATCCCAATATCAATAAGAGGTCTTCATCAAAATTAGTTTAAAAAAGTGAAATACCTAGAGTCCACACCCACTTTTCAAAAATCCATCTGATTTCAGCATACATATGCCAGAGAAGGTCCAAGACTGAGATTTGGGACTTTGGGATTACATGATCTCTCTCTCTACCTCTCTCTCTCTAATGGTTTGTTAGACACAACAAGTTGTGCAAAATAAAAATGTCAGCACCCAACTCAATATCTGTTATGTAGACATTTATATTAATAACAACACTATAATAGTAATAATTTTTAGTGAAAATTCATTGGTTGTTCATCTGACATCATTGTCTCTCAATAGCATCCAGAAGTTTCTTGGGAGAACTACTCTTTTCTCACTGTGTTGAAGACATAAGGTTTAGGTGACATTGGCTTCTGGGGAGAGCTCTGATTATCACACCAGCTTCTGTTCTTCTACTCCTCTTGCCCCATATCTTTGCAATTGTCTCATAGTAATCTCCTGTCCACTTTGCTTCCTGACCAAAGCTATGCTGAACAGAGTAAATCCTAGAACTTCCTTCCCCAGAATTTGTTTAGTGGTTGGAAGAGGAACACTATCACTCTAAACCAGTGAGAGATCAGCACCCTCATTGTCTGCACCATGAGATCACGAAGGGATCTAGCCTTTAGATAAAGGTGCTACCGCAGAAAAACAGAGAGTTGGAAAAATTCTTTGTTCTGAAGCTCTAACTCTTGCCTGGAGTCCATCTTTTCAGACTTTTCAGTTGCATGAGCCAATCATTTCGCTTTATTGCTGATACCAGTTTAATTTAGGCTTTCTGCTGCTTGCGAACACACACCTAATCACAGTGGCAATGACAGTAGTTATTATTTGAATATTTCCTAATTGAAAGGCATTGTGTTAAATGCTGCCCTGGAAAGTCAATGTTTTTATTACCTCCATTTCATTGAAAAGGAAACAGATTTGGAGAGGTTAAATGACTTGCTTAAGATCACATATGTAATAATTTGTCAGAGCTACAATTCAAATCACATGATTCTGATTACAAAGTCCCACTCTTAAACCTTACACTATGGGTGTCCTGGATGAGAGCACGGCTATGAAGAAAAGTCATCCTGGGCTTGAATATTAGCTTCATCATTATTAGCTATGTGACCTTGGGCAAGTTATTTAACCTCATTAGGTTTCAATTTCTTCAAATATAAATTTGGAAAATAATAGTCACTAAGTTAAATGAGGATTAAAGGAGTTAATACATATGAAGTGCTTAGAAAAGTACATATATAATAGTAATCACTCAAAAAAATTATCTCTTATTATAATTACAAGTCATAAGGTCAATTCATATATCTAGATACACAAAATGGAGGCTGCCCCAGTGGCCCAGCCTATGTAACAAATCTAAACCTAAGTCAGTCTGCACTTATAGGAAATACGTGTCAAGGAAATCTAACATACAGCAATCACAATCCTCCAACTCAGCTTTAGCTTACTTTACCCTAGAATGTAGGACTTGCTAGTTTTCTAAGGAAATCCTCGACCTCCTAGTCAATCATGCCATTTCCACTTGTCTTTTCTAAGACTCTATAAAACTCCCTCTTGCCCCAAATCCCTCGGGAAGATGCTCCACTGCTTGTGAGGCAATGTACTTCCCCAGTTCATGAATTGTTTCTCTTGAATAAAGGACATCAAACTTGTGACTAAATTGTTTTAGTTCTGTCATTTGACATTAGGCTTGCATTTATTAGCATTCATGAAAAGTTTTCAGATTAAGTTTCCTAACCAATAGAATACAGATTCTTTAGGCACATCATCACTGCCTAAAAAGAGCTCTAAATAAATCTCAGCTGGAGCCAGGGGGTTGTCATAGATCTCGGATAAGAAAGGCTGCAATATTTCTGGTTTTGTCTTCTTATCCACATGTATTTGACTATTGATATTTTTCCCCCAACAAATATTTATTGAGAGTTTAGCTTGTGTTAAGGAGTTTTGGAAAAGGAGGGTGGCATAGCGAACATAAAGCAGATGAAGTTTTTACTTTCATAGAGCTTAGTCTTGTGGGGTATAGGAAATAGACTCTTAAATAGGGAAGCACACACATACAGAAATATATTTCTAACAAAAGTGCTACAAAAGTAAAGTGTAGTGTACTGTGAGAGCAGATAAATGGAGGCTCAAATCTAGGCCAGAAAGCAAGGGAAGGTCCCCTGATGATGAGATTTTTATCTAGATATGACTTCATCTGGAGAAAAGTGTTTAGGAGTTAGACAACAGCATGTATAACAGCTATGCAGCAGGAAGAAATTTCATGCTTTCAGGCTACTCTAACATCCTCCTGTAACTCAAGCAGAGTGAGGTAGGGGATATATAGTTAGGGAAGTGGCTGGAGCCTTTGACACAAAACAGATCATACTGCATTTTGTAGGCCATTTTATAGATTTGTGGATTCATCCCAAGAGTCTTAAGTAAGTTAGTGCTGTGGTTTCATTTTGTTTCTTAAAGAAGTCACCAATTGTTTTGTGGATGATAGATGGGAGAGGCATACAAGTGGATTCATGAAAAATAATTAGGAGGATATATTAGCAGTCTTGAAGAGCAAATCTCTTGCATTGAACTAGGGTGATGGTAGAGTGATAGAGGAAGAATAGCTGAATTAACACTTATTTAAGAATTTGAATTAATAAGACTTGGTGATGAAGTAGATATAGTTGGTGGAATAGATGATGTGGCGCCCACCCAAATCCCCTCTACTGGACCAGCTGCTGTGTAAATTAGCTGCTAGGCTCACAGTTAATCCCCTCTACAGAGAAATTTGAGAAGTTGCTTGGAAGTTAGATACCACTCCTCATTCTTCATACTCATACCCCAAGCCAGTGACTGACAGTCTCCAAGGACTGTCCCCTTTGACACAGAATGTCTTATGTATCCAAATCCCTGTCTCAGTTTCTGGTTCTAGAGAACTCAGAATAAAATAGCTGGGCAGTTGACAAAGGATAAAATATTTCCAGGATGATTCTCAATCTTCTGGCCAAAGCAACTTTGACTTGCTCTAGAGGTAGAGCTGGTTATGGAGGTTAGAGATGTGAGTTCAGCTTGGGATGTATTGCGTTTGAGACCCATATGAGCCAACCAAGTAGAGATGTCAAGTTGTTGCTTACCTATAGAAGGTTCTGGACCTCCGAAAGGAAAGGAAATAAAATTAGATAGCATAGATGTCATAAAAAGGAAATGCAGCATGGGAACGGGAGCAAGAATAGCATGAGAAAAAGGTCAAGGCTCCCCTCAAAGACTTGGAATTATCAGTGAGTCATTTTCTAAGAGAATTCTCTCCACTTCTTCTCTGAGGGCCCTTTCATGTTGAGGTTTGGGAAATTTACCGTTTTGGTTTGTTTTGGTGAGGAGACTCTTTCTGAAGTGATTCCAACTATTTTTGCAGCTTTCAGCTCTTTGTACTGTGTACTGGTAAAAACTGTGTGAAAGCTTTTTTTTCCTAGGCAGTACATCAGCTTCATCTGGGGTTGATTCTGGCAGAAGAAATATTATGGGTGATGTTTAAACCTCTCATAGTTTACATTTTTATCATCAAAATAGATCACTCCTCTCCCCATCTCTACTTAGAATAGGATCTATAGAATCTAATCTTATTTCTAATCAATGGAATGAAAGATACTTCATTATATCCTGCTAGATTTGTTTCCCTTTCTCTGTTTCCCTTATGTCTTGTCACAAAAATGTCATGCTTATTTCACACTGGTTTGAGACTATAGTTTGACAAAATATTTTTCACTGATTTTGCCTATGAGCTTCCATTTCCCTTATATGCTTATTTTAATTTCAGAATGTAGAAAGTTTCCTAAACCTGGGCATGAGCTGTCTCTGCTGCAAGACATATATCTTAGGCAAAAGGAAGATTTTTGTTTCATTTTGTGTTTGAATCTGCAGTTCTCCCCGCTAAGATGGATACAGTAAAGGAGTAGGGGAAGGATTTTCTTCCTAAATTAAATGCAGAGGACATCTCATCACCTGGATGCAAGGATAACAATCAAACTAATTATTTTAAACTATTTATATAGACTATAGAACCAGGGTAACACTCTATGAACCAAATAACTTGTGGGCCTAATCACACTGAACAAAATATAAAAACTTATATTAAAAGAAAAAGATGGCATAACCTGAGAATGTGATACAAATTGTGTTTATACATAATTTCAAGACTCTGGGTTCCTACAGCTCTCCAGTATTACACATGACTTAAGTGGGTGTAGAGCTCTCTTTTCCAGGGTAATTAGTAACATATCAATAACAATGAAGAGCTATTTGGCTATGTATAAGAAAGATAGTTATGTAAAATTGTTCCTTAGCCATGATACATTTTGTGTTTGAAAAAGTAACAAATTCTCTACAGGTAACAGAGAGAAAGGAAGAACAATACATCATAAGCTGGGCGGGTAGGGATAAAGGAGTGAGGAGCTGAGGGATCCCTATTCTTCTATGTAATTACAGCATTTTGGAGTGGTGTCATTCGTCATTTGCCTTCTCCTTTCCCTTTGGTCAATTATACGTGGGCCTCCTTTCTCTGGGTAGCATGTTTTTGCGGGGACAGGGAGCCCAGTGATATTCACATGGTCATACCCTTCAAGAATAATCATAGTAGCTGGTGTATAGAAGGAAAAATGGAAGTGAAAATTGGTAAAAAGGGGAAAATAACAGAATAAAGGAAAATAAGAAGTCAGCCAGAGTAAAAATGAGTGAAGAAAGAGAGATGGTGAGGAGGAGAGAAAAGAAGAGGGAACATTAAAGGGAGGGGGCAGAGCAGTCACAGGGGAGAAACAGTGGAGACAGAGAAAAAAGGAGAAGAGAGGCGACAACATAGAGGGAAAGAAAGGCCACTCGGTGGATTTGTCATTTCACGGATTTATATCCAGAGTCTGCCTTTTATCAAAATACATGTGTTGAGAGACATCGCATTGCATTTCTTATTATATACCATGCTAAACCCTTGGTGACCTCTTATTTTTGGTAATAAAAGTTATAATTTCAGCAAAGAGGTTTTATCCATTAACTCCATAGCCTGCTTGATATAACCTAGATTAAGTTAAATTTAAAGTCCAAGTGAGCTCAAAGGTGTGGGTGAAGGTTGTTGCTATTAGGTCTCACTGAATAATAGCTCTCTGTAAAATCTCAGCCACATAAAATCTCTGCTCTGGCAGTCATAGCAACCTTGCCAGCTTCGGCTGTGATTGCTGCCAGAAAGTTCACTGATTTTTCCATGGAGAATCCTGAAGCTTGCTGTTTGGGTTGACATTTTTACAAGTGTGCAGTTGAAAAGGGAAATTTCCAGTAATGGGGGCAGGTGTCATCTTTCTTTCTCCCCTCCCTCCCTTCCTTCTTTCCTTTCTTCTTTCTTCCTCATTCTCTCATCCCCTTTCTTTCAGGGATCACAACTATTCCATGAGAACATTTTCAGGCCACAGTTTGAGGATACGTATAATGATTGGAGCTTTACAATGACAGTTTCTAAAACTATAACTTCCCCGATATATTATACATTCATGAGCAAAATGTAAAGCCCTGGGGGAGAGTACGGTGAGCTATGATCTATGGTTTACAAGTGCTGCCATTGGGAGAAGTTACACAGGACTCTTCACATAACTCGGCGGGTGATTTATTCCTATTTAGGGATTTCAGGCTGCACCATAGCACATAAATTGAAATAAGCTGATGAATGGCTTCTATACCTCAGCCCTGGCATCTCAAAAGGCACTGAGCATGCTGTAGACCTAGACTCCCTTGAGCAGAGATCTCTCGAGAGTCAAGTGAGACAGCAACTGGTCAAATGGTCCAACCACTACCTGGGAACCTTGATCTGGTACCTTCACTGTTTCTCAGCTGAGTTTTCTCATTTGTAAAATTTAGGGAATAGCCAGAATTTTGTGAACCCCAGATGAGATGGCCACTGAATATTAAGATCAACAGTCTTCTTCCGAGGTTAGAGCACTTAGGTTGCTTGTCCCGGGATAAGACTAACCCTGGGACAGCTACCAGCTCATCACAGAAGCAGCTGTAGGGCTCTTCTGACTGGTTAAAATACATTCAGCTGTGAGTAACTACCATAAAGTTGCTCATGTAAAATTGTACCTTTACCTCTTTCGAATGAAACATAGGTTTCATTCATTAAATATTTAACTGAGTGAGTGTCTAATATGTGCTAGGCTGGGAATTCTTCTAGGTGAGGAATACAGGTGTGAACAGAATGGAAACAAAATCTTATTCTCAGGGAGTTTGCATTCTAGAAGGAGCGACCAGCAATTAAAAAAAAGAATATGTACCATAGTGAAAACTATAGTATGTTTAACAGTGCTAAGTGTTAAGGAAAAACTAAAGCCAGGGAGGGCTCCTTGCATGGTATTTGCACTGAAGCTCTAAACTTGGTCCCCAAGTTTACATGGTACAACATGGTCCCCAGCCTGAGGGTGCTCAGGTGAGTGAGGGTGTCAGACACATCAACAGATATGGTGCACAGGTCATAGACGCCCTCACAACAATGCACAGGAGCACGAGGGAGGGAAGTGAAGAGGATATTCACCTCCGACTATAATGTGCGTGAGGTAGAGAAGAAATTAATGACAAATTTCATAGAAGTGTTTGGTCACTTGTTTGGGGTCTTGAGAGACATATAGAATTTTTTCCAGATGGCCTGATTAGCCAGGGTGAAGGTGTTACAGGGGCAGATAACAATCCCCTTACTATAAGAATAAACTGAATAATCCTATTCAACCAGAAGTTGTGAGTTTATTTGGGCAGGGACCAGTCAGGAGGCTAAAAGAATCGACTGGGCTTGACTGGAGTCTGAACTGACCCGGGCTTAAGAGGAGTATGGGAAAGGGGACAAGAAGAGCAAGGAAGGCAGGATCGAATCACACCAGCTTCTCTTCCCCTCCAAACAACAGACTTGATTTGGTTGGACTTTTGGGTGAAAGAATGACTGGCTCAGATTTGCATTTTAAAAGTGCCACTTGGTAAATGTCACTTGGAGAGGGGTAATCTGGAGAGGCAGGACTGTAGGTGGGGAGACCACTTGCTCAGTACAGACTAGTCATTCAGCAAAAGTTTGGGAGTTGTTCTGGTATTTAATTACTTGCTTTTTCCTACTTGGTAACTTATAATGTGCCCACATGGTTCAAAAGCTAACTACTCACAGAATGAGCTGACATGCACCCAATTAATAATGCTTTATTCAATAGTGTTGATTGCAACCAAAATAGTGATATTTAAAATATTACTAATGGTTTATATTTTGTTGAGTGGGGGGAAAAGTGATCCTTCAGAGTTTCATCCCACACTAAATGAAGAATAATAAGTTGATAAGCTGCCATCCAAAACTACGCTTACAAAGAATTTTAATGATGCAACAAAATTCCTACAGCATGTGAAATAAAATGAAAATTAAAAAACTGTATTTATAATCTGGTTTCTATCTCATATGTATGTGTATATGTGTAATATATATTTATATATATGAATAAAATATGACATTTTATAGTTGCTGTCTTTAGATAATTGGATAATGGGTGGTTTCTTTTTTCTTTTACAAGCATCTATGTTGTCAACAAAAACCTGTTCTAAACTTTCTATCAGGAAAACTATTTATTTGAAAAAATAAAATATTGGAAGTTTCCTGTATTTAATTCTTTTCAATGGTGGAATCAATTTCAAAGCCCGGCATTTTTCATAATGCTTTTTATGTTATGGAAAAGGAAATGACTAAGTTGTCAAAATATCAATATGGCACTTTATCCATTACAGAAATAAAGCAGTGTGACTCAATTCAAGATTTCTCTATATATTTTTGTTCATGAAACTCTTTGGAAAGCAGAAATAATCTATTTCTTAAAGAATGGTTTATGTAATTTGAAAGAAAAAAGGTACAACTGGTGGATGGATCTAAAGATGCAAAGAAAACACAGCTTTGGATCTAACTCAGGACTCAGTATTTTTATCTTGTTTTCTCTTAGTCTCTTTCTCTACGGTTCTCTTCCCAGTTTGCTTTCTTCTTCATGTTGAGGTTATTCTCTCCCACTTCAGACATGTGTTGCTTCCATGATATAGGTTTAGCGACCCCTGTAATAAAAATAAATCCATCTCCCAGGATGTGTATATAAATTCCATGGACGATTCATTGGCCCTGTTTGGTTTACATATACTTCATAGGGCCAGTCTTTATTACTAGGGCAATGGGATGGGGGGACAAGGATTTTCCAGGCCTACTCTTAAAGTTTGGAGAGGGAAAGATACTGTAATTGAAAATGTGTAGTGAATGATTAAGGAGCGGGTCTACAATCCCATTCTCTCCCTTAAGTGCTGTCCTTGGGAGAGAAAGTGTACATAGGTTATGAATCTATCTAAGTGAAAATGGAGAGATTGCATGATCAAATGGACTTCTCTTCTGTAAATTGCACACAAGGATTAGGAACCTTCCTATATTAATCTGAGCCTGGATTTGGCAAGAAAGGAGCTGGGGAATGGCGTTTGAGGTCGCAGAGTCTTCCCTGCTTTGATTCTACCCTACAGTTACTTGTATTCTCAGAAATTTTAATACAGTTGATGCTGGGTGAGATCTCTAATTTTTGCAAGTTCGATTGATAGCCCAAACGTTTGTGTTAAGCCCTGCCAAAACTATATGGAATGGAGGTGGGATAATTCCCTAAAGAAATGAACATACACAACTAAATTATTTTTATGAAAATTCTCTGAATACCAGATTTGTATTGAAAAACTTATATAAAAGGACAGAAAGTGTATTTTCATAAATTAAGATGAATTTCAATATTAGGGCAAAGTGACGAATATTGTTACGAATAACAAAAATGCCAACATATTTCGTAGGAAAGTCTTGCATTCCTAGTTTTCTAGGAAAAATTGTTTTATACTGTTAACTGGCTAAATTCTGGGATTGACCTTTTTCAAACTGCATGGGCTGCCATAGACATTGCAATCTAGAAAAAACAAAACAAAACAAAAACACATCTTTTTCAGATTTAACTGCACTCCTTCCTCCAATAGGACTGGGACAGTTGGAATTTTGACTTATAAATAAGCCAAACAATAAATACGACATGTCACAAAAAACAATGGGTTGGATGTTTTGAGAACTTCTGGTGAGAATCAAAGAAGAGAGAAAACAGGAACTGCACAATTAGTAAATTACAGCCCAAATTATTAATAAACATTTAGAACAGTCCTTCTCCATAATTATAAACTTGATTTTGCTCCAATGTAAAAAACTTTTATTAGTGGTATATGTGTGTGTAGTGATGATATCACAATTGGTCATAGGGTTTCCTCCCTTAGCCAAACCATATATCAAATTCTACCTGACTTCTATCTTTAAATAGGCTTCAAGGAAAGGTCATTAATCAATTTGTTCCTAGAGAGCAATCACTGAAGGGTCAGATATTGTTCCAAGCATGTTTTCCTCAGTAATAATATTAAAATGCTCTAACATCCCTAAATTTATTACATCTTTTATACACTTACTTGGATTTGTACTCATTTGCATAATGTAATAATTACTCATCATTGTACTGCATTGTATCTCACACCTACCCTATACAATTGTATAGTTTAATTATTCACAATTCTAGTTACCCACATCTTAATTTTGGGGAGCCCTAACTCTTGGTTGAGTACAGCACAGTTCTATTCCTGCTGGGTATATTTACCTTATTCTCGAGTTTCCGTCCATGTCTCTTGCAGCATGGTGCTCTACTTAGAGATGAGTCATGCTTAGCCAAGGATAGGATAACAGTCTTTCTGTTTACTTTTAGTTCTGTAACCCCCACCACACGTACCATTACGCATGCTAGTTTTTTTAGGTATAAGACCACATTAAGTATTTGCCTCATCTGCAAAATGGAAACATCTTGCATGTGTGTCTTGATCAATAATAGATCTAAAATGCTAGTACAGTGCCTGGCATATAATAGATATTTAGGAAATGTTAGTTTCTAATTCTAATACTCTCCTTTCCCATTTACACAGTCTCAGTTCTTTTTTCAGCTTGCTTCTTTTACTTTCCCATCTTAATGTCTCTAAGTTCTTACAGATACTGGTTATGTATTACCTTCTGCTAATAGCTTATATTAATTTGGATATTGTATGATACTCTTCTTTGTTATAGAAACTACCAATTGACCCAACCTGGAATTGGGACTTCTGGTGCATTTTTCCAGATTCAATCTGTTTAACATTTTGATCAAAACCTCCAAATCACTTCCTACTTAAGATAAAAAACCGTGATCTTGCAATGGTACAAGGCACTGATCTACCTGGTGCCTGGAGTGATTCTATGATCTCTACTCCACTCACCCTGCCCCATGTCCATGTGGCTTCAGCCAGGCTGGGTTCTTGCTTCTTGATCCCCTAATGCACAGGCTTGTTCCTGCATCAGAGCCTTTGCCCTGGCTTTTCCTTCTGTCTCCAACGCCACACTTCAGATTTCCCCATAGCCACACTCTCATCCTCTTCAAGTATTTGCTTAAATTATACCTGCTCAGGAAGGCCTAGCTTCATCACACAGTTCAAAACTGCACCTTGCCCCAGTATCTCCACCTTCCTTTATCTTTTGTAATTTGTTCCTGGATCCAACACAAATCATTTGCTTATTCTATTTATCATTTCTAAATAATATATACCTTACTTATTTGTCATAATTATTATTCCTGGAGTTTAAGCTCCATGAGGACAGGAGTTTATGTCTTTTTTGGATGCTGATAAATCCCTGCTGCCTAGGTCATAGCAGGCATTCAATAATCATATTTTGAGTGAATGAATAAATTAACTCCAAATTAGGCTTATTCCTACAATTTTCATAATTTAAGCCTTGGTTAAATTAAGCTCTTGGGTTCTCATGTGTCTCTATCTAATGTTGATCAAGTTGAAATTGCTCCTGGTATTTACTCAAATCCCTTCAAAAGATGTTTCCCTGGAAATTCCCTCTTCCTCACCCTATGTATCCCCAATACATATTAAAGTAAATAATTCAAATATTTGTGCCTCATATTTTCATCCCTGACACACTTAAACAAACTATCTGTTTTCTGGTAAGTATCCACTTGTATTAAAGTTGAACTTGCTTATATGTGAGTTTATTAACATATTTAATTATGTAATTTTTCAAAATAATGTATAAAGGTGCATGTCATTGGAGACTGTATTGTCTAATACTAATACTATAAAGAGCATAGACTTTGAGGTCTGGCAAGGTTGAGTATTTACACAGATTCTGACATTTAGTAATTATTTAGTCTTAAATGCTCTAAACTCCAGTTTCTCATCTTTAAATAGGAATAAAATAGCACTTCTCTCACGTGATTTTGTGAGGTTGAATGAGGTACTATAACGAGCACTTAATGTGATGCTCCCTACTCAGTAGTGCTTAGTACACACCATTGGCATAAGGAAGCATTTGCTGATGTAGCATTGTAGAATGTAGTGAACAGGTCCATATCCCCCTTGGCACACCCTTCAAAACCAAATCTGTCATCTCTTCTTCAGTCAGGAGTTTTCAGATAAAAATCATTTTGGAGCTTCTTGCAAAGTATCCCTTGTTAATTTGTTATGTCTAATCAATAGTCCTTACACTCAACAGGTTAGGGTTTAGTGCAGGACTCAGCAAACTTTTTCTGTAAAGGAGCAGGCAATAAATATTTTAGGCTCCATGAACTCTGTCACAACTACTCAGCTCTGATGGTGTAGCACAATAGCAGCCACAGACAATACATAAATGAACAAGCATGGCTGAGTTACAATAAATCTCACCTACAAAAACAGGCAGTGGGTTGGATTTGGTCTGCAGGTTATAATTTGCTGACCCCTACTCTAGTGATTTTACTGTTCTTTCATGAAGTTATTTGTAAAAAAAAAGGACACTCCCTCACCATGCCCGCTGAGAGCCTTGAAGCTTTAACAGCTCATAAATAAATTTTTGATCAAAACTATAATTGTTTTCTACAATTCCTTTAAGATACGTTAAAACACTCTCAAGAGTTTTTATAATCACTTTCCATAAAATATTTTAAATATGATTTTTATGTAATTACCTTTCCTAAAATTAATAGTTTTAGGATATATGTTTTTTCTCTCTCTCTCTGCTATCAGGATATTGGAGGTCACTGAAGGTCACTGATTCTTGTACAGTGGTACAACGAAGCATCTCTCATAATCAGTCCCTACTTACAGCTGTAACCAAGGCTATTTCATCTACCCTCTTTGCTTTAAAACTTAAAATAGTTTTAAGGCTATTTGACTAGACTAAATAAGTCCTCTTTTACAGAAACGTCACTTTTACATCTAGGTCAAAGAAGAATGCCGTGTATCAATGAGGTCATAATTAAAGTTCATATTAGGTCTAATCTTTTAAAGTCACCCATCTTCTTAAGGGAGAGACATAGAAAGTTTCTGTGACTGCAAGGGCATTTTACATGTCCATTTCATATTCCTTTTACAGTGCAATCACTTAAGGAATAATTAACATATAACTAATAAGACACTGCCTTGAACTGGCTTTGTGAAATAATTTGGCATGCCAAAATTTAATTGTACCATCCACTTACAAGCACCCAATTATTCACATATCCAAACAGACATCATTTAGCACCACAACTAGTTAAAGGCATCAGAGAGCCCCGTGTACATCCTGGATGAACTAGAGGCTTCTGACAGGCACTGTTCAAACTACCATTGTTCTCTGTCTTGTCTATCTCATTATTTCAGGAAATTGGCCCGTTTCTCTCCTCTGAGACCCACACTCTGAATAAATTTGAAGGGACTTAAATTAACAAAATCAAATATTAACATTGCACTTCACGACTCAGAAAGCCGTGGCTTGCTCCGTCACTTCATTAATGCGTCATTCAAATGCCAACTTCTCAGGACAATCTTTCCTCTCAACCTGATCTGAGGTACCCTTTTGTGCCTATCACTGTCCATTCCCTCTTTTTCTGTTTATTTTATCCAAAGCAATTATCAGGGGCCAGCCTGGTGGTGTAGTGTTTGGATTCACATGGTCCACTTCAGCGACCTGGGGTTCACGGGTTTGGATCCCAGGCACAGACCTATGCACCACTTATCAAGCCATGCTGTGGCAGCGTCCCATATAAAGTAGAGGAAGATGGGCACGGATGTTAGCCCAGGGCCAGTCTTCCTCAGCAAAAAGAGGAGGGTTGGCAACAGATGTTAGCTCAGTGCTAGTCTTCCTCACCAAAAAAAAAAAAAAAGGCAATTATCTTTACTTGATAGTATGCTATATACTTATTTATCTGTTTATTATCTGTCTTCCCCACATAATTCCATAAGGGCAGCATGGTCATGTAGCAGGTATGCAATAAATATTTGTTAAGAGAATAACTAAATAAACCTTGTCTACCAGCAATGCATGCATTAGTGCTCTAAATCAGAAATGAGGAAAATGAGGCTTTCAAAGTGTAAATGAAGTGGTCAAGACCATATAGCTAATTACTAAGGCTTCCAGACTCTTATTCCTTAGAAACTCCCACTGTATTATGTTACCTTCTCCTCCCCAACGTAAGATGGGTCACAGACAAATATATGGAGACCAGGTGGAAGGTAAGAGAATGATAGAGTCATGTCTTTTCTCTCAAAGGCTGGGGATAGCGTGACAAGTGAAGGAGAAGAATAGACTCACCTCCTGAGCAGAAGAAATGTTGTCATGAGAAGTGTGTGTACGCTTCACCTTCACACTTGATTTGATTCCCTCCAATGAATGTTACTTCATTCCCTAACTAGAATAAAACACATTGATAACTGTGACCAAATAAGTGGGCAAACACTTAAAGGCCATAAATCTATATTCCACATATGAATTTACATGGATTTAAAGGAATGCTAGTATAATACAGATTCCATATGAAATGTGATGTACCACATCCCAATACATTTTTTTAAATTGCTAACACATTATCAATGCGTCCTCAACAACAAAGATGTCATGGAGTAACTTAGTATGCATCTGTTTGGCTTCATTAAATTATATATTCTGTAAATATATGTTTTAAATATACACACTCAGCCACACATTGCTATAGGTGGTAGGATATAGCAGTGGTTAAGAACATGGTTTTGAAGTCAGAAGGGTATAAATCCACAGATTTATCTATCTATTTATTTATTTAGAAGGTCACAGATCTTGGGGGAAACCACCATTCTAAGTTGGTATCTTCAGTTATAAAATTGGCCATATAAGACTACCATGAGGATTACACAACTTAATACATCTAATGAGTTTAGTGTACTACCTGGCACATCATAAGTCCTTACTAAAGATTAGGTATTCAAGTTCAAGGAATCAAATATATATATATATTGTGTGTGTGTATATATATATATATATATATATACACACTTATATGCTGAGATAGCACTAAATTAACCACAATACAGCTGTACACGATTGTTGACCTTTTGAACACTTTCATTGTCACATGTAGAAAATAAGCAGTGCTTATACTTGGGGAAGGATTGGTAGGGATGGAATTATGAGCCAGGAATTCATATTTATGTAGAAATAAAAGAATTTATAGTGCCACTATGTTTGTCTTCTCTTGATTTATCATATATTGAGCATCAGAAATGATTTTCATTTGGCCTCCATAACTCATGATTTCAATATTCTTTTCAGGCATCTGACACTACAAGTTTCTTAATAGAATAAGAATAGGGACCTTGCTCAGGAAGCATGATCTACATTTCAAAGTAAAAGAAGATTTTAAAAAAAGTTACTTGGTGAGAGTATAGAGAGGAAATTTAACAGTGCATAGCACACAACCTCATAAAATACCTCTGAGTCTGACAACATTCAAGCAGTGTAAAACCCTGATATAAAGCATATTGTAGGTCTAATTTCAGATGTTCTGCCAGTGAAGTGAAATCCTCCAGGGTCACAGTGATGTATAGCGCATGCCTCTCACTATCCCGTGGACCATCTAGAATACAAGGGTCCATTCATTCAAAAATACTTTTTGAATAACTAACATGAGTCAGGCACTGTGCTAGCCACAGGGGCAGACATGAGGGCTAGGACCTGATCCTTAATATCTAGTGAACATACCCAAGTGGAGAAAATATATCCCCAATTCTACTAGATTCCTCTTTTCATGCTCAAAAGCTCTGACGGTGTCCTCCTAGGCTTTCTGTTGTTCCAGTTCCACGAATGAAACATGTTCTCCTTTGCTTCTGAGCCTTTGTTCCTATTTTCATTTGGCCTCGGATGTGCCTCTCTATCTCCACTCTTTCCTGTGGACCCTGCATAGCTTTGAGGTTTCAGTTGAGATATCGCTCCTTCATGTAAGTCTTTCCTTACCCTATCATAGGTTATTTCAGCAGCTAAGGTTATATAGAACAATCCATATGTCCTCTAGAAAAATGTTTATCATATTTTTATTGATAATTACCTGTTAACTTTTTTCTCCCCAACTAGCTTCCATGCCCTATGAGAACAAGAACCACATACGCTGTCATTTAGCACAAGAGAACGCACTCAGTAAATATCTGTTGAATGAATGAAAAAACCAATGCCACCTGACAATTTGGATTAAATGATGAGAGGCCACTGAGATAAAATAATTTATTTTGGGGGAAGACTAGGGTCTTTTAGGCACAAATATGTATTTATCAGGCAAGCTAAAGGAGAAGAGCATTTATGGATAGAAAGAAAGCATTTCTCAAGACTACAGGATCTTTTTCCAAGTACCTTGTAGAGAATAATAGCTTGTGAAAGAGAGACTGTAAAGGGCTTAATGGAATATGCAAAGGCATTGGGATCAGGATGGATAAAGTGTCACAGTGTCACAGAAGTTCTATGTCAGTTCATGGGTGATTCAGAAAGAAGACAACACTTAAGTTAAATAAATTTGGACAAATTTCATTACTGCAGGATTTCTCAGAGCTATTTGCTATGCCAATGTACTACATGATGTCTTCACCATGAAGTTATAGTATATAGAGAGCCTTTTTAATATGTTTGTTTATGGAGCACTCTTCTTTTCCATGGAGCATGATGCAGGATTTGTGTACACAGAACACATGTTGGGAATCAGTAGTGCAATTGTTCTAGACTGGGATGGTTTCTCCCCCAGAGGACATTTGGCAATGTCTGGAGATATTTGGGTTGTCACAAGTATGCAGGTCAGGATTTGCTACTAATTTCTAGTGAGTAGAGGCCACAATGTTGTTAAACATCTTACAATGCTCAATACAGCCCCCACAACAAAGAATTATCCAGCCAAAATATAGATAGTGTCAAAATTGAGAAAATCTAGTGTAGTAGAGAGGGCAACAGTTGTGGATTCAGATAAGATTTGAAGTCTCCATTTTGCTGCTTAATCACTATTGGATTTTAAACAAATTATTTAATCTGATTGGCATCAGATTCTTCACTGGAAAAATAAAAAATGAAATTACTTAATTTGGAGGATAAAGTTTGTTTTAAGAAAGATAATGTATATGAAATTGTATACTGGAATATCTGCTACAGAACAGTCACTTAATAAAGGAAAACTGTGATAGCTAGATGCTGTTGTTTGCTTGTTTAGTTGTTTTTTCCCATGCCCAGAAATCTTATTCTCTCTGCTTCTGTTAACAAACTCTACACCACGGACACACCAGTGGGATGTACTCCAAGCTGGTTCAAACTTAGGACTCTATGCCAGTAGCCACATTAGAATCCTGAGAATGGGAAGATGATCCAGACCGGGCCATTAGTGCCTTTCCCAAGGATTCCAAATTTGATAGAAAAATAACACTCTTGCTCCCTTGTCAAGAGACTGTGATATAGTTGTTCTGGATAGGACCACAGCACTTTTACAGTAAGAGAGTTTGAAGATGCCATTGAGAGGAAGGAAAATATGAGAGATGTAGATGGAAGGACTGAATTTAAGCTCTGTGTCCAGTCATCTCTGAAGCCAGTTTCTCCCCCTGTCATTTGAGGTAACAGCCAACACATCTTCTATTTTTCTTTAGCTAACTCATTGGGTTTCTGTCACTTGCAACCAAAGGAGTCCTAAGAAACACAGATACACTTATTTTTTCTGTAGGAAATGGAGAGCTCTCATATTTTCTAACATACATTATAATAGGGTTATCCTAAGTAATTGTCTTGATCCCATCAAAAAATAAATTGCCCTAGGGGAAAAATAATCAAATGTTTCACCAAAAATAACAAAAATCATATTATCGAATTAAAACATTAAGGCTTCTCAAATCTCAATTTAATTATTGGATTTTATCCAATGTATATTAACTTTTGAAGACAAGTTGATCTCAAACATGTAGTAATGAAAATTTTTTATTCTGTATTCTCTTTTAAAAATTTAATTTCTGGGGCTGGCCCGGTAGCATAGCAGCTAAGTTTGCACACTCTGCTTTGGCGGCCTGGGGTTCGCAGGTTCGGATCCCGGGCAGGGACTGATGCACTGCTTGTCAAGCCATGCTGTGGCAGCATCCCATATAAAGTAGAGGAAGACGGGCACAGATGTTAGCCCAGGGCCAATCTTCCTCAGAAAAAAGAGCAGGATTGGCAACGGATGTTAGTGCAGGGCTGATCTTCCAAACAAACATACAAAAATGAATTTGTGATTTTAATTATATATGGCCAGCAGTACTTAGGTAACTTGTACTGACTTTCTCAAGAAATCTCTAAAAGAGCAAAAGACATCAGCTACACAAATTGAAGCTATCGTAACTATGAAAGGATTTTTAGCCATATTGAATAGATTTGTTCATTTAGTAAATACTTCTTTGGTGTGTGCCTACTATATGCCAGTTAGTATGGCAAAACAACTGACATATTTATCTAAATGGTGAAGACAAATAGTGGGTAAGATGAAAACCTTTGTATTTTGTGCTTTGAGGTAATAAGAAATTGTGATACAAATTTAAGTACACAGGTGATCAGGGAAGGCTCCTCTGAAGAAGGAATATTTAAGCTGATATCTGAAAGTAGAGAAGAAGTTAGGCAAGAAGAATTGCTGGTAGAGTGTTTCATGAAGTTTGAATACTTGGTATAAAGGTCCTTAGAGCGTTAGCTTGTTGCAGTGGAGAAACAGAGGAAAAGATGGGGTGGCTTGAAAAAGGCATGGGAGACTTGGATAAAAAATAAATAAATACATTTAAAAAATTAGGCCAGTCTGGCCATTGAGTGGTATTCACACAAGACTGCTGAAACAAGCAAGCAAAATATCAGTATTGTCTATATGGTGTAAACAAGACCTAGTGTTCTAGAATATAATATTCAAAATATCCAGGACACTAAACAAAATTTCTCTACAAACAGAAGATATTATCATAATATATCATATTGATATATCATAATAAAAAAAGACAATGAACAGACAATAATTCTGAGATACACAGATGTTCAAATTATCTGACAAAGACTACAAAGAGCCATTATAACCATGTCCCAGGAAGTAAGGGTGAACACTCTTCAAATGAATTGAGACACACCAAGTCTTGGTAGAGAAATAGAAATAAAGGAGAAATAAATGGAAGTTTTAGAATGAAAAGTAATGAACTGGGTCTCATAGAAGAATGGAAGTTACACAGGAAAATGTGAGTGCACTTGAAGATATACCGATAGAAATTATCCAATCTGTACAACAGGGAGGAAAGAGATTGAGGAAAAAATAAACATAGAGCCTAAGGGACTTATGGGGCAATACAAAAGTTTAATATTTGTGTTATTGTAGTACTAGAAGAAGAGAAGAATGTGGTACAGAAAAAAATATTTAAACATAGTGGTTGAAAACTTCCAAACTTTGTGAAAGTGGTGTATTCACAAATTTAACAAGCTCAGAGAACCCCAAACAGAGTTAACTCAAATCCATGCCAAGATACAATATATCACAATCAAACTGCTAAAAACTAAAGACAAAACATTCTAGAACAACTACTAGAAAATCATACAAATAGTAAAACACTCAATAAAAAGCTAAATGAAGTTTTATATATATACACACACACACACACACACACAGACAATTCAAAGAAGGAAGAAAACAAGAAAGAATTGGAAAATGAATAAAGAGAAAACAAAGACAATGAGAAAAAAATGAACTCCAAACATATCAATAACCATGTTAAATAAAAATTGTGTAACCACACCAATTAAAAAGAAAAACAGAGACTGTCAAAATATATTTTTAAAATGGTAAATTGGCCTTTATTAAAGTTAAATTTTTTTTCCTCTGAGAAATGCAGTGGTGACAGAAGGAAAAGCCAAGCCACAGATTGGGAAAAATATTTTCAAAACATATATCCAAAATGGACTTGTATCCAGAATATGTAAAGAACTCTAAAAACTCTACAGCAAGAGACAAACAACCCAAAAGAAAAAAACAATAAGCAAAAGATTTGAACAGACATCTCATCAAAGAAGATAAACAGATGGCTAATAAGCACATTAAAAGATGTCAATCTCCTAGGGTAATTCAAATTAAAATATCATGAGATATCACTATACACCGACTAGAATAAAATAACAACAAAACTCTGATAATACCATTTGCTGGTGAGGACGTGCAGCAATTGGAAAGCTCAAACATTGTTGGTGATGATGCCATGTGATAGAGTTACTCTGGAAAATAGTTTATCACTTTCTTTTGAAGTTAAATATACCTTCCCCTAGGAATTGGTGATCTCATTTTTAGATATTTACCCTAGAGAAATGAAAGCTTACATTCACACAAAATGTGTACATCATGTTTATAGCAGTTATATTGATAATCATAAAATGCAAAAACAATGCAAATGTCCTTCACCAAAAAAATGGATAAACAAATTGGTACTTTCGTACAATGAAATACTACTCACCAACAAAAAGGAGTGAACTATATTTACAGAAAACAATCTACATGAATCTCAAAAAAAATTATGCTGAGTAAAAGAAGCCATTTTCAAAAGGCACATAATGTGTGATTCCTTTATATGACATTTTGGAAATGGCAAACTATAAGGATAGGGAACAGATCAAAGGTTGCTAGGGGTTCAGCAAAGGGGAAAGTTTGACTACAAAGGAGTAGTTCTAGGTGAGGTGATGGAACTCTTACATATCCCAGTTGGTGGTAATAGTTACATGAACCTAACGAAGTGTTAAAATTCATAGTGTGGTAAACCAAAGAAAGAGTCACTTTTACCAAAAATAAATGAAAAAAAATTTGAAGAATGTGAGAATTGCTTTGATTATATTTTTTGAGATCATACAAAGGCAGAAATTGCGTTCAAAAATATAGATTTGAAAAAAAAATTAAAGTGTTTTGTGATAAATAAATGCAAGAAAATGAAAGCAGATTATACCTCAGGGGAAATTGCACAATGCACATGACAACAAAAGCTTTTAATTAATCCTAATTTATGAGGAGCTCTTGTCAATTGACTTTTAATAAGTTGATACCTAAATAAAACGTAGGTAAAACCATATTAAGGCAACTCACAGTAAACTGAAATACAAATGGTTAAATGATATGAAAAATTTTTCATTTTGCTGTCAAAGAAATACCAGTTTAAGAAGCATGAGAAAGTACCTGTGGCCCACAGAATGACAGGGATAGAACGAGATATGTGCAAGGGCACATATGCACGTGTGTGGGGAGGAGTCTATGTACTTACATGTGGACATGAGCAACCAGGATGGGGAAAAAGAGATATTCATATATGTCGTCAGTAGGATTTTTAAATTGGTATAATATTCCATGGAATAATTATAAGCCTTAAAATATTTCAAAATTTTTCACTAAGGAACTCTACTTCTGGAAACCAAATTAAGAAACAATCACGGATGTAGACAAAAATGTAGCTATGGGGTTTTCAATTGCAGAGTTACTTATAATGTTGAATAATTCAAAGAAATGTAAAATAACCAAAAATAGAAGTTTAATAATAATATAAGCAGTCATTGAAGTGATGCTGAGAATATTTACTTAAAAGGAAATAATCACTACAATAGATATTTTAAATTGGTTATAGAGTATACTGACAGTTATAGAGTATAAGGCTATAGAGTACAAGGACATAATATTTTCTAAATAATATTTATATATTTCTTAATTTGTACACTACCCCAAACAGTACAAATCATGTACATTATGCTATACATCCTTCACTCTCCTCTACAGATGTGATCTCCACCCACTTCTCCCTGTCCTGGGATTACATCAGTGGTCTCCCTTACACTCTGGCTTCCGGTTGGTTTGGCCAAGTTAAGCCACTGACAGAGTAGGAAGGGTAGAGACTGAAAATGCCTATCCCTCAGGGCTCTCCCTGTAGGCTGTAATTTGATAGCGGTTACATGTCTTGACCAAGGTCATAACTCTTAAAGCTAGCATTTCTACAGACTTCCAGTAACCACTGCCTCCTGTTCAGACCCAGGAGATGTGATAGTTTCACACTGGTCCAACCCCTGAAGTTTTTTTAGCATCTCTGGTCATTATTATCTTAATGTCTTTGTAAGTAGTATATTTATTAAATTCTCTCTTTAATCACCTCATTTTAATTACCTGAGCAACACTTTCACCAAAATATTAGGAGAAGTTATTCCTTGCTATGCAACACTATTTATTTATATTACATTTATGTGGATTTACCTTTATGTGTCTGTTTTGTGTGTTATTTAATTTTATGTGGATTTTTTTAACGACAAAAGGAAAAATACATTATTTACTAAAATAGTGTTTCTTAAACTGCCTGTGGTGAAAGATTAGTTGTGTTTTTTAATCAGTCATGAATATACAGTTTTACAAAATATAATGAAAATGAATTGCAAAAAATTAAAAAATATATATACAAGCCCACATTTTTTATATTTAAATTCAGCAGGGATAATGTTACCCTGATAAATTGTGATAAAAGTTTCTAAAAGTTTATCCTCAATATATGTAGTGTTTTTGAACCCACATAGGTTTGCAGACCACCTTTTTGGTAGCATTAATCTAAAATATGATCAAGTAAGTCATCAAATAAGATAATATCCATATCTATCTATGTCATCATCTATCTATCTATACATATGTATAATTAATGATGCCTAAGCAGGGCCTTGTCACTCATTAGGTGTTCAATGAATATTTGTTAAATATATGAACAAATTAAAAAAAAAATCTAACAGTTAACAAAATGCAGAATACACACAAACATATACACATCTCTTTTACTGCTAAAATTTCAGGGTCTAGGGCTCTTTCATATACTACCTGGACACTGAAAATAGGCACAACTTTCCTAAATGCTTAAATGAGTACACTTTTTGACCTGATGATTAAACTTAACAGTACTATTCACAAGACAAGAAAAATTGGAAAAATCCAAATAAAGGTGTAACCAAAAGGAAGAGTTTAAAATTCGTCCTAAAATTATAATGGAACACAATGCAGACCCTAAAATAAGTTGTAGAAGTATATATAATGCCATGGAAAGATACAGATATTTTGTAAGTTGAAATATAACTTATAAGTGTACAAAGCAGAATGTCAAATTTTAAAGACTGTATATCTGGAAAAATATAAAAACAATATGCTAAAAGATGTTACTTCTATTAGTAGGATTATGATATTTGTTTTATTTTATCCGTTTCCTTATATACAATATTAAAGTGTCTTCAATGAAGTCATATTTTGAAATAAACAAATAAACACATAGATAAAACTATAGATCAAATTTTATGAACATAGTTACAAAAAGTAATCAAAAATAATAGCAAATAGAAGACATTAATATCGAAAAGATTATGTTTAAGTAGAACTTATTGCATGAACGCAGAGGTGGTTACATAAAAAAAATCTATCAGCATAATCTTACATCCACAAATTAATGAGAAAATTAAATGAAAAGGCATTTGATAAAGTACAGCAGCCATTTAAAATAAAAACTCCAAAGAAAACAAAAATAGACGACCATTAAAACTGACAGCAAATATGATTATAAATGTCAAACCACTAAAAGCATTTCCCGTAATATGCGGAGGTGGACAGGGATACTGGCTAGCTCCATTTTTTAAATCAACAATGTTTCAGATGATCTAGTGAATGCGATAAGAAAATGAAATGATGTCAGAAAATTAGAGATAATACTCTATTTATGTTGATGATAATGGAGACTAGCGAAAAGCCATTAAAATTAATCATCGACTTTTGTACCTTGGCTCCATACAAGGTAAATACATTAAAAAATAAAGCCCTAGCTAGTCCCTACTCCAGCAATAGTTATCTGGAAAAGCAGGTAGAAATAAAAAATAATCTCCCATTCACAATTATAAAAACACCTAGAAAGTACTTATGAATGAATTTTATAAGAATGGTCCAGAGCAAATGGTGAAGAAAACTCTAATCATCTTTTTGAAGGACATAAATAAAATTTAAACAAATGGAAAGTGGTACTATGCTCTTAACGAGAGGCTTATTTCCCCCAAATTTACTATACATTTGAAATAATTATGAAAGCAACCACATGTGAAATTTTTGCTGTTGATGTTTTTTGTTGCTGTGCGGGGGTGGGGAGGGGTGGGCAATGGAGATAAGATGACCTTAAAGTTTGTAAGAAAGAATAAATGCATAAAAAAACCAAAGATGTTTTTGCTAAAGAACAGTGGAAAGAGGGTCCATACTTTACCAGATATTAGAAAACCTGTACACTTACTGCAATAAAATCTATATGCAATTTGGAAATTGTGGAAAAGAAAATCATTGGTGTAGAAGAAGAAATTCATGTAAAAAATTCCAATGTACATGAGAGAGGACATACATTATGAAAGTTGTGTTATCCCTACTCAGTAGCTAAATAAAGAATTATAAATTAATTATTATCATTGAGAAAGCTAGCTAGCTATCTAGGAGAATATAAAATTACATCTCCTATCTTACACCCCATACAACAATAAATTCCAATTACTCCCCTAGTACTAGATTCAGACTCTTTCATGATAGGACCTTAACCTCAGGAACTTAACGTTTTCCTTCATAAACTTTTTCCACAGAGAACTTTATAATGCTGAGGGATCAGAGAATGGATTTAGAAGAATTTGAGAAAAGATAATTAATTGAACAAATATTTAAATTGTTTTTAAAAATTTCCATAAGATTTCTCTGAAATTATACATATAATCCATCATTAAGGGATAACCAAGACTTGAAACCCAAAACTATAAAAGAAATGGAGATATATTTAAGTATAAAGATAACTTAGAACAATTTGTAGAAATGCCATAGACAAGTTAAAGGTACAAACGATCGAGTTGGAAAACCTTATTTCCACCAGCAAGCAGAGAATTATTAACTACAAAATATTCAAAAACATATAAAAAGATGTTCACACTCACCAGTACTCAGGAATATGCTGTGTATAAAATTATTTCTCTACACTGGAATATCATTTGAAGCTTATCATTGAAAAAAACTTAAAAGGCAAAAAAACAAACAAAATCTTCACTGGTGAAAACATAAGTTGTTACAATGCATTGTGAAATCAAGTGGTTAAAATCCATAAAACTCAGAAATATATATCTCCTTTGATAAGATATTCCTAATCCAAGTATTCTATTTCTTAGAAATAACAACTATATTTAATGATATAAGTGGAATGATGTTCATGGCAGCATTTATTACTGTATAATGGTAGAAGACTTGAAACAAATTGAATTCTCATCAGTAGTAGGATGGCTGATGACCTTATGGCACATCTCTACCATGGAATATTAAGGGATAAGCAGAAATAAACCAAATAATTTGGAAGCATTTCCATGAGATATATTTGAATGATAAAAGATGCAAAAATAATACACTTTTGTGATAGAATGACAAACCCTTACATATGTGCCCTTATGTGTATGTGTGTACACACACGCACACACCCGTAGAGAAAAATACAGAAGGATTCATATTAAGTCACTAACTCAAGAATACTTGGTGGTTTATGTGTGCAATGCGAAGGCAGGAACCAACCAAATTAGGAACAAAAGATCACACTGCCACAAAACAGCAACAGGAAGAAAAAAAACCATGAGAAAAGTGTATACAGGACAACAGAATTCCTTCATGAGTAAATGTGTGTGTGTGTGTGTGTGTAATTTGTGCTTGTAAAAATATTTAAAAAATGAAATAACGATGACTATAATATATATTCAGTTGATATTTCTTATGTAAATTTCTCTGAGCATCCTCTTTGCTTCACTTTGTACAATTTTATTAACGAAGTCACCTTCACTACATGTTTGAAATATGTGATAGTGTAAATTAAAATGAGGAATGAAGGATCAAGGTGCATAAGCATGTCATAATTCCTGGTCAATCACATGAACGTCAGTCCTAATGAGGGAAGATTCTATTATTATGGGACAACTTTTCTTTTCCTCTGTTTGGCATTCAGGAGGAGCTGTTCGCTCTCCCCTTGATGCTGAGCGTGACCTTCCGTTTTATGGAATGACAGTTTAAAGCTATTTGTTTAGCTCTCCTTACCCGTGTTTGAATAATAATTTGGTTTTAGGAGTGAAGTCATATTACTGATTTGATGTACAACTCACCAGATGGCCAGAGGAAAATGTGTTAGTTTCCCACATTTGATTGCAGTGAAGAGTAAATTCAAGCTCCCTGTGACCTAACACACTGAAGACAAATTACTCTGCCAGTTATTAAGTGATCTGCACCACCCTTGGATCATTTTGTGAACTCCAGGAATTGCAATTAATTTTATGCATGACCCACCTTATTTAAAATACTCACTATCCCAGAAACTGAGTGATAAGCAGAAGTTTGGAACTGAGTAATAATCAGAAGTTCTCGCTGTCCTAGGTGTTTACATTTGAGGAGAGACCAGGTTAGTCCCTGCTTGAAAGAGCTGCATAGTTTCATGTGAGTTATTGGTCTAAATGTGACAATACAGGGATCCCTTAAGCCTCATAATAATTCTATCTTCCAAACCAAGATACGATTTTATTGCAACCTGGCTTGGAAACTCCAGGATTTAAGGAAAAGAAGAAAGAACCGTTGTTTTTTGTTGTCCCTTAGTGCGAGCTATTATCAATGCCTTTTCAGTGCAAGTTGACTGATAGAGAGACAAACAGGAACGTAAAAACTAGAAACCTAATTGCAAGGTTGTTAGCAAGAAGCCTAATTGGTAACATTACGTTACCAATTAAGTCAAAACAAGTAATATAATTAATTTTATACATATGTCCTTATTAATAGTTTTAAGTAATGAACATTTATGACTAACTTTATTCTATGAATCTGAATTATACATTTAAGTCAAGCATTATAAAATGCCAAGTCTTAAATTTTTAGGTACTGATTCAACACACGTAAAAAATGGAATTCAAACTTTTAAAGATGCTTTTATTTATATCACAATATATAGGTTAGATGTATAATATTAAAAAATGCAAACATTAAAACTAAAGGACTTAAAGAGGAAAGTCAGAATCACTATAATTTTAGTGCCTTCAGTTAAAAGATGTTGACTTCTGATGTATATTTTTCAAGGATTTATTTTCTTTTTTCTCTGCAAAAATAAACGTGTATATTCTCTGTTGCTCACTGTATAAACTTTTTTTTTCATGTTTATAAACTCTACAATGCCATGCTTGAACACTAAATAGTTTTCTCTTGTATGGCTAAATCATAATATAAAAAACCCAGTCCCTGTTTTTAGATACTCAGATGGTTTCAACATTTTCCTTATTTTGCATAAACTCTAGTGAACATCCTTATACATATATCTTTTTTAAGTTATATGCATTGATACAATGATACCATGTTGAAACAGCATAAATATTTATTTTTCATCTAGTTATTTTACAATTTTATTATTTCTTTTTATCTTTTAAAATTTATTTTGGTGTAGGAATACAGCTTAATTTTTAAACCAAATTGTTATCTACATACCCCAATGTAACTTACTGAACAATTCACTCACATGAGATATGAAGTATGATTTTATCATGTATCACTTCTGTATTTGTGTGTATACTTTTGTATGTATATTTACACATATATATTTGTATATTTACGTGGCACATGTAGGTAAACATGTATGTGTGTACACGTGCATACACACTTGCACATATATGTAGATATACGTGCCACTGATCAATCCACTCACTTTGGTATTCTGGACCGTTTGATCTTTTTACCTTATTACAGACTTAGATTATATTGGGTATCAGATAGAGCAAGTCACTCCTCATTCTTATTTTTTTTAAAAACCTAAGATATTCTTGCCTATTTTTTCTGCCAATTATAGTTTAAGCCTCACTTCCCAGTTTAAAAAATCTCTTGGGAGTTTTAATTATATATTTTTTAAACCTATAAATGAATTTTTAAAGAATATACAAGTTGGCCGCATGTGACATTTTCCTTCTAGAAATTTACAGGCCAGTAAAAATTTGCATAAAAGTAAACAATTTGGAAACTTACTTAATCCCTTCCAACTTGAGTACCCTCTTCTGCAAATGACTATGATAATTGTTCATACATCATAAGGTTGCTGCAAGGATTAATTGAGATAATTCCTATTTTACCAGACAGCACCTAGCACACAGTAAGTTGTCAAGGTACTCTCCCATCATACACGAACGCCAAAAAGTGAAACATGGTCAATCTAATACTAATTAAGAAACAATATTTTTCATGAAATTGTTATATCAAAATAAGTTTAGAAGATGACTTCATGTCTTACTATATCTTATTTGAATGATTTTGATTCTTTAAAAAGAAAAGAAAACAGTGAAGTAGAACTACTACTAAGCAGCAGCCACTTATGATCTGAACTGCTCATGATTTGTTTAGGAGTATAGGGATAAAAAATCCGATCATTCTTCCTTCCCCGCATGAGGGTAGTTGAGCGTATCGGCAAGCCTACAACATGGGTAGAAGAAAAGGCAAATAAATAAAGATAGCTTTATTTATTTATTTATCTTGCCAACTAGATGATAGTAAATGATAGATGATTAGATAGATGGATGGATGGATAGATGGACGAATAGGTGGAAGGAAGGAAGTTAGTTAAAGAAAATGAGAGCAGAACAATAGAAGAAGACACTGGTAGGGGAGAAATAAAGACGTTAGCCTGGACTGGAGTTAGGAGATGCATTCTCAAACAAGTTGTTCTTAATCTTTAATATGCATAAAAACCATCTGGAGAACTTCTTAAGACAAATTTCTTGGATATATCTCCTTATTCATTGGGTCTGGAGTGAGGTGCAGAACTAGCATTTCAAATATCTTCCTGGTGCTGATGTTGTTGGATTGAGGACTACACTCTGAGTGGCATGGTCTAAACTTGGCTCTCACTAATCAACCACAGTTATGCACCATATAATGATGTTTCAGTCAACAACAGCCACATATACAATAGTGATCCCATAAGACCAGTACCATATAGCCTAATCGTGTAGGAGGCTGTATCAACTAGGTTTGTGTAAGTACACTCTATGATGTTCAAATGATGATGAAATCTCTTAACAACACATTTCTCAGAATGTATCCCCATCCTTAAGTGACCATGTCTGCATATGACTCAGTGAGTTTCCCAGAAGCAAACTTTGAAACCAAGTCATGGGCAAGTATTTTATTAAAGGAAGTGCTCCACAGGAAAGGGAATGGGGGAAACAGAACCAGGAAAGGGGGAAAAGACAAGCAATGGTGTGATTTCAGGCAGTCTCAAGCTTTAGCCAGATACCACAGGGGGTTTCTAAGATATTTCTGGGAGAGCTCAGAGTTTCTCTCAGCTCTAGGCAAGGCAGCTGTTCTTTCATACTTCCACACTAGTCAGCCATTGGCTAAGGGCCTCTTATAGATGGGGATGAATATACTTCCAGCTCTTCCACCTCTCTTCACCTACAAGCAAACTGGCAGTGCTCAAAACAGAATCACAAATGCACAGGGAGCTGGGTGGCACACAGACAATGCTCACTTCTCTGCTTCTCTCATTGGCCAAGGGCTGCTAATTATTTCCTCAATTAGCTGTATGTGTTTTAAATATACTTGGAGATAAGAATAAAATGGGATGAAAACAATTTAAAACAACTGCACACTCTCTCATAACTCTACAGAATGTCTTATTTCATTGAAATGTACTATTGAATATAAGAAAGAAAATGGTCATCTCATGAATGGATTTTGTATTGCAAACACACAAATGCCTAATAAATTGCTTTGAATGTTTACTATACCATGGTCTAATGAATAAAATCAAAAAGTGCCTTTTATTATACCATATGTACTGTAGTATATCATCTTTGTGAAGTCTTCCTCAACAAATTCCAGTTCATATAAAAATAGCCACATTTGGGATGGTGTTTTTGAAATTAAAGATGAAAATTATAATAGCAACCCCTCCCTCCTTCATAATTCACACTGGACAACAAAGAGTAAATGTTGAATGTTTTGCTTTCTGGTTCCAGAATCCCCTGGAGGGTCTCTTTGAGAATTTCTTACCACTTACAGTAAAATATCAATGTTGGAAAAGTTACCTGCTATACCCAAATAATTTATTCTTACTAATCACCAGTTTTCCTGAGCCCTTGTAGGGCTACAAATTGCTGTAACAATATGGCTACCATTGAAAAACATGCATATTCAGAAAAAAGACAAAAAAATCATAGATTCTATTTGGTTTTTTTCACTATCAAAGTGCCCCACCAAGAGGGATAAACTAAAATATATATACATATACATATATATATATATATGTATATATATATATACATTTTACACCTCTGTAAAGAGGAAAGCGCAAAGATACAGAACCCATACAAGTGATGCCTGCTGAGGAATGACAGTTTGACTAGTTCTGTTGCAATGCAGTGAAACCTTTGTCAACCCTCAGTTGAGTTTATGTTGGGAGTAAATTATAGGTGGGCTTTGAATACCAGGATAATGTGTTTTTTTTTTTTTTAATTTAGATCATAGAGTAAGTAATTGAAAACATTATAGATTTTATTCAGAGCAGTAACACGACCACAGCAACATTTTAAGAATATTTCATAGATGCTATCCTTCATGGTAGTCTGAAAGATATTCTAAAGGACATTAGACCAATTTGGGAGGTTCCTGAAGTATGCGAGGCTTCAGGTTACAAAAATCTCTACTAGTGTGATGGCAGTGGGATTTCAACAGAAAGCATAGATAACTCAAAGGAAAATAATAACTGAAAACATATGAAGATGGAAGACCCTAAGTGGAGAGAGCTTCGAAGATCACTCTGACGTACTGAACCTCAGCCAGTGGAATAAATGCATTTTTATAAACTAGAGCAGATCAAAAAATCGCATAAAAGGCAAAAAGAGTCTTTAGCTTAGTTGGTTAGAAATGAGAACAAGGATTAACTTGTTTTAAGAAATGCCTATTACAAGGAATCAGTAAGACAAGGTCTCCATATGTTCGCTGTGCCTGGGTACTATGCTACCATTTCAGCATGCAGAGTCACATAAAAATGTGTAACGATCACAAGGGCTAATAGACAAATGTCCACTTGAAATCATTATAAACCCCCAAACTTGCAATTTAGTCTTAACACTAGGGCTAACTGATTGTGGGATTTTAGATTTATCATTCAACCTTTTGATGTGTCGGTTATGCTATCTGCAAAACACAGGTGTGTGTTATATTGTAGGTATTATAATTGCTGAGAAGGTCAAATTAATTAACACATTTGAATTTTTTTGAAAGAGAGTGCTGTGCCATTTGACTGTCATAATTATGAAACACTGATACTTTGTAATTCCCCATGTCTTCCTCCTTTCAATTAGAAGTTTACAGTGGCATTCTTAGTTTTTAGTGACTTAAAATAATATTTAGATGCTATACTTTATAATCTCTTGTGTTTCATGGTTATGAACTAGAATCAGATTAAACTGTTTTTCCTGAGATATTTTATTGTATGTAGGCATTACATTCACAATCCTTTTTCCTAACTTCAAAACATTTAAGTTGATTTTATGTTTTTGCTTAGATTGTGGAAGTGAAGGCTAATTTTATAAGTCTTTGAAGAAGCAAACAAAATGAAAACTAAAATAAGAACATTTTACAAAAAGTGTCATTATAATGTTGCAAAATGAGCAAAGATGATTATGACCTTTCGCTATTTCCCACAACACATTATAAATTAGCACAGCTGGAAAATTCTATAGAAAATCAAGAATCATGGCCACATGTTAAACTCCACATTGGTATTTTAATCACTGCTTAGGTAAATCCTTCCCCAATATTCCTGATCCTCCTGAATATTAATTAAATGGAAAATATCTAGTTAGGCTGAATGTCTGCTTCAAATCTTCCCAAGTTATGCATATAAATATGAATTTCATTGATTTGCCAAACGAAATTTTATTTTTCACTCTATTCCTGGAGATGTGTTAGGCATTAAGAAGACAAAGACAATTAAAAAACACAGCAAACTTGGAAACAACTAAAATTCACATAAATTTAAGATAAAGAAGATACATGATTTATTGCATTAAACATTATATCTATTTTTTAAATTCTAATTTTTAATTGTATATATTAGTTAATGTTATATGTTAGTGTAACATTAGTACACACACACACACACGCATTTTAAAAGTTACAAATTCTTATTATAGGGACTTAAGGAACACAGATAGGAGTGAGAAATAATAATAAAAATAAACTAACTCACCACCCAGAGGGACTGTTGTGATTTTAATGTATTTCCTCCCTATATTTTTTGTATGTTTATTAGTAATGCATTGGAATAAATAATACTTAGACAAAATTAGGATCCTACTTTATATACTGCTTTAAAATCAGATTTTTCCCCACTTAATATATGCTGAAATCATTTCCTTAACCTTTCCTCTAAAACATGATGTTTTATGTCAGGAAAAAATTCTATTCTGTGGTTGTTTACAGTGTTTAATAGTATTCATTTCCATGCATAATTTTTCCACATCTTTGAATATTTTTCAATGAGATAATTACTAGATATTGAATAACTATGTTCAAGAATATGAAGTTTTAATAGACATTGACAAATTCCTGAGAGATTTTTCTAATATGTATTCCCAAAAGCAGTGAATGAGATTCTCCATGATCTTATGGCTTTGGTAACATTTGCTAATAACTTTACAAGTGTTGCCAT
This sequence comes from Tapirus indicus, assembly GCA_031878705.1. Lineage (NCBI taxonomy): Eukaryota > Metazoa > Chordata > Mammalia > Perissodactyla > Tapiridae > Tapirus > Tapirus indicus. The sequence continues at coordinate 65,166,278 of CM062923.1, forward strand.
TTAATTTGAAAATGGTTTTCATTACTAGTGGGGTACAAATATTTACTACATACTTTGGCTAATGAAAAATCTTTGTATGTGTGTGTGTGTGTTTGTGAATTACCTCTCTGGATACTTTGTCCCTTTCTCCTATTAGGTGGTTTAACTTTTTCTTATTGATTGACAAAAATATTTCATATTTTAATTGTACTAACCTTATATTTTTCATTTAATTACAATATTTCCTAGTTTATACCTTAATTTTTGATGCTTTTGCTTACTAAATTTTTTAAATCTTATGTAGTAAATGTATCAAATTTTCCTTATTATTTTGCTTTTGGATTTGGTCGTAAATCTTTCACAGCCTAAAATCAGATAACTATTTACCTTGGGTTCTAATTATTTTATATTCTTGTTTTTCAACTTCAACCTTTTAATCTAAATCAAATTCATTTTTGTTGTCTGTTGTGAGGCAGGGGTCTTCTAGTTTTATTCCCCCAAATCCAATCAAATTATTTAAATGAAATTTTTAGTATAATCAATCAATTCCTCTGTCACATAAAATGGCATATATAAAACTCATGCAAGTTTTGGGGTCTCTTTTTGAGTTTTTCATTCTATTTTTCATCAATACCACTTTATGTTAACTATTTCATATTCCTCTAATCCCCCTCCCTCTGTTCCCTCATTGTTCTGAGCATTGTTCTAGTTAGAGAAAAATGTGAAGGTTTTTAAGAAACAGTATGCTTAGGTCTTATGAAATATATTGTAAATTGTATTATCATTAAGAATGCTTTTTCAATCTGTCTGTAAACTAAGAGCAATGTAGTAGTGAGGAAGGCTGAGATTTTGAGTCACACATCTTTCATAAACCAAGGTTTGAATCCTGGATCTGGCACTATACACAATTGCATTAAGCCTAATTTTTTTCAACTATAAATTGGGAGCTGTCATACTTCCTTCAGATGATGGTTGTAGAAAGTAAGAGAGAGAAATAAGATATGCAAAGTACCTGATACATAATATTCACTTTATACAGACCCTTGGCACTTCTACTCAACAGGGTAAATTAACTAGCAATATATTATGGACAATTTCAGTGAGTTAAAGGAGACGTTACTGAAAGTGAAATTTTTTATAAGCTCTTAGTTACTATAATAGAATATGAATTCTTCTGCTCTGTATTCTTTAAAAAACAAGATATATGTTTACATATCTGAGAAATGGAAATGTAGTGTGGTACAAATGTGGTATAATAACTCATGTCAACTTTATCCTTAAACTCCAATGAATCTAATTACTGATTTATTCACCTGTTATGAATTGAATGCCTACCAAAAATAAATAGTGCTGTAATTTGTGGATAAATAAACTAGCCCATTGAAGTTAAACAATTTCCCTAACATCCCCTTGCTAAAGAACGGCAGAGCAGAACTGAAACTTTGAGCTCCAGACTCTTCCCAACAGTCCAAGGCATTGTGACAAACTGAATAGAATTGAACACAATTTAACAAATAAATTGGGGATGTTAACTTTTGATAGTCAGTAGCCATTGATCCCTCCAGGATACTCTCATTCCATTACCTACTTTTAAAAGTTGTATTGCAGATTGCTATACTAATCTTCTCCGAATCCATTAATTATTTTCCCTCAATATTTCACTCAGAACCCATCACACATGCCACCATTTTCATCATTATCTCACCACTGGGCTCAGCTTTACCCACTGTTTGGCCCAGGCTGACATGAATCCAACCATTTAGCTTCACTGTTTCTGGTCTTGGACAGCTGAATGGATGCATAAGAAAAAGCTCACAATCTCGTTATGGTCTCACGAAATCTCCAATTTCATCCAGATTCTAAACTCTGCCAGATCCTCTTCAATATGCTCCGAGTTATTTCTTTATGAACTCCTTCAGGAACTCTTCTAAATATTGATTTCTTTCCTCAAATCCCATATGCCTAACCCCCTCCCTCCTCTCAGCAAATGATCTTTCCTCCTTCATTGAAAAAAAAGGCAATCAGGCAAGAACATTCTAAACTTCCTCCTTTTGCCACTGGCAAATGAATCAAACTCTGCATTCTTCTGTGCTTTGCTCCCATTTTAGATGAAGCGGTTTCCTCGCTAAAGTAAAATTTACCCCTTTCTCCAGCTTTCTTTTGCTTATACTTTTTGAAATACTGTGCTATTTCAATCATCTTCATTCTCTCCATTATCCCTCTTTTTCTTTTTTTTTTTTTGGCTTATAACCTTAGACAAATTATAATGCTTAATTTTATCTCTTCTTAAAAGAAAATGTTGCCTCAAATCTACTTCTTCAGCTAACTATGGTTCTATATATTCTCTTTACAGCTAAAGTACTTGAAAGAATAGTCTAGAAGCTAGAAGACATACTGTTTGTCTTTTCAGTGGAGTAATTATGCCTAAAATACCTTCCAAGTATCCGTTAACCTAATTTTAAAAGACAAATGCAGACAAACAAAACTGCCAACAACTTTGTAAACTTAAGATCAGTAACAAGTTGAACTCTAGGTGCCATCTTAGGATCACTCTACCCCAACATCAAATATTTGCCTCTTTAATATTGCTAAACCCATCTCCTTGTCTCCATTTCTATTAACATCCCATTAACATTTCACTGAGAAGAAAATGGAGGCCCAGAAAGGTTACTTAAATTGCTGAAAATGGCATTTCCTGGATTCCATTCCAGGCAGTCTGTCTTCAGAGTTCATGGCCTTAACATCACATGTATCTGCCTCTTACCTATGCTCAGCATTTCCTAGTTCAAAGAAGGTTCTAGTATATCAGATCGGCCTCCCTAAGTAAGGTAAGCATAAATAGAACTTAGATTCACACCACTCTGACTGGGACAATGTAAATCAATCAGAGATCAAACCAACACTTCTAACATAACAATTTGGGGGGAGAAATTAATTTGTTTGAAAGATGAGAACTCAGGAGAGAGTATTAGGGAAGACTGAGTTTGGATTACAGGCTGATGTTATAGTGCTCCACGTTACCTTAAAACTGAACCTATTCCTCCTTCTCCATGAGCAGTAATATGGGGACTGGCCTAATTCAGTTGTCATCCCTGAGGAGCTCATTTTACAGAAAGTAAAATCTGACCAGTGGTGAGAAGGATAATCTGACTGGTTCTGCCTTGCTATCAGGGCCATAAAAGATTATTGCTACTCCTTCATTTTTTTTAACTTTTTGTCCATAACAATCAATCAAATAAGTCCTAATTTTAAGTGTCTGATTTACAGATTTCTTAAGACAAAACAGGCCAGTAGAATTAGGAGAACTAGTGCAGTCAAACTGTAATCAACTCAAGCTGGCCCAGAGTCAATATTAGAACATCTCTCAATTTAAAAAGTAAGAAGTTTTTAATTGGATTTAATTTTTATTGTACAATTTTATGTGTTTAACAAAGGATCTTCATAAGAGTCTATGTGGATACTGTTATTGCTCACCATTTTACAGACAAGAAAAATAAGGCTATAAGGGGTTAGTAATGTGTCCAAGATCAGTTAAGTGGTGAGTGGCAAAGAGAGGATTTGAAGATGTGCAGTCTGTCCCCAGAATCCATGTTCTTCACCTCAATGCTATTTTCTCTCTTTAGAATTTATACTATGTCCATAATTAAAATCCAGAGTGAACTTTACCATGGGTTCATAATAAAAAAATTTTATATTATGTAGTTGCTATGGGCTATCCATATATTTTTAGTCCTTGGAACTGAATATCGAAAAAAAAAAAGTAGGAGGCAAGGAAGAAAAATCATGAAACTAAAAAGTGTAGGAAAGCAGAAGAAAAGGAAAAATGTGCTCGTAAGAATATAGCATATCATTCTGAACCGACATAGACTCCAGCATTGTGAGATGGAATCTAACAGCCATTACAGTCATCTCACTGAGTAGGGGTAGTGGTGGTAATTTCCCTTATGTCCTTCAAGGAATCAGGGTCATGCACAATTTCACGAATTCCTTGTCCTGTCGTCCTGATATGGTTACTGAGCTTTACATCTAAGTCGAAATTCCTTCCTGATTCAGAATCGTGACATAAACAGTAAATGACTAATGAATGCTCTTCAAAATACTGTCTTATTAACATCAGGTCTTCAAGAAAAGGGGCAGAATTTACCAGAAATAATTGTATCCCCTATGTGTAGTGCACAGCTCTAACTGAATACTAAGGAGATATATAAGATTTATCTCCCTTTTTTAAAGAAGGTATTAGGAGGAATGCATTGGAATCTTAACTAAACATATTACATAACTCTTTGAATTCTCAAAAGAACCAGTTTAAAATAATTGAACTAGAGTACTTGTTAGTATAATGGAGAACTTCAGTTACGAGTGATATATAATTCCAGGTATGATTGACACATTTACCATAGTTACAAAATTACTAAAGATAAATGAGATACATGTGTTCCCTCTAAACACACCTAAATTTGAATCTCAAAAGGGAAATTTAAGTTGGTAAAGCCTTTCTCATAAACCATACATTTAGAAACAGAGAATGCCATGGATAACTAGCAAAAAAAAAGTTCTTGTTTATCTCTCTGTGTTTGCATGAATATTTGCATTCAACATCAGCGCACCTGCCACATTGCAGCAAGATGGGTGGTTTCTGAGCACAAGAATGTTTACCTTCTACTCAGCACACGTTTGCTTGAAATTCATCTTAAAAATGAGTCTTCAAACTCACTGCTATATATAGGGGCTGTATTTGGTGAAAGCTACAAAATTGATTCCATTTTAAAGGACTTATAGAATAATAGGAAATTGTAGATTTAAGTCCAAATAAGAAAGGAAGAGTTACCAGCAGAGGACCAAATGTTCACTTACAGATAAAACCTCTACCTAGATACATTTTAAAGGGACAACTCTCGAACAGCCTAGCAGCCATAATGAAAATTGGAGACACCTCTCTCTGAATTTATAGAGCCATCTGAATTCCTATTGTGCCCTCTGAAATTCTCATCATGACCTTTCACTCCCTCCTTTTGCTACCTCCTCCATCTTCTGGCAGTTCGCCTCATGCTCAGTCAACAGCCTCTAATGCAGAATCTAACTCCAGGAGGAAGACAGCAGTCTAACAAAATCCATTCCAGTAGATAGTGGTCTTATCAGTAAGGCAAACAAATAAAATGAGCCCAGAGATCATAGAATCACTATCAGAACCAGAATCACTTCTGTTATTTTTGTTGTTATCATTGTTGCAGTAATTTCTGAGTGGGAAAATCACTGCTTTTAGATTCACCAGAGTAGAACAAATCCCAATAATCACATAATCCTACCTCTTAGCAGATAAACAAACAACATTTATTTAAATCAAACTTTTAAACCAACATTGATCCTTCCAACGAGAAGGATTTCTCTTTTATGGATTCTATCAACATTTTCAGGGAGCAAATCTCTAACTCTATTTTCAGGGTAGGAGTTGAACACTAATGAGATATAAGAACTAGTAATCTTTAAAAGAAAAAATAAAAGAGTAACATCTCTTTCCACAGGTAGAATCTAGATTATTTTGACTGTTTCACATAAAAAATAGTCTTAAGTGGAGTGAAATTTACCAGGAACATGTTTACTAAATATTGCTGTTCTCAGAGAAATGCTACAGAGTCAATGAAAAACTGTCTTGTTATCACATAGTTACTTTCCAAATACTGCAAAGTTCAGGCTCATTTCCAGAATATAATGCTTAATTACATTCTATATGCCTGCGTTCCAGCTCTGTGAAACACTTAGAATTTTTTAATTACATGAAAAAATTATGAATAAACTAAGGAGTCATTCAGTCATCAAGCATCCGGAAAAGCTCTCATGATTTCTCACTTGACACAGGTTTTTTTCATAAAGGTAAGTAATTTAAATTTTGGCATGTCTGTAAAATACCTTGTAAGACCTCCACCTAAATAGCGGGAAGGGAAATAATAAGAATTTGCTGGAGTTATCTTATTAATACACATTAATATAATTACCACCTATTAATACATGCAAATAAAATGTATTAGTGTGGGGATTGTGGATGTTTTTATTTGCATCTTTATTATCTCTACATAATGTATTTTAAAAATATAAACAATATATCCCTACTTGTTGATGGAACTATATATATAATAGGTTTCCTCCGCTATCCGAAAGTTCACTTTAGGACACTTCACTTCTGTGAAAGAACTATATCGGTACCTGTTTTCGCTGACTAAAAAAAAACCTGAAGAAGATTTTCCATTTTACGAAAAAAGGCGAAAAGTGAAAATTGCGTTCAGCATTTGTTTTGCAGTGATCTGTTATAGAGGCTAACAGTGAAGCATATTGTCCTACTTCAAGCTTTCCACGTCAGCCACCAGAGATGACAAACCTCAACCTTCCATAGGGAAGCAGGCAGACATAGAGGAAGGTGTAGACATTAGTGTCCTGCCTGCCCTGATGGATTCAGGCCATGGTGAGATTTTAATAGATGACCATCTTCCTCTCTCTGCTACACTCCAGTCTTCTTTACCTCCCACCAACCCAGCCTCCGACGACTCAGTCTAACACCCCATCATCACCACCATCTCTCAGCTGTCCCGTGTGCTTGCCGTCTTCCCAATTTTGGTAAGGAAACTACCATGTACATACATTATTTCTACTTCATATAGGCTGTGTATTCATTATATCATTCCTGCTTTCACTATATGTTAGAGTTAGTTTAGGTTTTATGTGGTATTTGGTATGATTTGGTATGTTATTTTTGGGGTCTGGGAAGGCTGAAAAAATTTTCCCATATAAATTAATGGTAATTGCTTCCTCGCTTTTGGCCATTTTGGGTTAGGAAAGGTTTCATAGGAACGGTCTACTTTCCGAAGAGGGCGGGGAGGGAGGGAACCTGTATAGGGGAAATAAAATGTGCCAAATTGATTGCTGTATCTCTTTGCAAGTTAAGTCAAAATAAATATAATGAATTTCCTCTTCACAGCCAACTTTGTTAAAAGTGTTGTTCATAATTTCCACCTCCATTGTTTTACCTCCCTTCACACATTCCGCCAATCCAGTCCGAGTTCTTATACTGTCCTCTTCCACGACAGCTCTCGCCAAGGTCCCCAGATCTAACGGTCATGTCACAGTACCAACTGACTCCAATTCCTAGTTGGATTCACCTCAGTTAACCATTCCCTCTTTCTTGAAACATGCCTTTCCCTGGCTTCCAAGACATATTTTTGCACTTCTACTTCTCTAGTTACTCCTTCCTTGTCTTTGCAGCCATATCACTTTCTACTCAGGCATCAACTGTCCAGATTCTTCATGGCTAATTCCTAGGTGGCTTCCTTTTCTTACTTTATATTCTCACCCTGGATTGTCTCATTACTACCCCAAGTTTTGTTTGCCTCTATAAATAGGTGACTCTTAAATTTATAACTCCAGCGTTGACTACTCCTAAAACCTCCAGGCAAGGATATTAACTTTCTGACATCTCCACTTGGGTATCACAAAGGCCAATCTCATCAAAAGTTAATCTGTAATTCCTCTTACCTCTCTCAAACCCTGCCTACTTCCAGTGCCCCTTATGTCAGTGAAAAGTACCACCATCCATACAGCTGTATCAGTGAGACACAGAAAGGTCATCAGTGTTGTTTATCTCACACTCATCTACTATATCCAATACCCTCTCCAGTCTCAAAAATTGTATTTACTATTATCATTATTATGCATCAATGTCTCTCTATCTCCATCAACATCATAGGTCAAGTTATTATCATCTTTGCTCCAGATAATGCATTAGCCACTTAACTTTTCCACCCTTCCGTCTGTCTTTACAAACTATAATCAAAGGGATCTAAAAATCACAAATTTAGTCACATCACTGTCTCTTCTCTCTTCCTCTTCCCTATTATTAGTAAATTCCAGTTGCTCTTATATGAAGATAAAATCCTTTTGCATCTCTAAGCTAGAGGGATACTTCCACAGAGATGCCCTCCTGTCCTCCCAAACTAGGTGAGTGCCCCTCCCCACTCCCACATAGGTGTCCATGGTACTTGCACTTGTTGGTGTCATTCTTTGATTTTTTGGTATCACCTACTACACAATAGCAATATGAAAGCAGGAGCCTGTATATTTTTGTTCACGATTGTGACTCCAGCTATTACCATGAGAATATGTGCATGATAATGATTAATTGTGAGTAAATATCTCATTTTCTACTTAAGGTAGTAACCTGTTTGGAATTGAAAAGCTTATCTAAAACACTTCTGAACAGGGCATCTCTCATGTGAAATTATGGAGTAGATAAAGATTATTAATACATCTGCTCTCTCACCTTTTTTTATCCCCCCCATCCAACATCTGGCAATTCCCTCAACCTTGGAAACTCAGTGATATCCAGTGCAGGCTCTTTTGGAACAATGCTAATGTGCCTCTCCCAGGATATTTCTGTTTCCAGTTATCTAAAGGACAGGGAAAATTACAGAAAATATAAAAACTGCAGGATTGAATAATAAGAGATGATAGGTAAGTGTGCTGTATCACCTTCCAGGTCTAGATTGAGAGAGGTACATTTACACACTCATTAAATAATTATAGATTACCTCATACTAACAGCTTCCATTTGTTGACTACAAGATTCTTAGCTACACTGTCCAATACAGTAGTCACTAGCTGCACATAGCTATTTAAATTTAAATTAATTAAAATCAAATAGTATTTCCTTATTTGCAATAGCCACACTTTAGGTGTTCTTTTCCATCATCATATAAAGCTCCAATAGGCAATATTTTTCTATACTTTTTTTAATTCATAAACTCTGTAGTTGGAAAATATTGCTTCCTCTGCCTTCACCTAGACTTGTCTCCTGATTCATATGCTCCCAGTGGCAGCTTAGAACAACTGGCTTTCTATTGCATGACCCTGCCAGTATTCACTACCCCCTTCAACCAGGAACAGGTGTTGGCAGGTGCCCAAGCTAGGGTAACCTGTCTTTTCCAAAATAATTTGGAATTTGGACTGCAACAGAGAAAGACCACTTCCTCTCCAGGTGACACACCTATTTCTACCATGTGTTTTGGGGAGAAGGATGAACTGGATTCAAGAAATGAAGAAGATAACAGATGCGCCATCAACCAGTTATGAGAAGGAACATGAAAGTCATGGCAATATTCACATACTGTCTTCTTTATCCTTGCCCTTGGGGTACTATGAGCTACACCTGAATACTTAAACATAAGCTACCCTTTTAAAACATAGAAGCTAGCCTGAATAACTTTTGTTTAACCCTCATAATAAACAATGAGGTATATTTTAATATTTCTCTTTATAGATGAGAAGACTTTGGTTCAATTAGTTCAATTAAAGTAATAGAGCCTGAATTCAAATCTATATGATTTACGTGAATTGAAAATATATCATATTTCTATTATGCAATAATATTTGCAGGGTACAAGTCTCTGTGCTAGAAGCTGAGAATAAAAGAATAAATAAGGCATTGCCCTCAGTTAATTATATTTTTAATCCATTGTGGGTCAAGCTATAGGAGAGGAACAGAAATTAAGGATATTGAGGCAGGGCTGTGTGTATGATGTAGGGGAATCCCAGGAAAAGACTGAGACTGAGGTCATTCCCAAACTTTTCTGATCAACACAAGCAAGTTACCAGGAGCAGTTGAGCAGATTGGAGTTGAGGGACCTACTGAGAATGTGGGTCAGTTAGTAGGTCCAACAATTATCTAGAAATTGGCAATAGATGTGGCATTTTCAGAGAGAGATGCTCCCCACGAAGGCTAAGCTAAACTCAGGCCTGGAAGAAAGCAAGGGAAGATGCTGAATTTGGCTTGAAAAAGCAAGGCGGGGTGGAGTCAGAAAATGTGGACAAATCCTGATATAAGAGGGTAGGTATACAGCCCATCAAGTTCCCGAGTCTAAGTGTAATAACTACTTCCTGAAACATCAACCTTTGCATTGGTTGATTTGACAGTAGTCTTTATGTTTCTAATTTGGGGGATGTAGAGAGTATTGTTTCATATCTCAGGGGTTTCATTCATTTTTAAACAGTAAATGAGAGAATGTTTCTATGGCTGCTGAACAAAAATAAAAAGAGGTTTGATTTGTTTTTGAAGTTTAGAAATATGTCTATGGATGACTAGCCAAAGATGGCAGAATTTAGATATGATGAGATGGATTGATGTAGCTATCTGCCAAGCAGCATGATTAAAACGATTCAGACCCTGAAAATGGAGCAGAGAACATTGGCTTTATTTCTGTAAACTAAACTGTCACCATCAGACTTAAGTGCTCTTGTCTTGTCAGAGGATTTATTATTATTAGGAATTTCTCTGACATCCATTTGCCAAGCGCTTCATTGAAGTTCCCCGTCACTCACAGCTCTTTGGTGACATGGTCTGGCTAGTCTTCAATAATAAAAAGAACTGAGGCATCCATGCATATTAGCTCTAGTTTCATGCCCAAGACCCCTCATTAATACAGGATTTTAAGACAAGGTGGACTTAATCCATAACATGGTTAGTCGGATGGGAGAAGACTGTATCATGTTAAAAAAAAAAAGGTGTCAGAACATGTATGTCAGTTTCAACTTTTACTGAAGAGTCAAAGGTTGAGTCCTCTGTTAAAGGGATGTTATTCACCCATCATCTCAATGGTCAGGTACATCTGTGGATGTACAATTAGCTAGGACCTGGGCTAGGCATGTAACTTTAAGGTTCATCCCAAGATCATTAGTAATGGATATTATTCTTTATCCTTAGCAGGAAAGTAAAACTTCTAAAATTGGCCTTCTCTCCTACTTCAGAGCAACTTGATTCTGCCAGAGACCATTATGTAACTGTGTGTATTAAAAACTCTACAGATTTATATTTCCTGAACTGAGCTGGGCCCTCAGCATTACCTATCAATCCCATTACCTGTCTTTAGTCAACCACTTCTCCTGTCTCCTCCTACTGACAACAGAACTACCTGTTTTCCTCAAACTTTCTCTGTACTCAATTTCTGCATCACTCCCTCTCAGCTGATAGCCTGACTACATAGAAAATGGTGGCCACCAGGCTTGATTTCCCTCAACTTTTCACCTGTCTATCTATTAAACTTTCTACTGTCGCAATCATCCCTTCTTTCTTTTCTCCAAGCATGCAGGAGGAAGTGGCATTCCTCTTGCTCTAAGCCACTCTTTACTGTTGTGCCTTGAAGTTCTCCTGTCAATTCTGCTCTAGGAGCTGACTGCGTATCTTCAACCTCTTTTTTCTGCTGGCTCCTCTCTCTCAGCTTAATCCTCCAAATCCTATAGACCTTCCCTTGGCGTCATGGTCTCCCTAGCTACTCACAAAGTCATAGTGTGCTCCATGCTAAAGGTTATGCCAAGAAACTTGAAGGGAATGAGATTTTCCTCCACTTGAAGGCTAGCAAGTTAGTCTGCCACTGTTTCATGCATATTTCCAGGAGACACAAAACTCATGGGTAAGAGACAAAGAACTCGATCACTCACGGTTCAGCAAGAAGGATGGGCTTTATGTTTGTTTTGTTTCCTGGTGCCCCCAAGTCCCACAGTGATGATGCATATGGCCAAGGGGATACTGTGAACACAGTGGGTTTATGTTATAGCTAAGCAACCAACCGTACTTAGAAAAACCCCAATATAGTCATCTGCCCCATAACAATGTTTTGGTCGATGACAGACTGCGTATACAACTGTGGTCCCATAAGATTAGTACCATATAACCTATGTGTGAGTAGGCTATATCATCCAGGTTTGTGTAATTACACTCTATGATGTGTATACAAGGATGAAATCACCTAACGATGCATTTCTCAGAACGTATTCATGTCCTGAAGTGATGCATGACTGTATTATAATAGGCTGCTGGCAGACCCATCCAACTTTGTGCAAGAGGAAGATATTATCTTTGTTATTCCAGTCAGGAACAAATCTGCCGTGTGTCCTCAGACGAGAATCTCTCTTTCTTCCAAGGCTTTCCATTATACAAACATCCTTGAAAATATAATCTGGGACAAAAGCTGTTCAAGACATGTAGAAATACCATAGAGAATTGCTCCTCAATAGGTTGCCTTTCATTTATTTATATTCTTATTAGTAAAAAAAAAAGTCAACTGAATGTTCTTTATATGCTAGCCTTTTTGCTAGATGGGGAGTCACAGAGATGCAGAGCACAGGACCAGATTTGAAGAATCCTATTTAATTCTTAATAGATACAATGAACCTCACTGTACATTTCAGGAATAATGGTGATTTTTAAAAGCCCTTAATTATAAATCATAAATCAACATAGTCATTTCATTATAAACTGCTGATAGGCTACTAGGCATTGAGGTCCAGTAAAAATCTCCACATGTATTAGTATTGATCCAATAAAGAAGAATAAATTGCAAATAATATTTCAGCATCAACAGTGCTTTCTTCACTCCATAAGATACACAAATAGCACTTCATGGAAAATATACTGTTGTAGGTGCTGTAAGCCTCCATTCTGTTTTAAGCCAACAGTTGAAATCACATTATAGTAATAACTATGTGGGCTTGGTCTTTTGGGGTAGGGATGAGAAAACACATTTTGCCAAGTTTAGCCATTGTGAGTTCAGAGTTCGGAAGCAAATTCAATTCTTTCTGGAAATGAGTGCAATAGAACAGCTGGTCAAACACAATTTACTTGCTCACAGAAATAAACTTAATGATTTCTGGGGGGGAAAAAAAAGGCTTACTAAAAAGGGTCACAAGGAATATCAACCAGACTGAGGACACTTTTGGCTTAAAATGGCATCTGCTTATAGACTCTTATGTAACTTTTCCCAGTCCTCAAAAATAATCAAACAAAATAAAATGGAGTTAAAAAATAAAAATAAATAAACACTGGGAAGATGGAGAATAAAAAATGAAGAGTCACTTAAAATTTCTAAAATTTAGACTGATGGACAACTTATAAAGAGGATCTCTGAAGATATTTCATTAACTCGAGGAGTAATCAAGAGATTGTGGAAGAGGTAAACAAATAATATATTGAATGTTTGCATTATAGTCAACCAGGATTTGCTCTCCGAAATAAAACTCACTTGGGAAAAGTATGTTACAAAAGGATTTGTCTTCAATTTCTGTCTCCAGACTCAGAAATCCAAGGCTTATACAAAACATAATATGGAACAGCTGTCCTTCTACACCATGGTATTGTGTTCTGAGGTATATGGGATACTCACTGCCTCACATCTCCTCCTCTTCCTTTTTTTAACTTTTCATTTCAAAAATATTAGATTCATAAGAGATTGTAAAAATAGAAGAGAGAATTGCCAGGTGCCCTGCACCTATCCTTCTTCAATGAAAACATCTTGTAGAAACACATAACGTCAAAACCAGGAACTGGACTTTGTACCTGACTATTAACTAAACTATAGACCTTATTTGGATTTCATCACTTTTCCTGCCCTTCCCTTCATTTCTAAAGCTATATTCAGATATACAACTCATAGAAAACAATTGGCTAGAAAGTGTAGTGGGAATGGAGTGTGAGTGGAAGTGGAGGTGCCCCTTGCACGGAACCTCCCTGTTAACACAGAGCCAGAAAATTCTAGGAAGGAGTGGAAACAGCCTGGGTCACTGCACAGGAAAAAGTCTACTTTATTTATTTATTTATTTTTAATATGCCCACTACCTGACAATACCACAAAACTGTGTAGCAGAAAATGGAGATGAACCTGATCAATTACAGAGTCAAACAAGACAAAGCCTTGCCAGAAGTGAGAAACTGGACAGAGAGCTTTTGAAGTGCTCTCTTCCACTTTCTAAGATCGGAAGCTGGAGGGCAAGCTCATGTCCACATCCTGCCTACCCACAGCTTCTACTGCTGAGGAAAAACATAAAACGTTAGGAAGGTTGGTACACTCAACAGATTGCATGAAGATGTGAGGCTGGAGGAAATAGCTGCAGGAAAAGAAAAGACTAAAAAGCAAAGCAGCTGCGATGAAATGTGAGACTGAGGAGCTAAGAAAGAAATTCAAAGCAAATGGAAATAAATATATTGAAGACAGAAGAGGGAACTGACTTGCAGAGAATTAGGCACTGAACTTCCTTTTTCCATAATTTGCAAAGATGTTAAATAAGGATAATCCGGGTACTACAACCGTTTCCGTACGGATTCCATATTAGACAGCCATGTTTTTTTCAAACAAACATACAAACAAAAAACCAGTTTCTTTTCTCAAAGTTATTTGTTTAAATGCCAGTGACACCAATATCTTTGCACAGATTTTACCATCTTTCTAATACGGAAGTGAAGCTTACTAGATGGTAATTCTAGAGTTTAGAGTGAGACTTTTCTTTTGGATGAAAGTCAGCTCACTCTCTAGGCTAGTATAGTCCAACAGGGTGACTACTCTCAATGGCTGTTTTTACTGATGAAACTTTAATGCCAATCTTAGTTGCTTTCAAAACTCTTGACTGGAGACCATCTGGTCCCAAAGATTTATCTATATCTAGTTTATAAATGCAGTATAAAACATTCTGTGGTTATAGCACTACTTGATCTAGTTGCTATAAATTTCAAGTTCCAAAGTGATTTTGGAGAGAAAAACTCTCTAGTCTCCTTTAGTAAAAGGGAAGAAAATAATTTTCTTTACTGTGAACTTTCGATTTCTAGAAGACTATCTTCTAGAGATTATTAAATGATCCTACTGATCTCTCAGTCAATTTCCTCAATTTCTCTTAATCTTCTAAACTTCTTAGGTTTCCTCTTTCCTAAATTTCTTCTGGAAATTTAATCCAAATCTCTTTTTTTCTAAACAAACTTTACAAGTTGTATATCCTTTCACTCGTTTCTTCTTTCCACCCTGTCTTTTCTCTCTCACTGTGAGCCTCACCACTCAATGAGAGTTCAAACTATAGAATTCTCAGATCACCACCTTTTCAAACTCAGGAGGAAACTTTTCATTTGATTTCAAAAACATAGATATTACTAAGGAATAGAAGTTGTTCACATTTTGCTACAGTTGGTTTTAGCTTTCTCTGGAAAAAAAGACACAACAAAATTAGGGGAAAAATACTAAACAAGGAAAGAGACAAAGAGTACATTATATTTACAGCTAAGTTTCTACTTCCAAGCCTTCTCCCTTTCTTCAACCCTGGACATAACCACTATCCTAAAGTTGATATGATCATTCCAATCAATGCTCCCAAATGTTTGAACAAGAGATGAAGGCAGCTTGATTTGGAATGTGTGCTCCACTGTTTACTAGTTCTGTGATCTTGGGCAAGTAACTATCTGACTCTATGGTTTCTTTCTCTGTAAAATGGGAAAACATGACTGTTGCTTTATGGATTGTTAGAGGAACAAAAATTTGAAACAAGTAAAGTCCTTCCAAAATTGCCTGACACTCAGTAAATGCTCAGTACTTGTTAGATACTGTTATCATTATTGTTACAAACTTTTTTGTGAAGGGTCAAATAGTAAATATTTTAAACTTTGTGAGCCCTGTTGTATTCCCTCCCTCCCTCCTTCCTTCTCTCCTCTCCTTCTTTCCCTTTACCCCCAATCCTTTAAAACACAAAACAAACAATCCAACAAACAGACAAAACCCTCTTAGCTCATGGGGAAGTGCAAAAACAAGCCATGGGCTGGATTTGGTCTGTGGGTCATAGTTTTCTGACCCTTCATGTAGATTAATATGGGGATAGTTGAAATTTTACAATATCGATTTGTCCATCAAAATGATACATTTCTTTATTATTCAGGTCTTTATGTGGTTCAAAAAAAATTTTTGTATGATAATTATACCTCTTTTGTTAGATTTATTCTTCGGTATCTTGTAAGATTTTTGTTTTGTGAGCAATTTCCCCCTTTAACAAATTATTTAAATAACCTCTCTTTGTTTTAGAACAGTTCCAGATTTACAGGAAAATTATATAGTACACAGTTCCCATATAGCTCTCACCTGGTTTCCCCTATTGATATCTTCTTACATTACTGTTACATCTGTCACAAGTAAGAAAACAACCTTGCTGTGTTATATTAAACTTCACAGTTGCTTCAGATTTCACTAGTTGTTCCCTACTGTTCTTTTTCTGTTCTCCAATCCCATCCTGAATACTATGCTACGTTTAGTCTTCATCCAGGACAATGTTAAATTGTTGCATCTTTGTCATGTAATCTGACTTTAAATGAATGTTCTACTGCTTCCTGTAAAGTACAATGTTTTCTGCAAGTTTTTGATAATATTACTTATCAGCTTAAAGAAGTAATCTTCTATCTATAAACTGCTAAGGAAAATAAATAAATCTTATAAGGGTACTGAATATGATCACAGGCTTTTCTGAATCTATGGAGAAGATTACGTGATTTTTTAATCAGTTTATGTGATGAATTCCGTGAATAGATTTTCTAATACTAAGACATCCTTGCCTGTCTGAGATAAACTCTCTTTGGTCAGGGTATATTTATTTTTTCATTGCTTTATAGAATATGCTCACACTTTATTTTGTATTTT
This sequence comes from Tapirus indicus, assembly GCA_031878705.1. Taxonomy (NCBI): domain Eukaryota; kingdom Metazoa; phylum Chordata; class Mammalia; order Perissodactyla; family Tapiridae; genus Tapirus; species Tapirus indicus. Next base: position 65,182,735 of record CM062923.1, read on the forward strand.
TGCATCTGTTTTCTTAAAGTAAAATCAACCTATTAACCTTTTAAAAACAATTTTGTCTTGAATGTCTGTATTACTATCAAAATTTTATATCTTTTAAAAATATTTTGGTAATTCAAGTTGTTCTATAAAAGCCCATTTTGCTCACGTTTTGAGATTTACTGGTATATAATTATTCACAATATCCACGTATAATTTTAAAACTGTCAAATTATATTTCCTACTTCATTTAAATGTCATTTTGTTGAACTTTTAATCTTTTTTTCCTCCCTTTGTAATCTTGTCATATGTTTATCTATTTTATTTTTCAAATGAGAGTTTTGGGGTTTATTGTTTTCTATATTTTAACTCATTTTCCACTTTATTAAATCTGCTTTAGTCAGTTTCTTACTACTTTTGGGGGTATCTCCTTTTGTCTTCTTGTGATAAATAAAATTATTTTCTGTCTTTGATATATTTAAGGTTAAAATTTTTATTTCAAAGTCTGCTTTAAATTCATTCCCTATGTTTAGATATTTGGTATTTTCATTGTTTAAATATATACTATTTTTGTTATGACTTCTTCTTAGAGCAATTCTTTATCTAAAGTATGTCTGTATATGCTTGTCTTTTAAAAACTTGTGTATACGTTATGTTTTGGGAGTTCTCATATCTTTTTCTGGGTAATTAACTGTGCATTGAGAATATGCTCCATATATTTTCAACTATTAGGTATTTTTGATACTTTCTTTGTGCCCTGGGACCTGATCAAGTGTTAAAAGTTTCACACATGCTTGGATTCGATCTGCATGCTTTCAGATGTGAGGGAAGAGTCTCTTGCTGTAATTGCAGTAACTTCCCCTTAGGTTCTGCAGCGTCCCAGGCTTTACAGCCAGGCTGACTGGGTAGATGTGTGAGCTCGGACTGGGCACTTCAACTTCCACCTGCCCCACTGTCCTCATGTTTTCAGTAGACTCTCCTGTCTGGTCTTGATAAGTATTGAGCAAATTCATGTATGTGACGTAAAGAGCCTAGAGGCTCGCCTGGAATGTGTTAGGTGACATAGTGCTTGCCATTACACATTTCAAGGGCTCAGAAATACATCTTCCTGGTGAAGTCTTCTTTTTGCCGTTATGCATAATGATGCTCTTTATCTCTACAAAGTGCTTTTTTTCTCTCATTTTGTCTAACGTTGCTCTCATTGTAAATAACTGCTTAGTATATTTGTCCATTATTTTGCTTTTAATGGGAATTTTTTAATATGCTTTTAGTATATTTTCTCATTATATTTATATATATTTCCATCAAATATGTATTTCAGTCCTTTAAGAGTAGATTTTCCCCCCTATTTTGATTACGAATATATCTTTTTATTTCCTGAAATTTCTAAGCTTTTTACATAAATTACCCTTATGATCAGGTAAAGTCATTATTTTGAATGGGAAGAATACAAGAAACATAGTAAAAGTTGATGTAAACTAGATATTTGTAATATAGAGTATAAATAATTATTATTAATTTATTGAGAGCACCAAAGAAATGGAGATTTATAAATTAGAGATTTCAGCCTTAGAAAAGTATGAAAAGACTTTCTGAGCATGTTACATACACCAAAGGCAGCAAAGGAAATTTTAATGAATTTGATTACATAAAACTTTAAATCTCTTATATAGATAATATAATAAACCAAGCTGAAGGACAAAAAACAAACTAGAAAAAACTGGCAACCATGTGACAGCAAGAGGGCAAATTGTTTGAATGTAAAATGCCCCTTAGTAATCAATAAGAGAAAGTCAAACAGAATAGTAGCAGAACTGGCTAAGTATAAAACTAGCCAACAAACATACAATCTGCAATCCTAGTCATAATTAAATAAATGCCAATTATAATAAACACATATAATTTCCATCCATATAACAAGCAAAGATGAAAAAGTTTATTAATAGCTAATGTAAACGGGAATTTGGAAAAAGAGTTGATTCTTTTAATGCTTTGATGAACGTGCAAGTTGTCATAATCTTTTAAGTAGATAATTTACTGGTATTTTGAAAAATAATATCCAGTAAATTCACTTCTAGATATTTACTCTACAATCATACATACACATTTTTGCACAGAAAAAGAATGTTTGAGACCATTTTTATTTGCTTCTGACAAGATGATGGACTTTTGGAAAAGAAGGAAAATTTACATAATTTATAATATGTAATATATAAGGCATTTTAGTTTCTCAATTGGAATACTAAAAAAAAAGCTATAGGATATAATTTTTTCTGTATTGTTATCATGTGATATGAATATCTATTTAGATATTTTCAGAGAACATTTGTATGAGGAGAACATTTTTCTACAAATCTTCTACCGTCTTTTAAGTCATGGTCAAGACTCAAGTATCCAGGTTTATTATATAGTCTGAAGATTTTTCTGTGTTGAATCTGTGACATACATGAAAATATGGCAGCATTTTTCAAGCTAAATATAAAATAAAATATCTATTAATATGTGCTTTGTTTTCTCAGCAGATATTTTATCACTCATTGGCATCCTTAATTTATCTGCACACTTCCTAACTTAAAGGAAGAAAATGTAATTATTTTTAACCATATCATTTCTCCCAGGAAGCCTGAACTTGTCAACATCAGATAACTACAGGTTTAGAAGCAAGTGCCTGTGGCATTTCTAAAACAGTTGATTCATGAGCCAACTCCCAGGGATTGCACGTCAGGGGTCCTGGGAGATGCCCAGAGACCTACATGTTTACCAAACATCCTGTGTGAGTCTAGGGCAGGCACCCACAGACTACAGTCTGAGCACCACTGGCAGAAGTGTTTGTTCTTTACATAAATCCTGGCAATGTTAATTCATTTTTGTTACCCTGTCGTCTGCCTCATGACGATGCAAAAATATTCGGGAACATATTCTCACAACAGTGGCCACAGGACGACCTTTTACCCAAAACTGTTTAAGTTGGAAATCATGCCACTGCTGTATTTTCTCCTCATATCATTTTAGATTAGAATGAAGTGGCCTTGTTAAAAACAGAAGGGGATATTTGCTTTAAATTGAAAGCGAAGTATTCAAGAGATCTAATCTGAAAATGGGCCAATTGGTAGAGAACTACTCGTACCAAAAACCACATCCTTTATATCTTTAGATATTATCCTGTTATGTGGCTACTTTTGTTGTTTAAAAACCCAATTTGAATGGAACCCTGGCACAATACACTCTGCTGCTTAAAAATATGCAGATTCTCCATTTAGAGCAATGAGTTGCAAAATTACCCCAGTTTCTAATTTTATTGCTAGCATGTTCACAAGGAATAGGGAAAATATTTGTACCTCAAAATTAAATTAAATTTCAAAATTAAATTTTAGAAATTACACCAATTTCATGTTTCGTTAACTAAAGTGAAATGATTGAGAAAACTATGGATCGTGTTAACTATCCATAAAGTAGTGACAATTTTATGCGTATAAACATTCATCTTGAATTCTGTACATTTCAGATTGGGTCCCATGTTTATTAAAATTTGACTTTAAAAAGCCTGACTTTCTGACCTCTATTCTGTCCCTTTTTAAATACTCTGGCTTTCTCCCTCTTCCTACAGATAGTTTTTCCCTATGAGGTTCTCTGTGTTCATTGGATGATTGTTTGGATCTTCTACTAAGGTTTTTCTCATTCCTTGTGCTTTTCTTCTATTCTGAGAATCACAGCTCAGACTCTATTTCTCAATGTTTTGTTTATTGCAGAATAAGATGAAAAGCAGTCTAAGAAATATTTAGTGATATAAATGTCTGCAACTTAATTATAGTTAATATAAAAATAAATATAATCAATAATCATTGGGCATGTATTACATATATATATATATATATATGCGCCAGGTGTTGTTCTAAACAATTTACATATGGTTTCTTATTTAATCCACACAAAAATTCTAATGTTCCCTTTACATAGATGAAGACACTAAGGCCCAGAGATATTAATCACTTGCTCAAGTTCACACAGCTTATAAGTGACAGAGTTGGTTCTAGCCCGACCCTCTGAGTCTAAATCACTAACCAGGGGTTCTCAAAGAGTCATTCCTGGAATAGCAGAATCGACATCACCTGGGCACTTATTAGAAATGCAGATTATCGGATCTACCCCAGGTCTACAGAATCAGAAACTCTGAAGGTAGAGTCCAACAATCTGTGCTTTGATAAGTCCTCCAGAGGATTCTGATGCAAGCTCAAATATAAGAACCAGTACACTAAGCTGTACTGTTTCAGTGCTTAATTTAACGAGCGCTGGATGTAAATGAATAACAGAGATATGCTGGAATAGATAAGGCTAATGCTGGTTATTTTGTTATTAGTCTTAATATTTATATTTTGTTAAGATGTTTTACAATTCACTATGTCAGTTGTTCAGTTAATGACTTAATATTCATTAAGATCTTTCAGTGTACAAGAAATTAGGCTCTTTGAGGGAGCAAAAAATGTATAAGGCATTGTCATTTCCCTCAAAGAGCTAGTAATATAATTGGGAAGATAAGAAAGATTAAAAAAACAAAGATCACTAAAAACATTATACAGTTTGATGGCTTAGTTTAGAATGTGACATCTTGGATTGGAAAAACTGGGTTTGAACCCTTATTCTAACATTGATTAGCTGTGTGACTTTATCCAAGTTATTTGACTAATCAAATACTCAGTTTCTCAGTCTTCCTTAAAATATCTTAACATATTAGGTTATTATGAAAATTAAATGAGAAAGTGGGTGTTTTGTACAATGTCTAGCATATATTAAGCTCCCAATAAATGTTAATTATTTATCACTACTTTTCTTGCTACCATTAGAAGTTGATAAAACTGAATTTCACTGAAGACTGGTGTGTTCAAGGAAAAGTTTTAAAAAAAGGTGGGACCTAAGTTGAGTAACATCTGTCTTTACCTCCCACCGGTGAAAAGGAACAGGAGTTGGTAAAAAGAGGAATTTGCAAGAATATTTCTAGGAAAGTGAATAAATCAGTTTTGACGAGGCAACAAATTTGTGAAGGAAAGTAGGTGAAGATGGATCAAGCTCAGAATTAGAGTTAATATACGTGAGCTTTATCTTATGATAAAGTAAAATTCAGCATTTACAAAGTCAGCATTTACAAAGATCTAATAATTGCCCAGTTACACTGGACTTTTTTGAATCCTCTAAACACCATGCTAAGTGAAAAATGTGTAGAAATAAACATGAAGTGAAGAATGAAAACACTGTTAGAAAGGTAAAAAATAAGAGTATTGAACAATGCATTTTAAGAGGGAACAGTCACAGTAGGAGCTCTATGGGCCAAAAACTGAGCCTGAGAAACAGATCAAGAGATAATGGAAAATAGAATTCTTCAAAAGGGATCAGACTGGATTGCACTCTAATGACCCATTTGATTTTATAAATTCCATTAATAATTCTAACTGTATACTTGTCAACCTTTTATCCTTAGGGCTTAGCCAAAATTAAGTCAACTAACAACAACATTAACAATAGGCAAGAGAATAGCATTGTGTTTACTGTGGTTCCAAAGAGATTTCCGAAGTAGATTCACTGGTGAAGAACAAATCCTCTTAGCTATTGTTGGCTTTGAAAATGTTTGTGTAGTGCAATTCTTTGCTCCTCGATTAACCCACTCACTGACTACATGGGCAGTTGTCCTATGGCAATCATAAGCTTTAAAATGGGAGTAGTTTTCTAACGAAAAATGTCAGATTGAATGAGCACGATTTATGATATTCTTAAAATGATCAAATAGAGTACTTTAAAACATGTTTGGAAATAAGTATACGAACCTCAGAATTTCTCACTCCATTTAATAATACCAGATGCATTAAGCTAATAAGTAGACTTTCTTCTTCTTTTTCCTTTTTCTTTGTGGGTGTGTGTGTGTGTGTGTGTGTGTGTGTGGAAGATTAGCCCTGAGCTAACATCTGTTGCCAGTCCTCCTCTTTTTTTGCTGAAGATGATTGGTCCTGGGCTAACATTTATGCCCACCTTCCTATAATTTGTACATGGGACGCCTGCCACAGCACGGCTTGATAAGTGGTACATAGGTCTGCGCCCGGGATCCAAACCTGTGAACCCTGGGCCACCAAAGTGGAGCACGTGAACTTAACCATCAGGCCAGCCCCCCCCTTTCCATTTTTAAAAAAATATTTAGAACATACTTAAAATGTTACATGGTACAATTTTAGAAGTTCTGATATACAAGATAAACAGATTTCTAAGAGAAAGTATTTAAAGATATGTTATTGAGTCCAACTCCTCATCAAATTGATCTAAAATGACTGCATTTGAAGACTAAAAGACCAAAAAGAGAGGAAAAAGTAAGGTTGGAGATGTTAGATCAGTAAGCTTTCTAACATGAATAAAAGTGACTGATTTCATAAATCTATAAATCCATTTGATCCTATATTAGCACATTTATATAATGGACATTACTACCTCTTAACATGATGATTGCATAAATTCAGTGCATCTACTAAGTCAGTAAAACAGAGAAATTTTGTGATCGAAAGTTGGTTATTACTTTCACTCCATTTTAAGGCCTCATACAAATTATTTCTCAATATGTTATACTAGTTTTAAATCCCAGTGTTGCTATAGACTGCTTTTATGACCAAAAGGCAGGTAAAATTTCTTGTATGGACGTTAATTTCCTGACCTATGTAGCTGACAATAGTATAATATTACCCAAAGAGTGCTTTAGGAATTAGATTAAAAGTATACCTGAAAATACCTGGAATATGGTAAGCACATATCTAACATTAATAGATGTTAGCTATGAATAAATTTGGTTGATTATGGCATGTCTGCTTCTTCCTTAGGAAAGAGGACAGATTAACTTTTATAAGCATGCTGATTTATATACGAAGGTAAATTTTCTAAGTTTTTTGTTTTTGTTTTTTTTGTTTATGAGGACTGTTGGGAGACAATTCTTCATGGATCACATGTGTTTCTCCATGTCTTCTAAGCAAAGGCAGCTTTTTTAGCTGGCCAGGATGTCTCCATTTGGGGCAGAGTTGGGCACGTTTGCTAGTAGTATTCTTTAAAAGATTGGGGTTTCCTAAGCTTGAGTTTTCTCAGCTGTCACACAAACCATCAAACTCACCGTCAAGCTGGAGACTCCATATCACCCATGGGGCTTGGGGGCCAACAGGAGCCATGTGATCATGAAGCTTATGCTGTCTGCTCTGCCTTGAGTCCTCATGCACCTTCTGCCAGCTTCTATGAGAATGTGGCAGGCTAACTTGTAGCTTGCAAACAGGGTAACATCTCAGGGCCTTCACAGTTCTTGGCGAGGACTAGCTTACCTAAAGGGAAGTCCTACCACCTGATGAAAAAATTATGTAAAACCAGGGACACAGTAATGAGTTGGAAAGCATAATGCTAATAGTTAATAAAATTACTTTGCCATGTTATGTTTTTTGAATAGAGATCCTAATATTAAAATGTCCTCAAACTTTCATTTTATACCACTTCTCTGACTGTGAAACAAAAATATGATACAGGGGAGTTAAGTTGGTTCTCTACTTCATTTTTTGACAAGACCTGGGCTGAGATTAGGTCCTTGTTCTTTTTCTGCTCAAATCACTCTTTTGATGCAGAATTTTTGTTCCTGACTAGATGAAGTCCTCTGTTGTAGCTACATGGTAAATTGATTTACCCGAGACTGTTATGGAAGACTAAGGGACATGACCATCTTCAAGAAAGGAAAAGTCAGGTTAGTAACATCAGTCTTCAAAAATAAAAAAAAACTAAGGGTTTCTGAAAGTAAACAGTCCTTCAGGTCCTGTGTGTAGAGAAGTGAAGGAAATGAATCTTCACAGAAAAGATTAGATTAGATATAGAACGTTAAAGCTGGATCAGACCATAAATATCATCCAGTCCAAGTCTAGAGAGATCCGGTCACTTGTTCAAGGTCACGCCGTGCAGTTGGTGCCACACAGATCTCAGAACTACAAGGCCAGCATATTATTTCTCTACATCAGACATTCAAAGCTGTGAGTGCAATACAGAAGGAGTCTGCAGCCCCTGATTTGGGGAAAATAAATCTGAGAGAGTCTCTTTTTTTCATTCACTGTCTCTTTCTTTCACTTTAGTGGTGCCATTAAATTATTTTTCGTCCATGCAATTGTGCTACAGTTACGTGTAATGTAAGCATTTTTAAGATTTATAAATATTGTTTTCCACCTAGGCTAATTTATAAGGTTTCTATTTCTATTACAAGCATTTATATATCAAATAATTTATAGTAAATGTGAAAGAGTATTATTAATAAAACAGTAGTGAATCAGTTTGGTGTCAATTGTATTTGAATTTTTGAACTTAGTTGGATGTATTCTCTAAAAGACTTCTAAGTCTTTTTGTCAACACATCCCAAGGCAGGCATGTTGGTGAATGTGTTTTATGTCGTTAATTCATTATGTCATTAATTCAGTTCAGTGAATAAAATTAATAAGTATATAAATTAAGGTGTATATGCTATTTTACATAAATATATATAACTTCATTGCATATATTTTTAAAGTGCCATATATAAATAGAAGGGTTCTTTAAATAGTAATTTGGGTGATAAAAATATCAGTTAATGTAATATAATCACTTCACTAGAAGTTAGAACATATTGAGAAATTCCAAGGATATGTTAGACTTTATAGAGTTAAATACTGAAAGATGGAGGATTTTTCATAATTCTACCAAAATATTTGTGTATTCACAAGTATTATTAAAAAATAAGTAAAACTGAGCATGAAAGAAATACCAGGTAGAAATTTTACAATCTTACTTTGAAGTATTTCAGTATTTAAATAGCTGCCAATCATGTTCTCATTCCAAATCAAATTAACTGTATTTTTATTATAACTGTATTTTAATATGCCTACAGAAGAACAGCATTAAGAATTAAAAGGGATAAAAACTGCTTGGCTTTGTTTCAAATAGAAATTTGGAAAATCCGAGGGACTGAATTAGATATCAACCTCCATCTACAGAAAAGATAGCGAAGACTTTCCTAAAGCCGGGGCCAGAGATAAATACAAATCAGGGTTGTGATAAGGTAGAACCATTCAACCGCGTTAAATAGCCAAAAGTAACCAGTAGGTAGGTAATTTCAAACAGGTGATTGTTTACTCATTGGCTCTCTGTTTAGACAGAGAAGCAAAAGACAGAGATTTTAAAAGGCCTTGACATTTTTGAATCCTTAAATGTTATCCAATTAGCAAAGTGAATTGGTAATTTAAACCTATTTCCTGGATGATCATCTGAAGAGGACTGATCCTTCCTTATTCTCAAACTGCCTACCACCAAAAGGAACTTAAAACTCCTATTTCAAGAAAGTACTGCCAAATGAGCTAACAAACCTCACTTTATCCCATCATCCCACAGGCTGGGACAATTCTTCTCTGCCTGAACAAAATACAAACGAGAACCTTCTTTCCTTTCTTCCTGCTTTCTTTTCATTTCTTGACCTCCTAACATGTGCTAGGTTTGTGAATCCAATGGCCAGGCTTTATGGAAATCATCATTAGAGAAGGCAGACAATTCAATGACTACATTGGTGCTACCCTTACACCTGGGCAAGAGGGGCACCTGCCCTGAGTCCTGGGCTTTACAGGGCTTGGCATATCACAAACACATACATCACATGTACTGAAGAACACAGCCACCTAGTCACTAAGAATCTAGCATTGAGGTCTAGCACAGGATAACTCTCAATCCTAAACATCTATTTTCATAATAACACTGGATGGACCCCAGGGAAACAACTCTTCACATTTTTGCCCTATTCCTTTTAAACATAAGGCAACTGTATCTGAGTGCTGTAAAAATTTGTTGCATGGCGTTGGAAGATGGACAATATTTTGGACACTGTGGAGAGAAGTGAGCAGTGGATGGGCCTAGGTAAGAGAAAATACACATGTATTTACTTTTCAAGTTAGCATGAAGACAATAGCTTCTTGCAGAGTAAAGTATCATTTCCCAGAAATGTGGAACATCCGTTTTTTCCTTATTATTCCATTTTGTGCTTCCAGAGGTACTCACACATTACTGCAATTTTCATACAAGTTGCACATAGCAGTCGAGAATCATTTTGCAATATGAAATAATTTATATCACCATAAATTAGTATATATGAAGGTTTAGACATATGTGTGATGCATGATCCCTGTTCTTAACATTGGAAACCAGGATGCTCTTTATATTCTAGAAAGCTAAAATTGCAAATAGTTTTATTACTATAAAAGTGTTACAAATTTGACTTATGTTTTCAAAAAGCTAAATAAAATGATCTGGATATAAACAAAATTTAAAATTTTGATTTACACTAGTCAGATTGAGGCAAAACAAATTATAAAATATAATTTTGAATAATTTAGAAGAAAATGTTATAAGAAGTTATTTTAATTTATATGTTTATTAAAATATATCCAGTTCTATACACTTTATAAACAAGACATATTTTAATTTTTACTCCTTTTGAGCATTGAGAATGTATACAAATATTGTTAGAGAAATAGGAAATTCAAAAATGCAACTGGAAACAAAAGGAAATATATAATATTCAGAGAAGTTGCCTGCTTAAATTTTTACAAACTTGAGACAGTGAAATGGATCATATTTTTGTGGAGCATGACCCACTTAAAATTTGCAATCAGGACATTACAAATTCTTTATTAATGAATATTTAATTACTGATCGAAACAGTGAAACTAAGCAAAAAAAATTATTCTTATGAAATCCACTGCTTGAATACATCAGATGAAGGCTTTATAACTTTATATTCTTTCCTAGTTGAAGATTTAATTACCCATAGAAACAATGGAAATTTGTGTGTGCTTCTATTTGCATATATTTGCCTGTGTATGCACAAAATACTTCTGGAAGGGTTTATGGGGAATTCTGACAATGGTTATCTCTGAGAAGACAAGTTAGCGACTGGGTTTGTGGAACAGGATGCTTTCTATGCTTTTGAACATGTTACCTATTAAAAAATAAATTGTTTTTAAGTCAAAGATTTTTCAAAAGACCTTGGTTAAAAATAAGGAAATTCTCACCTCGTGTTAATCAGTTCACTTCTGTCTTCAATGCATGTAAAAACAAGACATTATAGCCTATAATTCTATACAGTATTTAAACAAATAATTGGATGTCATTTACCTGCATGTCAAGAATGTGCCGCTGATGAATAATCGAAGGCGGGCAAAATGCAAGAGCTGACTGAGCGCTGGCTTTAGTTTTGCTGCTATAGCTTTTCAAAAATACTCTCATTTCATCTTACCTGCTGCCCTGATATATTATTAAAGATCTCTTTCTTCATTCAACACACTTTCAAAATGTGTTGAGCAGAGTGTATTAAAGTTAAAAAAGACACAGTCCCTTCCCTCCCAGAGCAGAGTCTACTGGGGGTACTAAAGATTGAAAAAGGCAATTGCAGTGTTATTTGATAATTGTTAGAAAGTGTTAAAACTGGAACACTGTGGGATAGCATAAAATAAAAATGTACGTAACTCAGACCGGAGAGCTAAGGGAGGAAGTGGGGAATATTGGAGAATATCTTTCCAGGCAGAGGAATCAAGACAGAATGAGGTTCCCTGTAGCTGGAGTTTAATTTACAATGGATCAACTGGACAGGAAAGCAGTTCCTAGATCTTTAAGGCCTTTACCTTACATTATTCACTAAGGAGTTTAAATTTTATCCAGAGGGCTCTGGGGAGCCATTGATAAGTTTTTATCAGGGAAGTTACTGTGATCAGATTTGCGTTTTTGGAACAATCACTTTGCTACAGGGTGGAGAATAGATTGAAAGAAGGAGAAAATAAAGCCAGAGACAATTAGAAGGCTGTTGGAATTATTAGGGTCAGAATGATTATGGTCTAAAGGAAGGAGGTAGCAGCAGGGACTGAGATAAATGTACAGATTTACTTGTTGATTGACTTGTTTTGGGGTCAGCATATTGGAGATTAGTGGGCTTCCTACAGTCCAGAGTTGCCAGATTTATCAAATAAAAATACAGTGATAAAAAAAATGGAAAACAATAGGATATACTGGAATATATGAAGAAGCTATTTGGTTTAAAACTAATTTGGACAGAACTTGTTTTTCCAGAAAGCCCTGATGTGGCCTGTTGAGCATGCATTGTACATCTGCTTTAAACATTTACCATGTCCCAAAGACAAGAATGATGCCCTTAAAGATAGAGATGTATCTTCCCCCGACAGTGGCATTTCTTTAAGGATAAGCATCTCTTCCTGGAAACTAAGGATTAATTATCAACTTGCTGTGCTCACCTTGTGACCACTGACCTGCTGTGCTGGCAAAGCAGTCTCATGACTGTTTTAAAAGGGACATTCACATCATATGTGATGTATGTTCTTTGTTCCAAGACAGTATATAACCACTCTGTTCACCCCACTTTGGTGTGCTTCCTTCCTTGGGGAAGGAAGCCCCCAGACTATAGTCCTCAGACCTGGCACATAATAAACTCACCCCAAATTTTGATTTATAGATTGACTATGGATAATTTGTGTTGACAACAGGATGCCCAGTTAAATGTGAATTTTAGATAAACAGACAATAGTTTATTAATATAAACATGTCCTATGTAAATTTGGGATGTTGCACTAAAAAATTATTCCTTGTTTATCTGAAATTCAAATTTAACCAGGTGTCCTGTATTTAATCTGCCAACCAAACTGCAGTGAAGTATTGGATATAATACCTGCATTTTTGCAACATTCAGAAATCCCTCCATCTTCTAACACAGATATAGGTTTATGTTTCATTTAATACAACCCATAATTTTAAATCAAGAATACCAGAAAAAGCAAATCTAGGGCCAGAAAAGATTGGAGGAAAGGAAAGCTAATTATTTAAAAATAAAATAGATTTGAATAAAAAATTCAAGGAATTTAATTTTATCCTGTTATAATACCTCTGGATTCCATCCAGATTTTCATTCAGGAAAGTAAAGAACATCATGATGTTTGTGACAATCAATTTCCCCATGTCAGTTTTTTCTCCCTCTCTTCCTTACTATTGGTTTTTTGTTTTTGCTTAGTGGAGAAGAGTTAGTTACTGAGAGTTAATATTTGAAAAAATACTAGTCTTAAACTTCACATGTATAAACTCATTTAATTTTTAAAACCATCAAAGGGGTAGGTATTAATGTTATCCTAGCTTTAAGATATTTACTTTCTAAAGAAGGCTCAGGAAGGTTAAACATTTGCCTGAAATCACATTAGCTAGACCCTAAAGTAGCCAGTGCTTGAATTTAGATAGTTTCGACTATACCACAATACCAATTGCCTTGCAGAGACCACCTCATCTACAACTTCTCTCAAGCCTCTTTGGTTAACTTATGAATTTTATAAGTTGACAATTCTTAATAAATTGCTTTGATGCTTCCTTCATATTTAGCTTGCTCTCTTTGAAAATTCATAAAATCTAACATAAGCTTGTCTCAATATAATTAAGATGTATTTGCTCTCTGTCTATTCACAGAGACCAATGAGAATAGCTGGCCAGGGCTGTTTTCAAAACCTAATTTCTATGGTTTAAATCCATTGGGCCAAGGCCTTATTTCAAATGATTTAAAGCACTCACAAAATATTTTGATGCTTTCGCTTTCACTTAATATCCATTTCAGTATTCTATCAATTGTTCTTCCTTACATTTTTTTTCACATGATCCAGTTTTCCGTCTAATTTTTGTCACTTTTTAAATAATTAGATACAAATGGATGTGTGTCTATGACATTTGCCAAGAGGCAAGGAATTCATTTTGCTTATTATTAATCATTTCACATGTCTCATGTCTTGTAATTAGTATTTGTACTGAAATATTTCTTTGAACACGATTAAAATCAGGATCATATTTTGAATCATTTAGATTCTATCATTAGGACATACTTAATTTTGTTGGTTTATCTATTAAAACTACCACAAGGATTTACCTATTTTAAAGATTGGTTAACACATTAAAGACTGATTAACACATAAAAGTGCCCCACAGACACATATAGGTATGTGTGTGCGTGTGCACGTACATACATGCCTCTATGCATTCCACATTTATGTTCAGCAGGAAAGTAATGTCTGCAGCTGCCGAACTCAATAGACTTTGTTTATGCTCCTCATATGGCATTCACTTTTTGAGTTTGTATTTGAGCTATTTATGCATATTTCTTGTGCCCCCTAAGATTTTTACAGGTAGCAACTGTGTTTAATTCATCTTAATCTCTCCCACGGAGCCTACACACAGCTTTGCGTACTGTGAGTATTTGTTCAATGTTTGTTAAATGAATGACAGAAAAAAGTAAATTTAGTTTATTTGACCCTCCAGTCTAGAAATTTTTTATTAAAATGCAGTAAATCCAGCCCGTATGAAAACTCTTTTCCTAGACCTGTTTTATTTCTTACTGATGTATTTTATTTCCCAAACCTTGTTATTTTTTAATCAATAAAGTACCATCTTCTACTGCAGATGTGAGGTTAAAAAGGGATTTAAGATGAAAATAGAAAATACTTGAGATTTATTATCCTGCCTTCTGATTATATGATCCTTCTATATTGTCCAGTGAAGCATAACAATATCTGTTCCTGATATAGTAACTTAACTGAATAGTCTAAGAATGCCAAAGATTGAAAGCTTATTCCATGGAGGGTCTTCAGAGAATAGTGATGGCTTCAGAATAGGCAACTAAAACTCTCCTTCCTTTGATATTGAAAGGTGACTGAAATGAATAATGGTATATAAAAGTAGAGAATACTTGCATCAGCACTGTTAATAGGGAAAGAAGACATCTACATTTTGAAATCCTCAAGAGATTGCTGCTTAATTCAATTGAAATGGCACCTAATTGAAAGGCAGCCATTTACTTCTGAAAAAGCAATGCAAACCACTGCTAAGTAAGTGGGACAAAAGCCAAAAGAACCCCACAAACATGCCTTAATTTAGAAAGGTGGGAATTGGAGGGAAAGATTGGAACTATTCTGCTAGGAACTCCTTTGGCCATTCTGCATAAAAAATATTTCCAATTTAGGTGAGCTGGTAGGTTCAAGAGTAAGTGTGGCCACATTAAATGGAAATAAGTTAAGTTTCTCTTTGGAAAGGGTTTCCCCTAATGCCGCAGACCCCTCCTTTGATGCTGCTAACTGTGACAGAGAAAGAGGCAGGGCACACCACTCCTTGTTTGTGGAATACAGATAAGTAGAACAGAAAAGTTGGTCTCCAGAGGGGTAGGTTTAAACAACACAGAGAGGAAGGTCAAGCTTCAAAGTGGCCCTACTGGGATCGCCCATGGCAATCCTTACTCTTTGGTTTCTAGATGGCTGACTCAACCAAATAAATTTGTATCCATCACCTTTCCACATCTGAACTTCCAAAAAGAATAATTTAGTAATAGATGCGCTAAGAGCGAAGAGATCTAAATGACTTCACTTAACAGTATTTTGGGGAGAAAATAAAATCAGAAAGACCATTTTCTCTTTCAATAATAAAAACAAACTAATTCATGCATTTGTTTCAACAACAAAAAAGAAAAGGCAATGCTTATGAGATAAATAGTACACAATATAAAAATATACTACAGAAACAGATAATTCTTTATAAAAGCTTGACTTTCATTAAAATATTGTCAAATGTGGTGTGTATGCTTAGAAGGAAAGAAGAGTTTTGCAAAACACAGTGTAGCATACAAGAGTGCAAACATATTTTCCTTCTCCCTGCACTGAAGCTAGAAGGAAAAAGCCCAGAGGTTTTCTTTAATTGATTTTTCTTATCTTTTATTAATAATCTTGGTTAAATTATACCTCTGTCAGGATTGTCATTAGACACAGAAACCACACTATTGTACTTTCCCCTTACTAGATAGAATATAGCACAATTACTGTCGAAAGTTGTAGGAATTATGGTCACAGGAGTAGAAGGTTAGGATCAACCTTGACCCAAATGCCCTTTTAATACCTGGATGTTCAAAATTGTTAAGGCACAGTTTGTCCTGACTGCAAGGGAGAAAGCCACTTTGGTGTCCTGAGCAAAATGTCCTTGGATAGAGATTTAAAATGTTGTTCCTTAAAGGGACAGCATGAAACAGAGAAAGGCCCCTTTCTTGCCAGTGGTGAGAATGTTCAAGTGCTGTCTTTTAATGCCCTTTGAATCTTACTAAATTATTAACAGACAACAAGTTCCTTCCATGAATTATCTGTGTGATAAATGCAATATGAGGAAACATTCAAAAGCAACTGAATTAGTTATTTATTTAAATTAAATATTTGCTATTTTTCCTATTTCTCTAAAAGGCATGATAAACAGCAGATGACTACCAAATGCAAATTGCCCCCGCAAATAACTACTCTCATTTCCAGAAACCAAGGCATTTCAAGGCATTTTAGCATGCAGAAACAGGGGAAAATTAAAAGCATTTTGGAATCTCTTCCATTCAGAGGCACTTGTCATTCTTAAAGCTGCCCTGGGGATATAGTCTCTTGGGGTAGCTAAATTCTATTCTTTCCAGCCAGTTAATCAAATTAAAATATAATTTGAATTCAATCCTGTATAACTAATTTACCTTCCTACTTTTCTTAAAACACAACTGTTCAGTAGCAAGGAGGGAAAATGTTGGAGAGTGCTGATAAAATTGATCACTACCGATTACAAATGTGTTCAAAGTTTTGAATCTACCAATGACAATTTGTCCGAAGCACGTGTTTTGAACAGCAAGAAAATTACTTTGGAGTTGCACCTGTGTAAATTTCTGGGCTAGTTAACAGCTTCATCTCCCTTCTGGATCTCGGCCAACTGGCCAGAGTATGGATCCTAACTCTTTCACTGACTGGCTGTGAGATCTTGAACAAGGTATTTAAACTGGGTCTCAGCTTTGTCTTCTGCAAAATGGGCTTATTTATAGTACCTACTAGATAGGTTTATTTTGAATATTAAATAAAATAATGCAAATCATAATTATTGTTGGTTTTGCCATTCTTTATATTATCTTGTGCTCCATGAATCCAATTATTTTCTCTGAATGTGGACGCATTAAGGAAAATATTCACAGTCATCCTTTTCTTCTTAAATAGAATTTACCTATCCATGAAAATGATGTAATAAATAATATTTTGTAAGTCAACATAAATAAGGAATAAAGTAGCATTTATTGAGCAACTATTACATCCTGAAATCTTTATATGCATGATCTGGTTTTAATTAGTAGTTTTACATCTGGTCTTTTGAAATAGTAATTTCCTCTTTAACACTTTATTCCTTCAGTGTCCATCTCAACCTATTGTGTAACAGAGACCTAATACTTCAGAGATCCTCACTTATTCAATGTTCACTAAACTGGATAGGTACAGAGATTTTTAGGAAAGATCTACAGTGATCTCTTGAAATATTCTCAGTGGGGAGGCACCCCAAGTCCACATTCACCCCTGGTTCTCCACCCCAGTCTATGGTTTCTGGGGTCATCCATAGTGTGCAGTTCACCACAGTTGTTGGCATCCACCTTTATTTTCAGTTGCTAGTGGAGGAAGTACTTAACAGAGCACACAAAGGCAAGATTCTTTATTTAGAAGATGATTATCAGTAGTTTTCAAAAATCCACGTTGTGTTTCCCCTTTGCCTACCGCATCATGTCTGAATTTCTGGGTGTAATTTTCAAGGCCCTACAAAACATTACTTTTCTTTTATTATTTTATTGTTAAATTAAGAAAGAAGGGAGGACAAAGAGGAAGGGAGAGGGTTTGGAAGATAAGGAGGGAGAGAAGAAGAGAGAAAGAGAGATTGACCGAGAAAGTGAGATAGAGAATGTGAATTGAGAGAGAAAACAAAAAAAAAAAAAAAAAAAAGAAAGGAAATTGAGCCGACAGCTATATCTAGGGTCTACATTTTGTGAAAGTTTTTCTGAATAAACCAACCATATGGGGCACATACACATGATATGGTCTTTCCCTAGGTAATACAGAATAAACTCAAATCCCCTTAAAATACAAGAGAGAGAACAGATGATTTTTTCGTGAAAGACAAAAGCAATGCATACTAGATTATGAGAATTTAAGGAGAAACAGTATCAGAGGTTTATGTTTCAGGGACAACGAGTAAGTTATTTACTAGTGAGATCACACATCCTGCACGATGGTTATTTCCTGAAATACAGGCAGAACAGTAAAGTGATTAAGTGGCATTGTCACTGCTAGATTGTTGATCAACAAGGTCTATTGAAATCAATGAATATATATTTCTTAAGGCCATTTATACATCAAAGATAGTACATGGCTACTGTCTTCTCTTATTGCTATTCTTCACTTTATACATGGGTAAGTTATGCATAACAGGAACGTTTGACCTGTGGCTTCCAGTACAGAAAGACAAAATAGCTGACAGTTTGCTAACTCACTGGTTTGCTTATTCACTCAACAAATGTTTCCTCAGTGTAGAGAGTGTGCAATATATGCTGGGAGCTAAATAAATGCAATTTAAACAGACTTTTGTATTTCCCAAGTTTCTCTCAACTAGACATGCATTGTCTAGTTGATTATCAAAATAAGTTTGTGAGGCCATGTTAAAATATTTCCATTTGCATAGTTACTGTGTGACAGATACAGTAAGAACTCCCATCTTAGAATAAGTTATAAAATCAAGACTGGAACTCAAGTCCTCTGATTCCATATTTCATGATCACTGCTTATATTGTCAGTCCTTCCTTATTACAGTGTGCTAACCCTCAGCATCCTGGAAACAGGAGGTGGAGGGAGGACATCTAAGACTGATTTCTGCTAATTAAACGCAGACATCAGCAGACAATGAATCAGGGAAAAGATAAGGAAAGGCATTTTAAAGAGACTTGATGGCTCACAGACCAGCAGGATGTAATTATAACCTGATCAAATTATTTATCATCTCTAAAAAAGAATGTATCTCTCAAAGGGGGTGTGGCAGTTTGCCAGGCATAGAATACAAAGGAGACTCATTCATACAGAAGAACATCTGCAATTCTCATTCCAGGGCTGTGCTGAGCTGTGAGGTGCCCTGGCCCAAGAATTTTCTCTCCTCTATCTCAACTAAGATTCTTTGTATGAAACTATCCCGTTTATCTCATGCATTTGTCACTAAACATTTAAACTCATACTATCATCCCCTGTCTTTTATCCTGATTCTCTGCTAAACAAACAGAGGTATGCATATCGTTGTCTTCCCATGTGCTGGACCGAATGTGCTACCCTCTTATCAGAACATTTTTAAATTGATACCTTGAGTATAATTTGGCTTTCTATAGTCCTTGCCTATAGGGAGACTCTGCACCAAGTATATCTGATTCCGTTGGTAGTGATGGTTCCCGATGGAAATTACCAGGCTGGCATCATAGTTTACACTCCAGTCTCATGAGCTTCATTTAGGTGAGTCAAACTCCAGGTGATATATCCATTCTTGAGGAGGTGCTGACAGATTTCTAAGGCTGCAAGGCTTAAGGCCAGATTCAGGAGTGCAGCAAATTCCTGTAGGCTGTGCTACCCATCAGGCTTTGAGGGAGCCAGCTCACTGACCTGACCCAGAAGTAGCTTCTACTTCATTGTGCCATACTTTGAACTTCCAGTTCTATTTTTGCATAAATACTCCAATTCGAACATTTCTACCAATGTAAGTCATATTCCTCTAATTGTATTATGACTTAAAAAAGTCTTTTCTTGCCAAGGAACTAGTTATTTCACATAACCATATCAATTCACAACATATCCTGGTAAAGGATAATGAATAATGATAATAAAACAGGTCTAGAACACCTTCATTGAAACCTATGAAACCAGATATGTTTAGGATTTCAGAATATTTCAGATTTTAGAAAAGTAATTATGCACATATTCTGTATATTGCATATTATATCTCAGAGGGGTCCCAGCTACACCCTGTAATCAAACGTATTAACATTTTTTCAGATAAATGGGAGGAAATCTACTGGAAATGGAACAAATAAAGGTTAAAAGGAGTCCCATGTAGGTTTAGGTCAACTTTTGATTTCAAATGAATTACAAAACAACTTTCAGGTTTCAGAATGTTTGGATTTCAGAATTATGGATAAGGGAATGTGGACTTTTAATGATAACCAATGAACATTTAGTGAGTTCTCATTATGTTTTCACAATAATCTTATAAATTAGGTGGTTCCTTACTGTCTACATATAAATAAGGAGGAATCAAACACTCAAAACCATTTTGGCGCCTTGCCCGAAGTCACACAGTAAGTTGCTGAGAACATAATAAAAATCAGTGGCATTGCCTTTAAACATGACACTACACTAACTCCAAAAGGGAAATTGGAAATCATGAGCAAGTTAAATCTCTAGCTTCCTCCTCACTTTGTCCACTTAGAAGTGGCTAAAAGTATAGAACATGAAGTCAGACAACTTAGACTGAAAGGTAGCTCAGTAAATTTGGGTAAAGGAGTTTCAAACTCCCTAACATTAACTAATGGAATGGCAGACTCATGGGCCCTATAATACAGTGTTGTTAAGATAACTAAATGAGATAATGTCAAGTGACCTGGCACAGAGTGTGTTCACAAGCGACCCTCAGCTGCTTGGGCACTGCCCTTGCAGGATTTAAGGAGAAGCCCACAAGGCTCAGACCGCTCCTCATCCCCATCCCAGGCTTCATAACTGACCCCAAAAGACCGGATGTAAAGCCACAAAACCCTTCTTCTCAGGGACAGACCAACACTCTTCCCCTTTATTCCAATATCACCTAGGACACCATCCAGTCTCAAGAAAATGCAACAGTTTGAATTTGGACACATATCCCCATTGTGTGCTATACACAGCCTAATTTGAGTCCCTCTTCCAGACCCTTCCTCTGGCTCCCAAAACACATCCTCATCAACAGACTCCCTCAATTTCTTCTTTGAATATCTCCTTCCTGAAATCAGGCTGTCCTTGAATAAAATGGATTCCTCGGAAATCCTTTCAAGCAGCAGCTGTTTTTCGTTTATTTTCTCTCAATCCGATTCACACGATACTTAGAAGTATGTAGAGCTTTTCCTTGTCATTTCCAGATCACAAAAAATAGAAGCAATCAGAAAAGAACATGTACATCATCCCCCACATCTACTATATCTGCACCTGCATGTGTTACTCTGTCTTCTGGCCTGTTTCTATGATGACAGCCCTCCAAACATTAACTAGAAGCCTTCCCTTCTAACAAACTCGAGAACCTAAATCAGCAATTTTTCTCAATCTCTTCCCCTTCATCAAGTTTTCCCTTTTAGTTGGATAATTCATATCAGCAAACATACATACTGTAATATTTCCAATCTTTACCATAAAGGGGAGGAGGATCTCCTTGTCTCTACATCTTTCTAGCCACTTCCTCATTCTCTGTCCCTGTGTCAGTAAAACTCCCCTCGAACAATTTGTCAACAGTCTCTACTCCTTAGATTATCTCTTGAACCTCATCCACAATTCCACAGTTTAGCACTACAATTTCACCAAAACTGTCAATGTTATGCCTGTGGCCAATTCTCCATCTTCGTCTTTACCTTACCTCTCGGTATATGACCACGCGATCCCATTCTTCTTGAAACGCTTTCTTTACTTGGTGGCGTGATGCTGCATTCTTCGGTTTTTCCTCCATATTGACTATTCCGCCTTTTCACAAGGTTTTTTTCTCTACTTTCTACAGCTGAGTAATTGACCCTACAGTTTGCTCTAATGCCTACAGCTGAGGAATTGGCCCTACGATTCCCCTGGCCTCCAAGACTGACATGCTTAGAACTATCATTGACTTCTTTATTTCTCTTTCATCCCACAGTTCATCCTTCAATACGTGTAGGTAGTTTATATCTCAAAAAAAACGTTTCTACCACTTGCATACCACTGCCTGAGTTCAAGGCCAAAGAATTCACCTGGACAATTGAGGGAGGTTCCTGATTAGTCTCCCTGCTTCTTTTCTTGCTCCATTTCCCCACAGTTTTTTCTCATGTTTATACACAGCAGTCAGGGAAGGACTTCAAAAATGTATCACATCATGCCATTTCTCTGCTGAAAATCCCCGTAAATTATTTGCTTATTAGAATACAGTCTGAGTAGGGCCTTTATAACTTTTCATGGATGCCTATACACATTTATTGACTATCCACCATCTTCAGGGCTCGGTATTATGATGGTAGATAAGAAAAATTTAGTCCTTTTGCTCATAAAAAGTGTACACACTTCCACTTCCTACTGGTCACTATCCTAATTGAGGACAACATTATTATTTCTTAGATTTCTATACAGGCATTCTCATGTCTCACTCCCTTTAAGCTATTCCCCACACTGAGCCATCAAAATCCTTCTAAAGTACAAAGCTGATCATACCATTTTTGTGCTGTAAATTTCTGACAATGATTCCCTACTAACCTTAGATAAGGTTTAAAGTCCCTAAATTGATGAGTAAAAACTCTTAATAATCAGTTTGCCTTTCTATCCTGACCTTTTAATACTATTCCTCCATGACCCATCGCTCTCCCCCAAAAACAAAAACAAACTTTCTGCTGACATCCTGGTTTCAGGATTCCAATCCTACTGAACTAATTTCAGCCCTTTGATTATTATCTCTGATTCTATAGATATAGATTGATAAATGCGGCTCTCTCTATCCAAAATCCTTCCTACTCCTTTTTCTGCTTGTTTTATCCTGATGACTCCTGTTTTAAGTTCTCTTCTCAGAATTCCCTAGCAGAAGAAAGCCTGTTGCAGCCCCAAGGGCTGACTGGTTTACTGTCCTGTGTGTACCCGCAGTACCCTGAGCACACCCCCACAGGTCAGTCACTGCTACTTACTGCCTTATAAATTGCCATCTGATTGCAACCTCCCTGAGACCAGGAGCTACGCTTTGCTTCAGCTGGATTTCTAGTACTTGGTATATAGTACAGTACTTGAAGTAGAGTGTGTACTTAATATTTATACAAAGAGAGGATGAATAAATTAATGAATGATGAATAAGAAATAATGGAAATTGGGAAGACTTTATATATAATATATAACATAGGTTCACCATTGAATATATTGCCCTTTGATTTCTTCTTTATCTTTTTGCTCTACTTAAGTATTTAATGAATGATTTCTAGCTGCTCAGTAACGGGGGTGGGAGTTGGTAGGTTCTAGATGATTCTAAGATAATTGGCATGTGTTAGATAATTGAGGTGGGTCCTAGATAATTCCTCCCTTCAAATGTTGCTCTCTGTCTACTTTCAGATTTGTGCGTCACATTTTCCCATCATCATCTTGAAACTCAATCTTCCCCTAACCCTGGCTCTATCACGCAATAGCCAACACTAAATATACTAATTGTTGATGTTGTTTTAATAGATCAGTGTCTTTTTTCTCCCATTTATACAAAAAACAGACACATATTTTAGGAAAGGAAATTGATAGAGGGTCTTTCTTTTTTTACTCACTAAGGGGAAGAAAAATGTTTATTATACTTTTTATCATTTTATAAAATTTCTTATAGATAAATATAATACAATGCAATTTATTGTCATAGTTTTAAAGGATCCATCTTCACATTTAACACGTGTCAGTTGGAATCATAAGTTGTCTTGCCTGGATAAATAAGACAATACCATTTCTATTCTAATTTATTGTTTTATATAAGAGAATAGTCCTTAGATCAGTTCTTATTACAGGAATGCTGCATGATGGTATTCTGGTTTCTGATTTAGCAAGTCACTCTACTTTAAAATATGGTCATATAACTAATTTATAGAAATGAAAAGCAAATTTGAAATTGTTGTAATTGTGTGCTGGGGAAAAAGCACGCTCTTCAGTTGTCACTATCTCTAATTTTCCCATCATCTTTTTTCAGATGGCTGCTACTTAATACAGGCAAAGAGTGTGATTCAATTTGATGTGTCAGCGTTTTACAATAGTAATATTGTAATTTAAAAAAATTTAATATTAGAGCTTTCTCTACTGAGCACTACATTTCGAAAAATGACACACATTTAAATATTTTAAGAGCAGGAAAAACACTTGCCTTTAAGTAAACTTAAAGAGGCAAAAGAGGCCCTTAAAAGGAGAGGAATTACTGAGAGAACATAGTAGCGGAATACACACTTAACATATATATCACAACAATAGTTTGACCCCGATTACTTCAGTTTAGTAAATTATCAAATGGACTGAAGAGAGTTGGGGTTTTCTTTCAACACCATCAAAACCTCCAAATATCTATAAAAATTAGTTAAACCATAGCCAGATTAATCTAATCCAATGTATTATGCTATCTGCCTGTCTCACAGGAGTGGTGGGAAAGCTAATTAAAATGGCCACAGGGAACTTCTAAATAGGTAGCTGCATGAAATAAAAGTAAAAAAAAAAAATAGCATTTTTAGTTAAGCAACAGGAATTATTGAGTATCTTGTATTTAATGTTTCTAATGTTTTTCATGAGCCCCTCCCTCCTCCTTTTTAAACCACTGAACTTTCACATTATTGGTAAATATGATGTCACTTTTTACAGTAAATTTATAAACTTATTAAATACTCTGCAATCAGCATTAGTAAATAGCAGGTGTAAGCCATGATTTAAATTACTCTTATAATGTAATTTTAAAAGTCTAATATAAAAACTCAGCTTCGACAGATGTTCGAGTTGAAAGCTTCCACTTATCAGTCTCACTCTAATTGCAACCAAATTAACACAATTTACTTTGATTTATGGACAAAATGCTAATTTTGACTTGGCTGCCCTTCTGGGAATTATATAAAGACATGCAGTACTTTGACTTCTTCAAAACTGTGCTGGAGGTGGAGGACGCTCCAAAACATGGTAGAGACAGGTGATATCCATGACGTGGGCCACCTCTTACCACCCTCACCCGTTGAAGCCTTGTTTCTATTCTACTGAACAACATGCATTTACCTGAATGTGATATCTCTTGGACTTTGGACACAGTTTCATTTCAGTATTGAACATATTACATCATTACAATACTCTTCTTTGACAATATCTCTTCCTTCACTCCCCTTTCAAACTTTACCAGGCTAATACCTATTTGTGTGCGATATTGATTCAAAGATATACTCTTCAGGAATTCTCTTTTAATCATCTGAAATTAATTTAGCAACAGAGCTAATCCTGAAACAAAGGAGGTGTTGGCAGCTGTGGTTGGTAAGTGGCCTTGAAGGTGAAAGGGAATTTGAGAGCCAAGAATCAAGACTTCAAGTCCAGCCACCCTGCATGTACCCAGAGTCTTCTTGCATTGCATCCCTTGGATTATCTCTGTTTTATTGTGCTGAGGAAGGCAGCAGTTTCCTTACAGTCTCAGTCTAGAAAGTCTCCTCCATTGGTTTCTATGGTTTTACTTTTCTCTGCCATCTTTGGCATTGACATCTGACTCTCCACTAGACAACAAATTTTTAAGAGCAGAACTAGCTTCTTTTTCTTTATCGCTATAACAGAGCCTAACACTCAGTACACAACTAGTAGATATTGGATAAAGAAATGAAAGCACAAATTATGGCAAACTAATATCCTCAGGCATGTTTTAATAACTAATATTTGTCATAGTAACCTTTCTTCCTTCAATGGTTGGGGGATGGGGACTAAAACGGGGAATTAAGGGGGAAAAAAACGATGTACCTGGAAACTGCTGACTAGAATTTGGAACAAAAACTCAAACTGAGACAATTTTTTAATCAAATGCTAGACTAAGAAACCAATGAATATGTACTGGGTTTTGTAATAGGAACTTTTACATACATCATCTCATTTGCTAATATTAGTTTAGGTTAGTGGTAAGAAAATAATTTTTTGTATTAAAACAAAAATATATTTGTTAATATAAAATTGATTGTCATCAGACCACTTTGCACAGTGCATATACTGAGCTAAAATCTTTTCCATCAGTGTGATTAGAGACTATTTCCATTTCACATAAAGAAATACAGTAGAAAAGAAAAGTTTTCTTGCTCTAAATCCAAAAATAACGAGGAAAGACTAAAATACCATAATCTTGTATCTTAAAAAATCATAACTGCAGAAAGATAGGTCTTCCCATTCTAATGGGAAATAACTGGGAAAAGATACTGCCCAATGCCCAGGGAGAAATAAATTCTCCTTCAGCAGGCTGCTGATGCATGTCCTACGAAGTTAACTACTGTAAAGTTGGTCAATAAAGCCAATCTTTTAAATAGATAATTTCTAATTGTAGAGGAAGAATTTACTCTTTAGACCTGGATTATTGAGCTCATTTCTAATTAAAAGTAAATCTTACCAAGAAAATCTCAGAAGGAATTGGTATCTGCTAGTTTGCTTTGTGGTATTTATCAGGTCAGCGAAATTGATACATGTGTGCCAATTTTCCACGCCTCCATTTTAGAACAATTTGAGATGGGGTCAAGAAAGTAATATTTGGTTAGGAGAAAACAGAATTTATATAAATCAAGTAAATTTACCTTTATATTATGTTTAGAATGTACCCTGAAATATTGTTGTATATGTATAATCCCCGCATGAAAAATCTTGAGAGCTGACTGGAATCACCTTGTGTTGATTCCGAACTAACAAATACTCCGGAGAGTGAAGCTTTAGTTTTGGACAAAAGCACATCTTCTTTTGAGTACATGTTTTGTTTTAAGTTTGGGTTGATTGTTAGTTTCCATTTTCGTTTGTTTGTTTTGGCTGTTAAAGTTCATTGGTAATCCTTGACAATAAGAGCTGTGGTAAAAATCCTATGTATGCACTTAAAGGACTGCAAGTAGTTTCGCCTACCACACTCAGGGTTATTTCAATGCCTCAAAAATTGTCATCAAACAGTAGCGCAGGCCCTTTTCCAAATCATGTTTGAATGATTTCTCTTTGATCCAGGTGTAGGTTTTGAATATATAGTGAGCGTCAAATAATCTGGCAACAGGGGAAAAAAAATCACAAATGCCAAACTATTTGTTCCTTGAGACCAAACCCATAGCCTGTCCTTTTACCCTTGGTAAGTTTCAGATGGGAATTTGTAAATCAAAGTCTGTAGGCACACACGTACAAGAATGTCTATTTTGACAAACATTCAAAAAATGTATTAACCCGTATTATAAAGTATATTTCCCATAATTATTTCTAATTTTTAAAATCAGTTTTCTGCATTGATGCTTTCTATTCCTATCCTTTATTCTCTCCCCCTAATGGGAATGATTTTGTCCTATCTATATTTGGTTTTTAAGAGTACGGCCTCTGCCATGCAAATGATATCCCTACATGATGCTTTCTAATCTCAAGGAATTAGGATATTTGCTCTCATATCTGCTACTGGAATTTATCTTCCAATTTAGTGATTTTTTGTTAATAGCTCAATATTTATCGTGGTTTGAAATATTTATCCAGACATAATTTTTTATAGACCATATTGTATCAGGTCATAAATCCCAATTTGAAATAAGTCATTAAAAGATGCTGCTACTAATTAGAACTTTCATCTGTCTGTTTAGAATTTAAATCCCTAAGAAATATAATATAAAATCAATACTCAATTTGCTGAAATTCTGTGCACAAATAATTCTCACCGTGTGTTTTCTCATAAAAATAAGTAATTGCAGCAACTGGGCCGCTGACTGCTATGTTCATTTAAATTACCAGTGAGCCCTGCGTGTCTCCAGAAGCCTCCCAATCCTGTTGTCGGGGTTAGGTGCCCCTCCTCTGTCAAACTCTGATTCCCCACTGTGGTCCTTGCCACTCTGTATTATAATTGCATTTTTACTTCTCTCTATTCCACATTACACTGAAGCTCTTCAAAAGAAGAAATTATGCCCGTGTTAAATCCCTTGTCTAATACAGGTGTCATAGTTTCTGTTTAAGAAATATGTTTGTATGAAAAAAATTAATATCAATTAAAAAACCAAGAAAATACGTAATGAGTCCCATGTTCATGTTCTACTGTCTACTGACACTAATGATGCACACTGTTTGAGAAAATATTATAATTGAGCCAACTTCTATCGAGAAAAATATAGCTGCTTTCATCTACTTGTACAAGTAACATTCTCCCACTGACAACATATTTTTGGTTTTTAATGAAAACTGAATCCTACTACGTGAGATCTTCACCCAGACAGTTAACGGCAGGAAAAAAATGAAGGAAATAATAGTTTCTCTCCACAGGATTAGTATGTGGATTAAATACAATAAATCTGTAAGAGTGTCTGATACACAGTATCATTTAACTAATTGGAGGTCTTTTGTTTGTTTGTCTTTGAGGTCGTATAGTTTGTGTACTTGTGTTTGTTTGTGTGTGTATGTGCATGTGTGTGTTTACTTCCTTCAGAAGAAGTTTGAAAAAAAATGAAGGACAAATAACTGGCAAAATTTCTTTAATAAGAAATACCACTTCTTCAGCGTTTGTTCTTTAAAAAATAAAAACCAAACGTTTTTAAGTAGAAGAGTACTATCTTTAGGTTTATCTTATTTGCCCTAAGTTGATACTGAGTTGACTGAAAAAGTTTGAGGAACAATAATAATCACACCCAGAGGAGAAAAGAGAGGCATTGGCAGCCTCCTGGGGCAGCACGCCCTTCTCCTCTGGTGGGCATCCCGCCCCTTCTTGTCCCACTCAACATCATGATGAGGAAAGTAGAAAAATTCCCTGACAAGAACACCTTGACTTGGCTCCTAAAAGGAAACAGCTTGGATTAATTAACCCGTCACCGCTAACCTTGTTCTACAAATCATCCTTTCCTGGAGAGTCGGGAAGAATAACATTTTTTTCATATACATCTTACATATATATGTATATATGTATATATATTTCAAAAGTCTCAAAGGTTTTAAAAGATATTATACAAAAGGAAAATCTACAAATAGATACGAAAAATGTTTTCTAACATCAGGACTTTACAATTCAGTAGAAGAATAATTGCCAGAAATTTTTCATGTCAGGTATAACTGGCGTCTGATATTTGGGGAAATGGGGCCAGCCGCATGAGTAGGGAGCCAGTGTTGTCCTGAATTTTAAGATCTCTTTTTAAAGACCTCCCTGCCCTACTATAGCTCCCACACTGGTACTTGAAACTCCTATTAGATATCTTAAGCCCTAAAGATTTTGGTCCTCACATTTCCCTATTAAATTGAAATTGCTTTACAGGATGTAACACCCTAGGAAGCATCAGCTAACACCTGATCAGGGATTGCTTTCCAATCTGGCAGAAAGCTAATTAAGTGAGATAGTCCCTATGGGAAAGTACATTGAGAATGGGGTGTCCTTAAGGAGAAGAATACTGACTGAGAAGGAAGATGCTAAAGAAAATTTGGTCAAACTGAAATTTATCCTAGGGATATATGTATTGGAAATCAACACCATTTTCTTTTACACTCACTAAAGTAGTGATTTTTAATCAGGGATATATATCAGAATCATCTGGGGGTTGGTTATTCAAGTCATGTCTTATTAAAATCATGTCTTAAGTCCCCCAATTGGCTGAATGCATCAGAATCTCTGGTAGACATACCACATCTGTATCTTTAAAATCTCTCCAGATGATTCTGTTACATACACCATTGCCATAAAAAGCTAGCAAGTTAACTACCTTGGGCTCAATTCCGTTCAACATTCATTGGAAACTTACTACGTAGAAGGAACAATGGTGAGGCAATGTGAATATAGTAGATGGACTAGACATGAATCTTATTTTCAAGGAGATTATAATTTACCAAGAATAGTAAATCATGAGCATTAGAAATGGAAGGCATAATCTACTAAGCATTATAAAATGCTACAAATAAAATGTAGAGGAATAGATTGCTTTTGAAGGGAACATTCAGGACAGGCTTTCTGGAGCACATGTTTCTACTGCAGTGCTCACCCCACCACCACAACAATGTGTTTATTTAGCCAATTTACAGAAGGCTCACTACCCATGTAAAGCAGTATGCTTTTCTCTGAAAGACAGGAATAAATAAAACCCCATCTTTATCCTTGAGGAACACATGAACTACTGCTAATGGGATTTTAGTTCTAGTTTCTGAGGCCATGTTGTCCCCTGCTTCTCTCACTTTATTTTAGGAATGAGCTTGTGTGGTATCAGCTGGGTCACCTGTCTCAATCCCAGTCCTCCCATAGGCATGACTGTGGTCATTACATGGGTTGTCTAAGAACTGACCACCTGTTCCTGAATTCCACGTGTTGAAGTTCTGCCTCTCTTTGGCATTGTTCATAGGGACCTCCAAGTACTCCCCACAAATATATATCTGCTCAGTGGGAGGAATGAGAGAGAGGTCAGAGGAGTGGACAAGGACACTAGGCATAGGTAGCTAATCTTGAGGCAACATTTTAGTTTGCAATACAGCCAAGATTCTAGCAGGATATCATTTAACAGAAATTAACTTATCTCTGAACAAAGACTAGCAGACAGTGAAAAAAACAGTATCCTTTCTTAATATTTTCCCCTCCTAAGTTTTCCATAAATCTCTACAGCATACTACAATTGTACCTGTTCAGCCACCTAGCAAATATTCCATATTTGCAAGCATTTTGCAAGCAGCTACCAGTGTTTAATCTTGGGATAATGCCTTCTTGATGTGCCAACCCCAAGAGTATTTTGAACAGCCTAAATGTGAATTACTGGCTGTAAAAAGGAAATTTGGCTGCTTCAAATTATGTCTGTTTGTAACAGAAGACATGACAACATTGAAACACAAGGTCATGTCTGTGCAATCAAGGCCTATAAAGGTAACTGGCTGCAGGAGTATCAAGGGAGAAGTGTGTAATAATTAATCAGAAATTGCCATCATTAATGAAATATAATTTAACAAATTATTCTACATTTTACCAGCAGCACAGGGTGACAGAGATAAATTTGTATGGAAAGTTGAAATATCTTAATTTAACTTTTTACTATAGTTTTTGTACCTCAGTTTATTTAACAGTAAGCAGGGGAAAAAAATGATGCTCATCCTATGAGGTAATAATAATACTCCCATATATTTATTTGTTTATTAATGTACTACATAAAAGTATTTTGACATACATCATCTCTATTGAGACTCACAATAGTATTTTGAAGTAGGTGGGAAAGATTTTTCCTTTTTTTTTTTGAGTCAGTTTTCTCACTTGCGGAGGTGACTTGCTCCCAAGTGCAGTCGGTCAGTGGCAAGATTATTGACTCAAACACTGGTGTTATAATTCCTAGTTCACTATCTGCATCATTAAGGATTCTTTTTCTTGTAATTGGAAGAAATCCTGACCCACATTGTATTAAAATAAAAGCGAAATTTATTGGTTCATAGACCTGAAAAGATTATGGGTAGGTCTGGCTGTTCTTGCAGTTAAGGGTCAAACCAAGTCATGGAGATTCATGTCTCGAGTCCCTTTCCTCTGTTTCATCATCAAGCTGCCTCCCTTCATGTTAGCCAGTTGACATCAGCAATCCCAGTCTCCCAAACTCACTCTACGCACTCCACAGACAATGAAAAGTTTTCTTTTTTGGAAGTCCCAGCAAATGCTTCATTTGATCACCTTTGTTCTAAATGTGCTACTTGCCCTACTCTGAACCAATTATCGTGGCGTGTGAGATGGATAGTCCAATTGGTTTAAGCCAGTACAGCTGGTGTTGAAGAAAATTCTACCCAAACATGAGAGGTAGAGGGATGATTTCTCACAGGAAATTTGGGAAACTGTTTCCAGCAGGAGGGACAATTGACATTGAGAATCAAAACACAAATGCCCACTATAGGGCTCCCCTTATCTAACCCTCCACCCACAAAAAGTGAACACTATCATCTGCTGGAATGAAAAGATGTGTTTACATATGGATCCATGTTTTATAAGTACAAAGCAGCAGGAAAACATGAATCATATCTCCGTCTAGTTTCATGCAGGGTTATGTTAATTTCCTCAAGATGCTCTCGACTGTGTAGAGGGCTGGGGTCCTTGACCCTAACTTGGCAGACAACTTGTTCACCAAAGTCAATGAGACTTTCCTCTAAGCAGAATATCACAAATCTGTTTCATTATACCAGAAAAATGAGAAAATATTTGCAATACTTGTGACTGACAAGGTACTTGAGGGTTGGAAAAAGACTAGCCTGCTTCCAGAAACAAAAAGATTCTTTTAATTCCTCTTGATTGTGTTAGACTTCTTTCTTTCAGTTTCTTTCCTTTCTTGCTATATTCCTCTCTCCTTTTTTACTCCTATTTTATACCCCTTCCATTCAACAAATAGATATTGAAGGTTTTCTAAGTGTGAGGCACTGTACTAAGAGCTGAGAAAACAAAGATAAAGCCAGATTCCTGCCTTGAAGAGGAGATGGATAAGAACACAGATGGTTATAATATAGTCGGATAAATACTATGAAAAAGAGAGATGGTGAGTGTTATATGGACAGCTTATCTGCTAGCTTCAACTGTCCTTGCTCGATGAAGCCTTCCATTTCTCATTCCCCAAACCTTCTCTGATTAGTGACCTCCTTCTGTGTTCCCACAGAGCCCTGTTCATATTTCCATTTATCTCAGTGTGTTTTAATTGTCTCTATTTCTTTGCCAACCATAGCCACTGTCAGCATTAAAACCAATTAGGGACCATGAACTCCATAAGAACAGATTCTTAGGTATAATTTGCCATCAGTAAGAATGTATTTTTTCTACAATTTCTCATACTGATTAGGGATTGTTCTGATCCCTTCATGCTTTCTCAGGAAGACAAAGACAATTAGGGGAGGAGCAAGAGTGAAATCAGCAGTCTAGTGTTCTTACCAAGAAATTTATGCTTATTGATCGATGTGATCTATGAACACATCCTCCCTGCATACACTTTATACCCTTTTCCCACCTCACACATACACAGCACTAATAATTCATTCTCAATATGTGAGCTACCTGGCTAGACAATCAAGCATCAAAACTAAAACCAAAGATAGCTAATTTGCTCAGAGAGTAGATCTCAAGTGTTCTCACCACAAAACATAACTAAACAAATGGCAAATGTGTGAGGTGATGGATATGTTAATTAGCTTGATTGCGGTAATCATTTCACAATGTATACGTATATCAAAACACGACATTATACACCTTAAATATATTCAATTTTCATTTGTCAATTTTACCTCAATAAAGCTGAGGGGAAAAAACATGGGATTTGACTATTTCCAATGGCTTTTTTTCCCCACATACAATATAAAGCAGTTAGACAAGATAATCTCTAAAGTCCTATTGAAATCCAATCTTTCTATAACAGATTTAAAAATATTTAATGGTAGTGATTTAGGAAGGAGTGAATATTGATTATGGTTGTAAATTGTACTGAAGTGTTTGCATTCCAGTGTACTACAAATCAAATTCACTGTAAAACCACCCAAGAAGACACAAGTAAGTTTACCCACTCTATCAAATATTTGATACACATTCCTTTCTGAGGGAATATTTTTAGGAAAATCATACTCCTGTACACAATACTTGCAATGGAAGAAAATGGCTCTACCTTAACTATATATGACAAACTTTGCTTAGAGAAATGCGTTTCTTCATGCTAATGCTTGTTCACCTTTACTGTATTAAAGACTACTCTTTATAATATACCTGCCTGTTGAAAATTGTTTTCCTTTTTTCAAGGTGCAAGAGTATATTAATCCCGCAAATTCATTTTTTCTCAGTTTTGTAGCCACCGAGATTTCTTGGTGAATCTGAGTTTTATCCATTTGGCCTTCTTAAGTTCCATGTGTCAGCCATTTTGAACTACATTTACTTCTTGCAAAATGCCATGTTCTCTTTACTCCCTATGAGATCTTTTGTGCATACTGTTCTGTCTGCATAAAACATTCTCTCTCCCCACACATTTGCCTGTTTAACTCCTTTTCAACATATAGCTTCATCATAAGTCCTACTTCTTAGAGCAGTCTCCCATAGAATACCTTTTACGGATATCTCTCACAAATTTTCCGCAGCATCTTGCTCTTCTCTCAACACTTTCCATTGTGATCACCTATTTATTTGTGTGTACCCTTAATTCCATGAGATCAAATACAGTTTCTTAATCAGACTTTAGCACAGCGGTGGTAATTCTAGATTTGTGTCACATGTGTAAATAAGTAAAAATAAATGAATTTCATTGATTAAATGCTAATTAACCAACTAAATCCAAGTCATTGATTTATTCTTGATTACTAGATTATGACTGAAATCCTTTGTAGGAAATCTATATAATTGGCTAGTATTTCTCTCAAGTTATACTTTAGAATCAAAGTGTAGTATGAGAATATACAAATATTTTCTCTCCATAGTCCTCATAACATCTCTTTTTTCTTTAAAATAAAATATGGCTTGTAGTTTTCCCTTTATGTGGTGAGTCCATTTTCCCAACTTGCTTTATTATAGTATAGAATAATATTGCTTTCATTTTGTCTTTTAAATCTTGTAGACTTTCAAATCATGACTGCAAAATTAATGACAAACAGCAGCTAATAAATATTCACCTCCATGAGACCCATAATGGGCCTATAAATGAGCAAGCCTGATGTTATTATAGTTTCTGGCTTGTAGTAACAATTATTCTGTGGTCACTTACAGATTATTCAGTCCATGTAGAATTTTTTTATGAAATAAATGTACAACTCACGGTATGCACTCAAACACTTACTTGTAAGGGTTGCCATTGAAAGCCTTCGGTTTGTTCACAAATATATCCCACCTTTGACAGAGGCTTACAATTGCCAAACATTAAAATGGCTACAAATTCATTTTAAAAAAATCCAATTTTTCTGACCCTCCCTTAAAATAAACACAGAAAGTTACTATAGGCAAAGGTTTCTCTTACTATTTAATGGAATATTGGACATCACTTCAGACAAAACTATAGCTTAGAACTAGACTCCCCATGTTTAGTAACAAAGGGTTCTTTTCTGGCAGAAAAATTAAAGAAACTGAGTCAAAGAAAACATGAGATATAAAGAAGTTAGTATGGTAACTGAATAAACGAGTCTCTTCAAAAACAGGTATCATTAAAATACTATAATATTTCATCTTTCATTAGACCTAGTTATAAAAAGCTACTCTAAAAGCCTTCAGAGATATGAGTTCATTAGCCATTATACCTCCTGCCTTAATAATTCAGTAATGAACACACATGATCATGGTATTCTCAGTCATTTTTTCATTCAACAAATACATTTTGAATACCTTCTCTGTGCCAAACATGGCTTTAGGTGCCAGAGGCAGGTCAGTGAGCAAAAATGACAAACCAGCCACATCTATGTCTTCCCTTAAGTACTGACTTTATCAATCAGATATTTTTGGTGTATGCATTTTCTTACAACTTTTGCATTAAAAATAGCTTCTAAAGGTGAAAAATCTGTAATATTCGTTTTGAGAGTAGCTAATACAATATAAATATACATTTATATAGCATGTATTATAATACACAAACAATATAAATATATTAAAAAATATAAATATAAATGCAATGAAAGTGGATTCTGGCTTATTTTCATGCTATGGTAATGTTTTGTGAAGACAAGTGGGGAAGTACACTAAATTATTATATTTCTGTTATCTTCACAATAGGATGCAGAGCTTCAAGGAAGCATGGCAGTAACTAACCTCAGATATATTTTCTCTTATGCTAATAAATTATATTAAATATCTAAAAATAAAAGCTTTTCTCCCCAACCTAAATGATGTACATTTCTTAAAAGGAGGAATCAAAAATATTTTCTAAAGTCAATACAAATTAATTTTTGTTTTTAGTATTTCACAAAATTTTGCTTTTGCTTAGAAAAGCAAAATTATTTAATTTATATTAAATTTCATTTTGTAAATAGCCTGCTAATATGCTTTAACTCCCTAAAATGTCTCTATGAACAGATGTCTTTAAAGCAGTAGGCAAGGAATCTGAAAACATGATAAGAAGTTAACCATTCTAAAAAACTTTGTAGTAGTAACTTAATCCTCTTAGAAACATTTAAATTTAATAACATTGTTCTTCACTCTAGACATTTGAGTGCAGAAACGATTATCCTGTTGTTTGTTAGTTTAACTGGAAGATTGTTGCAAATAATTTCACAAG
The DNA here is from genome assembly GCA_031878705.1 of Tapirus indicus. Taxonomy (NCBI): domain Eukaryota; kingdom Metazoa; phylum Chordata; class Mammalia; order Perissodactyla; family Tapiridae; genus Tapirus; species Tapirus indicus. The sequence goes on from CM062923.1 coordinate 65,218,748, forward strand.
TTGTCATTTTAGAGTGAAACATTCAAATAATCTGACTCTTTGAAATCATATGATTGAAAGATTGGATGTTCAGAGTCCCTTCATAAGTCATTTTACATGCACATTGTATGGCTCATATCTTATTAAAGCTGAGTGAGATCATCAAGCAAGTAGTCCAAACCTCACATAGAACCAATTTTAGACCTCAGTTTTAGAAATTGCATTTCTATGGTTTACCCATTTTAGATGATTTCACCATTTTATTGGGACTAGAAATGTTAAGAACTTGCAAGACTTTCTGAGTCTGCAACAGGGAGGACCATGAGAAAGCAATCTTTCTTTTCCTTTGGTTCTTCTTTCAACATGATTTTCTCGAGAAAGGCATCGACAGCCCACATATATTAGACCAAACTAATTTCCATCAAACATCCACAAAAACTCTTGATTGCCACTCTTTCAAACCGTCTTTTGCGTCACTTCTGTGTTTTAGAATATTTCCTATGAAGAGTCCATGGTTCACAGCTAGGCAAATCCTTCCTCCCCAAGACTCATTCCGATTTTATCTGAGGTTGGGTCAGAGGAAGAGGTATGAGTTTCATATTCATGTACCATTTCTACGTTGACAACTAGTGAAATCAGAGAGTAAGACATGGAAACCAATGCATTTCCTGTAATGCAACTAATCACATTGTAGAAACCTGATAATTATCTTTGAAACTAGATTGTTTAGCACTTATGAAGTAAGCTTGAAATGTATTGAATTAAATTAAAATTGTGCTTGCTAAATGAATAAAATAACGTATGCTAAAGCAAATTCGACAGTTTTTTAAAACATACCAAGTAAGCTATATCTGAACTTGGCTTACTTGAAAATCTTCTAATCTTCCTTGCACCTTCATTTATTCGCACATTTGCTTATTCTTGATATAGGCTAGGTAACAATTTCCACCCGCTCACATCCCTGACTTCCGTTAAAACTGCTTCAAGGCATCTTCTCCAATAAATCTCCGGGTGAACTCTAAATTCATTCTGCCTAACACTATTTTGTATTTCCAAAGGACTTTATATCAAAGTCAGCAAGAGGTTATCCCAGGCTTGTTTGAATTATCTCCATTTATTTAATCATGTCTGAACTTCTAACTATATAATAAACTCATGAAGGTCAGGAAGTCTCTTTCAATTCCATTATTTATCCAATTATACCTAGTAGAGAATTGTATAAACACCACAAGACAGCAAATAATTGCTAAATGAACATTGATTAAATTGTTCAACTTTCTCTTTTTAAGAGAATAAAATGAAAACACAAGATCTTTGAAACAAGTTTTTTAAAATTGAGATGGACTCTGACCCTGGGAACAGAAGGAGGGAAGAAAAGATAAAGTCAAAGAAGTGTTGGGGACTCTGAGTTTTGCAGAGCAAAACAGGCCTAGGAGGACATTGTCTCTACCCTACTGTATCCTGCTAGGCTGACCCAACCAATGTAAATAGCAGACACTGATAGACGGGAAGGGGAGGCATGGGATCATGGTCTAATGGGATGCCACACACATAAATTCTTGTACTGAGGCCTCCTTGTATGTGTGAACCAGTGGAGTGTACCTATTGGGCACAAACTGGCCCAGGGCATCCCTCCAACATTAGGGATGAATTACCCCTGCCCACATATTGTGTTAACATATGGGGAAATATTGCCAATCTTGCTGTCCTGGCTGCCCTCTAGAGGATCTACTCAAAAAGTAGAATTATTTCTCTATTATTTCTTCTCTTGTCAAAAACTGAGAACGGGGAAGAGACTCAGCTCTGAAACCCATTTATTTTCAGCCTACAGGGAAAGGATTGCTTATGTTTACTGCCTGATGAATGACAACTTCCTAGTCCCTGCACTCAAAAGCCAATCATAAACACCAGCTCAAGAGGATGGCTGGTCTACTGTGAATGGAATAGTGTAAGTAGGCAAAGGGAATTTACTGTTTGACTCAGTGATCTGAAGGATAGTGATCAAACTGACAAATTGCCATAGGTGATTTTCTCTGAAGAATATTTAATAGGAGAGAATTTTAGGATCAAAGAAAAAAATCTATATTTCAAATTCTTAAAAGAAATCAAGAATCTATTACAAAGGAATGATCTGGGAAGTATATATACATATGTGTGTAATATATATATAGTAATACATACATGTATGTATGTTGTATGTGTATATATGTATGTATATGCATATATATACACATACACACACATATATATTAAAGTTTGCATATATAGAGAGATATAGATATAGATACATATACTTTAAAAACCAAAAGAGAATGATAACAGAGTAGATAAATATTGAAATAAAATTAATGGTCTAGAATACCAATAAGGATAATTGTTTAACAATACTGCTATGAACTGAATTGTGTTCCCCCCATTCATATGTTGATGCTCTAACCTCCAATGTGACTATATTTGGAGATAAGGCTTTAGGAGGTATTTAAGGTCAAATGAGGTCACAAGGGTAGACTATTATTACAAGAACAGAAAGACAGATCTCTTTCTCTCTACCATGTGAGGACATGCCATGAAGCAGCCATCTTCAAGCCAGGAAGAGAGTTCTCACCAGAAATCAAACACTGAGCAAAATTTTAAAAATAATGGAAAGTGAGAATGAAAGCTTAAGAAATAAGGAAAATATACAACTCTATGTGCTATTTATTTGAATTATAGTGGTTCTAGATGGAGAGAAAGGACCAAATGGAGAACACAGTTATATTAATTAGATGACTAGTCCTGAAAATGAGCTTAATGGCATAGGATGATATCTGAAGAAAACAAATATGGACTTGCAGCAGGCAAGCCCCTCCCCGTTAAGAAGAGGTACACAATACCTGATTGCAGCTAATCCTGTCAGAGGGTTCTTAGTTTAGGCTCTAATTAAATTTTTGGCATGTTTCTTAAAACACTAACCACGTGGGCTTGTGGAGTTCTCCAAACGGATTCTGTGAGGTAGGGACAATAGCATTGTTGGAAAAAATATTACTGATTTTTTTTTTTTCCTGAGGAAGATTTGTCCTGAGCTAATATCTGTTGCCAATCCTCCCCTTTTTGTTTGAGGAAGATTCTCCCTGAGCTAATATCTGTGTCAATCTTCTATTTCGTATGAGGTCGCTGCCACAGCATGGTCGCTGAGGAGTGGTGGAGATCCGTGCCTGGGAACCAGACCCGGGCCACTGAAGTGAAGCATGCCAAACTTAACCACCAGGCCACAGGGCTGGCCCCTCTTGATGATTTAAAAAAAATAATAATACATGACTTTATTTGGTTGATTAATACATTTTTTGTTCATTTCAATCTTTTGATGACTTTGTAAAACATTAAACTGAGGAAAATGATACTTACACATCAAAGACACACAGATATTTAGGATCAGGCTAAAAAATTATTAGGTGGTGCTCCATCCCCTGAAAAATTCCTTTGTGACCACTGCAGCATATGCTCTTGGCTTCGGTTAAAAAACATAGGTTGAAGTAACACTTTTGTTATCTTAACATTACTATGAAATCTCTGCTCAAAAATTTCCAATGATTCTCAATTGTGTTCAGAGAAAAATACAAAGTCCTCCTATGCCTATATGGATCTGCACAAGCCAGTGTCCCCTTCAACATCTCTTTGACTTTATCTCTTCCTTCATCCTGTCCCAGCCACATGACTCCTAGACCATGGCAGCTATGCACCTGCCTCAGGCCTTTGAACTTGCTGTTCCTATCCCAGGTGTTCTTCTCTGAGTCATATTCATAACTTTGCACATACTCAGCTTGTTAGATAGGTCTTCTTTACCTGTCCTAGTTCAATTTAAACATTTCCCCGTATATGTACTTGTTATCCCCTGCCCTGCTTTATTTATCTCCATAGCATTTATCAGCTTCCAATATATTCAATATGCCATGTCATCTACTTACTGTGGCCAACAGACTCTTAAGGTGGCCTCTGGGATCCCTGCCTCCTTATGTTCACTTATTTATCATGTTTATTGTTTGTCTTTTCCTACTAGACTGTAAGTTCCATGAGGGCATGAAATATTTTCTGTTTTTAGTCTGCTTTGTTTACTGAGGTATACTGAATAATTAGAGTAATACTTGGTATATAGTAGACACAATATATCATTGTTCCATGAGTGAATAAATGCTTCTTGACTGCCCCATGTGTGGATTTGTCTATTTGTTTTGTGTTACGGTTTATTCTGTGATTACAAACACCTGAGCCCAAAATTAATCATAGGGCTTATGTGCCTGGTTAAGGAAATTCATGGTTAAAAGGAATTAATGCTCAGGCAACACAAAGTACCACATTTTCACTGATGTTATACTTTGTTTGAGGTCTATTACTAATTTACGAATCTCCATTTTTTTCCCCCCAATGCCCACTATGGGCATTACAGAACAAATTTTTGGGGGCTTAGAAATAAAAAGCACACAAGATTAAAAAACAGAACTTCAAAAAAGGAAAACAAGGATGAATCAACGCCTGTCCCTTCCTCCCATATACTTCCAGGAACATAAAGGAAAGGCATGATTGATCAATCATAGAAGGAATATGGTCAATACACATACATTGCAGTAGTTTGTACTGTTGCCACTCCCCCACCTCCACCTTCCAGGAGGACATTTGGTAACATCTGGAAACATTTTTGGTTGTCACAATCGAGGGGAAGGTGTTACTGGCATCTAGTGAATAGAGGCTAGGGATGTTGGTAAACATCATACAATGTACAAGACACACAACACAGAATTATCTGGACCAAAATGTCAATAGTACCTAGACTGAGAAATCTTGGTATAACAGAATGAAGGTAGTACCATAGTTATAGGACTAGCACACAGGAATTTTCCAGTAAAGCTCAAACCACCAATTTTTGAACCAGCATCAAGCATCAACAAAGACATCTTCTGATTAACTGGGCCATCGAGGGAGGAGGCATGGTGACATCAGGAGTGTTTGGTGGCTCTATATGCCTAGGCCTCACCTCATAGGCCTCACTTATGAGTTCCCTCATCTCAAGTTTGAGTTTCTAGTGTTTCTCGTTCCATTTCTCTTGGTTTCCCAGTGTTGGCCAGTGGTGGGTTTGCTTCAAATTTCACTTAATCTTTAAAATAATTATTTTAAACTGTTACTGTCCGCATCTACGTGCCTGAGTGTAAAGATATGAATTCCCTGCTTTCAGATAAGGTTTAATTCAAGATGGTAAAAGCAGTTTGCACCACTCAGCAACTGTCTCTTCTTGGGTATAGACAGAGCTGACTCCTTCTAGAACATGAGTTCTCAAATGAAGTTGCTCATAGCAAGTTTACTTTTATTCACTGTCAATCCCTAGAGCCAAGAGCTGGAATGTTTTTACCATGAACTTGAAAGTAGTACCAGGGAGTGTTCATAGATAATGCTCAGCATTTAAAGATTTCTAAAATATGGAATAGTTCTTTCACTTTCAATTTATGATTCTGCACAGACTTTCTGGGTTTCCTATTTTTTTTAAAGAACATATCCTTTCAATATAAATTTAATGACAACTAACCAGGAACATTAGACTTCTAAGACTCTCACCTTTGACTTTATCCTCTGACATTCATATTTAAATAAAATGAGAGCCAATTAACTTTAGTTATGAGCAACACAGGTAACAAAGCCTCATCCTGTTTCCTATCAAAAACTTTCTCTTAATACAGCCAAAATTTGAAGCTATCTTGACTTGAACTCCAGGTCATATGATTCTGCTGGTCTCCTCTCTTACGGGATTGCTATTAACATAATTCTTCAGTTTCGTTTATTTTGCATGTTCAGTGATTTTATTGTAAATATATTTCAGTGGCAAAATAAAATATAGTAAAACAAATGAATTAAAAAAAAACTTTCTTTGAAAAAAATAAGAAGACTAGACAAACTGCTAGTCAGCTTAATAAAGGGAAAAAAAGGTGGACTGTAGTTTGGGGGAAGAAGAGTCAGATGGAAAAACATTTTAAAAATTGACAAAAGCAAAACAACTATTGAACCAGATAATTGTTTCAAAAGAAATTACTTTGGAAATCTAGATGAAAATCACAGTTTTCTAGAAAAACACAGCTTAACAAAATTGTCTCCAATAAAGACAAAAGTCTAAAATGGCCAGTTACCATAAAAGAAAGAAAGTTGTACAGAGTACAAAATCAAACCAAACAAAAATCTAGGTCAATTGGTTTATAGGAGAATTTTCTTCAAAAAGTAAGAATTGAGGGAAACCTCATCCCCAAACTACATCCTTCTCAATGGGGAATTATGGAGCCTTTCTTGATAATGCCACAAATAAAACAAGGATACCAACTATCTCCACTATTACTTAGATTTTCTTAGAGGTATTATCCAATCCAATAAGAAAAGAGAAAGCAATTAGAGGCATAAGAATTTGAAAGAAAGATGTAAAACTCTTTTTTTTTTTTCAGATAATACTATTATAGGTCTGGAAAACCCAAGAATCAACGGGAAATGTACTATAAACAATCAGATAATTGAGCAAAGTAGAAAATTATAAAATCAACCCCCAAATCAATGGCCTTTATATCAAAAGCAACGTTTTGTTACAAGATGTAATGGAAGAGAAAACTAACTTTAGAACAATTCATAAAACAGAAGAAATCCAGGCAACTGAAAAAGAAAAGCCTAAAACCTATACTTCTGAGAGACACAAGTCTAGTTTCAAGACTTGCTACAAATGGAAAGGTGTTCTTCATTCTTGAATTTAAAAAAATTAATAATGTTTCAATGACTGTCCTCCTCACTTCATAAATTTAATGTAGTCTTAATTAAATTACCATTTTGCCAAACTGAAATTAAACAAACCAAAAGAGCAAGAAAAGCCAGTAAATATCTTACAGTGGAGGGGGGTCTAGCTTTTCAGACATTAAAAGGTATATTTTCTATAATTAGTGTGATTTAGACACATAGACAGACTGAAGTTAAAGAATAGGAAATGCAGAAAAGCAGTTTGAAAGTTTCTTTAAAAATTAAATGTAAATTTACCATGTGGATCTGCAATTCCACTCCTAGACATATGCCCAAGAGCAATAAAATATGTATTATCTACACCAATACAAGTGTGTGAATGCTCACAGCAACATTATTCACAGTAACCAAAAAGTGGAAACAGTTCAAATGTCCACAAACTGATAAATGGATAAAAAATGTAGTATATCCATACAAAGAAATATTATTTGACAATAAAAAGGAATGAAGTACTGATATATACTACAAAATGAATGAACCTGAAAAATATTATGCTTAATGAAAGGAGCCAGACACTAATACCAAATATTATATGAGTCCATTTATATAAAATTGCCAGAAGTGGAAAATCTAAAAAGACAGAAAGTTGGTTAGTGGTTTCCTGGGGATGGAGAGTGATGGCAAATGGGAACAAGAGATCCTTTAGGAGTGATTGTATTTTGGTGATGTTTGTACATCTCTGTAAATTTACTACAAGTCATTTAATTTTACCCTTAACACAAATAAATTTCAAGGCATTTAAATTATACCTCAATAAAGGTATTTAATAAAATAATTTAAAAATCTAGACAGACCAAATACATTTGGAAATGTATTATAATATAAAGGTATCTTCTCAAAACTTCAGTGATGAAATGGTGAACTTTTAAAATTGGCGGTATTGGGAAAACTGGGTAGCACACTGAAAAAGATTAGACTGAAATTATTCTTCTTACTATATACACCAGAATAAATACAAAATGATTCAGAAAATATATAAACGTTAGGGGGAGAAAAGGCTGAATTCCTCTCTATTTTGGGCATTGAGAGAATTTCTAACCATTATTTAAAACTCAGATGCAATAAAGAAAAACATTAATACATTATAAAAAAAAGAAGAATCTAGGGGCTGGCCCAGTGGCATAGCAGTTAAGTTCACGTGCTCTGCTTTGGAGACCCGGGGTTTCACAGCTTCGGCTCCCGGGCGCGGACAGACACACTGCTTGTCAAACCATGCTGTGGCGGCGTCCCATATAAAGTAGAGGAAGATGGGCATGGATATTAGCCCAGGGCCAGTCTTCCTCAGCAAAAAGAGGAGGATTGGTAACAGATGTTAGCTCAAGGCTAGTATTCTTCACACACACAAAAAAAGAAGAATCTAAAAATTTTACAGTGTAAACAAGTAAAAAGACAAATGGATAACTGGGAAAATATTCTCTACTTAACATTACAAATGGTTATGAAACCTAATATGTAAAGACCTCCTAAAAGAATAAGAGAATACTGATAGTAAAATGGGCAACAGTTATGAACAGATTGTTCACAGAAAAAAAAAAAAAAGAAAATGAATATAAGTGCAAGACCCCAGCTCATAAGGAAAATACAAGTGAAAATGATGTCGAGATACCCTTTCTCCCTATCAAATTGGCAATAATCCTAAAGGTTGACAACAAACTGTGTGTAAGGCCAAGGGGAAACATTCTTATATATCGCTGGTAGGAAAGTCAAAAGTTCAAACCCTATGGGGGAGTGGAGAATTTGCCAATATCTTTCAAAACTACAAGTGCATTTACACTTTGATGTAGCGATCCTACTATTAGGGATCTATTCCAGTAATACATTGGCAAAAATATAAAAAAAGATAAAAGCACAAGACTATTCATTCCAGTGCTATATGTAAAAGCAAAAACCTGGAAAAGACCAAAATGTTTATCAGTAGGGACTGGTGACAAAAAAGGACTGCATATACTATGGTATATGCACATAAATAAGTATTATGCAGCTGTAAAAAAGGAATGTAGTATATTTCATATCTACGATAGTGGTTCTCAAAAGCTATTAATATTGTTCTCCAGGGGACCTTTGGAAACATATTTGGTTGTCACAATTGAGTAGGGAGGTGCTGCTAACACCTACTGAGTAGAGAAGATGGATGCTGGTAAACATCTTACAATACAGGAGAGCCCCTCACAACAAAGAATTATCCAGCACCAAATGTCAACTGTGTAAAGACTGAGAAATTCTGAACTAGGATAAACTGGCAAATGAGTGAATGTATGAAGAATGATACATAGACTATGCTACCATTACCTAATACCCCTGAGAGAGGATAGAAGTATATAAACTTATTTCATTATATTTTCTTGAAAAAAGAAAAAGTTACCCATTGGGAGAAATTAGACAAACATTAGGATGAAGGGAATAGGGCTGGAAAATAGAATTTTCTGAATACTCCTTGCTTGTGGATTTCACTTTAGAACTATGTAAATACTTTCACAATTATAAAACAAAACTAAATTTGTAATAATGAAAAGCAAAATAAAATAATGAAACTAATTTGGTATTTTGTTATTGAGCTAGTGGCATAATCACACAGATAGAAATTGTATTAAGTGAGTTTAAAACACAATAATTTAACTGCCCATCTTTAGCAATTTAAATACTATGGACAAAAATAAATGATTCCAAATTTTTTAAACTATTTTAAACATACTTTAAATATTCCAATTGGTGGTAAGGATAAAATATATACAAAATTAAATATATAAATATAAAATTTATATCTATATCTATAACAATTTCTTATAACACTAGGTTGTTTGTGTTGTGGTATTATACTAATTGCCTATTGCTGCAGCCAGAACTTAGCAGTTTAAAACAATAAATATTTATTATCTTACAGCTTCTGAGGGCCAGGAATCTGGGTGCAATTTAACTGGATGCCTATTCCTCATCTCTCTCCTAATGCTGCAATCAAAGTGTCGGCTGGGGCCACAATCATTAGGATCAACTCAAGGATGAACCATGAAAGGATCTATTTCCTAGCTCACTCACACGTTTGTTAGCAGGATTCGATTTGTCCTGGCCTGTTGGACTGAGGGCCTCAATTCCTCTCTGGCTGTTGGTGGCAAGTCTTCCTCAGTTCCTTGCCAAGCGGGCCTCACCATAGGACAGCTCATAACAGGCAGATAGATTCTCTCAGAGCAAACCCAGTGAGAACCAGAGAAAGCCAGCAAGACAGAAGCCACACTGTTTATAGCCTAACCTGGGAAGGGAAGTCCCATCCATTTTGCTGAATTCTATTCGTTAGAAGTGAGTCACTAGGTTCAGCCCACATTCAAAAGAGTGAGATGACACTAGGGGATGACTACTAGGGGATGACTACCAGCGGGTGGAGGTTTTAGGACAACATTAGAGTCTGTCCTCTACAGGTATAAAGCAAATGAGTGACTCTGTTTATATTATTGGTTATTGGGATTTGCAGCAGTGGAGGAAGAGATACCTGTGTAAGGTTAAAGACTAAGTAAAACTTTTGTAGTCCTGAATTTGAATTGGAAGGATGAATCCAACTAAACATACGTACATACACATATGTATAAATTTCCTATTTTTGTCCACCAAAAAAGGTCTAAAAACTAATGAGCACCCAAAGTGCCCAGATTGCACTCTAAATTCTACTTTCTACTAAAAGAAATAAGGTCCTTGGAGAAATAGTGGATTCTAGACCTGGGCAGGAAAGGTACAAAATTAGCTTGGATGAACTTGTTATAGCCGGAAGCAAGGCCACTACAGGTATCAAATGAATTTAGGAAACAACTTGAAGAGAATCCAACAGGCCAAAAGTAAGAAAACATGAGCATAAATCAAAATAGTAACTACATTGATTTCAAAGATATAAATTACATTTAAAATCATGAGTTCATAATGCTATTAGAAAAAATCTCAGCTCTCTTTTCTAAGGAAAGCTCGAGAACTAGCTCATCATTTTGAAAACTGATAAATAAAAGAATCAAGTATATATTATGCTTTTCATGTTTGAACTTTAGGATAACCCAGTGGTTCTCAACTGGGGGCAATTTTGCAATATCTGGAGACATTTTTAGTTCTCATGACTGGAGGAAGGCTGCTACTGGCATCTGTGGCAAGAGGCTAGGGATGCTACTAAACATCCTAGAATGCACAGAACAACCTTTCAAAACAAAGAATTATTCGCCCTAAAATTATCAACGGTACCTGGGTTGAGAAACCTTTGGATAACTAAATAGTTGAAGAGATGAAAATTTTCTTTTAGAGGTATTCCAGTTAATAAGTGAAGTAGGAATGTTTAAAGTAAAATGCCACCTTTTTGCAATCTTCAATAAAAGGTGGATTTTGGCATTGATCATCAATGGCTGTTAATATCACATAAACATGAAAGAGTACAACCATCCACATAATATTATAGTCAAAAAATTGAATCCATGTGTGATGGAGGAACATAATACGTGGCACCAGCCAAATGCAATTTGCTAAATCCATACAGTGAGAAATTCCCTTGGACAGATATTTCAGTTTCTTTAATAAGCAATTTGCAAGGAAACAATGAGACACATTAACCAATTGAAATACATGGAATGTATTAACACAAATAAGCAGAAAATAATTTATAAGATCATCAGAAAATATTAAAAGAAACTGAATATTTGATTAGGATATTAAGAAAGCATTTAAAACCTTCCAGGTGTGACAATGATATGGTGGTCATATTTTTAAAAAGCATTCTTATCTTTTTAAAATATAGGTTGAAATTGTTACAGAAAAATGATATGATGTTGATCGTTGCTTCAAAATAATCTAGAATGGAAAAAGAGGGTGTGTGTAGGACTATAGATGGAATAATTTGAAGCTATGAATCCATGATACATTCTTTCTATTTTTGTAAGTTTTTGAAATTTTGAATGAAAATTTTAAAAGTTTACAAGTTCTATTATTCATTACTATAGTCTTATTAATTAAAAACAGATGATAAAATAGCAAGAAAATATTCTATAATGTGTATTGACTTGAAACAAAATTTAGCCTTATATCTGCTTTAATATAGCACATATTTAGCACATATAGCACTTTAATATAGCACATATACAGCATTTTGATCATACTGTATATAATTTTGAATATTAGTTTTTAACTTTCTTTTTATATTAAAATAAGTTTTCTCATTACTCATTTTCAAGAGTCATTTTATTGTTAGAAAATGGTCCATTAAATAAACGTCATTGTTAGTTTACTTTTCAGCCCCTACTTACCATTTTTTTCTACTTTTTTCTTTCTACTTTCTACTTTTCAGTGTTATAAATAGTAGCGAAATGAACACTTTTGCATATAATAGAATTTCTTACCCAAACTCATTCATTTTAGGGCATATAGGTCTTGTATAAATCCATCTCTTTGGAATAATTCCCAGAACTTAAATAACTGAATATAAGGTGCCATCATTCTAAAGATTATCGAGACATAAAGACACACAACTCTCTGCAGAGATTAAGAAAGTGTTTGGCTGCAAAGAATTGAGCATTCTATAACAATTACTTAAATAAGAAGTGTTTTGTTTGTCTCACATAATGTAAAGTTCAAGGCTAGTACAGTGGCACAAAGATGTAGTTAGTAACACAGATTCTTCCTATTCTGTTCTGCCATCTTTAGTGCTGCCTCATGGCCAAGATTCGTTAGCTGTAGAACCATTATCTAGGGACGGAGTGGAAGGGGCAAAACCTTCTTTCAAGGCTTTGTACGTAGATAGGCAAGTAATTCCTCGCAGACTTTTGCTGACTTCTCATTGGTGAGAACTGTGTAGCCAGTTCATGCCTGGCTAGAAGCTGTGTAGGAAAATACAGTGTTTAGTTTTCTAGCTTCTACAAAAGAGATGATACTTAAGAGTGGATGCTAAGTGACCAAATTCAGGGTACATGAGCTCCACCCACATGGTTCAGCAATACCAAAGTGGTAAATGGCATCCAATTTTTGGTACAACCATTCACATTTCGTGAATAATTGCATACAACCATTCACATTTCATGAATAATTACATATAAGATGCTATATTGTTTTTAAGTTGCACTTATTGGGCTGTTAATGAGATTAAATTTGTTTTTCTTCATTAATTTTATTATATCTCTTCTAAATTATCTATTCATGTATTTTGCCATTACCTAAATAGGTGTCTGTATATTTATTCAACAATTTATATCAATAATTTTGGGATAGCCTGATGTTACAGTCATTGAGAGGGTTAAGAACTCAGAATCTGAAGCTAAACAGCCCTTATTTCATGTAATGGTCCAGCCCTTAATAATCATGCGAACTTGGCACACTGTGGGTACATAGCAAGCATTCTATATGTTTTAGATTGTTGTTGCTGTTGATGATGATAAAATAAGCGATCACTGGAAAGTTGAATTGGAGAAGAAAAAAAAATCTTTGAAATACCTTTTCGCTCATCCTCCACGGAGAGTTCTTTAACTCTGAACATTTTGTTCTACTCCTCGGGCTTCAAAAGTTCTTCATAATATGTCTCATTATATAATGAGCTGATCTCAACTCACTGTTGCTTTGAATAGCATCAGATAAACTCTTTAGCACTAAAGTGTTAATAATAGACATAAGGTAATTCATCATTCTCCTATGGAATATTTTAATTTTAACCAAAACCAGTTCCTTATCCCAATGGAACGCATATTTCACAATGTGTGATGTCTCCGTTAGCCACTTTCCAATGGGCGAAATATTTTAGCAAAGGAAAATTTCCAGAACCCATCAAATAACACCTTAGAGATGATTGTATAAATTGCCATTCCTGTTGATATGAATTTCTTGAGGTTATTCAACAAAAAATGCATCAGAACAAATAAATGTTTGGGGCATTTGCTATAAACTTGAGGAAATTCCAGCCTTAATTGCGTACACACTCTTGGTGTAAGTCATGCTATATTTGGCTATAGACCAAGGGATGCCTATAGATGGCGGAGGCAAGTGTTAATGAGTCCATTATTAGTGTTAGTTACAATATTAAAATATCTTCAAGCTCCAGGAGTGCAACTAATATATTCTTTTTTATTTTAGATGCTTGATATTTTAAGTGGAATATGAAACATCTTTGAATCACAGTGGCAGATTCTTGAGGATGATTAAGCATGGTGTCTATTAAAAACCTATGCTAATTACAAAAAGACCTGTGCTAAATAAAACTGCATTCACACAGTGAGAAATTTACCATTTAATAATCTTCAAATATTTTCATTTATGGTTCTTAAGTTTTTCTTCTTCTTTCTTTTATCTGTTCCAACTAACACAGTGTCAGGGACAGCTTGGTGACATAGTGGTTAAATTTGCGTGCTCCGCTTTGGTGGTCCCGGGGTTCGCAGGTGCAGACCTGCACACTGCTCATCAAGCCATGGTGTGGTGGCATCCCATATACAAAATAGAGGAAGACTGGCACAGATGTTAGCTCAGAGACAATCTTCCTCAAGCAAAAAGAGGAGGATTGGCAATAGATGTTAGTTCAGGGCCAATCTTCTTCGCCAAAAAAAAGTAACACAGTGTCTGAAAAGTAAGAAGCAAGTTAGAGATCTTGCAGTTTCACAGACAAGCTTCTGGTAAGAGCTGTCTATATTTACTTTCTCCATTTTCTGACCTTTTTATACAATTCTCAGCTTAGACATTAATTTAGTCCATCACTCTACTTTAAAATTGTTTCTGATGGTCACCAATCAAACCCATTTTTCTAAATCCATCATATTACTTGGCCTCTAAGCAGCATTCACTATTGTTGACACATTTTCCCTTGGCTTCTTGGTCATTTCTCTTTTGTGATTCTTTCTTTATGTCAGGCAGCCTATTGTATGCCTCATTTGGAGCCTCACCTTACCTACTGATTGCAATTTCTCAAGACTCAGTCTAAAAATCTCTCTTCTTTCCATGCTGTACTATTTCTCTAGGTAATCACACACGTACTAATTAACACCTAGAAGCAGAAGCACAACAAATTTGTATCTCTAGGCCAGTTCTCACTCTTAACTTCAGACGTCTATATTCACTGCGTCCTTGACAATTTCTCCTGGATGTCTCAAAGGCATTGTGATCTCTGCATGGTCTCTATGTATGTCTCCTTTCAAACCTTGTCTTCTCATGTAATGGAACCTCTATGCATCTAGTTATTCACATCAGTGATTAAGAGTCAACCTTGACATCGTCTCCTTATTTTCTCTATCCAATTTATCAAAAATTTTCTCAGATATGCCTGTTAAATACTACTCAAGCTCATTTACTTCTGAACATTTCTATCACTAACACCATTTTCTTAATCCAAACCACCATTATCTCTGTCCTTAATATCTACAATAGAGACTTAAATCATCTGCCCACATGTATCCCCCAGGCTCCCCTATAGTCCATTCTCTAGATTTAGCCAGAGCAATACTTTCATCACATTAATCTGATAATGGTATTTGAGTATAGTTATGGGCTCCCCTTTTCTCCTAAAAACATTGAGTTACTCCTACGAACCTTTCATTGCAATTATCAACTAGCCCCTCACATTAGTCTGTTTCCTTGCAATCTCAGGGCATTTGCCTTCTCCTGTACTTTGGATTCTCTTTTTATTAATTTCCACCTATTTTTCAAATGTCTGATATGCATATATCATAAGTATATATATATATATATATATATATATATGCTTTTTAACTTTTCTTCTCTCTTTTTTTGTTATAAATTTATAATTCCTTATAAGACTATTGATGAATGCCTGTGTCTCCCATTATTCTTTAAGTTTCATAAGGACAGGGACCATGTCTGGTTTAATTTATTCCTAGCACCTAGCAAAGTGCTTGGACCTTGTTAGTATCTAAGAGGTATTTGTTGAAAAAATAACAAATAATTTCAAGTCATGTTTCCTACCTTAATTCTATATTCATGTATATTATCTTCTTGTAAAACTACTGCATTCATCAAGTTAAATATTTATTCCTTTGGGAACACTCTTCCTGAAGTGGAAAGAAGTACAGGTTTTCATGTACACGTAAACACACGCAACAATAATCTATCAACATAGCATGCAGAGAAAATTCTCCTGTATTGATAGCTTGAAGTTAAAATTCTTAGAGAAGTATGAGATAGTTAAGGTCTATTTTGAACATGAATCTTCCATGTGAAGCAGTTGACCTGTTGATTTAACATATATTTTCACTTCAGATTATGTGATAGGGCTGTCAGCTTGCCATGGGGAGAGAACAGTGGGGAAAACACTATATTTTTTACATATGTAATTTTTACTTATGTTTTGAAACCAAAGTTCAGCTGAATAGATGGAATTCTTTGCCTATGGCCATATAAATCAGTGTTACTAGTGTACAGAATCTTACAAACCATACAATGTTTAAAAAAGTGCGGAAGACAAGCACAAATTTGCCAACTATGGATGTTAAAAACGCCCACATTCCTTGTTCAATAACCACATTAGCAGCAAAGGAAGGATATATTAACACCCAAAAAATCAAAAGGACATACGGATAGACCTTTCAACCAAATAAATCTAGCTTTTTCTTAAACTGTGATGAGTGTCCTTATTTTTATCATTTCATCTCGGCCTGTTAAAATTGCCATCAGGACACTGGCTCCAGTCCCTAATTTGACATTTGGGAATCACTCATATAATGTAAGTGAGAAGGACTTTTAACCCACAGTAAAATATTTCCCTTTTCCATTCTTAGTAACAATTTTATGAATCATTCTACTCTTTTCAGGAGCAAGTTCCAAATAATTTGAGTATCGATTGGATAAGTGTTTAAAACCAAGAAGAAATGTTAAAGTCGGTCTGTGTATTGTCAATAGGAAACACAGGTAAAGCATTCCTTTAATGGAAGAATCAGAATAGTTAACAGTAGACATAACTAACGCATGCTCTTAGGGGAAGTTTCGTCATTGATACTGTTAAAAAAGCAAATAAAGTTTAATTGCCTTCTGATTAAGTGGAATTCCTTTAATGTCTTTGGACTCATCAGTATGCCTCAAGTCTCTGGTGTACGTTTAAGCACATAGTGTGCTGCTTACCAAATACATATCGATTACTGTGGATAAGGAGTAGACACAGTTAGGGGAAAAAGAACAGAGAGCTAAATTAATTCTCTACTGGGTGGGAAAGTTTAACAATGTCATTCCCCAGGCTTGACAGTAATTTTATTTAAGGATTTTTATAAATAACCTAAAAGTGGGAGTACACAGTAAATTATCCAAGCTCTTCTAAGCACAGGAATGCTGACTCAGTGGGAGTAAAGTGCAGCAAGAACTCATGAAGCTGTGTGGGATAAGACAAATGGCAATTGAGCTCCAATGTGGGCAAGAGTGAAGTAAAGCATTTAAAGAACAATTCCAGATAATAGATCATGAGATACCATCTATGATCCAGGAAAATGATCTAAGAATTACAATATGCTCTTTCATTCAGAAAAGTCTTTGCCAAAACTTCACTCACTGTGGACTCCTTAAATGTTGGCAATTCCTTAGAAGACCATAAGATTACCTCTTTTCCTTCCTATACACTAACCAAGGTAATCTGCTTCCAAACCTGTGGTTTTATTGCCATACCTAATGGATATTTCCCAATTTTCTTTTTTTTTTTTTAGTGTTCTTGTTTTTGGCTGGTCAGCATTCCATTCCTCTTCTTTGGTAACAAATTCCAGTTTTCCTTGGGGGAACTATTGCCTTCTCTGCTCTTGGCCCAAGTGTTTCTAGATGAATTTGATGCTACCTGTATCTCCAAAGGGGCAAGAATAGCCCATGACAATCAGCAAATCCTGTACCCTACCCAAGGTTATTGGTTCAGGGAGAAGCGAGTAATCCAGTCTGAGTAAAGGAGATGTGAGATGTTTGATGGAGATTTCGGGAGAAGAAAAGCGTTCTGTCTTTCCTAGGTTTTGGTGACATGAAAATATGGGTCCTAGACAGTAGTCTTTGTTGAGAGAAGCCTGAGGCTGATAGCAGCCATCAAGTGTACCCTGAAAATGGAGCCAACCCACAGGAAGTAACAGAGACATGACATCTCTGGACCCTAAATAAGTTTGTACCTGAAAGTAGCCCTATATATTACATGAGTGAAAAATGATTTTTTCTACATTAGTTTGAGTTGTGTTTCTGTCACTTACAATAGAAATAAATGCTGACCAATATAGAACACGCACTGAGATATACTTGAGAACTATTTGAAGAACAAAGCTCCTTTTGAAATCCAGTCATATTTCCAATTGCATTGTTTCCTCCAACTGGCTTTTCATAGTAATGTCATAAATTACACATTCAAAACTGAGCTCACTGCTTGGTCCCCCAAAGTGTGTCATTTTTCTTATCTTCTGTATTTTAGGGAGTAACAATGACATAATCTTACACATAATCACCAAAGTCTTAGGAGTCATTTTCATTTTCTTCTCACTTAATCCGACATTTACTGAATTATTCAATTGCAAGACTTTATGTTCATAATTGTAACTTGTATACGTTTTATCTCTTCTCATTGTCACTTCTTTAGTTCAGTTATTATTTCTTCCCTCTCCCAACTGGACTTTTTCTCCGTATTGCAGGCCTGTTCTTCTCCATATGAATTATTAATGTGATTTTGACAAAATAGAAATATTATATTATCACTTCCTTACTTGAAATATTTCAATGGCTTTCCAGGACTGTGAAATTAATTTTAATTGTTTTTCCTAACACCTTGGAAACTTTATCCTCAATCACTCCCTAATTCTGTTCAAGTCTTGTGCCACATACCCATGCACGCTACTCCCTGGGCACTCTGAACTGTTTGGAGTTTCTCAAGCAAATGAAGTTTTCTTGTACAACGTACTTTTGCATTTAGAATTTTTGTTTTGTCTTCCTGGAATGTCTCCTAGCTTTCCCATTCCTGGCAAATATCTGTTCACCAAGGAGAACTCAGTTTTACTGAATATTTCATATGGACTCCTCCTCAGGATATTTGATGCTGTATGATGTTCCTCTTCAGGGGCTGTATAGTATTCTGTAAAACTTCTTTGTACTTCTGGACACTGTGGTGTAATGATTAAGTTTCTTGTATAATATCAGCAATACATGGACTGTATCTTATTAATTTTTAGAGTACACCACCATAAAGCAGGTGCTCACTGTCATTGGATAAACCCATCATACATGGATGAATTAATGAAAAGCCCTTTCCTTTTTCCAGCTAATCTTATCATTATTATACTAAGCATCTCAACTAAAAATTTTAATCTAATTCAAAATATAGGGTCACATGGGGCCAGTCCCATGGCCTAGTGGTTAAGTTCGGCATGCTTTGTTTCGGTGGCCCCAGTTCAGTTCCCAGGCATGGACTTACACCACTCGTCATTGGCCATGCTGTGTTGGCTACCCACATACAAAATAGAGGAAGACTGGCACAGATGTTAGCTCAGGGTGTATCTTCCTCAACGACAACAGCAAATATATAAGATCACATGGAAAAACAAATGCCCAGATTCTGGGTCCAGAATCCTTGCTTTTTCTGCTATACCTGTGTTCCTCTGAAAATAAGGGCAATGAAGAGAAATGAAGCCTTGTAGAAAATATTAAGTATCCTAGAATCAGGAAGGAAATATTATTAAATATTCATTAAATTTGTATTTGGTATTGATAAGAAAACAATCATTTCATTAAGAAATAAACATACTTACTAATTCGTATCTAGTATTCAAAGGAGTTCCAATGTTTTAAAATACTTGGTTAATGTTCTGTTTTTCTCTAGTTCACATTATCCATTTATTGTCTATCAATCTATCTATCTATCTATCTATTTATGCTTGCAATTTCCAACCAAACACTATGTCTGGAGTTATATTAAAGAGTTTAAGATTTAATTAGTAATATGAAATACTCATTTCTATTAAAAAGTATTGTGGCACATATTATTCTTTGTACACATTTCGCCAAACTACCACTACAAGATTTCAGGTGCAGATGAACTTCGCCATTCGCACATAAAAATTCCAAAAATACTCAGTGAAGATAAATCAATTCAGCGGAAGACTTTTTGTATGATTGTTATCATAAGGTAAGCTCAGCTTGCAGTTTGTCACTTACATAAAGAATGGCTTGCAGAAAGCTACTGTACACATTTAATATTTCCAACTTATTCCAGTGACATTTTAGAACTCTCTAAAGCATTGGCCTTCAAAAGTTTTAGTCATATGTCCCATACAAAGATTTGAAAACTAGGTAACCTCTTTCACTTTTTAAGTTGATGCCTAAGATTATTTTATGTTCAAATTACTGTGAAAATGTTCTTTTGGCTTTTTTGGCAAATTGTATATGGTATATGCTTTAAAATTTATATTTTATTAAACTTTCAAGGGGCAGATTTATCTCACTCAATTTTGGGAAAATGGTAAAACCCGGCCTCATTGTCAAATCATTCATCCAAATTAGACAACTTTCTCTCAGAAAAAGTAAGACTATTTTTTTTTTTTAATGAAAATCAACTTATGGCTTACGTCCTTGTGACAACATTCTCGCTATTAATTCTAATTCTTACATAGGGAGAGAGAGATAGATTAAAAAATAAATACACATTTGGCATATATATGTGTATACACAAACACATATACACACATACGCATACCAAGAAAGTGTTGGTAGGAAGTATTAAAGAAGCAGAATCTTATTTCATTCTAGTTATAAGCAAGAAGTATGTACCCAGTATTAAATAAGACTCTGTCCCTTTCAATATTTATTAACACTTTCTTTGCTTTGCTCCTGGGACTATCCTTCAGACACAAGGCATTCTCCAACTGCCTCTTTGCTTGGTACTGGGAGATTTTTATAGCTCTTGTCAGTGGAAAGATAGCTGAGTGAAAGGTGCATCTTTCTTCTATAAAATGGGTGAGCAGCAATTGTGAAAGAGGATATGGGGAAAAAAATCTGCCACCAGTAGATAGTTTCCAGGTAGGTCAGTTTAGGAAATAGTACATGTGGATCTAGAAATTCAATCCCTTAAATCTATCCACGCCCTTGGAATGCCTGAGCCTTCTTCCTGCACTATGAAGAAAGGCATTCATTTGTATGAAGACCACTGTCTTAGAGAAGGACCTCAGGCAGGACACCCCATTTTCCTTAAGAATGGGAATAGGAGAGAATATATGAACAGAAAGTTATGAGTGCGGTGTGAGAAAAATAGGATGTGTTGAAAGCTATAATATTATATTTTGAGGAAATAAGAACAGGGGAAGATCAAAAAGAATCAGCAATTCCATCCTGAAATCAAAACAGGTTGCTGAGCCAAGAGGAAGATTCCCTTCCATCTCACCCTTGCACCAACATTAACAAATCTAAGAATACCTAAATTTTTAAAAGTCAAACACTATACCAATAAAATATTCTCATTAGGAAGTGGAGTGTCTGTGTAGTAAAGGAAGATAATATACTGCCTATGTAATACTTTGATAAGTTTGCCTATCCATTTTTAATTCTTCATTCCCATAAGACCTTCAGCCATATTGCCATCAATTAAGGGAAGCCATGGCAGACGTTAAAAGACAAAAAGAGAATTCCTTGGCTTCTGGACTTTCAAAAGCTAAAGTCCTAACACAAACAACAGGATTGGAAAAAAAAATTTCCAAGCCACTGTGACGCTACAAAAAGAGTAGATAAACCTCTCTCTACTCACCTTTGAGCTGAGACATGCGGAGCATCTGAGAGAAGAACAAAAGAATTAAGTCAACTTTGGAAAAGCTGCCTGAGAAATGGCCTTCTACCTCATGTTTCTACCCTCATCTGAGCTTCATGAGAAGGGGAGCAATAGAATCCCTAGATAAGTTTTGGGACTCTAGAGCAGAGGATACCTTCGCCTGGTTTCAGGACCTGCAAGATCAGGTTCTAGAGTTCCCTACGAATTCATACGAATATGTTGCTGCAGCAATAAGGTTACATATAATTGTGTATTGTGTCTTGATGTGAGATCACCCTACTGAGCTTCCTATAGAGCCGAAGTGGTTTAGGATAACATCCAAAAGCTCCCTGTGGAGGACACAGAGCTGCAGGAAGTAACATCCAGCATAGGATGTTGAACACGTAGAGTGAGGGGTGGACACTCTGTCAGAGCCCAGATTGGAAAAAATGTCTTCCCAGTGCCAGAGTATAGCTCTTGCTGAATGAGGATGAGGGGAATAAAGAAGCTGCAAAGGATACCAAAATGAGCCAATAGTGAGTAAGAATCTAACCACCTTTCATAGGCCTTTGATGTGATTCAGAAACTTACATACAACTTTGGAAATAAAGAGAGAACACAATAACACTTAATGTCTTAAGAAACTAATGAATTCTTTTAATTTATCAATAATTGACTAATTTTGTTTCACCACCTGGCTAAAAAGAACTGGTGGTAGAAATTAATTAGAGTAATGAAAACAAGTTAAATATTTTGCACACCACAATTGATATATCTTCACAACCATTGGTACACAAAATTAACATAATATCTGCCATTTACTGAGCACTTACTCTCCAGGTTAGGTGTTCAGTGCTTTGCCTGTATTATTTTACCTTCAAAACAACCCCACAACTTAGAAATTGTTACTACAGCATTCCCGTTTTAAAGGTAAATAAAGTTTAGTGACTTGCCTGAGATTACTAAGCCAATAGGTGGTAGAATCAGGAATTAAACTCAAGTATAGTCACAACAATCCTACTTCTGAAAACCATACCACATATTCATGAGCAAAAGGAATATACTGCCTCACTGATGAGTGATTGAGTATACACACTGAAGCTGAATTGAAGGTTTTCTGTCCATCTCCTACCTCAAGTGACCTGGTCCTCCAGTTTTAGGGATTCTTAGCCTTGGTGTTTTTCACATTTTAAGCCAAATAATTTTTGTTGTGATGTGATATCCTGTGTATTGTTGGATGTTTAACACTCCACTCACCAATGCCAGTAGAGCCTCCACCCCCAGTTGTGACAACTAAAAATGTCTCCATCGTTGTCAAATGTCCCCTGAGGGACAAAACTGCCCCTAGTTGAGAACCGCTGATTTACATTAAAAGTGGCTGAGGAGACACTCAAATGACCTTTTCCTTTATTTGCTATCCTGATTCTAGTTTTGAGATTTTTTGTGACCTCATAATTGATGTTGAAGACTTGAATTCAAGTAATGAGAAGACTTGAAGGCATTTCTACAATTCATGGAAAGAAACTGCATCATAAGACATGTTTTCAAGTTTTATTTTTCAACCATTCCTTTACTGAATTGCTTTACGGCTCAGCTGAAAATTCTTAGGCGGGTCAATTACACTATGCATAGTCTCTCATTTCTAAAATAAAGATCATAATATACACTTTATATAATATGATTAGGAGTTTAAAATGAAACAATGAACACAAAACTTGTTTAAGTGCAAAGCCAGGAAACCAAAACCATATTCATCTTGACCAGAAGCGCAGGGAGAAGAAAAAACAAAGACCAATGAACTGTCAGAGAGAAATTTGATTCATGACCTCCTCCAGTTTTAATTCCTTTATTTCCTCCATGTGAACATCTCTCCCTAGGTAGTTCTGATTTTCCATTTATGTGGAAATGTATGTGATTAGGAGAGACATTGATAATTTCAAACAAGACAGAGTGTTGAAGGAAAGATATTAAAAGCAATACTAAAATGATTGAAATGTCCTCCAAAGTGATGAAAACATGCTGTGTATTTTTATGGACTGCTACAAAAAAGAATACTCCAAGCAGGAACTTTAATAGGCTATAGATCACTTAATAAAGTCAAGTATGTTGCAAAGTGGTTGAGTTACACTAATGACCATAACACATACCCTGCCCTCCAGGCAGTGTCAATGATTCTAATCTAATGATAACTAGAATCCTAAAAATAGGAAAATCATCTCTCTTTGAAGATCAATGCAAAGGTTATAGATAATTATATAAAATCAGTTACATTAATTATATATGTATATAATATCACTTATGGTATTATATACTTAATATAATTGATCTTATATAATTATATAATGCCATAAAAAGTGAAATTAAAATTGAGTCAGACTTTGATGTTAGGAAAAAGTAAATTTCAGACCAATGGAAGAGAGATTAGTTTATTGTAGAAATCATTACCTTCAGAAATGACATGCACATAAACAAACAACAAGATTCCAGAAAGCTTTAGATGGATTCAATGGGTAAGTCACAATACACAATCTTTAGATGATGAAATATAGTAAAAGACAAAAGAAGTAAAAACGTTATACCTTCAATCTTACCAAGGCTTTGCTTTCTGCTATTAGTCCTATAATGATGAGTGATACACAACTGTTTGCTGTATGTGACATGTTGACTATGAAGGCAATATTTTATTTATATAGACAATCATTCTGTCAACTGTTTCTCTAAACTTGTAAAATAGCAAACAAAGTTTAAGGACATAGACTTAATGTAACTTGCAATCAGTTCTTGGCACAACTACAACAAAGAGGTTTTTTTTTTTTTATTATTATTAGCTAAGAATCCACACAAAGTATAACGACTTAAATATTAACAGAAATAATTGATCTGTACTAACAACTTGTATGTCTGGTTTATAGGATTAGAAAGAAAATTATGATTATCTGTTTTGACAGTGACCTGATTAGAAAGAACTCAGGGTATAATAAGTTTGCAAAGAGTATCCCTTTTAATTAAGATGACCTTTCAACAATACTGACCTGTTACATTTCCAGTTGGCTAAATATGATGAATTTTTATGAATTTTTGATCAAGCAAAATGTTTAGGATAGTTAAAGAAATTAGAACTATCAATGGTATTTTTAAACATGAAAAGTCGAGGTTATTAAATATGCCCTTCTGAGCAGGCAAGCATGAGAAGTTTTAAATATGCTTTGCATTTCACAGGAGCTTCATAATATCCAGAACTCTATTTGTTGACTCATGCAAGAAAACAAAGTAATTGTATTATCTCAACCCCACTGACTTTTTAAGCCATAGTATTAGAGCTATTATACCCAATATTTGAAAAAATATATATTAAAAAATAACCGAGTTGCTTTGAGGAAATTAGGGCATAACCTTTTCATATAAAGGAATGAAAACTCGTTGAATTGGAAAAAAGTATACTTCTCATAGGGGCATTTACCTCACCAGATAAATGTAAAACATTAACATTGTTCTTGTAAAGTTATCAAAGTGATTAAAAAGAACATAAAAAGTACATTCCAAAAATTAGTTGGATCATGTTTGATAGAAAACAGAAGGCCAGAATACTTAATGAATATCTATTTTAGATTTTTTTTGTTTCTATGAACCATTTAATATTATCTTAGTCCCTTTTTGAACATTTTTCTGCCCTGAATATAATAATGAAATAAATAAGCACATATTTAGTGAGCATTTATACTATATCATTTTTCCTTTTAATTTCCTCCAAATGGGAGCAAAGGAGAAACTATGTAGAGGTTATTAAACGACTATAAATAACAGTATACTGTAAGTATAGCTACTCTATACGTATAGCAAGTTTATTATCAAGTTGTTATGGAGATTTAAACCCTTGTAACCGATGTCACAGTTACTGTATAAATGGCATCTTTTACTAAATTTCTTAAAATTAAAGAAAGCTAGGTTGAAAATTGTAATTAGTATATTCTTATTTCAGAATCTGTGAAATATAATTTACAAAGTGTATCCAAATATATACAAACTATGAAATGAATAAAATTTATGTATTTCAGTAGTGTGATAAATATTGTTAGAGCATTGAATAAAAATGTCAGAAATAATCTTGACATAGATTACACAATACAGAAATTAATAGAGTAGTAATGTGAATTTAAAACAGCACTTTAAAAAGTGCTTATTTTGTGGAGAGGGTAGAAATAAAATATACGTTGAATCTAAAAGCTACTTTTTCTATCTTGATAATGATAATTAGAAAAATATAAATTAAAGAAATCTTTTCAAAAAATAAAGGTTGTTATTAACATAGGTACAAGAAAAGACATATCAAACTGTGAAGCCTTTACGTAGAAAATACTTCTTCATTCCAGGAAGCATGGACCATTTTCCAAAAGCAGGTCTCCTTTATAGCAAGGACACAATCTCAAAACTTTCTGAAAAGCACAAAATATAGGCTCTGTTATGTGAACATAATGCAACAGAACTAGAACTTAATAAGAAAAGTAAACCAACTTATCTTCCCAATTACAAGCCAAGGAACGGTCCTGCAAGTTATTTGAGACGGAGTAACTCAAACTGCTCTTACAGGGTCTATAGAGAGTAAGGAGATAAGACAAAATTGCTAAGTTCATGATCTTCAGACTCAGGCTGAGCTGATGTGAAGCTGAAGTTACTTGACCTTTTCAAGCCTAAGATGCTGTACCTATAGAAGGGCAGTAAAACCAGGACCAAACTCAGGATGGTGAGAAAATTAGAGATAATTCACCACTTAAAGTTCCTAGCAGTCCTATGTCAAAAGATTTACAATGCTAACCTCGTTTTTTTCTTCATCTTCCCTTTCTCCTTCCTTTCCACCTCTTCCTCCTTCTCCTTCATCTACCATATTTGCCTGTTATGGAATAAAGCCAAATATGGCCAAACATGGAAATAATCATAGCTATATGTATTTATTTGCTCTGCTATCTAAAAGAAAAACTGAAAATCTTCATTCAATTCAGGAGCTTAGGAAAAAGTAACCATCTTGGAGGAAGAAATTAGTTAAATAAATAAATCTATTGAATGAGAATTCATATTATACTAATAATTACTATTTCCAAAAATTAGTCTCTAAATTCAATGAAACAACAATCAGAATCCAAACAGGATTATATTTGGAAGTTCTCAGTATTAGTACGTTAAAAAAGATATGGACTTTCTTGAAATAGCAAAAGTAATAGTAAAAACAATAGCAGCACTACTATATCATATACTTCTAGAGGCCGGTGCTGTGCTGTTTTACGTAGATTATCTCATTTAATCCTCAGAACAAATGTACATAGAAGGCAATATCATTATTTCCATTTTACACATAGGGCAATTGAGACAGGGAAAATTTGAGTAGTATTTTGAATGTCACAGCTAGTACAAAATGAACCAAGCTGGCAGATCCCAGATTGTGCTCTTAAAAATGATACTGTACATCTAAATATAGAAAGTGATATCTGCTCTATGAAATAATCAGTTATTCTGTAGGACAGTAATTAAAGTAATGAGGCACTGGCAAATGAGAGAGGGATGAAATTGAATATTCTACAAACAAGCCCGAGAATATATTAAAAATCATGTGTGAGAGATAGCATGCATGGGAGTGCAGAGTCTACTGGGGACAAAAATTAGGAATAAATTTCTTTTCTAGTGTTTACTAAGGAATTAAATATTTGCTGTGAAAATAATTTTATTTTGGACATTGGTCGCTCAGAATGTTAACACCTAATAAACTAAAACTCAGCAGCTCCTGTCTTGAACCTTGCAAATCAGTACCAATTCAGCAGTGAGGAATTAATTAACAGGTACTGAATTAATTATTACAAAGGCAGTGCAAATATAATTTATGTCTAATAGATATGGTGGCTTATATTACTTATTATTTGCAAAACACCAAACTATGCTCAGGAAAAAATTTCCTTTAGATAAGCATAGTTTTAAATGCCCTAGGAAAATTTATATATATTTTCCTTCCTTAGACACATAGATTTGATTTTGCAGGAATTAGTGTAATAGTTTAATGGAACTGTCTTGACTGGCCATTTTGTACATAAATTAAGAGGTTCTGATCCAAACTTAATGAAGAGTTCTTGTTATAGTGCAATTGGACATGTTGGAATTGCCTATATTATTTAGCCTTACCGAAACCATTCTCACAGTGAGCTAAATCTGCTGAAAAAGTCTACCTAAACAGTATGACATTGTTAATAAATTTTCATACTTTAATAAATTTGTGGAGAGACTGTTTGATGTCTAAATGTTCCTATCTCAACTTGAGCTGAAGATGATCTGTTATAACTTATTTAAATCAAGTCCTTAGAATTGAAAGGTACATCTTTATTAACAACCCACTAGAATAAATGCTCACGAGAGCAAGGACTGAGGTTTTTTAATTATTATTACTTTTTTAATTACACCCAATGCCTAGAACAGTAACTTGTGCCATATAGATGCTTAAAAAATACTTGCTGAACGAATGAATGATATAAATAGTTAATACGTATTGATATTTACTATTTTCCAGGTATTGTGCTAAGAACATTAAGTGGATAACCTCATTTAATGCTCACAACCACCTAATTATTAATACTTTTGCTATCCCACATTTACTAGTGAGGGTTTACACGATAGTTTTTGCTGAGGAAGATTAGCCCTGAGCTAACATCTGTGCCAATCATCCTCTATTTTGCATATGGGACACCGCCATAGCATGGCTTGATGAGAGGTGCACAGGTCTGCACCTGGGACCCAAACCCGCGAACCCAGGGCCACCAAAGCAGAGCACACGAACTATGCCACCAGGCCACTCTGCTTCCGCTCTGCCCCACCACCCCAATTTATCACACAGGTTGGTAGAGTATAGTCACTAAATATATTTCAATGAGCCATCCAAGCACACTTTTATTCACATTTTATAATGGCAGTCAACTAAATGGAAGTTGGACATAGTTTTCCTTTCTTAAATAAGTATAAACTTCTTATTTCTGGTCCCTCAGCTAGACAACTGTGACTGCTCATCATTTTAGTCAATAAACCATTTAGGCACCACTTGCGGTAGGGATATGAGTCCTGATTATTGTCTAGAAGTTTTCTTTCCGATAAAAACAAAGTATCATCAGAGAAAACTTCAGAATAGACGTCATCAGCTTGGAAAAACAACACAAGATACGAAAACAAGCAAACAGAGCAGAGATAATGGTGGAATATTATTTTCAGAAATTCTGCAATACCAACACTTGCAATGTCCTAGAGAGCAATGTAATATGCAAAGACGTGGGTACAGAGGACTCTGGGTTAAAATCTGGTACAGAAGAACAGAGTGCTAAATGTGAAGAGGTTTTAGAAATACCATAATCAATTTATTTCACATATATTTTCCTTTTATTGATGTACATATCATTGTTTAATGTCTAAAAGCATTATTTCAACAAGTGAAATAGACAAGATTCTAACTGACAAGAAAGCTTCATGTCATATTTTCATTTTCTTTCTCGGAAGTATATAAAATAATGGTGAGTCTTACAATTAATAGCATTTCAGATTTCCTAAAACTCAGTAGTTTGTGTATCTGGATGGAAGGAAGAAGACATTTTGTATACCACAACTCAAAACTGTTCTTCCTTCCAGAAACAAAAATTTATGACTGATACCACCTACCAAGTAGCATGGTGATTACATTAGCACCTTCTGTGTGACTTCCCTCAGAGCTGCACGTGTGTGAAGCTCTTCTGTTACCAACATTGCCTGAAGACATGAAAATGTTTGAGTATGAGTTAAAGTTCTTTAAACACCACATATCAAATATGCATTATTGATAGAAAAATATCTGTTGATACTCTCTGTGTTCCAGGTCCTATAAGAAATTCTGAGAATTCAGTGGTGAGAAACAGACACTTCTCTCCCTCATTGCACTTGGCACTCCAAGCTATGTGAACACTTATTTTTAGGTATATGTTTGGTGGATTTAGACAAGTCAAGGAGGTCAAAGAAGATATTTCTGAAGAAGTGACAGTTGGGTAAAAGTCTAATTGAGCCAAAAGATTTTAACTTCCATGGAGAGAGTATGGGGGATCATTCTAGGTATTCATGTTAATAGTCTTACTCTTATCGCCACTGTGAGGATTGAGTTATATAATATATGTATAGTGCTTTGGTCGGCTCCTAGAACATAGTAAGGCCTCATTCAGCGCATGTTAACTACTTGCATTCTTCTTCTCCTTCCTATTATTATCAGAAATAATAACATTCTCAGAAGCCCTGTGTCATGAGAGATTGTGGCTAATAAAAGGGTCTCAAAGAAAGGTAGTGTGGCTCCAGTGGAAAGAGAATTTGAATAATTATATAAGATGGGCTGCAGGGGCAGGTAGGAGTCAATATAGCCAGGGTTTTGTGCGCTGTGTGCTTTTCTTTTAATTCTAAGAAAGGTTTCAAAGCAGAGAGTGAAAATGAACTGATCACGTTCGAGTATATACAAGATGACCCTTGCTCTGAGTCATAGGGATTGGAAGGGGGTGAGACTGGATGCAGATCCATATTAACCATCTTGGTAGTTGTCCAGGGAAAAAAACAATGGTGCTACAGAGCACCTATATGGTGCTCAATAAACATTGTATTATTTTTGCATACTTTAAAAATACAGATGGGTAGGTAGATAGTGCATATAGATATTTTTATTAAAGTGGATATTATAAATGAGATTCTTATAATCCTAGGAGTAACATATACTTGAGTATACTTAATGTATACTTTAATATACATTATTAAATATTTAATGTTTTACCACTTTTATCAATGTCTGACACTCAATAAATGCTAGCTGTTTTATTATTATTGTAATTATTACTATCATTAGCTGAATGAGATCCTGGGTGATAAAACATATAACACATGAAGCATTCTGAGTTCCATGGTAAAAACATGTAATACAAATGTAAGCATTTTTCGGAGCCACAACAGTGTCTGAAAAAGTATGATAGCTTTCCTAATATTAGACATTTGATATGAAGTTGTTGATTGATTCATTTCTAAATTGAATGTCTTCATCATTACGATTCATAGCTATCAGTACCAGGCTGCCACACATCAGCAACAATAAGACTCTTACTTAGGTAAGAAAAAATAAAAAGAGTAATAAGTAGATGTAGAAAAGGAAGCTTGAACAATAACAGGTGGACAAGAGCAGGCTGAGTCACACCATAAGAGCTTTGTTTAGAGGAATTAAATCAAGTTAAAGGATGTCTGTAAAGTCCATTTAAACAAGTAAATAAGAGCTAATTGGATATCTCGAAAAGAAGGTCGACATAACAAAATTCAGGGACTCTTAATAACATGCTAATTAAGAATTAAAATTATTTCTTATTAATAGAACACCCAATCACTTGAACACATTTATGCCATAGTTAGGTGCTCACGGATAGACACTTAACATATTGTCCACTTGTAAGAGATGTGGATCATGTCGATACACATAGAGTAAGTCACATAGTCACAAAGTTTCCAGAAGAACATTGACTCAACAAAAGTAACCTTTATATTTCAAGTAAAAATTCATGATTTCTGAAGTTAAATCTTTCATTGGAATGATATAATTGCTGACTCTTCATACTATAGATGTTTCTTTTTATTAGGTTATTAAAAAAGAAAAAAAAAAACTACGTGGAATTTCCAAGCTGACAAAATTGATTATTTCAGGGATGGGAGCAGGTATGAGGAGGTAGAATGGAGGCACGTGATATTCTTTGCAGAGATATCACTTTGTATTTATTATTTCACTTCATACAACAATCATATATTGCTGTTGTAATTTGTAAAACATCAAGTAAGGTTTAAAAATGTAAAAATCTTTTAATATTGATTTCAGCCAAACATGATAATCACTAGACTTAAAAGAGAAGTGTCTATTAAATTCACAGACTATTGAACAACTTCCTTCAATAAGTCACTTCAAGCTCTAGCTTTCTTTTATTGAAAAATATGAGAAAAACAGTCTCATACACCTTCATGTCATTTTCCCCGATTACCCTATTATAAGTGGGCTATAACAACATTAAAATGCAGAGCTGCAGAGCATATGCACCTGAGTTCTCTATAACACACACACACACACACACACACACACACACACACACACACATTGATCATCAGGAAAAAGAGATCAATTCCTAACTGATTTGTGATTAGAAATGTTGTCCAGATATCTCAGGCACTGATTTTCCTTGTTTTAGGTTTCAAGTATCTTCTTTAAGACAATTGAGTATGGTTAAGAACATGGATGCTAGGACCTTAGTGCCCAGATTCAACCACTCTCTTGGTTTCTTGCCAACTGTACGGCCTGGACAAGCTATTCAATCTCTTTATGCCTCAGTTTTCTCATCTTTAAAATGGGAGTGATAGGCATACTTTTCCCCACAGGGTTATCGTGAGAATTATGTGAGTCATTTAGAAGAATGCTTGATACCTAGTAGAAATCGGTTTTCATCATTTTTCTCTGCCTCTGGGAAACTTCCTCAAATTCTTGAAGGTGACATGATTCTTCTACCACCCATGCATCAAGTCTCCAGCACATTTTGTCATCCCTCTTTTTTCCTCTTTCCTATATTTTTTCATCCTTTTAACCAGTCTTCTGTTTGGTCTTCAGATGATTTCTGAATCTCTATGTAACACGGAGGTGACAGTGTAGCAGAGGAGAAATTACTGTTTTCCTAAGCATCAATATGGCACATTTGGAAGAAACCTTAAAATGCTCAGGATATTAATGCACAATTTTACACGCCCAAACACAATATTATTTGGCACAGTTACAATAAATTTGGAGTCCCTTAATTTCAAGATTTATAAAAAATGATTTCATAAGTAAACCATCTCCATTCCCCATGCAAGCTGTGTGACTCGAGTATTTAACCTCTCAGTTCCCTCGTATGTAAACCTGCAAGAAAAACAGTCCATATCCCATGGGCTGTTGTGAGAATTAAATGAAATAAAATATGCAAACTATTCAACACAGTGTCTGGCACATGGTAAGCCGTCAATACAGGTTTATTATTGATATTGTTAGTGTTACTATTCATTTTACTTTGCCAAATGAGGTGGTATAAAATTCAAGCAAAAAATATGTGACCTTCTGAGTTCCTTGGGGCCAGGGTTAGAGACTGATATGTAACGGAATGTAAGAACTTTCAAAACATCAGTATCATTACATAATTTTTATTGGCAGCATAGACCAAAGCTTTACTAAATGTAACAGCATATAAAAATCAATCTATTTGTTTATTTAAACTAATAAAATGTTATGTTTCCTCTACATCATGATTTTTCAATCTTAGCACTACTGATATATATAGCCGTAGTGCCCAGGTTAACATGCTGTCTTGGTTGGGTCATATAATTCTTTTTTGTGGGAGATTGTCCTGTGTATTGTAGACTGTTTAGAGCATCTCTAGTCTCTTCCCACTGGATACCAGTTGCACATCCCCCATCCCAGCTGTAACGATGTCTCCAGACATTGCCAAATAGCCCTGGGAACAAAATTGTCGCTGGTTGAGAACGACTCCTCTACACCAATTTGCTGTGATGACAGCTGTAGCTGATCATTCTCAACAAGAAAATGTAACTTATATTGAAAATTAAGAGAATAAGAATACATTTAGGTTATTCTTACAATTAACTTAGTACCCCTAGCCGGCTGCAATAATTAGCCCTTTGTGGGACATAATTTGGTCTAGTTCCAAAGTAAACTCATACTTTTTTGCTTGGTAAAGATTTAACATCAGCCACACTGTTTTTCCTCTTTCATTTTATTGATGTACACAAGAGTCAAAGTTTGGACTTTAGCCACAACAAGACAGCACTTTAAATATGGCGATTAAAATCACGATGCCCTTGTTCCGTGAACTTCCTCCCAAAAGTGCAGTGTTTCTCTGTAAAAACTACTGTGGCAATCTCTGTAGCCCAGATTTGGTGAAATATGCCACTCCCCTCTACCAGATTAGAAAAGCAATGGGAATAATAACTTAGGCTTTGGGGATTTATAAAGATACCCAAAATTATGGGGATATATTTAGGAATAAACTCGAAACTTCCTTGATGAAACAAACAATTATTTGTTATTTGAGAGTTTACACTTTCCAAAGTATGAATCAAAACCAGTACAAAATAAAGATGAAGAGGGTACATAATCTTGTGATACAGAATAACTTCTTAAACATGGCGTCAGAGGCAGAAATCATAAGGAATGTGGAACTTATTATATGTACAATGAATGTATGTAGTTGTGGATATTTATGGGAGAGGATTCACATCTTTCAGTAGACTCTCCAATACTTTAATAACTCCAAATAATTCTACTATATTATACTATATCACTTAGTTTTGCCATAGTCAGTTCTACTATAACACTTGTTTTGAAAATACAAATTTGTTTCCAGGCAATTGATATGTATATATTATTATTAATATTATATATTGTACATATGATGTAAGCAAATATATTTATAAGGACATAGATATATTTGCTTCTGTATAGATATAAATATATTTTATTATGTGCAATTGCATCTGCAAGAATACTAGGTGAATGCAGAAAACTGCACCCAGAGAATGGAGTCAGGTAGGAAACACTCTTCAAATGTCTACTAGATACCTCAATTCATTGTGTTATTAACCATGCCCATCCACATCTGGTGTCCCATTTCACTAACTCTCCCCTATCACTGTATAATAATTCACAAGCTCCAATCATTCTGAAGTCCATATCCATAAGATAACTTTAGGTATTTTTCAAGGTTATGTGTCATATTTATTGCAGTATTTCTATATTTCTTAAACATTCAACACATATACAACTGTGCTACACTTTTTATTAGTTCCTATAATTGTTTTTTAATACGTCTCTAATGAAGTTTTTGAGTCTCGTGTCCCTAACTCCATTTTACAACAAGCACTGTGGACTTCACTGCACAATTTTGCATAACACAGTGGTTTTTAGGAACACATATGTCAAGTTAGAGCAGACGCAACTGTAGTTTAATGTTGTTGGCGAATATTTCTAGTGTTGTTGGATTTAGCTGTTTCCGCATAAAGGGTTTGGCAACTAATGTTGAATGTGGGAATTTTAGCATTGAACTGGTACAGTTTATTTCTTAAACATTTCTCTTTTTATATAAGAAGGAGTGGAGGCATTCACTGTTTATTTAGAGAGCAGATTAGATGAGTGAACCATGGGGGAAACAGGAGAAAGGTGCAAAAGAGAGAAAAGAAATTATGAAAATGTTCCCATTCCTTAATCACTCTATAATTAATTTCTTATCCACTCTCAAGGGGCTAGAAAGTAGGACATGTGCCATATTACACAGAAGGTGGCATTAGCTCCTTTGTCACCGTGAGTAAGATTTTGCATAAGAATCAGCTGTTGTGGGGTGGATGGCTCAGCACGTTATGACCTTCTGCCCAGCACTTGGTTGAACTACAGACACCCTCGGATGATTGGCAAGACCTGAACATCCCTGGCTTCTGGTAGAGGTCAGCCCTTTACTTCAGCGATGAAATTATCACTCATAATCTACATAGTACCTTCTCTAGCCTCATCTTTAAATTATTCCTTAAGCTACAACAATAACTAGATCTCTAGGGGGAAATAATTTACAATTTTGCATCTGTGTCATTCTAATTGTATTATTAAGAAAGTCAAATGTATATTTTCAAGTAACTTTGTTCATCTCTGCAGCTTGGATTTTAAAGTTACCATTATCTGATGTGTTCTAATGGGAAGGAACCGGAGGAGTCCATACACATGGTTCCTTTTCTCACTCTCTTTCTTACTTCTTTAGGTCCTTTTTCCCATCAGCAAAATGAGAATAAAATATTTTCTTGCACACACACATATATATTACAAAACAAATGTAACCAGTCAGGTATTTTATTACTAATTGCACTGCTTTTGGATTAACAATAGAAAATTGTGGGGCTCAAAATCAATGATATCACAGCTGCAAAGAGGAGCTTCCACACTCTTCAAATCCTGGGCCCACCTCCTCCCTCTTCCTCCTTTTTTGTCACAAAGGGCGGAAATAGAGCAGTATTTGTTAATCTGAGTTTAGACCTAAGAGCTATACCAGCAAACGCTTAGAATATGCTGGGCACTGTTCTAAGCACCTCACATGCATTAGGTCATGACATCCTGACTGCAGTATTACCTGTTACCAGAATGGCTAAATGACTTACCAAAGAGACCGTTCTCCTTACCTTTTGCTATGCTGCTCTTCTGAGTTATATAAATGTAGAGTAATGTTGAGTTTGTTATGATCACAATTGGGAACTTTGATTTTGGGGGACATTATAGAAGAAAGAGGATAAAGAGAGTTCTTTTCTGGATTTTAATATGTATTTTGGGTTATTGAATTATGTAGGACTCCATAGTGCTCAACTGTAATGCATGCTTCATGGTTATTTGAATCATGCTCTCATGTAGGGCTCATGGTATGATCTAGAAAATCAGATTGGACAGTTGTGACTGTACATGATTTGAGAGGGTAAATGCAATCAGGGTGATTTTTTGACCTGGAGGATTTGGGGGCACAAGTCTGTCTTTCTCAGAAGTTTCAGAAGACTTTAATAAATTCGTTAGGTATTGTAGGTTATGTAGAGGAAAGTCCGACTCTCCCTATAGCTTCTATTCTCCTCCTTAGAAGGGCAGAGCCTCATTTCTTTTTCCTGTAGTCTTTAACACTGAGTCCAAAGAGTACAGAGAAAAGGAAAATTGGAGGGGGAAGAAGAAGCAGGGTATGAGGGTTAGGGGAAGTTATGAGTGCCTTTTCTTGTTCCATGGACACTTCCA
Source organism: Tapirus indicus (assembly GCA_031878705.1). Lineage (NCBI taxonomy): Eukaryota > Metazoa > Chordata > Mammalia > Perissodactyla > Tapiridae > Tapirus > Tapirus indicus. The sequence goes on from CM062923.1 coordinate 65,255,062, forward strand.
CCTACCCCATTTCTATATTCTTCCTCAAAGGAGAAGATGTTAATCACATAAAATATTAGACATTGATTGAGCTACAATAACTACCGTGTGCCTTAAAAAACCAGAAGCCATCCCTTAACAACTCTCTCTGTTTCCACTTATCCTGCCTCCTCCCATTCCCATCTTTCAACATTAGACTCTAACCTTTCTCTCTATCTCCTCGGATTTACATGGCCAGGCAGATAGATATAGATTATAACTTGAATTGGCCTACTCCACAACACCAACCCGCAAGAAACAGCCATCTCCCTCTCTTCCCAGTTCCACATTGCTAAAAGAGTAACTTGGGAGATTGCCATCTCTGAACCTCCACAGATACAACTGACCACAGGTATTCTAAAATTAGAACCAGAGGACTAAGTGTACCTACACAAGCCTTAAGTCTAAATGACCTGCTCCAACCTAGCCTTTTCAAGAGCTCTACATCTTAGTCAAGGCTTGTCGAGGGCTTCTCTGACTTACCCCTACTGCATGTTGTGTGTTTGTCCTCTTTAGGAACCCCATGAAAAAGGGGCATGAGGACAGGAGATCAACCATTTCTACATGCCTGGCCATAATCTATTGTATCAGGATTAAAACCACATCCTTAATGATTAGCAAAAGTTTTAATCCTTATTATGTCAAACTTTCCACTTTTTTATGAAATATCTTTGGTTTTAGTCATAAAATTATACCACAGCATTATAAAAATTACTTGATATACTTTGGGGGGGTGGGAGTATAGAGAGGAATAAATAGGCAGAAGCTGAAATGTATAATTCATTTTTCAATTGACACTCACAAACAGTTTTATTTCGCTTTCTAATTTTCTTCAGGATTCTGAGGAAATAAATTTAATGTAATGGCACTAAGAAGGAATTGACACAGGTCCCATGCCTATGTAACTAAAGTACTAGCAGTTAATTCAAAAATGTTTAAGTGATGTCCCGCACAAAACTAATCACACACGTGATACTTTCTTGGCACTTAATAACTTAAAGTCAACTCAAGAAGCCCTAGTCAAGGAAGTCCTTTAACTGGTTAGATTTCATTTTTCAGTGCTCTGCATGAAATCTGTTCTTCACTAAGCTGTCAACAGTACCTTTGCAGTTAACGACTTCCTCTCCAGGTGGAGCACGCTCCCACACTCAACTTTATTGAGTTGATAAAAATGTTCTTTTCAAGAAAATAGATGTGGAATCAAGCAGGTGGAAAATCTATGATTAGACTAAGTCAAATGCACAACTGAATAAGTTGAAATGTACATCTAAATAGGCTGGAATAGACACATTCATTCAACAAATATTCATTTAGAGCAGTGGTTCTTCAGTTTCAATGGATATAAAAGTTACCTGACATATATGCTTAAAATCTGAAGAATTCAGAGCCCCACTTCCAGAGATTTTTGTTAAGTAGGTTTGGTATGGAGCCAAATGTCCAGTTGCAATTGGCTCACTCACCCACCCCTTTGGAAAGAAAAAAAGTGATTGATTTAAGATATAATTGTCTCTAACTTTACCAAAGACTGAGGAGATAGCAAGAAAATAGTCTTTGAAGTTGAGTATTTCATGAATTGAAAGAAGATGTTGAGATAGTTAGACTAATAAATTTGGTGATGATCCATGCAATTGAGGAAACATGCGTGCAATACTCAAGGAGCAGAGAGGAGGAAGACCTAAGTCTACAGCAGAGGCTTCAAGTTAGAGACACAGGAACTGAGTACTAGAATTCCTGAAAGAATTAACTAGGAGAAAACGGAAGGAAGGGTGCTACAGATAGAGCGAATAAGCAGCATATACACAAGGACCCCAAAGCAAGAGATCCTGTCAAGATCTGAAATTGCAAATAGCTTGCTAAGCCCAGGAAAGAGGCTGTACGTGGGAGAATGAGGTGGTAGAAGCAGCTCTGGAATCAGGTGGGACCCACAATTAGTGTCCCTGTCCCTCTGTGCCATGATCTAGGATTTGTCCTAAATCTAATAAAGAAGAATTTTTAAAAGAATGTTGTGTGGGGGAATAAAATCACATTTGATTGAAACAAGGAGAAACTGCAGGGAAAAATTTTGATAGTGATGTACTGCTATAATGTAGGCAAGTGATAATGAAGGCAAGGAGAGTGACAACACTTGGAGGTGAGGAGGAGAAATCAATTAGAGGGGGATTAAGAAGGTAAAGTTGACAATATCTGGTGAATGATTGGATACGGAGGTTATGTGGGAGGAGGGTCCGTGACTTCAGGCCTGGGGAGGAATATACACATCACTTCAAAAAGATCCACAGAGATGCATGGGGCCCTGGATATCTTGATATTTAAGTGAAGAACTCCAGTCTTTAAATGTCAACAACTAACTCAAAGCATTTTAAAATGTGATAACCAACCAAATAAAACATATCTGTTGAGCATATTTGGCACATACTCTGCAGTATACATCCTCTGATTCAGCTGGAGGAAAAACAGATCTTGAGTGAAAAAAAGCAGACTATTCAAAATTATGCAACTAATCAGTGGCAGAGTTAGGACAAGAAAACCAATGCCCTCTCCTTTCTGCTAGTGATAGTAACACTTTGAGAAAGTTTAATCTGAAAATATTCATATGTAGAAATTGCATGCTGCTATATGTTCATTACTGGGTTATTAAGTTAGTAAGAGGAAAAGGAGTAGGTCTATTGAGGAGACAGAAATAGCACTGTCTTTGTGGGTATGCCCAGTGCTGACTCAATGGGACAATGAGAAGATTCACAGGAAAAGGAGGGCTACAATTAATTTATTGTGTATTTAGATGTCTAATGTTTTTGTTTCTCAGCCACTCTCTTGCTTTTGGAATCCTGGTTAACATAATAATGTAAAAGTAGTTAATTATCCTGCATCCAAATTCCTTTGGTTGGTTGTGCTGTTTTGCTTTATTTATTTATTTTTTTGATTCACTGATCATCCAAGGGTCAATTTAAATCAGTTATAAATATCATTCTAAGTCTTTTCTGAATCTAATAGGTGAATCATGTCTAAGCAGAACCGCATGATGAATATGAAGAATAGTGCCAAGACTGGTAGTTATGAGCATGCTAACAAAACATTCTTGGGACCAAATTAAAATCACTTCATCCTAATTTGTCAAAAAATTTATAACATACTTTATTCCCAGAAATAATTCTGTTACTAAAATAAGCTGTTTCCCTCATTGTATAGGTAGTACACTCTTTCACATCAGTCTTTGAAGGATCTTTTTGAATAACATATCTACTCAGGCAAGGGAAACAAAAGAAAAAATTATCAAATGGGATTTCATCAGACTAAAGAGCTTCTGCAAGGCAAAGGAAACCATGAACAAAATGAAAAGACAACTCACCAACTGGGAGAAAATATTTCCAAATCATATATCTGGAAAGGGATTAATCTCCAAAATATATAAAGAACTCATACAAGTCAACAACAAAAAAAAACACCTGATAAAAAAATGGGCAGAGAATAGGAACAGGCATTTTTCCAAAGAAGATATATGGATGGCCAACAGGCACATGAAAAGATGTTCAACATCACTAATGATCAGGGAAATGCAAATCAAGACTGCAATGAGATATCACCTTACACCTGTTAGAATGGCTATAATTACCAAGAAAAACAGCAACAAATGTCGGAGAGGATGTGGAGAAAAGGGAACTGTCATACACTGCTGGTGGGAATGCAAACTGGTGCAGCCGCTACGGAAAACAGTATGGAGATTTTTCAACAAATTAAAAATTGAAATACCATACAACCCAGCTAATCCACTACTGAGTATTTATCCAAAGAACTTGAAATCAACAACTCAAAGAGATTTATGCACCCCTATGTTCATTGCAGCATTATTCACAATGGCCAAGCCGTGGAAGCAACCCAAGTGCCCATCAACTGATGAATGAATAAAGAAGATGTGGTGTGTGTGTGTGTGTGTGTGTATATATATATATATATATATATATATATATATATATATATATATATATATATATATATAATGGAATACTACTCAGCCATAAAAAGACAAAATTGTCCCATTTGCAACAACATGGATGGAACTTGAGGGTTTTATGTTAAACAAGATAAGCTAGACAGAGAAGGACAAACACCATATGATTTCACTCATATGTGGAAGACAAGCAAATAAATGGACAAAGAGAACTGATTAATAGTTACCAGAGGGCAAGGGAGTTGGGAGTGGGCATAAGGGGAAAAGGGGCACATTTATATGGTGACAGAAAATTGATAATATATAACGGAAATTTCACAATGTTATAAACTATTATGACCTCAATTAAAAAAAGCCCATAAATAACTACCTGATTACTAATGTAATAATTATGATTTTAATAAATAACAATATATTTCTAATAAATGCACAAATGTGTGTTCTATCTGAAATAACTTATTCCTACTTAAGAATCTAGAAGAGAGCAAGACTAAATCAAAGATCTTAAGGGAGAGAGAAGAAGAAAGAAAGGTCAGAAATAAGCAATGGTGTTGATAGCTGATCGGTTCCTATATAGCACACTGAAAACAAAAGAATATCTTGGTAGACAGGAGGTGAGATAAAACCCTTTGGAGACTGCATTTCCTTTAGGGATGGGAAAAGATGGTAGAAAGGATGGATGTGGAAAGGGGATGTGCAGAGTTCAAATTTCTTCCCAACTGCTCAGCATAGAAGTGGCCCTGTTTGCATTCATGTCCTGTAAAGTTCTCCAAAAATACCAGTCACCTCATATCAAGGGTTAAGATTATAGATTTTGGCATTAAGTAAGGAGTTGTATATATGTTACATTTCTCTGTCTTTTTTCCTGAAATGTTATTATATTATGTAAAACATAGTGTATAAAACCTGTATATATTGTATAAAAGAATAGTAAAACAAAAAATCAAAAGCTACCCAGACTAAAATTTAAATATTGCCAGTACCGTTTCTGATCATATCTTCTCTTTACTTCGGAAAGCAGCACTGTACTTGATCTTGTTAAAATACTTCCCTTGTTTTACTTTATAATCCCACCGTTATGGATATATCATAAAATAACATATTATTAGGTTTTTCCTGGTTTTAAAATTTATATAAATTGAATCATACTTACTCCTTTCACTTAACGGTATGTTCTCGAGATCCTTTCATGTTGATGTATATAGCTATAATTTATCTATTTTCATTGTGGTATAGTATTCTATTGCATAAAGCAAAAATCTATTTTCCATTCTCCTATTAATAAACATTTGAGCCATTTCTAGTTTGGGCTATTATGACCAATAGTACTATAAATATTTGTGTGAGCACGCTCTTGGAGTAGAAATACCAGGTTCTATAGTGATCCCTTCTCTAATATCTCATTTTTTTAAGTGGATGCTCTTTGCCAAGAATCGAAGTAGTATATTATTTCTGAGTGTATCTAATAATGTTAAGAAAGTATTTTTTTATTTTTAGTAGATTTTTTTCAAATTTGACCATATCAATAGGCAACGATACTCACCTGATATTTATGGAAAGTGGTAGCTTCAAATCATTTTAATATATTTGCCACTGACATTGGAATATTTGAAATTTGATTATTTTGAGCTAAATAAATTAGAAGCATTTGATAATTCTTTCTGTGTCTGTGTGGCATACATCATGAATCCTAACACAAGAAAGAGCAGTAAATCGAGTCTAGAAACATAAAGTATCCTTTAGGTTGATATATTCCTTTTCTGTCATTGGCTATAAATTTTAGGTTAATAAAGGATCTAAAATCCAATGGAATCTGAGTATTTCAACCAACGTGAATATATGTTTAAGATAATTATTAATCTTTGATTGTACATTAAGATATCTCCAAAGTACCTAAATCTAGAAAAGTTTTGTAGCACAAGATCGTTGGCATAGGTTTTATGCAAATAGGACTTGGCTAAAAGGCTGGCTTGGCTGTTCAATGTATTGATTGGAACCTCTGCTTGTCAGTTATCTTGTGCTTTAAATAATTATAATATAAGACTGTAGCAAGTCTTAAATTAGATAATGTACAGCGAGTGGATATTTGTCATTTTTGTTTCTTGTTTGTTTGCTTTTTCAGAATTTTGAATAAGCTTCCTATAAATAGGGAATATCACATCTCATGAGGCACTCCTGCATCTACAGAAGCTAAACGTGCCAGGCTCATATCCCAGCCTCCCCTATTACTAGGGGGCAGTCACGTAACCAAGACTCTGCCAATTAAATGCACCCTCCACAGACCTTGATCAGAAGCCACTGATAGACGCAGCAGGGCATACACAGAATCCATTGTGGGAAGAGTAGCCCCTGGCAGCAGCGACATCTAGCTCCCAGAAGCAGCAGTTCTATGGTCCAGTGTGTGTTGGCGGGGCCAGAGTTGCCAACTGCAGCTTCTAGCGCCCAGCATGACCACACTGTAACTTCACTGGATCATTTCCTTTGGCATAAATTTGAACACTATTACCGGCCATGTCACCTCAAATCCTGTTCTCCAGCTCCACTGTTAATGAATTCTGCTCATACTCAAATCAGCCAGTTTCTCTTGCCTTTGGCAATAAACCTTGACTGATACAGTATGTAAATACACAAGCAGTACCAGGTCTGCAGTAATAATGAATATAAGCTCTAAGAGGTCATGAATTATGTTTAACTTACACAGTGTTACATTTCCAGCACTTAGGTTAGGTTAGCAGACAGTGGACACCAAATAAATATTTATTGGGTGAATGCTTGCTATTATTACCTTAGAAATAATTGTCAGGTAAAGATGTAGTCATGAAAAAGTTGAGTCATTAAAGTATTAAAATGATTATTTAAAAAATTTTAATATAATATTTTGATGATGCCTGACACTACTTGGCAATTTCCTATTTGCTTTATGGAGACATTAGTCAACAGTTTGGGAGTTATATATTATTAAAGCCCCCCACCCCCAGCCACACACACACACACACACACACACACACACACACACACACACACATCTGGTCAGGTACAAAGTTATGGGGCACATAACAAAAATTACCTCGTTCCATTCTCATTAATCAAAAGACATACTTCCCAATCGAAGTCTATCAGTATAGACCTTAAATTTAAATTTTAACTTAAACAAACAACATAGGAAGAGAGGGCTTTATAATATCTTTGATTCTCTTCTTAACTACATACTTTCTGGTACAAAACTAAGTAAAGAAAATAGACAACTGTATTTATTCTTCACCTGAGTGGCAATAAACAGCACTGTGAGTGGACTAGACTTTTAGAAACCGGAAAAAAAAAAAAGAAATATATCAAACTATGTAAGCAGATACAGGGGAGCAGATACAGTACTTGCCTGTATTTATCTCCATATTGCAGAGAGTTGAAACAATACCCAAGAATTTGACACCCCTTCTTCCCAAAGCAACTACATCTGGCCACATACTGAAGACTTGCTATTTTTATCTCCCCAGTTCGATTTTCACTGTAGACATTCTAGCTGAAGCACTTATCACCTTAAAGATAGACAATTATAATATTCCAACTTTTATTCTCAGCTCTAAGTTCCTGCTAGTCCAATCTATTCTATAAATTTCTGTAGACTAAATCCTAATATGCTACTTTCCCAATATTACTCACCTGCAGAAAAGGCTTTATGAATCTTCATTGCCTACATTTTAGTTTTTAAATGCGCTTAGCATTCAAGGACCACTATGATCTAACTAAATATAACTTTTTAATTTATTTCACACAGATTCTATGTGTAAACTTTTTCAATAATCAAAGTAGTTCACATACTATCCCATAAAATTCCTTTGGAGAAGATCATATCCACATTTGCAAGCCTTGTCCTCCAATCCCAGTCCAACCCAGGCCATCTTTTAAAGTCTTATTGAAGATTATCTCTCTCTGAAGTCATCCTTGGTCACCCCAATCCCACTGTTTTGTGAATTTCTTTAGTTTTTTGAACATATCCCATGTATGGCATCATTAGATAGCATCCAGTCCCTTCTAACAGGTGATACAAACATTGCATGTTATATTTTCAATCTCCCATGTCACCTAATCCTGCTTAATGCCTATAAGAAGCAATCAATAAATATCTGTTGATTCATTTTTAGATGCAATCTGAACGTCAGTGCTATTCTTCCCGGTGAGCTGGAAAATGAAACATGGAGGTTCAGTGGACTTGATTAGTGACGAGACTCAGAATATAAAATCAGATGTGATGCACTTTTGTCTTATTTTGGATGTGCGGAAAACACTGCTATATGCTTGCTTATTCTTTTATTGTTAACTCTCTAATTTTCTTACAGCAGTTAGAGCATGAGGCCTGTACTATCTCTACTTGTAATTATTCATTTAAAATCTTTTTAATTTCTCCTAAATTCTAGGTATTATTGCAAGCACTGATAATGCAGCAAAGAGGAGGATGCTCTTATAAATCTTGCTTTGCAGTAGGTGGAAACAGAACTAACTAACGAATAAGATGATTTTAGATGGTAATAATCGCTTTGAATACAAACCACAGGGCACTTGGGAAGAGGGAAGAGGCCACTTCCAGTTAGAATGTCTGTGAATGTGATAGCTGAACTGAGACAAGAATGATAAGAAAGAGCTGCCATGGGCTGTGGAAAGCTCTCCAGGCAAAGGAATCTGTAAAAAGTTCAAAAGCCTTTAAAAGTTGCCAATGAGTTTGAGGTGTTTAAAGGTAGAATTCCTGATGTTTCTGGTCAACTTCTGTTTAGAGGATACAGGAGGGATAGGGAATGAAGGGGTAGGCATGTCAAGAGTTGAAGAGCTAGACAGGGGCAAGATATGTGTGTGATCCTTGTAGAGCATTGGGAGGAGTTCAGATTTGATTTTACATGCAGTTCAAGGCCATGGGAAGGTTTCAATCAGAGGAGTTTCATGATCTGATTTATGATTTTAAAAGTTCTTTTACATTTATGAAGAGAATGACTTAACTAAAGATAAAAACAGACAAAAGGAGACCCTGTAGAAAGTTGTTATAGTGATCCCTGTAGCATGGAGTAGGATGACAGCAGCGGAGTTGTGGAGATGTTGACAAATTCAGGATACATGTGGGTGGTGGAACCGACAGGATGTGCTGATGGATTGGGTGTGGGGAGTAAAGGAAAATGCAGAAATCAAGAAAACAGAAGTCCAATTACTTAGTAAGAACTTTGAATTTTATTCTGAGAGATATAAGAATATTTGGAGAGTTTAGAGAATGAATGTGTCACGAACTCATTTTAATGACCTTTCTCACAAATAAAGAGATTCTGTATGTGCAAGGGGAAGTGCAAGAGAGCATGGGCTAAATTGCAGCAGTAAAAATGGAGTAAAATAATTTTAATGAATCATGTTAGGATGCAAAGGAATGTGCTATAGAGGGAGACCGGGTGTGCAACCTGTGACATGACACGAGGCCCCGAGCTCAGAAGGGCCCTGTGCTTGGTTTAATGTTCTGTTGTCACTATCTTGAAATTCTTAATAATTTTTTAACAATGGGCCCTGTGTTTTCACTTTGAGTCCTGCAAATTATGTATTTGGTCCTTCCAGAGAGGCATACCCAAGAATAAAAATGATATCGGGGATGAGTTAACAATAGCTAAAATGATAGCTTTTTCAGCCAAGATTTTATGACTTAGAGTCAGTACACCATGGGTCACTAGAAAAGCTAAGATTTATATTTTCACCTTAAAGGTCTTTATTCACAGCACTGTTTCACAAAAGTAACTACTTCCTATTGCTTCAACCAAATCTGTTGATGGTTTCTATGTGATAATGTAAATGATCTTTTATACAAATACTCTATGCACATTTGGAAATAATTTTCTGATAATAGAGGAGAAAGTCTGAATTAGAACTACTAACCCAAAGTTATTGCTAATATTATTTAAAGCAAACATCCATGTTTTTGTGATTTTCTGATATGCTAAATACAGATATGTATACTAATATATCTCACTATGATTTTGACTTTATCAGTTTCTTCTTGAAGTTTTATTTTCTTTGCAAGTGTACATTCTAAGATATTGTCTTATAAAGATTTATTTGTGGTCTGTTTTAACTGTACATTACATATTTGATCCTTGTAAAATAATGATCAATGCTGTTTGATAATTTCTTTTAGCATTGAATTCTACTTTTCTTGATATTAATATTCCTATCTACAGTAATACTATCTTTTGCATTTCTTTGGTTTGTCAATTTTTCCTTATCTTTTTGTTTTTGATACTTCTACAGTATTTTGTTTTGCATATATCTATTGCAAAAGGCATACTTTTTAGTTCTCTTCCTATATATTCTTTAATCCACTTACATTTATTTTGATAGCCTGGAATTTATACTTTTACCATTTTACTTGCCTTTTGTTTTCCCCTTGTTTCCTTCCCCCATCTTCTGCCATACTCACCACATTTTCTCAACATTTCTATTCTTCAGAGTAATCCCCACCATGTTCATTTAGTTAGCATCTGCTTATATCTCAGACCTCAACTCAGTTTCTTTAAGTACCCCACGTAACAGATTCCCTCCTCTGTTATCTCCCCTCATAACACCTCACGCCCTTTTTTAGAGCCTCTGTTACAGTCTGCAGTTCTGTGTGACTGTAATAGACTGGGTCTCATAATTGTTCAGTGATTCTAAAAAAGTCTATTAAATCAGGAATTTATGAAAGGATACAAGCAAATCTTTTTTAAAATTTTAAATTAAAACCTATAAATGTTGTTTCATTTATCTTCTGATAGAGGTCTATTTTTTATGCTTTAAAAGTGGAGCAAGAAATTATACACACTAGCCAGGGAATCCAAGAGCAGAATCTGCTTGTTTATTACATTTTGCCCATTATTCAGAGTTGTCTTGCCCACACCTAATTCTGTAGCAATGGTTTTCAGTGATTTCCCTTACCACATTTTTGAAAACACTTGTTAGTTTTCATAGAATAAACAGGTCTCAAAGTTTATCTAACATTTAATTAAATTGCATCATTACAAAACAAGCACAATGTAGAAACAGGCTTGGGACTAACTCAACAGACTCTAGTTAAGCATCAAGTTCATGGGCAGCAGCAGAAATTCTCAGTGTATACTGAGAAGTAGCGAAGTGCCACTGTTCAGAGTGCTGTGGACATCATCCAGTTAGTGTCACAGAGAAAAGAGGGTTTGGTTTGTTTGTTTGTTTTTCTTTATCTGGCTAATCATTTAAATTGAGAAATGCTTCCCAAGCATTTCTTGAGAAAGACTTCTTTCCACAAATGCTCTGCATTCTCAAACTAAACTAAGTTAACTGTCCATGCTCCTAAGTAAGGTCAGTCTGTTTCTTTGTAGTCTAGTTTCTATCCCATCTTACCCCCTTACTTCACTTCTGAAATTATCCCATTTCTTTCCAACACCTTTAATCTCTCTCTTTCTATTAGATTATTCCCATCTACTGACAAACATGTTTAATATAATTTCTAACAAATGAAAACCTCCCTTACCCTTATGTCCTACATCTGCAACAGCCTCCTTTTCAGGCTTCCTACAGTAAAACTTACACCCCGTCACTTCTTGAAAGAGTTCTCATCAAGGTCATCATGATCTCCATCTGCCAGATCCATGGTCTATGTACTGACCTTTTCTTATTCTGCCTCTCAGAATTTATCACAGTTATTTAAACTCTCCTACTGAAATACTTTCTTTTCCAATTGTCTGTAACACCATCCTTCATTTTTTCTTATCATCCCTCATCACCACTCTTATTTGCTGACACTTCATTCTCTGTAAAACTCTTAACTTTTTCCCTGGGCCATTTTGGTAAGCCTTCTTTGCTTCTCTTCCCTTGATGATTTCTTTTTGTCTGCTGGTTTTTAAATACTATCTATATGCAAGTTAATTTTTAAACCATATCCCCAACTCTGATCTTTTCCTGGAGTTGGATATTTCAATATTCAACTATTTAATGATATCTGAAACTTAACAACGTCATATAAGTACACTTTATTTTCCCTATCTCACCACAAAATCTGTTTCTCCCTCAGATTTTCATATCTCAGTAAATGGGAGCTGGTTAGGCTAAAACTCATTCTTGATTTCTTCCTTTCCCTCATCACCCCCATCTTTCGACACACAAATCTAAAAACTATTCAAGTTTTGTTATATCTCAGCACATAATACATCTCTTTATCTACAACTCTGATCCAATCACCTTCACTTCTCAGATGCACTAGAGCAAGCACTTCCACCCCAACCTCCTTGCCTTGGTTCATTTCCGGACAGAAGCCAGAATGATATTTCAAAATATAAACCATACGTATATCTCTCCTACTTAAAACACTTAAACAGCTTTCCATTTCCCTTAAAAAAATTCCTATGCTGTATCATGTGCAAGACCTCATGTGATCTTCCTACTGTCCATTTCCTAATGTTCTGACATCATCTTCCATCTTTGTCCTCTTCCATCAGTGCACTGAAGCCATCCAACCCGTTTTTGTCCCTTCGTGAAGCCCATTTCATTCCTGAATTAATACCTTGACATTCTTGGTTCCTCTGTCTGGAATAGTCTTCCCAAATACCATCAACTGACACTTCTTCTCTTCATCCTGCCTCAGCTCAAAGGTGACTATCCAAGAGATGCCTTCCTGGATCACCCTGTGATCCTGACGGAGTTTTTATTTTACAGATCTCTCTGGCTGCCCTACAGACACAAATTTAGAGCAAGGAAGTCAGGCTAGAAGCAGGGAGCCCAACTGGGTGATAGTTAAAAAGATCCAGGTGAGAGAAATGTCATATTTATCTCATAGGTAGCATTGGTTCAAATCCTTAGGTTAACTCTGTTTTTAAAACCTAGTCCTTGCATGTGTCCAATAGATTTCCCCACCCCTACAGAGTGCAGACAGTCAATAGTTCTTTTCCAGATTTGGGATTTGTGATGGGATCTATCAGAGATTATGTTGATCTCTGTTCAAATATTTCCAGATCCAACAAAGGAATAAAGGAGAAGATTTAGAGTTGGTCTGTTTTCACTTGCCAACAGGGAGCAGCAAGGGAGATATGGCCAGAATGAGCAGAGACAAGTTGCTTCACCTCTCTGCCAAATCATTTCTTTTTGTGTTTCTCAGAGCAGCCGGCATTAGCTGGGTCAGTGGCACTCTTTAGAGCTGGCACCACTCCCTTTATTTGGAGCCAGCTGTAGCACAGCCCTGCTTTACTTAAAAAGCCATACATGCAGAATTTAACCTGGTAGCCGACACCACTACAGGATCGTCCCATGGAATTGACTCCAGAGTTTGGTAGAAATCTGGGAGAATAATGAGATCAATTTGCACTTCCCATCAACTGCCCAAAGTCTGCCCTTGGCTCCAGCTTCTGCTGGTACAAACGAAAGAATGTTAGTGGGAATCCATGGTGCATCTCCTACATCTTATATCCAGGTGGGCTTTCCCATCCTTGCAGACTCACTGGATGGTCGGCTGTCTTATGATGTTTGTTGCTGCAATTTATTTTATAGAAATTCTTCAATATTTTTCCACATTTGAGTGGCTTCCTAGATTTCAATATTGATAGCGATTTTCACATTATTGCATTATTTTTTGTCATTTTGGTGGAAATTTAAAAATTAGGCAGGAAGTTAAATGTGTAAGCTCCAATTTCTGTCTTAAATATGCATTGAACTGACCAGTGAAATAACATTACTGTATCCAAAGATTCTCCATGCTCTTTAGTTCTTTCCCTGATCTGATATCATCTATGTGGATTTTTTAAAAGTTTATAATACAAACTATATAGAAATTCTTATTTTAAAAAATCTGCAGTATATCACAACCTGTTATTTATATCTGTTCAAGGAGTTCAGATGTTTGCTTCTTGTCCAAAATAATAATGAATAACTAGAAGAATAAACTCTCCATTCCATAAAATCCCACTAGGAACTATTATTCATCTCCTCAAAAAATCGACCTCATCTTCACCTCATTCCTGAGAGGTGTGCTGGGTTTTTACTAAACCTTTGTTACTGTACTATTAAACTGTGGATCATGTCCAGTGAGTAAAAGTGAAGCATACTTTTCATCCTTTTGGATGACACAAATAAGGTGATTATTTTATAGGTACCTAAAACTCAGCATATTAAAGTTAGGATTGTTTGTTCTATGTTTAAATAAATAGATATACACATACAGAGATTAAAAGTGGTGGAGGGAGTCCTCCCATGAAACACATTTTAAAAGGCCTTCTCAATACAATACAAACTCAATAAATTTTTTAAAGAATTAGGAGTCAGGCCTTGATTTTCTCCACTGCACCGTTCCTACTACAGAGTAATTCTGTAAAATACTGGTCTCTTGCAAAACATCATACAGTGGCACCCATGACCTTTATATAAACAGCTCATAGTAATGTATTTAATGTCAGGCCTATCTGAGGCTCCAGTGAAATACATTTCAGTGAAATGTATGTCAGCAAAACAGGAACAGAGAAGTGACTTCTTTTTCCATGACATGTTTATAAAGCTTTATACTCTTCGTGTATGAATTGGTTTCGCTTAAAAAAAAAGAAAACTTACCACCAAACTGTGTGGCTCTTGAATAATAATTTCTGCTCGTAGAATGTTGAATGCTTGGGAGTGAATCTTATCTTTTAGTGATGGGCTTCTGCCTTGTATTATGCTTAGACACATAATTCTTCTCATTACAATGACCATCTCATCAAGTTCCAATCTCCCCTACGATCATGATGAAAAATCATAATCTTCAAATTACTACATTTCTCTTTCCACTTGAGTGAACTAATTGAAAGAATTCCACATCTGCATTTTCCACAGATACACAGAGGAATACAAGGAAACATATGGCGAACTGACTGAATACCTAAATATCTAATTAAATAATACCTAAATAGCTGATGAATAACATACATTTTCTCTACATTTTATATACTGACTTTCTGATACTCCCCCATAATCAAGCTAACCCATGCTGCTGCCCATATCAGAGACAAGCTGTCTTTCTTATTAAACCAAATTTAATTCTGTGTAGTGGAAGGAGTGTGACCACTAGACTAAGACAAAGCTGAATGTGCACCTTTGTTAGCTGGATAACTTTGCTTAAGTTACTTAACTACTTTGAGTTTTGTGTCATCAGTGAGAGAGAAGCCATTACAGCTACTAGTCTGAAGATGATGATGACAAATCTCTTTTGCACATCCATTTGTCCCAGGCGAGAAAAAAAAACCTTTCCTCGGTTGGTTTATTTCTTGAGCTCATTTTTGTAAGTCCTAACAATCGTAAAAAATTAATTTAAAATGATGATTTATATAGTTCATTGACCAAAATAATTATTCACATGTAATAAGATAATTGATCATGAAAGAACTTTCTCTTTGAAGTGATGTAGTCACTCTCTTAGAGGTGCGCTGGTTGGAAAGATAAAAATATTTTAAGTATTTGATGTGGTGGTTAGAGGGTGCATTTTCTATTTCTTAGAGCGATTGGCTCTCTGTTCCTAAGTTGAGAATATCAGGAAAGGACCACTATAAAAGCCCCCAGGAATGGAGCTCCCTTGACCTCACCCCATTTGGGGTATTAACTTCCAATGAATTAGTTGTACTTTAGTAATCTATTGTGACACTGGGAATTCCAACCCATTTCCCCTACCCTCTACCAAGCCTCACATTTTTTAAAGTAATGTTTTTCCCCATTTAATATCAGAAAAGGAATATAGCCTAAATTTTCAAGAATTTGAAAATTACAAAGAAGTAATTGGCAGAAAAAAATTCTTCAACTCAGAGTCAATCATTTTAAATTAATCGTTTGGTGTATTTCAGTTTTCTTTTGTTTAAACATCTGTGTATGTTCACATACATACACACATATGCATTTATATTTATATATGTATGTGTGTACATACATGCACACACAAAACAGAGTTGTATATGCTGATTTTGAAGTCCTTTTTATTCTCTGACTTAAAATATATACTTATTTCACAAAACCTGGAGATATCTATGAGAATAGATTATAATTCACCCAGAGGTATCCACTGTCACCATGGATTTTATTTTCTGGTTATTGTAGGCATCCTTAAATGCAGAGAAATTTATTCACAGTCAGGACTTGCTAGCAGCCCTGGCGTTTGGATTTCCTTGGCTTTGCTCATTTGAGTGCTGGTTAAATATCTTCTCTGATTTATAATTGAATGCACATACCTTCCTGCCATGGCAAGGATTAAGAACTTCAGAGTCACATGGGCTGAAAATGTCAAAATACCCATCCCCTACCTCTAATTACCTCTATGCAATGAAAAATAAGTATAGTAAAAAAGAACAGCTGTAAAAAATGTCATTTTACTAATGAGGACTACTTTTATGATTATTTTGAAGCGAAAAATATTAAATTATTTTTTTAAAAATTCACACATATAATTCTCTGGCTGGGAACCTAAGCAAATTCTTCACAGTTAATCCAATTCATTCTAAGGATCTGGGAACATTACAGCCTTCTCATTCAGCCTCCCCTGCTCTGTGGCTGATTTTGGTCTCTCACTCTGGGAGTATTGAATTATAGTGAGTAACCAATAGAATGAATTTTCAGTCAATTGCCTCAAATGGCTGACTGAACTGCTATTCCTTTCTCCGATTATTTGTTTTATTTGTCTGCTTGCTTTTAGCAAAAACTTACTAGTTTATGTCTTTCTGTACATATTAATTAACATCAGACCATAACTCTTGAACGTTCAAATAAAATGGTATCTTGAATTCACTTCTCTCTGAGAGCAACTAAGAGCATCCTTTCTCTCGTCCTCTAGTTATCTACTCACTTAACCATCAACTCTGACACTTTCTTTGGGAAGTCTGATTTAAATGCCCCACCTACTAGGTTCCCATAATATCTCATGCGTAACTCCACCAAAGCACTTATTAAGCCCTACTGTAAAGCTGAGTTTGCTTGGGGTCTTCCTCAGAGTATTATGAAAGCCATGTTGTGAGCTCTGGAGTATTCACTATTGCATCCCCACTATATAGCAGAATATTTGCCAGAGAGAAATCATTATGAAAATAAAACCAAATCTCTCAAAAGAATGATTGTTGTTGCAGAAGAAAGCAATCAGTCCAGACATTTGGAAAGTCTTCCTTCACATAGGAATTATTGTGGCGTAGCATTCTTCCCTGGGAGATTTGAGTGAAGTCAGCAGAGAACAGCAGCAAGGACTACATAGAGCCCAGCCTCCTCCTCATACTTCCTGACCAAGCCCTACCCACACTCCTGGCCACCACCAATCAGTTAATACACCACTGTCCTGACATAAGGAAACCTTACAAGGAAATGCTCTAGCATGTGGAAATGCATGACTGGCTCACCAGGAAAAAATTTAAAAAATAAAAACAGGTGGCAGGAAGACCTACCAACAGCTCTCTTTGATATTCATGCTGTTGCTGGGTTCACAGATAATGAAATACTCCCAAGCAAAGGCTTTTAAATGGAAACAAAGCAGGTCTTGCATCCACCCTAGTTAGCAATCAACATAGGAAAAAATAAAATCACAAATTGCCTACCTGTGCAGAAATCAATGCACATATTATTTTTAAGATTTTGAGACTAGGACAATCCTCCTTGTTTTCAGAGAACCTTCTAGAAGAGTCCACGTGTGTGTGTGTGTGTGTGTGTGTGTGTGTGTGTGTGTGTGTGTGTGTGTTAGTGTTGACGATCAAGGGCAACCTGAATTAACAGAGGAGGATCTAGGCAAAGATTATGAAAATCTCCAAGAAGAAATGACTAGGGAGTCAGAGGGGAGAAATATTTTGATCGTTAATGCTGGATTTATTATTTGATTATATCATCTTAGTAAATAAATAATAAACCCCTGTTTTCCTTGATGTTAAAGTATTGTCATGAATAACCTGTACATTTCAAATCTCAAATATTATGTGTGAAAACAAATACTGTCTTTAATCAATAAATCAAAATCTTGCACATGTTCATAATTACTAAATTCACCATAGCTTATAGATACCTATATTGCAACATAACACTGGAAAATGTTTATGGCTTCTAACTGCATTTTTATGATTGTAATTATCCTCCAAGAAAACTCACTAGAAAGTAGCAATCGTATTTTGTAGGAATGAAAGGTCACTATATATTTTACAATTCTGACAATGATTCCGAGATTATATTTTTATCATTCATAGACCTCGTTACCTTCCTCCTTGTTCAATCCCTTTTCTACAAGTGGAATCATGAGTAATGAAGTAAATGTACATATTTTATCATAGTTGCACTGCAAGGCCATCTCTAGTGATGTATTTTATAATATTAATGTAGTCAGTGACCACACATCTCTTCTGGACACCACGTCACTGGTTGCTCTACAGAATACAATGATAAGAAACCTTACCATTGAACGATTTTAATCCTTTTTTGAGTGAATGGATATGTCGACGAATGCAGAGTTACACAATAAATGTTATAGGTAAATGGGAATGTTTCTTAGAGAAGATGGGATTTGAACTGAGCTTGATGGAATAGTAGGATCGTAGAACAGTAGAGATGGAGTCTTGTTTGGAAAACACAGACAAAGCCAATGACCTGATGCAGGCTGGTACAGAACATAGCAAGCAAAGAGAGCATATGGGCCCAGGATGGGATAAGACCAGGGAAATATCCGACAGATCCACATGCGCCACAGTAACATGACCCTGGGCAGCAAGTTTAGAATTATAGTGCACTCATTTTCCATAGATTTTTAGATAAATAAGAGCTCATAACTGGTCTAAGACAACACAGTACAATAGAACTATAATGTGAACCATATATATGATTTTAAATTTTCTAGTTACCACATTTAAAAATGTTTAACTAGGTAAAATTAGTTTAATAGTATATATTACTTAACCCAATATATCAACATGTTATCATTTCAGCATGTAATCAATATAAAAATTATTAATGAGCTATGTTACATTCTGCTTTTTTTTGAATAAGTCTTCAAAATCCAGTGTGTATTTTGCACTTTTAGCCCATCTCAGTTTGGGCCATGCATATTTCAAGGGCTCAAGAGTCACATGCATTGACCAAAGCAGCTCTCAGATATGAACTGGTCTTGAGCACTTTTGTTCTTCAGAATCCTCGCTGGTGGGGCCTGATGGCACAGTCAATAACCAATGTCAGTTGTCCATTCCCTTGCCATGATTGCTTCTCAAAAGGTGGCCAGTGGACCACCTGCATCAGAATCATCTCAGAAGCTTATTAAAATAACCCTCTACCAAGGTTTATTAAATTAGAACCTCTGGGTTGGGCAATAAGAATCAGCATTTTTTAGACAAGCTAATCAGGTATTTCTTATGTAGATGAACACCTGAAAACACAGCTTTTAAAAAATACTTTCCTGATAAACAAATGACACAAGGGGAGATATCCCATGAAACTATTAATATTTTAGAGCCAAATTAATTCTAATCACTCTTTACCTTGAGAGGAATCATCATAGAGAAAATTATGAAATACATAATTGCCATATTCTCAGAAGTTCAAATCTTTAATTTTCCATCACAGCATTTATCAGTGCCCCACACTCTAATATAGTTTGTTGATTGTCTTTCTGCCACCACTAGCATACAATCTTCATGAGACTGTATGGGACTGACATATAGTATCTACATAATATATAGCATATATCTATTAAAATAGTGCTTGGCAAAATAGTAGGTGCTCAACAAATATTTGATTAATGAATGAATGAAATCTTTACTTCCTTTAGTCAGTTATTTAACTATGTGAACTGAAAGTTTGTCCATCCATAAATTGAAGATAATATGTATCTTGAAGGATTGTATGAAGTGAACATTCATTATATGTACAGGGTCTTCATTTAACACATTTCCCCACTGCTAGTCTATTTTTCCTCTGAGGGAGAAAAATGAATTCTTAAAATCACAGTCAGTAATTTGTTGTATTCCCTCTCCCAAGGACATTTGCATTTTAAAAGCAAATATCTAAAGAGATCCTCGTCAATCCATTACGAGTCATTCTAATAGTTCTTATTCCGTCTTGTGACCATAGTGGGGGACAAGGGAAATGCCCTATAATTTTATTATAGAGAGAGGCACCTAAGATTCTTCCACTCCCTTAAACCTGGTTCAACCCAAGTGTTATAAGCGGGAAATACATTTGTTTCTGCCAAAGATTTTACCTACTGGTTGTCCTGGAAAGCGTTTTCTTTCAGAATGCAGCAACTCTAATGTTATGATTTCTGTTTGGGTTTATTGTTTTTAGCAAAATTTCTTTGGTTTTCATGGATATTGTGTTCCTGGTCTCTGCACTGATTAGACTGGTATTATAGAACAATACATACGGACAGGTGACACCTAAGGTAATGATAAAAACAGCAGACTTCTCAAATGCAATATGGACTATCTTTCCTTTGCGTCTCTATTTTGCTTAGCAATTATAATCCATTCATAGAACATAAAACGTGTCTAACTCAGGCCCTAAGCAACCGTGACTCTTTATGTAACGAGGAGATTTTTGTTTTAGAGAAAAACAACAAGACTTTAACTATGGGATACATTCCTTAGAAACAATGGAATTAAATTCAGCTCAGCTCTCCACAGAGTTTCAATTCTGAACAAAGCTTATCAGAAAGGGGCATACGGGGACAGTAAAGTCTTGTGAATTTAATTGGCTGGAAGTGAAAAGAACCCTGTTTCTGCAGAATTCTGATTTTTAAAAGATCTCAAATTAATTATTTCAGAGGAGTCAGAATTAAATTGGTCTTGGTTACCACTGAGCAAGAAAAAAAGAATAATGAGAATATCTGGCAGCTAAGCATAAGTATTTCGAGTTTTATAACCTCAAAGGTGAGGTTAATGGTCTGGGAGAGATGCATTTATGCAAGCAAGAGAAGGTTGCTGATGCGATTCACTAGAGTCACTTACTTAACAATCCAATCCGTCAACTATTTCATGTTTTAAAACATCTCTTTATTTTACATTATTATTAACAGTTAAGTGATAACATCATGCTTCTTAATCATTGCTTTTTTGTCAAAAATCAACAGATCTGTAAGACCCCAACACAACAAAGCTCCTTTTCCAATCCCTTGTTTCTGGAATAATCTGTTTCCAATAAAATATTTAGTGACATGATAAAAGTTTCCAAACTATTACAACTTTCACTTTCTTTCTTTTTTTTTTTTTTTTTTTTGTGGGGAAGACCAGCCCTGAGCTAACATCTGTTGCCAATCCTCCCCTTTTTGCTGAGGAAGACTGGCCCTGGGCTAACATCCGTGCCCATCTTCCTCTACGTTATATGGGATGCCGCCACGGCGTGGCTGACAGGCAGTGTGTCAGCGGGCTCTCGGGATCCGAACTCGCACTTTCTGTTTGATAATTCATTATTGTTTCTGAAACTAAACATCACATTTCACATGCTAACGTTTTTTATATAAAATGAAGCTGTTTTTCTGGCTTTTGTTCTGTTTTTGAGGAGGAGGAGAGTGAGTGGAGTTTGGTTAAAAGATACGTCTCACGTTCAGCTCTGACTCCTGAGTTTTTCATTGGGTCTTGTGGCCAGCACTTGTTTTCTCTCTTTACTCATGTATTCTCAGTTTGGAATGACCATCCTAATGCATAACAGCAAGACTCAGCCCCCTCCATGGACAGTTTCAACACGATCTCTCCATCTTGTGGGCATTCAGGAAAGACAAAAGCCATGCTGTTGCTGCCCTGGACTCTTATCCACCAGGCAGTACATGTATACCGTCTAGTCATTTAATACATCCCTTTAAGGAGTCTGGATACTCTGATAAAATTCCATTTCAGATGACCCAAGAATGTATGCACGCATTCATTTACACACTTATGACTGCAGGTGTGTACGTGTAGCCTTGTACACCTACATTCTCAGCTACCAAGGTAGTAAGGGGGTTCTTTTAAACACATTCCAAGCAAGATACATGTCAAAGCAATTAGGCCCATACACCATAATCTGATTATTAGTTGGGCTAAGATTGAGTATATAAATAATGTAAGAGTGGTTTGAGACACAATTTAAAATGACAATTTTAGTCTGAAAACCATACATTTTTTAAGAAAAAATAAGTAAGAAAGTGATCTTAAGTTTAGATGGTACTGAAAATGATGAGACTTTTGAAAGGAAGCACATTTTGCGTGCTATAAAATCAGTGGGTGTCAACCCTGAAAAAATATTTTGAATAAATATCAAAGGTTATTTTTGATTTTTCTTTTTTCCTCCACTATTGTTTACTTTTACTTGCAATCAGAGGCCCTTGTACAGTTCTCTATGTCAGCCAAGGGGTGAAAAAAGTCATGCCATACAGGTTTCTGTTGATTTATTTATTTGGGGGTTTTGCTTTTATTTCATTAGCATTTTCCTTTTTTCTCCAAAATGTCTATGATATTATAAATATCCATCATGGAATATCCTGCCAGTGATTGTGGTATTTACTTTATACCCCTCCTCTGCTTCTTCTCCAGAGAATAAAGACCAAATGATCGGAGAGTAGCAATGAAAAATAATTTCATCAAAACTGCATTAATTGGCACTATATTTGGCTATCACTGATTTTTTTTCCATTTTTCTATTTTTGCTCTCATTTGACAAATATTTAACTCTTACTATGAGTATGGTACTATGTTATGCTCTTGGGAAGAATATGAACTAAGAATCGTTATTTATTGAGAATGCAGAGATGCTTAATATGCCCTCCTTGTCCACAGGAAGCCCACAATCAGGCAAATCGATCATTCTGTTACAATGCACTATGAAATTGAGGTGTGCTTAAAGTATTTTTTGAGAATTCTTTATTTTTTTCTTCAAATATTGAAAAGCTGTCTATTCTGGGGCACCCCTCATTGGTCTTAGAGTCTTTGGCTAAGACAGACATGTCAAGGGACAATTACTGTGTAGCATGATGAGCGACAGGACAGGCCTCCCTACAGAGGGCTCTGGGGCCACCATATGCACTCTTGAGCCAGACTTGGGGACATAAATTCTGACTGGAGGACTCTGGAAGTCTTCACACACTCCCCTGGCTCTCTTCCTTCTCTCTTCCTGGTGCTGGTGTCCTATGTTTCCACTCTGCCTGCCCAGTCTCCCAAGATGTGATGTCTACCCCACACAGGCCAGACTCCTAAGTATGGAATTGGTCCTCTCCCCTTCTCCCGGTGGAGCAGCACAAGAGCTCAGCTCTCAGTCACTGAGGACATGACAGAAAACATCTGCTAAGTAGTCCCAACCTGAGATTTTTTTTTTTTGCTGAGGAAGGTTACCCCTGAGCTAACATCTGTTGCCCATCCTCCTCTGTGTGCTGAGAAAGATTGGCCCTGAGGTAACATCTTCGCCTATCTTCCTCTCCTTTTTGTATGTGGGATGCCTTCCACAGCATGGCTTGATAAGCAGTGCGTTGGTCCGTTCCTGGGATCTGAACCCATGAACCCTGGGCCACCAAAGCTGAGTGTCCGAACTTAAACTCTACTCCACCGAGCCAGCCCTCCACCCTGAGATTTTTAATGCCATAGAAATACCTAGTATGTTGCCTGTTCTTGCACATTTGTGCTGAAATTGAAAACTAAGATCTTTGCTTAGGAGGGCCAGATCGTGCCCCACTGGTGAAGATGGTGCCTCAGTTATGAAGCACAGAAACTGTCCTTTCGTTCCCAACTTCAGCCGTGGGCTTAAAGAGAAGGACAGAGGAAGGGAGTGAGGTGGGAAATACAAGAGGGAAAGAGGTTAGCTTGGTTCCTGCTTACGCATTTACATTTGGGGGAAATGGTCAGGCTGCACGGGTGATCTCTAAAAACTACACAATCGGCTTGGGCAAAGGAAACAGCAAGCGTTTGCCTCTGAAAGCAGGGGCAGCAGGGAAACCACAGCCCACACAGAAGCTTCTTTATTTCACAGAAGGCCACTAATAAACTACTCAAACAGAAGCCTATTTGATGGAGAAAGAGAGAATGTGTCAGGGGCAGGAAAAAAATCCTACAAAGAATTCAGACTAAATTTTAGTAATAGAGAGCTAATGTACTGAAAAAATAAGCTTGCTGCTAACAGTAAAGACACTGCCAAGAAATAGATGGGAATTAGTGCCAGGTTAACACATAAATCAAAATTTTGCAATTATGCAAATGAGAAAGCCAGAGACTTTATTTCATTTTCATCTGATTCCAGAATAAAGGCCCTAATTTTGATGAATATATAAATAGATTTTAAGAAAGTGAGATGATGAATTGCAGCAAACTAAAGATATCAATCTCACTCTGGAAAAGGAAGATGATTAAAAATTTTTTATGTATGTATATCATATATATTTAAAACATACATATGAATACATATATTACTATAAATATATTCAATATTATAATTTATACACAGTCAAGGACAGCCTTCTTTTTCTACAGCACTTATACTTTTTCTGACATTTTTACAAAACTCTTGAGGGTAGAAAAGGCTGATATAATTACTTCCATTTTTAAGTGATGACTAGCTTAATATCATAACTGAGTAAAACAAAGATTTCTTATTTATAAAGTGCATCTAATCACAATAAATTTATACTCCTGGAAATGTAAGATTATACACTCCTTTGAAAGGCATGGGTGGGTCAGATAGGATAAGAAGTGAGTCACTCAGGATCCAAATGTATTAGCTCTTAGGAATAGTTTCTTAGGACTGACCGAACTGCTACAGAAAAGCAGGGGCATATGTTTAGGCTGTAGGCAAACACATTTTAAAAATGTACGACATTAGGCAAGCAAGTTGCATGTATCATTCATGATCACATGTCACATAGAAAGGTAGACTATTTCATTCCAAGTAGTCCAACTATTCCCTTAAGAACTCAGGATTAAGAGCCGTTTATCCTGGCTTTTGGCATATGGACAAGCAGATGGATGGACGTGAGAATTTTGGAAGTCACACCAAGTTGATGCCAGATTTGTTGAAAATTACATAAAACAGAGACCAAATGACACAAAGCAAGTGTTTGAAAGCATGAATTACTTTTGAAAGGAAGACATTAAAATGTATTTTTAGAATAACTAAAATACTAGCCCATAAAAAGGCATTCAGTTTGCGACTCAATGAAGCTTTAAAGAATAGAAAGGTGAGTCAGTGGAACAATCATTTGATAAATCCAAAGGCTGTTGCATCAGGTAAGGTAAGAATGATTATGGCATGTTTACAACCTTTGGTTGTTGACAGTCCAGAAAATGCACCCCAGTGTCATAGGGTGACTATGGTCAGAATTAACAACTCGTGGTGTTTTATGATATATTGTCTTTAAGATTTTGCTTTTGTAACTAGAGAGCACGAAATCACACTCTAGAACCCAATATTTGTGTGTGTGTGAGGAAGACCAGCCCTGAGCTAACATCCATTGCCAATCCTCCTCATTTTGCTGAGGAAGACTGGCCCTGGGCTAACATCTGTGCCCATCTTCCTCTACTTTATGTGGGACGCTGACAAGCAGTGTGTATGCGGGCGCCCAGGATCCGGGTCCGAGAACCCCGGGCTGCCAAGCGTGAACTAAACTGCTGCATCATCGGGCCAGCTCCCAGAACCCAATATTTTTTACATATACAACTTTTCCTTTCCATTTAGACTATATGGATGAAGACACAACAAGATCATGCCTATTGATTTTGAAATTTTGTGGGACTCAATTAGTACCAATAAAGCAGCTATAAACACTTATGAGGACCACAAATCATCTCATAATTTAATGTGCAAGACTCAGTCTTAGCACCTCTTCTCTTCTGTATCCTTCTTGCTCAGTGATCCCCTCCAGTCTCTGTCTTTAAATACTCTCCATATGTTGCTGACTCCTCACACACATCTCTAGTCCAGACCTTTCCCCTAAACTCCAAATTCATACAACAGCTATGAACTTGACATTTCCACTTGTGTTTCAATTCCGCATCTGAAACTTGGCATGCACAAAACCGGTTCCTTATTGTCCCTTCCTCCAAGTTACCCTTCATACATTATTCCCCCCTTATTAAAAGCAATTTCATTCTTCCAGCTGCTCAGAGAGTCATCATGGAGTTACCATAAACTCCTCTTTTCCTATACCTTATACACAATCAGAAAATCCTATCAACTCTCTTTTCCAAATATACTCCAAATCTGACCACTCCTGACCACCACAGTCCTAAGTATAATCATCCCTCAGCTAAACTACTATAATGAGCTCTGGAATTGTAGTAATCTTCTAAATGAATTCTTGACTCCGTCCCATCTACTCTCCACAAACAGCAGAGTGAGCCACTTTAAATAAGTCAGATTATGTCACTCAAATCCCCCTTGACTTCCCAGAGCCCTAACGCCTCATGTGACCTGTCCCCTAGCAATTTCTCCAACACCATTTCCTCCACAATCCCTGCCTCCTTCCACTTCAGCTCCCAGGCCTTCTTGCTGATCCTCACACAAATGATTAGGATTCTACTTCAAGTCATTTGTACTTGCTGTTCTTTGCCTGGAAGACATTTCTGATGGATATCCACTTGGCACCTTCCTTTTCTTAAGATCTTTGTTCAAATGACAGCTTGTCACAGATGTCTGCCAACTACCTTAGACACATGACACACGCTCACCACCATCAGAACCAGCACTGTCTACCCCCTTTACCTTGATTTATTTTTCTCCATAACACTTTTTACCACTTGCTATATTTTAGACGCATACACACATAGTCTTTCATCATTATTTGCAAATTCTGTAGCATTTGCAAATTTGCCTACTCACTAAAATCTATTTGGAACTTGAAACCTAACACTTGCAGTGTTTTCAGGGTCATTCACAGGCATGTGCAGAGCTTTGAAAAATTTGTTACCCAGGGGGTACAGTCTCAGTGGAGGTTGAATCCTCTGCTTTCTTCTTTCAGCTCTCATACTACAAACACGCTTCCTTTTTGCAGTCTATTTCGTGCCACATTTGTTGGTGATTTTTCTGTTTAAGATGTCGCCAAGTGTAACCTGAAGTGCTGTGTAGTGCTCTTAAGTGCGAGAAAGCTATGATGTACCTTACAGAGAAAATGTGCTGCGTGTTAGATGAGCTTTGTTCAGGCATTAGTTACAGTGCTCTTGGCTGTGAATTCAATGTCAGTGAATCAACAACATATACTAAATAGGTGTCTTTAAGCAGAAACACACATAAAACAAAGTTAATGTATCGATCGCCTGACAAAAAATGTGACCAGAGGCTCACAGGAACCTACCGTGAATTTCCCCTAGGAGCGATGGTTTAGCGTGTGCTAATTCAGTATTTGTGGCAACTTTAGAAAACAACTACTGTGAATGATGAGATTTGACTGTACTTGTTCATTTTCTTTTTTATTGTCATATTCTTCTCTAGAATATGGGGGATTCTGTAAAACCTGGGTCTTGTTTAATTTCCTCACTAATGTATCTCCAATTCTTGAATCTCTGCCTGGAAAGTGACAGGTACTCAGTAGTAATAATCTATTATCTCATCATTTAATAATCCCAACAATTCAACGTTGAAGAGCTATTGCACCCATTTTACATATAAAAATGCTTATAACAAAGAGGTCAATCACTTGCTTAAGATTACTCAGTGGTAATTGTCAGTGCTAAGATGTGAAACCAGGAAGTGTGTTTGGGTCCCTAACCACCCTAGGACTGCTTAAGATGAAGTTGGTGGATAACTATTTGGTTGATGAATGAAATGAAGGAGTAAATAAATGAATAAAACAAGTGCATTTCAGGTATATTATAAACCGAATGTATCATTCTTTTGATCACAGTCAAGCCCACACAACTTGTTATTAAACCAGTTGTGATATGAAGGTATTATTATTATTCCTAAATTAAAACACTAAAGAGATAAAGGCAGAGATTGGTCTAAACCAGAAAGCAGCCTAGAGTGGATAACACACTGAGGATACAGAGCCAGAAAATATGGACTCTGCTCCTGTATCAGGCTGCCTTTTTCGGTGCTTTAGACACACGCACACACACTTACATACAGACACACACACTTGCATGCACATACCATCTTTGCTCATTACCAAGTCAATAAGACTTCGAAACTCAGATTTTGCATTGTTGTATACATACAAGCATATCTTCCCTGCCCACTTTTATGGATTGTTGAATGAATCAAGGGAGGGTAATAAATGTAAAAGCAATTTGAAAATGGCTAAATATTATGGAATACTATAAAAATAGTGAATAATAATTTAGCAATATTAATCATTCTTCTAAGTATTTGAAACAAATATTTACCAAGGAATTCAGAGGGAGGTAGTTTTAGGGTAAATACGCTTATTGTTAAAATAAGAAAACATGTAAAATCAAAGACGTACACCCCAATTAACATCACTCAGACACAAGAGTTTTGCTTTCCCTTCAGGCTGATGGGATTGATTTTATGCACAGTGCTCATCTGATAGCTTTATTAGTCCTTTTCTTTTCTTTCTAGAAATGAGTGGGACTGATATACAAGTAAAATCAAATAAAGCAAGGACCAGTGACCCAACTGCAGCTTGACAACTGTGACACGGAACAGCTTCCACTCACAGACACTGAGCATGAGTTTTCGCCTCCTGAGGCCTTTTGAGCCAGCACTTTGGCTTAATTGGTTCTTTGGGGGTAAGAACTGGTAGTTGACTATGATTTGTGTTGATTTTCAATAAAGTTACTGCCAGGGGTATTTAAGCTGAAATATCTGTCTGACAGCTTTATTGGCACCACCGTGTGTGAAACTAACAAAGAAATGAAAAAGAGATTTCCTTCTATTGTGCATTTTCTCCACTTTCTTTGGTAGGTAGAATTCTAAGCACTTCAGCAGTCAAGCCAAGCCCGCTTATAAGTTTTTCTTACAAACAACCATTTACTCAATTAGTCCTGGCGATTTGGAAAGTGTTCATTGTCACTTCTCTCGCTTAGAGTGGGAGCCACGTGGGTTCGTCTGCTTTGTCTTTGTTTTGTTATCATCTTTCATTTGTATTACACTGAAACACAAAAATGATTTTTTTGTTATTTCTGGGTCAGTGATGCAAAAAAAAAAAAACACCAACCATGGGTTTCACACTTAAACAAAGTGTATGTGTGTGCGTGTTTAATTTCCAGAGGAAAAAATCAAAAGAAAATTACTTTAAAAATTAACATGTGTTGAGAGATAGGTTAACAGAGGAAGGGAGGAAGGGAGAGAGGGAGGGAAGATGAAAATGAGAGATTAGAACAGAGAGGCAGCAAGTGAGAAACAGAAGCAAAAAACATTAAGTAGATTTTGAGGCCTCTGTCTGGAGCTAAAGCTATGTGTTTGCATAGATAAAACTTTTTATACATTGTCAGGCCCACCTCTTGTTTTATTGACTTAACTATATTTACGGCTTTCTGACAGAAGCAAACTGCCAATTCTTATATGATTTATTGTATATAAAATAGTCACAGAAGCCTATTTCAGTGGAAGCTTCTCAATAAGGGTGAAATTCTTCAGCACTGTTAAGACTAAGGTTGGAACAGAATCAATATGATAGTTAGAATTGGTTTAGACAAAAAAAAAATCAACGTTAAATCAAGATAAGAAAATGTTCAAAAGTCAAATAAATGTTAGAGGAATTCTGGTACCAAATTGTTAAAAGAAAATTATGAACCTCTAGTTATCATTCAATTTCCTTTCACTTTATAAGTAACCCATATTAACCTATTGAAATCCAATATGTTGAAGGGTCAAAATGAGTTGTTTTCTGCAGATGTAGCAAGAATCACCTTTGATTCCATTATGTTGTGTGTAACAAGCAGCAATCCTTTCATATTGCACTCCTTATAAAATAACAAAGGCACAATATGATGAAATTTTCAAATAATCAACACATACTTTTTATTATGTATACAGTTAAGGCTTTCACAACATAGTCGTTGACTGCCAGGCAGCATCACAGCGTGATAACATAAAACTTTGCTCATCCAGCTGGTACCCAAAAGTACAAAGTACATTTTGTGAAGCAAGTTTAAAGTTGGGGAAAGGGAAGGTTTAGCATACTGTAAACAACTGATTGTGTGAAAGGCAGACATATGGGCATCAAGAAAAATTTTTGACCAAGAGAGAATATGTACTTTGATGGAAAACACATATTTACATATTTTCTTCCAAAATATGTAAAAGAAAGGAAAGTTATTCTTTCCCTAATACACCAATTGTGTGTTACAGAGGAAGTTAACTCCAATTCACACCCATAAAGTAGCACAGGTGGTGTTGTTTTACAACTCAGTTCATTAATAAACAATCGATTTTGCTTAATTTGAGGGGGCACATTAATCCTATTAGGAAAAAAAAAACTTCAAAATTTCAAACTTGTACAGACAAACTGCATCATTAAATTTTTTTTATTATTATTTGTTTACGGTTTTGGTTTGCATCATTTTTATAGTCCATTGTATATTGCTCGATATCACAGGTTACTTTCATAATGAACAATGAATGCCTCAGCTAGTTTTCACAAATATATCATCTATTTTGAATGGGCATATAGTATTTTATTTAAGGAATATACAGTAATCTCATATAGAATTTTTTTCCCTCTCTGTAGATTGTTTCTACAGACAAGGCAAAGATGAATGAATGTCTATTTCTTTAAGCCAGTTTCTCTGATGTGTACATTTTAGGTTAAATAATATGCATATTTTAAAGTCTTTTGATAGATATTTCCAAATTGTCTTCTAGAAAGGTTTACCCATTCTCCACCAACATTACAGTTTAATAATTTTTTAAAAATATTTACTAATATGACGAGGAAAAGAAGGTAATTAATTTTTAGTGTAATTTGCATGTCTTTTATTTACATGTGAATTTGGGCATTTCTTCATATATTGGCAATTTATGATTCTTCTTTCTCAGATTGCCTGTTCATATCCTTTGTCCTTTTTTATTTAAGGTCCATGACATTTTATCTTTGATTTGTTTGTATGTCTACTTTTCTTCTTTAATAAAACAACTATTTTTTTCCATCGTAACATTCTACTTATTATCTCTTTCCTGATAATTTTGTTTACGGTTTTATGACAAACAAAAAATAAACTTTTGTTTTTCCCTATTGATCATTACTGACTTTATCCAACACAGATACATGGGAAAGTTTAATGAAAACAATGGAGTCTTTTCTCAGGGTAAAAAGTTCAATGGAATCTCTTCTCGGGGGAAAATAAGTACCCAGAAAACTTTGCTTACAGATGTAAAAAGAAGAATCGTGAACTGCCTGAACTCATTAGTGGACTTGTGTGCAAAAGAAGAATTCCCTTCCTTGTTGCTGCCTCTGTGCGCCGCGCCTGCAATTCCCTTCCTCAAGTCACGCTTGTGTAAACATCCACCTTTACATTCTCTGGTTCTTTAATGACCTCATTTATTTCCCTAAGTCCCTTTATTCAGAATACTATTACTATTGTTACATGACATGAATCAATTACCTCTTTTTTTCTAAAATAGTTAACCAGTTATCCTAGTTCCATTGAGCTAATATTCCATTTTCTCACTGAGAAGAAACACTTGATGGTTATGTGTGAGACTCATAAACTGATTACTTTTCATATAAAATTTTAATTTTCCCACTTTTTGGGGCAAAAATTTTTAGTATATCTTTCTCAGTCCTTGACATATCAAACTTGTAAAAACATAAGACGATCGAGAAATGGGATAATGTAATTGATAGGATTTATTTTAGAGCTGTGTACTGAAATATCTACAGTACAAAGATTATACCTTTCTTAAGTGCATACAAAACATTTACAAAACTTAATCATATTCTAAATGAAAATTAAATATAAAAATTCACAACCACTAAATATATAGGTCACATTATCTGATCATAATCTAACAAATTAATTTTAGTAGAAAACTTTGGAAATTTAAAAGTAAGAACAAACTATTCTCTTTAATAACTCTTACATCAAAAAGAAAATAAAAAGCATCATTTAAAAAATTTTTAAATATAATGAAAAGGGTAGAAATTATGAATTGTAGTTAAGGCCATAATCAAAGCTAAATTTATTTTGGAAAATCTTTATAATGGTAAATAATGCAACTAAAAATAATGTTGCAGTAGGATATTTAATAACATGGAACAATTGCCATGCTAAAGCCAGTCAATTTTTTGGAAACTAATAGTCTAAGTGAACACTTTATTGTAGTATATTTTACCAGAAAAATAAGTGAATGATGGTTTTCTTTAAGGGGTAAGATAGCATGACTCTCTTTCTTTTGCCTTAGAATTATGTTATTAAGTTCCCTTGCAAAAATGTTACTTCAAAAAAAATTAAACTAAATGCAAGTATATGTGGAATAATTAATTCTGAAGGGATATGTGTGTGGATTGAATGTGTGTATCTGGTTTTTATCCCATAGGATGGTAAATGTTAACCTCTGTAGGGGCAGTTTACTGGACTTTCCGATGTCCTTCTCCAGAAACACTGGAAAAGGATGGGAGGACAAGAGCAAGAGGATGAGAGAGGTAGAGAAGAAGATGGAGTATAGACCACATGAGGAAACCAATAGCATCGTTTACCATTCAAGAAGACCTATCGAGGATTCAGCTAAACGATTTTTAGAAAATCAAGACCCATCGTAGAATATAAAAGTATTTAGTGAGATACATCTGAAATATTCTAGGTGCTATAAAATGGATGGACATGTCCATGGCAAAAACAATGAATTTTTGAATAAGAATTACTCTCATCCTAACTAAAGGAAGTCCTCAGATGGGATTTGGCAAAGTAATGGCCCTATTCTGTAGAGCTGGACCTTTATTTAAAACGTTTCCATAAGTACAAATGGAAATATTATGTTCCCTTTATCTTCTTTTTAAAATTTGATTTATTTTCAGACACATCTGTGCCATACAGTATTTGAAATGTATTAATATTTTATTACTCTTTCAACAACCACATGAGGCAGGTGTTGTTAATTCCATCTTAAGAATGAGGGAATCAGGCTCATAGATGTTCAGTATCTTCAAGTTTACACAGATTCTAAATTGCAGGCTTAATTAAATTAAAATCCAGTTTGGGCAGTCTTGAAAACGACTGTTCTCCCTGCTATCACTTACTGACTCCTAAATATTTTCTTCCCCTCCATTTTCCTTTCCAACGCACCTATTATGAAAATTGATCAGGATTCATATGGAGGTAATGGAAACACACAATTTCCAAGTTTACTCGCAGAAAGTCATCTTATTTTCCTTGTTAATATGAAATGTAATTTAAGATAAAAATGTTCCTTTTAAGTGCAAATTTATCTTTACATCTATGCAAATAGTATGTCTCACTCAAGACGCAGCTCAGCTTTCAAAATGATCAGGATGAAGTGCCATAACCAATATCCATGCCTTACTCCTTGGTATCTTTCAATTATTAGAGTTCTCATTGGTTAGTGAAAAAACTTTATGTATCTTAACATATAGTGTTCTATCTTAGTAGTTAGTATTTTAAATATTTCATACTTTTTTCTGGATTCCTAAAGGAAAGAAACTTTGTTTCTGTGAGTGCTTAGTTCAGCAATGAGCAGCATTCACACTTGACAAAGGTTCATTGACTGAGAGGTATTTGTCTCTACACAGACACTGGCATCTACACACTAACTCCTTTCCTGGAAAACAATCTGGTTTCCAAGGTATTCAATCAGAGAAAATGCTCTTCTATTTATTCGTGTCATTTCAGAGACACTTATTTCTAAAGACCTGTAAGTAGTCTCTGATGTGAAGACTGTTATAATTCTACGTATGAGTTTACAGATTTTATCTTTTCTAAAAAAAAAAAAGGGCTAGTCTTGATTGGTCCCCTATGGTGAAGGATTTTTATGTAATTCAGTATGTATTTTTGTATAAGGATTTTTCCGTCTCTTAAGCAATTTAGTTTCCTTGTTGACCTTTTCATTAATGTCAATGTCTGATTTTTTTAAATATGAAAGTGAATGTGAGAATCTTTTAATGGGCTCTCTAACACTCATCATAAAACTATATAGGAAGTGAGATACTCCAGAAATGAATATTTTTCTGTTAACAAAATACACCTGACAAAAAGAGATCAAATAGGCAGTACACTTTGTAAAAGCTCTGGAGGTTTCAAAAGCAAGTGCTCCGAGTTTACTGGAGAGTGAGCACGTTAGCAGGGTAGTAATCTCTGCACACTCCTAAACAAAGACAACTAACACAGGTGACTTTGGTTGGGAAGTGATGTGACCTGCGGGAAGTACACAGTGCATCACTGCCCTGTAAGTCATCCCGAGCCACAGTGGGTCTTGGGGTTAGAGAAGGAATCCCGCCATTCCTTCGTGTCATTTCCTACCCTCTCTTTTTCTCATGCCCATAACTCCTCAGACCCCTTCAGAATGATTGCACACTTCATCTTCTCACAAAAACTGCAAACCACCTGATATTTGAATATTACAGAAATAGGAAAAGTTTAGATGTCTAGAGAGCAAAACAAACATATTTCAGATAGTACTTTACACATGACACAAGGTGTTCCCATCTAGGATCTCATTTCGCCCTTCCTCCCAGCTTACTCTGGCATATGATGGTGATGCCACCGCCATCCAGATGAGGACTTGAACTTCCCAGAGCTGCAGTGCTTGACCAGTGCAGACAATGTTGGAACTGGTGCAAGAGAGTGATGGGTCTGCCTCAGCCCCTGCACCATCCTTTAAAGTACATTGCCTCTGATTATCAACCTCTGCAAACCCTGCCTAATCAATGTAGTTGATGTTTGTGGATTTCTACCTTAAAGAGGAAATATCAAGTATAAGGAATCACAGAAGGAAGCGAGGCAGAGTCCTTGCAAAACATTTCTAGCACTGTTGTCTGGTAGTAGATTACTTTCAGATAATTCAGAAGGTGTTCACTCTTCCTTAGAGATGCTTTGTGCTAATTCTTGTCCTATTTCCCCAACAGAATAGTGTATTCCTTCTATTTTAATATGTTAGCAAATGCAAGTGCAAAGAAAAGAGAGCGCAGCCCGTGGAAAATGAGCGGCCGCCTCACTCGGGGTTAATATCTAGCTGCTCACCGGACACTTGTTCGGTTCACCCTTGTGAAGGCAAACAGGCTCGAGCAAATCAATTAATGGATCATTTCAATTCCTCGATAGATCTCTTTCTGCCTACTCCACACTGTCGCTATTAATACAGCAGGCAAATTAAGCTCTGCCAGCAGCAGGGGGTGAAGGGGGTAAAAAGAAAGTGCAGGCATAAAAGCTCACAAGTTACAAAAAGAATAAGCCGTATGAGTCATTCAGCATCAGTCTCCCACACTCTGGCACTCAAAACTTGCTCTATGTGGCTGTTTTAGGGATGTGTGTGTTTGTGTGTGTACACGTGTGTGTACCAGAGCCAGAGCCAGAGAGTAACAGAGACAGACAGACAGATTACAACAGCTCTTGTGTAGGTTTTTCTTTTCTTTTAATTCACGGTTGAACTCTACATCTAAATGCAACAGAGAGTCACTGAATTACCCAATGCATCCAAAACTGCCACATCTGACAGGCTCTTGAATAGATGTAAGATTTTTCAGATACGTAAAATTGAGGCTCCGAGAAGTAAAGTAACCTGCCCAGGATCACAGATCTAGGGTAAGGCAGAGTTGAGATTTAAATGCAGCAATCTGGTTTCAGAACCTGCTTTCTTAACTATGAACAATATCTGGCTTTAGCAAGGCAATCCATAAGTTCCTCCCTCCTTTTTGCACATCACAGAACTAAGCAGACTAGAGTAGGTGGACTCTGCCTTTGCCTAGGTACTTTGGTACCTACAGAGGCTTGATAAAATTAAAATAGTGCAAGAATAGTGTTTCCCTAGCTATTGGAGTCTGTTCATCCTGTAGTTTCTAGATAAAACTAGGGGGGAAAGTCAAGGGCAGAGATTCCACCATCCCAGGTCTTCTTATGTACTAGAAGCCACGGTTTGTTTCTCCTTCCATGTTCTTTGCTTCTTTATTTGAGATTGTGAGACTTTTTCTTTTTTTTTTTGGAAGTGTGTGATATTTGTCTTAAGCATCCACTGATAGTTCTTTCTATAGATACATAAAATAGAAAGCCCCTTTTGCAAAACGTATGATTATCTAAAGGACGAAGTAACTGTTCCAGGTTCACTTATTTCACGTGATAATAGGTTAACATAACAAGAGGGTGGATGTTGTTTTTTCTTTCTAGTTATTTCGGAACCTGACACTAAGCATGAAATGCACCATTTCTTTCAGCAGTCCTGGATTGCTTTAAAGGTCTGTTGCAACTTTTACAACCTAAAACTATTATACAACTTTAATTTCTAACCAGCTGTACAAAGATAATGAAAAAATGTTCTAAAATTTCAAGTCAAATGTTCTCTGTTTCAGCTCATTGGATAGCTAAACTTTTCCTGAGTTTGAATTAGTGACTTTAATAAAAAGAAGATAATGGATAGGGGAAGCATGTTATGAACGATCATAGACGATTCTCACTAATTTGAAGTTGCTGGTGCTTTTTTCCAATATGATTTGGCCAATCTTTACTCCAACTGTGAGAGAATAAGAGGAACCTTTATTTCTCATTTGATTTCCTACAAGGCATTGGCTTGTAAATCAAATACTCTACATGAGATTTTTGAGTCTTCAGGAAGTAAATGAAAAGGCAAAGAAAGAAAAAATGAAATATAAGTTACCAATAAAAATGTATTTTTGAACATAAAAACATTCATAGAAATATTTTTTAAAAGACACATTAGGACATGTGATTAATTGTCCATTCTATTTGAATGCATTAGATAAAACTTGACGTAGATTCTAGACAGGTCTTGATCCAAGAGGAAGAGAAGGGGTCCATGAGAAATTTAAAAGAAGTTTAAAATCATTACATAATATATTGACTGGTACATTTTTAGACATAAGACAACATGGCAAAATGCATTTTATCCTTCTGTAATTTTAATACAAATAATTGCAGTATCACTTTCAAAATTAGATTTTAAAAATTTATTCTCATTTATTTATCTGAATGTATTTCATTTAATAGGCAAACTAATTAGTATTAACTGATGCATAATTAAACTTGTCTGTCCCTTTCCTCAAAATCTTTTTCTACCTAGTCCGTAATTTCATGTTATTGGGTTAAATGCCATGAGGTTCTAAGTTATAATACAATACATATCATCTAACAATTTATGTATAAGAAGTGAGTTCTTCGTCTTATATAAAAATCTAGAAGGCTGTAGTGGAAATGTTTTAATTTGTGTGGAAGCTAGGTGAGTATAGAACAGAGGATAACAGAGTCCTGGGAAGAAGACTTTGAGTAGAGTTTCCTTTTTGG
This sequence comes from Tapirus indicus, assembly GCA_031878705.1. Classification (NCBI taxonomy): domain Eukaryota; kingdom Metazoa; phylum Chordata; class Mammalia; order Perissodactyla; family Tapiridae; genus Tapirus; species Tapirus indicus. Next base: position 65,292,337 of record CM062923.1, read on the forward strand.
GGAGAAGCTCTAGCAACTAAAGAACAAAAATGACCTTGCGTGTGAACTTCTATGTGAATGAATGCAGACTAAGAAAGCCTTGTTGGATTGTTGTTAAAAAACGAGTTTATATACATAATAAATTTTACTAGCATTATTTTTGGTTAATGTAGCAAGCTGCCCATCTAAGTGTAGCTGGGATGTCAGTATCTTTAATAATAGTTTGAATTTATTGATTGTCTATTATATGTCAGAGATTCTATCTATCTAGCATCTATCTTATATAGAATTTTTATTTCCAAACTCGAAAGTAGGTGTTTTGTTTTGTGTATATACCACTGCTAACTCAGTCTCAGAAGATTTGTCTAATACAAGTCATATATGCTGTTGTATTACCATTAGACCACAGTGTAGTGAAGTACAGTTGGGTTGAATTTACTTGACTAGTTTGAGCCTAACTGAAAGGTGCCTAGACACACATCGGTTAAGAAACAGGTGGTGTCATTCAGAGGCAGGCAGTGGGTAATATTTGAGATACCAAGTCAGGGCTTTGACCACTAGGTAACCAAGTATTTCACTAAGCAACAGGTGATTTCTTGGGCAGTTAACTTGAGTTGTTTTTACAGGCCAATGTTAACATTTGATATTTTCATGTATTCTGTTTTTTCCCTAACACACTTAGGTGGTCTGCCCCTTTGTGGCGGCTTGTGTTGTATTGGATCGTGGAACCATTCATATATTTTGGCAAGGTTAGTTGCCTGTATCTGAAAAAAAAAATCTCTATCTTCAAGCCAGAACTGAGACTACAAAGGAGTGTCCATGGATTCAAGATTTCTCTAGAGTATGAGGGCTTCATTTTTGTAAAAAAAAAAAAAAAAAAAAAAAAAATTATAGCTTATCTTTTAAGAATCTCTTTCTCAAGGTCAAGGACACTGCCCAGAGCCAGGGCATTAGTAATTACAATAAAATCTGCTTAAATGTATTATTGCTAGTATATTAAGTAAAAACACTTTTCAGACATCCACAAAATGATTTTGACACTAGAAAGTATATCTCCAATTTAAAAATTATTTTTATTTGATTAAATACTTGAAATTTAAAAAATAAATTTTCAGGTATTTTTTTCTTTATACTAATAAACTCACTTTCCTTTCACTATTTTAAAACAGTTAATAAAAAGCAATCCTTCAATCACTGGATTTAATTACTATAACTCAAGTTTACCCAAGCACAAACAAAAGTTAATGACACATTTATCAATAGAGAACACCAATGAATATTTAGGTGTAGAATCTTTGCAGAAATATTAAGAAAACTCAGGTTAAAAACAAAAATACTTGGGGCTGGCCCAATGGCATAGTGGTTAAGTTCATACCCTCCACTTCAGCGTTCCAGGGTTTGGATTCCAGGTGCGGACCTATGCACCGTTCCTCAAGCCATGCTGTGGTAGCATCCCACATATAAAATGGAGGAAGATGGGCACAGATATTAGCTCAGGGACCATCTTCCTCAGGCAAAAGGAGGAAGATTGGCAACAGATGTTATCTCAGCAAAAAAAGAAAAAAAAAAGAAGAAGAAAAAGTGCTCAATGAAGCAAGGTCTCAAGTAGAACTATAAAATTTCCCGAATTGGTTTCTGTTCAACACGTTATTTGCTGTAGTTAATACATTCCTCAGATAATGTTTACTACTAACATTTATTTTTGAGAAGCTTCTATGTGTCAGAAGATTTACTAGACTCCTAGATATAAAAGATAAATACATTATAGTTTTTTACCCAAGGAGCTCAAACTCAAATGTGGAGAATAGTATTATTTATAAAATATGTAAGAGGGTGTCATTAAGTCACTTGGAGAATTAAGGATGAAATTTGAAATGGATCTTAAATAAGGGTGATTTTTCCATGTAGATGAAATAGGGCAAAGTGTAATCTACATGAGAGGAAACTATGAACAAAGACTCAGTAAGTTAAAAAAGTGATGTTCCTGTCTAGTTGTGAACCAACACCTTCTGCTGCAAAAAAAAAAATACGTGTAATGGGGATTACCAGGGTTTTAATCCAGAGAGGTTTGAAATAAGATTATAAAAATTGTGAAGACGTTAGGAGTTTGGATGTTATCAGGAAAAGAAAGGAAGCCAAGAAGATTTTCAAATCAGGAGTGTGACGTAAGATTTGTTTCTTAAGAAGACAGCCCTGGAGGCACTTAACAAAAATGAAGATTGTCAGCTTCTCCCATATACTTCCTCAAAGGAGAGGCTGCATTTTTAAAAAATAAATTAAAAACCTCTATCATGCTTTATAAGGACACACTTAATAAATATTCAGTGATGATTACTTATCTATGCTTCTTCTACAGTTAAGTCATGAAGACTGTTTTAACTATTGCTTCACATTGATTGGAATATTCATTTCCTTCCAACTCAATAGAGTAGTTTCATCAGAAATAAACAGGGATGGCAGCTATTCTCATGGAAGTTAACAATATATTAACTAATGGATTTTGGAAACAAATAAAAAAAATTGAGTATGCTGTCCTTTTTCTCCCTACTCAGAAACAAGAAGAAGGGGGAGAAAATGCTGCCTTCCATTCTTGTACATTTGGCTGTCTTGGGAAAAAATAATAAAACCCTTTCCTTGCTCATCCAGCCAAGTAGAATTTTGTATAAGAAATTATAGTGTACTTCTTTTATGACCACCTTAAGGAAAGACATGGCATGATTACAGATGACAAGGATGGATCCACTATAATGGCATATTTCTTATGAAAAAAAGTCAACAGTTGGGGCCGGCCCAGTGGCTCAGCAGTTTAGTTCATGCCTGGCAGCCCAGGGTTCGTGGATTCGGATCCCGGGCGCCAGCCGACACACTGCCTGTCAGCCATGCCGTGGTGGCGTCCCATATAAAGTAGAGGAAGATGAACACGGATATTAGCCCAGGGCCAGTCTTACTCAGCAAAAAGAGGAGGATTAGCAACCAATGTTAACTCAGGGCTGGTCTTCCTCACAAAAAAAAGTCAATAGAGTCATGTGCTACATAGTGATGCTTCAGTCAGTGACATACCGCATATGTGATGGTGGTCCCATAAGATTAGTACTATATAGCCTAGGTGTGTAGTAGGCTGTACCGTCTAGGTTTGTGCAAGTACTGAAGAGGAAGAAGAAATTCTCCTCTACCCTTCTAGGTCCTTCTGGCTGGTCTAGGAATTGAATTGACATGAGACAGATAAACAGGAGAAAAACAACAAAAGTTTAAAACATGTATACAGGGAGAAATTCAGGAAAACCGAGTGACTAGTCAAAATGGACAAAGCCACCACCTTAAATACTATCCTCAGCTAAAGACAAAAGATGATGGGGGTAGAGAGAGTCAGGGACTTCAAAGGGAAGGAAGGCAATTCATAGGTAGGCTAAAAGAAGCAGAAGTTTGGAAAACAAGTGTTTGGCCACAGAGAAACAGAAGAACACAGAAGTGAGACCAACAAATAGGCTTTTCTAGGTTCCTCCCTGTCTTCAGCCTAGTTCATGTTATGCTAAGGTGATAGCTTGCTTCCTGAGACAGGTTTTTTAGTCTGAATTCTTTTAGGCAGTTAAGGGAGAGGTAACAAGAAAAACTCCCTGAGTCTTTTGTTTCTTAAAAATAATCAGCCTAAAATAATCCTCATGTGAGAGACACATTTTTGGGTGGCAAATTTTGCTTCCCTTCAGTACACTCTGTGATGTTTGCACAATGACCAAACCATCTAATGACGCATTTCTCAGGACATATACCCATCATTAAACAACATGTGACTGTATTACTAAGCAAGTTAAAAAACTATTTTTTAAATTTTACACATGGAGTGTGATTGATCACTGGCCTGTGTATACTTTTAAATAGGTGCACTAAAATGAAGAAATGAATTAATGCATAAAGACATATGCCATTTGGTGTTTCACAACAATGATAATGTCCATTTCCAACTCTGGTGATAAACATCTAAAAATGACAGATCTATATTAGGAATGTTCTTCTCCCATTTGATTGGAAGAAGACCATCAAAGATAACATAGCATGCAGAAAGAATGCAAAATTAAATAGCTAAACATTTCTAGTAGCACAAATAATTTACAGAACATCAAAGGATCATGTTTTACTGTCACTTAAATACCAGTTAAATAATGAAAATTTAAAAAGTAAATGGAAAGAGCAGCATGTTGAAACTTTAATGGAATTCGAAAGTGACATATTTGCAGATCTATCAAAGAAAATAACAAGCTGTTCTTTAGTACAAGTACAAACAAATATGAATCAATTTCCAATACTATGATCTAATCAACTGCAGAATTTAATAAACTGATTTACATCCTCCTTTCTTATCCACTCACTCATAGTCTTTGCCCTATTTGAACCTTGTACTCGAATGAGTCTTATACAAGACATTGAACTATTTCGTATGGGGCAAGAAGCCTTAATAATGCATATCTACTTGTGATCTCATAAAATATTATAAACCATTACCCAAAGTCTACTATTCTGACAGGTATATCTATTAGTAATATATACAATGATGGTCAGATGGTCTCCCTATATCTTGATTTTTTCAATACTATTCTATGATGTTTCTCTCTGATCTCTTCAAATTGCCTCTTATCCAGAAGACTATAATCTGTTTGAATCTGTGAAAATATTACCCTTTGGCAGTAGAGAGCACATGAGTTATATCCACAGGTGGTCCTTCAGGTTTTCATTTACACAGAACTGCCATTTACCTACCATTTATTGGTCTTTCTTAGAAGCCTGCTTTTACTGTGATTTGGAGAAGTAGGGATTGACATTCAAAACATTTAAACAACCATATCTAACATAGATCTGATTTACGGTTGCACAAATCAACATGGCAAACAACCAAGAACAGCCTATTCACAAAAAATAAACTACTTTATTTTAAATAATCCTGCTAAGGGAAACATATTCAACATTTAGAACAACATGCATCATTAAGAGTTTCCTTTATTTCAAAAACATGGATGGCAGTGTCTGTGGAATAATTATCATAATTAGCCTTGGAGCATGCCTAAATAATTAAGCATTTCCAAAAAGCCAATAATGTCCTCTTACAACACGTGAGAATTTTAACTGGATGGACTAAGATGACAAAACCTATACTCTCAGTTTTCTAAGTTCTAATGACATTCCTGTACTCTTCCCATCTTTTATTTTCCTTAGCATGCTCTGTATGATATTTAAAGGAGATTTAGAGTGTGATAGGAGATATAAATGTGTACAATGGAGGTAACTAATCCCTTGGTAAAGAATATGTCTATCTTGATTTTCAGATGTCTTCATATTTTGCAAAATGTGATTGAAATTGTTCAACTGCTGTGTAAAGACAAAGCCATTATATTGTAAAATGTTATATCTATTATAAAATGTTACATCTATTGTAAAATGTTGATCTGATCAATTGGGTAGATCATGCCTACCCAATGTAAGGGAACTAATACCACTATGATATTTGTAGACATAAAAATCATATGTATTTTTTTGTAAATATAAAATGGCATATCCCTAGCAGACTCTGATATATTTTCTTCCAATTCATCATTAAATCATATACAAATAAAAATTGATGAAAATTTAAAATAGGATTGAAAATTAAGACAGAGAGAGAATCTTTTTATAGATATTGGAGAGTCTCCAAACCATTAGACAAATAGAGCCTGCCTGAGACAGTCCTTCATGGAATAAATATACGTACTGTTGTGAAATAGTGGCCCCTAAAAAACAGTCTGGCAAACATTTAATCTCTCCCTTATTCTCCACCATTGTCACAAAGACCCAGGATTGCATCACAAACAAAACTGGCCAGCCTCCTTTCATTTATGGTTCTCAAATATATTATACAAGATCACAAAATTAATATAAAATTTTAAAACACTTAGGTAAAAAGCATTTTTCTGATTCTAGAAATATGTATTTCTAATTGGTACTATTAGTAACAGAAACTATTCCCAAGGGACTACATACAACATAAAATGTCCTGAAACTTACATGAGAAATAATACAGAGTAACAATGCATATACACAAACCTATTCATACTAAAAACAAAATAGATCAAGATGTAAGGATCCATTATGAAATTAAGGATGGAGGTATAGAAAATTTCATAAAATTAATAATCAACTCTCAGTTTTGAGCGATCAATAAGCAAAAGGCAAGCAAGACATTATACATATTAGGTAATATCATTAGGAGGAGGATTAATATATTTAAAGTTGTACCATGGAATGAAATAATACACTTTCATACCCAAGGCCCATAACACTTAAAAATTTTGTGCATTGGTCAACAAAATAATCTTGATTTGTATCACAAAGTAAAAATAATGTAATGAAATTAGAAATTAACTAGAACTCCTTTTAAAAGTCTTGTAAATCAACAATGCAAAAACAAACAAACAAAAAAATCCAAAACATAGCATTTTCACCAATAAATCTAAGGCTAAAATAGAAAACAAACCAGCAAATAAAATCTACTTGGAAATCATCAACAATCAGAACTGTACCTGTCAGAATTCATGGAATATAGCCAAATCTATACTCTGAGAAATGCTGTGGACTTAACTTCTTTCATTACGAAACAAAAAAGAAAATTTTAAAAACTTTAAAATTTTAAAAACTTCACACGTAGTAATATAAATGATGTGAGAATACGTACTGAGGGGGAAATATACATTAATAACAATGAAACAGAAAAAATAAACGAAGCAGTAATAAGAAATCATGAGACAAAGTGGTATATTCAATAAATACTTCTTAGAGCCACTTTTTAAAACAATGATAAATATATGCAAACTTCTTGAAAATAAAATAAAGGAAAAAGAAGGGATACGTATACATCAGTATTTAAGAAAAATGTAAAGAACACAAAAATTAAATGATTTATAAAATTGGAAATAGAAAGATTTCTCATTTACTTTATTATTTAAATTTTCTATTTATCACTCTGCAAATAAAGTTGAGAATTTCTTAAAAATTAATTTCTAAAAAGTAGAAATTTTCAAAACTGCTTCATGAAGAGAACTATGTAAATAAATCCTTGGTCATAGAAGTTATATAAAAATGAGTTATGAAATATATCTTCCCCAAAAGACATAGGACCCCAAGAATTTTAGGGATGGCACAAATGAAGTAAATATCCATTTTTATGTACTTTAAATTATTGCAGAATGCAGAAATTATGGAAAGCTTCACAATTCATTTAACAAAACTAGTTTAATTTTGGTAGTAAAACTGACAAAGGAAAAATTACTAATTAATTTTCTTTACAGATATAGATACAAAATACTTAATATTTTATAGCCAATTTACTTCAGCTGTATATTACCATGATATTCCTTGATAACATAGTTTCTAGTGGTAAAGTGACGATGGTTGAAAATTATAAAACCTCATAAAATAAGTCTACTTTATTAATGAGTTAATAGAAATCATCTCCATAGATATGGCATACCCATAAGTTTAACTTCAGTATGCATTTCTTTTAAACTCATCATAAACTGGAAGAAGTAGAGTATTTCCTTAACATGTTAAAGAATTTACAAGTCAAAGCAACTGCTGTTCTTGTCAATAATGATGGACTACTGAAGACCTGCCAAGCTTTTGCCTATGAGTGTAGAGAATCTAAAAGAGGAAAAATAAACTAACTTTAAAACATTTAGAGACAAAAGTGCCTTAAACAACCTCATTTGTTTTGTTTTGTTTTTTAGCCCCAGGCAATCTGCTTCCTAGACCTCTGTTCCTTGATCTTGCTCATGGCTGTCCCTGGCTTTTCTCTGCAATGGTGGATGGTGAGTAATGACTTGCACTAGTGCTCCCTAGATCCACAGTTCCCCAGCATTGAGATACTTCTAGTCATTTATATGCTGAGACCTGTGTACCTCCAGGAGGCCCTCAGGAAAGAGATCAGCAGAGGCTTAAAAGTGAGGCTCTCTTTTCCATTATTGCTTCTACTACTCAGAATTTATCACAGAAAAATCCCCAAATCTGTGCACTGCCTTTCCTCCTTTTGCGTAGTCCAGGCCACAGATTCTCCGTCAAGACCGTGGTTGTATTTTTCAACAGCTTTATGTAAGTATCGTTGACACACAACGCGCTGCACATATTTAAAATACTCAATTTGATAAGGTTCGGCATGTGTCAACACTGGTGGAACCATCAACACAATGAAGACTATGAACATATTCACCACTCTCAGAAGTTTCTTTGTGCCCCTGCTCAGTCTTCCTACCACCAATCCCCTCCATCTCCAGGAAAGCACTGATCTTTTCTCTATCACTATAGATTAGTTCGTATTTTTTAGAGTTTATACAAATAGAATCATGTAGAGTGTGCCCTTTTTTGTTTGGCTTCTTCCACTCAGCATAAATATTGTAAGATTCATCTACATTGTAATATCAATAGTGTGTTCCTTTTTATTTCTGAGTAGTGTCACATTGTATGGATAAACCACAACTGGTTTATCGATTAATCTGTAGATGGACATTTGGATTTTTCCAGTTGTTGATGTTCCAAATAAAGCTGCTAACTTATCCATGCAGGAGTCTTTGTGTGAGCGCATGCTTTCATATCTCCTGGTTAAATACCTAGAAGTAGAATGGCTACATCATGTGGTTAGGTTCATGTTTAACTTTTTAAGAAATCTGTCAAATGGTTTTACCATTTTTCATCCCCACCACAATTGTATGAAAGTTCTAATTCTTCCACTTCTTTGCCTACACTTGGTATGATCCATCATTTTCATTTTAGCTATTTCTCTTAGTCTGTGGTTTATATGTTCATTCCTTTAACAGTGCCTTTCCAAGTGCAGAAGATTTTTGTTTAGTTTTGTTGTTTTTATTTTGAGGAAGATTGGCCCTCAGCTACCATCTGTTTCCAATCTTCCTCCTTTTTTCTCCCTAAAGCCCCAGTAGATAGTTGTATGTCATAGTTGTACATCCTTCTAGTTGCTCTATGTGGGACTCCACCTCAGCATGGCTTGATGAGCGGTGCATAGGTCCAAGCCCAGGATCTGAACCTGCAAACCCTGGGCCACGGAAGCAGAGCCCACGAACGTAACCACTATGCCACCGGCAATTTTAATTTTGGTTAAGTTTCATTTATCACTTTCTTCTTTTATGAATTATGATTTTGAAAAGCACAAAGATTTTCACCTGTATTTTATTCTAGAAATTTTATAATCTTAGGTTTCATACTTGGGTCTATGATTCACACAAGCAAAATGGTAGGAGGTATGAAGGGTTTTATTATTTTATCTTGCATATGGATATCAAGCATCATTTTTTGAAAAGACTACACTTTCTCTCCTGAACTGTCTTTGCACCTTTGTCAAAGATCAGGTGTTTATATATGTGCAGGTTTTTTTCTGGACTCTGTATTCTGTTTCATCGATCTATCTATTTTCATGTCAATTCCACACTGTATTGAATACTAAAGCTTTATAGTCTTGAAGTGAGGTAATTTGTCCTCCAACTTGTTATTCCTTTACAAATTTGTTTTGGTTATTCTAGGTCTTTTACATTTCAGTGTGAATTCCAGTGTTTCAATGTCAGTGTGTCATTTTCCACACACCAAGAAAAACCCCTGCTGGGATTTTGGTTGGGATCATGTTGACTCTATAGATCAATCTACGGAGAATTGAAATCATAACAATACCGAACCTTCTGATCTATGAGCAAGTCGTGCCTCACCTATTACTTATGTCTTCTTTAATTTCTCTCAGCAATATTTTGTAGCTTTCAGAGTACAAGTCTTGGGCCTTTTTGTCAGACACATTCCTAAGTAGTTCGTATTTTTGATGTTATAAATGGCATTGCTTTTTGTTTAAATTTTTCTCTGTTGTTAATATGGAAATACAATTGATTTCTTGTGTAATATTATTATAACCCGTGACCTTGCTCAACTCAGTTTTGGGAGGTTTTTTTTTTCTTTTTTTTCTAGATGCCAATAGATTTTCTACATAGACAGTCATGTCATCTGAGAATACAAGTAGTTTTATATCCTTCTCTCCAACCTGGATGCCTTTTAATTATTATTCTTGCAGTACTGCCCTGGTTAGAACTTCACATTATGTTGAACAGATGATGAGAATAGACACTTTTTCTTGTTCCTGATCTTAGGATGAAAGGACTCATTTGTCACTACCTTGGACGATGTCAATAATTGATTTTTCGTAGATGTCCTTTATCAGGTTGAGGAAGTTCCCTTCTATTCTGCTGAGTGTTTACTAGAAATGTATGTTGGATTTTGTCAAATGCCTTATCATCATGTACTGAGACAATTATATGTTAATTATGCCATATAATGAATTACATCAATTGATATTCAGATGTTAAACCAACCATGCATTTGTGAGATAAACCCAACTTAGTCATGATTATTCTTTGGGGGGTCTGATTTGCTAAAATGTGCATAGAATTTTTATACATGTGTTTATTGGGTGTATTTGCCTGTATTTTTCTTTCCTGTAATTTGTCTGTTTCTGTTATCAGGGATGACCTTATTGAATGAGTTGGAATGCATTTCCTCCTCTCTAATTTTCTCTTCAATCCTCTCTAATTTGTTTAGAATTTGTGTTGTTCCTTCCTTCAGTGTATGGTAGAATTTTCACCAGTGATGCCACTTACACCTGGAGTTTCATTTGTGGGAAGGTTTTTAAGAACATATTTAATTTCTTTAATAGACTTAGGGATGTTCAGGTTATCTATTTCTTCTTGAGTATACTTTGGTAGCTGTGTCTATTGAGGAGTTTGTAAATTTCATTTAATTTGTAATATTAATTTACAGAAAGATGCTTATACTATCCCCTTAATATGCTTTTAATATCTTTAGAATCTAGAGCGATCTTACCTCCCTCATTCCTGATACTCGTATTTGTGTATTTGCTCCTTTTTTTTTTTTTTTGCAGATCAGTCTGACTAAAGTTTACTAAGCTGTATTGCTTTTCTCAAAAAACAAAACCTCTTAGTTTCATTAATTTTCTTTAATATTTTTCTGCATTTTATTTGATTGATTTCAACTTCTATCTTTATTGTGTTCTTCTGCTTACCTTGGGTTTGGTTTGCTCTTCTTTTTTCTAGTTTATTATGGTAAAAACTGAGGTAATTGATTTGAGATCTTTCTCCTCTCCTAACACAGGCATTTAGTGCTACAAATTTCCCTGTAAGTATTGGCTGCAGTGTTGAAATGTTTTTCAGAGCCTCTACTCAGGATTTTCTTCCACACCTCCCTTATGTCATAGTTTTCTATAACTTCAAAAAGTCAGGGTGACAAACATTTTAAGTTTGGATCTACATCCCCATTCACAGACACATGCTATAGAGATAGATGGATTTATGTGAAATTTTATATGTATATAGATAAAGAATAATTATAATCTTATTTATCTTATATAACGGCATATTCCAAAATAACACCACATATTCTGTTGTATGCTTAAATTGCTGGCACAGTAATACACATCACTGAAAATTAGCAATATCTGGATAAAGAAGTAGTGTATTACAAGCGTAATAACAATATTACAATAGCAGTTAGCGTTTCTTAAGAGTACTGTGTGCCAGAGACTATGTTATGTCCTTTACTACATGATGGCTTCATATTATGCTACAAAATACAAACAGTAAAATTATTTTATAGATAAGAAAACAAGTTGACATAGGCGACATAGTCTACCCATGATTCCAGAGTTAAACATGGCAGGGCTAGTGTTTGAGCCCAGGTCTTTTTGACTCCAAAGTATTTCTAGAGAGAAGAAAAAATATCATTTTCTTTTTAATTTCAGCTTCTCCATTGTACCAGTCAGTCTATGGCATTTGTTCAGATTTCATTACTTGTGAGCCTCAAACTCAATTGGAAGAAATCTTTCATCAAGAGTTTAACCATATCTCTCCCATATAATAGAAGAAAATTCTACCATCCGTGAAAATTGCTTCCTCCAATAGAGCAAGTCATCTGAAAAACTATCTTCTTAGAGATTGCAGAAAATTACAGAAATGTCCCTGCTAGTCCCCAAGTTTTCCCTGAGGCTAGTTTCCTCCAGTACATTTCCATTTGGTGTGTTCAAACCCTTTATTTGCTGTTCAGTTTCCCCTTGCTTCTTGCCTAGCAGGTAGTCCAACGTTGAACTGAGTGGAGAAACTCTCTTATTAGGGTTTCTCCCCTTTTCCATGCATATACTAGGCAAACAAACAAAGTCATAGCCTTAAATTCACTGATGCCCAACTAAGCATTAAATATTCTTAGGCCTGCTGGGTGCTATTTGTGTTTCCCAAACCCAATTACTCAAGAACCTTGTGAAAAGATGCGTTTTCTCTACCATGTTCTTATTTCTCCCAATATTGCTTCTCCTCCCGCAAAATTCTCTCAGCCTATAGTACTACTATGGTGGCAACAGAACCATTCATTTCTTCTCATTCTCTCCTGGAACAGTGTTATTAGTGTTTTATCTGTAGAAACCTGTCAGTCCTTCAACCTTGGCTAACAGTCATGATAAAGCAAAGCACATCGTTCATGTCATCAACAAAATTCTGACACCACTTTGTTAAAATCCTGCACACAGAATTTCTTTCCATTTTGAAATGAGCCTGCATTTACTTTAGAGACATCTGCCAAGCTCTGCATAGATTACCCCTTGCTCCCTATATATGACATCAAACTCTTGAAGTATTAGGATCACCAATGAGTCATCTTGGGCTACCAAAATGTATCCTTATCACTCTGAGACCAGATGCTATGTGCTACATCAATGGTTATCAACCATGGTTGATTTTGCTTTTGCTCACCCCAGGGTTCATTGGGCAACATCTGGAGACATTGTCGGTTGTCACAACTGGAGGACGGGGGTAGCTGCTGGTATCTAATGGATACAGGCCAGCCACATTACCTACAATCCTCAGGTCAGACCCCCATCTCCCCCACTGCCAGGTATCTGACCTCCAAGGTCGATAGTGCTGAGGTTGAGAAACCCTGTACTAGATGATTTCCTTCTTTAGGAGTTTAATTTTTTGTATGGAAATGTGTCCATGAGAAGCAGACCCACCTCAGCATTTATAAGTCCCTGAGGGAACTTTTCTTGGTTCTAGTTCTCTACACACTTACCTGAGCCTGCCCAGCTATGCCAGATGTTTATTATGACTCTGGGAGGCAAGGAGATAAAGTCGTGATGGGAATAAAGAATTCAAAAACAGCTTCTCAGCTGCCTAGTCCTGTCATGGTTTTAATTCTTAATCCTAGCTTTGGTAAATTGGAGTGAAAACCCGTAAATCACAAAGACAGCTTTCAAGCCTTTAAAGCCCACAGTCAGTCACTCAAACTAGATAACCAAAAGAGGACTTTGGACCAAATCGATTTTATCTGTCCAGAAGTGTTAAAATCTTGAATACCTTCATAGGTGCTATGCAAACTGTAGGTTTCCCCTAATTGCTAATCTTTATTTATTCATTTATATGTGCTGCTTCATATACCGGCTATGTTACTTACCTCTCTTGACCTTGAAGGCATGAGTTTGCCTAGACTACGTGAAATGCAACCCATGGGCAAATTTAAACAGAGCACCTTCCTAACATTTTGCCCCAAACTCACATGCTTATTTTGGCTTTCTTGGTTTCTCCATTCAAAAGATTATAAGAGCTAGAAGAAGCCTAATCAAAGATAGTAAAGAAGAAAGTGATATTTCTCCCTATACATTAGAGCAATATATCTGAGTCTATTTTCCCAGAGTAGGAATACTTTCATTTGAGGATTGCTGCCGGGCCACTTTATCGCATCCTCTTCCTGCAGAAGCGTCTTATTATTAGCTGTAAATACTTCTCCATCATTTTGAACATCCATGTTTTGGGCTCCAATCATCCAGAGTAATGCTTTTCCTCCTCAGAACTACTATGGAGATAGACGAGGGGGAAGTTGTTGAGCTCCCTCAGAGCCTCCTATTTAGTCAACATCATTTCAGAAGTTTGACCAATAATATAAAGTAAAGAACATGAATTTTAACAATTGGGAGGGTTGTGATAGAACGGACAAATAAGGAATGTCCTATTTATTAAAGCAAAGAAAACATACGGAAACAAAATTAGAGTTAACATTGGAAATATTATTGCTTCTGGCTGTAATAGCCACATTAAAAAAATACAACACCCCCACAAACACACAAATCTGCATTAGCTGATGAGGGCAAAAAACAGGTAGAAAAAAATTGAAAAAGAAAAATTCATTATATTCATATTAGGGTCAAAAATCATAAACTAACTGTAATATATATATATTTTTTCTCCTATATGTAGAATATTTCAGTATTTCACTGTATACTTAACTCACAAATGGCAATTAACATAAGTAGAGTTTTATCATACCCCAAGATGAAAGATTGAGAATTTAAAAGATGTTAATCACTCCAGATAATTCTTTAAAAATAACACAATTCCAATAAATGTATCAAAGAAATTTTATTAGAGTACTGACATAGTAATTCTAAAGGTCTTCTCCATATCCCAGACACCTCACTTGTCTACCACTAGAGAATGATTTTAAGAAATTAAAAACAAAGAGGTAGATCTTTATTTACTGTCGGGAGGAAATGTCTAAGGTATATTACATGAAACAAATCCAAAATCATACAAACAGAATTTAGATCAGTACAGCTAGTATCTTATTACTTGAGAAGAAAATGTATTCATTTATATATGCATAGAAAATATCCAGAAGAATACAGAGCAAGTTGTTAACAATGATTTATTTCTAGAATATGGTTCTGGAGAGGATAAAAAGGCAATAAAAAAACCAAGATGATGGGAAAGGACCACTTATATATATATATATAGTGACGTTTATAATTAAATATAGAAACTGGATGGAAGTGATAGCCAAAAATATTTTAAAAATATGAATAATGAAATATAACTTAATCTATTATATTAATTAAGCACTATGGTAAGAGCACTAGGAAACTAAAAAGTTTAACAGAAGAAAATGTGTATTCATATATATGTATATATATTGAACATGTATGTGAATACGTAATCCATACACATAAAACATAAATACATATGCATGAAACTTAATATATGTATCTGTAAGTATTTAATGTTTTGTAAGTTAACAAATATAACATTTCATAGTTATGAGTAAATAACAAATGAGTCTGAGGAAATACACAAAATTTTTGACATTAAAAAGTTAGTTGAATAAATGATAGCATGCAAAAAACAAAACCATGACACTATTAGAGGAAAATAAAAATGAGTATTTATTTGATATTTTTGGGAGATAACCTTTGTACCATACAGTAAAGGAAGAAACAATAAAATATAGAATAATTTAAATATGTCAAACTAATCATATAGTTATACAACCAAAATCCCATCTAAAATAATTTTAAAATGAACAACAAGCACTGAGAAAAACATCTTTGGTCCTTATAGAAGCTAAAGGATTACCAAACTAATTTAAAAACTATTATAAGTCAATAAAAATTATGAATTGGCAAATAAAATGAATTTAAAATACAGAAAGAATTTCAAATACACAAAAGTTAATCAAATGTAAGAAATTATATATATCATGAGTAATCAAAGTGATGAATATTAAAAACACCCACAAAATACCTTTTGATCTAAATTGGAATAGATTACTGCCAACATTTTTTTTAACTGTTAGAGTGGAGAAGATAGATTGAGATATCAATATAAATTTTTAATCATTAACTATATTTGGAAAGACATAAGTGCAAAGGTGGTCATCTTAACTTTGTATATTCCAAAAATGTTGAAACAACCACCAAAGTAAAACTGAAAATGATGGACAGTCAAGTAATATACAATATTATCCACTAACTAAAATTATGTTGTAGATGAATGCTTACTGATGTATAAATATGCTCACAATATATTAAGTAAATGGCAGATTATAAACAATTTGCTTCTATTAATTTTGTGTAACAAAAATACACAAATATGCTAGGAAAATGTTAATAAAAGTTAGATAAAGGTATTTTCTTGTTTTTGCCCTTATATATTTTTGTCATCTTGAACATAAATGTGTATAATAAAATGGCATATTAATGAAAAAAGTCGGTGAGAAAAATGTGTATTAAAAATGGGCCACACCAAAGTCTAGACCCTAAAATTAATCGATGCTTTTGAACTTGAAATAAACTTACTAATTTTTCAAGATAAAATTTATAAAGAAATTTTTCAAAGAAGTCTATTTCTAAAAGGCAGCAAATAGAAGTAAAATTTTGGAATGCAATCATTTATTCTTTCAGTAAATATTTATTAAGTTCTTACTCTATACAAGACATGGAGTGAGGCATTGGAGATATAAAGTCAAACACAAACAGTCATATACTCTCTTCCCTTGGGTAGATTATATTCCAAATGAATTGGAGATATTAATCAAACCATTGTAAATAAGAAGTGGCGGTGAGCAATAATAAAATAGTATGGCTTGACAATACAAGGGTTTCAGCAATGGCTTCCTGAGGTGATGAATGACAAGTTACTAAGTGGAGTGAATAGCATTCTAGGGCTGGGCTTATACAGAGATGTTGTCAAAGGAGAGAACATGACAAATAAGAGGAAAGAAAAGGAGGCCGGTGTAGAGTGTGGAGGCTTCCTTGGATGGATATTTGAGAGCAAGGGGAGTGTGAGGTGAG
This sequence comes from Tapirus indicus, assembly GCA_031878705.1. NCBI lineage: Eukaryota > Metazoa > Chordata > Mammalia > Perissodactyla > Tapiridae > Tapirus > Tapirus indicus. The sequence goes on from CM062923.1 coordinate 65,309,003, forward strand.
CAGAATCTGTGAAGGCATGGCTGGGTTATTCTGGGTTTTTAAGGTCATGTTAAGGGTTTTAGTTTTCATCCTAAGAATAACAGGACTCCACTAATTTGCTTTAAATAAAGGAGGAGGTTGACATGATGAGCTTTCGTTTTGAAAGATGCACCATGAGTGCAGTGTAGAGAATAAATCCAATGGAGCAAGAGTTGAGTTAGGGAGACTAAATAGGACAAAAGGAGGCACCAGTGAAGACAGAAATGGATGGATTTGACACCCACTTAAAATCAACAGGACTTCTAGATGGGTTGCTTATGAAGTTTGAGGGTGAGGATGGGGTCAAGGATGACTCCCATGAATCTGACTTGCAGAAATGGATAGCTTCATTCACAAGACAAAAACCACTGAAAGAAAATCAGGCTTGGAAAGAAAGACCATGATTTGGTTTGGCAGTGGATTTAAGGTATCTCTTAAATATCTGAATTCAGATGTCAAATAGGAAATTGGTATTCATGTGGGGAACTCAGGTAAGATGTCAAGCAATAAAGAAATAACTATTTATTGTTAGTAAAAAAAAAAGGTAAATTATGTTGTATATGTAAATGCGATCATCGAAAGAGAGAGAGAAAAAATGAATAATGAATATAGTGGTGTAAGAGGAGGTGCAAGGATGGAGCCATAAGGAAAACATAATGTTCAGGTAGAAGAATATGAACCTAGAAAGGATATGGAAAAGGAACATGCTAAAATGGAGAAGGAATGATCCACGTATACTGTATATAGAATTCCAGGGAGAACATTTGAAGAAAAAAGAAAAGACCAGGTGTTCAGTGTTATTGAGATATCAAAGTAAAGCAAACAATTAAAAAAAAAGTCATCTAATTTAGTGACAATGAGGTCAGTGGCAAACAGCAAGAGCTGTTTTGATGGCTTGATAGGCTCTGATGATACTTTGTAAAGGGTTGAAGAATTGGGTGATTGATGAGGGAATGTAGTTTGGGGTAGAGTCTTCTGGAAAGATTTTCCATGAAAGGGAAGGATAAGATAGGGCAGTAGTACAAGAAGATATCGAGTGAGGAGAAAATTCTATGTTGTTAATTTGTGGTGGGTAAGGCTCCAGCATGTTTAAAAGCCTATGAAAATGATCTAGATTAGAAGTCAGCAAGCTACAAGACATGTGCCAAATCCAGACTGGGACCTGTTCTTGTAAATGAAGTTTTATTGGGACACAGATGTGCCCATCCTTTACATATTTTCTATGGTTGCTTTCATGCTACAATGGCAGAATTAAGTAGTTATGACAGAGACCATATGGCCCACAAAGTCTAAAATATTTACTATCTAGTCCTTTACAGAAATAATTTGCTAACCACTGATCTAGTTCAAAGAAATAATTTGGCTATACAAGAAAATGAAAAGGTAAGATAAGAACACTGAGGTAAAAATTACTTAGGATGTCCGAGAGTATTGGCGAAGGGTTCATTCAGACATAGGTGACGCTATACCTTGGGAAGTAGAATAGTGATATAATTTGAAGGTAATTCTCCCCAGGTTGTTTTTTAAAAAATCAATAAATCTGAAAATATTTAGCAACTATGAAAAAGAATAAATTAACAACACTAAAATATAAAAAAATAAGACTAGAGGAATTTTACATCTTTAAGAAATTTATATTCTTAAGGAGAAATACATCTAATGATCTAACAATTTTATTCTAAATTATAAGATTGTGGATCGAAGAAACTCACCTGCCTCATTTATAGTTTCTAGTATAATGGTCCATAGTAATTGAATGGACAAATATATGACTAGAGAAGATGGTTAAGAATAAGTAATTATTACATAAATCATCATATTTGCTAGATTTTCAATGAAATGGCTATTTTTCTAGGAAACTATAATTCAACATTCTGAGTAAAGAACAAAGAAAGGCAAACAAATTTAGATAAAATTGATAATATTTTTCAGTATTACATCCAAAAAGTGTCACTACAAAGGCAATTTTTGATGGATATTTTATTAACATCAAAGAAAAGATAATGCCCATATTATTTTAACCATTTCTGAGCTAGAAAAAGATAAATTGTCATATATAACTCAACTGATAGAGCATAATATTGACCCCTCCTTTATTAATTGAGATTTAAAAACTGCAAATAAATGTAAACTCAATGAGAGCTAATCTAGGAAAGGATATTATGAAAGAAACAACAATAATTTATTCCAGAAATATACATAATATTTAAAAATCGGAAGTAAAAATATATAAATCATAAATCAATAACTAAAAGATGGAGTAAAAAGACATATCTCACAAAAAGAGAAAAACAAGATGCCAAAAATTCATTTTGTAAAATTTAATGTCCATCCTGATATTTTATAAATGAGACTATAGGTATGACAAATATGATAAATTTTTACCTAAAACAGAGTATTTTATCCACTATTGTAAAGACCAGCATTGAGCCCACTGTTAACCCCTACTAATGTAGGTACACAATACATTTATGTTGAATAAGTAAGTAAATGAATAAACAGAATGATAAAAAGGACAAAAACACAGGAGGCAGTCCCATTAAAATTAGGAACCAGAAAAATATGGCTCCAAATCACCATAATTATTTAATATTTTTCTAGACGATTTAGTCAGTAAAATAGAAAAATAAGTAAATAATAAATGTAACTATTAAAAAGTTAATACATTTTGTGTTTCACAAAATTATTTTTGAACTAGAAATTTTCAAAAAATAATCAACTGAAATTAATGGATTTTCTCAAAATGATAATAATTATATATGTATATACATATACACATACATTCTTCTATACATATTGGAATTTTAAAATAAAGTAAATCAACTCATCTTTTTTAGGGATATAAGCGATGGTTATTAGAAATGGAGCTCCATGCCATTTTTATCCCATCCATAACATTTCCTTTTGACAACTGCAGAGACTTTAATTATTTCCAAATTGAATCATAGATCCACATAATCCCAGTCAAAATACCGTATGTGTGTGTGTCTCTGTGTGTGCGTGTGTGTGCATTTCAGGGGAAAAAAAAAAAGAGGGGAGGGAAGAGAGAGATGAACATTTATTTCAAATCAAAATGGCAAAAAATAAACAAGACGGTTTTAAAATATATATATATATGGAATTTAGTAGTAGGAATGAAGAAACACAAATTTATAAAAATTAAAATACATTTCAAAAGTATAATAGTGTGAAAATATGGTTCTGATACAAGTATAGAGAGTAAATCCATGAGAAGGATATAAAAAGCACAAAAATAATGTGGATACATGAAAAGCTTACATTAATATTAAGTAAAACATGCTGGAAAAATTATAATTCTTTAGTGAGAAAAACAAGTTCAGTCTATATTGCACTTGATATACTAAAGGTTATTTTAGATAGATTGAAGAATTAAATATAAAAATAAACCTATACAGGAAATGATCAAAATATAGTGAATGTTTACTTACACACAGGATGGGAAAGGCCTTTCTAAAAATAAAAGCAATGTAAGAGAATATAGTGAAAACTATTATTATTGTCAGTTTCATGGACTGTTGGTACATTATATTTCAAAATAAGAAATCCAATAACAAAAAAATTTTACTGCACTAAAGCCAAAGATCTAAATATTAACACTGAAAAAATAGTGTCAACTTGTTTTAAAAAAGTCAATAATGTTGGTGTATATGTGGGGAAACGATATATCTTGTACAATGCATGTGGTGATACAAATAGGTATATAGGTATATATTTTTGAGAGAGTAATTTAGCTATACTAGTTAAGAACTTTAAAGTTTTCATTCTCTTCTGTGTATATTCTCTTCTAGGAAGCTAGCTAAATGAAAGGTCACTGAAGAAATATTTATCACAGTGAAATGGAGCATCATAAATATCCAACAGAAAGGAAGGCATAAGTAAAATATGACACAGTTTAGGGATGTAATTTCAAAATATACTATTTTAAAAAGGTGTAATATTCATCACAAAATATGAAATTTAATGTAACAGCATATAAATCTATACATACAGTTTTCAATGCAAAATTAATTTTATAAACATCCGCATACACATACCTGTGCATAGAATAGAGGTAAATGTAGCAGAATTTTTAAAGTACTATCTCTGCATAGTGGGACTTTTGATAATTGTTCTGTTTATTTTTTTAAATGAACTCATCCTTTCAACATTTTCTAAAAAGCATTCATTTATAATTAGAAAATAATGAAAAATAAAACACATCAGGTTAATCCACAAAATTATACTTGTTCATATCTCAGAATAATATTTATCTAATGGTTTAGTATCAATAGAATAAGAATAGTCTGACAACATTGATAAAATAGTGTATTTGCTTATGTAATTAATCACCATGTTCCAATAAATTTTCAGAAAAAAATGCAATGAGAAAGAGAATGGATGCTATGGTCTTTCTAGGCCAATGATCCTTGCCAATCTTCATGTTTCCATGGAGAATTGTATACACATTCTCAAGGAAGATGTTATGCCAAAATTAAAGGGATAAAATGTTAGAATACTGTTTTAAAATCATCTCTTATCCTCCAGTCAGAAAAGACAGACCATGCGTGGATGGAGAGCCAAAGGGTTTTTACAATTTGCAAAAGATTAAAAATGTATATTTACTAACAACATTCTCTTATCTTTCAAGTTTCAAGATTGTAATCTAAGCAGTGATTCTCAAAAATTAACAAAAACAAATTCTGGTTAGGGTACTGTAGACTATATCACAAGAAGATGAAATTGATTGACCACCTGGCAATCTGGGAGGGGGAAGAGATTGAGAAAAGCAGGGTTGGAGCTAACAGTTAGTGGTCACTCTTTGCTGCAGGTCAGAAACTACACTGGGACTAGCTACCACTAAACTGTTATCCCTAAATACAGTGGGAAAAATGAGATCTCCGGGTGGCATGGGGATAGCGTCAGAACTTAATTGCCAAAGACAAGATAGGCATGGCTACCATAAGGCACAGCAGAGTTAAAGCAGTAATCAAAAGAGCCTCAAAAGAGACCTATGATGTTGTTTATTTGATCACGATATCCCTAGAAAAAACGTACATGAATGGTCTACTAAATTCTTACTTGATCTGTATAAGTGGAAGAGCACTAGGTCAAGTGAACAGAAGTCTAACATGAATCACCAAAGCAGAGTCATGGCCCCATAATAAATTCTTAGACTTAAGCAAGTTTACAGATCCAGAACCCTTTGAATGAAAGCAAGTCAGATCCCCTTGAGGAAAGACCCTGCTACACTATCAAACATGTATACTCTTAATCCTTCCCCTGACCTTCCTCAAAGGGACTTAATAGTTATTTACCAAGGTTACTGTGCACTGGAGAAAGTGAAGTAATCAGACTTTGGGGGACTGATTACTGGACATTGACTTGGAAGTGACACTAATTCCTGGAGGTCTAAAACATCACTGTTGTCCTCCAGTCAGAGTAGGGGCTCATGGAAGTCAGGTGATCAATGGAGTTTTAGCTCAGCTCCATCTCAGAGTGGGTCCTGTGGATCCCTGAACCCATCCCCAGTTCTAGAATACATAATTGGAAGAGACACATTCAACAACTGGCAGGATCCCCATCTGGAATAATTCTGCCTTTCCAATCATAAATAAAACAAGTTACTGTCTTCTCTAGCAAAGATAACACTCTTCTTTTGCCTGTAGGGTATTTGTTTTTGTTAAGGACCTGTATCAGTGTTGCCCTCTATTTCATAGCACACAACAGTATCACAGGAGGTATTCCATGGGGAAACTTAAAAAGAAAGATATTTCACTTTAAAATATATTACTGGTAGAGGGACAAAAATAGGAATTATATAATATAGACTTATACAATAATAAAAGCTCATATTAAATTTAACCAAAATAAACACCATGCACACCAAAGCATTAAATGTGACTATATATATATATTTCAAGAAGACCTGATCTTTCTCTAGAGTGTATAGATATCAGGTCTTCTTGAAATCACATAACTTCTTATTCACAAGGAATATTCTATACAGCATTTGAAAATTCCCACTTGTCATGCATAAACACTTTGGGAGAATGAAAATTGCCTCCGCTAGTTAATAAATGAACTGAAGGGCAATACTTGATCAGATTGAAAATTTATAAGTTGTTTCTATAACCCATTTCTTCTTTAGAATTAATACCAATAAAAGAATTGTAAATGCTGCTTTCTTTGAAATGTGAATACCATGCCCACCAAGGGAATATTTTAAAAATCCTGAGGTATGATTTGAATATTAGTGTGTCTGGTACCCAAACTAAATTACAGCTCAGACAAGGGACTGAAAGGTCAGGTTTATTATTCACTTTAGTAAAAATGTAACCACAACACTTGCTTCTACATCAGGGAGTATTATAACCATCATTGTAACTAGTAATAACAATGAAAATAATACAGCTACATTGTATTTTGCATTTTTCAGTAGACAGTAGGGCTTATGGCTAATAATCATTTATATTTACACTGAAGGTTTTATGGAGGAATTCAGAGTGGTTTTCCAATAGTAGCTCATTAATCATTTCAACAAGTTAGTTGGAAAGTTATTATCCCAGTTCAATAGATGGAAAATTATATCACAGAAAGGTCAGATATATATTTACTTGTCCAATATTACAGAAGGAAAGTGAGTCAGTTTCAATCCCTAAGACCTCTTTTTCACCCCTCGATCTAACCACTGGACCAATGCAATTTTGGTCCATGTTGTGGTTTGACCATCAACCTAAAGTACTTCAAGGCTGACCTTTTGCTATTACTTTTACAGACCTATAAACACAAAAGAAAGTAACAATTTTTCATCTATGGAGACCAATACTAAGAAGGAGTCAGACATAATTAATTTATATTTCTATTTTTTTTTCTTTTTTTAAGTCTTTGTAGAAACACTTAACAAATTTAAAACTGAAAACATCAAATACTTAATAGTGAAATGCATCATGATCAAATATATGCTGAAACAAGCAAGCAATATTTTCAGGTCTTCATTTGAACATAAATGTGTTTAATAGGAGTCAGTTAAAGGACACGAAATCAACTTTTAATAACTCCCAGCACTGCAAATTATTAGGTCTTCAGGAGAAAATGAAAGAACTAATGTTTCATTAAATGTGACTTGAGGGAGGTGGAAGGAACTGAAAAAGCAAGCATAAACTTTATATCCAAAGACTGTTTCTTGTTTTTTAGTTTGTTTGCTTTAATAAAATCAGTGCAATTTCAATGTTTTATCTGATGACATTTAATTTTTAAAGAAGGCAGCAAAACAATCTTTATCCTTTAAAATGAAAATATACAGTGAATATGAATTAAGTAGTATTGACTTTCCAAAATAAAACAATTTTAGGCATTTTCTCTCTTTGTCTATATCATGTGCTATTCCAAAATTAGTGTCTATGTAGTTTTGCTCTAACCTTAAAAATGAGCCCCAAATCGAATCAATTCATAACTCTATATATTCCTATTACATTTGCTTATTGAGATCCTAAAAAAGAGTGAGATTTCTTAAACACATCTATATTCATCTTAGCTTGACTGAGTCGAATATTCAAATATACTGTTAAAAATTAATGCAATTTTTAGTTTGTCAGTTCAATGAGATTTGAAGATTCCAACCATTTAAATATTAGGTAAAAATGATCATTATAAATTTGTGCAGAAAATTTTGTTTTGGTGTTATAGTTACTCTTTCTTTACCTTACAACTTTCTTTGAAAATCAAGTGATAAAAATATTAACTGTACCTCACTTCCTTCTACTAGAAGAATTTATGCTTTAAAAAAGGAGAAAGATGACCCTTCTTGCTAGGTTTAATGATGACATCTTTACCCCTAAATCTGTGGTCTGAGAATTCAGTAAATATACACGAGACTAATGTAAAAGAGAGAATAGAACCTTCAAAGAGATGGGGGTATGGACGCCCCCAAATTCAGAAAACCATCATGACAACTTGAGGCAATGACAGAGGAAACATGAAATTATTTTGATTAAAAAAAAAGTCTCCCTCAAATATTACTTTGGAGGCAATTCCTATGAACTGGACAAGTTAGTAAAGAAAGGGTTGATTCAAAACTATAATATGTATATAACTCTACTATTTGTGTAATACGCATTTCAGTATTTTAGAAAGATTTATGTGGGATATATGGGTGTTTAATTGCATATGGCTGTTTAAATGCAATTATATTTCAAAGTTACTTTGATATTTATGCTTTTAAGAATACCATTTATATAATATTAAAATACAAACATATCTCATTTCCATGTATAAACCATAATGCTAAATATCACAATCTAATTTATATATACACTTGTTTATTATTTACCTGATATCCAGGTATCAGCTTGGGTTCAATGTTTTCTTTTTAGTCAGGCTTACTCATAATTTTTGGACAAGATTTCTTCTGAATTTTTTGTATTCTCACCATTACTTTAACTTTTTATTAATGTGCATCAGCTTTGCTGTCATTTCATTCCCAAGCCTTGTGTTTACATGTATTATAATATATAAGATTTAACTTCAAGTCAAACCTCATACTTTTAAAGGATTAATTTTCCATAGCTACATTTGTTTAGACCTTAATTTCTCTTGACAGTGAGGGTATTATTTTTAAGACTCTTTAGCAGGAGTATAAATCATAGCCTTTGTACATATCGAGCAGTTTCAAGCATATTAAAGCTGTTTACTAAAAAGACAGTGATTTTGATACCATAGGAAATACTGTGCTTTTTCTCAACCTTCCTTAACTTACAGTTAAAATTTTAATGGCTTATGGAGTCATGAGAAAAATACCCTGATAATTTCTCTTTCCTTTTAAGAATATTGAGATTTTAGTAAACTGACCCAATGAATGACGGTTCTGCTGGTACTATAAAAAGCAATTTTAATTTTTAAAACATATTCAACATCACTTTCTTGCTTTTCACTGATCAAAAGACACACTAATTTTTCAAAACTCCCAGTGTCTGGTGATATACAGGTTGCCACTGTTTCCCTGTGATTTAGTGAATCATGAAATTCCAGAGACATGAGAATTCTGATGAGTCACCAAGTCCCCAATGCTAATATCATCAAACGACTTCCAAAGCATAAAGCTATCTATAAATGCAATTCCTGACAACTAGGATGACAAGATTTTATTGAATATAAAAAAGTCTCAAGAAGAAAAATTCTGGAAAAATATGATTACTGGAGTGTGTATACATTCCTAAGACCATAGCCAGATTTCTCAAGTTGAGATCTTAGGGAACAACCAATTATTAAAACCTTGTCCATGAGATGCTAATACGAGCTAATTCTTGAAAAAGGAATTCAACCCTTTATAAACATCAGCTTAAAATCTTTCCTAAATTAGCCATGTCAGGCATTCTTGGTGGCTGTCACTCTTCACCGCTACCATTTGCAGATTCTAATGAAAACTCTATTCACAAATAGATTTTAATTGGATCAAATTCAGACAATAGATTTTTTTAAAGGCAATAATATTTTAAATGCTTTTAAAATAACTAGTTACTCGGCAGATTTTAAAAGATATATAAATTTGTGTGTGTGTTTGCGTGTGTGCATCTCTGTGTGTGTGTTTTTCTCCTCAAGCATGAAGAAATTGATGGCTGCTCACCTGAGCACCCCAATGTTTATTAACTGAAGATGTCCTTTCTTTTCTCATTGACAGTGAACATAAATAGCTCACTTTTTCCTCCATATCTCATCTTGCTCTTGTAGTCCTGGGGATGACCACAGAGATTTTACAAAGTTTACTAATCTGAGGAATGCTTTGAGTTGGGGTATATTGCACTAGTTGATTCAAGGATGGGTCACCGATAAACAAGGTGACTAGCTCAAAGTTACACCAAAAATGGCAAGGTGAACTTTAAACTGTTTTTCTAAAAAAGAACATTAGACTATCTAGACATAAGATACTTATAAATTTAGAGTGATTAAACATTCATCTTAAGAAATATGTTCCTAACAAATTCTGCTAATTATAATTTAAGGTTTGTTTCACTAATATTTCAAATCTTCAAAATGGACAAAAATTTTAATGGAAAATATTTATACTGTGTCTCCCTCTCTGACTATGAACACAAACACATAATTACATACACACACGTGCACAAATATACTTTATGTGAGTATACAGAGTATAGTGTCAATTACAACATTTTAACATGACACAGTAGTAGTCAGCCACCAAAATAAAGTTTATTTTCTATAACTTTATATCGGTATTGTAAATTAAACTGGGCCTGCTTCACTTAGAATCCTTTTTGAACATATTATGCTTTTTAGTTCTTGGAAATTCATTCCAAGAATGAATACATATAAACTTCAAATGTCAATTTCTAAAGTGTAGAAAGAACTGAATAATCTCCCTTAAATCAATACTTTGGACCTGACCTAATCCATTCAGTAAATATAAATATAAATTGTTAGAAATGGTCTATACCATTTCACTGCACAGCAGTGAAAGAAATTATATAAGCTCAAACTAACAACCAATATATTTATATTTTACTTGATTTCAAAGAGTGTAAGCAAAATATCAAATATTTGGAAATATATACTTATAATGTCACCTATGGCGGCACTGTTAGCATTATGGGATCATTAAACTTTATGTTTCAATTATTTAACTTTTAAAACACTTTAGATGGAGAATCTCTTTAGAGAACACTTTCACTCATTTCAAGGTTTTACCAATTTCATTTTTTTAATTCAAAAGACAAACTAGAAATGTTCTCTCTTGTGCTATATTCACAATGACTAATTTTATAAAGGTCCTTGCTGGTTCAGTTGATAAAACATATCCTATATGAACCAGGTATTCACAATTCTGTTCTGTGTAATCTTTAAGTAAAATTTTGGTATATAGAATGAAATAATTTCATAATTCCTATATTATTTTTAGAGAGACAAAGCTACGCAAAATTTTACAAGCGATTTTTCAAAAGTAAGTCTTTGCAATTTTCTCTTTTAATGACATCTTACTAAGTTTTAGGCAAACCTGTATCCTTTGGTTTCAAGTTCTTTTTTCTGAGCACATATCACGGACAAATTAAATGATTCAGTTCAACCAAGCACACTGATCCATTCAAAGTATGATGATTGAGATGTATGTATCTAGTAGATTTGTGTCATATATCATGTTAATTATTCATAACTAGCTACTCTATTCCTCTTTTATAGATATAAGAGATTTTTACTGCCTAAGTTATTATAATATTCTCCTCCAATTTATTAGCACAGAATGTGCACCTGGACTTTTCAAAATTAAAACTCGTAAAGAACAGAACCAAAGTTTGAAAATTGCATGCTATATTTGTGTGGTGGCTCACAGATACCATACTAATAAAAATCTGAATATTTTTACTTTCTTCTTAAAAGAAATAGACAAAATTAATATTTTATCTATATTTAGATCATAATAACTTTATATAACAGTTGGATAAGTGGAATTTTCAATTTAATGCAATTTATTTTCAAGGCACTATCTTAGAAAATTAGCATTTGGTGCTAAGTTTTCTAGTTAAATATTTATGGCTTTATTGGGTACTGTTTGGTATTTTCAATTGAAAGAATCTATCTCACGAAATTGTATTACAAACATATTAATGGCTCTCTATTTTTCTAAGCTACTGATATGTGAGGTTTATGAAAACAACACCAGACTAAAACACAGCACACCTCTACTGTCCTAAAAAATTATAAATTTGGGCATATCATTCCTCTCTCTTGCCTTCATTTTGTAGAGATGTTTTCTCTAAGAAAGTATTTCTCACAGGAGGAATTCTACTCTGAGGTGAAAGGGAAGTGAGAGAAAGTTACAGTTTTCATAGTAATTAATAAGAATTTGTTTTTCCTCATTTCTTATATCCACCTATAACTGTAATAAACCAAACAGCCTGTCAAAAAGGAAGAGTGGTGGCTGAAATTTGTGTGTGTTTTTGTGTGTCTGTGTTTCAAAACAAGTTAACATTCATTTAAACATAGCTTTATTGGACCCCTTACACTCTCAAGTGGAGTTAACGGTCTTAAATGGACAACCCACCATTTTCCACTTTCTAGGGCATGGAGAGTTTGATCTACTTCTGTAGGACTGCCATTTCAACTCAACAGCTTCATTATAATAATTCATTAAGTTCTGCATTGTTTAAGCCTTGACACTACATTCATCCCCAACAACGCCACTACAACTTCATGACCATAAACTCCACTCTACATACATAGCATCAAAGGGTGTTTTGAAACACTCATGTTTTTATGGAATAAAACATGTTTGTATTTTGTTTCTATCATGGTAATGCCTAGGGTCTATGAAGGAATAATCTCTGGAATGTAAGGTCTCTGGAAAAGTTTTAGAACCAATTTTCTCAAGTCCTAGTTCTTTAAGAATCTTTCTTCTTTCTTGGTGATTCTTATAAGTTTAACAATCATCATTTTACTACAAAAGTCAAGAGAAAAATGAATGAAATTGACCTGGAGTTTCCTTTTCCTTTTACATTACTAGCCATTAAGCGGATCACAAAATATAAGGAGAATCTAGCATAAAACAGGATAAATTTGTTTTACTAATATTCACGTATATTGTATAAGTGTCGGCCTGCAATAAAAACATCAAGCCTTGTTAGACTTTTATATAAAATCTTTTATTCTCTTTAATTTTTAAGGGCAATTGCTTATACAGGTTTCTTTTAGGGATTTATTATCTGGGATCACTCCTCTTATTTTCAAGCATATACAAAAGGAGAAAATGAACTCTATGAAGAATAGGTCAATATTCCAAATTATACTGATTCGGAGATTATTTCAAACTCAGAGCTTTGTCTGAAAACATTTTATTAGCATCTGCATTTAGAACAATGGAAATATTTGGGTATATATTATCAAACAGCAAATTATATTTTCCAACTGTTATATAACTAGTATTAAAAAAGACAAAGTCTTTAAATACTCATTAAAACTCTCTTTTGAAAAAGTAATCATCTAAAATTGGGTACTAAGATGACATAGTGCCAGAACTTAATCTCTCTTCACTAGTTTATTCCAGCAACAAGGTCTTGGCAATCATAGTCTGCCCTTTTTGATCGACTTTACCAAAAAAAAAGAATAATTTGCATCCAGTATTACTTATTGACAAGTTGGAAATCTGTGACCATTTTTCTACTCATAAACATGTTCCCATAAGTGGTCTTTAAAATTAAATAATCAGAAACTGGGCCCAAACTTACTCTCATGAAAATGAAAATAGCATAACATGAAATGCCTTCATTTGAGGCTAATGTTACAGAAAGAGAAAATACCCAGAGCTCAAATCTCTCTTTTTATTTATAAATATTTGCATCGCTAAGTTCAACAAGAATACACATTATTTCTTTTGGGGATGACAGCAACACTGACAAACAGTCCCTGTTATGCCTGTCATTACGTTATTGCTAAATCATCCACAACATCATGACCTGATTTTAGTTACCAGGGACAAAGCCAAAACATGGAATTTAAATTTCATTCTGATTACATACAAATAGCCAGCACTTAAGAAAACCTTTGAAAAGTTATCTACGTCCGGTTTAAAAAAAAAAAAAAAAAAGGAAGGAAAGAGAGAAGGAAAAAATGAAAGGAAGGAAGGAAGAAAAGAAAGACACCTTTAAAAGCCTAATACAATTACACAGTAGGCTTCTGACATTCTCTATGCTGGTATCATAACTAAATGGCAAGTAACACAAAAACAGTTTCCCCTGCGAGATCCCTGTTGCATGCTTTGATTAAAACTAAAAATTTACAACAAAATCAACCCTCGGGTAAATTGCTCTTTGGTTTAAATCTTCATTACCTCCTGGAATTTTGGTAAAATCACTTTGTCTTTAAATTCAGCTGGCCCCTCCTTCTTTACTCCATTACAAAAGTCAAACAACAAGAACCAGACATAAATTTCAGAATGAAAAGAGTTTCATTTGCGTGTATGTGTGTTTGTAAGTCCAACCCCTGCATACAAACTGTTAAAAAACAGATGTTTGAACATAGTGCTTTATTCCAACTTAATCTCATCCTTGAATGAACTTCCTTCAAGTTTCAACCATTAAAAAATAAAGCAGTCAATTTCCTGGTGGTTGTAATTTAATTAAGTAACCTTTCACACTGAGCAAAACCCAAAAGCAAAAGGGTCATTAATCTTTCTAGTGATTAGAGATACCTCTAGAGCTTCAAACATTTACCTCTCCTTCCCCGCAGTAGAAATGCTTTTAGGAGGATCATGGTTCATACCTCGCATTCCCTGGAGCCAGAGATGGTATATGTGCAGGGTCCAGATCCATTAACGGATATATCCATGGTCTCAGAGTTTGTAGGCTTATAGTCCACATAATACTCCTGTAAAGGGGAATTCATTTGTCTTTCAGACTCTCTGGCCTTTTTCCGCCGCCTCTTCATAAGAGAGTGTTGCTGAAGTTGTTTCATGCTGGCTGGGTAGCGTTTCCAAGACACGTAGATGACCAAGAGGATCATGGCCACCGACAGGAAGAGAGCCACGCTCCCTGCAATAATTTTGTGAAATGAAACATGCTCATATTCTTGCTCTGTGCCAGGAATCTGAAACCCTGGGGAAGGGCTTGGTGCTTCAAGGGTGGGCTGGATGGGGTCAGGTTTGGAGACTGTAGGTTTAGGGATAATCAGAGGCTTCTGGGGAGTTTGGGGCACCAGGTGTGATCTTTCTGTGTTGACCACCTGGACTTCAGAGCAGATATTATATGTTTCCACTGCGTCACTAACCTTTTCACCCTGGATATGCTTAGGTCCTGCACATATCATGGTGCTTTCCTTAGTTCCTTTGAAATTCTTGAGCCAATAAAATAGAGGACAAATGCTCCGACTGCATTCCCACATGTTTCCGGACAAGGTAATGGATATTAATGATATCCACGCATTGACAGTTTCCTGTGAGATGTTGGTAAGCTTGTTGGAATCCAAATTCAATTTCTGCAAATTCGGCAGACATTTAAATGTGCCCGGCTCAATCCCTTGGATGTCATTCCCTGATAAATCCAAGTTGTGTAAGGAACTCCAAGTCCATGTCAAGCCCTGGCTAATGGAGCGGATCCTGTTCCACTGTAAGTAAATGGAGCGGAGATTGAAGAGACGTGGAAAATGAGCAAAGTTGATCTTGGAAAACTGATTGTGTTCCAAATGGAGCTCCTTTAACTTCAAGAGGCCAGCAAAAGCATTTCGGGACAAGCTTCGAAGACGATTGTAACCCAAATCCAGAAAGTCAAGATTTCGACAGTCTTGAAAAACTCTTATCGGCACAGTCTTCAGTGAATTAGATCTCAAGTGCAAAATAATGAGTTTCCGAAGGCCTTTAAATTGTTCCGATTGCAATGTCTGAAGCTTATTGTAGGAGAGGTCCAGATTACGGAGATTGGGAACTGGGTGAAACGTTTTATTGTGCAGATAGGTAATTTTGTTGGAGCTTAGAATTAATTCTTTCAGTCTACGGATCCCTTGAAATGCATCTTCATCCACTGAGCTAATGTAATTATGGTCAAGATAAAGCCATATAAGCTGGTTAAGGCCGGCAAACTGATTGGATTTGAGTTTCTGAATGCTGTTGAACCTTAAAGATAAGCCTTGTGACCCTCCCGAAATGTTCTCAGGGATATCTGCGAAAGCATGAGACTCACAGTACACAATTTTGCCATCACATCTGCAGTTCTTTGGGCAAGCTCTCTGAGCCCCCGTGAGCATAACAAGCAGCAGTGTAGGAAGTAGCACTAGCACCACACGCATGCCTCTCAGCTGCGTAATTAAACGGAAACCTACAATATTAAAAAGAAGACAAATGCACACTGTAAAGCTATTAATATAAATCACCACCAGCTTACCATTAGCAGGAGCATTTCATCTAGCGAAGCAATAGGACAGTTGATTTAAGAACAATGTATCTAACATTTAAAGCCTTTTTTTCTCCAGTGTTGCATGTTTGCTGTTTAGGTTTGTTCTTTCTTCCTTGATTTTCAAATCCCCACACTGTCTAGAACTAAGAAAAGCCTCCCCGAGTTTCAAGAGTTCATATGCACATCAACACTGAAAATCACAGAGCCTATCTTATCACTTAATGCCGACATTTTAATAACAATAATATTTGACAAGTCACTCTGTTGAACCCCAGTACCAAAAGGAAGAGTCCTAATTCTTCTGGTAATGGCAAAAACGTAACTTAGTAAGCCCCTTACTTGTACATCCTTCTGAGTTTAGCAGCCAGGCTGTGATTTGGCAAAGGAGCTTCAGTAAGCTGTCAAGGTAACCCAAGTTTGCCCTGCCTGAAATCGTATCTGTACAGCATAATGAAATAACAATATATGAGCTCTGAAAAACTGGCACTGGGACCAGCACAAGCAGCCTTTGAAGCATGGTATGAAGACTAATAACAGTGAGAGGTACTCTCCATGTGTTAATAAGCATACATGCTCTCACCATTCAGGAAGAGCTGCCTACTGTGACTGTCCTGCTCAGTGATATATCGACTCAGATCCCTAACTACTGATAACACAGGACACTCCCAAGTAAGACTGTCAAATTCTAGTATTTGCATAAAAGGCAAAATAATCTTATGTAGTATCAGTTTTGCTGTTATTTTTAACATAGCTCCTTTTGTAAATTTCAGGGATAACTAGGGAGAGAAACAGACTGGTTATCCGCCTCCCCCTCATCCCGACCTGCTCAAATTTCTCACTCACTTTTTTTTCTCCCCTACCTCCATTAACTTCAGAAGACCTGCAAAGTTGCAATCTATTG
The DNA here is from genome assembly GCA_031878705.1 of Tapirus indicus. Lineage (NCBI taxonomy): Eukaryota > Metazoa > Chordata > Mammalia > Perissodactyla > Tapiridae > Tapirus > Tapirus indicus. The sequence goes on from CM062923.1 coordinate 65,325,812, forward strand.
GCACTTATGCTGCATTTCCAAGTCATAGCATGTTAAGGGAATTCTTTCCTCTGTCAACAGATTTATTATTTTTTAGCGGTGGCGGAAAAAAATCAACCTACCGTGCGCGCCGCAGTTTCTTTATTTCTCTTAAATATTCATATTTTTAACCAAGAGGCAATCAGCCAAACCCCTAATCAAAAAACTCTCCTTCTTTGACTCAACCAGTTAAGTATTTTTTTAAATTTGAAACCCGTTCTTGCTCTCTGTCCTCTTGCCAGCCACGGACTCATTGAAATACATTCCAGCTCTCCCAGACAGGAGAAAAGGGGGGGTGGGGGGGAAGCCAGTCACACTTGAAAAAATAAGACTGGCAAATGACTGCTGGAAATTTGGAAGCTGTGTTCAGGATACAGCTTCAGAGATAAAACAAGCCCCTGTGCGACCTCTGATAAAGTAAAGACCCCACCCCTACACACACACGCCGTCAAGTGTGAACAATCTTCCTGACAGCAACCAGAAATACAAGCATGGTTAATATTATCAAGAAATAGAAGCAAACACAACATTTATCTCAAGCTCAATTCCCAAGCTGTGGGTACGCATACGGTAGAGACAATCTTAAAGGTATTCTTCTAGAGTCTATTTAAGTCCGTGTTATGCATTTATGGATAAAAAAAAAAAAACTACAAAGAGGAAAAGGATCTAAAAATATAATAGCAACTATAGTGAGTCAACTGGCAAACTCAGAGGCTGCTGCTTTTTGCCTGTTTCTCCGTCTTTTATCAGCAAATGCCATGACTGAGGATAGGAAGCCAAGAGGATCAGCTTTGCTAAGAAGGAAACAACAAAAGTTCACTTACCCATCCTTTGTCATCCAAAAACGTTTCCCCCCTCTCTCAGCTTTCTTCTTATTTGGTCTCTCGGGCTGAAACCACCACCACCTTCATGACACAGTGCGGCTGTCATTCACACCATTCCGATCCCGCATGTGAGCTAGAAGCCCCATACAAACTTCCCCGAAGAGGACAGGCAAAAAAAATATACATATATGAAAAAAAAAAATCAGCATGGGGTAGGATGGGGGTGCAGGGAGAAGGAAGCCTTGGGGGGCGAGAGGGGGCCTCTAGGCTCTGAGGACCATTGTGTAATTCACCAGAGACCCATCAGCAGTAACTGGCAATCTGTGCCAAAGAGCTACAGCCCATCTCGGAGGTAACCAACTTCTCTGTAAAAAGAGAGGAGAAAAAAAAAAGAAAATCTTCAGAATACCTGGCATTCCTTATTGTGCTGGCTTTTGCCATTCCCAGATAAAGCAATTCATCCTCTGGATTTTCAGTTCTTGAAGCAAGTAGGCCTCCTGTGCTGTATGAGACCCCAGTTTAAAAGCTATGCAGGCTAGGTTTATCCATTTAGCTGGTCAGGTTTAAAGTGTTTTGTAGCTGTGCTGAGAGGCAGCTCTTGTCTAATTCAGAAGGCTTTCCAGAGACTGATGATGCTCAGAGCTTGTTGGTGCTAATGCTTGAGTTTGTGATACACTGAGTGCCCTCCGCTGGAGAAAACAGATTGCACATTAAAGACGGGAACAAGTGAGCCTGTCAGTGGTGTGCCGCCTTCCCTCTCTCAGAAAGGGGAATTAAAGGCGCAGGATCGCTTTTTTCTCTCCAATAATACAAATTATGAAAGGTTTATACCAAGGAGTTCCATTCAGTGATATCAAATATTAAGGAAAATATTGCTTCACTAAATACTATTCAATTAGTAGTTTTTAAAACTTGCCTTGACCTGAATTTTTTTTTTTTGCTGCACATATCACAAGAGATTTCTTATGTTTTTTCAATTACAGAAATAACCTGAGTTTTATTTTGGTTGCTGTTGATTTTATTTATCCACATTTTTAAAGCAAATCCCATAGAGGAACACTTTTACCAGCAGGAAAAACACAATTAGACCATTTTTAAAGATAGTTACATTTAAAATTTGGGGGTCTAATTTTTAAATTCCCAACCCCTGATGATAAAATATACTTTGCAAATATGTGCATTTTTTGAACAGTCTAGATCATTTTTAGTCTTAAAGCAGTTTTTTAAATACTATATTACTTAATGTGAAAGTAGCTAAGAGGGGCTGAACGTTAGCTAGAAAAGGGTAGAATTCCACTTTGACACCCTTAGTGCAGTCACTTCTTCTTAAACTTGTCCACATTTATAATGCAATTCTTTTCTTACACAAGTCACTTTCCTAATGTGTAATTTCAAGAAAAGAAAAACACGTGAGTTCTACATCATCTTTGTATTTCTCTAAAATTTGCAGAATATCCTCAGAATTAGAAATGATAAAATACCTGAGATATGTATTTTAAAAACTTACACACACTTTCCTTGAACTTGTACTAAACTTTGAAAAAAATAATATAATGCATCACCTCTATTTTGTTTTTCTTCTTTACTTGTTTATTTCATAATCCTCTGGTAGATAATAAATTTTGGAACGATCCAGAAGAATGAACCAATGTAGTACAGGGAAAGGCTGCTAGGTAAGATTGCTAACCTAATCTAGCAGGTGTGAGAAATTTAAATAAATTTTACATAAGCATCTAGAATTGCTGTGGATCACTGAAAATGAATATTTTTTATAAATATTTCTTGGTTTTAGATTATCTGCCAAAATATTAATAAAGAGGGCTTATGATATGAATAACATATATAATTTGACTCAGATTCATGAATAGGCAGTCACAGGCAATTGTCTAATTACTTAAATGTCTCAAGGAACAGAAAGGGATAATAAGTTCCCCAAATATAACCCTTTCCCATTAACTGATACCTGAAGTTCTATTTTAGAAATATATGTCTTTGGCTTAAGGCTTAATACCTATTAAAATGCAAATGAACACCAAAAGAGGCAATTTTACCTGGTTAATGAAAGGGGCATACCTTTCTAAGGAAATAAACAGAAATGATACACATATAATTTGATCATAGTAGTATAGTTTACATAAAAGCAAAAACCTCACCCAAATATTCAATGACAGAGGATTAGTTAAGGAAAAATTAATATATTCATGAAATAGAACACATGCTGCCATTAAAATTAAAATGGTTTGTATTTGCTGATAGGGAATGTGTAATGGACGAAGTAAGACTGGGGCAGAGAACACAAGTACTAGAGGATGCTAAAAGGCAGTCTATTTCTGTACAGATTTTTATTTGCATGAGGCCAAAATAAAATATGCAGAGCAGATTGTCCTGGGAGATGGAGTTTGGATGTATTTCATTTCATCTTTTATGATTTTTTTTGTCCATTTTTATTTTCTAATTTTTAAATATGATGAACATGTGGTACATGTGAGGTACATATATATATATATATAAATTTCCCTTTCTTTGAATACAAGATATGACAACAGCTTTTGATAGTGGATTGGAAAAATCTCATGATGCTACCCACATTTATGGTGCAATAATCAGGTAAAATGCAAGTTTTGTTTGGAGTATTAAGATTTAATAGATGCTGTATTCCAAAGTAGACACTAGCTCATATGCACAATTTACAAAAGATGTAAAAAATCAGTTACAGTTCTCCTGAACACACTGTGAGGACATAAAAGAGTCAAGAGAGTTGAGAGTGACAAAGAAAGCTGTGTGGAAGATTTCTTTGGGAAGAGCTGTCCTGGGATCACCTACACATGTGTGCACGCTCACACACACACATTCTTCACCCAAGGGAATGGGGGGTATGTCAGTGCCTCAGCTTAACTGTATTGAAAGGGACTTCTACAGGCTACTTGAAGACCTTGATATGTGTTTCTAATAGCGAGCCCAGCACTATAGAACGGTATCTGATTCCTGTCTGAGAAATCCAGAAGATAAGAAATGCCAGAGCAAAGAAGAGGTAAAATAGTGTTGGGATTGGTTTTCACTTTCAGAGTTTGGATAAAAATATGCACAAGTGTTTTCCATTGAAGAGAGGAGGGTTATATGAAAGAGAGAGAGCGAGAGTCAGCTTAGAGCCATTTTAAATCCTGGTGATACCCCCAACAGAAAGAGTCTGTGTAAGTGCATTGCCCAAACAAACAGACAAATAAACAAACAAACAAAAAAATAGAAGCCAATCAAGTTTGGCCAGGCATCAGATAGATGAAGAAAACCTCTGTGATCCTTGTCATGGGAAATTTGGCCCATTTTTCCTAATGTGGCTATTAAAGATCTATCAATGTGTCCATGAGAAAGAGAAATACCTTTTGACATGTGCTAGGCGCAGAAATCAAAAATACTTTTACAGTTGTACCAGTCAACCAAGAAGTTTCCTGGGAAGATCAGAAATAGCCGTTAAGTTCAGGAGGTGGTAAGCAAGAATGAGGGAAGCTGACTACAAATCCTCTTTTTTCCTAGGTAGCAGGTGGCCCACTTGCAACTGGTCCTACACTGGAACAAGGGGAAAATGCTTACGCTTTATATGAAATATGAGGTATCGATTAATATGGTGGACTTAATACTTTCATTTACTGTTTTGAGACTTTACTAACTAAGGATATAACAGGATTTTCTGTTACCTCGAAGAGCATTCAGTGACCTCACTTGATAATTTGAAACTGAACATTGTAGGACTATTTACACCAAGGAAATCAGCAAAAGCTAAAATTTAAGGCGTGATTTATTGTTTTGTTGAGTGTCTAGACTTAAGAAAGTGATGAAGAAAACATTAGTAATACAGATTAAACTTAAAAGTATACTGTGTCTGTAGCCATGTAATTATAAATAACACAAAAATTGAGAATTATCATTCCAATATTTGAAAACTGTTAGCTGACTGAGCAAAGAAGTCACTCATGTCCTTGACAAACAAGAGAAGTTCCAACATATGTCTTTGTTGTTTCACTTTTGTCTCAGTCCTTTACATAAACAAAAATATCAGGTACCATTCATGTTGGAATAATACTTGGAGTCAGTTGTTAACCATTTACCAGCACACCGCCATGCCTAGTGGTCTACATATTTATTGCTCCAAAAGTGAACTAGTTTGAACACATAAATGCTAGTGATGACCTGATTCAATCAAGTAATCAATCAGTTGCTATTATCACAATCAACATTATTTCAATACCTTCAATATCCTCATTCTTTCCTAAAATATTATTTGTTCTCCTTAATTAAAAGGCTGTGTCAGCTAAGAAATTTAAAATTACAAGTGAAAGAATCTCAACTCTAACTGAATGAAAATAAAATGGAAGATTATTTTAGTTCATGCAAATGAAAATTCCATAGTCAGTTATAGCTTGATCCAGAAATTAAAAGTATCACTGGATCCAGTTTCCTTTGATCCATTTCTCAGGCCTAACTTCCAATGTGTTATTTCCATTCTAATTCTGGTTTCAAGATACCTCCAGTAGCTCCAGTGCCATATATAAAGATTCAAGAACCAATAGTAAATGTCACATTGCATTCAGTGACTCTAGTGGAGTCTTTTTTTTCCTCCACTCTTGAATAATTTTCTGTGTCCAGAGAATTGAGACTACCCAGGTGGTTTACGTAAAGGTCATGTACTCTACCCCTGAAGTGGTGCCAGGAATAGCTTCTTAGAAAACATGTATTGGAAGCGGGAGAAAAAAATAATGTGTGCATCTCTTCCAAAGTATAAAGTCATCACTAAAATGTGGTTGCCCTGCCAGAGCACATCTTGCATTTAGGTGGGGACCATGTATCTATTCCTCACCATGGACTCTGAGCAGAATTGATATGTATCACTTCCAGGTCAAGGTGGCCAAGAGAAAAGGTTTCTTTCTCCTTCTGAGCAGAATCCAGGACTCTCAAGTCCTGTTAAGCTACTGGATTATAGGGGGTTTATTTATGTTAGCATTGTGTGGGGTAAAGGGTAATGATAGATATTAGCAACAAAAATATATACCATGCAAATAAATACATAAACCAACCAAACATACAAACAAAAGTAATAAGTCAAAATAAAACATACATTCCAGTAACCTTCTTCTGATCTTGCTCTACCCTGACATCAGGACATCTTGGTACCTATGCTTGCTTTATTCTCAATGTGTAAACCTCTTCCTACTCTGATTTACCAATTCCTAAACCTCCTAACTTCACTTTTGAATGGTAAAAAAGCAAAATTAATACGTTGTGCCTGCTCTCTCCTAGACACACACGCACACAATGGAAATGACACCATACATGCATATGCTTAAAAATAATGTACCCACCAAGACAAATTTTAATTAGGTACATAATTCAGTTTCAACGTGAAGAGAAGCCTCGATCATTTTTTTCAAAATAAAGGACCTTTTCTCCCTTTTCAATTTACTTATCATGATTTACTAGTACCTCATTTCTGATAGTAATGGCAATTAGTTACTTAACTTGTTAAAAATTTAAAGGAAAATAACATTTTATTATATGTGTTCAGCTAAATTTAGGAATCTTGATCTCCATGCTGAAAACCTTCGGGCCCAATGTGTATATTAGTTAAGATAATGCTCATGTTATTAATATAGTCACAACAAAAGTTGTATTGAAATATAGACACACAAAAATGGACTCTTCCATGTCTCATTTTATTAACCAATGAACTAATTCATGAAATAAGAAAAATAAATTGATAATCTATGATAGGATTTAATAAGTAGATAATGATAATGTAAAACATGATAAAATAAGGGTTTGGGTGGATGAAAATTGGACATTAAAGCAACAAAAACAAAAATGAATATAAAATTTGTAGATTATGATAAATGTTAGTAAATGAAAGAAGAAGATGTTATTAAACAGAATAATGGGATATAATTTGCATCAGAGAATTGGGAAAGGAATCTTTGAAAATAATATTTCAATGCACTTTCAAATAAAATGCTCTCATACATTTGTGGAATAAATAAATTACCAACGTTTGTGAGATCAAAAGGATGAGTAGGAGTGAACCAGGCAAAAATGAAGGACGAAGGAGAAGAATATAGCAAAGAAAACAATAAGAAAATAGTTTGGGGAGAGGTGAACACTTGGCTTGTTTGAATAAATAATGAGAACAAACAAACCAACAATAAAAACAGACTCATGGATGATTTGACATTAGAGTTATCAGGTACAGACTTAAAAATAATTGTGGCTACTATCTTAAAAAAGTGGATCATAATATGGGGGATTTCAGCAGATAAATAGAATTTATATTTGCTTACAATATAGACAGGAGTAATAAGCTATTAGAAATTCAGAAAGTCAGACTGGAAGAAAATATAAAATTTATATCCCTACTAGAAAAGAAATAAAAGGTAAACTGCATACTGAGTATATTATCAGATATATATTTTAAATTATAGTGTGCATGTTTTTATGTTTATTGTCAAACCTACATCTATAGTGGAAATGTAAATTAGAATAATTCTGTTGTCATGTACTTAGCAGTATGTATCAAGATCCATGGAAACTTTCCTAGCCTTTAACCTCGTGTTCCCATTCTAGGATGTCTTAAAATAATAGAATACAATATTCAAACACGTGCTTTGCAGTATTACTGGAAAGACACGAAAAAAGTCACAAAATAAACTTCCAAAAAGCTAGGATATTCTACTGAATCATGACATATCAATCAATAAAATATTTACACCCACTAACATATGAAAATGATTTTTATGACAAAAGCAAAATAGTATTAATTTTATTCATTAAAACCATGTGAAAAAAAAATCTATACTTATACCAAAAAAGTGAAAGTAACACAGAAAAAGAAATTGGCTTGATAAATTTATAATTTTTTGATAATTTCTGTGTGGTTATAATTCTCTTTCTGCAATACATATGAATCAGAAGGACAGAAGATGATACCAGAAGAGTATTGATGTCACTCTAAATTATGACAAATTAATTCCAGATATCGATCAAGTTTCTGACTTTATTATAGAAAGATCTGGAATACTTTGCAAATGATTTTAAATTAAGTATCTTTCCTGACTACATAAACACATCCAATCAGACATCCATTACAGGAGGCTGATTGGTTAGAATAAGTATTTTACACTGTAATCTCCTTTTTGTATCTGAACCATGCTGATAAATCTCTTTGCCTTTTACATGTCATATTTATCTTCTATAAGTAAGGGGATGGTAACACAAATTTGTATAGCAGAGAGATTTTGAGGGCTAAGTAAATAATGATAGCAACACAAAGAAAGACCTATAAAGTGCTTAGTTCTGCTATAATATTGCCAGTATTCACACTTATACAGCTGGTAAAAAATATATTTAGTTAAGTAAGTACTCATGTTTATCATTTTCTGCATGTTGTCCTGACATATCTAGCAATTATATATTGGCAACTGTCATCATATTGCTGTTGTTGATTGGTTTTGGCCTTCTACAAAGTGTGGTTTATCATGTCTTCCATAAACAAAAGTTTTATACTTATTCACTAGATAGTTATATTCATTGTCATCATATTATAGTGCCTATTTGTGCACGGTCCTCTGTGAGGTACCATACGGAACAGTTTTGACTGAAATAGCCCAACCAGGTATTCTGTATCAATTAATGCCTGAAGCCTTTTATATAACACCTTCAATAAATCTTCTTTCCCTTTCTGCCACACTGGTCCATTTTCCCAAATGAGAGCAAAACAGTATATTAGAAAGAACGTGAATAGTGAAGTGAAAAGAAAACAGGTTTGCATTCTAGTGCAACACTATTAGCTGTTTCTTCATGTAACAAATACTTATTTAGTCTGCACTGTATCAGTGAGCAAAAAAGAGCCCTGTCTCTGCGTAGCTGGGTATAAAAAAAGTAAGCTAACCAGTCCTTACTCAAGTTCCTTATCTGCAAAATGGAAATAGTAGGATAATAACATATAATTTCTAAGGTTACTTTGAGTATTAAATGTATATATCTCCATATCAATATCCATATATTGATAGATATAAAAATATATTTATATTTAATTAATGCATGTTCAGTGTTTCCCTGATAGATTTAATAATATTTAAAGAAGCTTGTCTGTATATATTTTTTTTTATTTTTCACTATCAACTTTTATCTTAGGAGAGAAAATAAGCTTTTACTTCTTTTGTATCGACCGTCATTGCCAGGACATTGCCAGGGCTACTCAAATCCTTCCATCAAACATGTCTTATCGCATTGGCACTATCACCATGGCGACCTGTGTTACCGTCCAGTCTCAACTACAAACGAGCAAATGACCTTAGTAATATCGTAATTTCACTAAACATTTTTTCCCATCATCTCTAAGTGAGAGCATTAGATTGCTTTACGTGCTAACAATCTCTGATTAATTGCGTACTAACTGAATTGTAGCAAACATATAATAGTTTATAAATACTAGGAAAATACAAAGGACTATTTGGTCATCTTGCTTCCTTATAAACCCTGACAAAATTAGATCTATCATAGACTACTTTGTCAGCTACTAAAAATCCCCCCATCCATCTTATGTATTACATAAAAGAAAAAAGAAAATGTTTGAGGATAACTTTTTAGCGAATTAGACGAGAAGACATTAAACTACCACCCACCCAGATTAAAGGCAATTCATGACTTCACAAATTAGCCCTTTATTTCTAAACAAAGCCCTTCAATTGAAAAATATATCTTAAATATATCCCAAATACAAACTCTCCTTATTTGTAGCTATAGAGAGCCCAATAGGGAAAAACAAAACCCCAAAACTTAGAAGTTAAGTTTACATAAAAGTTTGTAGCAACTTCAGAGTTAGTAGTGCATTTATTCAGGGAAGTGAGATATATGTTTATGTTACGAGGTCCCCAAATGACCCTGAGTCACTCTCATCTAAAGCAGGCAGCATGAAGCTAATGGTGACAATAGCAAATGACAAAATAAACACGCTTCAGCAGCAGGAGCATAAGTAACAAGGCAACATGAACTTAGATGCTTATCACTGCAATCCCTACACCCTGTGGGTTTAATGATTAACACATAATTAGAATGTAAATAAGAACTATCTAGTTAGTACCCTGAAACACATGTCCCACCAGAAAATACTTCTGTCCTAGAAACACTGATTTCTCATATACATGTGTTAATGCACACAAACACATCCCCCCACACAAATATTTGACTATTTTATGCATTTTTTTTACTTGCCATAAATGACTGCCCATGAAAATATAGCTGTATTTAAAACATATTTTTGGACAGAATACTCTCACATCTTATTTATAATTGGTCATTGAAGTAATGAAAAAACTCCAAAGAAAGCTCAGCATCACTAGAAATTAATAGAGGACATTGAAAGGGTCCCCCACAGTTTGGAAGAATTCCTGAATTCTAGTCCTAGTCAGACACCGGCTATGAGTATGACTTTGGCCTAGTTATTTAAAAATTTGGGACCCTAGTTTTCACATCTGTAGACAATCTTCTAAAATATAATATATTTAATAAAGGTAATGGCAAAAATGCATAGGTATTAATAGGTTAAAACATAGAGACCTGGAACCTTCTACCGGCTAACTAAAATATATTTCTAGGGGACCATGAATTGAATTTAAACTCAGTGGAGAAGTTTTATTTCAGGAAGTGGTGTTCGTCTGAAGCAAAGCAGAGTGCCCCCTCTGAGTAGGCAAGTACTTCAATTTAGCAATAAGGGCATGAGAGCTTGTTTCAGAGGACGAATGGGCTGGGGAGACATATGCTCTATGCCTCAACACAAGAAGCTAGAACTGGAAAGATGCCTTGTTCTATCCATTCAGACATGTGACTTCAGGGATCAACTGAAGTGCAGCTGGCAGAGGAGGGGTAGAAAAGGTCAGCCCTTCGTCCACCTGGAGTAGGCTACATAATCACACATCAGAATTGATAGCAATCATCATAATGAAAACAATAACTAACATCTATTTAACCCTTACTTTATGCCAGTATCTCCTCTAAACAGCCTATTTTTTTGTTGTTGTTCAAACATATGCTAGAGGTACTGATACTATTTTCATTTTACAGATGAAGAAACAGAGGCATGGGTTTTAAAATAAATTTCTCAAGATTGTCTAGCTAATACATGGTGAAGCCAGTATTAGAACTCATGGAGTTGACCTCCAAAGCCCATGCCCTTAGCCTCTAGGCTGACCCATTGCAAGCTGTTCTATACCCGTTCTTCCTGAGAGTGTGGGGGAAACCAAGCAGGAGCTGTAAGTTCCCACAGTCCTGGAAGTAGATTTACTCCTGACCAGGTTTGACTTTTATGCTAAAGTTGTATGGACAATGACTAATCCTCAGAGCTAAATTAGGCAATGAACTCACTCTGAATCAAGAAAAGTGTGGGAGCTGTAACCTCTGGGTACCTCCCCTCTAACAACGAGTTTGCATGGGCTGAGATCTCCTGCAAAGAGGCAATGGAGAATACTGAACTGCTTCCAAGAAGGACTGACCACGTTTTTAGGTCCTGTAGGGGATGGTATCACTCATACAAAAACTGAACTGAATGATAGAAGTCATATGGATGGAAGACTGGTGGGCTGAGGGCTACCAGACTTTTCATCATACATTTTTTGTTAGCCAAGCAATTGACCTAAAGGCAAAATTAGAACACTGAGAAGAAATTTCTCTTTTTGTTCTCAAGTTCTATCATTCTCTCTCCAGCTGCATATTTTATAAATACAATTCATTGACTACAAGATGGACTAGGAAAGATAAGAATATATTATTCCATGATGAACCATTTACCACTACTTGCTTAGCATGGTATTAGAAATGGGAGTACAAATATATATATATATATATATATATATATATATATATATATATCTCCAATTTCCAGGTATTGTCTGTCTTCTTAAAGGAAATAATGCATATATTTTAAAAGATTGATTAAAGTAATACTAAAAACCTTATAACAGTTAAAGTAATTAAACAAGGAGGCCATTAGACTGGGGTGGCTCTAACGCCTTAGCAGCCTATGTGAGCAAGCCGAAACCTAAGCCAGAATCAGCGCACTGGAATCTGAGACTATAACAACCAACCACAGCAGCCAATCGGGCTTTCCCAAATAAGGCAACCTTAAGCTACAGCCAATCGAATAATTTCCTTGCTCTGTTTCCATGTCTTCTCTACAACAATCTCTCCCTTAGCTCCTGCTGGTGGAGCACTCCTAACCTCTTTTGGTTTGGTGCTGCCCGATCTGAATTGATGTATGCTCAAATGAACTCTTGAAAATTTTAATGTGCCTCAGTTTCTCTTTTAACACAATGTATGAGTATGATAAAACTAAGTACTGAAAGTGTAGAATATGAAGGTGGTGAATTACTTCTGTGGCCCGTGATAGAAAACAAATACATAAGGTCGGAAGCCATTTGCCTGTTAACAGAACTGTCAGCAAAATTTTTGTAATTCAAGTCTTCTTAGGCTGTATAACAATTCAATCTTGACTTACACTACCCCTTTAAGTCAAATTGTCTGTGAGTTAATCATGATATAGAGAATATATCTGAGCTTTAATTTGCTAAATTCTTATCCAATATTAACTTTTAATTTGAGTCACGAAGTTTCTGCATCGTACTGCTTTTCACATCAATGTAATTATGTGAACTAGATTTCAGTTACATAATTATGTAACTAGATACTGTGTAATGTATATAGAGATGGATGTTATTATAACTCTACAAAAAAGTGGATATTATTTAAATCATTAACATCATGCATTGAGTGTTATTTTCAAAAACCCACAACGATAAGAAGATTTCTGAATTAAGCAACACTTGGTGTCTTAATGCTATAGCTGTGTTTAGTGGACATAACCAATATGTAAAACCCATGCATGAATTTCAGAGTAAAAGAGTTCTTGAGTAATATAGAAACACCGTGTTCGATATTTTTCTTACATAAAGAATTGCATATTATCTGCAGTCGGTTTTTACTTTTTAATACCTGCGCACACATGGAGTTACTTCTACTTGCATGATTTAGCAAACTGTTCCTTGGAGAAGATGTTGGAGCTAATGAAGCTTATTTTATTATTGATTTGTGACTTGTGGTTGATTGACTTGTTAACTTAATAAGTGACTTGACTAAATGCAACACTTAAACACTTGCTTGAAATAGCCTTCACCAATGATGTCAAAGCCGACAAAGCTGCTTTCAAAGGAAATGCTGGGTTCAGTGTTTAAGGGTGTATTTTTCATGTGGAGACTAATACGTTAGTGTAGTTTCTCAAGGTCAGCACTATTGGTATTTTGGACTGGATAATTCTTGTTCTGGGGGCTGTTCTGCTCATTGTAGGATATTCAGCAACATCCCTGGTCTCTACCCATTAGATACCTATAAGAACCTCCCACTCCAGTGGTGAAGATCTAAAATGTCTTCAGATACTACCAAATATCCCTTGGGACAAAAATACACTCCCTCCCACATTGAGAACTAATTCTCAAGTAGAGGAGGACAGAAGGGTAAAGAAAATTCAGAGATCACAAATCAAGGGCAGAATCTAAGCACAGGAATTTTTCTAGAAAGGTCTTGAGGCACAGAAAACAACATTTAGTATAAACTAAACTGAAGAACTAAAGTCAATAGGTTTCATTATGTTAAAATTATTAAAGACGAAATGATTACTAATATACATATTTTTAAAAGTCAATCAGCTTCAAGGCCACAATAATTTACTTATTCATACAATTTAAGATCATCTGAATTTCCAAATTAAGAAAATGTAATACATGAAGACATTGCTATTCTTGACAGGTGCGTTTGGTCTGAAAATATCAGGCCCTGAAAGACTATCTTTTAGAATTTTCAAAATGGAAGATTGGAATAATTTTGTTTCTGGAAAAGATTGACATTTTCACAATGAGGTATTTCTCACATCATCTTACCACTGATGGCATTCTTCAATTACTAAATATTTTAAACTAAAGGCTAATTGAGGGAAAATGTATCTTAACCAAGGGAGACGCTATTATTTAGCTATCTCAAAACACATATGAATATTATTTAAAAGATTGGTGGACACTAAATTAGCTGTTAGAATAGTCTTATCACCCTTTTTTTTGAAACTCAGAAAACACAATTATGACAAGAAATTGGAAACATAGTTTTATTAATATAACTTTTAATTAACATTATCCCTAAATAAAAATGATATTAAAGAAGACTTGCATTTACTAGTACCAGCTCTAATTCTTTCCCTAGACAGTAAAAATTATCTGGATATTAAAGATCAGCCTAAAGTTAGTTAATTGTGGCTAGAGTGCCATAAAAATAATTCAAACTTGGCAATTCGTAATAAATTTAAACTCTATAATTTGTGTCAGCCCCAGAACAATTCAACAGACTAAGAAGTCACTTGTCCTTATTCTTAACGTTATTAAAAAGGAAACATATGAGACACGCAATATTCTATTACTACATCAACATGTGGTTGTTTATACTTGGGAGTGAAAATTAAACTTCTGGCATTCCCGCAAGCCAAGATGTGTCAATTCTTAGATCAAGACAAGATTTACTAAACATGTCGGTAATGTATCACAGACCCTCTTACAAGCTTCACGCTGTTCTCCTGTGGTGATGCCTTAATTTCTAGAAATAGAAAGGCTTTGAAAAACAGTAGACTATTACAACCATATCAAGCAATTCAAGGGATTCCGCAGACAAAATATCCACACACTGCCAGTGAGTTCTCTGTCTGTGGGGCTGTGACAAATGTCTTATGGGACCATTCATTCACTAAGTGAGGCTGACCCTAAGGCTGTCTGTAGAGACATATTCAAGTTGAGATTGGCAAGTAGGGAAATAATGGATTATGTGGGCTAGATTTGTACAGGAAAACGTTGCTTGCTGAAACGTTTTTATTCTCAGTGGCTTTAAGTTCTCGAAGGCTTTGTTCTAAGCTTTTATGTAAAAATAAAGTAAGTTAAAGACCAGTTGTCTCTAGAACAATGGGAAACTCCCATGTGCCTAACTGGTGCTTTTGTTGAAGCTGCATCAGGCAATTCATTGTAAAACTTACTGCTGCCGTTGTGGCTCTAATGTATGCATATAATGTTTCTTTCACCAATACTGGATTTAGACTGCACTTCTGAAAATTATTCTTTGTTTTGGGAAGATCTGCATCCAGGTGGTTATCTACAGGCTATCTCATCCAGAGCCTAGATGAGAGGAGGAAGGATTATCTTGATTTCACACTGGCAGAGAAACCCTAAAGGGAAAGAGGCGGAGAGAGGCAAAGGCCAACCTGGATCATTTCCTGATGCTTCCCATGTACTATTTCAGACTGACTTACCCAATGCTTGGACCTGGACTTGGTAGGGATTGTTATATTCTGACAGATTGTTCTGAAGGTCTTAGGCTCGAGGCCATCAGCATCCCCATGGAATCAACATCCATTGCAGATATTGGAATGAACAGAAAAAGACTCTAAGGAGTAGGTGTCTGGATGCCAAGAGGAGACAACTGAGCGTGATGGAAGTCACGCTCAGTTGCTGATCTGGTCTCTGTATGGTTGTGGCCCCATGGAATAAGAAGAGAACAGAAGCCACACTTGTAGTAACCACATCTGAGTGCAATTCCCTTTTGCTTTTCACAGGCCTTCAATATATTTTGCCTAAGGTAGAGATTATTTTCTGCTATCACTGTTAAAAATTAGGGCAAGTTCTGTTCACATGTTTTGGATAAAGTAGAGTGTACTCATGGTTGTGGCAAGAGACCATCAAGACAGATTGATTAATTTGTGCAGTGTGGAACATAGGGCACACTCTCTGAAATTTTTAAGTAATGCTTGGAGAGGAGAATTTGGTTTGAAAAAAAGTAAGAGAATGAGAAAAAAACCAGAGAGAGGGAAAAAGAAGACCCCAAATTTACAAAATTCAGAGAGATTATGAAAGGATCGTAAATTTGAGTAAAATAGTAAATCCTGTCATGTACTTCCAGGATTCCACATGTAAAAGGAACCCATGGAATTAAATGTTCTATGATACACCTCTCCTTTTAACCACAGCTGCTGAGGTAGGGTTCCCACTAAATAAAATATAATCCTATGTTTAAAAGCTCATTTACCAAATTTTGTCAACATCATATATTAAATCAGACACCTTCCCCATACTGATTATCAAATTTTTGGTATCCTATAATAACGTTACTTCTTTCATTTTTATAGCATTTAGCTTTTCATTTCAAGTAATACATACTCAATAGGTATAACTTGAAATTTAAAAATATATATATTTCGTATAATACTCTCCCCTAGAGATAACCACTAGTAATGTCTTCAGTAGAAACTTAAAATAATATTATGATTAAACATACGCAGATACACGTGCCTGTACAATTTACAAAAATGCTAAATTGTAAGTCTTTTTGAATGTCATAATTTTACTAAGAAATATATAGTCATGTCAATAGATTTTTTTTGCAATGTTTCTTTAACAGAATATACCAAAATCCATCTAAATAATTCCCTGTTTTTAAATTTTTAAGTGATTTTCAGGAAATCATCCTGCCTCTCAATAGCTCTATTCTACTTCTGATTTTTTTCATTTTAATAAGCAAAAATTACAACACAATGATGAATAATTATGAGTGAGCACTCAAAAACTACATTATGCCTCTTCATTGTTTGATATTGATTAGTAGAATTAAAAAGGTTTAATTTATAATGTTTAGTGATTATATCATTTATAGATTGCTAACAAATTTCCAAGATTAGTATTGAATTTTTAAAATTATTTTTTGTTTCAATGGAGATGGTCAAATAAATTTTTTTTACATAAACTATTGATGTGGTGAATTATATTTACAGGTACCAAATATTGAACTATATTTGCATTGGTGGAATGAACCCTAGATTTGAATGTTGTGTTGTTCTCTTAATATACTGATGAAATCAATTTTGGCATATTATTAATAGTTTCTTATCCATAATTCCTCTTTTGCAGTGTTAGCTTTTCTTATCTATGTTATTCTTGTTCATTTAAAATGAATTAGAAAACATTGCAACATTTCATAACTCTAAACAAATTTAAAAGTGCCTTTAATTCTAAAAAATATTTGTTGATAAAATAAACACTTTTAAATCTCTTTTACTCTCAGTAATCCCTATTGTTTTATCAGTTTTTTCCATTAATAATATTATTTTGTAATAATTTTATTAATTAAATGTAGCAAAGGTTCTTATTGGCCTTTTCAAATAAACATGCTTAGATTTATTAAATGATATTTGATATTTTGTTGAACAAATCATTTTACTAATTTCACCCATTATATTTCTTATTGTTGCTATTTAAATTCTAAATTTAGGTGAATGCTTTTTCCATTTTTTAAAAAATAAAAAATTAAGAGAATCATTTTTTCCCATAAGATTGTCTTAAAATATCCTAAATATGTTAAAATATATTATTTTTATTTTTAATTTTCAGTTATATCTGTATAGTTTTGTTTCCTTGCTAAGGGATTATTTGTGAAATATGAATTTTCACCAAGAGATTTAATATTTTCTCTTTTTATTATCATTTTATAACTTTCTCAAATGATGGTAAAAAATCTTCCACATATTTAAATTTAGAAAAAAAGTTAGAGGTTTCTTTGGAGTTTACTAGATAAAATATGACTGCATATATAAATCACATTAACATTTTGCAGTACTCTGTCTTGTATCATACCTACACAAATATAGCCACATTAATATTTCTCCAATGGCTTGTTAAATTTTTTCTTTATTTTAGCTGTCAAAAGTGATAGTGAGGGGCCAGACCAGTGGTGTAGTGGTTAGGTTTGCAAACTCCACTTTGGCAGTCTGGGGTTCACAGGTTTGGATCCTGGGCACAGACCTATGCACTGTTTATCAAGCCCTACTGTGGCAGGCATCCTACATATAAAGTAGAGGAAGATGGGCACAGATGTTAGCTCAGGGCCAATCTTCCTCAGCAAAAAGAAGAGGATTGGCAACAGACCTTAGCTCAGGGATAATCTTTCTCACCAAAAACAATCCATGATAGTGATATTTTAAAAGTCTCTCACTATTATTATTATTTTAATTTATTCTAATATTTATATGTTTTCTGTTTTGTTTTAATAAAATAATAATGCTAATAATACTTGTATGTTTACCTTAAATTGCACAACATTCCATACAATTTGAGATGGAGAAAAGTACCTCTTGATTATTCTGACTTTGAGACTTTGATCATCCTCCTCTACATTTTCCACACTAACCATTTTTCTCAAGCACACATTTCAAATCTTCACTTGGGCTCAAATGATTTAGAAGTTATACATTCTTTTTGCAGCCCGCCATTCTTGAAGATGTGAAGTAACTTGTGTGAACTATACTTGGATATTTCTAAATATTCATCATGATAAATCTGATTTACTTAGTGTTCAGATTGCTCTACCTTCCATGAAATATTTCATCTCTTATGACAATGTAAATTTTTTCCCGCACCCTAATTTACAATCAGACAACACTATGATTTACTAGTACACTACTTATTGTCTTTTCCTTTTTATCACTATCTTTTTAATTACTATCTAATTTCATATTCAAATGTAATATTTCCAGAATCAGTGTGTGGATGGCATACTAAATGAGTCTTTACATGTCAGAGAATCTGCGAGGCACTTATAGAAGAATGATGGTTTAGCTAATTTAAATTTCTGCAGTCACAATCTTTTAACTTCAAATTTTGCATCCATCTTTCATTGCCGTCCTGCATGCAGAGAAATTTCAGTCCAACTAGATTTTTTTTCCAAGCTTTAGAGATATGTCTTTTCTGCATGCATTCTTGTGTGATTTTTCCATCATTAATATTCAGGAATATTTCTTAAAAGAATACTTTAAGTACATGTCCCAAATCCTGAACACAAAAATACTTACAATGTAATAAAATTAATATATAATATTTATGGCTATACATTTACTAATAGACAAAAGGGAAAGAACAAAGCCAGTTCATAAAGATTAAAAAGTTTGATACTTCATATCCAGTGATAATAAGAGTTTAGAAAAAATAAACATATGCTGAAAGTGTAATTATTTCAAAATATCTAGAAATATGTTTAAACATGCATTCTTTTTCACCCAGTAATTCCATTTCTAGGTATTTATTCCAAGGAAATAATTGAACAAAGGCAACAAAGTTACATAGACTCTATGGTTCTTAAAGTTTTAATCATAATTATCAAGAAATTATGCCATATATATCTATAGAAATTATGCTATATAGACCAATGGAATAAAATAGTAAATAAAGAAATAAAACCACACATATATGGTCAAATGATCTTCAACAAAGGTACGAAGACTATTTTATGCGGAAAGCTCAGGACAGTTCTCAACAAGCTGTGCTGGGAAACTGGGTATCCACATGCAAAAGAATGAATTTGGAACCTTACTTTACATCATATACAAAAATTAACTCAAAACCGATCAAAGACCTAAACACAAGACCTAAAATTATAAAACTTTTAAGAGAAAACAGGAGAAAGCCTTCATGACATTGGATTTGGCAAAGATTTCTTAGATATGACATCAAAAGCACAGGCGACGAAAGTAAAAGTAGATAAATTGGATTACATCAAAATTTGAAGCTTCTGTAAATCAAAGGACACAATCAAGAGAATGAAAAGGCAACCTGTAGAATAAGAGAAAATACTTGCAAATCATATATCTGATAAGGGGTTAATAAACAGAATACATGAAGAATTACTACAAATATACTTCAACATAACAAAGGCCATATATGACAAGCCCACAAATAACATCATATTCAAAGGTGAAAAATTAAAAGCTTTTCTTCTAAGATCAGAAATAAGACAAAAATGCCCCCTCTCACCACTTCCATTCAACATAGTACTGGAAGTCCAAGCAATGGACTAGGCAAGAAAAAGAAATACAAGGCATGCAAATCAGAAAGGCAGAAGTAAAATTACCTCTGTTTGCAGATTACATGATCTTACATATAGAAAACCCTAAAAATTCTACCAAAAACCTGTTAAGACTAATAAGTGGATTCAGTAAAGTTGCAGAATACAAAATCAACATACAAAAATCAGTTGTGCTTCTATACACTAACAATGAACTATCTGAAAGAGATATTAAGAAAGTAATTCCATTTGCAATAGCATCAAAACCAATAAAATACTTAGAAGTAAGTCTAACCAAGTAGGTAGAATACCTGTACACTGAAAACTATAAGATGTTAATAAAAGAAATTGAAGAAGGCATAAACAAATGGAAAGATATCCCACGTTCTTGGTTAGAAGAATTAATATTGTTAAGTGTCCCTACTACTCAAAGAGTTCTACAGACTCAATGCAATCCCTATCATAATTTCAATGGCATTTTTCATAGAAATAGAACAAACAATTCTAAAATTTGTATGGAACCACAAGAGACCCCAAATAGCCAAAGTAATCTTCAGAAAGAAGAAGCTGGAGGCATCACACTTCCTGATTTCAAGCTATATTGCTAAGGTATAGTAATCAAAATAGTATGGTACTGGCATAAAAACAGGCACTGGGAACAGGAAAACAGAATAGAGAGCCCAGAAATAAAACCACACATGTAAAGTTTACTAATTTTTGCCAAGGTCGCCAAGAATACACAATGGGGAAAGGATAGTCCCTCTTCAATAAATGGTGTTGGGAAAGCTGGACATCTACTTGCAAAAGAAAGAAATTGGACCTCTGTCTTACACCACTCACAAAAATTAGCTGAAATGGGTTACAGATTTAAATGTAAAATCTGAAACCATAAAATTCCTGGAGGAAAAACTCCTTGACATTGGCCTTGGCAATGATTTCCTGGATAAGACACCAAAATAAATAAATAAACCAGAAACCAAAAGCTAAAATAAGTGGACCTATGCCAAACTAAAAAGCTTTGCACAGCAAAGGAAACAGTCAGTAAGTTCAAAAGATAACCTACAGAATGGGAGAAACTATTTGCAAACCATATATCTGATAAGGGGATGATGTACAAAATATACAAAGAACTCATACTACTCAATACCAAAAAAGCAAATAATCCAATTAAAAATGGGCAAAGGACCTGAGTAGACATTTTCCCAAAAGAAGACATACAAATGGCCAACAGGTACAAAGTGCTCAACATCACTAACAATCAGGGAAATGCAAATCAAAACCACAGTGAGCTATCACCTCACACCTGTTAGAATGGCTGTCATCAAAAAGATAAGAGAGAACAGATGTTGGCAAGGATGTGGCGAAAAGGGAATCCTCGTGCACTGCTGGAGAGAATGTAAATTGGTATAGCCACTATGGAAAACAGTATGGTAGTTCCTCAAAAATTAAAAATACAACTAGTTATTAATAAGCAATAAAATATCTTTAAAGATATAAAAACTGAAAATGGCAAAGGAAAGGTCTGCTTACCTGTTAAAACCAAATATAGATCCTGATTTGTATACCAGTGGTTCTCAAAGTTGCGTGTGCACCAGAATCACCTTAAGTGCTTATTAAAACAGATTGCTGGGTCCTGTCCCAGAGATTCTAATTCAGTAGGTTTAGGGTGTAGCCCAAGAATCTGTATTTCTAACAGTTCCCATGTGACGCTAATGCTGCTGGTCCTGGATCCATACTTTGGAAACCCCCAGTATAAACTGATTTTACCACGCACACTCTCTCCATTTTTGCTTCCAGAAAGAAAAGGCCTAATTCCAGTCAAACTCTGCTACTGTCTGCTGACCCAAAACCTATGTGGCAGCCTTCTGGGTACCCTACACATGATAGTCTGCTTCAGTGACAGCCACGAAATGATGAAATGTGATCCCCGTAAGCTGCTGCAAGTTATTCTTTTAAAGAGAGAATTACAGATTTTACTCCTTAGCTATGCCATTTCCATGGTCTGGGATTATACAGAGTTTTTAATTGGATAGATGAATTCCTCAAAATTTGTGTATGCATGTTTCATATCATAAACAATATTGAATCTCAGATGGACATTAAAGTAAACATTCAAAGTATAAAAAAGTTGGCTCAAAATAGAAAGTTTATCAGATTTTTGGAAAAAAAGAAATTGTTAGACATGGAAGTGAAAGGAAAAATAAAGGAATTATGATTCAACTGATTACATATAATTAAAAGTAATTTCTCTTATAACAAAAATATAATTAAAAAGGAAAGCAAACCCAGTAAATATTTAAAGAAATTCTGAGAGACCACTTATAAATATGCTTTATAAAAAAAGCTTGTAATGTTGATAAAAATATATCAACATTCAAGTAGATATACTAGCAACTGATATGAAAACGTAATTCTTATGTGGTAAATGCAAACAAGAATTCTGAAAATGGGAATGTACCTTTTCTTGGTAAAATATATACAAATTAAAACAAAAAGGATATACAAGTGCACTTGAGAAGTATTAAAAACACAATAAATGCTAAAGTGTATGTAAAATAATTATTTCTGGTGGGATACATAATTAACACAATAATTTGGAAATCAATTTTTCAAAATTTATCAATAATCATATATATATGGTTATGACATATATATATCATAACACATATATTTTCACATCCTTTGACTTAGCACCTTTTCTTGCCAAAACTGATCCTAAGGCAAAAACTCCCCAAAATTGAACATGTTCATTACAGCATCGCAATTTTAAAATTGGAATTAATCATCTATTGTTGTATGTGTGCTTAGGTTAAGTAAATTGCTTTAATCAATTTAATAATACATGACATAACCTTTAACTAGCATTTAATGATGCTCTGCAGCAATAAGGGAAACGTAATTTTAGGCAAGTAAAGAACAAGCCAAATGTATATGTAGATCCATTATGTGATAATAACTATATAAAATTATATCTATAGTGGATGGAAGAAAAGATAATTAGTCACTTAATACGGATAAGGATTATACATATCTTTCTTGTCCTAATTTATTATTTTTTAAATTTCTTATAAACATTTTACTATTAAAAAAGGACACACACCTTTCTCCTATTTATCAAAAGAATAGCAACTAGGCTTTCCCTCCTTTCTTTACCAAAAGAGGCTGTCACTGTACATCAGGGGTGGGTAAACCCTGGCCATTGGGCCAATTCCAGCCAGCTACTTGCTTTTTGTATGAGCTAAGAGATTTTCAAATTTTTGAATGATAATTTCCTTCACATTTATTTTCTGGTAGAATAGGAAAACCTAAATAGCTTATAGTAGTTATTTGGGAGTATTAGATTAGCTTCCATTATTTGTGAAATAAGAAAACAAGTAATAAAAGTTCAATAAGAGGGTCAGTCAACATGGTAAATATTTTCATTTACATATTTTAGTTTCCTTGTACTATAGAAAGATACTGAAGTCTTTCCTCTGCTTGAAAAACTCATATTCTCCTATTACTTCTTTACTTTTTGATGGCATAATTAGAAATATGAAATGCTGCTGTGTTCTCTTCCCTCTCCATTATTAAATTATTAAATTGCAAAGACAATGTCCTATGCATTTTAAACCAAGATAGTTAGAGTGATCTTGATTTGACTACAGCTGCTCCGGGTGTGAAAGCAAACACTGATAGTGCTCCCCTGTCCAGGGAGACCAGCCTGGGCTCCGTCATGGGTCATGGCCTTCAAATGAATCTACCCACATTCAACACCGGGACGGGCTGAAAGTCTGAGCAAAAGTACAGTGGACTGGGCCCACCCAAATTCAAAGAAAGAGGTGAGGGTGCTGAGTCTGGCAGGCCTTTTAGCAGAAACCATTCTGATTTCTTTTAAATTTGCAGTTACTTTATTCAATGCTGCATTGAAATTAACTTACACCAAAAGTAACTGTCTACTGCCATTATTATTTATGACATGTGAACTCAAACAAGTATGCAATTGAAACATGCCATTTTGTATGGAAATAGTCTTTTTTAAAAAAAAACAATAAAGTAGTACATACAGTAAAAAAAATTAAGGAGTAGAATAATTATTTAAATAAAACCTAAGTCTCCTTCTACTTTGACCCCTGGTCTCTTTCTCTAAAGGGTAGGCACTACTTAGTTTTTTAGTTTTTCTTTTCTGTTCTTTTTTTAAATAAATATATATTGGTATCTGTATATATGCATTTTATCTCCACATATAAAAACAAACATAACAATATTCTCTCCAATTTTTTCTCCTTGGTCTTATGAATTGAATGTATTTTACAACTCTCTTCATATTAGCTTTAAAAATTATGCAATTCTCTCTAATGCCTGCATGCTTCATCAGAGATTGCAGGAACGTATGCCATAAAATAAATCACATTCTCCTAGACCTAGCCGCTAATGTCTGTGGTCTCTATTATTTCTTAACTGATCACGTGTTTTGAACAACCAAATGACATTTACTAATAATTAATTAGTGTAATTTTGAATAATCAAATATTTATATAACTGTCATTTAAAAACTTAGCATGAGATTTACTTATTCTCTCAGGATACATCCGTTGACAGTGCCATGAGCCAGTCACTGAGTTAGAACTCACTCTAGGAAGGCAAAAGTCACTCATTAATTGGGGTAGCCCGGTGGTGTAGTGGTTAATTTCATGTGCTCGGCTTCGGTGGCCTGGGGTTCACAGGTTCGGATCCCGGGCACAGATTGATTCACCGCTTGTCAAGCCATGCTGTGGTGGTGTCCCATATAAAGTAGAGGAAGACGGGCATGGACGTTAGCCCAGGGCCAATCTTCCTCAGCAAAAGGAGGAGGATTGGCAACAGATGTTAGCTAAGGACTAATCGTCCTCACACACGCGCACACACCAAGTCACTCATGCATGTGTGAGCACATATAGAGAATTGCTTTGCCCTCTGTGTGGATGGAGGTATTTGTTGGTTTGGTACTTAAAGCTGATAAAGGCTCTTCTGTAGTATTGAGTTGGTCCTTCCCCACACCTTTCAAATCCAGGTGAAATTAAAAAGGAATCATTTATATTTATTGTATTTTCCTTTATCCATTTAGAGATACAGAGAATGAAGTTTCACAGAATGAAGAAGGAATAGGACACAGCTTAACAGATGTTGATCATACAGTCTTCTTGTTTTGGGGGGAAAAAAAGCGAAAACAAAAACAAGGGTGTAGGCTTCTGAGCAATTTAATCTTTTGTTAGTACAAACATATCTTGGAAAATCAGAAATCAATTCTGCTTTGAGCAAAGCCTATGATATAAATTATTACCTAGAGGCATTATTTTCTGTTTATTAGCTTAAAAATGTATTAAAATTTAGGGAGGATAGAGAACATAGTTATTTCAGTGGGTCTACATTAGTGTTTGCTTCTTTAGCTTTAAAATAGAGACTTAAAAACATACTTAGAATGGTGCATTTTGTAAAGCCAAATACTTGCCAATACAAACATTAAGCTCTGAAATGGCAATTTAATTACACTATGAATGGAAGTAAAAGGGGAATGACAAGTTGGGACAGTATTGGCAAAACATACTAAAATGAAAAAGTTTAATTTACTTAAGAAGATATATTAGGGTCATATTTAAGTTAAAGGCATCATAAAAAAAGATAAACACCTTAACAGTAAGAAAAGTAAAGATATAAATGGCAATGCAGATACTCAAATAACAAATGTAAAAAAAGTTCACTCTGATAAATAATAAAATAAACGAAAACAAAATAAAAAAGAGTAACCCTCTACTACCGCCACCACAAGCCCAATCCATCAACAATTCTTGTAGTTTACTTTCAAAATAAAGTGAGACTCTGTCCCCTGTGACCTCCCTCGTCTAAGGCACTGTCATCACTCAGCTGAACTATTGCAAGAAACCTCTGAATTGCTACTCTTGCTTTTCTCAAATCTTTCCTACACTGAACAGCCAAGATTATATTTTAAAAATATAAATAAATCGTGCCATTCCTGTGCTCATGCTCTTCTCAGGGCCACTGCTTCTAGAAACAGCAGCACAAGCTATATGCCTGGCAGATGCATGAGAGCATCTAACCAATATGCTCACAGGTTTCTACTTCTTAAGTCTTTAGCAGTAAGTTGAGACACTTGCCTGCTTCTCAAAGGAGCATACGTTAACTTATTAGACACTTCTAGTAGGGGTGTATTATGCTACTGAGAATGTAGACCAAAACAAATCAAGATGGAAACTTTATTCTGTCAACACCACATGGGAACAGCTAGTGAGATTCAAATTTGCTTCTCTCAAACTCCAGCACAAGCATCCCATCCCCACTGTCCCCACGTTTAGAACTTCTGTCTGCTACTCTAATACAGTCAGTGCCAGTGCCTGTCTTCTTGGGGCCTCTTTTGATTATAGATAAATCCTTGGGCAAATTTGTCCTTCCCTCAACCAGCCTGCAGCATAACTTAGAAAAATTTCTCAAAGCATTCTTCAGGCAGATGGCATTTATTAAAGTTACTACTGCTGTGAAACAAATTAATCAAAATTTACAGCCTAAAACACCTAATTTGGTATGCTCACTGTTTCTGGGGACAGGAATTTGGACAGGGCACAACAGGGGTGGATTTCTCTGCTCCACAATGCCTGGGGCCTCAGATGGGAGGACTCAAAGGATGGGGATGTCCCTGAACACTTGTTCACTCCCATGTCTGGCACCTGAGCTTGAATGACTCCAAGACAAGGGCTGCTGATTAGAGTTATGTGTGCCTTCTCTATACGTCTCTTAGCTTCCTTGTGGCCTGGCCGACTCAGACTGGTCTTAATGGCTCAGGGGTCTAGTCACAACTGTTACAAACAAAAAGGCAGAAACCACATCACCTGTTATGACTCAGCCTCAGGCATCGTACAGCATCATTTAGTCCACAGTGGTCCAAGTAGTGACAAGCCTGACCAGATTTCAACGCGATAGTCAAAAAGAAGGGAATGTGTCAAAGAACTGGGGGTCGTGATTTAAATCCTCCTCAGCACTGACCCTTGTCCTGATACAGTGATCTCTCCTCAACTTTATATTCTTTCGATCATTGTTCTTAAATTTGAGAGATTAGGGTGTGGAGGTGGCTACCAAGAGAGGGTGGAGTTCATTTGGAAACCTCGATTGCCCTACTCCATTTGCCGAAAAGTAGAAATGAACACCGTCATTGGAAAACAAATCCGATCACTCTGCTAATTAAGAGCTTTGTTGATGATGAAAGTGATGTTGATGTTTGATTAAAGTTCTTGGACATTTCTAACTTACTTGGAATTTATGAATATGAAAAGTCATTATAAAGTCAAAGATAACAGATAGACCTTGCAAAGAACAGACAGGGCAAGAATTTATGAAAAATTTGAATACAACACGAAAGCTGAAATTTTTTGCATGCATTCTTTGGTATTACATGAAACAGTAAAAAACATATACATGTTAAATATATGTGTGTATGTGTATAATTTTTGTTTGATTTGAAGTATTTTTGCTGAAAGTTACCACAGAGAAAGAAAGCTAGTACAGAAGATATGGGGACATAGAAGAGGTTTTACTGTGTAAGTAGAAATGACATCCTGCAACTAATGTTTTAAAAATAAAATGTGTGTGTGTGTGTGTGTTTGTCTGGCTAAAGGTAGTTATAGCTCCAGTATTCAATAAATTTATGGAGCTAGGTCTTCTCTTTAATGAAATAGTTTTGATATTTGCAGTATGCAACATATTTGATATATTTTTGTTTAAATATTTATAACTAGATACAGTTAGTAATTAAAATTGTGCTCAATATATTTTAATGCTTTTTATTTTTATAGTATCTTAAAGGATGCGCATTTCAGGACTATTATTTTAATCACTGGCTCTTTATAAGGTAGGCTTTTTAGAAATATCAGTTCAGAGAGAATTCTGGGTAATCAAATAATGGTTATTTAGGACTTTGCTCTCTCTACCTTTCTTAGAATTAAGATATTTGTATAGTAGAATTACTCTCCTGCTAACACACAAGCGTCCTTTAAAAACATGGAATTTTTATACTCAAGAGTCCAATTAGTGCTTCTTAGAGAATTTTTCTCCTAGATTCTGTTTTGGGGTTGGAGAATATTATCCCTTAAAGAAACATATTTAAAATATTAGTGATGCAAATGTCTTTTATTCTCAAGTGAAAATGTTAAAATTATCATGCAACATTATTAAACATTATTACTGTGTCACATCATTTTTTCTCTCAGAGGAGCTCTTCTAAATTTTAAGTTCTTATCTCTCAAGTCCCTCAGAATTTCATAATCTACTCCATTATTTCAACCATAAGTAAACAAAAAATAATATATTGTCTACAGCCCAGTGCTATATTTAAAAACACAAAAACAACAAGAAAACAAATGTACATTCTATAAATTATCATACACTAACAGTATAAGGTAAAATATCAGGCTTTGTTTAGCACAGACCTCACCTTCCTTTTTATGGTGGGGAGGGGAGTGAAAATAGTGGATAAACATATAAATTAAATTTTCTGTGTAATGCTCCTGATAATTTTTTATCAGAAATAGTTTGGCTATCATAAGCCATCTATTCTTTAATAACTAATTTAGAACCATTTCAGGTGACAGAAAAAGAGATTAATTTTCATCAAAATGACCAAGGGAAGAGAAAACTAAAACATGTTTGAGTGTCTAAAAAACAGAGTGACACAATTCCATGGACTGAACAACCCCAGCCTCCTAAATTTTCATAGAAATTAGCAAAGTAATTCAGGAATAAGAAAACATATGCTTCCATGCTTAAAGCCAGGATAAAACATGCCTCACATCTCAGAAACTTTTAGACACTTTTTTCAAGGGAACAGACTGAGAGAATGTCTGACCAACCTGGCTGACTGTATGAGAACGACCATCCCATTCTTGTTTCTGGTGATTAGGGACATGAAAACAAACACCTAACATTTGATGGATGAAGTCGCAGCAAGGAGATCTAAATATAGATAGCATCAACAGTCAAGGGGGGGCAGATATTGATCCTTGACAACTGACTCTCCTTTGACAGATATTGACTGTGAATCAATTTTATATTTTTTGAAAATGATAAGGAGAAAAGTCAACAAATCAATAGCGAATGAAGAGCAGATTTAATCAAACTGCAGAAAAATATCTTATAAAATCTTTTAGCTTGCAAAAAAAGTAGAAATTTAAAAATACTTTCAAAATTATATCTCAAGCATGGTCTGAAAATGTTATCGAAAGAATGTAAACTTACAATATTTGACAGTATACATATACTATAGAAAATATACATATATGTATATACACCCTAATAATTAATATTACTAATATTATCACCTGTAAAAATATTTAAAAATAAATAAACATGGGCTAAAAATACCATATTATACCAACCAAAACAGAGAGAAAAATGAGGGAAGATAAAATTTTAAAAGGTAAAATGGGCTAATTGTCTTATATTCTATATAGAAGGGTAAATATAATTTTATTTTATTGTATGTACTTTTAAAAACCTGTTTTATTTTACAGTCATGCACTGCATAATGACGTTTTGGTCAATGATGGACCACATATATGATGGTGGTCCCATAAGATTAGTACCATATACCTGGGTATGTAGTAGGCTATTCATCTAGGTTTGTGTAAGTACACTCTATGATGTTCACACGACAATTAAATAGCTTAGCGATGCATTTCTCAGAACGTATTCTCATCATTAAGCAATGCAGGATGGAATTGAAAATTTTGATATATATTTAAAATTGATTTCTACATAGAATATATTTAAATGAGTTTTTAAATGTAAAGGTAACTAATAGCTACACTAAAATAAGTTGGTCTTTTTTTTCCAAATTGCTAGTGAATTTTTGAAGAAAAAGAAAAAAATAAACCTTGCAAAAATCATCATAGATGAAAATAGAAAAAAATTAAGGAACCATGAGAAGCAGCTAGCAGTCTGAAAAGGCAATATGATTTATCGTTCCATTCACACAACATTCTGGAAAAGGCAAAACTGTAGAGACGGTAAACAAATCAGTGGTTGTCAGGGATTTGGAGAAGGAAAAGTGTTGAATAGGTAAAACACAGAGGATTTTTAGGGTCATGAAACTATTTTGTATAATATTATAATGGGTTGATACATGACATTCTCTATTTGTCAAAACATCTAGAACACAAAAAGAGTGAACTTTAATGTATGCAAATTAAAAAAAAACATTAATGTCATAGTACCCCAGAATGGAATATAGACTGTGACAAAAGATTCTTACTATATTCAAATGTATGAAATAGCCCCACTGTGGGAGAAGGAAGAAAAGACACTGACCTAAATTGCCTTGCAAATGAGATGAGACTATGACTAAAGGCAAAAGGAACTGTACAGAAGCATTATACTCTAGCTGATAAAGATTTTTTTTTTCCCATGGGAACATGGGTTAACAGTTTTGAAAGCACTATACATGGATACTGGAATTGAAAAACTAAGTAAATGGATGACGGACGGTGTAATCAGGTTTCTCACTGTTGGTGGTGACAGGCAAGCAAGGGGAGAAGGCTAGAATGATAAATGTGGTAATGGATTAGAGTTGGAGACATAAGTACGAACTCACTTAGCTTAATACTGATATAGTTGGATGTGTTTATAGATATTTATACACACATAGGTTAGTATACACACATATGCTTCCATGCTTTGTCACCTGAGAGGACATAGAATGTTGACACCCTAGGAGTAACTAGAAATCTAACAGCCGACTCTTGGCTGTTGATACCATTCTCAAAAAACCACGCCTCCTTGGAAAAATGGCGGATTCTAGGGCTGGGATAGAGAATATACAGCTGAACCTTGAGCATCTTTTAGTTCCAGAAATTAAGGGAGTACCTAAAACAACAACAAAGACAATAACAATATATTGATAGGGGTATGTGAAAGTGACACAAGAACCAACTGAAAGAACTGCTAATAGCAAAAGCCAGACCAATTTGAGCAACAGAATAAATAACATATTACACAATTATAACCCAAAGTATGAGATAAGTATCATGAATCCATACTGATATAAATAATTGAATAAAGAAACAAAATGGAGACGAAGAGACAAATTTTCCATGCAGAACAATCCCAAACAATTTATTTATATATTTATAAAATATATAATTATATATATGTGTGTGTGTGTATATAAATATATATATATATATGCCACCCCTAAAGAAGGGGCAGCACAACTCTCCACTTTTCAAGTGTGTGCTGCACATAGTGACTTTCTTCACAAAAGTACAATATAGGAAGGGAGAAAAAAGAGTAACTTTATAGTAGAGATACTGCACAAATACTACCTACAGCCAGATGACGAAGGTTAGTATTAACAGTGATTAGTTATATTGATACACTGTACTCCTAATATTATGTGATGAAAATGGCACTTTACCTCTGTTGGCTTTCTTTCCAGAACAAATAACCCCAGTTTAATCATGAGAAAAATAGAAAAATCTCAGTTACAGCACATTCTACAAAATGTCTGGCCAATGCTCCTCAAAACTGTCAAGACTGTCAAATACAAGGAAACTCTGAGAAACTCACAGCCAGGATGATTCTAAGAAGACATGCCTGGTAAACCTGTGTCCTGGATAGGATCCTGGAACAGAAAAAGAACACTAAAAACTAAGGAAATCTGAAGACTGTATAGACTTTAGTTAATAACATAACAATATTAGTTTATTAGTTGTGACAAATGTACCATATTAATGTAAAATATTAATAATAGTAGAAACTAGGTGTGGGGTGTATGGGATCTCTTTGTACTATCCTTACAACTTTTCTGTAAATGTAAAACTTTTCTAAAATGAAAAGTTTAATCTTAAAAAATCCTTTTAGTCATGTGTGGTAATGCCACCTGGAATTGATCATCCATCCTATAAAATAGTTCAGACATATCAAAAAAAAAGACCAGATTAGAATAACGAAACATTTGTGACTTTAAATGCAAGTGAATTAATCATCAAAATGGAAACACAGCGACTCTAAGATTTGGCCACCCAAAACTAAAAAGCAACAACTCAGAAAAGGTAAAAAATAACACATGAGGAAAAGAAACAGCAGTTATAGTCATGTGAAAATACAACCTGTGCCCAGTAGCAATATTATAACACATAGCGCTAAATAAGATCAAGAGTGTTATTTTTAAAACTAGGAAATAATGTCCTTCCATAATATCACAAAGAGAGCACTTGGTATCCCACAAGGCCATCTTATCCAGAAGTTCAGATCACTTCCCAAAGTTTCCCCCCCAATAGTATTTCCAAGTGCTCCATCTTGTTTACCACTAAATAATGAAGCTAGATATCAAAGACTCTTTTTTGAAGCTGGAAAATACCACCAACATGTACGAAGATGATGCTCTGGAACAAGTTTCCCTACTCCTGCTGCTACTGTCCAAGTCTGAGCACTGAGGACCCTCTTGAGCTGGATCAGTCCAAACAGTCTCTACTCTTTGTCGCAGCTAAATCTCTGTGTTCTTCCCATTCCCTGCCCTTTTCCCTACTCCCGCCCTTGTCACATCCATTTTAAAGCCATTGACAATATCTTGTAAATATTTTGTGGAAATGTCAATAGAATACATGCAATAAATTATTAAGAATTATGGACTTGAATGTATATTTTTACATACCATGAAAATTGAAAGTAAAATAAAAAACACTGGAGTATATATAAAAATATAAAAAAGAGATCTTACCAAGTAATAAGAAAATTATGAAAATTCCTATAGAAGAGTGTGTAACATGTGACTATGATATGTTTAAATGTCGTTAACAAATGAAAACATACTCAGTGTCACTCACATTCAAAATTTTTGAATGTAAATTTGCCAATGATTCAAATATAGCCAAATAAGAATAAAGTCGCACTGAAATGGAACTCTCAAATACTTCAGGAGGAGTGTATATTGTTAAAAACTTTCGGGAGGAATTTATGCTGAGGAAATAATCCTGAATAGATGCAAAAATGTTGGTATTATAATCTGCATTGCCAGGATGTTTATAATTAGGAGGATGCAGATTCTCTATAAATTAAAAAAAGTAAGTTAGATAATCCCGGGATTTATAAAATAGAATACTACATAATCATTTGATTAACTTCATAGATGATATGTTATGATATAGAAGCCTGTTCATAATATTTATACAAATAAATATTCATAACTCTTTGTTACAAGTAGTATATAGGTATGATATCATTTTTAAAAATTATATATACATATGAAATTACTAGAAGAATATCCAACAAAAAGATAGTGATATTTGTCTCTAAATAGTGAAACACTATGTGATTATTATCAATTTTATTTTGTGTGTAATCACTATT
This sequence comes from Tapirus indicus, assembly GCA_031878705.1. NCBI lineage: Eukaryota > Metazoa > Chordata > Mammalia > Perissodactyla > Tapiridae > Tapirus > Tapirus indicus. The sequence continues at coordinate 65,358,976 of CM062923.1, forward strand.
TTTAGGAAATAGATATTAATACACAGTTAAATACTGTTATGTTTCATCAATTATGACTTCTATGAAGTAAAAAATAATTTCTTCAAATTGTGCCTTTCAAAATATATTATCACAAATCAAATTATTTGTGTGAATAAATGCTGATTTAATAATAGTTAATTATTTTCACACTGAGAGTATGACCTTGCCATTTAACAGGTGTAAAATAAAATCATTTATTTAATTATGAAGTTTGTCAGTGCTAAAACATAGACTAATTTCAGACTTTCAAGTGGCCTTTCACAAACCACGGAACACATTGACTCAGTTTTGGCATTAAAATTTACGGTATGTTGACAAAATGCCGATGATATTCTATGGATAGTATACCATTAATAATGCTGGAAACTTCTGTAGATGAGTGTTCTCAAAGCATGAGTTTACGAACTAGTCATCGTCCACATCTTCCTATTTAGTTTATCTCAGTATAAAAAACAGAAAAAAAATGGAAGTTTATCAACTTGTGCTTTTCGGTACATTTTTGTCCCCATTATCTATTGTCTGGATATGAAGAGATACCTTGAATTTTGTTTGTCCACACTTTTTAAGGTGGTAGAACTAATGTGAGACATAGTCAAGAATTATATACTAATGAACATAGACAGACATCCACTCACTAATGCATCCTTAAAAAATAACTATTTCCTAGCTCTCATAACACTGCAGACAATGACCTATTAGGTTTTTTGCATTTGGCGTTTTTGCACCAGCTTACTCTAACCTTCAAGAAAAGTAATATTTCTCTATGGACCAAGATCCATTTGAAATTGGTCATTTAATAAAGTGATGACTAATGATTCATTGACAGATTAATCATTTCACTGGAGTTGCTTGTATATAATTTTCATCATCATGATTTTCTGCAGGTCAAATTAAATAACCTTCTCTAAATCACATACAATTTTCCTCTCTTTATGCAATATCAATAATCAAAATCACAGTTAATCTTTATTGAGTGCTTACATTGTGTCAGGCACGGTTCTAGAGGTTTTGAATGAATTAAGTTAATGCTCACAAGAACTCAAGAAGATAAGAAAGTTAGGTTTGGTTCCTCAGAAGCAGGGCCTGAGAGGAAGACGCCTGAGTATGAGATTTATTGAGGTGGTGCTCTCTGAGAAACCTGTAGGGGCGTGACAAAAGCAGGAGAGAGAAGAGAAAAAGAGTTATGTTTTTGCAAGAATGTCGATTCAGGAGAGGTCGACCGGAACCTCATTTCAAGGGAACTCGGAAGAGTACGTGCCTCCAAAAATTGTTTTACTTGAGTCAAAAAAGCAGAGCTTCAGTTCCTGTCCAGTAATTGCCGATGACCCCAGAGGAGGGAGTTTTAAGGTGGGAGGAAGAGAAGGGGAGGCCAGGTATCCAGGCATCACATGCTAGGTAGCCTCAACTTCCTGAAGATGTTTCTCTTGAGAATGTCCAAGTGTGTGCCATTTAGGAGGGTACCCAAACACCCCAGCAATGGGAGACAGACACACCCCAAAACTGATATATACACTCCAGGAGATCTGGGCAGGGCATCATGGGCATCTGACGCAACAGTTCTATTATTTCCTCATTTTAGAACTTAGGACACTGAGGTCCAGTAAAATCATGTGATTACCCAAGGGCACGCAGGTAGGAAAATGACAGAGTTGAGAGGCATGTCTTGTCAGTCTGGCTGTAGAGCCAGAATTCTTACCTCCACATATTAAATTGACTCAGGTTTTCAAATTAGCAATGTATTTGCAGAGATTTTTTTTTAAAGCCTGTTCTGGTAATTACTTATGAATTCATACACCGCCTGGGGCATTAAATGAAACCAAAAGTACTATAGATGTCAGAAAACTCATAAGAAAGTTTTCGGAATAACTCAGGGCATTAATTTCTTTTTAAATCAACTTCTTTTTGAGACATGCATTTCTAGCATAATTGCTTTGCATTTCTTTTCACACAGAGTTTCCTTTATTTAAAAGTTTGTTTTACCTTTTCAGGGTATAGTTCGTATATTGTTCTATTTGAGTAATTTTTCAGAGAGATCAAAACTACTCTATACAGATTAGATTTTCCCCATTCCAAAACCAAGAGTTTGCCCAGAAAACTTAAGAAGGAATCCAAAATCAATATGTAATTAAAGATACTCACCTGAAAGATTAAAAAAATTACCATAGTAGGAAATATACAACGAGAAGTAATCACTTTAAGTCGAGTGATATGTGGCCCTGCTAACAGCATATAGGATGTGACATGCTGCAGACCCAGATATTACACTGACTACAATAATAAACATTCAAGAATATAGTATAATGAGCACACAATTATGAGTTTTAATAAGGACATGCTACAGCTAAAGTTGGACATACTTTTGGGGGTAATGGACCTACATAATTTAAAGATATGCAGTAAACTGCATGCAGTAAAATTCAATTACATTGACTATAAGATGCATTCAAACATGTACCCTTGGAAGCATACGATTCCCAGCACAATTTTGCTGATAATGTTTCCTGCAGTTATGACAGGGCACGCTTTTATTCTGATCATTTAATTTATGAACTGAAGAGAGAAATCGACTGGTTAGTTTGGGATTAGAAAAAAAACTTACAGTTTATCATAGTGATAAACTGTATCTTCCCAAAAGCATATGTGGACTTTGCAAAAACAATCACATAGTTTAACAAAAGGAGGTAGTTGTTAATCAGGGTCCCAAATCTATTAAGAAATGAAAAGAAGACCATGTATCAATGGAGAAGTAATGCTTATGGTAGGAAGCTGGAAGAATGAACATAGATAACGCTAGTTAGCATGTCATTCTGAGAATGATAAGGTATTTGGTTGGGACTATTCATTTTCAAGGTCATCAGATGCATTCAAGAGGGAGGAAAAAAATTTCTTCAAGTATTTTCTCCAAGGGGTATATAGCAATTTAGTGGAATCTTGATTTCATTACTTCAGTAAGTGTATCGATATTATGTTTCTTAGAAAGAGCCATTGCTTGCTATATGTTGGTTTTAAACTCCTATATTACAAAATGCCAGTATAGCATATCTTTTATAAACAAAGTAATTGTGTTTGAGTACTTCTTCTGCAAGGAAAATAAAATTGTCCACGATATATGCAAATTGCATGGAAACTGTTGATCTGAATGAAATGTTCATACCCTTAACTGACAGATTATTAGATACTAAGAAGAGAATATATGGCATTACATTTAGTAAATTTACAGGCCACAAAAGGAAAGCACACATTAAAGCTCTTTATATCATAACATAGCAGGCCATTGAAAAGTTACAAATTAAGTCGAACTACTTAATTTTGTCAGCAAACACTATCCAAGTGAGTATAAATATTTTTCTATTGTGTATCACTCTTTATGTGCTATTTTTAAAAATTTAATCCTTACGCAGAAAATGCAGCAAAATGTTAATCTTACATTTTCTTCATTATATCCCCCACCTCCACTCACCAGAATAATAAAGTCATCTAAATAATGTTTTTGTTAGAATCATCTTAGTAGCACAGACTTCTGTCATAGAAAATGGTAGAGAAGCCAAAGATAAGTTTTCATAATCTGGGAAAATGTACTGAGCTATTATCTTTATACGTTGTTGTAATTACATTTTTTACTCATATTTTCTAGATACTTTCAAGACGAAAGAAAAGTTAGAAAGTAAACAAAAAACACCAGGTAAGGAGACTTTGCCTTAGGTCCTTAAAGCTCTTTGGGAGTCCTGCTTCACTACTTTCTTATGTCTTAGATTTTTTTTAATATGTACTTTTTCCATGTTTTAATAAACTTTATTTTTTAGAGACGTTTTAGATTTATAGAAAAACTCTGCAGAAAGGCCAGAGAGTTCCCACATACCCCCTCCATCTCACATCCCAATATATGGTTTCCCTTATTTTTAACATCTTGCATTAGTGTGGTACATTTTTTGCAATTGATGAACCAATATTGATGTATTATTATTAACTATAGTCCACAGTTTACATGAAGGTTCACTCTATAGGTTGTGCAGTTCTGTGAATTTTGACAACTGCATAATGTCGTGCAACCACTATTATTACAAAATAGAGAATAATTTCACTACCCCCAAAATCCCCTACCCTCTCCATATTCATCCCTCCCTTCCTCTATCTCTTCAAATATCTGGAAGGCAGCCAATGATGATTTACTGTCCTATAATTTTTCCTTTTTCAAAATGTCTTATTGTTGGAATCATATAGTATGTAGCCTTTTCAGATTGATTTCTTTAACTTGCCCATTGCATTTAAAGTTCCTCCATGTCTTTTCTTTTTTTTTTCAGTGTGGAGTTTTTATTAGTAGTGGTGAAGCAAAAAAGTACACATTAGATTTCTGAAGAAAAAATTAATGAGATGTTAAAACTTTTAAAAACGTAAGCAGCAAATTTTAAAGAGTATATTCTAATTACTTTTCTTATTATTTTTTCCACATTTATTAACGTATAATTGACAAATAAAAATTGTATATATTTAAAGCATAAAATATGATGGTTTGATATGTGTATACACTGTGAAATGGTTACCGTGATCAAGCTAATTAACACATCCATTACCTCGCATTAATTATCACTCTGTGTGTATGTGTGTGTGTGTGTGTGTGTGGTGAAAACACAAGATTTACTCTCAGCAAATTTCAAGAACACAATATTATTAACCACAGTTACAAACTTATTCATTTTATAGCTGAAATTTAGTACCCTTTGACCAACATCTCCCCATTTTCCCTACCCCACAGTCCCAGGCAATCACCATTCTATTCTCTGCTTCTGTGAGTTCAACTTTTTAGATTACACATAATGAAGTCATACAATATTTATCTTTCTGTGTCTGGTTTATGTCATTTAGAATAATGTCCTCAAGGTTCATTCATGCTCTCACAAATGGCAAGACCTCCTTTGTTTTTTATGGTGTAATAATATTCTTGTGTGTGTGTGTGTGTGTGTATAACATTTTCTTGATCCACTCATTCATCAACAGACACTTGGGTTGTTTCCATATCTAGCTTTGTTCTTTTTATCCTCTAGCTTTGTTCTTCTTATTCAAGATTACCTTGGCTATTCAGGATCTTTAATGGTTATACAAAAATTTGAGGATTCTTTTTTCTATTTTTGTTAAAAATGCCATTGGATTCTTGATAGGGAATGTATTGAATCTGTAGACTACCTTGGGTAGTCTGGACATTTTAACAGTATTACTTTTTCCAATCTGTAAACATGCAATATCCTTCCACTTATTTGTGTCTTCTTCAATTTCTTTCATCAATGTCCTACAGTTTTCAGTGTACAGATCTTTCAGCTCCTTGGATAAATTTACTCCTAAGTATTTTATTTTTTTCCAACACTATAGAGGTATAATTGACAAATAAAATAGTAAGATATTTAAAGAGTACATATCGTGATGATTTGATATACATATACATTGTGGAAAGGATTCCACCCATCTGGTAAATTAACACATCCATCACCTCAAGTTAAAAAAAAAATTTGAGAACATTTAAGTTTTACTCTCTTAGCAAATTTCAATTGTACAATACAGTGCTCTCAATTGTTGTCACCATGTTATATATTAGATCTTCAGACGTTATTTATCTTATGGCTGAAAGTTTGTACCCTTTTACTAACCTCTTCCTATTTTCCCTACTCCCAGCTCCTATCAACCACTATTCTACTCCCTGTGTCTGTGAGTCTGACTTTTATTTTTTCAGATTTCACATATAATTGATATCATGCAGTATTTGTCTGCCTTTGTCTGGCTTCTTTCACTTAGCATAATGCCATCCAGTTCCATCCATGTTATAGCAAACAGTAGGATTTCCTCATTTTTTATGGCCAAATAATATTCCATGGTGTGTGTGTGTGTGTGTGTGTGTGTGTGTGTGTGTGTGTGTGTGCATACACACAAACATGCCATGTCTTCTTTTTCCATTCAACCATTGATAGACAATTAGCTTATTTCCACATCTTGGCTATTGAGAATAAAGCTGCAATGAACATAGTAACACAGATATCTCTTCTATATCCTGTTTTCATTTCCTTTGGATATATACCTAGAAGTGGGATTGCTGGATCATGTGGTAGTTTGGGCCTAATCCCCAACAAATCTGGTGAAAATTATTTTAAAAACATTTTAAACCTGAAAATGATCCCAAGGACATAACGTAGGTGAAAAAACATTTGTTCAAGATAAGATACTAAAATTCAATAAGAATCATGACAGTTGTGATATTGTAACTGAGTCTGCTGCCTCCATATCCTCTCCACCTCAATGAGATTAAAATTCCACTCTAGATTAGTTCAGCCAAGAATACAGGGCATCTGGCCCTAGATCCCAGTCTGAGGGCTATCTTCTAAGATAGCATTTCTCATCTTCTCCCAAACTACCTGTTGTTGAGGCTAAGTTCCAGGCTAGTAAAGCCAAGTTTCAGGGTCTCCCTGCTTCTGTCCAGCCACCACTTATAGGACAGGGGTTCTACCTTGTGTGTAACATCGCTAAGAATGATGGGGCCCCGATCACCCTTGCACTAGCTCATAAGTCAGTGGTTCCATTATAGGAGAGGCAAATCAAGAAGATCTGAGCCAACTCCCCCACTCTACCAAAAGCTTAGGTCCCAAAGCAGAGGTGTCATTCAGAGACAAGTCTGTCATTGGCTCCATGGCCAGCTCTAGAAGAGTGATTTACAGATTTTACCTTGTCAGAGAAGTAGGCTGTTCAACAGATAGCCCCTAATCTCTTCCCAAAGGAGCTGACATCATTTCCAACAGAGTGTGGAGAATTTCAGGTCTAAGAACACTTTCAAAAACAGTGGAGGTTGTGGTAAAAAATAATTGGGAAGAAACTGGTGGATTCATTGGACATATAGGGTAAATTGTAGGCTGATTGGTTTTCCCTAGAGACTTGGGAAAGGAGAGAACCAAGGAAAACCTGTTTGTGGTCAAAATGACTCTCCAACACTAACCTCAGAACTTTCACTTCAAGGGAGCCCAAATTCCATTAATTAAGTCTGTGGAATAATATATACTCCAGGACTTCGTTGAAACCAATAGATCAATCAGCCCACACGAAGTGGAGCTTAAATGTGGGTTGTGTTCATGGACAGAGACAGTCAAAGAGAGTGCTGCCAAAATCACTACCATCCCGGGCTGACTGTGGGAACACCCCAGGCTGCACCGAGGTGTAGCGCCGTGTAAGCCAGGGAAAACAGGATCCACTAAGATTATCTAGTCAGTCACGAAACAATCAAGTAAGTAAAAATAACAAGCCCTGGAAAGCAGAGAGATACATTGCAGAGTTGCTACAATATAAGATCTAAAATAACCATTTTCCAATAAAATGACCAAACATGCAAAGAAACAGGAAAGTATGACCCATGCACTGGAAACAAAGCAGGCAATAGAAACTTCCTATTAGAGCAACCAGATGTTGGATTTAATAGAAAAAAAACCTTTGAAGCTGCCATTATAGTCAAAGAACTAAAGCAAACCATGATTAAAGAAATAACGCATATTTTGATGACAATGTTGCATCATATAGAGAATATCAATAGAGACAGAAATTATAAAAAAATATGTAAATGAACGTTGTGGAGTTCAAAAGCATAATAAATGAAACTGAAAATTCATTACATGGGCTCAATGGTAGATTTGAACTGGCAGAAGAAAGAATTGATGAAGATAGATGAATAGAGATGATTCAATACTCAGAAAAGAAAGAAAAAAGAATAAAACATTGAACAGAGCATCAGAAAAATGCGGGACACTATTAAATCCAGTAACATATGCATAATGGTAGTACCAGAACAAGAGAAGAGAAAAAAGGAGCGAAAATAAATTCGAAGAAATTATTGCTGCAAACACCCCAAGTTTATTGAAAAATAATAATCTGCACATCTAGGAAGCTCAACAAATTCCAAGTAGGGTAAATGCAAAAAGATCCACAAGCAGATAAACCATAGTAAAAATGCTGAAACAAAAAGAAGAGAAATCTTGAAAGCAGAAAGGTAAAAAGGACTCATCATAAAAGGAACCACAATAAGGTTAAAAGCTGACCTAGCAAAAACAACGGAAGCCAGAAGTCAGTGAAATAACATATTCAAAGCGCTCAAAGAAAAAAAACCAACTGATAACAAAGAATTCTATATCCAGCAAAGCTGTCTTTCAAAAATGATTAAAAAATAATAATCCCAGAAAAACAAAAACTGAAAGAATTTATCACTAGCAGACCTGCCTTATGGTAAATACTAATGGAACTTCTTCAGGCTGAAATCAAGTGACCCAGACAATAATTCAAATTCACATGAATAAATGAAGAAATCCTGTGACAGTAATGAAGTAATCATAAAAGATAGTACAAATGCATATTTTTCATCTTTCTTCTCTTAATTGATTCAAGTACAATTATATAAAACAATATTATGTAAAAAGAAATTATATAAAACAATATAAATATTGTGCCTATAACATATAGAATTGTAATATATTTCCTACTGAGAGAAAAAGCAGGTTGGTTGGAGCAAAGCTGGGAAATGAAATAACCAGACCGTCACTTGAATACTTAAGAACAAATAAAGAAATCCAACAAAGATAAATAAAATTAATTATTTAAAAACTATAAATATATACTTCCTCTCCTTTTTTCTCTCAGCTACTATAAACAACTGAAATTATATAATGTATTAGTTATAAAAATGTAGTTTGGGGTTTGTAACATTTATAAATATAATATGTATAAAGATAATAGAATCAAAAGGGGTTAAAGGGAACAGAACTGTATAGGAGTAACATTTCTCTATGTCACTGGATTTAGCTTAGGATAAATCTGAAGTTGATTCTGATAAGTTATGATGTACCTGGTAAATACTATGGCAACCATTTAGGAAATAACTCAAAAAATGTAGTAAAAAGTCATTACAGAAATTAAAATGCTACAAAATAAAATATTAACTTGTTGCAAGAAAAAGCAATAAAGAGGAAATACAGGAACAAAAACAGATCTGTGATACATAGATAACAAAAAGTAAAATGGCAGACATAAATCTAGCAATATCAATATAATCGTAAATGTAAGTGGTTAAGCAATCCAATAAAAAGCGAGAGATTGTCAGTCTGAATTTTAAAAAAAGGATGTGACTATATATCATCTATGAAATTAGATCTACACATACAGATACATTAAAACTAAAGGAATCAAAAAAGATGCTATCGTGTAAACAGCATTCACAAGACAGCTAGAGTGGCCCCACTAATATCAGGCAAAACACGTGTTAAGATAAAACATTTTACTATGCATGAAAAGAGATATTTTGTAATGGTAAAAGGATGGATCCATCAGAAAGATATAATCATTATAAATATATATGCACCTAATAACAGAACACCAAAATACATGAAAGAAAAAAGACAGAAATGAACAGAGAAATAGAAAATTTAGCAATACTAGCAGAGACTTCAATACCCTTCTTTCAATAATGGATACTATTCATTATCCATTATCCATTATCCAAAACTAGGCAGAGGGTCAAAAAGGAAATAGAAGACAAACAGTATTGCAAACCAACAAGATGTGTTATTCACAGAACACTACACTGACAATAGCTGAATATACATCCATCTCAAGTGCACATGGAACATTCTCCAGGGTGTCCTATATACTAGGCCAGAAAACAAACATCAATAGATTTACAAGCATAGAAACAATACAAAATATTCTGATCCAAATGAAATAAAATGAGAAATGAATTTTTAATATTTGGGAAATTCACAAATATGTGAATATTAAACAACATATTCCTAAATAACTAACTGTTTGATAAAGAAATCAAAAGGATATTAGAAAATACTTTGAGATAAATGGAAATTAAGACACAACATACCAAAACTAATGGGATCTAGCTAAAATAGTTCACAGTAAGAAATTTATAGCTATTTATGCCTATATTAAAAAAGAAGAAAGATTTCACTCAAATAAATAATTTAACCTTCCACTGTAAGACACTGGAAAAAGAAGAGAACATAAATTTAAGGCAAGCCAAAGAAAGAAAAAAATAGAAAGGAAATCAAAGAAACAGAAAAGAGTAAAACAATGGAGAATATCAATGAAACCAAAGTTGGTTCTTTGAAAGATCAATGGAGTTAACAAACCTTTAGCTAGATTGACAATAGAAAAACAGAGAGAAGACTCAAATTACTAGACTCTGAAATGAATGAATTAGACAATTTCAATGAAATGGAAAATTTCCTAGATAGACGCAAACTACCAAAACTAACATAAGAAGTAGACAGTCTGAACAGACATGTGACAAGTGAACAAGAAGTGCTGTTGCCACTTCTGTTCAACATTGGACTGCAGGTGCTATCCAGGGCAATTAGGCAACACAAAGAAAGAAAAAGCATCCAGAGTGAAAGGACAGAAGTAAAACAAAATATCTGTTTGCAGACAACATGATCTTGTACATAAAACAAAACAGATTCCAGGAATAAAACCACTTGTTTATAATCAACTGCCTTTCAACAAGGGTGTCAAGATCATTCAATGGAAAAGAATAGTCTTTCAATAACGGTTCTGGGACAACTGGATAGTCACATACAGAAGAATGAACTTTGATCCTTTACTCACACCATATATAAAAATTAACTCAAAGTGGATTGACAACTTAAATATAAGAGCTAAAATGACAAAACTCTTGGAAGAAAACATAGAAGCAAATCTTCATGACCCTAGACTCGGCAATGGATTCTTAGAGACGACACCAAAAGCACAGGCAACAAAAGAAAATATAGATACACTGGAATTCATCAAAATTAAAAACTTTTGTGCTTCAAAGGACACTTTCAAGATAGTGTAAATACAATCCACAGAATGGGAGAAAATATGTGCAAATCATATATCTGATAAAAGGACTTGCACCAAGAACTATTACAACTCAATTTTTTTAAATGGTCCAAAGATCTAAATAGACATTTCTTCAAGGGCAATACACAAATGGCCAATAAGGACACAAAAAGATGCTCAACATCAATAGCCATCAGAAAAATGCAAATAACAACCACAATGAGATATCACTATCATACCCACTAGGATGACTACATTTTAAAAATTTAGAGAATACCAAGTGTTGATGAGGATGTGGAGAAACTGGAACCCTCACACATGGCTGGTGGGAATGTAAAATGGTGCAACTGCTTTGAAAAACAGAAAGTTTCTAAAATAAATAAGTATAGAGTTACCATGTGACCCAGCAATTCCACTTCTAGGTATTTATCCAAAAGAAGTAAAAATATATATTTACACAAAAACTTGTATACAAATGTTTATGGCAACATTATTCATTATTCATAGGGTGTCTAGGAGTCAGAATCAACTCCAGGGCACTGACAATGCATATACAATGCAACATTATTCAGCGACAAAAAGGAATGAAGGACTAATATATACCACAGCACAAATGAATCTGGAAAATATTGTTTAAGTGAAAGAAACCAGGCAAAAGACAGTCTCAGAAGACCACATACAATGTGATTCCATTTACATGAAATGTCTATAATATGCATTTATATTTATAGAGACAGAAAGTAGATTATTGGTTGCTTAGAGCTGGGGGAAGGATGGAGAGATAGTAAGTGATAGCTAATGAATGCAGGATTTCCTTTTGAAGTGATGAAAATGTTCTAAAATTTACTGTAGTGATGGTGTCAAATATACTTGGAATATACTAAAGTCCACTGAATTGTACCCTTTAAATGGGTGAATTGTATGGCATCTGAATTATATCTTGATAACACAGTTTAAAAAATGAGTAGATGAAGAAAAAATAACATACAGATGAAGAAAAAACACATCTTTGCAATTTGAAAATTTATACTTCTATCTTAAGTTTGGTAGGAGTACTAGAAAGAGACAAAATAAATTATAGTTCAGTAAATAAACAAAGTCATTGCATGAGAATTACCATTCTCATGAAAGGGGAAGATTACCCGGAGAAAGTAAACTTAAAACTAAATAATATCAGAACTCGTGACCAAAAAGTAACCAAAGATTTTAAGTGGAATGATTGTTCAGAATTATACTGTGTAGAAAAAGGATACTTACAGTCAGAAGGGCTAGACTATGTTGGAGGCTTCCACTCAAAACCAGGGTGATTTGTTTAAGCTTCTTTTCTAGGCTGCAATTCCTATTCTGTAAAAGTTGATGAATTTTAAACTATAAAACACTATAGAAATGCAAGAGATGTATCAAACGTATGGGATAGAGTTGAATTCTAATGACAAAACATATTTCAGCAAATATTCACCCTGTAAAATTACTAACTTCATTGGTCTTTTCTAAATCTCACCACAGGGTTGCTTCATTGTTAAAATATTTGGTAACCATGCCAATCATGGTCCACAGAGCCAAATTTCACACAAGCTCCTTTTATTTATTTTCCTTCCTGTGGGAGAAGCATGCAACTATGATAGTATTAATGTGTGACATGCCTGAATTTCAAACAGAATCTTTAATAAACTTAAACTTCATTATTATTTTTCTATTTACAGTCACTCATCACCACCTGTATGTGACTTTTATCCTCATAATTTCCTAGGTATCACATTTTTTATTGCATAGGATTAATGTATTCTTCCTGTTATTTTCAAAATTGTGAGTAGTAATTAAACATGTTATACAACTGTCAAAGAAAGAATCAAGTACCAAGAATCTGAAGTACCAAGGACAAATTGGCCATTTGGAACACCTAGGACTACATGGTAGTTAATTAGGGAACGTGCATACTACAGTGGGACCCCTTAGTGATGCTATTATGAGAACAGGGCCATTGCCCAGCCGGGTTAACTCTAATTAAATTGTATTTTATAATATTATAATTAAAACATTTGAGTGAAAATAATTATTTTTCTATTATAATTTAATTTTTCCCTAGGATATCAGAGCAGTCCATAATATATCATAATTTATTACATAAAATATCTTAAGAGCCGGTTTCATTTTCAAAGTCCTATTATACGTTAAAATTTGAAACATATTTTGATGCCTTCTTAAAATTAAATCATAGTAAAATGATTTTGCACAATAACTTTCAAAAATTTAGAAAAAGGTTAACCAAAGGCCATGCATTCTTTGCAGAGCATGCATTATGTTTGTGGAACAAGGACCTTGAATAGACTTGTTGTTAGTAATTGGCTTTTCAAGTTTTGTGGTTGACACTCAGAAAACTTTAACAAGGTTACATTAATTAGATAAGTAACATAGTAATACACTCTGTCTTTGACCAAAATCTGAGAGATTTAAAAAAACCTTAAACTAATAGACTACTCCAAGCTATTTCCTTTATAGCTCTTCTGAGTGACACATAGACTTTCCCACATAAATTTTTATACTTATGTAAGTAAATGCTAAAAGTGTATCTAAATTTTCATGTACATATTACATTTTATGAAAATACCCTAAACTATTATTTGTAAAACTGTGCAAAGTCATCCAATAAAGTGAAACATACAATTTCAAGTAATTTCACTCAGTTCTTCCTTTCCTGTCATAAATGCTATTCTAAAGTTTAGAAGAAAAATGTATTTGGGCCCTATCTACTCACATTGTCTCTGGGACTGAAGTAGGATCAAGATTTAAAAAAAATAGTGCTGTCAGTAATCAGATGTTCTCTATCAGCAATTTTTAGGCATTGGAGAATTTATTTAGCCTACATCATTGAATATTGTATTGATAAAATCTTCTTCAATTGCTCCCACTCTCAGAAAATATGGATTGGTCATTATTATTCCATGTTCTTGTTAGTTTTCCATTTCTGGGATCAGCTCTCAGACGATTCCATTAAATGCACATACACTAACATTTCATCCTCAATAGAAATCCAAAAGCAAAACAGGTCCTTCATTAATGGATAAATAAGAACTTATATTAAGGCACACTGCAAAAATTTGAAAAGTTTGTCAATATTCTCTAAATCAATTTAGCCTCACAATAATCCTATGAGGTTCTTATTAATTTATGACATAGACTGAGTGACAGAGAGAGAAATTCACGTTATATATGACCTTGTATACCATGACAAAGAGGTTGGATTTTAAGAGCAATGGGAGCTATTTTCAAGTTTAAATTAGAGGAGTGACAGGGTATGATGTAAACTTAAATCAGTGTGACAGTGGCAAAAGACTAGAGCCAACAGAAGTAGAAGCATGGCCCCTGTAATATCTAGGTGAGTTGTGGCATTGGCCTGGAACAGAGCCCGGGGAAACGCAGAAAGGTGGAACTAGTCTGGATTTCTATTTAGAGGCAGAATCAGCAGGACTTGGTGATGGATGAATATGAAAGGGAAGAGAAGGAATATATCTTAGTGTTGGACTTAAGTAAGTGGGAGATTCACACTTTATACAGTCAGGGGAGGCTGAGAGAATCAAGTTTATAGGGAAAAATCAAGAGGTCTGTTTTGGACACACTATGTTTCAAACAATTTAGACCTATGCCGTCCAATACAGCAGCCACTAACCACATGTAGCTATCGAACACTCAACATGAGAATAGTCAAAATGAAGATGATAGAAGTGAAAAATATACACTAGATTATGAAAACTGTAAAAATAAAAGAAAGCAAAATATCTCATTAATAATGTTTACTCTGATTACAATTTGAAATGATAACATTTTGGATGTATCTGACTAAATAAAATATTAAAATGAACCACTTGAAATTTAAAATGACTGTGGTTCATATTATATTTCTATTGGAAAGAACTGAATTAGACCGGGCATCAGCAAACTACGACTTCTTTTGTATGGCTTATGAGCTCAAAATGGTTGATGCTTAAAAATAAAAATAAATTAGTCGAATTAGTGTCTTTATTTTATTAAACTTACTAATAACCTTCCTGCATCTTTCCGTGGTCCTATACACACTTACATAGACTAAGTGAGGAGATCCACCCCTGCTAGCCCTGTAACATCTATTTCTCATAGAAAACATTTTTCCAAGTTACAAAATACGTGTTAGCATTTTGGAATAGCTAATACTTGTCAAGTGAAATCCCAAAGTATGGTGATATCCTCTCACACAAAAAGTTAATAAGGTAAACGTCTCCCTTAACTTACTTTTAAAAATAATTATGTTGGTAAACATTGTTTTGTTTTGTTATTTAAATTAAATCTAATTTTTTTCTAATTTCCCTTACTTTGGCTATGAAAAAAGAATGAAAGTTTTAGTAATTAAAGTTTAATGTGTAGGGAAAAATTATGTATGCTGTATAATCATACTTTTAAAAATATTACTTGAAAATGGAAATATTGTGTCATGTGCACACAAGTAGTAAGGGTCTAAAGAGAACAAGTCAGCAGTCTGAGAAAAGAAAATAGTTGTGCTTTTTTTCCAAGGTAATATTTATGCATAGCAACTCTCAAAACTTATATGCTGGTGATATTTGTAAACAATAAAAGACATTCTGATTGTTTGCTTCCTATTTTGCAGGAAAGACATAGCGGATGCCATCCAGAAATAAACGAAGACTAGCATGGGTAAAATTTCAAGGAGACTGAATCAAGAGACCTCAATTCAAGCTCTGTTTCAGTTATGGCAAGCCCAAAAGATATTGGGTACATCACTTCTTTCTTTCTAATTTTTCTCTTACAAAATAAGGTGTTGGTATGGATGATTTCTAAGCTTCTTTCTCACTCCATCCCTCTTTGGAAATGACACATTTCATTGCAAAATAGTTCTACAATATAGCAAGCCACAAGTCTACAACTGTAGCTAACATGTAGTAAGAATATACAACACTTCCATATTAAGCTATTATAATTCTAAAATACATTCATTAATGAAAATGGCTATTTGATCTTTGCCTTATTATTGTCTATCCTCCGATAACATGTAGGCAAACTAAATATGTTTTTGCTCGGTAAGGCATTTGTCATTTCTGAAACACAATGAATTTCGTGGTTATATAGAAAACTAAAATACTGGCCTTTCTCCCCAGGTTCAATTTTTTCCTATTTTATCACTTTGAGTGAATATGCAAAACACAGATTTGATCATCTTTCATATGTAGACTCTGCCATCAAGTTTATTGCCACCTTGGATCCGTAGTGATTTTTAAACTTTCTAAAGGTAGGGCAGATATGGAATTCACAGCAAAGTAAGGAACATAGGTGTAAGTCTTCAACAAAAATTATTTTCTAATTATTTGAGCCTCATATAATAATTTCAAAGGGGGGACAGAAAATGATAGCATGTTTATCAAAATATACATTCATGCTCTTAGGACTGAAAAGCTGGAAAATTGAAGGAGCTGTAGACACACATGTGCAAATCGAATCCTTGGAAACAATTTTCAAGAAATCAGCAGTATCTTTCAAATACAGAGCTATAAGTAGAAACAAATGAGCTAGAGGGAAATCCAATATTATTTGTAAATCAAGAACATATATGTATTTTTTTATTATGCACTGGGTTTGGGATATTCAGTATGTTTTCTCAAAAAATAAAAGGGAAATTTAATCTTCCTGATACCACTTGGCTATGGAATACACTTCCACATCATACTGCCTCCTACCTGGGCTCTGTCCTTTCAGCATTATCTTTCTTTAATCCCTCTTGTACACCTCTGTCAAATTAAACTTTAGGGAATATAATTTTCAATATTTTACTGCTTAATCACAAGAGCTTCAACAAACACCTTTGGTTTCACATACTTTGGCAATCAAGGTCTTCCCCAATCTGGCCTCTACCTTCCTTTCCATACCAATATACCAAGAAAGAAGCTATTATTTTGTTTCATTTTATTTTCTTTCATTCTGGTTTTCTTCACACTCCCTTTTTTAAAGGCACAGGCAAAGAGATATGAAACGCTTCAGACCGTGGAGCCAGAATTAGCCCATGAAACAAAACCCAGGATTGAAGGAAAACCAAATTCTAACAGTGCATGCAACTAAGCCATAAATTTGAAGACATATCTCAAGGTTGAGGACCAGCCCTAGTAGGAGGGTTGAGAAGAGACATGATGGAATGAAAAGTCAAGAGAGGTTCCCTGATCCGTCAGAAGCCCGCAGGTGAATTTTATAGGGTTCTTCCAGGTAGAATGTAGCTCGAGAATTTTTTTAAGGTACCAAGGTGATTTAAGCCTTTAGTTGTGGTAAGTGGAACAACAACAAAAAAAAGGATTAAAGAAAGAGACAAGAGGGAGAGAGGATGGGAGAGAGGAAGGGAGAAAAAAAAAGAGAGTGAGAGAGAGAGAAAGGAAGGAAGATAGAAAACAATCAAAAACAGAAGAAAAAGACTAGAATTTCCACAGCCCACTTGCCCAAAATGGAGTATCCTTGTCTCAGAGGCGGCTGTGATGCTGATTCCAGACACAGGCATTTAAATACACTTTTTAAATGCTCGGTTCTTCAGAATTGTAAGAACATTATAGCTAGGTGAAAGATAATTTTTCATCATCCTCTTAGATGTCAAATTCCTTTGAGCAATTTGCAACATTCAAAAAGTGTATTGACAGATCAGCAAAAATGAAAGGGCAGTTTCATCACCTTGAGAAGCGGTGATCAAAGGAAACGTGCCGATCAATTAAAAATGATCAATGCCTCTATTTCCTTTCTTTTCTGTCACAAACTGTGGCTAAAAAGAATTCAGTTATTTTTTCAAAGCCTGCGTCATCTTGATAATGTCATAGCACGGTGTTCTATATGAAAAAGCAATTCGGATCACAAGAGTTTAAGTGTACCATGTGGTGAAATACACTGATACATTTTATGAAGGCAATATTAATCATATTTGAAATACATGGCAGTCTGTCTAGTCTTTGGTTCAATTTAAAGCAAAGCAATTGGCATGGGTAAGCTTAAAATACTTTTAAAGAAAGATACATAAAAACAAAATTAGGGTGAGTTACCAGCTTAAGGAAACATGGTCTTTATTTTCTTAAAGCCAGTTATAATAAAGTATATTTTCTTCCACAAGGTACCCATTTCCTTATCTCAGGAGAAGACCTGTGTTTCTCAGTGGGCTTGGTAATTTGGACATATAAAAACAAAGAGCACATCTTCTCTATCTGACACAGATATATAAATTTAAGATTTTTATTTATGGATTCTAGATAGCTTGGGAAGACAGATACAGGTTTGGCACATGCTCAAGTGTCAAAACATTAGGTACCTGGACACACTCTGAAACTTCTACAGTTCTAGGGCCATTGATTAAAAATCGTCAAAACTTCACTGAGATTAGGATCCAAATGAGATTCCCAAGGACAAATGTGTTACAGAGACATGCTTGCTTCTTTCATCTCACCTTAGGGGATCTGCTCTTCTCTTCCTGTGTGTACTGACTACTCAATCCTTTTTGGACCCTCTGTGAGCCACACCCCCAGTAACTGTTACCATGCTCTCCTTGCAGAACTGAACCTCTGAGTGAGCTATGCCCTCCTATTGAGTCTGTCCTGAGATAGGAACTAGGTCAGTCCCCTAATATACCAGCTGGCATACTTAAAGTAAACCACGTCTCACCTGTGATCTATTCACCAACTCTAAAAGATGAAGCAGAGGATCTGGGAGGTAGGAAGACCTTTGCAGATATCCATGTGAGAGATTATAACTGGGCCATGTGATTGATGGGTCAGTGTCAAGGGAGGAATCTGATTTCTCTTATCTTGGCTTCAATTATGTTTCCATGAAACAAAAGCAAGGGCCATCAACAGAGAATGACATTGGAAGAGGAGATATGGGATGGAAGGATAGAGAAAAAGGGGAAGAATTAGTAAGGGCTAAAGAGGAAGAGAGTGTGAAAGTGAGAATGGCCTAGGGACTTACAAGGTAGCTGCCTGGGGGCATTGAGGAGAATTTATAGTTCATAATCGTAAACTTGAATTGGGTTTAGTCATTGTGTTTGTGAATTTTCCCCCAGTCATTTCAGCAACAGAGGATTAAATTATTTATAGTCAGAAAAACAGTGTATGTAAGTGTGGGTGTTTTTTATAAGGAAGAGGATGGGTGTACTAAAATAGGGAAACAGTTTAAAATTATTCTCCACTATTTCTTTTTATCATAGTGCCGTAGTTTTCTTCTAGCATTAATAATTTATCCCCTTTGTCTAACGCATACATTTTATAATTATTTGTTTTGCAGTTAACTAACTTATATGCTTTTATAATTAAAGTAGTATTTAAGTTATTTGGAAGGCATTTTCACTATGAAAATTAGTATATTTAAAAATAAAGTCAAAAATCCAAACGCATGAAATTGATCTATAAACACACAAAAAAGATATTAAGGGTGTTACATGGTTATGGTCTTACCAATGTTTTTGTTAAAAAATATTCATGAACATGCTTAAAAAACATTGCTGAGAGCACTGGAAAGAAAGAGTTGCCCGTCTACAGAAATTCTCTAGTAGTTACTTGTTAGAGTGAGAAATGCATTCTTGGATTGACTTCATGTATTTTACCCTCTGAAGAAGGCTAGCACATTCAGCTCCAAGGAAGAGCCTGCCGTTTCCTGGATGCAAAGTCGCAGGATGGACGGGCAGCCACGGATGCAGGGATACCCTAGAGAGAGCTCCAGAAGCAAAGGCAAAGATATAAAGACAAATTACCCAACTGAAATCTCACAACAGGAAAGGCCATCTTATCTTAAAGATAGTATAACAAAGACATTAAACGTTATAAGAAGTCTAACAATATTTCTGAAAAGAATAAAGCAGTACATTATAGAACAAAACACTGTATGTAAATAGAGTTTAAACTAAGAAATAATGGCTCTTTAAATTATTGTCATTGTGGTTGCTCCCATGATCATTGAGAAATCTATACAAAAACACAGTTCATTAAATCATATATAAAAAAACTAGAAAATGCATATAATCACCTTAAGAAGGGAAATAGAGATTTGATTCAATAAAAAATAGCCACTAGTATTTTTGTGGAAAAGTGACATAGAAGCATTTCTTTATCATAATGATATCTATTTTTAAAGTAGTCACTAGCACCCTAAGGATAAAACAGTATAAATTTTGCTTCTATTAAAAATAATGCCTATATTACACCTAATATTATTCCAGAGGGTTTAATCCACCCAATAAGAGAAAAAAATAGCATTACTAATAAAATTGATAGGCCAAAGAGCCTACAAGGATATTCAGATGAGAAATATATATATCTCAGAAAGTCATGACTACTTAGAAATTTTAGTAAAGCAAAATGCTGTTTATTTTTGGATTGTTTTTGTGATTCTTCTTTTTTGGATCTATAGTAATGTAGACTACGGTTTCTCATATTAAGACAACCTTTTACTCCATGTATTAGATTCTCCTCAGTATTACATAATTGAGATTCTGAAATGCTCTTTAATTCTCTTTACTAATTCTTAATATTTTTTTGCACATTGATTTATAAGAAGAAGTGTCCTTTGCTAACTTTTTATTGTAGTTATCTTTCAATATAAGAGTAATTATGGTTAAAAATACACTCAGGTTGTCCTATATAAATTTTGAATTGTTTTTGCATATCTGGAATAATTTGTTTCCTAAAAGTTTGCGTAAAATAATAAGTGAGGCCATCTAACTCTGGAGTTGCATTATTTGATGTTTTTATAATTGTTTTTAATTCCTTCCATCCTGATTTAAAATTTTCTATGCATCTCATACCATTTTTTTATATTCTGTTTGAAAAAGTTATTGCACATACACCACAGAGATTTGGAAAATATATAAAACCAGAAATAAACTTAAAAAAAAATCCCTGCAACTGCACAAACACGAATAACCACAGTGAACATTTTGGTGTAGAGAAAAGCTCCCACATGCCTCATCGCTCTCCATTTACACAACATTGTTTTGTCTTGGTGGTTTCTCTCTCTTCCTTTCCATTTCACACTTTCCTCCTGATGGCATTCTGAACAACTTTTATGGAGTTGATCTCACTCTGCACCTGAAGAATCTGTCAATTACACCAGAGTTTTCTTCTGAAAATTGCAATGGATCATTTTAAACTGTTTGTTCTAAGTCTGTTTGACACTGATCCTTCCCGACCCCGATTTCTGTGGTTCTTTAATATACCACCTTTTAATGTCTGTGCTTCCTCTTATTTGAGCAAGGTAAAATAAATCTGGGTCAAGCACTGCCAAAAGAGGTGTGTGACAAACTTGGACTTGTTTCTGTCCATACAAGTGAGAGTCTTACTATAGTCATGAGACATTTTCTATTATGGAAGCAAAGTAATTTGTAAAAATCAGTTACCTCATTTTGCAGAATGACAAAATGACCAAATCATTGCTTTGTTAACAACTTGTTTCGATTACCTATGATGGAATTCAGAAATTGTTGTATTTGGGAAAATGAGATATTTTCAGTAGATTTCCTGCATGTTATAATCCAGATAGTTCCACCTCTCGCACTTCTGCTAAGGCGAAGACTTGCTTTCACAGGAGGTTAAAAGAGAGTCTTTGGCAGAGTACTGGGGACCGTGTGTGAGGGGGAGTTTCACGCCCTTCTTATACCAGCACACAGACACACAAATATGTTTATTTACACGGCTACAAAGAGGTGAAGTTACATCAGTGGCCTTTAGGAAGAGCCTGTCTGACTTATTTTTATTTCTTTCTGTGGCATAAGTGAAACTATACTGCCACATAGTCAAGTCATTCTTGCTAGAGAACTTCTCTAGGTTTAAAGTTCAAAGTTGCCTGGTTACATATTCCACTGTGTTCCATTGTCTCCTGTGTGTGTCTTTTCCTCAGATTCCTGAAGTTGAAGGGTAGCTGGGTGAGAACATAAGATTATGTCAAGGTATCTTAGTCCGAACTTGACTATTATTTCTATATAAATCTCTCTTTTCACATGAGCTGCATTTCCAAAGATTTTGATCTACATTAGGGCAAAGATATATGTACAAAGGTGATTATAGAGCATTGTTTGTAATGCAAAAATGGGACAAGAACTTTTATCAAAAAACCAATTTAATCCAATTTGTTAAATATTGCAAAAGAACGCTGTGTGGCTATTAAAACTGATCTTTATTTTTTGACTCGTGCTTCAAGCGTTACTTAGTTACTCAGAGGAATAAAGTTGAGGGAAACTGCTTTTCATATTTTTTCTAATATATGTGCATGTCTGATAGAATTAATACATCTTCATTCCCAGGTTCAAAAGACATAGGCCTTTTTATTAAGGTTGTCATGAACATAGAAGTAAAGAATGCCAGAAAGTGCCCCATTCTTCCCATCCTGCATCCCTAAGAATGTAAAGTAAAATTATCTTAATTTTTTATATTGATTACATATAATTAATATATGTAAGCATACATTACACCTTATTATATATATTGAAATCACAGTATTTTGGATTTATTGCATTGAATAAATGTCTTATTAAAATTGATATCATCTTTTCTTTTAGTTTTGAATGTGGTCACTAGAAAATTTAAATTTCTTATATGTCTTTTACTGTGGCTCACATTATATTTCTACCTAAAATCTCTGTCCCAGATATGTAGATGATAGAGTAGATAGATACAGATTTAGGTTTGGATATACATACAGATAGATGTAATATGTATTTATGTACATTTGCATGGAACAAAAAACCTGCCAAAATGTATCTCCCAAACAATGACTATCTCTGGGTGATAGAATTTTTTATGATAGTTTTAGACAATAAAAGTCTTAGAGAGGTGTATGAAGATCTCCACCTGGCTTTTTTTTCTCTTTCTTGGCAACCTTCTTAGAGCGAAGAGCCATAGTCATTGCTCCTTATAAAATCGTCATCTTCTTCATCTTCTCAAGGTATATTTTAATATCCTTTGACCTAGACTTCAATGGAACTAACTCCATTCTCCTCATTCTTAGCTTAAATTTGATTGTGAAGTTTCTGGTGTCCCCAGATGCCCTGTCTTCCATCCAGACCTTTCTGCACAACATGAAATCTTAACTTATGATACCAGCTTTGGTGTTCTCTTTTAGAGGTTCCTAAATTGTGAGGCAAACTCTTCCTGAATCTGCAAGAGACTAAGAATCTTAACTCATGAGCAAGAATTAGATCTTAGAATACACAAAAATTTATTTTCAAAGAAAATGCATTCTAATAAAAGTATATATCACCATTTTACAAACAAAATTCCTGGATACCTGGTTGAAACAGTTCCTCTCCAATAATTAAAACTATATAATAAATGTGAAATATGTTTTCTTCATAACACCTGGGGTCTCCTTCATAAAACTGCTTTACTTATTACCTCATAAATATTCTCTCTGTATCACAGAGGTCTTAGTTTAAGGAAGGCAACTTTTCTTAGCAATATTAAGATATTGACTCTGGAATCAGTCAGGGAATGAAAAATGAAGTTATGCATATTTAATCTACTCAGTGAGGATTTGGGGCTGCCTCTGATAATAAGAGAGAAAATTAATAACTCCCCACCCTCCTTCACAAGGATATTTATGAGGACAAAATTTTATCAAAACATATGGGAAAGCATTTAGAAAGTATAACAAGATATAAAATGTAGGGCATTTTATGATTATTCTTATGATTGATAATTATATTATTTAAACTTTAGAAGACACATTCATTTGACTTTTGTGAGTTTAACACTTTCTTTAAGCCCTAAGGGCCAATTCCTTTCTTTCTTCAAATAAAAAAATCTATTTCACATTAATAATAGAATATATATCTTCTTATATTTTTTTAAACTTTCAAGAATTCTCCTTTATGTAGAACAGTGTTTAGCCTTGACCACCTTTTCTAAACGGTCTGTGCCAAGGGGACTCTTCTATGCTATTCCTCCCAGCAAAATAAATGATGCATAGAATACAGTTCCTTTCAGAGGTATAGAAGACAAGAGCAGGAGACAGAGAAAGAGGGAGATTGGGAGATTTTTTTTCATTTTTCCTTATTGACCAGTATATATAATTCTTTAAAATATTATAGTATTATATTCATTAAGTTTATTTTATAAATAAAAAAGTCTTTAAAACAATTGTTATTTTTCAAATTAAGCTGTACACAGTACATAGAAAGAAATCAATGAAGTAGATGAGGGAGACAGAGGAAAAGGGGGACAGACAGCAGTTCAGAAGTTAGGAAGGAAGGAAGGAAGAAGGGGGAAAGTAGGCCCTGAATTAAAGGTATACTCAATAAGGACTAAACTTTTCACTCTATTTTCAGCTGTAAAATTGACTACTTTAGCATTGAAAGAATTTCTAGTTTGGAGACAGGAACTCATTTATAGGGAAATATTCTCGCTTCGCTCTGGGACAGACAACGGTAGGGTGGACCCAATAAGTCATGAGGACTTATGACAAGACCTGCCCACCGTTGTCCTTGAATAGTGAGGTAAGCCAAGTACTTCAGGCTAAAAAGCTACCTTTATTTCTAATAAGAACATTTTATAATTGAGTGTAGTACTGTGCTCCCTGAGAACACATTTTTCCCTGTAAGTCTGCCAATTATGTAAAAATTATTGTTTATTTTGTGCTTTGTTGCTCCATATGGGAGATGTAAGGATTTAAAGCAGTTCAGGAAGGGACGATGAGCTCAGACTAGAGCTGTCATCTCTTAGAGAAACTACTTTCAATGATTGTCACCCTCTAGCCTCTGTACTGAATTTCTGTTTGTGACTTTGGTAAGATCTTCAGATCTTAGTTGGGTTATGGTGTTTTTTGTTTCTGTTTTTTGTCAACAGTCCACAGCATCAGTGCCCAGTGAGGTGACGATAGCACCACGTTCCTCTGTAGTGGAGGCTAACCACAAAGGATGCCAGAAAAGAAGGTTTAAAGAACTAGTTCTGTAACTTATAGAATGTGGTCATTAATTTACCCTCACAACACTCAAACGTGAAAAAAAAATAAATTGTAACTTTTATGTTACTTCTCTCTCATTCTTTTGAGCTTCCACCTGTTCGGTAACAAATACACTTAGACTTGTCATTGAACAATATCTCGTTTACTTCCAGCTTAAATATTAATTCTATCCAAAGTCCATCTCTTCATGACTGGTTCAATATTACCTTTTGATGACTTTGGTCTACATGTTTTTCAGAGTTAAGTTCTTCCCTCCTGCTGCCCATCCTCCTCTCCAGAGGTTCTCCTATTTTGAGCCATCGTTGTGTGGGTGAGGGTCTTCCTGTGTTTTCACTGTAATGGTAAAAAGGAATAGTGGGATGAGACTGGGTATTACCTGCATATGCCAGCTTATCTCTGCAGCGGGGACCAGATCTAGACTGTTCCCTGGACTAGTGATGGTTTTCATGCAGCTGACTCATTTGGCTATTGAGCATAAAGTCCTGGCACCTGAGACTGAAATCTATTTTGTCATCTTATGACATATGGCAGAACCAGCAACTAGACCTAAGTGGGATAGAAAGATCCCAGGGATGTCTAATAATATTTTTACTCAATCCAGCCTGTTATATTTGCTAAAGAATGGCTTAAGACTGTTTATTTGCTTAAGAACAAGTAGCTTTGTTAGCTGCTAAACTGAAAAGGGAAGTTGGAGTAAATATTCCCATAAGAAGGTACTCTTTGTTTGGGTACTTATTTATTTTTGTGTGTGTTTAATTTCTGCCATTCTACTTCTCTCCTGACCTATTCCCCTCCTTCCCTCAAGCACACACACACAAGAATATAAGACCTATAGTAGCAGGGACTTATTTCATTCATGGCTATATTTCTACACTTAGAAAACTGCCTGGTACATAGTGAATTGTCATTAAATATTTGCTGCATGCATGCATGAATCTTCATTTATATGAGCCAAAAATCTCACTAAGAAATGGTCTAATTGATTAGTAAGTATTTATGACTTTCATACTCAAAGTGTAGCCTGTGGATTAGTAGCATCCACATCACTTGATAGGTTGTGAAAAATGAAACATCTTGTGTCCCACCCCAGACCTTAGAAAATAGAATCTGTCTGTCATCGAGTTCTTTAGGTGCTTCATATTGCATGTGACACTTTGAGATGCCCAGTCCTTTGTTAAATAATCACACATACTGCCATACTTTCACCCGCACCTATGGTGGGAATCGTCAACTAATCAAGGTGACCTTTTCCACTGAATCTCACTCAACCAAGACTCAAAACCCTTCTCACTGTCCAACTCCATCCACATCGCTTTGACTGATCAAGTGAAATTGACAAATGGAGGGTTACAGATTTGTGATGTTTATTTAATAAAGTTCATTTCTTCCTTGTTATCCTTTCAATCTGAGGAATTAGCCAAACTATGATGGTTGAAAAACTTAGATGCAACTATCAGTTAATGAAGTAGTGCTTATGAAATGCTAAATAAATTATTAGCTCTGAATTAAGCCTTTTAGAAGATAGAAACGTAATAAGTGATCTCTTAATGAGTTTACAATCTTATATGTAAGCCAAAAAGGAAAAAAAACCCAATAAATGAGAGGATTAGAAACTAAATAAATAATTCTGTAATACTAACCAACTTAATAAGTATGGAAACTAATATTCTCAAGTGCTAAAATATAACTGGCATCTTAGGAATTACTTAATGTAAATACACAAAGGAACTTACCAAAAATAATATTCTAATTTTAAAGATCATAAAACTGATGCTCAAAGAGAATAAAATACTTAGCCAAGAGGTTAGGGGATAAAATGGTGATTTGAACAATTTGTGACTCATCTTCTCATAGACGTCGATAAAAGTATTCAAATAAATAGAAAAGTAAGAAATGATTGGCATCATTCAAAGAAGAGAGTGTCTGCTCTTCATCATCCCTTCCTTCAGGGAACTGTGTCTACTCCACTGCACTCCTGACCTTCCTTTTCTTTTCTGACACCCCGGGAAAAGAGGGTGAAACTGTGGCCAAAGTTAGGTCAATTAGATTCTCTTATCTGTGCATGCGAATCTTGAGGCAAGGCTCAGGGGTTAAAGGCTATGGAATCGATTCATTTGTTGGTAGCCCCTGATGAAGTTTCATAAATCCATGCTTCTGAAATCTCCAGATTGGTCTGAGCACAGCCTGATATTTTAACTTGTCCTTTGATAACACTGAGAGAGTCGGTATACTTTCAATAACATCCTTTACTTTTCTTCAGGTAACTAGATTTTGGTTTTGTTGCTTACAAAGAAATATATTTGATAAAGAAACTGATAACCAAAAGAGGGATGTAAGCAAAAGACTCTAAGTGGAATATGGGAGCATTTGTAATTAATTGTTAGAAAGAAATGGGGTGAAATACAGCAAGATATATTCTGGCAAGACTTATATATGTATATCTATTCCGGGTGGGATAGCATTACACCGGATGCTGTGGGGACCCAGATATTCAAGTAATCACCAACATACTCACTGAGAATGAAGCCCAGGGATAATGGATCAATATGGGGATAGGTCAATTTAAAGATGAATAATGCCAATTTTGATAAATACTACATTTTACTCTCCTTTTCCCATTTTGCTCTTATTCCTTTAGAATGAGAGCCAAAAGATTTTTCTGGTATTTGGCCGCCAATCAAAGACTACATATGCCTGATTACCTGCTGTTAGGTATGAGGGTGTGCCTGAGTTCCAGACAATGGGATGTAAGCAAAAGTATTTGCGAAATTTCTGGAGCACGCCATTAAAGCAAAGAGACATGCTCTTCATTCTTCCAACCTTTCTTCTGGCTAGAAAAGAGTCTTGGTGAAGGGAGTGGAAGCAGCAATTTTAGGCCACAATATGGAATCCGTGAGTTTAGGATGTCAGAGCTTCCCTGAGCAACATTCATAGCAGCCCTGGGCTACTTGTATTTGGACTATACTGTGAGAGAGCATTAAAATTATATCGTGCTGAGCCACTGCTATTTTGACTTTTGTTAGGAAACTTGATCATTATCCTTCCTATTACACCAATGGAGGTTGCTCATAGCAACACTAAAAGTAAGAGAGTGACAAGCACAGACTTGAAATTCTTGCCTCGAGGTATGGAATGAAACACAGGGACTTTAAGCACCAAGGTTTAGTGCTTAAACCTGTATAGAGAACTTTACTAAATATTAAACTCAGCTACTGATTGCACACCATTGAGGATACACAAGATAAACGACAACAACTGAATATATAATCTTTCAAGGTGTTTTTGTGACACCTGTTATATATTAACAGAAAAAGATCATATCTTAACAATAGGAACAGTGATATCTCTAAGAACTCAGAGATTCTAGATAATCTTAAACCCCTAAAACTTATAGAAAAAAATCTCCCCATTGAATCTCCTTTGCCTGAGGAAGCTTTCCTTTAAAAGAAAAGAAAAAAAAAACACACTAGAAAATAATACTTTATGTACTCTTCTCATTTTTTTCTTAATTAAAAAGTGATTTTGAACTCAACATGCACTAATGGTAAAATGCAAATAGCTAAGGGAAATATTACACCCTAAAGTTATTCAAATAAATTAAGAAAAATTATATGCAAAAACTCTGGAATTATTTGTAGGAATGGAAAAAGAATGAGCATGACAAGCAGTATATTAAAGCTTTTGCATGTAGCTCAATTTATTGACATGAGTACACCTTACCAGAGAATCTGCATTCAACGTTGTGTCCCAGGCTATATGTTTTTCTTGGTGTATTGAACTCTACTGCATAACACAGAATGCACAAAAATTCCTCTAATGTAAAAGCAAAACACTGAAACAAACAAACAAAAGATATTCTACTGCTTTGGAAAATTAAACCTATCACGCTTGTATCACCAACCCTAAGTGAGGTTTTTAGGAGTTCAGTGGTGTAAAGGCTTTTCCTGGTGTTCAGTTCCACTTGCATACCCAGCTGCCTAACTAATAATTCTGATTTGGATGTATAATAGGCTTTGCAAACTTAACAAGTTCAAACAGAATTACTGATTTCCACATCCACCCCTTCAACCACAGATTCCTTCTCTAGGCGCCCCCATTTCTGTAATTGGTATCAGTTTTCATGAGTTGTCAATGCACAAATCCATGGTCTCATCATTTATTTCTGTGCTTCCTCATATTCATATCCAATCCTTCATCAAATTGACTGAATCCTCAAAATATATGCAGAGTCTGACCACACATTACAACTTCTACTTTCACTTATCTTGTCCAAGCCACCTTCATTTCTTGCCTGGAAGATCACAATAGCCTCCTAAACTTATATCTCATTTTTCTTTCATGCCTCTCATGTAACATTTCACTGCTTCCAAGAAATTATAGATTGTAATGTTTATCAAGAGATTTTTCTGAGCAAGAAAAAAAGAGTAAAAGAAGGAAAGAAATAATTTTGCAAAGAATCCATCAAAATAATGACCATCTGTATTGAACAAAAAAGAAAGAAATCAAAGAAAAAGAGGTAAGTGAAATTGGAGTGTTTAATGGATTCTGGATTGTTTATAAACTCTTTATGGTATAACCAACATTTATTTTTACTTGATCAACTCTCTGCAAAGAAGAAAATATTATAAATGCCTTTCCTAACTCCAGGTAATCTACCCACTTTTAATATTTGATCATGAAAGTAATTTTTAGTGGTTAAGTTTAAGAAGCTTGATGTTGTGTATTCTTCATTTGTTCCCACCAATTCTATACTCCAACATTCTCTGAAGGGCTCCATGATCTGAATAGACTGTAAGTCAGCCTCTCTTGCCCTCTGACCTTTAGTTGAATTTGGCCAAAGAAAGTTATTAGCTTGAGATTGGAGGGTAATAGAAAAGAGGGGTTTCTTTACTTGGAAGTTTAAAGCATTAGTTTGAGACTTTCTTATTTGCTAATATAAAACATCTGATGCTATCAATTTCCCTCTAAATATTGCTTCATTTACAGCCCATACACTTTTATATGTTGTGTTTCAGTTTTAATTCAAATCAAAATATTTTCAAATTTCACTGTGATTTCCTATTTGACCCGTGAGAGTTTAAGATTATATGTTTGGCTTCCAAATGTACAAGGGTTATCTTGTTCATTTTTAGTTGAATTCCCTGTCCTACGGAATATTATTTATTATTTCAATTGTTTTAAACTTGTTGATGGTTGTTCTACAGTCCAGAATATGGTCTATCTAGATGAAAGTTCCCTGTGTACTTGAAAAGAATAGGTAGTCTTATGCTATTAGATAGAGTGTTATATGAACATAAATAAGGTCATGCTGGTTGATAGTTTTCTTCAGGTATTTTGTATCTTTTACTGATTTTATCTCTGTCTAATTTATTACTGAGAGAAGAATGTTGAAATCTCCAATATAATTTAGATACATCTATTTCTATCAATTTTTGCCTTAAGTATTTTGAAGCTCTGGTGAACTGACAACTTTATATAATATTTGTTTTTATCCCTGATAATATTATTTTCCTTGAAATCTACTTTAATAATGACGTTTAATATAGGCAATCACCTTTCTTTTAATTAACAATGGCATGACATACATTTTTCCAACCTTTCAATTCTAACCTATGTTGTCTTCCTATTAAAAGTGTTTTCATTTTTTTTAAGCATACACTGGGTCTTGCTATTTTACACAATTTGACAATCTCTGCATTTTAATTGGGGTGTTCAGACCATTTGCTTTAATGCAACAATTTATCTGATCATATTTGAATCAACCATAATCTAGCTGTTTTCAATTTGTTACTTGTTCCATTTTTTCCCTTTTTTTCTGTTTTCTGTAGGATTGAGTTTTATTCTTATTCCATTTTATCACCTCTATGGGATTATTTCATATAATCCATTTTACAATTTTTCAGTGGTTACCCTAGAATTCATAATTTATGTCTTTAATTTATCATAATCTGCCTTTAGGTAATATCAGACTAGTTCACATATACTGCAAAAACCTATAAGTCAACTTTTATATGTTATAAACCCACAACAAATTCTCACTATTTTTTGTTTTAGACAATAAATTACCCCTTGGAGATACTAAAATGAATTTTAAAAATTTCCTATATTTGCTCCCATTTTTAACATTTTCATGGGTCTTCATTTCTTTTTACAGATGCAAGTTTTTCTCTGGTATCACGTTCCTTGCCTTAAGAACATCTTTATTTTTTGTAGCACATTTCTTCTAGCACAAATCTATGGCAAGTGAATTCTCTAAATTTTTGTTTGCTTAAAATGTCCTTATTCCACTTCATTTTCAAAAGACATTTTTTCTGTGCATAAAAGTCTGTGTTGACAGGGTTTTATTTTGTTTTGTTTCAGCACTTTAAAGATACTGTAGTATTGTCTTCTGACTTTCAGAGCTTCTGGCAAGAAGTGTGCTATCATTTCTATTATTGCCCCTCTGTGGACAATGTGTCTTTTTCTCTGGTTTCCTTTAAGAATTCCTTTTATTTTTCATTTACAGTTTAAATGTGATGTGATTAAGTATGCTTTATTTGATATTTATCCTGCTTAAAGTGATCTGAGATTCTTGGATATGTGGTTTGATGTATTTTATTATTTGGGGGAAATTCTTGGCAATTGTCTCCTCACATAATTCTTTTGCTTCTCTTCTATTCTTTCCTGGTTCTCCAATTGTACTTATGTTAAACCATTTGATATTGCCCTACAACTCCTGAATGCTCTGTTTTATTCCTTATTTCTTTTCCTTTCCATGATGAGTTTATGTGATTTCTCTGACCTATCTTGAAATTCACTGATTCTTTCTTCAGCTCTGTTGAGTCTACTGATGAATCCATTGAGAAATTCTTTGCCTCTGATATCATTTTAAAAATATATTTCTGGCATTTCCTTCTAATTCTTTCTTATATTTTCCATCATTTCCTGAAACTCCCAATGTTTTCATGCATGTTGTGCACCTTTACCACTATATTTCTGACCAAATTAATCTTAATAATTTAAACATCCTAGTGTGATTATTCCAACACATGAGACATTTGTATTTGAGTTTGTGTATTTTGGTTGCTTTGTTTTTCACTTGTAGTATCTTTTTTTCTTGCTATTGCATATATCTCATAATTTTTGAATGTATGCTGGACGTTATTCTTGGAACAACAGAGACTGAGAAAAACAGCATTTACATCTGGAAATGGACATGCCTCTCTGTCATATCTTTAGTACGCAGTTGAGCTACTCTAATCAATTGAGTTGGGTTTGAATTTATTTTTGCTATAGTTAACATAATTTGTACCACAATATTCAAATTTGTCTCAGATACCTTGTTTTTAGGGTGGGAACTGAGATGTTGGAGTGTTTTCCTCTAGCTGATCTCTTAGCATTTAGCCCTCCCTCTGGGCCTGAGACTCTCCATGCTCTTGTACCTCCTTCACTGAGTAACTGTTGTTGATTGTTACTTGGTGTTTGCTCGTGTGGAAGTAGAGTGCAAGAGGTGATCTCTAGTTTCCTGGTGCAGCCTCAGCTCTAAGTAAGTTATGTGCTCCTGGGCCTCGGGTAGACAGTTGTGTCATTATTCCTGCTCCCTCTCTCTGTGGCAGACAAATTCTGCCTTGTATCCAGGCAGGTCTCGTATGGGAGAGAGGTTCATGCTCCTGGCCAGAAACAGAAAGTCCTAATGGTATTAGGCCCAAGACTGTTTTCTGATTATCTCATAGGGACTGAGTATTTTTTGTTTTTCATTTATTCTATGCTTTCCTCAGAAACAAATCATCTGTCCTTATGCCCTGCTGGTGGCAGGATTTGCAGCTCTTCCTCCCACAGCTTGAAAGATTTCCTCTGAAAGAAATGGAAAAACAAAGAGATAGGGATTTTGCCTTTTCTGCAGTGGTGTCTGATCCTTACCATTCTTATACTACTGAGAAATGCTCTCTGTCCCTGTCCTCTAGCCATGAATGGTAAAAACTGGAGACAGACTAAGAAATTCTTGCAATGGTTCAGAAAAAAGGGGATGATTGCTTGGCTAGGGGAGTAGTAGTGTAAATGGTTTGGGATAATAAGATTTTTGATAAATTTCAAAGGAAGTATTGACAAGGTTCACTAATGGGATAGATGTGCATGAATGACTAGAGTGAAAGATAACTTCACTATTTTTGATCAAAGATACTTAAAGAACGAAGTCGCATTTGAAAAAATGAGGAAGAATGAAATAAGATGTTTTGGAGGTGAGGTTTAGCAAATAAAAATTTAGTCTCAGACAAATTAATTTTAAGATGTCAGAACTCTGAATGGTGATGGTGAGTAAGCAGTTCAGTATATGAATCATTTTCAAGAAGATAGATTATTTAAAAAATGCATTATGTTAATGCATTGCATTCTGTTCTTAAAGAACCTATGGATCCAACTTCAATACAATCAACGTTTATAGAGTATCTACTATGCACAAGGCATAACAGTGAATATTATAAGGTTCTTGCTGTCCGGGAGTTCATAATCTAGTGGGAAAAAAACATACAGATACAGGCGGAGCCCAAATGAAAACAAATCAACCGCTTTTCTTATCATTTTTCATTAAGTGCCATTGAAATATATGGCTCCTGATTTCAGCTACAATTTTAACCAAGTATGAGTTAAAGGGTGTGGAAATTATGATAATTTATTACTACATGAATAAGTAAAGAAATTGTGGCAGTCAAGTATTTAAACCGGAGGGATAAGAATTGAAGACTAATGATTGGGACTGAAATCATCATTTTTATTGATGAAAAACTACATAGTCAGTTTAGAATGGGTGGCTGAATTGGAGAAGAAAAATTATTTCTTGGACATAGCATAAAAAATAAGTGGCCATATTGTATGATTTAACATCTTGGAATCACCAAGAAAAACACATTCAGGAATAGGTTTATACAAGGGTAAAATATTAAATGAGGCAGTGTGAGAGAGCTACAGTTTGAAAGAATGAGCCAGGAAGGGTCAAGGTGGTACAGACAGATAGCGTGTGCAGCAAAGGTATACACACAGACACACACACATATATACATACATTTACATATATGTAAATACATATTACTTTACTACACACATATATATTTAAATATACTGAATATATTTATATATTAAAATAATTACAAGTAATAAATTATATACATACACTTTTTTTTTTCCAGGAGGAGTTGGAGTAGTGGTTTGGAATGAACAAGCAGAAACCATTTTTTCTTTTTCTCAAATATAATGGATATGAGAGAAAAGAGATAAAAGGCCCAATTTCCTAATTCTAGGATTTCTATATGGAAATTTGCCAAGATTGTATTTTCTGTTCCTTATCCACATTAGATGAAATAAGACTTATAAAATGCATAACAAAATATTTAAACTGAATCTTCCTTCTGGGAACAAAAGAAAAATTCCCTGAAGTCAATGAGAAAATAGAACCTATTAGAATAGCCAAAATCCAACACTGACAACACCAAAAACTGGTGAGGGTGTGGAGCAACAGGAACTCTGATTCATTTTGATTTCCAAGGAGAAGGGATCTATTGAACTTTATTCTTTATACTTTCAAGATAGGCTGCTTGAGTTGGTAATTTTTTTAAACCAGATGATGTAGATGATATATACCCCTATTTCCTATTTCTAAGCTACATGCCACAGAAAACAGCATCCTATGAGATATTAAAGTTTAT
This sequence comes from Tapirus indicus, assembly GCA_031878705.1. Lineage (NCBI taxonomy): Eukaryota > Metazoa > Chordata > Mammalia > Perissodactyla > Tapiridae > Tapirus > Tapirus indicus. The sequence continues at coordinate 65,393,478 of CM062923.1, forward strand.
TTTAACAGATGGCTGGTTGATTATGTTTGGAAAAACTCTATGTAGGCAAGGTTAAATAAGTGATTCATTTTTCCCCTATTATTTAACCTGATGACAAGGGAAAACAAAGTATAAAGTATTTCCCAAACTTTACACCTAGTTTCCCCTCTTGGTGTATATTTAAGATCGCCATTTAAAATTTTGCTGCTCTTGAAAATGCTCATGATGTAACTGAGGTAGCTATGCTTATAATAACTTTACTCCAATAAAAAAGCATGGTAGTTAAATTTTCAGTGAAACAAAGCCAACAGTTAATATTTCAATGTTATTAAATGGAATAATTTAAGGTCCACCATATTGTGTAATTGACATTACCCATCCAGACCTGAGACTAGAAGTATAAACTCAAATTACACATAGATACTTATTCTTCCCCAAGACAATGATCACATTTTTTTCATTTGTAGAAATTAAAAACGGATCCATTTAGCTATAGGAATTTAGCAGGGGATATTAAAACTGATATTTGACATAAATGAGGAAAAGGTAGAGTATCCAACACATTACATGCATGATAAGTCATCCATTTGGGGAAAAAAAAGAAGAATCCTTACCTCACACTACATTAACGAATACATTCTAAATGGCTTAAGGCAGTATTTTATAGTACCAAAGAAATTATTTTTCTCTGTGAATATATTTGTAATCTTAAGTGTGTGGGAGTCCATATTAAGTAAAGCAGTAAACCAAGATGCCAGAAATGATAATAATAATAAATCCCACAAATACCTCACAATCACCCTAGAACCAGAACCTACCCCTCTTTACATAATAATTAATCTAACCAAGAGAGGATTTTCTTGAATATTCTAATTGCTCAATCTTGCAGCTAGTAAGTGGCAGAGTTAGAATTTAAACAAATTTAGTTTGGCTTCAGAAATGCAACAAAAAAACCCAGATATGTTCAGATTGTCTATTTAAAAAAATAATCTTATATCGTTCAGTGATATCAAAGAAAGAGGGAGAGGTTATTCTCACACAATGCTGTGACTACTAGAGTTTAACACATATTTTTTGTGGACAATTTGGCACTAAAATTTAAATTTAAAATCTGTCTAACCACCTACCCCTTGATTCAGCCTTTGCCCTTTTAGGTATTTATCTCATTAATCCCGTGTTAGACTTTTTTTTTCTTTTTTTCACTATGCATGAAAGAAATGTGCCTGCAATTTGGGGGATGCTGTTAGATTTCTAACTGGGCTTTTAGAAACCAGAATTGAACAAATATGAAATATGGGCTAAAATAATAAAGGTATTGTCTAGTCTATCTGTTATTTGATAGTTATCAAAATTGAGACCTAAAGAGATTCAATATTTATTCCTAGTAATGTAGCTAATTAATGTGGAGATAGGAAAAGAATATAATATTCTGTTGCCTATTCCAGTAATGGAGCTTTCTATCCCACAGATATTTTCATTATTCTGCAGACATTATTCATGTTATTCTGCAGATGTTTTGTTATTCATGGAACATAATCATGCAATTTGTACCACAGTTTAAGAAATCTTTAGTTCTCTCAAAATTCTAGCTCCTCAAAATACATACATACCAAGCTATTCCATCGTAATGAACACAAAGAGATAAAGACTTCGCCTCAGGCAGCTAAATAGATTATATGTGAATTTATTGCTTTAGAGTTATTTATACAAACATATTAAATAAATATCCTTCATAACTCCTGCCAGTGCATATTAAAACTCAAAATAAACTACGTCATAGTCCAGTAATAGCAAAATCCACGAAAGGAAGAGTGTTTTTTGACATTTTTGAAAATTAGTATTGTAATTATTATTGCTGAAATGTTCAAGTAGTACCAAAGTTTAGGGATGCCAAGGTTAAAGTGCCCCCATAAGCTCCCCAACCAGTACCATGACACACCTCAGAGAGAACTATTCAAATTTCCAAGGTATCTTCCTAGATATTTTTTATGTACCACATACTTACATTTTTCTGCATTTCTATTTTACATAAATGAAATTATGTTTTAGAAATCTTTTCCTGTTTGAAAAACAGGCCTATCATTTTCCTTTTAAGTATAGCAGAATGTTCCCTTAAATTTTCCCTAATAATGGACATTACTCTGTTCCAAAAAGTCTCTATTATATAAAATGTTACAATGGAGGTCCTTGAATACATAACTTTGTATTCTGGTGCCAGTATTTCTAATAAATAGAAGAAATGTAATTGGTGGGTCAAATGGTATGCATTTTATATTTGTTAGTCATACCATCTGAAAGAGCTATTCCAGTTTAAACTTCTAACAATTGCATATAGAGCGAGTGCTTCCCCATAATCTCGCCAATTATCAATTATACTTTTTAAAATTTGACTCATCTTAATGGTAGTCAACAAGCATTTTAATTTGAATTTGAGATATTGAATACCTTTAATGTGCTCATTTAGTTTATGGGTCATTTGTATTATTTCTTATGTTAACTGACTCATGTCTATAGTTAATGACAATTCGTAACCTTTGCTTCTTTTTTTCTATAGGGCTGATTTCTTTCTTATTGCTTTGAAAGAACTACTTATACAATTATGTTCTAACCTATTAACTGTGATATATATTGTAAATAAATCCTTCCAGTCTTCTTTCTTATTTTTCAGAATGTCCGTATTGTCTTTGCCACCTAAAAATTGATTTCATTTTCATATGGTCAAATCCATCAATCTTCTCCCGTCTGGTTTCCTGACGCTTTGTCTTCCTGCTTATTGAGGCCAAAATATACTTTTCAAATAACTATATTTTTTACATATAAATGTACATCTCTATAAATTTATAATATATATGTGTCTTTGTGTGTGTGTGTACTCTTCTGTCAAGATATTTCCTTCATCAAGATGGTTTTGTGTATGAGAAAACATACATAAAAACTTAACTTTCCCCAAATTGATGATTATCATTTTAATATTATTTCAAATACATTTCAATAATCACCTGTAATATAGATAAATCCTCATATATACATGGAATTTCTATTCAGTCTACTTCTTGGTTTATTTCATGACACGAATTGGAAGCAGGACAGTACAATAAAAGCTTTCACCCAAAAAGCCTGCATGGGTTTTATAGCTTGTATCCTACTGGCTTAGGTTCTGGGGGTTCAGAGTATAGATTAAATCATCACAAGTATTCTTAGGCCAGAATTGAACATTCTTTGGCAGTAAATTTTCTGCTAAATATTAGAAGGCTTCCAGTTGATTTGCTTTTAGTTAGTTCCATGGGAAAACAAGCACAGCAAAAACACATGATCATAATGTTTAAACCCAAATTCTCATTATTTAAAGGGCTCTGCTCTTGGCCTTTCCCCCCTCTTTCTACTTGAGGCCACCTGAGATTATAGATTTGACTGAGAAGGTAAAACAAAACTTGGGCAAAACCATAAAATGGGCAACAGCATAATCTGATCTTTGTCTCTTTGCTTGCACTTATATGGCCAAGAATACTTCTTTGGATATTATTGCAAAAGGCTCTAAGAGAGAATCTTATCTCTTCCTGTTTAGGTTTTAGTTTTTGTTGTTGATTTTTGCTTTTTTATCAATTGCCTTTTCCAAATCTGTTAAGTGTCAAGTTATTGGACTCTTTTTGGTTTTAGGTATTTATAGTAAAACTACAGCAATTTTATTTATTCATTTATTTATTTCCAGTTTTATTGTGATATATTTGACATATAACACTGTGTAAATTTCAAGTGTACAACATAATGATTTGATTTACAGCCCACATGAAAATAGAGTTGACCTTTCCAGAACTGTATAGCTTTTCATTTTTCTGCACTTGGCTAATTCTTCTTTGATATTCTCCTTTTTACTAAAAGCAGCAGGATGTAGCCAATATATCTCAACATTCTGTTTTGTTAGATAACTCCATCAAGGCCTATGGCTCAAGTGTCATTTAGTTTGACTTCCAAATCATAACAGATTTTGCCAAGGTATGACCAGAGCCTTTATTTTTCAGCATGCATAACTTTTTCTGTCACTGTCATATTTAACAGGATAGTCATTGCTTTGTTGATGCTTTTAAAACTAATAGTTTATAAAATAAAACTGTAAAAAGACCCTTTTGTCATTTTTTAGAACAGTAAGGTAAACAAGCACATATTATTGTCCAACATTATTATGTATGCATCGAAATAAATATATCATTTAGAAAGATAACATGTCACATCTTTAGTGGATAATAAAATCACATAGTTTTAGACTGCAAAATCCTTTGGGATCATTGCCTCTAAACCCCTTATTTTAGATATGATGATTTTCAGAACTTGAGATTAACCAGTAAATCCTAAATCATGTAATGATCATGGCATAACTGGCCTAATATCAGGTCTTTGTATCCTTAAGGAAGTTTGCATTTCACATTACGTTTTCTGCCTGATACATTTTCAAGTTAATTTCATATGGGCAGGTAGTTTGGGTTCTGATAATTAGTATTTTCTGTTCAACCCAATGACACAAGCAAAACCCAAGAATGAACCCTAGATCCCCAAATAATATGTAGAAAATATACAATGCTGTTTATTATGAAACAAACTATTCCCATATCAAGAAGTCAGGTCTATGTTCTTTTCAGGATAGAAAATATTGATTCTTGATGGGATAGAACTACATCACCTTTATGGGCCACATCCACTGCCAACACCTTAAACCACTTCGTGTTATATCAGTTTATGAAAAGATTAAATACCACAAAGAAAAATAAAAATTACACTTCTGCAAAGGAATCGAAAAAAAAAATAAAAGTGCACTTGCATTTGAGAAGTATTTTGAAGTTGCTTTTCAAAGAGAAGATTAGCCACAGAATGTTACAATCTGTGGCATAAAAGAAAGCCTTTGGTATGACATATCTAACTTATTTTTTCCCTTTGTAATCCACATTGGATTACACCCTGTCACAGTGTTGTTTTGAAAGATTTAACAAGGATTTGTACAACAGGAAAAAAAAGGTTTTAATTACTATCTCTCAGATGAGAGATTTCTGCTCTGTTAAAACAGATAATTTGGGGTCAAAATACATAATATAGCTTGTTTTAGTTCTACTCCTATAAATAGTATTATTCCACTATTTCACAGAATTATCCATGGATAAATTTTTTCCTTTTATAATTAGAGTGAGCTACCACAGAGGTAAAGAACAAAAGAGAGAGAGAGCACTTACATTCTAATTTGGGATCTTTTATTATTTTCAAGCACAAGTGTTATATGTCCTCTCAATAGAAAAATCATAATTAAGCATCTCCTCAAAATCAATAGTAACTGGTTTACTTATAGCTTTAATAACAGTCAATTAAGAAATAAACTTAAAATATATTACATAAATATTTTTCTTAATATTACTAATTAAAAATTAGAGTGCAAATCAAAAGACAAACGTTTCATATTTTGGCAAACAAAAGTATAAACAGGTAAGTAGTTAAAAGATGTGTTAGTAAATGTTGCAATAAAAATCCCCTACCATCAAATTTGTCCTCACTGAATGTGTGTTTTCAATGAATTAAGAAACGAACTCAACACTAAAATATTTGACTGGCTTTTCAGCCCAATGACTTGCAGGCATTTAAGAATTACAGCTGAAATTGTAGTATTTAGGTCTGGTTGTGTAAGGTTCAGGAAATATTCATAGCTTTATAGAAATCCAGTGGATTTCTTCAAACACCACCAGCTCATGGTTCACTTGTCAATCAACTGGAGTCAGAGATAAAGAGGGAATTTATAAAGGCCCCACTGAGCGCTGCTGGCAGCCACAAACACACAACTAAAAAGAGCATTAGAAACCGTTCTGTTTACAGCAATTAACTGAACCCAAGCCCTGTCAGCATTTCTGGTAGTGCGGTCTTTCTTTGGTCTTTCCTTTAATAGTCAAAACTTGTTCAAATAGTGTGAAAAATTGAATACATCCCCCTGCTGCAACGGATACCTATGATAAACCCAGGAGCCAAAGCTGCAATGATGCATCTTAATGCAGTCGGGTGGTATCACCAGCTTTCTGTGTGACAGAAAGCAGTGGCTTTGTGGAGATTTTGTGCTAGCAGATTTTTTTTTCCAGGTTTAAACACAGAAATGTTAATAAAAATCCTCGAATCTGCCACTAACTGGTCATCCATCTGGCAGCATTTAACAGAGCTATATTTATTCTCTTGTTAACATAGAGGACACTGGCTCAAAACTTTAACCTTAAATGGTCATATGACTGAGTACACACTTTTTAGTTTTTAAAAGTAAGTGACAACATAAGGGAGCAGGGCAGGCATTGTTTATGTGGCACATGATTGGCACTGCACTCCAGTGCTGGCGCTGAGTAGTGTGAATTAGTGGATGTCCATCCCCATGTACTTTGGCCCCTTTTAGTAAGAGAACTAGAAAAATAAATATATACAATCTGTCTTCCAAATTAAGAGGTTGGAATTCTGAGCTTTACTTGTATTATGAGATTTTATGAACCATTGGACTTTCTACTCAACTGGCATTTCAGAATACAAACTCTGATAATAATCCTGAAGAAAATAGTGGAAAATGAACTTACAAATCATTATAATATCGAGGGTGCAATTTTGTAGTTGTTAACAAACTATATAAAAATTGAGTTTCCTATATGTCAGGGTACTTACATAAATAAATATTATGGAAAAAGTCCTTTTCATTTAAGACTAGCGTCTTATGCAAAGAGACCTTTCTGAGGAACAGCACAAGAGAAGGGACCCCTCAGGACGGAACAGGTACCATTCTGGTAAACCACCCGTATCCCACATACAAGGTATCTTTTGTAGAATTTGAAGGAATTCCAAGGAATTTGAAGCCTGTAAAGGAATTTGAAGTCTGTAGTACGTTGAGGATAAACAGCCTAACAACAAACTACGTGCTGGCTCAGTGCTTCTCCTCTGTCTCCCAGCTGTTTTCTGCTGTTACTTGTTACTTGCGGTTTCTTAGCTGGCTTGTGGAGTGTGGTTTTTGCTATTCTGGTTAAGGATAAGCCTTCAGCAGGGAATTCTCCCTGGGTGCCAGTGAGTGTGGACTTGCAGTTCTCCTGCCCCGCCTCCATCTATAGTTCTGGATTCAGCACTTATTCTGCCCTGTTTTTCCCTCCCTGTTCTCTTCTCCCAGCTTCAATAAGTGTTTACCAAAACCTTCCTGCCGTTCCTTTAGCCCTTCCCTTCCCCACCTGCCCCGATGGACAAGAATTAATTAAGCACATTTGCACTCTGCCCTCCCTCTGTTCTTTTTAATTTTTTTATATAGCAGAGGTTTTATGTTCTTAAAAAAAGGACAGAAAACAGTGATTGCTGCCTCTCCCACCATAGATTAAACCTTTTGTCCCATAGGAGATATAGGAAAGAAGGACCCAGGTGGAGGTTCTTGCCCCTCATGCACAACAGCTAATCTCCTCCTTTAGATGTGCCCCATAATGGCCAACTCTTAGGGATCTTCTACAATCTTTTACAAACAATGCTGTAATTAATAGCCTTGCATATTCACAATATTAGATAGATTAAAAATTTGCTAGTCTAAACTTTGGGTAGATTCTAGAAGGGAATAGTCCTTATATAAACAAGGTTATATAAATTTGATTTTGGAAAGTAGTAAACTAAAATTAGTCACAAATAATTCATTTCCTAAGATTGAAATACCAATTGAAATGTATAGACTGAACTCTATATCAAGGTTAACACACACGCACACACACACGCACATATACAAATACATATATATTCACTGGCTACCTCTTTAACAATAAAAAATATATTTATGTGGGAAATAGCCAGGAATATTATAAAGTAGATGAGTCCTGGAGGAGCATTTGTTCTTTAAGTTGTTTAAATATATTATTAAGGTTTAATAATTAACACTTTCAGATTGAAAGTAAATTTTATGAAAGAGAAAAAGAATTTCAGAAATAGAGAGCCAGGAAATCATCCAAATGCAAACTATGATAATGTTAAAGTTTGAAAATAGGGGGTAAATGTTAGATTATTCAGTAAGTACTGTTGCTTCAACCGTCTAATCATTTACAAAAATGGTTGCTGCACACCTTGCAAAAACATAATTTCAAAATGGATGAAATGTGTAGATAGAAAATGAAAATTGAGAGCTAATCGCCTGATGGTGACTTTATGGGTATTTTTTAAGTTATATTTTTTCCCAACATTTTTGCTGAAAGCTTAAGTAACTGTCAAAATAATTTTTTAAAAATTTAACAGCAATAAACCTCATAAATATAACATAGGAATAATGGAAAAGTTTGGTGTTGATTCTCTTGGAGCTGCACTTAAGAACAATCAAGTTGCCTATATATGTAGGATACATTAAATTTAGTGAGATAATTAATGTGTAAGCACTTTAAATGCTATAAAGCTCTGTATAATTGTCTGTCATTAACTGCACTAGTATATTAATGGGTTAGGTAGAAAAGAACAGAAGGAGCTAGTTCAGCTCAGAAGAGTATTAGACCAATCCAGGTAAATAGAGTGATTTCAATACCACTGTGACATATCAGGGAGATTTATTATATTTGGGCCAGATGCATAAAAGCTATCAGAAGTAATATTGAGTGATTCAGCTAGCATTGTATTCCTACCCCCATGCTGCCTTCGCTTACACTCTATATCCCAATGCTCACTCACTTCCAATGAGACCAAAGTCTGGTGTGCCTGTGTTGTGCCTGGATTTTCAGATAACCTGGGCAAGAACAATCTAATTATATGACAGACCTTGGAGTTCTGGCTGTTAATCCAGACCCAGAGAAGTTCACATAATCATCATCATCAGAGTCATAATAAGCGTTAGGCACATTTCTAAGTTCATAGGTCCTAACTCACTTCTTCCTTATAAAACTTTGGTACAATATTTTTCTCCATTGTATAGATACTATGAATAAATCATGGAAGCGTTATGTAAATTACTCAAGAAAACCACAGCTACTAAGTGACAGGGTCAGGCAGGCTGGCTCTAGAGTGAGGCTCTTTCTGACCGGGCTATTGTCCCCAAGGAGGTTAACTCACTCATTGTAATAGCATACTTTTTTTCTGGCACCTCCCAAGTTGGCTGAACCAACCCCCAGGTATCCTCCAAATTCCACTTTACTTAGACTTAACGTCTTCTCTGCTTGCTTTCCTCCCTCCCCCTTCTCCCTTCCCCATAATCCAACTTTACACTTTATGTTCTTAAATGTTGAACACTGACATTTGGATTTTTTCTTGAATATCTGAGTTCAAAAATGATTTCTCAAAAAGGTTATTTTTCCTGTCTCAAATACTTGGAAGGCTAAAGAAGGAAAATATGAGTAGAGCACCCTTGGAATAGCAAAGCCAAGATTAGCTGGGTCAGGTCTATCATGATCCAAAATTAACTACTAAAATATCTAATGGAAAAATCTATTGTGAGGTTCTGAGAGATCACCTCAGCCCAGACCAATGATTGGTATTATAAAAGTCATCATCTCATTTCTCCATTAAGTTGCATGACCTAGAGCAAAAGCCAATATGTAGCCTGTTGCCCCTTACCAATGTTAAATCTTGTAGATGTGATATTCAGTCACCCACAATAAAAGTGTTCTGCTCCAAGACAAGATGGGAAGATCATTGTATCAGGGTGTAGAAATAATAGTTTTGTAAAATATGTCAATAAATAAGTGAACGGAAATTTAAAGCATAAGACATTTTAGCAATTTTATATTTAGGTCTATTTCAATGTTAATAGTACTCAACTTGAAATGGATTGGCAAGCAGGTAGGAAGAAATAGGCAAAACGAAGTGAAAATTAGTAGATGAGGTATTTAACACTAGTTTTTTGCAACTGATAAACCCTGCCTAAAAGCCTATGTCATTAATATAAAATATATATTGTCTTGAAGTCACTGTTCACATGATTTTAGTTTTAGACATTTTTAAATTAATAATTTAATAGGGTAAATTATTTTATTGCTAATATCTTTAAAATTATCATTAAATGTGAAAACTATGAATTATAAGCCATTTGAAGAGGGCATGCAAATCTTCTCTATGAATTTTAACGTAAAATGTACAGAAATGAGCTTTCAAATTGTGCTACAAAGAGGCTCTAAACTAAAATATAGGCAATTATAAAGGTAAGGTAGAAAAAATTTTCATTTGGAAAACAACCTCTATTGTAAGCATTTTACATTTTAAATACAATTTTAATGGGTTTGTAACACATTCTTACACTTAATTTAAATATGTTAAAGTTAAAACATGTCATAATGGAATAAGGTTTCTAATATTTAAGTAGATGCATATGGAGAACTTATCAATGTAATCTTTTAAGAAACAATTTATAATTTTGTCACTGATATTTTTTAATAACTATAATAAGAATAATATTTGACTTTGGTAATCAAAACCTATCCCCCAGATTTAAACATGGATATATATATTTTGTGTGAATCTTAATCCTCTTTTGTGAAGTCTCCATTTTACATCTTGAATTTTCCCTTATATATTTTCCTTTTGCACACAGCTAATAAAATCACTTCACAAATGGCTGAAATTATGTTAAGCAAGATAATATGCAAACGAAGGTACTCTGTTAAAGCCACAATTCATCTTCTATACAAACAAATAATTTTCCCATACACTGAATCGTGAAAAAAATGTCAAAAAGGGGAGGAATAAATATTACTAATTTCTTAAATTCACAGGAAGAGTGGATGACTTGACTTCCCATGGGCCAGTACCTGCTCTAATAACCTCTCCTTATAATTATGCCTATCAGGTTGAGAAGAGAAACCCGCATTCTTACTGAAGATGAAAAATATGGCTAATTAGCTAATTTCTTAATTGCAAAATGAACATCTTACTTGATGAAAATAAGTCATTTCAAGTAAAGTAATTCATTTAAAGACTAAAAAGTATGCATGGAAAAACTCAGAGGAACAATTAATATATGATATTTTATTTCTATTTGCACATGCCTCCATATTAGAAGTGATTCTTAAGGAAATCTTGGTTCAAAGGAATCTATCGACATGGAGAGTTTGTGAACAAGAACTGTGTCATTGATTTTGGGAGGGAAAAATCCCAGCATACTTTGACTGTCTTTTTTCTACTTTTGCCTGTGGATTATTTTCCTAAGTCCCCTCTCCTTCACCACTCCTATAAATCATAAAGAAGCTTTTCCAGCGTTATCCACAAGTACCTTTCTCATCAGCATGCTTCTCTGCAGAATCACCATCCTAACCCAAGTGCAAATCACCACCATCTAGGTTACCCCAAAGGTTTTTCTAACTGTTCCATCTTCATACACGCTTGTCTACCCCTCCTTCAATCTTTCTTCACACTGCAGCCAAAGCAGTCTTTTCAAAATGCAAATCTGATAGTGTCTTCCTTCTTTTTTCCACATGCCACACTTAAAGACCTGCCTAGCACGGTGACTGCACTTGTCAAAAGATCAATTCCCGTTCAGCACTCATACTGCTCTGAACCCAAGCCTTGAAAATGCATGTCAGATTGATAGAACTAACTTACAGGAATGAACCAGTGTTGCAAAAGAATCTGAGTGGAGACGAACATTTAGTTGGCTCTAGGTAAGATGGAATCATATTGACAGAAATTTTAAAAATAGAAAGCGATTATTCAAAATGGACTCAAATAATGTATGTTTCCTGGAGTTCACAACTTGGTTGTGAACACTAAATATACCATTTTCCTTAAATAAGCCTCCAGACATGACCACTCCACCAACATCAACAATATCCCTTCTGCATATTACAAGGATCCCTCATACAAATGATAATTCTTTCACTGCCTTTGGAAAATGGAGCAAATAAAGTTCTCACCAGTTACTGCATCCATCTCAAAGTCCTGAATCACTGAGAGTCTTTTATAAGTTGACCATACTAACTTGATATTCTGTAATTTAGGAAGCAAACTGTAATTTTAACTATGACTTACAAGGCTTAAATAAAATTATAGAAAAATAAGTGAGGAAAATAAAAAATGCATATATAAAAAATATAAATATAGAACCATATATAGATTATGTTTAACATGTATACATATATAAATTATGATATATGTTTATATTTAATATATATTTAATTTTTATATTTATTCACTATACACGTGATAGAGGAAGGAAAATCATAAAGGTAGATCCTTCAGTCCTTGTTTCTGCAAATGATCATGAGGCCATTATTGGGTATCATTTCCTTCCTCTACTACCCATTTTATATTTCCTTCTCATTCAGGGAATTCTTTCATTGGGATTCTTGACCTAGTAAGGATAATCAAACCTTCATTCTTAAGAGATCTGAATACTTGGTGATGCTATTTTACTATCAACTTCCAATAACTCGTAGTACTGGTAATATTATTGTAATGGTAACCATATGGTAATGTTAGGAGGTGTCTCAGGGATCCACTGGCTCTTATCAGTATTCTTCTTTGCCCTCGTTATGAGGGAGTGATGCTCTTTCTCCTTAATAGTGAGAATCAAATACTCCAGGTAGCATAGTACTCCCCTTTGCTGACTGTCCTATCAGTGACACAAGGAGAGTGAAGTGACCAGGCACAGCTTTGACTTCCAAGTTAATGGAAGGGATGTGGTATTCTTGGTGGAATCAGAATCTAGCAACATATTTTGTTTTATTTACATTAACATAATTTTACTTGATCCTGCTTTTCTGGGTTTTCCTCTGTTCTATCTATTCTCCATTCTTCCATAAAAATAAATGTTTCAAAAAAGAATAATAAAAGTATTTAACATTGACTGGCACTGACTATGTGCTAGGCACTTTTCTAAGCATCAAATACTAACTCATTTCAGCCTCCAAATGAATCTACACAATAGGTATTATTACTACCTTAAATTTAAAATTAGGGAGCAAACAGAAGCATACAGAGGTGGCTACCTGCTGTAAATTAATAAATCCTAGGGGTAAGGCCGAGACTGGAATCCAGGCAGAATCATAATGCCATGCTTTGAGTTTAATCATAAAAATGTCTCAGATTCGATTGTTCAAAGTGCCCTCTCTCTTTCTGGATAACATCCAAACACCTTAGAATACCTTACAAAGATGCTTCTCCAATAATGTATATCAGATCTTCCACATACTGCACTACAGACATACTGAAATATTTTTATGTTCATGAAGATTCCAAGCGTCCTGGTTGATTATGCATGTTTACATAGCTACTCCTTCTTCCTAGGACTAATTCCTTTATATCTCAGCTTAAATGGCTTACTTGAAGAGGTAACCAGACTCAGTATATTATGTAAACTATAAATTATTAAAACACCTTATGTATCTCCTATTATAGCACTCACCAAGCTCTATTATAATTGTTTGTCTCTCCATAAGGCTGTATGGTTTGTGAATGTAGGTACCATATATGTCATATTTTATTCCCACAACTTAGAAGAAGCCTTGGCACATAGTATGTAATAAATAGGCATTAATTAAATAAATCAGTGAATGAATGGATGAATGGATAAATGGAAAAATTAATCAAATTTATTTACTATTGCATTATATATAAAATACTGTATATTATAAAATACTATAGATAATATACAACATATTTTATATTATACTTTTGCAAATATACATACAGTGACATTTGTAAGTGTCACTTGTTTACAGCTGTAAATATATCAGAAGTTATAAAGTAAGCAAAAGTCAGGGGTGACATGGTTAATGAGAAATCCTAGTTTTAAATGCTACTAACATACATTTTGATATTTTGTTTTATGAATATTTATGAGCCTGTATGTATGTAGAACTGTGCTAGGTATCATGATGGATGGAAAGTATAAATCACACTCTTTATTTTTTAAGGATTTGCCTGGGAGGCCATGATTTAATGAAAATACAAAATATAGAGTAGCGTGAATTTTATCTAATAAGGGTTAGAGAAGATTAATGCAGGTAAACTTCTGACAACTGAAAGAAGGACTTGCAGCAAGCATGAAAGCCTTCACAGAGAGATGAATTTGGGTGGAACTGGAGAGTGGTAAGAATGCATATAGGTAATGAGAAAGCAGTAAGACAAACAAGTATGGGAAACATGTAATCTATCAAGGCCTGTAAATATTCTGCAGAAGAGGGAATATTTTTAGACGAGGAATAAACACAGGTACACATGACATAGACTGGACAGAAAAAGGAAGTGTAGTCTGTGTGGTGATGGAGTCATGCAGTAGCCACGCAAAATCTTTCTTACTTTCTCGCCACAAAGAACACTGAAGCATCCTCCAATAAATTGGACCAATCAAATTATTCCACCTTGCAATATATTTGTCATCATTAATTAGAAACAGCCACAAAGTCAGTTAAAAGAGCCAGCTAAAATAACGTCTTTTTTTACTAAAGAATCATGGCTGCTTTTGACCTTTCTCTCACAAACAAGCACAAGAGGGCTTATTGAATCAGTTCTTCCAAATCTTTATGATAATGTTACAGAACCCAGTGGGCTCACCTCCTGGTGATTTAAGTAAGACTCTACACTGGTGGAAGTTGTCTCACAAAGTCAAGTATATTTGCAGCAAATAGGAAGCCATGAGGAATCATTTCCAAAGTCATGGTGTCCCTGAGCAAAGGGAAGCAGGAACCTTTATTTTGGTTGGGAAATGAATATTCTAAAGGGAGCGGTGGGTATTTTCCTGCACAGACTCAGCTGGAGAACAAGCTTCCACATAATGAGGCCTAAGCTCCTCCTTGAGAGATCTTTGCGTTAAAAACAAGGCAAAAGGTCATGGATATAGCTCTTGTGGTGAGGCTTGGTCAGTTTCAGGATGGTTAGTGGTTACATCAACCTTGAGTTTTTCACTTGGTCAGTTTCAGGATGGTGGTGGTGACATCTCCTTAACATACAAAAAGAAAAGAAACAACTTGGAAAAACAGTTAATTGTTTCCAAACCCACCTCTGACTTTCTCAGGGCACTAGTCGGTGACAAATCCCCCATTTAGTTTTATCCTGCTCCTCATTCTTGAGGGGCACAGGTCGAAGGTCTGTCTTCTGTAACTGCTTCCTGCTGAGCATGGACATTGTCATAGGGGCCAGTAGAGGAGCAGAATTTCCAGCCAATCTCAAATAGTTTTCTGGGTCACCAGAGGCATAGCCCTGAGTTGTTTGCAACAATGATCTGTAATTTTATAGCCTCAATGTGTTCAAGATCTGGGCATACTTGCCCTTTGCCTTCTAGATTCCATCAGCTCTTTATAGTCTAGATACTGGGCTGCCCATTTCTCTGATGGACTTAGTCCTGCTGCCCAGGAACATGCAACCTCCTTGGAAGCATACCGTGCCTAAATGGTATGGGATTGGTTAGGAACCAAGGCAGAACCTGGTGTGGATAGTGGTCATTATCTGCATGATGCCACCAAAACAAGCGTTTCAAATCAGAGAGTGGTTTGCAGGAAAACTGGGAGTCATCAGTTGTCTGTGATGATCTCTCTTGATGTTCAAGGTGTGAGTGCCTTTTTTTACCCATCTCGGGTGGATCCAAGAAGTGACTCCTAATTTTAGGGAAGAGTGTGTGGCTAGTAACACCAAGTGAGGCCCTACCCAAATAGGATTTAGCTGATCTTGGGATAAACTGCTTTTCCAAGTTTTAAAATAGACTAAATCTCCTGGTTCTTATGGGTGGAGTTTGATCTCTGTAGGCAAGGGAAGACAGAAATTTCCATACTTATTGAGTGCCTCTACCATCTGCTTCAGATTGATTATGTATTTGCTTGCCATGGAAAGCTCTGGGTCTGGCTTTGTGAGCAAATTTGAGTCTATAGAGAACAGCCTCCCATAGGTCATTTCAAAGGGGCTAAGCTTCAGTTTGCCTTTTGGAGCTGCCCTTATCTGAGTGAGGGCTATTGGCAGTAGCTTTAGACAATTTTCCTGTGTCTTTTGGCACAATTTAGCCAGGGTTTTCTTTAAAGTTTGGTTTGCCCACTCAGTTTTTCCAGATGATTGTGATCTCCAGGAGGCATGTAGCCTCCATTTAATTTTGAAAACTCTGGCTACTTCAGAGGTTATTTTTGATACAAAAGCTGGCCCATTGTCACTCTGAATTGTTCTAGGCAACCCAAAACAGAGAATTATTTCTTTTAACAATACTTTTGTTACTTCATTTTCCCTTTCTGACCTACAAGGAAAGGCTTCAATCCATCCAGTAAATGTCTCCACAAACACCAAGAGGTATTTGTACCCTCCGGAGGCTGTGGGCATAATAGTAAAATCAACTTGCCAGTCTCCCCCAGATAGAGTTCCCTGAATTTGAGTTTCTTTGGCCAGGGGAGGTACAGCTGGTCTGGTTTGTACATTACTCTTTTGGCAATAAACACATTGTCCAGTTATTTTTTCGATAAGTTCTTTGATACCTGGGGTGCTTACAACCTTCATCAGCCATAGGTATAAGGTCTCTTTTCCATAATAGGTAGCATCATGAGCACTCTTAAGGAGCACCCAAGCTGTTTATTTGGGGACCCAAATCTTCCATCTTGGGTTTATCATCCAGCCCTTAACTATTGGGGACCACTGATAACCCTGTGTCGTGGCTTTCCTTTCTTCACCAGTGGAATGCACTGGTGTAAACTCATAGAAGGGTAGCCTGGGAATTAATGACAATTGAAGAAGCTCTCCTGATATAGCGCCCCTTTTTCCAGCTGCATCTGTGAAGTTATTCCCTTTTATGGCCTTTGATTCCCCACTTTGATGGCCTCCACAGTTACTTCCTTGGGGCCCTGTACTGCTTCCATCAGTTTAAAGATCTCTGCCTCATGTTTAATTTCTTTACTGCTGCTATTAAAGAGTCCTTTTTCTTTTCAAATGGCTCCATGAGCATGAATGACAGAGAAAGCACATTTAGAGCCTGTATATATTGTTATTTTTTCTTTTCTCAATTCCAAAGCTCTAGTTAATGCAATTATTTCAGCCTTTTGGGCTGAGTTGCCTGGTGTCAGCCCCTTGGACTCTATGGTTGCAAGCAGAGACACTACTGCATAACCCACTCTTGTTTGTCCATTATTCATGAAGCTGCTCTCATCTACAAACCATCCTTCCTCTGCATTAGGCAATGGTTATCTCTGGAGATCTCTGCAGCTAGAGTCAATCTGATAATAGGCCCATTGGAATCAGGGAGCTGGGTTTAAGGTATGACAGGGCTTTGAGGAAATCTGAGGGGAATCTAGCAGCATAGCTTGATATTGTAGTATTGTATTCTGGGATAGCCATAGATGTCCTTTATTCTCTAGTAGGCTAGAGACTTGATGGGGGTGTACACTGTCACAGGTTGGCCCATAGTCAGTTTTCATTCTTTCTTGATTAAGAGGCAGGTGGCAGCTACAGCTCTCAAACATGGGGGCCATCCTTTTGCCACAGTGTCTAACTGTTTTGAGAAATAGGCTACCATTTTTAAGGGGTCCCAACATTTGGGTTAGCACTCCCAGCGCTGTTCCCTGTCTTTCATAAACATATATGTCAAATTCTTTGCTCAGGTCTGGTAAGGCCAGTGTAGATGCTTCCATTACTCTGTTTTAATTTTAGTTCCCTTAAATCTCACCCTAGCATTTCCCCAAAGATAGTGGGGTAGTTTTTGAACCCTTGGGATAAGACAGTCCAGCAATACTGTAGCTTCTGGTGGGAGTCTGGGTCCTCTAATTCAGAGGCAAATACCTCCTGGGACTCGGGAGCTAATGGGATGCAGAAAAAAGCATCTTTTAAATCCAGGACTGCATAGAACCTGCTGTCCCCAGGGAGGTTAACTAGCACAGTGTATGGATTAGGCACTACGGGATGTATGCCTTGGACAGCCTCATTGACAGCCCTAAGGTCCTGAACAAATCTATATCCCCTTGTTCCTGGTTTTTTAATGGGTAAAATGGGAGTGTTCCATGGGGATCTACATGACCTGATCAATCCCTGTTCTAAAAGCCTATTAATTACAAGAAGGATTCCTCTTATGGCTTCTGGCTCCAAAGGGTATTGTTTTACCAGGGGCCAGTGATCCACCTGCTTCAACTTTACCTTTACTTGTGTGGCACTGGCTGCTCACCCAACCTGTCCTTGTGACCATACTTCTGAGTTAACTCAGCTTAAAATATTTAAGGGAACCTCTTCCTTCTCAGATGCTGATGTATCCTGTGACAGGGCCATAACCCCAACTCCCTGAATTTTGGGGACTTGGATCACTATTTTATCTTGTTCCCAGCTTATTGAGGCCCCTAACTTATATAGTGTATCCCTCCCTAGAAGGAGAACAGGGCATTCTGGTATATACAGAAATGAATGCTTCAGCAATCTCAATCCCACTTCACAAGTCAAGAGCTCCAGAAACCATTTGGTCTCTCCTTTTCCTGATACACTTTGATGTCACACTTTCTTTTTGAAAGGTTTCCCTTTTGGGTATTCAGCACTGAGAATATAGCTCCAGTATCAAGCAAGAATTCAACATGCTCTCCTCCCACTATTATGTCACCCGGGGCTCCTCAGGGCAGATGAGGATTTGGTTGCCCGGAGCCAACTGAAGAGCCCCACAGCTCCATCACATCTCGTCTATAGTCAAGGGAAGTTGCCACAGCTTGGTCTGGTTCAATCCCTTCCCTCTACGGGATAGTTTGAACAAGCCTGCCACCAGTGCCCTTCCTGTTTGCAGTATGCACACTGGTTAGCCCCCAGCTTTGTTAATGGCTTTCTGTCCCTTGGTGGGGGCAGGGGCTACTCACCCATGGTGTCTTCTTTCTCTCCCTTGGTTACCTTGAGTAGACTGGAGGGCCAAAACCAACATGGTGGCTTGCCTTTTCATCTTTTTGTCTTCCTTTTCATCCTCAGCTTCATCCCAGTTATTGTACACCTTCTACTAGTTGTCCAGGATTAGTATCAGGACTTATAGCCAACTTTTAGAGTTTTCTACAACTGTTTGGAGCACTTTGAGATGTGAAATAGGTATTAAGAACCACTGTACTGCCTTGGGCCTCGGGGTCCCAATTTGTCTATCACCTGAGGCAGTCTGCAGCCTCTGGAAAAAAGTGGAGGGGTTTTCCTCAGGGCCTTGTTGGGTCTCTCTCAATTTAGACAAGTTTATGGGTGGCTGGCTTACTATTTTCATGGCTTTCAAAAGCAAAGCCCCAAAATATCCTAGCTTTTCTCGGTCCTCAGGATCATTGGGATTCCACCCAGGGTCAGTCCCTGGTACAGCCTGGTAATTAGGCTTATGAATGGCTGATCTTCAGTCATATTCATTACCTGCTTGTTCCCTAGCTTTTAACAGAATTTAGATGACTTTTCCTCAGCTGTGTGGAGGGTAATTAACAGGCCTTGAATATCTACCCAGGTTGGATTATGAGTGGAGAATATTCCCTTTATCAGGTTTACCCCTAGACCAGCTGGTGAGCCCCAAGCTGGAGTATCTGAGTGAGGTGGACTCTGAAGTAGGCTTTCCTTAGTCCCATGGTTCTCGATTTGGAGGATCAGGTCCTCCTTGTCAGAAAGATCTTGTAATACAGCAAATATTTTTGAAGTCTTAGATTCAACTTTTAACCCTTCATTTAGACATAGTGCCATGAATCTCTGGACATACAGGATTTCTTCCCATTTCCTGGTTCTTTTGCAAAATAGATCTAATTGTAGTATGGTTCTAACATTTAGGGTCCCATTTTCTGGCCATTTTTCTGCATCCTCCAGTGAATATTGCAACCAGGCTATGTTACATAAAAAGATCCTCTGCTCTCGGGTCAATGGGGAATACACAAAGACCTTCCAATTCTAGAGGATGCAGCCCAATGAGCTCTCCTCCAGGATGGAGCTTGCTCTCCCCATATTCTAGTGCCATCTTTTGTGGTCTGTTTCCAACCCCTCAGGAGCTACTTGTAATGGTTAGTGGTGACACAGATGCCACAAGGTTGTGCCCAGAGAAGGTCCAGCACCATAATAGCCTGAAACTAGATCTAGGCCATATAATTCTTAAGACCTAAGCCCATAAATTCTTAAAGGGAAAATAAAATGGGTTGACACTGGGTTTCACCACTGATAGGGAAGGCAAAGAAAAAAAAAAAAAAAAAAGACCTAGGAGTCCAGAAAAGCCAGACTGTGGAAAAACAAGATTGATGTCAAATGTCCTTGACAAAAATGTTATGTCGAGCATCCTCAACAAAAGCATACAAACAATCAAAAAAAAAACAGGCTCAGCAACTCCAGAGGGGTTTAACCCCATCCAAGGGGACCCCTCCCTGATTACAGGCACAACATAAAGACAGATTCAGTGACCTCAGGGGGCTTTGAACCCCCACCTCATCACTCCAGATGAGATTCAATCTCCAGATGGGATTTGACCCCTGATTAGTCACCAGGCATTGCTCCCATTTCACCAGAACAAAGCATCGGCCCTTCCAGAGTGGCCAGGTCATGCAACCCTTTCAAACAGAGGAGACTCTCACTCCCCTGAGCCAGGCTACCTCTGGGTGGGGACTCAAACCCTGAAGCCAGTCTCCAACAGACAGGCTTTGTGAGACAGCTTAAGGAAATAACTCTTATAGTCATGCTGTGGGGTTGGTGCCACTCACCTCCACTGAGAGCTCCTCTGAGCAAAGCACTCAGTGCAGCTGCTGGGTCTCCCGATGGGGCAGTGATGAAGGGGTATATCCCATTGGGGTCACCAATTCTGTCACTGAACCAAGTGGGCTCACCTCCTGGTGGGTTAAAGAAGACCCTACACCAGTGGAAGTTGTCTCACAAAGTAAAGTGTATTTGTAGCAAATAGGAGGCCATGAGGAATCATTTCTAAAGTCATGGCATCCCCAAACGAAGGGAAGCAGGAACTTTTATTTTGGTTGGGAAATGAATATTCAAAAGGGAGCAGTGGGCTCAGTTGGAGAACACGTTTCCACATAATGAACACTGAGCTCCTCCCGGAGAGATCTTTGCATTAAAAATAAGGCGAAAGTCATGGGTCATGGGCATAACTCTTGTGGTGAAGCTTGGTCAGTTTCAGGATGGTTGATGGTTACATTTCCTTAACATACAAAAGGAAAAGAAACACTTGGAAAAACAGTTAATGGTTTCTAAACCCAACTTTGAGTTTCTTGGGGCATTAGTCAGTGACAATACCCTTGTACTAAAAGGGATAATTAATTAGTATGTCCATAAATAAATAAATTATGGACATCACTTAACCTAGGCCAATTTTCATGTGCATGAGAATTAATTAATTAAGCCATTGGCCCTTTCTAATTTAGGAAAATCCAGAGCAGCTCTTCACTAGAATCGCAGCTTTGACCAGCCGTCCTTTGGTAAAACTGGCCTCTGTCCTCTGGTAAACTCTAGAGTCTTCTTATGGGCTTGTAAAATGAAATAATGATGAATTGTCTGGAGGCTTTTAGTAAGAGTTATCCATTTTTACATCCGTTGCAAGCATAGACCAGCCAATTCAGTTTATGCTCTCTCTTCTTTTCAGAAGACTCTCCTTTCTAGAAGTTGTTTAAATTAAATGATACATGTGTAAGGAGTTGAGACATCTTCTTGAGTGAAACTATTCTCTTTCCCCTTTAGTGAATAATAAGCTTCTTAGGGATCTTTCTTTAATAAGTAAAATTTAAATGATGCATAATTATAGAATTAAAACTAAAAATATTTTTGATCATTTGGTCAATTACACCTAAACTTTTCCAGGTAAATTTTTGCCTTTCTTGGAAAAAGTACATTTTCATATTTTAACATCATTCTTGATATTTGCTAGAAAGAATAATTTCAAATCCAAGTCTTTGTTAGCTTTTGTATGCATCTCAAAAATCACATGATTTGAATCATGTGATTCAAAATAAAATAAAATGCAAAACACTTTATGTTTTTTATGTAGCAACTAATCATGATCCTGCTGGCTACCCCAAATACATATTCTCAAACAAAAATAAATAAAGTTAGGTAAGTTTACTGGCCTTACTTTCCTACCGAGAAGATTCCCACAGCTGGATTCCTAATGCGAAATGCAAATTCAACACGCTTAGTGGCTTTTAATTCAAGACGGAGAACTAAATTCATGCCTCAACTCCTTTTGCTGACCGAATTTAATTTTCTGTAAAGGAATACAGAGGCAAGTAACTAATAGGAGCAAGAAGCAGCAGAAGTGAGCAATAATGGACAAGAGCTTTCTGTGTGTTTCCAGGAAAGAGCAGGCAGATGAAAGAACGTTAACAAACGGCACAGAAAGGAGAGAGCTCCAAGCTACAGCTGAGATGGAAAACACTCCATAATATAGGAAGAAATCAAGAAACAAATTATAAAGTTTAGTGGGAGGTGGAAAACAAGCTATATAGATGAATGGGAAAACTCAATATTATCATCATAAACATTTCCTTATGTTTAGTTTATAATGGTAAAAATATTCCATTCATTATCCCAAATTTGATCACCTTTGGAATTTGACTATAGGAGAACCAGGTAAAGCTAACCATAAAAATTTTGATTGAAAAGAATAATAATGGTGAACTTGCACTGGCCAATATCAAACCACAATATTTGAATCAGTTTGATGCTGTCTCAGAAATGGTCAGATCAATCACTGGAACAATATGAAGCAAGAATCATTTGCAAGTATGTAAAGTGCTATAATATATGCTAAAAGTGCTATTTCATTTCATTGGCAGATTCAATCACAAAATTCTAAATATATCTAACTATGTCCATATATGCTTATACCTTTCTTAATGACTGTAGATATTATGACTTCATTTTGTTGACTTGAACTGCCTGTTTCTGAAAGGGGTTTATTGAATACGCCCATTGAGATTAGCTATTGTCCTTTTTTATCTAAAGTTTCATCATTATGGCTATATGTTATCAATTTAGGGTGCATAAAGGTTTTTGCTGTCAATCTTGTTGGATTCTACCTTTAATCTTATTAAAATGCCATTATAATTTTAGTCTAATACTATTATGTGCAATTTTCTTTTTTAGATTAATATTGTGGATCCTCCTTTTGTGGTTGTTGAAATTTGCCTAAAATATCCTTGTTCACTGCTTTTATGAAAATTCCCCTGGCCATTTTTCTTTCTTCTGTTTGTATATTTTAGGGGAAAATGAGAAATTTCATTCATTCAAACATTATGAGTCTTCTATTTTTAGAATTCTTACTTAACAGTTGCTTTAAATTTCCTAGCTAAATCATCTGCAATTATTTAGACCTAATTATATGTTTTTGTACTTTACTTGGCTTCTACCATTTCTTATATCCATGTCTTCTGTTTTCTTAGATTTAAGTAATTTTGTTTCAGAAAAGATATATGATATATGTACTTTATGAGTCCTCACTTGTCAAGAATATTTTTATTTTGCCTAATTCTTGATCAAAAGTTTGGCCAACTATGAGATGCTGTTAAATTATTTATTTTTAGAATTTGAAGATAATGATCCATTGTTTTCAGGATCATGAATTTCAGATAAATAGACTGAAAATAGCCACAAGCTAATTCCTTTGTAAATATATTCCTCCTTCTCCCTAAGTTGTAGGACACCTAGTAGTTCTTATTTGTCTTTAGAGTTCAATATTTCTTTTGTACATATTAATGTGTTTGTCTCACATTAATGATACTAACTTTGGAAGACACTGGTCTCTTTCCATGATTTTTTTATAAGTTTTGACATATTTTCTTCAATTATGCTTGTGTATTTGTGCATGTATGTCATCTCTTATATCTCCCTTTGGATTCCCTAATAACTAATAAATGGATATGGATATTGGAAACATCGGATCAGTTGTTAACCTCTCAAATTTTCTTTCATAATTTTCATATTTTTGTTATATTGAACTATGTTATAGGAGAAGTCCTCAGCTTTTTCATATGATTAATACGGCAACTATTTTTTTGCTGTTATAGTTGTCAATCCCTATTCTAAATATATTAATTCAAAGAGAGGTCTCCCTTCTCTCTCTGTCCCTAACTCTGGTCTCTCTTTCTCACTACTAGTTCTTTTGTTTCAAATATACAGAATCCCTTGTTTTTTTCTTAAGACTAATAATCCAAAACTGATTATTTTCTTTAAAAAATATTTTTTCTCTTTCTTGCTTTTTGGCTTGATGTTAGTTCCTCTTCAGTTAGCAGTCCCAATACTGTTGGTGATCATTAGAAGCTTTGCAATTCTTATTTCTTGGATACACATATGCACACATCCATGGAACTGGGTTAAGACTTTTCATGGGTAAAATAGTCACAGGATTGCTGAGGCTAATTATGGTGATCATGGTGAAGGCGGATTCAAGCTGTTCTAAATCTGTGGGGATAGGAAAGCCTGCCTTCTTTTTTAAAAAGGCTTCATATCAATTTTTAACAATCTTTGTGTTTCTATCATAAAATAAGACACCCAGACAAAAAAAGTGCACAAACCAAATAGTACAGCTGGCTGAGTTACCACCTCATGAATATGCAGGTTAAGAAATAGAACACTGCCAGCAGCCCAGAAGTTCTCCCTTTGGCCCTTCTCTAAAACTCACTCCACTCTATCCAATCCAAGGTAATTACTATCTTGACATTACATTAATTAATATATATATGAATATTTATTAATTTATACTAATTTCAAAGAACCAACTTTAATGATGGCCCAGAGGGTAGCAGTGTCCAGGGTGGGGAGCCCAAGAATGGAATCGGGTGTTTGGGTTGCTGCAGCCTTGGTTGTTAGCAGACGTTGGACTGGGGCTCTGGGTGCCGCGTCAGAAGCCCGCGTTACTGCGGGTCTCTGGAAGGCTATAGGTTCTCTGCCTGCGCACAAGCAGTTCACTTCTCGGTTCTGGCTTCTTGCAGTCGCTCCAGGGCACGGGGTTTGAGCCAGAGCGCGGTCCTGCACTTGGTGGGGCCTCTGGGGCGAGGTGCAGCGGAACTGACTCTGATTGGTGGGTTGGGGGGGGTCAAGGAGTCCACAAGCACTGGGGATTGTGTTGCAGAAGGTGTGAGCCAAACTCCTTACAACTAGTTTGGGAAGAGGGACCTTTGTCACTCAGGTGCACAGGTGTCTCTCATCCCAAATTAAAAAAAAAAAAAAATGCATCCCTAAACATCTAAACAACGTCATTTAGGTTTGTTTTTGAAATTAATATAAATGAAATCATGCAGTGTACATCATTGTATGTCTGCCATCTATCACTCAATATTATGTTTCTGAGATTCATCCATGTTATTCCATGTTGTATCATTTACTTATTTTCATTGCTGCATAATAATCCATTTTACGAATATACCACAGAGTACTTTTCCATTAATTCTACTGTTCGTGGTCATCTGGGTTGTTTCCAGTTTTTGGCAGTAATGAATTATGCTGATATAAACATTACTACATATGTCTCCAGAGAAAAATGTATATCCATTCATGAAGCTAGAAATCACCTGCAGGTATTGACATGTTTTTCCTCTCATCTATAGGGCCGGCAATTGAATTTTCTGATCGATTATCCTCATTATAGAAAGAGAAAATTTTCTAGATTTTATCTGGGGTCAAAAGTCATAAGCTGCGAGAACAGGAGGGAATTTTCCCTGATTATTTAATAATTACCCTCCTGGCTGCTCCATGGCCTTCCCTTACTCTCAGCTTCTTCTGAAGCAGAAAAACTGGGCCGGGATATTATGTTGTGAAAATTAATAGTGATGTGCATGCTGTATGGGATGGCAGTTTAATCAGCTGTTAACTTAATAGCATTTCTTTTATACCAAAAAATTTCCCAAATGTCCTCATTTTTCAACAGCATCTTTCCAAGTGTTGCAATGATGCTATGAGTTTACTTTTGTTTCAGTAATCATTTATTAGACAAAAGAAGAAGTAAATAAATTGACTCTTACACAGTCATTTTGAAGCAGAATTAAGGAGTTTAAAAGTGAAGAAACAAGGGAAGGAAAGCAATAATAGCAGCAGCAACAACAAGAGCAATGGAAATTTTCTTGAACTGCTAAATATCTGTATAATCTAAAGGGCTCACTGAGTTGAGGTAAAAATTAATGATATCATATGCCCTCCTAGAAATATTCAGAATGAGGGATATGGTTGAATGGCTCAGCATCTGTTCCACCCTCCTCCCAGTGTCCATCTGTACTAAAGAGGCAAGCCAACTAAAAATGTGTTTTTCCAGACAATCTTACAGCTAGGATTTTGGATGTAATTTAAGGAGGAGGCTTTGCCTCTTCTGCTTCTGATGTTTCTCTTCCCTAGCATAGTTCAGGAAGTACTGAGTTTTCCTGGGTGTCAAAAGTAAGGCACAGGGGCTGGCCCAGTGTCATAGTGGTTAAGTTCATGCACTCCACTTCAGTGGCCCGGGATTCACAGGTTTGAATCCCAGGCATGGACCTACACATCACTCATCAAATCATGCTGTGGCGGTGTCCCATATAAAGAAGAGGAAGATGGACACAGATGTTAGCCCAGGGCCAATCTTTCTCAGATAAAAAGAGGAGGCTTGTCAATGGATGTTAGCTCAGGGCTAATCTTCCTCACCAATAAATAAATAAAGTAAAGCACAAACATTCTCCCTAGGTATAAATAGTGGTTCAGCCACTTATGATAGTAGCAGATCCCCAATGTCTGGATCATGGATAATATTGTGTGTTCTGGGGTCAAATTTCCGGAAGTAGCTTCCTTATTTCTCATCTTTGTGATTGTAGAGAGGTAACAACATCCTTGTTAGGCCAGATTGGCAATGTTAATCTGAAAGCCATTCCTCAACTTTCCTTTTACAGCATATTGTTCCACCTCTTCTAAAGATTGTATATAAACTAACATTCTGCATTAAATCACTTTCTGCTTTAAAACACTAGGGTTGTTTCTGCTTTCTCCAACTTCACCTTAATTCAAAAATTATTTGATATGAGAAATGGTTGCAGACAACAAACCCTCAACAATAAAGTCCATGATTAGCTATCTCATCTGATAGGGTTTATAGGCAGTGAGGATTTGTTCCAGGAAGAAAATAAAGTTACTACAAAAAATTTAAGAAGAATAGTCACGGCCTGGTGGCATAGTGGTTAAGTTTGCAAGTTCTGCTTTGGCGGTCCAGGGTTAGAGGGTTCGGATCCTGGATGCAAAGCTATGCACTGCTTATCAGGCCATGCTGTGGCAGTCATCCCACATATAAAGTAGAGGAAGATGGCCATGGATGTTATCCCAGGGCCAATCTTCCTCAGCAAAAAAGAGGAGGATTGGCAACAGAGGTTAGCTCAGGGTTAATCTTCCTCACCAAAAAAAAAAAAAAAGAAGAAGAAAAGAAAAAAACATTAGGAAGAATAAATATAACCATTTAGGAATACAGAAATGTTGAAGTGGATTTAACTTATGTGATTTATTCACTCAATTTGTCATGGCAGGTAAAGAGAAAAGAATCATTTGCCATGGTAGGTAAAGAGAAAAGAATCATTTAAAATATTTCCTCTAATGACCTAGAATAAAATGCCTATTGAAAGTCAGGCAACAAGAATGAGGAACATATGGATAGAAGAGTGGATTAGTTATACCAATGTATGCAGTAAAGCTTAAATAAAATTACAATATCATAACTTGGATCCATGTATGATTACAGGACCAGGGAGCTTTTATAACTTCCTTAAAACAACCTCTTTTATCATTTATCTTAGGACTGATGTGCCCTAAAACAGAGAAACCTAAAGCATACAGGTTGTTGAATTATTATGATGAATATACAGCGATTTTAGATATCCTATGTAAAAGTTAAGGCATTAGTTGGGAATGAATGAGAATCTAAATATTGGAATAGTGATGCTTGGTAACGTTTATATGATTTTAAGTGCTTGAATCCAAAACTCCAAGAAGCTTTTCATCTGCAGAAATAGTCCCTCCTCTGCTATATGAGGAAGTTTACCCTGCCTTTGTTAGAGATAATGATAAAATCTGAGGAAGGGGGTCCCTATTTCCTCTTATGCCCTATCCCTACCACCTTTTCTTGTGATCAGACCTATAAAATCATATCAGATAACTCATTAATTAAATACAATGTTTAACCAAGGAAAAGAATTTCTACAGGCTAAAAGGATTATATTATTTTTATGAATTTTATCAGGAGTATCCAAAGGAACATATACGCAAAATGAGTCTCAAACGTGCTAGAGTAGAGCTGAAGAAACAAAATTTTGAACCAGGACAAATTTGTTGACATGGTACATTTTTCAGAGATACTGCATTTTGTTGTGCCACCTCAACCAGCTGGGAATGATTCTGGGAAAGTACAACCTAGATTTAACAGTGGCCAATGCTAAAAGAAGTTGAGATGCCAGGAATCAAAGTCTAATGTTGAGGAAGGAATCCAAAACCTTAAGAGGACAGGGAAGTTGGCTTGGTTTATCCTTTGGACCTATGAACTCAGTCTCAACCATAAAAGAACCATAAAAGAGCCTGGAGGACAATTTATTCATGAAGCCTTGTCAGCTGGGGATGAAATGGAAGATTATTAAACTGAAACAGGCTTTCCTTTTTCTCCAGGGAGGATGTGATCCTAGCGTTTTAGAGATCAAGGGCAAGGACTTTACCAGTTATCATACAAGGCATCAGGTCCTTTGGGTCAGACTGATTTGATCCGAGCAATCACTGGTGGTTGTTAACTGATCTTTGTGCTCCTAGGGTAGAAAACATGGAAAGATCTCAAGGTCTACTTTCAATTCTATAATTGGAAACAACAACTGC
The DNA here is from genome assembly GCA_031878705.1 of Tapirus indicus. Taxonomy (NCBI): domain Eukaryota; kingdom Metazoa; phylum Chordata; class Mammalia; order Perissodactyla; family Tapiridae; genus Tapirus; species Tapirus indicus. The sequence continues at coordinate 65,422,131 of CM062923.1, forward strand.
TACTACAACAATAACAACAGCAATAACAAACTAGGCAATAAGATCCTAATCTGATTGGGGAAGAGACACATTCATGATCCTTCATTTAGTTCCCAGCGTGGTTCAGTTCACAGGCCTAGATGCTCTCAAATACAAGAGGAAATTGATAGTAATAAGGAAGGGCTCTGCAATACTCCACAAGTATTTACTATAAATCTTCTTCCTAGCCTGCTTCAAGGTGACCAGAGGTTGTTTACAAGGTAAATGGACTCTAGGAGAAAATAAAATTCCCGGATCTTTTGAGAATTACTGGACACTAGCTCTGTGTCAACACTATTCTTGGGAGACTCAGAACACCCCTTTAGTCTATCAGTTAAAGTAGGAAGTTATGGGGGTTGAATAATAAATGAAGTTTTAATTTGGGTTCGTATCACAGTTTGTCCATGGCAAATCTCTAGTCATTTTCTCCCAACTAAATATTCAACCATCATCAAATAAAAACTGCAATACTAACCACGCCAAAATATTTTTTTTAATTTGGTAAATGCATAGTGCTCCATACTCTCTTATGGGGCATATTTGAATTCATTCAATGAGTCTTTGGTTAAACCAAATTCAATATTCCCACCTCCTCCAATTTTTTGATTCTTTCTTCTACATTGTATGTAGGAGTTTCTGGCATTTCAAGTTCATTTAATGTTGGCCACCTGACCTTCTGGGGGAATACTCATAATGGCTTCTTGTTTTCCATAGTAAGACTTATTATGGTAGGCAGTGCCAACTTGAGCACTAGGAACTGATCCTCCCTCATAGTTAATTCAAAGCAATACCACAGTCCATAGGGAATTGCAGTGGTTAATGAAAAATCTTTCAAATTTTAAAAGAGGAAAGTATGATGATTCCTATCACATCTCCATTTTAATTATACTGCTTTGACTCTGCAAAAGATTAAAGCTTTTTGGATAATAATTTTGTATCATTAAAATCTTACTAAAGTGGAGATTCCAAGTGCTTTAAAAAGGTGCAACTGAATCACCAATTCAGAAGAAACACTCTGAAAGTATATGGTGCCAAACCCAGAATACAGTGTATTTATTAAATCAGAGACCATTATAGGGTGCTCTGTCTTCAGTGAAAATATGTCTTCATACACCATCACTCCCTGTGACTCATATGGGATTTTGTGTTTTTCATCCCCACAACTGTAGGTGCTACAAGATTGATGGTCCTGATCCTGAAAGAGTGAAGTAAAGTATGACTGAACACTTCCCATTAGGACTGGGAAAAGAGCAAAGATACCTAGATGTCTTCTCTCAATATTTCTCTTCAATATAGTACTGAACATTCTAGGCAGTGCCAAAGGACAAAAGACAATATTAAAAATATAGAGATTGGAAAGGAAAAAATAAAACTACATTTATTCACAAATGGCATCATCATCTGTGTAGAAAGTTCTCAGAAATGTACCAAAAACTTTGCTGGAATAAATCAGTTTAGAGAGTTTGCAGATTATAAGATGATTTTTAAAATAGCCTTTGCATTCCTACATGTTAGCAAGTAACAATAAGAACTGAAATTAGAGAGGGAGTGATGTCAGCAAGATGGTGGAATAGGAAGCCCCAAACCCTCCTTCCCTCAAAGGAGACAGTAATTCAACAACAATACACAGATCAATTCCCTTTGTGAGATATCCAAAAGCCAGTTAAGAGGCTCCCACACCCCAAGCAAGCATGAAACCAGCCACATCAACATCGTTGGTAGGAAAATTTGTGACACTCACTCACCATAGCCCCTCCCTCTGGTTCAGTGTGGTGTGACCAGGGAAAAAACTCCCAGTTCTCTATTTCTCCCCGGGGAGGGAAAGAAAAGACTGAAACATAGCCCAGTATGCAGACTTTTCAGAGGGCTATTAAGGGACTGTTTTCCATCTCACTTGTCTCAGAATGCTGGCAGGAAAGGGCACCTGGTTGGGCGCTACTGAGAACAAAAGTGACAGCTTGAACAAGTACACACGTACTCACCAAACCCCCTCCCTCCATCTCAGTACAGAACAAGCAAGAAAAAATCCCCAACTCTCAGCTTCTTCCTAGGGAGAGAAAGAATTTGAGCATGCATTCAATCTTCTAACTTTTCGGGGAGCTGCCTAAGGGAGTGGTTTCTGTCTCCCCTGTTAGTGAGTGCTAACAGGACCAGGCTTACTCTAGATGCCTGGAGGCTGGTGATAACAAAAGAGAGGTGGATGGCTTGAGGCTCCTCCAGAGAACCTGCAGTACCACCAATAGACACCAGAGAGAGGAATAGATCACAAACTCCTGAAAAAAGAAACTGGCAAATCCCTAAGAATTTAAATGCACATGACCAGAAAAGATGTATCCACATAAAAGGTTTAAGAGGCCCCCCAAATTTCTAGCCAAGCTTATTGGTGAAGGTCTTTCCCTCTATGATGCTAATCCACAAAGAATGGGATAGATGCCTGTGTTTTCAAATGCACAAACACCAACACAGAGTTACAAGACATGTGAAGAAATAGGAAAACAAGACCCAACCAAAGGAATAAAATATTCTTCAGAAATGGAGCCTGAGAAATAGAGCTATATGAATTGCCTGACAAAGAATTCAAAATAATGATCATAAAGATGCTTAAAAGGCTCAGGAGAACACTACATGAACAAATTAGAATATTAACAAAGAGGCAGAAAATACAAAAAAGAACCAAATAGAAACTTTGAAGCTAAAGTATACCATAAACAAACTGAAAAGTTCACTAGAAGAGTTCAAGAGAAGACTTGATGAAACTGAAGAAAGGATCAGCAAATTGAAGAGAGGTCATTTGAAATTATCCAGCCAGAGAAACAAAAAGAAAAAAAGAATGAAAACATGTAGAATGCCTAAAGAGCTTATGGGACACATCAAGTGAATCAATATACACATTTTGGGAGTCTCAGATGGAGAAAAGAGAGAGAAGGCAGCAGAAAGCTTATTTAAAGAAATAATGGCTGAAAACTTCACAAATATGGGAAAAGAAATGAATACCCAGATTCAGGAAGCCCAACAGAAGCCAATTAGGATGAAACTAAAAAGTCCACATAAAAACATTATAATCAAATTGTCAAATGTCAAAAAGAAAGAATTTTGAAATCAAGAAGAGAAAAGAGACTCATCACATACAAAGGAGCCCCTAAGTCTATCAGTGGATATCTTAGCAGAAACCTTGTAAACCACAAGGGAATGAGATGATATTCAAAGTGCTGAAAGAAAAAAAAAAGAAAGCTAAGGGTCTTTATTACCACTAAACGTACCTTGAGAGAAATGCTATAGGGCATCCCTCAGGTTGAAACAAAAGGACACTAGATAGTAACACAAAAATATACCAGAGTATAAAGCTCACTGAAAAGGTAAATATATAGGCAAATATAGAATACCCTAATACTATAATGGTGATGCATAAATCAATTTTAATTCTGGTATAGAAGTTAAAATACAAAAATATAAAAATTAACTAAAATACTAAATTAACTAAAAATTAAATAAAATATGTTAATGGTGCACCATATACAAAGATTTGGTATGTAACATCAATAACATAAAATGTGTGTATGGAGAAGTAAAATAGTATGTTTTTGTATGTGATTCAAGTTAAGTTGTTGTCAGCTTAAAATAGAATGTTATAATTATAACATTAAACCCCATTGTAACCACAAAGTAAATACCTATTGAAGATACACAAAATAATACAAGAAATGAATTACAGCATTTCAAAGCAAAAATTATTGACACACAAAAGAAGGTACCAAGAGAGGATTAAAAAAGCTATAAGACAGAAAACAATTAACAAAATGACAATGGTTAGTCCTACTCTATTAGTAATGACTTTAAATATGAATGGATTAAATCCCCCGATCAAAAGCTATAGAGTGGCTGAATGGATAAGAAAAAAAGAAGATCCAATCATATGCTGTCTACATGAGACTAAATTTAAGGACATACAAATTGAAAATATGAAAGAGTAGAGGTAGCCATACTTATATCAGACAAAATAGACATTAAGTTAAAATTTGTCATAAGAAACAAAAAAGTACATTATATAATAATAAAAGGGTCAATTCACCAGGAAGATATAACAATTATAAATATATATGCACCTGACATTGTAGCACCCAAATATATGAAGCAAACATTGACAAAACTGAAGTGAAAAATAGAAGGCATCAAAATAATAGTAAGAGATTTCAGCACCCCATTTTCAATATAATATCTAGACATATCAAAAAGGAAATAGAGGACTTGAACAACCCTATAAAGCAAATGGACCTAATAGACACATACAGAACATTCCATACAACAGGAGCAGAATACACGTTCTTGTCAAGAACATACAGAATATTCTACTGTGTGGATCACATGTTAAGTCACAAAACAAGTCTTAAATTTTAAAAGATTGCAATTATACCAAATATTATTCTGACCACAATAGAGTAAAATTAGAGATCGATAGCAGAAGGAGAACAGGAAAATTCACAAATATGTGGAAATTAAGTAACACACTTTTGAACAACCAATGGGGAAATTAGACAATATCTTGAGACAAACAAAAATGAAAATACAAAATACCAAAACTTAAGGGATGCAATAAAAGCAATACTAAGATGAAAGTTTATAGCAGTAAATGCCTGCATTAAAAAAGAAGAGAGATCTCTGGGCCGACCCAATGGTGTAGCGGTTCATTTCATGCGCTCTGCTTTGGTGGCCCAGGGTTTGCTGGTTCGGATCCCGGGCACAGACCTACACACTGCTCATCAAGCCATGCTGAGGCAGCATGCAACGTAGAGCAACTAGAAGGACATACAACTATGACATACAACTATCTACTGGGGGCTTTGAGGTGGAAGATTGGCAACAAATGTTAGCTCAGGGCCAATCTTCCTCAAAAACAGAAAAAAAAGAGATATCTCTAGTACACAATCTAACTTTGCACTAAGGAACTAGAAAAAGAACAAACTAAGCCCAAAGTTGGAAGAAAGAAGGAAATAAAGATTAGAGCAGAAATTTCAAAACAGAGAAGAGGAAAACAAAAAAATCAACAAAACTAAAAGTTGGTTTTTGAAAAGATCAACAAAATTGGCAAACCTTTAGCTAGACTAGGAAAAGAAGAAAGAAGATTCAAATAAAGAAAATCAGAAATGTAATAGAAGACATTATAACTCATGCCCAGAAATAAAAATGATTATGAGACTGCTATGAATAATTATATACCAATAATTTGGATAACCTAGAATTAGTAAATTAATAGAAACATACAACTTACCAAGACTGAATCATAAAAATCTGAATGGATCTATAAGTAGTAAGGAGATTGAATTAGTTAATAATTAAAACAAAAACCTCAAAGAGAAAAGCCCAGGACCAGATGGCTTCACTGGTGAATTTTACCAAATAGTTGAAGAATTGACACCAATCCTTCTCAAACTCTTCCAAATATTGAGAGAGGAGAGAACACTTCCTAACTCATATTCTGAGGCCAGCATTACCCTGATTCAAGGCCAAAGGAAGACACCACAAGAAAAGAAAACTACAGGCTAATATCTCTGATGAATGTAGATGCAAAACTCCTCAACAAAATACCAGCAAACTAAATTCAACTGCATATTAAAAGGGTCATACACCATGACAAAGGGGATTCAACCCTGGGATGCAAGGGCAGTTCAACATATGAGAATCAACCAATGTGACACACCACATTAACAGAATGAAGGATAAAAAACACATGATCATCTCAACATATAGAGAAAAGGCATTTGACAAAACCCAACACTCTTTCATGATAAAAACACTCAACAAACCAGGAATATAAGGAACTTGCCTCAACATAATAAAGGCCATATGTGATAAGCCCACAGCCAACATCATATTCAATGGTGAAAAACTGAAAGCTTTTCCTCTAAGATCAGGAATAAGACAAGGATACCCACTCTTGCCACTTGTACTCAACAGAGTACTGGAAGTCCTGGTCAGAACAGGTACGTGAAAAGTACATGGTAGATGAAAACATCATTAATCATCATCGTTAATCATCAGGGAAATGATGATGAAAACTACAAAGAGATATTACCTCACACCTGTTAGGATGGCCATTATTTTAAACAAACAGAAAATAACAAGTGTTGATGAGGATGTGGAGAATCCTCGTACACCATTCCCTTTATATGGGAATGTAAAACAGCGCAGTCACTACGAAAAATAGTAGAGAGTTATTTCCAAAAAAATTAAAAATAGAACTACCATGTCATCCAGCAATCCTACTCCTGCATATTTATGGAAAAGAATTGAAATCAGAATCTTGAAGAGATATTTGCATTTCCATGTTCATTGCAGCACAATTCACAGTAGCCGAGACATGGAAACTGCCCTAATGTCCATGGACATATAAATGGAAAAAGAAAATGTAGTATGTACATACAATAAATTATTCAATCATAAAAAGGAAATCTTGTCATATTGCATATGATTGTACCTGGAGAACATTATGCCAAAGGAGATAAGCCAGTCAGAGAGGGACAAATACTGCATGATTCCACTTTGTGAGGTATTTATAGTAATCCACTTCTTAGAAGCAGAAAGTAGTATGGTGGTTACCAGGGCCTGGGGGGAGGGGAAAAGACTCAGTCATGCAAGATGAAAAAGTTCCAGAGATCTGCTATACCTCTATGTGCATATAGTTAACAATACTGTACTGTACACTTAAAAATGTGAGGGTAGATTTCATATTATGATTTTTAACCACAATGAAAAAAAAACAAAAGAATTGAAATTATTAAACAATGAAAAAAAGAAATTATAAAGCAACGTCATTTACAGTAGCATTAAAAATGTGAAAATAGATTTATCAAAATATGTGTGAGATCTGTACACTCAAAACTACATAACAATGCTGAGAAAAATTATAGAAATGGAGATATATTGTGCTCCTGGATTGAAAGATAAAATATTCTTAAAATGCCAATTCTCCCAAACATGATCTATAGAATTAATGCAATCCTCATCATCCAGCTTTTAAATAGAAACTGAAAAGCAAATGAAAAGTAATCGAAATAGCCAAGGCAGTTTTTGAAAAGATAAGCAAAGTGGAAGATCTTACAGCATCTGAAGCCAGACACAAAGACTACACATTGGATGATATTATTTATATAAGATGTCTAGAAAAGGCAAATGTATATAGAAAATACAGACTAGTAGTTGCCTGATGCTGGAGGTAGAAGAGGGGGCTGACTGCAAAGAGGCTTGAGGGAAGTTTTTAGGGTGATGGAAATGTTCTAAAACTGGATTGTGGTTATCATTACATAATTCTATATATTTACTGAAAAGCAGTGAACTGAGTGCATATAATGGGTGAATTTTATGATATTTTTATTATATTTTAAAGCTGTTTTTAAAAGTTTTTGTTTTAAAGCTGCTTCTTTAAAAGTACTGCTAAGCTACAACTCCTTAAGTGTCTAATCAAAGAGAAAATGGAACACACATAACATAAGCATTCAGGAAAGATACATGTCAGATTAATTATTTTATTTTAAAATCAGAGACTATTTTTTTCAACTTAAGTTAGAGAACATTCAACTGGACAGTTCTTTAGGAAAATATAAGGTGCTAACCTAGTAAGTGAAAAAACTTGAACAAGACCATAATTGCAGAAGAAATTTTTTAAAATACATTTAAAGAAATTCTTTCCCCAAAATACCAAGGCCCAGACATGTTAGAAATTCTTTCATTCAAATATTCTAGTATTAGCTAATTTCTGATATTTAATGTTTCTCAGGTCATATAAAACTTCTTATTCCAGTTTAATTACCTTTTATTCTGTAATCTGACAGGGCACAGAAAGCAACAATAACAATGAGAAAAAAACCACAACAAAACATTACTTAGAAACATTCAGGGAGCATATGCATGCGACTAGTAAATTGAACTGGTTCTCTATTAAGAATTTAATTAACTATTCTTAAGATGAATTTACTTCATGATCTTTTCAATTTATAGACAATCTAATTCAATTCATCCTAAGAAAAGTACAGAGAGAAAAATTTAATTATTGTCTTGGTAGTCATTTAAAAGCATTTGATAAAATTTATATAAACATTTATATAGACATATGCATGTACCACACAGGCATTGAATTTACTTAATTGTGAGGTATTCTTATTAATATTTAAAATAGGATCATAATTCTTGCAAGCATAAAGATGGCTTAACTTTTTTTCTGGAAATTCTCACAGATTCAATTAGACAAGAAAAGAAAAATAAGTATTATGATTATTGAAGGAAAGGAAATAACTATTTGCATTTATTAGTGAAAGAAGAGAAATAAATATTTCTATTTATTTGTGATATGATCATTCTTTTGAAGAGAACCCCAAGAATCAAATTTAAATTAATAGGATTAATGGGATGTGAAATAAAGTAGGCTTATGGTACATAACTTCTTTTGAGAGGCAAAAATAAAGTATTTCTCAGGTGATATTTTATGAGAACCTATTTAATATGTTTATTGAACAAAATTTCTATTAAAATATCAACATATATTTTGATTGAATTATTCAAAATATCTAAACATGCCCAATTAGAGGAGATGAATAAAATAGATTATTTGATGAATGGTTTTGATACTCTCTAATTATTTAGGAAAAAATTAACGTTAGATCCCTAGTCCACATTTACTGAAAATAAATTTATTTTAGAGTAAATATATAAATGTGATAAGGAAAGAATTATTAAAACATTAGAATGCAATATACAAAGATGTATAGAATTTTTGGCTGGAGAAGAACTATCTAATGATACAGCGGTGGTGACAATTAAAGGTCATATTTAAATATGCAGCAACTATTTAAAAAGCAAAGAAGAATTTCAGAAATATTTGCTATATCTGTGACAGATAAAAAGTCAGTATTACTATTTCATTAGCAGCTTTTATAAATCCATAAAATATTGACTAGTAGAAAAATGGAAAAATTACAATAAAGTAATTTATAAATGAAATCATCTAAATGATTAATAAGCATTTAAAGAAGTGTTTAATTTCAGTAAGTTATATAATGGAATTTAAAAAAATGACCAGGTGTCATATTTTCCTGTTTAATAATCAAAGCTAAAGTAGGTTGTAATATTCATCGCTGACTAAAATGAACTGATATGGATACTGGTGTATATATTTAAATGGAATAAAAACTGGTAATTCTTTCAGATGTCTATTTGGCACCTCTTAGAAACAATTTTAAACATGTACATTTTGTTTGAGTAAATCATTCCTTTTAATTTAAATAAATAATAAAAATATGACATATAGTTACAAGAATGTTCTCAAAAGTTACGTTCATAGAAGCAAAAATTGAAACCATAGTAGATGCTAACCATATATTTAAAGTCACATTACTTCCATGCAATGGAGAACTGAAATCCTTGAAATGTGACAGAATGTGTCACGTTCTCTAACATACATTGAAGTGTGAAAATAAATAGCAAATCAGAATGGTGTTCTCCTGTTGTATATATGTGCACACTTGCATGAGTGTGCATTGAGATGTCATATTAATATGAAAAATCTACACAATACCAACAAAACGTTAACTGTGTCTCTATCTGATTGAAGGCATTGGGTTTGTTTTTGTCTTCATCTTTTTGTTCTTATTACAATGGATCTTGTACAACAGAAAAGAAAAAAACATGTTAAAACTAAAAATCTACAAAGTACTAGAAATATAGATTCAGGCAAACTACAGGAGTGGAATCTTGATTCTTGTAAAGAATACCAGTAATAATATTCATTGCCCCCAAAACTGAAGAATTTCTCTCTTTTGATCAATTCCTCACCTGTTTTTTGTCTTCCTTTGAAACACACGCCTTTAATTTTGTTGGATAAACTGAGATAAAGATAAGGGCTCCTTTCTCTGTCCCATTTGAATCCTGGTACCCCTGGTATCTGACTCAACATTAGACTTTCCTTCCTTTTTATGAATTAGGTAATTAATTATATTCATTCACCATATATTAAATTAATAATCCATGACAATTACAGAACAATTTTCTGAGGATACAAAAATGTCTAATATATAATTCCTCCCCTCAGTGAGTTTCCAGTTGAATAAAAGAGTTTAAGGTTATGTTGCCCTAGCTATGCCCTCATTTCTGTTACTCATGTGATTCATATTTGGTTTTTGCCTGTATTCCTGGGATGGATCAAGCAACATCTAACTGATAGCTTGAGAATCCGGCCCTCTACTCTACTTCTTGTATGTTATCTGAAATTAAACTGGAGAGATTCACTTTCATTGTAGAATTGATCTTACAATACTAGCCCCTCATTTCTGGAGTTTTTCATACTGACCACTGAAATCCTGGATTTGTCCGTTGCCCAATCTAGCAGGAAAGTATACCCAGCATGTTGGGCAATAGTAGCAATTAATTAAAGGCAAAGGATACATCCTATTGAGACCGTATGCTTCCTATAAATTGGTGACTTTGATTATGTCTTTTTACTTAGTTATTCAACACAATTATTGAGTCCTTATTATCTGAATTATCTTCATTGGTTTTGAGACATTGCTAAGAACCTAATGCTTTGCAATAATAACTATACCGAGTGATTTTAATGTGCAAAAAGTTACATTAGTCCTTGAATATCATTTATTTTTATATGGCTACACAAATGCATGTCAAAACTCTTTTCTAATATACCCTCTAATGACTATTTGATAATAACAACACTTATTACTTATGATATTCAGTAAATAATTATTTAATTGTTGATGACAATATTAGTTTAAAACTCTTCAAGTTTTCTCTCTTTTTCATTTATTTATTTATTTATTTTTTAGTGAGGAAGATTCTCACTGAGCTAACATCTGTGTCAATCTTCCTCTATTTTGTATGTGGGTCCCTGCCACAGCATGGCTGCCAACGAGTGGCGTATGTTGGCTCCTGGTAACTGAACCCAGGATGCCAAAGAGGAGTGTGCCAAATTCAACCACCAGGCCACGGAGCCAGCCCCCTCTTTCCAAGTGTTTTTATTGAGGAATTTCTAAAGTCAGGTGAAGGTGAAAGTGTTCTGATATTGTCTGGGGGCAAAAGGCAAAGTATCACGCAGTAAGTATGAAATGTATTTGAAAACTTACATTTTATTTTGTAATCAGTGTACTCTTCCTTGTACGTTCCACAAAATTTATTGTTTCTTGTAATGATGTTTGTGACTTTCCACTGGTTGCATAAAGAGACATCAAATGTTTATCGGGATTTTCCTGACTCAAAAAAATTAGCTAAATTTGACTGACATTTCGTGACTATGCCTCAATTAACAAATAAAGTTTCAAAAAGATAATGTTTATGAACTCAAATTGTACTCTTATGCATCACTATTTTAAAATCACCTATTTTTATGACTTTGCTTTGTTGTCGATTTGAATCACTTGAGATCTTTCTTGACTCAAAAAGTGCTATTACAATTCACTTTAAATGAAAATGTCACTCACAATCTTGAGTTAACCTGCTGTGTGAAAAAGTTAACATCAGCCTTAACCTCATGTACCGAACTGTTTCTCACTATGTCAGATATGCATTTCATTTCTGAGAAGCCATATTTTTATTCCCTTTGCTATTAGAATTTATAATTAATTATACAACATGGAGATGCTGTAAGCACTTCAATTACAAAGTGTTTTGATGTGGGACATATGGGATCTAGAATGCAGAATGTAACAATCAAGCCATATAACAAATAATTCTATCCCCTGCTTATAAAAGCTGCAGTAGTTCCCGACATCTACATGCAAAAGTCACTGTATTCATTATATAGCAGCAATGATTTGTTGTATCTTATCTCTTCTTCAAAGCAAATTTCATTTCCTCTTCTTCTGGGAAGCCTTCCTGCGCATATAAGAGTTGTCTTGTTATTGTAATTTTTATCCTTTCTCCACAAGGGAAATATTATCTTCTCTTCCAAATGCCCACCATGCTAATTTTATGTCCTTTTTATTATACTAAGCTTTTGAAATCTTAGTCATTGTAATTACTTTAGGTCTTATCTTCTCTGTGAATATTTTGTGAAACATGACAATCTTATTCCTGATAGCCTATATATTGAGAATCGTAATGCTTTGAACATGGTTAGTACTCAATCCACATATTTAAAGAAAATAATGGAAAATGCATGATCGAATTATCTTACCCTTATTGTAGTGTTTATTCTTTGTAGTGTTAATAAAATGTCCATGAGTATTAAACTGTCATCTAAACTTTTTTTTAAGATACAGCACTAATATTATGCTGCCTATGTGAGCTCTAACAAAGAACTCACAGTGTTTAATACTACCTCTATCTAACCGATAACTATTCTTTTGTCTCGTATGGAGAATGATAGTCATGCCAATTGGTTTTTGCCACTGTATGTCCAGTGGGAATCAATTCATTAAAATGGCTAATGATGCTATTAAATGACAAATTATGTTAGAATAATCTAAAGATCCATGGAAGAACGATTATGAGACTGAGAGAGAAATGATGATATATAGCAGAACACGTGATACATGATAGAAGAGGTTAGGTTTGAGGTTTATCAGAGATACTAAGTGTATGACCTAGTGAAAATTGGAAAATTAAACATATGTAAAGTAAGAATAAATCTTGAATTATATACATTGTGTATAACTTACATGAAATTGTGGAAATTGATGACTATACAAATATATTTCTAGTTGTTTGATACTTCTATTGAAGTAATGTGGTTTGTGCTATAGAAGTTATTTAAAAATGATCAACCCTTCTCAAACATTCAAATCAACTATTATTCTGTCAGTTGCGCAACTTGCAAGTACTATTTCTCATTCTCTTCTAATCACAGAAGTAGTATTCAAATCGGGGGTGAATAGCCTTAGACGTGTTGCTAATAGAAAATACTGAATTTAATAACTAAACTTTAATGTTCACGAAGCAATACTGCTATTTTTATTTTCTATTCAATTATATATTTTGATAACTTATAAAAATATTATGTTTAAGAAAACTATGTTCATGAAACCTTAAGCTGACTTTTCTGCAGTACCTTAAGCTTTACCCTGATTTATGGTTTCATTATTTCTCTATCATCAAACTTATCTAAATTATTGATATCAGAAGAGATAAACTCCAACAGAGAAAAGGAACGCAGCTATTTTTTCATCTTAGAGAGTACAAAGTGATTTCTTTCATAGAAATCTTGATGGACTGAGTTTTTAATTCATCTTAAAACGGAAGGCCGAATCAATTTATAGTGCTTTGAAGTAATTGTATTAACTTATTTTAACTGGTGAGCAGATAGCATTTTCTATGCTCAGCACACACAAAATATATAAACATATTAAAATTATTGTGATATTTTACATAAAATTTTCAAGAAATTCTAAACTTGAATTTGAGATTTATTTTAAAAATAAACTTTTATATGAGCCAGCACTGATGACCTAGTGGTTAAAGTTCTGCTCTCTCGAATTAGGTGGCCTGGGTTTTCTTCTCAATTGCTTAACCACACCACCTGTCTGGCAGTTGCCATGCTGTGGCGGTGGCTCACATAGAAGAAGTAGAAGGACTTACAGCTAGGATATACAACTATTCTTGGGGCTTTGGGGAGAAGAGAAAAAAATGAAAGAGGAAAGATTGGCAACATTTTAGCTCAGGGCAAATCCTTCCCTGAAAAAACAAAATAAAAAAACTTTTATAGGATCTAACTGTTATGAAATATTTATTTTTAATTGTTCATTGAAAATGTATTTCAAAAGTGAAAAATAATCATTCACATCTTCACTGGAGGTCATCGCTTTTATTAGTTTGATTTGTATTCTTCCAGATGGAACAATATATAAAAATATCGTAAGTTGCCGTGTCAACAAATATTCATCTCCATTTTCACTGTCAGTTATCTTCATGTATGAATGAGCCATACTTGATTTACCTATAGCAGGTATTAAAATTTTTTTACTGTATGACTTTTTAATCCTCATCGATTAGATTGGTTAACGTTGGTACAAAATCCACAGTGTCTGTTGTATCCATATATCTACATAAAATGTTCAGCTTCTCTCAGCCTCAGCAGGTATGGTCTCATTAGCACCTGTGATTTAAAAAGCCTGAGTTTCTCCCAGCAAGATGTGGTTTTATTAATATGTGTTATATTTATATATCTCTCATTTTACGATGTTATTATGTGCAACCAAATGTATAGTTATTACTCTAGGGCCTGTTTATTTCATAAATATTGACTGCTAAATATGTGAATCTTACTACGGTCTTTTGAATAACTATATGAGGGTAAACATTAAACAAAACTGACTTAAGAATAAATGAAAATAATAACTTGGCTTAAATGGCAAGTAAGATGACAAGAGTAACAAAATAAGAGTCGTGGAAAGAATATGTTTACTAGCTGCTATTAAGTATGCATGTTATTATTTTTGAAGAAATAAATATATAGACATCTCACTATCTTTTTCAGGAGAATTGTGACTTATTTACTAAATATACTGTTTGAAATATTTTTATTTGGTTTTTGTTAGTGTGGTGGTGTGACAGTAAATGTTTAACAACTAGCTTTCTGTAATAAAAAAGCCAGATTTGTAGCATTTTCAAATTTCCATGGTGTAAAAATTCTCCATGGATAATTTCAAGCAACGAATATGACATTCCCGATCATAGAGTTAGGAAAGAATGCACAGATGGGCTCTCCCAAGCCAGTAGAAGTCATTTCCAACACAGTCCTGACTTAGCAAGACAGAGCACTATGCTTTAACAATGTTGTATTACAATGATTGTCAATGAACATTATATAACATTATATGTTTTCAATTATAAAATGTGGAAAATGCAACTGTATAAAGGCAAAATTAGTAATAAATCTAACATCCGAAGAATGATCATTATATTTGTATATACCTTTGAGAATTTTTATTAAAATATTTATATGCATATTTGTTACAAAGTTGAAAATATTTATTTCATTTTTGTGTTGTACTCATTTAATTGATAATATATTAGGATTTTTAACAATCATCACTTGTTCCTTAAAAACACAAAATGCCTAAATGAAGCTATGGTCTATTAACACACTAAAATAAATTGAATCTATTCTCTATAGTTGAATCATCTCTATATTTAGACTGTCCAAAATTATAATTTAATAAGTCAATGAACATTCTCATACAGAAATCCTTGTATTCTTTACATCTGCTTCTCTGAGGTAAATTCATAAAAGGGAAATTGTTGAGTCAAAGGTAAAATTACTTTTAGGATTTCTGATATGTGTTGGTAAGTGACACTCAGGAAAGTTTGTATCAGTTTAAACTCCTTTGAGGAGAGCCCGAGAGGCCCCTTTCATCAGACGCACACAACCTTAACTGGAAAGAAGAAAGAAACCAAACATCTCTGAAGTTCAATTAGAACAAATGATATCTCATTTACCTTTAATATTGTAAATTTTTTATGGGTTGTTTTTATTCTTCATTTTTGAATTGCCTGTTAGCATAGCTGGCCAGCTTTTTTTCCTTTTAATTTGAATGGGACTATTTATTTGGTAACAACAATCATTTTTCTCATGTCTTTCAAATTTAGCTCTTATTTTATACTTTGTCTTCATAATTTTGTTTATAATATTTGTTGACATTAACATGCATAAATTTTAAACTTTTGTTAATGGTAATGCCATATAGTGTACTGTGCATAATTATAAATATTATATCAAAGTTATAAAGTGGCTTCTGTTATCAGTTTCCAATTCTTCCTCCCTGGTAATAATTATTATCCATTTTGACTAAAAACTAATAGTTATATATCCTTTGTGGGAATAAAATATATAAGAAAATAACAAAACGAAACAAAATGCATAACAGTATTACTATATGCAATTTACAAGAAAACATCCAAAATGTGTGAATATTTTCAATTTACATTTAATGTAAATTTACCATTTAACTATGCATTTTCCATTCTTTTACCTGATCCAATTTTATTATTCCACTTTTTAATCTGTTGGCAGGAGGTTTTGACGATTTCCCTATTTGTATTTAACGTTACCCTAAAATCTTAAAAATGCATTCTTGATTTGTTAAACTATAATAATAATTGACATTTTCCCCTAATTGATAATAAAGTGAGGACTTTCAAAAACTCTAATTCAATTATTCCTCCTTCGAACTTCTATTCTATTTTTCTAATAACTTTTAATACATACTCCGACCACCCAAAATATCATTGTTATTATTATTTTATATAGTAGGTACTCATTTTAATTTACCCACATATGTACCATTTTGTTATTCCTCATTATTTCCTGAATCTCTAAACTACTTCCTAGTATCATTTTACTTTTGCTTAAAAAACAACCTTGAGTGTGGGCTCTGTATTGGTGAGATATGTCAATTTTCAGTGGTCTGAGTAGGCCTTTTTATCATCTTCATTTGTAAAGGAAATTTTCACAGAATGTGAGATTGTAGATTGAAAATTATTTCCTTTTAGCACATTGAAGATATTTCATTGTCTTCTGTCTTCCAATGTTGTTTTTCAGAAGTTAGCTATGAGTCTAAACATTGTTCTTTGAAAGACAACATTCCTCTGCTGTTGATGTTGTTCTCTTTTACTCTGGGTTTCTGCAATTTCTCTCCATGTTGTTGGGTTGTGAATTGCTTTCTTTTTTTCTGCTTTGAGTTCATTGTTTTATTGCAATTAATAATTTAATGCGTTTTGGAAATACATCCTTGTTCTTGCTCTCCTTTCTTGATCCCCTAATTATATATGTAAGGTTTCTCAGTCTCTCACCCCCTCTACTGTATTTTCTATATTTTTCTGTTACCATGCTTGATTTTGTTTATTTTATTCTGACCTATCTGCTGGATGATTAATTCTCTCTTCAGCCATGTGTATTCTCAAACCTTTCCACTGTGTTTACTGTTTAATTCTTTTTCAAATAGGAAATGCCAATTTGAAAATTCCAATTATGTAATGATATGTTTACATTTTGTTTTTTATCTCCACAGTAACTTTACTATCTGGAATAATTGTACTAGCTGAAGTAACTTCAGGTCTGTTCTGTTGTTTGTGCTCATTTTCATTCGGGTTGTTTTGTCTCCTGTGCTCAGTTACCTTTGATTTTATGCTAGATATTATATTTGAAAAATCCATCCTGTTCGTTGGCAATACCCATGATAGGTACAGAAAGTGAAATTGTTTTGCATTTTTTCAATTTCTTTAATGCTTGAGTTAATATGAAATGGATTCTCATATCCCTACTTCTGCTTTCAATATGTTGCGATATCACACATCACCTGGTCTCTGGAAAACTCTACTTGCTTTACATCTGAGGGGAGAGGAGGTAGAGAGAGAGAGAGAGAATGATAGAGTCAAATAACATCTTAATATTGTCATATTATCTCTAGACTACACATACAGAACCATTGACTTAAACAAATTATAATAATAGAAACCAAGTAGCATAATTATCTATCATAGTAGTTATTATTCATTTTCCCATACAGATGCCTTCTCCAATCTTCTTGTCTGCTCTTTCCCATGAGAAGCTGACCTCTACTGACTCCCTTACTTAGGCTCTGCTGCCACTGGAAGACACCAGAAGAACTGTGGAGGGAATGAGGTCGAATGTGGGCCATGGCTGCCTTCCTCAACCAAAGTGTACAAATCCTGCAGGCTGCCTTCTCTACCACAGCTACCACTCTCCCTTGGTTCTCATATCACTGTCTTGTCCTTTTGCCCCTTTAGAGAAGTGGTATGAATGGCTTTATATGTTTCCTGATTCTTGCTGCTTGACCATTCATTGTTTGTTCCCTTAGCCTGTCCAAATCAGTGAAAATAATTGAGACCTCACTGATACAACCATTGACACTGATACCTCTTTTTGTAATATTGTGAAAGCTAGCCTCAAAAGTACAATGTTAAAGAGACACCACTTTCTCCTTTACTTCAAGTCACCTGGGTCTATAATCTTCTATCCCTATGGGCAAGTAGGAATTTCCATCCTGGTTGCTATTTTCCTAGTAAAGTGCCTGGAAAATGTGAAAAGCATGCTGTGGTCGGTAATCTCTAAGACAGCCCCTGACGATCCCCAACTCCTAATATTTTATACCCTTAGGTAATTCCCACTTCCCCTTAAGTGTAGACTGGACTTACTGACTTGTTTCTAAAGAATTCTAAAGAAAGATTTCACTTCCAAAATTAGTTTATAGAAAAGACTGTGGTTTCTATCTTGGGTATTCTCTCTCTCACACTCTCTCTTTAATGGCTCACTCTGGGGGAAGCCAGCTTCCATGATGTGAGAGTGTCCTGTGGAGTGATCCACAGGATGATGGTGCAAGATCTGCAAAAAACCACATGAGTGAGCTTAGAAGTTCCCTCCATTACCTCTTTGAGCCAAGCCTTCAGATATGTCCACAGCCTCAGCTGACAGCTTGACTGCAAATTCAGGAGAGCTCTTGAGCCGAAGGCACTCAGCTAAGCCATACCTAAATTCCTGACTCGCAGAAACTGTGAGTTAATAAATGCTTGTTGCTTTAAGATGCAATAATTTGGGATAATTTGTCACGCAGTAGTAGATAATGAATACAGTCTTCTTTTTCTTGGCATATCAGGTTTTTCTCTAGCATTCTCTTTGCTCAAAACCAAGGTCCTACTTGACCTCTGGTGCATCTCTCCTCTGTGTCCTTCCTGAGGCAAGTTCCTAAATGCATACACCTCCCTAAGCACACAAATCATGCATCCCTTCTGACGTCTCTCCATCTTTCAGGGACATTGCTAGTGAACAGGGTGAAGGCCCTCCCACTGTGCTTTGTTGTCAAGACCCACAGATCTGTCTGCCTTTTCTCAAAAAAAAAAAAAAAAAAGGAATCTTCTTTCCTTGAATAATTAAAACCTTCTAAAAACTTCACATGATTTCAGTATGCCCAAGAGTTCACAAAAGACTACTTTACCTCTGATAGTTTCCATTTTCAACTCTACTATAGCATCTGAGGAAAAAAGTCACAGAATCTGTCTCCTTGTTTTATATAGGTTGAAAGAAAGGGAAATTACACAGATATACACATACAAATTAACAATTTCATTTTTGCCTCACATCTTTTTTTTTAATATCAACTCACTGGAATTTTCTAATCATAATAAAAACTTCTCTCCAGGAAATGGCTTTGCATTTCTACTCAAAACTCTCTAGGTTTAAGACTGAACTTAGTGATTTGTTATTTAAAAACTTCAGTGTTGTGACTTCCTCCTTAGTGAGTTATTCTTTATGATCCAACTCCACATGGAATGGGTCTTTCTTTAAATTGTTTGTACATATTTATGTTAGTTTTGTTTTATAATTCATAAAGAGATCATATTCTTTCTGTGGCTTGGTATGTCTAAGAAAATTTTTTTTTACTTCTTTTACACTTGAATCACAATATAGCAAGTATCAAATACTTTGATCTTATGATGAAATGTCTCTTTCCCTGTAAAACCCCATCATCTTAGAGCATTTAATGTTTAAAAGCAATGTTTGAGGTAAATCATAAATCATAAATCTTTTGTAGGTAAACTACCACTAGGGACTCATGGAGGGAACACATTTCAGTCTACTTGGTATCTTCAAATGCCTTCCCCTGGGCTTGGTATTGGCCTTGTAGCTTAGTCCTTCCATCACACATACAAAGCCCTTACCATGCTTGTCCTCATATGCCAACAATCCATCCGTGCAAAACTGAGCTAACTTTTATGTCTTTGATTGTCAGTTCTTATCTCTCGGCTCACACTGCTAAATGTTTTCTACATACTTCTGATTAGTCTTTACTGTGGTCTCAGGAAGACGAATTCGAAGATAACTCATGTTTTTCCTCTTATTCTGGTCCTACACGTCTTGATTTATACTAAATACTCTTAAGAAGGGTGAGGCTAAATTACATTTTTATAAGAATCTTCATGTTTACTTCATGACACATTGTCTTAGTCCATTCGGGCTGCTATTTAACAAAATATCACAGACTAGATGGATTATAAACAACATAAATTTATTTCTCACTGTTCTGGAGTCTGGGAAGTCCAAGATCAAGGCGCTGGCAGATTCAATGCCTGGTGAGAGCCTGCATCCTGGTTCACAGATGGCCATTTTCTTTCTGTGTCTTCACATAGTGGAAAGGGCAAGGGAATGCTCTACAATGTCTTTTACAAGGGCACTACTCCCTTCTATTCATGAAGGCTCCACTTCTAAGACCTAATCACCTACCAAGACCCTGCTTACAAATACCATTATATTGGGAATTGGATTTTTTTTTAATAATTTTATTGGTACCATAATGGTGTATAACGTTGTGCAATTTTCAGTGTACATTATTATTTATCAATTTCTGAATATACTTCATCGTGCATACCACCAGTAGTCTAATTTTGTCTGTCACCATACATATGTACCCCTTTACCCATATTGCCCACCCCCAGACTCTTTCCCCTCTGGTAACCACTCATCTCTTCTCTTTATCTGTGTATTTGTTTATCTTCCAGATTTCAGTGAAATCATGTAGTATTTGTCTTTCTTTGGCTTATTTTGCTTAATGTCATACCCTCAAGGACCATCCATGTTGTTGCAAATGGGACAATTTTTCTTTTTTTATGACTGAGTAGTATTCAATTGTATATATATATATGTATACATATGTACCACATCTTCTTTTTCCATGTATTGGCTATCATGAATAATGCTGCAATGAACATAGGGGTGTATAAATCACTTTAGATCATTGATTTCAAGTTCTTTGGGTAAATACCTAGTAGTGGGAAGGCTGGATGATATGGTATTTCTATTTTTAATTTTGAGAAATCTCCATACTCTTTTCCACAGTGGTTGCATCCTTTTGTGTTCCCATCAGCAGTGTATAAGGGTTGCCTCTTCTCCACATCCTCTACAACATATGTTGTTTTGTGTCTTGGTAATCAGAGCCACTCTTACCAGTGTAAGGTGATATCTCATCACAGCTTTGATTTACATTTCCCTAATAATTAGTGATCTTGAACATGTTTTCACGTGTCTGTTGGCCATCTGTATATCATCTTTGGAAAAATGTCTGTTCCTACCCTCTGCCCATTTTTTGATGAGGTTGTTTGTTGTTTTGTTGTTGAGTTGTATGAGTTCTTTATATATTTTGAAAATTAACCTCTTGTCAGATATATGATTTGCAAATATTTTCTTCCAGTTGGCGGGTTGTCTTTTTGTTTTGTTCATGGTTTCTTTCGCTTTGCAGAAGTTGTTAGTCTGATGTAGTCCCATTCATTAACTTTTCTTTTGTTTCCCTTGCCCAAGTAGAAAAGATGCTGCTAAGACCAATGTCAAATCGTGTACTGCCTATATTTATTCTGGGAGGTTTATGGTTTCAGATTTTACATTCAAGTCTTTAATCCATTTTGAGTTAATTTTTGTGTATGGTGCAAGATCACGGTCTATTTTCATTCTTTTGCATGTGGCTGTCCAGTTTTCCCAATACCATTTATTGAAGAGAAATTCCTTTCTCCATTGTATGTTCTTGGCTCCTTTGTCGAAGATTAACTGTCCATAGGTGTTTGGGTTTATTTCGGGGCTTTCAATTTTGTGCCATTGATCCTGTGTGTCTGTTTTTGTGCCAGTACCATGCTGTTTTGATTACTATAGCTTTGCAATATATTTTGAAGTTAGGGATTGTGATGCCTCCAGATTTGTTCTTTTTCCTCAGGATTGCTTTGGCTGTTCAAGGTCTTTTGCTGTTCTATATAAATTTTAGGATTCTTTGTTCTATTTCCATGAAGAATGTCATTGGAATTCTGATTAGGATTGCATTGTATCTGGAGATTGCTGTAGGTAGGATGGACATTTAAACTATGTTTATTCTTCCAAGCCATGAGCATGGAATATCATTCCATTTCTTTTTGTCCTCTTTAATTTCTTTCAATAATGTCTTAGAGTTTTCAATGTATAGGTCTTTCACCTCTTTAGTTAAGTTTATTCCTAGAAATTTTATTCTTTTTGTTGCTATTGTAAATGGGATTGTAAATGGGATTCTTCTTTTTCTGCTAGCTTGTTGTTAGCATACAGAAATGCAACTGATTTTTGTAAGTTCATTTTGTACCTTGCAATTTTACTGCACTTGTTGATTACTTAATAGTTTTCTGATGGATTCTTTAGGATTTTCTATATATAGAATCATGTCATCTGCAAACAGCAAGAGTCTCACTTCTTCCTTTCCAGTTTGGATTCCTTTTATTTCTTTTTCTTGTCTAATTATTCTGGCCAAAGCCTCCAGTACTATGTTGAATAGGAGTGGTGAGCGTGGGCACCCTTGTCTTGTTCCTGTTCTCGGAGGGATGGCTTTCAGTTTTTCAACATTGAGTATGATGTGGCTGTGGGTTTGTCATATATGGCCTTTATTATGTTGAGATACTTTCCTTCTATACCCATATTATTGAGAGTTTTTATTGTAAATGGATGTTGGATCTTGTCAAATGCTTTCTCTGCACCTATTGAGATGATCATGTGATTCTTACTCCTCATTTTGTTAATGTGGTGTATCACATTGATTTGTGGATGTTGAACCATCCCTGCATCCCTGGAATAAATCCCACTTGATCATGGTGTATGGTCCTTTTAATGTATTGCTGTATTTGGTTTGCCAGTATTTCATTGAGGGTTTTTGCATTTATGTTAATCAGTGATACTGGCCTGTAATCTTTCTTTGTGTTGTCCTTGTCTGGTTTTGGTATCACAGTAATGTTGGCCTCATAGAATGAGTTAGGAAATGTTCTGTCTTCTTCAATTTTTGCAATAGTTTGAGGAAGATAGGTATTAAATCTTCTTTGAATGTTTGGTAGAATTTCCCAGAGAAGACATTTGGTCTTGGACTTTTGTTTTTTGGGAGGTTTTTGATTACTATATCAATCTCTTTACTTGCAATTGGTCTATTCAGATTCTCTATTTCTTCTTAATTCAGTTTTGGGTGGTTGTATGAGTCTAAGAATTTATCCATTTCTTTTAGGTTATCCAATTTGTGGGCACATAGTTTTTCATAGTAATCTCCTATAACCTTTTGTATTTCTGTGGTATCTGTTATAATTTCTCCTCTTTCATTTCTCATTTTATTTACTTGAACCTTCTCTCTTTTTTTCTTTGTGAGTCTGGCTAAGACTGTCAATTTTGTTTATCTTCTCAAAGAAATGTGTCTTAGTTTCATTAATCATTTTTACTGTTTTTTCAGTCTCTATTTCATTTATTTCTGCTATAATTTTCATTATTTCCTACCTTCTACTGACTTTAGGCTTTGTTTATCCTTCTTTTCCTAGTTCTGTTAGGTGCAGTTTAAGATTATTTATTTGAGATTTTTCTTGTTTGTTGAGGTTGGCCTGTATTGCTATGAATTTCCCTCCTATAACCTCTTTGCTGCATCCCAGAAGGGTTTGTGTGTTGTATTTTCATTTTAATTTGTCTCCAGGTATTTTTTAACTTCTTCTTTGATTTTTTCATTTATCCAAGTGTTGTTCAGTAGCATATTGTTTAGTCTCCACATATTTCTGACTTTTCCAGATTTTTTTTGTATTTGATTTCTAATTTCATAGCAATGTAGTCAAAAAAGATGCTCTAGATGATTTCAGTCTTCTAAAATTTATTGAGGCTTGCTTTGTTTCCCAACATATGGTCTATTTTTGAGAATGATCCATGTGCACTTGAGAAGAATGTGTATTCTGCTGTTTTCGGATTGAATACTCTCTATATATCTATTAAGTCCATCTGATCAAGTGTCTCATGTAAATCCACTCTTTCCTTGTTGACTTTTTGTCTGGATGATCTGTCCATCAACATGAGTGGGATGTTGAGGTCCCCTACTATTATCATGTTGCTGTTAATTTCTCCCTTTCGGTCTATTAATAGTCACTTTATGTACTTTGGTGCTCCTGTGTTTTAGGTGCATATATATTCATAACTGTTATGTTCTCTTGGCAGGATATCCCTTTTATCATCACATACTGCCCCTCTTTGTCTCTCATTATCTTCTTTAACTTGAAGTCTGCTTTGTCTGATGTAAGTATGAAGACATCTGCTTTGTTTTGTTTGCCATTAGCTTGGAGTATCATCTTCCATCCCTTCACTCTGAGCCTATGTTTGTCTTTAGAACTGAAATATGTTTCCTGGAGACAACATATTGTTGGGGCTTGTTTCTTAATCTATCCAGCTACTCTGTGTCTTTTGATTTGAGAATTCAATCCATTTATATTTAGAGTGATTACTGATATATGAGGGCTTAATACTGCTATTTTATCTCTTTTGTCTAGTTGTTCTATGTTTCTGTTGTTTCTCTTACATTGTATTTCTGACTGCCACTTCATTTTGGTGGTTTTCTGTGGAGGTGTCCTCAGTTTTCTCTTTTTTTATAAATTGTGACTCTGCTCTGATTCTCTGTTTAGTGGTTACCATGAGGTTTGTATAAAAGATCTTGTAGAAGAAATAGTCCATTTTCTCATAGCCTCTTATCTCCATTAGCCTAAGCAGGTTCCATCCCTTTCCCCTTCCTCTTCTGAGTTATTGTTGTCACAAATTTATTCTGTTTTGTATTGTGAGTTTGTGACTAAGTAGAAGTGTTTATAGTCATTTTTGATCCTTTCCTTCCCTTTATCTTTTAAGTTATCATTGAGTGTTTGTTTCCCTGTTCTGATAGAGAACTGCAGTTTTCTGATTTTGTCTGTCTATTTATATGCTTGCTCAAAGCTTTGTAGACCTTTGCCTTTTTGTTTCCAGTTTGAGGGCCTCTTTAATCATTTCTTGTAGGGGAAGTCTAGTGGTGATGAACACCCTCAGGTTTTGTTTATCTGGGAAAGCTTTTATTTCTCTATCATATCTGAAGGAAAATTTCACTTGATAGAGTACTCTTGGCTGAAAGTTTTGTCTTTCAGTATTTTGAATATATCATTCCATTGTCTCCTAGCCTGTAAGGTTTCTGATGAGAAATCTGCTAAAATCCTTATAGGGGTTCCTTTGTAGGTTATTTCCTTCCACCTTGCTGCCCTTAAAATTTTTTGTTTTTGTTGACTCTTGCCAGTTTTACTATTATATGCCTTGGAGAAGGTCCTTTAGCATTGATGCAATTAGGTATTCTATTAGCTTCATATATTTTTAAACCTGGGTACTTACCCAGGTTTGGGAAGTTCTCAGCTATTATTTCTTTGAACAAGCTCTCTGCTCCTTTCTTCCCTCCTTCTCTCTCTGGAATACCTATAATCCTTATGTTGCTTTTCCTAATTGAGTCAGATATTTCTTGAAGAACTCCTTCATTTTTTAAAAATCTTAGTTCTGTCTCCTCCTACACCTGTAGCATTTCTATATTTCTCTATATTTCACTCAGTAATTCTTTCCCCTATAGCATCAGCTCTATTGTTTAAGGATTCTAGATTATATTTTATTTCATTAATTGTGTTCTTCATATCCAGAATTTCTACTTTTTTTTTTTTATAATTTCAATCTCTTTGCTGAAGCATTACTTCTGATCATTAATTTTATTCCTGGACTCGTTGAACTGTCTTTCTGAGTTTTCTTGTAACTTGTTAAGTTTCTTTATGACAGCTATTTTGAATTCTCTGTCATTTAGATTGTAAATTTCTGTGCCTTCAGGGTTGGTTTCTGGAGAATCGTCCTTCTCTTTCTGGTCTGAGTTGTTGCTGTAGTTTCTCACAGTGTTTGATGAAGTAATCCTTTGTAAGTGCATTTGTGGTAGTATTAGGTTGCAGATCCCACTTGTTACCACTAGGGAGAAGCAGGAGCTGAGTTTCTGATCCCACCCCTCGGGCTGGAAGTTGTGGGGGTACTATGGGCACTTGCACCAGCCTGGAGAGCTTTCAGGCACTTGTGGCAACTGTGCTTGGTGAGCAGGGCTTCCTTGCAGGGTCCAAGCCTGGGCCACTCCTTGGGACCACAGCAGCTGGGCTCTCCCACTGCCAGTAAAGCAATCACGAGTGGGCTACGTGCTGCCACCACCTCTTCCTTTGGTCTCCCCAAGGTGTGTTCCCACTTACGGGGTGCAGTGGTTCTAGGAGTACACGTGCAGGCTGCGAACAAGCTCGCCCCAGGGTGTAGACCTGCCACTACCTCTTCTTGTGGTCCCACCACCTGCTATGTTTTGTGGGAGAGGCTTCCTCATGGGGCTGAGCCAGCGCCACTCCTTGGGGCTGAAGGGGCATAGTGTGCTCCACCACCACTAGGAAAGCAATCATGGGTGGGCTAAGTTCTGCCGCTGCCTCTTCCTACAGTCCCCCCAGGGTGCGTTCCCACTTTCAGGGTGCAGCAGTACTTTGGGTGCTCATGTCAGGCTAGAAAGCATTTGTGCATGTGCACAGGGATGCTGAGGAAGGGCAGGGACTGCTCACATATCTCTATCATTTCCCGGAAGGCCAGTCAATCCACCTTCAGATGTATATCTGTGTGGGTCTTTCAGTCTTCCTGTTGGGTTGTGTGGGTTTCCTCCATTGGTCAATGAGTGTCTATTTAGTTGTAGTTCAGAGAGGGAGAGATAAAGGAAACAGCTCACTCTGCCATGTAGCTGACATCATTCTGGGAATTAGGTTTCAACATACGTATTTTGGAGGGACATAAACATCAGTCCATTGCATACATACACTGCAGACTTTTTCCATTCTTTCATCTTTCTCATCAGCAGTACAGTTAAACTTTAGAAACAGGGCTTTATTAAGATAATTGTGAAGAGATTTTAAAGTCCCTCAATGATCACAATTGAATTTGAGTCATTCAAATACCTAAGAGAATAAAATGGGAAAAAGTTTTGCTCAAAGTGTCCTTAACCACTAGGTAGCTAAAGAGCTCCTTGAAGCCTGGGTGTGAGGTTGAGGCTGCAGACTCTTGTCTGAGAGTAATAGTGAAAATATTCCTCTTCCTGAGATTAAGTGCCTCTACAGTAGATTTTCATTGCTGCACCTACCTGATAACTTACATAAAAATAGTTTAAAAAAATTACTGCCTCATCATTTGAAAACAGGGGGTCATTTGATCAAATTAATGGCAAGTAAATTTAGGACCAATAAAAGAAAATATTTAAAATAAAAAGTATTCAGCCCTTAGGCACATTGCCATGAGAATCCCATAAGCAAATTATTTTTATAGCTGACTGACTTTCAACCAATTATATATAATTACCATTGACACATAAAATGTATTCACAAGAAGATGTCTAGATTTCTACAGGACTTAAGAGCTAAAGGATCAATAAAGCACTTTGCTTTATTTTTGCAACAGGCCAACAGAAAACAAACTCTGCAACTCTTGTAAGGAATTCAGGATTCAAGATTTCTATACACTCACGACTAAATTTTAAACATTATTTTAGGAGAACACTCCTGGTATATGTTCCACTGGTCTTGCAACATTGTTTTCATTTATTCTCTCATTCAATCAATAATTCATCTATCCATCCAGAATGATTATTGTAGGTAACCTCTAAATGGTCCCCAAATAATCTCCACATCTTAGTATTCATGCCCTCGTGGAATCCCTCCTCTTGAGTATGAGCTAGAATGAATGACTCACTCCTAATGAATAGAATATGGCACAAGTGATGCTGCTTCCAAGATTAATTAGAAAAAGATTATGATATCCTTCAATAGACTGTCTCATTCTCTTTCTCTCTCTTTTGGAGCCCATATTCTGGGGCAAGCAGGATAGCATGCTATGAGTAGAACTTGGGAGAGGCTCATGTGCCAAGGAGCTAATGTTTCTGGTCAATTGCCAGTGGCAATCTGAGAGTAGTCAACAGCCAAACAAATGACATTGAAAGTGGATCCTCGCCATGGGAGCCTTGAGAAAATCACAACCCTGGACAAGACCTTGATTGTAGCCTCATGAGATATCCTGAATCACAGGCATCCCTAAGTGGTGCCTGGATTCCTGATTCAGAGAAACTGTGAAATGATACTTGCTTGTTGATTTAAGCAGCTAGGTTTGGGCTAATTTGTTACACAATACATAAATAACACAGTTAAATACACCGACTCCGAAGTCAAATGACCTGTGATAGATTAATGGCTCCATAATTCATGGTTTCTTTACTTTGGGCTATTAAACTCTTCGTATCAGTGTCCTTGTTTTTGAAACAGAGATAGTAATAATAGTACCTCTTAATGTACAGTTCTTTTGAGTTAGAACTGAAATATACACACAAAGAGCTCAGAGAAGTAGGCACTTTTATGTCAGCTATTGGTGCTAATTCATTCGAAAAATAATATTAAGAATATAAGAGCCTACCAATTAACTTTGGAAAATTGAGCAGGTGACATAATAAACTAGGGTTCCAGTATCCTTTCATTCATTCAACAAATATGTACTAAGCACCAATTCTGCATCAGCCAGTGTCCTAGGTTCTGCAGTGAACAAAACAGAAGGAAAAAGATACTTGGCATTCAAGAATAATACTTTCAAGAGAAAGAGACAGGCAATAAAAAATAAACACAATAAATAAAGTTTATGATATGTGAGACAGTGATAAATATTATAGAAAAACATTAGAAGACAAAACAAAGGAAGGGAAAGGATTTAAAATGTTGTATGAAGGGATCTGAAATTTCAGTTATGGTGGATTGGGAAAGGCTCATTGATAAGGTGACTTTTGAATAAGAAGCTGTAAGAAGTGAGGGAGTTAGTCATACAGCAGGAATGATTTCCACAACTGAACAATCTATATTGCTCACAACGGAGGCTGAAGTTTGCACAAGCTTCCCAGGCAAAGAGAAAGACAAAAGTCCTAAATCAGAAGACAGGCTGCCACTGTGGTTGAAGTAAATTAAAAAGGGAGGAATGGTAGATGAGGCTGGTAAATTAACCAGGACCCAGATCATCCAGAACAATGTAAGTTATAACTATGATGTTGGCATTTACCCTAAGTGAGATGGTAAGCCTATGGCAAGTTTTGACTATAAATCATGATGTGATTTATAAATTGACAGGATCCCTGTGGATGCCATGTTAAGGATGACCTAGAAGGATCTGGGATAGAGGATGGGAGACTACTGAAAGTAAAGATAACACTTTTTGACTAGAATGTGGCTGTGGATGTAGGATTAATGAGAATTTGTCACATTCCAGGAATATTCTGAAGGTAGAGGCAGCAAAATTTGTTAGCAGGATGTGGGAAGGGAAAGAAGAGACAAGTAGGATTGCAAGATTATATATATACACACACACCACACGTACATGTATATAGATGTTTGTATATCTGTATAAATAATATAGTATATATAATATATGATATAGTATATATAATATCATGTATAATATAGTATAGTATACTATACTATATGATGTTATATATATACATATTTTATACCTATATATGTTATGAGGAACAGCAATAGTGGTGCTACCACTAAGTGAAAAGAGGAAGACTGCAGAAGCAGATTTGACGGAGAATATGAGGAACAATCAAATGCCAAAGATAGACCAGTAGGAGCTGCTATTCCTGGTGTAGGCAATACAGGGGTACATTATTTGAGGAGCAATGCTCAAACACTCCTGAGCATCTGATGTAGGGCCCAGGAAGATGCATTTCAAAAAGTTCTCAGATAATACTGGAGACCAATATATATAATATTTAAAAAACAAGAATAAAAACGTCATTTTGATAATTATCATTTACAGGCATTGGAAAAAAATACCACTTCTCCTAAAAATAAAATCTATCTTTGGTTTAGTTTATAAATATTTCCTATGGTTATCGTGGAATTTTACTAATTAGTATATAAACTTGCAATTACCCCATTTTTCTTATATAGTTTTTATAGACATTGCCTTCTACATGGAAATTAATTACTGAAAATCTCACTTTCAATGTCAGTCCCAAAACACATTTACTCAGCTATACATATTTGTTTAGAGGGTAAGTTTGTAATGGTATAGAATTTATCCCTACATATTTTATGTTTTTTAATGTGGTTTAAAATAGTATTTTTAAAAATGCATTTTCTAATTATTTACTCCTACTATATATAGATAAAATTATATTCCTACATATTAACCTTGTATACTCAGAACTTGTTAAATTCCCTTATTAGTTCTAAATTTGGGGGGGTATATTTCTTAGGATTTTCTACATAAACAATCATCACTTGCTAACAAAGGCATTATATTTCTTGATTTCCGATTAGTATGACTTTTTTTCTTGCCTAATTGCACTAGCTAAGATGTATAGTACAATATCGAGAGCAGATATATTTTCTTTTTCCTGAAATTAAGTAGAAAATCAATTTTACACTATTAAGCATGATATTAGCTGTAGGGTTTTCCTTTATCAAGCTATTTATATTCTTCTGAAAATATTCATCATGATTAAAAGTTTAATATTGTCAAAAGCTTTTTCTTCATCTCTTGAGATTATAAGATTTTGTTTCTTTATAACAGTAATGTGGAGAATTACACCGATTTATTTTTGATGTTAAACCAACATCACATTTCTGGGATAAACTCTTTCATGTATTGATGCATTTGATTTTTCAGTCTTTTGTGAAGAATCGTTGCATCTATGTTTAAAAGAGATATTCATCTGAATTTTTTAATGTCTGTTCTGGACTTGGAATTAGGTTTATGATGATGAATTCATAAAATGAGTTGTAAAGTATTTCCTCTTCTACTATTTTTTAAAAGATTTTGAGTAATCTAGTTACTATTTCATTTTGAAATATTTGATATCATCAGCAGTGAATAAAACTGGGCTTTTTTGTGTGTGTGGTTGAGGGAGATTTTTAGTTAGAAATTCTATTTCTTTAACACACATGGAGTTATTCTGATTTTATATTGATTCAATTTTTAGGATTTTTTTTTCATCATTTTATTTTTTATTTTACTGAGGTCACATTCATTTATAATATTATATAAATTTCAGGCGTATGTCATTATATTTTATCTTCTGTATAGACTGCATCATGTTCACTACCAAAAGTCTAATTTCCATCCTTCACCATACACATGTGCCCCTTTACCCCTTTCAGCCTACCTCTACCACCTGCCCCTCTGGTAACCACCAATCTGTTCTCCATAACTATGTATTATGTGTTTGTTTTCTTATCTTCCACATATGAGTGAAATCATATGG
The DNA here is from genome assembly GCA_031878705.1 of Tapirus indicus. Classification (NCBI taxonomy): domain Eukaryota; kingdom Metazoa; phylum Chordata; class Mammalia; order Perissodactyla; family Tapiridae; genus Tapirus; species Tapirus indicus. The sequence goes on from CM062923.1 coordinate 65,453,258, forward strand.
TATTTGTCTTTCTCGATCTGACTTATTTTGCTTAGCATAGTACCCTCAATTATATTGCTAATTTCTGTTTTTTAAAGAATTTGTATGTTTTATCTAGGTTGTCAAATTTATTGACAAAAACTTGTTAATAATAGTCCCTTATTATGCTTTTAATATAACAAGCTTTTTCTCTGTAAAGGGCCAGACTGTAAATATTTTAGTCTTCGCAGGGCATATGGTCTCTAATACAACTACTCAATTCTGTTGCATTGTGAAAGGAGTTATAGACAATACATAAACAAATGGATGTGTCTGTGTTCCAATAAAATTTTATTCACCGAATGACGGCAGCATTTGTTCTTTAGGCCTTAGTTTGCCTATCCCTGATTTAGTGATATCTACATCTATAGATAGGGTCTACAATGTTGTGTCCTCTCTGTTACAGATATTGTCTGTTTATATTTTCTTTCTTTGATCCCTATTAGATTATCTAGTGGTTTGTCCTTTTTATTTATCTTTGTAAAGAACAAAATTTTGGTTTGATATACTTTCTCTATGTATAGCTTTTCAATTTGATTTATGCTCTAACCTTTACTATTTCTTTTACTTTCTTTGGATATAAATTGCTCTTCTAGATTTTAGGGTGACTATTTAAATAATATATTTTAAACTATTTTTGTTTTCTAATATAAGCACTCAAAGTGATAAAATTTCTTCTAAGCACATAGAAGCAATATGTACCCCACATATTTTAATATGGCATTTTAAAATCTCATTCAGTTTAAAATATTTTCTAAATGTCTCTGTGATTTTCTCTTTGACTAATGAGTTGTTTAAAAGTACATTGCTTAATTTGCAAACTGTTGATAATTTGCCAGATTTGTTTTTATTAATTTTAACTTAAATTCCTCATAATCAGAGACCATATTTCAAATCTGAATTTTATTGAGACTTTTTCTTATCACTCAGCATATTTTCTATCTTATTGAATAATCTATGTATGCTTTTAAAAATGTTTATCTCATCTTTTCTGAGTTTGGTGTTTTATGAATGATTTTTAGGTTATATTGATTCATAATGTTGGTTAAATCTGATATGTCTGAGAAATAGATGTTAAAACCTCTAAATATGTTTGTGAATTTGTCAGTTTCTGCATCATGCATTTTGAAGACAGTTATTAGTTTCATCTGCATTGATCTTATTATGCCTTTTTAATTAATTCACTATTTTATTATTGTGGAGCACCACTCTTTATCTTTGGTAATACTCATTATCTTAAATTCAATTTTGTCTGATATTAATATAGACACATTAGCTTTCTTTCAGTGGTGTTTTCATGGTGTATCCCATTCTTTTACTTTTAACCATATTTAAAGTGCATCTCTTGTGAACAGCATATAATTGGGTATTGCTGTTTTATACAGTCTTATAATCTCTCACTTTGTTTGGACTGTTTGCTCCATTTAGATTTAGAGTAATTTTCAATATGTTTGGGATTATACCTACCATCTTGCTATTTGCTTTTCACTATCTTATGATCTACATTGTTTCTAATATGAAGTCAGTAGTAATTCATAATGCTGTCTCTTTCATTCAATGTGAATCAAACGTCTATAAATTTATGTCTTTTAGCACATTTGGAAATTTTTGCCCATCAATTTTACAAATACTGTGTCATCCCCGAAATATCTCTCCTCTCCCTCTAGGACTTTAATTACATAACAGTAGACCTTTTGATATTATTCCACAAATCCCAAAGTTTCTGTTATTTTTTCCTCAATCTGTTCCCTCTATGTTCTTCGGATTGGAAAATTGCTATTATTTTGTCTTTAAGTTTGCTGACTTGTTCCCCTATTATCTTTAATCTGCTCAAGTTTATCCAGTATTTGTTTCTAAATTCAAAAATTGTATCTTTTGTGTAGAATTTCCTCTAAATTCTTTAAAAACTTTTCTATTTTTTCCTGAGACATTCCGTTTGTTCATCCATTACAAACAAGAGGAGCCTAGGATCATGTTGAATTCCAACATGGAAATCCAACCTAAAAGTTTCCACTTTTATATGAAAAAGACATAAATGTCTAATTTATTTATATCGTTGTTAATTTTGAGTCTCTGCTTTACCAACTGAAATGATATCCTAGCCAGTATATAATTTAGCACCTAGAAACCTGAAATATGTGGCATGATTCAACAGTAGAACACTAGGCATCAAGAACACAGTCTAGAGAGCTGGTGATTACTAGAAAGCCTGTGATAACTTCTAAGGTAATCCATGAATCAATAAAGCCCATAATACTAGGGAAAATGTTTGGTAAAAACTAAGACTGTTACTGTATGTGGCTCCTTTTTTCTGCTTTTACAAAAGTCCTATGAAACAGGAATGAATTAGATCTAAATCCAGGCATTGTGCAAGCTATTATGCAAGCAACTCTGGAAAGGATGCTCTTTTGTCTGTAATCTGAAATCCAACATGACTGAAATCCACAAAGATGAGAAAAAAAAAAAAAACCTAGCCCCCAACTGAAGCTGATATAAGAGATGGTTCTCAAGGAATAATATTATGCCATTAAGCCTTTCTGAAGCATCTCCCAATAATTATTTTCTGCCAGATAGTGGGAGCTAGCCAAGCAACATACATAAAATAAAGGTCTTTTGCTTTCCATTCAAACCTATTATTTCAGATGGCCCCCAGTAATGTGTGATTAAGTTGAGAGAGACTTTGATGGGCAGAGTACAAGCCTAGTAAATAAAAGACCACAGATTTTCAACTTTGGAACTATTTCTAAATATCCTTGCCCAGAATCCAATAGACAGGAAGACAGTTAAGTTTTGAAGAAATTATATTACCAAAATATCACTAGTTTTGTTTGAGAAAGCTTGTGATTGTTGGATTCCTAAAACGATTTTAAAGGGGTACCCAAAACTGGCTTATGGAAAGTAAGTTGGGAATACTGTTTGGTCCCAAGTAGGTCATATTCTTCAATGCCTACTTCAGATGAGTCAGAGAAGACAATCGATGCAGAACAATCTCACACTAGGTTAAGTTAGAAACCACAAAAGAAAATAGTTGAGGACCTATTGCCCAGACAGCATAACCAGTGGTACCCACATGGACTAACCAAGAAACTTATTCTTCTTCTGGAAGAGGGGTTCTTAGCAATTTCTCTATAACAGAACTTGGTTATTTCATTCAATGATGAGAATTATCTGTTTCTCATTCTCTTAATGAGAGTTTAAATTGCAGTTATTCTGTTCCTACTCACCCAATATATGTTGGGTATGTCTTTCATTTATAGGCATTCCCACCAAAAGGAAATAATAGACCTGAGAACCACATATAACTCAGATATCAAGACTTTGGATTGCAAGTAATAACTTTTTGGTACTTTAAGATTGTCTACTTTAGGATAGGGTTGAATGTATTCTATGTATAGGAACAAATATGTGCACAAATACTTGACTATCCAGAAGTGCTAGCTGTGGGAGTTCACATTTACATTGAGACAGAAATATAGCTCAGTAATAACCACCCAGAAAAGACAAACTTCCTTGCCCAGTCTCCTTTTTATTAAAGTGTTACCATATATCCAATTTATTGAGAGACTGAATATACAAATGGACAATGACCAGACCATATATGGAAATAGAACTCTGACTCACAAAATCTGCAGCAACCATTCTGGAAGCCAAACCACAGTCTGCAGCAATTGGCCCAGAATAGGCAGGACTTGGAACACAATTGCCAGCTTATCTACCTTATTCTCCTGCAACCAGCTCAGGACCGACCAGACAAAACCAGATAAGTAATCCAAACCAATCACATAAGATGCCCACTTCTAGTTAGCTTGTCCCAACTTCTCCAGGCCAAAAGATCCAATCAGAGCCTTCCTGAATCCGTCCCTTTTTTTCACTATAGTGCTTTCTCGTCCCCTTTCTGCCTTAGAATCTCTACCAAATGCAAGTGTTGATGTCTGACTCACTTGCAAGAATAAATACCTTCTGTTTTTTTCTCACTTAGGTTATCTTTGTTTATTTCCACATTCTGGTCAACAGGAAATGTCAAGTACAATTCTGCTTGGTTTCTCAAAGGAAATACATCGGATTTTTTTCTCCTTTTGTTCTTTCCCCTTTACTGCTGGCTGAACTGAGGCACGATACCGAAGGACTACAGTAGCTAGAGTAGTCATATTCAACCACAAGATGTTGACGGGGGGTAGATGGGACTGCCTTTGCTGCTTTTGTGGATTGGAGACATTATACCAACTCAGACTTTACAGGAAACAAAATAAATTTCTATTTTGTTTAAGGTATTGAATACTTGGAAATCTTCCTGACAATATGTGAACTGACACAATAAATAATATAGAATTTCAAAAGTACCATTTATTTTGAACTGAGATATAATTAACATATAATACAATTCACATTTTTAAATGATACCATTTACTGAATATTGACATATGTGTACAATTGTATAACCACCATGATAATCAAAACATAGAACATTTTAATCACCCCAAATATTTCCACCGTGGATCTTTGCAGTTAATCTCCTGCCCACTCCCAGCCAGTATCAACCACCAATCTGTTTTCTGGTCCTTGTATTGTTTTGCCTTTCCTGAAATGTCATATAAATAGAGTCTATGGAGTCTGGGTTCATTCACTTAGTGTGATGTTTCTGAGATTCATTCATGGCATTGCATGCAAAAATGTGAATATAAAGGGAAAATCATGGATATCAGCAAATAAAGGATCCAACTTCAGAGACAAATGAATACAAGTTGTATGGTCACAGTTGTTCTACAGACCATAGGGGTCTCTGGGAGAGAGTTCCCAGGGCATAAAAGACAACATTTGATAGAGCAATTTATACAAATCTTTATATTACATAAATAATAGGTAATGAATGAAGATGACATATTAACAAATATCATTATAAATCATTGTCTAGAGACATAGGTTTAATCACCAATAGCAATAAAATGAGAAATACTTGTTAATGTATGTTTCTGTGGAGGAGGCCTGAGGTGGCCAACCTTGGATCACAGGGCTACTGTTTTTCATCATAACCCTTTGTGTATGTATTTTTACTCCAATAAAGGAAATAAATATTAGTAGTAAGAAAAAGAAATTTGGCAAAGGATGATAGAGAACCATATACTGAATGAGAGGAAGCTGAAGGAATGAATAAATAAAGATAAAGATTAAAAGCTCAAGAAATTGGAAGAGAGCACATGACAGTGTTTTCTCAGTTCAGATCTAAGTTTTGTACAAGGGAGACCAATGGGTGAATTCAAAGAAGTGGCTAGATTTGAGTAAAGGTAGAGTAGAAAGATCTGTGCCTTTTGTTTCTGGATTTAGGCCACTAGTTTTCACTTGGTAACAGATCTTAAAACTGGTTCCATCAAAGATGATCATAAAACTGAGCTGTTAGTATTAAAAATAAAAACAAAACTTCACCAGCAAGTCACTCTTCACTCTTCCATCAGAGGGAGTAACCACAGCACTGGATCACATACACAGTGACTGAGGGAAGGCTTTATGAATAGAAATGTGAGGGGAAGAAAAAGACATTTCTAACAATAGGCTGATAGGCAGAAGCCATTAACAGGGCCAGTTTCATGCCAGGGCAGACATCAAGAACCACCAGGAATGAACTAGGCTCACGGAATAGCTTCAAAGCAGAGGACAGTAATAAAGGTGTACATTGCTTCTGTCTACAGTCCTAGGAGACTATCTGATGCAAAACAGGAAAAGTATTGATTGTAAGGACTCAGAGGAGAAATTTAAAAAAGGAAATAGATTTTGTTGATCAAGTCCAATTTATTGATCCAGTCGGACTTGATCCCACACTTGTTGATCAAGTCCTGATTCTCTTCTCACCAGCTGTATAATCTTGGACAAATCACTTTTTTTCTGTGCTTTAGTTTCCTCTGAGGTTGCTTAAATAACAACAACAAGGTTAGCAAAACTAACAGTAATAATGGTATCTAAAATTACTATCCATTTACCATGTGCTAAGCAGTATTTGTGTTTTGTTTTATGTATAAAGTTAGGCAGTCTTAAGGCCTTTGCAGCTCCTGAATCCTGGTTTTATAAACTAGAGCTGGAGTATCAAAAAGTGGTAGTATCAAGGGGTGACTTTGGGGATTTATCAATTTTGAAAAAGTATCCTAACCTAAACCTTATTCAATTGTCACAATTAAGCCCCTCCTATATAGATATCCTGTATTTGCAAGATTCAAATGCCTTCAGGACCCAAGGAGATAATAAAAATATGCAAGGTTAATGTATATAGGCCTATAGGAATTTAGGAAATAGCACCTGGTCATCCTTAGTCTACAAGCATTCTGATTCAAATAACTTAAATCAATATAGTAATTAGGCAAAAAAAAAATAATCTGCAAATTGTAATTGGATTTACGCATCAAGTTTTTAATTTGATATAAATCTGTTTATCTATCATCATCGTCTATCTAAATCTATTAGTTAATTTCCTTATAAATCTCTGTAATGGATTCTCTTGGTGACTCATTCAGATCCCCTTACACTGATGGTGCACACATACCCCAGACTTTGTAGGTATAGGCTACTAATGGCTCACAGTGGCCTCCTATTCCAAAGAAATGTTCTTAGGCAAACAGAAGCTATACCACACAGCCAGTGATTGAATGATTAACTTGGGAGTACACAAGATTGACTCTCGTTGGCTCAAAGAGAGGACTAACTATACGTAAAAGTAAGTCATGTTCCAGAGCTTCCCCACATGATCAGGGTGAGGCAAGTCTCTAACTGAGACTACATACTTGCTTAGCTTTTTTCCCTTGTCCTACACTGGTTCCATAACTCCCTTTCTCTTGGGAGCATCTCCTCAACAACTTGAACAGAATCTACATCTCAGGCTTTTCTAAGTTACTAAACTTAAGACAACCTCATATTTTCCTCAGAGAACATACCTTATCTTTCTATTATGGAGACTAAGCACCTAAAATGAAATACATCTAAAATTAAAACAAATAAAAGTAAAACAAGTCTTCTACATACTAGCTTACTAAAATACAACTTTCTGAGGTAAAAAGAAGTTACTTTATCACAACGGATTATGTTAAAATTGGAAGTATAACCTCACCTTCCATTCCTACTTCAAAAATAAGTTTTAAATGTCATGGGATTGTGGAATGTTTTCTTGGTCTGAACTAGACCTTGAGATTCTTGCAAAAACTCAGTGTTCAATTAATCTTTCTACAAAATGGAGTAATCCGTGACACATATCAATAATCATATAAGAAATTATGGCAGAATCAAAATGCATGTAAATATGAAGGTGACGAAAAGAGTTTTAAAAATCTGGAGAACATTATGTTCATAATGATTCTGAACCTTATAATTAATAAATAAAGACGCCTAATCCACCTGTAATTCCCTCCAGAATGCTTCAAACCACATTAATTCTTAATAAACATAAATAACTATTTCACCAACAATTCCCACTTTTGAGGCAAGTGTCAGAGTCCCTGTCACATTTTGAATAATGTTTTATTGCTATAACATATGGAGACAAGATTAGGTGGTAAATCGACTTCTCAGTGCACTTACTGAAATTTTAAATTTACTCCTAGTGATATATTCAACAGTAGAATGTGACCAAAATAATTTGACTTTATAGAGATGGAGTTTAGAGAGTATTTGATATATATTGTCTTTAGAAGCTATCTCTAATCTGTCACTTATCTATATAATTGGGCACCTTTGTGCCCAACTCTCCTAAAAGAAAAATACTAATGCTCATTTTGTGTGTGTGTGTGTGTGTGAGGAAGACCAGCCCTGAGCTAACATCCATTGCCAACCCTCCTCTTTTTGCTGAGGAAGACTGGCCCTCGGCTAACAGCCGTGTCCATCTTCCTCTACTTTATATGGGACACCGCCACGGCATGACTGACAAGCAGTGCGTCGGCGAGTGCCCGGGATCCGAACCCGCAAACCCCGGGCTGCCAAGTGTGAACTAAAGCACTGTGCCACTGGGCCAGTCCTGGCAATGCTTATGATTTTTAATATTTAATTATACATAATTTGTTTTCCACAAATACTCCCATACTGAAACATTGAAAAAAACACATTACATCAAATTTGAATCCAACTTTTTTTAAACATAGTGAAATATTACTTTATACAAAGCATTACTTTATGCTTTGGAATTAATAGGCATGAGTTATATAAATTTATCATGCCAACAAAGAGTACACCATTCATAGTAAAAATATGCTTGCTGAAGAATTGATGTCTTAGATTTTTAAAAAACGGTGGGATGACGCTTTTAAAAATTCAATGACAAAATGGGAAAGTCAGAAAAGAATCAATAGCGTAGGATCTCTCTCCATATCCATGAACTTTGCAGGTTAATTTTCTTTAGCTTGGCTTACTGTTTGTTTGTCTTTGTATAAAATAGAATCAGATACTTAGTTGGAGCATTTAAAACTAAATATGTAACCTGAGGGTCAGAAATATCTAGATACCTGTTTTAACTTTCTAATAGGAAGAAGGCAGTACTGAACTAAATAAGGAGAAAGTATAAATTTTACTTTCTAGGTTAAAAAAAAATTGGGAGGAGGATTTGGAAAAGTGTCAAGGAAAATGATAAAAACTGAAATGGGGCCCACTGTCAAAAGTGAACTGTATTGGGGCCTTTTAGGCTACAGAAAAGGAAACTTTAGTGTGAATTAATTAGTTTCCACCATAAGTAGAGGGTTTATTAGGCAATGATTATCACTTGTTCTCCATCTTCATGAAGAAATTTTAAACTAATGTGGAAGACATTTACATGAGGTACATCTATGAAGTTCTTAACTGCCTGTCTTTATGGCAGAAATATCTTGATAGCATCCCCAGGAAGAGCATAGACTGTGCACACTAATAGAAAAAAAAAATCTACCTACCAGAGTATAGCAGCTGAACAAAATGGATTCTCAAATCTCTTTCACTTCAAGATTATATTATATATATATATAGTCTGAAAAAAGAAAAAAAGATAACTTTTCACTATATCTCAGTAATGCACAGCTTTTACACCCACCTTAGTAGACAGAAAACCTCCATATATGAACTCTGTTCTGAGGCAGGAGTAAAACTCTAGCTAGCATAAAAATCAGTGTGTTCTGTACTTTGTTATGAAGCTGTCAGTAGGGTCCCCATTGTTGATGCATGATTTTTTTTACTTCATTATACTTGGTCTTTTCATTAAATTTCAGCATTAGGACAAACTTATTGTTTGTAGTGAAAGTTTGCGGTGAAGAGTGGAGGAGTAGAGGGAAAGGCATTTTCATAGATTGACAATGATCTAGGGGAAATCTTATGGAAATCTCCCTCCCACAATATGTTGATTTGAGTCTCAGAAGAAATTGTGCAGAGTAAATTATTCAACTTGAGGAAAAACAAGTTCATTTTGGTAGAATAAAAAAAAATTAAAATGGAAAGGAACTAAGTTTATGGATTACTATATGTGGTAAAAAATGTTTTATATTAATTGCCTCAGGAATTATTCATGATGTCTCTTGTCTGTTGGGATATTCTTGTCTTATCTAAAAGAAGCATAGCCTTTCCTTCCGTTGTTCTCAGGCGGTGAAATGGGATAGGTGCATATACTGTGGCCTTCAAGTGTCCTAGAACAGTAGTATTCTGATCTTCCTCTAAAGGGGCTGATGTCCCCTGATCTAACTGAGCATGGGGGGAGTAGCATAATAATGAAATTGAAATACCTAGAAATTTCTGGTCTGGGGCCTCATAGACAAATGCAAGCCATCAATACTTTTGAAATCTGTTGACAAAATCCACTGGTATGACAGCAATTATATAAACGTTGACTCTTCTAAAAAATAATAAAATACAATAAAAAGTCCTGATTTGTACTGTTTGCCATCTTCTGTGATGTAAATATTCTTGGCAAAGTTGATTTCAAGCTAATAGCATATCACTGAACAGTGGAAAAAAATTGCAGTAGCATACCATTGTATTTTATTTATAACGTTCTGAAACAATAGAATACATAACCTCAAGAGTATAGATAATAGTAAAATAATTAGCAAGTGATAAGTTTGAGTGTTTTAAGGGTTTGCCTCTTTAAAAATAATTTCTTAAGATGTACATTATGCAACTTAATTTTTAACAGTTTGAAAATTTAAAAATTGGTTCTTATGGGCCAGTACAAGCTGGCTCCAGCAGACTATTGAATAGAATCAAGCACACACACACACACACACACAGGCACATACAAGTACATGCGTTATGTGTATGCATGTCTTTATTCAAGCTGCTCTAGTATAAACAAATTGCAGTATTTAGCCTTATAGCTAAGGTCCATAAGTGTCAACTAGTTTAGGGATAATCTGGTGGCAAGATTTTAAAAAATGGGTCATTACAAAATAGTTTTTGCTTTGGGAGCCTTGCTTGAGAGCTTAGTGGATCGTCCTTAAGGCTCCTTACCAACAGAAATCATTACATTTCCAAATCTCTACTGCCTAGTGCCACCTGAAACTAAATTTAGGATAACTCAGTACACATGACATAGGTGACATTAGCCAAAATAATAGTCTTAATTCTTAGATGATGCTTTTAAAGTCCCAAATTCTTAGCTGGAGTCTTATCTTGGTGTGCTATGGTAAAACTCTTGACAAGCACCACACTTATCCCAATCAAATTTTTTCTATGAGATAAAATCCTCTTCGTTTGCTTCCTTTCCACTTGGCATTATTCTGCCTTCAAATGCCCATGTGAAGAACAGGGTTTCCTAAGCAGATGGGCACAGTCTCCTCAACGAGAGATGGCATAACTTTACACGGTGAGCGTAGGAAGAGATCTTGATTCCATTTCTTCTTTTCTTTTTTTTTTTCCACCAAAGACTCCATCAAAAAATGACTCTAGTGTTCTCCGTGACCTGAATGCCACCCATGAAATTAGATTTAGGGAAGGAACATGGCATAAAAATCAAACTCTTAAAAATTATCATATATGTATTTATATGAAAGTAAGGATCACAAAAGTGAAATAATTCATCCAGGGTTAAATAAAATATAATAAGTGCCAATGTTTGAACCCATGTATGCCTGGTTCTAAAGCTCATCCTCCTACTAATTCCTTTTAGTTCTGAATTAAATCTCAAAATCAAATGAGTACTGGACCCAGAAGTTTAACAATACTTGCTTGAAATGTCTGTCCTCAAACACTCCTCTGTTTCAGAGGATTTCAATCAAATCTCAAATTTAGAAGTTGCAGTTCCTTTTAAGGGAGAAACACTACAGGAGAAAACTACTAATATGAAATGATGCTAATGGGAAATGAAATAAAGTAACTAAAATTAATTCATTGACAGAAAAATCAGGCAATTTACCTTTTTTTTCACAAGAATATTCCTATTACTTTATTATCCAATTCAATCAAAACTGTGCAAATTATATGCAGGGACATGGTCCAAGACAGTGTTTTTCAAAAGTTTTAGAACATGGTTCACAGTGGAAAATAGACTTTATGCTGTGATAGAGTACAGACACCAGACACACACACACACACACGCAGAAACAAAAGTTTTGCAAAGCAACACTTACCCTTGTTACATGAAATTCCCCAGATTTTATCTATTCTATTTTACTCATTTGACAATGTTGTTCTGATTCACTAAATTGGTTTCATGCCTACTAATAGATTACAACCCACAGTTTGAAAATCATTTATGTAAGGTACACAACAGTTAATAGTTTTGATAAAATTTTCTACCCCATTTTTAAATTGATCTTAAATAAATGAGGTTTGTATCTCTGGTTATATCATTTCACCAAATCACAGAAAGAGAGATGAAGAAATTCTACAAACTGTCTAGTGTTAGTTCTCTATCTGTTGCTTATTCACATCCAAATATAGTGTTATTTGTTTTTATTCTTCCTAAGCAATTCACCAAATCCCTTTTAATTTTTGAGGGCCTTTATCTATATGCAGTTCTTCCTTTTACAGAGCAGAAATGTTACTCTCTGAAACATTTGCTGTCTCATCCTCGATCTCAACTCTGGGGTCCCATAGAACTCTTCTTTTCCTTTCCCACGGGACAGTTTCTCAAATATTTGAAGAAATCTTTCCTGTGCCATCTTATTTATTCCCTCTAGAAGAGAAATACTCCAGTTATTTAATATCCTGCATATGTCATGGTCTTGATTATCTTCATCCTCCTGGTCACTCTTCTTTGAATTGACTCTAACTCATTTATGTTCTAGTTAAAGCACTTGGCACAGAATTGAATACAGTTCCTAAGGGTTGTCTCTCACTAACTCACTCTGATTCTAACCCTCCTAAGATCCAAAACATTTATTCACAGATTTCTCATATCCTCTTTACCCAGCCCCATTTTAAGTGTGAAAAATTTATTATGGGACATAAAATGCAGACTTCAACTATGAATTTAGATTTGGTGCATGCAAAAAAGAATTCCTAGACTGCTCAAAGCTGATAGATTATGTCAGCCGATATCAGATCTTTCCTCAAAACACATACCTCAATAGGATCTATTACAGGCCTGGTTAGACTGTCTTCCGGTATGTTTTTAAGTTGAAAACAAAAACAAGTAGTGTTTTCCTCTCCTTAAAAAAATAAAAGCAATAAAAATCTCTCATGTACTTAATGACTCTAGTTTTGGGTGAGAAAGGATTTGGACAAAGTGGATCTACAAGGTTGGTGGTGCTGCATATTGAACTGAATTGATAATTATTAGAATTAAAACAATGAGATTAGCTTAAAAAGACCAATCAAACTTTAGTGAGAGTGAGAAGTAGACGTGAATTATGTCACATTTTGTTTTCATTCATTTAACACCTATTTTTTGAGTACCTAATTGTGTGGTTTCTTGTTAGTTCTCATCTTAGCCCACCTTGTTTGTGTGTTAGAACTTGCTTACTACTGGAGGACTGATGGATATCACCATTTTCAGGTAACTTTACTGTTTTGACGTCTTTCTTTTATGAATTTGTACTCGTCTGAGGTGGCCATTATGTTATTATTTTTTCTAGGAAGTAAATTTTAACTGGAGATAGCTTGAAACATAGTTTCTTCTTTTTTCTAGCCAAAATTAACTATAAGATTGCACCATTCCGATGCCTTTTCCAAATTCAATTTTTTCCAACTCTCAGTTTCACATGCCAAAATTTAAATGCCATGAGTCACTGGGTCCAAAAAGAACAATTAAATAAGCATTGGAGCGGAAACTGGATTTAGGTAGAGTCACAGACATTCAGAGAACTACTCTGATAATCAAAGCACTAACTTTCCCTAATAGATGAAGACTCCTTCACTGTATCTCAGGTTTTATGGAAGGAAATCATGGTTGAAAAGAAAATTTTGAAGGTTATATGTACAGAAAAAAAGTGTGTTAGTTTTTATGCTCTTATTTGAAAAAGGGGAGGGCAACTTCACTAGCACAGAATACATAGCAATAAAAGTTGATATATTACGATGTACTAAAAATGCATTTTGCTTCCTTAAAAATTGTATAAAAAGAGTGGACAAGGAAGTGTGTCCTAAGATATGGTCTTGGTCCGAGATAGAGAAAACAAGCAATAAACAATACGTGGTATTGCCTTTCTTTTCCTTCACTTTCCTTTATCTCTTCCTTAATGTGAGAACTGAGTTGCTTCTTCTTTAATCAAAGATACTAACACTTCAGATGTGGTCTTTCAATTTCATGCCCCTTCTCCTGTCAACCCCTTCCTTTCCAAAATCCCCAGCACCCCCATATCATGGTCCTATCCTGGTGTTAGTGTTCCAGATTTTGAGTTTTGGATATTCTTCTCATTTTTTGGTAGCTCATTGCATCATAACCTAGTCTGCAGTATTATTTATTCCCTCTTTTCTTCTCTCTCCCTCTCATAGATATTGTCATATTTTTTTACGAAGATGGTTGCAGATGAACCAGAGGCTACAGCTTCTTGGTCTCCTGTCCTAGAACTACCAGTCATCCACTGATGAACTATCAATTAATGTTCTAAATTCTAGCTAATTGACCAAACCAGACATTTGCTATAGAGTTATCTCTCAAGAACGTGGTGACTCCAGGATGGAGCATAAAATATTCTCTCCGCCTATATGAAGTATGAAATGTAATTCAAACAAGCGAAATGGATAGATTACTCAAAACACTACTCACAGAATTCCTGTACATAAGACTTAAATTCTAGCCAATAAATGCTTTCTACACAATGGACCAGGATTCTTAGATTACACACAATAATATACCCTTTTGTGTTGCTATTTGCTTTCACATCCATTTACCTTATTTCCCCTGTTCTGCCCCATATCCCTGCAAACTACATTGACCTAGTATCTTTGCATATTCTCTTTTAAATTAGATTTGATAAATGAGAGGCACTGGCAAGGGGCTGAAGACAGGAATTTCATGCCCTCAATCTCTCTGTTACGGGCTGAATCTCTGGCATTGTCTACATTTTCACTGTGGTTTGTGCCCTCTTCCCAGTCGCTGCCGCCTATGAACAGCCCTTCCTTCCATGGACACAGATCCCACTGGAAGTCCTCACTGTTGTTTCAACTCCTTCTAAGGGACTTGAGATTTGAGGTTTGGGTAACACCCTTTCTCTTGTCCTTCCATCCCTGGAAAGGTAAGTACTACTATTCATCTCAAATTACCTTTTTTTATATATATACTGATCTCATAAAATTTTTAGTTACTAGTTTCATTTGTTCCATCTTTTTTAGCTAATTGGAGTGAGATTTATTTTTCTGATCTGCCCTAGACTGATGCATTTTGAAGGAGATCTGAATACCTGAGTGGATCTATGTGAGTTGCTGGGTTTCCTTGGCAAAGCACTTTGAAAGTTAACTCTGGAATGTTAAGAAGAAGGATATTTCTCTGCTCTATTTCTGCTCTCCTGGCCGGATATACACAAACTTCCATTTATCTTAATAAGAGACAGAACTTATACCAGAAACTATTATGTAAACAGCTAAATGCAGACTCTTAAAATAACTATTAGAGGGTGAGCTCATGAGGTCCTATCTCTAACTAAAATATGTCTGACTTTATGACTGATATTTCTGCAGCCTAGCTTTCTGATATTAAGAGAGTTTGTCCTCTCTGTGCCTATTTTCTTGTCTATGAAATCAGAAATACGTCTATTAAAAGGCTGTTTTGATCTTATGAATTAAGAGGTTTGTAGGCACTTTGAAAATAATGAAGTGTCAGAGAAATGTAAGACAGCTATATGATTAAATGTCCATAAGATAAGAAAGTTCTTGACCTGACAACTATCCTTATTCTGCTTAATCCTTCTAAATGAAGAAAAATAAGTGATTTTATAGTCTACAAAGAAAATTTTCACTTAACATTAAAAAAAATCTTAGGCTAATCTGTAGTTTTGTAATCCGTCTTGTCTACATGATGATTTTTAACCTTCTTAAACTTTATGTCTATATTATTCAATACAACTTTTCAAGCTCTATCAAAATTCAAGAGGTCATTCAGTATTTTTTAAATGCATTTAATTAATCACTCAAAGTTCTGCTTTTTAGACCAAAGTAGATTTAAAGTACATCGACCAAAGAGAAGTCTATTCTTTCCTAAGAACAATTTCATTGACCAGTGTACAAAAACTCTCCACTAGAATTTAATTACATGAAGTTTATCCAGTGCATTGTACCTAGTATGGTACTTGCCACGTGGTAGATATCTCAGTGAAATATTAGGATTTTATATAGAAACATTTTACCCAAATTAATAATTTGGAAGATACACATGTACTCCTCTGATGCAATGTCTTAATCCTTGTACAGGGTGATTGGGCACATTTGTTATTAAAAAAATAGATGAAATACACAGCTTAATTGTAGCCAACCTCTACAACTGTAGATCTTCATAGAAAAGCAATTCTTACTTTAAAAAAAATGAATTGGCTGCAGTTTCCAAACAGCAGTTGAGTAGGTTTAGATCTAATTTTCTGCTACTGTTGAGTTTAATACCATGATGTCCTAATTTACCTCTTCATTCCCTCCTTCCATTGTGTCTCTCAGATTCACCATGACAACTGCTTTTCTACTCATTTCTTATTCTATAGTTTCTTCTATCTCATAATTTAGAATCCCCTTTGCTTTGCCTAATAATGTTCTCACCCTCAGAGGAAAGGTTATGTACTTAACCTTATGCATCCCTTTGATTCTTAGGAGTGCCACCAGGACTTCTTTTTCCAGGAAATATCAGTGATTTTTTTTTAAGTTCCTGGAGGTTAGAAACAAAAAACTATTTGTTCACATCTCTAGGATGCCTTAGATAGGATTTAAGCATAAGGAATCAAACAGCTGTGGCAAATTAAAGATGGCCTCATATTCATTGCCACTCCTCCAACTGAGATGAGGTCTACTTTTCCTTGCCTTGAATCTCGGTTCACCTTAGAGTCTTGCTGGATCAATATAGTATGGCAGGAATGTTACCCTGAGACTTCTGAGGCTGAGTCATAAAAAGGCTTACAGATCCTGCCTAGGTTTCTGGGAATACTTGTTCTTGGAGCCCTCAGCCACCATATAAGAAATCTAGCTACCATGTTGTAGAGACCATATAAGAGGCCCAGAGACTACATGGAGAAAAAGAAGGGCCCAGCTATGCTCAGTCTTCAAGCCATCCCTGCTAAACTCCCAGACATCTGAGTGAAGCCATCTTGGACCATCCAGACCACAAGCTAAATATCACTAAGTTACTCCTGTTAATGCTATGTTGGAGCAAAAAGATCCCCCTGCAGAACTTTTCCCTTTATTACAAAGCCACAAAATAATGAGATATAATAATATGATTGTTGCTTTAGGCCACTAAGATTTGAAGATAGCTTGTTTTGGAGCCATAGATAACTGGAATGCAATTCTAAATTAAATCATCTGCTGAGATCATTGGTCAGATGGCCAATGACAACAGCATGATTGCTGTCAGAGCATTTATTACCTATAATCACGATGAAGGTTTTATTTTGTATTTAATAATTCAAAATACTGTAGAATCTGGAACAAATTATCTTGGAGAATCGAAATTACTAGTTATAAACATTTAAGTTATAAGCAAGCCATCATCTTATATTAATTTCATTCTGATTTATAATCATTATGAATTTCTTTAAGAATCTTTTTTGAAATCAAGAATTGTAGTAAATTAGGAATGATGAACAACTATGTTTAGAATGAAGGTAACACTACTCAAAAACTTCCACTTCCATTCAAAATCTCCCAAAGGAACAAATACGGGGTGTGTGTGTGTGTGTGTGTGTGTGTGTGTGTGTGTGTGTGTAATGTATGTCTGTGTTTATTTATTTATTGACTTTGCTAGTTAGTGAGTTAATTCAAAGCCAAAACCCAATCTCAGTCTCACTAGGTCTTCGGTTCTCTGGGAATACAACATTTTTCATTTTTAATTTTTATGAGTGTATCTGCCAGTTAAACAGAAACTGCTGGCATCAACTCTGAGCCTCTGACTGTTAAGCAGTAGAAATGACCCAGAACAGCAGTCAGCGCCTAGGCCACCCTCTCACACCCGGAGGCCATCACTGATGCTTCTTTTTGTTTCTGTTTTGTTTTGAATACATATACACCCCCAGAAACATAGGGCTGTCGTAGTCTACTACTAGGAAAGGCTTATTTCAAAGGTCAGAACTTTTATGGAAGCAGGAAAAAGAAACATAAGGAAAGCTCATTTATGCTAAATGTGTCTGGTACAAATCAAAATTGGATTGTAAGTGGACTGACAGGAACCCAGCAAAGAAGCATAATGCTTTTTCATTCCACCACCTATATCTTTACTCTCACTTTTCCACCATTTTTACGACCTGTACTCTTGAAAATAACCAACTAACCAGCCAAACAAACCTTGTTTTGCAGGTCAGCATTGTAGCACTAATTGTAGATATTTTCCTTTACTCTATAAAATAAAAATTCTAAATAAGCAAAATATAAAACATTATATTATTTTACCTTCAGAATTTAACCATTTCTGACCACTCTGTGTGTGAAATTAGCAAACACCTCTGACAACTTTATGTCACTAAATGTCAATAAGTGCACTAAAATGTATTTAGTCCTTTTATGTTAGTAATATTTTTTGAAAGTCAATCAATTTGGCTCCTGAAATGTATGAGCTTTTCAAACATGGGCTATTAAAAGAATTCAAATAGTAGCATCATGGGAAGGACATTGAAGAGATACAAATTGAAATAAAAGCAGGCCTATGGATTCAAATCCCTGGATCAAGCAAATGGGTTCTAAAGCCAAGGTCAAGCACATCTGCACAAAAACATAAAATCATGACTTCTCTACGAAGGGCATCCGAATAGTTGTCCCTCATGTAGTTTCTCCAAAATTCCATTGGAAATACCTATGAAGATATTAGAAGGTAAAATAACCTTCTCAACAACTCATTAAACTCAACTCATCAACCAAATGACAAATTAATAGCAAGATCTTGAAGAAATTCCATACTCACAACATGCTAATTAGGAAAAACATATTCAGTTATCATCCCATAAAACAGATCACTTACAAAAGTAAGAAAGGTTACTTATATCTCCTATGCTGCCAACACTCATATTGAAAATCCTGGGAGCCTGTTACCAAGGAAACTGGACTTCTGCACCTCTTGAATAAGGAGCCAGAATTTGGTTTCCTTCTGTCTCTCCCATGCCCACATCTCTTTATCCCTCTTATAATATGGCCGTCTGCTTTAAGAAATGGTGTTGCCCTCAAACTTACTGATGTCAAGACCCCAAAGTACTGTTTTGGAAGCTCTTTGGGAAGAGCAAACATAGTAAAGTGCATAGTTTTGATGATTATTATTTATTTTTTCTATTAAAACAAAAATAAGAGCAACAACAAAAATCAGGATGTGGAGGTAAAAGAAGTTTCCATTTCTGGAGACTAGAGGATCACTAGGAGAAAATCATTTAAAAACTGGAAATTGACCTGGAGGTTGTAATCACAAACTTGCTGCTTTGCAATGTGAGATCAAGATAACAATGAGAGAGTAATTTAAAGAATTAAAATAATAACCATAACAAGTGAGAGCCCAGGTCCCTGGGGATAAGCATTGCAGAACCAGGAAGGAAAACCCTAATGTGAAGATTCAGAAGAATATACCTCAGAAAATTATCTCCTGGAAGATGCGGTATAAATTTCACAAACAGAAGCAATGAGATAATAGAAGGACATTGCAAAAAAAAAAAAATCAATAATGGTTAACTAGAGGGTGTCTCATAGTAAAAGACAAATATTTTTAAAAGGTGGGTTGATCAAGAAGATATTCAAACTACAAGTGAGCCATTACAGAATAAAACAATTTGTTGAATAGAAAACAAGAAATGGAAAATAATATTTAAAAAAGAATAGTTCTTGAAGGAAACGACTGCTTAGAGAAGAATTAAGACATAAAAGAAGAAATAAATAAGAGGATAAAGTCTCCAACATGACAAACAGGTTTTCAGATTAAAAAGTTTGGGTGTCAGATATACTAACTTAAAAAAAATCCACTTGTATCTTGGTGGAATTTATGAATTCACACAATAAAGACAAAAATATATAATATATACAGAGAGAAGAGTTTATGTATAAAAGAAAAAAATACCAGCATAGGAATCAACTTCTCATCCACAATAGTAAAAACTAGACGTCAGTGAAATTTACAGACCTCAGAAAAATAGCAGACTATATATTCTGAAAACTTTTCCAGCTACAGAAAACCTGAAAATGCTGGATAAAATACTGCAATCTCTCTCCTTCCACACAACCACAAGCACACTGGCTTGGGGATTAAGAAAATAAGGGAAAACCAGCCAGTGCACCGTTAGTGTGAACTAGGAGTTGCCCAGAAGATATTTGCTGATAAAAATCCTTGGGCCAACAATAACCTGGGAGATGGAACTGACCTTATTGAAGACACTGCAATGCTTTCAGTGTGTGATGGAAAAGGTTAGAAAACACTCTCCCTCTTGCAAAACCGTGTTTCTTGGCTATGCATCTGGATGGAAAATAAAGGCAGTCTCCCATGAGAATTTGTAACCAGAGCCTTGCTCTATGTATATTTATAATTTGAATGTACAGGATCTCTGTGATTTGAAAACCACAAGCCCAGGAGTCATTTTAAAGTGGTCCCTAGTTAGCGGCCCCCCCCAGGCCACTAGGCAGAAGCAACTGAAAATTCTCTCTGTAAGAACCCAGCTTAAATCCAGACTCATCAGGTCACCCAACAGATCCCTGAAAACAGATCCCAGAAGAAAGAAATGTGCATGAAAACCTCAGAAAATAAGCAGAAATAAATAAGCAGCTGAATTAGACATATGAGGATTTCAGATATGGATATTATTAGAAAGGAATATAAAATAAATACATATGAAAGTTAATGAAATAAAAGGGGAACTGGAAACATGCAAATAATTAGGAGCTATCAAAACGGCAAGATAAATATGAAATAAGTAGATGTAAATAATAACAAAAATATTATTTTTTAAATTTAAAACTTAACATGTTAAGTAAAGGACAGATTAGAAATAACTGAATATAGAATTAGTAAATTAGAAAATAGACCTTAACAAATTACTCATAAATATGAGAGAAACTAAGAGATATTGTGGGGAGCGTGGATTGTGGGTTAGAAAGTGTGTGTTATTTTTCAAGGCAGAGCCTTCTGCCTCACGTTCAAGCAGCAAGTGAGCACTAGCTTTCAGCAGAGAGGTGTGGGCCACTTCTGTAGCACATATGACTGAGAGGAATCTAGGGATTGCAGATATTTGAGAGAATCAAAGCAAGTATCCCCACCCCATCTCTATGAGTTCTATTCCTTTCTAGGACCCTGGTGTAGCAGACGTGACAGAATGCAGAATTCAACCTTTTCAGGAACTGCTATTCTTATATTTAGTCCCTGAGCTTTATCCTTAGCTTTTTCAGCGTCAGGCTGCAGTGAAACCCTGGCTTTCACATGTCACCTTAAATTGGTGATTCATCAACCTCAGTTTTTCAGTCAGTGCACATATAGCACCCAGCAAGAGCCATCTAATTCCACAGTCCTTTTTAAAATTAATACTTTGCCCCAAATTACCAAATACCTGAAATATTGGAGGCACTATTGCACTCGTTGTATCACAGTTGGCTCTCCGTATCTGCCGTTCTGCATCTACACTGAGTTGGTTGAATCCGTGAATACGGAACCCACGGATATGGAAGGCCAACTAACTGACTTGGGTATCCCTGGATTTTGGTATTGGGCAGGGGCCGTTCCTGGCACCAATCCCCAACACATACCGAGGGATGACTGTATTCCATTACTGTTTACCCTTGGAAAGGTTCAATAATTATACTGAAACAGCATTCCAGAGATTATGAATTCTCTACAATATTATCATTGATGGAGATCCTCACTGTCAGCTAGCCAACGCATAAATACAACTTTTAGGACCACTTTTTAAAAATAAACTTTATTATTTAGAACAGTTTTAGATTTACAGAAAAATTGAGATGGTAGCACACAGAATTCCATATACCCTTATATCCAATTTCCTTTATGATTAACATCTTATATTAGTATTGTACACTTGTTATAAATAATAAACAAACATGAATACATTATTATAATCTAAAGTCCATAATTTATTCATATTTCCTTAGTTTTTACCTAATGTCATTTTTCTGAACCAGTATCCCATCCAGAATACCACATTACACTTCATTGTCATGTCTCCGTAGGCTCCACTTGGCTGTGACAATTTCTCAGACTTTACTTATTTTTGATGATCCTGACAGTTTAGAGGAGTACTGGTTAGGTGCATTGTAGGATGTCCCTTGATTAGAATTTGTCTGATATTCTTCTCATGATTAGACATGGGTTATGAGTCTTTGGGAGGAAAATCCGTGTGGTAGAGTGCCATTTACATCACATCTTATAAAGGGTAAATAATATCAACATGACTTATCACTATTGATGATGATCTTGATCACCTGGCTGAAGCAGTGTTTCTCAGGTTTTTCCACTAAATAATTACTCTTGCCCCCCCCCCCTTTCCTACTGCACCCTTTGGAAGGAAATCACTACAAGAAGCCCACACTTACAAAGTGGAGAGTTATGCTAGCTTCTGAATGGCAGACTATCTAGATCAATTATTTGGAATTCTTCTGGGTGAGAGATTTGTCTCTTTTCCCCCATTAATCTGGTCATTCATTTATTTATATTAGTATGGCCACATGAATATTTATTTTATATTTTGGGTTATAATCCAATAGAACATTATTTTTTGCTCAGCTCATTCCAGCTTTGGCTATTGGTAATTTTCTCGGTTGCTTCCTGTGATACACACTTATTAATTTTTTTCCAATGCTTTCTTTTTGACACTACAAGAAGCTCCAGGATCTTCTTGTACATTTCCCACCCCACTCCTAGAATCAGCCATTTCTCCAAGGAACTGTTGTTCTGTTTACTAAAGAATGGAATTGGTAACCTAGATCTGAGCGCTAGGGGAGCTCAGTGCTACGGAGGTGCCCTTTCTTTTCAGCCCTCTAAGCTGACAGAGCAAAGAAGTATATGTGTGTATACTAATCTTGTACATACCCATACCTATAAACAATTGTAACCTTCTGTGTCTATAGTAAGCTGAACACGAGTTCATGCTATCTTCAATTCTAATCCATTATTTATGGATTATGTAGCCTCCTCCCCTTGTTTACCTGTAAATTCCCACCTACAACAGTGACAAATCTGGCTTCCATCATCTGCCATCTATTTGCTTCATTGTTTCATTCCAGTGTACATATATAGCAATATCTGAATTAACTTATGCCTTGCAGGAAAAAATTTTGTCATCTGGAGTATAGTGCTTATATGCAGTTCTTTGTGCTTTAGTCTTTTAAAGAATTTCACTCCTTTCTAACATTACTTAGGTCAGCACCCTTTCTTTCATCCCCTTCAGTGAGATTGTTTCATGTATTTGCAATACAGTTAGAGTCTCTTGGAACCATTTACATTTCTTCCTGGGGTCTCCCAATCTCCTAAATGATATTATTAAAATTTCACATATTAAGGTTCACTCTTTATGTGCTGTAAATCTCTACGGGTTATGACAAATGCATCATGTCATGTATCCACCATTAGAGTAGTATACAGAATAGCTTCACTGTCTTAAATATCCACTGGCTTCCCCTATTCATTCCTCCTCTCTCTGCTCCAAATTCTGGAAACAGTTGATCTTTTCACTTGTCTCATAGTTATACCTCATCCAGAATGTCCAAATGGGGATCACATAGGATGTAGCCTTTTCAGACTGGCTTCTTTTCACTTAGCAATATATGTTTAAGGTTCTTCTATGCTTTTAGTGCTTGATAGCTCATTTCTTTTAATCACTAAATAATACTCAACTGTATGAATGTACTACAGGTTTTTGTTTTTTCAATCTATTCACATATTCAAGGACATCTTGGTTGCTTCCAATGTTTATAGATTATGAATACAGCTTCTGTAAACACATTCAGATATTTGTTTACACGTAAGTTTTTGTATTAATCAGGTTAATATCTGGGTGTGGAATTGCTGTTGGGACAGTAAGACTATATATATATATATATATATATATATATATATATATATATATTTTTTTTTTTTTTTTTTTTTTTTTTTTTGTGGGGAAGACCAGCCCTGAGCTAACATCCGTCGCCAATCCTCCCCTTTTTGCTGAGGAAGACCGGCCCTGGGCTAACATCGTGCCCATCTTTCTCCACTTTATATGGGACGCCGCCACGGCATGGCTGACAGGCAGTGCGTCGGCGGGCGCCCGGGATCCGAGCTCGAGAACCCCGGGCTGCCAAGCGCGGACTAAACCGCTGCGCCACCGGGCGGCCCCAAGACTATATTTTATTTTAGAAGAAACTGCCAAACAGTTTTCCAAAATGGTTGTACCATTTTGCATTCCCAACATTTGATATTGTCAAATTTTTATTTTAACCATTCTAATTAGTATATAATGGTCTCTTATTATTGTTTTAATTTGCAATTACCTAATAGCAAGTTATATTGAAAATCTTTTCATATGCTTGCATGTCATCTGCATAGTTTCTTTGGTGAAACGTCTTTTCAGATCTTTTGCCTACTTTTAATGGACTTTTTCTTATTATTGAGTTATACTTGTTCCTTGTATATTTTGGATACAAGTTCTTTATCATTTTTGTGTTTTGCAAACATTTTCTCCCCGTCTGTGGTTTATATTTTCATTCTCTTAACAATATCTTTCACAAGATGTTTTGATTTTAATAAACTCAAAGTTGCCAATTTTTTCTCTCTTACATCTTTCTTTTGATGTTGTATGTGAAGACTCATTGCCAAACCCAAGTCACCTACATTTTCTGCTATGTTTTCTTGTAATAGAAGCTTTATAATTTTGAGTTTCACATGTAGTTTTATATCCCTTTTTACTTAATTTATGTGAAAAGACTAAAGTCTATGTCTAGATTAATTTTGTGTGTGTGTGCGTGTCTGTGTGTGTATGGACATCAAATACTTCCAGAGTAATTTGTTGGAAAGGCTATCCTTTCTCCATTGAATTGCCTTTACTCCTCTGTGAAAGATCAGTTGCATATATTTTTGACAATATATTTCTGAGTTCTCTATTCCATTCCATTTGTCAGTTTGTCTATTTTTTCACCAATACCACACTCTTTTCATTTCTGTACTTTAATTGTAGCCACGTATTGTTACCCTCTAAGTTTGTTCTTCTAGAGTAATATGTTGGCTATTTTGAGTCTTTTTTCTTTCCATATAAACTTTAACATCAATTTGTTGATATCCACCACATAGCTTATTGAGATTATAATCAGGATTGTGTTGAACTTATAAATCAAGTTGGGAAAAAATTGACATCTTAATAAAATTGAGTATCTCAATCTGGGAACATGTACCATCCCTCTATTTATTTAGATCTTTTTTCATTTCTTTCATCAGAGTTTTATGGTTTTTTACATATAGATTTTACATATAGAGTAGATAAAAATACAAAAATAAGATTGGAGACAAAATAAAAGGCAACATGAAATAATGAAGAAATCAAAATATAAAAAATACTACAAATATGGAGAAGAGAAGTAGTAGTGACACTATCTGGAAAATAGGTATCTCAGAAGGAGAGAAATATAAATTAAAATGAGTAATATCTGAAGACATAATGAGATAAATTTCTCAGATTTCAAGGCAGATGGAAAGCATCAGATTGAATGTGCTTATAGAATTACAAACAATAAAGATAAGGCAAAACCCAACCTAGACACATTATAATACACTTACAGAAAATGATGAGTTTATAATTAACAAATTCATAAAAAATAAATTATAATTAATAAATTATAAATTAATTTATAATTAATAAATTTAAAGAGAAAATACACATTAAGTATAGAAGAACAAAATCCAGATTTATATCAGATTTTGAACACTGTACTCAATGTAAGAAGATCATAAAATAATATTTTTAAAGTTTTCAAGGAAAAAAGTTAATTCTGTGTCTCTAAATTTAGTTAAATTACCATTCAAACGTGATGGTATATCTAAACTATCCACCGGAATTCAAGCCCTCAGACTCTTTACCACACAAACACCCACATCAAAAATCTATGATAATTTACTCAACCATTAAAAGGAGAAAATAATTCAGGAAACTCTAAAAGATATGGGTAGTAAAGCCAAACAAATACCTTGAGAAATTTATTTTTGTCAAAAAAATAGAAAAAAATGGAAAAAATAAAATACACAAAGAAATGCTTTAAAAAAGAAAAAAGAGAGAAAACAAATCCATAAATACTTTAAACTTGAAATTTAGAAAATATTAAGATAACAGGATGTTGTGATTTTGTTAAATAAACATTTGTTAAGTAGTGCCCTGAGTGTAGTGTTGGACTTTTAGCCATGGTTCAACAAAGACCCAAGGGAAATAGAGAAGTTTATTACTCACAGGTTATGGAGGAGGTAGAAAGCAAGCCTCAAGGGGCCACAGCAGGAGATCAGGCAGGGTGCAGGCAGAGCTCGAGCAGCAGGATTTAGGGCATATGCCTTCATTGGGGTCTGTGGGTGGAGTGTTCTTGAGCTACGGCCAGATTGGTCAATTCAAGTCAAAAAGAGAGGGGTTTTGGTGAGCTCCCTAGGGATCTTATCTAAGGAGTGCACAAAGGGAAGGAGCTGGGAAGCAGGAGAGACTTTATCACTGGGTGATTAAAAAAAAGTCATATCAAGAACTTACACTTACTGTGACTCTGCTGGCTGTTATCTAGGGCATGCTCTCACTTGTAGGAGGGGCTAGTGTTAGTTCAAGGCTCCTGCAGGCCCTTAGCCACACAAAATGGATGCCGAGACAGCAATATTATGGAGAAGTTTAATTAAACTCTCAACATGGGAATTGGGGGGGCAGCATGGAATAGTGTTCAACAATCGTGATCCAACTATATGTTGTCTGAAAGATTGTATGCCCTACAAGTCTAGGAGTAGTTTACCCTTCATTGTTGCTGATAATTACCATGGAGCCATTCTCCTTAATTTCTCAGTGATTTCAGCTTCTAGATCACTTCTAATCTTTCTAATATGACTCCTATCTTAATTCTCAGTGACTTTGATATACATATGGATGATTCTCCCAATACTCTGGCCTCTCACTTCTTTTAACTCTCCTTCAACAGTCTTGTCCATCACCCAGTCTCAACCACACATTGTAGGTCATACCCTACAATTTTTCTTTCCCAGTAACTGTAATCCTTCCATAAATTTCATCTGGCACATCTCACTTATGACCACAACCCATATATATCGTTCTTACTCCCTCTACTACCCAAACTCTACAACTTTTTGCCCCCTAAGACTTTCAAGCTATTTACCCTTTCACCATCCTGATTCTTCTCTACTTACCCAGCTTAAGTTCCATGATCATCATCATCACTTCCTTGACAATATCCTCAGTTTCTCCACCCTCAGATTGACTTGCATCATCAAACTCACTAGCAAAAATCACATCCCTAATTAAATACAATTCAGCCTACTCCATGCTCACACCCATGCAACTGAATGTGGCTGTAGAAAAAAAAATAAAAGATATATTGACAAGCCTCACTTTAAATCATGACCATGATCATAAAGTTGTCTCTAAATGCTGCACAACAATCACACTGTATTTCTCTTAACTATATATTCTTCTATTTCCCTAGATAACTATTTTACCTTTTCTTTATCCTGAAACCTACAACACATCTTCCCCCACGCTCACTCTCAGCTGATGAACTTTTCCTATTTCACTGAGAAAAATTAAGCAACCAGAAGTAAAGTTCCACAAACTCCCACAACTTCATTTCCCAACCATCTGCACCCATATTATCCACCTTCCCACCTGTTACTATAGAGAACCATCTGTACTCTATATGAAGCCAACATCTCCACTTGTAATCTAGATCTCATCCCCTCTCAGCTACTTAAGGAAGTGACTCCAAGGATTCTTCCCTCTCTCCCGCTTTGTTAATTTTTCTTCTTTACTGGATCATTCCCTTCTACATAGAAATATGCTGTTATCTCTCCAATGTTATAAAAAACAATACTATGCCATTATTTCCCCACTTTTCTAACAGATATTTCCTAATTCTCTGCTCCCTTCTGTAGCAAAATTCCTTAAAAGTAATATCTTTTCTCACTGTCTCTGGCTCTAATTTCTCTAATCTAATTCTCTCCCAAACTGATTCAAATCAGGCTTTTGCTTCCACCATTCCATTGTTCATGCCAGGGCCATCAATAACTTCATAATTGCTACATCAATATAACATGGCTAATTTTAAGTGCTATCTTATTTGATTGATTGGACACAGTTTATCACTCTCAACTTTCTACACTTGACTTCTGATACACTACACTCATCTGGTTGTATTTCTTCTCACTAAATAGTCCTTCTCAGTCACTTTTCTTCTGTGTCTTTTTCTCTCAAAGCCCTTGAATTGAAGTATCTCATGATTCAATCCTTGGTTCTCTTCTCTGCTCTAACTACACTAACTCCCTTTGTGATATCTTGAAAAACTACCCAAGTTCTAGTGACTCACAAATTTATATTTGTAGCTCAGATTTATCTCCCTAAATCTAGATCCATATCCAACTCTCTCCTCAACATCTCCACTTGGAGGTCTAATAAATATCAACATTTCATATTCAAACTTAACTTTTTTTGTTGCCTTTCAAACCCACTCCATATATATAATTTACTAGTCTGAGTTCATGACAACTCATAATCTAATTCCTCAAGCTTAATATCTCATCATCTTTCTCTAACTCACCAAATATAATATCCCAGGAAATCCTGCTGATCTACTTTCGCAATATATCCAGAATCATATTACTTGCTAGAAACTCATAATTAATATCTTGGTACTTTCCACGCATCATCATCTCTTAAGTAGTTTTTTGCAATCAAGTCCTGTTTCCCTGTTTCCAACTTTGTCCTCTTCAGTCTGAGCCTAAAAGAACAGAGTGATCCTTTTAACATATAATACTTTTTTCCCCCTTCCTTTAAAGTCATCTGATGTTCTACATCTCACTCAAGGTGAAAGCCAAAATCCATACAAGAACACACAGAGACTTGTGCAAAAACCTTCCGTGTTATCTCTGAGGTCACATTCTACTACTCTGTCCCTCGCCAACTCTGGCACTCCCACACCTTTTTCTTTGCTTTTTCTCAGATGTCCTAGGTACCCTCTTGCCTCTGTACTTTAGTACTGGATGATTCCCCCCTCTGCTCCAATTTTACTCCAATATCTTCATGGAAAATTTCTTTCCCCACTCAAATCTTTGCTAAAATTTGAACTTTGCTATAAGCTTACACTAACCAACCTATTTAAACTGGCAATTCATTAACTCTATGCTCCCTTATTTTTTCCATATCTCTTATTACTTCCTAACATTTCATAATTCAATTATTAATGAGGATTATTGCTTGTGTCTGTTTTATTCACTCACATACCTAAACAAAAGAATTATACCTGGCATCTGGTAGACTCTCAAGAAATATTTACTGAATGAAGGAATATGAAATTGAAAATCAAAATGGAAAAAAAGTTATACCAGCTGAAAAAGAGCTGGAGTTCAATCCAAGGTTATCACAAAAGACAAAGAAGAATACAAATTGTCAAGATAAAGAATAGAACAAGGAGATAAAAATAATGCACACTAATCTAAAATAATTCAGTCAACTATGAACTTGAAATATAGATATTTTTATGATAGAGACTTATCATTCTATTCCTATTTTAGCAACGTTCTGTGTAGTTGAGATAGATACATCATTTTCCAAATGCTTTTCAGTATTTATCATGTTTTCTAAAGTTTGAACTATCAATATTCACACTTTTTATTCTCACCAAATCTATTAACATGAATAATCCCAATCTTTCCTATCTCCACTTTCTTTTCAAGGAACTGATCACCTTCTAACATACTATATACATTGATTATTGGGTTTTATATCATTTTCTCTCTCCTTATCCAAAATTTAGGTCCTATGAGGGCAGATAACTTTGTATTTGTTGTATCGCATGGTCATTTAATTGTACTTGGCTCATAGTAGGTGCTCAGTAAAAATATACTGAATAAATGAATTATTTTATTTTCTATCATTGAACCAGCCTTGAATTTCAAGTATATTTCATTCTTGAATTATGTCATATTAGTCTGCTACTAAACTGCTCATCAAAGTTCATTTAAATGTATTGGTATTTTAAAATCTATATTCTTATAAATTATGGGCCTATAGGTTTCTTTACTGCACTGTCATTATCACGATTTCGTATCATAGCTATTAGCATTATAAAATAATTTGATAACTTTTTTTCTATGCTCTGCTTCATTTTTAAGCCTGGAAACTTGTTTCTATGAATAAAACCCTTAGTGGTTTAATAAGTTTAACTTAGGAAGTCTCATCACTAATATCCTAGTACTAACAAGTTTGTCAATGGCCTTGCAACAACAAATCTAGAAAATGTTATTTTCACTGGTATAATAATATCTAAACTTTATTATCAAGTTTGATTCAGCTGGTTATATAAAGTTAAGATATTTGTATGTTAACGAACACTATTTTTATGAGATCAAGTAATAACAAATTGGATTAGGATACTTATGTAAACAGTATAGACACTGTTATTTTCACCTTAAAGTTTCTTAGATAAGTATAGGTATTTTTAAAAATTATGTAATATATTGACTTATAATATCTCTCTTACGTCAAAGCAAAAACAAATAATTTTCTACAACTTAATTTTATTCAAGTAGTGGGCTTATTTGGCTCATACCAAAAGAGGCTGTTATTTCAAAAATAGGAATTATTTTTATTAGAAGATGGTACAAAGCCAAAGTTAGTCTCCATTCTGAAAATTCTATACATTTTACAATTTTAGGTAAGTTTTAAGCAATTATATACCAGGTAATGTAGGAATTATAAGCTATTCCTTGCCTCAATTTTCCTTACAGTAAATCATTGGGATATGAAAGTCAAATTTTGCAGTGTTACATATTTTGTGTTGCTTAGTCCATTTTGAAACTTGTATTGCTTAACAAAAAAGCTTGGAAAAAATGGCAGGGGGATGAAGAAAAGAAATGAAGAGACATTCAGATCTATGATCTAGGAAGAGCAATTAAATATCAATGATAAAGTGTTCATTATTTACATGTGTCCAAAATGGATTGCTCCAGAAAAATTTAATTTAAAAAAATAGAATAGAAATATATGCCACTGAGCATATATTTGCCCAGGGTAAGAATGCAAAGTAAAAAATAAAATGTTTTGATCTTACATTTTTAATGTATGCAGAATAAGAAACTTATCTCTCACTTCTGGCATGGCAAAGACAGACATTTATAATATCAGAGAGAAGAGACCCAATCCAATTCCCTCTGCCAAAATATCTATAGACTAACATGGAGCCAAACAATATAGAGAATTATAAAAATAGTAGGTCACTTTGTTAATTTATATTTCAAAATTTAATATACTCAAGAAGCTACATTCTCTAAAAAATGAAAATATTGACAATTTTAATGTTTTCCAAATGAACCATCTGTTTGTCCAGATACAGTTTTTTTGGTTTTGAAAAGCATTCTTTTCTGCCTCAATAAAATTCAGTGGCATTGACTTTTTTTAATATTATATCAATTAAAGATCCTTTTTTAAAACAACTGGTATTTCTTCGATTCCATGTATCTCCGAACTTCAAATAAAAATACTGCTCCTGTATCTAGCAAGAAAAAAAAAAGGATAGGAAAAACAAATTTTTGTCTCTATAAGAAAACACATTGAATACAATTTGCAACATCTTATAGTATATACTACATAGCAAATTTCAAGGGTACATGTGTTCTTCCTTTTTTAAAATTTCTCTTTAGCTAAGATGGTGATGATACAAACACATTTTATTAACTCTTTAAAAATGAACAACACTTAAATGTCCTGAGGCAAATGAGAATGGTTTATTTTTAACAACAATCAGAAATTCTGAATTATTTCACAGTCCCCATGACATTTTTGAATTAACCTTCACTGTTATAGATTTAAAATCTAATCTGTTCTATAGCTCCATTTTCAAACAAGACATCTCCACTTGGGTATCTCATTAAAATAATAAAACTTGACATGTCAAAACATGAACACATTATTGAAATTATTTCCCCTTCTCCAAGCTGCCATTCTCACTACTATGGAAAATAAGACCACAGATTCAGGATTCAAAATCTTCTATCAACAATTTTAAAGACCTTTTAAAGGGTCTGCATTGAAGGAAGGAAGAAAAAAACTGTTTACATGTCAGGGTCTGGGGTCACTGCACCCCGTAACACATGAAAATTACAGGTGTGCTGTGTCCAGAGCACCACCTAAAACTCTCTCTGAGAAAGGCTTTGTGAGCATCCAGGGAAGAAGGCTCCATGTTACTCAGGATGAGTGGAGTTCACAGCCTGCAGGAGGTGAGAGGAAAACACTTTGGCATCCAGGCTGGGGAAATGTGTTGTGACACTCTCTAAAGAAAATGACTTTTTAGTAATAATTTAGGAAACTTCCAAAAGCTATTTTATAAAAGGCATGCTGGTAAACATTTGGAATGGGTTTCAGAGTTTCTACTTGAGAAAACCTTCAGAAAATATTTCTTTCCATAAAAGGGCTGATTTCTTCAACATCACTGCCTTACCTCAGGAACCCAGTTTTAAACCAGTGTAGCCATTCCTAAAGTTACTCCATCTGATCTTTCCTTTCTTTTTCACTTTTCATAACTGAACTCCCAGTTTCATCCTTAATCACACCATATAGCCTTGAGAATGTGTTTACTTTCCCCTTGTTTCTCCGTCTTCAGTCAACCACGAATAAACTTGTAACAGCACAGTTATGTCCTGCTAAGTCTCTTTATGAAAATGTGTGGACTCTTTAATCTTTGAAAAGAAAAAATCCAAATTATATAGTCTTCTAAGTTTGGCATAAACAAAATGGCTGAATTCAAATTGAAACGTATGTGACATCTAATGTTTTATGCTTCGAGCACATTAAATTAATATATTTGTTAGTTTTATGAAGATATTTTCTTCCTGTCATTTACTAAAAGCGTAAAATCTAAGTAAGGTAATTATGTTCTGTGTGTAGAGGGCGCACAGTTCACAGCTAACCCCATTTAAATAACGTCCCTCATAATTATCAACACACAATCAAACAAAATAACCATATGTACTAAATATGTGTCCAATCATTTATTCTCCTGCTTTTTTAGAGAAAGCAAGTGTGTAGGTAGAGGTAATATGCCATTTTAAAAATAAAAAGTAAAATATTTGAATCATATTTTTTTCAATACCTCTTAAATATTTTACAAGCTTTTTTATATATACTATTCCATGACTACATATTATTCATTCCTGTACAATAACTGTTGACATAAAGATTATTAATAGTTTTTGCTAATTTGCCATGCTTATCCTGCTTGCTCTCTGTGGCATGCTGATCCTGATCTCCTCTGTAGCTCAGGAGACAAGACTCCTGCAGCCTGTTGGGGGGTGCTCCTAGGTTGGCCCTCTTCTGGCTGGTTTGATCAATGGGATTTTAGAAAGGCAGGGGGAAGAGACAGAGTACTTCTTTTTTCTGTTTACCTTGGGTGATACTTCTAGCATCAGCTTCATCTTCTCTGAGACTCCAGCACTCACTGGAAAGGCTCACCATGGTTCCAGCTCTTACCAGGTGATCTTCATCTCCAGCTCCTGATAACCCTTTTCCTTTGTCCCTCCAGCCTAGGGTGGTGAGGACTTCCTGCTCTTGTCAACCGTATAATTCCCTGATTGATAGCTCAGCTCTTTTATCACCAGTGCAGCCAGCTCTCTATATTAAATTCCTTCTTTTTATTTGCTTGTTGGGACTGATTGATAGTTAGAGGAACATTCTTATGTATAAATCTTGGCATATCTTGATGTTATTTTGTGTATAAAGGCCTCCAAGTTAATGGCTTGTTCAAAGGTTGTGCTTTTGATATATATTGCCAAACTCTTATCCAGAAGTTTTGTATTTGATAATAGTTTTAAGGGGATGCTTTAAGAATTCCTACACACTTCCATTGATCCTGAAATTAGCATTAAAAAATAAGCACAGCATTTGAATTTAATAGCTCGACATGGTATTTCATGGTATTCTTAATTTCTAGTTTTTGATTATTGTGGAGGTTGCAAGAAACATCTGATACATTTTTATTAGATAATTCAGAGTTTTAAATAAATCGCTACACATATATTGACCCTAAATTAAAGGTGGCAATATGTATCATAATCGTATCACGATGTTCTCTCTCATATTTTAAGTTAATTATATCTCTCAGTCTGCCCGTGTGATTTTAGCACACAACTACGTAGTGGTGGTGAGGGTGCTTTAAAGCCTTGATCAGCTCCGCTTTAAATTAATAAATGGATGTTTGAAGAATAAAACCTCATAAAATATAATACATTTAATTAAGGGAAGAAAAAGCAATAATCTGATAGAGTACTGTAATGGACAGATTAAGGTAAATGGCAATTTAAAATTGTATTTCTTATTATAGAAGTGACACTTAACCAGTTGAAACTGTTTAGAAAACACAGAGAAACAAACTGAATCAGCCACAGTTCTTTTCTAAATGGGAGAAACCCATTGCTAACATTGTTGACTTTTCGGCTTTGTGAGGTCATTTCTACCCAACATGTAAAAAGAAGTTTAGAGAAAAATTATATATATGTGTGTGTGTACATCTATATACATAAAAACATATGTATAACATATACTTATGATATATATGTATTCTTTGCATAATATTATATTTGGAAGTTTATTTGACCAGTAGAGTAAATAATCTATTAACTTATTTTTATACATTCTAACTTTTCTCCTTGCGTCAAATCTGAGTAGCAGAGAGCTGGGTTCCCATTTAGAATATTATATTACTAAAAGGAAAGAACGAAAGAAATTGTCCTTTGTTGTGTGACATCATCAGTTTATAATAAGGTGCTGTGGTTTCTTTTCCTAGCTATTGCATGAATTGAGTGCAGGAGACTTTCGATAACTCGGGATCCTCTTTATGAGGTTTCCGGAGAAAATTCCTGCTTGGCTTTTTAGGACATAAGGAGATTTGTGCTTCTTCTGGGCAATGGATCTATGTTCTGCTTGTGAACAATGAACTCTGCAACTGAGCAAACTTCCCTTTCCATGCTGTCAGTGAGAAATCTTAATCAAGTTTGTGGCCCATCTATAATAATTTTGTAGGCCATGAATAGAATATTGAACATTTTTCCTTGTTCTATTTCATCTCCCCACCTTTGTTAGTTTGATCTATCTTTGGTGTATTTGTGTGTTATATATCTGTATAATTTACTTGTTGAAAGAGGATGCCTTTACATCACTTAATCACATATTTTTTAACTATACAGTCAAATCATATACAAACTAAACAATAGTTCAACAACTTTCATCATAAAGGATATGCATACAAGATATTAAATTTCTGGATTATTCATTTAATTTTAAGTTCGCTATAGACTTTTCTCTTTTTGTACATTTTTTTTAAACAACTCAAATATGCATAGAGTTTCTCCAGTTCTGGAATCCCATCTGTTTTTTATTCAGAAAAGGCTTCAGAAGAAAGGCCAGAAAATGAAAGTATCATAACAGACAGACACAGAGCTTATTTAAGCTTGAATTGTAATAAAAATATTTTTAACTAAATACAAATTACTGTTGAAGTAGCTTACTAAAATATAGCAGAAGTCAAAATTTTGCATCTGTTGACATATTCTTCCACCTGTGAATTTAAACTGGCTGTGTAACAACTTAATCCTAGGAAACATCCTTGTTCCTTGCAAAAGTGAGATTATACTTTTAAGAAACTGCTGGCCTAAAAATTGTTCTCTGGGCTATCTCATACAGGGTGAGTCAAGAAAGAATTGACGATATAAAGCAGGGGTAGGCAAACTTTTTCTAGAAAGGGCCAGATAATAAACATTTTAAGATTTACTGGCTATATGGTCTCTTTAACAACTACTCAAATTTGCTATTACACTATGAAAGTAGCCATAGACAGTAAGGAAGCAAATGGGCATACCTGTGTTCTAATAAAACGTTATTTAAAAAACCATATGTTGGTCCATATTTGGATCCCAGGCCATGGTTTGTTGACCTGTAAAGTAAAAAGTCTGTAGTAATTCTTATTAAAATTTTGTTTTGATTTATTGGAAGATATTGGGAATTAACAAAAGGCACAAAAAATAGAAAGACAGTGAAGATCACTCCCCTAAGAAATAATCGATGTTAAAATCTTGATGTTTTTACTTGAGGTATTTTTACTTTTTCTAACACATGGAAATATAATTATAAATGACTGTACGTTTATTGATAAAAATCTGTGCAGATATTCAGTCTGTTATCCTTTTATTAAACATTATGTTAATATTTAGGAAAGAGACAGAATCGTATTTGTGTTTTGAAAACGTCCACTTTGTGGTACCATCACCCCCTTTCCTTCAAGTTCTGTGATAAGTTCTCATAGGGTCCTGTACTTCTACTGAATTTTAGTCATCATCATCATAACCATGACCAAATAGCTTACCAAGAAGTTTATGCTAATATACATTCCACACAACATTTTATGAGTATGGATTTTTAATAACATAACAAACTACTGGGCAAGAGATATTAGAAGGCCATCATAAACATAGCTATGAAATAATCTATCTCTGTACTTCTAGATTCTCAGAGGTATGGAACTTAAAATTCATGGTGCTCAGCTATTACGAAGAGGATAAATATAGTATTCTTAAGGACTTAAACAGCTACCAGAGATACTTTAAATGCTAGAAATATTCCTTTTAGCTCAGCACGCTCTACAGAACTTATAAAATTGCTGTATATTAGTTAAGAGGTTTTTGAGGTTTTATTTGTCATTCATTCCTCTAGACAGAAAAGTATGGGGATGGGAGGATGTCATCTATGTACTTCACGTGTACAATCACAGCAAATCCCCTATGTTTCAAGAGGCCTGGAGAACTGATGATTACTGGGTGCTGATAATGGAAATAGTCTTAAAGTTTAATCTAGGTTCTGGGTTTGCATGGGTTTCCACGGAAGTAGTATTCAAGACTTGATAATTTTTAAGGTAATATAAACTAATTAGGGTATGGTCAATAATGATAAAGTAGAAAACAAATGCTAATATGCAGTTAAATCAGAGAAATATCTTCAGGTACCAGGAATAAAAAATGGTTTGACGAGTTTCTGGAAATTTCCTTGGAACTTTTCACTAGAAGGTAAAATCGTATTTCATGACTCGTCAGTGTTTGGGAAAAGCCTTCCACAATGCTCACCCAAAGGAAAAGTTAAAATACTTACCTGTGTTGTTCTAAAAAACACGGAGGAAAACAACAACAAGAACAAAACAACCACAAACACAAACATTTTAATCTATAGATTTAGAGTTGGTTAAATCACAGATGTCTAGGAGAGTCATTGCAGCAAGCACATGGTCTTGGAGAGTAGAAGGAAATAAGCCTATAGTGGAATGTTCTTGCCACCTAAACTTCAGAATGGTCACAGTTTAGTGGCAAAATCTCCTGACTCTGATGGTATCTAGAGAACACTTCACATCTTTCCTCTCTCTGTCAGAAATTTTGCTCTAGGTCAAAAGCAATCAATCTCACAATGATAATTCAGCCTTAAGACTTTTCTTGGCTGAGTTATAAACTTTCTAATAGCCTTTCAAAAAATGTTCATTATAGTACATCACTCTAAATCATTTCCCAATTTTATTTAGATCAAAATGTTAATTGTTCCCGCTGTGGGAATGGTAAACTTTACAGAAGATATAGAAATATGTAAGTGTAGATCCTGCCCTCAGAGAACTTACCAGGTTGGGGAGAGAAGATAGCTAAAACCAGAGTCCTAACATAAGGCAGAGTGTGAGCAGTGCCTCAAGAAAAATGTAAAGACCTAGAGGCTTGGGAAAAAAGAGGTCACATTTGGCCAAGTAGATCAGGAACAAATGTGACAGGGGAGATGGCCGTGGAGAATGGGACGATGTTAACATGGTGCAAGTTATGTTGAGCAGATTTGCTGAGATAGGGAAGCCTAGGCTATATTTGTAGCATATGAACAATTCAGTTTGACTGGAGCCAACTGACTCCTATGATGTGTGAAGGAGAAGAGGGTGGAGATAATGTGGGAAGATAGTCTCCTGAAAGTGTTCAAGAACTGGGGAATCATTTGTTCCACTGATTTTGAACCTGGGGGCTGCTTTCATACTAATTTCATCACCACTTTGGGCCCAGGTCAAAGTATTTCCTTGTGAAACAGACATATAGAAAGGGTAAATCAATGACAGAGTGGAATCCAGGAATAAAGCAATGAGGAAAAATTCAAAAAATACCTGTATAGATCAAAAATATCACATTACTATAAAAATGAGCGGCATAGTTCATGAGTATTAATATAAACTACTTCAATTTATTTTGTGCTTTAAGGAATACAAACCACTTTCACAGACATTATCATATTCAGTCCCCTATTCCGTCTAAGGTAGGAAGAAAATACACAATTATTTTACAGATGAGGAGACCAAGCATCATTTTGGAAGTGGGGGGAAGAGGGAGGCAGACAAAGAGACAATACTATCTAAGAAGGCTACTTTTCTAAAAAAGGATGAGTAATGAAACAACAGTATTGCTGGGCACTAAGAAACAGGTTGTGATTGTTCTGGGTTGGTGCAGCTAAGAGAAATTCTTTTGAAACTTAGTTCCGGAGGTAAAGAATCGCAAACAAGACTATTAGAAGGAAATAAGTCTTATTTCAGTTTTGAATTAGGAAAAGTAGTTCAGCTGAGGAACATCAGACAGAGTTAAGCAGTGAGAGTTAATGTAAAGTTTATTCTGAACAGAAACAGAAAATAGAAACCAGTAAAAATCGAATCAATGCAAGCATTGGTAATGAAGGAAAAGCACACTGTGACCACACTCTTAATTTCCCTTGTGTAACAAGTGAGAGATCTGTCATCTGGGGTCATCCAAAGCATGTGATAAGTGCAAAGCAATTTAGCAGACTGACAGTGGTAGAAAACAACTAAACATTTAATAATGGAATACATTCGTACTATCTGCCACCCCAATGTTCTCTTTTGTGGGAGAATAATATTATAGTGGACCCTTGCTTGATTCCAGCATTTGGGATAAAGACTGTCCTGGTGGGACCAGAATGTTGTACAATTACTTAGAGAGGCTTTGAGGGAATAAAAGAGACAGAAATATTTCAAGTAGTTCTTATAGAGGCTCAAGGTTACCTTACAACTTTTACCCACATTTGTGATACCACCTGCATCCCAAAGCTATCTCTTATCCTTGGGGTTCAAGTTAAGCATCTGTTTAGTTGATGTAATGGCTCTTATTTCTCTTATAAAAATTACCTTCATAGACTGTCCTAATATTTTTCACTTTATATTAGTCATTGCCAAATATATTTATAGACCAAACCATTCCAATGGTTGTTTCAGCCTAACTTAATCTCTTATCATTTAAATGTCACTCATTGCACTCTTTCTTTCTTGAATCCTTCTATCCTCCTTGAAATCAAGGAGGCTATTTTGGTTGCCAACTGTGGAGAATAGTTATTGAAATGCTGTTAAGAGGTCTGGAGTTCACCCCCATAATGTGTTTCTCAGGAAATTACTGAAGATGTCTTCTATATCCTTTTGGGTAACACTGCTGGGTGGTTGTAACATGATAAATTATTTAGGGCATCCTATTTCCCAAAGCTTTGGCTATTTTTCTCTTAAATTGTAACATAATTTCTGATATTTTAAATTTCATTTGTTGAGAGCAACCACTAAAATATTTCATTGAAATTTGATATTTGCATCAGTAGTAACAAAATTATTCTAGCCCAATGTAGTTGTTGAGTTTGTTATGCTCTTTCATTCAATTGCTTGGATCTCCAAAAGCCTCTCCTTCAATGAGGACTTTATTCCAGATGATGACCAAGTAACTGCCTTTCTTATGTGCAAAACCCAAAATCCAGTTCTGGTTAATTTAAGCAAAAACAAAACAAAAAATATATATGTATATGTTCATATTCTTAGTGTGTATATATGAGTGTGTGTGTGCATGTAAATGAAATATAATGAGTACCTCAAATAAAAAAATATTTCAAATCTGGTGAGTATGAGCACCAAGGGAAGCAAAGCAAAGCCAAAATTCCATCACAGAAAGAGTTTCTTAGGTTTTGCCCACTGTCCAAGCTGCTAATACGCATTTACTGCCATGCCACTGGGCCCTCATGTCTGCCACAACTGCAGCAAATGATTTTTGACCAGCATTCTCAGATAATGAAGAGATATAAATTACTTTTAAAGAGAGAGGCCAGACTCTAACACTTGCCTTTTTGGGTAATTTTTTCCCCAATAGGAAGAGGTTGAAAAACCAAAAATGACAAATGTTTACTTACATTTATTTAACCCCTTTCTAAGATATTTAGTAATTAGACTGCCCCTGTTCACCAAGTACCATTGAAATTTGCTCTCACCAATAAGGTAGCTACATAGCATAAATAGCGACAGGCCAGTGAAAGCTGATGGCAGAAAAAGAAAGACATTCACAGTATATGGGTTGTATTTCAAACTCATTAAGAACATGAACTTTTGTGTCAGCAGGATCTTGATTCAAAAGCCAGTTCCTCAACTTTCTGGCTGTATGGTATTAAATGATAATTTATTTAACCATGCTTAGCCTTAGTTTTCTTATCCGATCTAGTAAGGTAACATACCCGCCACAATGGGTTTTATTGGGTTACTTCTTGGTTGAGTTTGCAGTAGTACACTATTTCTTCCACAATCCATCTATTTTTTACAGGAGCCATAGCAGAAAATTAAATAGAGATATGGTGGCCCCTACATTCTTTGGGTCTTTAGGATTCTCTATCATTCTTCCCCTACATATTATTGATTCTGATTTACTCTCTTGGCAGGGGATGGGGAGAGCGTTATTATATCAAAGGATTCTATTTGGCCTTCCTCACTATGGTAGCTCTTACAGGCCAAGAACTCAATGTGGTTCTTGTATCAGCTACCAAGTATGTCAATTCTAAGTACAAAACTCAAGACTGGGGAAATGATCCCTATTGGGTCTGCGGATCCTGTAAACCCAATGTTAACTACACCTTGGCCAGAACTCCATTTGTTACCTGTCTTATACACTCCCACTCTATAAGGGAATTATAATGGTACTTTAGATCCTCGAGTATCAATATCAATATATAGCCTTGCATTTAACAGTTCTCAAAATGAGTATTCCCTTTTCCTAGTATATGGCTACTTGAGTAAGACTTTTTGAGGAAGGACTCAAGAATCATTACTATATATTCACGGGATAGTGTTTCAGGGGAGCCCTATCCCACCTTCTCATGGGGTCCTGGCCTTACTTCAGCCATTGGTTTTGAGGTTTGAGATTCAGCTGAAGACAGGAATTTTAATTTATTTTTAATTGATGTGGCTGATAGCCCTCAGCCTCCTGATCACCCATCCTTATTTTTTTTAATTGTATCGATTGAAGAACAATTTGGTTACCCATCAAGGAAGCAGGAATGGTCAAAGAAAGAAGTGGATTGTGATGCAGTCACAACATAGGCCTCAGCCAGTCCCACAGGGAGCTGCTGCCACAGCATGGCAACTGACAGATGGGTGGTGTGGTTCCACGACTGGGAAGCGAACCCAGGCTACTGAAGTGGAGAGCACTGAACTTGAACCAGTAGGCTATTAGGGCTGCCTCTATCAGTCACATAAAGTGACAGTAAATGCATTGAAAGGAATTAACATTCATTAGCATTTAGAGAAATATGAATAATAAATAAATAAATAAATAAATAAATAAATAAATAAAAGATGCTATTTGTACTCACCAGACTGACAAATATTAAAAAGTTAGGCAAGAATGTCAAGCACTGGTGCTTATGTCTAACCTATGACTGTTGGAATTGTAAATTGCTCCATAACAGTTGGAAAAATAAATTGGCATTGTTTAATAAAGCCAAAGATGTGCATATTCTATGACTTAAGAATGTCACTTTTACTAATATACTCCTTAGAATCTTTTGTATATGTCCATACAAAGTTTCTGTAACAGCAACATCACTAAAAATGAAAGAACCACAGTGACACACATAATCTTGCATGAACTTCGTTGGTAAATAATAATATAATAATAATAAATAATATATATTTATATGTATAATAAAATAAATATAAATAAATTATAAAAAGATACCAAGTTATAGAGCACATTCAACCAGATTTAATTTACACAAATTTCCAAAGCATTCAAAATTAAATGGTACATATTTTTCAAAAATATAAATATTTTAGACTGCTCAAGGGAAAAAAGGAGAATGTTAACTAATTTCAGGTAGGAGTCTTGTTGGCATGAGTATGGGGGAAGTGGAGAGGAGATATGAATGGAGAGAACATGGAGGGGTGGACTTCTAGGATTAAGTCCTAGATTTGTGATTACTGTTACTTACTGTGAAATTCACATGTGTTATAAATATTCTTTTCAGCAATTCTACTTCTAATAAAATTATTTTTAAAGGAAGGTGAATGGACACATATTTCTAAGTTACCTCTAGATTATTTCATAGCTGAATTTTCTCAAACTTTTAAAGGACAGATAATTTGTATGGCATACAAATTACTATAAAATAGAGAGGGGGAAATAGCTCTTTTAATTTTTCCTTCCCTCTTAGATAAAAGTTTCAGTATGTAGACTGTGAAAGAGAACAGGATGATTCTAATTCACTAGGTTATCAGATTCCTCTTTCTCTTAATCTTTCATCCCCTAAATTTTCTTGAATTCACGGTCAATAATGAATCACCACAGCCACCATATCCAAGTTCCAAACTAGAAGAATTTGGAATAAAATTATGGAGAGTTAGCTTCCTTTAAAGAATATGACTTGCAAATTGCACATATCTCTTCTTCTCATCTATCATTGGCTATGACATAGTCACATGATCTAAACTAGTTTCATAAAAGGCTGATAAATATAGTGTTCAGCCATGTGCCATGTCCTCAGCTAAAATGTTTGGTTCTATTACTAAACAGAATAATGAGAAAATGGGTATTACATGAAAAACAGCATTCTCTGTCACTTGATAGGTTGAAGTATCCAAAATAAAGCATTAGCCTATTGAGTCTAAGTGAGTAGAAGAAGAAAATACCATGACAAATTAAGGTTTCTCCCAGAAATGGAAGGATTATTTAAGAATTAAAAGGAAGGACAAATTATTAGGAAATTTATCAACACAATTATTATATTAAACCATTAAAGGAGAAAAAAATAAATGTTTAAACAGACAACAGATTTTCATAACTAATACACTTTTATGATAAAATCCTACCTAAAGTTAATAATAAAAAGAAATTTTCTTACACTAAAATAAAAAATTAGCTTATATACTAGAGCATATGCTTACAGGTGAACATTGATACTTGAAGGCACAGTATCCCAGGCACTCTGCCTCTTTTGTGTAGAATCTTCAATGCACGATTTTCTTCCCAATTTTAGTGTCTTCTCATATGACATACAGAACAGTTCATAATCAGCTTCCATACAGCATTTCTAGTTATAATCAATGTCCAGCCACGCTAATCAAAACTCTGTTCCTTCAACACATCACTCATCTTTATAATTTGTGTCTTTGCAAATGTTACTCACTTTGCTTGAACTAAATTAAGGTCTT
The DNA here is from genome assembly GCA_031878705.1 of Tapirus indicus. Lineage (NCBI taxonomy): Eukaryota > Metazoa > Chordata > Mammalia > Perissodactyla > Tapiridae > Tapirus > Tapirus indicus. Next base: position 65,496,548 of record CM062923.1, read on the forward strand.
CTTTAGTGTGCTCAAAGTATGTTTCATGATCCACTCTAAGTTTCTCTCAAATCCTTCAGCTCAAGGAAACAATTTCTTTCTAAGTACCCAATCATACTTTGTACCTTGCATATCATTCTTTGCTTATAGATAGACTTTCTCTGATAGACTTTGGTCCACTGGATCACCCATCTTAAATCCACAGGACATGACACACAGTGTAAAGAGCAGTAGGAACTTTTTCTGTTTCATATACTATCCCTGTTTTAAGATCCTAAAGTTTTCATGACTCAATATTAGAGAGAGTAGTTATTTAAGTCCAGGAAGGTCATTGCATTGCCTTTTCACCATCTACGCTATCCCATTCTACATTTAATATGTACAAATGAGAGATGCTTCATTTTGACATATTTCCAGAGTGGTAGTTTGCTGCAGGCCATGAGGTCATCCTACAAAGTTCAACTTAATTTGACAATTAATTCCTGAAAGCGTCCATTAGTATAACATTTAGGAAGACAAGATTTAAGGAGATATTGAAAAGTCCATAGTGGTTTGGATCTACATGTTATATAAAGTGCTTAGATATGATTTTACACAATTTTGTTTATTTCTTCCCACTACACTCCCACATCCCCACAGTTTGCTCTTATGATATCATTGTACATTTATTTCTTCTTTAAAACTTCTCTCTTGTTTTTACACTTTTTGAATGAGAGGCTGTGGGTGGCTTACTAACCAACCACAGCCTACAGTGCATGCTATATTGATATTACAGGTCCTTTTCCATACACTGTGAATCATAACTCCAATCAAATTGGTGACATTTTTGGAAGTTGATCCACCACGAAAAGTGTGTGTTCATGCATGTGGGTGTATATATTTGTGAATTATGTACTTGTATGATGAATCATAAGTATGGGAGAGTAATCTATGATTATGATCTAAATTAGAAATATGGAGAATTGGAAATGAAAGAACACTGATTTAAAAAGTTAGCCAGGATGAAGGAAGAGTAGTGTTTCCTCTCCCACATTTGTAATTTTTCGATTACAAAGGCTCCAATTAGATGAAATGATTGATTTTACATTATAAAAGGAGGAAAGCTAGTGTTGTCCCCTAAGTACTTCATCTAAAACAATGAAGAAGAACCTCTTCTTTTCCAACTTAAAGAAAATAAATAATCTGGAGACAGCTTTGAATCTCGTCTCTGTATATTAGTGGGGTCATGGGGGAGTTATTTGTAGACTTAGCTAAAGAGTAGAATCTGGAAATTGTATGTGGTTGACACACCTGTAAAGCGCAAAATGAGCTGACTTTTCTTCTGACTTAATAGGCTGTTTACAGAATTCAAGGCTGTATTCACACTTAGTATTTACCTGAATTTGTTCCTGTGTCATCTGGGCCCCAGAGGTAGTTAATGATGAACTTGGATGTACCAGGTTTGTGTGTGGGGGAGGGAGTATATATGAAATATGATCATTTATAGGCATGTTTGTTAGGTTGGGATTTTAAATAGATACCAGAGATGAAAATTATGAATTTCCATGTGCAGTTACCCATTGGTGACGGAGTACTATCATGCAATGATCAATATGCATTATTCTATGAATGAGCTGCAGATTTTACTGATTTGACTACTTTCTTGTCAAAGCATTTCACAGCATAATTGATTAAAATCTTGCATAATTTCATAGATGCCTGATTTATCCAAAATTTTAGATTGCTCTACAACTCAAGAAACAAATTTTACTGATGCAATTTAATTGTGTGTTTTTCCCAATTCGCTACTTGATTGAGGTGTATGCTTCACTGATTGAACTGAATACTTCATAGACTAAGATTTTACAGTTTTTATCAATGGAAAAATGTGTTTCCATATCCGGATTTTTCTGGTAGAGAAGTCAGAGTTTGCAGAAATCCTCCTGGGAAGGCAAGCTTTGTTGTTACTATGATTATCATTTTTATTGCTATTATTTTCGTTGTCTTGTTTAAAGGGTCTTCCAGGCTCATACACATTCTCTGCAATGTAGTTCTTAAACAACTAAAACAGAAACAGAATTCATAACAAACTGCTGTTAGACCTCCATTTAAGCTTCACGTGGGGTGAATATATGGAGGTTAGAATTTAAGCGCTTGTTTTCTTTAAGTGTTGCTTTTTTTCACTACACATGAGATAGATTGTTTCTGAAGCACACATTTTCTTAATTGGAATAATGTTTTAAAAAGTTTTTAAAAAGCAATGAAAAAGTAAAATGGTAATCATTTTCTTTAAATAAACACCAACATTCTTATGTTCTACTCCTGTTTCTTTATCTTAAGATTTTTGGAACATCACAGCAGAGCTTCAGATTGGTAGAAAGAGACCACAGATATATTTGGCAGGACTAATTTAAGTTCCTAATTTACACAGCAAAGTATATAGAAACTTAGCTAAAGCTCTTTGGCAAGATGGAAAAAGAGAAGTAAACCTAACATTTAATAAACTTTCTCTACATTTGACAAGTTTGAGATTTACAGAAGAGTCTCAAGATGGTGACAGAGGATTTTTTTACATATACCCTGCTCTCAGGATCCCCTATTGTTCACATCTCAGATTATTTACAACTCAAAAAGAAACCTCACAATGAATAAAAGATATAAGAACATGCAGTTCACAGAGAAAGAAACCCCAAAGACCAATGAGCAAATAAATAAATGCTCAACCCTACTACTAATCATTACTGAGTATAATATAACAGTAAATTAGCATTTCTGGCTGAAAAATTAACAATAAAACCAATGTTTAAGGTTTGGAAAACATATTGGGAGATAGAAATTCATGTATTTTGGAAATAGTAAAATTGGTAATTATATGCTCAAATAATTTAAAATTTTCAAACAAAGAAAAGGCATATAACCTATAACCCATCAATTCTACTTTTAAGTGTGTACCCTAGAGAATCTCTAATGCTTTCAAAGGAGACATTTAAGAAAGCTTATTATATCTCTATTTGTAAGGGCTAAAAACATGGAAATCTTAAGTTAAATGTCCCTGAAAGATGAATAAATTAATTATATTTTAGTTTGTTCTACCAATGGAAGAGTATACAGTAATTAAAATGAGCCCTTAGATGTACCCTTAGATAAATGTCAAAGACATAAGTTCAAGGTCAAAAAACTAGTTGCCAAAGTATGAAACACTATGAGAATGGGACCATTACACAAATATTAAAGTATACAACAAAATTATATATTTTGTTGTATATATATTTATTTACAAATTTATGTAAAGTGAAAATGCAAAACTTGCATTAGAATAATTCACTCCTACCCTATGTTAGGTGCTGCTTCTTGGATAGGGGATATATGGGGTGGAGAGGGGACTTAGCAGTATCTTTTTTTTTTTAAACGGCAAGTGAACTGATGCAAATTTTAACATTCCTTTCATTCCAGTGGTAGGTACATAGATAAGTTATATTTGCTTGTTCTCAATTGTATGTTCAAAGTAATAAATACAATAAAAAGTAAATAAAGCTCAAAAGCCCAAGTAATGACATCTCTTGACCTTCCAAGACACCCCAGATGTTTTCCTATCTCTTACCACCTCTGAATAGACAAGGTTCTTAGTAGAATTATCTTACTTCTGTCTTTCAGTCTTTCTCCACCAATGAATGTGCCCTTTGAGTCACTGTGGCATGATTACTGTCCCAACTATACAAAATGCCAACACACTAAGTCACTAGTGAGCTACTTATTGTTAAATCTAATGGACATGAGTGATACACCTAGTAATAATGCTAGAGATCTTGACATATATCATTTTCCTTCATCCTCCTACATCAAAATCCACATCCAAAATATATTCTGCATCCAACCGCTTCTTTCCTCATCTACCAACACCACTTAATGAAGCTCAGTGTGACCTCTAATTCAAATTTCTGCTAACCAACTGGTGCTTTCTTTCTTGGATCTTCCCAATTCATTGTCTACATAACAGCCAAGATAATCTTTTGTGGAACATATAGTTCATCACGTGACCTAGCTTCAAACTCTGCAATCATATTCCTTTGCATTTTGGATCATACCTAAATTAATGGCCAAAAAGAATTGGCTGGAGGGGACCCCTTCTTGCTCTCAATACTCACTTCAAACTCATTTTCCCTTTCCTCATTATTCGTCAGCACCCCAATGCTCTCTCAGTTCCCCGAGCACACCATTTTCCATCCTTCACAGAGGTTTGCTTATGCAGTCCCTCTTAATGGAATGCTTGCCCCATCCCTGGATCAAATTAAATCTTATTCATATGTCATATTGCAATTCTAGTAATATCCATTGAAAGATTAGCTGGCCCTTATTATCTTCTATCATACACCCTGTTCTTTCTTTTATAACACATTACTGTTTATAATCATATTTTATTTTCAGTGTATCATAACTTTTACTACTATTTTAGTGCCACGGGATGACACCAGTGTCATTAATTTTATAAAAACAGAACTGTAAGCAGAATTTACTTTTCTTTCTGAATGAGATGGGAATCCCATGAAAGTCTTTTTTACCCTGCAGAGACCCTCTGGCTATGCCACTGGTAAAAGCTATCAAATATAAATTGCTTATATTTTACTTGCAGGTTTAGTTCATAAAATTCTTCAGTGTTATTAAGTCTATTTATTTGTTAACAGTTTTCTTTAATATTCAAAGAGATATTCTGGCCTCAACCTTGGTTCTGCCCTTGGTCTACGTGACCCTGGACAAATTGTTTACCCTTTGAGGTCTTTCCTTACAGACAGTAAAAATAAAAGACGTCTTTTCAGGTTAAATAATGTAATTCATGTAAAGTGTATAGAATGGCCAGTAGCTCTTAGTAAACATTTGGTAACGGTGAGTAATCCATGTCAGTTCATCCACTACATCAACTACATCTACAGCTTGAACTTGCATGATTTGTATGTCTTTTGTTTACCATTCACCTCCCAGTGCCTATCAAAGGACTTGGTACATAATAAAAAATTAAAGAAAAATCTGAAGAAATAAATGATGGAGGTAAATGTGAATACTTGTTAAATTATCTTACACAAATAATAGTCAAGTCTGTAGTTAATCTAGAGTAAAATTTTATTAAAAATGAGCTCATGTTAGAAGTATCTAAAGCAAATAGTTATGAGAGTAAGTATATCACACTATAAAGCAAGTATCTAGGTAGGCTTTGTTTCCTGATATTCAGAAATGGTCCACAATACTTAACAAAGAACAAAGTCATTTCAAATAGAAAAGAATTCAGAATTCCATAAGTTTTTAATTTAAAGTTCTATTCTTAGAATATAAATAGATATTATGGAAAAAATGTTTTGTGGTAAAATCATTTTAGATAATCCTGTATAAATAAAATTAACATGATTAATTTTTCAAAAATGTTACCGTAGAGGGGCCAACCTGGTGACGTAGCAGTTAAATTTGCGTGCTGCACTTTGGCAGCCCCTGGTTCGCGGGTTCGCGGGTTCGGATCCCAGGTGCAGACCGATGCACTGCTTGTCAACCCATGCTGTGGGACCGCACATGTAAAGTAGAGAAAGATGGGCACAGATGTTAGCCCAGGGCCAGTCTTCCTCAGCAAAAAAGAGGATTGGCGACGATGTTAGCTCAGGGCTAATCTTCCTCACACAAAAAATTTTTTACTGTAGAATTTCTCATAGTCTTAATATTTTAATGTATTAAAGCATATGTAAAGAAGGCAGATTTTCTCTAAATAACACAGAACTCTTTATCACAGATCATTTAGTGGAAATTATGTTCTGAAGAACATTATTCAAGAAACATTGATGCAATAAGATCTTTGAAGAACATGGGGAAGGACACATTGGTTTGGGATGTACGTTCACTTAGTTATATTAACTTAGGAAAGTCAACCTCCTTTCATGAATCTAATCTATAAATGAGAACCAGTGATCTCTTTTCAAGGCTGCTGTGAGGATCAAGTTGAATCATAGGTACAGAAACAGTTAGAAAATTAAGAGAACTACAAATTAGAAAGTATTGTAGTAATCCTGAATAAGGTTGCATGAGGCTCAAATCCATAGTAGTTGACAAATTAATTAAATTAAATTACTTTTACACTTTTTTCTATTTATTATGTCCAATTTCCAAAACAAACATGTATGAAAAGTACTCAGGCAGCCCATATGTAATAATACTTTATATTTCAAGGTTATTAAAAAGTCATAGCTACTCAACCTGAGAATAGGAGGTATTGTTCCTCTATAAAGATTTTTTCTCCAAATTGACTAGAGCTAGGGTTCCTAAAAGTGTGACATCTTCACGGATGTTTGCATTTGTGAACGTCATGATAATGCCAATTCACACTGCAGGTTGGTGTCAATGAACATGCACAGAGAGCCTGCTCTAAGGAGCACGTTTTGTTCTACAGCAAGAAAATCCACGGCCATGGAAGGTATTAAAAGATAAACCGAGGCACATTAACATTTTCAAGAGTGTATCTGAGCATTCGTGGACTCGAATTGGGCAGGGCCAAGCTGGAAGTAGTTAGGAGCAGTCTACTGACAGGAGCTAGGGAAGAGGTTTTTATAGAGAATGCCAACTGATGCAAAGCAAGGAAATGTTGTGTGTGTGTCGGTGCAAGTTTAATTTCCCCAACTTTTTCCAGCTTTATTTGAGATGTAATAGACATATAACATTGTGTAAGTTTAAAGTGTACAACATTTTGATTTATTATCACTATAGCATTAGCTAACACCTGCACCATGGTCACATTATTACCATTTCTATTTTTGTGTGCTGAAAACATTTAAGATCTACTCTTTTAGCAGCTTTCAATTATATAATTAACTATATAGCTTAACTGGTTGCCTTATTGGAAAAGCCTAGTTGGCTGTTTGTGATCGGTTGTTCTTAAATTTCATTTTTTCTAATTCAAGTACATTGACTGTGACTTAGGTTTTTGTTTGCTTACTAGGCTACCAAGGCATTAGAGGCACCCCTGTCAAATGGCCACCTTGTTTACTTACTCTAAAAAGGCCATTATATTACTCTAGTGATGTGCTGAATTTTAGAGAAAAATGGGATTTTTAAACAATGTTAAGAAATATTTTTGGTCTTTTTTGCAAAGAAATAGAGACGCCTTTGGAAGAACTCCATTTTCTTTTCTCATTTGTGTGTATGTTTTTATGTTGTTGTTGTCTAGTTATTTTGGTGTCCTCAAATTGATTCAAATTCAACTAGACAAAATTTTTATTGAGAATCTACTATTTGTCATTCATATTAATAATGACTAGGGTAAGAATCATTAAGATTCCTGACTTAAGCATAATTCAAATTCATTTAAGCTTTTTTTATAAGGTAAATTTCCTCTCCAATTTCAAATTGAGAAAAAAATTTTTTTCCATCCTATGAATTTCTCAGCAGTTAATAACAACAGCAGCTGCAACAACAAACCCCTCTAGGTACTCAAAGGTAATATGAATCTCTGATTCCTCAGATGTCAAAAAAAATCATAGGAAAAATAGACATCTGCTTTTACTTATAGTTAGAATCGAAATTAGGTCTTTCTGAAAATCTCTAAGACTAAAATCTCAACTATAATGGAAAAGCTTATGGCAATTTACTATTTCAATTATTTACTCTGTGATAACTAAATGCATCACAAGTATGGCACTAAGAATCTCTAGAATCTATATTAACACATTTGCTTTTGAATATATGCTTTTGCTGTTCACATTGTCCATTTAAGTCATATATTTTAGTAAAATTTTAATTGCCTTTTTTTTTTACTTCAAAGTTATATTGATTGATGGGTGATTTTTACTTCTACATTAAAGCTTCTTGTTGGAATACTCGTTAATAATGGATGATCACCTCTGCCATAACTCCATGGCAAGAACATTCACTGGAGGACACTGTAAACTTATTTTCTGTTCCCTCAATTTTACAAATTTATAATTATTTTAAGTTCTGTGTAATAGGCTCCCATAGTGACGTTTTGAGAGACTTAAAAAAATTTGCAGGGGCCGGCCCGGTGGTGCAGCGGTTTAGTCCGCGCTTGGCAGCCCGGGGTTCGCTGGTTCGGATCCCGGGCGCCCGCCGACGCACTGCCTGTCAGCCTTGCCGTGGCGGCGTCCCATATAAAGTGGAGGAAGATGGGCACGGATGTTAGCCCAGGGCCAGTCTTCCTCAGCATAAAGAGGAGGATTAGCAACGGATGTTAGCTCAGGGCTGGTCTTCCTCACCAAAAAAAAAAAGAAATTTGCATATGGCCATTAAATTTCATTCAAGAAAACTTATCTACATTGTAAATGCCATATAAAATATAAAAAATTTGTCAAATATTAAAAAATGGAAAAACGCATGCATGGATTGTCAAGTTCTCTTCAGTCACCAAGATGGCTCTGCTGTGTGAATGTAAAGTGTTTGTTTTGACTTGAAGCTAAAAGACCAAGCCCTGAAATTCTCCAAGCCTATAAATCATTCACAGATTAACATGGTATAGATTTAAGGAATCAATTTGGAGAAAATCCAGCAATCTACAAATTTAATCTTTATACATTTAGCAAATACTGAATTGGTTTTCTGCTGATTTTAATCATCATGTGCTGACTTAGCATTATGCAAATATTTCCTGAAAAAATGCATCAGGAATCCAGGTTTTTTTCAGAGGATTTGGAAACGGTAATTCAAGTTCATCAGGGCATTTTTCAATTATAGGTTAATATTTATCTACTACTAAGGGGAAATTAAGAAAAATAAGTAAACCCTAGTTTTAATTACATGACTTTCTCTTTTAAATCATTCAACTGTCATTTTAACCACCAGCTTCAGGCAATTACAACCCTCAGGCAGTTACAACCTTGCCAAGATAGAGTAATATGAATAGATTTACATATTGCCTGAAATAACCCAAAACAGACAAAATGAATAAAACAATGCCTTTCAAGACTCATCAGGCAACCAAGGTCAGTGATCCATAGGAGCTGGAAAACAAATAAGGGGAGCTATGATTAACCCAGCTTGAGGAAGTTTCTAGGTTGGGGAATAGGGTACTTGGGTGGAGACTGGTGGACTCCCTAAACTGAAGAAATAGACCTGAAAGTCCAGGAGATGTACATGGTTAGAATTCACAGGACAGAGTGCTGGATAGAGGCAAGCTGTGCAGAAAGAGAACTCCAGAGATTTGCATATGGTCCCATGTGTGTGTTTGACTGACTACTGATCTGGGCAAGTATGTAAGAAAATTAGCCAAGGTTGGGAAAAGAACCTGCAGAAAAGATTACAGTTGACTGTGCTCAGTACTCATACAGGTCTAGAATAGTGCCTCTTCCCGCTATAGATGTGAAACCATGATTCACAGAACATTGTGTAGAATGCAAGGACTAGTTGTTCCCTCAGTAGTGGGGAATAATAGCCCTAGACTAACACTGGCTCTAGGTCTAACAAATTTTAAAAGCAAAACCCAAAAGAATCAAACTATTTTCAAGTTCCTTAATAGCATATGAGAACAAATTCCAAGAATAGAAATGTAAGACTATCACCAGGAAGATTAGCATTTATTACTAAGAGAACTGCATTACATAAAATGATAAAGGAAGTTTTAAGGCAAAGGAAAAGGCAACAGATAAAAATATTGATCTACAGAGATGAATGAAGAGTACTGGAAGTGGTAGCTACATAAGTAAATATACAAGATTTTTTCTTATTATGTAAATATCTCTAAAAGACAATTGTCTGTTTAAACAAAATTAATAACAGTGTAGTATGGAGTTTATAACACATGTAAAAGTAAAATGTATAACAAAAGTAGCACAAGAGACAAAGGAGGAGAAATGGGACTACACAAGCCTTTTATACTATAAGTGAAGTGGTAAAATATCGTGTGAAGGTAGAATCTAAATAGTTGACATGTGTATGTTATAAACCCCAAGTCATGCACTGAAATAACAAGAAATGAGTTACAGAAAATAAAGGAGTTGAAATGGAATCTTAAGAAATACTTAATTAATCCAAAAGAAGACAGAAAAAAAGGAAAAGAGAGCAAAGTGCTGATGAGGAATCCACAAAACAAATAGGAAGATGATTGATTTAAAACTAACAATATCAATAATAGCAGTTAGTGTAAATGTTCTAAATCCGCTAAATAGAAACAGAGATTGTGAGATTGAAAAAAGTGAGGTTCAAAATCTCACTCTATGCTCACACATGTTGAGTGTGTAGACACCAAGCTAACACAAATACTTAAAGAGTTGAAGTGGCTATATTAATATCGAAGTAACTCTCACAGCAAAGTAGATTACTAGAGATAATGAAATTTATTTCATAATGAAAAAGTATCAGTTCAAGAGAACATACCAATTCTAAATGTTTATGCAACAAACAAGGGAGATTCAAAACACATGAGGTTAAAAACTAAGAATCACAAGGAGAAATAGAGAAATCCACAATTATAGCTGGAGATTCCAATACTTCTCCCCCAATAATTGACAGAACAAATAGATAGAAAATCAGAATATAAGTGACTTGAACAACACTACCAACCGACATGAATTATTTGCTATTTGTAGGATGCCTTACCCAACAATCAGGAAAAATACATTCTTTTTTTTAAGAGCTCATGGGACATTGACTAAGATGGACCATATTCTGGACCATCAAACATTTCTCAATATGTTAAAAGGATCCACATTATATAAATTATGTTTCCTGGCAACAGTGGAATTAAATTAGAAATCAAAACAGAAAGATTGCTGAAAGAAAGCAATTCTTTGGTAGAATTTATAGCATGAAAAACCAATATTAGTAAAGAACAAAAGTCTTAAATTAATTTCTCAGCAGCCACCTTAAGAAATTTGAAAAGAACAAATGACAATCAAAGTAAAAAGAAAAAGAAAAGGAAGATCACAGAGCAAATCAGTGAAATACAAAACAAATTTTTTAAAAAGCCAAATAATTATATCAAAAGTTGATTCTTTGAGACCAGTATACAAAAATCAATTGCATTACTACGATTAACAATGAAAATTGAAATTAAAATGCTACTTAAAATAGCATCAAAAATCTTAGAGATAAATCTGACAAAAGATATGGAAGACCTATACAGTGAAAACTATTAAACACTGATGAGAGAAATTAAAGAATATCTAACTAAATGGAGGGAGATGTTGGGTTCACAAATCAGAAGATTCAATATTATCAAGATGTTCGTTTTTAGTAGTGACTGTCTCATTTCTAGTTTGTCTATTAAATTTCAGAAATTAAAATTCTTGACCATAGTGTTTGAAAATCTTTTATCTATTAATTTATTCCCCTTTAAAATTCTTAATATTTCCTTGTATTTAAATTTCTCATGAGTTCTACTTTATCGGAAACTACCTATTCTTTACATTCAGATTTACTTTATACTCAGTGATCTGACTTCACCTAAGTTCAGCAGGGCACAACCTTGGCTGCACATTGAAATCACCTGTGGAGCTCTTGCAATTATGTTTACTGGTTCCCCATAGGTTCTGACTGAGTTGTCCTGGTGAGGATGCTGGTGATTTTAATGGGCAGTAAAGGTTGAGTTCTGCTACTCAACTTCGTTGATTTTCATTTGATTATAGTTTGGTATACCCTTGTCCCCACCATCTGTTACCAGGGAAATAATTATGACAGTGGAAACTGGAGCAGAGATATTGGATCAAACATTAGAAGACTCACACTGAGAAACTGCAGAGCCACAAATGGAAAGAACTAAGATCCCAAAACATCATTACCCCCTGGTTATATGCCTGAAAAAAATGAACTTTCAATAAAAAATAACATTGTAATTTACATAATCCATAGTAATCTTTGGTCTCTTCTTACAGCTGCCTTACCAATATCCTAAATAATATAGGTACCTAACAGGTGCTAAGCTCTATGCCAAACATCACTGGGATGGGGGGGTTAGATAAGTACGATTTTCTCTCCTCATATGCCCTCCATATTTTCCTGGGCAAGCACTAGTTTCCCTCTACTTATATGCTTGTTTCGTGTGTAAATCATCATTTGGCATGATGCTTACACTATCTTATTCATAAACCTGAACATTTTCAGATTAAGAATACTGTGTATTAAAGTGATTTGCTAATATTAATTTCTCTCTTTAAATCCTTGAGTCTTTGTAGCCTGAATAATCTCTGCCTTAACGTACTCTACAACTCTGGTGGGTTTATGCAAATAGAATTCCTCTGTTAATACGCATTTCCAAGCTCAATCATTCCCCTATTCTATCCCATCTGAATTTTTGGCTCGTTGAACTAAAACAGAACCCAAAATGTTGACAATTAGTCGCATATTTTCTTGTATAATTGTGTGGTGTCTGTCTATGTGTCCTGTCTTGATAATACAAGTTACATGAAGTTAGAACCAGGACCTTATTCATTTTTATCACTCCTTTGATTTCTGGCATCATGCTGCATAAATGGCATCTATTCAATAAATATGACTTAACTTTTCATCATTAAATGAATTATATGCACATATTGTAAGAAATTGAGAACATTATAGAAGCATAAAATTTAGAAAGCCTACTGTATTCCTATTCTTCACAGTAATCATCTATGAACAGTTGAATATATCACTTTCCAGACAGTTTTCTGTTGCTATGCTATCATCTATTGGCTTTATCATTTACTTTTCAAACATGAGGTCATTTTATAAATACTCTTTAGAGACTTACTGTTTACCGTTAAGTAAATATCTTAGCCATTTTTTGATGTTAGTACAGATTTTTCTAACTAATGTATAAGAGCTAAATGATTCCATTAATATCTTCACTTAAATAGAAATATCCCAATATTGTGAGACTTAAGTGAAAATTATAGTTTTGTACACAAAACTGAGGGTTTTTAATGGCATATATTAATATAAAGAAAAAATAATGTTGAGAAAAGTGCATCTTTTAGGGTTAAAGGTGGGGAAAGTACAAAGATCTTTTCCTTCTGAACACTTCTTTATGGCCTCCTCCTCCTTACAGCCTTTCTTCTCATCTCTGGACCTGAACTGGTAAAAAGGAGCTGAATTTGCCTTCTCTATTGGAGTACACTTCTCCCATGATACACAGGATTAAGTGGAGGATGAGGTGGTTCCTAGGGCAAGAAAGGGTGGAATATTGTACATGTCTAGGCTTGAGAGTTGAATGTAATTTTTGATATTTCTAGACTGATTAGCCTAGGTCTCTAGAGAATTAAAACACAGATTTCAGAAATAAACAGGGCAAAGAATCAACAGCTCAAGTTTATATCATATCCTCTCTGCTATCACTCTAAAACTTAATTAGAAAAGAATTAAATGAATGATTAGAAGTTGACCATACACATATTTTCCCTATTCAATAACAAAGTAAAAGAGGCTATATTCCTAAGGACAAAGAGGCTTGGAGAAAAGGCAATAGCATATCTGATATTTCAACAAAATTTGAAGACCGAGAGAGAAGTGGAGGAGTGGTAACTGATTTAGGAAGCAAAGTTATTACCCAGGTGCCTGCAGTGTGGAATACCAATGAGCTAAAAGCCAATGTTCTCCACAGGACCTTGAAAGTCTCCTTATGTGGAGGAATCAAGTACAGTAGGCTGGGATTGAAAAGAAATACTTGTCAAAAATCTAAGTACAGAGCAGCTGGAATCTCTAGATCCTCTTTCTGATTGAAAGCCATCCAAACACAACCGTTTCCTACAGTCACAGGGCACACAAGACTTATTCTGTGGGTAGATTGAATGTGAGATACTCCAGATGTATGAGCACAAGCCACTTCAGACAGCTGGAGTAAGCTACTTATTGAAAACTGGAGAGTTAATTAAAAACCTACAGTCCCCTGTGGCACATCCGCCTCTTCTTGGGTCCAGTTTCTGCAAAGCAAGTGGCCAGATTTCCATATTACTCTATAAACAAGAGGAGGCAAAAGGAATTCCCAGTTCACAACTGGGAATCACCCCAAGAAACCACCAAGTTTAACTTGAACGCTTGAGGATCGAGCACTGTGAGAAGATCCCCATGGACTGGTCAGGGAGGGTGACAGAATAGATTGAAAAGCTAGTTGTTTAGTGAGTTAAACTTTGGCAAAAATTTTGGTAGGTATATGACAGATCTATTAGAGCATTTGGAATGAAATAACAGTAAAAACATTGTTTATAAAAAGTAAAGAGGAAGTAACTGCAAGAAGAAACAACTAAACAACATAGAAGGGTTGAGTCTGAGAATTGGGAGTTAGGGTGGAAGTAGAGGAATGGGTATGTTGTTTTTCGTTGTAAGCATTTTTAGGCTTTATTTCAATTTTTTTAAACAATAGGCTTACAACTTTGATAAACAATAAAGGTAATTTGAAAATAAGCAACATTTAAGTATTTAGAGATAAAATATGGGGTAAAAAAGATAAACATTAGGTAATTTCCCAGTTGTTCCCTTCGTTCATAGCGGATTTTTATTGATTATTCATAAAACCATGCATATTCTTTCAGAACACACATACCCATGTGAGTGAATTTATTATTTGGATAAGACATATTATTGGGTAAATATTAAATTCTTTTTATAGAGCTTGCAAAAAATGACTTTGGGATAAAAAAGAAAACAACAATGAGGTAAAATATTTTTTGTGGGAGTGAAAAAAATTAAGAGGTAATAGGTACAGAAAGGTTGCTTTTTAAAAAGTGGATGTCTGTAACAGAGAAGAGGCAGAATAAAGCAGAGCAAAGAAATGGAAAACTTTAAATCAAGCATGAATAATTTGAACTTTTAGGTTTTGAAGTGAATTATAACATGTGATGGGTGATACATAGCATAAGTTTAAATTTGTAATGCTCAAAATAAAAAATTAGGATGTGTTGTTGAAAACATTTCCCCACGAGCATAATTTCTCTTTTACCCTGTAGCAGAGACAGGCAGGGTATTCACCAAGGCTCCTTCTTCTTTCTCTCAGGGAGCAAGAATACATTTACTAATCTACCATAGAGCTGTAGGGGAGGGGGCTACATGACCAAGACTTAGGCAACAAAGGTGATCAGAAGTGATGCACATCACTTCCAAGTCTGTCCATAAAATCTTCCAGATATTTTCCTGCAAACTCTTTCCAGTTTCACTTACTTGTTGATGATGAGCATTGAGACATTGAACGCCACCTGATAAAGATGGCAGAGCCCCAGGATAGGGGAGGCTTAGGTACACCCATCACTGCCACTTTGAGAAACATCCATTTACACCCTACATGAGTGAAAAATAAACTCCTATCACATATGAGCCATTACACAGCTTTTGACCTGTGTGTTACAACAACTAATATATCCTAACTAGTATATTTCCCACATAAAATAAGTGAGATGAGGCATGGGGTAAGATAGTGACGTAAAAATTAGCAAATAACTCTCCACAACTGAGATCTGCAACAAGAAAGCATGCAAGAACACTGGAAAGGAGGGGAAAGTGCTATCAAGTTGCCCAAAATAATTCAATAAGTCATTAAGAGAAATTACTAGAAGGGAGAATTCTTTATTAAAGACGATATATTTTTTAACACACAATTTCAAATAGTACTCAAGAAATGTTGTAGCATGTAATATCCCTGCCTGGAATTATAATATTATGTGATTGGGCTTTTTTCTCTTCAACTTTGTCAGTTCTTTCACTCATGATACTTATCTTTTTCTCATTGATGCATGGGGACTCCTTATGTAGTAAGGAATTCTATTTATAAATGTTATTTACCTTATATTTGTTATAAATATTTTTCTTAGTATGTCAATTAAACTTTATTAGTAGTGGCTCTTTAATATTATCACTAAAGTAATCATATTCACTGAAGAAAATTTAGCATTAATGATAATAAAATATTCATTAAAATCATGCCCCACAAAGGAAGCCCAGGCCAACATGGCTTCACTGGTGAATTAAATAATTATTAATTCACTCTTTCTTTTTTTAAATTGAGATAAAATTGACATACAACATTGTGTAAATTTAAGGTGCACAATGTGTTGATTTGATACATTCACATATTGCAACATGATTACCATTGTAGCTTTAGCTAACACCTCTATCATGCCACATAATTATCATTTCTTTTTTGTGGTGAAAACGTTTAAGATCTAGTCTCTTAGCAATTTTAAAGTATTTAATATAGTATTGTTGACTATAAACACTGTGCTGTGCATTAGATCTCCAGAACTTATTCATCTTCTAGTTGCAAGTTTGTACCCTTTAATAACATCTTCCCATTTCCTCCACCCTCCAGCCACTGGTAACCACCATTCTAATCTCTGTTTCTATGAGTCTGGCTTTTTAGATTCCATATATAAGTGATATCATACAGTATTGGCCTTTCTCTGTCTGGCTTACGTCACTAAGCATAATGCCCTTGGGGTTTATCCATGTTGTCACAAAGGGCAGGATTTCCTTCTTTCTCATGGCTGAATAATTTTGCATTTTATATATATATATATATATATATATATATATATATATATATATATATCACATCTTCTTTATCCATTCATCCATTGACAAACACTTAGGTTGTTTCCATATCTTGGTTATTGTGAATAAAGCCGCAAGAAACATGGGAGTGCAGATATCTTTTCCATACCCTGTTTTCATTTCCTTTGAATATCTATCCAGAAGTGGGATTGCTGGATCATATGATAGCTTTATTTTTAATTTTTTGAGGGACCACCAGATTATTTTCCTTAGCAGCCGCACCAATTTACATTTCCACCAACAGTGCACAAGAGATTCCTTTTTACGCATCCTTGCCAATATTTGTTATCTTGTCTTCTTGATGATAGTCATTCTAACAGGTGTGAGGTGACATCTCATTGTGGTTTTGATTTGCATTTCCTTGATGATTAGTGATGTTGAGCATCTTTTCCTGTACCTGTTGGTTATTTGCTTGTCTTTTGGAAAACTCTCTATTCAATTCCTCTGCCCATTTTTAAATCAGATTGTGTGTTTATCACTGAGTTGTATGAGTTCTTTATATACTTTGGGTGTTAACCCTTTATGAGATATATGGTTTGTAAATATTTTCTCCCATTCCCATATGTTGCCTTTTCATATTGGATTTTCATTTTTTACTCTTTGCTAGAAAAGATCAATTGCTTTCACTTTTCCATGTTACTGTTTACTATTTTTACTTAATTTGCCTTGAGAATAGAAGCATAAAAATCACACCTTATTCATTGTTTTTTATAAATATCATGACACATTGTAGGAACATATGTTTTTTTTTTTTCACTCAGAAATAGTCTACTACTATTTACCAAGCAACAATTTGTCAGGTATTAGAGTTTCAATGATGAATAAAAAGGTGAGAGTCCCTGAGCTCACAGAACCTACAGGGATGACAAGAATTATGATTAAAAATCACTTGACTGCTTTCTGGTAGGTGTTATGAAAAAGTTAATGAGAAATTAAATAAAGAATATGTAAAATGAGACCTGCTCTTGTTTAGAGGTCTAAAAAATTATTTACCAAGGATGTACTGGTTAAACTAAGATCTGTATTTAGTAAGTAATTCTCCTATAACTAAGCACAGGAGAATTGAGGACAGTGGTTCTAGACAGAGGCAAAGGCATGTGGGAGCTCCTCATAATGGATGAAGCCTATTACATTCATAGAGACAAAAGAATGTCAGGTTAGAATGAGAACACATAACAAGGGTGACAATATCAAGCAACAAGATTAGAAAAGTTAAAAAAAGGGAGAGGGAGCATGTAGGCCATGACAATTAGGTGAACTTCTTTAAAGAGCAATGGGAAAGTATTGATGAGTTATAAGAAGAAAATGTATGTGATCAGATTTTTATATGTTACTTGAGTACAATGCAATGAATGGATAAAGCTGACTGCTAAGTTAAGGAGAAATGGAGGAGATTGGGCTGTGGGGGTGTCAGTCACGACTTCAGTTATTGACATGCTGAATTTGAAATGCCTTTAAGATATCCAAAGAAGACATATTAGGTAGGCAGTAAGATTTATAAAGGCAATGTTTGGCTTAAAATTATAAATAATGAACATGTCAGTATACAAATGGTGATTCAGTAAATTGGGTAAATTTCCATACAATTCTCTACAGAAAATGTACACTGTCAGAAAGAAGGGTGTCAAAGATTGAGTTTTAAGAAATTCCAATACTTAAAGGTAGAGGAAGGAGGAGGAACTGGTAAATGAGGCTAAGAAGAAACTGAGAAAGTAGAAGGAATATCAGAATAGTAAAATGACATGATGTTAAAGAAATACAGTTTATCAAACAGACGAGAATACTCAATAGTATGGAATGCCTTATCAAATATGGTGAGTACTGAAATATGTTAGATTTCAATGCATGACCAAATATGTAAATAAGATACAAATTCATTCATCAAACTACTAATTATGTTAAATATTATATATCCAACTGTATGTTAAGCATAATTGTTCCAATCTCATTTTTGGTGGATGAGTTGCCATATACAGTAGCCCCAGGAAGCTCCATTCACACAGACTCTAAAGTTTTGCTTTACGCAAACTTCACACCCTCTTCCTGGGTCACTAAGGCAGTAGATGCCACACTCCAAGATGACTATAGAAGCCATGATGCAGGATTTATTAAAAATGTAATTGCGCTAGTTTCAAAACTCTTAATCTTCCCTCACAACAGGACTATAATGAGCTGGAAGTTGTTGGAAACTAAAGAGAACACTTTAATATTTTCAAAGTTGTTGGTGTTTCCTCTTTAACCTAAGTGAAAAAAAGATATATGCAAGGAGAGCTCTTCTCACATAGAGAATTTCATAAATGACCTCTACAGTTTGGGGGGAATAATGGATTGTGCGTTTACTTCTGTCTAGAGAATCTAAAAGGAAGAGTTGTCAGCTTGGCTCCTTTAACAATGGGTGGTTGTATTGGGATTGCCCTGATCCTCCAAAGTACTTCAGCCAAAAGAAAGTGATTCCCATGGACAAGATGTGGCCACAGTGGTGAGAGGTCATGGTGTGGTTGTCACCTGGAATGGGGGAAACACCTCAACAAAATGAAAGTGGAGGCACCTCTGATGCCTGGGGGCTTAAGAAATGAGGTTATCAACAACTGCTGAAACAGTATTCCTCCCTACATTTCACAGAACTTCAGTTTTGAGAGCTCCAGCTAAGGGTTTAGGTTTCTATTAAGTTCTCACAAAGGGGAATTAGTATTAAATACTTCTTATATCTAAAGAATGTGATGTTACCTCATGAGAATATTAGTCAAATAGGAACTTTTCTGCCCTCTTTCCTCAACTCTCTCTTCATTGGGCACAGCTGGATGGCTTAAAAATCATGATGAGTAAATTAGAAGGGGAATGGGCATGGCAATCCTGTATCCCCCCATCAGTACAGCAACCAACCTGCTTCCAGTACAGGCAGCCACAACTATGAGTGAAGTGTAAAGGTTTTATGATTATGCTACACTGAACTAGACATATTATTTATTAATTGAGACCATTATCTTTCCTGACAGTGATGCAAAAAATCATGGAGCTCACCCTAATTTTCATCCACATGTAGAATTTCATCTATGGCAGGCAGGCAAAATTTAGGTCTCCACCTGCTTTTGTAAATAAAGTTTTATTGGAACACAGTGATATAGTCTTTTGTTTACATATTCCCTACAGCTACTTTTGGCTATAACAGCAGAGTTGAGCAATTGCAACAGAGACTGTGTGGCCAGTAAAACCTAACATATATACTATACAGAAAATGTTTGCCAACCTCTGATAGAGAGCAATATTCTTTGTAACATCCAGAATCAAATGCAAAAGCAACTTCATCATATTAAAAGATTTTTCACTCAACAGCTGATTTTCGAATTGATAGAAACAGATTGATTTTAAGGGAAAACAAAACATGTTAATATGTTTGTGTGTATATATGCTTTCATGAAATCCTGAAAACTGCCAAATTATGCATCTTGCTTACAAATATTAATGTTAATTTCTTTCATGTGCTTGTTGCAAATATATGTCAGTGTAGATCCACTACTCAATTATACTCTTGTTTAGAATAGAAGGGGGTGATGTGTGAGACAATATATCAGTAAGTGGCAGTTAATATAATCTACATGCAATGAATAAGACCTGGAAAAATATTTTTCAAAATTCTCAGTAATCCTTCTACAATGTTAACTGGAATGGATTTCAATTTGAGGTAAAGAGAAAAATGAAAATATAATATAAACATTGCCTGTAAAAGACATGAAATGAGACTAAGACGAATCTATTATTAATCTAATAACTGATATCATGATAAATATTTGCTTATATAAAATAAAACAACAACATTAACCTTGCAACCATTCAGTAACATATTTGCAAACGTCTAACAGAAATTTGAAGTTTCAATGACAATGAAAACTCAGTATATTACATAACCAATGGCTCTAGAAAAAAATGAATAAAATGAACATAAGAAACATTTCAAGTATGAGGTCAGAATCAATTCTGAAGACTTATGTTTTATTTGTTCCTGGAAAGTACCCACACGTGAAAATACCATTAGTATTAAATTGCCAAAACTGAAGGACATAGAAAGCTCTGAAGTAGAAGGATATGATGGGAGAGAAGGTGAGAGAATATAATAGAGGAAACCAATCTACCTTGTGACATGAAGTTATCTCATTACATTTAGCAAGAACCAAATTAGGGACTGGCCAACAGGTCAGTTGCCCAAGACACTTAAATATAAAAGATGTTAGAACATAGATTTCCAAAATGGAACAATTGAGAAACATGTGAATTGCTTCTGCTTTCATTTAGCGTGTTATCTAATAGACATCAAACACACACTCAAAAATAATCGAATAACAAAACTAACAAACATAAAACCTATATCCAGTTACAGATCTACATTTCTCTCTAATATATTGTGATATGCACATAATGTCATAAGCTAGCAGAAAATTAATAACCTCAGTCAAAAGAAATTCTATAACAAAATCAGTCATGATGTGCTGTTTAGTAGAAATCAATGATGTTTTTTATTACCTAAATGATAAAACCTTTAAGATACCCTGTAGAAGTTTCTGGTTTGGAAAATGGCAAAGGAACATTGAATGGGAAACACAGTTACTTAGGAAATGTTTTGTAGATTTTCTTTAGAATCTTGACGTGAGAAAGTGAATTAGTGTAGAAATTGGTTTCAATTTGCAAATTTTAATTAATGAAAACTAGCATATTTCTAACCTTACAAAATCACATTTAACAAACATCAGATTGAAGCAAGGAACTAAATTTTAGCCAGTATGAAATGTCTATATATTTTTCTACTTGTATATCTTTTGAGCCAATAAATCCTCATCTATAAATTTATCTCAAGAAAAATAATATGAGAGGAATATAGAATGTATCTTAAAATGTTCAATTTATTTTTCATAAGAATGAATGTTTATCAAAGTTCTGTTTGTGACTAATTAAACCTAGGGTTTGAGATAAAAATAAAGTGAAACTGGCATCTGCCATTCCCAGGGTGGAAAATCAAAACTGAGTCGTGGAAGTGCATGATCCAGGCAGCTGTGATAAATTACATCCATCCTGAAAATGGTAATATCCAAGCCCTGAACCATTTGTCCTTGGGGAAGGGGAAGGAGGAAAAGCAGAGGGAGAAGGAGAAGAAGGAAGAGATGGAGATGGAGATGGAGGAGGTGGCGGAGGAGGAGATGTTAAAGCTGTTTCTTATGAAATAGAATACCAGAACTAAATTCACTGCTAACACCCAGGAGCTACTATGAGGGGGTCCCATCTGGAAAGAGTAGTTGCGTTAAAGGTTTGTCAGTCTGAGAGTTTGGGATTTGTCTTTGTTTATTTGTCTTTATTTATGCTTTAATTGGTTGAGGATTGTGGGTGGAGGGACAAACACACCTTATAACCAGAAATGAGCCAAGTCGCCTACTATTCTGTTTGGAATCTGCAATATCCCCAATATGGGCACAGTATTCCAACCCTGATAATAATCCATGGTTTGGATTGGAGGCCCAGAGGACTCGGTGAGGGAAACAGAAAAACCAGTGGACAGAAAGTGAGAGCACAGGAAGAGAAGGAAAAAAAATCCAAACCAAAAGACTACCATGACCAACAAAGAGAACTGTATACAAAACTTCCAAAAAGCATGAGACAGTCTAATGCTAAGAAACACAACCAAAAACATGAACAATCAAATCAAGAATTTGTCTCATTCAAAATACAATTTATAAAACAGAAGACTTTAAAGTAAATATTCTCAGGAGGATTAAAAAATCAAAGGCACAATTTTATTTTAAAATTAGAACACACAAAAAGAAATCATGTAAGTTTGGATAACTATAAAAGCAAAAAAACCCAGGAAATATTGGATATGAAACATATTGTGATTGAAATTTACAATGCTATTAATTAAATGATCTGTAGGTAGGACAAATTCGAAAATGGAATTAGTGTATTAGAAAGCAATACATTCCTGCAGAACACTGTTTAGAGAGATGAGCTTAAAAAAACAAAAATGTTAATAGAGATGGAAAATGAAAGAGGCTCCAATTTTGTCTAATAGGAAGGTGAAGAGCTTGGAAGCAATGTAAGAGAAGTAGTGTTTGAGGACAAATTGTTTAAAGTATTCCTTCAACTCAGAGATCTACACACAGATGCTCGGTAGAAAGATGTGTTTCAGCAAGAAGAAAATTGACCCCAGAGAGAGGTATGAAGGAGAAGCTATTTAACTCAGAAATTTAAAAAATAAAAGTTTATAAATTAAAATAGTTACTAAAATACATATAACTATACATTTTGTGCTTAAAATATAATAGTAAATCTTTGAAAACTTTTAACTAGATGTGGAGGTAGGCTAAGTTGCTAATCACTGTCAGAAAGAGAAAAAAATATTCAATAAATGTAGGCTTTGTTACAAGAGGACTGTGATTATATCCAGCCCCTAAAAACTACAAACATCTAAAACATAGAAATGTCATCTATATTTTTTAATCAAAGTGGAAGAGTCATTTTGGAAATTTGAGTTATTCTAACAAAATCAGAGAAATGAAAAAAAAGAAAACCAAAAAAAAGAGTAAACAGAAAATGCAAATCAAGATGGCATAAATTAGTGCAAATATGTATATCAGTAATTATAATTTGTAAATGAATAAAATATAACCTTTAAAAATAGTTATCATATTAGCTAAGGAAAATATTGTTTTTGTTTCTTCTATCAAAAGACACACACAGACATGTACATATGAAAAAAGGCTGAAACAAAATAGATGGAAGCAGTTATAGCATGCATATGACAAATAAAAAAATGATAAATTTTAAAAAGTAGCACTATCAGTATCATTTAAAGGAAAACACATTGGTAGAGATAATAAGGGAGGCTACATCTTGATAGACATGCAAATCCTAAGAAGATATAAAAATTATGAACTTACTAACTATTATGGACTTACTAACAATTCCTTCATTTATTCACCAAATAGTATGTGCTACTTATTGTTCCAGAAGTGAGAGATACACTTAAGGAAAAAATCCCTAATCTCAAAGAGCTTATATTTTAGCAGAGGGAAAATAAACACACGCTCGCACTCTCTCTCTCTCTCTCTCTCACACACACATGCACACACACGCACATGCACACACAAGGAGTGATCAGTGCTGTAAAGAAAAATACAGAGAGCGGAGGAAATGAGGAAGCTCTCCGTGTGGACCCGAGGAGAAATTTAGAGAGAGTGGGTATAGCAAGTATAAATGAACATTTGCAATTCTGAATTCATGTTTATACATGATTTCAAGCCTTTTACAAATTTTAATTCAACATTTTTCTTACTAAATCTGTTCTGGGTTCGCTTACATATCTTGATTAGACTTTAGTCCTAGAGAACAAAGAACATATCTAAATGACAAAATTATCCTTTAGTATTTGAAGCAAATGGATGATCACATTCGAGTTCAGACTTCCCTGTGAAAATCAGCTTTGCATTAAATACATATTGTTGTACTGTCTCAGATACATTGTTTGAAAAGCAGCATGAATAAAATGAAATTATGGACATATAAATGCATATGTCTGTGTGCTTAATAGCTCTATGGATAAAATTCTTAAGAATAACTAAAATAAAAGTTGCTTGCTGGCCATGTTTTCTCTTGTATTGCAAGGTGTTTGCTGACATCTATGAGTAGATTTTAAAACGCTCATAACTTTGACTCATTAATTTCACTTCTCTGAAATTACAGTTAATAGGAGTGGAATTCTGTACACGCTATATATTTTGTCATATATTTATATTACTAAAATATCTTTGTATTTATGTTTTTGGAGAATGGGGTAAATGCAGCTAATAACATTCAAGTGTCACAGAAAAAGTACTGCTTGAACATTAATTGAAAAAGAAAGGTGGGCAACTGTATTTTGTATCTATTATAAGCTCAACTCTAAAAATATGCATAGGAAAACTACTTAAAAGATATACGCTAAAATGGTACGAAGTTTTAACTCTTATCCAAGAATTAGAGGTGATTTTTTTGTCCTTGAGAAATTCATGGTACATTTAAAAATTAATTAAGGTGTAGTTAAACACTGGATGAATGTTTGACAAGTATATACACTTGTGTAACCAAAACTCCAAATTACATGCCTTTACAGTGAATCACCACCCTCCCCAAGGTGAAATCAGTCTTTGATTTATAGTCCTATGGCTATCTCAAAAGACATGAAATTACTGGGTCATATGCTGGCTATATGTTGCACTTTTATGAAATTGCCAATAGTGTTGCACCAGCAACATGTGCATTCCAGTTGTTAGGTATCTTATCCAACATTAGATTAGTCCTTTTAATTTTAACCATTCTAGTAGGTTCATAGTAATATCTCATTTTGATCTAATTGCAGTTCACTGATGACTAGTGATGTTGGGCATCTTTTCACATTCTTATTGACCAAGAATATATTTTCTTTTGTGGAGTGTCTCTCCAAATTTTTTGCCCATTAAAAAAAATTGGACATAGAAGTTATTTTATATATTTTAGATATTAGACCTTTGTCACATATATGTATTATTAATATTTTTGCTAAGTCTGAGGCTGGACTATTCTTTTGATAAGCAGAGACTTAATTTTGAGGATCTCAATTAATTACTTTTCTTTTCTTTTGTGCTTAATGTTTGTGAGTTCTACATAAAAAAATCTTTTTTACTCTAGGTGATTTTTGCTTTCTATATTTCCTTCTAGACAACTTATAGTTTTCATTTTCACATTTAGATCTACAATCCATCCCTATCAGTTCAAATATGGTGTGAGGTATAGCTCAAGGCTTTTTTCTTTTATATGGATCCAGTTCTAGCAATATTTGTGAATATCTATTCCCTTTGCTTTCATTTGCACCCTTGTCAAACATCATTTAATTCTACCCTCTCTCTCATTGACTATTGTCAAATATTGCACAAACACCACATTATTTTAATTATTATAGTTGTATAGTAAGACATAATATGGTAGTGTGAGCCTCCAAAATTTATTCTCCTTTATCAAGATTATTGTGAGAAATCCATGGATTCTCTTCCACTAAGTAAATCTTATTATTAATTTATGAATTTCTAAAAATAGTCATCTGGGGTTTTAATTTAATTGCACTGATTCCATATATAAATTTGTGAAAAAACAGATATTTCTACAACACCGAATATAACAACTATCATCATTGTATATCTAGTTATTTAAATCATTGCTAATTTGTCCTCACTAATATTTTGTGGTTTGAAGTAAACAGATTTTGCATATATTTTGTTATATTTCTCATTATTTTAAGTGTTTTCCTGTTACTGAAGCTAGACGGTTTTTTTCAGTGTACATGTTTTTCTGTTTATAAACAGAAGTGTACTTGATTTTTGCATATTAACATTTTCTGTGCGTCCTTGCTGATTTCATTTACTAGATTGAATAAGTTTGGGGTAGACTCCTTTGTATTTTTACTTAAACAATCACATCTTCCATTTAAAAGACAATGTACCATTCTCTTTCTGCCATTCATTTTTCTTGCTGTGTTGTACTAAGACCAATCGGTCGATGTTGACCATCAGTCAACTGAGCAACTTCAGGTCTTCACAATGAATGAAAGTTGTGAGAGAAGATGTCCTTAACATTAGGAAATCAATTCGTATTTTACCATTAAGTAGAATGATAACCGTAGGTTTCTCTAGATGCCGTTTTTCAGTTTGAGAAAGTTCCCTTTTTTCCTACTTTGCTAAGAAGTTTTATCATGAACAGGTGATGATTTTGTATAATGATTTTTCTGCATCATTGAGATAAAATGATTTTCTTCCAATACATTTTGTTAATGTGAAGAAATACATGGTTTGATTTTGAAATGTTGAATCATCTTTGCCTATCTAAGATAATCCCTTTCGATCGTAATATATTTTCCTTTTTTTAATATTGCAAGAATCGATTTGATCATTTTCTCAAGGATTTTGGCAACTATGTTTGTGATATCACTTAGTAAATCTCAGTTTTTTATAATGTCCTTAATAGAATATGATATTAGGTTTACAGTATGTCATGAAACTTGTTGAGATGTTTTCTCATCCGCCACTTTTCTGACACAGTTGTGCACAATTGATTTCATTTTTTCATTAAATATCTGATAATAGTCCTCATTGAAGCTTTGGGGCCAGAAGGTTTGTGTCTTTTTTTTAAATTGACTATCAATTTATTTAATAAATACCGGGCTTGTGAGACCGTCTACTTCATCTTGTATCAGTTTTGTAAGTTAATCTTTTTCTTTTCAAGTGTGTGTTCCTTTCATTTGTTGTTGACTTTCTCAGCATAAAGTTGTTCATATTATTCTCTTAATATCTTTTAAAGCCTGTGGATATGTGGTGATGTCCCTCTATCAACTATAACTCTATATCTATAGTTATTCAGACAACTAATATTTAAATTCTGATGATTTTCTCAATTATTCTTGCCGAAGCAAGAAAAATTATCAGGTTGAGTAAATTACTGTTGCATTTCCAAATTTTCCAAACTCTATTAGGTTCCACTTGCCCCTCACTTTTGTTATTAGCTCCGTCGGACTCTCCTCCACTCGGATGATTTTTCAACAGGCCATATCATGTGCCCTGCACCAATGCTAGGTATTTGCCCCCATGAAACTACTACCACTCTGTGTTCATCCATAAATGGCCTGGAATTCAGTTCATCTGTGCTTCCTTATAAACAATGCTCTGAAAAGCCTTCTATCTAGGTTTTTTGAGTGTTTCCCTGGAAGTAAAGATCTTCAAATCCTTTTATATACCATAACCAGATAATAATTTATAGGTGATTTTTAACTTTCTAAGCCATTTTGCATTTTCACATTTTCTCTGATAAATATAAGTTCTTTTTAGATCTTCAATAGAAACTATGCTTCTTTAAGAAACACAGAACCATTATTGACTTCTAACAGACTCATTTGACATATGTGTCCCTCTACTTTCTCTTCAAGAATATCACTTACTTGTTTTCTTCAAAAGTGGAACAATACCTGTGAGTTTGCCTTTTTTTTTTTTTTTTCTTTTCCTGAGTGTCTGGCACTGAGAAATGAGGAAATTGCAGGACTTTCCTTTAATCTTTATATCCTTTACAAAAAAATATGTCTCCTCTATTGTAGACTAATGGTGGAGTTAGAATAAATTGAAGAGGGCATAATTTTATTTGCCACTCTAATATGCTAAATTGTGCCTTGATTATATTTCTGATTGATTTTCACCCAAGCAGGTAAGTCTAATAAAGTAAAATGTAATTTTGTAAATAAAAAAAAATGCATAAGGGGGCCGCCCGGTGGCGCAGCGGTTTAGTCCGCGCTTGGCAGCCCGGGGTTCGCGAGTTCGGATCCCGGGCGCCCGCCGACGCACTGCCTGTCAGCCATGCCGTGGCGGCGTCCCATATAAAGTAGAGGAAGATGGGCACGATGTTAGCCCAGGGCCAGTCTTCCTCAGCAAAAAGGGGAGGATTGGCGATGGATGTTAGCTCAGGGCTGGTCTTCCCCACAAAAAAAAAAAAAAAAAAATGCATAAGCATCTCTGAAAGTTTTCTCATATGTATTTCCTTGCAGAATTATTGCTTCATATAGCATTCTGCAGTATTCCTGTTTTTGTAAAGATATACGTTATTCTGGAAAGAACACAAAAGGTATAATAGTAAGACTTGGGCTTGAATTCCATCTCTGTATTGAGTTAGCCCCTGTTTAGTTTTCTCTCTGTGTGGAAAAGCAATGTTGTATCAATATCTATCTTATATGCTGAAAGAAGTATATGGGATAATGAATGCAAAAGTGGTTTTGTAAAGAGAAACACGATTAATTGTTCTTATTACTTACATTTTTAGCTCATTATACTGCTAGAATAGATGCAGGACTGAATAAGGAAACAAGCAAACTAACAAAATCTTGCAATGTACATGTCCATCACCTGAAGGTGAATCATAAAAGAGCTGAATGTTACTTGTCTTGGGCCAGCTGGCAGAAAGCCTTTGTTGAGTTAGTGTTTCAATTTCATTATGGATATTTAAAGAGCACACACATTCAGACACACTCACACACCCGGGCCTACTTTGTAAAGTCTATTATGCCAATTGCAGCCTTGGCACCATCACTTAGTAGAGCTGCTATCAAAAGGTCACTTTTACTCATTCCTTTAGAGCCATTAAAGCATAAGCATCAATTACGTATCTTGCCTTGACTATTAGAAAGGTCAAAAGTTGTAAAAAGGCATACTGTTAACTTAAAAAAATGTGATTATGCTTCATGAAAATTACAGCTCTTATGATCATCTGAAAAAGATAACAATATTTTCCTCAAAGGGCAAGCACTGCAAAACCACAAAATCTTCCTTATACCTCATGCTTTTTAGCCGATATACAAATTATCCATGGTGCCTGGGGAATAGCGTTAGGCAAAGAGAACAAAACAGTGATTTAATTTTAAAAGAATTATGTTATTTTCATGCTAAAAGTGATATATGTCTATTGTAAAAATTAGAAAAAATATAAACCAGTTGCTTTGTTTTCAGTATGTTCATTTAAATCCAAATATTTAAATATATTTACTTTCAAATTTTCATAGAATTGACAAAAACAGTTAAATTAATATTTGAATCATTTCTAAAAAACAGAGAAGGTTGTCATCATAGACCCAAATTACAGAGTATTTCTGAACTATATACTATAGAAAGTTTGCACCTTGGAAGGAAAGTACTTAAAGCCTTGATTCAAAATGTGTGAATTATAGGACCATCTCAAATTTAATTGGCTTGTTTCTCTGAGAAAATACCAACAAATACTGCAAATTCCCAGACACAGACTGAAGGAAGAGATGTCAGTCACTCTCAACCTACTTACCAATGGAGTTGTATTTGTAACTCATATCCTGATGCTAAAGTAGCAGGAACTAAAGGTAAAGTTGGCCAAAGGTAGCCCATATGACAAAGACCTTTGCCAGCTAACTAAATGACTGGTCCAAACACTAACCAGCCTTTTCCTTTTCCTTTGCAGATATGTCTTTGGAACACACGCCAAATAAAACAGGGGCATAATTGCAGTAGGTTACTTACAGTGGTTGCCCCAAAATACAAGAAAAATAAATCTCTAAGCACGGCTGCTAGTATGGGAATAGTAGGCAGGATATACATTCCAAAGACGGGGAGGGGATAAGGATCCTCAGATTGCCCCAGTCCAGCTCTCAGTTCAACCTGCGGTCACATCCTCCCAATGACCTCATCCAACACTCCACCCCTTGTGACTGGCTCTTACAATCTTAAATGCTCCCCTCTTTTGCAGTGTGGCCTGATCAGTCGGCAAGGGGTTTCACTAGCACAGAGGTGGCTTGTTTGGTGGCTGTCTGGCTGCACTGGAGGCAGATACCGCAGCCACAATATAGGGACATGCAATAGAAAACATAGATCAAGATAATGGCTCTCAAAATAAGTAACAATTTTTTCCACCAAGAACCCCGTGATTCGAACTACTGATTTTTTAAGTCCTCTTGGCTAGGGGTCGAATCACTCAGGGTGTTCACTTGTGTCCTCATGTGATGTAATAAAGATGATACATTAGCAGACTCATCAGGTCTGAACACAACATTCTGTTTGGATAATGGCGCAGGTGCCTTCTTGTGGAGCAGTAATAATGTCCAAGGCCATCCTAGTTTGGAAGACAGCTTTTCTCGTTAGAGACATTTCAGTGTTCAGGAAAGACAAGCTTTGCTGGCTATCATTTAAGACGTGCTGGGTGAATTCAGTAAGGGCTTTTTTGTATGCTATGACATCCTCCAGGCAATGGAGGGGACAAAGACAGCAGCCAAATGACCGCACCAGCAGAAGACAGAATGTGCTCACCTGGCCTTGAGAAGAGGGAGGTTGGCAGTTTGGGGAACTTGGCCTGGCTGTGCATACCATACATCTGGTCAGGGGAGCAGCACTGTCAGGCATGAGGAGATGGACTGGGGGTGGAATATGCCAGACCAGGGCCCCCATCCCCCTCCCACTTTCAATGGTGTGTCCTCCATTCCAAGTATAGTGCAGTTCCACAGGTCCAGCTTGCAGCAGGACAATGGGATCCCAAAGGAGACTGAATAGTTGTCCCTCACCCAGGGATGTGAAGTAACTCATCCATCTCAGTGGGACATACCATTGCAAATTCCAGCAGATCACACCTTTCCCAGGCTTGATGGGGCTTGGTGTTCTCAGAAGCATAGCACGTTGATCCACAGTGAGAGTGGGGACAATGGCTTTTTCCTGCAACTTCCATACCTTTATGGTATTGGGAGTCTTGGCAGAGGTCCCCAGTCTAGCATATGGGGCAACAGACCCTTCTGGTTGATCATTCAAATGTATAAGAGCCTGGGACAGTACTTCAGTCCACCTGGTCAAGGTGGTTTTACCTGTTAGTAATCTAATCTGCTGGTTTAATATTCCATTCTTCCTTTCTACCAACCCTGCTGTTTACAAGTTATAGGGGAGATGAAACCTCCATTCAATGTCATGTTCTTTTGCTTAGTCTTGCACAATATGACCTTTGAAATGTGACCCCTGATCACTACCTATAACACAAGGGTATCTGTGCATGGTACTCAGCTTCTCTAATCCTCTGATAGTGGCAGCCGTATTTGCACAGTGACAGGGAAAAGCTTGGGTTAGGCCAGATGTGGTGCCCACAAAAATGAAGACATATTTAGGACCCTCAATCAGAGGGAAGGGGCCAATATAATCAACTTGCCAATCCCTCACTGGTTGGAATCTCCCATGTATGGCCCCAGACTCCTTTCTCAGTCACTTTGGGTGTTGTTTAGAACACACAGGACATGCTGTAACTGCATTAACCAAGTCACTATATTCAAGGGCAATCCCGCATCTTTGGCAGTGAGCCATCCCTCTCAGGCACCGTGGTGGCCACTCTGCACATGCACACAATCTGCTGTCTCTACCAAAGGGTCAGTTTCTAGGGTTCCTACCTGAGCTAGGGCATCAGCTTCCTGATTTCCAGGGGGTGTCAGTACATTATAAGCCAGGACGTGGAAGACAGTGAGGACTGCCTCAGGCTCTTGCAGGTGAACCCAAATGTCTTTCCACATATCCTCACCCCACAAGGGCTTGTTCATGATCATCGACCCCTCGGCTTCCCATTGTCCAAGCCATGGGGTTAATCCCTTTAGGACAGCCCAGTCAGTGCAAAGAGTTAACTTGCCAGAGCTCAAGAGTGATTATCTGCCAAACCACTCTGTGTTGAGCCCACGGGATGCTACCTTTGTTCCTGTTTCCATCCAGACGATGTCAGTGTTGAGCTGAATAGCGACTGCAGTCCGTGTGTAAGGGTTGTCCTGACTAGACCCACCTGTATACCAGGAATCAGTGGGAATTTCCCCCGCTCTCTCCCTACAGGCTGCAGGAGCCCCACAGGAATAGGGGTGGGGGCATTTGAAGGATCTACATACTCTTCAGGGCCTGCTAGCACCTGAATTTCTAGAGACAGTGGGCTGGTGGACAGGATGCTCCTCTGCTGCAAATAGGTGTGCCACTTAGTCAAAGTGGGAGTTTGAGCCATGGCAGAGGTGAATTGATGGAACATAATTTCAACCCACCCCTTGATAGGAAGGGAAGTTCTTCCCACGATATGCTGTTTCTTCTTGAGGGGCTCTACCTGGCGAAGCACTGTGTGCACTACTAGGAACTGTTGCTCTACGGGGGTATGTTGAGTTTCTGCCCCCTTCCAAAGCTGGGACCAAAACCCTAGGGGTACTTTCCCCTTCCATTGTCTCTACCACAGTGCCAAACCCATACCTTCCAGAGTCACAGGCACATCTCATTCAAATGGTTGCCCTGCTTGGGAGATGCCCAGAGCCTTAATCTGCTTCACTAGTATTTTTGCCATCTCCAAGGTGACTTACTACTCTGATCCCCAGTCCCGTATGTGCCCTTTCTTTACCAGGTGGTCTAAGGGACAGAGGCACTATGCCAGGTGTGGAAAAAAGTCCTCCAAAATCCCTACAAAAGCTTGCACCTTTTTCGAATTCTTAGGGATTGGATAGGCTTGCACGTTATCAATCACAGCTTCTTGGACAATGCAAGTCTTACCCGACCAAACAATTCCCCAAAACTTTACAACCACGTCTGGATCTTGAATTTTTTATGGGTTCACCACGCATCCTTTTGCTCTCAGATGTTCCAGCAAAGTCTAAAGAGTGTTCTGCAGGAGAGGCAAGTCTTCACATGTTAACATTATATCATCAATGTAATCGGCCCGTTTTACTGGTGTGGGGAAAGAGAACAGGCACGGACCCCGGACTACCATCCCATGACATATTGAGGGGCTGTGCAGGTAGCCTTGGGGAAGCACTTAAAAGGTCTATTGTTGCTCTTCCCACATGAAGGTAAATTGATGTTGTGACTCAGCAGCCAGGGGTATACTCAAAAAAGCCTTTGCTAAGTCCAGTATAGCATGGTACATTCCTCAGACCATGGCCAAGGTATCTAAGATGGTGGCAATGTTGGGCACAGCTGCCTGGAAGGGGGCACTAGTCTGTTCAATTCTTGGTAGTCCATGGTCATCCACCATGTGCCATCTGACTTTTTTACTGGCCACATAGGGCTACTGAAAGCAGTATGGAAAGGACATACAATACCCACTCAGTACAGTTTTTAGATAGTTTCTCATATTTTCTTATGCCCCCAGGCAATTTATATTGTTTGACAGTTACCACTCTTCATAGGGATGGAAGTAGACTTACTGGTTCCTAGTTGGTGTTTCCCCTTAGCACTGGTTTGATTACTCTAACCCAGAGGCAGAATTCACTGATAGGGGTTTTCAGAGTTTGACCTTGTAGGATATCAATACCCAACATGTTCTCTAGTATTGGAGAGATAAAAACCTCATATTCTTGTGGGAGAGAATGCCCAATTTGCAGTGTGACAGGG
This sequence comes from Tapirus indicus, assembly GCA_031878705.1. Taxonomy (NCBI): domain Eukaryota; kingdom Metazoa; phylum Chordata; class Mammalia; order Perissodactyla; family Tapiridae; genus Tapirus; species Tapirus indicus. The sequence goes on from CM062923.1 coordinate 65,529,931, forward strand.
ACCTTCCTGACCATAATTGTTTGCCCTCCATAACTATGCATGGTGTTGAGGGGGCCAGAAAACTTTTGAGGGTTACCGTGTACTAGAGTACATTCAGTTCCAGTGTCAACCAGAACCATCACCTCTTGTTTATTTCAGGGGGACCAGTGAATAATGAACTCAACATGAGGCCTCTCATCGCCTCCCACAGCCCTCACCTGGAGGCAATCTTGGCCTGCATCCTATACCTGGGGCATGGGAGGTGCCCACCCTAAATAGGATTGTATCCCTGAGGCCTCTGCTGGAGCAGGTGGGGCATCAAGGATGATCAGGGGAGGTGGGGCAGGTCTGAACTGTTGTTCAGGTTTTAAGGGTTTGCATAGACCAACCAACATAGTATTGGGTTGCTGATCTACCTTTTTAGGTGGGATCCTGGCAGCAATGAGGTCAAAACCACACTTGCTTCTGGGTTACTTTTATAGCCCTTTACAGCTGATTGTGATAGCCTTTTGGCTTCTCAAGCACCCTCTCTGTCTCAGGTCTTCCCACAGCCTGTTCCTGTTCCCAGGACTTGTCAGTTTCCCCCAGATCAGCACTGGATTGCCCAACATCATACATGTCTTATCACACGACTGGGTTCAGCATGGATGTTAGTGTCCCATACCAGGTGCCGGGGACAGACTGGAGTATCTTGGCTTTCCTTCCTGCTGTGAATATGGCCTGCCCAGGGCATTCAAAGACAGGGGTATAGATAGTTTGTCTCATTACCAGCTTCCTAAAAATTTGTTGTACTTCCTCTATAGATTTCCAGGGTCCCAGGTGCCCAGAGAGATCCCCTTCATTGGGCCACACCGCCCTGTGGGTTGGAATAATCCAGGCTGTAAGGGAGTGAGTACCTCGAACCCCCCGACCCCACCCTAGCACCATGCAGATGCTGCTGAAGGGCAGGGTGTGTAGTGATGTTGCTCATTTTCTCTGCCTCCTGACCTGTCAGAGAAATGCCATTGCCCTTCCCCTCATCCCATAGCACACTAACCATGCTTTGATACTCTCCCTGGCCTTTTGCTGGAACTTGGCAGCTATATCAATAAGCTCATAGGGAGCATACTCTCTCATCATGAACATTTCCTGCACTGGGGGCTGCCCTGCTGCCTGGAGTTGTGGTTGCTGTGCTTTTGCTTTGTATTAGGGGTCAGATGGCACAAGACCTTTCCTCGGTTTCACTGTTAATCACCACAACATCCTCCTCTTTGCTCTCCTCACTTTCCCAGGGAGTCCACCTCTTAGCGTCCCAATCAGGCTTTGTCACCAGCACGTGGACCTTAATCCATGACAGTTTGCCCCCACCTAGCTCTGCAAAACAGCACACTCATTTCTCCAATTTATCCCGCTATCCTGCTTTGTCTGCCAGCCCGAAGCTAGCAGAGTGGAGGACAACTACACGTCCTTCTCTGACTCAGCTCTTCTTTCAGTTTTCTAATTCAAGCTTCAGCCTCTAGTTGGGCATCAGTGGCCAGCCGAGCTGCCCACAGTAGAGGCCAGCCCAGCTCGGCAGCCCTGCCTTTCCTTTCCTTGCCATAGGGAGCTATGTGCAGTTCCTCAAACAAGCAAATTAACTGGCGTCTTTCTGGGCTGTACTCATGCCACAGCCCACAAGCACCTAACGTACGGGCCACATCTCCCCACATAGAGGTCGATGGCCAACCTGGAATTTCCCTTGAAGATGCCCCTTTCCCAAGACCCATTTCTTCAGTCTCCTGGCTAGCTGGCCAATTGTTGGTTTGAAACCTCGGGGGGCTTCCTGGGTGAAATCTGAAACTGTCCCCCTGGACACAGAGGGCAAACAGAGACCGAAGAAAGAGGCAGAGCGCTCCAGATTGGTAGGTGGTGGGTTTAATAAGCAAGGGAACTTACTTACCATCTTGGGCGGCTGCAAGATGAGTAGATCTCCGCATCTGCCCGCCAGAATCTTAACAGTCATATAGAGGCCTTAGCTGGGTTCAGTCGTGTATTCAGTCCACACAGTCTCAACAACCCCTTACTCTCTCACGGCTACATCCTAGGGTGGGAATAGTAGGCAGGATATACATTCCAAGGTCAAGAAGGGGGTAAGAAGCCTCTGATTGCAGGGATTCCAGCTCTCAGGTCAACCAAGGGTCACATCCTCCTGATGACCTCCCCCAACACAAACACACACACAAACACACACACACACACTGTTTCTAGGACACTAGAAAATGGCCCTTTACTTGGTATTCTAAATGAAATATGACAGTTTATTGTATTTCAATTAATAATTTTCATTTGTTTAAAACATATTATTTGCCAGGTAATTTAACCGTTCTCATATGGTATCTTTTTGAAACTTTACGAAATCCTATCTGGAACAGATATCATTGTCCCCAGTTTAGACAATTTAGACAAAAAGAAACTGAGTTGGGGAAGAGAGGGTTGGAAAGAAAGAGAAGCAAGCAAATAAAAATAACTATCTTTTTTACTTAGGGAAAAATATCAGTTTGTCCCAAAATACCACAAACAACACAAAATATCAAAAAATATCCTGTCTGTTGGATTTTAAAAATTGATTTTATCTTCCCTGAATTATTTTGTTAAGTAAGGGTCTTCAATTTCAAAAGTAATTTCAGCAGAGGAAATAAAATATAAGAAAATAGATAAACTAAGGGTCAATACCTAGAAAAATTACATTAACATTTTGCATGTCATTTTAGAATTTTTTAAAAGCAAAATAATAAATGTAAAATGAATCATGTTATAAACACTCTTTTAAGAAATGTGTTTTTAACATACTAAGAATTATTTTCTATGTACCTGTTTGTTCTCTGTGTATATCATTTTTAGTGGCTGACCATTGTTCTATTAGACAGCTGTATTTATTCTTCATCACTGAAAATGTATTGACAGTTTTACACTATTGTAGAAAATATTCTTTCCCTTGTATATTTGTGCATTTTCCTGAATATAGCCTTAGTAATAAATGACATCTATGGAAATACTGAATCAAAGGATAAAAAATGTTTTAGGGATTTTGGTCTACATTAACAATTTTCTCCAGGGGCCAGCCTGGTGGCATAGTGGTTAAGTTCATGCACTCCACTTCTGGTGGCCCAGAGTTCACAGGTCCAGATCCTGGGCACAGACCAACACACCGTTTGTCAAGCCATGCTGTGGTGACGTCCCATATAAAGTAGAGGAAGATGGGCATGGATGTTAGTCCACAGCCAATCTGGAGGATTGACAAGGGATGTTAGCTCAGGGCTAATCTTCCTCAAAAAAAAAAAAAAAAACAATAATTTTCTCAAGCTACTTGTATCAATTTATTTGTCCAGACACAATGTGTCAATTTTTAGCAGCAGATCACTTCCATTCCACTGCCTGATCAGTTTTGAATTCACAAAAGATCAAGAGTTTAGATACCTTAATTTCAAAATAATTTTTATTATTGAATTTCTAATCAGGCATTCTCAAACTTCTGCACAACTCTGCATTGTAAGACAACTGAACAAAACATATATTTTTTTACCTTTTTAAAAAATTAACTAATTAATTTTTATTGAGGTAACATTGGAATACTACTTAGCCATAAAAAAGATGAAATCTTGCCATTTGCAACAACATGGATAGATATTGAAGGTATTATGCTAAGCAAAATAAGTCAGATGGAGAAAGACAAATATGGTATGATTTCACTTATGTGGGGAAGACACATATAATTTTGAACCCAAACTGTCAACTGTGATAGTGCCTCTGATCTGTGTAGGGTAAGTCATTCTCACATTTCCAGAAATTCAGGACGTATAAAATAATTGTATCCAGTTTTCAATTATTTATTTATTTTTAGTAAGAGATCATTATTAAGAAGATTGCATGAGATAAAAAAGTCTGGGCCATTCCAACAAATGTAAGAGACAAGACAAAGTGGGGAAAGTAAAAATGTACATTACTTGTGACTACATAGGGGAACTGAATAAGCACTGCTGTATCTTAAAGTTGATTAGTGGAGAAATACATGCTTTAGAAATTTGTACACTGAAAGGTGACCATAGATGATGGATTACATGTTTCCTAAATTACCAGGAGAAGACAAACACACATACACGTGCCCACACCTAAAATAAACAAAGAAGAAAGCAGTATCATGTATTAAGATATAGGAAGTAAACCATAAATAAGCAGAAACATAAAAATATTAATTATGAACCAAAATAGATAACTTGTATTGGGCACTAATTATGTACAGAAATTGCCTTGGAGTTTTACAGGTACTAACTCATTTAGTCCTCGCATCTAACTTATGACTTAGATGCCTTTACAAAGCTCAGGCTCTGAAGCCAGACTGTCAGGCACTTCTTTTCGCCTCTGCTGCTTGCTAGTAGCATGACTTTATTCAAGCTAATTAGTTTGTTCACCTGAAAGGGGGGATGAAATAGCACTTGCCTCAAAAGATTGTTGCGAAGACTAAATATGTTAAACCATAGAATTTTCAGTCAAATGCCTGACATAGTATGCGCTCAATGGAGAGTTACATTAGTCTTGTGTTTTGGAAGCCCATTTTACATTTTCTTTCTTCCTCACTGATCTGATTTTTTGCAGCACTATGTTTGCTGTCTGTTGTTGTTACATGTCTATTTTCATTCTTCAATGTTTTAAATTTTTCTGAATATTTTACCTGTGTGAACTTACTAATTTAACAGATATACATTGACCTCTACTATGTGCCTGACACTCTGCTATGCACTATAGTTCCAACAGTAAACAAAATTGTTGACTTCTGCCTGTATGAGGTTACATTCAAGTGGCAGTGATAACCACAAATAGAATAAATAAGAAATATGTAGTATGTTAGATAATAATAAGATCTAAAGGGTAAATTATGGCAAAGGAAAGGATGCGTATGTGTGTGTGTATGTGTGTGTGTATTTGCTATCTTGAATATTGTGGTCAAAAAAATTCAATGATGATATTTGAGACCTATTAAGAGGCAAAGACAGAATCATGTAGATATCTCTGCAGAAAACCTTCCAGGAAAAGGGAATATGCGTAGAACTTCTGAAGAAAAAGAATGCCTGGTGTGTTCTAGGAACAGAAAGGAGGCCGATGTGGTCGATCAGTATGAGTAAGGGGAAGAATAGTGGAAGATAGATAGAGTCAGGGGTCCCAGAGTCTACAGCCTGGTGGTCCATGATGAAGAGAAGATAACAGCAAAGTAGACTGAAACTGAGCAGTCAGCAAGGAGAACTAAGTGAATTAAATAATCTAGAAGCTAATAGATGAGGGCAGAAAAGATCTCCCAGAAACAAAAAATGACAAGTGGTGTGTGTGGGTGGCGGAGCCATGGAAAGTGGCTGGAATGGCTTCCTTGAATAGAGGAAAGGGAGAAGAAGGGAGAGCACAGGGTAGGGGTGACCTTCTACAGATAGAAGGAGCATGATCAAGATGTCCTTTTTATTAGGAGAGATTCAAAAGAAAACTAGCATTCAACTGCCATTTCTATTAGGCTCTTACCTAGTTCAACTCTACTCTACGGAGGTGGGAGTTTGCTGGGCTGTCTGGTTCCGATAGTCTTCTCCGAAAGAGCATGTGAGAAAAACATCTAACCTGAAATGCTATAATAATTTTATTGCCAACTCTGCCTAACAGTGATTGATTTGTATGAACTAATACGGATTTTAGCTAACATTACTCGGATACTTACTGTGTGCTTGATAAATTAAAATGTATTACCTCGTTTAATTTTCCCCTCGTTTAATTTGCCCATCAATTGGACCAGATAAGTATGGTCTTATATTTTATAGATTAAATGTAACATCTTCTCCAAGATCTCATTTCAGAAACAATATTTTTAATCAATATGTCATAACTTTGAATTTGCAGTGCACCATCAACTGTTACATTTTTGCCCTATTGTTTCCTGAGAAATGTAAGAGACGAGAGAAGGTGGCATCTGAAAGGGAAGTCTACCTCACGGATTAGTGGGAAGAAGAAAAACATAAATCCCTTAGTCTCCCAGCTAGAATCAGAAATGGGGTAAGTGCAGAATATTTTCCTGCTTCCCTCCCCCCCTTCCACCGCCCCCAGTGATCTCTGTTAATTAGGCTTCTGCATATGTTTTATTTACTTTTTTTCAATTCAGTGCTCTATGCCTTTTAGTGTATGGAGACTCCAAAAGTTCAGATTAAATTCCACCCTATTCTTCCCTTAGTCTTAAGGCCAAAAAAGGGTCTTTTTGCCTTTTTATAATTTCTGGTTCTCTGTGGACATTTTAGTTTGCAGTTGGGACAGATTGCATCAGCTAATTGCCTGTTGTGCTTTTTTGGCTCAAACTTAACTCTGATGTTTTAAGAACTCTTTGTGTTCATTAAATAAAAAGGCAAAGAAAGCCAACTATTATTTTTCCTTTATCTCACCTTAGATTAGTTTATTCAAACGGCAAGCTATGCCAAAGCCCTGAACAACTCCTAGAATACCACCATTTTAATAACAGTAGTGGATTATTTCCTTTAATGGGTAATTATAGTTTGACTCTTACTTGTCCATATTATAAATTCATGAAAATCTGTGTTCCAACAGAAAACACACATTGAATCATTTTTAAATTGTCAAGGGAAACTTAAAGCACCTTTTAATGTTCACAATAACATACAGGACAGCTATTTTAATTCCTTTTCTATAGAGGAGGGCTGAAATTTAAAAAGACATTTCTATTTTCATTCAGCTGGTTAATGGCAGAAGTATATTTTCCATCCAGATCTGTGCGACTAAGAAAATATTCTATTTTTACTAAAACACATCACTATCTTTATACTCCACCCACGTACTTGAACTCAGAGGATGACTATAACAGGAAAAAAAAAGTGAATGAAGATTTTTACACGGAGACACATTATAAGTTTGTCAGCATAATTTATAAATTTAAACCTGTGTGTAAACTCCTACAAGGCATTAAGAAAATGGACAGCTAGTTTTCATTCATTGTGAGTTGTTTATATTAAAACACAGGTCCCTGATGATCTCTACCCAAGAGCTAAAAGCATGCATGGAAATTTTACTGATTTTTATGACTCGATTAGAGGACAAATTGGAGAGCTACATTTAAAACCAAAATAACCCCTGAGTTTTAGTTATCGTTCTACTTTTTCCCAGTTGTGTGATATTTAGACAAATTACTCTACTTTCTAAGCCTGATTGTCTCCATCAGTAAAGACACTGGCTGGTGACATTGACCCCACAAGCAACTGAGGGGTTACACAGCAGCTGTAATAACAGCTAGCATTTATTGCATGTTTGCTATAATACAGGCGTGATTCTAAGGACATTATATGTACTCCTTCATTTAATTTGCACGTGGCCTCATCAGCTAGGTCCTATCATCACTGATGTTTTACAGACAGAAAAAAGCAGCACGGGGCCGCCCGGTGGCGCAGTGGTTTAGTCCGCGCTTGGCAGCCCGGGGTTCGCGGGTTCGGATCCCGGGCGCCCGCCGACGCACTGCCTGTCAGCCATGCTGTGGCGGCGTCCCATATAAAGTAGAGGAAGATGGGCACGATGTTAGCCCAGGGCCAGTCTTCCTCAGCAAAAAGAGGAGGATTGGCAATGGATGTTAGCTCAGGGTTGGTCTTCCCCCACAAAAAAAAAAAAAAAAAGCAGCACGTAGTTAAGTATTTACCGAACGCACCCAAGGTGATCAGACTCCAGGGCCTGTGCTGTTCACCATCGTGCTCAGCTGCTTTTCATCAAATGAAAGCATGGTTTGAAGGTACTTTGTAAACTGTCATTCAACTGTTAGTTTTCATTAATTATGTACAATATTGTTTTATTTCATTATATAAGCCTATAATAATAAGCATATACTGAACATTATTTAATATAAGCCATCGTTTACTATTGATATATTAAATGCTTTTACATTATAACTGTTTGAAAAGCCTCAAAGTAAAGCATAGAATTGTGTCGCGTATACTATTCACACATTCTGAATGAGTAGTCTTGCTTTACAGTATTTCTCTTAATTGCTTGCATCAAGCATTTTCTTCAATTTGAAGACATTAGCAAAGGATACAAAAATGAAATTAGGTGTCCCCAAACATAAGCCTTCCCGATCACTTTGGGTGTCTTTCCTCTCTTCTACAAGACTGTTACGGACATTAAATGTGATCATTCACATATCGTATTTGTGGCTAAGACGGTCCTGCTCATCAGATATTCCCCGCTTCCCTTCATTTCTCATGTAGAAATGGCAGAGCCCTGTAGCCGATGGGCTGAGAACAGAAGAGACCAGTGTCTTTTCCTCTCTCTTTGTTTCAGAGCCCATGTGTTGAGATGCCAGCGCCACAGAACTGTAGCAGCTCACCACTGAGCAGCTCCATGAAGGTCAGCTGCTTTCTAGATTTATCAGACCTACAGAGGATTTGGTGTAAGCAAGAAATGAACTGTGTGTTTGTTTACCTAATGCATCATAAACCTATTCTATCTTGATTTAGACAGCATTTCACATAAGCTCTGGACCATGTAAGCAATGCATGACTATCAGTTATTATTATTATAATTGGTTGTTGTTATTATTGCTAATGTTATCATCATCACTAACAACAAACCGTGACCTTCTGCGATCCCATTTTGCTGTCCTCTCGAGTAATTGGAGTTGATTTAGTAAGAACTGGGATTATTCATCTTTCTCAAAATGTCTGAATTGGGGCTACATCATCATATATATTGATACTAAATATTGGGAAGTTCGCCAGATATTTTGACCATCTCCCCTGTCACCAAGATTTTGGAAGCTTCCTGACCCAAAAAGTATTTTTTTCCAATATTAATTGGTTAAAACTCATTGGTAAAATACAGAAACCAAATGATTGCTGAATCATGGATGCTTTGGACTTGAAGCAGTAGATCTTGCTAAGTGCTGTCATTGTAAATTTTGGTGTTTATCTTTTGTCTTGTTATAAAACTTGTTTACTTGTATCCTGTGAAAGAATAATCAAAATAGTGATTGATTTTTCCATCGATAATGTACCTGATTCTATGTGCCTATCAAGTTTCCGACAAGCACATTGACGTTATCATTTGCTTTTCATCTGAAACATCTGGTTGAGGGACATTCATTCCTCATGTCCCACCCACAGTTTTTGTGCTGGAACTTTATATCAATGGTCATTCATATGAGACTATAGAGTATCAGTATGTCTACGCTGACGCAAAGGTTGCATTTGAGACTTGCATCTGCCATTGCCCCAACTGTGTCCATTTACTTATCATTGAGATGGGTTTTTATGGTTATGGGCAGGGTGACTGTAAACCATATCACAAGGTGAAGGAAAACTCAAGAAAGAGAGAACTTGAAATTTCACTCCTCCAGCAGAAGCATCACAGGGCAGCTCAATATTTGCCTTTAAAATACTATTGCGCTGGTTTATGGGAGGCCGTTACTACTGATGTTTGTGGGTCTCAAATCACAAAGTTTAGAAATACGATGATTAACCCACATTCTCAGAAAAAGTACTTCAAGATATTCCAGCAAATTAAGTATAACTGTAGGAAGAACACCATGTGCTATAAAAAAATGATAAGCAAAAGCACAGTACATTAATGGAATACTTAGATTGGATTCCCTTGGATCCATCTCAAAATCTTTTTTTCTGGAACCCCTAGTATATATCAATAGCAATTAGTATTTTTAAATCATAACTTTCATCAAAGCTTTTGATATTTTTAAAAAGCTACCTTCCCGTAAACTGTACATTCTGTGTCTATTCTGTTACCTGCTTCATGCCTGGGATCTGACAAAATGCTTCACACAGTAATCAATTTCCGGATATTTATCGAATAATTTAATTCATGCACAAAAATATTGAAATTTCTAACTACTCACAGTAAATGGTGTAATTAACTGTTTCAGTCTTTCTTAAGGTCAATTTTGCAAATTTTATCAAAATTTCAAAAATATATTTCATTTCCCAATATGATTTAATATCTAGAAATTTAGCCTATGAAAATAGCTTCCATATGTCCAAAAAGTATGTGTATAAACAGAGACTTTACAAAATTGGTGTAAAGAAAATTTGTTTGGTATTGCATATGTATATGTATTTACTTATGTAACTGACATGTATTATATATACACATACATAATTTATATTTTTAAACTCTCAATGTGTATCAAATATGCATTGATAAATTAACTATAATGTATCCATAGTTTTAATACTATGTAGCCATTTAAAAGAGTATAGTAAATACTCTGTACTAACATGGAAAGATGTGTGATATATAGTTAAGAAAAAAATGAGTGTAAACATTGCCTTTAAAATAAAAAGACCTAGAATATTTGTTTGCATTTACCCATGAATATTCTCTCTCTGTGTATGGACAATTTTCAAAAATATTTACTGAGGGTTGCCTGTCAGAAGGGTGTGAAAAGGGGTTTCATTTACTTTTTTTCTTTTACAATGGAATACATATAATTAAAAAGAAGATATTATATTGACACTATTTCATGGGGAAGGTATTGTAAGTGAGATGAGATTGGGAAGAATATGGCAATGCTGAAGTGGCAAAGAAAAATCATAACCTATAGTAGAAAATACCACATACATATTTTAGGTAACTGTGTATTAATGATGCCAGGTAATCTCACTTTTGACCTTTTTATTGGAAAAATTAATTCAATTTTTAAAAATGTCTTGCTGCTAATTACAAGTAACTCCTGAGCCAGTGTGGAATGTTCATATGCATAGCTCCCATTTGCTTACTGCACTTTATTGAAGTTTTGAAACTGCCAAAACTTTAAAGATTTTGGAAAACGCTCTATTTAGAAAAGTTCTGATTAATGCAGTATATACTTTTTAAATGTCTCTTTCTTCCAGGCAGTTTTGCATGATAATAGTGTATTTATTTCTTAACATTTCACATTCTTCAGCTTTTTTATCCTTTCACACCAAAAGTCATAATTATTTCCATAGCAACCATGCTCATTGTCAGAGGTAGAAATTTTGACTTCTATTGGGTATTTTTTAAGGAGTAAAAGAACATTGAAACAACAAAAGGTGTTATTTTATGAAAATTGTCAAGAATTGAGAGAAAAAAATATTAGATGTTGCCTTTAATAACTTACACTAACTTACTCTCATTATAAGTTATTGCCAAAACTCAACAGAATTATTTCTTTAGTAATCTCAAGTTATAATTAATAGCTCCTTTTTTGCAGTCATAACCAAGTGTTAACATATGTAAAATGGAGAATGAGTATTTTCCATTTTCAGTTAGGGAATCTGCTTCGAATATCCAATTTTCTGACCCTGAGATTTTTAATTAAAGGACAATTTTAGTCTAGAAGCTCAATTAATTTGGTAATTTCATCTAAAAAGTAAAGAATTCTTTTTCTCCTCTGCTCCCTCCAAATGTTACTGACATTTCATTTGGTGTGGCTTTATATATCGTAATTTAGAAACCAAAGAATTTATTTCATTATGCTGTTTTATGAGCAATAGATAATAAGTATATGCCATAATCCTTTCCTGAACACAAGAATGATGACCACTGAAGCAAAACCTATTTTTCCCTGCAGCTTTTATTGCTTGAAGTTACCGTTTGGCACCACCGGATGGAGAAACAGAGTTAGTAAAGTAGAGGGAAGTAGGTTTTATTTTATCATACCTATAGATTTGTTTAGCTAGCTCTGGTGGTGGTCTAGTGGTTAAGATTTGGTGGTCTCACCACCGATGCCTGGGTTTGTTTCCTGGTCACACCACCTATCGGTTGGTTATCATTCCGCCACACCACCTATCGGTTGGTTATCATTCCGCCACAGAATGAATGGCCATAGATCCCAAGCTACTGGTCCCCATTCTCCTGGGTTTAGTGAATCAGCAAGTAAAACAAAAGGGCAAATGTTAAATACAGGTTCTTTACTTGTGCCATCATATAAGTTTACTGATGAAATCTTAAACTTTGAAAAAAAGGAGTTATAGTAAATCAAAATATACCGAACAACTACCATGTAAAAAATGTATGTTGGAGCATTTTCAGTCGTAAACGCATACATTCTTTTGTCAAAATTTAGCGAAAGTGACAAATGATGAAAAAGAAGAAACACTAAAAGAGTGCAAACCCTAGAATTAACACTCTCAAGTTTCCAAGTCAAACTATGGGGATTAAGTCGTGCAGCAAATTGCAAAGTCCCTTTTAGGAGCAGGGTGCTCAGCGTGAGAGGAATCTCAACTGAGAGGGCAAATTTGAGCTCCCTCTGAGTTTTCAATGAGGTCCCATATTTAGGCTAATTATGCTACTCTTCTAGCTGCCTAGTTTGCAGTTTCCTCCTGATTTTCACATCCCTATGACCATATTAAAGCATTTTCTTGTTTATTTCTGTTTTCATCTACTGCACCATATGTGAGTCTCTCCAAGACAGGAATTGTGCCTAGTTTTCCTTTGAATCTCAGGCCAATATTTGGCAAATGGTACAAATTCAATATGTATTTTAAACTGTATTGATACGATTTCATGGATGAATCAATGCAATAAAAAAATGCCACTTTTCGCCTAGCTCCCAATCGCTCCCTCAAAATTCTCTAACTTTTTATGCCATTAAAATGTATTCATACTGAAATGGTAAGTTTTACAACTGAATATTGCATAGCTTTGGGAAGTTTTCAAAATAGTTCAGCATATGCTGTCATTTTCTCTTTAGGTAGGTATTAAGAAATAGTTCAATTGATATTTTAGGGAAATTTACTACATATCAGACACTGTATAGTCATTACTTCTGCTTTACAGATAAGGAAAGCAAGCTTCAAAATGTTTAAAAGAATTGCTCAAAATCAAAGAGGTAACGCAAGGCAGCACTCAAGGTCAAAGGCGTTGCAATTCTTCTTTTCTCAATCCAGGGATTTCATTCATTCTGTGTAATCACACATGATTCTAAAAGGAAGTTAAACTCCTTAGAAACATGACTCATTAAGTCATAGTTAAGCAGTTTACACTTTAGGAAATAAATCAAAATATGTTTATTTTTCACTTAGTTTTTTTTAATAGGGCTATAAGCCATGAGTAATATAACATAGAAGAATTAAATTTTGTTAGAGAAGAAGAGGATTAAATGTTTCAAAATCAACACACTGCAGCCACTACCTCCCCAAATTTTTAAAATAAATTACATTTGTATTTTTCTTTCTTTCTTTTTTCTTTTTTTTTTTATGAGGAGGATTCGCCCTGATCTAACATCCATAGCCAATCCTCCTCTTTTTGCTGAGGAAGATTTGCCCTGGGTTAACATCCATGCCCATCTTCCTCGACTTTATATGGGACACCGCCACAGCATGGCTTGACAAGTGGGGTGTCAGTCCGTGCCCGGGATCCAGGCCTGAGAACCCAAGACAACCAAAGTGGAGTGTGAGAACTTAATTGCTATGTCACCAGGCCAGCCCCTACATTGTGTATTCTTCTAATTATGAGGCAATGATATTCACTAAGTTAAATACAAAAGTAAGAAGATGTTAGAATGTATTTGTGATTCTACTAATTAATAGTGTAATTAGATATTTGTATATAGTATATAATATACAGTTATGAACTGTTTATTATGTGTAAATGTCCATATACCATAATATTTTTCCTGTTAGAAACAAAGATGGCCAGAAGTTGGTGGCCCCAAATTTTTTATCAAAAAAATAAAGATATCAATCCAGAATTCTATATCTAATGAAAATATTTTTCAAGAATACTACAAAAGGACACTTTCACATTTAAAAAATAAGAAAATGTGATACTAGAAAGATGCACTAAATAAATGCCATAGGAAGTTTTTCAGAATGAGAAGAAATGATGCCAAATATAAGTCAGATATTCAGGAAGGAATAAAGTACACTGAAAATGTTTCTTATGTGTATAAATATAAAAGACTTTTACTCTTTTTACTTTTCATTTCCTTAAAACACCTATGACTATTTATAGCAATTATGGGGCTGATATAATGCTTCCGCCGATTTTCAGTTTGGATACCATGGCACAAACTGTTTCTCCCTGCTCATCCCTGACAAGTAGGACCAAAAACTCTGGAAATAATGCAAGAGACCACCAATGGAGAACTCTGAAAGGTTGAAAGAAGGTGGCAAACTGGTAACTAAATGAAAAGACATACTATATTCATAGATTGGATGACTCAACACAGTAAAGATGTTACTTCTCTCCAAATTGATCTACAGGTTTAATGCAATTTCTATCAAAATACCAGCGAGGTTTCTGTACACATACACAAGCTTGTTATAAAAGTTTTGTGGAAATATACAGATCCTAGAATACCTAAAAGAATTTTGGCAAAGAATAATAAAGAAGGAGAAATCTCTCTACTCTATATTAAGGCTTTCTATATATATACAGCTATATTAATCAAGACAGTCTGATATTGGCAGAGATATAGACACATTAACCAATTGAAATAGAGAACTCAGAAATAGACACAAATATGGCAAACTGATTTTTGACAAAGCCACAAAAGCAATTCAATGCAGGAAGGATAACGTTTTCCACAAATGGTTCTGGAAAAATTGGACATCAGTAGGTAAAAAAAAAAAAAATGAACTTTGATCTAAACATCATTCCTCATACAAAAAACTAACTGAGAATTTGTCATGGAATTAAAGATAAAACATAAAAATATAAAACTTTTGGAAAAAAACAGTACTATAATATTTCACTGTGGGATTTATATTGTTCATACATGCAATGCCTAGGACAAGAGTAGCAAAGATTCTTGTAAGAAAGAAATCTACCTATGTGAATTCCACATATATACCATCTTCTCAATTCTGGCACCTTTCTGTGTAGTCCAGGCTTGATATTATACACCTAATAGCACTGTGTCCTTGTCTAGTGGTACTTGTCAAATGTTGCCTTTTTATAGTTGTGTTCATATTTGAGATACCCGTAATATATTTTAACCTTCTTGATAACAGGGCCTGTACCTTTTTCACTAGTAAAGAGCTTCATATATGTAGCAAGTACATAGTATTTTTTCAGGAAATGAACTATTGTAAAGAAAAATATATAAATATATTAATAAATGATGCTTTGAAATTCCAGCAGTTTTCAAAAATGCTTGTCCTATCAATGATATCTAGGAAAAATGTCATCATTTCTACATCCCTGTATCCGTTTCTCTTTCAAAATTTAAATCTGTGTCCTAAAATGAAAGATATGTTCAAAGACTGTGAATACTGTGATAAAAAGTGAGCTTCTGTAACCCTGAACTCTGGATGCAAGGAAACTGCTCAGGAATCCTCCCTGGGTGATGACAAGGATTTTTCCAGCAATATGGGATGTGGCCTGGTTGAGGCTGAAGGAGATTGTAGTTAGAAAGTTAAGAAAGATGCTGCAGAAACTGTGTAATCATTTCCCATTAGAGACATTTATTGTGGGAAAGCAGCTCCTGACGTGTTCACAAATGTTAATATGTGTATCTGTAAGCCTTTTTATAATATATATGTGTATTATATTATATATTATATATTACATATATTTATAATGTACATGAATACCTTTCATTATATATATATATAGAACCTTTCATAATATATACGTGCATGTGTGTTTTAAAATGTAGTGTGTACTGTTAATGTCCTTGATTTCAATAAATCTCTTCTTTGCATTGACAGTGGCACCAACAGATTTGTGCTCCAGGTGCAGAATTATATACAAATTGCACATGGAAAATTGTTTCTGCTTGCCGTGTTCACTTTTTTTCAGCTAAGCTTCTGTATCCTTAGCTAAACAACTTGAGAAAGTAGTAATAATTAGTGACTGTTGTGAGGGAATAATTTTAAATTTCCTTGGGAACAGTCTCTTTTTTGTTGTTGTTGTTCTTGAAGCTTTAATGGGTGTTTTTCATTTCATGGCATTTGTGTGGATATTGGACTCTTGGTTTTTGCCACAAGGAGACATGAGCACAGACTCCTTTTCCTAAGAATATGAAAGTGACAGTTAAATACTGGCTTGTATGATGCAAGTGAGCTTTATGGGTCAGGTTAAGTTCTCTCTTTTTATCCCTTCCTGTCTATTCTTCATTCTCTAAACAGCTCAGATTATCCCATGGCCTGCCTTTATGATATAATTCAACATAATTAATATGAACATTTGTTTGGACTGAAACAATTCATTCCAAGTAGTATTAAGGAATGTATTTTGTTGGGAAATAGATACTTTCATCCATGCTGGTGGCAAAGTACATCTCTGGAGGACAATTTGACAATAAATAGTAAAACCTTAAAATGTGCACATCATTGAACACACTAATTCTTCCTTGCTACAAAATATATAATTACAGTTGTGCTCAGATATAGCCTCAAGAATATTTATTCCACAATTATATACAATAGCCAAACATTTGTAATGATGTAAATAATCAAAATATGTGCTTGAATATGGTACCTCTTTGAAATTGAATGCAGGGCAATAATTACAAATAACATCAGAGAAAAATATTTAGTGATGGGAAAAATATTCATGATATGCATATACATGCAAAAGCAGCTTTGAACATAGCTAATGTCTACGTAGAGATAATGAGATAAACATATACATACACATAAGCACAGTTATCCATAGGAAAAAAATACTGAAAGATAATCCCTGAAACACTCACAGTGGTTATCCCTAGGTGGTTTCATATTTTTAATTTTCCAAATTATTCTAAAGAATATACATAACTTTTACATTTAAAAAATATCAGTACTTTCAGAAAAAAATAAATTTAAGAGGAACTCTATTGTGCAACATCTGAAACGACTAATATACTATTTTTATTCACTGCTTTAAAGCACAGAGTATCTGCTCTGCGCCAGGCATTGTGCTAAGTTCAAAGCTCATGACTAAGTGCAGAGAGAGAATTAGTGCAGCAGTAATAATACAATGAAATTAGTATTATCACAGATGTTTGAATAGAACCCAAATGAAATCCAGAGAAAAGTACAAAAGTTTATCTTATTTGGAATGTTTCTCTTTATTATAATAATTAGTCTTGGATTTGATGATTTTACTGTTCATACACTCCAAATTCTTCTACGTTTGTTCTACCGTGCCCTTGATTCATTTAATATTTTCTAAACTAACCCTAGACCTTTGTAATCCATTTCTCACCACACAGCTGCAAAAGTGATACGGATTTCACAACTTTTCTTCTCATCTACCTCTTGGTGATATTCACTTGTTTATAGCTCTCCTTTCTGGAGAATTATTTTAAACAATGGTTTCTTTGGCAACAAGTTAATATTCTTTCTGGAACAGCTTCCACTTGCTTGTAGGGGCACATGACTTACATCTTGGAAACTCATAGGTTGAGTGGGCATGTTTGTACTTCTAGAATGCAGGGATGCCTTCAATATATTTATCTAAGATATCCAACCTTCCTCACGTCCATCCTGATTGTACCATTTCTTAAATTTTTTTCAAAAAAGAGAGAGAAATAAAACAATCAAAAATGGAGTATTTATTCAAACCTATGGGAACCTAGAATTACACAATAAATATGTAGAAACTGTTTCACTAATCTAAATTCAAGGACTATTATAATAGCATCTTTAAATTATTTGTTATTTATATATGATTATCCTAGCAAGCAAAAATTTTTAAAAGGATGAAAACAAAACTTTTGAGAGGAAGACATAACTAGTGGACATTTTAGACAAGGGCATATCAGAACAATATTTTGTCACTTTTTTCCATATTTGGTCGCAGTGCAGGCTGTCCTTTTCTTCTGGACATTTTTCTCCTCCAGATACATGTAGTTAACAATTGGTGCCATATTTATGATATAGTCTGGACTGTGTTTCATCTGAGACCATCTTCCATCTTTCTATTCAAGGAGAGTAATGTTCACAAGGTTGCACCTCAAGGTCTCCTGCAAACAAAAGGAATACAGCATAGCAGTAAGCCATCCCTTTTCTGTCCATCACAGGAAGAAGGCCAGCTTCTTTTCTGATTATTTTTAAAGTTTTTGGGGGAACCAATTTTAGACCTACAGAAAAATTACAGAAATAGTACAGAGAATTTTTATATGTCTCTCACTTAATGTTAATGTCTTACATAATCATTGTGCAATTTACACAACTAGGAAATTAACACTTGTAGAATACTATTAACTAAAGTGCTTATTCAAATATCACCAGTTTTTTCACTAATATTATTTTCATTTTTGCTCCAGGACCCCTTTAGGATCCTACACTACATGTGCTTTTTTATTATCCTCAGTGTCCTACAGTCTACAACATTTCCTCATTCTTTCCTTGGTCAAGAGTCTTGGTTTTTTTTTTCCCCAAATGTCCCTTAGTTTGAATTTGTCTGAGGTTTTCTCATGAATGGACTGAGATTATGCTTTCTTGCCAAGAATGCCATGGAAATGACGATACGTCCTTCTCAGTGCATTACATCCCAGGGTTCATAATGTTGATGTATCTTATTGCTGGTGATGTTGATCTTGATCATTTGTGCAAGGTGGTTTCTCCACTGTAAAGTTACTATTATTACATTTGTAGTTAATACGTATCTTGGCTGTATGCTTTGAGACGATGCAATTCTATTTCTCCTCAAACTTTTACCCACTTATTTTAGTGTCCATCAGTGGATATTGTCTCCATTAATTACTACAGTGTTTTTTTAACAAATTGTGATTTTCTATTTCCCTCTTGCATTTTACATTCATAAGGAAGACCAGTCCCTTCTACTCAATCTACTTTTTTAATCCATTATTTATTGACATCAGTAGAGGTTCATGGATATTTATTTAATTTTATGTTATAGTTTAATATTATCATCGTTTATTTTCTTGCTCAAAATGTTCCACTTTGGCCATTTGGAGAATGTTGAGGTTTTCTATTTTGTTTTTTCACTGAGATCCCCTATCTATCTATCTGTCTATCCATATCTGTTAAAAACTCTGAGTTTGTACTGATACATTGGATTCTATCAGGTTCATTTTAGCCAATCTTCTTCCTTTTCATACTTTTTTTCACCAACAGTTATTTGGGTCTAAATTTGGACATTCTATTCTATTCTACTCTCTCTTTGTCTATTCCATTACCATACTCTGTAATTATAGATGCTTTATAGTATGTTTTATGGTCTGGCAAGACTACTGACTCTTTGTAGTTTCTTTTTTAGTAATTTCCTGGCTATTCTTGCATATGTTTCCTCCACATGAACTCTTGTTTAAACCTGTCTAGCCGTATGAAATAGCTGTTGGTATTTGTATTGAGATTGCATTTCATTTATAAATTAAATTAAGAAAATTGAAATTTCCATATTATGTTTTCCTATCCAAATACAGGAATGTCATAAAATTTCTTCAAATATATTTTGCGTCTTTCAGGAGTGTTATAAAATTTCCAAAATATCTGTTTTGTACTTTTCTTGTTTAATTTATTCCTAAGTATTTAATGTTCTTACCAATTTAATGTTGGTATAAGTGGGATTTTATTTACCTATATGTTTTCTGTTTGTAATCATGTATATGAATGCTATCGATTTGTGTATGTTAATGTTATATCCTTCCACTTCACTGAATGATTTTATTGTTTGAGTTACATTTATGCTTAGTTTTCTGGGTATAATATACTAGTTTTCCAGATATACTATCATATCCTCTGCAATTAGAGGTATTTTTGCTTCTTCTTTACCCATTCTTATGCCGCTATTCAATTTCTCTTGTCAAATTGCATTGTCAAATATCTCCGGTACAATGTTGAATAATAACAGAGACAGTGGACATCAAAGCTGTGTTCCTGACCTCATTGGAAATTTCTCTAGTCTTTCCTCATAAAATAAAACACTGGCTTTAAGGCTAAGGTAAATATATCTTATCATGTTAAGAATGTAACCCTGACTTGCTATTTTCTTGAGTATTTTTATCAAGAACAGTTATTGAATTTTGTTGCAGGTTTTCTCAGCATATGAACAAAATGATATTTTTTTCCTTCGTTGTATTAATATGGTGTGTTTTGTTAATGGACTTTCTCATATTGAAGCAACTTTGTCCTTCTGATATAAATCCCACTTGGTCATCATGTATTAAGTTTCTTAATGTGGTGTTGAATTCTGTTTCTAATGTGATTGAAATTAATATGTTTGGCATTAATACATAGTGAAATTGGTCTGCAGTTTTCTTTCTTTGTGTTGTATTTATCCTTGCATGCTAAGAATAATTAGGAAGATTTCCTACCTTCTCAGGGGTCTGGAATAAATTATAGAACATTGGGACTAAACGTCTTTGAAGAATTGGTAGAATGACTCTGGACAGGTGTCTGAGCCTGGTGCATTTTTGTAGGGTCCTCCTTCAGTATCTTTATTTCTTCTATGAAAATTGATATGTTTAAACATTTTAACTCCAATGGGGTCAGTTTTGGTAATCTGAATTTTTCTCAGAAATTGTCCATTTCTTTTAGGTTCTCAAATATATTTGCATAAAGCCCTGCAAAGTAATATCTTTTTGATTTCTTCTTTTTCAATAGTTATTTCCCTCTTGTTATTACTTACTGCGTATACATTTGTTCCTCCTTTTTCTTCTTGATAAAATTAGCTAGTGATCTGTATATTTTAACTATTTTTAATAAACCAGGTATTTCATTTATTAGTTAGATCTTTATTCTATTCTCTGCATTGTTTAATTTCTGGTTCTTTATTATTTCTTTTCTTGTGCTTTCTTTTGGTTTACTTTGTGGTTATTTTCTAGGGTTTGAACCTGGAGATTTAATTATTGGATTTTGTTGTTTTATTTTTATCAATATAAGTGTTTAGTGCAATGAATTTCCTTTCCTCGTTGATTTACATGCATTCCTTAAATTCAGTTATGTAATGTTTCCTTTGTTTTTTTTAAATTCTGTAATTTCAGTTTGTATTTCCTTTTCCAACTAGAAGTTGATTAGTAGAAATTTGTTTTTTTTTATTTCCACGTGAATGAATTTCTGCTTTTTGTTTTTGTTAGTTAATTATAGTTTTGTTGCATTATGATCAGAAGTTGCTTTTCGTAATAGTGCTGCTTTATGAAACAGATATTTTCTTTGTGATCTAATATATGAACAATTTTTGTGAATGTGCACGGGCACTAAAAAAGAATGTGTATTCCTTACTGACAAGGTATGGATTTCAATAGATATGTGTAAGACATACTCCATCTATTATGATGTTTAAATTATTTATTCCCTTACCTATTTTTCCACCACCTTGAACTGAAAGTAATGTAGTAAATTCTCCTATGTTTTGGATGTTTCTACCTATGTCTTCTTGCATTTCCTATATATATTTTTAAAAAGATCACTGCTATGTTATTTGATGTGTACATATTCAGTAATGTTATAACTTTATGGTGGATCTTGACTATTAGTATTAAAAATATCCTGTGATTTTGGGATTGAATTACACTTTAATTGCATTATATCAAGACTGCTATGCCTGCTTTCTTTTGCCTTCCATTTGCCTGGTATATATTTATCCACTCATATGTTTTTAGTCTTTGTATCATTTTGTTTTAGGTGTATTTCTTATAAATGACACATACTTGGATTTTGTGTTGTAAGGTATATTGAAAATCATTTTTTTAAATAGGAAGTTGGGCCTATTCACATTTGTTATTATGACTATGTTTGGTCTCAAATCAATCATAATATTTTAGAGTATGTGTCTTTTGTTTTATTTGTTGTGGGTCTTTAAAAGATGTCATTTTTTTGCTATTTCATTTTAATCTTTTGTGGTTTGGGGGAAGGTTTATATTTTTGTTTTAGTTATTAACTTTTTATTATACCCTTTTTAAGACCCATTACCTGATTTTAAATGTAAACATTTATTATCTTGTTTATTGGGGTTTTTAGTATCCTTGAGGTTTTTCTTTTTTCTTCTTCCCTTTTTCCTTCTCCTCCCATCTTTAGTTGCATTATTTCTACTTAATCACAATATATAACATTTGAAAAATTGTCTTCCACTCTCTTCCCTAACTTTGCTTTAGTCTACTATGTACATTTGTATACTTTTAAAAAAACTTGCTATAACTTTTTAAAACTTCAGTTATTCTGGTGAAATACTGAGTCATTATTTGCTTGGATAAAGTTCACCCTCTTGTACAGGAATAAGAATCTATGACCTACAGACCAAATTTTTCCTTTGGCTGTTTTGATAAATAAAGCTTTGTTGGAACAGGCACAATCAATTGTTTATGTATTATCTATAGCTTCCTTTGCAGTATAATGGTACAGTTGAGTAGTTCTAAAAGAGATTCACGAAGGCTGAACTATTTACTATCTGGCCCTTTACAGAAAATATTTACTGATTCTTGCTTAATATATTCCTCAAGACGTGTTGATGGATGTAGAATTTTCTAAGTTCTTGTATGTTGAAAACTAGCCTTGATATTTGAAGGATGCTTATGTGGATATACAACCTTTGGTTCACATTTTCCTCATTGATTTTTTTAAAGAAATGCTGCTCTATTTTTGCATGCTTTGATGTATTTAAAAGCACTTTGCTAGTCTAATATTATTTTTTTGGACCCTGTCAGTTATTTGATCTTCTTTTTTCAATTCTTGAGGAATTTATCTTTATCTTTGAAATTTACTAGTTTTTCTATGCTGTGTCTCAATGTTTATCCTTCTTGGTAATTTTTCCAAGCATGCAGTGAGCCCTTTCAATTTTGTACACACTGGTCATTTTCAATTTCTGTTATGTTTTCTTGGGATATAGTTTTAAATATTAGCTCTGTTCCATTTTTCTCTTTTTCTTCATGAAGGATTCGAATAATACAGATATTATGCCTTCTTTGTCTTTCATTTTCACTACTTTCTCTGTTGATCCATTTTTTCTTTCTTTATGTTATTTTTTATTCTATTGGTTGTTTAACTGCCTTCTATACCCACTATTAAAATTTTATTTGAGTTTATTCTCTCTTGGGAACCTTGTAATTTATTCTTCAGTCCTGAGATAATTTTGTCTTTTTTTACCCATTTTATTCCTGAATTCAAATAATTCTTTTATTTACTTTTGGTATTTTTGTTTTGTTTTAGTTTGGGGTTTGAATTTCTGTTGCAAGGTCATTTTTCCTATTCTAAAATATCTGTTTAAAGTATATTTAATTCTATATGAAATGTAGATTACAGTTTTCTTCTGCTTCATGGTTAATATACTTGTTTTACCTTAGTTTCCCTGCTTTTCTGAAATAGTTCTCTATGGTCTTTACTTTTTTTTTTTTTTAATTTATTTTTTATTGCAGTAACATTGGTTTATAACATTGTATAAATTTCAGGTGTGCATCATTATACTTCTATTTCTGCATGGATTACATAATGTTCACCACCCAACTACTAATTACAGTTCTATGGTCTTTACTTTGGTTAATTTTTATTATATTAAGGTGTTTTGCATGATTCTTAGTTTAATGACACTCTTTTCTGTCAGTCTAGCAAATCCCATGTCTTTTAGCATGGCTTGTTTGCTTTTTTCCTCTGGTAGTACGAGTTGTGGTTTTATTATAGTTTGTAGTAACCTAAATTTCCCTATTCTTTCTTCATCATCTAATTACCAACAGACTTTTCTCTCTTCCCTTTGACTTCTTCCTCTTCTCCAAAATTTATGGGTTAGGACTGTCCCCTTAAATTGTGCTTGTCCTTTTAAACCAGCTTGCTTCATTAAATAGAGTCTGTCCCTTCACATCACATGCCTGTCACTTTTTATGATGTTTGTCTCTTTAGAGATTGAATACTTTGAATCCTTTCTACCTAGTTCATAGTCTGATATTCTTGGTTACTTTTTTTTTTCTTTTTAGGGTTTTTGTATTTAGGATGGAGTTAATCTTTTTAATTGGACCTCACTCTCAGGCCTCTACCCTAGCATCCCAACACGATGTATTCCTCACAGTTTTTCTTGTTTTGCTACTAAGCTCTATGGTAGGGTGAAGTTGGTTGAAAGTATATGAGAACTTGGCACTGATATTCATTTTTTTTCCTCTCTCGTTTTCCTCATAGTTATTTTATAGTTTTGATAGTCTCTGTCTTCAGGTAATCCTGAAGGTATAGTGTTGCATAGAATTTTTGCTAATGTGAGGTCATTTCATATCATTTGGGGAGAAGATTTGGAGACGTACTTTATGAGGTATCCATTATCAACAAAGGGCAGTTTCTTAATGAACATCCTCCACCACATTTTTATATCAGAATAGGAGTCATCTTTTATTGGCTTATATTCTCTTAATACTGCTCAAAGAATTAGAAGCTTAATTGCTCTTGCCTCAATGGCTTTTTCTAAAAGATAAAGTTTAAACAATAATTGGTTTTCAAATATTTCTGTGAAATTTTAATGCTTAGCAGTACAAGGCTATCTCTGATTCATTTTATATTAAATGCAAAACTTTCAAGAAGAAGTCATCATAATACTATTCTTTAGAAAATTCTCCATTCACAGGCTGACACTTGCTCTTCTTTTCCTTATCCCTCAAAGGTGACATAAATAAAGGCTCAAAAATCACTAAGAAAATTGTAATTTAGTATTAAAAATAATAAAGCATTTGATAGAAACCTTGAACTTCTCATCAAGAGGATATTCAAGAGAAGAAAATTGGTTTCCCAGGAAACAGATCCTAAAACACATGTTCAGATGTAATCCTAGAAAGGACGGACTGAGGGAAAAGGGAAATGGTGGAGAGTTGAGGAGAATGAAGAAGAAGCACAAACACAAGGGGATGCATTATAGATTGGGTACAATTCTTAAGAAAACAAGTGATTGATAGTTCATGTAAAATGTCTCCAATTAAGCCCTTGCTTCTCTTAACGGTCAAGAGGAAGGACAAGCTATTTATCTGTTGGCCCTTTTCTGTCTCCTGCTTTTCATTGGTACCTCTGCTTCTGTTATCTGGCCATGCCAGGAAGCATTGGAGAAGCCAGAGCTTTGGTGGTTCTAACTTCACTGGACTTGAGTTCAAGACCTGTGTCTCCTGCTTTTTCTCTTGTTTCCTTTTCAGATCAATGGCATGATCTGCTCACTAATGGCACTCTTGTGCTGAATCGTGCCAGCAAAAGTCAGGGCTTTATGACCATGGGAATGACCCGAGCCATCACTGAGGCAGCTGTAGCCCAGAACCAAGGCAAGTAGCATCAACCCAGAGGGCAGGTGAGGCTGAGCTCATCTGGGGTAACGCATAACGGAGCCCTGTTTATAGTGCCTCATATAAGACCTACCTATGCCAATTTGTTCATGTTGACCTATGATTTAACGAGAGATGCCATATATAATATTCCTCTTTTAATACTGTATTGCTCTGGACTTTGTGATGCATAATTGATTTTGTTTTGCAGTTAAGTGTAAAATGCAATTCTTTCTTAATCAGGCATGGAAAAATGCAATGAAACTA
Organism: Tapirus indicus; assembly: GCA_031878705.1. NCBI lineage: Eukaryota > Metazoa > Chordata > Mammalia > Perissodactyla > Tapiridae > Tapirus > Tapirus indicus. The sequence goes on from CM062923.1 coordinate 65,555,303, forward strand.
TAATTGCATTTTCTTTCCCTACAGTATACTAGTTAGAAAACACAGATAACAAAATATTGCTATTTTGTTTTTATAGTCCAAGATCAAGGCTTTTTTTTATCTTTTATTACAATTTAAAGAATGTATTGATTATTTTATTTCAATGTGTAAGGAAAGAAGAGTTCCACTTCTATTTTAAGGAGAATTTCCTATTGAAAGCCAAGAACAAGATGCCGAGCAGATTGTTATTTCCCTTTATAGAGCCATTGAGTAATTTTACTTAGTGTCTTCTTCAGTAGAAAACACATTAACTTGATGCACATAACTGATAATTTTGGAGCTGTTTTGTTTTCTCTTTTATTTTCATATTCATCTTTAGACTTTGTATAGACTGACCTTTTCCCCTGCATAACACAATTGTTATCAAATTAAAATTGAGCACTAGTGTAATGAAATGAATTCTACAACCATCCTTTTGTTGATCCTGAATAATTCTACTCACACAGTACTCCAGATATTGTGGAAATTAGAAGTATACCTTTCAGCAAGCCCTGGATATTGAAGCTGAAACATATTCTAGCCTTAAGTGGCATTGATTAGTGAATAAGAAATAAATGTGATGATATAATTTATCTGTTCAGAAGGTGAAGAAAGTAGGAGCAAATTCTTTGTAGTTTGGTTTCTATAATAGAAACAAAAGTCAAGCATTTAGGGTAAAAATAAATTTCAATGGAAATAATCACAGTATAATTCTCAGTACAATAGAGATCTTTAAGCTTAGAAGAAAATGAAGCTCAGGAGACTTTTGTGTGTGGATATGTATGAGGAAGACCAGCCCTGAGCTAACATCCATTGCCAATCCTACTCTTTTTTGCTGATGAAGACTGGCCCTGGGCTAACATCCATGCTCATCTTCCTCTACTTTATCTGGGACGCTGCCACAGCATGGCTTGACAAGTGGCAGGTCTGTCTGTGCCCAGGATCCAAACCCATGACCTCAAGGCCGCTGAAGCAGAGCATGCAAACTTAACCACTATGCCACCGGGCCGGCCCCCAGGAGACTTTTAAAAAACAGAAAAATAGGAGAAAATCTAAGACATGGTAGTTCAAGAAATCTAACTGGAATATACAGAAATAATGGTCATGAAAATAATTATTAGAATTACCTTTATGTATATGTACTTTGGGGAAAATCAAAGAGCATAGTGAGTACTCATTAGTCATACTCAGGATGAATTGTCATGAATGAATAATAAAATTAATTATCCAAGTTCCCTAAGTCACTTCCTCTCCCTATCAGTAGAGGTAGAGAAAGAAACATAAAAATGGTTAGGATCTGGACCTATAGTTTAAAGATATAGCCAGCTCGTTTTTAGTGATGTCCTACCATTTTCAGATTTCCTTCATATAGACAATAGCAGCAAAAATTATAAGAGATTCTTATCTTTGCTGCTAAATTTAGTTTACATGTCTCTTGTCAACAATGTAAATGTGATACTGAGCCTCTTATCCCAAATTCATGTTGCCCAGTAAGACAATCACTGAGACACAGGTGCTTGGAGGTAGAGAAAGGTTTATTTGAATTCAAAACAAAGCTGGAGGATAGGTTCTCTCAAATCTGCACTAACAAAAGAAAAAGGCAGGGGGTTTTATGGAGCTAAGGGGCTTAGGAGGAGGAGTTTTAGAGAAACAAATGGGAAATCCCTGTTTCTTTCACTCCAGGTAAGCCCTTGGGCAATCAGACTTCTGAGTGTCAACTGAAGCTGGGGGCTAGTTATCTGGTAACTTCCTTGAAGGCATTCTTTTTCTTCTGCAAAACATGCTCATAAATCCTTGTGACCCTGGAGTCACCCCTCAGGTTAAACAAGAAAACAGCAAATTAACAGGATTAACTTCTTTTCATTTTTGTCTGTGCCGGGAACAAGGTCAAAGGATAATCATGTTCTTATTAACTGTTTATAGTAACCCTCAGGTACCTGGCTTCAAATGGATAGTGAGTTCACATGAGTTTATTGTAGAAAAAATCATTTTATATAGCTTGGACAGAAACCCTTTAGCTCTGATAGCCCACAAGTTTCCTCTCATTATTGTTACATGTTGTAATAGAAATGATTTTCCTCTCATTATTGTGATGTGTTGTATTAGAGCTTATTTTTCCTAACCATTATAGGGTTCTCAGCAACAATTTCTGTTTTAGACAACACCACTTTTTTTTTCTCATCTTGTTTCCAGGATTGCTATTATTAATTTAAGATCTGAAGGCTGCACTTCATATTTAAATCTCTGAATTATGTGAGTATAATGATCCGCAGTGACGATTTATTAATAGTGAGTCTATGCGACATCTCTTCTGCCTCTTTCTGCCATCGACAAGAATCTTTATAAGTGCAACTCTTACCTCCTCATGGACGTAGAGGCTTTTTTTCTTGCATCAGAATAAGTGGTAAGAAAAAGCCCTCCAATGACTCTTTGACTCTCAGTTTCTGAAGTTCTGTTCATGTTTCCTCAAGATTTTGGCTCTGGTTTTAAAAACATTGCTAATCTTAAGAAAAAAAATAGTGACCTAAGGAATGAGCTTTTCAATCAACGTTGCTTCTCTTTTTAATCAGAAGTATTGCTATCTTTGAAGCGTCTCAACAGTGTTCTCCAAGCACCATTCAAAAGCCTCTTCTCTATTTACAGATGGAGAAGCGTTTGTGCACATGCTTCTAAGCCCACCTCCCTTAACCTCCTTCAAGTTTCTCACCGAAAAGAACACAGAAATATACAAATATTAAAAAACAAAAACCTGCATCAGCAATTGAAGCTAAAGAAAGGTGATATCCATTAAAATGAAATTTTATATGCTAGACATAATGCAAACAAGAGAAGTATAACTGAATCATGAACTTTCATCGTATGAAATAACTTTCCTGTAAAGCTTGTGGGAGAGGACTCATGAGACGTCACCATAAAATCATTTCTATTTTCAGGTACCATTGCTCTGCTTCTAGAAAACAGACAATTTCCTGGGTGGGAAGGAGGGAGAATGGGGGATGGAGGAAAAATCCTAGAACACCTAGCTTCTCCTGAGATGTAACTTGATCTGTATAGTTCATCCAGTCCTGGAAATAATTCCTACCATCCAGATTGTTTTCCAAAATCTCTCCTGATACAGAAGGCAGGATTTCTGTTTAAAAACTTTACCTACAAAAGTGTAGTCAATTTTTAAGTTGGAGCGTCTATTATGATTGACTTCTTAGATCCCTTGTCTCACTGCATATATTTATGTCCACCTGTTGAACTATATCATTTACTTATATATTCTAATGATGAGATGAGGCAAACAATGATGAATCTAATAGAGGAAGAGAAAGAGAGACAAAACTGAAAAAAGAGATCTATTCCCAAGGTCCACAGCAGAATTGACCTAAACTACAAATGCCTAAACTACTAATGCCTAGAAATTTCCAATTGAGAAATTTAGCAAAATCCATCTTACCACACCAGGCAAATGGGAGGAAGCATTCTACAGGAGAGGGAGTGAAGTTGATGTCATTGGGAGATAAAGGAATACAAGGACACAGGGCTACAACATTTGAGAAATCTACCCTTTGATTCACTCAATCATTTTCTTCATCTTGACTTGAATCTGGTTCTTCGCTACCTTGGAGTTTGAATGAGATAAAGACAACCTTCTTCTTTTATATTTATAAATACAATCAACTTTAGAGAAGGGGAACAATATAATTAAATAATGCAATCAGAAATGAATTACGAACTTCTGCAAGTGATGTAGTTCTGACATCTGAATATTCTCTGGAAGCCTTTCATTGTTTTCCATTTATTACCCCCCAAATTACAATTAAGTTCTTTGTCATTGAAGGCTCTCCTCAATTTCTCTCCAATCAAACTTTTCCTTTACCTTATCATTATCATATGTTTCTTTAAAATTATTGCAGAAAGTAAAAATTTCTTAAAATTTAATTTCATGTCTTTTCATTTATTTAATTTTTCCTAATGGAAAATTCACTTTTTTCAACATTTCTTCACATATGCAAGAAGGTTCAAGGTTTAAATGAAACAGGTTTCTGAAGCCCATACAATTTTTTCCCTTAGCCTGTCCCCTTGCCCCTTTTCCCAGGCCTGCAAATTGTTTTTATTTACTTTAAGGCCCTTACAACTTTTTCCCTGTATTAGAGATAAAGTATGTATATATATATATACATACACACATATATCATATTTCTCATATTGTATTTAAAGCAGGGAGACTGAGGCACCAATCCTATTTTCTGCTGTCTTGGTGCAGGAATTCAAAGAACATCTGCAAATGTAAGGCATGTTTTCTCAGCTGAGTGAAACTAGAGAAAGCAAAGCAGGGGCTGATCATCCCCTCCTATCAACTATCAGAGTGCCTGGTGCATAAGGGGCCTTCAATATATATTCAACACAAAATATTCATTTTAAAAATGTAAGCCATTAAGAAAAATAAGAAATACATAGCTTGAATATTTTACTCAACAAACCCGGCCATATCTCTTTACACTGTAATAAGAAGATTTATAAAACTACAAATCCTTTCCCCTACAGGAATCTGCAGTCACTAGGACGATTCTATTTTATATTTTGTTGTAAAATAGAATTAGGTTTCTTAAGAGAGAACATTTTCAGAATTACTCTTTAAAAACTTTTTCATATTCCATTAGTAAATCTCCCCCCATGAAAGAAGATTTGTGTATTTTTCCAGGACATTTATCTTTTTTATCCCCTCCCAAAGATGAACCTCCTGTGCTTGGATATTAATGCCAAGTGATGTAGCGGGATAAACAGGCCATTAGCATTAAAAAATAGATACCTCTTTTTTATCGAAAATTTCATTTTATGACAGAAGGAACCTAAAATTTGCATTTAAATAGGGACTATTCAAGTAAGATACTGCACTAGATTTTTAAAGTATGTGATTTTTATAAGGTTGATAAATACTGCCACCAACACAGATTTTTTGGAAAGGAGTCAAGGAGTGAAAGACTATTTTCCATGCTAGCAAATTTAAACATGTCTAATCTCCTTATTTAGGAATTTTTATCTGTATTCTGTCCTTTATAAGTAATAGAGTCACTCTTTCATATTGAAAGTGTTTAAAAGTTTCAAACGTTAGATGGTGTGATTAGATCCTTCTTGATGCAAAATCTGTTAAATCCTAGATGTGACTATCTCATACTAAAATCATTTATTGTCAGTCACCTCTGGGGGTATAAGAATATGTGAATTTCTCTCTTAGTGGGCTCTGTTACTCTACAGTATCTGAAAGGTAAAGTTTCTGATACAAATTAAGTTTCTGATACAAACTATGTCCCGCGTTAAACCATTTCTATCTAATTAAAGTCAATAAAAAAATGTAGCCTATGACAGCAATTCTAAAACTTTATGGATTTTAACAATTGTATGAGAACTTACACACACACACACAAACCTAAATCCAGAGATTCTGATTCTGATCTGAGTGGGGAATCGAAAGAGTGTCCCAGTCATGGTGATGCATGTTGTCCACAGAAACATTGATGGTGGATGGTAATGGATGATGCTAAGATAACCAAGATGTTGTAACCATCTTGTATTGACATAGAAGGTTAAATTGTTAAAACAGGCTCATGTAATGATAATTCTTGCAACACCAAGCTTGGTTAATAAGTGAAAGGATTCAAACAAGAACCATGCACAAACTTAGGATTTCCTTTTGGAGTAACAGGCAACAATCAATCACAGTTCCCAAGAAATTTCTTTCTCTTGCATTAGGACTGTGTTTGGAATGGGATTAACAGATAAATTCTGGATGACGTTTGCAAAAAACATAGTTCACAATAGAAGCTGTTTGAATTTGGGGGCCTCCCAGTTTTATACTCTGTTGGTTAGGTAAATGTAAAGTGTCTATTTGACTACCTCCCGTTCTCCAGACATGCATGTTCTTTAAATCAATTGCAGGTTTATTTATAATACACATTACAGAGACCAGATATAATCATTTACTTTTTAAAAAAAAATAGGGACTCTGTTCTTTACCATCATCATGTTGACAAGAGCTCTAGTCCAGGTCATAAACACGTTTATTAGACAGTCTCTTGGAGGCTAGTCATTTCTATTCTATTTTCTCAAAGATTTCCATCTCCAAGAAGACAGTCACGGGCTTGCTGTTAAATCTTTTCTTCTCACCTTTGCCCCTAAACTGATGATAAGACCTCCTAATTTTAGTAAAAAAAAAAAAAAAAAAAAAAAACCCAAAAAACATTTCTGCTATTCTATCTCGGCAACTATCCATACTGATTCTATACTCATTCTATGAATAAAGTCTTGAAAGAATAATTCACATTACATGTGTGAGATAGACTTTACTTTTCTTTCCTTTACTTTTAAGGAAAAGGAATCTCCTTTTCCTTAAAGTAACTGACTACTATTACTAGCTAGTAGAAACTTACATGAACATGAATTTGTACCTCTTTCTTCATACCCGAATACATTCTCCTGTGTGAGTTGCCAATATTTATTCATTGTATGATAAAGTCAATGGCTTGTTTACATTATGAGCACTAATACACTTTTTCACATCAAAGTGTCTTTGAATAAGAAGGAACCTGACATTAATTAACCTTGTACAATATTTCCTGTAGAATGCTCTAACGAGTTCTGCCTGAACATATCCAGGGAATAAATATTTAGCAAAGTGGACCCACTCAACACTAATATGCTCAACGAACTCTAAGCACTCTTCCTATTTTCCCATCACCTTCTACAAACTGTGTGATGTCCAACGGAATACAGAGGGTGACAGAAGGAGAAAAAAGTGCCTGGGAAACTCATAGATTTAATGACAAATTTCCGAATAAATAAGAGACAAAGAAATTAAAATGAACTTTTCAATTGTACTTTAAAGTTTACTAAGTTTCTGAACCTATATATTCATTTAATCCCTACAATAAGCTGGTACTGTAATTATCAACCTTACTTTAGAGATGAGAAACTGCATCTTCAGGCATTTAATTAATTTCTCTAAGCTCACACAGTTAGAAAATAATGGAAACAGGATTGATTTGGGGTCTCTTAATGTCTAAACCAGCCCTCTTTTCATTAGGGCAGCATTTTCCAATGCATGCCCTATGGAGCAGCATTATGGTCAGGGGAGGGAGAGAGGCCCCATGGTAAATTAAGTTTGATGAACGTTGAAATAAACAAAGTCTTAACTGCAAGATTTCTTTTAATTTGTAATGTACTGTCACACAATTTGAATCTTGCAAAGGGGTATATGGAATGTAATATTTACCACCTTAATTTAACTTTGGGTTTGCTCTATGGCAGACTGAACCCTGGCACTAGTATTCCTTTGAATTCTCTCTGAGAAATGTTGGGTTTTGTGTTTCTGCACTCCATATTGAGATTTTAAATATCAGAGATGGGGAAATATCACTGAATCTACATTGGAATACTGGCTTAGAAAAATACCTCTACTTAGGAGAATCATCTGGAACTTATGAAACATAAATACAGATGATGTTTTTAATTAGTACTAGCTCTAAGAGGAAACTGGGAATCAACAGGGTAATGATGCGTCTGTCCCTTTGCCTTTTGTAGATGAAAATGGAATACATAAAATATTTGTTAAAACGGTACAAGTGATACTGAAATAACCCTGAAACTGAAGGCCAACTTGCTTTAATCATACTCAGTTAATTGTCTATTTGTAAGAAGTAGTTAGATAATGCATTACTAAAGCCCACCCTATAGACAACATCTCTGAAGCTTTCACCATGGTAATGGGTGCTTAAGTTTTTCAGGAACTGAAAGTCAACTCCTCGTCCAGTTCAGGCTGGTTAAGACCACTGACTCATCAACTGAGCCTACGAGAATGCCCAATAGGTGGCCCTCTGACATGAGGGGGCTGAAAACCCCACCCCCAGATCATGCTAACACCACCATTTTGTGAACATGTGTCCTATGAAGAGCCATGAAGCTTTACTACACTTGTGCAGATCATCAATTACCTGACTTTTCCTTACCTCCAATCATCTATTCCCACAGTCCAGACCACCTTGCGCTTCTATCCCATAAATATCCCTAGTCCTCATTTTCAGGGAGGCAGATTTAAGACTTGTTCTCCCAACTCCTTGCTTGGCTGCCTTGTGAATAAACCTTTTCTCTGCTGCAAACTCATCATCTTGGTGATTGGCATGCCATGCAGCAGGCAAAAGGAGCCTGACTCAGTAACAACCTGAAACTTCAGACTCAATATTGAGAACCCCAAATGCCAGGGTGGTTTGGGATGAGTACAGATAGATTTCCAACACTGAACACTTAGAGCATTTCTTCCTCAAGTTAGTTTCACTATACCTGATTTATGATTTTTTTAAATGGAATTGCTCTCTTATCTCAGACTGTGCTCATTTTCTTGAGCTTCCAAAAGTCCTTTTTTTTTTATTTAACAAGAAAATAATCACTGCAGTGTAATATGCTGAATTACATCTAAAAATCCAAGCAACTTCTGCAGCAGATTCTATTTAGCTGTCCTAATATCCTGTTTTAATAAGGGTTCACCAGCAAGATAAAAATTAAATGTTTGCCAGAGTGATGCATTAATAACTCAAAACCTTTAATTATAGCAGTGCCCAATTTAATTAAACCCTACATTACAAACTGTCGGCCTTCATATCATAGACCTCTATGTTGAGTGGTTTATAGCTGAGCTATTAAAAAAAGTTATTCCATGTTTCAGGATATGATACAAGTTCTCCACTTACGAGAGAATGATCTTTGTTTTCAGTTGGAGGAACAAAAACATCCAATACGAAGCCGACATTGACAATGGAGGCACAATTTTATTCAAAGTGTTTCTGCACAATTGGCTGATGGTTACAATTAACCCAAATTAGTAATTATTTTTAAAATGAAGCAAACTGGAAACAAAAATGGAAGATGAATGAGGTGTCTCATGTGAATTTCCTTTGATACAAAAGTGAAGAACTTGATTCATGTTGTGAGAAGCAAATGAATAGACATATGCCTAGTCACACACTATGTAGTTTTCCAGTGATATTACTCCTTGGGAAAGGCTCCTAAATTCTCCTCCTCTTTCTTCCTTATTCTGTGATTAATATAAGGGTCTCAGGATTAGAATAGTGGATTGCAAGTTTGAGCATGAATGAGAATCACCTGGAGGTCTTGTTGAAAACAGATTGCTGGGCTTCTCTCGGAGTTTCTGCTTTAGCAGATTTGGCTGAGGCTCGTTTCCAGAAAGTTTCCAAGTGATGCTGCTGCTGGTGTATAAGGGACCACACTTTGAAAACCATTAGTATAGAATAAACAGATCAGACTCCCTTATAGGATATTAATGGAAATATGTATGGACATATATGGAGAGAGAAACAGAGACAGAGAAGTCAAAAATTTGGCCTTGCTCAAAGAGAGGTCTAGCCTTTGTCTGGGCCCCTAAATGGTAACCTCTAAACCCTTAGAATTTCTGACTGATAGAGGGCCTTTTTTATTCACGGTGGACCCCTCTGACCACAACTAATAGTTTATGCTAATGAGATGACTTAGAGTCTGAACAGCCACACCTGAGAGTTTTAAGGCGGGTGCTGGCCATGCCAGAAAGTTTTACCATGTGATATAGGGTGGGGCTTAGGTCAGAGGTTGACATGGAGACTGAGTTCAATCATGTAGGCAATAAGTTAATCATGCCTACATAAGGAAGTCTCAATAAAACTCCGGACACTGAAGCATGGATGAACTTCTCAAGTGAGCAATACTCCATGCATGTTGTCACACATGAATGTCACGAGGGTAACTCATCTCGAGGACAATGGAAACTTCACATTTGGAACCTTCCTACACTCTGCCCTATGGGTTTCTTCCTTTGGCTGGTTCTAACTTGTATCCTTTCCCTGTAATAAGCCTTACCCATGAAGATGATAGCTTCCAGTAACTTCTGGAGTCTTTTTAGCAAATTATTGAACCTGAGGGTAGTTGTGGGACACCACCAAACTTGCAGTTGGTGTCAGAAATGAGGTCTTGTATGTACTCTCCTCTCTAACTTTGTAGCTGGACCCTGATTCCTTGCAGTTGGGGTCAAAAGTCTTGGACAGACCTGTTTTTCTGGCTGACTGTGCCTTAAATCTTGAAGTTCAGCTAACTTTGGGGTTGAGGATGGGGGAATGAGGAGAGAGAAGATTGAGAAAGACTGACTACAGAATGCCAAGTGAAGCCACGAATGACTCAATTTTACATATGTCTCAGACAAGGACACTTTCACCAACAATACTATCTTTTTCTCCATATATTGTTAATCTCCCATCACCATAACTACATCCTCTAAGGGACAAAAGAAGACATCAGCATAGATTCAGGTGTTGCCATTTTCACCAGGTTAATTTACTCTCTTCTTTTGATTTATGTATCTCAGAAGCTACCACTCTATGCCATGTAAATTTGGGGAATATTTAAGGTTTTATAGGACCCAGCAATATTATATCAAAAATCTTATGTAACACTCATTTCACATATTAAAAGGGAAAGAGAACATTCTGCTTCTCTCTTGTATTCTAATCATAAGAGCCTTCACCAGCTGCAAACAAGGCAGGAGAATGTGTACAGAATGCTTCTTCTTTGAGATTAACAGGACTTTTATCAGAAAAACTCTTCAGTTCTTTAGAGGCTGGGCGGGGTAGCAGAAAGCCCACTCACCTGAGGAAAATAGAAAGGAAGAATAGTATTAATTTAAATTTCTTCTTCTCCCTCAGTACAGTTCATTCTAATACTGCTCAATCTTTAAGTATCTGCAGATTAATATTGTCTCTAAAACAAAAAGACTGACGCTCGACAAATAATTGTCATTGCTGGCAATTATTTTGCAATCTAGTCTATAATGACTTGTGACATGTTATTTCTTTTCTCCTGAATATTTTATATATTCATTGTTTACTTACTTTGAATTGTATCTTTTCAACTAGTTTTTCAACCCAGTTAGGAATTCTATGTATAATTCAACAAACAAGTGAACACTTCCTATATGCAAGACTCTGTGCCAGGCTCTGGGGGTAAAGATATGCAGGACAAATAATGAAAGATTTCTGTCCTAAGGGCACTGGAAAAACACAACAATGGCTACAGCAGTTTCTATTTAGCATAGTAATTGGGTATTTAATTAAAATTCCCCCCACTACCTTGGCATCCTCTACATTCTTTGCATATACTTGCCACTCAGAAATATTGATTGATTGCTTGAACTTTCAATAGTTTTAAAGCATAAAAAATATGAATTTATTTATAAGCATCCCACTCAGACAGACTATTTCTAAGGGGAACATAAGGAGAGAGTTACATGTTTAAAAAATAACTTGAGTAAGGAAATTCCTCTGTCATTTAAAGATACAACATTATTTAATCTCATAAAATTAAAAACACAAGAATATATGCACTTTCATCTAAAGGAAAAAAATGGATATCAATAGAGAATTCATAGACACAAAAAATAAACAAATATCCTTTATTTTCTCACACTTTTCTGAAACTTTATTTGGTAGAAATACTCTTACTCCCTTCTACCAAAATTCATTCTACTATTTTTGTGTTTTACATATATTTAATCATTTAAATCACATTGGTGAAGTTTATTGAGCTTTGAAATTAAATCTGCTTTCATACATAGATTATTTCAAAACTCTTACTAATATTAAAATGTAGAAAAATTCAAAGTGAAGAAACAAAATGTAAACACTCAGGAACTACTCGAGATTAAAGCAGACTAGAGAGACCTGACAACTGAATGCAATGTTGATCCTGGCTGGGGAAAAATCGTCATCAAAGATATTATTGGGGGCCGGCTCAGTGGTGTAGCAGTTACGTTCGCATGCTCCACTCCAGCGGTCTGGGGTTCGCAGGTTCCAATCCTGGATGCGGACAAACACACCACTTGTCAAGCCATGCTGTGGTGGCATCCCATATAAAGTAGAAGAAGATGGGCACGGATGTTAGCTGAGGGCCAGTCTTCCCCAGCAAAAAAGAGTAGGATTGGCAACAGATGTTATCTCAGGGCTGGTCTTCCTCATAAAAACAATATCGCCATCAAAGATGTTATTGATACAATTCAAGAAATTTAAATATGAATTTTGAGATAATACCATTGTATTTATGTCACATTTCCTCCTTTTGACAACTGTCCTGTGGTTATTTAAGAAATTTTTCTCATTCTTGGGATACAAATATTAAATTATTTAGGAGTAAAGGGGCACAATGTGTCCAAATTGCTTTCAAAAAGAGTCAGAAAAAAATAAGTATCACACACACGTGTACATGAAAATATATATTTTTACATATTTACATATGGAGAGAATAAAAAAAACGGGGCAACATGTGAGCAAAACAAATGGGCCGTATTTGGAGAATCTGTACAAAAAGTATATGGAATTTCCTTATATTATACTTCTAAATTTTTTAAGTTTAAAATTATATCAAAGTTACAAAAAAAAAAACATGCACAGTTGTGAGAAAAAATAGAACTATCTTATTTTGTTCACAGAAAAAATTCCTAAGGAATCTTAACAATTAAAAGATATTTTACTTATTTATTGAAGCATGCCAATACAATTTGTCATAAATATAGAATTTTTGTTCTAAGTGATTTAAAATTATAAACTAATTTCTAAAAGATTTGAGTTGTACCATCCAGAACCATGGTCTGTCCCTCAATTGTACCTGCATCTCTCTTTTTTTTTACTTTATAATAAGCCTTGGCAATGTTTTCTGGAGGGAGAGCACTAGGTTATTGAGAGTCATAGACATTTCTTGCTGATAGATAGATTTCTCCCTTTCTTCCTCTTTCTTGCTCTCCCTCTCTCTCTCTCTCTCTCCTCTGTCTCTGTCATGGACACACGTGCACAGGTAGATACTGGCTGTGTGCTGCTAAGACAAGCTTTCCCTCGTATTTCATATCTAGTTTCTGAAAGTATAGAGAGATTTTAGGATGTTTTATTTGTAAGCAATAGAGACTGACATGTGAATTAGAGTGAATTTTCATAAGAGTTTACCTAGTATTAAGAAAGACAGAAATCCAAGTGATTTTATTGGACTTTGTCAGGACTTCATAGCTGGATTGGACTAACCATGAGTTCCTCAACAGTAGTATTTTGCAGCACAACTTGAATGCCCCAACATTAAAGCAGTTTAGCTTATCACTCTGTTACTCTTCACTTTTTTGGTGTTCTCTCACTTTTTTCTTTCAATTATCAGCAGAAAAGAGATTCTTTGCCTATACAGTGTTTATAAATAGTTTCTTGCCCTTCATTGTATCAAATGGTCTTTGTGTATCCTGTGGATGGCCCCATTAGATGAGCTGTGGTGGCAATTTTCATGAGAAGAGGTTGAGGACAGGGAGTACATCATGATTATCCAGAACCTCATTAACTTTGCTTTTGACTTAAAAATTAATTTGGAGAAAATAGTCTTTAATACGATAGTCTTCTCATACATTCAAACATTATGTTCTTTAGTAAAGTTTAATATTTTTTCTACAGTTTTATTCATGTTAGTGCCCATGTTTTCCTAGTTAGTTACCATTTTTATTGCTATTTTAAACATTGATTAATTTTCAGTTATATTTTCTAACATATTATAGCTGGCATAAAGAAAAATTGTTGTTTTGGAATTAGCCATCAGATGGAAATTTCCCTTGAGTGTTTTATATTTTAGTTGTTGGTTTAAATAATTTGTTTGTTGTTTAAAATAGTTATTCTTCATTAGGTAAAGAAAGTATACTTGCAATCCTAATTGAGTGTAAATTTATTTACAAAATGAATGTTGTATTTTTTTCAGAAGAAATCTGTATTGTCTGTTGATGTAATGATAATTTTCTTCTTTTATATTGAGGTTATTGATTATATAAATTAATTTACTAGTATGGATAAATCTTCATTTTTATTATAGTCCTTTTTTTTGGTGAGGAAGATTGGCCCTGAGCTAACATCCTTTGCCAATCCTCCTCTTTTTGCTTGAGGAAGATTCTCCCTGTGCTAACACCTGTGCCAATCTTCCTCTATTTTTTGTATGTGGGATGCTGCCACAGCATGACTTGATGAGCGGTGTGTAGGTCCATGCCCAGGATCTGAACCCACAAACCGTGGGCCACCAAAGTGGAGTGTGTGACCTTAACCACTATACCATTGGGCTGGCCCCAATAGTCCATTTTGTATAATAGTCTGTTATTATTCAGAACTCTACAAAATTATTTTTTTAAACAATGATAATGAGAAAACTTTGTTATGTGATAGACATATTCAAGAGCAAGCTGCCCATGTAAGTCAGGCAATATTTTTATGCCCAATTAAGGACGTAAACTGATGCTACAAAAGGTTTACCTAACTAACATATTAAATCAAGGTATCTGACTTTAAAGTCTGAACTCTATCACTTTTCCTAATCACACTGCTTTTTATCAATATTGTGCTAACTCTTAAATATCCTCCAGTGAATCCAAAAGCCCAAGTAACTTACCATAAAAATTAAGAGTTAATTCTTGCATTATTTTCAATATTCCTGAGCTAAGAGAAAAGAAGTGTAACTTTTGAAATATATTCAGAACTTATACCAAACACTGGTGTACAGGTATAAATGTTGAACAAATACAGACTAATTTTACTTATAAATATTGATATAGAAGTACTAAGCAACTATACCAAATCGTTCTAAGTCTTTCAATGTGTATAGGATAGCAGTTCTTCACAAATTAATATGCACAATTGTTTTAAAATTGCTACCTGATATCTTTACTTATGAACTTGATAGAACTAGCCTAACACTATACATTGAGATAACTTGGAAAATGTTGAGAAAAGTTGGTTGTAAAAAAAAAAAGCCTTCCTGTTATAATTTTAAAAAGTCATTATAGCAGACACAACAGATGGATAAATGGAACATAATGAAAAATTTGAAATCAGTATTGAAGACTAGATTGACTTTTGTAAAAGGTGAGTTAGAGCACTACCTCATATTTTACACAAAAACAGTTATAGGCAGATTAAATATTTAAATGTGAGACATAAACTAGAAGACTGTCACAATACATCAAAATAGACTGATCACAAAAAATTGATCTCTACCTTAAAATAAAAATCTTTTCCTAGGTTATGAAGAACATGATCATAGAAGGAAACTGTTTAGAACATATGTTAGCAGGGATACTTCTCTCAGTTTAAAAATGAACCTTAAAAGTGAATTGAAGCAAAATATTATGTAAGCTTCAATTTAAAAATGTGCAAAAGTCTTAAGGATATTAGTCTTAAAGAAAAAATCCAAAAGCATATGCATTGTTTAAATTCATTGTTATTCAAGTAAACAAAATTAAATGATAATAATATCATTTTATTATAAATTGGCAAAAGTAGAAACAATGATAATGTACAGTGTTATCAAGAACTTGGGAAATGGTCAACTGGCCCCTGAGCATACCCAGTGCTCTGCACGTCTCACCCAGACATGTCCCCACTCTGTGGCCAACACCCTATTGTGCTCTCCCAATGGTGGCAAGAGTAAGCTTTGACAATGGCAAGTGAGCACACACAGAAAAGCAGCCTAAATCTGCAAACCAGAGAGAGACCACAAACTTGAGCTTTAGCAATGTCCTTGCGAAAGGAAAAGGGAGGTTGTCAGCACTCAGCCTGCTACACTGAAGGATCAAGGAAAGGTATACAAGCTTAAGAATTCTACCACATGGACCAAATGGACCCTACATGCATATACAGGAAAGTCCATTCAGCAGCATTGGAATACCCATTCTTCTCAAATACATACATGACAATATCCATGATAGATCATATGAGACATCACAAAATGAGTCTTAGCAAATTTAAGAAGATCAAAATCATACCAATATGTTTTTTGATCACAAAATGGTATGAAATCTAAAATTATTCACAGGAGTAAAACTGGAAAATTCACAAATATGTGGAAATTAAAATAACAAACTCTTAAGCAAACAAAGGGTCAAAGAAGAACTCAAATGGGAAATCAAAAAATATGTTGAAACTAGTAAAAATGGAAATACAACATGCCAAAACTTATGGGATACAGCAAACGCAGTTATCAGTGGGATGTTTATAGCAATAAATGCCTACATTAAGAAAAAAGAAAGATCTCAAATAAACACTAAGTTTATGCCTCAAGGAAATGGGAAAAGAAGGACATGTTAAGCCCAAAGGTAGCAGAAGGAAAGAAATAACAAAGATCAGAGTAGAAATAAGTGAAATAAAGACCAGAATTTCAATAGAAAAGGTCATTGAAACTAAGAGCTGATTTTTTGAAAGGCAAAATTTACAAACCTTTAGCTAGACTAAGATAAAACAGAGAAGGCTCAAATAAATAAAATCAGAAATGAAAGAGGAGACATTACAACTGATACTACAGAAATACAAGGTATCATAAGGGACTACTATGAACAATTATAAACCCACAAATTAGATAACCTGGAAGGAATGGATAAATTCCTAGAAACATACAACCTACCAAGACTGAATCATGAAGATATAAAAAATCTGATCAGACCAATAACAAGTAAGGATATTGAATCAGTATTCAAAAACCTCCCAACAAAGGATAGTCCAGGATCAGATAGTTTCCCTAGTAAATTCTATCAAATATTGAAAGAAGAATTAACCTCAATTTTTTCTCAACCTCTTCTGAAAGATTCAAAGAGGAGGGAACATTTCCAAACTCATTTTATGAGGCCAGAATGATCCTGGTTCCAAACCAGATAAGGACACTACAAGAAAAGAAAACTATAGGCTAATATCTCTGATGAATACAGATAGAAAAATTCTCAACCAAATATTAGTAAAATGAATTTAACAATATATTAAAATGATTGTACATCATGACCAGCTTTGATTTATTCCTGACATGCAGAGATGGTTAAACATGAAAATCAATAAATGTGATACATCACATTAATAGAATGAAAGATTAAATCACATGGTCATCTCAATAGATGCAGAAAAAGCATTTGACAAAATACATTGATTCATGATGAAAACTCTCAACAAATTGAGTATAGAAGGAACATATCTCAAAATATTAAGGCCATATATCACAATCCCAAAGCTAATATTGTACTCAACAGTGAAAGGTTGAAAGCTTTTCTCTAAGATCAGGGAACAAGACAAAGGTGCCCACTCTCACCACTCCTATTCAACATAGTACTGAAAATCCTAGCCAGAGCAATTAGGCAAAGCAAAGAAATAAAAGTCATCCAGATGAGAAAGGAAAAAGTAAAATTATCTCTGTTTCCTGATGATATGATCTTATATAGAGAAAATCCTGAAGACTCCACCAAAACATGTTAGAACTAATCAACAAATTCAATAAAGTTTCACACAAAATCAATATATAAAAATCTGTTGCATTTCTATGCACCAACAATGAGATATCTGAAAAAGAAATAAAGAACGCAGTCCCATTCACAATAGCATCAAAAGTAATATAATAGTTGGGAATAAATTTAGCCAAGAAGGTGAAATATCTCTGAAAACAGTAAGACTGTGATGAAAGAAATTGAGGAAGATGCAAATAAATGGAAAGATATCTTATGTTCATGGATTGGAAGAATTAATATTGTTAAAATGTCCACAATACTCAAAGCCATCTATAGGTTCAATTCAATCCCTATTAAAATTCCAATGACATTTTTCACAGAAGTAGAAAAAAAATCCCAAAATTCATATGGAACCACTGAAGACCCTGAATAGCCAAAACAATCAGAAGAAAGAAAAACAAAGCTGGAGGCATCACACTTCCTGATTTCAAAGTACACTACAAAACAGTATTGTATGGGCATAAAAATATACACATAGATCAATGCAACAGAATTGCAAGCCCAGAAACAAGTCCTCGCATATACGGCCAACTAATATTGGTGATGTAGCCATGAATACTCATTGAGGAAAGGATAGTCTCTTCAATAAGTAGTGTGGAGAAAACTGGATAGCCACATGCAGAAGAGTGAATTTGGACCCATATCTTACACCAGTCACAAAAATCAACTCAAAATGGATCAAAGACCTAAATAAGACTTGAAATCATAAAACTCCTAGAAGAAAACTTGGGGAAAAAGCTCCTTGACATTGGTCTTGGCAATGATTTTTTGAATATGACACCAAAAGCACAGAAAACAAAAGCAAAAATAAATGTGTGACTACATCCAAGTAAAAAGTTTCTGCACAGCAAAAAGAAACAATCAACAAAATGAAGAGGCAACCTACAGAATGGAAGAAAATATTTGCAAACCATCAATCTGCTAAGGGGTTAACATCCAAAATATATAAGGAACTCATACAACTCAATAGCAAAAAATTAAGCAATCTGACTAAAAAATGGGCAGAAGATCAGATTAGACATTTTTCCGAAAAAGAGATACAAATGGCCAACAGGTACATGAAAAGGTGATCAATATCACTAATCATGCATTAAAACCACAATATATCACCTCACACTTGTTAGAATGGCTATTTTCAAAAAGACAAGAGATAAGTATTGGTGAGGATGTGGAAAAAAGAGAACTCTGTACACTGTTGCTGGGAATATAAATTGGTACAGCCACTGTGGAAAACAGTGTGGAGATTTCTCAAAAAAATGGAACCTAGAACTAGCATGTAATCCATCAATCTCACTTCTGGGTGTATATCCAAAAAAAATAAAATCAAGATTTTAAAGAGAGATCCCATGTCCATTGCAGTATTATTCACAATAGCCAAGATATGGAAACAACCTAAGTGCCTGTCTACAGATGAATGGATAAAGATGTGAGCTATATGGATACAATGAAATATTATTCAGCCACGAGAAAGAAGGAAATCCTGCCATTTGAGACCAACATGGATGTACTTTGAGGGTATTAATTTAAGTAAAATAAGTCAGACAAAGGCTGTATGTTATCACTTAGGTGGAAAATAGAAAATGGAACTCACAATAAAATTGTAAAATGAGGACCTGAGGGTGGGATAAATGGGGAGATGTTGGTCAAAGTGTACAAACTTCCAGTTATAAGCTGAATAAGTTCTGGAGCACTAATGTACAGAATAGTGACTTAATTAACAAGACTGCATTATGTAGTTGAAAGTTGCTACGAGAGTAGATTTTAAATGTTCTTATGATAAAAAAGAAATAGTAATTATGCAAAGTGATGCAGGTAATAGCTAACTCTACCGTGGTAATCACTTTGCAATATAAGTGCATCAAATCATCACATTATATACTTTAAGCTTACACAATGTTAGGTGTCAATTATATCTTAATAAAGCTGGTAAGAAAAACAAAAAAGAAAGGTTTCGAATTACAAGATGCAAAAAAAAGACAAAACACCAAATTATGGTACATTAATAAAAGGAGCTACTCAAGGAGTTTCTCAAGGGGATAAAGGAGATAAATATCTTCTAAATGAGATAAATAATGAAGTTGAAGAAATAGTCAATGACAGAAAATCCACTTAATATTTTACTTTAGTCTTACAGATATTTGTGGTCCCTTCTTGTTTAATAACTTTTAGTTTTCAATCAAAATGTAATGCCAGTTAATGATAGAGACACTTTAAAAATCACAGGTGAGCCTAAAGAAGAAAATTAAAATCACTCAGCAAAAAACAACTGTAAATATTTATATGTATACGTGTATATATTGTTAAAACACACAGAAATAGAAATTAGTGAGTCTAAATTAAATAAACTAGAATAATAATGCAGTTTTATGGTGCATTTTCTTTTCTATGTTCAACTTAACTATTTACACAAAAATATCAAGATATATTGCATTTTAGAAATTAAAATAATGTATGTTCAAAGTCATTATAAGGTTATTTGTTGTGATAAATGAGATAGAAAACTAAAGCCTTTTACCCTTGCATTTTTTGGAAGACTGCAAAAAACACAAACTCTAGTTATTTGAAAAATTTCTAATCTTATCTAATTATTTGTCAACACAATTGCCACTATTTCCTTTTAGAAAATAAAACAAATATCTGCTTTCTTAGAAGTAGACTTATTGAGGAAATAGTAACTCATCAGGTAATCCTACTTAGGAATCTATATGGAATTCTGTTTTCCTAGAGGAATAAAAATTGGTCAAGGAGGCTGGCTCAGTGCTGTAGTGGTTAAGTTTGCATGCTCTGCTTTGGCGGCCCAGGGCTTGCAGGTTCAGATCCCAGGCGTGGACCCATGGACCATGCATCAAACCATGCTGTGGACGTGTCCCACATACAAAATAGAGGAAGATGGGCACAGATGCTAGCTCAGGGCCAATCTTCCTCATCAAAAAGAGGAAGATTGGCCACAGATGTTAGTTCAGAGACAGTCTTCCTCACCAAAAAAAGAAAAGGTCAAGTACGAAGTGGCCTGGTGTGGGGCAGAAGTGGCGGAGATGTCTGGAACCAAGAGTCAGGGCCTCTAAGGGTGAGTCTATGTGTTCCGTGAACTAATGGCGCAACTCTGAGCAGTCATAGCATCTTTCCTCCTGTCCATTTCTTGTCTGTAGGATTGGTGCTTTGCATTAGACACTGTTTGAAATACTCTCCTTTTCTATCGTTCTGTAATTTAATCCTATCTTCCAGTTTCATCAAACAATTTAACTCAATCCACTTTTTTTCTCATACATGTAAATATTACAAGTTGTTGAAAAATTGCAAATCAATATTTACTGCATGATCTAAATTTCTGAATATAAAATGGTATATATATATATATACACACACACATCCATAAAAATATTAACAATTACCTTCTGATGGTATGATTTTAAATGATTTTTTCCTTTTTTGGGCTTATCTATTTTCGTCTAACAATCTAAAATTAATCGGTATTGCTTGGTAAGAAAAATATAATTATATAATAAACTCATTTGTGGAAAGCTTAAGTAAAATATTAGGTAAATACTGTCAATTTACAACAAAGAGTTGATAAAATTAGAAGATGCAATCATTAAATCCACACTCTATGCTACTTCCCTCAACACAAAAAACACAAGAATGTCAGTATTGTTTACATTTTGCTTTGTTCTATCAAAAAGATTATATATATATATATATATATATATATGTTTATCTGCAATTTTAAGGAAGGCAGATTGGCCATTTTACTCCTCTGTGACTATTTTGGGTTCTAAGGAAGTGAATTTTTTTAGTGAGAAAGGTCAATCTTGTCAATAGGAAATAAGTAGATTGTATTGCATTATCTGAAATGCTTGTTACTTTATAAAACACTTCCCTGCAAAAGTTTCTATATGAAAAATGGGATTTCTCCCCCTTAGGTTATATTTCACAAGGTTTAAGAGTATTAGGTGTTTTTCTTTTGATACCTGCCATGAAAGCTCTGCCTGGATAAAATGGGCCAAACTGGCTAATCTCCTACAGCTATTTCTGATAGTCACTGTGTTCAAGGATGATAAGTGAGACATGCAACCCAAGTCTTTCCATTGGGAAGAGATCCCATCATCATCTGTGTAATATTGTGGTGACTCCTTAAATGCAGGATTCAATACTGAGCTCATTTTGGAAATATGCCAAAGCCATCTTTGCTCACTAATCCCTGCTGGCAGTTGAAAGGCTATAGTGAAAATATTGCAAAAGTGACTCTTATAAGAGAAATTCATGTTTGCCGTGAGGTCTAGGAGGTTTAATTTTCAACATCTTTCTGTCACTTAATATTTCTTCTTAGAAGGCTAATGATTAGTTTGCAAATGCATATTTTAATAATTCTATTTATCAACTAATTAATGATCAACTATTGTTTACCTTTTACTTTATTAGAGTGTAAGATTTATATTGAGAATAAGACATGCATTACAAACCAGATGTGTCAATGTAGCACACTAAAATATGATTAGCAATAAATAATCTTTCAGATAACCACACCCTAAATCCAACTAAATACATAATTAGTGACAAGAATAAAATTCCAAAGAGTAAGTATCGAAAAATATTAGTTGATGCAAACTTCTTAAGAGCAATTTGACAATACTTACTGAGAACTGAAATCAATATAATTCCCCGTCCCTGTACTGAACAGTACTGGACGATTTCCCTGTCCTTATCTTAAAATGTCTGCTTAAAAGCAGACAAGCAAATATCTGCTTCTGGAAGATGTGACAGTAAGTCAACTAAAATAATTTTCTTATCAAGACTAATAGTTAGCTTAAGACTCACTTCAAGACTCTTACCTCACTTTGTACATCAATCCAAAGACAAGTTATCATAAACTCTGCCTAAGTCCACCAGTACCACACGTTGCAAGTCTCACCTTGATATCACCCAACTCAGGTCCTCCAACTCTGTAAATATACTCTCCTCACTTCCCCCTCCTGAAACACTACTGGTAGTTTGTCAAGTTGATGTTCCTTCTTCTGGTAGTAAGTCTAATAAACTCAACTTTGCTTAAGCAACAGCTTTTTCTGGTGATCTCCTGGGAGGGCAACAGTCAACACTATCAAAGCTTTTGAAACATTACATAGAACTAAAGATTCTATTTCCATAAATTTATTCTTAGAAAAGAATCCAAGTTTAATCCATATATAAGAATGTTAATTGCAATGCTATTTACAACAGAGAAACAAATATTCAACAATAGAGGAATGTTCATTTGAATTAGCGTATATTCATAGGGTAGAATGTCATAACATCATTAAAAAGCAAGTATTTAAAAAATAGGTATTCTGTCTTATGCCCCCAGGGAGTGAAAAAATAATAAGCT
Organism: Tapirus indicus; assembly: GCA_031878705.1. Classification (NCBI taxonomy): domain Eukaryota; kingdom Metazoa; phylum Chordata; class Mammalia; order Perissodactyla; family Tapiridae; genus Tapirus; species Tapirus indicus. The sequence continues at coordinate 65,578,027 of CM062923.1, forward strand.
TGAAATAATGGTAATTCTTGCACTCTACTCCACCCAAATCTCTCTCTTCCCAATTTTATCCATTTCCATAAAGTGCATTAACATTTACCTTGTTGATCTAGTCAAAAAAATATGGATCATTTTGATTTCTTCTTTTTTTTTTTCTACCTCTTCTCCAAAACTTTTTTCTGTGCTTTAATGAAAAATGTATTTGGTCACTTTTTTTCTATATTTATATTTCCTATTCTGGTAGCCCTTACATCTCTTTCCAAGGATGCTGCAACACCAACTGGTCTCTTTCCATTCTTAACTCTCAAATTAATTCTCAACACAACAGCTGGTTTGATCACTTACAAATGCAAATTAGATACAGCTTGAACCATTTCAATATCCATTTATTGAAATTAGAATAAAATCTAAACTCCTGAGTGCAGCATAATATTCTTACATAATATAGATTGATATAACTTTTTCCTCACCAACTTCATCTCTTAGCCTTCTCTAGCTCACACCAGTCAAGTTCATTGATTTCTGCTATTGTTTTTCAACTAAGTCAAGTTCTTTCTCTGTTTTAGAGCTTTACATATGATATTCTATTGGGATGCAATTCTCCAGCATTTTCTTATCTTTTGGATATTGCTGGAGAAATAGAATTTTAAAAAAAGTCTTCTCCCAACCCCAAAATTCTCTCCACAAAAGTAGAGAAAGAGAACGCTTTTATTAGTGAATAAGCAGTACGCCAGAGTGTGATGCACACCACATAAATCCTCTAAGAGATTGCAAAGATAGAAAGTAATCTCACCCTTTTATATAGGTGAGCAGATACAACCTCTTACATACATGTTCTCAAGATAAACAATAATTAGTTCTCAAGTAAGAGGAATTGACAGCACCCCTGGTCACACATAGTTCATCCTAACTTTATCTGGTAATCGGAGTGATCACTTATGTTAGTTAATTGATTTTACCCAGCGGGGGGGGGCACCAAAGAAACTCGTATCTTTATGATTGGAGGTAGTTTTACAACTTGGAGCAAGATACCCATTAAAGTTAGGCTCTTACCTTCCCACAGAAAATGGGAGATAGTAAAACATTTACATTTCAAAAGATGGCTTCTAGGTCCTTGAGGAAGCTATTCCAAGGTCCTGAAGTTGCAAAAAGCCTTATTTATTTTCTAAAAGATACATTTCAAAGAGACAGAGAAGTTACTTACATTTACACGTCTTCTAAGGTAAATGTTCTGAAAAAGAGGAGAGAAATCTCTTCCTTTATTTTCAACAGGAGGAATTGGCCTCTTATTTTTAATTTGTATTTGTCCTTAGATACTTTCTTGGTTGGACAGTTATTTTTAAGTACAGATATGACCCCAAATTGCCTTTTTTTCTTGCATCTTATTACCAGATTGACCTCTCAAAATTTCTAATTATCTTTTTTCTTTATTTGTTTATTATTTATAGTCCCCAAAGAGCATAAGTTCCATTACATCAGCCTATCTTGCTTAGTTCCTAGATGTTATTCAGTTGCCTTTGCATCAAAAGTAGAAAATACATAAAGGTAAATCTGAGAAATGATGGGAAAGATCAGAAAACTAACAAGTACAAAATGATGCTAAGAGAAATTGAAGAAGACCTAAATAAGTGTAGAGATGTACCCTTTTCATGTATGAGAAGACTTCATATTTTTGAGAAAGCAATTCTTTCCAAATTGATCTATCGATTCAATGAAATTCCAGGGAAAATCCCAATTGCTTATTAGTAGAAATTGATAAGCTTTTCTAAAATTCATGAAGAAGTTCAAAGGATGAAGGATACTGTCAATAACTGTGAAAAATCACAATGTTGAATGGCTAACATTGCTGAGTAAGTGTACGCTATGCTCAAAGATAGCTTAAGTTGCTATTTCTGAACTTAAAGTACCAGCCTCAGCATTAAAGATGCTAACTATGTGGGCCTGGGAAAGTGTTCATTTTTGCTTTCTTTTTACCTCTCTAGGCTTCATTTTGATTTACATTTTGTAAAATCAGTATTCTATTTCTCAATCTCCAAATGTCTCCCAAGTGTCATTTCTGCATAGGCCACTATAAACAGGGAAATTTTCCTTCATTGAAGAACTAACTCCGATCCAATCTCCACACATAGGGCATCTCTCAGTTCTTGTTGCATGTGGGTAAGTATATAGTCTCTCCTCTTTTCTATTGATTTTGGCTATGAATCTCTAAGCAACTCTTTCAAAATGGTCTATGCTCAGTATTATGTAATTTTATCTTTCATGATGGATCTATTAGATACTTTTTATAATTTATATTGTTTTTAAAATAAAATCCTCTCATCTAATTTGAATATCTTAATTAAAAGTCAATCATGGGGACCGGCCTGGTGGCGTAGTGGTTGGGTTCATGCTCTCCACTTAAGTCCTGGGGTTCATGGGTTCCCATCCTGGGCGCAGACCTGCGCACCGCTTATTGAGCCATGCTGTGGCAGGCGGCCCGCATATAAAGTAGAGGAAGATGGGCACAGATGTTAGCCCAGGGCCGATCTTCTTCAGCAAAAAGAGGAGGACTGGCAATGGATGTCAGCTCAGGGCTGATCTTCCTCACCAAAAAAAAAATGAATTCAATCATGACACTGTGAAATCACACTCAATAGATGTTGGTTCATGCATTTTAGTAACACGATCATTTCTACAACTTCAAACTAGAAAATTGATCTCAACGTACACACACACATACACACACACACACACAATTTCTGCAAAGGTTCACAGAGGAACTCGCCACAAATTATTCAGGTCAGGAAGGAGGAGACAATGTCACTTTCTCATCACTGAACATTATTGATGCTGGGCAGCTATTCAGGAGAGAATGGTCTTTCTAAATACAGACTCATATGAGTTTGATATCTTTCTTTTCAAGCTCTTGAGAGTATTACTGTTCTCTTACAAAAGAAGGGCCAATCTTTTGCGATGTGTTGAAAAGGAAAAGAGTATTTAAAATATAGATGGTACAATGCCTGAAAGAACTCGATTCACCTCACAGTTAGGCTGCAGGCCATGTCTTCTAACATTGTGTAGCCAAAGTTACTGCAAATTTTGTTAGTCCAGGGATCAAGTAGGGCACACCTTGAAAACTGGCTGTCGTTCCGTATGTTGCTTTTAAGTTGTACTTCTTGGAAAACTTCCCTGCTGCCCTCCCATTTCATCATTCTAGTATTCTGATATCTGCTTTCTGAAGCACAAATATAACATTTATTATATGGTCACTTCTATTTTTCACAGCTTATGCATGTATTGTTAGGAGGTTGATTGTGCATATAGAAAATAGTACCTTAAATTCTTGAAGAGATAACTTCTAATTCTTCACTATATCTTGCCACATTTATCTACAGGCTGAGACCATCTGAAATACTTACTAAATTGATATTTTTAAAATAGATTCTCATGCTAATGGGTATGCATTTAAGCATTTACTCAAAAATAATGTGTCAAATGTAGAATAAAATTGTCTGTTAGTGTTGGAAAACAAGAGTTTTTATTGAAATTGCTTTTTGAAGAACTTGATATTTCAAAGGAAAACATATTTCTGCTGGAGTGATTTAGCTGAGTGATTCTCAATGAACCACTAAGGTTCAGAGACATGCCTCCGTTTTCAAGACACCACTTATAAGCAGGATTCTGGACAATCTACTCGCTTCTAAAGCACAGCTCTGCCTTTACTTTTGACATTGGAATTTTCTGCAGTGGAGGGACACTAAGTCTCATCAATCGGATATTCATAAAATATTTTTGCACGTGTATGTCTTGGAACTGAGAAAACAAATTTTTGATTAATGAAAAAAATTGTGCATCTACTTCTTTATTCTCAAAAAAGAGCTTCATTATATACATTAAAGATAACTTTTTATTTTTATGGAATAATCTTTTAAAAATGTTTTCATTAATAAAACTTAGATACCATTGATTATTCACATTCTTCAATGAAATAGTTAAATAATGAAATAAATGACAATAAATTCTGGGTCAGGTTAAAACACATTTGACAAGTGTTTTTTTTATTTCAGGCTGTTAAAACATGTTATATATTCCTTTTGCTCTAGTTGATTGTCCATAATGTTTATTCTCTATTTCTTTTCTCTATGATTCTTCCAAAGTTGACAAAATTTAGCCAATAAAGTAAATCATTAATTCCCAATTAACATCACCATAGCATGTATTTTCTGGGTTTAGAATTTTAGTTTTACTACTCCATCTGAATTAAGATGGCAATCAATTGACTATTCTCATCTTTGATGGTGTTTACTGTAGCTGTATTTGCTTTTTGCAAAAATACTCAAAAGAGATAGATCATTTTAGTGAGCAACGTTTTTCTTTAATTTCTAACAGAGTGCCCTTTTCAACTTCACGTGGAACATGACCCATGAAATGTCACCAGTTAAGTAGTCACCTGGGGAAAGTTTCATAAACAGGCCTCATTTTCAAAGTTCTTTTTTTTTGATTACCATGTGGAACAGTTGCGACACTATCCTTTCACTTGGTGAAGATCTTTTCTGAATGTAAATACAATTATTATCTGAATGCAAATGTCATCAGCTTCACTTGTGTGACTTCTTCATTCTATTTATTTTGCACATGTGTAGTACCTTTCTGCAAAACTTCAGTTCCCAGGCCTTGGAAGTTAACAGAGTTTATTAACTTTAAAAATTGGAACAATATACACACATTTTATGATCAGTGACATTCAGAAAATAGAACATTGATATCTAGTATGCTAAAGAAAAGGAACTAAATAACTTCAGAATAAGGACTATACTTGAAATGTAATTAGTTTAATTTTATGAACATTTCATTACATTGTTATAATTTATCTTATTTCAGTATTTACCACTGTGCATTTTATCACAGGCAGAGCATCTATTTCCAAAATAGGGTGTTAAACATCACTGATCTAAAGCAATGGTCTCAAAATTTCATGTATGTCAACCAAATGGTGCGCAAGGAAATATATCACTATGCTGGGAGAAAATATTAGAACTTGAATTTCTATTTCTATTTAAATTGAAAACTTCAAGTGTTTTGATCCAAACATTTCCGTATTTTGTACAATATAAAATTCACCAGTACAGTACTACAAGAATATAATTTATAAACAAATAAGTAGAAATATATTCGGAGTGAGAACTTTCTTTCTTTCTTTTAATTGACAGGATATACAACCAAGTAATTGGGGTCCATTAATCTAGTGGATTAGTCTTCATGATTCCTGTGTTCTAGTCTAATGATTTTATACTGTGTTGACAGAAAATCCAAGGACATTAAAAAACTTCTTAAAGGAGACACGAAAGGAAGGAGGAAGGAGTTCTTCCAGGTCCTCTTGACCTCTCTTTTGTTTTACATCAAGGCATCTCTAATTGTGTTTGCTTTATAGAATGTGCTTTAATATTATAATTTATTTGTTGGAAATATTCATTAAAACCCACTGTTATGGATAACTTGACACTGTCATCTTGGGCTAGTAGAAATCACGTTAGTACAGTGATGGGGGATAAAAGAAGAAGGGTCCTGGAAATGGTGAGTTACTCCTGGTTCCATATGTGCCAGAGGTGTCTCTAGTAGTAAATAAAAATTAACAAATTAGTGAGGATAATAGATTCTATAGGATGTAAGTTACTACTGTGAAATGGAGCAGTTAGTGAAAGTCTCTGAAACATTTTGACTTCACGTGGAACTTTAAGAGGGTATAGGATTAGGAAAAGCAGAACATAAATAGAATGGCACAACCAGTCTATTGTCCAGATAAAAGTGAGTCCTACTTGATAAATGGTGACTAACACTTGATATGTAGGAGGTTTGCCGTTGGGTTTCATAGAAAATAGGATTAGGATAAGAGTGGCGAAATAAGAACTCAAAGAACTATGATTCCGAAAACTGCTCTTTTGTTACACTGTTTGCTCCTCTACCACTACTGCAAAATATACACTTAAAATAAAGTAAAATAAAATCAGAAAAATAGAAAGAGCAATAACTGCCAAACCAGTGGATAGGGCTTCTTTGTTTCTTTTATACATAATCTCATATGATAAATTTTGCAGATAAAGGAAGTTGAATAATCGAATTTGTCAAAGCCTGCAGGCTCTCAAACTTTTCCCAAAGGTTCAAGTATGGTTTCCAGTTAGAGGGAACAATAGTACTACCAATCAAATAAAATAAATTGAAATAGTTAAAATAGTAAAATAAAGTAAATGAGATAGTGGAATAAAACAAAAAAGTTCTCATTTTGGAAAATATTACTAGCAATACTCTCACTTAACCCTAAATGTGATTATGAAAATTTTATATTTTAAATTAAAAATCATAATCTCATATCTATGTGTGAATACTACCATTATTATTTTTATTTTTTCTCTGTCTAAAGCATACTTTAGTTTGTCATATTTTCAAAGGCTGCATAATATTCCATCAAGTGGATTCATCATAAATCATTTTTAAAAATTCTGCTTGGCAAACTGTACTCTCCTTCCAAATTTTCAACAATTCTCTGTATTATATTTTTTAAACTATTTTTCGAGAAAAATCATAGTTTGGATATACGAAGAATAAATGCATTCCACTTTTAAGGTTGAAAAAGGGGGAAAATTTGAAGCAAGTAATGCCTGAGTGGAGAGCTGAGGGCCCAGTAGGAGGGAAATAGGTAAAGGCAGAGAGAGGGCGAGTGATACAAAACTAAACATATACACTGAGGACCAGTATATGTCAGGGCCTATGAGTTGCACTCTCCCGGTGCTAGTTTCCATCTCATACAACTCAGTTACTTAATTTGTTTTTAAATAAATTACTTATTTTAGAATAGTTTTAGATTAACAGAATTGTTACAAAGGTAGGGCAGAAATTCCTCCAATTTCCCCTTTCATTGAAATTGTGTTAATTTCCTGTGGCTGTTCTAACAACAAACTTAGTGGCTTAAAACAACACAAATTTATTGTCTTACAGTTGTGTAGGTTGGAAGTCCTAAAATCAAGGTGTGAGCAGGGCTGTGTTCCTTCTGGGGATTGTAGAAGAAAATCCACTTCCTTGCCTTTTCCAGCTTGTAGAGGCTACTTCCTTTCCTTAGTTCATGGTCTCCTTCCTCTGCCTTCCTCCACTTTCACCCACCTGCAAGACTAACAGCACAGCATCTTCAAATCTCTCTTTCACACACACACACACACACACACACACACACACACATCTCTATTTCTATCACCACATCGCCTTCTCTAACTCTGACCCTCAAACTCCCTCTCATAATGACTCTTGTAATTACTCAAGATCTTAAACTTACTTACCTGCAGATTTCCTGTTTCCATGTAAGATAAGATATCACAGATTCTGGGGATTAGGATGTGGACATTTGGGGAGGACCATTATTCTAACACAAACATCTTACATGAATATGGTATATTTGTTACAATTACTAAATCAATATTGACACATTATTGACAAAAGTCCATAAATGATCCAGATTTTCTCTGACTTTCCCGAATGTCCTTTCTGTCCCAGTACCCCACCTATGACACCACATTACATCGAGCCGTCTTGTCTCCTTAGTTCTCTAATGACTGTGATATTTCTCAGACGTATTTTTGATGACGTCTGGAGGGCTACTGGTTCAGGTATTTTGCAGAATATCCTTCAGTTAGGATGTATCTTTGTTTTCCCCCTGCTTATATAGGAGTTATGGACTTTTGGAAGGAAGACTACTGTGGTAAAGTGCCATTTACATCACATCATATCAAGGGTACATACTACTACTATGACTTATCACTGTTGGCCTTGATGCCTGGCTTAAGTTATTGTTTGTCAGTTTTCTCCACTATAAATTTATTCTTTTTTAAAATCTCTTTCCACACAGTACATGTTTGGAATAAAGTCACCATGCAAAGTTAACCTTTAAGGAGGGGGGAGTTAGAATCCACATTCTTAAGAATACAGTAATTTTATAAATTATTTTAAATTCTTCTACATGAGATTTATCTCTTCTCCATTCATTTATGTATTTGATCATTTATTTATACTTTGAATATTTATTTTATACTAGGGTTATAATCTAATACTAATTTATTTATTTTGTTGCTGAATTTGTTCCAATTTGTCATTTGGAGCTCGTTCATTTGCTCCTATGTCACTTTGACATACCTCATCATTTTGTGTGTGTGTGTGTGTGTGTGTGTGTGTGTGTATTTCGAGTACTTTCTTACTTTATGACACTACAAAACATAAAATGCTCCTTGGGGCTGGCCCTGTGGCCTAGTGGTTAAGTTCAGTGCTCTCTGCTTTGGTGGCCCATGTTCGGTTCCCAGGCGCAGACCTACACCACTTGCCAGGGGCCATGCTTTGGTGGTGACTCATATACAAAATAGTGAAAGATTGGCACAGATGTCACCTCAGGGACAATCTTCCTCAAGGAAAAAGAGGAATATTGGCAACAGATATTAGCTCAGGGTGACTCTTCCTCAGCAAAAAACAAAGCAAAACAAAACAAAAACACAAAATATTCCACGTTCATCTTGTATATTTCCTTCCCTAGTCCTAAAATGAGCCATTTCTCCAAGCAGCCCTGGTTCCTTTTAACTGAAGAATTGTGTTAGAAACCAAGATCTGGATGCAAAGTGTACTTGTTGCTACTGGAATGTTATTGCTTCTAGGTCCTTGCAGCTGACAGAGCAAGGTAATATACGTGTATATACTAACCTGTGTATATAAACCTCCATAAAGATTCCTATATGTAACCATCTCTATAGATATTAAGCTAACATAAGTTCATACTGATGTCTCCAACTCTAATCCATTATCACATGGATTATTCTAGGCTCTACTCCTTATTTATCTGTAACCTTCTATTCCAACTGTAAGAAACCTGGCTCCTACCATCTGACACATGTTTGCTTAATTGTTCAATTCTAGTAAAGACATGTGGAGTGGTTTCATAATTTTTAACCCATACCCCCATGTGAGACAACTTTTCAACTAGATATAATGCTTACGTACATTTCCTTCTAATACGTACTCACCTATTTCCAAAGTTATTTAGATCAGCATCTTATTTTTCCAACTTGTTTACTGACATTAGTTAATACATTTCTAATACACTTAGATTTTTTGTTCACATTCTGCCTTCCATCCCAATATCCACCAACATCCTGTACTATTTGTGAATATTTGCATACATTAAGTTTACACTTTGTGTGGTAATGTTCTCTAAGTTTTGACAAATGCTTAATTACACTGTCACTCAAAATAGATTCATCACCCTAAAACATCCCCTGTGCTTTACCAATTCAACATCCCCTCCCTATACACAACTAGTAACCATTAATCTGCTTACCATCTTTTTATTTTAGTATTTAAAAACTCTTTGTCACATCCACATTCATGTAGATTTTATCCTATGTTGTCTTCAAGAAGCTTTACAGTTTTGTATTTTATGTTTAAGTTTACAACCCAATTTGAGTAGATTTTTTTGTGAAGTCTAAGATCTGTGGCTAGGTTTATTTTTTTGCATATGGACATGCAAGCGTTCCAGAATGATTTGTTGAAAAAGATTATTATTTCTCCATTGGGTTGACTTTGTTCCTGGTCCAAGGACCAATTGACCATATTAGTTTGAGTTTTCTGTTCTGTTCCATTGACCTATGTGTCTAGTATTTCACCAACATCACACTGTTTTGATTATGGTAGCCTTATTTTAAGTCTTTAAATTAGGTAGAGTCAGTTATCCAACTTTGTTCTTCTTCAGTATTGGATATTCTAGTTCTTTTGCTTTTTCAAACAAACTTCAGAATCAGGGTTGACGTCTATAAAACGGCTTGTTGTAATTTTAATTTTAATCATTTTTTTTAAATCAAATAATCGCTATCTTAATATTTGGTCTTTTAATTCATGAACACAGACTATCCATTTATTTAAATTTTCTTTGATTTGTTTTTCAGCAGTTTTTTGATTTTCTGTGTATAGGTCATATGCATGTTTTGTTAGATGCATACCTAAGTATTTGTTTTGTTTCTGGTACTAGTGTAAATGATGCTGTGCTTTTAATTTCAAATTCTAGTTGTTTATTGCTGGTATCTGAGAAAGCAACTGACTTTTGTATATTAACCTTATATCTTACAATCTTGTTCTAAGTGCTTATGAGTTCCAGGAGTTATGATTTTTTGGGGTTTCCTATATTGACCATCATGTCATCTGTAAATATCTATAGTTTTATTTCTTCCTTTCCAATTTTTATGCCTTTTATTTTCTCTTTTGTCATATTGCACTAGCTAGTACTTACAGTACAATGTTGAATAAGATTGGTGGAGAGGACATCCTTGCCTTTTTCCAAATGCTAGGGAAAACTCATCTAGGTTCTCACTATTAAGTATAATATTAGGGTTTTTTTTTTTTTTGGTATATTTTTAAATCAAATCATGCATGTTATCTTCTATTGTTAGTTTCCTGTTTTTTTTTTTTAATCATGAATGAATGTTGGGTTTTGCCAGATGTTGTTTCTTCATCAAAGGAAATGGTTATATGATTTTTCTTTTTATCTGTAGACATGATGATTTACATCAATTGATTTGCTATGTCTTGTGCTTGGAAAGGTGCTGTCCCAGGTGCTAGCTTTTATCTCAGACAACTCAGTTTTATTAATTTATAAAGAAGATTGAAGAGTGGTTGACACAGTTTGAAGGTCAAGTTCCATTTGTTGAAGGGAAACAGCAAGGATTTTAGAAAATTTATTAATGACAGCGATGAAATGTCAAGATTTCTACTAAGTCATATCATTCCATGTGTTCTGTTTTCAGAAATGATACGAACATGCAGAAGTTTGGGTGTTAACTACAGGAAACAAAATTCTAGAATTTGCTGCAAAGAATTCCTTTTTTTAGCTATGTATCTTCTTCCAAAGTATTTCAAGAGAATGAGAAATCCACTGCCAGAAGAGAGTTGGTAGACAGAGACATACAGTCTAAACAGAACAAACAAACATACCAGAACCACCAGGAATGGAGATGGTTGGCAGCCAAAGGTCTAACTTACCCTAAGGTCACTGATGTTAGGCTGAGAATTTGGGCACCAGCAGGCTAGTCTCAAAGAAACTGCCTGTTGGGTTCTCTTGGATAGAGATCCTCATGCTTTCCTCTCCACTGTCCTCCACTCTGTACCTCCTAATTGTAAGGTACCTGTGCACTATCCTAATTTGATTTTCTGACTGTTATTATTAGCCTTGCATCTTACCTATGTACCAATATGAACACATAAGTAATCATAAATCCCTCTTCCTTTATTCAGTTTCAGATGGCTTCCAAGCTATCACATAATTCTTTTGTCCCCTTAATTTACTAGTCAGGGATATTTATGTTCCTGTTACCAATCTTTTAATACTGTGTATGTTAGAGGTCAGTCCTTGGTCTTCTCTATCCACATTCAGTAGATCATCATTTTATTTAGTTAGATGGCTTTATAGTCAAATATTTGCCAAGAATCTCAAAGTTATATCTTTAGGCCAGCTCTCTCTCCCTAAACTTGGATGCTTATGTCCAACTGCCCACTTACATCTCCATTAAAATTTCTAATAGATACCCCAAATGCACATGCACAGACAACCTTCTCCACTTCAACTGATGGCAACTCCTTCCTTTTAATGGCTCTGGACAAAATATTTGAGTCCTCTTTGACTTTTCTATTTCTCTTGTATCATACCTAATCTATCAAGAATTCCTGTTGGATTTACTTTAAAAATACGTTATGATACAACCGTTACCTACATTAGTGCAACTCTGATCCAAGCCATCCTTGTTTCTGGTATCAATTTATTTGATATCCACCAAATTCATCTTTCTGTTTCCACCCTTGCCCCAAACATTCTATTATCAGAACAGAAATCAGAATGATCCATTTTAACATATAAGTCAGACTATGTTACTTTCCTATTCAAATCATTCAGTGCTCTCACCTTTTATTCAAAATAAAATTGAAAGTCCTTAAAATAGCCTATAAGGCCCTAAATTATGTGACTCCTATTACCTTTCTGACCTCATTTCATCTATGTTGCTGATGAAGCTTCTGCCACAATGACTTCCCTGTTCTTCCTCAATCACACAAGTCCTACCCCACCTCAGGCAATTTGCAGCATTTGTTCCCTCTGTCTGTTTCACTCTTTCCCCCAGTATTTGCATGTGTATCACTTGATTAGTGAGACCTGCCCAATAGCCTCATGTAAAATTGCAACCCACTTTTTACTCCCACAATCCTGATTCCCTTCAACCTACACTATTTTTTCCATAACATTTATCACACTCTACAACACTATTCAATTTAGTTGTTTTATGTTTATGTTATTTTATTTATCTTCTATCCTTCCCTCATTTCACCCTACCTCATCCATTTTAATATAAAGTATACTTTTAGCAAGAATTATAATTTGGTTTATTTATTGTTAAATTCCAGACACTGAAAACTCTGCCCAGCCCATAGTATAAATACAATAAGTAACTGATGAATTGATGAATAAATCATACTACTTAACAAGAAAAAAATTTAATGTCAGGCACAAACATAACTAAAATTTTTCTGTATTTGTTTAAAGAATTGAGTGGTTGTCAATCTAAAGTTTCCCAATTTTTCATCCCAAAGGAAAAATAAAGTCCAAGGAAAACTTTACCTCAAAACAGGAGAAAAATTCTCTCAAAATTAAATAACAAAGCAAAATTGAAAGTTTTTCCTGTGAAGGATTTGTGAGTGTATCCAAACATTCCATAAAACCACACAAGAAAATAATAGTCTAATGACCCTCAGCCAACATTTAACCTCCACACCCAGAGCAAATTCACTAAGACATGCCAACAAAAGATTCAGGCACATCAATAGAGGACAGAAAAAAAAAAAAAAAGAGAGAGAGAGATGGTAAATTACCCCTCTTAAGGACAAAATACACAGAAGTATTTCAATAGGAAAAACCTTATAAAGGTAGGATTTTAAAAGAGTACAACAAAATTAATGATTTCTCTGGGATTTTAATTCCACACAGTCATGAGATACAGGGCCTACTCGGCTTCAGCAATTGTAATCAAATTCTTAATAATGGCATGCTTGACAAAGTTAACAGAAAAAAAGACACTTGGAAGAAAAGACAAGGAATACATTGAGAAATTTCTGGAAAAAAATAACAGAGGCTTCCAGTACATCTCTTTCAGAATTTAACAAAACAGAAAGAGAGAGTGCAAGTCTATAGATATTTTTACATATGCACATATACACATACAGGCACAACTTAATTACATTGAAGAGTGTTCTATGTGATTAATGTAACAACCAGCTTCTCCAGAATTCCATAACCATCAAGATAGTGCACACACACGCAGAATAAGATCTCTCCTACTTCAACAGGGAGGCGGTGAACAGGCACACAGGGTCTAAGACCATTTTTTGCTGACTATCTACCCAATCATTGTGATAAAGACAGAGCTCTAGACATCCACCCATCCTTGCACTTTGACCCAAAGATTACAAGAACATACCAGAATTAATTTTTTTGTATATTTTGTCCTGTTATCTGAGTCCCAAGAAAGTTCTATCACTCCCAGGTAATGTCCTATATTCTTCACACTAATCCTTACTTTGTCTTTGTACATCTACTATTCTGTCTTGTTTTCCATCCTTCCTCAAATCCTAAAATCATTCCCATATGTCCTCTGAAATTCATGGTCCATTATCAGCTACACACCTTACACCTTCATCAAATACTCTAAATATTTTCTTCAAATTTTGCTCTAATGGAAATCTGAACCTCCCCCTTGGTTAACTCTACTTACCATAGAGCTCATTCCACTGAACCTGAAATGAGATCCTTGTGCCACTGTCTTCCTTGTTTATCAGTGCCACATTCAAACCATTCTCCCTTCCCCCATCAATGAAGAAGAAGAAAAAGAAGAGGAAGAAGAAGAAAAAGAAGGAGGAGGAGGAGGAGGTGAAGAAACAGAATCACCTCTCATTTCATGAGATTATATCAGGATGTATTCTTCATTGTTGCTGTTATGTACTCTTCTCAAATTAAAACTTGAGTTATGGAGAAAAACCAAGATGTATTATTTTTAAACACAATTTGTATACTCTTATAGCCTGCCTTTTTCACTTAATAATATATCATGGTAATGTTCTCTACACCATGAATTTAAATGGTTGCATATCATTCTTTTATATGGAATTACATTTATCTATTTAAAAATTTCCTGTTGTTCATTTTTTCCATTTTTATTATTAAAATAATACTATTAAATGTTTTAAAAAAACATACTGCAGAATATATTCCTTGATTTCAGAGAACTTGATAAGTATAACTTGATGAGCTGTACTCTACAACTTGCCTTTTTAATTCCCATGGCCTATTTATTTAAAAAAAATAATTATACTCTAGACCACAAAGAAAACCTCAATGAATTATTTAAAGGAGACAATTCAGAGACCTCATTCCATAGTCGCTATTCATCCAACCTAAAATATGGTTATAAAAAGAGTGTAAAGGAGAAAAATAGCCACATCAAAATGAAAAATACTCTATTAAATAATTCTTGGGTTTAAGTGTTAATAAAAGCATAATTACAGAAGCCTTAGAAAACAATAAAAATGAGAGTGTTTTATATGAACAACTATAATATTGACCAAGAGTCAAGAAATAAAGAAAATTATGAACTAGGCGTTTTGTTCAAGGAGTTAAAAAGAAAAGCAAAAAATAAACTTGTGGAAAGCAGGGATTTCCCAGGAGTATAAAGATCCAGACTGCAGACCTGCCTGAGCTCTGCAGTTTGTAATTTATAATTAATACAAAGTAAAAAGAATTGTTTCATTGAAAATGATTTGGCCTATTTCAGAGGCTTTAATAAATATCATGCTTTTCATAACCTCTGCCAAATGGCCCAGATAGACCATCACAATTTTAAACTGTAAAATATTAGATGTTACAGGAAACATGCCATAGAAATTCTCTATTTCAAAATATCTTGGCTCTATATGGCAAGGCTGTAGAATAACTTGCAAATGAATAAATAGGCATTATATATAAGACAAATTGAACATCCACGAAACATTATGAAGCACCTTGTAAACTATAACCATCCAATCCCCCTTGATTCCTCCCTTCATTTTGGTTATTTGGAAGCAAGATCAAAGTAGATAAAGTGTTTACTAGGAAAGAGAGTGCCTCTGCAATATACAAGGGGAGTTGTAAACCTACCCCTGTGATCCTGCCATTTGTCTTGTTAATGATTCTGAGCCACAACCTCTCTGAGATAACATCTTTTTTCTGTCTGTGCTCAAGCTTTGAGAAGCCTAGTGGAATCTTGATTTTTTTCAGCCTTTTATTAAACTTAAGCCCAGAAATAAGGGAAAGCTAAAGGAAAAGGATTAGAGAGGTTTATTCAAGACTGTCAGAGAAAGAAAATCCCTGCCTTACTGCCAGATATATTAAACTCTTGATCTTGCAATTGCATAAAATTATCACTGGCATTATATCTATGTCAATTAAACCTAGTGCTGGAGAAAATAATTTAACCAGCTCCCTCTTTCAATGTCATTCAAGAACTCTAATTAGTTTGAGAGATATGTTTCTTTTCTAAGTAGTGCTGTAGTCATCCAGGTATTATTCAAGTGCACCATTAAAACTCATTAATATGAGAGTATTTCAGAGGCATTTATGGGCTTTGGGGAGGGTACTGCTCAGACATGTTTGTTCATGAAAAATATTTTGCATTGAAAATGTTAGAGTACAGTGTTTTCCATTATCAAAAATTATTTTTTTCAGTGTTGTAAGCAAATTGGCAACATTTCTGCTTACATTTCAAAGGTCTCAATTTTTTACAACACACAGATTTTTGTTTCCTATTTCATTAATAAGATTCACAGATGGATGTAATTTTATCCAAAACCTTCTTTTTGAAAAGGAGAGAAAAAATACAGCACAAAAGTTTACATTTCCTAAGTTTGCATAACAAACCTTCTCTCCCCTATTTTATTGTTGGTCCTAACTATACATAAACTGGTTTGAAAATAATAGGTTTGTAAACCTAATAATGAATTCAAAATCATATTTTGAAAAACACTGCTTCCAGCCTCACATTTTTCATCCCTTCTTGATTAGTGCAAAAGTTCATTGACTTAGGGCTCCATTGAACCCCAGTTAGTTTTTGGATAGTCTACACTATTTTGTAGTATATGCCTTATCAAACAAATTACTATCAATCTGAAGATAGGGAGCTGGTTTATTTATTTCCAACTCTTCTCAATTCAGTGCTGAATACACAGTTGGAAATCCTTTACTACTTGTTGATTAACCACTTTATTTTCTAAATCAGGCAGCTAAAATTTGATAATAGAGATAATATTTTCTACATATTTTCACTAGGTATAATATATATATATGAGTTATTTTAATGTGTTCATATAACAAGAACTTAACAAGGGAATTCTACATGTCAGATATGGTGCTAAGTGACAGAGATATAGAGAGAAGCATGATGCAAGCAAAGACTTCAAAGGGCCCAGTATCTGGTGGGGGAGAGGAATAAGTAAACCAATAATTATAAAAAAAACCAGCATATGCCACAATGGAGTAAAGTATGGAATAAAATAAAAATTTAGTTGAATGATTCTTAGCAAAGGAAGTGTGAGGTTGTCAGATTGGGGAGAATAGTGCAGAGCAGGTTTCCCATAAAAGAAGATACAAAACTAAACCTTGATGAACAGATAGAATGTGGTCAAGAAGAAAATTTGAAGAAGGATATTTGAGGCAAAGAGAACACAATCTGCTAAAGCAGATAAGGGCATAGGACAGACAAGGAGCTGAGGGTAATTTCATATTCTTAACAGAATGTGTGTGAGAAAATTGAGAAACAAGGTTGGAAAGATAGTAATCAAATGATTAATAACTAAGACAATATTAGAGAGTTAGTACTTTATTTTAAAGGCAAGAAAAGAGACACAGAGGAATAAGATAGGAAAAATAAATAGAAAGCAGGTACAAAATGGCAGTCTTAAGCCATAACATGTCAATAGTCACCTTAAATGTAAACGATGTAAAAATAGCAATTTAAGTCAAACATTGGAAGAATCGGAAAAAACTAATCACAACCCAATTCTATGTTGTTTACAAGAAACTCAGTTCAAATTTAAGAATATAGATAATTTGGAAGTAAAAGGACATAAAAAGAGATATCACGCAAACATTAAATTAAAAGAAAAAGCTGTAGTGGCTATTTTAATATCAGATAAAATATACTTCAGAATAAAGAAAATTACTAGAGACAAAGAGAGATATTACACAACAACAAAAAAAAGGTTTATCTGTTAAGAAAACATAAGGATCCTAAATATATGTGCCCCAAACAACACAGCCGCAAAGTACATGAAGCAAAAACTGATAGAGCTAAAAGGAAAAATAGAAAAATCTACAATAATAGTTTGTGACTTGAACACCCATTTCTTAGCAACTGATAGAACTATGACAAAAAGTTAGCAAAGATCTGGAAGGTCTGAACAACACAATCAACTAGGAGGTTGTAATTGATCTTTATAGAACATTCTACTCAACAACATTAGAATACACATTTTCTTTCCAGCACTATGGAATAGTTACAAAGAGAGACCGTTTCCTGGGCCAGAAAACAGTCATCAACAAGGTAACATAATCCAAATAGACATCGTAACAGAAGGGAACAGAAAATATCCAAATCCTTGAAAATTAAAATGAAGACTTTGAAATAATCCATGGGCTAAAAGAAACTTTCAAAGAAAATTTTTAAAAAATACATAGAATCAAATGGAAATGACAATATAGCATATCAAAATATGTTAGATGCAGCTCAATCAGTGCTGAGATGGACAATTTCAGCATTAAATGCTTACATTAAAAAAAGGGAAAGTCTCAAATCAGTCATCCCAGTCACTACCTGAAGTTACACTACACACCTATCAGAAGGGCTAAAATTAAAAATAAAATAATGATAATACTAAGTGCTAGCAGGAATATGGAGAAACTGAATCATTCATTCATTGTTGTTGAGAATATTTAATAATATAACCACTCACTCTGGAAATTATTCACCAGTTACTTATAAAGTTAAACAAGCACTTAGAATATGACCCAGTAATTTCACTTTGGGGCATTTAGCCCAGAGAAAGGAAAACTTATGTTCACACCAAAACCTATAAATGGATGTTCATAAAGGATTTCTATTTAGTAGCCAAAAACTAGAAACAACACTGTCCTTCAATGGGCAAATGGTTAAATAAACTGTGATACACACATACTATGGAATATCACTCAGGGATAAAAAGAAACAAACTACTGACATATACCATGACAGGTACATCTCAAGGGCACTATGCTTCGTGAAAAAAGCCAATCTCAAAGGTCATATACTGCGCGATTTCGTTTATATAACAGTTTCTAAATAACAAAACTTTGTTAGAGCCCCAAATTATAAGCTACCTGGATACCCTTCAACAAGTGTACGGTAAAACAAGCTGTGAAACATTCCAACCATGGAATACTACCAAGCAATAAAAGTAAGGAAATATTAATATATGAGGCAACTTGGATGAATTATCATGGAATTATACTGAATGAAAAAAATCCAATTCCAAATTTTACCTACTGTATGATTCTATTTTTGTAACATTATTGAAATGGCAAATTTATGGAAATGCAAAACAGAGTAGTGGTTGCCAAGGATTATGGACAGGAGAGGAGAGAGATGTGTTTATAAAAGGGCAACATGAGGGATCCTTGGAATGATGGAAATGTCTTGTATCTTGACCTGTATCAATGTCTATATCCTGATTGTGATATTGTATTATAGTTTTGTATGATTTACCATCAGGAGAAAATGAGTAAAGCATTCACAGGATCTCTCGGTATTATTTGTAACACCTCAATGTGATTCTACAATTATCTCAATATAAAAAGGTTAATTAAAAATATAACAGAGAGCTAAATGATATATTTGTACAGATTATCTCACTAGCAAATATTGTTAAAAGAAACAAAAGACATTAAAAAACTAATGCTAGAAAAATCAAAGTCAACCATTCCTAAATTGTAGCAAATGCATTTAAAAAGATGGAAAAAATGGTTCCATTTAAACCAGATTAAAGAACAGATACACTGTAATAAATGCATTTAAGTGTACAATGAAGTAATTTTAAAGTTGATCTATTTCTTATAGAATAATAGTGTTATGACGTTGTATATTGAATAAAGTTAGAGAAGGTTGAATTAGCAGACATTCACTATATTTTTGAACTGACATGAATAAACTTGACTCTGACAAATGAAAACAATGTATTTCTATCTACAGGCAACAAAGGTAAATCTGTATATACAATTTCTAAACTCAATTTATTTTGAATACATTTACATATCAATAAGTGCATTTATATATTTTTAATATTTTTATGATAGTTCATCCATACATTTTAAAATTATTTCATTAAAGTTAAACATTCATATATGTTTTCATTTCGTAGTAGTGAAACTGCGTTATCAAAGGATGTGACCTTTAAACAGGCTTTTGAATATACCCTTCAGTTGTTTTGTCCTTCATAATATATGAAGGCTCCTGTTTTCCAAGTCCTTGCCATAGCTGGAGGGCTGAAGGCTTTTTCTTTTCTTTCTTCTTTCCCTTCCCTTCCTCTCTCTCTCCCTTCCTCTTCATTCCCTCCCTCCCTCCCTCCCCCCCTTCCTTTCTCTCTCTCTTTCTCTTTCTTTCTTATTCCTTGTCAATGCCATTGGGATATGATTTACATTTTAAATTGCCATTTTCTTGATTACTCTTCAGAATGAATGTATTTCCATAAGACATTTATTCATTCATGTTCTTTCTTTTATTATTGCTTAATAACCATGCCTCTTCTTTTTTATTTTTAGCCATATATTTTTGTTATTATAATATTGATCTTTTGTAGATATATTGCAAATGTCGCAAGAGAAATCTCCAGATGGAATCCAGAGGGTCACTTATGACTTAAGCTACTACTGTCACTTGTGCTGCCAATTTAATGTCAATGTGATGTCACAGTTTCCTGGAAGCTTCTGGAAAAGGTTTTTCCTTTCACATTTCCTTGGATAGGCAGTGAGATGCTCCACACTTGAGCAAATACACTTAACACCTTCTCACAGAACCTCAACAGAAATTTATTTTTATGATTTTACAGTACTGCCTTTACGTCATAACATTCCTTCTTTATCATAGAAATTAAGAGTGTGGAATAGATTATTTGTATTTAATTCCAATTCAGCACGCTATTATATTTGTGACATATGAAAACTTACTCTTTTAGTCTCAGGTTTCTCACATATAATAGTGAGGGCTATCTCAGAATATTATTGGAAAATTAAAAGTGTTGAAATATGGAAAAATTTCAGAACAGGACCAGAACATAGTGAGCACAAACTAAATTGAGGAACTTTATTTAAACACATTCCTTTATATTAGACCAGAGTGCAAGTGCCAGGCCTCTGCTACTATATTGCAAATTCCCAGAAGGAAGAGACTATTTCTTGTAATTTTGTAACTCCAGAGTGACTAATATATATTTTATGCTCCACAGATGCTTTCTGTGCATAAAATATGGATTTTTCCAAACAGAGTATCTGGTAAGTAAACTGCAGATCAACTGTGTAATTTTATCTTTGGTGTTTCAAACCATGTATTTTTCAGGATATATTGTTATTATTCCTAGTCTATCAAAAAGGTAAATCACTTATCTTTCCTAATAAATCTGAATATCCTCAATATAGATTTTAATTTTTCAATTTATTTTTTAAATGAAATGTCCATAATTATATTCCATGTGGTAGGGACTATTTTTATTTCTCCTATGCACTGGTATTTAATACAGAAGATGGTAATGGTTGAAAAGTTAGGCACTAATTTCCAAACTTTTTGGGATTTGGAACTTTTTTTTTTGGTGAGGAAGATTGTCCCTGAGCTAACATCTGTTGCCAATCTTGTTCTTTTTTTGCTTGAGGAAGATTAGCCCTGAGCTAACATCTGTGCCAATCTGTTTTGTATGTGGATCACCGCCACAGCATGCCTGATGAGTGGTATAGGTTTGCACCAGGAATCTAAACCTGTAAACCGCAGGCTGCTGAAGTGAAACACAGCAGACCTAACCACTATGCACAGGGCCAGCCCCAGATTTGGAACATTTCAGTGGAACATTTCAATGGAATTTGGAACATTTCAATGGAAAAATTTGTAAGGAACTATGTTAAGACAAGATTCCAACAAAACCTGTTGCAACACACTGAAATTAAACATGAGTGCTGCAGTAATGATATTTTTCAAAACTCCTTAGAATTATTTTGTGGAACACTTTCTCACATGCATACAGACTTTTAACAATTCATTTCCACAAATCTCACATGTTTGATGTATCATGTTACTTTATTTTATGCTTATTTTTATCAAAAGAAAGACCTATATATTGTGGAACAAAGATATGATTGAAGGAAAAAGGGAGTTTTCTCTTTAAAAAGGGATCAGTTGTTCTCACTAGAAAGCCATTCTACTTCTAGAAAGTTTGCTCGAAGAGAAACTGCCTCTTATCATTAGTCATGTAAAGAGAAAAAAGCAACATGGGATTTTTGGCAAAATATTAGAAATATATGGAAGATTCTGAGTATGTCTGCTATGTTGGTTATTAAGATGAGGTGATTATTAGGATGAGAACCACTGCTCACTGAGGTCCTGAAAGATGTACTTACCAACTCACAACAGGGATGGAGCAAAACTTGGTTAGCTTCTGGCACAGAGGACTGTAGACTACATCCTGAGTCTTTTTAAATCCACACTGAAAGAATTGTGTTCTTGCCTCTATTCCATGATGGGAAGAATACATAACACGTGCAATGGTGTATAGTGAAAGAGTAGGACTGAAATAGCTTCTGGAGGAAATGAAAAAGCTAGAGTTCCCATGATATCTCTGAGTGGGAACCTCAAAACAAACTTAGCATCTCAATGCAATTTTTGCATGGTGAACTTGGATAATTAGGCCTCATGGTGGAAGCATACATAATATTACAAACTTCGGGTTTATTAATGTGGTCCGAGGCAAATACAGTTTGTATATTTTTTGCCTCTCTGTTTTCTTTGTGTATTTCATCTTACTTGCTTCATTTGCCAGAAGTGTCTGAAGAACAATATTACTTTGGTGGATTGTCCTCAATGAGTTTATAATTTCTGATTAGCACCATACTAGACATTGATTAAAATCATCTTGGGACCAAATTGATGCAGAAATTATGAAAGAGAATTCACCCTTTCTAATTATTCAACCAGCTGAATAGGATTAGACAAGGTACTTACCACACAAAATTGGGGTTCTCCTACCGAGTATACAACAAAAAAGCCAATTAATTATGGCATCAGGTTTTGGGAAAAGAAAACAGCTTTATAGCTAGATCAACCAGCAAGGAGACAGGAGGTATATGCCTTCAGATCTGTCTCCTCAATCCAGGGCTCGGGCCAAAATTGACGGGATGAAGGGCACAACAATCTGAAGTGTAAAGGTAGATGATTGGAGGTAAGGAAAGTGAGGTAATTGATCATCTGCGCAAGTGTAGTCAAACTTCATAGCTCCTCATAGGACATATGTTCAGAAAATGGTGTCAGCATGGTCTGAGGGGAGAGTTTTCAGTCCTTTGATGTCAAAAGGGTCACTTATCTGGCATTTGTGCAGGGCCAGTTGATGAGTTGGTGGTCTCAACCAGCCTGAACTGGACAAGGAGTTGTTTCTTAGTTCCTGAAAAAGCAGTCCTAATTACTCTGTTGATAAGATGGGGTCAGTTGAACCAGCCCTAGAGGGCCCGTAGTTTTTGGCTATTAATAATCACAGCGCTTCTCTATTTATTAATTCAATCATTCAAGAATCATCAGTTGAGTGCCTACTCTGTGTGAGGCAGTGTGCTAAGCACCAGAAACAGAGCAGTTAAAATGAAGACTCTTGCTCTCACTCAGCTTAAAGTAAAACTATAATGAAACTTTTTAAATAATAAGACTATTAATAGCAATACATTAATTATTTACTCACTTTTGAGTGTGATCTCAGTATATCTATTACATATTCTATTTGTTTTGGGTGTTAGCTGCTGAATTTATAATAAATTAAATTAAGTTCAACAGCCCTGTTGTTTTCTTCATTAAAATATTAAAAGTCTTAAACTACAAAAAGAATTAACTTATGCATACAAAACAAGCAATTTGAGAGGATAGCTCATGGACAATTTTAGTTTAATTTAAGAAATAAAAAGCCATGTTAAAAAAACAGGGAATGATTTCTTCTTCTCTTCCCCTAAAGGACAATCATTTAAAAGCTCTCCTGTTTACTGCAGACTGGCACAAAGCATCTATTTAAAAAATTCATTTTCTTTCAACCAAATATAAGACTGGCATTTTTGTGCGTGTACCTATTTGTGTACCTGTTTTACTATATCCTGCAAAAATAATAAATAAGCTTGACACAGCCCTGACACAGGGCTAGTCTTCCTCACACACAGAAAAAAAAACACAAAAAGAACCCAGAGGGACTACATCCACAAAGAAGAAGTTGACGCATGCAGAGAAGCAAGTACTCAGGACCACCACTGACAGGGACAGGTGTTTCTAACCACAGAAGAAACAGCAATGACTTAAGAACTAATTATAAGAAAGTATTTTCTGAGTTGAAGTAAGTTTATGTGTGCCCATTCCAAGTGATTATAATGGTTTGGGCAAATTGCTTTAAAGACATCCTTCCCAAGAAACATAGCGATTTTTGTTGTTGGTGGTGGTGGTGGTGATGGTGATGGTGGAAGAACAAATTAAGATCCTAAATGCACTGAGACACTTAAAAACAGAGGTTAAATTCCACACATAACTCAGATTAAATGAAGACTTCTTTCCAATAGCAAAAACCAAAAGACAATGGAGAAACATTTGGGGAGGGGGCATGTTTGGAGATCCTTACACCAAAGCAAGTTAAATTGTTCACGTGGATGGCAACCAGAAAATATTCTCAAATAAGGAATGACTCACAAATTGCACTCATGCACCTTATTGAAGAGAATCACTGGAAGATATATAAGAAATAACTAAAAGAAAAGTAAAACTTATTTGTTCACATTGGCAATGTCATGCTATAAACAAGTGTGGCAGAAAATTCTGGAAATAGTTAAAATAGTGTTGAGACAATTTATATACCTTACTGCAAAACTGAATACAAATATTGTTATAGACTGAATATCTGTGCTGCCCCCTGTCTCATATTTATATGTTGAAACCCTAATCCCCAGTGTGGTGGTACTCAGAGATGAGGCCTTTGGAACTTATTTAGAGTTAGACGAGATCATGAGGCTGGGACCCTCATGATAGGATTAGTTTCCTTATAAGAAAAGATGCTAGAGAGCTCTCTTCCTCTCCCTTTCCCTGCCATGTGAGGACTCATTGAGAAGGTGGCATCTACAAGACAGGAAGTGAGCTCTAATTAGGAATCAAATTAGCCAGCACCTGATCTTGGACTTCCAGCCTCCATAACTGCAAGAAAATAAATTTCTGTGTTTAGTTACCCAGTCTATGGTATTTTGTTATGGCAGCCCAAGCTAAGACAAATATCAATATTATTATTTATAGAAAAATAATATTCTGTATATCATTTGAATAACAATGATCTGAAAGGAAAAGAACCGTAGGCCTTTTGGCACATGCAAACAAGTTGATGGGGTATGGAAGACAGAGTAAAATTCATGAAAATGAAGGGATCGGGGGGTGGGTGGTCTTAACAGGCAGCTTTAATATACTTGTCATTGGCCATGGACTTAGACAGCAAAGTCATTCTTTGTTTTTAAAAGGAATGGATAAATGCTGAGTTATGTACTCAACTTATAAGACAATAGGAAGAGCAAATCCAAATGTTAAACAATCCTTAATACTTAAATACTTTGAAAGGTTTGTAACTAAACATAATTGATTAACAAACCTGACTATAAATCAAAGTTATTGCATGTGCAAGGGAATTGGGAGTAAAAATTAGACCCATAGAAAATGTGATGTAAGTGTGGGAATGGATGCTTCTTTTTCTGATCAGCAGATTTTGTGCCTTGTGTGCTGAGATCGGGAATACCAGCACCAGCTGCCTTCTTGCATATTGAAATCAGCCATGCAAAAATTGCTTTGAAAAAGCACTCAGAGTCCTTGGGCAAAGGGCACACATGAATGAGTGTCTACCTGCCCGTCATACTACTAGCCGCAAAGCACTGCACAGCTGCTATGAAGCCTTCAAAATTTGCATTGCTTTGTTTGTTTCACAGTTTGTTCTCCCTATTTCAGAGGATTGGTTACCTTCCTGTCTCAAGGGGCTCCCTTTCTCCCTTTCCCATATTAGTGAGATTTTTATAACAATATCTCCTGCAGCATTAGAGGTCTAGATATAAAATACCAAAATCAATGTAGCTGAGGATACAGCATTTACATCCTGCAGTATAAACATAATTTATAGATCTTCTACACTTGTGTATTATTGAGAGTTAAGGTAGCGTCAGATATCAAGCAGGAAAGATGCACATTAGCCAAGTTGGTTAGTGTCCCAAAGGAGTCCCCAAATATGAGGAGTTGGTGCAGCAGCAGCATGAGCCCAGTGCTGAGCACATGGGAGGGAGTGATGGCTCAGTGCACCTGTGTGCTTCTGATGGCGGAGTGGGGGTGATACTGGAGAAACTTAGACTTAAGAGCATTTTCCTAGAATGATATTAGAGAGAGAGAAGTAAGAAGAGCAGACCTTGCAGAGGGAATAATAATGAGAAAGGGCATAATTGAATAGATCTCTTACCCAAACACTGCGTGGAAAACTATTTGTCCTTTTGAACTAAACCGGAATGATTAAATTAAACTCCAAGAGAAAACAAGTAAATGATCAATGGTACATGGCTAAATTCAAGCTAGAGGGTCATTATCGAAGTGAGCTGTAGGGGCGTGAAAAGATTATGGACATCGAGCAGAATCTGAAATGAAGTTTACGTGTCAAAAAGCACACACTGTTTATTTAGAGACACAGACGACTGGGGAGTTATGGGGAGGGGGTGGGCCTAGAGAAAGTGAATAAGAAGGCAGATACAGTTAGTTTCTCACAGAAGCAAATAGTTGAAATATCATTCTGTACTCTATCAATGTTTTTCCCTTTTACACATCTCTATGAGATGACATGACATACGCTTAGAGGATTCCTGCTTTGCTATTTACTTTTCTCTTCTGAAACCAGGGGAGAGCTAAAGCAAAGGTACCGTTACCTGGGGAGTTCACCTTTTAAGTTTTCTCTATAAACTGTCCTCTTTTCCCATCTGTTCTGAGTTGGGCCTTTATTTTATCCTGAGTTTCCAATGGCCAGCTCCTAGTTTTCATTTCTCTGATAATGACAAACAATGACAACTGTATAATTAGCTTCTGGATAAATACTGGGCCCCAAATAGAATAAATGGCAAACAATTTTGCTGCTCTCTTCTCCTGACCTCTGAAGGATTAGGTCTTGAGGGGAAATACTTCTGGTAAGCTGAATGTGGAGTATTATCTACATGTTTTAATACAGAAGACCACTTTTCCACTTTACAACCCAGGAAGAAAAACACCTGCTATTTGATTCAAATTGATCACAAGAATTCAAATTCTCCAACAAATTTAAACTGATATCCTAAGATTATACATTCATAAGCCTTTAAGTAATAGAAGAGACTTCCTATTTCTGATCCATAATTTCTACCTGACTGATTGCAAATTTTCCTACAGCTTATACTAACATCTAAATGGTGATGACTCTGTAATTTTTCTATCTGTCGTTTATTTGCTGAATTTCACTTGCCTATGGCATATTTCCACTTGTATATTTCACAAGCATCTCAAACATTAAAAAAAATCCACAAATGGCATACATCTTAGACTTTGTAAATTCCCCAGCCCCCACCTTCCAAGTGCACCACCTGGCAGGACTACATTTGAGTGATGTTATCCAGTTATAACTGTGAGATCAAAGCTATAAACTCAAAATTATTTTTCACTTTTTTCTCTCTCACCTTCTCCACTTCACATCCATTTATTCACCAGCCTTCATCAATTGTATTGCAAAAATACCTCTAAGATCCTGGCTTTCCCCTCTAGACTCTTTCTGAGCATAAGTGCAGAGTCTTCACAGCTTTAACTCCCTACAACCATCTACCAGTCCTCTGTGCCATCCTATTAGCTCCTGAAAAATGAAGTCAATGCTACCAAACTTCTGCCTAAAACCCACTGTCTCTAATTGTCACAGAATAAGTCTAAACTTCATAAAGTCACCCACTCCAGACTCACCCACGGTGCCCACCATATTGACTGTTTGGGGAGTGGGAGTGGAAGTAGTTGCTCATTCCTGCCTCCATGGTTTTGCAAACACTGCTCCCTAAAACTCCAATAGCCCAATCCCCATCTCTTTTCCTGCTACCTCTCATAACCCCACCTGTGAATATCTCTATATTAAAATCTCAAAATACCACATTATATTTGAAATAATTTGTTTCTCTGTATGACTCTCACAAAAGTGTTTATAGCCCAAAACGTTTGGTAATACTATCCTTTTCTCTTGCAGGATCCCTGAAAATAGTAGACATTTACTAATTGTTTGTAGACTTGCACTCAAATAGAATTCACAAAATTCCATTCTTCTTTCACAACCCAGAAAACTCTTTTTAAAGCATCTAAGATTTCCTCAAGCATAGGTTAGTTTATTCAGCATTTTGCTTAAGTATAATTTTCCTCATGTGTCTATAACATAATTTGAGCTTTGTATTTTAATTTATGTATTCATTTATATATCTACTTTCCCAATTAGATGGTGAGCAGAGGAATTTTGTATATATGGACTTGTAACATAACATTTCTTTCAATAAACACCACATGCTAGGCATTGAATAAATTTTTCTGTGCCACTGGAGTTAAACTCTGAAATTTGTTAATGAAGAGGGCTTGCTGTAAGTTAAGCTGGAGTATTTGAAATTTTAGAATCCATCTCTAAACCCTTTATGCTGATACTGCTATCTTGACTTTTTTTCTCCATTATCTTATGGATGGTGTTACCTCATCTACCTGTCTTGCAAATTCCAGGTGTTGATGAAGCATATACATTTTAATTGAACTGTTAACCCATGGGAGAATTTCACTTACTCTCTTAATGGCATTTATGTTTTCAGATTATTTAGTGTCTTTGATTATTTAGAAGAACCCCTTATGATTTATCAAGTAAAATGACATGATTAGTGTTGTACATTATACTTCCTTTAATATGATTTTACAAGTGGAAAGAAGCATCTGGATTTAATCAGAAAATTACACTGAGCATCAGTGGTACATGTAAAGCAGCTCAGACTAGTGCTGGATATATTGTTTCTCCTGTGATTACACACATCTATTGACTATTCCAATTTTACAAAGACTGTTGCCTTTTTAGCCAGTTTGCAGAAACAGGATAACAGAGGTAGGAACAAGCACAGTTAAATATGGTTCAAGAGATCAGGGAACCCTTGTGTTTTTTATTTGTTTTAATTTTAATTATTATTGACATAGTCTTCAGTTTTACTAATAGTGAACTTTTGTGTAACTTTCTTGGGAAAGGGAAATCCATAATGATTGTCTTATTTCACCATAATGTTGCCTGCCCCCCCACCTCCTCCCACTTCCATTTTCCCTATCCACTGCCATTTCTTTCTTGGCTTTATATGTGTTTACCTTGTTTCCTAGTTAAAGACATATATGAGTATTACTGGAAATGCCCCAAAAGAACAACATTTCCAAATCCATGTAGATTAAAAAGCTCCAAATAAATAAATAAATTTGTTACACAGATAAGAAGAAAGTTTTTAGAGTCAAATTTAACTTTAAATAGCTGTGAGATCATGAGTAAATTACTTACACCTCCTTAGAATTGGTGTCTTTCTCAGAAAAAAATAGCAAAATTATATACACCTCATATGACTGTTGTGATTAAATGAGATATTCACAAGGTGCATTTAACGTCATGCCTGGAAAATATTAAGTGCTTTAAAACTATTAGCTATTAATACAACTACTGAGACCAAGTTACTTTGTTTCCATTCTGACAATCTTTCTACAGAAGAAATAGTCATTTAAATACATCTTTAAATAAAGAAGATAAATATTTTAACTTAAAAAAACTGTTTGATTAAAAATGGAAATCAAGGAAAATGTACAGGCATACCTTGTTTTATTGCATTTTGCTTTATTGCGCTTTGCAGATATTGAGTTTGTTACAAATTGAAGGTTGTGGCAACCCTGTGTTGAGCAAGTCTATCGGTGCCTTTTTTCCAACAGCATTTGTTCACTTCATGTCTCTGTGTCAAATTTTGGTAATTCTCACAATATTTCAAACTTTTTCATTATTATTGTATTTCTTAGGGTGGTCTGTGATCTGTGATCTTTGACGTTGTTATTGTTAACTGTTTTGGGGAACCAAAAACCATGCCATATATGACAATGAACTTAACCGATAAACATTGTTTGTGTTCTGACTACTCCACCGATTGGCCGTTCTTCCCTCTTCTTGGTGCTCAGTATTCCCTAAGAAACAAGGATATTGAAATTTGACCCATTAATAACCTTACAATGGTGCCTAAGTGTTCAAGTGAAAGGAAGAGTCAGATGTCTCTCACTTTAAATCAAAAGGTAGAAATGATTAAGCTTAGTGAGAAAGCTGAGATAAGCCAAAAGCGAAGTTGCTTATGCCAAACAATTAGCCAAGTTGTGAATGGAAAGGAAAAATTCTTAAAGGAAATTAAAAGTGCTACTCCAGTGAACACATGAATGATAAGAAAGCAAAACAGCCTTATTGCTGATATGGAGACAGTTTTAGTGGTCTGGATAGAAGATCAAACCAGCCACAATATTCCCTTAACCAAAGCCTAATTCACAGCAAGGCCCCAAGTCTCTTCAATTCTATGAAGGCTGAGAGAGGTGGGGAGGCTGCATAAGAAAAGTTTGAGGCTAGCAGAGGTTGGTTCCAAAGGCTTAAGGAACGAACATAACATGAAAGTGCAAGGTGAAGCAGCAAGTGCTGATGTAGAAGCTGCAGCAAGTTATCCAGAAGATCTAGCTAAGATAATTAATTGAAGATGGCTACACTAAACAACAGATTTTCAATGTAGACAAAATAGCCTTCTACTGGAAGAAGATTCCATCTAGGACTTTCCTAGCTAGAGAGGAGAAGTCAATGCCTGGCTTCAAAGCTTCAAAGGACAGCCTGACTCTCTTGGTAGGGGCTGATGTAGCTGGTGACTTTAAATTGAATCCAATGCTCATTTACCATTCCAAAAATTCTAGGGCCTTTAAGAATTATGCTAAATCTACTCTGCCTCTGCACCACGAATGGAACAACAAAACCTGGATGACAACATATCTGTTTATAACGTGGTTACCGAATATTAAGCCCACTGTTGAGACCTACTGCTCAGAAAAAAAAAAAAAAAAAAAGATTCCTTTCAAAATATTACTGCTCATTGACAATGAATCTGGTCACCCAAGAGCTCTAATGGAGATGTATAATGAGATTAATGGGTTTTTTTTTTTTTTTTCATAGCTGCTAACAAAACATCCACTCTGCTGCTCATGGATCAAGGAGTAACTTCAACTTTCAAGTCTTATTATTTAAGAAATACATGTCATAAGGCTAAGCTGCCATAGATATTGATTTCTCTGATGGATCTGGGCAAAGTCAAATGAAAATCTTCTGGAAAGGATTCATCATTCTAGATGTCATTAAGAACATTTGTGATTCATGGGAAAGGTCAAAATATCAACATTAACAGGAGTTTGGAAGTAGTTGATTCCAAGCCTCATGAATGACTTTGAGGGGTTGAAGACTTCAGTGGAGGAAGTAACTGAAGTTGTAGTGGAAATAGCAAGAGAACTAGCATCAGAAGTGGAGCCTGTAGATGATTGAATTGCTGCAATCTTATGATAAAACCTTAACAGATGGAGAGTTACTTCTTATGCTTGAGTAAAGTAGTTTCCTGAGATGGAATCTACTCCTGGTGAAGATTCTGTGAAGATTGTTGAAATGACAGCAAAGGATTTAAAATGGTACACAAATTTAGTTGATAAAGCAGTGGCAGGATTTGAGAAGATTGCCTCCAATTTTGAAAGTCGTTCTACTGTGGGTAAATGCTATCAAACAGCATCGCAAGCTACAGAGAAATCGTTTGTGAAAGGAAGAGTCAATGGATGCAGCAGACATCATTGTCGTCTTGTTTTGAGAAATTGCCACAGCCACTCTTACCTTCAGCAACCACCACCCTGATCAGTCAGCAGCCATCAACGTCAAGGCAAGACCCTCCAGCAGCAAAAAGATTATGACTTGCTGAAGGCTCAGATAACGGTTAGCATTTTTTGGCAATAAAGTATTTTTCAATTAAGGTATGTACATTGTTTTCCAGACACAATGCTATTTCACACTTAATAGACAATATAGTGCAAACGTAAGTTTTATATGCACTCAGAAACCAAAAACATTTATGTGACTCACTTTATTGCAAGATTCACTTTATTGCAGTGGTCTGGAACTGAGCCCATGATGTCTCTGAGGTATACCTGTATTTATATTCCTCCCTATCTAAATTCTATGGGCTTAAAACAGCATTCCGTACAGTTGAATAAACTAATATTAATTAAAAAACCCCAGATAACTAAAATTGGAGACATTAATACTCCAAATGTTTAGATGTCTTTCTGCCCTGAAAATGTGAGTTTTTATTTGAGTGGATAAATTCAACCAGAGGTAACACAATTTAGAATCTATCAAGAGAAGGGGGGAGCAATATTGGGAGCTAGCCTTCACAAGGACATCCCTGTAGTTGACAATTGCTGAAAGCAGGAGCCTTAAGTGGGCCAAAGATCAAGGAGATGAGCTAAGACTTGTCTGTGGAAAGAATACTGCCCACCTTCAACCATGCTCACACAGCATTTGTTTCGGCTCACAAGTTAAGGCATATAATATACCCTTTAAAGAATGGGATGATAAGCTTGGGAAGGACACAGAATCTTAGAATGTGAATTGGCACACCAAATGAGAGCTCTCCATGCTTTTACATTGAACTGATCACCATGGCCACCTCTTTCCTTTCATGCAAGTAACGTAAAGCCTGCCAGTCTATACTATATGCCTCTCTTTCCTGTAGAGATTGAAGATGATAAAACAGGCTGCTATGAAAAATGGGGATCAAGAAAACAGGAAAGAGTTTACTATAATATATATATAGAAAATAGTCAATGGAAGTGGTTGAAGAGAAAGTCCAGGAAACTTCCAGATTGTGTATCAAGAGTTTACTGATGTTAAGGATCTATGAAACTGTCCATCTACAAGGACTTGCAAAGGTATAGAATAAAGAAAACAGTAATGAAGAAATGAAAAGGAAAGAAAACAGAAAATTTCTCAGATCAAAGTCAGACACAAAACTTTTCGAGCCTTAGAGTCACGTGAACAACTTGCTTTTTAAACATTCTTCCCTAGGCCGGACCTTTCAGAATGCCCAGAGCAAATAGAAAATTTTCAAATATTCCAGAGAATACTAATCCTTTTTTACTTATGTTTTCTGTGTATACCGTTTCCAAGTCTATAGGGTTTTCTTCCCCAGTATTTTACTGTAGCTTTTGGTAAACAAAATTATGTAACTAATTATTGAATTTTTCAATGTTTTCTTTTACATGTTATTTAATTTTGTTCTATTTAGGGATTTTTTTCCTTACATAAAACATATTATACTAATATAATCTTCTATATTTTTTCATGTCAACATTCAATGTTTACATTTTTTCTCACTTTTAGGCTATTTATATAATGTGGATTTTTTTTTCCCGTATGAATAACACATATTACTGATACTGGTAATTTTTCTGACTAAATGAAATGAAGTTTCATGGTCTGTGCACACTGTTGAAATTTTGAAGTTTTTTTTGGAATTACATTGAGTTTATAAAAATGATTTGGGTGTTTGTGTCTTTCCATTCATAAACTTGAAATGTCTCTCTATTTAGGACTTCTCAAATACTTTTCTCTAAATTTTATAATTTTCTTTATGAAGGCCTTATGCATTTTTCAATTTATTTCTAGAAACATTATAGTTTTATCTCCAAAATGAGTTCTTAAAGAGTGATATTCTGTTTATGTACTGTTTATAGCTAATACATAAGAATGCAATTGGGTTCTCAAAATTGATGTCATAACCCAACTTGCTAAAGTCTTTAAGCCTAATAATTTATACATTCTTATAGTATTTTCCTTAATTATAGTTATATCTGCTGTGAAAAGTGACTCTTTGAGATCATCCTCTCTAACTCTTACATATTTGAAAATATTTTTTTCTTGTCTTATTTCACTAGTTATATTACCAGTATAAGAAATATTCTTATTTTCCTATATTTAAATGATCTCTTTCTAATATTTCATCATTGATACATATATTTATTTTATATATTTACTCCAGTAAAGGATGTTCCTTTCTATACCTAGATTGCTGAGAATATTTTTTAAATTGTGAATGTCTATTGATAATAAATTTAGTGGAATTGCTTTTTGCAACTCATGATATTTTTCTTAGTCAATTATTGAAACATATTGCATCAATTGATGTTCTAATATATAAATAAATCTTAGTGCCCTGAGGAAGACATATCTTCCTATTGAATTCCAATTTTGCATATATGTGATTTATTTGTCTGACTTTATTTACAATTTGTGCTTTTGTGTTCATAACTGAGATTGCACTAAGGTGCTTCTGTTTCATATACCCTCTCTGATTTGGGTTTATGAAGAAAGAATACCCTAACCTAATAACAGAACTGGACACATTGCCTCTGGAATTAATTTCTGTAACATTAGTGGAAGATCGTTTATTTCCATTCCTCAAAGTTTATGTCATTTACCTCCAAACTGTCTGGCACAGAGGGTTTTGTGTGTGCAGATTTTTAAAACGGATTCAACTGTTTTAGTGATCACAATTTATCTCACATTTTAACAATATTTTAATTTATATTTGTAAGAAAAGTCTTTCAGAAGTTTTCCAAATACATTGGGCATAATTCTTTTCAAAGCATTTTACTTAAAATTTAGAAAATATCTTATCTCTAGTTATTTCCTTATTTCCATAATGCTATCAATTTAATCCTTCTTTCTTATTTGTCAGATATTTGGCTATTTTACGCATTTCTTCAAAGTAAACAGCATTTTGTATTGTTATATTTTTCAATATATCTGTTTTCAAATTAGTTAATTTCAAGCCACATTTCTTATTATTTCCTTTTTTCTACTTTGATTTTTTTTAATTTCTTTATTGTGAAATAATTATAATTTAGAGGATGGTACAAAAAGTTGTACAGCCTCATTAAAGTTTCCCCAATGGTAAAATTTTTTATAACTGTAATATAATATCAAAGCCATGAAATTGACGTTGGTATATATATATATATATATATATATATATATATATATATAGTGTGTGGGTGTGTGTGTGAGGAAGACCAGCCCTGAGCTAACATCCATTGCTAATCCCCCTCTTTTTTTGCTCAGGAAGACTGGCCCTGGGCTAACATCCGTGCCCATCTTCCTCTACTTTATATGGGATGCCACCACAGCATGGCTAACAAGCAGTGCATCAACAGGAGCCTGGGATCCGAACCCACAAACCCCAGGCTGCCAAGCGCGAGCTAAACCACTGTGCCACCGGGCCAGCCCCAACATTGGTATATTTTTGATAACTAGGATATAGATCTCATTCAGTTTTCACCAGGTTTTTTATGTACCTGTGTGAGTGTAGTTTGATGCAATTTTATCCTACGTATAGAGATTTGTAAAATCATCACCACAATCTACATACAGCATCGTTCCTTCACCACCAAGAAATTTCCTTTCCTACACTTTACTCCACCCACCCCACCCATTGGAAATCACTAATCTGTTCTTGTTCTCTATAGTTTTTTCCTTTAAAGACTGTTATGTAAATGGAACCATGCAGCATATGACCATCAGAAATTGGCTTTTTTTCACTAAAGACAGTGCCTTTGAGATTCATCCAAGTTGTTACATATATCAGTAGTTGTTTTTTTTTAAATTGCTTACTAATATACCATGGTATATGTGTATTACAGTTTATTTGGCCATTCACCCATTGAAGGACAGAGTTGTTTCTAGTTTTTGGCTACCATAAATAAAGCTTCTATGAACATTCATATACAAGTTTTTTTGTGAACATAGGTTTTCATTTCTCTGGGATAAGTATCCACGAGTGCAATTACTGGGTCATATTGTAAGTACAGGTTAGTTTTACAAATAACTTCTGAATAATTTCTAGATTGGTTGTGCCATTTTACACTCTTACTAGAAATGTGTGAGAGAACGAGGTTCACATTCATAGTCATTCTCATAGACATCCTGATAGGTGTGTAATGATGTCTCATCGTTGTTTTAACCTGCAATTCTCTAGTGGTTAATGATATTCAACATATTTTCATGTGCTTAAATGCCATCCATATCTCATCTGTAGTGAAAAGTCTGTTTATGTCTTTTGGCCATTTTTTTTTCTTTTGAGTTTTTAATATGTTCTAGATATACGTTCTTTGTCAGATATGTGATTTGCAAATATTTTAACTATCTTTAGTTTTTCACATAGCAAAACTTTTTTTTTATTTTGATAAAGTCTAGTTTACCCATTTTTTTCTTTTATGTATTATACTTTTTATCCCATGTGATGGGGAGAAAGAGCATTCTCTACCCACTCTGGGTCCTTTCTGGCTGGGCTACAAATTAAATTGACATGAGGCTGAATAGCAGGAGAAAATCAAACAAAGCTTTATAAAATATGTATACATGGGAGAGACCACGGGGGGGGGGGTGTCTCTTGACAAAATGGTGGAGATTCTCCCCTTATATAGACAAACAATTTTAGGGGGGGAGTTGGGAGTGTCAGCCACTAGGGATTACAAGAAAAGCAAAGTAAAGTTATTATGCAGATTTAAGGCCTCACCTTCCACATTGCCAAATTTCTAGAGATGAGGCCATCTACCCCTCTTCCCAGTACAGAGAAGGAGATACGTTTACAAATGGAGATTTCCCTTATAAATGTAAATGTATGGTAAACAGAACTTTGATAAGAATGGGTGTAGCAAAGACCAGTCTATCCATAGGATACCCAGAGTCATCCAAGGTGATGGCCCATCCCAGGGACAGGCCTTCCATCCCAAATCCCTTTAGAGAGTTGGGGAGGTGAAGGTCAAAGACTCCTTCAGAGAAAGGTAGAGAGAGATAATCTTGAGGTGGCCAATTCTGATCCCCACACATGTCTGAGAATTCTTCATCTAGCTCCAGGTCCCAAGCATTTTCTTTTATGTTTGCTTCTAAAAGTTGTATAGTTTTACATTTAAATCTATTATCCATTTTTAGTTATTCTTTATAAGGTGTGATGTTTAACTTGAAGGGTTTTTTTAAAGTTTTTTGCCTCTGGATGTCCAATTGCCCCAACACTAATGGTTGAGAAGATTACCCTTCTTTCAGTGAATTGCTTGTGCAATAATGAGGGAGATTTTCCGATTAAATATAAATAGAGAAATGTACACTGTGTTAGGATGTTAAGACTGCATAATTTGTGTTTTCCTCTTTTACTTTCCAAATTCTCTTTACTATTCTGGAATTACTTTTGCAGTGGAAAAAAAGTATATTAAAAATAAAAGGTAGTATTTAGGAGATGCTGTGAAGACTGTTCATTAACTAAATCCTAACCCTTTAAATATGCTTCAATCACTGTTATGAATTTTCAAATTTAGACAAACAAATGCTTTACTGTTCAAGCTGGTTTGATCCAAAAGATTTTTAGAGACAGGATTTGTAAAAGATTAACAGTTTAATGTGATTCTCCTCACTATTCACAAATTTGTACTATTTTAACTAAGGCATTATATTAGTGTTTTTTTTTTTTTAAAGTCTCCATAATAAATAGTCTAAACGTATCCTCAGATGGTTTCATTTATGAAAAGGAAGGAATTTATGAAGTTTTGAGATTAGTGCCTGAAAACCTAAACAGAATCCGTTAAATTAGACAAAAGGCATACAAAGAGTAAGAACTGAATGTATCATTAGGATGCTGGCAGCAATGAGGAACTAAAAAAAATAGGTGAAGCTACATATTCTGTTATTTTTCTTTTCTTTTAATGAAACATACTTAGGTTTGCATTATCCTCTTAGATTCCAATTAATCCAAGACAAAAGCCACTCCATGAATACCCATGTGAATTATTTTCTTATGTGTTTTATTCACTTCCACAATAACAACTGATTACAGAAAACTTCAAATGTATAAGAGGAGGCTATTATCTTACAAATACCTTTCAAGTAGGCAACTCCTTCTCAAGCTAGCTTTGAAACACTGCTGGCTTTTGTTTCCATTATCCCTAAATGACCCTGCTTACCATAAAACCATTCATGGAACTAGATTTTCTGGTTATATTTGCAAGCTCTGGGATTCTGTGATCCAGTAATATGATTATTTGAATAAATTATTGCTTATCAACGTTTATTATATTTTATATACCACATACTACGTAATGTCTAAGAAAAGTCCCTTTAAATTTTGCTTATTTAATAACTAAAATGGTAACAACTCATCTTCTAAACTCTAGTGAGGTTGAAAGTTTTACATATGTTTATTTAACACTCAGTAAAGTGTAGGTTGCTCCAAATTTTCACGAATTGTATGAATTTAACATTGTATGAATAAGAAACTGAGGCAAAGAATGTCTGTAGATTGCCCAAAGTTAAACAAACAGTAATTATACCAGAATGTGATGCTGAATGGAAGACTAACCGGATTCAGAGCTGTAAATTGTGGCAGCTCTTTGGTTTAATTGTTTCAATCTTTTGTATCATCCTCATGCTATTAGACTAAGGCCAAGGAGATTGTTTTAAGGGATAGCATTCCAGGTATGTCCACTTTTGATATTTTGATAGTATATCATGCTCTGAATTCCTAGAATCTGCCCAGCCCCCTCTTCCTCCCACCGCTCCTCTTCTCCAACTGGATGGAGACCTCTTGTCCCCTGACATCTCCATTTTTTCCTATCCATTATCTTTGTGCTGTGTTTATTATTTTCCAAACCCCATAATTCTTTCCATGACCTCAACTCTTAAAGTCCTGAAATCCAGTAAGCTATTGTCCTCCACCTTAGCCTCCTGTGACAGTCCACCTCGGTCAATCCAAAACTCTGTAAGATCTGCCTTTGCAAACAATTTACCCAGCAGAGCTATGAGGTAATTCTAGAAACATGTGAAAGGGATCCAATAAACATTCATGATCAACAATATTAGCTTGGTCTTCCCCACTGGTCAGCAAGCATTCTGTATGTTGATTCTCCCTTATTTCGAAATCTCTTTTCCAAATGTTTTCTCCTGTCTTCAAGCCCCACATCTGTACTCTCCATATACTTTCACCAGAGTACAAGACCCTTTTGTGGTAGAGAAGGTCATTAAACATAAACCTCTTCAAATCTCCCTCCTCACCTCACCTTCCAACAATATCTACATTCTCATCCAAATTTATGCCCTTAGCACCAGAAAAGAGGCTCTACTATTGTGTACAAGCCAGTGATATCATGATCTGCTAATGAATTGTGGCCAACAGTTCCTCTTTGTCTTGAATATCACAACTTCATTTTCATTAATAGCATTCCCCCTCAATTTTTTTCTGTCTTAAAAAGAATAAAATTCATTCTAGTATTTTTCCTGTAACCTCAAGTGTAATTCCCTAATTTGTACCTAAATTTCTTGAAAAAGTAGTAGACTATCCTGTATGATATTTTCTTTTTTTTCAATCACTTCAATTACCTCAGGATCCCTTACATTTTGGAGGGCACTGTCCAATTTGCCTTACCTTCTCTTTGATATAGAATGGTATTAATAAACATGTCTCTTTTAGAATGAATCCGCCTCTTGGTCTCCAAAGCACTTCTCTAATAATGGAGTCTATTTTATCTTTCCTTAATATGCAACCACTTCTATTCTTTTTCTCATACAGCTTCCACTTCCTTTTATTCACCATTTAAATGTTCAATTCTCTTTAGGTTTGCCCTTCTTGTCCCTTTTCAGCTTTAATTCTGAGCATTTCTTCAGATTGTTCTAACTCACACATATTGCTTCACATGCCACTGAACATCTGAAAAAGTGCAGAATCAACATTTTCCCCAGTAAATGTTCTCTTGAGCTTTGACATATATAACTGGTTACCTGTTACACATTTTGATACATGTGAGTCACTCCCAGGCATATCATACTCTGGGTGGATCTAGTGGAAACTGGACCCACCTCCTTCTCACCATCCCTGCCCTGGAAAACAAACAAACAATCAGACAGGCAAACAGCTCCTTCTCCCCCTACAATTCTACATTCAGGGAGTGGCCTTAACTTCCAGCTAGTCAATGAAGCAGACATCAAGGCTTGTAATTGATTTGTCCTTTCTCTACATTTCCCCATATCCAATCAGCAAATCGAATTTGCTCAATAATTTAATGTCTTGTATTTTTTCTTTACTGTTAGTCTAAATGGTTCAGATTCAGATATTTGAATTTTCAAAACCTGGACTATATCCCTAATACTTCCTCACAATATATTTTTATTTCCATTCAAACCATTCTCTACCATGTGTAAGAATATCGCTTTTACTAAAGACTAAATGTGATCACAGCTTTAAGTTTAGAAATGATTTTCCTTTACCTTAAGAATAAAATTCAAATCTTTTATTGTGATGTTAAATGTTCCTTATAAATTTATCTTTATCTGCAGTTTAGATTAATATCTTAATCTTCACCATAATATATCCTATTTTCTTCCCATGTGAAATATCTGTCCTTCTTTAAACATGCTGTACACTGTCAAAACATTTCTGCCCTTTAGTATATAACAGGCTATTCTTTGTGCTAGGAATCACTGCCAATAACTTTGCTCAATTGTTTATAATTTTGCCCACCTCTTATCTTCATCATGATGTACCATCTCCTCAGAGAAGTCTTCCAGGACTATTCTAAGCCAGAAATTTCCCGTCGGCCCCCATAGCCTCTACTATGGCATTTAAGATCCTTTATTGTGATACTTTGCTTTTTTGCCTATCATTCCCAGAAGACTGTGAAGTGATTAGAGGCAGGGCGTATGTCCTATTCCTCTTTGAATTCCTCACGCACAGCGCGGGGCCTCAATTATTGTAAGCACTCAAGTATTCATTGAATAAATGAATAAATATACCTTTTGACCTAAAATAGATTACTCTTTTCTTGTGACAGGAATTCTCATATCCGC
Source organism: Tapirus indicus (assembly GCA_031878705.1). Classification (NCBI taxonomy): domain Eukaryota; kingdom Metazoa; phylum Chordata; class Mammalia; order Perissodactyla; family Tapiridae; genus Tapirus; species Tapirus indicus. The sequence continues at coordinate 65,618,407 of CM062923.1, forward strand.
CAGACAATAAAGTATGTACAAGATCAGTTTCTGATTTTAGGCTCCTCCATTCAGAATTCCAAACAGCTCATCTTTCTGACACATGAATTCTTCAAAAATATTTGCAATGTTGTATGAGTTTCTTTTATATTCATTTTTACCTTCATGCTATTTTTCCTTAGATTTAAGTTCCCCCAAACCCTCCTCTTTCTTACTTTAAAACTGATAGATATTCGTGTATTTTGATCAGTATGGCTCTTAGCCTATAGGCTTGTTTTTAAATTCTGGTGGCCTTTATGTACTAACTATAACAGGTAAATGAAAGAAAGGCAGAGTTTCAAAAAAGGTTTCTGCATTCAAGTCAATTCACCTGCACATTTGGAACAGCATAACAAATTCACTCAAACTACTAACGTTATTCAAAATGGAGCATCTTTATATCATATAACTGCATAGTCACTTCCACTCTCCTCTCCCACCTGGGGAACTGGGAAAAATAACCTGCTAACTAATGATCTCATAGCGTCCTCCAGTTTGAACAGTCACTTAAATTTGCAATCAATTCAGATTCATAGTCCATTTTTGAGCTGGCTTAGTCTCCTTTTGATGACTCAGTCTATTCCAGGTGAATGCTCAGATTGCCTATACTGCCTGCTCATCTCTTGGATGACTTTCTTAATGCTCAGGATAGGAAAGTCGGCTTCAGAATCCTGGCTGCAGAGTGATTTTTCTGGTCTGTGCTGGCTTACACGGATCTGGTCACTGGATTTATGACCACTAATTTGCAACCTGTTCAATCTAGTTTTGGAGGCATTGAACAATACCCACTGCCATAGTCCGTGGACTCAGAAATTTGCACCAAAATAAAAATATTCACACTCTCCACCTGTTTGTTCTACCCCAGGCTGCTTCCTGTTGTCCAGCCCTCTCAGCTCTTCCATGTTCCTTCACTGTGGTTTATTGAAATATTTGGAATGAGTGCATTCCCTGTGTAGAACTCACGGAACCAGTAATGCTCTGTAAGTCCATTCATTAGGCCACGTTTTGCAGCAGATGATACACTATCTCTCCCAGGACATACTGGATGTGGCTTAGAGGTTTAGAATCTCCCAAATTATGCCTCCCAACCCAAGTGTGCCATTACTCATCCTTGGCTACCTGACTTATTAGGATTTTCTAACTTTTTCTCTCTCCTTGGAGTTCCATGGCAAGAGAGAGAAATGGAGGGAAAAAGCACACAGATGGGCACGTCTGTCTCTTGCCTTTACTGCAGTCCTCTGATATGGAAATCCTTTGCTTTCTCCACTTTCTCCCCTTCTGGAGAAGGCCTCTGTTCCATGAAACACTGAAGTGAATCCCTACCATTCTGGCCCCTGGTATGTCACTGGCATGCTAAAGAATTTAGAAATTTCTCTTTTCTCTTAATAAAGAATGACTCAAACTAATTGTATTGTTATGATTATACAGGAAGTGCTTGAGACTTATAGGTAAATAATTACATTATAGTTCTAGGTGGTATCAAATATTTGTTGATATAGTCAGTACGGAGTTATAAGGCAAAATGTGTACAGGATCCTAGAATAAATGAGTAAACATTTAAAAATATGGCTTCCCTAAAACACATTTTAATGGCTTTTATATCCTTGTAGTAGATATAGTGGTGCCCTTCAAGACAAGGGTACTTATTCTTCCCAGCTTCTGAGAATGTTGCCTGTTAATGGTACAGGACTGAGTCCCTCTCCATCAACTGACCTTGGCTAAAGGGAGCTGTCTCACGCAAGGTTACAAGCCCTCCATAAGGGAAACCTACAATGATTCTAATACCAATTTTCAAAGCATGGGGAGTTTTTCTCACACAATTTTTCCAAGAAATTGTTTTGCAAGAAATTCTCAGATGCTGGCTGAATGTCTTACAATTCAACTTAATTCTGACACTATCCACCTGGAGATGGCATGTGATCCCGCAGGTTAAAGGCTCAGTTGTACAAGGCTGCTCCACACCTGCTGCCCACTTCAGATGCCAATCACACGTCCAGGTTGTCACCCGTGCTTCTGACTGGCTATAGATCAGAGGTTCCAATGACTCCCTCCTTGGGTTCAATTAATTTGCTAGAGTGCTCACAAAATTCAGAAAAACATTTTACTTACTAGATTATTAGTTTATTATAGAAGAATATAATTCAGGAATAGCCCAATGGAAAAGATGCACAGGGCAAAGTATGTGGGAGCGGCACGGAGCTTCCATGACTTCTCTAAGCACACGGCGCTCCCAGCATCTCCACATGTTCACCAGCCCTGAAGCTCTCTGAACTCTGTCCTTTTGGGGTTTTGTGGAAGCTTTATTACACAGGCATGCTTGGTTAAATCATTGGCTACTGGTGACTGACTCAACCTCCAGTCCCTTTCCCTCCTCGGAGGTCAAGCAGTGGGACTGAAAGTTCCAACTCTCCAATTACATGGTTGGGGCCCCTGGTAACCAGCTCTCATCTTTAGATGCTTTCCAAAAGCCAGCTCATTAAAATAAACTCAGGTGTAGTTGATAGGGGACTTAGAAATATTAAGACACCTTTATCACTCTCATCACTTAGGACATTCCAAGGGTTTTAGGAGCTTTGTGCCAGAAGTTGGGAGAAAGATCAAGTATATATTTAATCACAACATCACAGGGCCTATATTTAATAACTCATTGATGTAGGATATGAAAGTCCAGTCTTTCACCTTAGTTCAGAACAATTCTGAATGGCATTCTGGCTGCATATGCCCATGGAATTTGCTGAAGATTCTGAGGCAATGTACCTTAGTTCAACTTCTCCATCTGTAGAATCTTACTTCTCTTATTTCTTACAGGTATTGTTCCTGAGAGCTCTTCTCACTAAACTACCTGCAAAGAAATCTCCATTTTAGAGTCTGTTTCCCAGAGGACCTCACCTACGACAGGTGGAACAGGGATTTTGGAGCCATGTTGATTTCCTATTTTGTGGCAACTGCATCATAGTACAACATCTCCTCAACCAATCTTGCTTTCTGCAGTCTCTCACGTACAGTTTTCCTCAAAGCTATCCCAAATAATTACCTCATGCATACAAATCTCAGAGTCTGTTTCCTATGGAAAGTCACCTAAGACAATCTAGATGCTATCTTTGCTCTGAGTCATAGTAAAAGGAACAAAACATTGTAAAGATAAAAAAATTAAGATAATAATCTCTCAAATTTTCACAGTAGTTTTGTACTTTGCAGAGGAAATTGACATATAATTTCTGGTTTGATCAAATTGAATAAAATAGTAGAGAAGAGAAGGACAGTAAAGGAAACGAGGTGGCAGTATCTGGCAAGGACTGTTCTTTAAATGTGCAACATTGACTTGGATTTCTGCATATTAACCTGTACTTCCTCCGTTGATCTGAGAAATATTTAGATCTTACCAATAAGAAATGAACAGTAAACCGGACCAATTACAATTCAACCTCCTTATTTCTTGCAAAAACATATACATCTAGCCATGTTGGAAACATTGAAAATCACAAAGAGAAAGAAGAATGTCTTTGAAAGTATATGTTGGAAGATTCAGGATAAACCATTTTACATCCTCTAGAATGTAAGAAATATAGCTTCTGTAAATTAGTAGCAAAAAGTCAAAAGGAGATAAACCCTGAGAAAGAAACACGCAATGGGAAAAGATAAAATAAATATGCATGAAATAAAATGTGTAATAAATTAACCCAAATTTACAGAATTTGCATAAGTGGTGGTAAAAGGCTGATATAATAATGTAAAAAACAAAAGTTATCACATGGAAAACAAACTCAAGGAGATTTTCCTGTATTATTTTTTTTAATGGATGAAAAATGAAGATAACAGATATGAAGGGAAAATTGAAGAGTCCGTACAAAGATCGTCTGTGATTCTGAGCGTCCAGAAGAGTGACAAAATACAATAAATGATATAATGAACAAATCTTTTTTATAATAAAAAAGGTCGTTATGTGGATGTTGACATGTTTCATTCCTGGCAAAATAAAATTTTTAAAAAATGCACCTAGGCTTATTTTTGCAATGTTTGATATAAGGAGGAAAAAGACAATCGGATTATCTTTAGATTTCTTGATGCAACATTATTGTTTCTGAGTGACCTTTAACACACTTACCCAAACATGTTGTTTTTATTTGCAAAGATATTCTTATATATGTTACTTTGAAAGAAAATAGACTCTTTACACCTATTCAAAAAGTTTTATTTTAATGTGCATTCCTCTTGGCAATTATAAAATTTAACAATAGAAGGAAAATATAAAAGCCAGTGATGTATAAACTTAATAAATCCTGAGAAATGATGTCTAAATAATTCCTTTGAATCTGGTTATAAAATAAAAACCAAATGTTTAAATGTACTTTCAAAAGAAAGAATGTGTACTGCCAAAATAATAATGCAATAATAATTGACAGTAATTATTGAATGCCTACACTATTCAGGCATAAGTTACTTGCATCTTATGTAACTTTCACCATGATATTACCAAATACATATTTATTTCTGTTTTATAGGTTAGTAAAGAAAGTTGACAAAGATAATGTTTTCTCCTAATGACCACAAATTAAAGAATAGGGAAACATGTTTTAAATCATAGGCTGCCTGACAATAAATCACACAAATATTCTATTTTATTTTACTGCTTTATGGGACATACTCCAAAACTCACACACATAGCTTTCTTTAAAGAACGATATTCTTCATATATGAAAGATTAAAGAAAGCCTCTCCCTCAACATTTATCAGACACATTTTCAAGTTAGTTATTGTTAATAGTCACACTTTCTCTAATTTCTCTAGTGAAGCAGTCTTACGTCATTCTAAATTTTCCATCATTTTATACCTGGGTCCAATTAATACTAATTCTTTCCTTCCTTGAGTTTTCTGTTATCTCCTTTTTTACTTTTTTAATAATGGCCAATGACATTCTTTTCTAAGGCCCATTGGTTTATGCTTAACCAATTAGAACAGAGCCATAGATATGTGCATCTCCTTGCTTATTTTGTCTACTTGCTTGTATGTATCCTATGAACAGATGATGGAATCAAATTTTCCAATCACAATACCCATCTATCACCCTGTCCAATATCCTACAATCTCCCCTACTTGGCCTTCAGGCCGTGATCTATTATTCTCCCAACCCAATTTATCAGTCATACCTCTTGTTAAATCTAAGCCTAAAAGTAATGACACATAATGAAAAGTACTTTGAAGGTAGACAGGTTAGAGTTAGACTCCAGAATTCACCGTTTACCAGCAGTGTGACATTGAGAAAGTCATTTGAGTGATTTCTGCTTTACTAATTGTATATATCAAAATGAATATAGTACCTACATTGTAATTTTTGTGAGTACTAAATTTTATACCTTTCTGAAATGAGTTATTCTATTGAGGAGGCTATTGAGGAAAAATTTGCTATTAAAATAATACTGCATGTGTATGTGTGTTTATTACTAACTCCGGAAGTAGAGGCCTAAAGTATTTCAGAAATGCAAGTTGTATGTCAGAAAGATTTATTAAATTGTTACTTTTGGATTAATAATTGTGTTAATTTAATAATGGTAGAGTATTCAACATACAATGTATAATTTTTGTTGTTTAATCCTGTCATTTTATCTCAGCTGCTTAGATTTATATATATGCTAAATAAATAAACATTAAATATTAAAATGGAATATTCTCTATACTTTTGTTGCTGCTCTCCCTTTAGCTCTTGACTTTGTTACAATTTAGAAGGAAAAAACATTTATACCACTCCATGTAGCACATTTGTAAGAAGCAACAGTTTACTTAATAACTTTTTTGAAATCTATGGGTCAAAGCACAATTTCATTTTAAAATTGTCTTCTAAGAATACTCAAATGTACATAATAAAAGCTGACACTTGATAGTATTATCTACTTCTTAAGAAGAATTCTTATTATTGTTCACTTTTCATATCATGTTGAAAAATAATCAGATTTTAAAATCCTGCACTTTACATGAAAATGGGAACATTTGCCATCGTGTATGAGATACTAAACAGCAGTCTTCTTTAAGGGAACAATAGGCATTGAAACAAATTTTTCAATAGCCTTCCTCCCCGACTCTGCTTTAAGAAATGTAAAAGCAGTGTGAAATTTCTATTGTAGTAATTAATAACATACAGGGAAACTTAGTAAGTAAGTATAAATAGATCTGTGGGTGAAAATACCATGTGTGAACTTACTATCAGAGGTCTGTATGGCATATAGATAGGTAGGTAGCCAGACAGATCCAAAGACAGATAGATAGATGATAAATAGATAATATTACTAGCAATACTGCTGATTTCCCTATTGTGTATCATCAGCATCTTTGCTTTTCAATCAGAATTTTTCCATCATTACTTTGAGAAGAAACAATAGGAGGCCAATTTCTCTGAATTAACAGAGATCTGACATTAACAGAGAACTGACAAGATCATATTTTTAAAATCGTATGTACTATTTAATGCCTACTTTGTGTTTTTTAAAAAGTCTCTTTACTGTATAAATGAGATTTGGAAATGTCCAAAGTCGAGAAAATGGAAAAGAAAAAAGTATTCACAATATTATGGTCAAAACCAAAATAATTTTAAAAGACTATGTCTAATGTTTGGGGGACAGATTGATTAAAGAACTATAAAAATAATAAGAAGGGGGCTGGCCTGGTGGTGTAGTGGTTGAGTTTTCATGCTCCACTTCAGAGGCATGGGGTTCACGGTTTCAGATCCCCAGCGCAGACATATGTGCTGCTCATCAAGGCATACTGTGGTGGCATCCCACATACAAAAAGTAGAGGAAGATTGGCACAGATGTTAGCTCAGGGACAATCTTCCTCAAGCAAAAAGGGGAAGATTGTCAACAGATGTTAGCTCAGGGCCAATCTTCCTCAGCACAAAAAAAAGAAGAAGAAGAAGAAGACGATGACAACGAAGACGATGAAGACAATGATGACGACGACGACGAAGAAAGAAGACGACGACGATGACGACGAAGGAGAAGGAGGAGGAGGAGGAGGAGGAGGAGAAGAGGGAGAAGAAGAAAAGGAAGAAGAAGAAGGAGAAGGAGAAGGAGAAGAAGAAGAAGAAGAAAGGAAGAAGAAGAAGAAGAAGAAAGGAAGAAGAAGAAGAAAAGAAGAAGAAGAAGAAGGAGGTTGCCTCTCCTGAGGGGGAAATGGAATACTTTGGGGGTATTGCTATATCTTAAAACAAAGTTCTATCTTCTCTGAAGGGGCTATTTCTCTAATAAATCAAAAGCAATATTTTAATTATGAGTGGTGTCTATTTCAGCATTCCAATCGGCACAATACGCTGGGCAGCTTTCTTGCCATTTATTGTAAATATAGAGATGAAGAATTATACTGTGCCCTCAAGAACCTCTCAATTTGTAAGAGGTACAGATGTATATCAAAATACATGCCAATAGAACTTTTAGTATTCATCATATATTAGGCAAAAAAGAAAGCTTTAAGAAATTTATAAAAATAGAAATATAAGGTATTTGCTTATGGAAATCCAATATAACTATAAATGAATAACAAAATATGCAACAAATAACCATTATATATGGAATATTATAAACTCCCTCTAAAACAATCATGGGTTAAACTAAATTTCAGAATCTAGAAAATAAAATACATATCAGAACCTATGATATTGGAATATAGAAAAGCTCTGAGGTAAATTATGATATCAAACTTTTATAGTACTTGGTAAGAAAGAATTAAAACTAAATGAAACAGACTTCTACTACTGGCTGTGATAACTTTACTTATATCAGATTAATTCTTCTCCTGAGAACAACTATAAAACTAGATAATATACGAAAAAAAGAAAAACTCCAGTTATTTGAAGGCATAAGAGAGCAAGCAATAAATCCAAGATTTCAGGGGGAGAGAAAGAAGACTCCTTACCTGTATCTTTTCCTCCCTCAAGTCATTTGTTTATTCTTTTTTTTTTTTTTTTTTTTTTTGAGGAAGACCAGCCCTGAGCTAACATCCGTTGCCAATCCTCCTCTTTTTGCTGAGGCAGACTGGCCCTGGGCTAACATCCGTGCCCATCTTCCTCCACTTTTTTTTATATGGGACGCCGCCACGGCATGACAGACAGGCGGTGCGTCGGCGGGCGCCCGGGATCCGAACCTGCGAACCCCGGGCTGCCAAGTGCGGACTAAACCGCTGCGCCACCGGGCGGCCCCTCATTTGTTTATTCGTGATGCAAAATTCTGCAGCCCAAGAGAAAGCAGCGGCTTAGAGTTTTCTCAAAACTATCAAAGGTCCAAAGTTGGAATCCAAGTCAACTAAAGTAGTTAAGTCTTGGGGCCAAGATTAGAGAACCAGATTTCAGGACCAGAGAAAAGGAAACTACAGATATATGTCTGATCTTTTACATGAATTTAGACCATAATTTATTATCAAATTCTAAGGGGACAAGAGACATAGCAACCAGCCATAAAGCTGGCTCACAGAGCTGAGGAGGATAAAGAATGGAGTATATGGGCTTAACAACGAACTGTGTACTTGGTCAGTATGCTGGTATTTCTATTGAGATTCCTGATGAGCTATAAGATAGGAATAAGAGCTAACTAGAATTAGACATGACTCTCCCTTACCCGCCTCCCACCAAAGGACTTCAAACAAATGCGATTGGTCATGGGATGAATTCCTTGTCCCCCTACTCTCCTTGCTGTTCACACAAGCAATGACATCTCTTGGGAGACATGTGGTATCATTCAGAGGCTCTGTAATTTACCATACATGGCATCCAAAATTAAACAGAAAAAAATAGCAGGCGTGTCATGTAACAGAACCTAATGACCAAAAATGAAGAGAAAATAAAAGACAATATAAAGACATCTGAAATAAATTCAGATTTTGTAGTTACCAGATATGGACTTGGAGATAACTGTGCTTAATATGTTTAAGAAATAGGTAAAAGAGCATCTCAGCAGAGAATCTCAATCTATAAAATATAATCGGATGGAAATTCTAAAATAAAAATATAACTAAAATTAAAAACCCAATAGATGGATATCATAGAATAAATATAGCAGAAGATCAGAATATTTTGTAGATCAGTAGGAAAAATCCAAAGTAAACAAGAAAAGGGAGAAAAGTTGAAAAATATAGAAAACAATAAAAAAAGTTATTATGGAATACAATGAAAAGGCTTAATATACAGGTGACTGAAATTCTTAACACAGATGTAGGAAAAAAAGTGTCGCAAGCAATATTTGAAGTGATACTGGAAAAGAATTCACCAAAATTGATGTTGAAAAACCTCTACACACAAATTCAAGAAACGATACAGACCCCAAGCAGAATAAACCTGAAACACACACACACACACATGGAAGTATTAAAAAATCAAGAGAGGTAGAAAGATTTACAAACTGCTTGATAAAAATATATGTATTTCTTTCAAAAATAATGGTTATTTTTATGAGAAATTCTATAATTTAGAAGATGATAGATTGGTATTTTCAACGTGGGGAAGAAAATACTGTCCACCTAGAATTCGGCATCCAATAAGAATATCCCTCCATCTAAAACATTGAGTCTAAAGCTTCTGCTTAATGGGACCATATTACTTGAGTCCAATTGATATGATTGATTTTATAGCCCTGCAAGTTTAATCCCACACATATTCCCCAGATTTATGTTTATATAAATTTGAAAAAGCACAAAATTCTTTTGGTGTTTATCTTGGCTTCTCATGAGTCACACTTTGTACCTCACTCTTTGAGGCCTGAGGGGATATGAATCTAGTTACAGGTCTAGAAGCAAAAAGAGGTGGATTATATGATTAAATACGTAAAGAAAGTACAAAATAACCTATAAAGGATGATCTATCATGTGTAAGATGCGTAACCTTGCACATATTTGCAATTTGAAAAATGTATTCCAATGTAATAATGATGATTATCCTGGCATGTGAACTTTCTGATTGACTTATTTTTTATGACATCTTCACTTCATATTTGCCAACAATGAACATAAATTGTGCAAAAAGACTAAAAAAGTCATATATGTGTATTATTTTTGCAATAAAAATGATTTTTAATGGACAGTATAAACAATTGTCATAGATTTTGAATTCCACAAACTCACCACATATGAAACCTAGAGACAAATAGTGGGTTTCCAGTGACACGGGAATTGAAACACTAGCAACATATATATATATTTTTACAATTTCAGTTATCCCAGAATGGAAGGCTCAAGTTAGGGAAAGAGCGCTTCATCACTAAGAGTATTGAAATAAAAGTCAACGTACATTTCATTATGAATGTCAACGGGTAGCTCAAGAATCAGCTGAACTAATTCACACATATGAAATTAGTTTTACATTTTTCTGTTTTTGACTTTTCTATTTTTCCTTCTTTTGTTTTTTCCAAGTTAAATAAGGCCATATCTCCTGGAATTACAGGGCTACAGAGAACATAGGACCTGTGTGGAAAGCATAGCAAATACTCATATTTAACAAATCATTCAAACATGGAATGGAAAATTAAATTCAATCTTGGCAAAAGAGAGAAGATCATGTAAAATACTTCAAAATATTTACTCACCAGTTTTTATTGAAGAGAGGACAAATAAAAATGTGTTTAAATCAAATTAGGCTGGATCATAATAGGAAAAATATCTGGATAACAATATCATTAGGTCTAGAATATGTTTCACTAAGTTGCCACACAATGGGCTTATAAACTGGGGATACCGACAGTATATAGCTGAATAACATTTTTGGTTTTTTTAATGTAAAATTATGACTTGAGGTCATGGCAGAGACCATCACATACCTTTTATAACAGGTCACATAAGATGTTTTGTGTAAGCTCAGTTTCAGGCAATGGTTTATCTCTGCAGATAAATTTTCATATTTTCTACAGTTTGTAAAAAATAGCAAAAAAAAAAAAAACAAACTAATATTTCTTGGAATGGAAAGGAGAGGGCATATGTGAGATTTATTATAAAAATATATAGATTTCATCTTTTCTGTGGTCATTATAGGAAAGGAGATTTATCAGGCTAGTTCCCAGCTTTTTGCAACCCAATAACAAACATTGCTAGGCATATTTCCATCTACTCAGATGATTTCTTTGTGTTCAATCCTACTGCTTCTTTACTCTTCATTTCAGTGAAGTTGAGAGTGAAGCCACCGTAGGCAACAATGCTGTGTCTTGTGGGGAATGTTGGTGCTATTCAATAATAAGTGTTCATACAGCTGTTTTTCATGGTGAGAACACCCAGGGGAACATGGCTTTGGAATACTTTCCAATGATCCAAATAAATAACTTGAGGCCTTTGCCTAAGAAAAAAGCACACCTCAGGAAAAGAGTTAGATGTGTCAGTATCTTTGCACTTTACTATTGCTGTGCATCACATTTATGAAGACATAATAAATAGTTATAATAGAAAAAGGGTAGTTAAAATAAAATAAAGCGGTCCATCAAGTACTCAGCCCAAGTTTATTGCTGCAATGGACTTGGGTTATAATTACCAACAGAGGAGAGAATAACTATAAGTTATTTTTATGTAAAAAGCATATTATACTAAGCCAACATAATAACACAGTTTTTATGAACCACAATAATTACACTGAAGAATCACACAAATACATTTTCCTAAAAGAAGAAGGTAGGTGTTGATAAGCTACTATAGAATTTTATAGTTGCAATGAACAAAAATAATTGTCATGGCAAAATAATAAAAGTGCATTAACTTTTGTTGCAATGCTTGAGAGAGATTAAATAATAAAATTAAAAAATACTTATTAAATAATAAAAAGGTTTTACATCATGTTTAATGTCTTTGTTTTGAAATGACACTTTTTTTCATAGAAATTCTCTCTATATACACAGTTGTTCATTATCCTTCACTAGTGGTATGTGGGAGATTGTTTCTGTTGCAAAGAATGCTTTTCTGTAGGATTTCAGTGAATTAATACAGGAGAAAGTGACTTTTAGGTGAGTGTAAATTTAAATATCTACTTTATAAAACTCTAATTAAGATTTGATCTCAAGTCACTCTGATTTTATCACTATATTTGATTTTACGTTTGGAAGCTTATAGAAAAGTCAAATGTTATCACCAGTTATTTAATGTCTGGTAACTAATTAAAACATATCATACCAATTCACATTTGAAGGCAAATGACAGACTGTTAAAAAAGAGCACAGAGCCAGGGATATAACTTATAGGAGCAAGCCATTATACAAGGACAACATGCAGAGAGATATGACTTTGTATAAGGGCTATTTATACAAATTCCTGGCTATACACTGATGGGCCATATTGATCATGAGGACAACAACTGTTAGAAAGTAGTTGAATACATTGAGTGATAAACAGGGAGTTTTATAAATATGTCTGAATAAAAAATACTCAATTTAAATTTAACTATCAATAAGACCTGTTCTCAGGCAGAAAGATGACTGAAGACCCAGACATGATAATTAGATAAGGGATTATAATATTTAGACATTCCTGAAACCACCAGAGGGAAGTCTTGGGATAGAATTTGGGAAGATGTATAAAATATCTAAATTTTCATAGAAAATGGCTGAAGGAAATGCATTGACTTTGCAAGTTCAAGAATGTCTGGGTGAGGTACTTCTCTGTTTTCTCACAGAGCATCACGGCATGTAAGGCAGCTCCTCCTGGGAGAGGATGCAATGGATTCTTCCGCTGGCTTTCAGGAGGTGGGATTTGTCTGTTTGTATACCTGTTAGTTAATATAAATGGAAGTCGGCTGTGTTGATTGTGGCTTCTTCTTGCCTCTGCTGAAAAGACCTCATCCAAAAATGAAGAACGATGGGGCAACAGCCATAGCTGAGGTGTCCAATCTAATTAGAGCTGAAATATACCTTGACAATATTAATTTCCCATTTTTAAGGTTCTTCATATATTTAAAATATAATCAATATGAGGAAATATGTCACATTATACTTTTACTGACTTAATTATTCTCAATTCTCCACACCACTAGATTAACAGAAATAGTAACATAGAAATAGCAAAATAGTAACATTTCAAGGAAATATATACACAATCACAGTATGTTAAGGTATCCATTTACTATCCACTGCCTGTATGGCCCCTAAAGTCTTCCAGAGGTGAAAGGGCGACAGTTATTGGCGTGGAAATGGTGAGAGGAGTAAAACATCTTGAACCATGTCTATACCACAACAAAATACCTGATGAGTTCGTGAGACAGAGGACATAGGAAATACCACTGTGTGTCCGACTCCAGGGAGTATACTAAAACTAATAAGCTCATTGCATTCCACATTTAAGAGATAGAAGTTAATTCATTAAGTCTGAATATAGTCCATCTACATTCTCATCCACGATTCCTTTTTATTCTGATCATATAAGTTTACTCTTCCCCTTTTACCCATTTTCTCATTTCAGATTCATTCAAGCTTTGAATATATGAGCCAACATTTATTATCTCAGCATTTTCACATCTGGGAATTCTTTAAAGAAATACTATATTGCTTCATTTTCTTGCCTCACCAGTAATGCTGTTGCTCTGCCTATCCTAACAAGAAAACATCCTCACTGTGGCAGGGGAATGGGAGACAAAGAATGCTCTTGAATGAAAGAAAGACTGAGAAGATTTGGTCATATGATTAGGTGTGTGGAGCACAGAATATTTCCTTAACCACACTCAGACTATAAAGTTCATAGCATCACAGTTTGATGCTATGAACTATTTACAAATATTTTAAATTCATTTTTCCTGAAACTTTTCCTCTCAGCTTTTTTTGGTGTTTGTACCAATAAATCATTTTTATATGAGTGTCTAAATACCAGATCTTGTGGTAACCATTTGCTATAAATGTTTTTATCAGGAGAAATTTATTCAAAGGTATAGTGAACTTATTTTAAATTATTTACATCCATCACATTAGAGTACACCAAAAATACACCAAATGAATATGACATAATTAAAAAACTGAGGAAAACATATGTGTCATAATCAGAGTCCAAGGTGCTAATATTATTAAGTGATTATATTGTACCCAATGAAAGATGCAAACATTCAATTCCATGGCTAAAAATAGAGAAGAGCTCTGCTAAGCTTCATGAAAAAGTAAAGTGGTTCAAGAAAAAGATGCAGGTGAGACGCAAATGGAGCTAATTCCTTCTGCGTCCATTCATGTGCTCAGAGAGCAAATGAAGCAATATCTTCCCTTCTTTATCCTATCTATGTTTACCAGCACCTCTAGTTCCTGGAAGCGAGTACTAACCATGGTTAATGGTAGGAAAAGGCAGAAATCCTTTTGAAACCTGCAGTCTAGTTGGGAACCATTTGGGAGTGGGCAAACGACTTAGTGAAATATAACCTGAAACTACTGTTGACAAGTTTCACCTTTTTCTAGATGGTTATTTGAAGAATTTGTGACAACTGGCTTTATGGTGCAAGAGCAGAGAGGAAAATAAGATAGTTTTAAAGAACTGATATTGATCTGCTCAATATATGCCTAGGCCCAATTCAACAAATCAGATATTCACCTAACAATTTTACCTGAGAGAAATCTTGAAACATATTAAGAACTCAGCAAATTAAAATGGAAGGATTATCTTGATTATTGATAGTGACTAGGCCCTTGGAAAAGAGTAGAGAAAGTAGACTCTCTTTCTCCCTCTCTCTTTGTAAATACATTAGTTTTATATCTCAGGTTTTGCTCTGAAATACTTTTGGAAAAAGAAACAAAGATACTGAATTCTATCCTCACTGAGTTCATTAGATGAAGGATTTTATTAAGCAAGGGAAGAATATGACTAAAAACATTTTCTGAGGACCTAATGTAAAACATGGTGATTATACTTAATAACACTGTATCATGTAATTGAAATTTGCTAAGAGAGTAGAATTGAAATGTTCTCACCAAAAAAAAGAGATAAATATGTGAAGTGATCGATGTGTTAACTAGATGGTGGAAATCTGTTCACAATGTCCACATATACAAAATCGCGACGTATACTTTAAATATCTTACAAATTTATTTGCCAGGTATACCTCAATAAAGCTGAAAACAAAAAGAAATTTTCTGAAGGGTAAGTGGAGGTTTTAAGCAATGCTATGCAGTGCCTTTAAACATTTCTGATTAGTACTTCCTTAAAATGCCAAGAAAGGCAATTCTGTAGGGACAAGTAAGTGCAATAATTATGCACTCAATGAAGTGTTTCTACTAATAAATCCTGAAATTTCCTAGAGGGACAACATCATGAAATCTCAAATCTTTGCATTAGGGCACATAGCTTGTTATCTAACATACAGTTAGCTAATAATAATGTTGAGCACACACACACACATAATACACTCGCACAAATACATACCCATATAAAGGGAGAAGCAAATAATACATTACTCCTGGGCTAATAACTTATTGACTGTTCAGAGTCAAGGGAAAGGTCGATGTAAGAAACAGAGGGGAATTCCTTTGGTTCTTTCTGCAAATCAATCACTGTGTAAGAAAAGATACCCTGTAGAACACATATTAAAAAAAAAAAATACCATTGACCAGACAACTTGACCATAAATCTACTTGCCATTTTAATGGAACTAAATAGCCTACTGAACTAACTCAAAGACGGTGAGTAAAATGAAAGAATCTTCTCTTTGGAACAAAAACTACATACTGCATTTTTGTTACCTATGATTATGATGTAGATGAAGGATAGCAGGGTATCAAAACTATGCCTTTCAATGTTCCCAGTACAGACAACAGTGATGTGTCATTATTCCTCCAACATCAACCCCAGAATGCTTTCTTTTCCTGGCTTCCTCTTAGATGGATTATTTGATCTACACGGTCCTACCCTCAGAGGTACAGCATTGTGTTTAAATAACCATACCAAAATGTAATAATGAAACTAAGAAATGCACCTGTACTTCAGTGTTGCCTTTTATTAAGGTACTCTGAGGCTGCTAGACTCCTCTTGATTGTGACAGTATCCTGACTTTCCTTGTTTTTATTTATATCAGTAACGATTCATGAATATTTATTTTATACTGCAGCAACAATCAAATAATACTTTATTATTTTGTTGCACAAATTGTCCCAGCTTTAGTCAGTGGCAGCTCTTTCAGTTGGCTCCTACGTTTCTTTGACATATCCTCATGATTTTGTGTGTGCTTGTGTGTGTGGGGTATGTGTGTATACACACACATGTGCTTTTGAGCACTTCATTAATTTCAGGCACTAAAAGATGCTCCAGGCTCATCCTGGATATTTCCTACCCTGATCTTAGAATCAGCCATTTTTCCAAGGAGTCCTGGTTCTTTTTATTTTTTATTTATTTTTCATATAGTTAAATATGCTTATATTTTATGGAATCACTATTAATAAGATGATGCTACTTAATGGTAGTATAGATTAAAAAGTTTATGTTTTACAGAAACACATGGATTAATACTTCAGAACCATTCTCGGTTTATAAATAAATATCCATCAAATTAAAGTCTTTTTTTCTTTAGTCTTATCATAGGGGTATACTAAAGGAGAAATTGAAGATCTGGTCCTTTCCACAATTACAAAGGTTATAGAATCATATTTTTATATTCCCTACCATGATTGTAGCTTAAATGTTCAGTTTATTCAGAAGTTACATATATTTTGGTGTCTATGCGGAGACAAAGGAAAAATAATTATGTAATTGAAATATTTAATGGGAGAATAAACATTTAATTATTTGCCCCAATTCTTCTTTTTACATTTCAAAAAATATAAATAATTAATGCAAATTAAAGAAATTAAGATAACAGCTAGGTCATTTGTTCCATTATAATATATAACTTTATGATGAGATGGGAAAAGCAGTAGGGGCAATAATTATCCTAGAATATAGTGATCAGGTAGACATATTAAACAAGACAGTCCAGTTTTCTATCATTTTTGTCCCAGAGTGAAAATTCTTATAAACCCAGAGTCAGATTTTTAATATGGCCCAAGTGAAAATACATGGGAATGTGTTTCTCTTGAGGAAGTGGTAGAGTTCAGACAGAGACCAAAATTAGAGAAACATGAGCATTGCAAAAATCCAAATTATTGTTTTATTCCATCTGGAAATTCAATACAGCTGGCATTTTTTTTTCACTGAGGAAAGTAAGGAACCATATCATATTGTCTACATTTGGAAGACATAAATAATCAGATATTATGAATTTGCAGTGTTAATTATACTTTTTTGACATAGATTAAGGGATGTAATATAACATTTTTTTAAAATAATTTTCCGAGTTTTAAAAATAATATTGAGGAAACAAAACAATTTTCAGATAAAGACTTCTCTCTATTGACTGGCTGGTGTGGAGGAAATGTTTTCTCAATTTAGAATAAGTGAAATTATCTGTTTCCGTGTGTGGAGTGGGGAGAATGAGAGAGGAAGGGAGAGACAGAATTCATATATGTATTATATATCTTGTATATCACATGCAACTTTAACTATGATTACCATAGTAATTCACCATATACAGTTACCATAGTGAATATAGAGGCTGCAACTTTTTTTCAGTTTATGCCATAGAAACCATTGAAGTAATAAAGTATGAAAATATCATTGCTATTATTACTCTGGTTTGAGGATTTTTTTTATTATCTATTATTATTGTCATTTCAGGAAAACATTAACTGGCTTTTTGTGAATAACAGCCTAGATCCATTTAAAGAAATTTTAATTTCTTTAAAATACTGTCACCTTTGTCGGTTACCCTCAGTTCTAGACATGAAACCTAGTTTTAGAAAATGCAGCTCCTGTAAATCTTCACAGTCTAGCTACTGTAAAGTTCTTCATCCTTTTTCTCAATCATATCTTTTTTATCCTCTTTGCCTCTCAACCTAGAGATAGAAACTACTGTACAGATCGTTAAAATAAGTCATCTTGTTCCAGAACCCTGTTACTAGAATAATTTCAAAGGTATCAAGTGACAATGACAATGACTGTCATCAATAGTAACTGTGATGACTGTGACTATTATTTATTAAGCAACCTCAAATGTCCAGGACTGTTGTAGATTCTATTTTTTTTATATTAGCTGTAACCCTCTCAATAATCGTCACTAAAGATATACTAGGCTGTAATGCAATAAAAATACCAAAATATCGGAGGCTTAAGAAACAAGGCTTATTTTTTGCTCATTCTATATGTCTATTGAGGGTTGCTTGCGTTGTTCTCTGTGTTGTCCTCTCTCTGGGACAAAGCTACTCTCTAGAATAGCTACTATGTGTAACATTGCTTGGCATCATCACAGAAGGAAAGACAACTTCTGGTGATCTGTTTCCAGCAATTAAGTTCCCTACCCCAGGGGGATAGACAGCAGTAGGCTCACAATTTATTGACCAGCACTAGTTGCCTGGCCCCACCCAGCCAGCCATACGAGGAAGTACAATGATATGAGAAAACGGATGTTCAGAAAAGTTATGTTCAAGATCACACATATACCAAATGCCAGAATTGAAGGTAAAATCGTGTCTATCTTACTCCAAATTAGGTTTCTTCACACAACCATGCTACTTTAAGCAGTTCTAGTAAAACCAGGCATTGATAACATAGAATCTAATTCAAATTCACTTAGAAAATAAAGTAATCTGCTCATCAATCAACATTCTAAACTTGATACCTGGACAAATAATTCTTCAAAACTACCTGGACAAATACTTTACTATGAGTTGGTAACAGTTTATAAAAAAGCATAAATATTTAATGATTATGAGCTGCCCACTTAAGATTAATGAACAAGAAACTCCTTGATTTAATGAGCTCAGTTAACATCTCTAAAGGGAAAAGCAAGTATTAGTAGAATTTTTGAACCAGACATATTTTTTCAGACCTACTCTAGATTTCTATAAATATCATGAAATGCCCCATGATTATAATGTTAATTTAAATATATATCAGAATCCAGTATGATTAGTTTAGACAGATAGATAGATACAGATAGATAGGTAGATAGATAGATACATAGATAGATAGATAGATAGATATGTAGGTAGATAGGTCATGTTCTCATTGAATAATGTTTCTTAAAATGGATACATTGTGGTTATTTTCAGAACTCCAACTCAGGTTAAATCACAGTTTCTGCATTTAAACAAAGAATTTAAGGGATGAAATCTCCGAAAATAAATGAGCCTGAAATATCCATTCTCCTTGGGGCCCAAATACATTATATATGTAGAACAAGTTATTCAGAAAGAAGAGTGGCTGATATAGGTAAAATGCTGTTCTTCTTCCTCAGGTGAATTGTGGCTTTTTAAAGAGTAGACTCGGGATCCTGATATGTCAATACTATCTAAGTGTGTATATTTCTCAGATGTAACAAATCGGGAATGTTTGGGGCAACAAGTTACAGAATCTTACTCCTGGTGACATAAAAAAAATCAGGCTTGATTTTCTCACTTGAGAAATCTGGAAAAGAGCTGTTGCTGGATTTGGCAAGGCTGCTCTATGATATCAGAGCTGCGGTGGTCTTTCTTCGGTGTTTATCATATGGCCACTGTGACTCCAACCATCCACTGTTAACGTCAAGGAGCATGAGGGAAGGACATGACCAATTATTTCTGTCTCTTAAATATTTTTCAGGAAAGTAAAGCCTTCTCAACACCACTTGAATGTCCTTTAATTTATGTACTTATGGAAAAACAAGAGTTACATGACCCAATCAAGTGAGGCTAATCAAATGAGCAATGAATGGCAAAGATCATTTAGACCAGTCATAACATTTAACTGGGTCTGGACACAAATATCATTCTGTTAGCCCACTAAACAAAGATATGGATTTGACAGACAACTGTCAGATATAACTTGAATGTCAATTGTCATGTCACAGATTTATGCAGAGAATACGAAAGTATTTATTTTCAAAACAAAATAAACCTTGAAATGAAAAGTGACACATCATTGCTTCCATCATATTCTGTTAGTTAGAAGAGTTACTAAATCCAGCCCACAGTCAAGGGGAAGGCATTAGACAAGGAAGAGAACGCTTGAAGGCAGGGATTATTTAGGACCACTTTATAGGTTGCCTACAACACCAGCCAATAATGTGTTCTTGAAAATAGCATATAATTGAATCTAAACAATATACCAAAATTTGTTACCTTTTAATAGGGCAATTAACGCCCTTTACAGATGTAGTGATTACTTTGTGTTGATATATTTCTTCTTATTTCAGGCAATTCTTGTTTCTTTTCTATATTTTTGTACTAGTCTATATTCTATCATGTTAGTAATTATTATACATTTTTACCCAGTGTTTATATTAAAATGATTAAGAATGATACAGCATTTCTATCACAGCCCCAAACAAAACATACTTTTCCTTTTCCATCTTCCCATTCTATTGCCTCATCCTCAAATCAGAATTTGGTTCTAATCATCTTATAATTTTGTGCCTACTATTTCATTATTGAGCTTTGACA
Organism: Tapirus indicus; assembly: GCA_031878705.1. Taxonomy (NCBI): domain Eukaryota; kingdom Metazoa; phylum Chordata; class Mammalia; order Perissodactyla; family Tapiridae; genus Tapirus; species Tapirus indicus. Next base: position 65,638,848 of record CM062923.1, read on the forward strand.
TTATCTTCTATTTAGAAATCCTTTTTCTACAAGTATAACAAACTTCATAACCACACTTTCAACTATTATTATTTAAGGTAAATCTAACATTTATATGGACTTCACAAAATTAATTTCTACCCATCTACAAAATCTCAAATATAAATTTCTCAGGGAAAAATTTCCTTCCAACTAAGTGAAGTTAGTTGTACTATAAATTTTAATCACTGTGCATTTTCCCCTCATAGAATTGATACTATTTATGTTTATAAATGTATTTAATAAATGTTTTTATTATTCCCACTAGATTGCAGGCTTCATCAAGGTAAGAATTTTGCCTTTTTTTATTCACAGTTATATCTTTGGTACTTATAATAGTTCCTGGTAGTAAAAAGATGATCATAAACATTTTTGAATGAATAAATACATAAATTTTGATTATCAAAAACATCTTACTTCACAGTTACTTTTGGAAAAAGATATTTCAGGGAATTTGAAAAATTCCACAGTTAGATGCTTAAAAAACACATTGATTCTTCATAACATGACAGAGATCACTTCCTTCCAAGTGGAAATGGATCTTAACATGTGGCCATAAAATTATTATCACTGTGCTATTTTACACAAAAAGAACAAATATATGGATGATTCAGGCCATTTGAATTACCATAAAATAAATGCACAATATTTTTTTCTTTTCTTTCTTTCCTTTTAGGGCTAAAGTAAAAGTATTCCTGGGGCCCTTTTATTTCATTTTCTCTTCTTTCAATGAAGAAAAATTACTGTCTTTTATTACAAATCTTGTACACATGTACATTGTTATTGCCATTTTACAGATAATCTAACCATAACATAAGGTAAGTTTTTAGCTGTCTTCTTCATAAGACTTGGATACCTTCTTAAATAATTATTTTTATCTTTCAGGCATATCCAAATTCTTCAAATACAAGGGATAAAGCAAGATCAAGGACTCAATTTTTAAATGTGATTTTATATTGCTTGCATATTTGGTGGAATTTCATTCAGCTGCAATGTTATTTGAATGTTCTATGTAAGATTTCTTATTCTCTCATTTACTCATTCACTCACTCACTCATTTATTCGTTCTTCATTAATTAAAAAATCATAGATTCAGCTGAAAATATGCATTGAATACCTCTTATGTTCAAATGTTATGCTAATCATTACAGAGGAAGAAATGATTTGGGCACCTGTCCTGGTATGAAGAATTTCTCAGTTCTGCAGGAGAGCCAGATGCATAAACAGTGGTCGAAGTACCGGGCAACAAATTGCATATTTGAAGTATGGCCATTACAGTGCTTACATGAGAGGAGTCGATCATCTTCCTTTTAGAGTGAAAGGAGAGTACAGGGTAAGTGAAATCTGATCTAAAATCTAGAGGGAAAGTTCATTTGTTTTATTGTAGTAAAAAACACATAACGTTATGTCTACTCTCAACAAATTTTGAAGTCTAGAGTTCAGTATTAACTATCAACACAACATTATACAAGAGATCAATGAAACTTTTCCATTTGCATGACTGAAAATATGTACCAGTTGTATATCAATTTCCCCATTTTCCCATCCCCTCAGCCCCTGGCAACCACTATTCTACTTTCTGTTTCTGTAAGTTTGACTAACTTTAGATACCCCATATAAGGGGAATCATGAACTATTTGTCTTTCTATAACTGGCTTGTTTTGCTGAGCACAATGTTCTCAAGTTAAACCTTATTGTAGTTTATGATGGGATTACCTTCTTTTTGTGATGAATAATATTCCATGATATATACCACATTTTCATTATCCATTCTTCCGTTGATGGACACTAAGGTTGTTTCCATAACTTGTTTACTGTGAATAACACTGCAATGAATATGAGAGTGCATCTTTGGGAGATCCTGATTCAATTCCTTTGGATAAATACCCAGAAATGGGTTTGCTGGATCATATGTCAAGGGTGTGACTGGATCATCTTTTGCTAGTGTCTAGCACTAGCAGGTCACAATATTTGGTCACACAGAGATTAGGTATGTGACTCATGGATCCCCTCAGCCATCTCAACAGACGCCAAAAATAGAGATGAGGTGGTCTAGGAAAAAAACCTGTGGAGAAGCCTCTTATGCAATGGAGTAAATCCCTGAGACATCCACAGGAACCTTACAGTGAGGATATTATGTCAGCAGAAATATTACCAGCTTTGTTTGCCAGGGACAGATAGAGGACAAAATGAAAGAAGGCTGTTAGATCACTGAAATTCGATAGGCAGGAAACAGGTTGATGGCACTATTCAGATGCAAATATATGCTGTTTTCATGAAAATGAAGAATGGCTCAGGAGTTGGAGTCTTGGGCCCAGAGGACAAAACTGAGGGCTCCATGGGGGCCCTTCTGTTGGAAACAGAAGGTGGACCTTTAGGCCAAATGGGTAGAATTGACAGCTACATAAGAATATTCCCAGATCTTTGAAACCTAATAGATTTTGGCCAGTTGGATTCCAAAATTACTTGAGACCGGGTCGCCTTACTCCTTTCCTTTTTCTCCCTTTTTGAATTGGAATATTTATAACTGTTTTTTCATGACTGTCTCACTATTGTGTTTTGGAAGCTGATAACTTGTTTTCTAGTTTCACAGGTCCACAAATGGAGAATTTTGCTCTAGGTTGGATCATACCCAGAGTCCCATCCATATGTGATTTAGATGCATTAGATGATAGGACTTGGGACTCTGCAGATGATGATATTTAGATGAGGTTTTGGACCTTGAGTTGATGTGGTAACAGATTGAGATATTCAGGGTTGTTGGGATGGGATGAATATATTTTCCATGTGGGATGGATATAAATGTTAGTGGGCCAGTGGGCAGACTATGGTAGACCCCAAACTTATCAATGTCTTAATCCTCATAACCTGTGAATATATTACTTTACCTGGCAAAAGGAACTTTGAAAATATGATTAAGGATCTTGAGATGGGAAGATTATACCAGAAAGGATTATCTGATGGGTCTGATGCAATTGAAAATGCCCTTATAGTAGGGAGGCATAGGGAGATTTAACTACAGGAAAAGGAGACGTGATGATAGACCAGAGGTTGGCGTCATGCACTTTGAAGATGGAGAAAATGTCTGTGAGCAGGTAGCCTCTTGAAGATGGGAAAGACAAAGAATTCTCCTCTGAAGTCTCCAGAGGGAACATAAAACTGCCAAAATCATGATTTACAGTACTGACCTCCAGATATATAAGAGAATAAATTTGTGTTGTTTCAAACCACTAAGTTTGGGATAATTTTGTTACACAGGTCCAGGAAACTAAGAAATTTACCTTAACTATTTGAAAGCAACTTAGTGGTTCCTCATCCCTAAAAGACAAAGTCCAAATGTAGTGACTTATATGATATCTATACCACTATACAAAAATATCCCACAGATCATGCTTATAATTAAGAGTACTCATGAACTACACTCTTGTTTTCATTGATTCCCTAATATGTCCTGCCAATGTTAGATAAATACATTGTGGATATTTTCCTGTGTCTGAGCTTGTTTCCACACAACTTTATCACTTGCTAAATGGCCTTATCCTTGATTTGAGGGATCAGCAAGATGGTGGAATAGGACATTCCAGCTCTTGTTCCCCCTTATTTAACAAGGATATATGGAATAAAATATCTTTGAGAATTCTAGAATCCAGTTGAGAATTTACAGTACTCCATACAAACAGAAAGCCAAGAACAGTCACATTGAAATGGGTGAGAAAAGTAATTTCACTTTCCCTGTGACAGCGCTTCCCACAAGCCAATCCTACAGGGATTGTGGGACAGCTCCATCCCTCAGATTGTAGCACTAGGTGAGAACATCTTGGTCTGTGACATCTCCCTCTGTGGGAAAGGGAAGAATGGAGTGTGCTTCCAATGTTCTGACTTTTCAGAGGACTTCCTGAGGAAACAAGTTTCTGTCTCACTCACTTGGAACACTGATGTTACTGGCATAGTTTGGATGCCTAGAGGCTACTGAGAACAAAGGGAAGCAGTGGGCAGTTTGCTCTGGTCAGCACAGATTGTGACCAGGAGAAGGTACACCTTCAGGGGGAGGGAGGTAAGGAGGGAAGTGGAGCATATATCTAACATTCCGGTTCTTCCGAGAGCTGCTCAAGGGATTGGTTTCTGTCTCACCTCATTCAGAGTGCTGATGGAACCAGCATACTTTGGATGCCAGAGGTTGGCTGAAGACAAAGGAGAGTGGCAGGCACCTTGATGTGTCCTGCATGTTTCAGTGCAATCCACAGAAGGTACACAACTCAAAGCTTCTCCATCTACTAGGAGGGAGAAAAGAGGAGCATGTGCCCAGCATTCTGGCTTTTTGGAGGGCTGCCTGAGGGTATCTGTTTTGCCTAATTTGGGGTGTTGATGGGGAGCCACTGAGAACAAGGGAATGATCAGAGACTTGCTGATGTAGAATGGAGAACTGACAGTGCCACAGACAGATACCAGAAAGAGCAAGAGATTATGAGATCCTGAAAAATAAAAAGCAAACTTATCTATTTGAGAAATTACAGTTACAGACCCAGAGAAGTAACATCCCTCCAAGAAGAGGCCCAAAAATCTCTAACCTGGCCTACTGATGAGGGTCTTCTGTAAGAAGCCAGTTCATAAAGACTGGGAAAGGTGACTATTTTTTCAAGTACACAGATCCCCACACATTCCAGCATTACCCTGATGCCAAAGTCAGATAAGGACATTACAAGAAAGAAAATCACAGGTCAATATTTCAGATGAATATAGATCCAAAAATCCTCCATAAAATACTGGCAAATTGAATTCAACAGCACAGTTAAAGGATCATACTTCATGATCAAGTGAGATTTGTACTGACATTCAAGGATGGTTTAACATTTGCAAATCAAAAATGTGATACACCATATTAACAAAATAAAGGAGAAAAATAATATCATGATCTCAATAGATGCAGAAAAAGCATTTGAAAAAATTCACATTCTTTTATGATAAAACTGTAAATAAATTAGGTATAGAATGAATGTACCTCAATATAATCAAGTCCATATATGACAACTAGTAGCCATAGCTAATGTCTTACTCAATGGTAAAAAACTGAAAGCTTTTCCTCTAAGATTAGGAACAAGACAAAGGTGCTCACTCTCACCAGTTGTATTCAACACTCTAACTAGAGCAATTAGGCCAAAAAAAAAAAAAAAAAAAGGAAAGAAAGAAAAGGCACCCAAATTAGAAAGGAAGAATTTGAATTGGCTCTGTTTGCAGATGATGTGATCTTAAATATACAAAACCTTAAAGACTATACCAAGAAACTGCTAAAACTAATAAATGAATTCAGTAAAGTTGCAAGATACTACACCACTATGCCAAAATTAGTTGTGTCTCCACACCCTAACAGCAAAAAAGAGATTAAGAAAACAATCCCATTTACAATATCATCAAAAAGAATAAAATACTTAGAAATAAATTTAAGTAAGAAGGCAAAAGTTCTGCACACTGAAAATGATAAGACATTGGAGAAAATACAAATAAATGTAAAGAAATCCTATATTCTTGGTTTGGAAGAAAGAATATTGTTAAATGTTCATACTACTTGAAATGATCTACAGATTCAATGCAGTCCCCATACAAATTCCAAATAAATAGAAAAAGTAATCCTAAAATCTGCGTGAAATCACAAAAGAACCCAAATGGCCAAAGCAATCTTAAGGGAGAAGAATGAAATAGAAGGCATTAGACTTCCTGATTTCAAACTATTTAACAAAGCTATAGTAATCAAAACAGTATGATGCCAGTGTAAAAACAGACTCATAGATCAATGAAATGGAACAGAGAACCCTGAAATAAATTCATACATACCCAGTGAACTAATCTATGAAAAGGGTACCAAGAATACACAATGGAGGAAGAAATGTCTCTTCAATAAATGATGTTGGGAAAACTGCATATCTGCATGCAACAGAATGAAATTAGACCTTTATCTTATACCATGTACAAAAGTCAACTCAAAGTGAAATGAAAACTTAAATGTAAAACCAGAAAGTTTAAAACTCCCAGAATAAAACATAGAGAGGGGAGTGACATTAACCTCATGATAGCCATAAGAGGTCCCTTGTTTTTGTCTCCCACTCCCACTCAACAACAAAAATTCAGCATCCAACCATGAACAAAGTTGCCTTTGTGGGAGCTGTGGGATCCAGCATCATACAATAAGTGACCTGGGAGGAATCTTGTGCTGGGTAATAGGCACACAGACCTCAGTCCCAGCTGTGGACCTTGCAATCACTGGTGAACTTGTTCCAGCCACTCTCAACTGTGGTCTGGGAGCCCCTGGAAACACTGACTTAGACAATCATTCAGGATAAGGGAGCTTTTGTGAAAGTCCAGGTTTCCAGAGGAGAAGTTCCAGCACTCCATTGGGCCAAAAAACTATGAGTTTGGAAACATTGGAGTGGGTAAGAGGAACATACTGACTTTACCTGTGTCACCCATCCCCCAAGACAACACAGCTTAGGCCCAAGAGAGATCTTCCTCAACCTGTGATTTCTCCTGTGGAGGCAAAGAAGAGTATGTAAGTGAGCGTTTGGCTTCCCCAGCTGTGTGGAATGCTGCCAAAGAGGCTCATTTGTTTCTCACCCCATTCAGAGTGCTAAATTGAGGGCTACATTAATGGGGGGTGAATAGAGCCCAGGAGTGCAGCAGACAGCACTCTTGGAGGTCATAAAAGGAAGCAGATCCTACTAACTGAATCAAAGAGTCCATCAAGAATTCCACCCACAAACCACTGGGAAATCCTCACCTGCAGACTCCCCCAACTGACTCATGGGCTCTGCCAGCACCCCGCGTGACTCATTCACATATACCCTCAGCTATGCAGTCAGCACTCTGTGTGTGCTCTTGAAGGCAATGGCAAGAGAAAGCTTTGGAAGATGGCTGTGAAAATGCACAGAAAGTAGGCCTGCATCTGCAAACCGGTGAGAGACCACAAACTTGTTCTATAGTGCTTCCTCTGGTAAAATTAAAGAGAGATTGTCAACACCCATACTGGTGCTTTGCAGAATCAAGGGAGGGCATACAAGCTTAAGTATTATGCCACAGGAAGGAGTAGGAAGACTGGAACGGCTGTATCCATAGGACTGAGAAAGCCTCAGAATCTGTAGTAGGGCTGATGGAAGGTATGCCTCACCTGAAGGCAGTTAGTAAAGACTGGAAGAGGTGACTGCTGTTTTTGACAAATACAAAAACAGCAATACAAAACTCCAAGGAACATGAAAAGTCAAGGAAATAAGACAATATCAAAGGACCACAATAATCTTCCATACCAAATCCAAAGGCATGGCAATCTATGGTTTACCTGATAATGAATTCAAAATTTTTAAGGAAACTCAATGAGCTACAAGAAAACACAGAAAGACAATTCAACAAAATCAGCAAAACAATACACAAATAAATGAGAAGTTTAACAAAGAGATAGAAATCATCAAAAAGAACCAAACAGAAATTCTGGAGCTGAAGAATTTGATGCATGAAATTAAAAAAAAAAAATGTAATAGAGAGTATCAACAGCAGCATAGACCAAGCAGAAAGAATTATCTGTGAGACAGAAGATAGGAACTTTGAAATTACCAGTCAGAGGAGAACAAAGAATAAAGAATAGAAACAAATGAAGAAAGCCCAAGTGATCTATAGGATAGTATCAAAAGAAGCAACCTGCAAATTCTAGGAGTCCCAGCAGGAGAAGAAAGAGAGAGGGGGACCGAGAGCTTATTTAAAGAAATAATGGCTGAGAACTTCCCAAATCTGGGGAAAGATCTGGATATCCAAGTTCATGAAGCTCACAGATCACCAAACTAACCCTAAAGAGATCCTCTCCAAAACACATCACAATAAAAATTTAAAAAGCAATGACAAAGAAAGAATCTTAAGAGCAGCAAGAGAAAAGAATCTTGTAACCTACAAAATAACCCCCATTAGGCTATTAGTGGCTTTTTCAGCAGAAACCTACAGGCCAGGAGAGAGTGGGATGATATATTCAAAATGCTGAACCAAAAACCTGCCAACCAAGAATACTCTATCTGGCAAATTTATCCTTCAGAAATGAAGGAGAAATAAATAAAGACTTTCCCAGACAAACAAAATTTGAGGGAGTTCATCACCACTAGACCAGCTTTTCAAGAAATGCTGAAAGGAGTTCTTCAAAATGAAAATTCTTTTAAGATGAAAAGATGCTAATTAGTAACATAAAAACATATGAAAATACACAATACACTGGTAAAGGTAAGTACAAGGTCAAGTTCAGAATACTCTAATACTGTAATCTGGTGGTGTGTTAACTACTTAACTTTAGTATAAAGTTAAAAGACAAAAGTATTACAAATAACTATAGCTGCAGTAATTTATTAATGAATACACAATATGAAAAGAGATAAGTCGTGGCATCAAAAAACATAAAAGTAGAAGGAGAAGTAAAAGTTAGAGTTTGTGTATGCAATGGAAGTTAAGTTGTTATCAGCATGAAATAAACTGTTACATCTATAAGATGTTTAATGTAAGCCTCATGGCAGCCACAAAGCAAAAATCTACAGTAGATTTACAAAGGATAGATAAGAATCAGAGCATACTAGTATGGAAAATTATCTAAACAAAAAGGAAGGCAGCAGAGAGGAAGAAAGGAATAAGGAAACTGAAAAAGTGCCAAAAAATAATAAGACAGCATTAGTAAGTCCTTACCTATCATAAATTACTCTAAATGTGTGTGGATTGAATTATGTAATCAAAAGGCACAGAGTGGCTGGATGGATAAAAAACAAGATCTATCTATATGCCACCTATAGGAGACACATCTCAGCTTTAAAGGCACATGTAGACTCAAAGTGAAGGGATGGAAAAGATATTCCATGCAAGTGGAAACCAAAATGGAACATGGATAGCTATACATATATCAGGCAAAATAGACTTTAAGCCAAACATGGTAACTAGGGGCAAAGAAGGTCACTATACAGTGACAAAGAGGCCAATTCATCAAAAAGATGTAACAATTGTAAATATATATGCACTCAACTTCTGAGCAACTAAATACATTAAGCAAATACTAACATATCTGAAGGGAGAAATAGACAACAATCCAATAATAATAGGGGACTTCAATACCCCACTTTCAAAAATAGATAGATCATCCATCCAGTCAGAAAATCAATAAGGAAACATTGGACTTCAATCACACTTTAGACCTAACAGACCCATACAGAATATTCCATTCAACAGCAGTAGAATATACATCTTCTCAAGCACACATGAGACATTCTCCAGGATAGATCACATGATAGGTCACAAAACAAGTCTTAGTAAAGTTAAGAGGATTGAAATCATGTCAAGTATCTTTTCCAACCATAGTGGTATGAAACTAAATTCAACAACAGACGGAAAGTGGGAAAATTCAGAAATGTGTGGAAATTAAACAACACATTCTTAAACAGCCAATGGGTCATAGAAGAAATTTTAAAAATCTTGAAACAAAGGAAAATGGAAACACAACATACCAAAACCTATGAGATCCTACAAAAGGAGTTCTAAGAGGGAAGCATAGCAATGAAGTTGTTTTTACATTTTTCACCATTTGTTTACAGCAGTACCACATTTCCAGGTACTAAAATTTGTATTAGTCTCTTGTTGCTACTATAACAAAGTATCACAAAATTATTGGCTTAAAACATAAATTTATTATCTTACATTTCTATGATTCACAAGTCTAAATCATGGTTTGAGCAAGTTTGCATTCCTCTTGGGGGCTTCAGGGAGGAATCCTTGCCTTTTGCAGCTTCAAGAGGCCTCCTGCATTTCTTGGCTCATCTTCCTCCACCTTCAAAGCACAGCATTCCACCTTTGGTTCCATCATCACATCTTCTTTTTCTGTAGAGGAATCTCCCTCTGACTGTCTCTTATAAGGACATCTGTGATTACGTTGAGGCCACTGAATATTCCAGCTAATTGCCCCACCTCAAGATCCTTAACATAATCACATCTGCAAAGTTCATTTTGCCATGTAAGATACATATTCACAGATTCTGGGGATAGGGACATGAGCATTTGTTGGGGGTGGTGTATGAGGGGCATTATTCAGCCTACCATAATAAGGTATGAGTAGAATCAATATTGAGAATAACAAACAACAATTACTTTGATTATAAATTGTAGACTAGAATTTAAAGGAAGTGGCAGGGGAATGTATTAGGGTGCTATCGTAAATCTCGAGAAGGGAGATGATGTATTCTTCAACTAAATCTGTGTCTGAGTGAGACCCTATTTCAGGACAAGTATAATTTCTAGTAGGAACTTCTTTTCTGTTAATCTTCACAAAATGTGGTGAAGTAATGAATGTATGAATGATAAAGGGAGAGGAAAAAATTTGGCACTAAGATTTTTAGTCTTTGATAAATGATTACCCTTTATTTAGTATTTGGATCTTTGACATATTCTGCAATACTAAGAATAAAACACTTGCCATTAAAATGAACATGTCAATGTGATGACAAATATGGGTTTTTCAACCAGGGCAGGAACAAGGTTTATTGCATAAGATACAGTCTTCGGAATAGGTTGACCCATGGGATTTTGCCCATCAACTTGAACTTTTCTCCTAGATTTATTTTTTTTCCTTGAATTCACTTATGTTGCTGAGGTATCTTAATGCTTTGTAAGTGATGCTTTGTTTAACCATTATGCATATCCTTGTTGCTCTCATGTACACATAAGTATATGTGTGTCTTTGCATATTATTAAATTCCATTAGCTCTTTTTGTTGAGGTCACATATGTTTACAACATCATATACATTTCACGTGTAAATCAATATATAGTTCAACTTCTGTATAGACCACATCTGTATAGACCACCACCAAAAGTGTAATTGCCATATGTCACCATACAAATATCCTCATTTACCCCTTTTGCCCTCATCCCACCCTCTTCTCTTAGTTTTCTAATCCTTTCTCTTCCCCCAAATTGCAATGTAGCTTGTATTTAATGTCCAGCTTGCTTGATCCTGATGTATTATTGATGCTGGACCTCATAGACAATAGGTCTGAGAATCCTGACGGCATGCAGGATTGCTCACATGTATTGAGCAGCTTGAAAATACTGATTGCCCACTGATGTATCCCATAGATTCACGGGGTCACAAGAATGAATACATTGCGTTTTATGTACCAGAGGTGGTTAAGATGACCAAATTGCATTTGAAATTCCCAAAGCACAACCACAGTTCTTTAGCCACTGATGGAAATCTTCCCTGCTGCCAGTTATGGCTAGTCCCATATCTAGATGATACTATTACATTTATCTGAATGTTATAACTGCTTAATGTTAAATGTGATTGGTTAAGGTGATGTTAGTTGGCTGAACTGAGAGGGGATTGTGAGAGATCTTACATCTTTGAGAGGAATAGATCTCATTATTTATCCATAAATATATTTTTAGCTTATGCTGTCACTTTTTATATTTCTATAGTTTTCTCTGTTGTATACAGTCAGGAAAATCTCCTAAAATTATCCATATAAAGCTGCCATCTGATTTAATAAATTCTGAAATTCTTACAATACAATCATAGATTTTCAAAAACAACAGAATAACATTGGGCCAAAGCATACATATAATGTGTGTTTCCATACTGTTCAGGTTCATACTGTTAAAAACTTAAAGATCACAGAACTTGCAAGGACTCCTAATTTCCCTCCACTTTGGGCAAAGTCCTGTCAAATAAAGTATTCTTGAATCTAGACCTATAAAGCAGAGGTTCATTTTGGGGGGCATTTCAATAAAAAAGTAGGAAACATGAACTAGGCTCTTTGCTTTCTCTATTCCATGTAACTGTGGAGTGGAGTAAATACAATATGCGCTCCCCAAGGACCCATTTCCATAGGACCTGATGTTCATGAGACCCCTAGTATTCTTGTTGCAACATGAAAGATCTGACTGAGTGCCTCAGAATGACCAAAAAAACCTGTGCAGCAAGTATCCAGTGTGGCACGTTCAAGGGATTCTTTTAATGCTTCTTGCTGTTGGAGGAGAAATGAGCATTTACAACTACTTAGTTCTTTGTATAGCCTGATCATATGGATATGGTCACATTTAGCTGTTGTCCATTTCATCTGTCACTTCTGTTCAGAATCTGTCATTTTTATCTTTGGAAAGTACTTTTTTCTTGCAATACTCCAGCAAAGCCCTTAGGTTTGCCAAACATAAGACCTTGGCTGCTCCTTTGTTTTCACTCCTTCATACTAAGCTTACAGGGGATCCCTTAACTTCCATTGTGTTCTGTCATCACAGGATCTTTGAAACACCTTGTAGTTCTTTAACCACATTTATACGACATGAATACTCATTCTGCAATCGCATTTAAAAAATAAAAAATCTATTATAATTCAAATGAGTGGCACACACAAATACAGGACATACGTAGTGCATGCAGTTAAGGCTTGCATGGAAAGCTACCATTGTAGTTAGTACAAAATTATTTGAAAGCTAGACAAACATCAATACTAGTGATACTTCGTGGTTCAGTTGTCCATTTATTTCAGCACAAAATAGTTATTAGATCTTTACAATGAAAGACAAACTTTTTCTCCTTGGGTTGTAGATGAGTTTTTATACTCATATTATTTTTTAAGAAACATTGTAACTCTTAGAAAAACTACTATTTTAATGAACTGTGTGAAGCCAGTTCCAAAGATGCAAGAGAAAGGCGATAAAGCCAAGAGCTATAATTAACTGCATGCTTATTTGCTAAAATAAATGTGCAATTCTCACTTCTTTCCCTGAATGGAGTCACTGGGACTACTATCATTAGACTGCCAGTACAGTCCTTTCATTATAGAAATAATAAGAAACATGCTCTGGAATCTGCTTTCTCTTCAATTTAGGGGTAATGTGGTGGTAAAAGCAGGAGCAGAAGTTATTTTTAGATGTATTTCATATTTCTTACACAGTGATACCGGCATACATTTGTAAATAAACATGACATCTGGTCATTTTCAATAGTGGCTTAAGGTAAAAATAATAATTTGTGTGTGATTAAGATACTTTATCAGAGCATACAACTTAATTTTGATTGCAAATTCAATTACAATGCAGTAGAAATAGGTCCACTGTTTCTGTTTTTATAATTTACTCATTTTTCTATAAGTGTGAACATTGAATATTTTGAGCATTTGTTGCAGCTGATTTTTCTACAGTGCCTCCCTTTTGTATCCTGCTGGTTCTCAGGCCTCTCTCTTTTGTCTTTCGCACTTCCGATTCTACAGGCTTTGTCTGTATGCTATGGCCCTATCATCTAAGTGTTGTACAATGCTGAAACCATTTACCAGCACAGGCTTTTCTGCTGTATGACTGCTCCTGGGTGATTCAGAGACACAGCAAAATGTGCAAACCTTTGTCATCTGCTCCCCATTTAGCTGAGGTCTCCAATGGGTCAAGAGTATGCCTTCAGAAGCACGTAAAATGGGCTCTAAGATAGAACCTATCAGACACAGATAAATATTTATACACACATTTTTTTAACTGAGCTCAAAATATCCTAAAATAAACTTACCATTATTCTGGCTCACTTGCTCTTCCTCTACCCTAATTGTTTCACATATTTAAAAAAGAAAATGACCATCTTTTTCAAAAGTTGCTCAGAGGCAACTAAGATGAGAATTAAAGATTGGATTTGGCAACTGAGAAGTTTATTGGTGATCATGAAAACCAAATGCCAAAGACATAGTGGGGACAAAACTAGACTGATGTGACTTTAAAATAGTGTGGGAGATAAGGAAGTGGGGAAATCAAAATCATTTAACAATGTGAGTAATTTTGCTGTGAAAGAGGACATAAAAATAAGAAGCCAAAATGAAAAAGAGTCTAGGTTCAAAAGAATTTTCTGTTGTTGTTGATTGTAAATATTACAGCTATTATTATGCTGATAGAAATGAGAAAGTAGAAAGGGAAAAAATAGTGTGTTAATTACAAAAGGAATGCAATTTAGTGAGTATGTGGAGGAATTAGAGGGGATTAGGCTTAAGATAGGATTCAGAAGATGTTACTTCCTTTTAAGGAAGGAAGACTGTGAATATGAGTCTGGAAAAAATAATTTTAGAAGATTTGTTGGAGGAAGATGACAATAAGGAAGGAAGTGAGGAAATGAACAAGGGCAATGGACAAAATGTGGTAGAAGTATGGGTTAGAAGCTGCAATGGGGATGACTATTAATGAAATGGAGTTACTAAAGAAAGGTAGTTGGTAGTAATCAGGAAACAGATGATGAGCTTTTAGAGGTGATCCCACATTAGAAATGCTTGGGTCAAGAGGATGTGTGGCTAGAAGGGAGGGCAGATCATTAAGGATCAAAAGGATGGTAAGAGTAGTAAAGAAGAGAAAGACAATGATCTTGTACTAATAATCATTCATTGATAAAGGAGAATGACCTTGTTGATAATTTCCTCAAAGAAGAAGATGGTTCTTAGGAAGGGGCAGGAAGATGCCATTGGGAACGAGGAAGGCAACTCTATACTTCTAGACTTAGTTATATTTGAGGTGCAGGTGAAAAACTAATTATTTTCTTGAGAAAGCCATTAAAAAGTGTATTAAGGGGAAAGCAAACTTTCAGAGATGGAGCTAAAGATGTTAAAGATATTTTGATCATGAATTACAAATTGGAATGTTTGGGGGATCATAAAAGGTTGGAGATTGAGTCAGATGATCAACTGTAAAGAGCCATAGATGAAAAGAGTCTAGATGGTAAAGTAGAAGACAGGAGGGTTGTTTCTCTGGGGGAGCTTGAGATGATGGGAAATGTACTTTGGGATGGCATTGGTTAGTCTAGAGTTTCCTGAAGAAAGTGAGTACTTAATGACAAATGTAGCCTACTTCTCTTTGACAGTTCATAGTGATGGTGTTGGCCGTGTGGAGGTAGGAGTGGTGTTTGCTTCTTCTGTTTTTTGCTCACTTCTGCCCAAGTGGCAAGAGGCTATCTGACCCCTTCTTAGGCTGAAATGAGGAAAGATCAGAGTTAGAAAGGAGCACGTTTTATTTCATTGACATTCTTGTAACCTGGCTTCTTCACGTTCTCTGAGTTAAAGAGATTTTTTATTAGGATGTTTTCTTAGGTTCTTTGCAGACACTGTTATCCTCTGACAGTTACCCTTGTACAATTCCCTTGACCTGAGTTAATGCACTTCATTCTATTGGTAGCTCACTCTCTACTCTGCCTATCAGTACACATCTAGAGTCTCCTTTAGTAAGGCCTATTTGTCCCTCTTGGTAGTGTTTTTGTACACAGTTAAAGGTATTCTCATGTTAACTCTCTCTCATTCATGAACCATTCACACATTTTTTGCTCAATAAATTCTAGGAGTACAACTTTTAATCTTAATATAGCAGCCACTTGCTCCTCTACCTCACTGCCAAAGCAGATAGTTCAATTCTCATCCTCTAGATTATCTAAACTGGTATGGAATAACATACCAGTTTACCACCGCCTTCACTTTCAGTAAATCCATTTGACTATCACTGAATTTCCCACATAAAGTACTATTACTGGGTTTGAGGTGGGAGGCTGGAACCCCATCCCACATACACATAGTTTCCTCTTGAGGACAGTGGAATTCATAGTACAGTAGCAACTTTCTACAGATAAATTATCTTCGAATATCCTTATCTTCCAACAACCTGACCCTATACATACTCAGTGTTGCTAGTGGATTCTAGAGTCATATAACACATTAAAATACAAAACAAAACAAAAACAACCAAAAATATTTTTGAACTCTGCATATGATTTAACACCTTTCTTTTCATATGCAATATCTATTATAGATCCATGCCTTGGCTAAACTTTAATTTTAGGTTACTCTAGTTTCTTCTTGTTTCACTTTTAAAGTAGCAATTAATAACAGCAATAGCCTATGGGAATTCTAAATCTATCATCTAGAATGCAGCCCTGTGACAGGTTATCAGGCCCAACTGGGACAAGATAACAATAGTGTAAATAAAATGTGTAAAAGATAACCCAAAAATGATGATGGGTTCACATCAGAATTAAGAGAGTGAGATTTGGAAGTTGTAGATCTCAGATATTTTTCAAACATTTTCTATTCTTGAGATTCTTTAGAATATTGGGTTCACAGAAATAACTTTCTTTCTTGACCGAGGTCTGATTCCCATCCTCTGTATCAATTTTAATATTTTTTAAAACAGCTAGCTTTGGAGAAACTTGGGAATTATTTCTTTGCTTTGTCTCCTAATTTTGAAGATTTTTATACTTTTGATTTTAATACTTGTTCTTAATTTTCTGTATATTCTACCTACTTATTTTAAACTTTTCATTTCATGGATATAGAACATTCATATTTTACATATGTGACATACTGCTTATTAGTTTATTTCTAGATATACATCATTTACTTTAAATTGTTATCTATTTATCTCATTTTTTTACTCTTGCCTTTTACTTGTATTGAATATTTTAGTTTCCTTAACTTCCATTTTAGATATTAAAGTTTAGGATGATCCTTAGCCTTGATGAATAAATGAAAAGCAATAGGATATATTGGAGTTTATGAGGAAGCCATTTGGTTTAAAACTAAGTTGGCCTGACCTTGTTTTTCCAGAAAGGCCTGGTGTGGCCTATTGAGTATGCACTGTACATCTGCTTGCAACATTTACAATGTTCCAAAGCCAAGAATGATGCCCTTAAAGATAGGGATGTTGCCTCTCCCACATAAGCATTTCTTTAAGGATAAACAGTTCTTCCCAGAAGTGAAGCATTAATTACTGACCGACTTTAACTCATCTGATGAGCACTGATCTACTGACCACCAACTTGCTGTGCTCACCTTGTGACCACTGACCTGCTGTGCTAGCTAAGCATCTCGTGACGGTAGTAAAAGAGATATTCCTGTTGTATGTGATGTACGCTCTCTGTTTCAAGAAGGTATATAACCACTCTGCATACCACAATTCTTCAGAGAGCTTCCTTCCTTGGTAGAAATATTCCTCCAGGCCATAGTCCTCAAATTGGCCCCTAATAAACTCACTTCAATTTTGATTTATTGATTGATTATGGATTATTTGCATCAACACCCTTTAGATATTTCTTGTCTCACACTTTTAAAAAAATTATCTTTTTAACCTCCTCATTGCTTACATTTAAAATTACATTAAAAAAAATATTTTTCTGAGCCAGCCCAGATGGCCTCATGGTTAAAGTTTGGTTCTCACCACTTCACCAGCCTGGGTTCATTTCCTGGCCGTGGAACCACACCACCTGTCTGTCAGTTGCCATGCTGTGGTGGCAGCTCACATAGAAGAACTAGACCAACTTACAACTAGGATATACAACCATGCACTGGAGCTTTGCGGAGGAAAAAAAAGGAGGAAAATTGGCAACAGATGTTAGCTCAGGGTGAATCTTCCCTTCCAAAAAATATTTTTCTGATCTAAAAATTTATTTTTAAAAATTACTGGATCTGGCTTAAATCCTTATGAAAGTAAGCCCTAAAAGCCTCCAATATATATATCAAGGAAAAACATAGACTCTTCATTTTCTGGTAAAGGTGGTAAGAGGTAGATAGAAAAAGGAACCCTCAAGGACTAATAGATATTCAGTCATTATGTAATTTACCTAAAGCAATCATGGTATATATCCTTTTTTCTGGACTTATTTAAAGAATTAATTTATGAAGTTTAGAGAAAACTCCATGAAACAGGGGAATCTTGGGACTATGTAATATACAATATTTGAAGTTACTAATTCAGTACAAAACTATAAGTTGAGTTATGGAGCTTGAGAGATGTCTTTTTCAACAAACCACCCTTTAAATCTATGGTTGCAAATTTAAAAACCTGGATTTTGTTCCAAACACATGAAATCATCCCTTGACATTTTTGTTTAACCTTTTTTGCTCAGTTCACTTTGGTCAAGAGAGGGTATGATGCAATAATGTCCATTTGGAAACATTTTTGGTAAATAAAGAGTTTTGGACAGATTATACTCATTCTCGTTGATCTACATCTAACAGAAAGTGTACTGAGAAGCAAAGATAGAGCCATCAAGTCATATTGTTTCTACCTGAGTGTGTTGATAATCTTCATCTTTGCTGTCCTGGAAGATTTGTCTTGTTTTGGCTTATTTTTTCTTAATATTTTGAAATAAGTGAATTCATGGAATGTGGTTAAAGAGTTAAATGTTCCTATTGGAGGTGTTGTTTTTCACATAATAAGACCATTACTGTAAAGTGTGAAAGAGTCAAACATTGTTTTTGGTAAAAACATCATTCTAGAGGGGATGTTGGTGAGAGCAGCATATGGTTAAGATTATGTAAATTTTTCATATATCTTTACCGAATTCTGAAATTGACATCACTCTTATTGCTTACAAATTTATAAAACACAATAACTTATAGAAAGAAGAAGGCTATAGTCACTGTGTGGCAAAGGAATGCTCCTCAATAAATAAGCAATGTGAAGAATTTAGTTCAATTGAAAGAAAACAGAGTTCTTAAAAGGTTTTGAAATGATTCTAGAAACAGGAATTTTATGATTATTCATTTAGTAGAGTTTATGTATACATATGTGTGCTTGTGTGTATGTATGTGTGTGTGTATGTATACTTCATCTCCATATCTCTTCAAATAAGATTTTACTAAAAATAACTTTTACAGCCAAAATTACCAATCAAAAAGAAAGAAAAGAAGAATGAAGAGAGGAAGAAAACTGGTGTCATATAAAGAAAATTGATTATTATTTAAAGCAAAGATCTATATGAACTAAATACTTGAATTGTGCCCTCCACATTCTACTCAAAATTCTTGCCATTTGTCTATAAATATAAGACTTTATCTGCAAGTCAAGAAATGAAGAAAAAATAACCAACACCTCATAAGAAAGAATTATCATTAGAAATTTAAAGTCATTAACAGTTGCAATCAGGAAAAATGAAAAAAGTAACTTCGAATATTTAATTCAAGTAGGTTCTTGACAAGACACAGAAATTATGAATGACAAACAGTTCAATAATTTTGAATAGGGAAAAAAATGTGATCACAATGTTTTCATAGATAAAAGAAAAATGACTGCTAAATTAACACAATGAGAGACATATTCAGCAGAGTAGTTACTGCAGAAAATTGACTTAAAAACAGATAATTCCTCCAAAAATAAAAGGAAAAGATTAAAATAATCAGTGATAAGAGAAAATTCAAGACAATTGATACACTTAACATAAGGATTCCAGAAGGAGAGAACAGAGCAAATAAAGGAAATGTAATTGAAGAAATAGTAGTAGACACTTTTCATCTGAGTGAAAAATGGAGGCTCATCAAATACTAGGAAAAATTACTGAAATGAGAACAAGGGAAAAGAATCATTCTAAAAACATATAATTCTCTCTCAAAAGAGAGAATTGTATAACTTTTTTAAAACAAGAAACATACATTGATCCCATCATTGTCTGTCAAATAGGGAGTTTAAGAAACATATTTAAGGTCATTTAGCAGTCCTCAGAAAGTACCAGAAATAAAAGTTAGGTCTCATGATTACATTCCCTTAGACACAAGAAAATTTTATAATAATGATAATAAATCTCTCCTTTATAGAACATTTCTTCACTAACTGTAGACTGTCATTACGAACATTATTTGTTCTCTTATGATCATTATAGTAGGAGAAAGTCATTACTTCCACCACCATTACTGATTGAAAAGAAAGGTCAAGTGAATTGTTCAAAGACTGACAGTGGCACTGAAAATAAAAGCAAGGGCTTTTAAAGCTAAATTTCAATCACTGTACTTAAAATGAAAAGTAAAACTCTGAATGAGAAAAACCTAGAATTTTGTTATGAAGCGATTCATCAAGGAGACAGGGAATGGTCTAGTCAATAATTAAGGTATATCCAAAGGTATTTTTCTGAACAAGGGACCTAAATAATAAATTATTTTTTTGAAAAATTTGAATTCTTTAAAATAAAATATATATGCTATAGTCATAGTGGTGTAATCTAAAATTTCCAATTGAATTGTGTATTTCCCCACTTTGGATTCAAATAAAATAGCTAGCAATTCTACTATGGACTCAGCTTCATTTTTATTACTGTTATATCTCTGTGTAAATTAAGGAACCTTCACAGATTTAGTTCATTTGATCTTTAACTACCACAAATCTTATAACAGTAATAATCTCTATTTTACATGTTGAAATCTCCTTCATTTCTAACTTTTATACAAGGAGTTAGACTTCTCTGCATGCTCAGATGAGATTATAAATACAAAATATAAGAATTTCTTAAGCATTATTGTTTTGTGGATAGTATATATGGCAGTTATCTAAGAAACCACCACACATATAAGCAGACATTTGCTCAAAAAACTCATAATCTTCAAAATCATTTATCTTGTTTTATTCTGTTGTAATTTTAAACAGTTTCTAAATGTCAAACAAAAAGTTACATAAACTAGGAATCAGTAAATATCAAAATTTGAAGTTTTTCTCCCACAGTCCAGTAGCTAAGCATGCGTATGATCTGACTGTTAGCAATTAGGGAACAACCAAGAAGATATGGTGAGCTCTCAGATACCCTGGTTTGTTCAGGGGCAGGGAAATAGGCATATTAAAATGATTAAAAGAACCCACCATGTTTAAAGCCTAATTACAGTGTAAAATGGATATATACGTATCTGTATCTATACCTACCTCAAAAATTTAAATTTAAAAGCTGACAAACAACTTGACAAAAGAAAATATAAGCAGGGATACTTCTATTGGAAAAACAAAGCATGATCTAGTCTTCTTCCATAAAAACTGATTAGGCAAAAAATATTGGAGAAATGGCTACAAAGCTCTGAGAGAAAAATATCATGATTCCATAATTTCATTACAACAAAAGTTCTTATGTGTGTAGTCAAACCAGAGTAATGCTAAGATACATAAAGAATCAAAAGGTATAGTAACTATATATCTATCCTGAAACAATAAATGCTAAAAAAAGGAGAAATCAAAATTAAAAATGTAAGAAATAAGATATTGCTATATGAAAACTATGATGAGTATTGAATGCATGGATAGGCAAAATAAGGGTCAATCTCTTTTGAAAATATAATTTCAAAGCAAATACTGATGATGAAAATAATTCTTGAGAATTATTTTTTCACTGTAATTTATTTTATTTTGTAAATGTATATTAATGTGTATTAACTAATGTATAGAGTCAACCCTCTGTATCTGCAGGTTTCGCATGCACGGATTAAACCAATCTCTGATCAAAAGGCTTAAGATGGTTGTATCTGTACTGAACATGTGTAGGCTTTTTTTTCTTGTGATTGTTCCCTTAACAATAGATTATAACAACTATTTACATAGCATTTACATTGTATTAGGTATTATAAGTAATCTAGAAGTGATTGAATGTATATGGGAGGATGTGCATATGCTATATGCCACTACTACACCATTTTATATAAGGGACTGGAGCATCTGCAGATTTTGGCACAAAATTTGAGGGATCCTGGAACAAATCCTCTATGAATACTGATGGATGACTGTATTAATATTGTTAATCATATTGTTAATAAAATAACAGATACAGTAAAAATGTGTAAAAATAGATCGAGAGCAAAAATAACTTCTAATTTTCTCATCTTCACATAGAAAAGATTCAATAGTGTATTTTATTATCAATAAGTTTGTAAACTTTCAAGTAAAAATATAAAATTATAATGAAGAAAGAAGAAAACGTGGAATAATTAAAATAGAAATGTTGAGGATTGCTGGGAAAATGGTGGCATAGGAGGACTCTGAACTCACCTCCTCTCATGGACACAACAAATTTCCAACTACCCTTAGAAAAATTACCCTGAAAAAGAACTGGAAACTCTCACAGCTAGGACAGTGTTGACTGAGGTGGAAAAGGCACAAGTTCCTTTCTGGAGAGGAAAAAGCCACATTCTAGACATGGCACTTCATGGCCAGGAGCAATCTTAAGGTACAAAGCTTTTCCTGGAGGAGCAGGGGATCTGAGTGGGAGAGATCTGCCACAGTAAGCAGGTTTGAACTCAGCACAACTGAAACAATTGTCCTAATATCTGGCTTTGCTGGCTATTAAATACAATTGGGAATACCCCAGAAAACTTTCAAACATGAGGGAAAAAAAAAACCTGCTCTTAAAAAGCCCATGCACAAATTCATCCATTTCAGAAAGTAACATAAAATCACCAGAAAGAAAGGTAAACAGTCCTTTGGTGAAAGGAGACTTACTTAATAGGCTCTGGGTGCATCTCAGTGAGACATGAGACCACCCCAGGAACTGAGACATTGGCAGTAGCCATTGTTGTGACCTAGTACAAGCATGCTGACATAGACACTGGCAGACGTCAATGGAGTTCTTCTCCTGGTCTGTTAGCATGGGGGTCTGCCCCACCCACTAGAGCAGTGATATAATCCAGCTCAGCCAGGGCAGGAAGCCCACCCTAGGAATTGGCCCCACCCACCAGCAAGCCCTGGAGCAACATGCTGGCCCATATAGGCAGGTGTGTGGGACTTCTGCAACAGGGCAAGTGGGTCCACCTCTGCAGGGCAAGGCATGCATGAGGGACAGACCTGCATTGACAGAGTGTGGGGGGCCTCTACAGTAGGGTGAGTGGGTCCACTCAGTGGGGTGGGGCATCTGCATAGGGCAGAACTGTGATAATGGGCTGTGTGGGCTTGCAGGTGAAGGGGAGGAAGACTATCCTCTACCCACACTGGGTCCTTTCTGGCTGGGCTACAGATTAAATTGACATGAGACTGAATAGCAGGAGAAAATCAAACAAAGCTTTATAACATGTATACATGGGAGAGACCAGGGAAACTGAGTTTCTTAACAAAATGGTAGAGGTTCTTCTCTTAAATAGAAAGACAATGGAGGATGTCAGGGGTGAGTCTGTTATGGGAGATGACCAGAAAAGCACAGTACGGTTATTATGCAGATTTAAGGCCTAGCCTTCCACATTGACAAGTTTCTAGAGATGAGGTCATTCCCCCCATGCCTCCCTCCATCTTCCCAGTAAAGAGAGGAGAGAGGGAGACACTTTTACAAATGGAGACTTTGCCTACAAATGTAAATGTCTGGTAAACAGAACTTTGATAAGAATGGGCTTAGCAAGGACCCTCCCAATCTATCAATACCCAGAGTTATCTATGGTGATGGTGTGTTCTGGGGACAGGTTTCTATTTTAAATCCTTTTAGGAAGTTAATGGGGGGAAAGGTCAAAGTTTCTTTCACAGAAAATAATCAAGGTAAAGAGACATATTTTGAGGTGGCCATTCTGATCCCCCACACAGGCAGTGGGGCTTGTCAGCTGCAGCAGACTTGTGCTTCTGAACTAGCCATAGGAGAGATCTGTCCCACATTCCAACATCTGACACAATTGTGTGCTGCCATGCCTGGGGCTGGCCCCACCCAGCTGCACTACTGAGAAAGCTGACAACAGCTTCAGAGCTGTTGAGACAACAGAGCTTCAGAGACAACAGCAAGTGTAAGGCCCTGAGCCTAGGAACCAGACACTTTGGGGGCCTACTCACTTAACAGAAAAACTGCAGCAGGAATGTGCTATTAGACCTTACAGCCCCCCCCCCCCCGACCTAATAAAGTGACAGAAGAGATCATAGCAGCTGCATGCAGCTGAGCATCACAACCAGCTGGCCAGGGGGACAGCCTGGCCTTCACATGAACCTGCAGCAAGAGCACCCCTGCCACAACAGAAGGACACTTGTAGCCCACACAGGGGATATTCCTGGAACATTTGGAACTGGTGACAAGAGGGAAGCACACTGCTGGGCCTCATAAGACATCTCTTGCATATGCCACTTCTCCAAGATCGGGAGACATAACTGATCTACCTAATACATAGATGAAAGCACAGAGAAAGAGGCAAAATGAAGAGACAAAGGAATATGTTCCAAATAATGGAACAGGAGAAATCCTCATAAAAAGAACTAAATGAAACAGAGATAAACAATCTACCTGATAAAGAGTACAGACTAATAGTCACAATGATACTCACTGATGTTGGGAGGATAATGGATGAATTCAGTGAGAACTTCAACAAAGAATTGGAAAATATAAGAAAGAACCAATCAGAAATGAAGACTACAGTATTGGAAATGAAAAATTCACTAGAGGGAATCAATAGCAGAGTAGATGATAAAGAAGAATGGATCAGTGAGCTGGACAAAAGACTAGAGGAAATCACCCAAGCTGAACAGATAAAAGAAAACAAGAATTAAAAACAATGAGGACAGTCTAAGAGACCTCAGGGACAACATTAAGCACAATAACATGTGTATTATAGGTGTCCCAAAAGGAGAAGAGGGAGACAAAGGGGCAAAGAATCCATTCAAAGAAATTATAGCTGAAAATTTCCTAAACTAAGGAAGGAAACAGACATCCAGATACAGGAAGCACAGAGAGCATCAAACAAGATGAATCCAAAGAGGATTCATCCAAGCAAGACACAGTATAATTAAAATGTCAAGAATTAAAAATAAAGAGAGAATCCTAAAAGCTGCAAGAGAAAGGCAACAAGTTACATGTAAAAGACACCTTAAAGGCTATCAGTTGACTCCTCAGCAAAAAATTTACAGGCTAGAAAGGAGTGGCAAGATATATTTAAGGTGCTGAAAGGACAAAACCTACAACCAAGAATACTCTACCCAACAAGTTTATCATTCAGAATGGAAGGAGAGATAAAGAGTTTTCCAGACAAGCAAAAACTCATGAAGTTGATCACCAATAAACCAACCTTACAAGAAATGCAAAAGGGACCTATTTAAGTGACAAAGACCACAAATAGAATAAGAAAATTATCAACAAACAAACAGTAATAAATCACTGGTGAAGGCAAATATACGGTAAAGGTAGCAGATCAACCACTTATGAAGCTAATATGAAGGTCAAATGACAAAAGTACTAAAATTATCTATTTCCCTGATAAGAGTGTAATAGATACATATGCACAAAAAAGAGGTTAAATATGATACCAAAAACATAAAATGTGGGAGGAGGGGAGTAAAAGAGTACAGCTTTTAGTAAGAGGTCAAACTTAAGAGACTATCAACAAAATATAGACTGCTGTATACATAGGTTACTACATATGAACCTCATGGCAATCATAAAGCAGAAGCCTACAATAAATAACACACAAAAAAATGAGAAAAGCAACTGAAAGCAATATTAAAGAAAGCCATAAAATCACAAGGGAAGAAAGCAAGAGAAGAAGAAAGGAACAGATAAGATCTACTAAAACACCCAGAAAAAAAAAAGAAACAAAATGGCAATAAGTACATACTTATTAGTAGCTATTTTAAATACCAATGGACTAAATGCTCCAATGAAAAGGCATAGGGTAGCTGATTGGATAAAAAAACAAGACCCATATATATGCTGCATATAAGAGACACATTTCAGACCTAAAGACACTCACAAACTGAAAGTGACGGGATGGAAAATGATACTCCATGCAAATGGCAAGGAAAAGAAAGCTGGGGTAGCAATACTTATGTCAGACAAAATAGACTTTAAAACAAAAACTTTGACAAGAGACAAAGAAGAGCACTACATAATGATCAAGAGAACAATCCAACAAGAGGATATAACACTTGTGAATATCTATGCACCCAATATAGGAGCACCTAAATACATAAAGCAACTATTAACAGACATAAAATGAGAAATAGTCAGTAACATAATAATAGTAGGGGACTTTAACACTCCACTTACATCAATGGACAGGTCATCCAAACAAAAGATCAATAAGGAAACATTAGCCTTAAATGACACATTAGACCAGCTGGACTTAGTAAATATATACAAAACATTTCATCCAAAAACTGCAGAATGCACATTCTTTTTGAATGCACATAGAACATTCTTCAGGATAGATCACATAATTGGCCATAAAACAAGTGTCAACAATTTTAAAAAGACTGAAATAATACCAAGCATCTTTTCTGACCACAACAGTATGAAACTGGAAATCAGCTACAGGGAGAAAAGCCACAAATATATGGAGATTAAACAAAATGCTACTTAATAATTATTGGGTCAATAAAGAAATCAAAGGAAAAATACAAAAACACCTGGAGACAAATGACAATGAAAATATAACATGCAAAAATTTATGGAATACTGCAAAAGCAGTTCTAAGAGGGAAGTTTATGGCAATGCAGGCCTACATCAACATACAAAAATCTCAAACAATCTAACAGGGCTCCTAAAGGAACTGGGAAAAGAAGAACAAGCAAAGCCCACATAAAAGGAAGGAAATAATAAAACTCAGAACAGAAAGAAATGAAATAGAGACTGAAAAAAATAGAAAAAATTCAATGAAAGTGAGAGCTGGTTCTTTGAAAAGATAAAATTGACAAACCTTTAGTTAGACTCACCAAGAAAAAAAAGAGAGAAGGCTCAAATAAATAAAATCAGAAATGGAGAAGAAATTTCAATGTTCACTTCAGAAATACAAAGATTATAAGAGAATACTATGAAAAGCTATCCGCCAACAAGTTGGAAGATCTAGAAGAAATGGACAAATTCCCAGAATCATACAACCTTCCAAAACCAAATCAAGAAGAAATAGAGAATTTGAAAAGACTAATCACCAGTAAGGAGATTGAAACAGTAATCAAAAATCTCCACCAAAATAAAAGTCTAGGACCAGATGGCTTCCCTGGTGAATTCTACCAAATATTCAATGAAGACTTAACACTTATCCTTATCAAACTCTTCCAAAAAATTGAAGAGGACAGGAAGCTTCCTAACTGATTCTACAAGGCCAGCAATACTCTGATACCAAAACCAGACAAGGAAAACACAAAAAAAGAAAATTACAGGCCAACATCACTGATGGACATCAATGCAAATATCCTCAACAAAATACTAGCAATTGAAAACAACAATGCATTAAAAAGATCATACACCATGATCAAGTAGGATTTATTCCAGGGATGCAGGCATGGTTCAACATCTGCAAAACAATCAATGCGATACACTAGATTAACAAAATGAAGAATAAAGATCACAAGATCATCTCAATAGATGCAGAAATAACATTTGACAAGACACAGTATTCATTTATGATAAAAACTTGGAAAAATGAGTATAGAAGGAAAATACCTCAATATAAGTAAGGGTGTATATGACAAATCCACATCTAACATCATATTCAATGGAGAAAAATTAAAAGATATCACTCTAATAATAGGAACCAGACAAAGATGCCCCACTTTCACCACTCTTATTTAACACAGAATTGGAAGTCCCAGCCAGAGCAATCAGGCATGAAAAAGATAAAAGGGATCCAAATTGGAGAGGAAGAAGTGAAACTGTCACTATTTGCAGATGACATGATTTTATATACAGAAAACCCTAAAGAACCCACCAAATAACTTTTAGAAATAATAAATGAATATGGTAAAGTTGCAGGATACAAAATGGACATTCAAAAATCAGTTGTGTTTTTATACACTAATGATGAAGTAGCAGAAAGAGAAATTAAGAATACAATACCATTTATAATTTCAACAAAAAGCATAAAATACCTAGGAATAAATTTAACCAAAGATGTGAAAGACCCTACACTGAAAACTATAAAATATTGTTGAAAGATACTGAAGAAGATGCAGAGAAATGGAAAGATATTCCATGCTCTTGGATTGGAAGAATTAACATAGTTAAAATGTCCATCCTTCCTAAAGCAATCTACAGATTCAATGAAATCTCTATCAAAGTTCCAATGACATTTTTCATGGAAGTAAAACAAAGAATCCTAAAATTTATAGGGCACAACAAAAGACCTCGAATAGCAAAAGGAATCCTGAGAAAAAAGAAGAAAGCTGGAGGGATCACAGTCTCTGACTTCTAAATATACGACGAAGCTATAGTAATCAAAATAGCATGGTACAGGCTCAAAAACAGACACACAGATCAATGGAACAGAACTGAGAACCCAGAAATAAACCAATACATCTATGGACAGGTAATTTTTGACAAGGGAGCCAAGAACATACAATGAAGAAAGGAAAGCCTCTTCAATAAATGGTGTTGGGAAAACTGCACAGCCACATGCAAAAGAATGAAAGTAGACCATTCCATTACACCACACACAAAAATTAACTCAAAATGGATTAAAGGCTTGAATGTAAGACCTGAAGCCATAAAAATTCCAGAAGAAAATATAGGCACTGTGTTATTTGACATTGGTCTTAGCAGCATATTATCAAGTACCATATCTGACCAGGCAAGGGAAATAACAGAAAAAAAAAAAAAAAAGAAAACAAAGGGGACTACATCAAACTAAAAAGCTTCTGCACAGCAAAGGAAACTGTCAACAAAATGAAAAGACAACCCCAAAATTAGGAGAAGATATTTGCAAACCACATTTCTGATAATGGGTTAGTATCCAAGATATATAAATAACTTATACATCTCAATAACAAAAAAACCAAACAACCCAATTAAAAAAATGGGCAAAATATTTGAACATTTTTCCAAAGATGATACACAGATGGCCAACAGGCACATGAAAAGATGTTCAACATCACTAATTATTAGGGAAATGCAAATCAAAACCACAAGGATATATCACCTCATGTCCCTCAGAATGGCTATAATTAACAAGAAAAGAAATAGCAACTGTTGGAGAGGATGTGGAGAAAAGGGAACCCTCATACACTGCTGGTGGGAATGCAAACTGGTACAGCCACTATCGAAAACAGTATACGGATTTCTCAAAATTTAAGAACTGCCATATGATCCAGCTATTCCACTGTTCAGTATTTATGCAAAGAACATGAAAACACGAATGCGGAAAGGTATATCCATCCCTACGTCCATTGCAGCATTACTTACAATAGGCAAGACTTTGAAACAACCTAAGTGCCCATCAAGGGATGAATGTATAAAGAAGATGTGGTAT
Source organism: Tapirus indicus (assembly GCA_031878705.1). NCBI lineage: Eukaryota > Metazoa > Chordata > Mammalia > Perissodactyla > Tapiridae > Tapirus > Tapirus indicus. The sequence continues at coordinate 65,667,814 of CM062923.1, forward strand.
ATATAGACAGTGGAATACTACTCAGCCTTGAAAAAGATAAAATCTTGGGGCTGGCCTTTTGGCCTAGTGGTTAAGTTTGGCATGCTCTGCTTCAGTGGCCTGGGTTGGGTTCCTGCACTAGAACTCACACCAATCAGTGGTGGCCATGCTGTGGTGGTGACCCAAAAACAAAGTAGATTTGTGTGAGTGTTCTTCTAGACTCTCTGCTGAGTGTGACTGGCCAATTTATCTATGGCTGGAATTCACACTCACCTGATCTTCTTCAGGAGTGTCTTGACTTATTGGCCCCATCTTCTCCCATACAAATTTTAGAGTAGGTTTGTTAAGTTCCATTCAAACCTATGCCAGAATTTAATGATAGAGCATTAAATCTGTGGATCACTTTGATGAAATTTTACATTGTTAAAATATTGACTTTCCATATCCATGAGAAAGTTATATTTCTCCATTTACTTACGTCTTTTTTAATATATTTCCACATACTTATATAATTTTTCTCCAATAGGATGAAAATCTTTTATTTGGTGAATTTTTTGTTTCCTCATTTTTGTGTGGTTGAAATGTTATCTTTTTATTGCATTTTCTAACACTTTGTTGCTAAGCATAGAAATATAATTGATATTTGAATATTTGGACACTTCTTATCAGCATCTCTTTATCGTATTAGCTTTAACAGTTTAGTTTATTCTTTTCCAATTCTTATAAATATTACCTTTGATTTTGTTTCTTACTAAACAGTTTAGGACCTCCCTTACAATGATGAATGGAAGAGGTCACAGTGGATATCCTTATCTTGTTTCTGATTTTAAAGGTAATGCTTTCACATTTCCTTATTGATCAGAATAATGTTTACTTTGGGATTCTTTTCAGATATCCTTTATCAGAATAAGGAAGCTTCTTTCTATTCATTGTTTGTTAAGAGCTTTTATCAGAAATAGTATTGAATTTTATCACAAGCATTCTCTGCATCTTCTGAAATGATCAATTGCTTTTCCTCCTGTGGTTTTGTAATCTTTTAATGTGCTGTACTGCATTGATGTATTTTATACAGGCAAACTATCTTACATTCTTGGAATAATCCAAATATGCAAGATAGTTTGCCTGTATGAAATAATATACATAATAATTGTGTGTATGTTCATGTTGGATTCAGTGGGCTAATATTTCATCTAAAACTAAAAACAAAAATTTTGCCAGTCAATTTTGCCTATAGTTTCGCATTCTTCTACTATATCTACCTAGTTTTGCTTTGTTTTTATTTGTATGAGAGTGTTGATGCAAATAATCCGTAATCAATCTATAAATCAAAATTGGGGTGAGTTTACTATGAGCAAAATTTGAGGACCATATATCCTGGGGCCTTCCTTCTCCAAGGAAGGAAGGGCATCAAAGAAGTGGGGTGCACAGAGTGATTATATACCATCAAAGAGCATATATCACACATGATTGCAATGTTCTTTTCGTAATAGTCACAAGATTGCCCTGTTGGCACAGCGTTTGATGGGCACAGCAGGTAGCAGGTCTGTTGTCTTGAGTAGGGTGGTCACAGGATGAGCACAGTAATCAAATCCTAGCCTAGGGAGAATTGCTTATCCTTAGGAAAATGCCAGTGTGGGGGAAGTTGCATCCTTATCTTAAGTGCAATGGTTCTTGTCTATGGGACATGGTAAATGCTCAAAGCAGATATACAGTGCATGTTCCAAGGCCAAGTCAGACCCTTTTGGAAACACAAGGTCAGGCCGAGAATTAGTTTTACACCAAATGGCTTCCTCATATACTCTAATATATCCTATTGCTTGCCATTTATTTATCAATAGAAAATATGAGACATTTAATACTTAAGGAATTAAATCTGTGATGCCGAATCTCATTTTATCATAAGGGGGTACATAGGCCCAAACTATTCAAATTGTAAATTATAAACAAATAACATTTAATCAATCTGGGTTGAAAAGAATCATGGTGAAATGATGCCTACTCTGGACCTATTGTAACATCAACAATGGGTCCCTGATTTACTTAGTCTACATAATTGGATTTTTAAGTTTGTTCTCACAGGAGAGTATATCCTTTTTTAAACTTTATGTTTATATGCAACCTTCTGAAGGAAGTATCTTCCTGTCAGTTATTTTAAAGTTAACAATAATTTACACCTTAATTAAAAAAAAATCATGTCAAAGTGAAACAGATTACTATTTCCAAAGATTTGGCATACGACTATAATCACTGAAAATGTAGTTGATTTATGCCAACGGGCTGTTTGCCATATTACCCTTTATTTGCATATAAAAGGGTTATTTTTCATATGGAACTATTCTCAAGCCTAGATATTTTTAATGTGGTGACTATTAAGACACACAACTTTGAGATTTTACCCAAAGCAAGCCACATGAGGCATACTTTATTTGTGTTACTCATGTTCTGATACTATCCCAGGTACTTTTGGATCACAAGAAGGGTGATAAAAACTGCTTTATGTTACCAAACCTGGTCTCTATTCCTTCCTGGTCAAAAAGCTAGACTGCATTTCCCAGATATCTGTGTATTTAGGACAACAATATGCCAATGTTATATGGGCAAAGGTTATGGATCTCTGCTCAAAATAATTTTCATGCACTCCTGTACACCCTCTGTTTTCCCTCTTGAGCCTGGCTCATGGAAACTTCTCAGGTTGGACCCCATACTCTCTCTGTTGCATTTTTTTTTTCACATTCTCTATTTTATGAGGACATTTTCTTTCAAAATCCAGTCACACATGTGATTTATTTCAGGAACATTATCACTCAGCACTGTGTAAGCCTATGTCATTTCATTCCAGAACTCACTACAATCTTAATACACACTAGTAGATATTCCCATCTATAAAGTATGATAAATAAAATGGCAAGCAATAGCATATATTGAAGTATATGAGGAAGCCATTTGGTGTAAAACTAATTTGGCCTGGCCTTGATTTTCCAAAAGGGCCTGACTTGGCCTTTGAACATGCACTGTATATCATCTGCTTCGAGCATTTACCATGTCCTAGAGATAAGAACAAATGCCCTTAAGATAAGGATGCAACTGCCCTCACATTGGCATTTCCTTAAGGATAATCATTTCTCCCTAGGCTAGGATTTGATTACTGTGCTCATCCTGTGACCACCCAACTCAAGACAACAGACCTGCTACCTGCTGTGCCCATCAATCGCTGTGCCGACAGGGCAATCTCATGACTGTTGTAAAAAGAACATTGTAATCATACGTGATATATGCTCTTTGACGGTATACAACCACTCTGTACACCCCACTTCTTTGGTGCCCTTCCCTCCTTGGGGAAGGAAGGCCCTGGGCCATGTGGTCCTCAAATTTGGCTCGTAACAAACTCACCCCAATTTTGATTCATAGATTGGCTATGGATTGTTTGCATCGACAAGTAGGAGTTGCAGCTTCATTTTTGTAAGCTGTTGTACCCATAAACTTGCTGCTTACTGAGGCTAGATCATAAATGGGCAAGCTGTTTTGTTGTCAGTTACATCCTACGTTATCCTACTAATCATACCAAACCAGACAATCAAACACATTGTTTTGTAACCATAGGTAATAAAAAATATACTTGTAAACCCAGCTGTGTGATGAAACATAGGCAGTTATTATCATCCACACAACTTTAGATGCTGGATTTAAAAAAAAAATATCAATGAAATAGACTCTTACAACATTATGATGCGTACCAGAGACATATGATTTTCAGTGTTATTCAGTCACTAAATATTATGATTGCATCATCTCATCTTCCCATTTGGAGCCTAAGTCTGAAAAGGACTATGGAATTATATTTATTTAGGAATCTTAGTGATTTAACATACAAAAGCCAACTTTTACATTCTTTCAAAATATTCTCCTTGTATACTTAAATGATTAACACCTGTATCCCATAAATGGGAATATAAGCATGATGTCTGGGGATATGAGGCCTATTCTGCTCACTCTCATTATCTTGCAGGTTAACTCATTAAGGTCAGGTAGCTTATTAGTCCACCAAGTCTTCTGAAGTGCCCATGAATGTATCATTCTTATCCCAACCTTAGTGTTTACTTATTTTGTTGAAATGATCTCTTTGCTCTATTTGTTTAACCAAAAGTTACCCAATATTGCAGCTACATCCTCTCAAGAATTCTTCTATTCCTACTGCAATAAACATGAAACTTCATTTTCTTGAAATACTACTAAACTAACTGAATTCTTGTGGAAATCACTGATTTGTATCATATACTTTATGATATGTATAGTAAATATTGTGATATATATGATATACATATTTATAATATACTGATCTTATCTTTTCAATTGTATATCCTTCCTTGAAGATGAAGAAAATATTTTTTATTTATCCTATATTATAATTCCTGTTGCAGAGCTAACAGTATAAGAAAATCTAATAAACACTTCATTGATTAATTGATTTTTTTAAAACCATAATGCAGATGGGAGAATTCAGCTTACTGTGGTAATAATCATTCACTTTGTAAAAAGTGAAACATTAAACTAGATATGAAAAACACATTTGACCAATACCAAATTTTCTCATCCAAAAATGAAAATCCTGAAATAATTCCACCAAGAAACGTTGTGCGAATCAAGCTAACTGTTAACTTGCTTATCCCTTTTTGTTTTGCTTTATTATAGTTGGAGTGGGAATTTCTTCCATGCAATAGAGCTATCAATGACAGATTGAGTGCATTAGTCATAGATCAATATATGGACCACAAATCTCTACTTCATCATTGATTGATAGAGACTGTTATTTTCTAACGTGGAAGTTCATCATGGCTTTAAGACCTAAGAAATTTCCAAGCTAACACTCAGTATAAAATTTTTATGTGTAAGCAAGTTGATCACAATGCCCATCTATCTCAACCTTTGTGTATATTAGTTAATTTTATTCCAGTCTTTGCCAAGGGTAGAGTTAAGTACACTTCTTTCTACTCTAATTCTGGTTAATATTCCACCACAGATGACTTTTCTCATAACAATATCAACAGATCTGTGGGGCTGTTACTGTTTTAACTACAGTCGGTCTCAAGCAGTTCCAACTTATTCTGGCTGCTTCTTTTGGCCAAGTTCCAACTTTCCAACTATGTTCTTGACTCAGTTCAAAGTTCTGATTGTAAGCAGGAAAACATTTTTCAAAATCATTCTCCTTATTTTTCATAGTGTCATACTGCACTGTACATGTTATCTTGAATAACATTCTAATTATACAAAATAAACATAATCATTTCCATTCTCCCATATTATATATTTTTCTTCAGCTCAATATTATTTATTATTGATAATAGTGAAAAATTAACCAAATTGAGATAATTGATTAGAAAGTTTGATTTAGTATTCTTCTAAAACAGTGTTCCTTGTGGTCATAAGACAAACTGCCTTGCATTTATCCATATCCAATCTGCTAAGAACATAATGTGTGGAAGAAAAGTTCCACATGGAAGCTTCATGAAAATTACAGCATGTGGATCCTTTAATGTTTGACCGTGTTACAAAAAAATCATAGAACATTGTGGATTCACATATTCTGCACATCAAAATCATGTTCAAATTCTACTATATGATCTATTAAGTATTTTTAATCTTACAAACTCTTAACATACAAGATATGTAATAATTTTCCTTAAACATATATTATTTAGTTTACCCTTTAATGCTGTGTATTATTTTTAATATAGAAGTTTTATATTTTATGCAGATTTATAAATATTTTCCAGTATGGCTTACAACTGCAATGAAACTTAGGATGCTTATTAAGGAAATATTTTAAAATATTCAATAGTACAATCCACTTTATGGACAAAGGGCAAACGTATGTGTATATGTGTGTGTGTGCATTTGTGTGTGTGTCTATAACTATATCTATATCTAAATATATAGCTATCTAAGCTCATAAAAAGTGAAAGAAGTTTGCAACCAAAGTTTTGATGATTATTTCTGGGATGAAAACAAATGGAGATATTCAAATTTTACCCAATGTATTTCCACATATTTAAATATTTAAAAGAATATCTGGATGCATTATTGTATAATATATATGAAAAATGAATAAATGGATCTTTTACCTTAAATTTACATAAATATTTGTGTATGTTTCTACTTCTATGGTTTCATTATTTTTACAAATCATGTATAAAACTGCTGAAATTTATTTTGTAACTGTGGTATAGAAAGGGATTTAGTTTTTTTTTTATTATTTTTTTAATCATAAACTTGTCACAAAATTATTGCATGGTTGTTGAAAAATTTCTGTTTGTTACAGATTTTAACTGCCATATTTATCAAATCCTAAATACAGGGATCTGCCTCTGGGCTTTTAATACTATTTGGTTTATTAGTGAGTGGAACTTGCACATTTATCATGCTCTTTTAGGTGTAGTAACATTATTGAATATTTTAATACTTAACAGAGATGAAATTCTTTCCAGATGTAAATATTTGCCTTTATGTAGACAAATTGGTTGATGCCACCATGTCCTTTCTGAATTGTTCCAATTTCAACTTGTCCATTGGATTCCCTGTCTACAAAACCACTCAGAGAAGCCATACTGATGCCACTAGCCATGGTGAAAATGTCTCTGACATGGGAAAGGGTGCTATTTCTGAATGCCCATGTTTCCAACTCTCAGGGTGCCAGAGCATCACTGCATTATGGTCGTAAATGGTGATAACTTCCCCTCGAAAATCTATATCAGACTTTATCATTTGAGTTCCCTAGAAGGTTTTCTTGTTCCAGGAGTTTCACAGAATCTTATTTTAACATTTATGCTTATCTCTAATAAGCACCATTTAATCAAATTTCCGTAAAACTACTTGTGAAACAGATTTATCAATTTATTAGTTTTTGGCCCTTTCGCCACTACTCATTCAGTTCAACTACAGTTCAAGAGCTTGATGCAAAAATGATACATTCAATGTTTCATCTCCCTCGGCATTCTCAAGATCTTGCCACAAACCAAAATTAAATCCTCCTTAATTAGTCATAAAATGAAATCTACACAGATTGTCAAAAAAAACCACATAGTGGAAAGATGGAAATCTAACAAGAAGTTTAGGAAGGTGGAAATATAATGTGTACACTGTCGCATTGGGGCTCATTTCAACCATTAAAAATGCCCCATTATGGTTAGTTTGTTTCTTCAACAATGGAAAAACTGAATATATATAATAAATATGTACATATATATAAAAATATATATATGTATATTTATTTATATGTGTGTGGTTATGCCAGAATTATCCTCTCTCAGGGCATAAAATAACATGGGTCTTTTCAAAAGAGCCAACAACATAAAATAAAAGAAAGAAATTTGAATTTAAGAAATAGATTTTTAAAATCATATTTCTAGTAATAAAATAAGCTATTTCGTAGCATCAAATTTTTTTCTTAGAATATTACAGGAAATAGCAAAATGTTTATATATGTAGAAAATCCAGAATAATTCACAACCAAACTATAAAATCAATAGGATTTAGCAATGTTGTTGGATACAAGTTCAGTATTTTTAAAAAATCAATGCATATTTATATATCAGCAATACTAAAAAATTAAAACTACAGTAAAACAACTGCGATATTATTAATAGACTCCAAATACGTTAACAATCTCAAAAATATATTACAAAACCTCTGAGTTGAAAACTACCAAATGTTGCTGAGATAAATTAATTTCTAAATGAATGATTTATAGGAAGCCTTAATATTATCAAATGTTAAATTTACTCTAAAGAATATATAGATTAAATGCAATTCCAATAAAAATCCCAAGGAAGAGAGAGGTTGATGAAGAAAAAGCATATTTGTTGAATGACTGATATTATCAGTACTTGATAGCCACATTACATAACACTAAGGTGGATATGCAAGCATGATACAAGTAGGCAAAATCTGAAAATGTGACCTAAAAATGAGAGCCTTCAATTAGTGCTTTCAGTTGTCAAAACTGACTTGAGTGGAGCCATTTAAAAATGGAGTCAGAGGTGCCTCTCCAGAGAAACTGCTTTGCTGTCTTGAACCTTGGACTGAGCCAAACCTTTGGACTGGACCAAAGTGCAATTGTTTTACAAGCAATTGTTTGAGAAGTCAGCAGGAGAACACACATGCTGAGCACAAAGACTGATGACTGTGGACTCTGAAGATAGAATCAACAGTCAGTCAATGTCTAGCCAAGATTAGCTTCTGTCTCCAACTCCAATTAAAATTCTTTGTAACACAACCTCCCTTCTTTGACTTTAAAAGCCCCTGACTTGTACTCCCTAGCAGGACACTATTTGGCTTTCCACCTGAATCTGTGCCCCCCAAATTGTAATTTTTGAATTCCAAATAAACACTTTATCTCTTAAACTGGTTTCTGTTATTGTAGGTTGACACTGTGTTTTGTGTGTGTGTGTGTGTGTGTGTGGACGGGGACAGTCAGTGGAAAAAAATGATTGACTATGGATTTAAGGGATCTAAATTGAATTATAAAGAATGGGTGAAATACTCAGCAATATCTGGCACAGGGATTTCTTATGTGAATGTGCTTTCATTTTTACATAAACAGAAAATGTTCTCAGGGTTATGTGGACTGGGATAAAATTTCTGTGTAATAGTTACTCAGTTGTAATATTTATCATAATCTTTTATATTCCTGGTGCCAATTTCATTCTGTTTCCTAATCTTCTTAACTGGATTTGGGATATTTTGGAGAAACTCTCAATTTGAGATAATAGAAAAATAGATATACTCAAGTACTATTGAGGAATTGCAGCTCAATTAAACAAAATTGTCAGGGACCATGGTGTTTTGGAGGGTCCGTAGAGATTATTCTTTGTAGTTCTGTTTGTGGTGTACAATATTGGACAAATCCCAACTTAGGATGAAAGGTAGATGAGGCACTATGCAGAGCATTTTGATGTTTCTCTACGGTGTCTTGATTTCTTTCTTCCTTCATAAAGAGAAACATAGCTTATACTCACATGTTTATGGTTTACATAGTTAAGATATTTTTGGTTTGAATGTACAATACTTTTGTATTGATCATCACACACTGGCCAGAAAAACAGTTCTTTTTAACTATTTTTACTACATATTGTCTTCCTAAAGCAATATAGTTTAGCTAAAGATATATTCTCTCATTTCTCTGGCTGAATCTTTTGGATACATTAAGGAATAAAACATAAACACCAGCTTCCCTTGGTCCCCAATCACTATCTCCAACCCTTGACATCACAGCACCCCACCCACCTTCCCAATACAACACGATATGTCCCCAACTTATAACCCCACAGGAGAAGTACCGGGTGGATGAGGGTGGTGCAGTGCAAGCCTTGAATATCCAGATTAAGCCTTAAGACTGAACCAGACTCTTCAACAAAAGCCGTGTCCAACCTGAGGAATACTCAGGGGGCTTTTTTTAATGTTGGGGCTAAGGTTACAAGATTAGAAGGATAACCAAATGGTGTTATCACCTTTTTCTTTAATCCCCTATGCCCAAGAAATGGTAACAGGCCTTTTTGTTTTTCTTCTCTTCCCTGTTCCTTTGGTTACTGAACATTTATTAGGTTGAATAACCTAGGCAGGCTAAAAAGAATTGAAATAGCTGATCTTTTAATTGCAAAAGGTCTTTGTCTCATTCTTATTTTACCTAAGCTTCTTGACCATCTCTAAATTAAGCAAAGACAGTACAGTAATGTCCTGTGGATTTTATTCACTATTACTGGTGTTTACACCTTTTGATCAAAAGAGTATCTGAAATATGGCTTCTAGGGAAAAGTCAATCACTTACGCACAGATCCTAATACCCAATGTATGACAGCAACATTGAACCAAGGGCAGACATAGAGAATGTGAACAAGCTGTGTCCAATAATTTTTAATCATATGGCATAACTTTCAATATAATCATCACATTAGTAATGATAAAATAATTGATGTAGATAAGATTTAGTGATCAGATGTATTTATCAAATGACTTCTTTCAAGATATGATTATGTTAAGTTTAAAGAACCAAATTGCCTCAAAGTAGATAGGCCTAATTTAAGCACAAAGTGAGGCCATATTAAAACCCTGGATGATGGAAAATTGCTCAGCAGAATTAGTGTAATGAGAGTGGGCAGAATAAATTCCCTTAACTTCTTGGTAGAGAAGAATAATCTATATAGCACACAAATCGTATAGAGTTTTAAAATGAAACAACCAACCACTTATTCAGTCATTCAGCTTTGAATTCCTATCTTATGCACTCATTTCCTCTCCAGGATGGTTGTGAAAGATTCTGAGTTGAGGAGTCACATGGATCTGAGTTAAATTAATAACCTTAGCAAATCTGGTTTTGTGATTGTTGTCAAGTAATTTAAGCTCTCAGAGTGTAGTTTCTTTATCCATAGGCCTGTATATTTAATTTTGAATATATTAAATTCTCTCTTTGCATATATATATTAAAGTATATATATATAAAATTAACCATACACTGAAGTTCTGTTAATAAGACTTTATAGTCAATTGTGATTGTTAAGATGGTTACAATTGAAAAATAAACACCAAGAATAGGCCATGAAAATGTGAAAATGGGGCTGGCCTGGTGGCACGGTGGTTAAGTTTGCACACTCTACTTCAGAGGCCTGGGGTTCACAGGTTTGGATCCTGGGTTTGGACCTACACTACTCCTCAAGCCATGCTGTGGTGGCATGCCATATACAAAGTAGAGGAAAATGGGCACAGATGTGAGCTCAGGGCCACTCTTCCTCAAGTGAAAAGAGGAAGAGTGGCAGTAGGTGTTTGCTTAGGGCCAATCTTCCTCACACACACACAAAAACAAACATGAAAATAGCTACAGTGGGTTGAAGTTATCATATTCCAGGCACTACTTCTTCCCAATAACCCTCTAAGACAGGTCCTATTATCCTTACATCTCCTTTATAGAGACACATATAAAGTTAAGTAAACTTACCATGGACAGGCAGCTAGTAGAGTGTGGAGCATACATTCTAATCTAGACAGGTGGACTTTAGAGTTCTAGCTTTTTCTTCCCTAATCTTTTAAAATTGAGATACAATTTACATACATTAAAATGCATAAATCTTAAGTGTTCAATTCAATAAGTTTTGACAGCTGTATACACTAGTGTAATCACCACTCAAACCACATTACAGAACATCTCTAACATCTCAGAAAGTGCCCTCTTGGTTGTTTCTACAGTCAATCCCTATTGCCATAGAGTGGCCACTGTTCTTACTTAGCTTTGCTTGTTCGTGATCTTCATATAAATGGAAATATAGTATTTATTATTTTGTTCTGGCTTCTTTCACTCAACATCAAGTATTTAAGTTTCATCCATATTATTGCCTATTCAATTATCCATTCCTTTTTATTTCTAACGAGTAGTCTATTGTAAAATATACCACAAGTTCTTTATCCATTCTTGCACTGAGGGACATGTGGGTGATTTCCAGTTTTTCTTTGTGGTGGGGCAGGGGCACTATTATAAATAAAGATGTTTTGAGTATTCTTGTACAGAAGTTTTTGTGGAGCTATGTTTTCCTTTCTCTAAGATAAATAACTTGGAGTAGAATTGCTGAGTCAGGAGGTAGATGTTAACTTTCAAGAAACTGCCAAACAGTTCTACAAAGTGGTGATACCATTTTACACTCCCATTAGCAATATATAAATTTTGATTGCTCCACATCCTCCTTAACTTTTGGTGTTTTCAGTCTTTTAAATTGTAGCAATTCTCGGGGTGTGAAGGAGTAACATTATTGTCAGAAATCTAGCTTTTAACCACAGGGATCTATGTCCTTACATATGATGCTCAGAACCATTCCAATTTCAGTGAACATATTCTAAACCATAATAAATTCATGAAGATGGTGGTCAGGTTACAAGCCATTGTACAATTTCAGCAGAATATTGGGAGAAAGTACTAAAATATTCTCTAGAGAGGAACAAAAACAAAATGGCAGTTATAGAGGAGGAGTGACTAAAGTTCAAATGGAACTTCTCTCTTTCAAACCAAAATGGAAATTTCTTTCATATTGTGATTTATTTCCCAAGAGGATAGCTTAACTGAATGAAGCCCAGATCATTTTAATTTGATCCCCAAAGCTAGCTTTATTTTCTTTTTTTAGGTGTTTTTCCTCAGGGCTCCTGTCAGAAAGCCTGACTGTGAGACTGCAAAGAGAAAAAGATGGAAGAGACAGGTACCACAGGTGAGGAGAATAACTCTGTGAGCTAAATCCTCCAGGGCCCAATTACCAGTTGCAAAATTGAAGAAGTCAGATTCATTTCTGACTTCAGACATTCTATTTTCAATTTATTTTGCTGTCGTATCATAAACATTAGGAAAACAAATGTTTTATCTACAACTTGAGTTAAATCTTTTACTGAATAGGGTACCTCATATATTATTTACCCCTTTATTAACTACAGGAAATTATAATTTTAATTCATTACTTGCCCTACCTTTTATTAAAAATCAGAGACTGACTCTACAAACTTTATGCTTTTAAAAATAGTCTAAGAATATGTAAACCAGAAGTTACTTTCTAAGAAAGAAATAAAAAGGAAAAGAAGTCTATCTAGAAAAACTTTTTAAAAGTTTTTCTTCCATTTAAAACTGGATCTCATCACAATTTATTAAGAAAAACTAATATAATCACCCCCCCCACCCCCAAGAACAATTGCTTGAAAATCATTTTTGGTAGTTTGTGAACGGACAATTATATCACTCTTTGAAGAGATGAAGTGTTGTTCTATTTATCTTCTAGACCAAGACACCGTTGACTTTGACTCTGTAAAAAAAGTCAAAGAAATCAAGTAGACTGAGTCACTTTTCTCAAATAGGATTATGAAGGAATCTCAAGGGAAATAGATTAACTTACACATGTCAAAAGAGAAAAAAATGCAGTGTTTAATGTGATATCTATCACTGAATTTTAGTGAATTTAACAACTATGGATAAAACACAGAGGAACTGAATTCCAAATACAAATCAAAATGATAGACTATAAACTGAGAAATATGTGATATTATGTACACCTGAAATAAAGGAGAAAATCTCAATAAGAAATTAACATTATACATTCGACTTGATTCTTCTGAATAATTCAAAACAATTTGGTACATTATTAAACTTCATACCATCAATGTAAAAAAGAATCTACCAATCAACCTATTCTTATAGATCTTACCATTTGTTTGATATATTAAAGATATGAACTTACATCAGCAAGATGTGAGGGATATGTGGCAAATGTCTTGCCATCATGGTTTCAGTCATGATTAGGCAGCACTCACCAGGTTGGTTGATGCCTTCTTCCTTCCCTCCAACCACCATGAGTGACTTAAAATCCCTTGACCTAGTAAAGAGAGTCATTTTCGCACACAGAAAAAAAGAATCATTAAACAACTATGTGTATTAAAGACCAATCAAAATAATTCTAAATATCTTTGTATATGTTCTTTAAAATTAAACTACAAAACAGTTGACAACTCTAAGAACTATCAAAAAATGGTTGGTAGAGTGGCCATGTCACTATCCTTGATTGAAACAGTTTATCTGAAAGTGATAAAATCATGGGCTCCTAGAATTGTTAGCAGCGTTTAAATATCAGGCCATTGATGTTTAAAAAGTTCAAGTAATAAAAAGATATGTTTATTTGTTCTATTGTTGTTTAATTATATGGTAGGAACTTGACAAACTCATTGGCTAAGGCAGAGCTAAAATATCTGCTTATTATCATAAGAGGGGATCATTTGTTAAAAAAATGCTGCCTGATCCCATTCCATAGGTTGGATCTAGTCCTTTCAAAAAAGGCAAATTATGTGTACTTCAGCTTTAAATAACTTTTTTTGGATAAAATATTGATACATTTTTGTAATTCCATTCAAAATTGGTTAGAATTCAAAAATTTAAAAGTAATTCTTATATTCTTATGCCTTTCCTGGAAACTTTTATGTAACTTTGGATTATTATATTCTGAATTTTTGTAGGGTTCTTTGCTACTGAAAGCAGATTGGATTTAGGGAAGGAGATTGTGATTACAGATATTTTATGTTGTGTCAGTGCAACTTGAATTACCTAGGATTTAAATGACTCAATCAATCAAATATCTTTTGAGATAAAAAAATCAGAATTTATGACTCCTCAAAAATTTAATCCAGAGAATTATGACTACTGTGAGTTAAGACAAAGACAAGAAAAAATGTAAAAACAAGACAAAAATGTAATTTTAGTTCCAATGCCGCATTAAATGGGAATGTATCATTTCATAAAACACAGATAAGGCAAAACAAGACTATTGTCTCATAAAATTCCATATATTTGTTAATGCATAGTAGATATGCATTTGTTTTTAAAAAGCAAACTGAACTTTGCCAATATGATTGTAGAAAAGTCAGAAAGTAAGATAACAATTTAGTCATATTGTTTATCTATCATTAATTACAGAAAGAAAATACATATTGCCATTTTCCTATTTGTTTTAAAGGTTGCTTATGAAAATTATCACAGTCTTAAAGAGGATTTGTTATGAGTTTTTGGTTTGAGGGTTGTCATAGGGAAGAAATAAAATAGAAAGTGAATTGCGAAGTTCTCAGTCAATGCTAGCCATATTAATTCCTGTAAAATTTTAAAAATATGCAATTAAACTCTACGAGATTAGCAGCCTTCAAAGCAG